>CM061549.1:214795373-219795373 GCA_030864215.1 Capsicum pubescens | reverse complement strand
AGTTGAGCAGAAGGCCATAGCATAGGCCATGCCTAATGCTTTGCCTAGTTGAGCAGAAGGATTTTACATAGGCGGCGCCTATGCTATGGCATTGTTGAGAATAGGCGGCGCCTATGCTATGGCATTGTTGAGCATAGGCGGCGCCTATGCTATGGCACTCTAGAATCCGAGAGCTTATGCCATAGCATAGGCCTTTCCTTGTTCGTGGCCTAGATTTACATAGGCCTTGCCTTGTTCTTTGCCTATATTTTCATAAGCAATGCCTAACCCATAGCCTTTTGCTTCTTCATTCCTAACTTACCACCTTAAACATGCAATACTTCCAAATCAAAATTTGAAACCAATCTCCTCCTTTACACCTCTTGCACCTACATTTACTCAAAAACATCAAAAATGATTAGAACGATGGGTTGCCTCCCATCAAGCACCTTAGTTTTGGTCGTGGCTCGACAAAATCCTAAGAAAAAACAACAAAAAAAATAATTAAAAATGATGGGTTGCCTCCCACCAAGCGCTTGATTTATTATCGCGGCACGACATAGTTGTCTCGATTACTTAGACTTTACCGAGATATTTGGTGCTTCATTTTCTGAATGGATTCAGACGACGCTGATGCTTCATTGTGGGCACGCAATGTTCTTCGAGATACATCTTGTGCATACATATCCCAGGTGGGATACCAATTATATCATCAATAGACCAACCAATGGCTCTCTTGTACCTCTTTAGAGCAGAGATGAGAGCCTCTACGTGCTGTTCACTTAAATCACCCGTCACACTCACCGGAAGTGTATTTCTACTTCCCAAGCATGCATACCTTAGATAATTGGGGAGCTCTTTCGATTCTAGCACTCTTCAATGGAAGTCTTCGCTGTTGGTGACGGTTGATTCTTAAGATCAAGGTCCGGCTGTTTAGGAGTATGAGAATAGGACCCTATTTCTGTTAGAGCACACATAGTTTCTTCATAATCTTCATCATCCTCATGCTCAACATTCAGCAGCGCAGCAGACAATGGCTCAACAGTAAGTTGTTTCTCTACAGATAATGCTTTCTTATCTTCATAATGAACATCAACTATGGAGAACACATTCATATCGCTAGGCTGCTTCATTGCTTTGCATATATCAAAGCGGACCACTTCATCATTCAACCGAAATAAAAGCTCATTAGCTCTCATGTCAATAAGCACACTTCCTGTGGCAAGGAAAGAACGTCCCAAGATTATGGGAACTTCAGAATCCACCTCGCAATCCAAAATCACAAAGTCTGCAGGAAAAATGAAGGTGGAATCCTTCACCAACACATCATTCAAGATACCCACAGGTCGTTTTACCGACCTATCTGCCATCACGAGCCGCATATTGGTTGGTGTAGGGTCGCCCAACCCCAACTTTCTATAGACGGATAGTGGCATCAAATTGATGCTAGCTCCCAAATCGCACAATGCCTTAGCAAAATTCATAGATCCAACCGTGCAAGGAATAGTGAAAGCACCAGGGTCTTCCTTCTTCTGTACTAAGGACCTTGTGGCAATTGCACTGCAATGATGAATATTATCTGCCGGGTCATAGCTTACTGCCCGCTTCTTTGTTAAAAGGTCCTTCATGAATTTAGCGTATCCGGGAATCTGCTCTAGCGCTTCCACCAAAGGAACATTAATAGTCAACTGCTTCAACATAGTCATGAATTTACTAAACCTGGTATCATCATCTTTCTTCTTCAGTCTCTACGGAAAAGGTGGTGGTGGAAGGGGAATTGTTTTCTCCACCACTTCTTTTTTATCTTGCTTCCGATTATCAACCTTTTCAGGCTGCAAACGTCTAGGGGTGAAGTCATGAACACACTCTTCAGCTTCTTCGGCCTCTTCACATTCTGCATCAATAACATTATCCGTTATATCATCAACCACCTGCTTGTCCTTGGATGGATTTTCCAATACTTTACCACTCCGGGTAGTAATAGCCATGCATGATCCATCGTTCCTTGGGTTTTGCACCGTATCGCTGGGTAGTGTTCCAGCCTTTCCTTGGTTGAATGCCGCAGATAATTGACTCAATTATTGCTCCAGCTGTTTTATTGAAGTGGAATGCGAGTCAACCAATTGCTTCATTGAGGACAGATCATTTATTACCTCAGTTACTCCTGTGCTGGTTGCCTCTACTCCTTTCAGCAGCTTAGCCATCATATCTTCCATAGACATATTTCCAGAACCAGATGCAGCGTCGTCACGTCTTCCAGGAGGAACATACAAACCACTCCTGTCGGTATTATTTTTCCAACTACCTTGATCGCGGTCCATGTATCCAGATTTATCATAATAGATCCGACCTTGGTTTCCTTGGGCATTGCCTCGGAAACCCACCTGATTATTCAAGTAGTTTGCTTCTTCCTCATAGTCGGATTCATCTCTTCCCTGTGATACAACGGCCTTAACCTTTTCGGTCTTCTCTGATAATAAGTGCTTGGTAAGAAGATCCATCTGCATTTTCATGTGAGCCATATCTTGGTCACGTTCCTCTTGTCTACGCATCTGCTCTGTAGTCAAGCCAACAGATACGGTAGAGCTTGCTACCTCAGAATCCCTGGTATGCCAAGCTCTACTCTGCTTTGTCATACGATCTAGCATATCACTTGCCTGAATAAAAGTGAGGTCCATGAATGATCCACCTGCTGCGTTATCAACCACTGGCTTAGTCACCGAGTTGAAAGATCTGTATAATATCTCCATCAAGTGTACATTGGTCATATGATGGTTTGGGCATCTCATAAGCTTCTTCTTGAATATCTCCCATGTTTCGTGGAGAGCTTCAGTTGGAATCTGTCGAAAATTGCTGATCTCATCTCTCAACTGCGCTCTCTTGGATGGCGGAAAGAATCTTTCTAGGAAAGCGTCTTTCAATTACCTCCAATTAGTAATAGAATCAGGAGTCAGCCCATTCAACCATAGAGTTGTCTCCCCAGATAGAGACAATGGAAATAAGCGCAGCCAAATTGCATTCTGTCCAACTCCTGGATTGTCGAAGGACTTGCATGTAGAGATAAAATTGATCAGATGCATATTCGAGTCATCGCCAGCAAGTCCACCAAATAATCCCTTGAGCTGCAATAATTGAATCATGGCGCTAGTGATATTGAACTTGGCTCCGGGTGCCAAGGGTTGAGGAATAATAGCCCCTGTGGCACCAGATCCATCCAGATCATCATCATCATCATCAAAAGGATCCTGCACAGCTCGGCGGTCAGGTCTCATTCTAGCTTGACGATCTCTCCTGTGCTTAGGTGCTGCCACTTCATCTGCACGCCTAGGATTCAGTAACTCATCATCACCCAGGTCCTCATCATCAGTATTTGTTGCCCGACCTGGGTTATCAATATTCTATTGATGCACTTGAGCGACGGCTAAAACAGCTAATCTAGCCTGCTCCTGTTGAGCAACCCTTCTTTCAATGTCACGTTATGCCTCCATCCTGCCAATAAGTTGCGGTTCAGGGTTTATTGGTAATAATGGTTGTCCAGAACTTCGAGTATTTGGCATGTACTGAACAAAACCTGCAGAAAACAAAAAAAACAACTAAAAGTAAAGTACGAGAATCTTTGACCAAAGGGTCTAGTAACTATCACAAACTTAGTTGACAACTGTATTCCCCGGCAACGGCGCCAATTTTTGATAACACTCAAACTACAGCTCTCGTAAGAGTGTAAGCGGTCGTTGTCAAATATATAACCCAACTGGGTTGGGTATCGATCCTACAGAGAATACTTGGTCACTAAGTAAGCAAAGATTATTAGACTTTTGGTGCAAGTCTCGTAAAAGGGGGGATTTTGTAATGTGCAATAATGTAACAAAGTGAAAACGGAAAATAGCAAAGTAAAAAAAAAGAATGTTTAGTAAGATGTTTAACCAATGAGAATTAAGAGTTGGGGTTATGTCCACCTTATGAGTTATACGTCTCTATTGGCTATGAGTTATGCGGAATTCAGACATGCATGTGCTTATAGAGAGTTGTATTCTATGGTAAATCCAGGCGTCTTTCGACCATCAAGGATTATTTCACTTTAACTCTTTCGAGCTTAAAGCGTGTCTAACGGTACGAACTCTCCAAGAGGTTAATCCAGTTACGACACTAACTTTTTAACAGGGGTTGGTGCCCTATTACCTTGACATTATCTTTTTTCCAGACATATAACTTTTCTTTCGAACAAGTTAATGCTATACTGGCGTATTCTATGCGTTGGCAACCACAAGAATTTGCATTAAGATGAAGAGAATAATGATATAAGCATCATACGAGTCACGAACTCACAAACTCATAGCAATAGATTGTATCTCATAAGGCTTCCATAACCCCAACAGAGAAGTTTAGCTATTCATGAGTGCAACTGAAATCACAATAGACTTTATCATTATACCAAAATAAAGATCTCACGTGTAGTACGGTTTGGTATGGCGTTAGGCGTGAATTCCCTTTTAGAATAGCGGTTCTCTTGTTGTGGAAATTAAGAATTGAATAGATGAAGAGAAAGTAATTAATTGAAAGAGAATTGTTTTCGGAACTCCCGAATGAATGAAAATCTCTAGCAAAATAGGGTATTTATAACACCCATATCCTATTCCTACTAGGCTACTGCATTACTTAACCTAATCCTACTAGGTCAATGCATCATTATCCTAATCCTAATAAGTTACTGTTGATCCCCAAAGTCTTTAGAAATGTTGTTTTTGCCCGGGACAGATATTCCATGCGTCACTTTTGGTCCTTGTCGTCCAAGATTTCCCTTCCTTCTTTCGTGAAGCTTCCTTGGGCATCAAGTTATCCATCATATGCTGAAATCTGCATCATTTATACCTGAAAACTTGCTAATCACGTTTGTTAGCTCACTTACAGGAAAAAGGACTAAAAGTGCATGAATTATATATTTTGTCCTCAAAACTTAGCTAAAATATAGGTAAATTATAGTACTTTAGGCGTGTAAATACGCCTATCATCAGTATGCAAGAGATACAATCAAACGAGACATAATTAAGTGTAAGACTCAAAACATTGTTAATTGTGATAATGACAAAGACAAGAAAAACAATGCATTTATAGTTCTTAGAGTTTAAGCTGGAGGAGCAATATATAAAAATCAGGTGTAGCTAATGGGTCTCCATGGTTTTTTATCTTCAATAGAGAAAGATATCTCAGAGTTTTTTTATGTACTGCTTGACAGAGGACATATTACCCTATGCTTGATAAAGAGGACAATGTAAAGGGGAATGACGACAAAACAAATACTTAACCTCTAGGAATAAGTTTAGGATTAATTACATAATTGAATTGGGTTTGTAGAGTTAATTCTTATACTAACTAGATGTAGAATATGACTTTATATATTGAAGTCATTCACGTTAATCACAACACAAGAGAATATAGAGGGAGTTTACTTTAGCGATTATTTAGGACCATTCTATCGAAAATGTTTAGGTTTAGGACTATATATTCTCTCAAGAATGTTGTAGGCTACAAAGATAATATTTTGTTGTAATTTTTATTTTATTACTATCTATTTTTTTAATATTGGTGGTAGATGAATATTTGGCCGGACTTTAAATAACACACAGACATGCAATTTTTTATTATCTTTTGTCACTTTTAACTTTTTAAATAGTTTTTTCTTTTTTGTGATTTAGAACAAGGGATGACTATAAAATAGATGAAATTTAGAACAAAAAATAATTATACTTAGTGTTTTAGGGGTAAATAAAAGTGACACTCTTTTTTTGTGGAGCGTTGGAAAGAGGATGAAGCCAACTTTCAATTAATAGTACACTCAACATTCATTTTTACTTATCACTTAGACTTGACATATCCATTAACAAAATAATAATAACATAGCTATTTTACAAAACTATCTCTATTAATTGATGCTTATTATTTGGTCTTGATAAATGATTTGGAGAATAAATAATTAATACTTTAGTAAAACATGGAAAACACAATTCTCTTTTCTTGATATGCAAAAATGAAAATATATTTATAAAATAATGAACAAATAATGGAGTATTTCGATTACCTTGATGAGTATAATATTTAAATTCATTGCTTTAAAATAAATAAGTATGGAATAATAGCATGAAAACGTCCAAAATATTTGGATTGGACAAAAGTAGCATCAAAAGAATTATAATTATGTTAAATTATTTGAAATAAATGTGAAATCAATTGAACATAATAGCTCATTTCGAAATAGATTTAAACATGTGTATATGTTAATTTGAGGGAAGGAGATAAAATAAAAGAATATTTAAGAGGTTTAAAATATGTATAGTTGAGGATACTATCAGTATTAAAAATATTTATCAAATTTAATGTGATTTTGTCATGACCCAAAATAGGACCATGACCGGGCGCTAAGGAGGTTAGGACTCCAAGCAAGCCTCGTCAGAATTCTACAAAAAATCGGACAGAGTTTCCACTGATTTTGGGCCTAACAAGAAAATTTCCTGTCTCAAATCCACAACACAACAACCCAACATCACAACCAATACACCAAATACCAACACAATCCACCAAAATCACCAACAATGCACTAATACCACTAATATCAATGCGAAATCCATCTCCAATAATAAGAGGAAGTTAAATACTCCACAAATTCAAAATAATGAAAGAATACTCAAAACTCTAAAGACATGACTATGGAGTTACTCTAAGAGTTTTGAAGGAACAGAACACAACAAATAAATAAATTCCTGTCCACGCGAACAAATGCGGGGCTCACCAGGAATAAGCCACTCGAATCCTCTAGCTAACAAAATCCTCACCATCACCTGTGTTCTATGTAAAAATAATAGCGAGAAGTGAGACACTAGCTCAGTGACTAATAACACATGCCCATAACCGTTTTAATAGGGAAAAGTCATAAAACATCATGAGATAAATGGTCTTTAAGAAAACAGTAATAATAAACAGTATCGTTTATTTCATATAAGCCAAGTGAACAAATAGTTCAGTAATAAACTGAATAAACATTAAATTATATCAAATATAACATATTTAGGAGGTTTTCAAAAATAAATCATGTAATCAATGTGGCATTCTTCATCAAGAATAGTCCATAACAGTGGACCCCTCATAAAGGAGTCAAATATCATATCAGTAGGTCCCTACTCGAGGGAGAGCAGTAACAGTATGCTAGTTCTACCTTCCCACTAGCGAGGGCTCTAACAGCCATTAGTAAATACACAGTGCACCAGGTCTAATGATCTCGTCGTTAGCTACAGGATTCAAATCAAGGTCTACTCCCATTTATACTTTCTTCGTAAACAATAGATATTCATATGAAAGCCTTTTCAGAATAGTACATAGAATTTAAAATTCATATCAAAATATGTTACTTGTAAACTTGAATAAAACACATGTCAAAAATACTTATTTCTCATGTAATTGAAAATATTCACCGTAATAATATCATATCTTAAATAACCATTTCAATATCATATCAAGTAAAGGACTTTCGCCACATGCAATTTTAAAGCATTTCATAACTCATTGTTTCATCAAAATCAAGTGTAAAATGTGCAAGTTAACAAACTCAAATTATGGTAAGATTACAACTCACAGTACACGTGTCGGAATACCCAAACTTGTCACCTCGAACGATTTGTATCACTTTCTTCGATCAAATCTATAATCACGTCATATCAATCTCGCGTTAATTATCTTATTTTAGGCAAATTCATGATAAAATTAGACTACCCAACCCTCAAAGTTTCTTGGTAACCTTCAATTTCTCAAACTTCATGTCCATAATCACTCCTTAATATGCATAATCTCTTGTCTTTGATACTTAAATTTTATAACCCAAAATAGATTAACTCAACTAAAAATTACGATAAAGATGAAGGAACGGATTTACCTTAAGCCTCAAAAGAAATTTCCGATCAACCCTTACTGCTTTCTTGTTTAAAAAAATTGTTGGTTTGAACAACTTTTTTTTCTCTTCTAGCTTTGCACGAAAGGCTGGTGGCTGCCCTTGCCAGCCTTTCCCCTTTAATTCGCAATTCCCTTAATCTTTTTCTCAAAAGGTTAGGGATAGTGCATATGGGCAAAGTCCATTCCTTTTCACTTTTTAATTAGTGATGGGCTTGGCCTACTTTTCTCCTTTTTTCCTTTTTTTTACAAATACTAAATATAAAAAAATATGATAAGGGATATTACATTCTCCCCACCTTAAGAAATCCGATCCCCGAATTTAGAACAAGTGCATACCTAAATACTGAAACAAGTGAGGGTACTTCAATCTCATATCCTTTTCTGACTCCCATGTAGCTTCTTCAATGGTATGGTTTCTCCATAAGACTTTTATGATCACAAACTCCTTCGACCGCAACTTTCTTACTTGTCGATCAATAATAGCCACTGGTTCCTCATCATAGGTTAAGTTCACATTAAGTTGCAAGGTCTGTGCTTTAAGCATACTAGAAGAATCTGATATACACTTCCTTAGCATAGAGACATGAAATACTGGATGGATGAAGGAGATCTCAGGAGGAAGTACCAGACGATACGCCATACCTCCTAATCGATCAAGTATCTCATAAGGTCCTACATACCTCAGGCTTAACTTACCTCTTTTCCCAAATCGTATCACACCTTTTATAGGAGAGACTCATAGAAAAACCTTATCCCTAACTGTGAATACTAAATCCCTTCTCCTTTTATCCACATAAGACTTTTGTCTACTTTGAGCTGTGAGAAACGTCTGTCTGATCAAGTGGACCTTGTCCATAGATTCATGTACCAATTCTGGTCCTAAAACCTTACTTCTCCAACTTCAACCACCCGATAGGAGAATGACATCATCTACCATACAAGGCTTTATATGGAACCATCTGAATGCTTGAATAAAAACTATTATTGTAAGAAAATTCAGCTAAGGGTAAGTAAGTATCCCAACTACCTCCAAAGTCAATAATGCAAGCTCTCAACATATCCTTAAAAATTTGTATAGTATGCTCAGACTGTCCGTCCGTCTGTGGATGAAATGCAGTACTAAGATCTACTCGAGTACCCAATGCTTCTTGGAAAGATCTCCTAAAATATAAAGTGAACTATGGTCCTCTGTAAAAAATGATGGACAATGGAACTCCATGAAGTCGGACAATTTCATTCATAAATAACTGAGCATATTTCACTCCATTATATTTAGTCTTTACTGGCAGAAAGTGAGCTGACTTAGTAATTCGGTCTACAATTACCCATATAGAATCGTGACCTTTAATGGTTCACGGTAGCCCAATTACAAAATCCATAGTAACTCTTTCCCATTTCCAATCTGGAATGCTGATCTCTTGCAATAATTCTACTGGTCGTTGATGCTCCACTTTAACCTGTTAACAAGTCAAGCAACTAGAAACAAATTTAGCAATATCCTTCTTCATACCTTCCCACCAGTATAATTACTTCATGTCATGATACATCTTAGTGGAACCGGGGTGAATGGTATATCTGGAGTTGTGAGCTTCCTCAAGAATAGCTCATCTTAACCCATCTCTAGCTGGTACACATAATTGATTACCCACTCGAAGAATACCATCACAATCAACACTCATCGTCTTAGTTTGACCAACTAAGGCCTCATCTCGATATTTACACAACTGCATATCCTCAAATTGAGTGTTCTTTATGCACTCTACCCAAGAAGATTTAGCTTGAACATAAGCTAATAACACCTGTGACTTTCCAATACCAAAACTGACACCTTTTCCTTCAAGTTTCTACACATTTTTCGCCAGTTGCCTCTTTCCAGGAGCTATATGTGCCAAACTACCCATAGATTTCCTGCTCAAAGCATCAACCACAATATTAGCTTTTCCAGGATGATAAAAGTTATCACAATCATAATCCTTGAGTAATTTCATACACCGACGTTGCCGAAGATTTAGATCTTGCTGCTAAAAATGTACTTCAAGCTCTTATGATCGGTATAAATCTCCCAAGTTTTACCGTATAAGTAATGCCTTCAAATCTTAATAGCAAACACCACAACGACCATCTCCAAATCATGTGTTGGATAGTTTATCTTGTGCTTCTTCAACTGTCTCTAAGCATAAGCAATAACATAATCATGTTGCATGAGAACACATCCTAATTCAACCCTCAAAGCATCACAAAATACCTTGAATCCTCCAGAACCTGATGGTAAGTCTAATACCGGTGCAGTGGTCAAACATGTTTTGAGTTTTGAAATCTCTGCTCACACTCTTTCGTCCACTGGAACTTCACATTTCTCTATGTTAGCCTGGTCAATAGAGCTGCAATTTTAGAGAAATCCTGCACAAAATGCCTATAGTAATTAGCCAAACCTATAAAGTTGCGTATCTCTGTAGGTGAAGTAGGTCTAGGCCATTTCTGCACTGCTTCTATCTTTTTAGAATCCATCGTGATACCATTCTTGGAGACAACATGCCCTAAAAATGATATTAAGTCAAGCTAAAATTCACAATTTAAGAACTTAGCATAGAGCTTATGTTCCCGCAATGTCTGTAATACAGTCATCATATGATTATCATGTTCTTCCTAGCTATGAGAATATATCAGAATATCATCAATAAATACTATCACAAATTTTTCCAAAAATGGCCTGAACACCCTATTCATCAAGTCCATGAATGCAGCAGGAGCATTGGTTATCCCAAAAGGGATTACAAGGAACTCATAATGCCCATATCGAGTTCTGAATATTGCCTTGGATATATCTTCCTCCCCGATTCTAAGATGATGACAGCCAGACCGAAGA
Source organism: Capsicum pubescens (assembly GCA_030864215.1). NCBI lineage: Eukaryota > Viridiplantae > Streptophyta > Magnoliopsida > Solanales > Solanaceae > Capsicum > Capsicum pubescens. Next base: position 219,784,590 of record CM061549.1, on the reverse strand, counting down.
TCAATCTTCAAAAAATAGACAACTCCTTGCAACTGATCAAACAGATCCTCTATACGAGGCAACAAATACTTATTACGTATTGTTACATTGTTTAGCTGTCTGTAGTCAATATACATTCTTAGAGACCCATCTTTATTCTTTACAAACAAAACTAGTGCACCCCATGGTTATACAATAGGTCTGATAAACCTCTTATCTAGCAAGTCCTACAATTGTTGTTTGAGCTCCTTTAATTCTACTGGTGCTATTTGATATGACGGTATAGATATTGGCATAGTGTCAGGTGCCAAATCAATATCGAAGTCTATCTCTCGTACTGGGGGTAATCCTGGCAACTCGTCAGTAAATACATCAGAAAATTCCTTCACCACAGGTAATTTCTCCATACTAAGTGTTTTCTCTATGACATCACTTATCATAGACAAGAGGCCCATGCAACCTTTATTCAATAGTCGTTGGGTCTTTATAAAAGATATAACTTTACTAACCTCAAGAACTTGGCCCCCTTCCAATACAAAACTAGATTCGTTGGGGATCTCAAATCGAACTATCTTTGTATGACAATTCTACAGTAGCATAGCAAGGAGACAACTAATCCATACCCATCAAGAAATCAAAGTCAATCATATCAAGTTCAATCAAGTCAGCAAGGGTATCCCTACCTTCCACTATAATCTCGCAATCACGGTACACATACTTAACTAATAAGGAATCTCCCACAGGAGTAGAAATAAGAAAAAAACAAGTTAACATCTCTGGTTGCCTATCAAATCTCACGGAAAAGTATGAGGACACATAAGAGTAGTCTCTCTTGAACTTCTTGGAGTAGCAGTGTGATTCCCTGCAGTATCATGACTACCCCTACCTCGGCCCTTTCTGTAAGCTCTACCTCTTCACCTACCAGTAGTTGCTCTATGAACCACCTGATTAACAAAACAAGTATAGTTAGACTCATCTTATCGGTCCTAAACATCACACATATAAATAAGAATGAGAAAGAAAATCAAGACATATCCTATCACGCTCTCACAAAATCACGATTATAGAAATAGTCGATAACATAACCATAATTGAGATTGTACTACTACCAGGTGGTCCATAGTCATAGAATTAACCTAGGCTCTAATACCAAATTTGTCACGACCCAAAATAGGACCATGACCAGTGCTAAGGAGGTTAGGACTCCAAGCAAGCCTGGTCAAAATTCTATAGAAAATCAGACAGAGTTTCCCCTAATTTTGGGCCTAACAAGAAACTTCCCTGTCTCAAATCCACAACCCAACAACCCAACATCACAACCAATACACCAAATACCAACACAATCCACCAAAATCACCAACAATGAACTAATACCACCAATATCAATACGAAATCCATCTCCAAAAATAAGAGAAAGTCAAATACTCCACAAATCCAAAATAATGAAAGAATACTCAAAACTCTAAAGACATGACTATGGAGCTACTCTAAGAGTTTTAAAGCAACAAAATATAACAAATAAATAAATTCCTGCCCATGCGAACAAATGCGGGGATCACCAGAAATATGCCACTCGAATCCTCTAGCAAACAAAATCCTCACCGTCACCTATGTTCTCTGTAAAAATAATAGTGAGGAGTGAAACGCTAGATCAGTGAGTAATAAAACATGCTTATAACCATTTTAGTGGGGATAAGTCATAAAACATCATGAGATAAATGCTATTTAAGAAAACAATAACAATAAACAGTATCATTTTTTTCAAATAAGCCAAGTGAACAAATAGTTTAGTAATAAACTCAATAAATATTTAATCATATCAAATATTACATATTTGGAAGGTTTCCAAAAAGGAATCATGTAATCAATGTGGCATTTTTCATCAAGAATAGGCCATAACAGTGGACCCCTCATAAAGGAGTCAAATATCATATCAGTAGGTCCCTACTCGAGGGAGAGCAGTAACAGTATGCTAGTTCTACCTTCCCTCTAGCTGGGGCTATTACAGTCATTAGTAAATACAAGGTGCACCAGGTCTAACGATCCCACCGTTAGCTACGGGATTCAAATCAAGGTCTACTCCCATTTATATTTTCTTTATAAACAATAGATATTTATATGAAAGCCTTTTTAGAATAGTACATTGCATTTAAAATTCATATCAAATCATGTTACTTGTAAACTTGAATAAAACACATGTCAAAAATACTTATTTCTCAAGTAAGTGAAAATATTCACCTAATAATATCATATCTTAAATAACCATTTTAATATCATATCAAGTAAAGGACTTGCCCCAGATGCAATTTAAAAGCATTTCATAACTCATTGTTTCATCAAAATCAAGTATAAAATATGTAAGTTAACAAACACAAATTATGGTAAGATTACTACTCACAGTACACATGTCGGAATACCCCAACTTGTCACCTCGAACGATTTGTATCACTTTCTTCGATCAAATATATAATCACATCATATCTATCTCGCGTTAATTATCTTATTTTAGTCTAATTCATGATAAAATTAGACTACCCAACCCTTAAAGATTCTTGGTAACCTTCAATTTCTCAAACTTTTTGCCCATAATCACTCCTTAATATGCATAATCTCTTATTTTTTATACTTAAATTTTATTACCCAAAATAGATTAAAAAGACTAAAAATTATGATAAAGATGAAGGAATGAATTTACCTTAAGCCCCAAAAGAAATTTCTGATCAACCCTTACTACTTTCTTGTTTAAAAAAAATTATTGGTTTGAACAACTTTTTTTTTTTATCTTCTGGCTTTGCACGAAGGGCTGGTGGCTACCCTTGCCAGCCTTCCCCCTTTAATTCTCAATTTCCTTAAATCATTTTCTCAAAAGGTTAGGGATAGTGCATATGGGCAAAGCCTATTCTTTGTCACTTTTTAATTAGTGATGGGCTTGGCCCACTTTTCTCTTTTTTTTTACAAATACTAAATATAAAAAAAATATGATAAGGGATATTACAGGTTCATAGATTATATAGAACATTAGAAAACCAAATGCCTCAAAATATTTTTAGCTAATTTATTGAAACAAAAATTAATGTAGAAATTGTAAAAAAAAAAAAACATGTTGACACTTATAGAATTTGCATGAAGGCATTAACTTATAGCTTCCATTTTTCAAATCTTTGAAGTATTGTGTCGTATACATAAGGTTGAAGTTTCATAGTAATAACCACCTATTTCCTTAATCTATAAGATTATGCTTTGTTTAAACAACTGTAACTATGCTGAAAAATTCTTCATAATAAAGAATCTTAAAAGTCAGACAAAGAAAGTTGCTCTATAGGGTTTTCTATGTAGTATAACTAGATGCAGAAGCCCGCGCTAGCGCGGGCCCACTACTAATTGCGTTGCTATGATTTGTAATCATCAATTTTGTATGTCGCTATTAGAATTGCATCATCAATTTTTAACAAAAGTATCATAATAAGGAATCGATTTTGTCATTGGACTGGGGAATTAAAAACACGTGACAAAATTACATGCATTTAGGATGTAAATTCTGGAAAGAAAATAAATATCCATCTTTCTTTGTTCTTACAAGTTCAGAGAAAAGTAGTGAAAATAGATATCTGGCCCTTTTCTTGAACCTGACCTTGGTAGAGAAAAAATCAAAAACAAAAATCATTTTACTTTATTAATGACTATCACTGAAGCTTTCAACATAAACACAAAAAAGATACAAACTAATATTCTGCATGTATTCAGAAAGTACTTCAGCACTACCTCTACACACATGCCATTATGAATAATTTTGTCATTGTAATAATAATGCAGATAAGGAAACATATACATAACACTAACAAAAACTTAATATCCATTCAAGTTATTCTTAAGCATTAAAGGAATATATATATGTTATGTCGAGAGTAAGTATAGCAACTATCCACTGGAAGTGCACTTACAAGGAGTTCAGTTCATTAATTAGGGGTGGGCGCTTGGTTTTCGGTTCGATTTTTAAATTTTGGTTCGATTCTTCCATGATCAGTTCTTTGGAAGTGCTTAGCGAATACTGAACCAAAGTTTTTAAAATTTGGTTTTGCTATTTTGCACTTTTTCTGTATTGAGACAATAATAATATTTAATATGACTAAAAATTAGAGTGCACAATCAAGCCAACTACTTGTTCAATGAAACTTACTGTTCTCATCTACAAATAAATTTTGTCCTCTGTAGTCAGTGCATAATCAATTAGCACCCAACAATTTTTCCTCTATAAATATTGCACAAATAAGCAGACACTACAAGCAGCAAATCACCAAAGCTGAAGACCTTAGTCTTACGCCTTTACACAGTCCACCAGCCAATCGCTAGTTGTTGTCCTATAAGATGCCACTGAGATGAATCTTCTATGTTGCTAGGAAATTGATATGACCCAGGAGAAAGGTAATTGAAGTAAGCAATGACAAAGTGCTAGTAAAATATTAAGCCATGGCCTTAGAGGAAAAATGAACTGAGAAGCCCTCAACTATGCAGTAGTTTTGACTTCCATAACAAGTTTGACTGTGTAATTTGTAAGACATGAGCTAGTTTCAATGACTAATAGTGAAAACTACAGAACAAGAAGAGCATGACAACACCGAAACAAATACACGTGAGATAAGACTGGTAACTGATAACACTCAATCTACAGCTCTCGTAGGAGTGTAAAGCGGTCGTTAGAAAATATAGAACCCAACTGGGTTGGGTATCGATCCCACAGGGAATAGCTTGGTCAACAAGTAAGCAACGATTACTAGACTTTTAGTGCAAGTCTCGTAAGAAGGGGGGTTTGTACTGTGTAACCAAATTATTAAAGCAAAAACTGAAAATAGCAAAGTAAAAAGAAAGAATGTTTAGTAGGTTGTGAAACAATGAGAATTGAGGAGTTGGGGTTATGTCCACCTTCTGAGTTATACATCTCTATTGACTATGAGTGTGTTGAATTCAGACATGCATGTGCTTATAGAGAATTGTATTCGATGGTAAATCCAGGCGTCTTTCGACCTATTCGAGGATTATTTCACTTTAACTCTTTCGAGCTTAAAGCGTGTCTAACGGTACGAATTCTCCAAGAGGTTAATCCAGTTACGACACTAACTTTTTAATAGGGGATGGGACCCTACTACCTTGACATTATCTCTTTTCCAGACAGATAACCTTTCTTTCGAACAAGTTAAATGTTATACTGGCGTATTCTTGCGTTTGCAACCACAAAGAATTTAGATTAAGATGAAGAGAATAATGATATAAGCAACATACGTGTCACGAACTCACAAACTCACAGCAATAGATAGTATCTCATTCGGATTCCATAACTCCAACAGAGAAGTTTAGTTACCCATGAGTGCGAAGGAAATCACAATTGACATTGTTGTTATACCACAATAAAGATTTCACGTTTGTAATGGTGTGGTAGGCGTTAGGCGTGAATCCCTTAGCAAGGTAACATTTCTCTTGTTGCGGAATTTAAGAATAGAAGAAGAAAAATAGAATTAATAGAAGAATATGTTCTGAGATATTCTAAAATCTCTAGCAAGATAGGGTATTTATAATACCCATATCCTATTTCTACTAAGCTAATGAAATGCTTAACCAAATCCTACTAAGCTAATGAAATACTTAACCCAATTGCACTAGGTTAATGTATCATTATCCTAATCCTAATAAGCTAATGAAATACTTAACCCAATTGTACTAGGTTAATGTATCATTATCCTAATCCTAATAAATTACTGCTAGTCCCCAAAGTCTTCAGGAATGTTGTTTTAGCCCGGGACAGAATTTCCATGCGCCATCTTTAGTCCTTGGCGTCCAAGATTGACTTTTCTCCTTTCGTGAAGCTTTCTTTGGCATCAAGTTATCCATGAAATGCTGAATTCTGTATCATTTATACCTGAAACTTTGCTAATCATGTTCGTTAGCTCACTTACAGGAAAAAAGACTAAAAGTGCATGAAATATATAATTTGTTCTCAAAACTAGGCTAAAATATGGGCAAAATATAGTGTTATAGGCGTGTAAATTCGCCTATCATCAACACCCCACACTTGAAGCTTTGTTCGTCCTCAAACAAAATATCATGTCCCTCTAAACATCAACTTAGGGTTTCACAGCAACAACACAAAATATTCGTCAAGACAAGCACAACAATTATCGACAAAGAGTAGTTTTTCGATCATTAGTAGAAACAGTTTAACCTCTATCATAGACTCGTGATGGTGGTCAACTCATATTCAAAGGTTAAGGCACAAAAAATCATACACGACTACCCAAAACTCATCAACCATGTGTGTCTCACAATATATTACCCATAATCACTCACAAGTATAGCATATTTTTCAAACATGGGTATCAAAATATCCTTGCTCTCTCTCTCACAAAGAATTCATATGTAGCAACTGATGACCATAGGCTTTCCCTTAGTGTAATGCTCCATTAAATGTCAGAATGCTAAGCTTAGAATCAAATAGGTCTTTTGATGGTTGTAATGTAGGCTAAGGGATGGGTAGAACTATTTTGGCCAGAAATAGTGACTATGTTCCTAAGCGCTTTAATACATCACATTGTATCATTAACACTTTTCTTTCAAACAACCTTTCTACTTTCTTTTATTCTACCACTCTTTTTCTCCTCTTTTGTTTTTCAATTTTAAACATAACTAACTTTTCAGTTTTCCTTTCCTTTTTCTTTTGATAACATACCTCTTATGATAGCACTTTCTTTTTCATAACTCATTCAAGCACCAATGCATTCTAAAGCATCATACTCACCCAATTTCCTCTTATTTTGTCACATGAATTTTTCACTTTAAAGCACTTAGGAATTTGGATCAAATTATGGTCTTGAAAAAAAATGGATTAGGCTTACATACGAGGTTTGTCAAAGAAAATAGGCTAAAGGCTCAAAAGGGTTTAACTAGGATGATGTCCATGGGTAGGTAAAAAGAAGGTAAATAATCATAGGTTGCCAAAGAAATGCCTAAATCATCTCCTAAACTTACACTCCTTATTTTCGCTTTACATACATACCAGGCAAGTTCTAGCATCAGCCACAAGCACAGAATATACTATTATCTCACACACACAAGGCACATGGTCGACTTTATTGGGAGTAGTATAGACTCTTGACCCAACAGATGAAGGAATTAAACCAAACAATATCACATAGTGAGTCACAATTAGAGCCTAAATGTATCAATAGTCATGATTTTAGCACAAACTCTTGTCATAATCTCATGCTGCCTATTAGAATAATTTCATGCGAAGCTAAGTTAAAAAAATTTTAACTACTGAAAAAAACAATTAACTACTAACAAAACAAACAAACATAAATAAATGCAAATGTGGATAGAGAAGTATAGCATGCAAATACCAGCACCCCACACTTAGATGGGACACACCGTTCTCAGTGGAAAATAAATAAGAAGAACCTGGTTAGTCGGACTCATCCTCTATGTCTGGGGTCATACCCCTTGCATCGGAATCATCATCAGAGTTGTCATCCTCAGAAGTTCCTCATAAGTATCCCACTTAATTCCAGGAGTGAGTCGAGGTATTTGCAGCGAGGAGGGTTCTCCTTGCTCTTTTCGGCCTCTTTTTTTGCCTTTTTGTGAAGTGGTAGCCTTATCTTTGCCTTGTCTTGCTTTGGGTGCCATTGTACCTGAGACTTAAAACAATGTTCATGTTAGCATCATCTCGATGGATACAATCTATAAACAAGCAGTAGTGGCACCACCCCACACTTAGTTTGTTGGTACAGACTAGTGAAGTGAAAGTGGTCGATTACTCAGACTTCATCGACATACGTTTTAGGGGCTATATTCCAACAAGAAATTCAGATATGTAACACTTCTTGCAATCTTTGCAATACTTTCATGTTAGGTATATCAATACTTCTACATAGGGATTACATCATGGTATAGTTTCTATCAATAATCACAATCTCCTATGTCGGTAGGCAACTATAAGTCTTATTCCGATGAGCAAGACATCCCAACATGTAAGTATTCAAGTGACAAGAGTATGCAATGTTCATGACTATAGAAATTCTGCAAGTAGTATGACAATGCATCAAAATCGAATTGAAGTCGAAAACAAGTTAAGATCATCCTAACGTATATGTTCACTCACTTGGTTGTGTATCAACAATTCAAACACATTCACATCACCAATATTTCTTCAAGATGTAGCAATTTATAATATACATAGCAACGTAGCACTTACAAAAAATAGATGAAGAACAAAAGAGTACTTACGTGATTGAAGCCTTTGGAGATGTTCTTGTGAAGTAGCAGAGCAAAAAGAAAAGTTTTGAGATGATTTGGAGAGTATGTGCGGCGCCTAGGTCAAGTTTTCAATGTGTTTGTGTTTCAAGACTAAGTCTCCTTTATATTAGAAAAGAATGGGTCGGGTTTTGACCCATTTAAAATCAGTTTTGGAGACAAAAAGTGACCATAGGCGGTGACTAATGCTTTGCCTAGTTGAGCAGAATGCCATAGCATAGGCCATGCCTTTTGCAAAGCATTTGGTGAGCATAGGCGGCGCCTTTTGCAAAGCATTTGGTGAGCATAGGCGGCGCCTTTAGCATGGCATATGAGATTCAGAGACCAAATGCTATAGCATAGGCGGCGCCTATGATATGGCATACTTGAGCATGGGCGGCGCCTATGCTATAGCACACTAGATTCCGAGACCTTGGGCTATAGTATAGGACATACCTTGTTCGTGGCCTAGTTTTACCTAGGCCTAGCCTTGCTCGATGCCTATATTTTCATGAGAAATGCTCAATACATAGCCTTTTGCTTCTTCATTCCTAACTTACCACCTTTAACATGCAATACGTCCAAATCGAAATTTGAAACCAATCTCCTCGTTTTACACCTCTTGCACCTACATTTGCTCAAAACCAATAAAAACGATTAGTACGATGGGTTGCCTCCCATCAAGCGCCTTAGTTTTGGTCATGGCACGACTCTTATTTTTGGATTTTTTTATTTATCAAAATCAAATACGTAATAGAATGAAAGAAAAATGAAAAAAGATAAACGATGGGTTGCCTCCCATCTAGCGCTTGATTTATTTTCGCGGCACGATATAGTTACCTCGAGTACTTAGACTTCATCGAGATAGATGGTGGATCATTTTCTAAATGGATTCAGACGACAATGAGGCTTACTTGTGGGCATGCAATCTCCTTTGAGATGAATCTTATGCGTACATGTCCCAGGAGGGATACCAATTATATCATCAATAAACCAACCCATAGCTCGCTTGTGCCTCTTCAGAGCAGAGATGAGAGCCTCTACGTGATGTTCACTTAGATCATCCGCAATTTCAACACTCACTGGAAGTGTAGTTCCACTTCCCAAGAACGCATACCTTAGATAATTGGGGAGCTTTTTCGATTCTAGCACTGGGGGCTCTTCAAGGGAAGTCTTCGCTGTTGATGACGGTTGATTCTTAATATCATGGTCCGGTTGCTTAGGAGTATGGGAATAAGACTCTATTTCTGTTAGAGCACCCATAAGTTCTTCATAATCTTTATCGTCCTCATGCTCAACATTCAGTGACGCAGCAGACAATGGCTCAACAGTAAGTTGTTTCTCTACAGATAATGCTTTCTTATCCTCATGATGAACATCAGCTATAGAGAACACATTCATATCACTGGGCTGCTTCATTGCTTTGCATATATCAAAGCGGACCACTTCGTCATTCAACCGAAATAAAAGCTCATTAGCTCTCATGTCAATAAGAACACTTCCTGTTGCAAGGAAAGGACGTCCCAAGATTATGGGAACTTCAAAATCCACCTCGCAATCCAAAATCACAAAGTCTGCAGGAAAAATGAAGGTAGACACCTTCACCAACACATCATTCAAGATACCCACAGGTCGTTTTACTGACCTATCCGCCATCACGAGCCGCATATTGGTTGGTGTAGGGTCGCCCAACCCCAACTTTCTATAGATGGATAGTGGCATCAAATTGATGCTAGCTCCCAAATCACACAATGCTTTGGCAAAATTCATAGATCCAACCGTGCAAGGAATAGTGAAAGCACCGGGGTCTGCCTTCTTCTGTACTAAGGACCTTGTGGCAATTGCACTGCAATGATGAATATTATCTGCTGGCTCATAGCTTACTGCCCGTTTCTTTGATAAAAGATCCTTCATAAATTTCGCATACCTAGGCATTTGTTCAAGTACTTCCACCAATGAAACATTAATGGTCAGCTGCTTTAACATAGTCATGAATTTGCTGAACTTCGTATCATCCGCCACCTTCTTCAATCTTTGGGGTAAAGGTGGTGGTGGGTATGGAATTGTTCTCTCCACAGCTTTCTTCTCCTCTTGCTTCTATTTTTCAGATTTTCCAGGCTGCACGTCGTGAGGAGTGACGTTAAGGACGTTAGGATCGGCTGCTGCGGCATCTTCTCCTTTCGCCTTATCATCAACTTCCGCTTCTTCGTCAACCACTTGCTTGCCTTTTTCTGATGTTTCCAGCACCTTACCACTTCGGGTAGTGATGGCCATGCATGACCCATCATTCCTTGGGTTTTGCACAGTGTCGCTAGGTAAAGTGCCACCCTTTCTTTGATTGAGTGTTGCTGAAAGTTGGCTCAATTGCTGCTCTATTTGCTTGATTGAAGTGGAATGTGAATCAACTAATTGCTTCATAGAGGACAAATCATTTATTACCTCCGTTACTCCTGCGCTCGTTGCTTCCACTCCTTTCAGTAGTTTAGCCATCATGTCTTCCATACTTCCAGAACTAGATGTGGTGGCTTCACGTCTTCCAGGGGGAACATACAAACCACTACTGTCATTCTTGTTCTTCCAACTACCTTGGTCCATGTTTCCAGATTTACCATGATAGTTCCGACCTTGGTTTCCTTGGGCATTGCCTCGGAAACCCCCCTGATTGTTCAAGTAGTTGGCTTCCTCTTCCGAATCAGATTCATCTCTTCCTTTTGACGCAATATCTTTCACTTTTTTGGTCTTCCCTGATAATAAATGCTTTGTAAGAAGATCCACTTGTGTTTTCATGTGCGCCATATCTTGATCACGTTCTTCTTCTCTTCTCCTTTGGTCTGCAGTCATGCCTATAGATAAAGTGGGGCTTGCTACCACAGAATCCCTGGTATGCCAAGCTCTACTTTGCTTTGTCATACGATCTAGCATATTGTTTGCCTGACCAAAGGTGAGATCCATAAAAGATCCTCTGGCCGCATTATCCACCACTGGTTTAGTTATTGAATTCAAGGCTCTATATAGTATCTCCATTAGGTGAATATTAGTCATGTGATGGTTTGGACACCTCATTAGCTTCGACTTTAACCTCTCCCATGTTTCATGAAGGGCTTCAGTTGGAAGCTGACGAAAGTTGCTGATTTCATCTCTCAATTGTGCTCTTTTGGATGGCGAAAAGAATCTTTCGAGGAAAGCGTCTCTCAATTGCCTCCAATTTGTAATAGAATCAGGAGTCAGCCCATTCAACCATAGAGTTGCCTCCCCAGATAGAGACAATGGAAATAAGCATAACCGAATTGCATTCTGACCAACGCCAGGATTGTCAAACGTCTTACATGTAGAAATAAAGTTGATGAGATGCATATTCGGATCATCGCCTGCTAATCCACCAAATAATCCCTTGAGTTGCAATAACTGAATCATGGTGCTCGTGATGTTGAACTTGGATCCGGGGGCTAATGGCGGAAGAATAATGGCTCCTGTGGCACCAGCTCCATCAAGATCATCATCATCATCATCGAATGGTATTTGCACAGCTCGGCGTTTAGGCCTAAACCTAGCTTGACGATCTCTTCTCTGCATGGGTGCCGCCATCTCAGCAGTATGTCGTGGGTTTAGTAGCTCCTCATCACCCAGGTCCTCATCATCAGGATTTGTTGCCCGACCTGGATTATCAATATTCTATTGATGCACTTGAGCAGCCATCCTTTCAATTTCACGTTGTGCATCCATTGATGCACTGAACAAACCTAACAAAAACAACTACTAAAAGTAAAAGTACGAGAGTCTTTGACCAAAGGGTCTAGTAATTATCACAAACTTAATTGACACTTGTATTCCCCGGCAACGGCGCTAATTTTTGATAACGCTCAATCTATAGCTCTCGTAGGAGTGTAAAGCGGTCGTTAGCAAATATAGAACCCAACTGGGTTGGGTATCGATCCCACAGGGAATAGCTTGGTCAACAAGTAAGAAACGATTACTAGACTTTTAGTGCAAGTCTCGTAAGAAGGGGGTTTGTACTGTGTAACCAAATTATTAAAGCAAAAACTGAAAATAGCAAAGTAAAAAGAAAGAATGTTTAGTAGGTTGTGAAACAATGAGAATTGAGGAGTTGGGGTTATGTCCACCTTCTGAGTTATACGTCTCTATTGACTATGAGTGTGTTGAATTCAGACATGCATGTGCTTATAGAGAATTGTATTCAATGGTAAATCCAGGCGTCTTTCGACCTATTCGAGGATTATTTCACTTTAACTCTTTCGAGCTTAAAGCGTGTCTAACGGTACGAATTCTCCAAGAGGTTAATCCAGTTACGGCACTAACTTTTTAATAGGGGATGGGACCCTACTACCTTGACATTATCTCTTTTCCAGACAGATAACCTTTCTTTCAAACAAGTTAAATGTTATACTGGCGTATTCTTGCGTTTGCAACCACAAAGAATTTAGATTAAGATGAAGAGAATAATGATATAAGCAACATACGTGTCACGAACTCACAAACTCACAGCAATAGATAGTATCTCATTCGGCTTCCATAACCCCAACAGAGAAGTTTAGTTACCCATGAGTGTGAAGGAAATCACAATTGACATTGTTGTTATACCACAATAAAGATTTCACGTTTGTAATGGTGTGGTAGGCGTTTGGCGTGAATCCCTTAGCAAGGTAACGTTTCTCTTGTTGCGGAATTTAAGAATAGAAGAAGAAAAATAGAATTAATAGAAGAATATGTTCTGAGATGTTCTAAAATCTCTAGCAAGATAGGGTATTTATAATACCCATATCCTATTCCTACTAAGCTAATGAAATGCTTAACCAAATCCTACTAAGCTAATGAAATACTTAACCCAATTTTACTAGGTTAATGTATCATTATCCTAATCCTAATAAGCTAATGAAATACTTAACCTAATTGCACTAGGTTAATGTATCATTATCCTAATCCTAATAAATTACTGCTAGTCCCCAAAGTCTTCAGGAATGTTGTTTTAGCCCGGGACAGAATTTCCATGCGCCATCTTTAGTTCTTGGTGTCCAAGATTGGCTTTTCTCCTTTCGTGAAGCTTTCTTTGGCATCAAGTTATCCATGAAATGCTGAATTCTGCATCATTTATACCTGAAACTTTGCTAATCATGTTCGTTAGCTCACTTACAGGAAAAAGGACTAAAAGTGCATGGAATATATAATCTGTTCTCAAAACTAGGCTAAAATATGGGCAAAATATAGTGCTATAGGCGTGTAAATTCGCCTATCATCAGTAACCTCTTGAAATAAGTCTCCTAGAATGAACATAAGTAGATCTTAACAAAGAAACATCGTTTGTAATTTTTGTACAATTCTGATCAGCAACACAAAAGTAATAACTCGATTCAAGAAGTCCACTTAGAAATAAGAGTAAATGATTCTTCGATTTCTATTATTTGGAGAATGCAATGCCAAGGAGGGTAGGGAAGATCTTCCTCATTTTTTCCATACCCACACTTCTTATTCAACCTTATAAATAGGGTTGTCAGCATCTGCTTCAAGATCTCCAACACATTATCTATCCATCTTTCATCAAAGCCTACTATTTCACTCTGGGGGGAAATTTGAAGGTTAACAATTATATAAAAGTTTTAACTCGAAAAGAACAAGGACAGTTAATTAGCATTGTATCATATAATTAAAAAACAAAGTACGCATACAAGGCCTATCCCTTAGCTTTAAAAAGAAAATGAAATCACATTTAAGGCATTTGAAATAAATGAAAGATCTAAATGCATCAGTCCAATAATAGCATAACAACTCAAGTGTAAAAATAATAATGGTTGTTAATGGTTGTTATCAGGCAGCTTGAGTATATCTAATAAGCTTGTCATAGAACTATTGTAAAGTGACATTAAAACAAGACAAATATAATGTTAAAAAAAAGTGTAATAGAACAATTATTACTAAGTTCTCTGTAATACCCCGTACTTTTTCCTAGCTTGAAATTGTCTCACAAAAAGGTTAGGAGCTTTCTTTGAAAGATTAATACACTTTTGTACATGTGGTATTTTTAAGATTTTCACTTTTTTTCATGTGGAAAATTCAATAAGTTTTCCATTGATATAAAATTCACCTAAATCCGATAACCAGGTAAGAAGTTATGACTATTTTAAGTTTCCATTGTAAAACAACACCATATTAGTCAGTGGCGCGCCGCGCCACAAGCTAAAATGGCAATTGTCCTTTTCCAGTGTCTCAGCACGATTTTCTCCACGTCGCACCAAAGTTCCAGATAGAAAAAGAAGGGGCAATGCAATGGCTCCGCATCGTGCCATCTCTCAATATCCCAATTGTCAAAATCCAGTGACACCGCGTGATAGCGACGCGTCGTACCGCACCAAGGGTCTTATTTGGGAAATTTTCACTAAAATTAAATGATCCATTCAGGGTTAAAAGGGTCAACTTTACACCCCTATTTAAGTCCTTTAACACGCGATTCAACCACTTTTCACCCAAAATATACTAGTTTCTCTCAAGAACAAGCTAGGATTTTCATACAAGATCCAATTTCAAGAAAGTTTCACCGTCAATCTTCACAAAATCATAAACTAAGGTATGCGTTGTGTTAATTCAAGGATTCCTTCCATCCATGAAGCTCAAGAACCTAGTTTTATCTATAAATCATGGAATTTATGTTGTGGGTTATTTGTAATCATGCTGTTAACGTTGATTGATTTCAAAGTTTGAATCTTTGTGCGTTTATCATGATATTATGTTACCATACAAGATAAAATCCATGAATTTAGTTGCTTATGATGTGTAATTTGATGAATTCACTTATGCCCTAAGTTTTGCATGCAAGGTGGTTGATAAAATGCTTGAAAAAGTAGAAATCATGCTTTATAGCTCAAGACATAAGCTAAATGTGACATGCTGGTCATCCTCCTATGTTTAAATGGTTTCTATGCTATTATTGTGAAATGTGTATGTTGTCTAAATGGCCATGATATTAGAATATGAGATTATGATATGATTATCAGCATTCTCGTCCATGTTAGATAGTATGATAACCCTGTACTTCTTGAAATCCATAACTTATTAAATTATGTATTGTTGATGTGGGTCTTGTACTTAATAAAGTCATGCTTCATCAGTTTCCTTCTATCGAGTACTAGGGGTACTTGTACCCAAAACATTAGCTGTGTGCCTAGAGCCATGTCATGTTTTCACGATACTCTCAGTCAAGCTATGATCCTTAGACTTCAGACAGACTTATGACTCAAGAAATCTCCATGATCTCATGAACTCAGTTGGTTGTCAGATATCAGTAGTATTCCTTCAGTCAACGAAATTTAGTAACTCAGTCCATATTCAGTTCAGTAAATCATGTTCATTGTCTATTCAGATGGGAGTAAATATTAGCACCGAGCGAACCCAATGATGGGAACTCACCTATTATATGAGGGTGTGATACTTAGAAACAATCCTTGTGTTTCAGAACTATGTAGCCAACATAGGTTGAGACATCATAGCCTTTTATATGAGGGTAGATGAGGTTTCTTAGCCTGCTATATGAGGGTTCCCACCATTCTCACTAGAGTTACCTATTATATTAGGGTCACTCACATGTTGTCCTTACTAGTGGCACGGTATTGACACCCTTCAAATCAGGGCATAGATTGGACCCCAATTCAGCTATAATGCATCATTTGGGGCATGTCGGTTAGATGACTACCTCCCACAGTCTCAGTATCAATCTCAGTAAAAGAACTCAGATAGTTCTTCAGAATTTAGGACTGTCAGATACAGTCAACTCAGATATAGTACGGAACTCAGCTAGTTCCATCAGATTCAGGACTGTCAGATATATTCACTCATGTTATCGGTTATTAGAATTCAGTCATTAGTCATGTTAGTCATCAACATACTCATGTTATTACGATTTCAGATATAGTTACTATGTATTCAAGCATGTATTCTCACATTCATATTAGTCAGTTAGCCAGTATTTTTCATGCATATGAACCCCATACATTCAGCCTACCTCACATGCATTCCAATATATTCAAAGTACTGATACATTTGCGCTATGGTGTCTTATACCATAGGTTCAGAGAGACGAGCTCCAGAGCATCAGTACATTTCAATCTCAACTGTCAGAGTTAGCAGTGAGTCCTCATCTTTCGAGGATATGATTATCATTTTATTATCTCAGTAATTAGTTTATTAGTTGGAGTTAGTTAGGGACATGTCCCATCAACTCCTTACTCAGACAGTTTCATCAGTTAGAGGTTTTCCAGACTGTTATGTTCAGATAATTATTTTAGTTGTTTTGGGTATTTTATACCCCATTTAGATGTTATGTTTTACTTCAATTAGGTGAATCTTATGTCCTTTCAGTTCATATTTCCATATTATTTGGTATATTATGCAGTATACAGGTACAGATATCAGTCATGGGTTAGCTTGTGGTCCTTCGGGGTCATGAGCACCGTGTAGCATTACGGGTACTAGATTCGGGGTGTTAAAAACTTGGTATCAGAGCCTAAGGTTCAATAGAGTCCTAGGAAGTCTGAAAGCCGCTTCTAGTAGAGACTTATACATGGGTGTATGGCGTGCTACATTTATGTGCAGGAGGCTATAAGATGTTTTAGGAATAGTCTCCTTTCTTTCAGTATTCATGTCATGCTAGTATGTATAATATCAATCTAATCTGTCAGTCTAATCCATTTCTTCTCCTTATTTCAGAACTTACCTCCCAAGAGAAGAACCCAGCCTGTCTAAGAAGATCCCTTAGATGAACATGTTTCTCATGCGGAGTTCAGGGCCGCATTCACTACTCTTTCTTAGTCAGTTGCTTCTCAAAATGAACGACCAAATGTCGTTCCAGCCAACCCAGTGGCTAATTCTGCTGCAGCCAGGATTCGAGACTTCACCCGAATGAATCCTCCATCCTTTCTTGGGTCTAAGATAGACGAGGACCCTCAGGAATTCTTAGATCAGGTGCAGAAGGTTACAGATATAATGGGGGTTACTCCTAGTGAGAGTGCTGAGCTAGCTGCATATCAGTTGTAGGATATTGCTCACACTTGGTTTAAGCAGTGGAAGTCAGAGAAGGCATATGATGCAGGACCAGTTGGTGGGAGGAGTTTACTTCTGCTTTCCTTGATAGATTCTTTCCCCTAGAGCTTAAAAAAGCTAAGGTGCTAGAATTCATCAACCTCAGGCAGGGAAATATGATAGTGAAAGAGTATTCTCTTAAGCTTACTCAATTATCCAAATATGCCCCTCATGTGGTTGTAGATAGCAGGGCAAAGATGAGTAAGTTTATTTCAGGGGTGAATGATAGTGTGGTTAATGAGTGTAGATCTGCCATGCTGAATAGCATGCTCAGAAGATAGAGGAGTAGAATATTAAGATAAGGGAGAAGCAGAATAAGAGAGCGAAGACAGGTAGTTTCAACTTTTCTCAGCCTAAATCAGAAGGAGGAAACTGTTCTCAGTTTTGTCCTAGGTCATCAGTTCCAACTCCTTCTTCAGCCAGTGCTCCAGTTCCTAAGTTAAGAGAGGGTAACAAAGATAGAGTACCAAGATCTAAGTCCTAGGGAAGTATTAGCAGTGCCCGCACCTATTTTCTTTGCCAAACTTGTGGCAAGCATCATCAGGGTATTTGCAGAGCTGGCAGTGGTATTTGTTTCGGATGTGGCAAGCCAATCCACAGAGTCAAAGACTGTCCTCAGCTAGGTCCTCAGGGTCAACAAAATCGCTCCTTTGCTCAGTCTAATATCCTAAATCAGTAGGGTTCCACTGCCAGTGCTACTAGTGGGCAACGCCCAAATCGTCTCTATGCTCTTCAGTCCCAATAAGATCAGGAAAATTCTCCTGGTGTGGTTACCGGTACGTTATAGATCTTTCATGTGTATGTTTATGCTTTGCTAAATCCAGGAGCTTCTTTGTCTTTTGTCATTCCTATAACAGTCAATTTCGGAGTCAGCCCCAAAATTCTAGCAGGGCCCTTTTCAGTCTCTACCCCAGTGGGTAAAACCATCATATCCCGGCGGGTATACAGGAACTGACCAGTTATGATATTTTCAAAAGTCACTTCAGCAGACTTAGTCAAATTAGAGATAACTAATCTTGATGTCATTCTCGACATGGATTGACTTCATTCCTGCTATGCCACAGTCGACTACAAAAATAGAATAGTCCAGTTTTAGTTCCTAAACGAACCCATCCTAGAGTGGAAGGGTAGTGTATCCTCTTTCAGAGGTCAGCTTATTTTCTATCTTCGGGCAAGGAAATTGATATCTAAGGGATGTGTCTATCATCTTGTTCATGTTAAGGATTCCCGTTCCGAGACTCCCAGTCTTGAATCAGTCCTAGTAGTGAATGAATATTCAGATGTCTTTCCTGAAGATCTTCCAGGAATTTCTCCCGAAAGGGAAATAGACTTCGGTATTGATCTTTTTCCAAATACTCAGTCTATCTCTATTTCTCTATACAGAATGGCACCAGTAGAACTCAAAGAACTGAAAGAACAGTTGAAAGATCTCTTAGATAAGGGATTCATCAGACCCAATATTTCCTCATGGGGTGCTCCAGTATTATTCATGCGCAAGAAAGACGGTTCTCTCAGAATGTGTATAGACTACCATCAACTCAATAAGGTCATAGTCAAGAACAAGTATCCTCTTCCCAGAATTGATAACTTATTTGACCAACTTCAGGGTGCCAGTTATTTCTCTAAGATAGATCTCAGATCCGGCTATCATCAGCTCAAAGTTAGGGAATATGACATTCTAAAAATAGCTTTCTGAACTCGGTATGGTCACTTTGAATTTCTAGTCATGTCATTTGATCTTACCAACTCCCCAACCGCTTTTATGGACTTGATGAACCGTGTGTTCAAGCAGTACTTGGACATGTTCATCATAGTCTTCATAGATGATATTATGGTATATTCCCGCAGCGAGCGCGATCATGCAGACTATCTCAGGACAGTACTTCAGACTCTCAAAGATCATCAGCTATTCACCAAATTTAGTAAGTGCGAGTTTTGGCTAAGGTCAGTATTATTCCTTGGTCATATCGTTTCTGGTGATGGCATTAGAGAAGATCCTCAAAAAACTGAAGCAGTAAGAAACTGGCCTCGCCCTGTCTCTCCATCAGATATTAGGAGTTTCTTGGGTTTGGCTGGCTATTACAGACGATTTGTTGAGGGATTTTCTTCTATTGCATCCCCTATGTCCAGATTGACTCAGAAGAAAGTCAAGTTTCAGTGGTCAGATCCTTGTGAGAAGAGTTTTTAGGAGTTGAAGACTCGACTCACCTTAGCTTTAGTTTTAGCTTTTCCAGATGGTTCAGATAGGTTTATAGTGTATTGTGATACATCCAGAGTAGGTTTGGGTTGTGTCCTTATGCAGCATTATAAGGTCATAGCCTATGCCTCCAGACAGCTTAAACCCCATGAGAAGAATTATCGTACACATGATCTTGAGTTAGCTATTGTAGTCTTTACTTTGAAGATTTAGAGGCATTATCTCAACGGAGTTCATATAGATGTCTTCATAGATCATAAGAGTCTTCAGTATGTCTTTTCTCAGAAAGATCTTAATCTTCGTCAGAGAAGGTGGTTAGAGCTCTTGAAAGATTATGACATGAGTGTCCTCTATCATCCGGGCAAGGCCAATGTAGTGGTCGACGCTCTTAGTAGACTGTCTATGGGTAGTGTTGCTCATGTGGATGACAGTAAGAAGAAGTTAGCTCAGAAAGTACATCAGCTTGGCAGACTAGGTGTTCGCTTAGTCGATATGGATGAGGGTGATATATGGGTTCAGAGTAGTTCAGAATCATCTCTAGTTTTTGAGGTGAAAGAAAAGAAAGATAGAGATCCCAGCCTTGTCAAGTTGAAAGAGTCAGTTCAGGATTAGAAAGTAGAGGTTTTCTCCCAAGGGGGAGATGGTGTTTTGCATTATGAGGGTATTCTCTATGTTCCAGGTGCAGATGACTTAAGGCAACGAATTTTTGTAGAAGTGCATGGTGCGATCTAATCTATTCATCCAAGGGCCACAAAGATGTACCGCAACTTGCGGGAAGTCTATTGGTGGAGTGGGATGAAGAGAGATATTGCAGAGTTTGTGGCTAAGTGCTCTACATGTCAGTAGGTTAAGTAGAGTATCAGAAGACTAGTGGTCCTATGCAGGAGTTCCTTATTCCTACTTGGAAGTGGGAAGAAGTGAACATGGACTTTATGATGGTTTTTTCTCGAACTCATCATCAGCATGATTCAGTTTGGGTCATTATAGACAAAATGACCAAATCAGCCCATTTCCTTCCAGTCCATACCTCTTATTCAGCCAAGGATTATGCCAAACTCTACATCAGGGAGTTGGTCAGATTGCACGGTGTTTCTCTATCTATTATCTCAGAAAGAGGTACCCAGTTCACCTCTCATTTTGGAAAGCATTCCAAAAGGGTCTTGGTACCTAAGTTTATCTCAGTACAACCTTCCATCCTCAGACAGATGGTCAAGAAGAAAGGACCATTCAGACTCTAGAAGATATGCTAAGGGCGTGTGTAATTGATTTGAAGGGTAGTTGAGATGACCACTTGCCTTTGATTGAGTTTGCATACAACAACAACTATCATTCTAATATTCACATGGCTCTATTCGAAGCTCTCTACGGTAGGAGATGTAGATCTCTAATTGGTTGGTTCAAAGTTAGTGAGGTCTCAGTTATAGGGCCTTACTTGGAATTTGACGCCTTAGAAAAAGTTCAGTTGATTAGAGAAAGACTCCGATCTGCTCAGAGCCGACAAAAATCTTATGCATATGTTAGTAGAAAGTATATCGAGTTTGAGATTAGTGATTATGTCTACCTCAAGATCTCTCCCATGAAAGGAGTGAAGATATTAGGTAAGAAGGGAAAGCTCAGTCCCCAATATGTCGGTCCCTTCAAGATTCTCAGTCGCTTCAGCAAGGTAGCTTATGAGCTCGAATTGCCTTCAGATCTAGCCTCATTTCATCCAGTCTTCCATGTCTCCTTGCTCAAGAAGTGTATAGGTAACCCAGTATTTGTAGTCCCTATTCAGAGCATCGATGTTCAGAATAGCCTCTCTTATGAAGAGATTCCAGTCAAAATCCTAGACTATCAAACTCGTAGAATGAGGAACAAAGAAGTTCCTCTAGTTAAAGTTCTTTGGAAAAATCAATCCGTCGAGGGAGCTACTTGGGAAGTAGAAGCAGATATGCCTACAAAGTATCCTCACCTCTTCTCCGCAAACTCAGATGAATATCAAGGTAACAGTTCTCCTTAAGCTTACTCAGTTTTATATTTAGTGTTCATCACAAACTTGGTATCAAGTACTATTGCATATTTAGTCATGCATTCATGTATCAGTTCAGTTATATAACTATGCATCCCACATGTATTATCATTGGGAGAAACTTAGTTCCTCAGAACACTCAGTCATGCCTTCATGAATCAACTACACATGCATCAGATATACATGTTCAGTATGATATATTCAGTTATCAGTCATGTTAGTCATGAGATCATGTTTCAGTTATTAATGTTCAGTATGTATGTCAGTTTATATTCTTCCCCTCACTCTCAGTCTTATTCAAGGATAAATGTTCACAATGGAAGATATTGTAATACCTCATACCTTTTCCTAGCTTGAAATCGTCTCAAAAAAATATTAGGAGCTTTCTTTTTAAGGTGAATCCACTTTTGAACACGCGGTATTTTTAATATTTTCACTTTTTGTCATGTAGAAATTTCAATAAGCTTTCCATCGCTATAAAATTCGCCTAAATCCGATAACCAGGTAAGAAGTTATGACTATTTCAAGTTCCCATCGTAAAACAGCGCCATATTAGTCAGTGACGCGCTGCGCCACAAGCTAAAATGACAATTGTCCTTTTCCAGTGTCTCAGCGCGATTTCCTCCGCATCGCACCAAATTTCTAGGTCACAAAATAAGGGGCAATGCGATGGCTCCGTGTTGCGCTATCCCTCAATTTCCCAATTGTAAAAATCGAGTGAGGCGCGATAGCGTCGCGCCAAGGGTCCAATTCGGGAAATTTTCACTGAAATTAAATGATGCATCCAGGGTTAGAAAGGTCAACTTTCCACCCCTATTTAAGCCCTTTAACACATGATTTAGCCACTTTTCACCCAAAATATACTAGTTTCTCTCAAGTTTCTCTCAAGAACAAGCTAGGGTTTTCATAGAAAATCCAATTTCAAGAAAGTTTCACCGTCAATCTTTACGAAATCACGAACTAAGGTATGCATTGTGTTCATTCATGGATCCTTCCATACATGAAGCTCAAGAACCTTGTTTTATCTATAAATAATGGTATTTATGTTGTGGGTTATTTGTAATCATGTTGTTCACGTTGATTGATTTCAAAGTTGAAATCTTTATGTGTTTATCATGATATTATGTTACCATGCAAGATAAAATCCATGAATTTAGTTGATTATGATGTGTAATTTAATGAATTCACTTATGCCCCAAGTTGTGCATGCAAGGTGGTTGATAAAATGCTTGAAAA
The DNA here is from genome assembly GCA_030864215.1 of Capsicum pubescens. Classification (NCBI taxonomy): domain Eukaryota; kingdom Viridiplantae; phylum Streptophyta; class Magnoliopsida; order Solanales; family Solanaceae; genus Capsicum; species Capsicum pubescens. Next base: position 219,761,809 of record CM061549.1, on the reverse strand, counting down.
AGTAGAAATCATGCTTTATAGCTCAAGACATAAGCTAAATGTGACATGCTTGTCATCCTCCTATGTTTAAATGGTTTCCATGCTATCATTGTGAAATGTGTATGTTGTCGTAATGTCCATAAAAATAGAATATGAGATTATGATATGATTATCACTATTCTCATCCATGTTAGATAGTATGATAACCCTGTACTTCGTGAAATCCACAACTTATTAAATTATGTATTGTTGATGTGGGTCTTGTACTTCATAAAGTCATGCTTCATCAATTTTCTTCTATCGAGTCTTGGGGGTACTTGTACCCAAAACATTAGTTGTGTGCCTAGAGCCATGTCACATTTTCATGATACTCTCAGTCAAGCTATGATCCTTAGACTTCAGACAGTCTTATGACTCAGGAAATCTCCATGATCTCATGAACTCTGTTAGTTGTCAGATATCAGTAGTATTCCGTCAGTCAACAGAATTCAGTAACTCAGTCCATGTTCAGTTCAGTAAGTCATGTTCAGTATCTATTCAGATGGGAGTAGAAATTAGCACCAGTGAACCCAAGGATAGGAACTCGCCAGTTATATGAGGGTGTGATTTTTAGAAGCCATCCTTGCGTTCCAGAACTATGTAGCCAGCATAGGTTAAGACATCATAGCCTGCTATATGAGGGTAGATAAGGTGTCTTAGCCTGCTATATGAGGGTTCCCACCGTTCTCACTAGAGTTACCTGTTATATTAGGGGCACTCATATGTTGTCCTTACCAGTGGCGCGGTATTGACACCCTTCCAATCAGGTTATAGATTGGACCCCAATTCAGCTATAATGCATTATTTGGGGTATGTCGGTTAGATGACTACCTCCCACAGTATCAGTATCAGTCTCAATAAAAGAACTCAGATAGTTCTTCAAAATTCAGGACTGTCAGATACAGTCAACTCAAATACAATATGGAACTCATCTAGTTCCATCAAATTTAGGACTGTCAGATACAGTCACTCATGTTATCTGTTATCAGAATTCAGTCATTAGTCATGTTAGTCATCAACATACTCATGTTATCACGATTTCAGATATAGTTACTATGTATGCAAGCATGTATTCTCACATTCATATTAGTCAGTTATCCAGTATTGTTCATGCATATGAACCCCATACATTCAGCCTACCTCACATGCATACCAGTACATTCAAAGTACTTACGCATTTGCGCTATGGTGTCTTATACCATAGGTTCAGAGACATGAGCTCCAAAGCATCAGTAGATTCCAGTCTCAGTTGTCAGAGTTAGCAGTGAGTCCTCATATTTTGAGGACATGATCATCATTTTACTATTTCAGTAATTAGTTTATTAGATGAAGTTAGTTGGCGAATTGTCCCATCAACTCCTTACTCAGACAGTTTCGTCAGTTAGAGGCTTTCCAGACTATTATGTTCAGATAGTTATTTTAGTTGTTTTGGGTATTTCATACCCCATTTAGATGTTATGTTTTACTTTAGTTAGGTAAACCTTATGGCCTTTCAGTTCATGTTTCCGCGTTATTCAGTATATTATGCAGTATACAGGTACAAATATCCGTCATGAGTTAGCTTGTGGTCCTTCGGTGTCATGAGCACCGTGTAGCGTTACGGGTACCAGATTCAGGGCGTTACATGTTCTTGCCTTTTTATTTGATAAAAAAAACTAATTAATTAAACCCTTAAACAAATTAAGATAAAAGAGATTACAATCCAAAAACAACAATGTAGTCAATCAAAATTAGCATCAGATAGTGGATCAGAAAGTTAAACCATGCCTAAAAGGTTAAGACCAGTTCTCACTTGCTCATGAACAATAACATGAAGACAAAAATACTAACAAAATACAATAGGTTACTAATCATAACAACAATATTACAAGAGAATATTACGGTTAGCACATTAAACCATTAACACCATAATGTGCACAAGCTAAAGTTCAAATGAGTAAACAAAAAAAACAGGAAGCTCCAACTTACTAAGGTTTGATTAATTGATATGCTCTCTCTTTATTGTACTTTTTCTCATTTCATGGACATAACGACCAATTAGAACCTACTGAAGTTTAAAAAAAAACTGAGAATCATTATAGCTTGTGTCTTAAGTGAAAGAGAGAGATAGAATTGAGACTTGTAGCTTGATTCTTTACTCATTCCAAGGATCCTTCAATAGGTATAATCCTTTTCTTTGCTTAAAATTAATACAATTGATACAATAGCAACAAACCAACTCTCTAGTTTGAATGAGTTGAAACACATTAAAATTATATCAGTCATACTTAATAATAAAAGGATTCGACATAATAAAGCACAGATGGATTTCTCATTCCACATAGCTTCCCTAGACTTTTAATAGTTATACTACTACTACTATGATGTGAGCCGTGACAAGCTATGAAAGCACAACAAAATATGAAGGGCCGGAAATTAAAACAAGCAGCACCGAAGAACTTAAACATCAATGTAGATGCATTTCTTATCTTCCTTAAAAGGACGTCAGTGAACTTAGATTAACTTAACACAAATAAACTGTCATATTTTCTTAAGCAAGAGAAGTAAGATTTAATGAGCCTTGTGATTTCTTTTTGAGTCCTCTAATCATGTTACGACTACAGATACATAGCACTACCACAGGACTTCAGCTACATTTCCAGGGGATTTTAGTTCACTCGACTTCCACTTGTATTTCTTGAGATCTAAAGTCACTTACACAGATTAAAGCGCATGCTATGAACAAGAAGGGGTAATACTATCATGATACAACAAATCTGATGCAACATAAATAGGAAATACTATATTTGCATCATGGTTCTTAACCCTGTGTATTGATGTAACCACTTGTAGGTAAATCTTCATCACCTGTACTGATTTTTTCTTCTAACAGCAAGACAAAATGTCTCAGGTTCACAAAAAACATCAGGTGATTAGTCACTAAAGATTGAGGAAGTTTTTCAACCATCTACTTCAACTTTATTTTTTCCAATGCATCTTGGCGTTTGCACGCTGCAACAGATATTTTGGAGGTAAAGTATATGTATTTTTAACTTTCTTTTGTTGAGCTTGAGAGATTTGACATCTTACCCCACGAACATATAGATCTTTACGATTTTATTGAAGCCCATCTCCAAGCTTCGCACAGGAACAAGTATTGTCCTTCCAAGTTGCATTCAGTATCTTCAAAAAGATCAAGAGATTATCCAAGTTATTCAAATAAGAATTAGGTTAACATATAGAATACAATTTAAGGTGAAGTTAAAATTATGTCACTTGATATAGGGATATATTAAAGAATCGTTCTGTTCCGTTATGGGAAGGGTGATAACAACATAGAAGTTTGGAAACTGCTCCTTTAATTTTTAAACTCTACATCAATTCACAATTTTATCAATGTTGGATGAAGTGAAACCAAAGTTAGGTAAGATATTTTGTAAGTTACAATAAGAGTTGAAGAAACTATTAGAGTACAAAATTCAAAAATCACAAAAACAGCCATTATGTAGAGAATGAAATTGAACAGAGAAATGAAAATACGATAAAGTGATCAGAGTAATAATTGTGGACAAATTAATTTACTATAGGCCGGTTTAATTGACATACCTGAACATAGCAAATGTATGATGTTACAGAAAGGCTTTTTGAATGATTTCATCGTACACTATATTATATGTACTGGTCATCATTGTTATCAGCAGTAGGTGGTCGTATTAATAATTTTATACACTTTGAATTCTTTGCTCTTGATAAAGCCACATACAATTGACCATGAGAGAATACAGTCTCACACAAATAAATTCCAACATAATCTAATGTTTATCCTTGGGCTTTATTTATGGTCATAGCAAAACATCGGCGTATTAGAAATTGTGTTCTTTTAAATGGAATCGGTAACTTCTCATTATCTTAAGACAATAATGGTATTCTGGGAATAAATACATGTGTATTTTTAAAATCGTGAATGACAATTTTAGCACTTATGACACGATTTTTAAAATCACAACATATCAGTTATGTACCGTTACACAAACCTTCACAAGGATTTAAATTTCTGACTAAAATAATAGGGTAATTTTCTTTTAATGTTAGTTTATAGGGAGGTAGACAAGGAGGATTTAATGAATGTAAAAAATCTTCAAACTGACTTTGATCATTGGTTCAATAGTTTCATCAAGCGAAACAAATGTCTTGGAATCTTGAGAAAATTTGTTTATAAATCTATCATTTAGTTCATCAACGAAGTCATTTTTTTGTTAAAATAACACGAGAAATAAAAAAAGCAGAATCATGAAAAGAGCTGTAAAAATTGGGGTATACTATTTTGAATAAAAAATCTAGTGATTCTTTTTCAGTAGTGTAAGGAACAATGAAACATCTTGGAATATTTATTTTTTTATGGATATTTATTTTTTCTTTTTTATTTTCGATTCACATTAGATATTCATAGAAAGAGGGGTCAGTTTTTGCATGCATATTTTCTAATAGATATAGTTTTTCAAGATGATTCCATATTTATGAGTTTAATATGCTTTCTCAAGTGAAGTATTCTTTTTTCCAACTTCAAACCACAGGCAGGGTTTGTCTAAAATCTCCTCCAAACACAATCACTTTTTCACCAAACAATACATTTGAATCCATTATATCTTTTAAAGGAGAATCAAATGCTTCAATTATATTTTTTTTTGCGATAGATATCCCACACAATTAGTTTAGCGTCACGAATTAAAGATGCTAATGAACTCTGCTTGCTGATATTACAAGTGATTTTTTCATCAATATTAATTGAAAATTTAAAACGTGAATGCACCGTTCGCCCTCCTGGAAGTAGAGAAGCAGCAACACCAAAGGTTGACGTTGCTAATGCTATGAATTCTTTTGATCTAACAGTTGCTAATAAAGCATAGTATAAGAATTTTTTACCGCTTCTACCAGGACTATCTATATAGAATGCTCCTGGTTTATCGCTAAATATTCTCTGAAGGATTGTATCATATGTTTTTTTTTGTTCAGTATTTAGCTTTCTATGTAATAATAATTCTTCAGTGCTCAAAATATTATTTCTCTCCAAATATACGTCTTTTGCTTCATTTGCGATTTTCGAAGAGGTGATAGTTTCTGGAATAAGATTGAACTCATTGATATCAAGTCCCATAGAATGTAATATATCATTGATATGGTTCAAAATTGTTAGGTAGATATCTTTTGTTATAATATTTTCTACATTTTTAAAGTCTTCAGACATTTAATCTTTAAACTATTCCCATAATTCCTTAGGATTATCAGGGTTACAATATACTAATATAGTAGCAAATAAATGTCTTAAACTATAAGTCATTTGATAACATGTAGCTTTTAACATACATTCAACCAAATTGTTATCACAATGTAATAGTCCTCTTTTTTCAGCAAATTCTCTAAAAGTTTTGCAACATATTCCATTTACTTGAAGAAAATCATTGTATGATTTTTGTTCATTTACATTCATTAGCAATAATCGAAGATAATATATTTCTCCTTCTATTGGATGAAAAGTTACAACATGGTCGATAACATTACCACGTATTCATCGAGTCTATATTTTATAGCTGGGTGACAACATAAAGTGTTAGAAAAAATCTTTATACAATAAGTTAAGTTCTTTAGCATGTTTATTTGTTTGGTTCATTAAGAAAAACTCTGTTAACATAGTCTTCTTAAGCATAGAATTTTTTAAGATGTTATCTATACTATCAATTTTTATAAAAATAACAAATTATTTTCCTTCAAGATGTAGCTGAAGGTGGTAAATACTTGGAGTCATTTCACTAATAGAAAATGTGAACAAACACCACATAGATTTTGGTGGGGATACCCATCTAGCTAATTGATATTCTTTAATCTCATCTATTTCTATATTTTCTTTCTCTTCATGTAAATAAAATGAAATTTTATCATGTTCTTTACAGATATATTTATATAGATATTTGATAACTTTAATATCAGAACAAACTTCAATATTTATATGACAATTATATTTGCATAATAGATAAAAATTGTAAGAGACAACCCATGAGTTATCCAGCAAATGCTCTCTAACTTTCACAAACATACCAGTGTTTCTTATTTTATAAATTGGATAAGCATTTTTGCCTTTAGTTGTATTATCAGAAAAACTCTTGGGGTACTTAAATTTACACACTCTTTTTTTCTCCATACATGAATTTGTAGGATTCAAGTGACCACAAGGTCCATGCATCATATGTTTAATGACAAGTTTATATAGTAAGGATTGACTTTAGGATCAGGTATCTCAGCAGAAATAAATTTGTCATAAGCTTCAGGTGTTAAGAATTTATAGTCATCATTGAGTATAACAAGAAAATGAGCATGAGGTAATTCACATTTTTGAAATTCTATAGTGTACATAAAAGTCGCAACCTTTCCAAATATGTTTCTTTTTAGTATGCCTATTTTCGTTTCTTCAACTTTAGCTTTGACTACACGACTAACTAAATCAGGTCGATTTTGAACTTCATCAGTCGAGATCATATGTTCTTTTATTTCAGGCCAAGAGGGATTACACGTCATAGTTAGAAATATATCAAGCCTTTCAAAATGTGGAACTAATGTAATAGCATACATATAGCACTGACTCATATCTCTTGGACCACCTGTGAAACTTTATGGAAGAAGACTTTTTTTACCTATCTTAGAAGCCCCACTTTCACTGATTTTTAGGATATCAACAATTCCTTGTAGTACATCAATGCGAAATAAATCTTGATTTAAAGAAGCAAAATCTAACCTCTGAGTTTCTAGATTTATGAATTCGTCAACAGAATATTGCTGAAATAGTCTCCTAGAATGTAAAATAATATTTTTCTCATCATCTCTCATTTGAAGTTTATAACAAAAGTATTCTCGACACAAAACAGTATCCCTTTTTCATTTTTCTTTTTATAGAATTTCAGCTTTCATATCAAGTAATTCATCAATTGAACACATGTTAGACAAACATGGAAGTTGATTATTTTTGTAGAAAGCTCTCTTTCTTTTTTTAATTTATAGATTAATTGTATAGTCTTTTGAATACCACAATGCCATCCGTTTTGTCTATAAAGAAACAAACGTGGATATTGCAAAGGATCGTAGTAACTGTAGTAGTAATTTACTAATTGCCTCTTGTTATTTTGAGTATAAATTCGAATATATGGTGTAAAATTATTATTAGTTGTTTCTTGTTCTAGCCATAATGCTGCCACTTCTGATACGGTCGGTAAATTGTATACTCATTGATCTAACTTTGAGTCACAATTTAATGCAATATAAGAAATTGATAGTTGTGGAACATGTAATAAATATTTCAAAAAAACACAATAAGGATTTATCTTTAGTATATCTATTAACTTCCCAACAACAGATTCTTTGAGTATATCTGATGAAGCGATTTTATTTTGTCTTTCCATATTAGAATCACAAAAATATAATTGCAAATCTTTTGGTTGTTGCGTTGATGGAATCAAATCATTAATAAAGTGATACATTTTTCCTTGTACTCTAAAGGTGTAAATACCATGGTCTATTTTCGTTAGCGCTTTATCATATTTCACTCCAAGTGAAGTAAATGCGAACATGTTATTATACATTCTAAAGTAAGTACGAAAGTGCTCAGATTTTCCTAAATAGAGATTGAACAATTCAGTAGGTATTCTATGTGATGTCAACTTAATTGTATCATTTACACTACAAAATGCGGGTGATTCATACTCAAATTTTTTTTCGCACCATGGTATTTACAATTTGGAACTTTTTAAAAAATAGTTGAATTGTCAGGAAATTGTTAAAAGTTTCAGTTGGTTATTGTTGATTTAGAACCTGTACATATTCGTTGCAGTAACGTATAAAATCAGTGGTAGGAAGCAATCAATAGTAAATGTTGGTAGCAGATTGGAGAGAAGACGAACCTATATTTATTGTAGCTAATATCTCCATGTCTGGTTGTTCATGAGGTGAAGTGAATGTTGAACCTAATAAACAAATCACTTTATTAATGTACGTTGAAAGAGAGAGAGAGAGAGAGAGAGAGAGAGAAAGCAAGTTATAGTATTGTATTATTGACATTTACCAAGTTCAAAGATAGAGCAATGGTTGATAACAATCTTTTCTTTGACAAAGTTAAGCATCATCTCATCATTGGAAGATATATTAGTTACTGTTGAAATAAGGACAGTTTTTATGATTAGAAAATGATATAAAAATAGTTTAAAGAAAGCATCTATACATATTATTTATGGTTACATATAGTATTACCGGTTGGTAGTGATTAATAACAAAAGTTGGTAGAAAAATGAAGCACGACAAACCTTTGTTTGTAATAGCCAGTATGCGTGAATTGTGTTGTTGATGAGGTGCAGCAGACATTGAACCTAATGTACAAAGCATTTTTGTTAATATATATATTAAAAAAGAGAAAGTTGATATTATAATAGATTATTATTGACACTTATCAATTTCAAATACAGTGAAATACTCAACAATAATTTTTTCTTTTCCACAGATAGGCTTCGTGGCATGAGTAGAGGATATAGATTGTATTTAGTCAATCAAGTGCCTCATGAAATTCCCCAATGATTGTATTATAGATTGTTGATTATGGTCGTGAGTCCAGAAAGTGTCATATGTTGTCAGTTTCATGCTATCTAGTTCTGGGGGTACTTGTACCCGATAATTTAGCTTTGTGTCTAGAGCCAGTATCAGTTTTCAAGATACTCTCAGTCAAGCCATGTTCAGTAGAATTCAGTCAGTCTCATGACAAAGGAAAACTCAGTAATCTCATTAACTTTGTAATCTCAGTAATATTCCATCAGTCAATAGAACTCAGTGCACTCACTCCAGTCAGTTCAGTATAATTAATTCAGTGTCTAATTAGATGGGAGTAGGATTCAGCACCGAGTGATCCCAAGTATAGGAACTCACCTGCGAGTAGAGGGTGTGATTCTTAGATGCAATCCTTGCGCTCCGGAACTACGTTGCCAGCATAGGTTTAGATATCTAATCTATTAGATGAGGGTTGATGAGGTGACTTAGCCTGTTAAATCAGGGTCCCACCGTTCTCCTTAGAGTACCTGTTAGATGAGGGATTACTCACAGCTTATCCTTACTAGTGGCGCAGTATTGACACCCTTCTAATTGGGGTTACAGATTGGACCTCAACTTATCTATATTACTTTATTTGGGGCATGTTGGTTAGATGACTACTTCCCACAGTTACAATCTCAGTCTTAATCTCAGTGATAGAACTCAGATAGTTTTACATAATTCAGGACTGTCAGATACAGTCACCCTGTTCGGTACGAAACTCAGCTAGTTCCATCAAAAACATATCTGTCAGACACAGTCATTTAAATAATAGTATATCAGATATAAAAAACTTATGTTATCAGTATTCAGATTCAGTGATGTCATGATCTCAGTCACAGTTCACGTATTCATACATGTATTCTCATGTTTATGTTATTAGTCAGTTAGTATTGTTTATACATACAAACCCCTTGCATTCAGCCTACCTCATTTGCATACCAGTACATTCAATCATACTGACGCATTTGCGCTATGGTGTTTTATACCATAGATTCATAAGTGTGAGTTCCAGAGCATTCTTAGTAGATCAGCCGTTTAGCAGACAGACTAACAGTGAGTCCTTATCATTCGAAGATGTTATTATTTGACTATTTTATTCTTTTAGTACTTAGTTTATTTTAGCAGTTGGAGTTAGTTGGGGACATGTTCCATCAACTCCTTATTCAGATAGTTTAGAGGCTTTCAGACTAGCATGTTCAGACATTTATTTTAGTTGTTTTGGTATTGATATACCATATCTGCAGATGTTATGTTTTATCATAATTTTTAACCTTATGGCCTTTTAGCCTTTTATTCTACATTTATATAGTATGTTATGCAGTGCTCAGTTACAGCTATTAGTCATGGGTTAGTTTGTGGTCCTTTGGTGTCATGAGCACCGTGTGGCATTTTGAGTACCAGATTCGGGGAGTTACAAACTTGGTATCAGAGCCTAAGGTTCAACAGTGTCCTAGGAAGTCTAATAAGCTGCATCAAGTAGAGTCTTGTACATGGGTGTGTTGTGAACCACACTTATGGACAGGAGGCTATGAGATATTTTAGGAACAAATTCTCCTCTTTCAGTATTCATGTCGTGCGAGTGAGAATGAGATCAAATTAAAATCTCAGTCTAATCTATTTCTCCCTCTCGTTATAGAACATGCCTCCCAAGAGGACTAACAAAAAGAGAACTGAGAATTAGTCGGCACCTCCGCCCGTTCAGGCAGATTCTTTGGATGAGCATGTCTTTTATGGTGAATTTAGAACTGACTCTCTTACTTTATCTTACTCAGTAGTGGCTCAGAGCAATCATCAGACTGTTGTCCCACCCAGTAATATGATTCATGCCCCGCATATTGAGGTGGGAAAGTATAGAAAGAAAGAGAGAAAATAAGAGAGCGAGAACAGGTAATTTCAACTTCGCTCAGCCTAAGTCAGAGGGTGGAAGTCATTCTTAATTCTGTCCAAAGTCATCCATTCCAGTTCCTTCCTCAGCCCGTGCTCCAGTCCCTAAATTCAGAGATAGAGCGCCAGGCCTTAGATCTCAGGGAAGTGTTAGCAGTTCCCGAACCAATTCTCTTTGTCAGACTTGCAGTAAAAACTAAGGTTGGTCCATGAAGTCAGCATAATTATCTTTCAGCTCAGTTTGGTTTCCCAAATCAGCAGGGTGCCACTTCCAGTTCTACTAGTGGGAAATTCCCGAATAGACTCTATGCTTTTCAATCCCGACAAAATCAGGAAAATTCTCCTGATGTGGTCACTGGTGCGTTAAAAATATTTCATTTGCATGTTTACATTTTTCTAGATCCATGAGCTTGTTTGTCTTTTGTTACTCCTTATATAACAGTTGATTTCGGAGTCAGTCCCGAAATTCTAGCAGAGCCCTTCTCAGTCTCTACCCCAGTGGGTAAATCCATCATAGCCTGATGGGTGTACAGGAACTGTCCGGTGATAGTATCTCAGAAGGTCACTTCAGCAGAATTAGTTAAATTAGAGATGACTAATTTTGATGTCATTCTCGGCATGGAGTGGCTTCATTCCTACCATGCCACAGTCAACTGTAGAAATAGAGTTGTCCAGTTTTAGTTCCAAATGGACCTGTCCTTGAGTGGAAGGGTAGTATTTCAGCATTCAAAGGTCAGCTTATTTCCTACCTACGGGCTAGAAAAATGATATTTAAGGGATATGTCTATCATATTGTTCAAGTTAAGGACTCTAGTTCTGAAACTACCAGTCTTAAGTCAGTTCCGGTTGAGAGTGAATATTTAGATGTCTTTCTCGAAGATCTTCTTAGAGTTCCTCCTAAGAGGAAAATAGACTTCGGCATTGACCTTCTTCCAGATACTTAGCCCATATCTATCCCGCCATACAGAATGGCATCAGCAGAACTCAGCGAATGTGATATTCCAAAAATACCTTTCAAAACTTGGTATGGTCATTTCGAATTCTTAATCATGTCCTTTGGTCTTACCAATGCCCTAATAGCTTTCATGGACTCGATGAATCGTGTGCTCAACCAGTACTTGGATATGTTCGTCATAGTCTTTATAGATGACATCCTTGTCTACTCCCGTAGTGAGCATGATAATGCAGACCATCTCAAAAAAGTGTTACAAACCCTTAAAACCCATTAGTTATCATGATATCTATTCATATGCTACATGTCAGTTCTATGATCATCGCTCATATTCGTGCACGTTAGTGAGAATCATGTACACTCACAGTTCCTAGTATAAGGAGTTCCAGTTCACTCCGTATTTTGAATCATGTCCTATGAGTACAAAGACTTCAGACTCAAGTAATGCAGCTCATGACTCATGCACTCATGTCATGCTTTACAGTATGCTCAGCCCATATGACTCATGCTCCACTTCGAATGATCAGCCAAACTCAGATTATGTCACGTATACCCTCAGTTTAGATCCAACGGTGAAATCTATGGTGTTGATGCTCTATCCCTCAGGCCTCAGTTATAGCGTCAGATCAATAATCAATATTCAGTAAAGGACTCAGATAGTCCTACAGAACCATGGCTTTCAGCTATCAGTTACTTAGCCATCAGAATTCAATATCAGTATAAACCTCAGTTATCGGTATTCGGCTATAAGAACCCAGTATTTAGTTCCAGTATTAGTCCAGTTGTAGTCTTAGTTACAGTGTCAGCTCCAGTTCAGTAATCAGATCAGAAACTCAGTCCAGATCTAGGTTCGCTTGACCATAGCATATGGTATTAGCTATTCAGTTATTAGTATTTCAGTACCTCAGTTTACAAAATATTTTTGAATCATGTTATACGCTTGGTCTTGCATCCTTAAGATAATACAATTTTTACTCATTCATGCTCAGTTATCTCATATTACCCAGTCAATCATTACCTTCTATGCATAATGCTCTATAGTTTCAGTCCAGTTATTCATACTAAGTACAGTTCAGTCTTATATGTCTAGTATTCAGCTATCAGTTATGCAGTTAATCAGATAAGTTAGTATGTTTATGCATTCGTGCTTAGTACCCATGTGAATATTTTTAGTAGTCTCAAGTGATGTGTTGTACTAAGGTAGAGAGAGTATAGTGGAAGGATTACTCGAGGGATATGTCTAAGCTTGAAAATTTTAGATGCAGTGCATAAGGCTTAGTCACTCTATTTTAGATGATGTTTCATAGGCATTGCCTCCTGATACAAGAATCTTAGCCATGTGGTGATCCCCTATTCAGATGTCCTGCTCAGACCAGGCCAATATTTCCTTTCTCCCTACAGTCACTAGAACACTATAGAAAGAGTGTCATAGAAATACTCCGATCGAGTATAAGTTTTCAGTATGGGTTAGTCCGCAAAGCCATTGATTCAGTTTAGCAGTCAGACGAACAAGTTCGTATGGTGTGGCTTCCTAGTTTTCCATCTAGTCGCACTATCCAAAGGCTCATAAATATAACTATTCAAAGATGGATCAACCAGGTAGTTGCATGTCCAGCTCAGTTCATGTATCATGCCTTAGTTTCAGAATCCAGATATTAAATCACGATTCAGTTCGTAGTTGCCTTGTACATCACCTCAGTTTCCTTATAGCTAAAAAAAAATCAACCCAGCATTCTTCAAAGGACATAGTGTCCCAAGGAAGAGATACACTATAATTCCTTGGACTTTCATGACATAAACATGCCACCCTCTCTTCACGTAATGAACCCATTTTGGAGTAGTGGGTACCCATGGGTTGACCCTCTATCTCCAGTCTCATCCTTAAGCTAGGAACTCAATGGCTCAGTTCAGATTACGATAGTCATTCCATGTCAGACGTAATAGACTTGGTCATATTCTCATGTTCCTGTTCATGTGTGTTCAGTAAAGGATCTCGAGTTGAGATCAAAATTTAGTATTTTGAAAATCTCTCCTATGAAGAGAGTAAAGAGATTCGCCAAGAAGGGAAAACTCAGTCCCCGATATGTCGGTCCCTTCAAAATACTCAGTCGCTTAGGCAAAGTAGCTTATGAGCTCGAATTGCCTTTAGATCTAGCTTCAGTTCATCCATTCTTTCATGTCCCCTTTCTAAAGAAGCGCATAGGTGATCCAGCAGTTGTAGTCCCTATTGAGGGCGTAGATATTCAGAACAGTCTCTCGTATGAGAAAATTCTAGTTAAAATTCTTGACTATCAGATTCGCAGACTGAGGAACAAAGAAGTCCCTCTAGTTAAAGTTCTTTGGCAGAATCAGTCCGTTGAGGGAGTTACTTGGGAAGCAGAAGCAGATATGCGGACCAAGTATCCTTACATCATCTCCACTAATTTAGACCCAGCCCAAGGTAATATCTCTCCTTAAGTTCATTCATCTTATAGTTCAAATTTCAGTTATAAACTATGCTCAGTTTTCATTTCAAACTTGGTATCTTTACCTTTACATGTTCAGTCGCATGTTCATGAGTCAGTTCAGTCATGTATTCATGCATCAGATATGCGTGATCAGCTTATCAGTTCTCTCAATCATGCATTTATGTATCATCTCATTCATAAAACCATGCATTAGATATGCATGATCGGCATGAACCTAAGCTTAGTCAGTCCCATTCGAGGACGAATGTTCCCAAGGGGGAGATATTGTAATACCCCGAGAATCCCAACCGATAGTAGAACCATGCTTGAAGCTCATGATAAATAAATTATAGTGGTTTGGTAGTTTTATGATCAATTTAGATGTATATTAAGTCCTCAAATACGTCCTAGCTATTAGACGAATCAAAACATCCCTTACCGATTGAATTCTTAAGAAGAATATTATCATAGTCAAATTCAAACGATTATATCTCCCATTATATAAAGAATTTTTTATCTCATGATCCATCAAAATATATATAATTGAATTATCTTTCCAACGATATCAATTTCGCCAAAATTCGGTATCGGAGTGAAAAGTTATGGTTGTTTTACTGAGAGCTTTCCGAACTACCCAGGAGCGACGGGCAAGTTGACGGACCGTCAAGTCAGCGATGGACCGTCGCTCTGGCCATTGTAACTGAGGTAGTAAGGCTTTTTTCTAGACAAAATTGATGATTGGAGTGATGGTCAGTCCCTAGAGTGACGGTCCATCACCCAGACCGTCGACTTCGTCCGAAACAGCGTTGAAACAACATTTTAAAGGGCTTTTGGAGTCTTTTTCCACCATTTTTAACCCCTCATTGCATTGAATCAAAGCACATAACTCCTCATTCATCCATAACATTAAAATTAGGGTTTCTTTCAAGATCTAAACCCAAGAACAAGATTCAAACCCTTCTCCAAGAAAACTCAAGAATCAAAACGTCACCATTCAAGAACCTTATAGAACAGTTAACCTCCTTCAAGATTCAAGATTTTGAGGTATGTAAAATGTTGATTCATGGGTTTCTTTCACCCATGAAGCTCAAGAATCCCGTTTTAAACTCATGAATTATGATTTTCATATGGTGGGTTGATTTTAATTATGTTGATGTGGTTGTATGAATCCCAAGTTGGAGTCTTTATGTACTTTTCATGAAATTATGCTAATATGTGGGTTAGAAATTTTAAACGGAGTTGATTAAAGTAACTATGGTGTATGAGCTAGTGTATATGCCTAAGCCTAAGGTTATGCATGCAATGTGTTTGATAAAATGCCCAAGAGAACAAGAATCATGCTTTAGGACTCAATTATGACCAAATTGATGAACCCATGCTTTACCCTTATGTTCAAAATGACTTTCATGTTATTGTTATGCATTGAATTGTTTGATGGACTATTCATGAGATTAGCCTATAAAATTATGACATGTTTATATGCTTTTCCATTCATGTACCAAACCATGATAATCAAGTGCCTCATGAAATTCCCCAATGATAGTATTATAGATTGTTGATTATGGTCGTGAGTCCAGGAAGTGTCATGTGTTGTCAGTTTCATGCTATCTAGTCTTGGGGGTACTTGTACCCGACAATTTAGCTATGTGCCTAGAGCCAGTGTCAGTTTTCAAGATACTCTCAGTCAAGCCATGTTCAGTAGAATTCAGTCAGTCTCATGACTCAGGAAAACTCAGTAATCTCAGTAACTCAGTAATCTCAGTAATATTCCATCAGTCAACGGAACTCAGTAAACTCAGTCCAGTTAGTTCAGTATAATTAATTCAGTGTCTAATCAGATGGGAGTAGGATTCAGCACCGAGTGAGCCCAAGGATGGGAACCCACCTACGAGTAGAGGGTGTGATTCTTAAAAGCAATCCTTGCGCTCCAGAACTACGTTGCCAGCGTAGGTTAAGACATTTAACCTGTTAGATGAAGGTTGATGAGGTGACTTAACTTGTTAGATAAGGGTCCTACCATTCTCCTTAGAGTACTTGTTAGATAAGGGATTACTCATAGCTTGTCCTTACTAGTGGCACGATATTGACACCTTTCTAATTGGGGTTACAGATTGGACCCCAACTCAGCTATATTTCTTTAATTGGGTCATATCGGTTAGATGAATACTTCCCACAGTTACAGTTTTAGTCTCAATCTCAGTAATAGAACTCAGATAGTTCTACAGAATTCAGGACTGTCAGATACAATCACCTAGTTCAGTACGGAACTCAACTATTTCCATCAGAAATATGACTGTCATACACAGTCATTCAGATAATAGTATATCAGATGTATGAAACTTATGTTATCAGTATTCAGATTCAGTGATGTCATGATCTCAGTCACAGTTCACGTATTCATGCATGTATTCTCACGTCCATGTTATTCAGTCAGTTAGTATTGTTCATGCATATAAACCCCTTGCATTCAGCCTACCTTACTTGCATACCAGTACATTCAATCGTACTGATGCATTTGCGCTATGGTGTTTTATACCATAGGTTCAGAAGCGCGAGTTCCAGAGCATTCTTAGTAGATCAGCCGTTCAGCAGACAGACTAGCAGTGAGTCCTCATCATTCGAGGATGTTATTATTTTACTATTTCATTCTTTCAGTACTTAGTTTACTTCAGCAGTTGTAGTTAGTTGGGGACATGTCCCATCAACTCCTTATTCAGACAGTTTAGAGGCTTTCAGACTAGTATGTTCAGACAGTTACTTCAGTTATTTTGGTATTGATATACCATATCTCTAGATGTTATGTTTTATCAAATTTTTGAACCTTATGGCCTTTCATCCTTTTATTCCGCATTTATACAGTATGTCATGCAGTGCTCAGTTACAGACATCAGTCATGGGTTAGCTTCTGGTCCTTTGGGGTCATGAGCACTGTGTGGCGTTCTGGGTACTAAATTCGAGGCGTTAGAAATACTTTTGGAGAAAAATAAAGGGATAACTACACAGCTTAGCAAATATAGACTCCTAATTATCCTATTTAGCTTAAGTTTCAATTAATTACCAGCCATAGCCTATCTTGCCTATTAAATATAATTTATAGCTTCTCTCTTTCTCTATCTTTTATTCTCTTTTTACTTCATTTGTTTCTTTTTCAGTTTTTCTTGTTTTTTTCGTTTTGTATTTCTTTTTCGTTTCTCCATTCTTTTCTTTTCATTTTTTCCACTTTTTTCGTTTTTACATTTTTTCCTTTTCATCTTTTCTCTTTTTTCATATTTTCTTTTTATTTTTTTCATTTTTTAATTTCTTTTTTCTTTGTAGTCATTTTTTCATATTTTCTTTGATTCTTTTTTCGTTCTTTTTCGTTTTGTGGGTCTTTTTTTCTCCTTCATTTTTTTTCTTTTTATATTTTTCTCTCATTTTGTTGTTGTTGTTGTTATTGTATTTTATATTTTATATAATTTTTTATATTTTATATTTATTTGTATCATACTATATATTTTAAATAAATTTATTATTTGTAGTTGAATAGTTTAGTCATGAATATGTACAATTTATTATTTATATTTGTATACAAATAAATTTATTGATTAATTGTATTTACTTGAGACTAAAATATATAAATTTACAATGTGTCATTCAATGCAAATATATCGTTGGTATTTGTATTTCAAATTTTTCATTTATATTTGTATATAAACAAGTATCATTTTGTATGCGTATGGTTTAAGTTATATAAGCATATGTATCATTTTATACAAACGTAAAATTTGTATTTGTATAATTTATCATTTTTAATTTTATTATTTAATCTGCATCAATAAAATACAAATTATATCAATGAATATAAGTGCAAGTGTCCATGAAAATAAAAATAGCAATTCTTTTTTAGTTTTTTCAAAATACAAAGATGTTGTCAACTACAAATTCAAATACAAATAAATAAAAAATATGAAATTACAAATACAAATACAGTATGCGGCCAACTTACAAATACAAATACAAAATGCAAGTGCGAACTATAAAATACAAATAAAATGCAAATTATAAAATACAAATATGAACTTTAAAATACAAATACAATTATATCAATGAATACAAAAAATAAATAATGTTGTGAATACAAATACGACAAGCAATTGTGGTATTTACGTTATCATCCATGACTTGTTCTCGAGTAACCATATTTTTTAAAAATATAAAAAATATAAAATAAAACAAAAAATGAGAAAGAAAATAAGTACAAAAAAAACCAAAAAAAAGAGAAATAGAAGTTAGAGATAGAAGAGAGGAAAACGAAAAGAAAGAAATGAAAAAAAATGAAAAAAAAAAGAGAAAAACAAAATCACCTATTTTTGATTTTTTGTTTTTATTTCTTTTTATGACCTTTTTTTATTTTCTCTTTTTCTGTTTTCGTTCTTGTTTCTTTTTTTGTCACTTTTTCTTTTTCATTTTTTGTATTTTATTTTTATTTTCTCTCATTTTTTGTTGGTGTTATCGTATTTTATATTTTATATATTTTCTCTCATACTATATATTTTAAATCAATTTATTATTCGTATTTGAATAGTTCCGCTGTGAATACAATTTATCATTTGTATTCAAATAAATATTGATTAATTGTATTTACTTGAATCTAAAATATTTAAATATGAAATGTGTCATTCTATGCAAATGTATCGTTAGTATTTGTATGTCAAGCTTATCATTTGTTGTAATATCCCAGATTTTGAATTCTGAAATTTTCTCAGTGATTGGGCTTACTGTTTAGGTTACGACTAAGGCTCTACAAGTCGTGAAGACTCCTTACGAGTTGTATGGTTCCAATCACGGTCTAACCAATGAGGGGGTCCATTGTTTCTGTCTTGAGTATGACTAAGACCCTACGGTTCGTAAGCTCTGGTCACGAGTCGTAGGGTGGGACTCGTGACCAAACTAGTAAGGTGAGCCTGAGTCACTGCCCAGACTATAAGTCGTGGTGACGAATCGTGAACAGTGGCCATGAGTCGTTACCCGACCCGTAGCGACTAGGAGTTATTTTTCTGTACGTTTTTCATTAAGGGTAATTCGGTATTTTCTCTTTTTTACACTGTTCCCACGAATTATAACCTTCCCCTAGCCCTATTTTCACTCATTAAACATAATCATAAACTACTCTTCTCTCTCAAATTTCCCAATCAAGAGCAAGGGTAGGGTTTCTAGAGATTAGTCATCTAGGCTCAAGGTGTGGTTTCTTCTCCAAATTCTTGTTTTTAGGCATGAATCTCTTTCCTAAACTTATTTTTTTATCTTGGCATACAATGGTTTGGTATTCATATGATTTTAATGTTTGATTTTGAAATTTGGGTTGAGGGTTTTGGATGATTATTATTTGAATGGTATTCCCATGGTTTACATGCATTTGTTTACGCTTTATTGATAGATTTTAAAACTCATTGGGTGCACGGAATGGGAGTCATGGACTCCCCCAAATTTATGAATAATGGTATGGGGGTAGTGGATTCTCTCAAATTTCATGGAATTGGTAATAACCTCAACCCACCTTATGAACTTGGTTTTAAAACATGGTTACGTGCATGATTTAACCATTTTTGAAAATTATTGCATTGCATAAAAGGTTAATGGAATATAAATGGTTTTGAAAGGCCTTAGTGGCCATGATTTGGTTTTAAATTGGAGCTTAGGAGTCGTGGATTCTCCCAAGTTGGTGGATAATTGAAATGACATGATTCTATAAGCTTGCAAGCATATTGGTATGATGATATACCAACGGTGAATGCCTTCATAAATGGTTCTTAGTTAAAAGAATGGGTTATGTGCAAATGTTTTAATTGGTCTTAATGTGGGTTGTGTAACTCGTCATGGAAGGTGAAGGTCCTGGGAGGACCGATACTAAAAACCACATTTGCCGGCGTGAGAGTCTTCATGATCGTATGCATAGTTCACACTTGATATATATATATATATATACACATACACACACACATACCCCTTGGATTGGAGTGGGGTCGTGGATTCTCTGGGCTTTTCTTGGACTTCTCTGGTTCATATGGCTAACACGTACTGGGAAACTTCTGGTGGGAAGAGCCGGACCCATATAGTTCGTGGGTGTTTTTAGTATGGTTAAAGTTACACAGTCCAAGTTAATGGTTTTAAATCTCATGCTAAACCTCTTTCCCTATTCCAGCATCTTATAAATATGTATGTATGCATGTATGTGAACATGTACACTGAGTATGGACTTGATTTTTGAAATGACATTATTTTATCCCCATCATGAGTTATATGTTAGTGCTCACCCCACTAACCGTCCTAGGATGCTACATTAATTCATAATGTAGGGTCTGCGGCATGTGCAGTGTTAGGTGATCCAAATTATTGGTTGGTTCGTGGTGAAGTGGTGAGCTTTTATCCTCCGAAAAGCTTAGTCATTCCATCAGTTACTTTTCATATTTTAAAATTGAAGAGTTCACATTAACACTATCATTGTCATTGTTATTATCACTGTCATGATCGGGGGCATGTCCCGACCTAGTTTGATATTCAAATAGAGACGAAAGTCGGCCATAGTGATCCGGGAGTCCCGTGTAAAAGGGCTCTCGCTTAACGGATCAAAGGTACGACGGGGATAACAGGCTGATGACTCCCAAAAGCTTTTATCAATGGAGTCATTTGGCACCTCGAAGTCAACTCATCACATTCTGGGGTTGAAGAAGTTGGTTTAGAGGCTTCCGTGGAAATGTGTGTGGGTTGGATGGTGTTGTTGACTCTTACAGTTATTTTTGAGTTACATTAACAGTTTTATCTTTATTTTCTGGTTGTCTTTCGCTTTGTCATTATCTGAATTATGTTTGAATTGGATAGGCTATAGGGGTGGTCTTCCCACATTGGGCTTAAGATACCCGTTACGGCTTAGGCCCGGGGTCGGGTCATGACATTTGTAACTGTATATAAATAAGTATCATTTGTATGCGTGTGTTCAAGTTGTATAAATATGTATCATTGATATAAATGTAACATTTATATTTATATAATTTAACAATTGTATTTTTATAATTTCTCATTTATATTTGTATCGTTCGATTTGCATTAATAAAATACAATTTGTATCAATGAATATAAATACAAGTGTTCGTAGAAAGTTTTTTTTTTTTTTCAATTAGTTAAAAATATAAATGACGTTGTCAACTACAAATGCAAATACAGACAAATAAAATAAGTGAAATTACAAATGCAAATAAAATATGTGGTCAATTTAAAAATACAAAATAATTTTTTTAAAAATACAAGTGCATCGACAAAAATAGAATACAAATACAAACAAAATAAAATCAAAAAATACAAATATAATATGCAGTCAACTATAAAATACAAATACGAAATAGTTCTTTAAAATACACGTGCAAATTTTATAAAATATAAATGATGGCGAGAACTATAATATACAAATATAAGTGTGAACTACAAAATACAAATACAAATACGAACTATAAAATATAAATACAAGTATATGCACGAACTATATTAAAAATACAATTGTATTAACAAATACAAAAATATAAATGATGGCGTGAATTATAAAATACAAATACAAGTGCAAATTATAAAATACAAATACAAATGCGAACTATATAATACAAATATAAATACAAGCGTAAACTATAAAATACAAATATAATTTTATCACTGAATATAAAAATATAAATAATTGTACGAATACAAATACAATAAGCGATTATGATATTTTCGTTATCACCCATGACTTATGCTTGACATAGTCATATTTACCAAAAATACAAAAAAATATAAAATAAAATTAAAAGAAAAGAAAAATAAAAAATACAAAAAAGATAAATAGAAGCTGCAAATAGATAAGAGAAAAAAAATAAAAAGAAAGAAATGAAAAATAAAAATAAAAAAATGAATAAACAAAAATAAGAAAAAGAAAAAGAAGAAAAGAACCAAAAAGGGGGAAAAATATGAAAAATAAAAATTGAGAAAGAAAATTCTAAAAAAAATATAAAAAATTGAAAAAGAAAAACAAAAATGAAAAAAACTAAAAAATGATTAAAAAAAAGAAGAAAGAGAAATAGAAGTTATAGAAAGAAGAGAGAAAAAAACTAAAAAAAAAAAAGAAAATAAAAATAGAAAAAATTTAAAAGTTAAAAAAAAAAAAGATAATGGTAAATATAAACACAATAAGCGATTATGATATATACGTCATTATCTATGACTTGTACTTGACGTAACCATATTTTCAAAAGTATAAAAATATAAAATACAATAAAAAGGAAAAAATAAGAAAGAAAGAAAAAGAAAAAAAAGAAAAAAAAGGAAAAAAAGAAAAGAAAGAGAAGTAAAGGTAAGAAATAGAAGAAAAGAAAAGAAAGAGAAGAAAATGAAAAAGAAAATAAAAGAAGAATGAAAGAGAAAAAAAGGTTATAATGTTATGAAAAATAAAGTAGAGAAGAACAAGAGTAGAGAGAAGAGAGAGTAATTGTTATTTCTCTTGAAGGGTAATTTACAATGAATAAAGTCCTTTATTTATAGGGAAATTTACTCTTAGTTTCTCTATAAAAGATAGATACTTCAAATCCTGATAGATATCAACTGCATCTTGATAGATCTTATCTATATTCTTAATATGCATTCACTACAACTGATATACATCAATATCATAACACTCCCCCTTGAATGTCTAGTAGATAACGTGTCTCGTTAAAACCCTGCTAGAAAAAAAAAACTCAAAATAGAAAAAAAAATTAGTGAAGGAAAAAGAGTGCACATATCTAATAATACGCAAATAGGCTGCCTCATTAAAACCTTCCAAGAAAAACTCAGTGGGACAAAACCTCATAAGAAAAAAAGAGTGCAACGCGTATTAACTCTCCCCAATGAGAACGTCCTTGAACCTTTGCATCCCGATCTTGAGCATCATCTTCTTGAAAGTTGTAGTTGGGAGAGACTTGATGAATAAATCAACCACATTATCACTCGAACTAATCTGTTGCACGTTAATATCACCATTTTTTTAGCTCATGTGTACAGAAAAGTTTTGGCGAAATGTGCTTCGTTCTATCTCCTTTTATGAATACTCCCTTAAGTTGTGCTATTCATGTTACATTATATTCATATAAAATTGTGGGTACTTTGTCACATTTTAAACCATATTTTTCTCGAATGAGATATATTATGGACCTCAAACACACACTCTCGGCTTGCTTCATGAATAGTTATTATCTCAACACGGTTCGATAAAGTGGCTACGATAGACTGCTTTGTAGATCTCCAACATATGAAAGTACCCTCACATATGAACACATAGCCTATTTGAGACTGAGCTTTATGCGGATCAGATAAATACCTAACATCAACATAACCAACAAGATTGGAACTGCAATCTTTAGAATAAAATAGGCCCATATCGGTAGACCCTTTTAGGTACCGTAATAGGTGTTTGATCCCATTCCAATGTCTCATAGTAGGAACAAAACTATACCTTACTAACAAATTAACTGAAAAGGCTATATCAGGACTTGTAGTATTTTCAAGATACATTAGTTCACCAATTGCACTAAGATATGGTACTTCAGGACCAAGGAGTTCGTTATTCTTTTCTTGAGCTCAGAATGGATCCTTATTCACATCAAGTGATCGAACAACCATCAGAGTACTTAATGGATGTTCTCCATCCATATAAAATCTTTTCAATACCTTTTCTATGTAGGCAGATTGATGGACAAAGAAACCGTTTGTCAAATGCTCAATTTGTAAACCAAGTCATAATTTTGTCTTACCGAGATCTTTCATGTTAAATTCTTTCTTTAGGTAATCAATTGCCTATAAAAAATCTACTGAAGTTCCAATAAGGTTTATGTCATCGACATATACAGCAAGTATAACAAACTCCGATTTTGTTTTTTTTATAAAAATATATGGGTAAATTTTATAATTTGTATAACCTTCCTTAGATTAATATTCACTAAGAGGGTTATACCATATGCGTCCAGATTGCTTCAAACCATACAACAATCTTTGCAATCTAATGAAATATATTTTCTGAGGTTTTGAACTATATGCTTTCGGCATTTTAAATCCTTCAAAAATTTCATGTATATCTCATTATCAAGTGATCCATATAGATAGGTTGTTACCACATCCATCAAATGCATTTCAAGTCTCTCATAGAAAGTGAAACTAATAAGATAACGTAATATTATTGCATCCATAACTGGTAAATATGTCTTGTCATAATTGACAACAGGATGTTGTAAAAATTGTCACGCCCCAAAATCCCATCGGGCCGGACTGGCACCCGAAGCCGAGAAGGCCCGGGAGAACCCGTTCAAATACTTGTACTTTCACTTACATGTCACCAAAAATTTGGGCAGCACTTCGTTACATATAGAAGGGTCTAATTTCCTGTATCAACACAACACGCACAAATATATATATATATAATACTTGGCCATCGGGGCCACCACATATATAAATAGAACATCACTATATAAACTTCCATGACTTTACCCTTCCTTATGTCTACAAAGCCTTTAGGATATACATGACATAACTAGGGTCGGGACAAACCCCCGCCCACACATAACTCCTGTACAATAGCAAAACATAAGGAACCGACTCGGAAAGCTCCGAAGCAAACTGAAGCTCACCAACAATAGCTGTATGACCTGGCTCCTACTTGTGCGGTGTATGAGCTGAGGTACCTGTGCCTGCAGCATGAAATGCAGGTCCCCGTGGGGGACGTCAGTACGAAATATGTACTGAGTATGTAAAGCTGTAGATAATCACATATGATATAGGAGCTCAATAGAAATCAGAAACAAGTGAATAAAGCGTAATAGGAGTGGACCACACTTACTAGAACTTGTGACAACCTGTACATTGCATTTATTCAATCACTTTACCTTCGTTCTTATCGTCTTTGTAATCATTACTGTACTGTACTGTGACCATTAGGCTACCTCCAGTACATATCAACTGGGATCGACCCATGCTAGGCTTATGCCCCTGGGATACCACCCATAAACACATAAATAGGGATCGACCCATGCTAGGCTTATGCCCCTGGGATACCACCCGATAAGAGAGAACTTCCATCACTTAGTTCAATTAATCTTTGAGATTGTTGTTTCGATCGCCACCACATTTTTGATACTTTGAAACAATGATACATCAATAGGAGACATATAAATAGACCATCAATGCAATAACAATGAAGTAAGAACTCATTGGCACATCAATGAAGTGTTTTGGAGTCATCAATGCCATAACAATAAAGTAGGAACTTATTGGTATATCAACAATGTGTTTCAGAGTCATCAATATCACAACAATGAAATAGGAGCCTTTTGGTATATCAATGAAACATTTTGACACTTTATAGGATGGAAACAACTTCGTTGGTAACGTAGAATAATACATGTTTTTGGACAACCTCGGAATCTTACTTGATGGAACATTGGTGTTTTCATGCCAAAGAACATTGTTAGAGTATGCTTTACATACCTCGTCATAGATTCGGATACCAATTCAACACAACTTCCCGCCTTTATAAATCACTTATCTACAATGAAATGTTTGGCATCTAGTATTAGCAACCCAACACCATAATTCTCTTCCATAATTCCATACAACCAATATTTGCAAAGCATTCCAAAAACCAACTTGAACAATAGGTTTATGTGTGTGTGTGTATATATATATATATATATAATCATCATTTCAATACCACATCATCACACCAAATCCCTTCACAATTCAACATAATCCAACAATGCACAAGAATAATCCAACATCATTTCCAATCATCTTTCAACAACAATCAAATAACATACTTCTTATGCTTACATGCATATATATACATATCCATATAAATAACACCAACATAATTTACATCCTTATCATAAAATGGCCCTTTTGATTTCGAAGTCCTGTTGGCACAAATAAGGGGTGCTTCTCGAAGCCCTCGAGACGGTGAACACAACTACAGAATCAATTTGGATTTTCTACGGTTGAATCACAAGATAATTGGAGTTGAAATTTGGCTAGGGTTTCTTATTCTTCAATAATGGATGATAAATAATGGATATGAGGCTAAGTATATGTATATAATGACCAATTTTCGTTCATGAGGTTATGGAAAATGACCATATTGCCCTTAAAATTTTAAGTAAATCCGAATTTGTCCATGGTGGACTGTTTTGTCAAGCTAAAGTAGATCGACCATAACTCCTTGCTCTGATATAGGATTTGGGTGAAATTGGTATCGTTGGAAAGATAATTCAAAGGGATTTCATTTCATATAAAGTAGGCCACCCAGTTCATCCTGTACAAGGAGTTATGACCGTTTGAAGTTGACCCTTAAAATCTGTTTTGAGAGGCTAAAGTAAAACGAGTATAAATCCTTACTCAGACGTTGGATTTGGATGTAACCAATTTCATTGGAAATAAGACTCAAATATCTTTCTTTTGATAGGTAGTATCTCTCCCAGTTCATTATATTAAGGGAGTTATGATCGTTCAAAGTTTACCCAAAAAACTGGCAGGCCTCAGTAGTTTGTGTGCAGGAAATTTTCCTGCACATTTACTATTCACCATATCCCGGCCACCGTTTTATAGTTTCGAACGTGCTCGATTATATTTGAAACTTATCCGTTTTTGGAAAGCTTATTCAATAACCTTCGTATGGAACCATCGACGGGCAAATTCCGGTATAAATAAAATAAAAAAATTAATTCCATATAAATAGGACCAATACACGTACTTGAATACGCCAATACATGTACTTGAATATGGGGTGTTACATCTTTCCCCCCTTTAGGACATTCTTCCTCGAATGTTAGCGTAGTTATTCAACCAAAACAAGTTCAAGTCCACCATTAACATTCACATCATCACATAAATACTATGCATATATAAACAAAAACTTACTTGTTAATGTTCTAACTCCGTTTCTTGAACTTCCTCTTCATCTTTGAACAAATGAGGGTACTTAGATTTCATTGCTTCCTCAGCTTCCCACGTAATCTCTTCCCTTTGTTGATTTCTCCAAAGTACTTTCACCGATGCTACTTCTTTATTTCTCATCTTCTTAACTTGACGATCTAATATAGCAATAGGCATCTCCTCATAGGTAAGATCTTCTGTTACTTGCACATCTTCAGTAGAAGTAATAAAGGACGGATCTCTGATGCACTTTCAAAGCATCGATACATGAAATACTGGATGCACTGATGAGAGTTCCTGGGGTAGCTCTAATTCATAAGCAATTTGCCCACATCTTCGAATAATCTTATACGGGCCTATATATCGTGGACTCAACTTTCCTTTCTTGCCAAATCTCATCACCCCTTTCATTGGAGATACCTTCAAAAATACCCAATCGCCTAACGAAAATTCTAGCCCTCTTCTTCTACTATCCGCATATGACTTGTGTCGACTTTGGGCTGTTTTCAACCGTTGCTGAATCACCTTGACTTTTTCTATGGCTTGATACACAAGATCCGGTCCGAACATAAGAGTTTCATCCGCTTCGAACCATCCTATTGGTGATCTACACTTCCTCCCATATAAAGCTTCATATGGTGCCATTTTGATACTTGAATGATAGCTATTATTGTAGGCAAACTCAATAAGAGGTAAATGGTCATCCCAGCTGCCTTTAAAATCTATAACACATGCTCGTAGCATATCTTAAAGTGTTTGAATGGTGCGCTCTGCTTGTCCATCCGTCTGAGGGTGAAAAGTTGTACTCAGATTCACTTGTGTTCCCAAACTCCGTTGGAAAGACTTCCAAAAGTTTGTGGTAAATTGAGTTCCCCGATCCGATATAATAGAAGTTGGCACTCCATGTAATCGGACTATTTCCTTAACATACAGCTTCGAATATTCTTCAACTGTGTAAGTGGTCTTAACGAGTAAGAAATGTGCGGATTTAGTAAGCCTATCCATAATCACCCATATAGAATCAAATTTCCGAGCTGTACGAGGCAAACCTGTAACAAAATCCATGTTGATCATGTCCCACTTCCAAATTGGAAGATCTATGCATTGCATATAGCCTCCGGGTTTTTGGTGCTCAACTTTAACTCGTTGACAATTTGGACATTCAGCTACAAATTCTGCAATGCTCTTCTTCATGTCATTCCACCAATACATATCTTTCAAATCTTGATACATTTTGGTTGATCCTGGATGAATGGAATACCTTGAAAAATGTTCCTCTGTCATAATCTTCTTTCTTAGCCCGTCTATATCCGGCACACACAATCGGTTTTGGCACTGAAGTACTCCTTCTCGCGTAAGCTCAAATGCCTTGGTCGCACCACTCTGAACGTTCTCCTTAAGCTGTAATAAAATAGGGTCTGCATATTGCTTCTCTTTCACTTCAGCTACTAATGAAGATTCCGCAGCATTATGTACGATAAGCTCTTTATTCGGAGTTTCAAGAAGGAGAACTCCCAAACTAGCTAACTGGTGAAGATCCTTAACCATCCCTTGCCTTTCTATAGGCACCATCATAGCCTTACGACTTAACGCATCAGCTACCACATTTGCTTTCCCTGGATGGTACAAGATATCAACATCGTAGTCCTTTAATAGTTCAAGCCATCTCCGCTGCCTTAAATTTAGATCCTTCTGATTAAAAATATATTGCAAGCTCTTATGGTCAGTATATATATCAACATGAACCCCATATAAGTAGTGGCGCCATAACTGCTGCCAGCTCAAGATCGTGTGTAGGATAATTTTTCTCATGTGGCCGCAATTGTCTAGAAGCATATGCTATTACCTTACCATGCTGCATCAATACACATCCTAAACCAATTCTGGAAGCATCACAATACACTGTATACCCTTTGGTGCCTTCTGGAAGTACCAACACGGGTGTAGAAATCAATTTGTTCTTTAAATCTTGAAAACTCTTCTCACATGCATCATTCCATTGGAATTTGGATGCTTTATGGGTTAGCTTGGTTAAGGGTGCTGAAATGGAAGAAAAGTCTTTAACAAACCTTCAATAATAACCGGCCAACCCGAGAAAACTACGAATCTCCGTAGGCGTTGTGGGCCTTGGCCAGTTCTTCACAGCTTCTATCTTTTGAGCATCAACCTTTATCCCTTCACTAGATACAATATGACCCAAAAATGCCACCGACTTTAACCAAAACTCACATTTAGAGAACTTTGCATAAAGCTTACAATCACGAAGAGTCTGCAATGCCTGTCATAAGTGATTGGCATGGTCCTCTTCTGATCTAGAATAAACTAGAATATCATCTATAAAAACTATCACAAATACATCCAGGAATGGCTTAAAAACCCTATTCATCAAATCCATAAAAGCTGCGGGTGCATTTGTTAGCCTAAATGACATAGCTAGAAACTCATAATGACCATACCTTGTTCGGAAAGCTGTTTTGGGTATATCTTTTTCTTTGACCCTCACTTGGTGGTAACCTGACCTCAAATCAATCTTAGAAAAGCACTTGGCGCCCTGTAACTGATCAAATAAATCATTAATTCTTGGGAGAGGATATTTATTCTTAATAGTCACCTTATTCAATTGCCGATAATCAATACACATCCTCAGCGAGCCATCCTTTTTGCGTACAAATAACACTGGTGCTCCCCAAGGAAAAATACTAGGCCTAATGAACCCCTTTTCTAGCAAATCTTTCAATTGCTCTTTCAATTCTCGTAATTCTGTTGGGGCCATTCTATAAGGAGGAATGGAGATTGGTTGGGTGCCTGGTATTACATCAATACCAAACTCTACTTCTCATTCAGGAGGCAAACCTGGAAGATCTTCAGGAAATACATCAGGAAATTCATTTACCACCGGAACAGCGTGAAGAGTTGGTGGCTCCGCTTCTGTATCCCTTACTCTAACTAAATGATATATGTATCCCTTGGAAATCATTCTTCTTGCCTTAAAATAAGAAAAAAATCTACCTCTTGGCGCGCTAATTTCACCTTTCCATTCAAGGACTGATTCATTTGGAAAATGGAAATATACCTTTTTCATGCAGCAATCAATTGTGGCATAACAAGACGCCAACCAGTCCATACCCATTATAACATCAAAATCTACCATTTCTAACTCCACAAGATCAGCCATCGTATCACGACCACAAATAGTTACTATGCAGTTTTGATAAACCCTTCTAGCTATAATAGATTCCCCGACCGGTGTGGACACTTCAAATGGCTTAACTAACAGTTCGGGTATTCTTTCAAACTTTCCAGCAACCAATGGAGTAACATAAGATAATGTAGAACCGGGATCAATTAAGGCATATAAATCGAATGAAAATATAGACAACGTACCCGTAACCACATCTGGGGAAGCCTCTAAATTCTGTCGATCCGCTAGAGCATACGTACGATTTTAAGCCCCGCTAGAACTCGTGGATCCTCTATCACCTCTAACACGACCCATTGGTTGTGCACCCCTTCCTAAATAAGGCATCGATGATGATGATGCAACAAATGACCCCGTAGGTCATGCCATACCCCCTATGTCCCTTCGTGGGCATTCCCTCATCATATGCCCCGACATACCGCACCAAAAACAAACATTGGTCCCCAGCCGACATGCGCCCAAATGATACCTTCCACATTTATTGCATGGCTCTCGAGGAGGTCTCGATTGGCTCATATTCCCTTACCCTTGGTAACCCACTGATCGCGAACTATGACCCTCACTTCTTTACCCAAATTGACTGCCTCTGAACCCCTGATGCTGTGGTGGAGCACTAGCTGCAGAATAAGAAAATAATGGCCTAGGTGGTCTAGCAGAAAATTGAGGTCTAAAACCTCCCTGTGGAGCCATAAACTGCCCTGTAGATCTGGCCCTCTTAGAAGATCCGCTTTCAAATTCCTGTGTTCTTCTTCTTTGCCTATGATCTTCCATTTTCTGTGCAAATGCTTGGATCCTAGCTATATCCATGTCTTTATTCAGTGCAGCAATAGTACAATCCCTAACAAAATACGGATCCAATCCAACCACATACCGATGAACTCTGTCATCCATAGTAGCTATAACATTAGGAGCATATCTGGACAAAGAATTAAATCGAAAACTATACTCCCTCACACTTGTATTACCCTGTCGAAGATTTAAGAACTAATCCGCACGGGCCTGACGAGTCTCATATGGAAGATAATGATCAATAAATGCCTCTTTAAACTCTTTCCAAGTAGCTGGGGGTGCATCAATGCCCCTTGACCGTTTCCAGTCTTCATACCAATATATAGCCTCACCTTTGAATCTATACGCGGCTAACTCTACTGTCTCTCTGCCCGATACATGCATCACCTCTAGGGCCCTTTGGATCTGATCAATAAAGTCTTGTGGGTCCTCGTTAGTATCTGATCTAGTAAAAGTAGGAGGATCCATCTTAAGAAAATCCTGTGTTCGAAGGCTAGCCGCCCTATCTATACCACTAGGACCTGCAGTAGGAATGACTTGCCCTTGAGCTTGCCCAGCAACTATACGAGTCAAAAGTTGCACTGCATTTCTAAGATCTTGATCAACAACATTAATAGGTGGCTCTGGGGATATAGTTCTCCTCCCCCTTATTTCTTCCGGATTGGGGGAAGTTTCTGATGCATGCTCAGCTGGAGCCTCACTTTGATTAGCTGGTATAGTGGGTGACTTACTAGTCCCCTCTCCGGTAACCACATCTACTTGCTTACCGGTATTCTTGCTTCTGGTAACCGGCATCATTACTATAATAAGAGAAAAACTGATTCAGTGGTCAACTATGACTTCATATACAATATAATCTCTATCGCACGATCTAAGACATGAAGAAAAGAAACAATTCCTAAATGTCCATAGCCTCATGTTTATAGATGCGGTGCACAACACATCGATAAACAAGACTCTACATAGACACGGCTTTGTAGACTCACTAGGACGAACCTCTCTGATACCACTTTTGTCACGCCCCAAAATCCCATCGGGCCGGACTGGCACCCGAAGCCGAGAAGGCCCGGGAGAACCCGTTCAAATACCTGTACTTTCACTTACATGTCACTAAAAATTTGGGTAGCACTTCGTTACATATAGAAGGGTCTAATTTCCTGTATCAGCACAACACGCACAAATATATATATATATAATACTTGGTCGTCGGGGCCACCACATATACAAATATAACATCACTATATAAACTTCCATGACTTTACCCTTCCTTATGTCTACAAAGCCTCTAGGATATACATGACATAACTAGGGTCGGGACAAACCCCCGCCCACACATAACTCCTGTACAATAGAAAAATATAAGGAACCGACGCGGAAAGCTCCGAAGCAAACTGGAGCTCACCAACAATAGCTGTATGACCTGGCTCCTACTTGTGCGGTGTATGAGCTGAGGTACCTGTGCCTGCAGCATGAAATGCAGGTCCCCGTGGGGGACGTCAGTACGAAATATGTACTGAGTATGTAAAGCTGTAGATAATCACATATGATATAGGAGCTCAATAGAAATCAGAAACAAGTGAACAAAGCGTAATAGGAGTGGACTACACTTACTAGAACTTGTGACAACCTGTACATTGCATTTATTCAATCACTTTACCTTCGTTCTTATCGTCTTTGTAATCATTACTGTACTGTACTGTGACCATTAGGCTGCCTCCAGTACATATCAACTGGGATCGACCCATGCTAGGCTTATGTCCCTGGGATACCACCCATAAACACATAAATAGGGATCGACCCATGCTAGGCTTATGCCCCTGGGATACCACCCGATAAGAGAGAACTTCCATCACTTAGTTCAATTAATCTTTGAGATTGTTGTTTCGATTGCCACCATATTTTTGATACTTTGAAACAATGATACATCAATAGGAGACATATAAATAGACCATCAATGCAATAACAATGAAGTAAGAACTCATTGGCACATCAATGAAGTGTTTTGGAGTCATCAATGCCATAACAATAAAGTAGAAACTTATTGGTATATCAACAATGTGTTTCAGAATCATCAATATCACAACAATGAAATAGGAGCCTTTTGGTATATCAATGAAACATTTTGACACTTTATAGGATGGAAACAACTTCGTTGGTAACGTAGAACAATACATGTTTTTGGATAACCTCGGAATCTTACTTGATGGAACATTGGTGTTTTCATGCCAAAGAACATTGTTAGAGTATGCTTTACATACCTCGTCGTAGATTCGGATACCAATTCAACACAACTTCCCGCCTTTACAAATCACTTATCTACAATGAAATGTTTGGCATCTAGTATTAGCAACCCAACACCATAATTCTCTTCCATAATTCCATACAACCAATATTTGCAAAGCATTCCAAAAACCAACTTGAACAATAGGTTTATGTGTGTGTGTGTATATATATATATATATATATATATATATATATATAATCATCATTTCAATACCACATCATCACACCAAATCCCTTCACAATTCAACATAATCCAACAATGCACAAGAATAATCCAACATCATTTCCAATCATCTTTCAACAACAATCAAATAACACACTTCTTATGCTTACATGCATATATATACATATCCATATAAATAACACCAACATAATTTACATCCTTATCATAAAATGGCCCTTTTGATTTTGAAGTCCTGTTGGAACAAATAAGGGGTGCTTCTCGAAGCCCTCGAGACGGTGAACACAACTACGGAATCAATTTGGATTTTCTACGGTTGAATTACAAGATAATTGGAGTTGAAATTTGGCTAGGGTTTCTTATTCTTCAATAATGGATGATAAATAATGGATATGAGGCTAAGTATATGTATATAATGACCAATTTTCGTTCATGAGGTTATGGAAAATGACCATATTGCCCTTAAAATTTTAAGTAAATTCGAATCTGTCCATGGTGGACTGTTTTGTCAAGCTAAAGTAGATAGACCATAACTCCTTGCTCTGATATTGGATTTGGGTGAAATTAGTATCGTTGGAAAGATAATTCAAAGGGATTTCATTTCATATAAAGTAGGCCACCCATTTCATCCTGTACAAGGAGTTATGACCATTTGAAGTTGACCCTAAAAATCTGTTTTGAGAGGCTAAAGTAAAACGAGTATATCTCCTTACTTAGACGTTGGATTTTGATGAAACCAATTTCATTGGAAAGAAGACTCAAAGATATTTCTTTGTATAGGTCGTAGCTCTCCCAGTTCATTATATTAAGGGAGTTATGATCGTTCAAAGTTGACCCAAAAAACTGGCAGGCCTCAGTAGTTTGTGTGCAGGAAATTTTCCTGCACATTTACTATTCACCATATCCCGGCCACCGTTTTATAGTTTCGAACGTGCTCAATTATATTTGAAACTTATCCGTTTTTGGAAATCTTTATATCGTTGGAAAGCTTATTCAATAACCTTCGTATGGAACCATCGACGGGCAAATTCCGGTATAAATAAAATAAAAAAATTAATTTCATATAAATAAGACCAATACACGTACTTGAATACGCCAATACATGTACTTGAATACGGGGTGTTACAAAAATTCTTGTGCAACAAGGCACGCTTTATATCTTTGTATTTCCTTTTTCTCATTTCTTTTTCGCACAAAGACCCATTTATAGCCAGCAAGCTTAACACCATTAGGTGTTTGAGCTATAGGTCCAAGAACTTCACGTTTGACAAGTGAATTCAATTCAGATTGAGTTGCTTCTTGCCATTTTAGCCAGTCATTTCTTTGTTGACATTTTGTGACAGATTGAGGTTCAAGATCCTCACTATCTTGCATGATTTTTAAAAAAATATTATATGCAAAGACATAATCCACTGCTATTTCAGATCGATTCAAATTAGTTCCAACATTACTTGAATTTATGAATAGTTTCTCATTTTCTTGAGTCTCAAGCTCATTGATTCCTTCAGGGATATCAACATTGCTTAAATCTTGAATTTTCGTATGAGGATCTTTCGTTGTGTCATCTTGACCATTTAGTTTCATTTTTCTAGGATTTTGATCCTTAGAACCCAATGGTATACCACGCTTCAATCGTGCTTTAGATTCATTATCTATGGTATTAGTGGATGGTCCTTTAGGGACAATAATTCGAGTTGGGACATTCTCTGCGGGAATATATGATTTGGTGATCCTCTTTTAACTTTGTAAATGCGTTTGGCATTTGATTTGTAATTTTCTTTAGATGAATAATTTTTTGTACTTCTTGCTCACAAATAGAAGCACGTGGATCAAGATGAGATAGTGATGATTTTTTTCACAAAATTTCTCTTTTGATGTCACTATCTTCTCCCTCTAATTTTAAAAAAACTATTTCATCAAATCGATAATCTATAAATCGTGCAGTGAACATATCTTCCGTTAATAGTTTAAGATAGTAAATAATGGAGGGTGATTCAAACCCAACATAAATTCCTAACCATCTTTGGGGGCTGCGATTTGGTGGTTCTATAGGCACATATACAACGCATCCAAAAATAACTCAAATGAGATATATTAGGCTCTTGACCCAAAATCAATTGCAATGGAGAAAATTTATGATAATTTATCGTTCTAAGACAAACAAGTATTGCAATATGCAAAATTGCATGACCCCAAACAGAAATGGGCAACTTAGTTTTCATAAGTAATGGTCTTGTTATCAACTGTAGACGTTTAATTAATGACGCAGCAAGGACATTTTGAGTGTGAACATGAGCTATAAGATGTTTCACTTTTATCCCAATCGATAAGCTATAGTCATTAAATGCTTGAGATAAAAATTCTTGCATTATAAAAAAAAATAGACTTAATTTGATTATCAGAAAACTGTGTCTGTAATCGTATTATTTGTGCCAACAATTTTGCAAATGCCAAGTTGCGAAATGACAATAGGCACACATGATACCATCTAGAAGAAGCATTTATTAGGACCATTAAGTATCTAAATGACCCACTAGATGGGTGAATAGTTCCACAAATATCCCCATGTATGCATTTCAAGAATGAGGGGGACTTAATCCCAACATTTATTGGTGATGGCCTCACAATTATCTTGCCTTGATAACAAACATTATATGAAAATTCACCGTTTGAATGAATCTTCAAGTTCTTTAATGGATGCCCATTTGAATTTTCTATAATTCATCTCATCATTATAGATCCAGGATGTCCAGACGATCATGCCAAAGAACGAAAGTATTGGAATTAGTAAACTTCTGGTTTACTATAGAATATGCCTCAGTTGCACAAATATTTGTCCAATACAGGCCAGAAGATAAAACAAGAAACTTTTCTATAACACATGTCTACCCAGAGACATTTTTGATGATACCAAGATATTCAAGATTCATCTCATCATTGTCTTGACATGATTTTATGGATATCTTTAAAATTCAACAAGTTTCTCCGAAACTTATGAGAAAAGATAACATTATTTATGATGAGTTTAGCTCCCTTGAGCAAGATTATAATTACTTTTTTGAAGCCTTCAATTAAATTAGTACTACTAGAAATTATAGTAACATTAATCTTACCCATGCTTAGATGAGAGAAATATTTCTCGTCTTTGAATATCGTATGTGTAGTGCCAAAATCAATCAAACAAATATCTTCACAATTGGACAACTTACTTTGAAAATTATAACCAACTAAATGATAATGCTCATGGTATATCAGAAATCATTCTGAAGATACTGAAATTATGTAAAAAGCTAAGTATCGGGTGTTCATAACCCTCCAGCACTGAATCAAAATACAATATAGATATATAAAAGCTTTGAAACCATAGTAGGGAATCATTATTCAAAATCCAACACTTAGGAATTTCATCAAACGTATGAGAGTCATGAACTTAAGCATGGGAATGGGTAAATCACGTGATAATAACATAGTTACAATACTAAAACCATGATATAAGTTTTTAAATGACAAGAGTTCAATATTCAAAACATGCAATGACTTATTCTATCAAAAACACGTGTAATCATAACTTGAAATCAAATTATCAAGATGTTCATAGGCATAATTCAACTTAATCATGTAAAATTCATAATTTAAAACATAAAAAGAGATTCTTGGACTCCATGGGTGAAAAAGGGCCCATGGATGAACATCACACATACCTTAAACCCTTAAGCTTGAAAAAGAAACACCAATCTTGATGCTTTCTTGAATGTTCTTGAATTGGGGAACTTGAATTCTTGGTTTCCTTGGAGAGAAAGTAATGAAATTTGATGTTCTTTGGAAATGACTAGGGTTTCTTTGAGAGGAAGATTGGAGAAGATAGGAAAATAATGCCCTAACTGACGTTATAATTCGTAAATTTATAAATTTTGTTGAAGGAAAAAGAAATAATTGCCCCTCATACATTTAAATTCGTAATTGGAATGTGGATTAATAGGTCACCGTGATGCGATGAGAGCTCCATCACAATAACCACCGCGACGCGACTCTATTGCGATGAGCTGCTGGAATCGTGATCCAAACATGACCCAATCCTCGTCTGAAAAATCCAAAACTTCTTCGAGACATGCGTTTTACACCCCTGAACATAAATTAACTCAAAAACCAACATCTCGGGGTCGGAAAGACCAATTTAAAAATCCTCGAAGTTAAGGGGCCTTAAAAATGAGTAAGTCCCCAATACTTAATAAAATTTTTAGGATTTAAGCCTCTTATGCATGTAACTAGGAGCCGAACTAAGCTAAGAATAATACGGGGTAGCCTTCAAATTTGAGACGGTAGAGTCTCGTGCTGATAACATGTTATGAAAAATAAAGTAGAGAAGAACAAGAGAAGAGAGAGTAATTGTTATTTCTCAGATGATTTACAACGAATAAAGCCCTTCTAGGAGAAATTTAGAGTAATTTTCATGGATAGTTACCCATGTTTTCACAACTGCCTACAAATATCACTTTTGTTTCTTCTAGGACTAGAATATCACTCAACTATTCCTATTTTCCTCAAAAAATACTTGATACTTCAAAAACATTTCTTCTCTCCTAGTTTGCATGTCATGTCATTAATTTTTTTATACATAAGAAATAGATCTATTTAACTTATCAAACTTATTTAACTAAAATTTAGTCTTATTTCTTTTAAAAATAAATACACATGATATATTTATTATTGAAGAAAAATTTAATTATATACTTTAAATTTAATATTTATTTTTTCTTTCTTAAAAATAAAAATAAATTATATTTATTCTTTTTCGATATGAGAAAAATTACACCACATGATAAAAATATTAGATAATCACACAACTTGAAGGAAAATAATTCCTCTGGTAATGTTATGCACATTACTCATCAATGAAATGGTTGATGTGTCCAAGTGTACACATAAAACTAAAACATTGAATTATTTTATTTGATACTTTTCAAAGTTTTTAAAATTTATGTAACGCCCCGAATCTGGTACCCGGAGCGCTACACAGTGCTTATGACCCCGAAGGACCACAAGCTAACCCATGGCTGATATATGTACCTGTATACTGTATTCATGTAAAAAGCAGAAATAATAGACTGGAACATGCCATAAGGTTCAAAACGGATAAACCATACTATATGAGAGTACGGTATATCAATACCAAAACATAAACTGAAATAAACTGTCTGAGCATACTGTAGTCTGAAAGCCTCTAAAACTGAACTATCTGAATAAGGAGTTGAGGTCCAAAATATGGAAGAAACAAACGTTTCCACGACTCTACCACCCAGTCAATTCTATTCCACTTAATCCCTCTTTCATGGCCACATATCTTTCCGGCGAATCTCTAGGTACTTTTTATGAGATTTAAGGACACTATCTAATAGTAAGAATTTTTTCTTCTCACTTCGGTCAATTAGCAATAATTTTTTTATGGACTTCCGGAAATCTGTTTCATGTAGCTTGGCAAGGAAATTTTGAGTATCTTGATTAAATTAACTGTATTCTTTTCTTTTGAATCAAGCTCCCTATTCTACTTTGATTTTTTCAGTCTCTACGGATAGAGGAATACATAGAGTTGAACATAGTAAAATAAGAAATAGGTCAAGAACTCATGCCCCATTCTTTCTGACCGAGCAATTTAGGAGGAATCAATGAGAGGACATCAATTCAAATCCTGGATTTTCGAATTGAGAGAGATATTGAGAGAGATCAAGAATTCTCACCATTTCTTAGGAGAGAAAATCGAATTTAATTCTTTGTTTTTACAAAAACTTTACAAAAAAAATAAATAGAAGTAAGCTTGTGACACCGAATCCGTTGCGACACGGATGGGAATGCATGCTACGAAAGATAGGGTCGAGTCTGATACATCAACCGTCTGGACTCGTTTTCTATTACCGAAGATTCATTATAAGTTACTCGAAGAGAGTGAAATTGCTTGAGCTAAAGCGAAGATCCCCTTAGCCCAGTGCTCATGACGTGCTACGGAACCTCCACCGTGCCGGGGGAGGGGGACCAAGTAGGAGAAGAACTTCTAAATTAATAGGAAGATGACCAATACCCCAGTTGGTCTTATACATATGACCCGCTATCAGGAAAAGAATTGCAATAGCTAAATGGTGATGGGCAATATCAGTCAGCCACAGACGCTTCATACCTCCTCTTTCTTCTTAAGGTAAGATAAAGGGCCAGGCATGGTGGGGTAAGAGCATCCAGTCGGCAATCTTTTTGACTTGACCAAGGGACATGTCCCCAACTAACTCCAACTACTGAAATAAACTAAGTAATGAAATAATAAAGAAATGATCATGTCCTCGAAGGATGAGGATTCACTGCTAACTCTGACTGCTGAGACTGGAATACTATTGATGCTCTGAAGCTCGTACTTCTGAACCTATGGTATAAAACACCATAGCGCAAATGCGTCAGTACGATTAAATGTACTGGTATGCAAGTGAGGTAGGCTGAATGCAAGGGTTTATATGCATGAACTATGCTAATCAACTGTATAACATGAACGTGAGAATACATGCATGAATAAGTAACTGTAACTGAATTCGTGATAATACTGACTACTAAGTCTGAATACTGATGACATGAGTTACTGATAACTGATATAACTGAGAGACTATGTCTCATAGTCTAGATTCAGATAGAACTAGCTGAGTTTTGTACTGTTCTGAGTTGACTGTATCTAACAGTCCTGAATTCTGTAGAACTATCTGGGTTCTATTACTGAGACTGAGACTGAGACTGTAACTGTGGGAAGTAGTCATCTAACCGACATGCCCCAATTAAAGCAATATAGCTTATTTGGGGTCCAATTTGTAACCCCAGTTGGAAGGGTGTCAATACCGCACCACTGGTATGGACAAACTGTGAGTGATCCCTCATCTAACAGGTACTCTAAGGAGAATGGTGGGACCCTCATCTAAGAGGTTAATCCACCCCATCAACA
The DNA here is from genome assembly GCA_030864215.1 of Capsicum pubescens. Taxonomy (NCBI): domain Eukaryota; kingdom Viridiplantae; phylum Streptophyta; class Magnoliopsida; order Solanales; family Solanaceae; genus Capsicum; species Capsicum pubescens. The sequence goes on along the minus strand of CM061549.1, from coordinate 219,721,528 downwards.
TGCAAACATGGCACAATTTCATAGGGCTAATTCATGAGCAATCCAATAAACATCTACAAGGCACAATAATAGCATAGGAGTCATTTGAACATAAGGGTAAAACATGAATCCATCACTTAAGTCATAATTTAGCTATATTACATGATTTCTAGTCTCTTAAGCATTTTATCAAACACTTAGGTTGCATGACTAGGGCATGGCATAATCATCAAATTAACATATCATAACTAACTAAATTTCATGGTTTTCAACTCACATGCTAACATACTCTCATAAAAACACATAAAGATTCCAACTTGGGAATCATATAACAACAACCACATGAACATAATCAACCCATAGCATGAAAATCATAATTCATAGTTTAAAACTTGATTCTTGGGCTTCATGGACGAAAGGAATCCATGAATGAACACTATGCATACCTGGGTGGATGATTTCTTGAAGATTGGTAGAGGAAAGCTTGAGTTCTTGACTTGGGATGAAACACTTAGGGTTTCTTGTTCTTGGGTATTGATCTTTGAGAGAAACCCTAATTGGATATTGTGAATGAATAATGAAGTTATGAGCTATGATCTGGTATAATTAGGGGTTAAAACGGGTGGAAAAAGATCCAAATACCCTTTTAAAACGACTTAAAATCGTTGAACGGGATTTGCGACGGCTCGTGCGACGGTCCGTCGCTAGCTCGACGGTTCGTCGTTCTGACCGTCGCACTTGGGCCAGAATAGGGACTCACTGCCTTAGTAACGACGGCTTGGGCGACGGTCCGTCGCAAGTTCGACGGTCCGTCAACCTGTATGTCGCACCTTAGCCAAAAGATTGACTTACTGCCTTAGATGCGACAGTTTAGGCGACGGTCCGTCGCTGACTCGATGGTCCGTCAACCTTCCCGTCGTACCTGGGCGGTTCTGACAGCTCTTAGTAAAACGTCCATAACTTTTTACTCCAATACTGGATTTGGACGAAATTGGTATCGTTGGAAAGATAATTCAATTTTCCACATGATAAAAAGTCAAAATTGATGAAATTCTATCCGATTCAAACATTAATCATTTAGAAAGTCATCACTAACTCTTCTGGAGACTAGATTTGACTTAAAGAAAGTTCGGGGTATTACAATTTATTTATTTCACCATTTAATAATATTTTTAAAACTCAAGGTATTTATATGAATTGTTACTAATTTAATATTTTTTTGTTATTTATTTCATATACTAAAGATTCTTAAAATGTAAAAAAAATAAAAATGATGGCTTTCGGATTTTCATATACGTACTAAATGTACTATTATTGAAGGAAAGAAAAACTATTTAGTCATGAAACAATTTTTTTTCTTTTTAAATATTAACAAAATGATCTAATCTTACAAATAAATCTTTGAAATAGTGCCCAACCAATTCTCGCTTGCTTTTTGTGGGTTTAGGATGTGGAAATGATATAAATTAGTGTTTAATTAAATAATAAGATAAAATATTGTATAATAGAAATAAAAAATAAAATGAGAAAAATGAAATTAAAAATAATAAATTTCTATTTTCTAAAGTTTTTGCCTATGTTAACTTTGCGGATTTACTTAATTTGTTTATGAAATTTACTTAGGAAAAATCCGCATGAAGAATTCATTTTCTTACTATATTATTATCAAAAAGATCTTGCTTAAAATTTTGCAGGTGATCTACATACGAATTAAATTTTTCAGGTGATAATTACCTTTATGATTTTTCTATTGAATTTCGCTTGATAAAAAAAAAATTCTAAGATTTTTTCCTTCAAATTTTGTTTGATAGAAAAATTTTGTAGGTTTTTCATCGTATTAGTTTGGTTGAAAAACTTGTAGAGAATTAGGTTACCGGTAAATTCCTTTGCAAATTTTCCCCTATAAAATAAAATATTACGTAATTTAGATTTTTCGCATAGTTTATAAGACGTAGGTTTGAATAAATGAACTTGAAACATTAAATAGGTTTATAATTAAGAAAATAAAAGATTTTAACAACATGACATGCAAGAAGAAGTTTTTTAAAGTGTTAAAAGAAATAAAATTGATATTTATAGGCAATTATAAAAACATAAATGACTATCCATATAAATTACTTCAGAAATTTATTCTTAATTTCTCTATAAAAATAGACATTTACTACAGATATACATCAATATCATAACATATAAATTTTAATTTTAAAATTTAGGCTAACAAGAGAAGCTAGATTATTTTTAAAAGTCCTCTTAAATAAATTTTACCAAACAAGCTATTAATCCTTTAATTTGTATGTTTTGGAAGAAGGGGTACGAATATTTTCAGTATTATCCAGGCTACACAATGCTAGTTCTATCTCTCTCACTTCGCCGGCGGGCGTCCAATTTCTCAGGTAAGTCTATTTTCTCCCCTCAACGTTCAATATTACAAAGGCTTGAATTCAAAACTACAAGTATGTGAAATCCTCGATAATAAGGTTTGTAAACCCAAAGACTGAAATTGGGTTTTTGGTTCGGGAATTAGTTATCCCACCCTCAATGTGGGATAAAAAATAAAGCTACAATTCCAGAATAAGTACTAGATAAGTTATGTAGCTATTTTATCCCAATCAAATATGGATAAATTCATCCTAAAATTAATATCCCTTATCCCTCGTACCAAACTAGCCAGAGTTGGGAGAATATGATTTCTTATAAAATTTTGGAACATCTGTAATTTCTTCCTGAACTACTGGCTTTGAATCAACGTGTTTAGGTCTTGCAAGTGACTGGTTATTTGAGGAAATGAGCTGCGTTCCCATAAACAGTTCCCATCTAAATACTTCCTTTCCATCACTCACTGCTCCAAAAAGGACCTAAAAAATGACCACACTATCTTCAACTTATCTTGGTACAAAACTCCCGAAAATCTCCCTGAATGCCGAAGTAGGTGTATTTAGACCACAAAAGCTGTGCAGAACTGTATGCTTATTTGGTGGCAAAGGGAAGGCAAGCAATGACAATGAGGTACAACCTTTTGCAACATCATTCATTTTGTGTGTGTCAAAAAAATTTCTCCCTCCGACCCAATTTATGTGGCCTTGGTGTAACTAGTAAAGTTGCTGCCATGTGATCGAGAGGTCACGGTTTCGGGTCGTGGAACCAGCCTCTGGCCGAAATACAAGGTAAGACTGCGTGCTATAGACCCTTGTGGTTTGGTCTTTCCCTAGATCCTACTCATAGCGGGAGCTTTAGTGCACCAGACTATCCTTTTTTCCCGTCTCAATTTATGTGGCATAGTTGGAATTTCGAGAGTCAATCAAGTTTTTCTTTGATTGATTTATTTCATATGCCATTTATAAATACTTTAAGTTGTTAATTATTGTGATCTGTAGTATTTTTTACGTACTTATCATATATATAAAATTTTATTTCAAAACATTTAAAATTTCTCTGTCCGAATTCACAGTCAAAGTTTAGAAGTTATAATCTAAATTTCTAATGTGCCACATAAAATGGGACAGAGGGAGTAATATCTTTAGTCGGAGGGAATAACTAGTGTGAATAAAGAAACCATCAAACAACCCAAATTGTCCAGAAGCAAGCCCAAGCATGTGGCCTAGGTATTGATGTTTTCTTTTGTAGATTGAGTTTTTTAATTTTGAAACTTATGAAATGCTTCAAGTTTGTTTATTTGTAAACAAAATCCACCATGCGTCAATTTCAAGCTAGTTAGGGTAAGCTATATGAATCTTCACTATCCATCTTGCTCCATTTGAAATTGTTTTATTCCAATATCAATAATTTAAGTTCTTAGAATTCATAGTTCTCCTCATTCTTATTAATAAGCAAATCTCTGACAAGAAAAACGACTACTAACAACTATCAACGGCCTAATATAGGCTTATGGACATGAGCATTAATACCAGGTAGTTGGTATCACCTATATGAATTTGTTTCTTCAGTTGATTGCACGGGTTCATCGTAAATTACTTAGTTTTACTTTAACTTTCAACCTATCATAAACCTCCTCTTTATCAGGACTTGGGCTTGGGATTGTGAGCTTGCACACATGACCAAAGCAAAGTTTGTTTATTTGTAAAATCCAAAAAGTATTTCCATTTTTTTTAACACAGAGGTATAAAGAAAATGAAGCAAAAATTGCACCAATGGCTAGGACAGTTGCCACATGTCGACTGTGAGACAAACTGGGAATATTTCTTTCATGGACCCTCTCCAGGCATCTAACCAACTGACTGATAAGGAAAAGAGGAACTCATCTAGTTAATTAAAAATATTCTAGTTTACGTAAGATCATCCAAACCACCCTCGAACTAATCCAATCGGAAAAGTTTTCCCACTATATGCAGGTGGGTTTGATTTCAACTTTTGAGAATTGGTTATATGTGGTGTGGTTTTTGTTCCACTTTGAGATTCTCTAAAGCCATCTTATTTACTTATTACCAAAAAATAAAAAAGAAGATGGCCCAAAGTCACATGCACCTCTAGATACCACCCAAGATGAAAGAGATGGGAAGTAGGTTCTGTCCCTAATTCACTCCCCTTTATTTTCTTTGCACTTTTTGGATCATTTGTGTGAGAAAACTGTCTAGTTAATAAGATAAGTGCAAGGCGTTCTTGCATATTCTTACATGCATATGTAGTGTGAACCCCTGATGGGCTCTTCTTATGATGCCACCATGGTCCTTGGCTGTGAAATGAGGGGGAACTCTAAAACTTGTGGGTCTAAAATTATCTAGTTAATTAGATAAGTGCAAGGCCATTGTTACATGCATCTTGGTATAGGCCTCAGTTGTGCTATTGGTGATCTTGAGTCTTGGCTGTGAAATAAGGAGAATAGTCTAAACTCTTCAGGAAGGCATAGACAACTTTAACATTTCACTACATAAAGTGTTCCATTGCCAGGCCTTTTGGTTTCTTCCTTGTCTTTAGCAAGAAACATAAACTGTCCAGTTGTGACTCCAGATATTCTAAAACACCATTTGTTTGTTACAAGTGCTTTAGCTCATCATCATTGGTTAAACATAATCCTCTAATATTCGGTCATAGTCGTTTTCTTTCTCATTTCCACTTAATTTCCCATTTTGTTGCTTGTGTTTTCTTTGACATGGAATCAACAAAAAAATTAAGACAGTTGGAAATAATCTAGGAGAATGGTAAAAGAAGAGAATGTCTCTTTCAACCTTTCTAATCACCTACACCCTTTTTCTCCCTATTCCTCAGTATTGCCATAGTGTAGTATCTAATATCTTACGATGTGGATCACTACAACAACAAACAAAGACAATGCCTCGATACCAAACTAGTTGTATCGACTATATGATCTACTAACACTGTTTCATAAGCTTCAATTACTTGATATCAGCTTGACTAGTGTTTTAACTTTCACTAAATCAGGTGGGTTGAGGGGTGACCAACATTTTGTTGGTTATATGACCTATCATGTACAAAGTGCTAGTTGGCACTCCAACATTGTTTAGGTTATCTATCCAATATGTTGTGCATGTCATGTGCCCATTTAATTTTAATTGCTTTAAGAAAACCTTAACATTTTTGATAAAGTTAGCTTCTAAGGTTTAGTCAATTCTTTCCTCTTATTTTGATTAATTTTGGGTATTTGTATTTCCTCGATGAGCATGTATAATCTGCTTTCCCTTTGACCGTCTCACATTTGTCCTCTCCTTTTATTCAAAAGAAATCTGTTTCTTATGACAATGTTGTGTGAATTTGTGACAGTATAACTCTTATCCATGCAAAATAGATATATTGTGCTGTATTTTGAGGTCAACAACAGATGAATCTTTTCTCCATTAATGCTGATCATTAGCGGGGTTTCCTTTTCTTAAACTGCATTGGAATTGAGTATAAAGTAGCTCCAATTCTGTTGAAAATCATGATTTCAGCAAAGTAAGCTTATGAGATGTTTATTACATGAGAAGATAACACCCCACCTGGTACTACTATCTGTCTAGGCTTCTCCATGGAAAGCTCTTGAGAAAGCCATGGGAAATCTGGACAAGGAAAAGTCAGTTGAGGATTTATTGAAGCAACAAATTAAAAAACAAGAATACTATGACGGAGGAGATGGTGGTGGAGATCGTCCAGGTGGTGGCGGTGGAGGTGGCAGTGGTGGTTTTGGTGGAGCAGAGGATGAAGGCATTCCAGGGATCTAGGATGAGCTTGGACAAGTAGGCTTGGCAACTATGGGCTTCATATTGTTGGTAATTTCTCCTTTCTCTCCTTATCCCCCTTCTCTCTAATTTTTTTCCGAAGATATATATGTACTTCTGGAGCTCACTGTTTATATTCTTTACCCTAAAAGGCAATCCTTGCAGCTGGCTGAAATTCAGGTTGCAGGTTTACTTAACTGGTGATTTGTTATGCTGCTGGCTTATCCAAAATTTATTTCTAACTTAACTGAATACCTTTCTTTGTCTAGACCATTTCCGGTAAGTTATGGACCAATTAGAGTTATGGAGTGATATAAAGAGAAGCAGATTATGATAATCTGTATTCTATGTTTAGCCTTTGATAGATCTTTTGCCGGAGTTCTCTTCTGATGGGGTGGTAGATGAAGAAAATGTCTTGAAAGGGTTTCAAATGAACCACAAGTGTCTGCTTGTTATAGTAATAGCACATGAAACAAGTTGGTAACCGTTAATTGTAGTTACTTACTCTTGATTTCTTAACAATTTGAAAAATCACTATATTTTCCTTTATTTCAGTATATCTACATAATTGAAAGCGAGGAGATCAGAGTGTTCACAAAGGATATTCTCAAGTTTCTCTTTCTAAGGCAAAAGAGTATACATCTTGGGCGCACAATTGCAGGGTGGGAAAGCTACTTCAAAAGCCTGTCCAAGAAAGAAGTAAATCCATATTGGTTGGAAAAGGAGATTCGTAATACCACTACTTGGTATGACTGCCCCACAAACTATAGGCAGATTCTCAGACTGGTGCAATCCGATTCTTATTATTGATATGAAACCTTTTCAGCTTTATCTCTGTGCTGTCACATTTTGTACTGGTTTAAACAGTTTTTAACTGCCTGTTTGAATAACAGAATGAATAACAGAAAAAACAGTTGTTAGAATTTTGCGTCATTAGTATGTTTCTGCTTTTTGTATTTGGTGATGAGGTATGATTCAAGGATCAAAGGATATTGTGTTGATGAAAGGTTAACAGTGTAAGACATGAGAGAGATTAATTGCTATATCGGCATACGTCTCAAGTATCTGTATATTGCTTGTAACAAACGTACAATGTGTGATTGCTTTATTGAAACTTTGGCGCAAGAGGAATTGAAGGGTGCATTGGAAGATTAATTAAGATTAAATAAACATCAATATAATTGAGGGTAGTTTCTCAAGAAAATGATTTGAAACGTCTAATAAATTCCTTAATGCAGGGAGTAACATTAGTAGATGGAGGATTTTGAGAAACGGAGATAAGGAGTGTTCCATGTGCTTTCAAATTTTTTAAAATTGCTTTTGTATAAGCTTAATAGTTAATATCCGCATAGTTTCTCATTTGATCAGGTTTGGATCTGATAAGTCTACTTTTACTTGAATGTAAAGTGAAAAATCTCCTCAAAGTAAAGGATCATTCAGATTTCTTAATGTTTGGACCAAACATGGGAGCTTTTGGGACACTGCAAGAAACAATTGACAAACACATGTGATTAGTTCTTTGTGCACTCCAACGTGAAACTGAAGTACTTTCCCATTGGAGAAAAGCAACTTTCGATGATACTTTTCAGAAGATAACTAGTTGGCGGAACCCATTCCATTGGAGAAAAGCAACTTTCGATGATACTTTTCAGATGATAACTAGTTGGCGGAACTCATTGACAAGCACTTAAAGTTGTAGTGATTTTTTACTTTGACACTTAAAGTAGACAATGTTTATTTTAAACACCTAAAGTAGCCATTGAATGTGTCACTTTGACACTTTTTTTCATGTTGTCAGTTCATGTGTAATTCACGCAGCCAAGGCGCGTTGAAGCACCATTTTTGCTGACTTGGCGTCTGATTTGACCCCCAACGGTAATTTTTCTCCATTCCCTTATATATTCATCTTCTTCCTATTCCCAATTGTAAAATTTAGCCCTAAATTTCTAAATCTTTTTCTTCATCTTTTTTTTTCTATCCAAATTCTTTAAATTATCTGTATTTGATTTTTTCTTCATCTTTTTTTTTTCTTCATATTTTTCAGCTGAACTTGACAATGTCGAGCTTGTCTTCCATGATTTTTTGTGATAAAGATTTTCGGTATTGTATGTGTGGTCATGAAGTATTATTGCAAACTTCTTGGACTCGGCAAAATTTAGGTCGTAGATTTTTTACTTTAAAATTTCAAAGGTAATATTTTCTTATTTAATTAGTTGATTAATTATTGACTTGTAATTGTGGTCTTGTTTTTATAGAAATTGGGTGGCTGTGATTACTTTAATTTGTATGAAGAACGACACCCTTCACAAGCAAATCGAGTAATTTGGGGTTGTTGAAGAAAGTCAAAGCCTTTGAAGAGAAACAAAATCGAGCAAGAAGATATTACATTTTTGACGTCATTGCTACTGGTTTGGTGTTACTGGACATATGAATATTCAAGCCTAATTGCTGAACTTTTCACGGTGTAATTGCTACTAGTGTAATGTACCCAAATTGTTGATTTTCATGGTGGTTTAGCTGTACTGTTTTGATGTGTATTTGGCCGCTATTTAGGTGTAATTTTTATGTAATCTTGGCCATGTAACATTGCTTCCTTATAATGAAATGAAAAGTTTATTTTGTCTTGGCTTTAAAACATTCTTAACAATGTGGTCAATGATTTACGGTAAAAAATGTTGTCAAAGTAGACAAGCAACACAACAAAATAGCATTAAAATCGTTTTCTTATACATGATTCACATTGAGCTCAAACTAATATCAATATAACTTTATAAATAAGCTTCAAATTGAGCCCAAACTTACACAATAGTCAGCTTCATAAATATGCTCTAAATTGAGCTCAAAGTAACATCCGAAAGATAGCTCCATATTGAGCTCAAAGTTTGCATAACCTGTATTAACAGAAAATCTAAGCAACTAATTGTTTACTACTATTTATTACTTGCAAATTTAAAGAAACAACATAAACTAATTATTTGTTTGGTACTTCAAATTACAGAACAAAATACATAACACATAATCAACTTGAGATACTTCTTCTTAACTACTACTTCTTTTTCTTTTTGTTTGCCATCTACTACAACTGATTGGTGGTGACAATATCTCTGTTTTTCCATCTTAAGCTTCTAGGCTTATAGCCAAGATTAACTCGAACTTGCATCCTTGTAAGTTGCACCGATTTGTAGTATCCTTTGGCTTGATGTCCCTGACTGTTTTTTGAGAAAAAAAGGAACAACATTTAGTATATTTACTTAGCTATTTACTTTTTTTTAAAGAAAAAAAGTTGGAGTTAACTTACATTCAGTATTTGGGTTCCCTTTGCACATGTGTAGATCCCAAATCCAGCATTCTTTGGCCTTTTTGATCTACCTTATTCAACATCTTCTGTACTTGGAACTCTTCCTTTCTCCTGTCTAACATTTTCTCTTCTTCAAGGAGGTAGTTGACTCTTGATTTCTTGTGTAACAGAGATTGTTGAATCACCACAAAAAGTTGATCTTAAAACTTTCTTGAAGCTCCTAACTCCACTTGTATCAACACAAGCTGTTGTTGAAGATGCAACTTGGCTTAAACATGTTGGTACATGTTAACTTGAACTAGATTATGCTGATTTTTTGTGGATGTTGGTGCAAGTTAGCTTGAGCTTTCAGGATGGCTACTTCCTTGAGAACTTTGACCATTAAACTTGGTCCCTCGTGGATTTGGATTAGGAACCTAAAAACTCAAACATAACAATTAATATCTGGAAAAATCAACATGAAAAATCAACTTTTAAAATCAAATGTAAAGTGACTATTTTACCTTACATTATCTTATGTTATTGCCTTGTTAATGACATTTGGAACATGTTACTTTCACCCTTGTTTGGACAGCTTTTCATATTTCTTTCTTGGTTCATCTTAGCCCCTTTTTTCTATTTTTTGCAAGCCTACCAGACATTTTCTTGGGTTAAGGAGGCTCAATCTTTGGATTATTTGTTTCAGGCCACATATTCATATTGGAATTGGTTGGATGAAGTGAATATAAGCCTTCATTAACGTTTTCTTCTTATACCAATGCTCCACATAAAGTTCAGGATCCTCTTCAATATGATACAATGCACAAATAACATGTTGGAAAGGAATGCCTCTCAAATGCCAAGTTCTACAACTGTAAGTCCTACTAGTCAAGTTCATTGTATGCCTATACTCTCATTCTCCAATCTCAAATCCAATATCAACATTACAAAGCACCTTGCAAGCCCTAGCCCTGTACTTATTCTCCTCCAATATAAGTCTAGCCATAGGTGCAATATCACATATCTAAGTGTTGGAAAACTTAATCATCTCCACTATTCTAGTCATGATTTTTCTCCTAATTTCCTCCAACATGATAATAATAGATTTGTGTCGACTGACTAAGATCCCTGAATTAAAGGTCTCACACATGTTATTTTCAACAACAACACACTTACAATCTTATTTAATGAATGCCCTAGCCCATGACTCCCTAGGATAATGCAACAAACCCATTAATATTCTTACCTGACATACTAAATTGACTCATGTAATCAAGTTCCTTTTTGAACTTCACTTCAAAACTTGCCTTGGAATATATCCAAAACTGTTTTCTCCTTTTTTCTTACTTCCACACTTGACACCAATGGGACTAGATGTGTTTAGTACACCTTCTAACTTCAACATTTGGTAACAACTCAAAAATATCTGCATGAACATCCTACAAAACAAAAAAATAGTTAAAGTAACTAGCAAATAAATGAAGTATTTCAAATAATTTATAGTTAAGAAAACAGTTAAATATTACCTTCTGGTATCAACCATCACAGTGAGACCTGCTCCAGTACCCAACTACAGGTCTTCTTTTAAATGTTAGATAAAAAAACTCAAACTATGCATAGTTTCCTCGTCCACAGCTACCTAGGCAATAGGAAACATATGATTGTTTCCATTATCCTAACTGCTACTAGAAGCTTACCCTTACAAGAACCCTTAAGATTTTCATCCATCAAATCCTATAATTCTTCTACATCCTTCCATGCACCCTTTATTCAATACATCCAAACAATCATAGAAATACACAAACAAATTTTTACCTGGGATAGTTTCACTGTCCATTCTCAGCCTAACAGAATTACCAAGATTAGTCTGTTTTATCATCTCAGCATAATTACATAATCTTGCAAACTCCATGCTTCAATCCCCAAAGACTCTCTTAAAACCTGTAACTTTTCCTTATAACAAATAGTTCTACCCACATATAATCCTGATTTCTCCGTATATAATTCTAGTATTTCCCAAATCCTCAAAGATGATTGTTTAATTATTTCATCCCTGACTCTGTTGGCAACAAATTTAATTGTACACATTTTGTTCTTATTTGATGTAGTACACTTATGCACTGGATTATGGCTTTTTATCAAGAAATTACTTGAATCTCCGTCAAGTGTACCATAATACAACCAACTGCATTTTTCTTTGAGTTTATATTTAGCCCTCACTCTATGAACTTCAATAGATTTTAAAATAATCCAAACTTTGTTTTCTACTGCATACCTTCCAAAAGCTTATCTGAATTCCTTAGGACCATTAAAATCATACCAAGTTTAAAAATGACAACACTATAATGATCATCATACCTAATTTTACTACTACTACTACTATTACTTCTTCTTCTTGGTAAATCAACACCCACAATAACATCCTCATCTAACAAATCAGTACTATCAATACTTTCACAGTCTGAACTATCAATGTACTCTTCATCACCTCTTAATCTACCCACATATCTATATTTTATTTCTACTAATGTCTTGAAAACCTTTGTCAATACCAGCTTCACCAATTGGTATTTCTTCAGGTGCTTTTGATTTTCTTTTAGGATTTATCTTGCTTCTACTTTCAGCCCTAAAGGCTCTTAACTCTTCATAAATATCTGAACCATCCTTATCAGGGATTTCACTACCACCTGATTCACTACTAGGCATATCTATTTCATTTCCATTTAGATCTGGATTAAGCACCCTATCCGCATTACCATCACTACCTATACCATCTTTAGAAAAGTTATTACACTCTGGCCCTTCTAAAAGACAAATAGAGGTTGACATAACTTCAAGATCATCATCAAAGTCATGTTCAACAAACACATCAACTTCATCACCATCTTTTAAGTCTTTCACAAAGTCTAACAATGGTCTATCATGAGTAATTTAAACTAACTCACCACCATCTATGTGTTGAAAGTAAAACCCCTTCATTTTTGTGTACTCAAGATCATTAGTGTAGTAAAGAAACTCAACAAGATTGAAGTGGTTTTTATCAATAGAAACAACAAAGACATCTAATTCATTTTTATAACAGGGTTAGTGCCAGCTACAATAGTCCCCCTATGATGAAAACAAGTCAAAATAAAGTCATCCATTATATTCTCTTCAAAAACCCCAAATATTCTGAATAGCAAGGAAATACCCAAAAAGCCTTAACTTTAAAATTACCAAAATAACCCTAAATCAGTCAAATCCCTAGAAAAACCCAAACTTTATTATTAAAATATCCCAATAACCCAAAGAAATCAGAACTTTAACACTGAATTTCTCGAAACCTCCCCCCCCCAAAACCCTAAAATCCCTCTAAACCCTAAATACAGGGATTAAACCAAACACTTTTATTATTTTTAACAAGAACACCAAATATAAAAAAATATGAAAAAAATAAAGAAAAGTTCGTAGACCTCCAATTTCTTCAATTTCGGCAAATTTAAATTCAATTTTGCAGCCGACGTAAATTAAAATGGATCAAAACTTGATTGCAAGCAAGATACCTGCAAAAGACACTATTTGTAGTTAGTAATCACTATGGATCTATGTAAAATCAAAGAAAAATCATGAATGTGCTTTGAACCTTACCAAGGTTTTTCATCCGGTTCAAAATCAGAAGTGGGTACAATGACCTATTTTTCCTTCCCACTTTTATTTTTAGTAAGGATGAAGTGGCATAGAAAATGAGGTAGTGTTTTTTAATTGGCGATTTAAATCCACGTGGAAGCATGTGTTTACACGCACTCGAGATGTTTTTAAACAGGGGAAAAAGTGCCAATGTGACACACTTGAAGGCTATCTTAGATATTTAAAATGAACACCATCTACTTTAGGTTCCAAAGTGAAAGATCGTTGCAACTTTAGGTGCCTGTCGATGGGTTCCACCAAACTAGTTTTGAAGATGCCATCAAGGCACTAAAATAGTAGTGTTATACAAACTTTCTCAGCAGAATAGGGCAAGTTTTGGAGGCTAATGCTGATTTAACAAGGATAATGTATATTAAAGAGTCTGAAGGAAAAAAAATCAAGAATGCAATAGTTCAGGGAAGGGATAGAAACATAAGATTTTTCCATGCTTATGTTAAAGAATAGAGGAAAAGGTTATAACTTAACAAAATTCAACAAGATGGCCAGTGGTTTGATTAAATTAATAACATAGCTGATGTTGCACATCAGAATGCACATATGGAGGTTATATCTGTTAGAATAAGAGTAGGAGTTGGAATATATAAAATCTTACTCAGAAAAGGATTATATTGTGGTGTCTATAAATAAGGTCTCAATGTAATTATGTAGATACACAATTCAATAATATTTTTCTTTTGCTGACTTTTTACTGACCATGACTGATATATGATCAGCTTTTATCTAGTCCTACAATTCCTACAATTGATGAGTTATTCTCTTATCTACTTCGTCTTGCCGCACCTCCTAGCCACAAAGCAATTTTATCACCCATCGTTGACTCCTTTGTTCCCACGTCTCATCAAACTATAGAAAAATGAGAAATCATGAGGAGGAGATCATTCTAAAAAATCTTGATCTAAGTGTAGTTATTAACATTAAATTGGAAACACTTAGTATATGTGTCATATTTTGCATGGTCCACCACCCAATTATGATCCTATTGCTGTATAGGAATATAACGAGTTCCTTCAAAATTAAGCAAGTAAGAAGATATCTCCACAACCTAATTTTCCATCCAATAATGTTCATATTTCTCATATAGAATATGATAAGTTCCTTCAGTATCTAGCAAGTAAGCTGTAACACCCTACATGTTTGAGCTAGACTTTAAACCATCGTTCCTATGTGCGTAAACTCTCATACTATGATTTAAATTTAAATACATGTGTCATGACTTTATACTAGTTTTTCAAGTTCTTATGAGGTGAAAAATGTTCATAAAAATCACTTAGAGAAAAGTTGAGCTAAGAATCTCTGATTCGGCCAAATTTTTGTATTCGATTCTACAAGGGTCAACTTTAAACATGTATAACATTTTATATACGAGGAATTTTTTAGATCAACACTCACCAAATGATGGATAATTGAATTATCTTTCCAACGATACCAATTTTGCCTTAATTCGATACTAGAGCAAAAAGGTATAACCTTTTTCGTGAGAGGCAGTAAAGGTTTGCGATTTGGCTGTGGCGCGCCGGTCTCTCAAGGAGATAAGGAGCGCGGAAGGTTTCTCTCTCAATGATATAAGAGACACGATGCATAGAGTATTCCCCCTATTTCATCTTATTAAGGGTCAAGGCGCACTTTGGTCCTTTCCCCTCAACCTTAAACGTCCAAGGCACAAATTATTACACCCAAAAGGGCATTATTTGCCTGTCTTCTTCAAATCAACTCATGTAAAAACCCTCCTCTTATCCAAGAACAATAATCCAAGATTCTTGTCTCAAGAACACAAGGATTCAAGATTAAATTTCTAGTTTTCTTCAAGAATCCATTTAATTAAGGTTTGTGGGGGTTTGAACAAGGGTAATCTTTCACCCTTATGCCCAAAGTGCATGGTTTTAAGATTTAATTTACTTGTTTTGAATTAGAATTCATACCCAAATTGCTAAATTCTTGAAGTATGTTACTACCATGATATTTAAAGCTTTAAGTACAACAAGAATTGTCTATATTTATGTTTTACTTGAAAGATCCATATTGTGATTTCGATTTTATCATCTTGACTCGATATTTTTGAAAGATTTTAATTTGATCATTGAGCATGAAGTTTTGTTATTAATTCCATGAATTTAAAGTATGAATTTTAAGTCCTAAGTTTAAATATTGAGTTTACAAGAAGATTATGCACTTAAGCTCTATTGAAAAGTTTTATATCATGATTGAAAGAAAAGATTGATCTTTTGATCTCAAGATAAGATATGAAATTCACATTTGTTCATCCTGACTATGATTTAAAGAAAAAGATGTATAACTATTTTTCATCCTATAAACCCTTACACTATTTTAAGGTGGATTTCCTAAAGTATGAGCATATAAGTAATATGAGAGTAGTATTTAGCACCGAGTTGGTATGACCCTGAGGTCACATGCCCCAGAACTATTTGCCACCATAGGTTTAAGTCTCACTATGGGTTAAGTATAGTGATCACTAAGTTAAGCTTTTATTTCGATGGCAAGGGTAGAACTGCTTTACCCAGTGTGGGTAAGATGTTGGACTCCATGATAGCTCACATGGTTTATGTCGGTTAGAAGAGCCTACCTAAGAAAGTATAATAAGCAAGGCTTTTAGAAACTAAGTTTTATGGCTCACAAAGATTATTCTTATGCTTCATTACTCATGTTTAAGATTTTGCAGTCTCTTTTCTATTCAAGCTCAAGGTGAGTCATTTATACTAAGCATTCATTATTCAAAAGTATATGTGTATATTAAATTATTGTTTTATGTATGATCCACCCCCACGTACTCAGTACATTCCAGAAGTACTGACCGACATATATGTCTATATGCTACATTGTCTTATAATGTAGGTCTTGGTGCTCAGTTTCAGTAGCACGATTGAATACGGGAATCACCATCTACATCCCAATATTTGGTGTGTCCTCATAGTTCAAGGACCCAACTTATCAGACTTTGATTTTGATGAATTGTTTCAGTTAGTAGTTTTCTATTTATGTTCGAGTTAGGTAGGGTCAGTCCTAGTGCCTCTCTAGTTAGAAGTAGAGGTTTGTCCGAATTTTTTCATTTTAAGTTCAAAAGTGTTAGTTTTAAAGACTTTTAAGATAAATATTTTCAATTGAGATGTTAAATCAGTTATCTTCAGATTTCATACGTCAAGTTTACTTTTATCATAAATTCTAGTTTTGAAGGCTTAATGGGTTAGCTTGGGACTACTCGTAGTCTTGAGAACTATGTGATGTATAGGGGGTATTTCCAAGGCATTACAAACTTGGTATCAGAGACTAAGGTTTTAAAAAGTCCCAGGGAGTCAGAAAAGTCACGTTACATAGTATCTTGATCATGGATATAAAGTACACCACATTTATGAGCAAGAGGCTACAAAACGAGTTTGGAATCATCATTTATTTCATATTCCATCGTGCTTATAGTTGTATTTATATGCTTTAACTCTTGCCTTTACGTGACAGAATATGCCTCCTCGCCGAGCCAATGCATGCAGAAATGGTGACCAACTACCCATGCATGCCGACCCTTTAAATAATAACGTGTCTCATGCAGAATTTTAGGATGCCTTTCAGGAATAGGCCCAAGATGTGAATGCCAATGTTCAGGGCAATCAACAGGCGGTAATCCCACTTCAATAAAATGGTAATTTAGCTATAGCCAGAATCCGTGACTTCATGAGGATGAATCTACCTGAGTTTTTTGGATCAAAAGTGGATGAGGATCCCCAACTCTTTATTGATGAGGTGAGGAAGATCACTAAGATTATGCATGTTACTAAGGAAGAGAGTGTAGAATTAGCATCCTATAGGCTAAAGGATATTTCTTATGATTGGGTTATTATGTGGAAGGAAGGTAGAGGTATGAATGCAACTCCTGTGAGTTGGCAGTGTTCCAGGATATGTTTTTAGATAGTTTATTTCTACGTGAGATGAGAGAATCTAAGGTGGAGGAGTTCATGAACATGAGGCAAGGCCCTATGACTGCGAAAGGGTACCGCCTTAAGTTCACTCAGTTGTCTAAGTATGCTCCCGAGTTGGTAGCTGACCCTAGATCTCGTATGAGTAAGTTTGATACTGGAGTGTCAGATTTGGTAGTTAAGGAGTGTAGGACTAACATGCTTATATGGATATACACATTTCTAGGTTTATTACTCATACTCAATAGATCGAGGCAAAAAAGTTTAAGAAAAAGGAGAAGAGAAATAAGAAGGCTAGAATTGGATAGTTTGAGTATGGTCAACCAAGGTCCAGAGGGGGAAACCATTCGCAGTTTTAGGGTCATTCATTAGTTCCAGCGCCATCTTCAGCTAGTGCCCCTACACATAGGACCAAGCAGGATTAGTGGGGCAGGACTTCTAATTCCAGGTCTCAGAACAGTATGGTTGGAAGACCTAGTTATCCGACATGTGCAAAGGGTGGCAAAATTTATTCGGGTGAGTGTTTGCTAGGTAAAAGGGGTTGTTATGAGTGTGGAAAGCTGGGCCACGGAATCAAGGAGTGTTCGTATGATAAGAAGGGAAGTAGGGATATTCATCCTCAGACTAAGATTACTAACGCACCAGCTCAGTCAGGTCACCCAGTTTCTCCTCAGGGCGCATCATCCAGTACCGGTAGAGATCAGCGCCAAAATTAGTTTTATGCTTTACCATCCCGATAGAGTAGGAGAGTTCACTAAATTTTTTCACTGGTATGATTCATCTTTTTTTATCTTAATATGTATGTGTTGTTAGACCTGGGATCATATCTCTCTTATGTGACTCCATTGATTGCGGTAAATTTTAGGATAGGACCTGAAAATCTCTTTAAGCCCTTCTTATTTTCCACCCCAATAGGTAAGTCAATTATTGCCAGACGAGTTTATAAGAAATGTCCTATTATTGTCCTCTATAAGATCATACTAGCAGACCTAATAGAGATAGAAATGGTAGATTTCGATGTTATTCTAGGTATGGATTGGCTCCATTCATGTTATGCATCAATAGATTGTCGAACCCGTGTGGTGAATTTTTAGTTTCCCGATGAGGCAGTTTTTGAATGGGAAGGTAGTCCTTTGTCCCCCAAAGGTCATTTCATATCTTATCTTAAGTCCAGAAAATTGATATCAAAAGGGTGCATCTATCATTTAGTTCGAATCAAATATACTAAGTCTGAAGCTCCAACAGTTTAGTCAGTTCGTGTAGACAATAAGTTTCCCAAGGTTTTTCTCAAAGAATTGCCATAGGTACCTCCAGATAGAGAGATAAAATTTTGTATTGATTTTCTCCCTGATACTCAACCCATATCCATCCCTCCATATGATATGGCTTTGGCTGAGCTTAAATAGTTAAAAGAGCAGCTTAAAGACCTCTTAGATAAAGGTTTCATAAGTCCCAGTGTGTCTCCGCAGGGTGCTCCAGTCCTTTTCGTGCGCAATAAAGATGGTTCTCTCCGAATGTGCATCAACTACCGCCATTTGAACAAAGTCACAATCAAGAATAAATATACTCTTCCTAGGATTGATGACTTATTCTACCAGCTTCAAGGTGCAAGTTATTTTTCTATGATAAATCTCAGATCCGACTATCATCAGCTTAGAGTCAGAGAATGTGACATTCCGAAGACAACCTTCAGAACTCAGTATGGTTAGTACAAAATTTTAGTTATGTCTTTTGGAATAACAAATACCCCTACAACTTTGATGGACTTGATGAATAGGGTGTTCAAGCAATTCCTGGACATGTTTGTCATAGTCTTTATTGATGACATCCTTATCTATTCCCATAGTGAGAATGATCATGCAAACTATCTAAGGGCTGTGTTGTAGACCCTTAAAGATCATCAGTTATTCGCTAAGTTTAGTAAGTGCGAATTTTGGTTGAGATCAATTGCTTTCCTCGGGCACATTATTTCTGGTGATGGCATTTGATTTGATTTTCTAAAGACCGAGGCAGTGAAAAACTGGCCTAGACCCATATCTTCGTATGATATTAGGAGTTTCTTGGGTTTAGCTGGCTATTACCAACGTTTTTTGAAGGGTTCTCTTCTATTTCTTCCCTCATGTCTAGGCTAACCCAGAAAAAGGTTAAGTTTCAATGGTCAAATTCCTACGAGAAGAGTTTTTAGAAGTTAAAGACTGATGTGTCAGCAATTGCTAACACATTTAAGGCCTTTAACTGAGAATAATTTTAAAGTCTTAAGAAACGTTTGTCATTTTTTATTTGTTTATGTTTGATTTTACAGTTTAAGCTGATGAGATAGAGAACCAACAAGAATGGAAGCAAAGAAGTTGAAATATGGAGAAATCTGAAGAGAAGTATGGCTGACGACATCTTTGATAAGTCGTCAGCCCTATGATAGGCTATCACAGTTGTCGTCAGACTTAACGAGAGACTTGGCATGATTTGAAGCCTGTGATGACATCTGGTGATAGGACGTCAAAAGTATGATACACCTTCATGAATATCGTCATCCTTAACCAGACAATTGGTGTGAGTTGAAGCCTGTGATGATATCTTGTGATAAGGCGTCAAAGTTGTGATAAGGCATCAGGATCAACGTCAGCCGTAGGTAGAAATTATAAAAAGGGAAGAGAAGCTGACGACATCCATGATACGTCTTCAGACTCCTGATACATCGTCATCCACATCGTCAGCCTTAGACGGAGCTTGATTTAACACCATTCCTGATAAGGCGTCAAACCCTTGATAAGGCATCACCTAATGGCGTCACCTGTCCGAGAAATTTACTTAAGTTGTTATTTTATTTCCTTAATTAGACTCAAGTATAAATAATAGCTTTTAGGGTTTTCTAATGATGATTGACATATCTTGCAATATATGTTGTGCACGATTTTTCTCTCTCTCGAGTTCCAATACGCTCTAGAACATTATTGTTGAGAGAAGATTGTTGTCAATATTTTAGGAGTTTTGTATTAAGATTCAATTCAAGTTACACTTCTTAATTTTCATCATCGTTGTAAGTTAATCTGCCCAACTATGAATTCAACTTGTGTAATTGTTTATTACATCATGAGTGGCTAAACTCCATTAACCTAAATTATGGGATCTAGGGTTAGGTCTTGATAAGGTGCTAAGTATTCAAGATTCAATAGGTGGTAGGATTTCTTGATAATTCTGAAGCTTTAATTAACGTCTGTTGGTTGCAAATAACAGACACACCTGCTTTGATTTGCTTGAGAAAGAAATCAAATATAGTAGGAAGTGAATTATCAACAGGGAATCGGAAATACTTTGTTTCATAATCAGCGCCAACTTGAGGTAAAATATGGGCAATGAATAGAAATTCCCTAAGTCTGAGAGGATTAGGAAATTAAACGCTTAAGTAGGTCGAGAGACATTTGAGCATAACATCGATAAAGATAGCTTGTCATCCTACCCACCATGAGAATCTTGAATCACCTTTAGCATCTGTCATATACCATAAGCCCTAGTGAACATAATTCTGGTTATTTCATAAATTCTTGATTATAAACATCTAAATTAAAGTGACAAACAATTATTCATGAAAATTAAACCCCCCATTTTAGGAAACATTAAACTATTAGTGAATTAAATCTCAAACAACTTGGGTTCAAACTTTATTCCCTGTGGGATTCGACCCTAACCTATTTGGGCTTTATATTGACAACGATCGTTTACACCCATTCAAGAGTGTAATTTGAGCGTTATAAAAAATGGCGTCGTTGCCGGGGAATATGGTTGTAAACTAAAAGTTTGTGTGCGCTAATTGACTGTTAGTTAAGTTTCCTAGATTTACGTTTGTTTGTTATTTTTGTTTAATTGCAGGATCCTTATTGTTTATGCTAAAAACAAGAAGTTTCAGAGAACCGTTATTACCAATTAATCCAGAATCGTAGTTGATCGGGAGAATGACAGAACAACAAGAGGCTGACAGACTGGCAGCCTTGGCTAGGTCTCAGGTGAACGTACAGAACGAGGGTCAACAAGTACATCATCGAAACCCTGATTATGAAGACTTGGGTGATGAGGAATTGCTGAACCCTCAAAACCCAAGGCGAGCAGAGCAAATTACTGCACCTGTGCAGTGAAATTTTAATAAAAACCATCCAGTCAGAGGAAGGTATGATCAACAGCCTGTCCAATAGGAGGTTGATGATGATGATGAAGGAATAGATGGAGCAGGTAAAATGTGTGCTATCATTCCTCCACCGTTGGCACCTAGTGTAAAATTCAGCATAACAAGTACCATGATTTAACTCCTGAATCTGAAGGGATTGTTCGGTGGCCTGCCTGGTGATGATCCGAACATGCACTTAGTGAATTTTATCACCATATGCAAATCTTTTGATAATCCAGGAGTGAGCCAGAATGCGATCCGATTGAGATTGTTTCCATTGTCTCTGTCTGGAGAGGCAATAATATAGTTAAATATGCTTACACCTAATTCCATCACACACTGGAGGGAGTTGAAAGAAGAGTTCCTAGAATAGTTTTTTCCACCCTCCAGGAGAGTACAGTTGAGAGACGAGATCAACAACTTTAGACAACTCTCTACCGAAGCTTTGCATGAGACATGGGAGAGGTTAAAAAAGAAGCTGACACAGTGTCCGAACCATAATATGACGGACCTACACTTGATACAGACTTTGTACAGGGATCTCAACTCTGTAACAAAGCTAATTGTAGATAATACTGCTAGTGGTTCGTTTGTTGATCTGTCTTTTCAAGATGCCTCAGATATGCTGAATAGGATGACCAAACAGAGTCAGAATTGACATACCAGTGATTCTGTGATAGCTAGCCCAACTGTTTCTATTGGTATGACTGTGGAGTAGGGCAGAAGAAATGAGGAGCGAGACCAAGACATATCCCACCTAAAGACACAGATGGACTTTCTGGCCAAGCACTTGCTGTCAGGAAAGACTAAAAAGGTCAAAGTTGTGGAATCTCAGTGCACTGTGGCTACTAATGCATATGAGGAGGAAAACTATGTGAGTAATTAGGGGGTTTCCGAGGCAGTAGCCAAGTGAATGAAGGTCAGAACTTTTATGACAAGCTTGATTATAAAGATAGGGAGCAAAGAAAATGGAGAAACCATAATGATAGGAGTGGTTTATATATTCCACCTAAAAGTTGGGATGTTGCACCAACTAGCTCTGGTAAGATGTCCATGGAGGACATGATCGAAAAATTATTGAAGGGAGTTGAGGCTACCAACTCGAGGGTAACTACTATAAAGAGTGAATTCCCTATCCTGAGTCAGTTGGTTAGTTCACACTCCACTTCTATCAAGTAGTTGGAGCAGCAGATGAGTCAACTTTCCGCAACACTGAACTAGAGAAAAAGTGGTACTTTACCTAGTGATACGGTTCAGAATCCATGGAATGATGGATCATACATGGCGATTACCACTAGGAGTGGCAAGATGTTACTTGGCCCATCTGTGGGAAAATTTGTAGATGGTGACGTAGTTGTTGATGAATCCGAAGAAAGTAATCCAGTGGAGTCTGATAAGCTGGATAGTTCTGTTGATACTTTGGATAAGGAAAAAGAGTAGGAAGAGGAAGTGGTGTTGAAAAATATCCTAAGACCACCACCTCCCTTTCCTCAACGATTGAAAAATAAGGCTGATGATGCAAAATTTGGTAAATTCATGGCAATGCTAAAGCAATTAACGATAAATATGCCTTTGGTTGAAGCACTTGAGCAAATGCCAGGATACGCGAAATTCATGAAGGACCTTGTGACTAAGAAAAGAGTTGTGAGCTACAAATTAGAGGAAAATCTCCACCATTGTAGTGCTATTTCTACAAGTACCTTGGTGAAAAAGAAGCCAGACCCAGGCGCATTCGCTATTCCCTGTATAATTGAGACTATGGAATTCGCCAAGGCATTATGTTATCTTGGAGCAAGAGTTAATTTGATGCCACTGACTGCTTATAGAAAGCTGGGTCTGGGAAATCCCATACCCACCAATATGAGACTCGTGATGGCGAATAGGTCATTAAAGCGACCTGTTAGCATTCTATATGATGTGTTGGTGAAGGTTTCCAACTTTATATTCCCTGTAGACTTTATTATTCTGGATTGCGAGGTGGACTTTGAGGTGCCCATAATATTGGGTCGACCTTTTCTCGCAACCAAAAGTGTGTTGATTGATTTGAGAGCGAATGAGCTCTTATTCAGGATGAACGATGAAATGGTATAAATTGATGTGGGCAAATCAATGAAGCAACATGAATAAATAAGTGTGTTCTTTGTAGTTGATGTGTATTATGAGCACGAATAGGATGTGTCCGTAGCTGAGCAACTTTTTATCAAACCTTTGACCGCGGTCATGATGAATTATGATAGTGAAGGCATCGGGGAGTACGAAGAGACAGTTTGTGCCTTGACAGGAATGGGTTCATATCCTTATGCTCCTAAAAAAATAGACCTTGATCTGGCTAATCAACTAACACCACCAGCCAAACCATCAATTGAGGAGCCTCCGGTGTTGGACTTGAAAGAACTACCTGGACACTTACAGTATGTGTTTCTGGGCTGCGGGAATATGCTCCCTGTTATTATTGCAGCTGATTTGGGTGAACAACAGGCGAATGCACTTATTTCAGTACTTCAGAGGCACAAGAGAGCTATAGGATGGACCATCACAGATATTATTGGAATTCTCCCGGGCATCTGTACGCATAAAATTGAACTTGAGGAAGATTGTATTGTAACCATAGAGCATCAACACTGTCTTAACCCACCAATGTAAAAAGTAGTTAAGAAAGATATTATTAAGTGGTTGGATGTAAGAGTGGTTTACCCTATTTCTGACAGCAAGTGGGTGAGCCCAGTTTAATGCGTACCTAAAAAAGGGGGCATGACAGTGGTTGCTAATGAAAGGAATGAGTTGATTTCACTCAGGCCTATAACTGGGTGGAAAGTTTGTATAGAATACCGCAAGCTGAATTCTTGGACTATGAAAGACCACTTCCCAATTTCCTTTATGGACCAAATGCTTGATCAATTGGCTGGAAGGGGTGGTATTGCTTCCTGGATGGTTATTCTGGATACAACCAAATCTGCATTACTCCTGAAGATCAGGAGAAAATGATATTCACATGCCTATATGTCACCTTTGCATTTAAGAGGATGCCATTTGGGCTATGCAATGCACCCACCACTTTTCAACGGTGTATGATATCTATCTTCTCAGACATGGTGGAGGACACCAAAGAGGTATTCATGGATGATTTCTCTGTGGTGGGTGATTTATTCGAGACATGCTTGGCAAATTTAAATTTAGCCTTGCAAAGATGTGTTGAATTTAATGTGGTGCTTAACTGGGAAATATTCCATTTCTTGGTAAAGGAGGGCATCGTTCTAGGCCACAAAATTTCCAAAAAAGGGATAAAAGTTGATCGAGGAAAAGTGAAAGTTATTGAGAAACTACCACCTCCCATTTCAGTGAAGGGAGTGTGTAGTTTTCTTGGACATTCTGGATTTTATCGGAGATTTATAAAAGACTTCTCAAAGGTTGCAAATCCACTTTGCAAACTTTTGGAGAAGAAAGTGAAATTTTCCTTCGATGAAGAGTTCTTGAAGGCATTTGAATGCCTTAAAAAGAAGCTGATTGAGGCCCCTATTGTTATTGCACCTGATCGGGTAAAACCATTTGAGATCATGTGTGATGCAAGTGGTGTTGTGCTTGGAGATGTATTGGGACAAAAGAGGGACAAACTATTTCATCCGATATATTACGTCAGCATAGAACTGAATGAGCGTAAAAGAATTACACCATCACTGAACATGAACTTCTGGATATAGTGTATGCTTTTGAGAAGTTCAGAGCTTATCTGCTTGGGACCAAAGTAGTGGTCCACACCGACCATGCTTCCTTAAGGTATTTGATGCCTAAGAAGGATGCAAAACCAAGGTTGATTAGATGGGTATTGCTG
This sequence comes from Capsicum pubescens, assembly GCA_030864215.1. NCBI lineage: Eukaryota > Viridiplantae > Streptophyta > Magnoliopsida > Solanales > Solanaceae > Capsicum > Capsicum pubescens. The sequence goes on along the minus strand of CM061549.1, from coordinate 219,696,504 downwards.
CTGCAAGAATTTGACTTTGAGGTCAAAGATAGGAAAGGTTATAAAAACCAGGTTGCAGATTATCTATCTAGACTGGAAGGTGAACATGAACTCAATGATAAAACGAAGATAAATGATACATTTCCTAATGTGGATATCCTGGCTGCCGCTGTGGAAAAATTGCCTTGGTACGCAGATTATGCAAATTATGTTATGAGCGAGGTCATCCTAGATAATCTTTCTTTCCATCAAAGGAAGAAATTCTTGCATGATGTGACCCATTACTTCTGGGATGAGCCGTATCTTTTTCGGCGATGTACAGATAATATTATAAGGAGATGCTGTCGAAAGTAGATGTATTATGCATATTGGAAGCATGTTATTCTTTCCCTGTTGGGGGTCACCATGCAGGTGACCGAATGTCTAGGAAGGTGTTACAGAGCATCTATTACTGGCCAACATTGTTCAAGGATGCCCACGAGTTTGTGCTGAAATGTGACCAATGCCAGAGGCAGGGGTCAATCTTTAAAAGATATGAGATGCCCTTGACTAAGATGCTTGAAGTGGAATTGTTTGATGTCTGGGGCATTGATTTCATGGGTTCTTTTGTAAGCTCGTACAGGATGAAGTATATTTTAGTTGCTTTTGACTACGTCTCGAAATGGGTCAAAGCTGTGGCCTTGTCTGATAATGAAGGGAAGAGAGTTGTTGCTTTTCTTAAGAAGAACATCTTCTCTCGCTTTAGAGTACCACGTACTATCATAAGTGATGGAGGATCTCATTTTTGTAACAAAATATTTTGAGCATCTTTGGTAAAATATATGGTGAAACATCACAGAGTGGCTACTCCATACCACCCACAAACCAGTGGGCAAGTAGAGGTGTCAAATCGTGAGATTAAAGCCATCCTAGCCAAAACAGTGAACGCTAGCCGGAAAGATTAGTCTCAAAAGCTTGATGATGCTTTGTGGGCATATCGAACTTCTTTCAAGGCACCCATTGGCATGTTACCCTTTCAGATGGTCTATGGGAAAGCTTGAAACCTACCAAAGAGCTGGAGCACAAGGCTTCATGGGCACTCAAAATATTGAATCTGAATTGGAAGGAAGCAACAAAGCTAAGACTGGGGCAATTGAATGAGATAGATGAATTCCATCTCAGGGCATATGAATGAGTAGATCTATATAAAGAAAAGATGAAAAAGTACCATGATTGGATAATAGAGAAACGAGAATTCCAAAAAGGTGACTTGGTCCTTCTGTTCAATTCCAGACTAAAAATGTTCCCAGGTAAGCTGAAGTCTAATTGGTCAGGCCCTTTTAAAGTTAGTCAAGTCCACTCATCTGAGTAGTGGAACTTGAAAACAAAGATGGCAGTACCATCAGGGTAAATGGGCAATGTGTCAAGCTTTACATTGGCCCGAAAGAATCGATGAAAAGTATCACCATTATCTGTCTCGATGAAGTCTGAAGTAATCAAGATACCGAAGTCATGCCGCGATGTTAAATCAGGTGCTGCATGGGAGGCAACCCATGACCCCCAAGATTGATCCATTCCAGGTATACTCTAACCCTTAGTTTAGTTTTTCTTTGATTTTAAGTTGAGGGTGTAAGGTAGTCTGTTGTTGTAACATATTTTATGGTGACTAGGAGAAATACAAGTACAAAATGCAGTTGACATATTTTGATTGATGTTTGAACTCCTCTCCAATTTTTGTTTGCAAAACTGTATGAATTATATTTACTTGTGACCATTGTGAATCTTGTTATGGCATTAGTTCTAGCTGCTTGAAGATCATTACTGAGCAATTGCATGAACTAGATAAGTGATAGCCTGCGATATACTTGTGTGCCATGTGTGCGTGAGCAACTACTTAATTCCCTCTGTATGCTAACACCAAAACTTGCCTGGTTAGTCGTACCATGGTTTAAGGGTAGGGGTTAGGAAAGAATCATAGGCCGTTTCGTTGATTAACCCACTTTTATCCTAAATAGCCTTCCCTATGTGTATAATACCCCTTTATCCCTATTTTGAGCCTAAATTGACCATTTCTTTCTTATGATACCTTTCACCTTCCCATTTATACCATAATGAACCTGTTTTAGCCCTGTTCCTCCTTGGATACTGTACACCTTGACCTAGGCAAACAACCTAAGTTGAGGGTAGCTATCATAGGGGTGCATTATGTAAAATGAGTATGTAGAAGGGTAGAATAAAAGAAAACGAATAAAAGTTGGGTGCTAATCTAAAAAAAAGAGAAGCACCCAACTTGAATATGTGTGATCAAGAGAAGAGAAAAGAGAATGAGGTTAATAATTGAACCTCAAGAGAGTAGTGTAGTGTCAAGGAGGAATAGTCCCTCTAAATATCCCTAATATCATACCAGCCCCAGCCTACATTACAAGTCTAAAAGAAGTCCTATAGTGATCCTAGTTGGCCTATCTGAAGGTCTTGGTAATGAAAATAAGGGAAAGCCTATGGTACTTGGCATACACTGATTGTAACTTCATTTTGAGAGTGTGAGTCTTTTAATGGCCCCAATGTTTACATTTTTGGTTCCTTACATGAGAGGAGGGAGATTTCTTTATTGTGAGGGCACACTGGTATCGTTGCTAAATACTTGCTTGTTTAGATAGTGTAGCATTGGTATATGAATGGTTTTGTGGCTAAGATTGATGCCATCACTTGAGTCCTTTATGTTACATTATTGTTTTTCAATGGTATACACAAATGGTTTTAATTGGATTGACCTTGGATGTGGTAACTATGACTTGAGCTTAAATAGAAAATTGGTTGCTGAATGTGCTATGTATTCTCTTAGTTGGGCTGAGTTGCTTGAGGACAAACAATTGTTTTAAGTTGAGGGTGTTGATGTGTGAGCAATTGCTAACACATTTAAGGCCTTTAACTGAGAATAATTGCAAAGTCTTAAGCAACTTTTGTCATTTTTGATTTGTTTATGTTTGATTTTACAGTTTAAGCTGATAAGATAGAGAACCAACTGGAATGGAAGCAAAGAAGTTGATATCTGGAGAAATCTGAAGAGAAGTATGGCTGACGACATCTATGATAAGTCGCCAGCCCTATGATAGGCTATTACAGTTGTCGTCAAACTTAACCAGAGACTTGGCATGAGTTGAAGCCTGTGATGACATCTGGTGATAGGACATCAAAAGTGTGATACGCCTTCATGAATATCGTCATCCTTAACCAGAGAATTGGCGTGAGTTGAAGCCTGTGATGATATCTTGTGATAAGGCGTCAAAGTTATGATAAGGCATCAGGATCAACGTCATCCGTAGGTAGAAATTATAAAAAGGGAAGAGGAGCTGACGACATCCATGATAAGTCATCAGACTCCTGATACGTCGTCATCCACATCATTAGCCTTAGGCGGATCTTGTCAACATAGAATAAAATCTGACGCCATTCTTGATAAGGCGTCAGACCCTTGATAAGGAGTCACCTAATGGCGTCACCTATTTGAGAAATTTACTTAAGTTGTTAGTTTATTTCCTTAATTAGACTCAAGTATAAATAGCAGTTTTTAGGGTTTTCTAATGATGATTGACATATCTTGCAATATACGTTGTGCACGATTTTCTCTCTCTCGAGTTCCAATACACTTTAGAACATTATTGTTGAGAGAAGATTATCGTCAATATTTTAGGAGTTTTGTATTAAGATTCAGTTCAAGTTACACTTCTTAATTTTCATCATCGTTGTAAGTTAATCTGCCCAACTATGAATTCAACTTGTGTACTTGTTTATTGCATCATGAGTGGCTAAACTCCATTAACCTGAATTATAGGATCTAGGGTTAGGTCTTGATAAGGTGCTAAGTATTCAAGATGAAATAGGTGGTAGGATTTCTTGATAATTCTGAAGCTTTAATTAACGTCTGTTGGTTGCAAACAGTAGACACACCTGCTTTGATTTGCTTGAGAAAGAAATCAAATATAGTAGGAAGTGAATTATCAACAGGGACTTGGAAATACTTCGTTTCATAATCAGCACTGTAACAAGGTTGGTTAACCTGAGGTAAAATCTGGGCAATGAATAGAAATTCCTTAAGTCCGAGAGGATTAGGAAATTAAACTCTTAAGTAGGTCGAGAGACATTTTAGCATAACATTGATAAAGATAAAGATAGCTTGATATCCTACCCACCATGAGAGTCTTGAATCACCTTTAGCATCTGTTATGTACCATAAGCCCTAGTGAACATAATTCTGGTTATTTCATAAACTCTTCACTACAAGCATCGAAATTAAAGTGATAAACAATTATTCGTGAAACTTAAACCCCCCATTTTAGGAAACATTAAACTATCAGTGTATTAAATTGCAAACAACTTGGGTTCATACCTTATTCCCTGTGGGATTCGACCCCAACCTAGTTGTGTTTTATATTGACAACAATCGCTTACACCCATTCAAGAGTGTAATTTGAGCATTATCAAAGACTCGACTCACTTTCACTCCAGTCTTGACTTTTCCAGATAGCGTAGATGGGTTTGTAGTTTATTATGATCCTTCTAGAGTTAGGCTGGGTTGTGTATTGATTTAGAGAGGTAAGGTCATAGCCTATGCCTCTAGACAGTTTAAACCCCATAAAAAGAATTATACCACCCATGATCATGAGTTGACAATTGTTGTCTTTGCCTTGAAAATTTAATGGCATTTTCTTTATAGATTTCATGTTGATGTGTTCACGGATCACAAGAGTTTACAGTATGCATTCGTATAGAAATACCTAAATCTTCATCATAGGAGACGGATTGTGTTGTTGAAAGATTACGATATGAGTGTGTTGTATCATCCTAGCAAGGCCAATATAGTGGAAGATGCCCTTAGCAGATCGTCTATGGGTAGTGTTACCCATATTGAAGATAATAAGAAGAGTTAGTCCGTGAGGTCCATCATCTCGATAGGTTAGGATTTCGGTTGGTTGATTCATCTGAAGGTAGTACATGGGTTCAGAATGGTGCAAAATCTTCGTTAGTTGCAGAAGTAAAAGAAAAGCAGGACAAGGATACTAGTTTTGTTAAGTTGAAGGAGGTGGTTAGAGCTTAAAAGGTGGAGGTTTTCTCCCAAGGGGGAGATGGTTTGCTTCATTTCAAGGCATGCTATGTGTTCTATGTGTTGATGGTTTGAGACAACGTATTTTAGCAGAAACGCATGGTGCATGATATTCTATCCACCCCGGAGCCACTAAGATGCTGTGACTTGCAGGAAATCTATTGGTGGAGTGGTATGGAGAAATATATTACCGAGTTTATGGCTAAGTGTGCAAATTGTCAATAGGTTAAGGTTGAGCACCAAGGTCCTAGTGGTATACTTCAAGAGTTTAGCATCCCTACGCGGAAGTAGGAGGCGGTGAATATGGATTTTATGATAGGGTTGCCTCGTACGCATCATCAACATTATTAGATTTGGGTCATTATAGATAGAATGACCAAGTCAGCTGATTTCTTTCTAGTTCATACTTTATTTTCAGCTGAGGATTATGCTAGACTCTATCTTAGGGAGTTGGTGAAATTGCATGGGGTTCGTTGTCCATTATTTCAGATAGAGGTACTCAGTTTACCTCTCACTTTTGGAAGGCTTTCCATAAGGATCTTAGTATCCATGTTTACTTCAGTACGACCTTTTATCCTCAGACGGATGGACAAGCAAAGAGGACCATTCATACTTTAGAGGACATGTTGAGGGCGTGTGTTTTTGACTTCAAGGGTATCTGGGATGACAATTTACCTTTGATTGAGTTTGCCTACAGTAATAGTTATCACTCCAGCATTTAGATGGCTCCATTTTAGGCTCTCTATGAGAGGAGATATAGATCTCCTATTGGTTGGTTTGAGGTAGGTGAGGCTACTTTGATAGGGCCATATTCGGTGTTTGAGGCTATGGAGAAAGTTTAGTTAATTCGAGAGAGGCCGAGGACAACCCAAAGTTGTCAAAAATCTTATGCGGATGTGAGAAGAAAAGATCTTGAGTTTGATTTTGGTGACTTGGTCTATCTGGAAATTTTCCCTATAAAAGGAGTGAAGAGATTTGGCAAGAAGGGGAAGCTCAGTCCCCGCTATGTTGGCCCTTATAGAATTTTGTGCTGTTTTAGGAAGGTAGTCTATGAGCTTGAGTTACCTGCAGATTTGGCATTCGTATACCCATTATTTCATGTTTCTTTGTTAAAGAAATGTATTGGTTATTCAACCTATGTTATTCCTTTGGAAAGTGTGGATGTTAAGGATAGCCTTTCCTACGAAGAAGTCCCAGTCGAGATCCTTGATTTTCATATTCATAGGCTAAGGAACAAAGAAATTTCCTTGGTTAAAGTTTTATGGAGAAATCATTCCATTGAGGGAGCTACTTGGAAGTAGAAGAAGATATGAGAGTCCGGTATCCTCACCTTTTCTCCACAAATTCAAACTAATCTTAAGGTAATATTTTTCCCTAGGTTGACTCTTTTCGTTCTGTACTTCAGCTATATAACTATTCTCATGTCACAACATGCATTCATGAAATTAGTTCACCCCATGTAGCTTGTACCATTGCTCAGATCCAGTTATTGGATCATGTTTCAACTTATCAATATTCAGTATAGAATCTTTGTCTCCTTAGTATCTTAGCTTAATCAATTTCATTCGAGAATGAATGTTTCAAAGGGGGAGATAATGTAACACCCCACATTTTTGAGCTAGACTTTGAACCATCATTCCTATGTGCATAAACTCTAATACCATGCTTTACATTTGAATACATGTGTCATGAACTTTATCCTAGTGTGTGAAGTTCTTTTGAGGTTAAAAATATTCATAGAAATCACTTAGAGCAAAGTTGAGCTAAGAACCTCTGATTCGACCAATTTTTTGTATTTGATTCTACAAGGGTCAACTATAAACGTGTATAACTTTCTTTATACGTTGAAGTTTTTCGCTCAAGACCCACCAAATGATATATAATTGAATTATCTTTCCAACAATAACAATTTTTCCTTAATTTGATACCCAAGCAAAAAGTTATGGCCTTTTTCATGAGAGGCAGTAAAGGTCCGGGATTTGGCCGTGGTGTGCCAGTCTCCTAACGAGATAAGGGGAGCGATGCGTTGCTCTCTCAATGAGATAAGGGACGCAACACAAAGCTTATTCCCTCTCTATTTTAGCTTCTTAAGGTTCAAGGGGCACTTTGGTCCTTTCCCCTCTACCTTAAACGTCCAAGGCATGAATTATAACACCCAAACGGGCATTATTTGCCCATCTTCATCAAATCAACTCGTAAAAACCCTCCCCTTTACCAAAAAATATAATCTAAGATTCTTCTCTCAAGAAAACAAGGATTCAATCTTAAATTTCAAGATTTCTTAAAGAATCCATTTAATTAAGGTATATGGGGTTTTGAACAAGGGTATTCTTTCCCCCTTGTGCCCAAAGTGCATAGTTTTAAGATTTAATCTACTTGTTTTGAATTAGGATTCATACCCAAATTTCTATATTCTTGAAGTATGTTACTACTATGATATTGAAAGCTTTAACCACATCAAGAATTGCCTATATTCATATTTTACTTGTAAGATTCATATTGTGATTTGGATTTCATCATCTTGACTTGATATTGTTGAAAGATTTTAATATGATCATTGAGTACGAAGTTTTGTTTTTAATTCCCATGAATTTTAAGCCCTAAGTTTAAATATTGAGTTTACAATAAGATTATGCACTTAAGCTCTATTGACAAGTTTTATATCATGATTGAAAGCAAAGATTGATCTTTTGATCTTAAGATAAGATATGAAATCCACATTTGTTCATCTTGACTATAATTTAAAGAAAGAGATGCATAAATACTTTTCACCCTATAAACCCTTATGCTATTTTAAGGTGGATTTACTAAAGTATGAGCATATAAGTAACGTGGGAGTAGTATTTAACACCAAGTTAGGTATGAGTCCGCGTTCATATGCCCCATAACTATGTGCCACCATAGGTTTAAGTCCTAATATGGGTTAAGTATAGTGATCATTAAGTTAAGGTTCTATTCTGATGGGAAGGGTAGAACAACACTCCCTAACGTGGGTAAGGTGTTAGACTCCATGATAGCTCACATGGTTTATGTATGTTAGAAGAACCTACCTAAGAAAGTATAATAAGGAAGGCTTATAGAAAATAAGTATTGTGGCTCATGAAGATTATTCTTATGATTCATTACTCATGTTTAAGATTTGGCAGTATCTGTTCTATTCAAGTTCAAGGCGAGTCATTTACACTTGGTATGCATTATTCAAAAGTCTATGTGTATATTAAATTATTGTTTTACTTATGCATCCACCCCCACATACTTAGTATATTCCAGAGTTACTGACCCACGTATATGTCTATGTGCTACATTGTCTTATAATGTTGGATTTGGTGCTCAGTTCCTGCAGAACGATTGACTATGGGCATCACCATCTTCATCCCGACTTTTAGTGAGTCTTCATAGTTTTAGGACCTAGCTTATCAGACTTTGATTTTGATGAAGTGTTTCAGTTTGTAGTTTTCTATTTATGTTCGAGTCAGCTTGGTTCTGTCCCAGTGGTTCTCTAGTTTGAAGTAGAGGCTTGTCCGACAGTTTTCATTTTAAGTTCAAAAGTGTAAGTTTTAAGGACTTTTAAGATAAATATTTTCAATTTAGATATTAAATCAGTTATCTTCAAATTTCATACGTTAAGTTTACTTTTATCATGACCTCCAAGTTTAGAAGGCTTAAAGGGTTAGCTTGGGACTATTCGTAGTCTTGATCACCGTGTGACGTCTAGGGGGTACTTCCGGAGCATTACATAATCAGGCATCTTCATAAGTAGCCTCAGTTTCTCAGCCTGATGCTTCTATTACTGGTAATTTTTTTGCTGGTGTTTCTTCGTCTAGTACTCTTGAATCATGGGTCATGGACTAGTGATATCAAACTTCATATTAGCGGCTAAGGCGGGAGGAACAATGGCTTCAGACTCAGTAGGTTCAATATAACCCAGAATTTCATCCTCCTCCTCATATGGGTCTAAGTGTTGATATGCCAAAATAAATGGAGCTCTGCCTCTCTAAATTTGACGATCAACAACCTTTCTAGGCCTGGATATTCCACCTTGCTGAGCTAACTCCGCCTTTATAACAAGTCTAGTCTATTCATCTTTTCTACATTCTCGCTCCAATAGTTGTTGTATCTGTAAATCTGCAATATTCTATGGATTTAATAGAGCAGTGGGAGTGTCCCATTCAGATCCACAGGTGGGGATATTTAACCCCTTCATGAACTTTTCATGATATCCTTCTCGGTGTTTGAAGGATTCTCTTTGGTTCTGGATCAAAAGGGAGTAAGGTATTTTCTCTACTCCAAGTACTTGGCATACACTGGCATATGCCAAAGGAAAAACAAAAATTAAAAACCTGTGAACTTCACCAACTTAATTCACTACTCAAATCGTCTTCCCAGTCAATGACGCCAAAATTAGATGTCACCCAAAACTACACTTCAATTAGAAGTATAATGCAGTCGATTGCAAATATAATAATCCAACTAGGTTAGGGTCAATCCAATAGGGAAAACGTGAACAACTGCTTGACTTGATGTAATCCGCGTGAAGTACAAGAAAGTAAACAAGGGGATTGTAATATCTATTGCAAGTAGTAACCAAACTCTTGAGTGCTTTTGAGTTGTAGATAATATGAGACGAACACTAGGTTTGTGTTCCCCCTGGCTTATCAACTCCATAAATTTTTCGTGATCAACCCAACTGTTCTGTTGTTCAGCATGCAAAGTCTACAAGATAGGTATTATCAGCCGCCTCGTAAGCGTGAAGATAAATTTCACCCTTTACCGAGTAAGTCTCAGGGTGCCGCCTTGTTTCTCCTTATCACAGGGTAGGATCAATTTATTAGATAAGATGGAGGGAATTAAATGGTAAAGGTGAATCCCAAATAATTATCCTAATCTTCTTTTCCCAATCACAAGCTCCCTTGTGGGGATGGATGCAAAAATAGGCTATCTCGAGTTACTGCAGATACTTGAGATTAATTGTCGCGAAGAAGATTAAGATACATGCAGAAGCCCTAGAATAGATGAGTTTCACACTTCCTCTACGTAGATAATCTGCTAGGGTTCTCACAACCCTAGTCAAATATATTAGCCACTCATGTTTGTGCAAGAAACCATGATTCTCAATGAAGAACACATAAAATCAATTTCACAATAATAAGATGATTAAACTCCAAAGTCTTTAATTGAATAAACCCAAAAATCTCAAGAACAATTGTAAAATTATTGTAATAATATGTAAAAGAGCGTAAAATAACATAACCTAATAAAATATAAACCCTAGGATATTTATAGTATATCAAAATAACATAAAAATCCTAATAAAAATGAAAAAAAGATTAAGTTATGTCTGCAGTCGGTACGACTCGGTATTTACTCGTATCAGCATCATATGAGTCGCACCCTGCCTTCTCGTATCCATTCCAGTGTCTCATCTCCCAAGGCTTCAACTTCATATCCAGCTAGTACTTCTTCTTATGAGTCATACTTGAGTGTACGACTCGTGTCCTTCACTCGTATCCACTTGGGACTTTTGTCTTTCCAAGATTTGGACACTAGTTTGTATACGACATCCTTATACGAGTCGTACTCAAACTTCCAACTCGTATACTTTTGACACATTAATATTTGAATAGTAGCTTAGGTTCTGTTATGCTTACAACTTCTTTGAACGACTCATATCCTATCTTACAACTTAGATACTTGAGTCGTATCTTCCCCATACTTGGCTTTATAGGTAGACCTTTGGTTCTGTTGTGAGTACGATTCAGTATACGAGTCATATCGGATGGGTACGATTCAAGAACTGACTCGTATACTGCTCAAAGTTGGTCTTTTCAGGTCTTTTTCTTCTCTTTTCGTTCAAACACTGTTGTAGACTTGTTTTTCCTGCAGTTTACATCAAAGTGCATCATATACAACAAAATATCCTAAGTTCACACATAACTTTGCGGTTTTAAGCATTGAAAGTATTGTGTTTCCACGCCTGATAACGCTCAATCTACAGCTCTCGTAGGAGTGTAAAGCGGTCGTTTGTCAAATATAGAACCCAACTGGGTTGGGTATCAATCCCACAGGGAATAGCTTGGTCAGCAAGTAAGCAAAGATTACTATACTTTTAGTGAAAGTCTCGAAAAAGGGGGGAGTCTTGTTGTGCAAGTAATGTAACCAAATAGTAGAAAAAAAAACGGAAATAGCAAAGTAAAAAGAAAGAATGTTTAGTAAGATGTAAACGATGAGAATTGAGAAGTTGGGGTTATGTCCACCTTATGAGTTGTACGTCTCTATTGGCTATGAGTTATGCGTAGTTCAGACATGCATGTGCTTATAGAGAATTGTATTCGATGGTAAATCCAAGCGTCTTTCGACCTGAACAAGGACTATTTCACTTTAACTCTTTCGAGCTTAAAGCGTATCTAACGGTACAAATTCTCCAAGAGGTTAATCCAGTTACGGCACTAACTTTTTAATAGGGGATGGGACCCTATTACCATGACATTATCTCTTTTCCAGACATATAACCTTTCTTTCGAACAAGTTAATGCTATACTGGCGTATTCTATGCGTTTGCAACCACAAAGAATTTAGATTAAGATGAAGAGAATAATGATATAAGCAATATACGTGTCACGAATTAACAAACTCATAGCAATAGATAGTATCTCATATGGCTTCCATAACCCCAACAGAGAAGTTTAGTTACCCATGAGTGCGAAGGAAATCACAATAGACATTGTTATTATACCACAATAAATATTTCGTGTAGCAAAGTGTGGTAGGCGTTAGGCGTGAATTCCTTGCAAAGTAACGTTTCTCTTGTTGCGGAAATTAAGAATTGATTAGATGAATAGAAGAAGAATAAAAAGTAGAATTAATAGAAAAGGTCTTGCAGAAGTAGAATAAGAATTGAAAAGTAGAATTAGAATTGTCATTCGAAGTATTAAAATCTCTAGCAAAATAGGGTATTTATAATACCCATATCCTATTCCTACTAAGCTAATGAATTACTTAACCCATCCTACTAGGTTAAGGTATCATTATCCTAATCCTAATAAGTTACTGCTAGTCCCCAAAGTCTTCAGAATTGCTGTTTTTGCCCGGGACAGATTTTCCATGCGCCACTTTTGGTCCTTGGCGTCCAAGATTTGGTTTCCTCCTTTCGTGAAGCTTTCTTTGGCGTCAAGTTATCCATAAAATGCTGAATTCAGGAAAAAGGACTAAAAGTGCATGAATTATATAATTTGTCCTCAAAACATGGCTCAAATATGGGTAAAATATAGCATTATAGGCGTGTAAATTCGCCTATCATCAACACCCCACACTTGAAGCTTTGTTCGTCCTCGAACAAAATATCATGTCCCTCTTAACATTTACTTAGGGTTTCACAGCAACAACACAAAATATTTGTCAAGACAAGCATAACAATTATCAACAAAGAGTAGTTTTCTGATCATTAGTAGAAACAATTCAGCCTCCAACATAGACTCGTGATGGTGGTCAACTCATATTCAAAAGTCAAGGCACAAAGAATCATACACGACTACCCAAAACTCATCAACCATGTGTGTCTCACATAAGATGTTACCCATAATCACTCATAAGTATTGCATTTTTCATAACATGGGTATAAGATTATCCTTGCTCTCACTCTCACAAAGACTTCATATGTTGCAACTGATGACCACAGGCTTGCCCATAGTGTAATGCTCCACTAAATATCAGAATGCTAAGCTTAGGATCAAATAGGTCTTCTATAGGTTGTAATGTAGGCTAAGGGACGGGTAGGACTATTTTGGCTAGAAATAGTGACTATGTTCCTAAGCGCTTTAATACATCACATTATGCCATTAACACTTTCTTTTAATCAACCCTTCTACCTTTCTTTCATCTATCACCCCTTTTCACCTATTTTGCCATTCAAGCATAACTATCTTTTTATTTAATCATAAACACAATTTATCTTTTTGTTTTTCTATTTCTTTTTCTTTTCTCTTTCTCTTTTTTTATAACACACCTCCATGATAGCCACTCTTTTTCATAACAAATTCAAGTACCAATACACTCTAAGGCATCACTCTCACCCAATTTCCTCTTATTTTGTCACATGACTTTACAACTTAAAGCACTTAGAAATTTGGATCAAATTATGGTCTTGAAAAAAATAGATTAGGCTTACATATGAGGCTGTCAAAGAAAATGGCTTAAAGGCTCAAAGAGGTTGACTAGGATAAAGTCCACGGGTAGGTAAAATGAAGGTAAACAAGTATTGGTTGCCAAAGAAATGCCTAAATCATCTCCTAAACTCACACTCTTTATTTCGCTTTACACACACACCAGGCAAGTTCTAGCATCAGTCACAAGCACAGAATATACTATCATCTCACTCACACAAGGCACATGGTTAACTTTATTGGGAGCAGTATAGACTCTTGACCTAACAGATGAATGAATTAAACCACATAATTATCACACAGTGAGTCACACTTAGAGCCTAAGTGTCTCAATAGTAATGATTCTAGCACAAACTCTTGTCATAACACCATGCCGCCTATCAGAACAATTTCATGCATCAAAATAAAAAAATCTACGACTACTAACTAAATCAAACAACCAAACATAAATAACATAAATAAATGCAAATGCAGATAAAGAAGTATAGCATGCAAATACCAGCACCCCACACTTAGACGGGACACATTGCCCTCAGTGAAAAATAAATAAGAAGAACCTGATTAGTCGGATTCATCCTCTATGTCTGGGGTCATACCCCTTGCATCGGAATCGTCATCAGATTCGTCGTCATCAGAGTTCTTTTCCACGTCAGAGTCTGGCATTCGTCAATCATCATCGGTTGGCATGTCGTCATCAAGAGGTTCCTCAAAATATACACCTTCTCCACACATCGCCCTCGCATGCTCATTCATTGGGTAGTCATAATCCAACTGTTGGAGCTCTGAAGAAGTTGGAACACGACCCCTGCTCATCATGGTAAACTTCATCATGCCATATAAATGGCGGGAGAAGCTTTCGTCGCGAGCATGCCTTTCTGAAGTGGTAAGGTTGACTCCATGAGTGGGTTCAGCATCTTTAACCTTCGTGAGGTCAACCTTCTTTGTGTTGTGTGGGAGTTTGTGATCAGACAATTCCTCTTCGATGTCTTCTTTCCTTAGTATTGCAGTCAACAGGTTGCCAAAACTGAAGTGGGACCTCTTATGTAGCCTAGCTTTCCGCATTGTGGAATGAATAATTGCCCCGACGTTGATAGGGACATTCGTCATCAATGCGTATACCAAGCACACTCTATATCTTGTTATCTTGGTGTACTGAGTCCCTGGAATTAGGCAAGAGTTGACTATACACAACCATATCCTTGTTTCCCTATTCAAAGGAGCATATGGGAAGGTGTTGTGTCGACCAGTGTCCTTGTGTCTACTCTAGCGTGCCATGGATCTTGTTCCACAGAGTGTTTGTCGAATAGCTCTATATGGAGGTCTCCTGTACAGCTCCTTGAATGGTGATGGATCGACTGAAGGCAAGCCAATAAAGGAGTTGAAGAAATCCGCATTGAGTTGTAAAACTTGGCCCCGAATCTTGACCTCGCTTCCTGTGGTTTTCGGTGACCAGTTGGCATAGAATTCTCTTGTTAAATCGAGATTGCATTCTCCCATGTCTCGGAAGATGAAATCCAGATGTAATGCCATGATCTTGGCCAACATGCGCGGTTCTTTCTTTGCTAGGCTTTCCTTGTTTATCAAGTCCACATGAACATATTTTCTTTCTTTGTTGTTCCTATACCATTCCTTTGCTTCCTCCTCAAGAACCCATTTTATTCCTAACATGCGGCGTGGTAATTGCATCGAGGATGATTCTCCTTGCTCTTTTCGGCCTCTTTTCTTGCCTTTTTGTGAAGTGGTAGCCTTATCTTTGCCTTGTCTTGGTTTGGGTGCCATTGTACCTGAGACTAGAATAATGTTCATGTTAGCATCATCTCGATGGATACAATCTATAAACGAGCAGTAGGGGCACCACCCCACACTTAGTTTGTTGGTACAGACTAGTGAAGTGAAAGTGGTCGACTAGTCAGACTTCATCGACATACGTTTTAGGTGCTATATTCCAACAATAAAATCAGAGAAGTCATACTTCTTGTAATCTTGGAAATACTTTCATGTTTGATATATCATGACTACTACATAGGGATTGAATCAAGGTATAGTATCTAAATAATCACAACCTCCTATGTCGGTAGGCAACTATAATTCTTATCCCGATGAACAAGTCATTCCAACATGTAAGTATTCAAGTGACAAGATTATGAAATTTTTGTGACCATATTAATTCCGCAAAAGTATGACAGTTCATCAAAATCAAATACAAGTTGGGAACAAGTTAAGATGATTCTTACGTATACGTTCACTCACTTGGTTGTATCACAACAATTCAATCACATTCAAATCACCAATACTACTTCAAGATTTAACAATTCATAATAGGAGTAGTAATGTATTACTTACGGAATGTAAATGAAGAACAAAGTAGTACTTACTTGATTGATGCCTTTGGATGATGTTCTTGTGAAGAAAAAGAGAAAATGGAAATTTTTTGAGAGGATTTGGAGACTATAGGCGGCGCCTAGGCTAGGTTTCCAATGTGTTTTTGGTTCAAGACTAAGTCTCATATTTATAGGAGAAGGTTGGGTTGGGTTTTGACCCATTTAAAATCGGATTTGGAGACAAGAAGTGACCATAGGCGGCGCCTTTTGCTTTGCCTATGCTTGGAATAGGCGGCGCCTTTTGCATAGCATTGTTGAGCATAGGCGGTGCCTATGCCATGGCATTCCTAGGCATAGGCGGCGCCTTTATCATGGCATATGAGATTCAGAGACAAAAGGCTTTAGCATAGGCGGCGCCTATGCTATGCTATGGCATACTTGGGCATGGGCGGCGCCTATGCTATGACACACTAGATTCCGAGATCTTAGGCCATAGTATAGGCTTTGCCTTGTTCGTGGCCTACTTTTACCTAGGCCTAGCCTTGTTTGATGCCTATATTTTCATGAGCAATGCTCAATCCATAACCTTTGGCTTCCTCATTCCTAACTTACCACCTTTAACATGCAACACGTCCAAATCGAGATTTGAAACCAATCTCCTCGTTTTACACCTCTTGCACCTACATTTGCTCAAAGACAATAAAAATGATTAGAACGATGGGTTGCCTCCCATCCAGCACCTTAGTTTTGGTCGTGGCACGACTCTTATTTTTGGATTTTTATTTATCAAAAGCAAAACACGTACTAGAACGAAAGGAAAAATGAAAAACGATAACCGATGGGTTGCCTCCCATCTAGCGCTTGATTTATTGTCGCGGCACGACATAGTTACCTCGAGTACTTAGACTTCGTCGAGATAAGTGAGGGCCATATAATTTATCGAATCAAGAGGACCGATATAGGGTTTTATTCGTTGGCCATTCACTTTGAAGACAACACCATTATTGTCTTCCAACTCTACTACTCCAGACGAGTAGATTTGGTTAACTTTGTATGGACCAGACCACTTGGATTTTAACTTACCTGGGAATAACTTCAGTGTAGAATTGAAAAGAAGGACCATATCATCCTTTTGAAAGTTTCATCGAACAATCCGCTGATCATGATACTTTTTCATCCGCTCCTTGTATAGGTCTGATCTTTCATAAGCATGGAGACGGAATTCGTCCATCTCGTTCAGTTGCTCCAATCTCAGATTTATTGCATCATCCCAATTCAAATTCAATCGCTTCAATGCCCACAATGCCTTATGCTCAAGCTCAATGGGTAAGTGACAAGCCTTCCCATAAACTAGTTGGTACGGGGACATGCCAATGGGTGTTTTGAATGCAGTACTGTACGCCCATAGTGCATCATCCAGCTTCCTAGACCAATCTTTCCTATTATCATTCACCATTTTAGCAAGTATTTTCTTGATCTCTTGGTTGGAAAACTCTACTTGGCCGCTAGTTTGTGGGTGATAAGGTGTGGCTACCTTATGTTGCTTGACACCATATTTTGCCAACACGGATTTGAATAGCTTGTTGCAAAAGTGGGATCCTCCATCGCTTATGATAGTACGTGGTACTCCAAAGCGAGAGAAGATATTTCTCTTCAAGAATGCAACAACACGCTTTCCCTCATTGTTGGCCAACGCTACTGCTTCAACCCATTTTGAGACATAATCTACAGCAACTAGGATGTACTTCATTCCAAAAGAATTTACGAATGGACCCATGAAATCAATACCCCATACGTCAAAGAGCTCTACTTCAAGGATTTTCGACATGGGCATCTCATGGTGTTTCGAAATAGCACCTTGTCGCTGACATTGGTCGCATCTTCTAACAAAGTCGTAGGCATCTCTAAATATCGAAGGCCAATAATATCCGCTTTGCAATACCTTTCTTGTTGTCTGATTACCTGCGTGATGTCCCCCAACTTGGGAAGTGTGGCATGCTTCCAATATATTAGGCACCTCTGCATGGGATATACATCGTCGGATAACACCATCCGCGCATCGTCGAAACAAATATGGCTCATCCCAAAAGTAGTGTTTTACATCATGCATAAACATCCTCTTTTGATGGTAAGATAAGTTTGCAGGTATCACATTACTTACCGCAAAATTTGCAAAGTCGGCATACCATGGTAACTTTTCCATTATCGTTGCTAAGATCTCCTCATCAGGGAATGCATCATCAATCTCGATTTCAGGCTGCGCCATATGCTCGTTTTTGAGTCTAGATAGATGATCATCCACTTGGTTCTCGCAACCTCTTCTATCTTTAACTTCAAAATCGAATTCTTGCAGCAGCAACACCCATCGAATTAGTCTTGGTTTCGCATCCTTCTTTGTCATTAGATATCTTAGAGCTGCATGGTCTGTATGAACGATCACTTTGGTCCCCAACAAATAAGCACGGAACTTTTCAAACGCGTACACAACCGCTAGGAGCTCTTGTTCTGTGACAGTGTAGTTCTTTTGGGCTTCGTTCAGGACCTTGCTAGCATAGTAGATAGGATGGAATAATTTCTCCTTCCTCTGGCCAAGTACAGTGCCCACGGCTACCCCACTAGCATCACACATGACTTCGAACAGTAGAGACCAATCTGGTGCAACCATGATAGGGGCTTCAATTAGTTTTCCTTTGAGGCGTTCGAATGCCTTCAAACAATCTTCATTGAAGTCAAATTTTGCATCTTTCTCCAAGAGTTTGCACAATGGACTAGCAATTTTGGAGAAGTCTTTGATAAACCGCCGATAGAAACCTGCGTGACCGAGGAAACTACAAATTCCCTTTACGGAAATTGGTGGTGGTAGCTTCTCAATAACCTTAATTTTCGCTCGATCAACCTCAATCCCTCTTTCGGAGATTTTATGCCCCAGAACAATACCTTCTTTAACCATGAAGTGGCATTTTTCCCAATTAAGCACTAGGTTGAATTCTACACATCTTTGCAACGCCATACTTAGGTTTACCAAGCACGCTTCAAAAGACTCACCAACGACTGAAAAATCGTCCATGAATATCTCAAAAGTATCTTCAACCATATCAGAAAAAATGGACATCATACAACGTTGAAAGGTGGCTGGTGCGTTACATAGCCCGAATGGCATACGTTTGAAGGCAAATGTGCCATATGGACATGTGAACGTTGTCTTCTCTTGGTCTTCGGGGGCAATACAAATCTAATTATAGCCTGAATAACCATCTAGAAAACAAAACCATCCTTTCCTCGCTAATCGATCTCGCATTTGGTCCATAAATGGCATTGAAAAGTGATCTTTGAGTGTCCAAGAATTCAGCTTTCTGTAGTCCATGCATACTCTCCATCCGGTGACGGGTCTGAGTGGAATAAGCTCATTCTTTTTATTTGCGACCACCATCATGCCTCCTTTCTTGGGAACACATTGTACCGGGCTTACCCATGTACTGTCAGAGATTGGATACACAACTCCTGCGTCTAATCACTTTATAATTTCTTTCTTCACCACTTCTTGCTTAGTTGGATTGAGACGCCTTTGATGCTCAATGGTGGGTGTGCAATTTTCTTCAAGCTGAATCTTGTGTGTACAAATCCCAGGTGGAATACCAATAATATCAGCAATGGTCCAACCAATGGCTCTTATATACTTCCGTAGAATAGCAATGAGAGCTGCAACTTGTTGCTCACCCAAATCTGCTACCACAATGACTGGAAGTGTGTTTCCGATTCCTAAGAATGCATACTTTAAATGACTAGGCAGCTCTTTCAATTCTAACGTGGGTGGCTCTTCAATAGATGGCTTGGCTGGTGGTGTGGGTTAATTTTTGAGATCGAGGTCCAGCTTCTTGGGAGTATGGCGATATGTCCCTAATCCTGATAGAGCACACATAGCTTCTTCACAATTTTCAGCATCCTTACTCTCTTCATTCATGAGCATAACCGCCACTGGGTCATCAATAATTTGCTCTTCTTCAAGTAGTTCTTTGTCATCATCAAAGTAAACATCAGCCACCGAGAATACGTTCAGCTCTTTTGGTTGCTTCATTGATTTGCACACATCAAAGTGAGCTACTTCGTCATTTATTCGGAATGAAATCTCATTAGCTCTCAAATCAATAAGCACGCTTCCTGTAGCAAGGAAAGGGCGCCCCAAGATTATGGGAACTTCTGAGTCTGCTTCACAATCCAAAATAACAAAGTCTGTCGGAAAGATGAATGAAGAAACCTTTACCAATACATCACATAGAATCCCAACAGGTCATTTTACCGACCTATCCGCCATTACGAGCCTCATATTGGTTGGAGTAGGATCACCTAACCCCAACTTTTTATAGATAGATAATGGCATCAAATTGATGCTGGCTCCTAAATCACATAATGCCTTGGCAAAATTCAAAGATCCAACAGTGCAAGGAATAGTGAAAGCTCCGGGGTCAGCCTTCTTCTGAACTAGTGATCGGGCAGCGATGGCGCTGCAGTGATGAACATTATCTTTCAACTCATAGCTTGCTGCCCGCTTTTTCGTCAAAAGATCTTTCATAAATTTCGCATACCCAGGCATTTGTTCAAGTGCCTCCACCAATGGAACATTAATGGTCAGCTGCTTTAACATAGTCATGAATTTGCTGAACTTTGTATCGTCCGCCACCTTCTTCAATATTTGAGGAAAAGGTGGTGGTGGGTATGAAATTTTTCTCTCCACGTCTTTCTTCTCATCTTGCCATCGTTTGTCAGCCTTTTTAGGCTGCAACATACTCGGTGTACCATCATGGACGTCGTGGGTGGATTCTACGGCAGCTTCTCCTTTTGCCTTGTCATCAATGTCTGCTACATCGTCGACCACTTTTTTGCCCTTAGATGAAGTTTCCAGCGCCTTACCACTTCGAGTAGTAATAGCCATGCATGATCCCTCATTCCTTGGATTTTGCACAGTGTCGCTAGGTAAAGTGCTAGCCTTTCTTTGATTGAGTGTTGCTGAAAGTTGGCTCAATTGCTGCTCTATTTGCTTGATTGAAGTGGAATGTGAATCAACTAATTGCTTCATAGAGGACAAATCATTTATTACCTCCGTTACTCCCGCGCTAGTTGCTTCCACTCCTTTCAGTAGTTTAGCCATCATGTCTTCCATACTTCCAGAACTAGATGTGGTGGCGTCAAGTCTTCCAGGGGGAACATACAAACCACTTTTGTCATTCTTGTTCTTCCAACTACCTTGGTCCTTGTTTCCATATTTATCATAATAGTTCCGACTTTAGTTTCCTTGGGTATTACCTCGGAAACCCCCCTGATTGTTTAAGTAGTTGGCTTCTTCTTCCGAATCAGATTCGTCTCTTCCTTTTGACGCAATGGCTTTGACTTTTTCGATCTTCCCTGATAATAGATGCTTTGTAAGAAGATCCACTTGTGTCTTCATGTGCGCCATATCTTGATCACGTTCTTCTTCTCTTCTCCTTTGGTCTGCAGTCATGCCTATAGATAAAGTAGGGCTTGCTACCTCAGAATCCCTGGTATGCCAAGCTCTACTTTGCTTCGTCATACGATGTAGCATATTTCTTGCCTGACCAAAGGTGAGATCCATAAATGATCCTCCATCCGCATTATCCACAACTGGTTTAGTTATTAAATTCAAGGCTCTGTAAAGTATCTCCATTAGGTGAACATTAGTCATGTGATGGTTTGGGCACCTCATTAGCTTCGTCTTGAACCTCTCCCATGTTTCATGAAGGGCTTCAGTTGGAAGCTGACGAAAGTTGCTGATTTCATCTCTCATTTGTGCTCTTTTGGATGGCGAAAAGAATCTTTCTAGGAAAGCGTCTCTCAATTACCTCCAATTTGTAATAGAATCAGGAGTCAGCCCATTCAACCATAGAGTTGGCTCCCCAGACAGAGACAATGGAAATAAGCGTAACCGAATTGCATTCTGACCAACTCCAGGATTGTCAAACGACTTGCATGTAGAAATAAAGTTGATGAGATGCATATTCGGATCATCGCCTGCTAGTCCACCAAATAATCCCTTGAGTTGCAATAACTGAATCATGGTGCTCGTGATGTTGAACATGGCTCCGGGTGCCAATGGTGGAGGAATAATAGATCCTGTGGCTCCGTCTCCATCAAGATCATCATCATCATCGTCGAAAGCTGGCTGCATAGCTTGGCGTTCAGGCCTAAACCTAGCTTGACGATCTCTTCTGTTGGCAGGTGTTGCGATCTCAGCGGCATGCCTAGGGTTTAGTAGCTCGTCATCACCTAGATCTTCATCGTCAGGATTTGTTGCTCGCCCAGGGTTATCAATATTCTGTTGATGCACTTGAGCGGCGGCTAGCGCAGCTAGTCTCACCTGTTCCTGTTGAGCAGCCATCCTTTCAATTGCGTGTTGTGCCTCCATTCTGCGAATACGTTGTGGTTTAGGATTGATAGGTAATAACGGTTGACCAGAACTTCGGGTATGGGGCATGCACTGAATAAAAACCTGCAGTAAACAAAAACAAAAACTAAAAGTAAATGTACGAGAATCTTTGACCAAAGGGTCTAGTAATTATTACGAACTTAATTGACACTTGTATTCCCCGGCAACGGCGCCAATTTTTGATAACGCTCAATCTACAGCTCTCGTAGGAGTGTAAAGCGGTCGTTTGTCAAATATAGAACCCAACTGGGTTGGGTATCGATCCCACAGGGAATAGCTTGGTCAGCAAGTAAGCAAAGATTACTAGACTTTTAGTGAAAGTCTCGAAAAAGGGGGGAGTCTTGTTGTGCAAGTAATGTAACCAAATAGTAGAAAAAAAAAACGGAAATAGCAAAGTAAAAAGAAAGAATGTTTAGTAAGATGTAAACGATGAGAATTGAGAAGTTGGGGTTATGTCCACCTTATGAGTTGTACGTCTCTATTGGCTATGAGTTATGCGGAGTTCAGACATGCATGTGCTTATAGAGAATTGTATTCGATGGTAAATCCAAGCGTCTTTCGACCTGAACAAGGACTATTTCACTTTAACTCTTTCGAGCTTAAAGCGTATCTAACGGTACAAATTCACCAAGAGGTTAATCCAGTTACGACACTAACTTTTTAATAGGGGATGGGACCCTATTACCTTGACATTACCTCTTTTCCAGACATATAACCTTTCTTTCGAACAAGTTAATGCTATACTGGCGTATTCTATGCGTTTGCAACCACAAAGAATTTAGATTAAGATGAAGAGAATAATGATATAAGCAATATACGTGTCACGAATTCACAAACTCATAGCAATAGATAGTATCTCATATGGCTTCCATAACCCCAACAGAGAAGTTTAGTTACCCATGAGTGCGAAGGAAATCACAATAGACATTGTTATTATACCACAATAAATATTTCGTGTAGCAAAGTGTGGTAGGCGTTAGGAGTGAATTCCTTGCAAAGTAACGTTTCTCTTGTTGCGGAAATTAAGAATTGATTAGATGAATAGAAGAAGAATAAAAAGTAGAATTAATAGAAAAGGTCTTGCGGAAGTAGAATAAGAATTGAAAAGTAGAATTAGAATTGTCATTCGAAGTATTAAAATCTCTAGCAAAATAGGGTATTTATAATACCCATATCCTATTCCTACTAAGCTAATGAATTACTTAATCCATCCTACTAGGTTAAGGTATCATTATCCTAATCCTAATAAGTTACTGCTAGTCCCCAAAGTCTTCAGAATTGCTGTTTTTGCCCGGGACAGATTTTCCATGCGCCACTTTTGGTCCTTGGCGTCCAAGATTTGGTTTCCTCCTTTCGTGAAGCTTTCTTTGGCGTCAAGTTATCCATAAAATGCTGAATTCTGCATCATTTATACCTGAAAACTTGCTAATCATGTTTGTTAGCTCACTTACAGGAAAAAGGACTAAAAGTGCATGAATTATATAATTTGTCCTCAAAACATGGCTAAAATATGGGTAAAATATAGCACTATAGGCGTGTAAATTCGCCTATCATCAACGCCACATCAATATCCTCAACTTACACTTTTTCATATCCCCAGGCAAATAAAACCAAATAACTATTTTCTAGCACAAAGAGGATGCTTAAACAAGAAGTTCTTAAGCTACCCATGGCAGTGATTTTGAACTTAATTTAAATCTTGTTGTTCCCCCCTACTTCTAACTTTCAAAACTCAGCTGTGTATAACCATTTAGCACACAGAGAAACATGAGGGAATCCGATGATGGCATTATATTAGCGATAGACAATCAGGCATCGATTTACATTACATTCATCAAACAACCTAGCAACCTAGCAATATGGCCCATGTACGCTCACAATCAAAGGAATCCCATTCACTGTTCTTTTGGATAAATCAATCTATTAAGGGATATAACAAATGACTCTTTCCCTCATAAATAAGTACCACCGGTGTATGCAGAATACCATAGGCTTGCCCTTATGATCTTTTCAAACTTTTTTAGACAATCATGATAAGATCACTATAGGACTTTATTTGGATTGTAACGTATGCTTCGGGATGGTATGATATCTTTTGGGATTCATTTAGTGACTACACCTCCTGGACACTATGCTTTCTCGGGGTCCACTCCTTTTTTACTTCTTTTATCTCCGCCCTTATGTTTCCTTTTTATCTTTTAAGTACATTCTAATTAGGTAAGGTGTGGAGTTCTAGCACTTATTTTTTTTTATCTTTTTTTCTTTTTCTTTTGATTTTCAACTTTTCTTTCTTTTCTTTTCACCACACATGTTCAGGTTTCAACTATTTTTCTTCTACCCATTTTCTTCATACTCGGTTTTCTCTTACGCACCCCTATTATAGCCACCCTCAACTTAGGTAATTTTCCTAATTGAAGTGCACAGTGTCCACAGGAGTACCAGGGACAAAACAAGTTCATTGTAAATTAATCAGGAAGGTGATAGGTGTAGCGAGTAAAATTGGTCTATGAAGGCTCAACTATTTGGATCAAAGGGGATTCATTCGTTCGGTCAGGGCATTTTAGGCTCAACTAGTCTAACAAAAAAGGCCTATGATCATCTCCTACATAACTATCCTAGAACTAAGTAAAAGCAATCGGGCAAGTTCTAGATTCTAACACACCTGAAACTCAGTATATCTCACCCACACTTGCACAGGGCTATATTACTAAGCACTAGGTATCCAACTATGCAACTATTTTTTCCTTAACTGTTCTATCCCTAATTCTAATGCCATTTTCAGATTCAGAATAGTCTCACACAAGTATACGAATCACACAATTATTTAAGCAAAATTTTTCGAAGGGGGCTTAACTTTTTTTGATTTAAACACAACTTTTCACAATAGCATTTCAAAATAGTAGTGTTTCAACAATTACAATTAAAAATAAAAAAAAATCACGTAATCCAAAAATCAAAACAAAATCTTTCAATACAACTGAAATTTTTTCAAAATCCTCCAAAATCAGAATAAAAAATAATCTGCTACCATGGCACGCTGATCTACTCCCTATTTCAGCTGCCAGCATCAAACCTGCAAGTCATAATAGATTTTTAGTTTTAGCTACATATTTCTTTTCTGCTACTCCTAAATTTTTTAAAATAAACCTCACCCCCAACTAGAGATTGTTGCACTGTCCTCAGTACTACAAAAATTAAAAAAGAGTAAGGATAAATGTCATACCTAGGTGCTTAAGGCACCAGCTCAACAATATCAACACTTGGGCCCTCAGTTTGGGTCCCACTCTCATCAGTTACTGTCCCATCAATCGGGACTAAATCAACAGTAGACGAGAGGCATAACATCAACCCCTACAGTATCAACAACTGGAGCTCTCGATCCACTAGATCCCATGGACATCTCTTGGACCCTTTTCTCGCGGTCCAAATCATCTTGAATACTCTTAGCCCGACCCTCTTCTCAGCTTTTTTGGTTTCCTTCCTCTTTTTCTTTCTCTCATGTCTTTACTCTCTGGTCTCCACTATGAGTGCATCAACCTGGTCTGCCCAAATATTAGGCATATGGACAATTGGAATTATAGTCTCTACAATGGTCTCAGCAACCACCGGTCTCTCATAAAGCTCTGAGACCATTTTCTTATTTTTAGGTACCTCAATTCTTATATCAGCAACATCTGGTATCTGACTTCTGCTCAAATATCGAGTGATCCTTGAATCAAAAGCATCTAGTCACCCTTGGCCTCTCCTATCCTGCTCCTCAAACTTCCATTCAAGCTAATTTCTCACTCCTTCTTCTATGTGACCTACCTTTGCATCAAGTGTAGCTAATTTGGTCACAACCTTATTCTATGCAGCTTGGGAGATCATCATAATACCTAGTGTCATACCCCGTGGCCTAGGTTGCATAAATTGGATTGGTGGAGAGGTACTAGAAGTACCCTCTACATCTGCATGTGCTCTCTCTGTCTGTGACTCTAACTCAGTAGTCGTAGCTGGGGTATCAGTCTGATCATTTTGAGGGAACAATCTTGCCATAATATCTGCTGCCTATCTCATCAGTTGGGATAGAGGGTTGACCACATCTTTAATCAGGCTAATGTCAAATATCCTCCTAGCCTCAATCATCTCATCTATCCTAGGAAGTTCCAACACCCCCGCAACCAAGAAAATCTGTGTAATCATGCAGAGGTAGGCCATCAATGCCTTTTGACCCCTAACTACCCTATCCCACCACTCTCATGATAGGAAATCACCGGCTATCATAGCATCCCAGACCGGGCTCAGAACATCATCACCTATTGTAGGACACAACCGGTGTCGGGCTAGTGTCCACCAAGCCTTATCCTCAAAGTTGAGGGTACATTTCTTTATCTATTGTGAGGCCACCCCTGGGACTCCTACAACCCAGACTGCATTTACGCCATTTAAAATAATCCATTCCATAATCCGCCTAAAAATGACCATTTTATCTTCAGAACCCAACATTCTCTTGGTTATCTTCCTCATATCTTCCATCCTATATTCTATCTCCACTGTGTTAGTCGGAGCCTGATATTCTAGACCATACAAGAATCTCCTAATATTACAGGGAGAAATATCAACCCGAACTCCATGAATCATAAGTGAGGTACTAGGATCGCCTCCCTTCCACAACTGGCCCTATGGATATTGCCTCTACTTCTTACCTTTATATGCTAGGTAGAACTCATGAACAAGGACTTCACTATTTTTTTTGGGTTCTCTCCTCATCCATTCAAACCTGTACTGTTGGAAACACTCTTCAAACTTAGGTAACCCTGACATCTCTATGGTAGTCATTTTTCTCTCCGAATATAATACATTTTTTACGTTGCCACCCGAAAGTCTGAATAACCCACTACTAAATATATTCTATATTTTGGGGTACCTCTATCATTCAATGATGGGCACAGAGGTAGTGGTAAGAGCAAGTGGTGGGTCTTGTTGGGCTATTAGTGGTACATCATTCACATCCTCCACAGTTTTAGCATACTCAAAATTTATCTCTTCCAAACTGGATTCAGCCTCCTCCTCATTATCGTCAATATTATTATTATAAGAAGGTGGTTGAGGTGTATGGGGAGGATATACAGTAGGATTCTTCCTTCTTGGGCCCTTTGGGGGTGATTCTAAATTTTGGAGAACTACCTTCTCCCTCTTTGCTTTCGCAGCTGCCTTTTCTTTTTGTGTTGATTTCTTTGTGAAGGTTCCATCATATATTTCCCCACTACTTTTATATAATGTCTCATACTCGTAATCACTGGATTCTGCACTAGCATTTGGTACTTGTTTAGTTTTATTCTTCACAACTTGCTTGGATGAGGAAAAGTTCTTGGGAGGCATGGTTCTTGATGCTTCAAGAAGTTAAGTACTCGATTTCAATGTCTATTTCTTCCTAAATTTGAGTTTGAATCGCACAAATTGAAAGATTTGGAGTTGTTGGTAGTTTAATCAAGTTAAAAACACATTGTTTGCAGATTAATGATTGAAATTAGGGTGAAGAATAAAATGGGTATGAGTAGTTTCAATCGAGTGCCCGATCATGTATCTTTTTTCCTTTTAATTAAAGAGTTGGGTTGGGTCAACCCAAGATTTGACCTAGTGAGTATGCGTATGAGTTATGTATATGACTCGTACCCAGGATTATGGGTCATTTCTTTTACTCATATAGCCCTGGGACTTACCTTGGTTTCTGGAGTAGGTACGATTCAAGGTGATGAATTGTACCTTGATTCTGAGAATCGTATCCATTCCAAAAACTTTTACTTGATTCTATTTTTTCTCCCAGGTTACTATGAATCCTACTCACGAGTCATACCGTATAGATACAACTTATAAAGAATCCGTATGACTACTTTTTACCTTCTTTTGGTTTTGTTTGCATTCCTTAGTCCCGCACATTGAACAAACATATTACCCTATAAAATAAATAAGTACAAAAACATGGGTTTACTCCCAAGCACCGCTTGATTTAACATCGCTGCACGATATGGCTAAGTTGGATACTCAGATTTCACCAACAAGCCCCATGGGTTGCCACCCATGCAGCGGTTGATTTAACATCGCGGCACGATGCAATTTCCTTGATTACTCAGCCTCCATCAAGGTCAATATCATCTACTTTATTCCCTCCCTCTATATTTCCTATGTAGTGCTTCACTCTTTGTCTGTTTACCTTGAATGAGAGATCACCATCCCTCTTTAGTTCTAAAGCACCATAGGGGTAAACTCTTATAACAGTGAATGGACCGTGCCACCTCGACCTTAGCTTACCTGGAAACAAATGAAGCTTGGAATTATATAGTAGCACTTGGTTACCTTTTTCAAATACCCTCTTCTTAATCTTGCGGTCGTGATGCAACATTATATTTTCTTTGTAAAGTACTGAACTTTCGTATGCCTGGAGACGGAATTCATCCAAATCATTGATGCTATTTAACCTTGACTTTGCTGCATCCTTCCACTCTAGATTCAGCTTCTTTAATGCCTATAGTGCTTTATGCTCAAGCTTAATTGGTAAATGTCAAGCTTTGCCATACATAAGATGATAAGGTGAATCACCTATGGGGGTTTTGTAAGCTGTGTGATAAGCCTACAATGCATCATCCAACTTTCTTGACCTATCAGTCATATTGGCATTCACAGTCTTTGCCAATGTGGACTTGATTTCTCTATTATATACTTCAACCTTTCCACTAGTCTGCGGATGATAGGGTGTTTACACCCTGTGGTTTACTCCATATTTTTCTAGCAGACTTTTGAATATGTAATTGCAGAAATGTGACCCTCCGTCATAAATAATAGCACGTGGCATACCAAATTGAGAAACGACGTTCTTTTGCAAAAATGGAGTAACATTATGAGCTTCATTGTTAGGAAGCATAATTACTTCCACCCACTTTAAAACATTGTTTACAACCATAAGTATGTATTTCATGCCAAACACACTCACAAAAGGTCCTATGAAATCTATGCTCCATACATCAAATACTTTCAATTTTAAAATAAAAGTCATAGGTAGTTCATGCCTTCTAGAAATAGTACCTTATCGATGACATTGATCATAAGCAAACATGAAATCATGAGCATCTTTATATATGGTTGGCCAATAGTAGCCGCATTGCAGAATTTTTTGAGCTGTACGGGCCCCTCTATGATGGTCCCTAACTGGTGATGAATGATAAGATCCAAGTATGATCATCATCTCCGCTTTAGGTATACACCTACGAATGATTCCATCTGCATAAATTTTAAGTAGGTAAGGCTTATCCTAGAAAAATTTCCTTACCTCATGCATGAACTTCATCCTTTGCTGATATGAAAGATCTTCTGGGACTAGATCACTGGTTAAGTAATTTGCATAGTCTGCAAACCATGGAATTAGATCTTAGGAAGCTGCCAATATCTTTTCATCTGAAAAATGTGATCAATCTCTAACCTAGTAACAACCTTCTGCATCGCTTCCTCCTCTAGTCTAGACAAGTGATCTACAACTTGATTTTCTATGCCTTTTCTATCCTTCACCTCAAAGTCAAATTCTTACAACAACATAACCCACCGAATAATCCTAGGCTTTGCATTTTTTTAGCCATTAGGTAATATAATGCTGCATGATGAGTATGCACAATCACCTTTGTCCCAATCAAGTAAGATCTAAGCTTTTCAAAAGCAAAAAAATTGCCAATAACTCTTTCTCTGACACGGTATAGTTATTTTGAGAAGGATTTAGTGCCTTACTAGCATAGAAGATGGGATGAAGGATCTTTTCTTTCCGTTGTCCTATTACAAACCCTAAGGCCAATCAACTAGTGTCAAACATATCTCAAAAGGTGAATCAATTGAGAGACACAATGATTGGAGTAGTCACTAACTGCTCTTTTAGGATTTCAAAAGCCTTCTTACATACATCGTCAAAATTAAATTTTAACTCTTTCTCAAGAAGCTTGCAAAGGGGATTAACAATCTTCAAGAAGTCCTTGATAAATCGCCTGTAAAAACCTGCATGCCGCAGAAAACTTTGAATTCCCTTCACAGAAATTGAGAAGGCAATCTTTTAATCACCTCAATCTTTTCTCGATCAAACTTTATAACTCTCTTTGTGATCTTGTGCCTAAGAACAATTCCTTCATTGACCATAAAACAATACTTCTCCTAATTAAGTACCAAGTTGTATTCTTCACACCTTTGGAAAGAATTTGCCAAGTGCTATAGGCAGTCTTCAAAAGCGTCACCAACAACTAAAAAATCATCCATGAACGCTTCGATGATGTATTCTACCATATCAAATAAAATTGGCATCATACATCTCTGAAATATGGCTATACCGTTGCATAGCCCAAATGGCATGCACTTGCATGCAAAAGTCCCATAAGGACATATAAAAGTCATCTTCTCTTGGTCCTCAGGTGCAATATTAATATGATTATATCCTGAGTACCCATCAAGAAAATAGTACCATCCTCTGCCTGCCAACCTGTCTAACATCTGATCCATAAAGGGCGTAGAAAAATGGTCCTTCTGAGTCCATGCATTCAATTTTCTATAATCCATGCACACTCTCCAGCCAGTGACTGGCCTGATAGGCACTAGCACATTCTTATCATTAGGCACCACAGTAATTCCCTATTTCTTTGAAACACATTTTATCGGACGGACCCATTTGCTATCAGTACTAGCATCCAACAATTTGATTATTTCTTTCTTCACCACCTCCTACATAGGAGTATTGAGTCGAGACTGATGTTTAATAGATAAAACACATTCTGGTTCCAGTTGTATTTTATAAGTACACAAACTAGGTAAAATACCTACACTATCTATAATGGACTATCCAATAGCCCTTTTGAAGTTTTGCAATACTGCCAATAATACTTCTACTTATGAATGTCTCAAATTAGCTACAATAATAACCAGAAAAGTGTTGTTGGCCCCTAAAAATGCATATCAGAAATAAGATGGGAGGGCCTTCAACTCTAACCCCAGTGGTTCCTTAATGGATGGGTGAGCAAGTGGAATAGTTCTATTCTTCAAGTCTAAATCAAGCTTCTTTGGCGTAAAATTATAACTTCTCCCATATAGTACACTTAATAACTCCTCATACTCCTCGATACCATCAGAGTTAAAATTTATGATTACAGCTGCCAATGCTTCAACTCCTAGCCTCTCTTCAATAGGAACAACTGCATCAGAACCATCGTCCCATAGAGTAACTGCATCAACATCATGGAATGAATCTGCCTCCTCATCATATACATCAATTAAAGATATCACTCTTAATTTGTCAGGCTGCTTCATAGATTTGCATACGTTAAATGTCACCTATTCATCATTAAGTCTTAATATCAGATTCACTTTCTCCAAATTAATCAACGTCTTACCTGTAGCCAAAATGGTCTTCCTAAAATAATTGGTACCTAAAAGTCCACTTCACAATCTATTATAACAAAATCAGTAGGAAATATAAAAGAAGACACTTTTACCAAAATGTCATAAAAGTACCAACATGCTTCTTTACTATTCTGTCAGCCATCACTAGTCTCATGGTAGTTGGTTTGGGAGCTCCCAACACAGCTTGAATATAGAGAAGGTCATGAGTTTGATGCTAACCCCCAAATAACATAATGCTCAAGTGAATTTAAAAGACCCAATAGTGCAAGGTATTATGAAAGCGCCAGGATCCTCCTTCTTCACTATCAAAGATCTAGTAACTACAACACTGCAATGATGAATATTGTCGAATGGATCATAACTGACTAACCTCTTCTTAGTGATTAAATCCTTCATGAATTTTGCATATCATGGAATCTGCTCCAATGCCTCTACAAGCGGTATGTTAACAATCAACTCTTTTAACATAGATAAAAATTTCTGATACTTACCATCTTCTTGTTTCTTTTTCAACCTTTATGGATAAGGAGGAAGGGGTGTTGAACTTCAGCACAAACTTTTTAGCCTTCTCTTCTCCTTGTTCTACTTGCTACTTCTCCCTTCGTCAACCAACTTATCATCAATCTTTTGCTCCTCAACAATGGGTACATGTGAATTTGTAGTAATTTAACTACTCTGAGTGATAATGGCATAACATTGGCTATAATTTATAGGGTTTACCACTGTATTGCTTGGAAGAGTGCCAAGCTGTTTTTGATTTAGTATGGCTGACATCTGACAAAGTTGTTACTCCAACTGCTTGATTGGTATAACATATGACTCAGCTTTCTAGTTCAATCCTGATAGATCATCTTTGATATCCCTTAGGCATTTCTCTTGACTTTTTTTCCTTTGACCAGCTTAGACAAAAGGGTCTTTGTATCTCGACTACCTGATGGAATATACTTGTCACTCATCTCCTTACAGTCATCTTTACGCTGCCAATCATTATCTCTTTCTCTACTCCTATATCTGTGTCTATCATTATAATAGTTTCGACCTTGATTCCCTTACCCTTGGGCTCGGATATCTGCCAATCTAGAATCAAGATACTTTGCCTCTTCTTCAGATTTAATCTCAAATGGTTTTGAAGTAAACCCCTGTATCGCAACTACCGTCACCTTCTCAGCATTCATTAATGCAAATTTCTTAGTAAGCAACCTAATATCTGTACGAAGCTTTGCAACCTCTTATGCTACCATATCATTCGCTTCTCCATACGTGTTTTTTTCTCTAATAGCATATGTACCACCATCATGTTTTGAATCTCTATACTACAGATACTTGAGATTAATTGTCGCAAAGAAGATTAAGATACATGTAGAAGCCCTAGAAGAGATGAGTTTCACACTTCCTCTATGTAGCTAATCTGCCAAGGTTCCCACAACCCTAGTCAAGGATATTAGCTGCTCATGTTTATGCAAGAAATCATGATTCTCAATGTAGAACACATATAATCAATTACACAAGAATAAGATGATTAAACCCCAAAGTCTTTAATTGAATAAACCCTAAAATATCAAGTCGTACCCTGCCTTTTCATATTGGTATCATACAATTCGTACCCTGCCTTCTCGTATCCATTCCAATGTCTCATCTTCCAAGGCTTCAACTTTCTATTTAGCTTACGACTTCTTCTTACGAGTCATACTTGAGTGTACGACTCGTGTCCTTCACTCGTATCCACCTGGGACATTTGTCTTTCTAAGCTTTGAATACTATTTTGTATACGACATCCCTACACGAGTCGTACTCAGACTTTCAACTCATATACTTTTGACACTTCAATCTTTTAATAATAGCTTAGGTTCTGTTATGCTTACGACTTCTCTGTACGACTTGTATCCTGTTTTACGACTCAAATACTTGATTCATATATTCCTCATACTTGGCTCTACAGGTTGACCTTTGGTTCTGTTATGAGTAAAATTTAGTATACGAGTTGTATCGGATGGGTATGATTTTAGATCTGACTCGTATACTGCTCAAAGTTGGTCCTTTTTAGGTCTTTTTCTTCTCTTTTCATTCAAACACTATTGTAGACCTGTTTTACCTGAAATTCACACCAAAGTGCATAATATCTAACAAAATATCCTATGTTCACACATACCTTTGCAGTTTTAAGGATCAAAAGTGTCGTGTTTCCATGCGACATCAGCAGCCTTCCAAAAGCTTTAGCGGAGAGCGTTTTTGTGGCCTTCTAAGAGATTTAGTGGTCGTGTCCAGATCAGGGTGTGGTGCTTTAATTGAAAGTTGGCTGCTAAAGCGCAAGACGCTTTAGCACTGGCTGGTCCATTTTAGTGGCCTACCACATAAGCGTAGGTACCGCTTTAACGGCACCTGGTCACTTTAGCGTTGAAAGATAAAGAGGCCTAGTTCCTACTTTAGCAGCACCTGAAGCCTTATAAATTCCCCACTTAGCCCATTTTCTCCTATTTTTCATATATTTTCAAGAGTGTAGATCCCTAGAAAGTGTGGAAGCTTTGGGAAAACAAGATTAGGTAATTTTGGGGTTTTCATAAGTTCGAGTAACGTGTTTCTTCTCCAAATTTTTCAAAATTTTCTTCAATCCCTTAGTTAATTTCTTTATTAATTCTCAAAATCTCTAAAATATTGGTGGGTTGATTTTACCACTATTTGAGTTTGGAATTCACCCATTCTTGAGGGTAAATATTCCTAGCATAGAGGCTTCATTGACGAGTTTGAAAGAGCAATTCTACAAGTAGGCCGCACATGGGATTTTTACATAATTTTAGACCCGAAGCACAAAATGCAATATGTATATCATTATTCTCATATTGATGAGTATATTATTATTTTAGATAGCATGACATCTTGCGGAATTTCTTTGGAAGGGAAATTCATCTATTTAGCGGATTTGATCGGGCATCTTCGTCATCAAGGTAGGCTAGGTTTACCCTTCTCTTAGATTGAGCTTATTCGTAGTATACTTATGATAATATGTTAGATAGGGGTTATTAATTAAGTTTTGAAGGAGTAATTATTTTAAATGGGGACTTCTAGGGTCAAATTTTTTGTATTCGATTCTACAAGGGTCAACTTTAAACGTGTATAACATTTTATATACATGGAATTTTTGGCTCAAGATGATCCAAATTATAAATAATTGAATTATCTTTCCAATTATACCAATTTTTCCTTAATCCAATATCCGAGCAAAAAGTTATGGCCTTTTTCGTGAGAGGTAGTAAGGGTCTGCGATTTGGCCGCGGTGCACCGGTCTCTCAATAAGATAAGGGGCGCGACACTTTGCTCTCTCAATGAGATACGGGATACCGTACAGTCTGTTTCAGCTTCTTAAGGGTCAAGGTCCACTTTGGTCCTTTCCCCTCAATCATAAACATCCAAGACACGAATTATAACACCCAAAAGTGCATTATTTGCCCATCTTCTTCAAATCAACTCATGTAAAAATCCTCCCCTTTCCCAAGAACAATAATCCAAGCTTCTTATTTTAAGAATAGAAGGATTCAAGCTTAAATTTCAAGATTTCAAGAATTTGTTTAATTAAGGTATGTGGGGTTTTGAACAAGGGTAATCTTTCACCCTTGTGCCCAAAGTACATGGTTTTAAGATTTAATTTACTTGTTTTGAATTGGGATTCATACCCAAATTACTATATTCTTGAAGTATGTTACTACCATGATATTGAAAGCTTTAAGTACATCAAGAATTGCATATATTCATGTTTTAATGGTAAGATTCATATTGCAATTTAAATTTCATCATCTTGACTCAATATTGTTGAAAGATTTTAATGTGATCATTGAGCATGAAGTTTTGTTATAAATTTCCATGAATTTAAATTATGAATTTTAATCCCTAAGTTTAAATATTGAGTTTACAAGAAGATTATGCACTTAAGCTCCATTGACAAGTTTTATATCAAGATTGAGAGAAAAGAATGATCTCTTGATCTTAAGATAAGATATAAAATCCACATTTGTTCATCCTGACTATGATTTAAAGAAAGAGATGCATAACTAGTTTTCATCCTATAAACCCTTATGCTATTTTAAGGTGGATTTCCTAAAGTATGAACATATAAGTATCGTGGAAGTAGTATCTAGCATCGAGTTAGGTATGAGTTCGAGGTCATATTCCCCAGAACTACGTGCCACCGTAGGTTTAAGTCCCAATATGGGTTAAATATAGTGATCAATAAGTTAATGTTCTATTTCGATGGCAAGGGTAGAACAACTCTTCCTAACGTGGGTCAGATGTTGGAATCCATGATAGCTCACATAGTTTATGTTGGCTAGAAGAACCTCCCTAAGAAATTATAATAAGCAAGGATTTTAGAAACTAAGTTTTATGTCTCACAAAGATTATTCTTATGATTCATTACTCATGTTTAAGATTTTAGAGTTTTTGTTCTATTAAATCTCAAGGTGAGTCATTTACACTTAGCATGCATTATTGAAAGGTCTATATGTATATTGAATTATTATTTGACTTATGCATCTAACCCCATATACTCAGTACATTCTAGAGGCACTAACCCACGTATATGTCTGTGTTAAATTATCTTATAATGTTGGTTCTGGTGCTCAGTTACAGCAGCACGATTGACTATAGGCATCGCCATCTACATCCCGACTTTTGGTGAGTCCTCATAGTCTGAGGACCCAGCTTACCAGACTTTGATTTTGATGAAGTGTTTCAGTTAGTAGTTTTCTATTTATGTTCAAGTAAGCGGGGGTCTATCCCAGTGGCTCTCTAGTTAGAAGTAGAGTCTTGTTCGACTATTTTTGTTTTAAGTTAAAAAGTATCAGTTTTAAGGACTTTCAAGCTAAATATTTTCAATTGAGATGTTAAATCAGTTATCTTCAAATTTTATACGTCAAGTTTACTTTTATCATGAGTTCCAAGTTTAGAAGGCTTAAAGGGTTAGCTTGGGACTACTTGTAGTCTTGAGTACCATGTGACATCAAGGGGGTACTTCCAGGGTGTTACATAAGCAGATATCTCACACAAGTAGCCTTGGTTTCTCAGCTTGATGCTTCTATTGCTGGTAATTCTTTTGCTTGTGTTTCTTCATCTAGTACTCTTGATTCATGGGTCGTGTACTCAGGTGCTTCTGATTATTTTCCTAGTAGTAAATCACTTCTGTTTGATATTATTTACTCACAATCTCTTCCTACTATTACTTTAGCCAAATAGAACCAAACAAAATCAAAAGGAGTTGGACAATCCAAACCCATATCTTTCGTCACTCTAGACTCCATTCTTTATGTCCATGATTGTCCTTTTAATCTTGCATCTCTTAGTTGTTTGACACATGCCCTGTTGTAGTTTAACTTTTTTTGATGTTTTTTTTCTAATGCAGGACTGCAGTACAGACAAACGATTGGCACAATACATGAATCATAAGTCCTTTACCATCTTACCTCTTCAAATTCCTTCACAATATGCTCCGTTACATACCCTCTATACCTAATTTACAAACTTTTGGGACATCCAAGTCTATCCAATCTACATAAGATGGTGCCAAGTTTGTCTAGTTTATCCATATTAGATTGTGCATCATGTCAACTTGGGGAACACACATGTGTTACTTTTTCATGTTGTATTAAGAGTCTATTTTCTCATTAGTTCATTATGATGTTTGGATTCCTAGTAGAGTTAGTTCTCCCTTAGGTTTTCATAGTTTTGTTAGTTTCTTTGATGATTTTTCAAGATGTACTTGAATTTTCTTGGTAAAAGATCATTCTGAGTTATTTTTTATATCAAAAAGTTTTTGTGCTAAAATACAAAATCAATTTGGTGCTTGTATTTGTACATTTTATAGTGATAATGCCTTAGAATACTTATCCTCTCAGTTTCAGGAGTTTATGAATCACCAAGAAATTATTCACTAGATATATTGTCTGTACACCCCTCAGCAGAACGATATAGAAGAAAGGAAAAATAGGTATCTTTTTGAGATTGCTCACACTCTTTTTATTGAATCCCATGTTCTGCTGTATTTTGGTGCGATCCAGTCTTCACATCTTGCTATCTAATTAATAGAATACCATCATCTTTTATTTAGAATCAGGTTCCCCACTCCATATTGTTTCTATAGTTACATCTCTACTCTTTCACCCTCGTGTCTTTGGGAGCACATGCTTTGTATATAGTTTAGCCCCAGGAAAAGATAAATTAGCCCCTCGTGGTCTCAATTGTCTTTTCCTTGGTTACTATCGAGTTCAAGGGTATCATTGAAATTCACCAGGATCCTCGTCACTACCTTATGTGTACCGATGTCATATTTTTTGAATCTCAGCCTTACTATACATCTTCTGATCATCCTGATATCTCTGAGGTCTTACTCGAATCTCTTTTCTTACCTGCACCAAACTTTCAGGAATTGATGGTTACCTCTATATCTCTAGATGTAGTGCCACCACTTTTGACTTATCATTATTATCTGTATCTAATATAGTCCCAGATAATTCATGTCATACACTAAATGCTTCTTATACTATGGACTTGCCTTCTTTTGGCCAATCAGTTTCACTTCAAAATGGTATGCATTCCAGTCGTAATGCTAACCTGCATTTTATTTTCTTAATTTATCATTGTCTATCTTTACCCTATTATGCTTTTGTATCATATTTGTCCACTATTTCCATCCTTAAGACTACAGGTGAATTCATTTCTCATTTAGGATAGAAATAAGCTATGATAGATGAGATGTCTTCTTTACATACGAGTAGTACTTAGGAGTTTGTTTCCCTTACTACAGGTAAATCTACTGTTGGTTACTGTTGGGCTTATGCAGTCAAAGTTGGTCTAGATAGTTAGGTTGATGGATTAAAGCTCTCCTTGTTTCCAAAGGATATATACAGATATATAGGATTGATTATTGTGACACCTTCTCTTCTGTAGCTAAAATAACACATGTTTGTTTTTTCCTATCTATTGCTGCCATTTGTCATTGTCCTTTTTATCAATTGGATACTAAGAATGCTTTTCTATATGGTGATTTTGATAAAAAAATATATATACAACAACCACCTAGTTTTGTTTCTCAAGGGGAGTATATCATCCTTGTATGTCGATTGCGCGAGTCTCTCTACAGTCTAAAACAATCCCCTCAAGCTTGGTTTGGAAAGTTTAGCACAGTAATTCAGGAGTTTGGCATGATTCGTAGTGGAGCTGATCATTTAGTGTTTTTTGATATTCTAAATGAAATTTGTGTATTTATTTGGTTGTTTATGTTGACGATATCGTTATAACCAGCAATGATAAAAATGGTATCATTAATTTGAAGCAATATCTCTTTCAGCATTTCCGGAATAAATACCTTTATAGACTAAAATATTTTTTAAGTATTGAGGTTGCTTAGTCTACATGAGGTATTGTTATTTCTCAACACAAGTATGCCATAGACATTCTTGAGGAGACAAGAACGATGGGATGTTGACACATTTTAATAACCCTCCAGGTCATTTTCTCCATTTTCACTTATTTTTTCTATTTAAATCTTCCCTATAGATGCCCTAATTCATTTATGACTTGCTGGAGCTAAAAATTTAGTTATCGAGTAGTTTGTTTGGTTTTTAGAGCAAATTCCCTATATTGAAGTCTTTGCTGGTATAAATTGGCTACTGGGCAAAAACTTTAATCAAACGACCTAGAATGCCATTTTTGATGATTCCAAAGCTCTGAAACATTGATTTTAATCTAGGTGGACCTTTTGTTTGTGTCCTGAGGCTTCTGGACTCATTTCGGGCTATTGACCAAAAGTTAAGAAACATGGCACTTGAGTGTGGGACTAACTTTTCATCGAAATCACCTCAAATCGAAATTTCAATCGTGGTAATAATTTTGAAGCATAGAATTTGATAAGG
The DNA here is from genome assembly GCA_030864215.1 of Capsicum pubescens. Classification (NCBI taxonomy): domain Eukaryota; kingdom Viridiplantae; phylum Streptophyta; class Magnoliopsida; order Solanales; family Solanaceae; genus Capsicum; species Capsicum pubescens. The sequence continues at coordinate 219,657,223 of CM061549.1, read as the reverse complement.
TAGCATAGTTTTTTTGCATATATAAAATTCCAAATGAATCTTGAGGGGTCGACGGTGACTCAAAAATTCCAAGTCTCCAGCTAGACCACTCAGCTGGTGCAACCACTAAAGCGACCCTTTGGGCGCTTTAGCGACCTTGGAACAACTTAGCGTGTGTCATTTTAGAGAAAAATTGGTAGCTAAAACACTGGTTTAGCGCTAGCTTGTCCGCTTTAGCAGCCTTCCATATAAGCATGGGTACCACTTTAGCGGCACCTGGGAGCTTTAGCGCTAACCGTTAAAGTGGCCCAGTGCGCGCTTTATTGCACCTGAATCCTTATAAATCCCCGACTTAGCCCGTTTTCTCATATTTTCCATACATTTTCAAGAATGTAGAACCCTAGAAAGTGTGAAAGCTTGGGGAAAACATGAGTAGATGATTTTTGTGGGCCATGTCATAGCTACAAGCCATGAACCATAATACGGGAAAACCATCATCATTCACCAAGTCACAAAGTAACCTTATACTAAAGGCTCTATAGTCTCAAACATGTCTAACATCCACAAATAAGTCCACAAGGACTAACACAAGTATTGGCCTAAGGTGGACTGGAGGAATCCACTTCTAATCCTCGAATTTCATATGTAGAAAATTTCTACCCCAAACTAGGCTAAGGTATCTAAATTGACTTCTAAATAGTACATATGCCATAATCAATTCTATGATAGAAATTCCACCTAGAACATGAGTAATTAAGTCAACTCCACCTAAATTCTGGTTTCAAGATCACTAAAATAACCCAAATAAGGTTAATCATGTTAACCGCACTTCCAATACTTAAACTTCATCCCAAAGCTAGCATCAAATCATAACCATTCTATGAATTATCTCAATCTACGAAGAAGATAATAGGATCTTAGAAATATAACAAGTATTTCACTTTATAGGTCCAATCCCTCATCTAATCCCTAAACTTAAATAATCAAGACTAAATCATGGTGTTCTACCTATAATCAAACTTAAAATTCTCTTTCACATGCGATATATAAAAATATTATCTTGTAAAGAATTATAGGTAGAAGACTACCTTGAAGCCGAACTACAAATCCTTAAATCATTCACTAAATGTCCGTTTTTACTCCACGATCCCAAAATGTTGCTTCGCTGTCAAAATTGTAATCTATGCATCATTAGAAGTCAAATAAGACCCATATTTCCATATAATAGGCCGGGTTAAATTTTGGGTCAAGAATGGGCCTACGGGGCCTATTAACAGAATTCAAAATTAAACCCATCACGAGGTCCCTTGAAGAATAAGGAAGTTATGCTTAAAAGTTGAGAACAAACGGAACACATATGGGTCTCAAATCAACCCATAAAATTTAGGAATTCAAATCCCTAATTTCAATAATTTATCAAGAAATTGAAGGAATCTTACCATGAATTCGAAGAGAAATCACATAATAATTGATAGCCAAGCTCCACAAATTTTCTACAAGCTTTAATCCCACTTAATCACACTATTTAGGGTTTAATCTCACAATAAATGGGCGGAGAATGAGCGAAATTGCAATATAAGGGTCTATTTATACCCATAATAGGTCCTAAGGTCCCACTATTGTGGCTCTAGCTTCACAATCACAACATATTTTCACTGCACGTATGAGCTACAATCATGACTAAAGCCTCGCGATCACATCAGGATGGACCTGGTCAGAGTTGTCACAATTGCGAAATAAATACCACAATCACGGTATCTTGGTGACTTCCAAGAGAATCACGTTTGCGACCCTTGGCATCACGATAACAATGCACCAGATACAATAGCCAAGCCCCCGAGATTCATTCAGAATCCCCTATACATAAATGGACTATGTAATAAGACCAAATTTGACATTCCAAACTCAATGGCGCTACCGAAATTTCCATCCAAGGTCATTTTGACAAAATATGGGTCCCATACCTAATTTCTAACTTCTTAACTTTTCGACCAATAGGTGGAAATGTGCTCGGGTTCCTCGGGACCTAAACCAAGTGTCCACCCAACCTAAAATCAATATTTTAAAGTTGATGGCATAGTCAAAATTCTAATTCAAAGCCATATACTAGGAGTTTTGGTCTGATCAAATCCTAAACAATGAAAGTTCCCAAATATGAAAATCAGCCTAAAATCCAAATGGACTATCCGATCACTGAAACAATAGTTTTAGCAAGTCACAAATGACCTGTATCCACTGAGGGAAGGCTCCAAATAATGGAAATGCATGTAAATCAAGAAAATAATCAGGAGGGTCATTACAGTGTTGGTATGATAAATTGCAATACTTGGGATTAGTTGGATCATTTAGGCTATTTTGGATATCATTTTGGGTATGGTTAGCTTAGTTAATCGTACATTAGGTGAAATTGACCTTGTAGACAGATACTTAGGTTGGAAATGATTTAGTTACACTTCTAATGAGGATATTGCCTTAGTCACTTGAGTTTAGGAAAGAATTGACCTTAATTGCCATTCCTTAGGTGGAATTGACTTTGTTGCTCCCTATTGGGAGTGATTACTATCTTATGGCTAGTTATGGCTTATTTAACATCTAATAATGAATTTAGATACCTTAGCCTAGTTTGGGGTAGACACTGCTTGGTAAAGTATTTTGGAGATTTTGAAATGGGCTCTCGACCAATCTTAAATCAAGACTTGTGATAGTTATTGAAGACCTTGTATGCGCTTGTGTTCATCTAGGAAATATTTATTGTGGTGATATTAAAATGCCTTTGTACTCGATGGTTATGATGGGTTGACATTGTGAGTAACACTTATTAGTTATGCTATGAGTAACTTATTGATTAAGCCATTGAATAGGCTATTGATTGGGCCATTGGGTATGCCATTGACTAAGTTATTGGCTATATTAGTGATTGCGTTATTAATTTTATTTAAGAATATGCTTATTGATTATATTAGCAATTATATTTTTGACTATGCCAAGGATTATACTTGATGATTATATTAGAGATTATGCTATTAATTATTCTTAAGACCATACTTATTGGTTATATTAGTGAACATACTATGGCTTATGATAAGGATCATGCCTATTTACTATGTTGGTGATTATGCTATTGATTATGCTAAATATCATACTTTTATTATGATTAGCAATCATACTAACAATTATGCTAACAGCTATGTTATTGAGTACTCTAATGATTACATTATTGGACATGATAATGATGATATACTTACCGGTATAAGTCCAGATATTTCTTATGCTATAAATTTTATAAATATCAGTTCAAGTTTGGATTGTGACAATAGTATCGATTATTGATATTTGGTGTAATTTTGAAGGAAGACTAAGATTTTGATAATGGTATTGATGATGATATTAATGATATTAGTAATGATATTGATGATATGATGATGATACTAATGATGGTATTGGCGATGATATTGGCGCAGGCTTATTTATCCAAGGTATTCTTGGAGAAGTACATGCCTCACAGCCTTAGAGATTGTCTGAGAGATTAATTATCTAGATTGGAGTAGGGATTCACAACTAGTGTAGAGTATGAGGCTTATTTTTACAATTTTCTAGGCATTCCACTTCTATTTGTGCTACGAAATATGAAAGAGTTTGTTGCATTATCCGAGAGTTGAGACTTCCCTTTCTTATGTCTACTCAAAGTGTGGTTGCTGTGGGTAGGTTTTTTGCTAAAGTTTCTAATCATGCTCTTCTTATGGTGGAGATGCATCATAAGGATCATAGGGGCAGTAATAAAAGGCCTAGATATTAGGAAAGTTTTAGCGTGAATAGTTCTAGTTCCCAATTTTAAGGTAGCCATTCTCATGGTAGATATCCCCCGTATCTAGCCTATTGCCTAAAAGTCAGCCCAGTCAACCTACTTAAGCAGCTCTTCATATTACCGATGGAGGTCAATCTAGTACTATCGATAGCTGTGGTCAAGGTGGCGGTCAGTCTTTGCGAGGTTTGTCTTATAGTTTTTCTAATCATGGTGGCTATTTCGAGTCAACCGGATTTTGGTTCTGGTTTAGCTCAGTTGACATGTTATAGTTGTGGAGCTCATGGAAGTGCCCTAGTCATGGGGTAATTGTTCCTTCATCTCAGACTGTTCCACCTTTAGGGCAGTTCATCCCTTAGCTAGAGGTGGTTTGCATGGTCTTAAGGGTTGTCCCTAAGGGGATCGAGGTGGTTCTTAAGAAATTAGGACAGGAGGTCAATCAATAGCCCAGCCAGGTGGAAAGCATAGTCAGTTGTATGTAGTACCTACTAGACCCAAGGCTGAGTCTTCGAATACTGTTGTTACAAGTACGATTTTGGTGTGCTTCCAATCGACCTTTGCTTTATTTGATCCTGGATCCACTTATTCTTATGTATATACTTATTATGATCTACTGTTAGAGTTATCTTGGGATTTATTATCTGTTCCATTGCATGTATCTACTCTTGTAGGTGATTCTTTAATAGTGGATTGGGTTTTCAGATCCTGTGTTGTGACTGTTAGGGTGTTGATACTCATGTTGATCTTATTATTCTGTACATGCTGAATTTTGATGTAATTATGGGCATGGACTGGTTATCCTACTATCATGAAGCAATGGATTGTTTTGCCTAGACTGTTACCTTATCCATGCCCAATATACCCCCCAGTCATGTGGCAAGGAGTTGTTAGTCGTGAGCCGACAAGGATTATTTCTTATGAGTGTGCTAAGAGACTTATTTTAAGGGGTTTCAAGTCTTACCTAGATTATATTCGTGATGTTAGTATGGAAAGTTTGTCGCTTGACTCTATTCCTATAATTCACGAGTTTTCTGATGTTTCCTCTACTGATTTGCCTGGTATTCCCACTGCCCGTGAGATTATTTTGCTATTGATCTTGAGCCTGGAACTTGACCTATTTCTATGTCAACTTACTGTTTGTATCCTTCCAAGATTAAGGAGCTAAATTCTCAGATTTAGGATCTTCTTGGTAAGGGTTTTATTAGACCGAGCACGTCTTCTTGAGAAGATCCATTGTTTATTATGAAGAATAAGGTTGGCTGCATGCACATGTGTAAGGCAGCTTAATAAGGTGACAGTGAAGAACCATTACCCTATGCCTCACATTGATAACTTGTTTGACTAGCTTTAGGGTTCAACCGTATTTTCTAAGGTCAATTTGAGATTTGGTTACATCAGTTGAAGGTTCTGGTTGAGGATATCCTAAAGACAACTGTTAGGACCCATTATGGTCATTATGAGTTGCTGGTGATATCTTTTGGCTTGACTAGTGCCCAATTGAATATATGAATTTGATGAACTAATTGTTCAGATCTTATTTGGATTCCTTTGTGATTGTTTTCGTCAATGACATCCTTGTGTATTTGAGGAGTTAAGAGGAGCATGCATAATATTTGAGGATTGTGCTCCAAACTTTGAGAGATCATATGCTCTTTGCCAATTTATCTAAGTGTCTGTTTTGGCTTGAGTCGGTGACACTTGGACATATGGTGTCTAAGGATGGGATTATGGTAGACCCATTGAAGATTAAGGACATTCGTGATTGGTCTAGGCCTACCTCTCCGATTGAGGTTCATAGTTTTATTGGTTTAGTTAGTTATTATAGATTATTCATTGAGGGTTTTGCCACTATTTCTACATCTATGACCAGATTGACTTAGAAGGAGGTTCCTTTTTAATGGTCTGAGGAGTGTGAGTTGGGATTTGGAAATCTCAAGGATTTTCTCACTTTGAATCTTATTTTAGATCGTCCTATAGATGGTGAGGGATTCACTGTGTATTATGGCACTTCTGGTGTTTTCTTAGGTTGTGTGTTGATGCAGAAAGGTCGTATTATTGCTTATGCTTTGAGGTAGCTTAAGGTGCATGAGTTCAACTACTCCACTCATGATTTAGAGTTGGTGGTGGTAGTTTTTGCACTTAAGATTTGGAGGCATTACCTTTATGGTGTGCATTATGTGATTTTCACCGATCATGGCAATTTTCAACATCTTAGAACTAGAGAGAGTTTAATGATAGACAATGTAGATTGATGAATTTGCTTAAGGATTATGATATCTCTATCTTGTATTATTCAGGCAAGGCAAATATAGTAGCAAATGCCTTAAGTTGGAAGGCAATGAGTATGGGTAGCTTGGCTTGTATTTTAGTTTCTCAAAGGCTGTTGGCATGGTAAATCTAGTCCTTAACCAATTTGATGGTTCTTATGGATATTTCATACCCTAGGAGGATTCTTGCTAGAATTGAGACTAGGTCATCGTTATTTGAGAAGATTCGAGATTATTAGTTCGAAGATAGTAAGCTTTTCCTTCTTTCTGATCAGGTGTTGAGTGGTGAATCCAAGAGGATCACCATAGATTCTGAGGGTGTTTTGAGATTTGATAGCCGTATTTATGTTTTGAGGATTAATGACTTGATTCAGTTGATTTTGTACGAGTTTCACAGCTCTAAATATTCTATTCACCCTAGTACATCCAAGATGTATAGAAATTTGAGACAACATTATTGGTGGATTGGCATGAAGAGAGATTTGGTGGACTTTATAGCTCGTTGCATTTATTATCAGCAGGTGAAGGCCGGGCATCAGTGACCAAGTGGTTTGATTCAGAGGTTGCCCATTCTTGAGTGGGAATTAGAGTAGATTACCATGGATTTCAATAGTTTTTTCCTCGCACCTCCCGTGGTTTCGATGGCATTTGGGTCATTGTAGACCGGTTAACTAAGTTGGCATAATTCATTCCTATTCAGATGTCCTTCAGTGCTGAGAGGTTAGCCCATATCTTTGTACGTGAGATGGTCTATTTGCATGGTGTACCCATATCTATTATTCCATACTGGGGTTCCATGTTCACTTCCAACTTTCGAAGAGCATTTTAGGAGGAGTTGGGTACTCAGTTGGATCTTAGTACGATTTTTCTTCCACAGATTGATTGCTAGTCTGAGCGAACTATTCTGGTCCTCGAGGATATACTTCGAGCCCATGTTATGGATTTTAGAGGTCAATGGGAGCAACACTAAGCCTTGAAAGAGTTTGCTTATAGCAATAGTTATTATTCGAGTATTGAGATGGCGCCTTTTAAGGCTTTGTATAGTTAGAGATGTCATTCTTCAATTAGATGGTTTGAGACTTCTGAGATTTGACCCCGTGGTAACGATTTACTTTAGGGATCGTTGGATAGAGTCAGGGTGATTCAGGATAGGTTGAGAGCAGCTCAGAGTAGAAAGAAGGCCTATGCAAACTGTAGGCTTTGTGGCTTGAGATTTTTAGTTGTTAATCGGGTATTCCTCCATGTGTCCCCCATAAAGGGTGTGATGAGGTTCGGGAAGAAGGGCAAGTTCAGCCCTAGATATATTAAATCTTTTGAGATTCTTTGCACATTTGGTGAGGTGGCATATGAGTTATCTTTACCTCCATATTTTGCTGCTGTCCATCCAGGTTTCCAGGTTTCTATGTTGCAGTGATACATTCCTAATCTATGTTATGTGCTTAGAAGGGACTCAATCCAGTTAGATGAGAGTTTGACATTTGTGGAGGAGCCTATGATCATTTTTGCTAGTGATGTCAGACGATTTCACTCTAGGGAGATTCTTGTAGTTAAGATTCAGCTGAGGCACTGCCCAGTAGAGAAGGCCACTTGAGAGATTGAGAGTGAGATGCAGATATAGTATCCTCACCTATTTGAGACTTTAGGTACATCCTAATCCTTAACTTTTGCAGATCAAAGTTCCTTTAGTAGTGGATATTGTAATGACCCTTAGGTCATTTTCCATATTTTTTCTTATTTTTGCCATTAGATTATTTCTGTAGTTTCCCCAAGTCATTTATGACTTGCTAGAACTACAGTTCGGTTACTAGGTAATTCGTTTGGTATTCATAGCCAATTTTTTGTTTTAAAGTCTTTGTTGGTTTCAAATGGCCACCGGGTGAAAACTTCAATCAAATAACCTCAAATGTAAATTCTGACTATTCCAGCAGCTCCGGAATAACAATTATATTCTATGTGGGCTCTTAGTTTGGGTTTCGAGGCACTCAGTCTCAAGTTAAAAATTAGAAATTAGGTGTGGGACCCATATTTCATCAAAATGACATTGGATGGAAATTTTGACTGTTCCATTGAGTATATAATACTGAATTTGGTATGGTTAAATAGTTCATTTGCATATACAGGATTTTGGATGAATTTTTAGGGCTTGGTGGAGACTCAGCTGTATCTGGTGCATCGAGATAGCGAGCCAAGGGTTGCGATACCCTTGGTAGGACAATATGGAAATTGTGAGCTATATACTGTAATCGTGATTCACTGGTGCAGCCACAAGAAGTGACGATTGCTAGCCTTGGGTCACGATAGTGATACCCGAGCATCTGGTATGGGTATATATAGACCCTTTTTGCCCAATTTTGCTCATTCTTCATCTATTCCAAGAGAGCTAAAATGCTAAATAGTGAGATAGATTAACATTGGCATTTGTCTAACACCTATTTACGCAATTATCTTTGGAATTTTTTATAATATTTTACCCTTTCATGGTAGAAATTTCCATTTCTTGTTCAAAAATCTCAAAATTGAGGAGGCTTTCTTTTAGTCCCAAATTAGCTCAAATTTCACGAATTGTTTAGGGTAACTATTTCTTGAGAATAAAGGAACATTATGTTGGTTATGGAAATGTAATTTCTATAAGTGAGACCCACATGGTATTTTGGTATGATTGTTGGACCCGAAGCACAATGGTGCAATATAGGTCTCATTATTTTCGTATTGATGATTAAAATATGATTTTGAAAGGTTGGCATCTTACAAAATCTTCTCAAAAAGAAAAAAATAATGATTTAGTGGATCTTTTGAGCTTTTTTCGATGTCTACGTAGGCTAGGTTTTAACCTTGTTAGATTGAGCTAATTCATAGTATGTTTATGATATGGTGTTAAATTTGGAATGGGTTTTAGGTCTTGGTGTGATACATTGCTATTATTGGGATTAGTTGGATTATTTAGGCTATTTTGGATATCGTTTTGGGAATGATTAGCCTAGTTTATTGTACCTTAGGCGATGTTGACCTTTAGACTTATGCTTAGGTTGGAAATGATTTAGTTACTCTTCTAATGAGGAGATTACCTTAGTCACTTGAGCTTAGGGCGTAATTGACCTTAGTTTCCATTCCTTAGGTGAAATTGACTTTGTTTCTCCCTATTGGGAGTGATTACTATCCTAGGGCTAGTTATGGCTTATTCAACATCTAATAATGAATTTATATACCTTAGCCTAGTTCGGGGTAGACACTACTTGGTAAAGTATTTCGGGAATTTAGAAATGGGCTCTTAACCCACCTTAGGCCAAGACCTGTGATAGTTATTGAAAACCTTGTATGCACTTGTATTCATCTAGGAAATATTTATTGTGGTGATATTGAGATGTCTTGGTACTTAATGGTTATGATGGGTTGAAATTGGGAGTAATTCTAATTGGATATGCTATTAATAACTTATTGATTAAGCCATTGATTAGGCTATTGATTGCGCCATTCAGTATGCCATTGACTAAGTTATCAGCTATATTAGTGATTGCGCTATTAATTATATTTAATATTTCGCTTATTGATTATATTAGCAATCATGCTAGTGACTATGCCAAGGATTATGCTTGATAATTATATTAACAATCATGCTATTGATTATACTTAAGACCCTGCTTATTGGTTATAGTAAATATGCTAAAGATCATGCTTCTATTATGATTAGTAATCATGATAATAGTTATGCTAGCGGTCATGCTATTGAATACTGTAATGATTACGTTATTGTCCGTTATAAAGATGATATACTTACTGGATAAGTTAGGATATTGCTTGTGCTATAACTTATTCAAATATCGGTTCAAGTCTGGATAATAATGATGATATCAATTATTGATACCCGGTGTAAGTCTGGAGGAAGGATATGATATTGGTGATGACAATGATGTAATTGGTGATGATGTTTAGGATTGATATTGGCTATGATATTCATGATAATAATTGTGAGGATATTGTTGAATATCCATACAGGTTCAAGTATGGATTCACACATTATACTATGATGGTATACTTATTATAATATGATGATACGGGGGTATGAGATTGACAATAAGGATTCTAGTTAAGTAAGGAATGAGAAAATGGTTATAATGTGGCATGATATGAATGGACTATAGTAGATAACTATGATTAGTTGGTAAAATGATGCCTAGTTGATAAATGATGCTTAGTTGACAAATGATGCCTAGTTGATTTATGATGCCTAGTTGATTAATGATGCCTAGTTGATCAATTATGCATAGTTGATAAATGATGCTTAGTTGATAAATGATGCCTAGTTGATAAATAATATGCTTAGTTAGTAAATGAAGCCTAGTTGATAAATGTTGATTAGTTGATAAACGACGACTAATGGATAACCAATGGTTATAGTATGGCATGACATGAAAAAATGCTAGTTGTATCATGAGATTTGGTAAATAACAGTGGTGGGTTATACTATCTTGTTTGTACCTTCCATGCTTATGAGGGTTTGCAATGGGTTATTTATTTTTCTGCACTAATTAGCATATGACGGCCAATTCTGTAGTTATGACTGCATATGTTGATGCCTTATGTTATGTTGTTATTCCAATTTATTTACTTATTTATGCACAATGATGTTGTAGTTGATTCAGGTTCGTCTCTACCTTAACTTAGTTATGTTATCTCAGATTTATCATACTATCATGATTTAACTCAGTCGACCGATGATTTCTACTGAGTACTGATAGCGCCCAAGCACACATTCAAGTGTACGTGGTCTACCAAGTAATATAATGGCCTCCAAGAAAGCCGAATATCGATCCCACAGGGACTTGTGTTAATAAACTACCCAAGTCTAGTTTAACAACTTGATAAAAGTAACCAATAAAGTTTTAGAATTGGAAACTAAAAGTAAACTAAACTAATGCGGAAAAGTAATGACTTAGGACAATCAATGGATACAAGCCCAGGGTTAAGGCTTATGAACAATCATACTACGCTGTTGAACTTCATTCGTTAAATCGCTTATCTTGGTTGTTGATTCGTAGGATTAATCGCATGATAATGGTCTCCCGACATCTAACCGTTAAACTAACTTGGACATTACAACTACATCATTGAGCGGGGATGTAATAATCCAACTAAGTGATTTAAAGTTATAATCCTTCAAGTAAATCAAGTAAGGCTTCTAAGTACATCCCTGTCTTAGACGCTAATTCAAAATCCTTATTTTATAAAAGACAACTTTTGTCCAAAACTCCTCCTCTACATGCTAGGGTATTGGGTCACCCTGACTTTCAGGAGGCTGACTACTACGATACTCAGCAACCAGATGCGTATATTCATCCTATATTTAAAGTAAAGTTAATACTAAAAGTAAAAAAAATATTAAAGTACTTATAATTTAAAATTTGTATCTTACGTGGACATCTTTTGCACGAGCTTCAACCCAGACAGCTTCATCAGTTGAGTCCTTTTTCTTTTTCGTATGAGTTTCCTTGAATAGCTCATCAGTTGGTATTCGCCTACCCTTATATTTTTCCTGCATGTGAAAACATTATATATTAATGTTCAAATAATAAATAAATTTAAATAGAAACAAACACTTAACACTATAAAAGTTACATACCATTTTTTCCTTCACAGCAAGACTACTTCTGGCACCCGCAGTATATAAGGAGCCACCCTTGGATGATTCTCGGGCTTTCTTTCCTTTTTCACTCAATAATTGGTATACTGCGCTACTCCAATGGTGAAGATACAGTAGCCATATGGGTGCAGGAATTCACTTAGGTTTTACCAATTTCTTTCGGGTATAATCCATGAGATCGTTGAATCTGGCTCTACATCTTATGAAAAAGTTCTTCTTTATAAGAAATGTATTTGGATCATCCCACCAGTAAAATTTCTACAATAAAAATATAATATTCAATCTTTGGTTCTAACAAAGTGTTAATAAGTAGTCGAAACGTTAAATCGTTACCTTAAATTCTTCAAATATTCTATCCCTGTCAAGTTCTAGAACCTTTTGCCAGCTGGTCCAGTAGCCGTTAAATTGCTGAGTAATGCATATTCACGCCTATTTCCAACTCCACCATTTGGCCTAAACCTACAATACAAGATCAAACAGTAATTTCATAGAGTATAATAATCTAGTAATGAAAAAATGAGTAACGTTATTATATTTAGAAATCTTACCCTCTTGCAACTGGAACAAGATAAATCCTCCCAAAATCATCGCTATCTCCTGGATGCCTAGTAAGTGATGGTGGATGCACTGGCGTGGACGGATTTTAAGCACCAGATGGAGTGCCTCCAAGATGAAGATCCGACAACTCAATAGATCCAGCTGAATCACTGTGCGAAGTTGTGTGACTACTGCAGGAGGGTATCAATGATGGTAGATGTCTGGAGGGGCCAACGACCGTCTGATAGTATTGTGCTGGCGGTGGCACGATCAGACGAGCTGAATGAGTCGGTGTAGACCCATATAGTGGCCCCACATGCATAGGAGTAGGTATCGAATCCTCGACAACCTAGAATATGAGGGTCGTGCTATCGCATCAGCAAACCGACCCTCAGATATAGGAATACTTGTAGGTCATCTATAAGCCAGAGGTTTTGTCTATTTGTTTTTGGTTTCGTAGTATCAACTTTTCACTTGCCCTTATCACTGCTACCTGACATCTAAATTATGTTAAGTTAACAAGTAGTTAGTTCCTACAAAATGAATATATAAGAAAATATTCCAAGTAACTAATTTCAAGTTACTAATACAACGCAAGATATAGACAAAAATATTTTTATTACTATATAAATCATGGAAAAGTGGAAACAACAAACTTAAATAGTATATTACATATCAATCTTAAACAAGAAACATAAAGGTAAATATATAGTACAAAGCATAAAGACATCAATACATAATAAATACAGCCTACACAATTAATCCTCCTCTTCTGAAGACACTTCACTAAACCATTCACCCTCTTCAGAGGTTTCCTCATCTCCTACCCACTTAGACCCTTTTTTCATAATTTTAACTTCTTCAAATATATTTTCTGGGTCATTCAAACCGTCCACTAATTCAACATCCACTAGCTGGTGATCAATCTGCATTTCATTTTGATATGCAGGCTCCAGCACATTCTCAACTTCCACCCGACCTATAGGCTTTGTTTTGATTACAGCCTACCAATCAGAATTGTCATTGCACAATAGATAAAGAGCATAATACACTTGTTTAGCATTTTACACTAGAACAAATAGATCGTAAATAGGATACGACCTATTGTGCTTTACTTCAATGATGTTATGCTCCATATGTACTCTTGTGCCTCTTGTGCTTGGATCAAACCACTTACATCGAAAGAGGATAATATTTTTTATTGGGAAACCAGCATACTCCAGTTCTAAGATCTCGTGTATCATGCCAAAGTAATCAACATCATCATCACCCTTAACCCAAACACCACTATTGTTTGTTTTCCTTGTTCTGGAGTGTTGATCGGTGGAAAAGTTAAACCCATTTACTTTGTATTAGGACATTGTATTAGCTTCAACTGGACCCAAAGAAATATCTCTCAAAAGCTGATCATATGCAGATGCATTTGGTGAATGGTGTATCTAAAATTATACATATATATATTTTAGTTGAGGAATGTGTAAATGTTTAAACTTTGTAGAAATATTAATACACTTACGAACCTCATTTTTAAACCACTTTGCAAAGGATGCATACACTTGATTTTCATGGAATTGAGTCTTAAATGAACTGAACATCCAACATGGGAAACACAATTAGTTTCTTTAAGGGAATGAGTAAACAAATAAGATATGTTAAAATTTTAATCTCCTTACTTCAGAAAGGGCTCAATTTCCGGGTAATTCAGCATGACATACAAAGTTGCTAACTTGCGCTCCATGGGAGTGAGCTAGCGAGGTATGGTATTTTTAGCCTTACAAACAGATTGATTGAAAATTGATATCGGTTGCAAATGAGGCTCATTGACATTGTCCTGATGACGATTCGGTCGGTTTTTCAAACAAGCAACTTCATCACTAAAGTAGTATGAACAAAATTGAGAAGTTTATCTTGCAAGATATGCCTCAACTATAGAGCCATCCACCCTATGTTTGTTTTTGGGACCCCTTTTTAATTTTCCAATTGCCCTGTACAATGTTAAGGTTAGATGTTTACTATATTTAAAAAAGATATGTATGAATTTAAATATGTTGCAAATGCTTACCGTTAGAATGGATACATCTACCTAGTATGAACTGGACCTCCTAGCCGATCTTCATGCACAAGGTGAATGGGAAGATGTTCCATCACATCAAAGAATGCTGGCGGGAAAATCTTCTCCAGCTTGTTGGTGATAACAACAATATTACTTTCCATTCGCGCCAGATTTTCTTCTTTTAATGTGGTGGCACATAAGTCTTTGAAGAACAAACTGATCTCTGCTATTGGTTTCCATATGTTTTCAGGTAAACCAATAAAAGCAATTGGAAAATATGACAATCATGGCTTTTTATTCCATGCAAGATTCCTTGTGTCATATGAACCCTCTTTCCCAAATTTGAGGCATATCCATCGGGCATCTTCAAACTTTGAACCCACTCACATATTTGACGTTTTTGGTCCAACTTAAATGTAAAACTAGCCTTGGGCTTAAGAACATTGCCGTTGGTCCCCCACTATAAGTGTAATTCTCTGCGGTTGCAATATTCTGGTAAGTTAAGTATGGACTTAGGATTATCCTTTGTTTTGCCGGTGACATCCATAACTGTATTGAACAAGTTGTCAAAATAGTTCTTTTCAGTATGCATGACATGAACATTATGTGTAAGTAAATACTCTGGCATATATTCTAACTCCCAAAATATACTTTACTTAGTCCAATTATTTGAAACGCCATATCCATCAAGCCTATACAATCGTTCCTCATTGGCTTTAGGCAAATCCTGAACTATTTCCCAGACGTCATGACCAGACAGCCTTGGAGGTGGACCATCATATTCCCTTCTATTCCTTTTGAATGCATTCTTAAGTGTCCTAAATTCATGATCAGGTGGCAAGAAACAACGATGACAATCAAACCATGATTTTTTCCTTCCATGTCTAAATGTGAAAGATTTTATTTTTTCCATGCAGTATGGACAAGCCAGCTTTCCAGCTGTCATCCACCCAGACAACATTCCATAAGCAGGAAAATCATTAACAATCCACATTAGATATGCACACAGATTGAAATTCTATTTAAGAGAGATGTCCTAAGTTTCAACCCCTTATGCCATAAAATTTGCAGTTCATCGATCAATGGTTGCAAGTAGACATCTATTCCGCTTTTTGGATTACGCGGGCCAGGAATAACACAATTCAGAAATATATAGAGACTAGTCATCAACAGTTCAGAAGGAAGATTATAAGGAGTGATAAATACAGGCCAACATGAATAAGGTGCACCACCAATTGAAAAAGGAGAGAACCCATCCACACATAATCTCAATCGAATGTTTCATGGCTCAGCTGCAAAATCTGGATAAGTTGCATCAAAATGCTTCCAAGCCACTCCATCAGATGGATGACACATAACACCAGTGGGACTTTTATTTTTACTGTGGTATCTCATATGAGAAACTAAGCTATTTGAAGCATACAACCTCTTCAACCTTGGTATAAGAGGTAAATAATGCATCTCCTTAATAGCAATTTTATTTCCAGTAGAACCACACTTATATCGAGAGTACTGAAAAAACTTATAGAACTCTAGGTTAGCATCTTTCTTAAAGTATAACATGCAACCATTTTCACAACAATCAATTCTAATCGAGGAGAGACCTAACTTTGAAACCAATCTTTTTGCCTTATAGAAAAAATCAGGAACCTCCAAGCCAGGGTCAACTAACTCTTTAATAAGGTCTATCATTGAGTCCATTCCTCCTTTAGCAATATTCCAGTTAGATTTAATACTTAATAATCTAACAAAAATAGACAAACGAGAGTGCGAACACCCGTCAAACAAAGGATGACTAGCAGCATGCAATTCTTTGTAGAAATTGCCCGCTTCACTATTAGAAAAATCTTTAACATTTTTCCTAAAGTCAACCCCGAGTTGCATCCCAAAAGCATCGTGTACCATTTCTGTCATCCTAGTATCTTGATATTCATTATGCCCTGCAGACCTACTACCTTCTCCAACAACAAAGTTATTTTACGCAACATCACCATGAATACCACGCAATCTTAAAAAGTTCTCGTGAAACCCCTTTCTATAAAGATGTTCCTTTACATCTTCTTTACTTACAAGATTTATACCATCACATCTAACACAAGGACAACGAATAATCCCAAAACGTGTCCAAACATTACGTGTCTTAGCATGTTCAACAAATCTTTTGACACCTTCAACAAATTTCTCCCTAATACCCATTCTATTATCATTGTTCCGGTGATATATCCAGCTATAATCAGGTTCCATCTACGCAATCAATCAGATTCAACTAATTAGATCAAGTCACAAAAAGTTAACCATTTTCAAGTAACTAATCCACCAAACAAGTCACATTCTAAACAAACAAATTACCTCTAAAGTCCCTACACTTAACCATTTTCAAGTAAGTAATCCATAAAAAAAGTCACATTCTAAACAAAACAATCATCTCTAAAGTCCCTACACTTAACTATCTTCAAGTAAGCAATCCACCAAACAAGTCACATTCTAAACAAAAAATTCACCTCTAAAGTCCCTTCACTTAACCATTTTCAGGTAACTAATCCACCAAACAAGTCACATTCTAAACAAAAACATCACCTCTAAAGTCCCTACACTTAACCATTTTCAAGTAACTAATCCACCAAACAAGTCACATTCTAAACAAAAAAATTACCTTTAAAGTCCCTAAACTTAACCATTTTCAAGAAACTAAGTATCAAAACAAAAAAATCTCCTTTAAAGTCCCTACACTTAACCATTTTCAAGCAACTAAGTCTCAAAACAAAACCACATTCAAAATAAAAAAATCCCCTTTAAAGTTTCTACACTTAACCATTTTCAAGCAACTAAGTGTCAAAATAAAAAAATCTCCTTTAAAGTCCCTACACTTAACCATTTTCAAGCAACAAAGTATCAAAACAAAACCACATTCAAAACACAAAATTCCCTAAACTTAACCATTTTCAAGCAAATAAGTTCAAACAAAACCATATTCAAAATAAAAAAATCCTCTTTAAAGTCCCTACACTTAACCATTTTCAAGAAACTAAGTCTAAAAAAAAAACCACATTCAAAACAAAAAAATCCGCTTCAAAGTCCCTAAACTTAACCATTTTCAAGCAACTAAGTGTCAAAACAAAAAAATCTCCTTTAAAGTCCCTACACTTAACCATTTTCAAGCAACTAAGTCTCAAAACAAAACCACATTCAAAACACAAAATTTCCTTCAACGTCCCTAAACATAACCATTTTCAAGCAACTAAGTGTCAAAACAAAAAAATTCCCTTTAAAGTCCCTATACTTAACTATTTTCAAACAACTAAGACTCAAAACAAAACCATATTCAAAATAAAAAAATCCTCACAATACAAGAAACAAGCAACAACAAGACCAACAAGATGTCAACAACAATGCTAGTGAATCGAACAAGGCCTCACACGGCTTCACTAGACTTTAATAAGAACAATAACAAGAAGATAATAACAATGCTAGTGAATCAAACAAGGCCACACACGGCTTTACTAGACTTCAATATGAAAAATAACAAGGTTTCATTATAACAAATTAGAGAGAAGTCAACTTACCTTAGCTTGGCCTAAATTAAAGTGAAAGAGATAAGTGGTCACCGGAAAAATAGCAAAGTAATCCTTTTCCTGAATTCGGATTCTGTCAAACGGTAACATCAAATTCCAAGCAACCCATTAGGCTAGTAGAATTTTAAAAACTTGATCATTACACAAAATAACAAAAATCTTGGCATCCTTATTTTCTCGTATTTTAGCTTAAAATCACCATACACAAACCACCAACATACTAAAACTACAATGGAGTATCAATAAAAATAAACCCTAAATTACTTGCTAGAATTGAAAGGAAATTACCAACTAAAATAATGTAATGAATCATAATAACTAAAATTGAATCTTCAACTAACTAAAAGGAAATTTCTTCAACTAAAATTGAATCTTGAACTAACTAAAAGAAAATTTCTTGAACTAGAATTAAATCTTGAACTAACTAAAACTAAATTTCCATTGCTTTTTTAACTTTCAACTAACTAAAATTATGTAATGAAGCATAATAATTAGAACAAATATGAAAAATATATCAATTTTAGTTACTACAAAATATGAAAAATATATACTTTGAGCAAACTGAAATACATACTTTAGCTAGTATCTAACAAGAAAAATAAAGAGTTAAAGTTTTTGGAACTTACCGGAGCTAGGGGCAGCGGGAATCTGCGAAAATGGGGTGGATTTACGGATTTGAGGATTCGGGGAATTCGGAGAATTCGGGGATCGTGTAAACTGATTTTGTGGGGGGGATTGATTTTTTTTTTTAATTAAAAGGGTTAAAACCAAATGGGCCGGGTCAGGTTGGTTTATTGAATTAATTATTATTTTTTTACTAATTAGTTAAACAAAATTATAATTTAGATTAAAAATTAATTAATTAATTAAGTTAATTCAAATTTTACAAAAATGATCACAAAGTAAAATATAAGTGTTCAACTTACTTTTATACAAATTATTATTGAAAAACAATCACATGTGCACAATTTTAATAAAATGATTAAATCATATAATTAATTATGTTATCACTATATTAACGCAATGCGAATATGTACAAATTAGATACTTGATTATTTTATCAACACATTAATAGGACTAGTATATTTCATCAATAATAAAATAATATCAATGAATTCTGCGAATTATGATATTTTATATATTTATATATATATATATAATATCGGAATTAAAAGCTAATTAGCCAAAAATTTATCATAATTTACAAAAGTTATTGATATATATATAAACCTCGCTCGTAATACAACGTGTTGATATAATAAATTATCGATTAAATGTGTTACATTATTTGGTACGATCGTTCAATGTTCTGTCTCCCCCTCCCCTGCTTCCTTCCTCCTCCTTTCATATACCTCGTAATACTAGTCTTGCGTTATTACATCTTCTAAAATATACACGTGTCTACATTGACTGAAAATAGTATATCTATACTTCCTCAATAGTTTGATATATATCAATGTATCAGTCAAACTATTTTGATATATAGATTCAGTTATCTAGCTTTTGATTACTACATACGTCACTACACGAGATATACTTATATAAAGATATATTCAATTGTCTATCAACTTTAAAATACTTAAAATAAACATCACATACGATTTTACTACCCCATAATAATATACAACGTATTTCACAAATACTCGAATGAATTATAGATTACATTATCTTATGTCATTAATATACCTTTACTTTATAATATGTATATAATATATACATATACCTATACATACACACACATATACATACTATCGACTATATCAATTTCTAAATACGTACTATATATATCACACATACGTACACAAGTTTATTATTATCTAATAAAATAATGAGATGTGTTTCTTATACATACTCAGATGAATGATTGATTAATTATATTTGATTAGCTTAATAAACTAGATTTTGACTAAATCGTTCATCAATCGATCACTACATCATATATAAATATCCAAAATTATATAATATATATATACACATATATATATATATATTTATAAACTTTTGAATTCGTACTATATATATCACATCCACAAGTATATATTACCTTATAATAAAACACGTTTATTATATTCTGATGAACTATCGATTATATATTACATTATTATGCCTATAAATACGTACTATAAAACATCGCCTTTCAATACGTACTATAAAGATCAGTTTTCATCTTTCAATTACGTATACGACAGATTTCAATGGTCTATCTCAACGGTATGATATATATATATATATATATATATATATACACACACACACACAAATATTCTTTATATAAAGATTATGCATGTTTAACGTCATTTAACGTATGTATAAAGGATAATATTTATTTTATAAATTGAAATATAAGTAAAACATAAAGATTACATTATACATAATTTGTATATTATATTTGATATATTTTTTAGTGTAAGTTTTTTCACGTTAGATTGATTAGTTTTATTATTATTATATCGGTTATTGACTTCATGTAATCGGTATAATTTTAAAAAATAATAGTATATTATTATATTATATTATATTATATTATATTATATTATATTATATTATATTATATTATATTATATTATATTATATTATATTATATTATATTATATTATATTATATTATATTATATTATATTATATTATATTATATTATATTATATTATATTATATTATATTATATTATATTATATTATATTATATTATATTATATTATATTATATTATATATGTAATGTAATATATTATATTATTTTTAATAATAACAATAATTAGATTACATAAAGTTAATATACAATGTTTTATATAATTATTTTATAAAAATAATTATTTATTTTTTATCTTTTTTTATTTCCAAAACAAACCACATGTGCTTGGTTTTTAAAATTTTTATTAGTATTATTTAAATTAAAAACAACCACAAGTGGTCGTTTTTTAAATTTTATTTTATTTTGTGATTTTAATAAAAACTACCAACAGTGGTGGCTTTTTTAAAAATATTTTCTTTTTTTAATAAATTTAAAAAACCGACCACAAGTGGTCGGTTTTTAAAGAAATTAATTAATTTTTTTTTTGAAATCAACCACTTGTGGCCGGTTTTTCGAATTATTTTAAAATTATATTTTAAAATATATAATAATCAATATAAAAATAATTGGAATATTTATTTTGATATTTTATAATTATAAAGCTACCACATGTGGTAGCTTTTTTTAATAAAAGAAAAATTAAAAAAAAAATTAAAAAACCGACCACAAGTGCTCGGTTTTTTCCGACCACTTTTTGTGGTCGATTTTTCGGGTTTTTTTAGTAGTGCTAAAATTAGTATCATATGATTAGTTTTGTATATTTATATTTATATTATTATTTTATTTGATCTTATTTTATTTTATTTTTATTTTTACTTTTATTCATCGTTATTAATAAAACTTAATAATTATTTGTTAATTTATCACCTTAATGATTTTCTTAAGTTTATTGTTAATATTAAGTAACATTTCAAATTGATAAAATTGTTACGAGTTTACAAGTGACGAACCCAAGCCTTTAATGTTAGGCAAATTTTCGGCACATTTAAAATATTTGTCTCAATTAAAAATGCGGCATACACATCTTTTTGAGATATTTAAAATTCAAGGATGCAATAATGTACCTTGGCAAATATTTTTTTAAAATTAACTTTCACCGATTTATTTAATATAAGAAGTGTAAACAGATATTTCGATATAATAAAAATGAGCAATTTTAGGTTTAAACATAATTTATCAAAATAGTTTAAGTCAAGATAAATCAATAAAAGCGACCGTGCTAGAATCATGGGATCGAGGGGTGCCTCACACCTTCCCCCCAGTCAATAAAATTCCTTATCCGATCTTATATTTTCGCACACCATAATAAATAGTCATTTTCTTTTGACTAGGGATTCAAAAAGGTAACTTGGAACACTATAACTCGATTCCAAGTGGAAACTCTATAAATAAAATAATCTCTATCCAAAACCATCACTTTAATTGAAAAAACCCTTCGACTTCGACCCTCGAGCGAAAAAAGGGTGTGACATCTCTGGCGACTCTGCTGGGGACTAACT
Organism: Capsicum pubescens; assembly: GCA_030864215.1. NCBI lineage: Eukaryota > Viridiplantae > Streptophyta > Magnoliopsida > Solanales > Solanaceae > Capsicum > Capsicum pubescens. The sequence goes on along the minus strand of CM061549.1, from coordinate 219,635,308 downwards.
AGAATTCAAGCTTTTAATATTGACTTTTACTTGCTTTAAATATTGTTGATATTTTGTTTGTTGGCCTAATGTGCTACCTGTTTCTCATTTATCGCTTTGATATTGTTGAACTGTAATTATAAACTGTCATCTCTTGCACACCCTCTCTGAGTCTCTGAAAATAGGATAAAAAGAATGCAACGCATACATCCTACCTTCTTTTTGAGATACCCGGAGTGTCAAGGCACATGGTGAAGAATTATAGTCACACATGTTAGGCGGGATTTGGATCAACAACTAAAACCTAGTCACACATCCCTGACTCGAGTGTCCGCTCGGATAAGACAGTCTAGACACCTAACCCTATTAGGATAAACCTAGTAGAACTGAAACTCAGAATCTGGTTATCCCTATTAGGTTCCGCTTTATTTACATCATGTGTATTTGACATAGAGGGACTCGGCACAGAGGTCAGGTATGTCTAGTACAGGTGTCCCTCTTTATAATGACCAACATGTACATCCTACGTGCTCTTTGACATTTGTTTTGAAGACCATTTGGTTGTTGACCAGATTTAGGCAACTTGGTGAATGCAAGAAAGAATTTTATCCTCAAATTTAAAAAATCATTTTTCAAAGAACTTAAAATATATATATATAGTTTTCAAGGTCTTCATAAACTACGAGGGTTTGGTTCTCATTCTTTAGTGGGATACGTAGGAAGTCCTTCCTGGAATACGACTTTGTCTTTTAAAAAATTATTCATAGATTTATCGAAAAATATCTTAAAAAAATATAAGTACTTTCATAATTATTTTTCTTATCCTTAAGTTTAATTTTTATATATATCTTAATAGCCCTGAATCTTTAGGGATCATGAGGCTAAGTTTTTACAAAATAAATAAAAAATATAAATCTTAACAACTCTGAAACTTTAGGGGTCTTGAGGCTGAGTTTCTTACCACATATATAATATGATTATGTTTCCTTCTAAGATTGTTTTACTTTTTACAGAATATTTAGTTATATTTTCATCCAAATTCATGATTGAAATTATATAGGGGTCTGTCATTGCAAAATTTTTGATAGAGATGGTCTAAATAAGTGTCATCCCTTAAAAAGTGTATTTCTTCATATCTCTAGTTTCCCAAACTACGAAAGATCTGATTCATGTCCTTGCATGATACGTAAGCAACCCTCTAAAGGGTTCGATCTAATTTTTTTGAAAAATGCGCCTAGAAAAGCTGGGATGAAACACAAGGCCTTCCTTGATAGGTAGGGAAATGCATATAGAGGCATAACATACAACGTGTCATTATAATGTTTTAAATATGTAATGCTCACCCATTTGCTACCTGGAACAGAAAAGATAAAGTAGTTGGTGGTTTAAACTAGCATCTCATTCATAAATGCAAGGTACAAAGGAAAGAGGAAGATGACCCGCAAAGAGGGTGTAGAGTCTGACAGTGAGGAAGATCAAAATCCGTTGATTTCATAGGAATTTGCATCCATGGAGGAGAATAAGTTATTGAAACAATAGATAGTAGAGATGTATCAATCTTGGTTGAATGAAAAAGCCCCACCTTCGTCAATACCTGGACTTTCAAATATGAATGATCTAAATCCTTCTCCAGCTCAAACTGGCGATCCATTTTACCCATCTGGATTCGGCCCATATGCTAATGTGTCTGGCACTGCTTGTATTTCTACTATGCACCCACAAAATCCTTATGTCACAAGTAATCCACTTTTCACTCCTATTGCACCAACTAATGAGGGTCCTCAATCGAAAGTATAGAAGACTATGTGTGAACTAAGTCATGATCAATTGTATTCTCTTGAAGTGAATTACAAACCCTCAAATTCATATTATCCTGATCATCAACACGGTTGTCCTATCGTGATTGAGAAGACTGTTAAGAATGAGGAATAAGAAGAGATGGCTAGGAAGGTAAAGAGTTTGGAGCAGAGAATGAGAAATACGCAAGGACTAGGAGGGCAAAAGAGTGTTTCATACATAGATTTGTGTATGTTTCCTGATAGGGATTTGCCGATAGGATTTAAAACTCCTAAGTTTGAATAGTATGAAGTCCATAGTGATCCAATGGCTTATTCAAAAAGGTTCAACAATCAATTGAGAAGATCAGGACGAAAAGAACTATTGATGGCTTACTTTGGAGAAAGTCTGGAAGGGATAACTTCAGAATGGTTCATTGACCAAGATATTTCTCATTGGCATGTTTGGGATGACATGGCTTGGGATTTTGCTCAGCAATTTCAATATAATGTTGATATAGTTTTAGATCGCATAACAATTACCAACATAAGGAAAAAGACAACTAAAAGTTTCTAAGAATATGTTGTTAGATAGAAAGAGCAAGCTGCAAGAGTCAGGACTTCAATAAAGGAGTTTGAACTGATTGATATTTTTCTACAGGCATAGGAACCTGACTATTACCATCATTTACTTTTGAATATTGGAAGTACATTTGCTGAGGTTATTAAGGTCGGAGAGATGGTAGAAAATGGAATTAAGTCTGGAAAAATTATAAGCCAAGCTTCTTTGAAAGCAACAACACAGGTGATTCAAAATGGTCCAAGAAGTTTTGGTGGAAAGAAAAGGAAGGAGGATGTAGCTACTATTGTACCAGGTCCACGACAAAATTTGAGTGGTACGCATCACCCGTACGCACAATCTCAATGGTGTTCCTTCCTAAAATCCATTATATTCTAGTCTATCTCCTTAGTATCCTATCTATAATGCATAACCATATACTCAGGTTCCTTCTTACCCATAATGGTGTGCAACCGCCATTTAGAATTATCGTCCAATACCGCAAGTTCAATAAGGGCCCCCTAAATCTACTTTTTGACCTAAGTATAACATGGGTAAATATAATTTCACTCCCATTGGACTATCTTATACCATCTTATTTCAAAGACTAAGGGACATGAATATTCTAAGCCCAATTGCGAGAAGGATCCCAAATCCTTCTCCAAAAAAACTTGGATTATTCTAAAAGATGTGCATACTGTTCTGATTCACCAGGGCACGACACAGAGAAATGCTGGTACCTAAAAAGAGAAATTTAGGAGCTGATCGACACACAATAAATTATGGTGCAAAGTCCAAATGCTCCAAATATTAATTAGAATCCATTACCGACTCATACTGAAAAAAATATGCTCGAGTTGATACCCAGTGGAGAAGAGGCTGTGGTTTTCTTCAAGCCTATTGTTAAGATCAAAATTGATATAGAAAAGTCAGCAAATTTTGTGGATTTGATGAAAGTAAAACCTGAAGAAGTAAAGGAGGCAGTAACAAAACCCAAACCATCGAATACTTTTTTGGTTATGGGGAAAGAAACTTCAGAAAGTGTTGGGTCAAGTTAGATAAAGCCAAAGCTTATTATTTTTGAAAGGCCCACTAAGGCTCTCTTAATTTTAAAAGGAGCTCCCATAACTCCAATGATGATTAAGCTGGTGTTACAACTTCCTATGGTTAACACCAAGATAGTCCCTTGAAACTAAAATCTCATTATTATGACATACAAGGAGAAGGAAGTTATTGAAGAAGTAGATGGAGTAGGAAGATTAACTCGTTCAAGAAGGTGTTATGCTCCAGAAGAGTTAAAGAAATCTAATACGGCAATAAAGATCGAATTCCAGTCTAGAAACCAGTTACTAAAGAAAAGGATGAAGAATTCCTAAAGAAGATGAAATTGCTGGAATATTCTGTTGTAGAACAATTGAGGAAGATGGCATCCCAGATTTCTTTATTGTCTTTATTGATACACTCGGAGGAGAATAACAAAACTATAATAAAGATTTTAAATGAGGCACATGTGCCAGTGAGATTAAGGTGAACCAATTGGAGAAAATTATTGGTAGAATATTTGAGGTAAACAAGATCACTTTCTCAGATAATGAATTACCCATAGAAGGTACCGAACATAATCGAGGGGTCTATATTACTGTGAAGTGTGAGCTTTCCTATGTAACTTAAGTATTAATTGATGGAGGATCTGGTGTTAATATTTATCCTAAGTCAACTTTTTAAAAGTTAAATATTAGTGTGGAGAGGATCCAACCTAATAATGTATGTGTTAGAGGATTTGATGGAGCAAAAACAAATTCTATTAATGAGATAGAGCTTATACTGATAATAGGACCTATGGATTTTTCTGTGGATTTCCAAGTGCTGAACATCAATGTTTCATATAATATGTTATTAGGAAGGACGTGGGGTCATAAGGCTGGGTCAGTTGTATCAATATTACACCAAATGGTCAAATTTGAAAGTGACAGACAAGAAATAGTCGTTCATGGTGAAGGAGACTTATCCATGTATAAATATTATTCAGTTTTATCCATTGAGGCTGACAATGTAGATGAAGTACCAATATATCAATATTTAAGGTAGTGGCTGTTGAGCATATCCTTAAGGGGAATCTCATCGCAAGACCACAATTGTTCTCTGTATCTGTTATAGTAGTGAATGAAATGTTGAAGCATGGTTTTTAACCAGGAAAAGGTCTAGGGATGTCTTTACAGGGCAGGGTTCATCCAGTATACCTCTGTGAGAGCTTTGGTACCTTTGGTTTAGGATATGAGCCCACTTTTAAGGATAGAAAGAAGGTTAAAAAGTGTAAAAAAGATTCATGGTCACTTGCCAAGACAATACCGCTACTTAATGAGTCTTTCATCAAAATCAGTGTTGTTGGGTACTCCATGTTACCTGCCATAGAATCAAGTAATGTGATGATACATAATTGATTTGTCTTTTCCAGAATATGTTCATTGAAGCTGATATGGTTAAATTTGGGAAAGATACCAGCAATGCAGATGTGCAGTTTATCGGCCCTGATACTGTGAAGGAGTCTTGGTAGTTTATTTGTTTGTCTTTCTGCAATTTGAATCATTCTAGGGTTGTAATTCAGTTTTTTATCTTGTTGTTTTTAGGTTAAAAATATTTTATCTTTGTTTTAATGAAATATAGTTTCCCTTTGCTTTATTTTGAGTCTAATATTTATTTTCTATTATACAATTCTTTCTATGCCGATTTTAGTGATATGACACGCATGAAGAATTGTCAACCATATCTTAAAACTCAATATAATTATAAAATAATGAATAAAGAAGTTGAATGCGATGAAGAGGAATCATTTGAGGAAATAAGCAAAGATTTCAAATAGTTTAAGAATAAGTCAAACCTCAATATGGATGAAACTTAAGAAATCAATCTAGGGGATCAGGAAAATGTTAGGGAGACTAAGATAAGTGTAAATGATCAACCACAATAAAAAAATGATATAATTGAAGCCTTGCTTGATTACAAGGGTATCTTTGCATGGTCTTACGATGATATACCTTGTTTGAGCACTGATTTGGTAGTTCATAAGTTGCCAATTGATCCTTCTTTCCCTCCTATCAAGCAAAAGTTAAGGAAGCTTAAAACTGACATGAGTGTAAAAATCAAAGAGGAAATCACAAAGCAACTTGAGGCTAATGTCATTAGAGTGGCACAATATCCTGTTTGGTTAGACAATATTGTCCCTATTCCAAAGAAAGATGCCAGAGTTCGAATGTATGTTGATTATCGTGATCTAAACAAAGAAAGTCCAAAATATGATTTTCCACTTCCCAATATCCATATTTTATTGGACAATTATGCCAAGTATGAGCTTGCATCTTTTGTGGATTGTTACGTGGGGTATCACCAGATAATTATGGATCAAAAAGATATGGAAAATACATCATTTATTACATCATGAGGAACATATTATTATTTAGTCATGCCATTCGGACTAAAAAATGCTAGGGCAATTTATATGAGGGCGGTGACCACAATGTTTCATGACATGATGAACAAAGAGATTGAAGTTTATGTTGATGGTGTGATCATTAAGTCAAAACAACAGTCCGACCATGTCAAAGATCTGAGGAAATTCTTTGAAAGGCTTCGCAGGTATAATCTCAAACTTAATCTAGCAAAATGTGTCTTCGGAGTCCCGTATGGAAAGTTCTTGGGACTTATATTTAGTAGACGTGGTATTGAGTTAGATCCTTCAAAGATAAAATCTATTCAAGAACTGCCTCTACCAAAGAACAAAACGGAGGTTATGATCTTATTTGGAAGGTTGAATTACATCAGTAGATTCATTTCCTAACTCACCACAACCTGCGAGCCAATCTTCAAGTTTTTGAAAAAGAATGTTAAAGTCGAATGGACTGAAGAATGTCAAGAGGCATTTGACAAAGTCAAGATATACTTGTCGAATCTACCTGTTTTGGTTCCACCAGAGCTAGGTAGACCTTTGATGTTGTGCATGTCTATTTTAGACAACTCTTTTGGGTGTGTATTGGGTCAACATGACGTAACGAGCAGAAAAGAATAATCCATCTATTACCTTAGAAAATTTTTTACCACTTACAAGGCTAAGTACACTCTTCTTGAAAAGATATGTTGCACCTTAACTTGGTGGAACAAAAGTCGAAGCATTACCTTTATTCTTACACTACTTATCTCATCTCCCATATGGATCCCTTAAAGTACATTTTTCAGAAGCCTTTGCCCACAAGAAGACTCGTGAAATGGCAGATGTTGCTCACAGAATTTGATATTGTCTATGTGACACGAAATGCAATGAAAGCTCAAGCTTTAGTAGATTATTTGGTTGAAAATCCTATTGATGAGGGATAAGAGCCATTGAAGACTTATTTTCTGGATGAAGAGGTATTGTGTGTTGATGAGGTTATTTCTGATGATTGCTATATAGGCTGGAAGTTGTTCTTTGATGGAGCTTCTAATGTAAAATGAGTAGGGATAAGGACAGTTCTTATTTTTGAATCGGGATAATACTATCCTATAATAGCGCAACTTCGATGCTACTGTACCAATTATATGGAGAAATATTAGCTTGCATTCTGGGTTTGAGACTAGTTATTGACATAGGAATCCAAGAACTGTTGGTGTTAGGGGACCTAAATTTGTTAGTCCACCAAATCCAAGGAGATTGGGAGACTCGTGATTCAAAGCTTATACCATATCAAGGTTGTTTGCAAGATCTTTGTCAACGATTTGTATCAGTAAAGTTCAAACATATTCCCAGAGTTCATAATGAGATTGTTAATGGTTTGGCAACCTTATCTTCGATACTCCAACATCCCAACAAGAATCATATTGACCCCTTGCATATACAAATCTGTGATCAACATGTGTATTGAAATGTGGTTAAGGAAGAACTTGATGGGGAGCCTTGGTTCCATGATATCAAAGAATCTATTAAGGCTGGAAAATATCCAATACATTATGATGGTAACCGAAAGAGAACCATTCAATGACTGGCTAACAAGTTTTTCTTGTGTGGAGGGAAATTATACAAGAGGACTCCAGATTTAGGACTCTTAAGGTGCATAGATGCTAAAGAAGCTTAAAAAGTAATGACTGAAGTACATTTTGGGTTTTGTGGACCGCACATGAATGAGTATGTTTTGGCAAAGAAAATACTTCAGACAGGTCACTATTGTCTCACCATGAAGCAAGATTCCATCTGTTTTGTTCATAAATATCATGAATGCCAGGTACACGGGGACTTGATACATTCCCCTACACCTGAGCTGCATACAATAACTGCTCTATGGCCTTTCGTGGCTTGGTGAATGGACGTAATTGGACCAACTGAACCGAAAACGTCAAATGGACATAGGTTCATCTTAGTGGCCATTGATTATTTCACAAAGTGAGTGGAAGCAACGACTTTCAAGTCAGTGACTAAGAACACAGTGGTTAATTTTGTTCATTCTAACATCATTTATCGATTTGGCATTCCAATGATAATTATCACGGATAATTCCATGAATCTCAATAGCTACTTGATGCAAGAAGTATGTCAATAATTTAAGATTATGCATCGAAATTCAACTCTTTATCGCCCAAAGGTGAATAGGGCTATAGAAGCTGCCAACAGGAACCTAAGGAAAATACTTCACAAGATGGTGCAGGGTTCCTGAATATGGCATGAAAAGTTGCCTTTTGATTTATTGGGTTATCGTACTACAGTTCAGACTTCAATAGGTGCGACTCCTTACTCTCTGGTGTATGGAACCGAAGAGGTTATACTTGCAAAAATTGAGATTCCACCTCTTCGAGTTGTTGTGGAAGTTGAAATTAATGACGATCAGTGGGTCAAAACTCGATTATAGAAATTAAGCCTGAATGATGAAAAAAGATTGACGTCAGTATGTCATGGCCAACTATACCAGAAGAGAATGGCACGGACATATAACAGAAAGGTGCATCCCAGACATTTTGAAGTTGTTCAGTTAGTACTAAGACGCATCCTTCCCCATCAGATTGAAGCCAAAGGTAAGTTTTCTCCTAATTGGCAAGGACCGTTCATGGTGAAAAAAGTGTTACCTAATGGTACAATATATCTAACTGATGTAGATGTCAAAATGGAAAGAATGTCGGTCAATGCTGATGAAGTTATGAGATATTATGTATGATATTCATGTACAATTATGTCATGTATGTTTTGTACTTGCATTTTTAAAATATTGAAATGATGAAGGCATTTTGTTCTACTATCCAAATATTAAGTCAACCCTTGCTTACCCTCTTTGAGATTTGATTTGATTTTTCTTTCATAACCCTCTTTTGGAATGAACTAAAGTCAAAAGTTCAGAATGAAAAAATTATATATATAAAAAATTTATGATGATGAAAAAAATGATGATGATGATGAAAAAAATCAAATCAAAATCAAGCAAAAGAATGACTTACCTAAACTATGTTTGACCTGATTCTTGCTATGAAAAGATACGTAGGTAGCCCTACTCTGAGGTTCGGTCCAACCAAGTGAAAATTTCAATTTACCCAGTATGAAATAAAACTGAGGCAAAAATTTATTTTCTTAACAGTCGATTCCAAAAGTTGTATGCTTCACCCAATCTCATCTAAATTTTTGAGCCTCATGCCACCCTTTCTTTCTAACCCTTTCCAAAAGCCAAGTTACAGCCAAAGAAATACCTTTAGATCAATCTTTAAGATTGGCAAGGCTAAGCGTGTTATGTTCTTATGATGTTTCATGTCTTTTTTGCGTTGTTTTCCGTAAAAAAAGTCTTATTAGTGAAAACCCTCTTGGGCACCATAAGACGGCAGTGAGTAGTGAGATCAACAAATATGAATGAGTCTTATGGGTGAAAATCCTCATGGACACCATACGACGACGACGAGTTAAAAAAGAAATTAAAATGAGATAGGCTCGCTGGTGAAAACCCATTGAGGTGCCACTAGCCGAAGGAGGATTGTGATCTAGAAGGAGAACGTTCAAGAATGACTCCATTTCAAATTCAATGAGTGGGCAAAGGTTGATAATGATTAGTTTGGGTAGATCAGGTTATTTAATTCAAAATGGATGTCATAATCACTGGAATCATCTTCTACATCCAGATAAGTTTTTCCTTTTGTCATTTTGAGAAAGAGATGTCTGTTATCTTTTCCTTTTCTTTTATTTTTATTTTTGATTTTTGTGTCTTTATTGTCAAAAGAAAAGTCATTATCATCATCCTTTGCATATTTTTGAGTCAAATTTATGTCAAGACAAGTGATGAAAGACTTCAAAACTTTCTACCAACTCTTTCAATTGTACAAAGAAAGACAAAGGGCTGACACACAAAGATAACGTATTTCAAAATAAAGTAAGGTACTCAAGAGTGCTTGTGACTTGATAGTTTTGGACTCACAGAAGCATAAAGAGTGTATTAGAAGTTGAACCCAGAGGCATCATGCAAGAGAAATATGATTTAAGTCAAGAGTTTTAGTAGTCAGAATTTGGGGTTAGAAGTACGACAAGTCAATAGATACTTATCAACGATTTGAAATGAGTTGGGCATGGCAAACCCAAGAGTGATCACCTCAAAAGCCAAATGTCATAAACCAACCACCACATTTTTTAGAAACTCACAATTTTTCTTTGTTTAAAACAGAGATGGAATGTTGTCTTCACATTAAAGTTTTCAACTAAAAGATGCAATTCCACACTTCTGTTAATGCAAGAAGCAAAGTTACAGCACACGGTGCTAGATTTCAGTCATGGTCATTTTTTTTTGTGAGATGTACTTACCAAAGATATTCCAAGATTTGATTTACCTTCTTTATTCTCCCAGTACAAACTAGGGCAAAAAAAATTATATGTGTTGTATGAGAATTTATTTTCTTCTCAAGACCCTCCTGAATAATGGAAATTTATTATCTGCTCAAGACCCTCCTAATAATAGGAATTTATTTTCTGCTCAGGACCCTCCTGAATAATGGGACTTTACTTTCTGCTTAGGACCTTCCTGAATAATGGGACTTTACTTTCTGCTCAGGACCCTCTTAAATAATGGGACTTTATTTTCTGATCAGGACTCTCCTGAATAATGGAACTTTTATTTTCGAGTTCCCCTTTTACTTTGAGTTTAGGAACATGTTTGAAAAATTAGAAATAACAGTCAGGAGCCCACCTGAAGAACAAGGTGAAGAACTAATGAGTCAGGAGTTCGCCTGAAGAACAAGGTAAAGAAATAACAAGTCAAGAACCCGCCTGAAGAACAAGGTGAAGAAATTATAAGTCAGGATCCCTCCCGAAGAACAGGGTGAAGAAATAATAAGTCAAGAGCCCGCCTGAAAAACAGGGTGAAGAAATAGCAAGTCAGGAGCCCGCCTGAAGAATAGGGTGAACATTATCAATTGCAAGTCAGGAGCCCACCTGAAGAAAAGGGTGAACATTATCAGTTGTAAGTCAGGAGAACATCTATAGAATAGGGTGAACATTATCAGTTGCAAGCTCAGGAGCCCGCTTGAAGAATAGTGTGAAGATTTTCAGGTCTATGTCAAAAGAAAGTCTAAAGAATATGTCAATTGTCAAGTTCCTTTCCAATGCCAAGAATCAATATGAGGAGCATTTCACGTTTTAAGTCCAATTCAAAATAACTACTATCTCATCATTTGAGAAGTCATGAAGATTTAAGTCAAGATTCTAGAAAGTTGCATAAATAGGATCTTTCACTTGTATCTTCGTTTTCTATTTTTGTTATTCATTTGACTGTAAAAGCAGAAGTCGTGAATTAGAGACTTAACGGAACCTGAATCGACCTCTAACTTATTGTCTCACCATTTCACCTTGTTGAACTACACGTGACCTGATTTCCTTATAACCCGAGATATTTAGACAGTCCAAAATCAGGACTCGGTCACATTTTTTTTAATTTTATTTTATTTTTATCCTCATTTTTTGAATAATTGGAGGATAAAAATTCATTTGTTTGTTTACTTCTTTTTATGAAAACTCTTCGAGATTTCACACAAAAAAGGGCAAAATGTAGACAAGTGATTTTTGACTCTCCCCAAGTTTAATATATTTTCCGATATTAAATATTTTTTAGATTTATTTTGTCCAATAATTATTTTAGCTTTTATTTTATTTTTAATAAGTTTTGGTTAAAAATAAATAAAAAATAATAAATAAAGTTATATTTTTGGGAAATTTTTATTTGTATTTTTGTTTTTATTGTTTAAATAATATGAAAATTCAAAATATATATATATTTTTTCCTTTTAATTTTAATAAATAGACTAGTAGTTTTATTATTCTCTTAATTATATTTATTTTATAGTATTATCAATTTTTTTCTTAAATATAAAATTAGTAAATATTCTTTTATTATTATTATTATTATTATTATTTACTTATTTTAAATTAAATTTAAAAAGAAAAGAAAAAAAAGGGAAAATTATCCACTCCCAACTCCCCCACTATCTGATTCCCTTTAACTGTTCCCCCAAATTCCATTTTAAGGGGTAACTCCCCAACTCCCAAGGGGGGATTCTACATACATTGACATTGAGAGAAAACAGAGAAACAGACACTGAGAGAGAGAGAGAGAGGACAAGACAGAGAAAAGAACATAGAAAAAAAAGCACGATTTGAATTTCAGAGTTTCTCTTGGAGTCTCCGGTTATGGCGTTCGAACTGTTATTTAATTCATCAATAGGTTATTATTTAACCATGTATAATTTATTTTATAGATGTTATTGTGTAAAGCATGAATGAAAATGCTTAAGTATTTTCATTGCATTATTTAGCATGTGTAATTGATTAATTATGTGAAATCCTATTGTATTTGTTGTGCAGTTAAATTACTGTATATTTGTACATTTTCACTGAAAAAGCACACAAAAATTTGCACACTCATATTCACACACATCACTGTACACACCATTTACACCTTGTATTTTTTACGATATGATACACACTATAGATTATGCATACAAACACATATACACACAGATCAAGAAAATTCACTATATAGACATACAGATACATAAAGAGATCGAAAAACAGTGAGAAAATTAGTAGAGAATTGGGAGAAAAGCATAAAATTCAACGTAAAACTAGTGAAGAAAATATGGTAAAAAGAAATTAAGAAAGAATTGAAAAGAGATTGGGAGCACGAGAGAGAAAAAAATAGGTGGGTTTTTAATTTGCTCGCGAACCCCATTGAACCGCCGACCACCCCACTGCGCGTCCAGATTTCACCGAAAAATGGCAAAAATTCACTAGAAACCCATAGCTGCGCCGCCCCCGCCCCTCTCTCCCCTTTCCCGTTGGCTGGTGCAACCCCTTTCTCCCTCACTGCCATGCCACCCCCTCTCTTTATTTTCCCTTCTCCATGGGTTGCTGCTTTATTTACCGGCCAAACCCCCCCTTCAAAACCACTCTTATCGGAAAATGACGAACTGCCACCGATTTTCCTTTTTCAAAAATCAGAATTAATGCTTAGTATTTGTATTGATTGTTATATTATTGTCTCCCTTAGATTTTTGATTTTGTGATTTTGCGTTCGAGTCAGATCTCGAGGATTTTTATATTTAATCAGTCTCGGTATATGTGTCTGGATTTGTATTATTTTTTTAAAAAAATATTTAGGAATTCCTAGTAAAATTAGTAAAATATGATTAGTTTTGTATATTTATATTATATTATTTTTATTTTATCTTATTTTTTTTATTTTTTATTTTTTATTTTTATTCTATCGTTATTAATAAAACTTTATAATTATTTGTTCAATTAATTTATCACCTTAATGATTTGCTTAAGTTTATTGTTAATATTAAGTAACATTTCAAATAGATAAAATTATTATGAGTTTACAAGTGATGAACCAAATCTTTTAACGTTAGTCAAATTTTAAGCACGTTTAAAATATTCGTTTCAATTAAGAATGTAGCGTACGCATCTTTTCGAGACATTTAAAATTCAAGGATGCAATAATGCGCCTTGGCAAATATTTTTCTAAATTTAACTTTCATCGATTTATTTAATATAAGATGTGTAAACAAATATTTTTGATATAATAAAAATGAGTAATTTTAGGCCTTAATATAATTTATCAAAATATTTTAAGTCAAGATAAATCAATAAAAGTGATTGTGCTAGAATCACGGGACTCGAGGGGTGCCTCACACCTTCTCCTTGGTTAACATAATTCCTTATCCAGTCTTCTATTTTTGCAGACCTTAATAAAGAGTCATTTTCTTTTGACTAGGGATTCAAAAAGGTGATTTGGAACACCATAACTCGATTCCAAGTGGTGACTCTGTAACTAAAATAATTCCTATTCAAAACTGTCACTTTAATTGGAAAAACCCTTCGACTTCGACCATTGAGCGAAAAAAGGGTGTGATAGGTTGCCTCCCATGCAGTGCTTGATTTAACGTCATGGCACGATACAATTGCCTTGATTACTTAGCCTTCATCAAGGTCAATCTCAGCTACTTCATTCAAGTCAATCTCAGCTACTTCATTCACACCTTCTATATTTCCTATATAGTTCTTCACTCTTTGTCTGTTTACTTTAAACGAGCGATCACCATCTCTCTTTAGTTCTAAAGCACAATTGGGGTAAACTCTTATAATGGTGAATGGACCCTGCCACCTTGTCCTTAGCTTACCTAGAAACAAATGAAGCTTGGAATTATTTGGTAGCACTTGGTCACCTTTTTCAAATACCCTCTTCTCAATCTTGAGTTCGTGATGCAACTTCATCTTTTCTTTGTATAGTGCTGAACTTTCGTATGCCCAGAGCTGGAATTCATCCAAATCATTGATGCTATTCAGCCTTGACTTTGCTGCATTCTTCCACTCTAGATTCAGCTTCCTTAACACCTATAGTACTTTATGCTCAAGCTCAATTTTAAATGGCAAGCTTTTCCATACACAAGATGATAAGGTAAATCCTCTATGGGGGTTTTGTAAGCTGTGCAATAAGCCCATAATGTATCATCTAACTTTATTGACCAGTCAGTCCTATTGCCATTTACAGTCTTCACCAATATGGACTTGATTTTTCTATTAGATACTTCAACCTATCCACTAGTCTGCAGATGATAGGGTGTTTCCACCTTATGGTTTACTCCATATTTTTCTAGCAGACTTTTGAATATGTAATTGCAGAAATGTGACCCTCCGTCACTAATAATAACACGTGGCATACCAAATCGAGAAGAGATGTTCTTTCACAAAAATGCAGTGACATTATGAGCCTCATTGTTAGGAAATGCAATTGCTTCCACCCACTTCGAAACACAGTCTACAACCACAAGTATGTATTTCATGCCAAACGAACTCAAGAAAGGTCCCATGAAATCTATGCCCCATACATCAAACACTTTTAATTCTAAAATAGGAGTTATAGGTAGTTCATGTCTTCTAGAAATAGTACTTTGTCACTGACATTGATCACAGGAAGACACGAAATCATGAGCATCTTTGTATATGGTTGGATAATAGTAGCCGCATTGCATGATTTTGTGAGCTGTACGGGAAAATCCATGATAGACCCAAACTAGTGATGAATGACAAGCCTTAAGTATGCTCATCATCTTCGCTTCAGGTATACACCTACGAATGATTCCATCTCCACAAATTTTATATAGGTAAGGTTTATCCTAGAAAAATTTCCTTACCTCATGCATGAACTTCTTCCTTTGCTGATATGAAAAATTTTATGGGACTAGATCACTGGCTAAGTAAGTTGCATAGTCTGCAAACCATGGAATTAAATCTTGGAAAGCTGTTAATATCTATTTATCTGGAAAACTATCATCAATCTCTAATCCAATAGCAACCTTCTGCATCGCTTCCTTCCTTAGTCTAGACAAATGATTTGTAACTTAATTTTCTGTGCCTTTTTTGTCCTTCACTTCAAAGTCAAATTCTTGCAACAATAGCACCCACCGAATAATCCTAGGCTTTACATATTTTATAGCCATTAGGTACCGCAATGCTGCATGATTAGTGTGCACAATCACCTTTGTCCCAATAAAGTACGATCTGAACTTTTCAAAAGCAAAAATCACTGCCAATAACTCTTGCTCCATCACGGTATAGTTCTTTTAAGCAGGATTTAGTTCCTTACTAGCATAGTATATGGGATTTAGGATATTTTCTTTTCGTTGTCTAAGTACAACCCATAAGGCCAATCTACTAGCGTCACACATAATCTCAAAAGGTGAAGACCAATCGGGAGACACAATGAAAGGAGCAGTTACTAACTGCTCTTTTAGGATTTTAAAAGCCTTCTTACATGCATCATAAAAATTCAATTTTACCTCTTTCTCAAGAAGCTTGAAAAATGGATTAGCAATCTTCGAGAAGTCCTTGATAAATCGCCTGTAAAAACGTGCATGCCCTAGAAAACTTTTAATTTCCTTCACAAAAATTGGGTAAGGAAATCTTCCAATCACCTCAATATTTGCTCGATCAACCTCTATGCCTCTCTTTGAGATCCTGTTCCCAAGCACAATTCCTTCTTTGACCATAAAATGGAACTTCTCCTAATTATGTACCAAACTTCATTCTTCACAACTTTGGAGAGCATCTTCCATGTGCTTTAGGTAGTCTTACAAAGAATTATCAACAACTGAAAAAGCATCCATGAACACTTCGATGGTGTCTTCTACCATATTAGAGAAGATTGGCATCATACATCTGCGAAATGTGGCTGGTGTGTTGCATAGTCCAAATGGCATGTGCTTGAATGGAAAAGTCCCATACGAACATGTAAAATTCATCTTCTCTTGGTCTTCGGTGCAATAGTAATATGATTATAGTCTGAGTACCCATCAAGAAAATAGTACCATCCTCTACCCGCTAACCTGTCTAACATCTAATCCATAAAGGGCATAGGAAAATGGTTCTTTCTGAGTCCATGCATTCAATTTTCTGTAATGCATGCACACTTTCCATCCAGTGACTGGACTTATAAGAACTAGCTCATTCTTATTATTAGGTACCACAATAATTCTGTCTTTCTTTGAAAAACATTATATCAGACTGACCCACTTGCTATCAATAATGGGATGCACTACACCAACATCCAACCATTTGATTATTTTTTTCTTCACCACCTCTTGCATAGGAGGATTCAATCGACGTTGATGATCAATAGATATAACATATTCCAATTCCAGTTGTATTTTATAAGTACACAAAAATACCTATAATATCTACAATAGACCATCCAATAGCCCTCTTGAAGTTTTGCAATACTGCCAATAATAGTTCTACTTCTGACTGTCTCAGATCAGCTGCAATAATAACTGAAAAAGTGTTGTTGGACCCTAAAAATGCATATCACAAGTGAGATGGGAGGGACTTCAACTCTAACACCGGTGGTTCATCAATGGATGGGCAAGAAGGTAGAGTAGTTCTACTCTTCAAGTCTAAATCAAGCTTTTTTGGTGCAAAATCATAACTACTCCCATATAGTTCACTTACTAACTCCTCATACTCCTCGATACCATCAAAGTAAAAATTTATGATTACAGCTGCCAATGCTTCAACACCTAGTCTCTCTTCAATATAAATAATCGCATCAGAACCATCATTCCATAAAGTAACTACATCAACATCATGGAATGAATTTGCCTCCTCATCATATATATCAATCACAGATATCACTCTCAATTTGTCAGGCTGCTTCATAGATTTGCATACATTAAATATCACTTGTTCATCATTGTGTCTTAGCATCATATGTCCTTTCTTCAGATCAATCAACATCCTACCTGTAGCCAAAAATAATCTTCCCAAAATAACTGGGACCTAAAAGTCCACTTCACAATCTAATATAACAAAATCAACAGGAAATATCAAAGAAGAAACTTTTACCAAAATTTCATAAAGGATACCAACATGATTCTTTACTCTTATGTCAGCCATCATTAGTCTCATGGTAGTTGGTTTGGGAGATCCCAACCCCAATTGCTTGAGTATGATAAAGGGAATGAGGTTGACGCTATCCCCCAAATAACATAATGCTCAAGTGAAGTTGAAAGACCTAATAATGCAAGGTATCATGAAAGAGACAGGATCCTTCTTCTTCTCTACCAAAGATCTAGTAACTACAACACTGCAATGATGAATATTGTCGACTTCCACATAACAGACTAACATCTTCTTAGTGATCAAATCCTTTATGAATTTTACATATCATGGCATCTTCTCCAATGCCTCTACAAGCGGTATGTTGACAATCAACTCTTTTAACATAGAAATTTTTATTTGATACTCACCATCTTGTTGTTTATTTTTTAGCCTTTGTAGATAAGGAGGAAGGGGTTTCAAAATGTGCTTCAACACAGAATCTATAGCCTTCTCTTCTCCTTCATTCTTCTTTCTACTTCTCCCTTTATCATCTGATGTCCGAGTGGTAGTGGCATGGCATTGGCTATCATTTTTGGGGTTTACCACTATATTGCATGAAAGAGTGACAAGCTGTCTCCAATTTACTATGGCTGACATCTGAAAAAATTGTTACTCCAACTGCATAATTGTTGTAGCATGTAAATCAACTTTCTACTTTAATCCTGACAGATTAACTTTGATATCCTTCAGGCAGTTCTCTTGATTTTTTTGTCCTTTGACCAACATAGACAAAAGGTTCTTTGTATCTCGACTACCTGTTGTAATATACTTGTCACTCTTCTCCTTATAGTCATTTTTGTTCCGCCAATCACCATCTCTTTCTCTTCTCCTATCTTCGTGTCTATCATTATAATAGTTCTGACCTTAATTCCCTTTTCCTTGGGCTCAGAAATCTGCCTATGTATAATAAAGATACTTTGCCTCTTCTTCATATTCGATCTCAAATAGTTTAGAAGTAGTCCCCTATGCCACAACTACATTCACCTTCTCAACACTCATTGATGCAAATTACTTTATAAGCAACCCAATATCTGTTTGAAGCTGTGCAACCTGTTGTGCTGCTATATCATTCACTGCTCCATAAGTATTTGATGCTCTAATACCTTATGTACCACCACTATGTTCTGAATCTCTAGTATTCCATCCTCTATTGGTCACATCAATGTCATCTATTATTTCCTGTGTAGCATCCCAATGAAGACGCATAAATTCTCCTCCTGAAATTGTATTTTCCATAGCTCTCGAACTGTCATTTAGTGATCTATAGGAGATTTTTGACAAGTTAGATCCTCTAATTGGTACCATGCTCAGCTTCTTATTGAATTTAAACCATGCCTCATATATAGACTCAACAGGTAACTTTTTGAAATTATAAATTTTATCCTTTAACTGTAGTATCTGTGCAGGAGGGAAGAATCTACCCAGAAACTATTTTTTCAACTCGTGCCAAGTAGTGATAGATCCTCTTGGGAGTTTCCCTAACCATAGTGATGCTTCACCTATCAAAGAAAGTGGGAACAACCTCAATCTCAATGCTTCTTGGTCAACCCCAGGAATAGTATAAGATGTGTAGATCCTGAGAAAATTTGCAATGTGCATGTTCGCGTCATATTTCGTTGCACCCGAAAATAGACCCTTCAGATTCAACAATTGGATCATTGCAGTAGTGATATCAAACTTCACATTAAAGGCTAAGGCGAGAGGAATAATGGCTCTAGACTCAGTAGGTTTAACATAACCCAGATCTTTATCCTCCTCCTAATATGGGTATAAGTGTTGATATGCTAGAATAAATAGAGCTCTTCCTCTCTGAATTCGATGATCAATAACCTGTCTAGGCCTGACTAGTTCACTTTCCTGAGCTAAATTTGCCTCTGCAGTAAGTCTGGCATCTTCAACTTCTCTATGTTCTTGCTCTAATAATTGTTGTGTCTATAAATCTGCAATATTCTGTAGATCTAATAGATCACGTGAGAGTGACACATTCAGATCCACAGGTGGGGTATCTTAAACACCTTCATGAACTTGTCCTGATATCCTTCTCAGTGTTTGAAGGATTCTCTCTAGTTCTGGATCAAAGAGGAGAAAATGATTGCCTCTACTCGTAGTACTTAGCATACACTAGCGAGTGGAAAAGAAAAAAATAAAAATTTTAAACCCACGAACTTCACCAATTCAATTTACTACTCAAACCATCTTCCCCTGCAACGACGCCAAAATTTGATGTCCCCAAAAACTACACTCCAATTAGAAGTATAATACAGTCGATTGCAAATATAATAACCCAACTAGGTTGGGGTCGATCCTACAGGGGAAATGTGAATAGTTGCTTGACTTTATGTAATCCGCGAGCAGTGTAGGAAAGTAAATGGGGGATTTTAATATCCATTGCAAGTAGTAACCAAACTCTTGAGTGCTTTTGAGTTGTAGACAATTTGAGATGAACACTAGGTTTGTGTTACCCCTGGATTCTCAACTCAGTAAATTTCTCATGATCAATCCAACTGTTCTATTGTTTTGCATGCAAAGTCTACAAGATAGGTATTATCGGCCACCTGGTAAGCGTGAAGATAAATTTCACCCTTTATCGGGTAAGTCTCAGGGTGTCGCCTTATTGCTCCTTTCTATAACATCAGTTCACTATCACGGGGTGGGATCAAGTGATTAGATGAGATTACGTGAACTAAAAGGTGGAGGTGAATTCTAAATCACTGTCCTAATCTTTTTTTCCCAATCACAAGCACCCTTGTAAGGATGGATGCAAATACAGGCTATCTCGAGTTACTGTAGATACTTGAGATTAATTGTCTCGAAGAAGATTAAGATTCATGTAGAAGCCTTAGAAAAGATGAGTTTCACACTTCCTTTATGTAGCTAATCCACCAGGGTTCCCATAACCCTAGTCAAGGATATTAGCCGCTCATGTTTGTTCAAGAAACTATGATTCTCAATGAAGAACACATAAAATCAATTGCACAAGAATAAGATAATTAAAATCCAAAGTCTTTAATTGAATAAACTATAAAATTTCAAGAACAATTGTAAAAGTATTGTAATAATATGTAAAAGAGCGTAAAAGAACGTAACCTAATAAAAGATAAACCCTAGGTTTTTTATAGTATCTCAAAATAATATTAAAATCCTAATAAAAGAAGAAAAGGTTAAGTTATGTTGGTAGTCGGTACGACTCGCACTTCACTCATATCGAAATTATATAAGTCATACCCTGCCTTCTCGTATCTATTCTAGTGTCTCATCTCCCAAGGCTTTAACTTTCTTTTTAGCATACGACTTCTTCTTAGGAGTCGTACCTGACTACACGACTCGTGTCCTTCACCCGTATCCAACTGGGACCTTTGTCTTTCCAATATTTGACCATTGGTTTGTATAAGACATCCCTATAAGTTTGTATAAGACATCCCTATAAAAGTTGTACTTAGACTTTTGACTCGTATACTTCTGAAAATTCAATCTTTGAACAGTAGCTTAGGTTCTGTTATGCTTACAAATTCTCTATACGACTTGTATCCTATCTGATGACTCGGATATTTGAGTCATATCTTACCCAAACTTGGCTTTACAGGTTTACCTTTCATTTTGTTGTGAGTAAGATTTAGTACACGAGTTGTATCGGATGGGTACGATTCATGAGCTGACTCGTATACTGCTCAAAGTTGGTCTTTTTTTCTCTTTTCGTTCAAACACTGTTGTAAACCTGTTTTACCTACAATTCACACCAAAGTGCATCATAGACAACAAAATATCCTAAGTTCATACACAAATTTGCAGTTTTAAGCATCGAAAGTGTCGTGTTTCCATGCCACATCAGTAGCCTTCTAGTTGCTTTATTGGAGAGCACTTTTCTGGCCTTCTAAGAGCTTTAGTGGCCATTACCAGATCAGTGTGTGGCGCTTTAACAACAAGTTGGCCGCTAAAGAACAATAATCTTTAGCGCTGGCTTGTCTACTTTAGTGGCCTACCACATAAGCGTGGGTACCGCTTTAGCAGCACCTGGTCACTTTAGCGTTGAAAGCTAAAGAAGCCCAGTGCCTAGCGGCACCTGGAGCCTTGTAAATTCCCCACTTAGACCATTTTATCCTATTTTCACAAATTTTTTAGAGAGTAGATCCCTAAAAAGTGTGGATGCCTGGGGGAAATAAGAGTAGGTGATTTTGGGGTGTTCATAAGTTTGAATAACGTGTTTCTTCTCTGAATTCTTCAATCCCTTGGTAAATTTCTCTATTAATTCTCAAAATCTCTAAAATATTGGTGGATTAATTTTAGCACTATTTCAGTTTGGAATTAGCCCATTATTGAGGGTAAATATTCCTTGAGCATAGAGGACTCATTAACGATTTTGAAAGAGCAATTCTGCAAGCAGGTCACACTTGGGATTTTTACGTAATTTTAGAACCGAAGAACAAAATGCAATATGGATATCATTATTTTTGTATTGATGAGTATATTATTATTTATGTAGCATGACATCTTGCGGAAGCACTTTGGAAGGGAAATTCATCTATTTAGCAGATTTCATCGGGCATCTTCATCATTGAGGTTGGCTAGGTTTACCCTTCTCTTAATTGAGCTTAGTCATAGTATACTTATGATAATGTTTTAAATAGGGGTTGTGAATTGGGTTTTGAAGGAGTAATTATTTTAAATTAGGACTTCTAGTATTTTAAGCAACCATAACTTAGGCGTAATTGGTTTAGTTACTTATGTTTAGGATAGAATTGCTATCTTAGGACTTAATATGGCTCATTAAATATCTCTAAGTGGATTTAAGTTCCTTATCCTAGTTCGGGGTAGAGTTTGTCCTAGAACAAATTTCAAGGATTAGAAGTGGTCCCCCCCGGCCACCTTAGGCCAGGACTATTATTAGCTTCTTTTAGCTTTATAGGTGTATTGTATCCTTTAAATTGTATAATTGGTAACTTGAAAAAGGTTGTTTACATGGTACTTTTTCTATTTTGGTACTTGGGAGTTGATAGTAGTTCCGGTTCATGTCCGGCATTGATGGTCTTTTATGACGGTTATGGAATTGGTTCTAATCCTAGGTTTATGGTATGGAAGGATTCTTGGCTATGGAATGAAAAGCAGTTATTTCATATATTTTCCATTATTTTTTAATTTTTGATTCCACCCTCTGGGCTTATAGGGGTCCACGTTAGGTTATTTACTTTTCTGTACTTACTGGCTTATAGGGGCTAGTTTTGTAGTGATAGTTATATGTTCTTTACATTATTTTTCTAGATTATTTATTTACTTATTTACAACATTTGGAGAATTATCCTAGGTTTTTCCTTCTTCCATGACTCATGCTTATCTATCTTACATATTTGTTGTACTTATATTATGACTTATCTTAGTCGATCTATGCAACCTGCTGTCATGAACCGAACAAGGGGCTAGTCTTGATGGGTATCTCAAGTCTGCCAAGGATCGGAGAGCACCCCTATTAGTCTAGCCAATGAGAACACAATATAACTGGCAGTGGATGAGTTTCAAATATATAATAAGATAGAGAGGAGTTCTGAACATATAACAAGATAGATGAATCAATAATAGGAAGGATCTAAGAATCCAAAACACAATCCAACCACAGTTTGTCCACAAAAGTCTCTAAGAAACCAAACACCAGCCTAAGATGGGACGTGCCCTTGACCATAGCCAAAAGAACCCATAGAAAATAGTCTAAGAAATAAATGAAACAAGACCATAAAATGAGGGTATTTCGGAGTATGGATGCTCACCACTTCAAGCTGACTCACGAATGATCTAAAAATCACCAACCATTGCGCAGGGAAACAGAAATGTCTCCAGACCCTTTATCGCGTGGGGATATAGCATCCAAGGATGGTTAGAGGGGTGAGCACTAGCATGTAACTCAAGGAAGGATAAAGTAATGCCATGATCAAATCAGTCCAAAACCATTCAAAACCAATACACACAATCATATACATATATATGTAACATATCGGGATATGGAACAAGGCTTAGCATGAGATTTAAAATATTAGCATGGATTGTGTAGCTCAAACCATCATCTAACACCCACAGGATATATGGGTCCAGTTCTCTTCCTGCTGGGAGGGCACTAGTGCGTGTTAACTACATGAACTAGGGGTATCAAGGAAGACCAGGAAATTCCCCGACCCCACACCATTCTAAGGTACATATATATATATATAGTGTTAACTATACACACGGTAATCAAGCCCCCACGTCGGCAAATGTAGTTTTTTAGTAATCGTCCTTCCTGGGACTTACACCTTCACGCTGAGATACACAAGCCCCATTAAGTGTAATTAAAACATTTACACACAACCCATCCGTTAAGACAAGGAATATCCATTAAGGCATATACCATCGGTATCATCATATGATTATTCTTGCAAGCTTATATAATTGTGCCATTCCAATTCCATCACCTTGGGGGAATGCCACAACCTCCGTAATTTATCAAGTCTATTTGGGGGAATGCCTCGACCCTCATAAACTGAGATTTATCAAGTCAATCTTGGGGAATGACTCTACCCCCACAAAAATTATGATTTAAGTCAAAATATGGCCATTATGGCCTTCCAAAATCATTTGTGTGCCATTTAGCCATTTATGCAAGGCAATAGTTCCAAGAGTGGATTCAATACGGATATATTCATGTTTCAAAATCAATTTATAAAGTTGGGTTGAGGTTATTACCAATTACAAACCAATATCATCAATTTGGGGGAATGCCATGACCCACATTCCATTCACTAGGACCATGCATAAATTTAGTCAAAAATTATGAGGTAAAGCACGAATAACAATTTCAACCCATGGGAAAGCCAACCAATTAATATTCATTCAAAACCCTCAACCCATCATTTAAAACCCAACAAGTAAATTCCATTTACATCATGATTAAACACATTCTTTCTACAAAATAAGTTTTAGGGAAGAGATACATGCCTGAGATACCAAAGATTATGGAGAAGAAACTAATCTTTTGACCCCTAGGTGCTCAATCCATTGAAAACCTTAGTTGTTCTTGACTTGGGGATTTTGAGAGAAGAATAATATTTATTTTATGATAATTTGGTGATAATAGGGCTACAAGAGTGGTTTAAGTCATGGAATAGAAGTTTGATGGAAGAAAAAAACAATTTGCGCTTACTGAGAACGTGTAGGAAAACTGTCCCCAGTCTCTACGGGTCACGTCTCGAATCGTGACGTCTGGGTATGAGTCATTACCTAGACTCATTGTTTGATCAATGAATTAGGGCAACCTTACTTCTAAGGTCATGAGTCACACCCTATGACTCATGACCAGACTTAACGACTCGTAGGGTCCTAATCGTCGTCATAGCAGAAATAATGTACCATAACATTGGTGGGACCATGAGTCTCTCCTTATGAGTTATGACTTATAATGTCTCCCCAAGACTCGTGAGGTCCTTTTCGTGAAATCAACAAAAACATTGACCAAGTTATTTGTTTGCCTACGACTTGAGCCCTATGACTTCGTTAGGTGAGTCGTAGCCTGGGCAGTAAGCTCAATTCAAAATTTTTAGAGGCAAAAATCTGGGGTGTTACATTACCCCCAGGATTATTTGTCCCAGAATGAGGAGTCAAGGAATCCATTAGCACGAATGTAAGGCAAGAATGAAATAAAAAAACAATTAACAATGTCAAAAAATAAAAAGAGTAGGAAAAAATATACCTTAACCACGATTATCCAACTCGGGGAACAAGAATGGATAATTGGACCTCATGTCCTCTTCAGCTTCCCAAGTAGATTCTTCCACCAAAAATAATACATCAATAACCCTTAAATATAACCACGCTTCTCAACTATGCTTTTAGCAATGAATACAACACCACACCATTTCAATCTCCTAATTCCCCCGTGAAACACATAACTACAAGAGTCTAAGTATAACCACATATTTCTTCTATGTTAAAGCTCAACTCAGAGTTAAAGGTACTAGTGTAAGCTATGGGACCCTATACTTTTCACCCTTCCAATAACACTACTCCATTTCTTCACTACATCTCCCCTTCTTAACTATTTCACTTAACAAAAGTTCATCATACCCTTTCACCTTCATCTATGGCCTTAGCCCGAGTAATCACCCCCAAAATTTTTACATCAAGAACATCCCCTCCCTTATCTATAGAATTACTGCACTTCCATAGCCACTACCACACTACCAAAAGGAGGGTTACTTTGAAACTAGGGTACAAACATCAAGGATGAGAGGGTTACTTTTTAATTATGACTCCTATCAATCGTTCTACTCAAAGTGAGACCCATGAAATGAGACATGATACAATAGGCATAAAATACTTTATAGCATCCACCTAGATCATAAATAGAGGGTCGTTCTGGTATAAGCATAATATAGCATGAGTTCTTCAGAATGGCACAGTGAGAAACACGAGTGGATGTATCACGAGTCATACAACATAAAGATGAGACTTATATATATTTAAGAAATAAGACAAGGACCGCCATTTAAAACTATTGCCTCTTATTATAAGGACTGAGAATGGTAGTAAGCTTGCATATATAGCATCACTTTAGGCTAAAAGATGACATAAAATGAATCGGTAGAAAATAAAATGTATGGTTTCTTAGGATCAAGCATAAAGTGAGACATGGGTTTATGGATCGTGTGCGTCATAACATAGAGCTTGAATATTTGGAAGCTTGGATTTCTGAGAACCGTTATTGGTTCTTGGTTAGGGGTTTGAGCATAGACATAAGTTGCATAGAGAACTCAGACCTCATGCATAGGCAAAATTTTAACACTTAAGACATTGGTAGGATTCCCTCTTAAACCAAAGTAGGAGGAATTTGCTAGATTAAGAGTAGATTTACCATGACTCTTTCTTGAAAATTAAGATCAACCTTGGTTCACCATCCCCCCTTTGGCTCAAGGTCACCATCCTATACTAGCAGACATAACTTCTCGTTAAACCTATAAGTACAACACTTTGTACCATAGGGTATCACCATGTACATGCACTAGGTAAACATGGCACTTGTATACTTAAAACCTCATCTAACAAGATACTACCTGGGGCTCTACATAATCTTATAAACTTAATACTCTTATCCACGTAATGAGTTAGCCCCATTTCATTGCTTCAACACTAGACCTCCGGTATATATCACAATTACCCACTCCAATATTTTATAGGTTATCAACCTAATCTTTTTCACATATCAAATCAAGCCTACAAATTCAATCCTATAAATCCTTGCATCACTATCCTCAAGCTAACATTCTTATCTCCACCATCAACAATTAAGGTTCAATCTTAGGGTCTAACAATAATCATGCACCACCAATGAAATATCCCGCATAATATACTAGTCCATCTAATAGAGAATATAACCTAAAATTCCTTATTTAACTTAGATATGGCCCAAAGAACATTCTTTTTCACAACAACCTTATTTTATTACCGATAGTCAATACACATTTCAAGAGACCCATCTATCTTACGCATGAAAATCACAGAAGCATCCTATAAAGACACACTACGGTGGATGAAACCTTTATCAAGAAGATATTTTAATTACTCCTTAACCTCTTTCAACTCAGTCGAAGCCATTCTAAATGGAGGAATAGAAATAGGACGAGTGTCCAGTAGAAGATCAACCCCAAAGTCTATTTCCCTATCGGGAGAAATACCAGAATAATCTTTGGGAAACACTTTGGGAAATTCCTTAACCACTGAGACAAATTGCAAGGAAGGACTTTCAGAACTAGAATCCTTCACCTAAACTAGATGATATAAACACCCCTTTGGAAGTCAAATTCTGGTCTCGAAGATATGAAATAAACCTTTCCTTAGTTATTAGGGAACTACCTTCCCACTCAATCATTGGTCCACTTGGGAATTAGAAACTGACCCTTCGAGTCCTATAGTTCAAAGAAACAAGCATGAGTGAAGCCAATCCATCCCTCAAGAGTACATTAAAATCTATCATATCTAGCTTTTTTAGGTTTATTAGGGTCTCCCTATGAAAGATAGGCACCACACAACCCCTATAAAATTTTCTAGCCATAATAGAGTCACCTACAAGAGTAGACATAGAAATGGGATCCAAAATACTCTCTGAACCAAAACAATAATGAACAGCCATAAAAGGGGTCACATAGGAAAATGGTAGGACCCAGATCAAGCAGACCATACACATTACGAGATAAAGTCTATAACATACTAGTAACAACATCAGGAATGCCTCCAATTATTGATGGGTTACTAAAGCATAGAGTCAATTTTGGCCAGTGCCAGTACTAGAAGTAGACTCCTTTGTTACTAGGTTGGAGAAGTAACAATCAGAACCTTATTAGTTCCCGTGGAAACACTAGCAGAAAGATAATGTTGCTTCATATGACCAGGCTGCCCACATTGGAAGCACAATTTCCTTCCCTTAGAACAATAACCACAGTGTAGCCGATCGTAGAATCTACAAGGATGATAGGGTGGGGCTGACTGAGCTCCTATACTTTAACCCTACTATTGGCCCAAAATATATGATTACTAGAAGACTTAGGATAACGAGCACTAAAAGTTGAATGGACACTCCCCAATTTCTTTCTTTAGTCCACTATCCCTTATCTCTACCACTATCATATTGATTCGCACCCTACCCTAAATACCTGATCCTCTTACTCTACCTCTCTTCCATCTTCGCTTGATTCTTTCTCCTATCAACCGGACTAGACTAACGTGATAGAGAGGTCACTAATTGGGTCAAAAAATAAATCAAATGGCAAAACTCAACATTAGACACTTCACCCTAATAAATTGGGGCATGAGTATCATCAACCCAATCGAGGAAGGCTAGTAGGAATGGTGGAATTTTACAAGGGTCTATACAATCAGGAGTAGGGACCCTAGATCGGGTCTATAATCTATAGACAAGATGAGCTCCATCCACATTATCCTCAGGAGGGACAAAAGAGTTTCTATGAGCATAAGATCTTTGAGAAGGCATTGTCTGAAATATGATTAACCAGAAGTTAGAGATTTTTTAAGACTTTAGAATATATAGCCTGAAAATAAAACACAAGAAAATGAAATATTCCTAAATGCCTCATAGCCTCTCCCTTATAAGTGTGGTGTGATACATTCCATAAAAGAGAATCTACTTTACACGTCTTTATACAAAACCAATGACCATGAACCTACGCTCTGATAGCAAGCTTGTCATGACCCAAACCAAGGCCTAGTCATGATGGGTATCTCAGGTCCACCAAGGACTGAATACCACCCCCATTAGCCTATATGACCAGAACACAATACAACTAACATAGGATGAGTTTCAAACATATAATAAGAAAGAGATGATTTTAAAACATATAATAAGATAAAGATGTGTTATGAATATATAACAAGATAGAAGAATCAATAACAAGAGAGATCTAAAAATCCATCACACAATCCACCTACACTTTGTCCAAAAAAGCCTCTAAGAAACCAAACATCAACTTAAGCTGGGACATGCCCCCGACCATAGCCAAAAGAACCCATAGAAAATAGTCTAAGACATAATGAAATAAGACTATAAAATGAGGGTCTTTCAGACAATGGAAGATCACCACTTTGACCTGACTCACAGATAATCCATAAATCACCAACCACTATATAAGGATACAAAAGTGTCTTTGACCCTGCATCGCGTGGGGATATAGAGTCTAGGAATGGTTAGCGAGGTGATTGCTAGCATATAACTCAGGAAAGGGTTAAAATAATGCCATGATCAAATAAGTCCAAAACCATTCAAAACTAATGCACACAATTATATACATATATATATATGTAACATTCTAGGATAGGGAAAAAGGTTTGTCATGAGATTTAAAACATTAGCCTAGACTATGTAGCTTAAACATCATCTAACATCCATGGGCTATATGGGTCCAACTCTTTCCCTATTGGAAGGGCCCTCACGCATGTTAGCCATATAAACCAAGGATATCAAGGAAGACCAGGGAATACCCCCGAGCCCACTCCATTCCTTGATACATATTTGTATAGTATGAACTATGCACATTGTCATCAAGACCCCCACACCGGCAAATGAGGTTTTCAATGTTCGTTCTCCCTGGGACTTACACCTTTACAGTGAGACACATAACCCCTGTTAATACAAATTAAAACATTTATACACAACCCATAAATTAAGCCAAGGAATTAGTCGTTATGTATATATCATAGGTATCGTCATACCATTATGCTTGCAAGCTTATATTATTATGCCATTCCAATTCCATCACCTTAGGGGAATGCCTCGACCCCTAAAATTTGTCAAGTCAGTTTAAGGGAATGAACCAACCCCCATAAATTGAGATTTAAGTCAAAACATGGCCACCAAGGCTTTCTGAAATTATTTGTATTCCATTTATGCAATCGAATAGTTCCAAGAGTGGATTCAATATACATATATTCATGTTTTAAAATCATTTTATAAATTTGGATTGAGGTTATTACCAATTCCAAACAAAAATCATTAATTTGGGGGAATGCCATAACCCCCACCCTATTCACCATGCCCATACATAAATTCAGTTTAAAATCATGAGGTAAAACATGAATAACAATTCTAAACCATGGGAAAACAAACCAAGTAATATTCATTCAAAAACCTCAACCCATCATTCAAAAACCTTAACCCATCAACCAAGTAATAGTCATGATGGGTATCTCAGGTCCACCAAGGACCGAATACCACCCCCATTAGCCTAAATGACCAGAACACAATATAACTAACATAGGATGAGTTTCAAACATATAATAAGAAAGAGATGATTTTAAAACATATAATAAGATAAAGATGTGTTCTGAATATATAACAAGATAGAAGAATCAATAACAAGAGAGATCTAAAAATCCATCACACAATCCACCTACACTTTTTCCAAAAAAGCCTCTAAGAAACCAAACATCAACTTAAGCTGGGACATGCCCCCGACTATAGCCAAAAGAACCCATAGAAAATAGTCTAAGACATAATAAAATAAGACTATAAAATGAGGGTCTTTCAGACAATGGAAGATCACCACTTTGACCTGACTTACAGACAATCCAGAAATCACCAACCACTATATAAAGATACAGAAGTGTCTTTGACCCTGCATCGCGTGGGGATATAGAGTCTAGGAATGGTTAGAAGGGTGATTGCTAACATATAACTCAGGAAAGGGTTAAAATAATGCCATGATCAAATCAGTCCAAAACCATTCAAAACCAATGCACACAATCATATATATATATATATATATATGTAACATTCTAGGATAGGGAAAAAGGTTTGTCATGAGATTTAAAACATTAGCCTAGACTATGTAGCTTAAACATCATCTAACGCCCATGGGCTATATGGGTCCAACTCTTTCCCTATTGGAAGGGCCCTCACGTATGTTAGCCATATAAACCAAGGATATCAAGGAAGACCAGGGAATGCCCCGACCCTACGCCATTCCTTGATACATATTTATATAGTATGAACTATGCAAACTGTCATCAAGACCCCCACACCGACAAATGAGGTTTTCAATGTTCGTTCTCCCTAGGACTTACACCTTTACAGTGAGACACATAACCCCTATTAATCCAAATTAAAACATTTATACACAACCCATAAATTAAGCCAAGGAATTATTCGTTATGTATATATCATAGGTATCATCATACCATTATGCTTGCAAGCTTATATTATTATGCCATTCCAATTCCATCACCTTAGGGGAATGCCTCGACCCCTAAAATTTGTCAAGTCAGTTTAAGGGAATGACCCAACCCCCGTAAATTGAGATTTAAGTCAAAACATGGCCACCAAGGCTTTCCAAAATCATTTGTATTCCATTTATGCAATCGAATAGTTCCAAGAGTGGATTCAATACATATATATTCATGTTTTAAAATCATTTTATAAAGTTGGGTTGAGGTTATTACCAATTCCAAACAAAAATCATTAATTTGGGGGAATGCTATAACCCCCACCCCATTCACCATGCCCATGCATAAATTCAATTCAAAATCATGAGGTAAAACATGAATAACAATTCTAAACCTTGGGAAAACAAACCAAGTAATATTCATTCAAAAACCTCAACCCATCATTCAAAACCCAACAAGTGAATTCCATATACATCATGATTAAACACATTCTTTCTATAAATTAAGTTTTAGGGAAAAGATACTTGCCTGAGATATCAAGGATTATGGAGAACAAACCAATCTTTTGACCCCTAGGTGCTTAATCCTTGAATACCCTAATTGTTCTTGACTTGGGTATTTTTAAAGAAGAGTAATGTTTATGTGATGATAATTTAGTGATAATAGGGATGCAAAAGTGTTTTAAGTCATGTAATTGAAGTTGTATGGGATAAAAGAGTGATTTTCCCTTATTGAGAACGTGCACGAAAACTGTCCCTAGTCACCACGGGTCTCATCACGACTCATGATGTCTGGGTATAATTCGTTGCCTAGACTCGTATTCTGGGAAATAACTCTGGGAAACTTATTGCTAAGGTCATGAGTCACACCCTATGACTTGTGATCTGACCTGATGATCCGTAGGGTCCTAGTTATCATAGTAGAAATAATGGACCATCAAATTGGTGGGACCACGAGTCTCTCCTTATGACTCGTAATGTCTCCCCACAACTCATGAGATCTATGTTGTACGTCAACAAAAAATTTGGCCAAATTACTAGTGTGCCTGTGACTCAAGCCCTATAATTCGTAATGAGACCATGAACCTCGTTAGGTGAGTCATAGCCTGGGTAGTGAGCTCAAACTCAGAAATTTTAGAGGCAAACATCTAGGGTTTTAAGACTACTAAGTACCCATGGCTCTGGTACTCATACTACCTTTCTATATATTTTTGGTGCATATCCATGTACTAATAGCCACTGTTGACACTGAGATCATGCTGAGTTAGGTTCGGAAATAGGTTGAGCTCTCAGAGTTGGAGTTTCCCCTTTTTTTTTCTAGCTATATCTAGTCTTTTATTATTTGAGGCTAATTTGTATTTGAGTATTATAGTACTCATATTCCTTTTGTTAGTTTCTTTTGTACTAACACTACTAGGTCATGAGATGTTATCTTTACCTTATTTATCCTTCTTATTAGTACCGTTATCATTATTATTTACTTGATTTATTATTGTAAGTCTTTACTTGTAATTTTGTGGCTTTTATGATTTTACCAACAAATTAGCCCATTATTCATAGCCCCGGGCTATGGTTTGGCTTACCTACTAGTAGATAAAGTAGGTTCCATCATGGCTCACAAATTGGGTTGTGACACCCATTGACACTCCTATGGATTCAAATGCTAAACTTCTGCATGGATAGGGGAATCTACCCAGTGATCTTGGAAGATATATGTGGTTGGTTGGAAAGTTGATTATCTCACAGTGACTAGAAATAACATATATTTTACTATGAGTGTTGTAAGTCAGTGTTTAAATCCCCCTATGATAGTTATTAGGATACTTTTGTTTGTATTTTGTGATAAATAAAGTCAGCTTTGGGTAAAAGACCACTCTTCGAGGATCGAGGCTATGAGCAAATCATTAGATATGAAGATGCTGATTGGGTAGGATCACCTTTTGATAGATGTTCTAAATCCAGATAGTTTAATTTAGTAGGAGGTAATTTGGTATCTTAGAAATGTAAGAAACATAGTGTGGTTTCTTGATTTAGTGCGGAAACAAAATATCAAGAAATGGTTGTAGAAACTTGTGATCTAGTTTGGATCAAACAGTACTAAGATAACTAAAATTTGGA
Source organism: Capsicum pubescens (assembly GCA_030864215.1). NCBI lineage: Eukaryota > Viridiplantae > Streptophyta > Magnoliopsida > Solanales > Solanaceae > Capsicum > Capsicum pubescens. Next base: position 219,602,272 of record CM061549.1, on the reverse strand, counting down.
GAAACTAGTTAGATGGAACTTGTGTATGATAATTAAGTAGCCCTTCATATCACATCAAATCCAGTGTTTCATGATAGGACTAAGCATATAGGGTTTGGTTATCACTTTGTCAGAAAAAAGATACTCTTAGGAGATATTGTTACAAAATTTGTGAATTCAAGTGATCAACTTATAGATATATTCACCAAGTCCCTCACCAGTCCTCGTATTAATTATATTTGTAATAAGATAGGTACATATGACTTGTATGCACCGTCTTGAGGAGAGTGTTAGAATATGAGTAGGAATAAAAATAGTATATAAAATCCTACTTAGAAAAGGGTTGTAATGTAGTGTCTGTAAATAGGGTCTCAATGTAATTATGTAGATACATAATTTTATAAAAACTTTCTCCATTATTCCCACAGTATCTACCAAAGAAGTTAAAGTTGCAGTGTTTGTGCTAAATAGTGACAGTGTTGGAGGGCCAGATGGCTACACAAGTACTTTTGTTCAGATTGCTAAGATACAATAGGTAAAGATGCCTTTACTATGATTAGTGATTTTAATTATTAACATCTACTCAAGTACATCAGACATACAAATCTGGTTACCAAAGGAGAGGTAAGTACTTTTTCAGACTTAAGAACTATAAGTCTGAGTAATTTCATCAATAAGTTGTTCACAAGAGTGATCCATGAAAAGTTAGTTGGCTTTATACACTACTTGATATCTCATAACCAATCTTGATTTGTGAAACAGAGGAGTATTGTGAAAAATACCTTACTTAAATAGTAAACTATTACAAATATAGGATTGATAACTAAGGCAAGTCAATGTAGTTATTAAATTAGATATATACAGGAGGCCTATGATAGGTTGTCTTGGTTCTTATTACACAGTTTCTTAGGATAATGGGATTCTATGAGGGTGTATAAGTATGATATTTGAAATCATCTCTAGTAATTTATACTCAATATTGGTAAATGGACAAACTATGGATTCTTCAAATCCCCTAGAGGAGTAAAATAAGGTAATCAACTCTATCACACTTTATTTATCTTGGTTGATGATGTGATGTTTAGACGGTTGAATAGATTGCATAATGACTTATGGTTATGTGGATTTGGGCAGCCAAAATAGAATCCAAAGATTAACTATTTAGCATATGCAAATAATGAAATTGTATTCTCTTTTTCTTCTGCTATGTCAATCATGGATATTTTGACAGAGTATGGAAATACTTTTGGTAAAAAAATTAACAAGGATAATAGTGATATCTACTTGCATCATTTGGGGGATTAAGATATTGTAGACAAGGCACAACTTGTGACTGGTATTGGTTGGCAAGAAATATTTTCAACGTATTTTACTCTGAACTTATTAGGAAGGTGATGGATAAGCTGGAATTATGGAAGCATAAATCTTTTCTTATGGTGGAAGGGTTGTGCTAATATCACATGTGTTGTAGGGGATACATTTACACTTGCTGCCAGCTATGGACCCTTCTACGTATGTTTTTGAAAGCATACATAAGATATTTGCCCATTTTTTTAACAATATAGTGGAGATATAAGAATACATTGGGCCAAGTGGTTGCATCTATGCTTACAATAGGATAAAAATGGGCCAGGATGCACATGTCCTACATGGAAAATCTCATTTTCAAATCGTGTGAGATTTGTCATGTAGGATGTGTGTGTCTGCTTGTTCAAACTTATGATAGTTGGGCGACATATATTTTAGATAAGGTCAAGTTAAAAGACCTATTTATGTATTATGCTTTCATTATCAGAATCCCTTTATTGTATTTTGAGTTTTGTTGATTCCCAAACTAGTATGCAAGGGACCTAGTTCATGTTGTACCAATTCAAAGATAAGTCAACTATGTACAACTATAAGTAGTATTATCTATAGTTGGATGGTAGCTCTACAGTAAAGATGCAGTTGTCCTGCTAAACCTCGACCATTGGCATGCCTACTAAGTTTTGTTCTCTCTTGTAAAAGGAAAAGGTGACAAGAGCAAAACCTAGTTTTTATAGATCATGATTTATCTCTCAAGTAAAAGACATTTCTCTAAAAGAACATTACTCATATTTAATAATAGACCTGATCGAGTGTTTTCATGTCTTTGATGTATTTCTTGAGTCTTGTGTCTTTTGTTCTTAAATTGCAAATCTACTCCGAAGTTATAAAGGATTGTAGATATTCATCTTTTCTATGTATTTAGGTTGAGTCACATTATCTAGAGTTAGTTAGTTGAACCATACTTTGTTTTAGTCTAGTCTTCTTTATCATTCTTGATGTTTTCTTATGTAGAGTTACCTAGGATTCTCAACTAAAGCTAGTTGATGAGTGGGTGCAGTAAAGGTACTACATTATCTTGTAAAAAAGGTGTTACAAGGTGGTTAGGATTAAGATTTTAATTCTTTGTGATTACTCGCATCCGTAATGATAAGTTGCTTGAATTTAGTGGATTGTTATGAAATGCTACTTGGTAGACCATGATTTTCCTCTATTGAGAAAGGAGGTTTCCATGTAAACATTGTTTGTCTTTTATCCTTACACATTTTACTTTATATCTTTTTTACTAGTTTTATGTATCAAGAGACCTGGTCGCTTGACTCATGGTGGACTCATATAAGTCAACAATCGGTATTAGATCCTGTACTCTCTCTACATAATAGCAAGAGAGGATCTTGCATTGATAACTGCTTCACCCAATATAGAGGAAGGTCAGTCAACCAGCAGACACCCCCATTTTAATAGACAATACCATGGATGGTGGAAGACCCGCATACAAGTATATATAATGGTAGAATATAGTGAGTTAGGGGATGTTATTCTCGATAGACCACACATTCTTATGAATAAAGTTACTAAAGAAGAGACTAAAATATTGATACCTAAGTTACATGAGGAATCTGAGGGAGTTGACCAAAAGAAAATTGAAAAAAACTTCAAATCTAATAAAATGCGTGTGTGTGGAAATAGGACCTGATGAGTACAATGGAATTTCCTCATGTGATTTAGCAAAAGATATTTAGGACCGTTTGAGGACTACACATAAGGGAAAAAGTCAAGTTAAGGAGTCCAAATTGGATATGCTCACTACTCAGTAAGAAGCCTCCACTCTAAAGAAAAGTGAGACCATTCAAGAGATGCACACTAGGTTCACTCCTATTACAAATGAGTTGTATTGTCTAGAAGAAGTGATCAGTCCAAGTAAACAAGTATGAAAGATACTTGGAGTTCTGCCAAAGTCATAGGAGGTTAAGGTCAATGCAATCACGGAGGCTTGAGATATCAAAACCCTTACCATGGATGAATTGATTAGTAATTTGAAAACTTATGAACTCAAAAGGTAATAGGATCATGAGAAGAAGGAACCCAAGAAAGAGAAAAATTTGTCTCTCAAGACTTTAAAAACTGAATCTAGTGAAGAAGATAAATATGTGGTTTTCTTAGCTTGAAGATTCATAAAAGCTATGAAGAAGAATGGAGGAATTTAGAAGAAAGGTAACACTAGATAATCTCCCAGTGGAAATGAGTGTTGTCACAAATATGGTATACTAGGCTACTTTATAAGGATTGTCTAATACATAATATAGGGTACAAAGATTATTCCAAGATTGAAGGTAACAGAGGCAAACAGAAGGACTGGGTCCCAGACAGGTCTAAAAGAAAAGCTACAACAAATTATGTTGTCAAGCAAGCTCTTGCTGTCGGGGGACTTTTCTAGTGAGTTTAATAAATCAGTGCACCCTGAAGATGCATATATGATGGCCGTGGAAGAGGATGACCACATTTTCAACTCTCTTTTTTCTCTCATGACAATATCAGACAACGATAAAGAGGTAACCATTCTTGACATTAATCAAAGCCTCAATGACTACTCCTTGAAGACACTAAAAAGTCTATAAAATATGTTGATTAATTCTCTTTGAGAGTTCACCAAAGAGAATATTTTCTTGGTGAGAGTCTAGAAAATCATAAAAATGAAAAAATTACTTTAGTTGTTTAGATTTCTGAGTTGGAAGAAAAGTTTCATACAATGACTATTGAAAATGCTGAGATGAACGAAACACCAAGGAAGGTTTCTTAGTCTATTTCAAAGGGAAAGTGCGAGGAAATTAGTATTCATTTTGAGCTTGAAGAAAGGTTGAAAAAATCTCAAGAACATCTTTCTGCCTCTCTTAAAATAAATGAATAGTTAGAGAGGGACCTGGTCCATGTTAAGGAAGAACTTAAAAAATATCTAAAAGGGACTACATAATCTCAAATTCTAATTTAACTATTTAGAGGTCTAACAGTGTGATGTGTGAGCAGATGCAAACACATTTGAGGCTTTTAACTGAGAATAATTGCGACGTATTAAACAAATTTTGTCGTTTTTGATTATTTTCTCTTTAATATTGCAGTAAAAGTTGAGATACAAGAGAATCAACAATTATGGAAGTAAAAGAGTTGATTTCTGAGCAAGTAGAGAAGGAAGAATAGCTAATGACTTGTCTGATAAGTCGTCAGCCTTGTGATAAGCTATCAAAGTTTCTGTCAGGCTTAGACAGAGAATGTCCTTCAGCTGGAATGTGTGACGACATCTGTGATAGGTCGTCAGAAGTGTAATAAGCCGTCAGGCTTATAGTCAGGCTTAGGCAAGGAATGGATTTTGAAGTGAAGAAGTGACGACATCTCTGATAAGTAATCACATGTATGATAAGCCGTTAAGACTTATCGTCAGCCCAAGGCAGAGATTATCAAAGTGAAGAGGAGCTGACGACATTCCTGATAAGCCATCAGACTCCTGATAAGCCATCACACATGTCGTCACCTGTCCAAAAAAATACTATGATCTATGATTTTGTTTCCATAATTAGACAGAAGTATTTAAAGCATATGTTAGGGTTTACATTCATCATCTTGGACATCTGGAACTCACATTTTGAGCGCTTTTCTCTCTATCTTCTGACTTTAATTCTTCAGAGAGATTATTACAATTGTTTTGGGATTTTCTACTGCATCAAATCTGAGAAACACTTGTTGTTATTCATCTTGATGTAAGATCATCTATATAAGTATGAATTTAACTTGTTGTGTTGCTTATTTTATTATGAGTTGCTACATTCCCTTAACCCGAGTTGTGGGATCTATGGGTTTGGGTTTGTAATGTAACTAAGTGTTCAAGATTCTAACGGTGGTAGGAACTTCTTGTTAATTCCATTATTTTACATGATGACTATTGGTTGCAAACTATAGACTTTGCTTACGAGTGATTTGCTTGAGATAAAAAATCAATCCTAGTAAGAAGTGAATTATCAACAAGGACTTGGAAGCATTAAACTTCCATTTAATAATTAATGCTGTAACAATATTAATTAAATTGGGATAACATCTTATTATGAAATATAAATTCCCTAAGTTCGAGAGAATTAGGTAATTAAATATCGAAATAGGTTGAGAAATATTTAGACATAACTTCGACAATGATAGTCTATTGTTCCTACCTACCACAAGAATCTTGAACCATTACTAGCGTCTGTCAAATCCCAATACCCATAGTGAACATAAATCTGGTTTTCCTTATCATATTGATTTCAAACACTGAACTGAGAAGTAATTATTTGTTACATTTCCAAAAAACCCCATTCATAGGAAAATGGTAACTATCAGTTGATTAACTCGTAGATAACTCAAATTCACACCCTATTCTCTGTGGGATTCGACCTCAACCTAGTTGGGTTATATATTGACAACAATTGCTTACATTCTCATAAGAGAGGTATAGTTTGAGTGTTATAAAAAATGGCGTCGTTGCCAGGAAATAATTTAGCGTATTGAGTTGGTTTGGAATTTTAGCCTACTTTCTTGAATTCAAACTTGTAAATATTTATTTTTAGTTTTCTTTTATTTCTTGTGTTAGGTAGATTTTTATTTTAGTTTACTTATTACTATGTCATCGTGGAATAAACATGAGCTTGGTAGTTGGAAATCTTCTCTCGATGATCCGTGTCCATATTGTGATGGACCTCACTTTATGTAAGATTGTAGATATGCTCCTAGAAGAGAGATGTGTGCATCATCTCCATCCTACCGAGAGTATTATTGTTCTTTATGTGGTGTTCAAGATATACATTGGAGTGATTTCCCAAATGCCCCATCCCCCTATTGCGCTAACCTAGATTCTAGTTCTTCTTATGAGTTTGATAGGTCTTATAGTCAAGAAAAAGAAGAACGAATCACTGGGAAGAGTGGCATTGAAGCTATGTTTCAATGAATATTGGATCTATAGAAAGAAACATATGATATCGTATGTGATATGTGTCAAGAAGTGAAGCCAATCATTCTTGAAGAGATGGATATAGAGGTCAATTATTCAAAGTATTCTTCTATATTATGTTTAGATGATATCTTGTCTGTGGAATCATTTAAAATAATGGAAGAATGTGAATATAAGGAGCAAGAACCCTATATTAATATTGATCTTGATGTTGAGAAACCCTCAGTGATTTCCCAACCAACCGATCCAACCATGAGAGATGATGCCAAGATTGAGGACACGGTGCTAAAGGCAAAAGAAGAAACAAAGAAAATCTCTAATATAGACTCTAGCCCAATTCGAAGTGAAGATGTCGAGAAGGTGAATAAAAGCGAGTGTGTAGTAGATACTATAAATTTTTAAGTAGGATTGATTGGGCCACATTCAAAGCAGTTTTCTACATTATGTTTAGATGATATCTTATCTGTGGAATCATCTAAAATAGTGTAAGAGTGTGAAGATGAGGAACAAGAATCCTATATTCTTGATTTTACATTAGACAAACAACATAAAAACACACCTCACTTTAAGGACGAGTGGTTTACCATGCTCAATCCATTACTCGACTTCTTAATTTTTATACCGCCCTTCTACGAGCGAGGCAAAAAGATAGACTCTAAGTTAGGGGTGAATTCATATCCTCAAGGTGGAGGAAAAAGCTGAGTTGGGTCGTGCTGCGATAATAAATCAGGCGCTGCTTGGGAGGCAACCTAAGGTATTTTGTTATTTGTATTCGTATTATGTGATTGACATCAGATCTTTGCACCCATGGTGTCACAAGTATGTTTCTAACTTTCTTGTTTTGGTTTGACGCATTAGGGACATTGCATGATTTTAAGTTGAGGGTGGGGCTACTTGTGGGTATTGATGTCTTCTTAGGGTTTTTGTTGCCGTGCCACTTTTCCTTAGAGTCTTGTTCTTAGAAGAGACGACATGTTTAGGCGTATTGTGATTGGTTGTAAAATATTGCAGTTGACTAGGAGAAATACAAGTACCTTAGGTAGTTAACATATTTTTGTTGATATTTGAACACCTCTCCAATGGTCTATTTTATAACTGTGTGATATGCATTTATATGTGACCACTGTGCATCTTGTTATGACATTAGTACTAGTGACATGATAACCATTGCTAAATAATTACATGAACCAAATGGGTAGTATCTTGTGACGTACCTTTGTTCCATGTGTGTGTGAGATACTACCTAGTTACCATTGTGTGTTAAATCCTGAACTTGCTCGATTGGTCTTACCTTGGTTGAAGGATAGGGGTTAGGAAAGGATCATAGGCTGTTTTGATATTAGCCCACTTTTAGCCTAAATGACCTTCCCTGTATGCATAATATCCCTTGATCCCTATTTTGAGCCTGAATAACCTATTTCTTTTTATGACACTAATAACCGTCCCATTTATATCATTATGAACCTATTTTGGCCCTGGTCCTCCTTAGATACTGTGCACCTTAACTTAGGTAAATGGCCTAAGTTGAGGGTGGCTGTCATAGGGGTGCATAATGTAAAATGAGTATGAACAAAGGTAGAATAAAAGAAAAGAATAAAAAGCTAGGTGCGGTGGAAAAGAACATGAAAAGAAAAGTTGAGAAAAAAAGTGATTGTAGAAAAGACCGCACCCATCCTGAATATGTGTGATCAAGAAAAGAGAAGAATAGAAAAAGGTTAATAAGTGAGACCTCAAAAGCTAATGTAGTATCAAGGAGGCTTAGTCACTTTAAATATCATCGAGTATCATACTAGCCCTAAGCCTACAGTACTAGATGAAGAAAAGTCCTATAGTGATCCTAGCTTAACTGTCTGAAAGCCTCGGTGATGAAAATAAGAGAAATCTTATGGTATTTGGCATACATTAATTGGAACGTCTTTTTGATAGTGAGTGTCTCTTGACCGTCCACTCATTGACATACTTGATTACATATATGAGTGAAGAGGGGCTTCTTTGTTGTAAGGGCACATTGATTGCATTGCTAGTTGCTTACATATTTGGGTTGTGTAACTTGTATATATTCATGGTTATTGTTACTAATTTGATGTCATATACTGTTTTCCTTATGTCACATTATTGATCTTTATTGATATACACAGTTGGATTTAAAGTGATTGAAAATGGAGAGGGTAATGTGTTTTGAGCTAAACTTGATAATCAATTGTCATAGGTATCTTATGTGTCTCTTGGTTAAGAATCCTAGTATGGTGTTTTAGTTGTTTGAGGAAAAGCAATTGTTTTAAGTTGAGGTTGTTGATGTGTGAGCAGATGCTAACACATTTGAGGCTTTTAACTGAGAATAATTGCAAAGTCTTAAGCAACTTTTGTCGGTTTTGATTGTTTTCTCTTTGGTATTGCAGTAAAAGTCAAGATGCATGAAAATACATGATAGCTCCATCAAGAAGGATGATTTTTGGTGAAATATGCAAGAAATTAAGTTCTGAAGATTTCTTCTGATGACTTGGTCTGATAAGCTACCAGATCTATGATAAGCTATCAGACCATGTCGTCACACATAGGTAGAGAACACAAAAATTGAAGATTTTTTGACGACATATCCTGATAAGCTATTAGATCTCTGATAAGCCGTCAGGCATGTCATCACTCAGAAATAGAAGACAAAAATTGGAAGCAAGGTCTGACGATAAGTCTGATAAGTTATCAGACTTGTGATAAGTCGTCACACAGGTCGTCAGACAGATGAAGAGGACCTGACGACATTCTCTGATAACTTATAAAATTTGTGATAAGTTATCAGACATGTCGTCACCTAAAAGAAAAATTCTGAATTCCTAATTTCTGATTTTTCTTAAGTTATGGATATAAATAACAGCTTTTAGGGTTCATTGAGGGGCCGTATCATCTTGGACATCTTGAAGCAACTGGAAATCATTCCAAAGGCTAGTTTACTTCTTTTTGGTCTCTTAACTTAGAATTCAATTTTCAATTCTTTGATTTAGTTATGGGATATTCTTCTTGAATTTGGGAAGAGAATCAATTTTTGACTACATCTTTTGCAAGTTTAATCACTTTAAATTATGAATTCAGTTATTGTTATCATTTTCTCTTTCATGTGGAACTAAAACCCACAACTAGGGCTGTGGGATCTATGATTATTCCTCCATGGATTTAATAGTTGGCTAGGGTTTGAGTGATTGTGGCCCATCTTGATAATTCCTTTTTTATGATTGTTATTTATTGGTTGCAAATAATAGATCCCGCCTTATGTTGATTTACTCAAACTGAGAAATAAACTAAAGGTAGCAAATTATCAATGAGGATTTTGGAAGGTTAAGTTCTCATCTAATGATTAATGCTGTAACAATATTGATCAACTCGAGATAAAATTAGTATGAATAGAATGCTTTTCTAAGTTTGAGGGAATTAGGGAGTTCAACATCTAGGTAGGTTGAGAAACACTTAGATGGACTATCGAAACTGATAATTTGATGTTTCCCATAAGTCAGGAGAATACAATACTACAACTATTATTCAATGAAGGATTACTAATCATAGTGATCACAACCCTAGTTCCTCTCTATCATTGACTTGAACCATTAAAATTTTAGTTTTGAGCTATGAAGAAAATTAAAACTTTAACATTTGTTTGATCATTGAAAACCCCCATTTTATTTTTTTGTATCATTTGTTTGAATTTAACTTATAGCTTTAGTTTCAAACTAGTTTAATCTCCACTCACATTGTTCCCCGTGGATTCGACTCCGACTCCAAAGTTGGGTAAATATATTAACGATGACCACCTTGCACTAAATTGACGTGTAAGTTGAGTGTTATAGAATAAGGCACACTGGTTATAGGATCACTGGTTGGAGGAATAATCATAGTGATCCTAGTTGTCCTGTCTGGAAATCTTGGTAATGAAAATAAGAAAAAGCCTATGGTATTCGATATACACTGATTGGAACCTCATTTTGAGAGTGAGTGTGTTTTGATTGTCCCCATGGTTACATAGGTGATGTCTTATATAAGTGAAGTGCGACTTCTTTGTCGTGAGGGCACACTGGTTACATTGCTAAGTGCTAACTTGTTTGGATAATGTAGTCTTGGTACATGCATAGTTGTTGTTGTTGAACTGATGCCATATCTTGATTCCTGTGTGTCACATTGTTGTTCTTCAATAACATACACAATTATTTTTAAATCGATTGACCTTGGAGATGGTGAAGATGTTTTGAGATAATATGGATGGTTGACTGCTGAATGTGCATTGTATCCTCTTGGTTGTGTTTTAGTTACTTGAGGAAAAACAATTGTTTTAAGTTGAGGGTGTTGATATATGAGCAGATGCTAACACCTTTGAGGATTTTAACTAATAATAGTTGTGAAGTCTTAAGAAACTTTTGTTGTTTTTGATTGTTTTCTCTTTGATATTGCAGTAAAATTCGAGATACAAGAGAATCAGCAATTATGGGAGTAAAAGAGTTGATTTCTGAGCAAGTAGAGAAAGAAGAATAGCTGATGACTTATCTGATAAGTTGTCAGCATTGTCATAAGCTATCAAAGTTTCTGTCAGGCTTAGATAGAGAATGGCCTTCAGCTGGAATATATGACGACATCTGTGATAGGCCGTCAGAAGTGTGATAAACCGTCAGGCTTAGGCAGGGAATGGCTTTTGAAGTGAAGAAGTAGAGACATATTTGATAAGTCATCACATTTCTGATAAGCCATCAAGCCTCATCATCAGCCCAAGGCAGAGATTATCAAAGTGAAAAGAAGCTGAAGACATTCCTGATAAGCCATCAGACTCTTGATAAGCTGTCACACACGTCGTCACTTTTCCGAGAAAATACTGTGATCTATAATTTTTTTTCCATAATTAGACCAAAGTATTTAAAGAATATGTTAGGGTTTTCATTCATCATCTTGGACATCTGGAACTCATGTTTTGAGTACTTTTCTCTCTATCTTCTGACATTAATTCTTTAGAGAGATTATTACAATTGTTTTGGGATTTTCTACTGGATCAAATCTGAGAAACACTTGTTGCTATTCATCTTTATGTAATATCATTTATCTAAGTATGAATTCAACTTGTTGTCTTGCTTATTTTATTATGAGTAGCTAAATTCCCTTAACCCGAGTTGTGGGATCTATGGGTTTGGGTTTTTAACGTAACTAAGTATTCAAGATTCTAACGGTGGTAGGAACTTCTTGTTAATTCCATTATTTTACATGCTGACTATTGGTTGCAAACAATAAACTTTTATTACGGGTGATTTTCTTGAGATAAGAAATCAACCCTAGTAAGAAGTGAATTATCAATAGGGACTTGGAAGCATTAAACTTCTATTTAATAATTAATGCTGTAAAAAGATTAATTAACTTGGGATAACATCCTGTTATGAAATATAAATTCCCTAAGTTCGAGAGAATTAGGTAATTAAATGTCTAAATAGGTTGAGAAATATTTAGACATAACTTCGACAAGGATAGTCTGTTGTTCCTACCTACCATAAGAATCATGAACCGTTTCTAGCGTCTGTCAAATCCCAATACCCATAGTGAACATAACTCTGGTTTTCCTTATCGTATTGATTTCAAACACTGAACTGATAAGTAATTATTTTTTACACTTCCAAAAACCACCATTCATAGGAAACTGGTAACTATCAGTTGATTAACCAACAGATAACTCAAATTCACACCCTATTCCCTGTGGGATTCGACCCCAACCTAGTTGTGTTATATATTGACAATGATCACTTACATTCTCGTAAGACAGGTGTAGTTTGAGCGTTATCACAGTTGCAAAGGCCTAGGTTGTCAAAGACTTCATCTCTCTTATAATTCCTATAGTTATGTGTCAGTGTTTAACAATTCGCTATGTACTTACTACGGAAGAAATGGTCATTTAAAAAGGGATTTTCAAGCTAAGTTAGAGTCTGGAAAAAGTCTGTCTAATTATGTTGAGTAGGAGAGGCTTCTTAGAAAGGGACTTGGCCCTCTTTCAAAACTTTAGAAAACTAGTCATCCTTCTTGGACAAAGAATGGCTTGATTGATCCCCTATCCCTTTTGGGGAACTCAAACATAAATGGGTTCCCAAAACTAAAAAATGATCCTCATGTACAGGTTGTAGTAAGAGAAAAAAGTCACAGTTGGTTCATGGATAGTGGATGTTCCAAGTATATGATTAGAATAACTAAATGCTTTCTCTCATGTAAGGCACTTCAAGGTGGAGATGTCTTATTTAGAGACGGAAACAAGGGATATATCTTAGGTGGTGAAAAATTGGAAAATATTTAATCATGCTATTGAAAAAGTGTACTATATGTGTGAACTACAGTATAGCCTCCTCAATATTTCTCAGATTTGTGATAAGGAATATAAAGTCAATTTTTTGTCTAATTGTTGCACTATCACTAGTCTCAAATCTAGTGAAGTTATCCTTAGGGCTAAGAGGTGCAACAACATGTATGTTGCAAATTTAAATTCAGTTCCTAATGATGATCTCACTTGTCGTAGTGCTCAAAGTGAAAATACTGATATATGGCATTGAAGACTTGGCCATGTTAGTTCTTTACTACTTAACAATATGGTCATGAAGGACCTAGTCTTAGTTTTCAGGCATCAAGATCTGTGATGCCCATGTCAAAGAGAAATAAACTAGGTCATCATTCAAATAGAAGATAAAAGTTCGTACTACTAGGCCTTTTAAGCTCCTTCACATTGATCTATGTGGTTAATTCCATAAGTAAATATTGATACAAATCATAATATTAGAACATGCATGCTAAGTGTAGATAGACTCACCATGATCTTGAGTAAAATTGAAAGCTAAAATATCATAAAGCATGAATAGTACGACATAATATGATAAAATGAGTGAGTCATTACACTTAGCTTCTGGAAATATCTTTTTTTGTTGGTGATTCTTAAAATTGACATAAACCACATGAGCTATCATGAAGTCCAATATGTGATCCACATTAAGGAGGGTTGTCCCATACCTTGGCATTAATATAGAACGTGAACTAGAGTGATCATTAAACTGAGCCTATTTGAGAAATGGAGACACTATCTAATGAGAACCCCTTTAACCTACGATGGAACGTAGTTTTTGGGAATTTGGGTATGCTAAACCCGACTCCCCTTGGTGCTAAATACTTCCCCCAAAACATACTAGTGCTCAAAATATATAAATTTCACCTTAAATTAAGCATATAAGTTTATAAATCTAAAAACCAATCTTGCTTTTGTTGCTAAATCACGCTCATGAATAACTTTATGAATTTCATATCTTATCTGAGATCATAATATCAAAATTGAAATCTTAATCATGTTGTGATAAACTGTAATCTAAAATAGTAAGTCTGAATTACTTGTAAACTGACTGAATTATGCTGAAAATCATGCACATTTATGAATTCATGGAACTTCATATCTATACTAAAAATCATCTCATAATATCAATTGTCAGAGTAAGAACATGAGTAAATGTAAACTTTTGTTCTAAATGAACTTCAAATCATAGGGAAATATTAGAATTACAAAAAAATGAAAAGTGGGTAGGAACCCTAATCATCAAATCCATAAGATTCATGTAAAAACATAGTTTTTGGACTCAAGTACGAAAAGTAATCCTTGTCCAAACCCCACATACCTGAAATTAGTGAATTTCTTGAAGGAAACTTGAATTGGAGCCTTATAATTATGAATTTTAGAGAAGAGCCCTTCTTTTGGATGCTCTTGAGAGTTTTGGAGGAGATTAAATGTGTATTTGATTTATGGGATGGGAAAATGCATTTAGTACTAGTTGTGGGATCAATTAGGACGTAAAAGATCTAATTAACCTAAAAAAATAAAGAAAAAGTAAAATTTTAGCATTGTTGCAACCACTGGCGTGGCACGCCCTTGACACAACAACTAGTAAAAGTGGCAAGCCCTTATCAGGCCAAGCCACTTATTTTCGTGTTTAGGGTGTACCCTTTCTCCATGACACGACTTAAACATGGACCCTTACTATTTTGGAGTTCCATTATGTCTTGAAACTCATTCCAAAAATTCTAATGCACTTCCAATTGGTCCCGTGAACATTCCTTATCATTATTCAACTTAAAAATTTCCTTAAAACACATGCTTTGTATCAAAAATAAAATTGTCAAGATTTTGGGGTATAACATTTTCTCCACCTTTGGGACATTTGTTCTCAAATGAATGTTGGATGGGTAAAGATCTATTTTATGGGCGAATTAGACTATGGTCTGAAGCTTATCTTTCCCAGTAACTGAAACTACTTACCCCAATAACAAGCATACAATTGAAACGACTGACTACGCATGATAATTATAGGTTAAATTGATATGCATAAGGGTACAAGTGAGGAGAATGAATTAGAAGGGATTTATTACCTCAATCTGACTCTATTCTAGGAGAATATAGATGGGGATAAAAATTCGTCATGCTTGTCTCTACTTCCCACGTTGCTCCCTCAATTGACTGATTCCTCCATAAAAATTTCACTAAAGCCACTTCCTTATTCCTTAATCTTCTAATTTTTTTTATCAAGAATATCAACTGGGATCTCCTTATAGGATAAACTACTTTCCCTCTAATACTTTCTATGGGCACTACCTAGGATGGGTCTCTCATGCATATCTTCAACATAGATACATGGAAAACTGGATGAACAACGACCAATTCTGATGTGAAACCTAGGCTATAAGTGACATCTCCAACACACTTTAAGATTTCATATGGACCAATGTATTGGGGACTGAGCTTTCATTTCCTCCGAGACCTCAGCATTCCCTTCATAGGTGACACCTTAAGAAATAACCAATCACACATAACAAACTTTAGTTCACTTTTCCTCACATTTGCATAAAATTTATGATGACTTTGAGTGATTTTCAACCTCTCACGAATCAACTGAACATTTTCCATAGAATTGAGAAAAAATCCAACCCAATCAAAGCAGCCTTGCCAAATTCAAACCACCTTATAGGTGATCTACACCTACATCCATATAAAGCTTTGAATGGAGTCATCAAAATACTAGCATGTAACTGTTATTATAAGCAAACTCAATCAAGTGTAGATGATCATCCCTATTAACCTTGAAGTCAATCACATAATCCTTCAATATGTCTTCTCAAGTTTGGATAGTATGCTCGGTCTGACCATCTGTTTGCAGGTGGAAAAAGGTACTAAGCTTCACCTTTTTACTAAGGCCTTTCTAAAAGAATTGCTGAAACTAAGAAGTAAACTAAGTACCTTGGTCTTAAATGATGGATAAAGGAATCCCATGGAGTCTTATTAACTCGCGAACACATAAATTAGCATAATCATCAGCCATATATGAGGTCTTAACTAACAAAATATGGGTTGACTTGGTTATTTCATTCACAATGATCCAAATCAAATCATACTAACATTTGGTGCGAGAAAGTCCCATAATAAAATCCATATTAATGTTCCCGACTTCCAAGTTGGGATGCCAATATCCTAAAGTGTACCTCATGGTCTTTGATGCCAACTTTCACTTGCTGACAATTGGGACACTTAGTCACAAACTCTGCTATGTCCCTCTTAATACCATTCCACCAATAAACTTCTCGCAAATCATGGTGCATCTTGGTGGCTCCAGGGTGAATCAAATACTTAGAACTATGAGCTTTTACTAGTATCCTTTCTCTTAACCAATCGATACTGGGAACACAAAAATGACCCTTATAGTGAAAGGCACCATTACCCCTTTGGGTGAAAACATAAACCTTTTGCTAATGAAGTGCATCCATTAACTGGCTAAGTATAGGATCATTATGTTGTTTCTGTTACACTTCAGCTGCTAAGGATGACTATGAATCATTATAAACCATTATATCACCATCATCCGTGTCATGCAAAAGAACTCTCAATCGAGATAATCTATGCACCTCTTTGTCCAACTCCTTCTTATCCTTTTCCACATGGGCTACATTACCCATAGACAACCTACTCAAAGCACTAACTACCATTTTTTCCATACCCTAATGGTAGAGTATATTTATATCATAATCCTTTAGTAACTCCAACCACCTTCTCTGATGAAAATTTAACTCCTTTTGCATGAACATATGTTAGAGACTCTTATGATTAGTTAAAATATCCACATGCACATCATATAAATAATGTCTCTAAATTTTTAAGGTAAACACACAAACTGCTAATTCCAAATTATTAGTCAGATAATTCCTCACATGATCTTTAAGTTGTATGAAGGCATAAGCTTTTACTCTTCCATTTTGCATTAAAACACACTAACCCAACTCTAGAGGTGTCACAATATGCAATAAATCCATCTAACCCATCTGGAAAAGCTAATACCGGTGCTGAAGTCAATTTATCCTTCAAATCTTGAAAACTTTTCTCACATTTGTCTAACTATTGGTACTTCACCTTTTTTTATGTCAACTTGGTCAATGGTGAAGCTATTAAGGAAAAACCCTAAATAGATCTCCTACAATAACCAGATAAACCTAGAAAACTCCTAATGCCATATAGAATAATGGGCCTAGACTAGCACTTCACTACATCTATTTTCTGAGGGTCTATTGAATACCTTCACCCAAAATCACATTCCCCAAAATGTAACTGACTCCAACAAAAATTCACACTTACTAAATTTCATAAACAACTGGTGATCTTTGAGTGTCTGCAACACTATTCTTAAATAGTCTGCATGCTCCTCCTCGGTTCGAGAATAGACAAGTATGTCATCTATGAAGACAATGACAAACATATCCAGATAATTATTGAAAATCCTATTTATTAAGTTCATAATGGTTGTAGGAGTATTTGTTAGTCCAAAAGACATACCGTCAATCTCAAAGTGTACATATTAAGTTCTAAAAGCAGTTTTTGGACTATTACACTCTCTGACTTTCAGTAGATGATATCCCAACCTGAGATCAATCATTGAAAACTATCGGGCACCTTGAAGCTGGTCAAACAAGTCATCATTTTTAGGGATAAGGTACTTATTATTTATGATGACCTTATTTAACTATTTGTAGTCTATACATATTCTGTGAGTGTCATTTTTTTTATGCATGAATAGAACTGGAAAACCCTACGAAGAAATATTGGTCTAAATGCACCCCTTATCTAGGAGATCCTTAAGCTATTCCTTTAAATCCTTAAGTTTATTTGGATTCATCCTGTAGGGAGTACTACAGATCATTTGGGTATCTGGAAGGATATCAATTCCAAATTTGATTTCTCTATCAGGAGGTACCCCAGGTAGATCCTTTGGGAAAAATTCAGGAAACTCATTGACTATATGAACTAACTAGAGGGTTGGGGTTTCAGACTTAGTGTCCTTAACCTAGACTAAATGATAGATACAACCTTTAGAGATTAGCTTTATGGCTTTAATATAGGAGATGAAACAACCCTTAGGAGTTACTGAACTACCCTTCCACTCGAGGACTAACTCATTAGCAAACTAAAACTTCACCACTTAGGTGCAATAATTAATTAACACATAGTATGAATAGAGCCAATTCATACCAAGAATGACATCAAAATCTATCATTTCTAGTTCTATTAAATCTGCTAAAGTAACCCAATCTACTATAATAGGGAACTTTCTATATATTCATCTAGCAATAACTGACTCACCAACGAGAGTGGAAACTGAAAAAGGTTCATAAAGACTCTTAGAACAAACACCAAAGTTCACAAAAATCAGTGGGGTTACAAAAAATAAATTTGACCCTAGACGTAACAACACATAAGAATCAAGGTGAAAGACATAAAGCATACCCGTGACTAAATATGGCGAGTTTTCATGCTCCTGGCAGTAAGATAGAGTATCAAATTGATTCTGATACTGAACGACATCGATTCTGGATGATGCACCTTACTGTAGAGCTGGGCAACCTGACGGAGCTTCTGAAGTAGTGGACTGATCTTGAGGGAGAGTATCATTATTTTCTTTCTTAGTCATAAGGAATTCCTTGAGCCTATGGCTTGGCTTACCATAACCATAACAACTATCTCTACCCATCATTCACTCACCCGAATAATTTCTACCACACCTTTTGCATGTTGGATTAGTTCTCCTCCAGAAATGCTACCATGAGATCTAGTAGACACTACTATGCCCCACTATTCCTACTTAGTCTTGGGTATAGGAGAATTGGTTGAAGAGGGTGCGGGTGCTAATAAATGACTCTAAAAATGAGAATGATTTCCCCCTTCCAACTTATGTTGACCGTACTCAAACTACTCGATCCTAGCCCTCTTGGTCTCCCTTTCTCAGTCCTTTAGTTTCTTAGCCTCAATCTACTGAGCATGGTTCATTAATTGAGAAATATTCATATCCCCAATCAACATGGAAGTCCTTCACTCCTTGACACCAAGTCAGACACTTTAGTGACAAACTTACCCATATAAGACCTAGAAGCCAGAAACAACTTTGGTGCATACTTATATAGTTGGGTGAACTTGAGGGAATACTCTTTCACCAACATAGAGCCTTGACTGAGGTATATGAACTCCTCTACCTTAACCTCCCTCATCTCATGAGGAAAGAACCCATCCTAAAAGGCCGCCTGAAATATGTTCCAACTAATTGGATCAATATTTTCACCCCTATCTTCCTTCTACATGGTAACCCAGTCATCAACAACAACCTTCAGCTAGTAGGATTTCAACTCCACACACTCCCTTTCTATGACATGCATAATGTAAGTGATTTTCTCACCTCATCAATGAAAATTAATGGATCCTCATTCACCTTTAAGCCAACTAACTCTGGTGGGTTTATCCTCATGAAGTATCAAACTTTTGCTATGGCTAAGTTACCATTTTTCTGAATTAGGAAAACTATTGGTTGATTTCCCAGAGCATTATAGCTTAAGCTGATACCCAAAAAGTAGCCCAAAACTTAGCATAGGATACATTCTCATTCAAAGGGTTTGCAGTTGGTGGTAGGGATGGTTGGTCCCTATTCCTATAGGCATATGCTTTGTGAGGAGGCATTCTATGTCATGTGAAAGCACAAGTTAGAGAAGATAGATATAACTTAAGAGAATAATGGATAACAAAATAAGGGATAGTTCCTAATATGTCCCATAGCCTTTTTCTTATAAGTGAGATATGCTTCACACCAATGACTAAGACTCTACATAATGGGTCTTTTCATACTCTCTAGGACTCTTAAAACCTTAGGCTCTGATACTAAGTTTGTAATAACCCGAGGCTACCCCTAGACGTCACACGATACTTAGGATTATAAGTTGCCCTAAAGTTAACCCATGATATCTACTCAATACTAAACTATGAAAAATATACTTAAAACATGAGTGGACACTTGCATTAATAATCTAAATTTAAAAAGAGGTAAATAATATCAAAGAAAACACTATAAGCCAACATTAACTGAAACCCAAGAAAATCTGAAGGAAAAGTAAACCAACTGACTAGTCTGACAAGCCTCTAAGTTTACTGAAGTTCCACTAGGATAGACCCTAGCTACCATAAACTGAAAAAATTAAGTCTGAACTTATTAATTCATGAACATCTAAAAGTAACCATAGACTTTCCCCTCAGAACATGAGCACTCACTAACTAACAAGATATAAAAGATGGTGTCGTGGAAAAAAAAACTTCCAAGGATGAACATCAGAACCTACATTATGAAATGATATAGACACACAAACATATATATGGTCAGTACTTCTAGAATGTACTAAGTATATAAGGGTCACTATAATAAGTAAATATTGATACAGATCATAATCTTAGAACATGCATGGTAAGTGTAGATAGACTCATCATAATCACGAGTAAAATTGAAAGTTGAAATATAATAAATCATGAATAGTAAAGAATAATCTGATAAAATGAGTTAGTCGTTACAATTAGTTCCTAGAAATATCTTTTCTGTGGGAGATTCTTATAATCGACATAAACTATGTGAGCTAGCATGAAGTCTAACTTCTGACTCATGTTGAGGAGGGTTGCCCCATACCTTGACATTGATATAAAACTTGAACTGGAGTGATCACTAAACTAAGCCCATTTGGGCAAGAAAGACACTCTCTGGCGAGGAACCCTTTAACCTATGGTGGCATATAGTTTCTAAGAAATTGGGTATGCTGACCCTACCTCCCCTTGGTGCTAAAGACTTCTCCCAAAACATTCTAGTGAACATAATTATGAAATTCACCTTAAATTAAGCATATAGGTTTATAAATCTAAAAACCAGTCACACTTCTATTGCTAAATCATGCTCATGAACAACTGTGTGATTTTCATATCTGAGATCATAGGATCAAAATTGAAATCTTAATTATGCCGTGATGAACTATAATTTGAAATATTAAGTCTGAATTACTTGTAAATAGACTGAATCATGCTAAAAATAATGTACATTTACCAACTAATGGAACTTCATGTGAAAATACTAAAACTCATTGATGAGTGGTGATTTTACCACTTATTTGCACCAAACCTTTGTGCATACTACCATGTTTTGTATAAGAAAATGAGACATCATCATGATTTAGATGCACTGATATCCATATTTTGCAGGTATATAATTGAGAAGTTGAAAACATATGGATTAGAGCTAAAAAGGGATCAAATATAAGTAAAAGAATTACGGTTGGTGACCTGGAGCAGTTTAGCCTCAGTTACCGTGACCACAGTCCTCAGGCTACTGTTGTGGTCAGTTAAGATGGTCAGTATAATGAAATCGGAAAGCACAACCATGGCCGCGATCGAACCTGTGAGATCGCGATTCAGCGAGAATATAACCCAAGGTAATTTTGTAAAATTGCATAGACAAATCCCAAACATCATATAGAAAAACCCACTTTCTTCTTTGGGTATTGCTAACCTCCTGGAAAATTTTGAATTTGAAGAAAGAAACCCTAATTGGGCAAGTGTGTAACTAATTGTGAAGGCTTAATTTCTTAGTATTTTTTGAAGAATGAATGCTTTGGATAATCTTGATGGTATATCTTTCTTTACTTTCTTCATAAGTAGCTAAGTAAATTAGTCTTGGGATTATGTTGAACTAAAGTGTAATTGTGTATGGGTGTTGTTGTGTTGGCAAGATTGTTAGTTTTTGAGTATGGATTCTACCATTGCTAGAATTTATACGTTGAAATTTGTGGGTGAAAACCTCAAATCTCTAAATGGGTTTGATGGGTGAAAACTCCAAACTCTAGAAACCCTTTATCACCCTTGAAAGAGGGATGAAAGTGAACATGAGGTAACCCATAACATCCTTGAAAGAGGGTTATAGGAGGATAAGGCAATGGTGGATAATTAAGCCTATAGTTTACTACCTTTTGAAATCTTAGAAATAAGTGTAATAAGAGTGTAAATCATTTCAATAGAATCATCCTAGAAATAGGGATGCTTTATTGAGGTTTTGGGTGATTATGAATTGCACATTTGTTAGGTGCTCGAAAGAGCCATTGGGTGAAATCGTTGTGGTTTTATTGAAAGATCAAACACAATGATGTTCGACCTAGCCTATCCTTTAGTTAACATCTAAGTTTCATGTTAAAACATCATCAACCCACATGTTTTTGCTTTTAGGTAGACATAATCCTAAAATCTCCTCAAATCTTGATTTTAAGTCAAAAGTGTCATATTCGGGCATTGTTAACCACAAATCATTACAAACAAATACCAAATCAATTCCCTCATTTTATTTTACATGTTGTGTTTCTTAGAATTTCGGGTAACCTTTTAGTAACTAGACAACCCATAGGACTTGAAATTTATAATTCACTCCTTGTAGATTCGACCCCAACTCGAGTTGGGTTATCGATAATGACCGCCTCACCCCTACAAAATGAGAGTGAGTTGAAGTTATCACTCATCTCATAATATCAACTATGTAAGTAAAAACATTAGTAAATGTGAATTCTTGTGCTAAATAAACTTTAAATCATAGGGAAACATCATAATTTCAAAAACATGAAAATAGGTATGAACCGTAATTATCAAATTTGTAAAATTTATGTCAAAAACAGGTTTTTGGGCTCAAGAATGAATGTTAATCCTTGTTCAAATCCCACCTATATGAACTTAGTGAATTTCTTGACGGAAACTTGAATTGGAGCCTTTAAGGAATGAATTTTGGAGAAGAACATTTCTTTTGGATACTCTTGCAAGTTTGGGAGAAGAGAAAATATGTAATTTTATTTATAGGATGGGAAAATACGTTTAGTACTAGTTGTAGGATCAATTAGGATGTAAAAGATGCAATTACCCTAAAAAAATTGAAGGAAAAATGGAGTTTTTGAATCGCCGCAACCACTGGTGTGGCACACCCTTATCGCACCAAGCTAGTGGCGTGGCATACCCTTAATGTAGAAACAGTAGGTGTGGTACACCCTTATCATGATAGGCCCTTGTTTTTTGCACTCAGGGTGTGCCTTTCCTATGCGGCATGACCTAAACGTGGACCCTTACTATTTTGGAGTTTCCATAGGTCTCAAAACTCATTCCATAAATTTCAAAACACTTCCCGATGGTCCCGCTAACATTCCATAGCATTATTCAACTTAAAAATTACCTTAAAATTCATGCGAGCTATCAAAATAAAATCACTAAGATTTTGGGGTCTAACAACTATATATGTTGCAAATAAGTCTTTGATCAAGCCAGCTTTTATCAAAACTCCCTATGAATTACTTTACAAAAAAAAAACCTAAGATGAGTTACTTTAGGTCTTTTGGGTGCAAATATTTTGTTTTGTACAATGGTAAGGATGATCTTGGAAATTTGATCCTAAAAGTGATGAAGGAATATTTCTAGGTTATTCATCAACCAACAAAGCCTACACTATATATAACAAAAGTGTCCTCTCTGTTGAAGAAAGTGTTTATGTCATTTTTGATGAATTAGGTGACACAAAAAAGTCAATATATATAGATGACTCTACGATGGAGGAAATCATTAAAATTAAAAAAGATCACCTTATTGGAAAAATAATGGAAAACAAGCTAATCAAGATGTACAAAAGGATACAACTAGTGAAGTAGAAGAACTAGGTCCTTAACAAGATCCAGTTGGACCTGATAATTCTCAGCATGAATCTCATGACCAATTTGTCGAAGGACCTGGTACCAGTCAACCACAAATCAAGGCTAGTAATCTCACCCTATTGACAATCTTACCTCATCTTTAGATTCTAGTATGTAAATTGGGGATCAAGCAGGGAATCTAGTTGCTTTTTTAGCCATCATTTCTACCATTGAGACAAAGAATGTAAAGGCCATAAAGGATGTCGATTGGGTAAATTCTTTGCAATAGGAACCTCATCAATTTAAGAGAATTAAAGTATGGAACCTAATTCCCAAACCCATTGATAGGACCATTATAGGAACTAAGTAGGTGTTCCAGAATACACGTGATGAGCATGGTGTTATAACAAGGAATAAAGATAGACTTATGGTGAAAATATAAAATCAAGATGAATGGATTGATTATGATGAAACCTTTGCACCAATTGTAAGAATGGAGGCTATAAAAATCTTTATTGGTTTTGCTACATGCATAGAGTTTAAGATGTTCCAAATGAATGTAGAGAGTGACTTCCTAAATGGTTAATTAAAAGAAGAAGTATATGTCAAGCAACCACCTATCTTTAAAGACATAGATGAATCTAATCATATGTTGAAGTTAGACAAGGCACTGTATAGTTTAAAACAAGATCCAAGGGCATGGTATGAAAAGTTGACTAAATTTCTTCATGAAAATGGTTTCAAAAGAGGAAAAACTAACAAAAATATCTTTCTCAAACAAAGAGGGAAAATTTTAATAATTGTGCAAGTGTATTTGGAATACATTATTTTTTGAACAACTTCAGACTCACTATGTGATTAATTTGCTAAACTCATTGGAAGTGAGTTTGAAATGAGTATAATGGGTGATTAAGATTCTTCTTAGAGATAGAAATCAAGCAAACTCCTATTGAAAAAATGACCAGTCAAGATAAATACATCAAGAAGCTTCTAAAATATTTCCACATAAATGATGCTAAGCCCATTAATACCCCTATAATACAAGCTCAAAGCTGGATGCTGATGGAACTGGTCATAGGGTTAATGAGCTATATAGAGGAATCATAAAATCTCTCTTATACTTGAATAACAAAAGACTTGATATTGTATTCTGTGTAGGAATATATGTAGGGTTCCAAGCTTGTCCAAAATAATCTCACTTAAGAACTGTGAAGAGGATTCTTAGATATCTGAAGGGAACAGAGAACTTGGTTTTATTCGATCCATACAATGATAATTTTTTTAATTAGTTATACTAATGTAGATTATATTAGGTACTTGATTGATTGGAAAAGTACCTCGGGTATGGATCACTTCCTAGTGTATTCTCTAATTTCATAGGGGACAAAGAAGCAAAATTCAGTAGCACTCTCCAAGTAGAAGTTGAGTATGTAACAACTACTTCATGTTATACTTAACTCCTATTGATTAAGCAATAACTAAAAGACTTTGGGATAATATCTGATACTATCCCACTGTTATGTGACAACACTAGTGCTCTTAACATGGCTAAAAATCTCTTGCAACACAAGAGGACCAAATATGTTAATGTGAGACATCTCTTCCTAAGATACAATATAGTGAAATAAACCATTTGTATGAAATTCAATGAGGTTAAAGATCACTTTGTTGATATTTTCCCAAAGGCTCTCCACAGGGACCAATTTGATAGAAATAGGCTGAGTCTAGGATTGATCAAGTTGAATTGAGCTACTCTGGTTGATTTCACCACTTTCTACATTAACTATGACTAGGTAATAAGTATCCTTATGGTAATTTATACTTTTTGGTCTAATTAAATTTCATTCCTTTTATAGGTATACACACATGGATGGCAAATTGATGAAAGAGATGATAGGACAGACTAAAAATAAAAAATATTTCAAAGAATTAAGAGGGGGACCAACACTTTACTTACAAGGTTAGTATTATGTTTGTTGCTTTTTGAAAATGCAAAAATTAACTATTCAAAATAGTCACGCGCCTCTTCTAGTCTCTATGTACTATTGACACATCATTTCAAAATCCAAAAGAAATACCCTATTAGGACCAAGCACGTCTCTTCCCTTTAATATCAAATTCCATTTCCATCTTCTTTAAATAACCTCTTAACTCTAAATATTTCATATTCTCAAATATTAAACCCTTTTTTCTTCTTCATAGTTTTATCCTCTTTATATGTTTAAGCATTCTACTCTTTCTACTCTATTATAAAATTAATCGCAGTGTCTGAACCTTTATTTCCCTCAAAGTTGCTTTTTAGAGATAAGGAATCTACAAAGAAGTCTCATCTAACAGGCACTACCTCTTACTTCAGAAACCCCTTTTCAATAACTCCTATTTCATCTATGTATATGTTCGAAAAGGTTCTTTCCTGTCTCCGAAACTCTAGAAATATACCCCACTTCCTCTATTTCATCTCCCAAGTGTCTCCCTATGTAATAGAAAATCAGTTACTTCCAGATCCTACTATTTCTAAGCCTTTGATTAAAATAGTTCTTGATACTCAACTCAGTTTCCTCCAAACCCAAGTGAATGAAAAAGTTAATGAGGCTATTAAAGCTGTGGAAGAAGTAGTGGTGGTGGAAGATAAGGAAAATGAGAGTGATATTAACCCACAAGATACAATTACAATAGAAAAAAGAAGAAAAGAAGATGGTGTCACTAAAACCACAGTGTTGAGAGAAAATAAGCCTAAGAAAATTGCTGGGAAAAAGTTCATTACTGTAAAATTAAAGAGGAATGATGTTTCAGAGGGACCCAGTCCTGAAGTTGACTCCGCTACTCTTTCATTAGTGGATCCTTATGCCAAGGAACTAGTACCTTTTCTAAAAAAAGGAAAGTCCATAGGTTGAGCAAATTCTTACAAGGGAGAAAAGGCTCCAAGCTCTCAAGAAATAATGAGTGTTAAAGGAAAGACTATTTGAACTTAGTATCTTTAAAAGTCCAGGTATGTATGGGTTGGTTGAATTTGTGTAGTGACAAAAATGACTCTATCTATTTGACTTGCCAGTTCCTACTGTTTATGAGAAAGAAATGAGGGAATTCTACTTTTTAATGAATTTATCTGAGCCTAAATACTACTGTACTAGGCATATATCATGACCAGAGACTACCCCTGTCGTATCACGGTTCTTGGAACCATAAGTGATCGTAAGCTAACCCATGAACTGTCATACTACTTGAGCAACTGATTTAAATTGTATAAAATACTAATTTTACTGAGAGGAAACATGATCATGAATAAAGGCAAAACTGATAAACTTTACCTCCTAATAAAACTTAAGAAAGAACGTGATTTACAATATCATGACTCTGACTAACTATCTATGAAGCCTTTACTACACAAACTATAGATAGATGGGATATGCCTCCAACCACAACTGATCAATACATATGAATAATCAAAATAAAGTACAAAAAATACAAATGACTAGAGTCCCCTAAATAGGAGAACTCATCACCTGCCGGCTGGAAGCTGCAACTGTCTAATTCTGATGTTTATGCTAAAACTAGCAGCTACATTATGAGACGATGTAGCACATAGACACAAATATGGATCAGTACTTTGGAATGTACTGAGTAAGTGGGGGTGAATGCAATACATAAAACTAAATAGGCACATAATCTTAAAAACATCAATGCTAAGTACTAGTAGACTCACTAAGAGTCTGAGATAAACTAAAAGTTGAAGTATCTTAAAATACGAGTAACAAACATAATCTGATAAACTAGTGAATCACTACACTTAGTTTCTAAAAATCTTAACTTTTGTGATTAAGTAGAACTAAAGTTGGGATGCGATAAAACATGAATATTATATGTACATCTTATGTAAAGCTGAACATGTTGTAAAACCATACTGA
Source organism: Capsicum pubescens (assembly GCA_030864215.1). Taxonomy (NCBI): domain Eukaryota; kingdom Viridiplantae; phylum Streptophyta; class Magnoliopsida; order Solanales; family Solanaceae; genus Capsicum; species Capsicum pubescens. Next base: position 219,575,077 of record CM061549.1, on the reverse strand, counting down.
GGATCATGTATGAATTCTAGGTCTTAAATTATAAATACTAGATGTACATCTCATGTAAAGCTGAACATGTTGTAAAACCACACTGAGGATCATGTATGAATTCTGGGTATGAAACTATGGGATAGAAACTGACATAACTCGAGGATCTAAATATACCGATATACTAAGCATGAATGCATGAACATACAAAACCAAACAAAACATGTACTGGGTTGATCTAATTAACTGAATAATTGATGCCTGTGTGACTGAATGATTGAAATCTAAGTAAAGGGGAAAATAATATCTATATACTGAGTAGCTCATATTTAAATACTGACTAACTTATTTATGAACACTGAATAGATGATGACTGAATACTGAATGACTGACATTTGAATACTGATCAATTGACATCTGAATACTGATTAATTGGTATCTGTTTACTGATTAACTAATATTTGTAGACTAATTAACTGATATTTGAATGTTGATCATGTTATACAAAATTGTACTTAGTCTGAATAATTAGACAAAAACTGTGGAAGATATCATGTAATCAACATGCCCCAATCTGAGCTAATCGGGGTCCAACATGTAACCCCAGTTGGAAGGGTGTCAATACCATGCCGCGAGTACTAACACTGGCTGTGTGGATCCATTAAAGTAGTGTCCCAAAGGACTAAGCAGTCACCATCTACTGGTAGGTGCTCTCATGAGATATGTGTCAACCATCGACTGGCAGGTAGACATCTCAAACCTATGCTGGTTATATAGTTCTGTAACTCAGGGATTGCTACTAAAGGTCACACCCTCTATTGGTAGGTGAGCCCCCACCCCTGGGTTCACTAGGTGCTAAGTCCTACTACAAACTGAACTGATACTAAAATCATAAACTGGTCCATGCACTGAAGACTGATATGCTCAAATGAATATTCCACCCCCAAAACATAAATATTCCACCAAACATGTAAGAATCATGAACTTGAACATGGGAATTTATTAAACATGAAAAATCAACATGATTACATGGCTAAATTCATAAATTAGGGATATAACATGAAATTCACTTGAATGTGACATGGGAAATTATAAATTAAAACATGAATTAACATAATCTTTCATGGGATCATACCCAGACATAAAATTGAGTTCAATTACAAATAAAAGTCATGAATTTAATCCATCTTGAACACATAAAACTCCATAATAAGAGAAAAATACATACTTTAGTTGAAAAAAAGATTTTTCAGGCTCCATGGTGAAATGGACCCATGGATAAACACCCACATACCTCAATAGATGGATTCTTGAAAATTTCTTGAGGGTTTCTTGAACTTTGTGTCTTAAGTTCTTGATTTCTTGAAAAAGGGGCTTGAATTTTGTTATTGGGAAGAGGGGAAGGGTTTATAAGTGCGTACTGAATATTTGAGGGTGAATGGAGTGGAAATAACATATTTAACACCCTTTAATATATTTAGGGATGATTAGGGGTGGTTTATGGGTGTGAAAAGACTTCAACGCCCTTAAACTAAGTCAAAATAGAGAAATTTTGGGCACTATGCGATTGATGGGTGACGCATGCCAATCGCACACCTGAGGTTTTGCGGCGCATGCCAATAGTATGCCTCATCCATTGTCCATTTACGATTGTCATGCGAAACATGGCCTTTGCATGGTCATAACTTTTCTCTTGGGTATTGGATTAAGGAGAAATTAGTATCATCAGAAAGATAATTCAATTATCTAAAATTTGGCGGGTATTGAGATGAAAAATTCCATATATATTAAATTTTATACACGTTTAAAGTAGTCCCTTGTAGAATCGAATACCATGATTTGACCGAATGAAAGGCTCTTAGCTCAACTTTGGTCTACCTGATTTCCATGTGCATTTTTCACCTCAAAAGCATTCTCAACACTAGGATAATGATCATGGCACATGTATTCAAATAAAAATCATGGGATTAGATTTTACACGTGTAGTAACGATGGTTCAAAGTCTAGCCCAAAAATATGGGGTGTTATATTATCTCCCCCTTGGAATCATTCGTCCCCGAATGATTGATAGGAACTTGTTGAAGTCTTATGGGTGTGGAATTATGTACACATGACATGTATGGTAATAAAGGATATAACTGAGCTGAAATATTATAACTTTATCATGACAGTTTCTGAGCTGACTTGACTCTATTGACTGTAAGAAGGTGATTCCTGTTGAGAGTTTAGAACTCATTTGAAATATTCATGATACAATCATACATATAGAACTGTGAAGTTATAAATGATGCAATGTAAGCATGAATCATGAGATAACGAGACCAAGGTTGTACAAAGGATATTACATTGTCTAAGCTAGAATACTTGGAAAATTGATATCATGCTCTGAAAACTTATGAACTAAGTCATGACTAGATGGCTAAATCTGAAACATGATGCATGAACTGAACTGAATTACCTCATGGAATAGCCATATTCATGAAACTTTAGATAGTAAGACTATATGAAAAGATGGAAAAAAATCATAGGAACTTGTCTGTCTGACTGCTAAACTGAATTGTTGGCTATGCTGGCTGAATCATACTGAAAGATTATACTTAACTGGAGTATTTCTTCAACACTCTTTGCAAGAAGTTCTAATAACATTAGGGAGAAAAGAATTCTTGGTAATGATCTGAATAAGATATCAGAGTAAGGAATCTTAACATAGCTATAACTCTATAACATGTAACATAGGCCTATGAAACATAAGATAGGATAGAATTTCTATGCCTTAGACAATGCAACCGCTACTTTCAAGCTTAGACATACTCCTCAAATACTCCCTCTACTATAAGTTTCCCTTCAATACTGCACTTCACTTGGGGCTACTTATAATCTTCACATGAGCACTGATAACTCTATCTACTAAAGTCTTAGCTGAACTAAATTCTCTCACTATGTTCAAAACTACACGAATCTACAAAGTGCACACATAACACTACAATATTAGTCTGAACCATGAATTCAATACCTCATGCGTTTTCTCATCTCAAGAATAAATCTTCATACCACTTCAACAACTAAATTCAACCTCTTACTTGGAATTCACTAGCTAATAATGCGCTCATCCACTTATATACAAACATGACATTCAAGCCTATCATTATAACCACATACAAACTTCTAGGCAAACACCCATAAAAGTATCTTTCTCATATCTCTAAACTCCTATCATTAACAACTTCCATGCACTACCCCAAGAAAACACACATAGAATTCTCAACTAACCATGACATATACAAAGTCTTAACCTCAATATTCCTTTCAATCTTATAGCCTTATATAAAACAAGCATACTATAATCTTTTCTCCATAAGAAACCTTTACTCTTTCCTATCTAAAAAATTGTCCATCACCACTATCTTTACATAAAGAGAGGTCACTACAAGTTAGAACATGAGGACCTAAAGCATGAAAATATACTATGCGTAACTTGGAAACTTAACTGAAGCCTGAGGAATAGAGTATCAAAAGCATGAATTCATTAAAGATATCAAAACTGAGGACATATATAACATGATCTGAATTTATCTGATCATTTGGAGTGTAGCATGAGTACCTAAAACTGAACATACTATAAAGAATGGGTACATGAGTCATGAGCTACATGACTTGAGTTCGGAGTTTATAAATTCATGGAATACAATTTGTACTGCTAAGTGAACTAGAAGTCCTTATACTAGGAACTGGAAGCACACATGATTCTCTATGATGTGCATGAACATGAACTATGATCATGGGGCTGACATGTGGGTAGGAGTAGATGTCATGATAACTGAAGTACAAAACTTTGGATTGATATAATAATGGGTCAGGCATCTTCCTCTTCTACTGATGTTCTACAATACTGTGGCATCACCACTAGAGCCTGAGAGCCTGACTTGATTACTTGTTCTATCATCTCCCCTTTAGATTAAAGCTATCAGTCTAAGTCTGTGGACCCCTTAGATAAACTCTAAGTTGTACTGTAACCACTTTACTGTAGAGCCCGAGATATAACAATACATATTAATAATAAACTCACCCTGAAATACCTGAAAGTGTAAGGTCCACTGCTAGTACTTCCTTCTAATATATAACTCTTAACTTTCTATAGCCCCAATAGTCATCATATAATAACTTAAACACTTACTAATATAAAACCTTCATGAGTATCACCTTACCATAAGCTCACACCATCTAGAATTCAATTATTCTTACTATTAGATCAATCGTCCAAGATTTAAACTTAGATTCTAACACGTAACATGGATATTCCCAAACCTTTAATGAGCTATACTACTTCTATCATAGCATACCAATATCATATCTCTAAACTTATATTTTTCCCTAAACCTTGAGAATTATCATTACACCAACATACCCAACATCACCAACCTATAACCCATAAGTTAGCTGATAAGAACATCATATACTACATAGCCTCATTTAAACTTAACAACTCAAGGGTACCATCTAAGCACACACGTTATTAAAACTTATAAATAATACAACCCCATAAAACCTTGGGTACACCTCTAGAACATTCACACATCATCATACTTAATTTCAAATTAGTAAACTTAAATTCTTGCATACACTATTTCAATCCTACTGATTCACCTTTCATACAACTAGCCCCATGGATACATAATCTATTAAATCCAGATGAAAACTATCCCCACTTTACTGCTGCTAAACTTTTGATAGGATTCTGAGAAGGGATCTTAAGGCACATCTCACTTTGGCTTAGTGTATAATTTTCATGAACATGAATAAAATTTCAAACTTCAGAACTTAAAATCACTGATGGGATACTTTCGAGCCTGCATACAATCCATATTTGTCTGAGAAAACTCTATCTGTAGGAATTTAAGTTGGCTATTCTATTTCCTGAAGAATGAGGCAGACTTCACATAAATTGATTAACATACAAATATTCATAATTTCCTTAGAGAACATATCTACTGCAATACCTCAGACATGAAAGAAGGGAAACATTTCTTAAATGCCCTGTAGCTTCTCAAAGAAAAGTACAGCCATCTCTGTACCATTCAGCAAAACTATACTAGACATGGCTTTATAGACACCCTAGGACACTTGAACTTTATGCTCTGATATAAGGTTTGTCATGACTCGAGACTACCCCCTAGTCGAACACGGTGCTTGGAACCACAATTGATCCCAAGCTAACCCATGAACTGGCATACTACTTGAGTATCTGATTTAAATTATATAAAATACTAATTTTACTAAACGGAAACATGACCATGAATAAAGTTTGAATAAAGGTAATACTGATAAAGTTTACATCCTGATAAAATTAAAGAATTAACTTGATTTAAAATATCATGACTCTGACTGACTATCTATGAAGCCTCTACTATACTGACTACAGATAGCTGGGACATGCCTCCAACCACCACTAATAAATACACATGAATAATCAAAATAAAGTACAAGAACTACAACTGACTGGAGTCCCTTAAATAGGAGAACTCATTACCTACCGACTGGAAGCTGCAACTATCTGATTCTGATGTGTAGGCTACAACTGGCACCTACATTATGAGACAATGTAGCACATATACATATATGTGGATCAGTACTTTGGAATGTACTGAGTAAGTGGGGGTGAATGCAATACATAAAACTGAATAAGTACATAATCTTAAAACATGAGTAACAAACATAATCTGATAAGCTGGTGAATCACTACACTTAGTTTCTAAAAATCTTTAGGCTTATAGAATAAGTAGAACTGAAGATAGGAAATGCTAAAACATGAATAATCTATGTACATCTCATATAAAGCTAAACATGTTGTAAAATTATAATGAGGATCATGTATGAAATCTGGGTCTAAAACTATGGGATGGAAACTGACATAACTTAAGGATCTAAATATACCAATATACTGAGCATGAATTCATGAACATACAAAACCAAACATAACATGTACTGTGCTGATCTAATTAACTGAATAATTAATGCCTGTGTGACTAAATGATTGAAATCTATTTAAATAGATAACTAATATCTATATACTGAGTAGCTCATATCTGAATACGGATAAACTGATTTACAAACACTAAATAGCTAATGAATGGATACTAAATAACTAACATATAAATACTGATCAACTGATATCTGAATACTGATTAATCAATATCTGTAAAATGATTAACGGATATCTGTATACTGATTAACTAATATTTGAATGTTGATTATGTAATACTGAAATCTACTTAGTCATAATAATTATACTAAATGGTGGGAGGTATCATGTAACTGACATGCCCTAATTTGAGATAATTATGGTCCTACATATAAATCCAGTTGGAAGGGTATTATTACCATGCCACGGGTACTAACACTAGCTATGTGGATCCACTAAATTGGTGTCCTGAAGGACTAAGGATTCACCCTCTACCCGTAGGTTCCCTCATGAGATATGTGTCAAATCTCGACTGGTAGGTAAACATATCAAACCTACATTGGCTACATAGTTCTTTAACTCAGGGATTTCTACTAAGGGTCACACCCTCTACTGGCAGGTGAGCCCTCTCCCCTGGGTTCGCTTAGTGCTAAGTCCTACTCCCAACTGAACTAACACTAAAATCATGAACTGGTTCATGCACTAAAGACTAATATGCTAAAAATGGTGCTCTAAAAACTGACAGTGTATACATAATTTGAAGTAACCATGAACTTGTAAACTGAGGTATTTATCATAAAATAACACTGGTGGGTTCGTTATAAAAATGATAATCTGAGTATGGGGATAAAACCACAGTTCTGACAGACTTGTTACTTGAAAATTAAAATATGTAAAAACAAATAAGTATAGGGTATTCATAACTCGCCAGCACTGAATGACCATAAAGCATAATATCAACACTTAAAACTATAGTTTGGAAATCATGGTTCAAAGACCCAAATCATGAATATTCCACCAAACATGTGACAATCATGAACTTGAACATGAGAATGTATTAAACATGGAAAATCAACATGATTACAGGGCTAAATTCATAAATTGGGGATTTAACATGAAATTCAATTGTACGTTACATGGGAAATTGTATTTTAAAACATGAATTAACCTAATCTTTCATGGGATCATACATGAGTATGAAATTGAGTTCAATTACTAAGGAAAGTCATGAATTTAATCCATCTTGAACACATAAAATCCATAATAAGAGAAAAATCTATACTTTAGTTGAAAATAAGGTTTTTGAGCTCCATGAGTAAAAGGGACCCATGAATAAACACGCTCATACTTCAATAAATGGATTCTTGAAAATTTCTTGAGGGTTTCTTGAACTTGGAGGCTTACATTTTTTATTTCTTGATAAAGGGGCTTGAATTTTGTTCTTGGAAAGAGAGGAGGGTTTATAAGTGTGTACTGAATGTTTGAGGGTGAATGGAGTGGAAATAACATATTTAAAATCTCTTAATATGTTTAAGGATGATTAGGGACGGTTTAGGGGCTTGAGAAGATGTCAACGCCCTTAAACTCAGTCAAAATGAAAAAAATTTAAGCACTGGGCGATTGCTGGATGACGCATGCCAATCGTACACCTGAGGTTGTGTGGCGGATGCCAATAGCACACCTCATCCAGTGGCCATTTTTGATTGTCATGCGATGCATGGCCTTTGCATAGTCATAATTTTTTGCTTGAGTATCTGATTAAGGAAAAATTGGTATCGTTGGAAAGATAATTCAATTATCTACAATTTGGTAGATCTTGAACTGCAAAATTCCACATATATCAAAAGTTATACATGTTCAAATTATGCCCTTGTTGAATTGAATACAAATATTTGACCAAATCAAAGGATATTAGCTCAACTTTGCTCTAAATAATTTCCATGAATATTTTTCACCTCAAAAGCATTCTTAACACTAGGATAATGATCATGACACATGTATTCAAATATAAATCATGGGATTAGATTTTACACGTGTAGGAATGACGGTATAAAGTCTAGCCCAAAAATGTTGTGTGTTACAGTATCAAGATTCATCTTGATGAATCTATACTTATAGAGATTCTTGGTATACTAGTGAAACGGATTAGGTTTATAACAAACATGGTTAATTAAGGCTATAAAGAAGATTTATAGAGTTGTGGGTTATACAAAGCTGGGGTACTTAACAAATTTCTATAAAGGGGATTTTCAATTATTGTTTGAATTGGTAAACAAGGTCCTATTCCCATGCTCTAGGAAGGGCACAGTTGCTTCTGCATGGATCTATGTCTTATGGAATCCCTTAGTAAGTTTGAAATTATCAATATCCCAACTATCATGATTGAATACATACACAAGTTTATGACCGTTAAAGATGGAATGCCCTATGGCTACCTTTTGAATAAGGTATTTGATCACTTCAATTTTGAATGTGGCAAGGAGATGGGAAGACCCGTAAAGCAAACCTTTACCATGCCTATTTTTATTAAAAATGAGTTTGTCGAAGAAAAGTCAGGGACCAAGGAAAATAGCAGGGATTATTGCACAACCACAAAATTTGACTAGAAAATTTAGAGAAATAACGATGATATTAGTCCAACGAAATACTGAAATCATTCAGTTGGATGCCACAATACATTAGCTCTTTGCTGAGGGACCCGGTACAATTAAGGCTCTTCGAGAAGAAAACAATTATTTGAAGATATAGGTCAAGTAACTGAATGTAGAATTTAAGAGCCTCAATACCAAAGTCAAAGACCTAACCGGGGGTGTGTAGGAAAAGACGAGTATGAAGAAAGAAGTGTAGAGAAAAAATAAACAAGGGCAGGTGCGGCAAAAATAAAAGAAAATAAAAGGAAAAAAAAGGAAAATTTCAAGAAAAATAAAAGGAAAAGAATAAGAAAATGAGAAAAAAGAACCGCACAAGACCCAAAAATAGGCATGTAAAAGAATAAAATGGAGAAATAAGGGTGAAGTCAATAAAGCGATGGTAGAAAAAGTGGACCCAAAGAAAATATAGTGCCAAGGAGGTTAAGTCATGTAAAAGATCCTTAATATAACATAACTAGCCCAAAGCTTATGTTACAAGCTTAACAAAGTTCTTTAGTGATCCTAGTCTGACCGTCTAAAAATTTAGGTAGAGAGCATAAGGACAAGCCTTTGGCATTCTGTGAATACTGGTTAGAATTTATTTGTGAGTGTGCGTATTCCTAGACCATCCCTTAAATAAAAAAATAAATCAAGATGAGTGATATGGACTTTTCCAAATGTGAGGGTGCATGGGGTACAATGTCAAGTAACTTATCTATCCGGGTAGTGTCTATTACTTTGGCCTAGTTGTTCATTGCAAATGTAATTCCATCATTAGATTCTTGCATGTCACATTATTGCACCAAGTCATTATACACAGTAGTCTTTTGATCAACAAGATAGGAGGGGGTAAAAAGGTGTTCTTGAGCTGAATAATAATAAATCAACTGCCAAAGATGTCACAGATTCTTCAAAAGTCGAGCATCGTATCTTTGTGAGTGTGAATTGTAGTTTGCCTGAGGACAAATAAACATTCTAAGTTGAGGGTATTGATGCGTCGTGGAAACACGTCATATTGGATGCTTAAAACAAAGAATTTATGCTTGTACTTGGGCTATTTTTAGGGATATGATGTGGTTTTGTGTGGTGTTGCAGGTGAAACAAGTTAAAATTAGTCTTGGAATGAAAAATTGAAGAAGAAGTGCTGAAAGTGGAGAAAATTGGCCATCTTACTGATAGCCCAATATTCTTATTCTATGTTTTAATAAGGATAAACTAATAAGAAAATATCTTTTAGGATACACCAAATATACAAAGGATCAAACATAATCAATCCAAAAAGGAAGGAAGTATCGACTCACAAAACAGTCGGCTCCAAGATTGGAAAGAACATCAAACATAGAGATGATTGGATTCTAAGACTTAAAGAAAGCAAATTAATCAAGAAATACATCAAAGGAAAGAGGACTACAACATCAATCACAAAGATTATCAACCTCCAAAAATCACGAAAAACTGAATCAATCAAGACAAAAGGCAAAAGGAAAAGAATGCCACACCCTCTGCATGGACATATCTAACATGTATGGAAAGTTGCACCACGTATGGAAATATCTGATATGGACATACTTTATAGTGCCATTCCTTAATCAAGGAATAAATTCAAATACTTGATTGAGAAAAAATCACTTGGGTTTCCTTATGAGGAATAGAAGACAAAGCAGCTGAAGAATATAAAAGAAAGAGGCCAGAGATCGAATCACCTACACAACTTCAAAAAGAATCTCAAAGTCTCTCAATCTTAGTATTACAAAGCTTTGTACTTCTTAGTTTACAATTATTATACAAAGAATAAGATCGAGTCAACTTTGTAATACAAACTGAGGCTGTGTCATAAGATTTGAAGAACAAAATAAGTCTTCAGAACTTGTTCATCACATTTGTACTTGAACTTTACTTTGAAGGATCGAAGGAAACTTTAAACATAAGGAGACTGGAAGTAGGCACCATATTGGTGTTCCAAACCAGGATAAATCTTCGTGTTCTTATTTAAAGTTGATTATTTATTTGTCTATTTATCTATATCTAATATGTTTTGTGAAGTATACTAATTTGCTGGAAAGTCGACTGTGAAGGCTTAATAGTCAACTCACAGAAATTTTCAATTCATCTTCTTCTTGAATTTCAATTTGTATTAGAGAAATTCTTACCAACAGTGTTTCTTAACCTCACATGAGAAAACATCAAATGTCAAACTACCAATCTCTCGGTGCTCTCTTTCAAGATGACTATTCCTCCATAAGACCATCGTACTTCAAAGGACAACACTACTCATATTAGAAGAACAAATTTAGAATCTTCGTCTAATCAAATGACTTCAAAGTATGAGTTGTCATCAAGAAGCGACCAAAGCCAATCCCATGACTCAAGGAAAAGAAAAAGGACATAGACAAAGACAAAAAATTGAGAAATACTAATATAGAAGACCTCAAGAACATTAAAGTCATCAAAGAGAAATAAGAGGTAATTCAAACTAATGTACAAGCTATAGGTTTAATTCTTTGTGCAGTAAGCGGTGAAGAATATGACAAGATATCAACCTGCCAGACTGTAAAAGATATGTGGGATAAATGAGAAGTAACTTATGAAGGAACCACCTAAGTAAAAAGGTCAAAGATGTTGCCCTAGTCAATGAATACGAGCTATTAAAAATGGAAGAAAATGAGAACATCGAAATAATGTATGCCATATTTAGCAAAATTGTACGTAAGCTAAAATCATTGGGGATGATCTATCTGTATAGCCTGTAAGTCTAGAAGCTGGAAAGAAGCCTCCCAAAAGTATGCGAAACTAAGGTTGCTATTCTAAAAGACAGAGAGGTTCACAACATAACATATGATAATAGTGAGGTAATCTTATTGCATATGAAAAAAATTACAACAACGGGTACATTAAGGAAGAAAAGTAGAAACCAGTAGAATTTAATGTTGTACCAACTGAAGAGGAGGATTTTCTCGAAGAAGCCAATAGCAAAAAAATGTCTCTCATAAATCGAGGAGTAAGGAATATCATGAAACAAAGACAACAAAGATCATAAGGATTCAAAAACCATGATTCCAATAGAAACGATGATCGTTGCTATTACTATGGAAGGCTGGGACACTTTAAACAAAACTGTCCAAAATTAAGAAAAAGATCGTCTAGAAAGAAAAATAATTGGAGCTTAGAGTAATGAAGATAAAACTGAAGAAGAAATAGAAGCAATCAACATGTGTTTCATGGCCAAAGGGGAATCAAGCAAGGTAAGACCACACGACAGTCATAATTATAATATTCCTAAATCTAATTTAGATATGATAACCAACAAGTTTCAAAAATTTATAGATGAATATAATAAACTCTCTTATGAGAAGAAAAATAGGCAAGCTTGACTTAAATGAAAACTCGAAGAGGAATAAAGAAACTGTCAAGTTAAAATTAAAACATGTCAAATTGAAATCGACTTACTTTAAAAAAAGCTTGATGATGTAAAAATACAATTAAATAGCATTAAAAGAATCACCAACTTAAAGTTTTATGAGATCATATTCTTTTAAAACCAACTCAAGCTCCTCATCAATATCGTTTAAATCAGTCAAGACCTTTTTCTTCTCTCAAGGACCTGTTTTCTATACCTATAGATAGAAAGGGCACAAATCTTACAACTACAGGTAAAAGCCTAAAAGTGTATGGGTTTAGAGGATGATCAGTATCCTTCTTTTATTCTTTACCCGTGGAATTGATTTTTAACTGAACACAAACTAAGTTGAATCTGATACTGATCATGTTTCTCGAATGATCTGACTGAGTTAAGATGAATTCACTTGGTTCCATATCTAACAGAATACAACTAAAGACTGAACTGAACACTTGAATACTGCTAGATCTTAGCTGAGTACAGAACTGAGGCTAGATTACTAGTGATACTGAGACTAAGGAGATTACTGAGATTCCTTAAGTTCTGTATCTGTCTGAAAGTACAGAGTTTTATAACTCACTGAGTTCTGAGAGTCGTAGCTTGACTGAGATTATCGAGGAAACTGACACGGGCTCTAGACTGCAGCTAAATTGTCAGGTATAAATACCCCCAGGACTTGATAACATAAAAGCAAAACATAACCATTCTTGAATAATCAAGACTGTGGACATTCATTCACCATCACAATCACTAAAGAATCTCTTCAATTATTAAGAAATTATAAACATGTGATAGTGTAGGGGGACATGCTATTGGCTCATACTCTATTCACCAAGATCTTGCATCAAACAGTTAGCATGTATTAAAGTCTTAGCATATATCGAAGAGCACATAATTGGGGAACTTCATGCTATCATGCCACAATTCATTCACTAAGGCTTTTCAACAAACACTTGGCACGCATGGGCTTGTACACAATTGGGAATTTCTAGGCAACATTCTATAATGGCTCTAATTCCTTCACATAAGCATTTTATCAAACATATAGGGGGAATGCTTTGCTTATTAAACAATTTCTACACTTAATTGACATAAACACACCACTTAACAAGCAACTTGAAGAGGATTTATCATGAACATCACATGAATATCACATACTAGGGACAAAGCTTGAAAACCTTGTAAACAAACATGAATCACAACTCAATAATAACATGAACATCAATTTCAACTCACATGAATCATGAAAACTCATAAACATAAAAGCTTTGAAATTTAGAAAAGGTTTCTTGAGCTTCTTGGATGAAAGGGACCCAAGAATCAACATTTGCATACCTTAGAGAAACTCTTTCTTGAAAGATCTTTGAGAGATTCTTGATTTCTCTTGAAGAAGAAGGAAGGGTTTTGATTTTGAAGAAATCCTAGCTCTTGTTCTTGAACAAATTTGAGAGAAACTAGTATTTTTAGGTTAAAATAAGGCCAAATACCGTGTTAAGGAGTATTTATAGGGGTAGTAAAATAACCCCTTTCGCCTCTGGAAATAAACTGAAAAATCTCAATTTTACATGCTGGTGTGACGCACCATAATCGTGCCAGCTCAATGGAAATTGGACAAGCGGGAAACTGCTTGATGGCGCGACGCGGTGGAAATCGCGTTGCCACCTTGGTTTCGAACTGAAAAGGCACTGCGACGTGGTGGAATCGCGTTGGTGTACTGGAAATTGACAATTCTAAAATTAAGCCTTGGCGCGACACACCATAATCGCGGAGGCTCACTGGATTTTGTTGATTTCCATTTCGGCTGGCTCCGCGATGTGCTAAAGTGCCAAGTGGCACACTGTCTTACTAAAATGGCTCTAACTCTTTACCCGAGTGTCGGATTTAGGCGAATTTGGTATCAACGGAAATCTTATTCAATTCTCTACATGACAAAAAGTGTATACTAGGGAAATTATACACGGTTCAAAATACTTCTCACTTGGAAAGACACTTCTTAACCTTTTAGGGCTGGATTAACACTTCACTGAACACGCTCGAAGGCTTAGACTATGAGAGAATTTTGCGGGGTCTTACAATTTGAAAACAAGGATTTTGAGGAATACTGTGCTCAGAAAGGATAGTCTCAGAAATTCTTATCACCTTGGTCTCCTCAACAAAATGATATGGTGGAGTAAAAGAATCGGTCTCTCCAAGAAAATGCTAGGACTATGCTGCTAGAACACAATCTCTCAAATCACTTTTGGGAAGAGGTAGTAAGCACATTATGTCACATCATAGACAAATTCCTCATCACACCTATTCTAAAGAAGTCACCTTATGAGCTGTAGAGAGAGAAGAATCCAAATATTAGCTACTTTTATCATTTGGGATGCAAATGCTTCATCCATAACAATAGTAAGAATAACTTGGGAAATTTTTATCCATAAAGTGACAAAGGTATTTTTTATTGGGTAATCTCCCACCCATCGTGCTTACAGGGATTATAATAAAAGAACATTATATTTTGAAGAATCTATTCATATTGTATTTGAGAAACTAATCACCATCCTATGAGCTTAATTATTGATGAAGAACAGGTGAGTGATCAACAATCTAGAGCCGATGCTAGTACAACTCTCAAGTCATCAGAAGATAAGTCAACTACACCCCCTCTAGAGTCGACTCCTGTAGTAGAAATAGGAAAACCAAGTGTTCCAAGAGAATGGAAACACAATGCTAGTTATCCAAATAAATTTATCATTTGAAATCTAGATGATAGGATGCAGAAAAGATCATCATGGAGAAAGCAAGCATTGGTTGACCTTTTATCTCAAAGCAAACCAAAGAAGACTGATAAGGCCCTCAAATATAAATCCTAGGTTGAGATCATGAAGTAAAAATTGGACCAATTAGAACTTAGTCAAGTATGGACTCTAGTTAAAAGACCCAAGAACTGCTCAGTAATTAGAACTAGATGGGTCTACAGAAACAAATTAAATGAAGAAGGTAAGGTTATCAAAAACAAGGCTAGACTTGTAGCTCAAGGTTAATCTCCCAACAAGAAGGTATTAATTATGATGAAACCTTTGCTTTTGTAGCAAGGTTAGAATCAATTTGAATTTTATTAGCTTTTGCTTCTTTCAAATGATTTTAAGTTATATCAAATGGATGTCAAAGGTGACTTTTTAATAGGATTTATTCATGGAGAAGTTTTTGTAAAACAACTCCCCAGTTTTGAAAATCCTACTTACCCAAATCATGTTTTTAAATTATCAAAAGCACTTTACGGTCTCAAACAAGATCTAAAGGCTTGGTATGAGATATTGAGTACTTTCTTGCAAAATAATAATTTTCTAAGCGGAAAAATTGATACAACTCCTTTCATTCAAAAACTTGAGTCAAATTTTCTTATTGTGCAAATTTATGTTGATGATATTATTTTTGGTACTCCTAACATCTCCCTATGTGAGAATTTTGCTAATCTGATGAAAGGAGAATTTGAAATGAGCCTCATAGGTGAGGTCACATTTTTTTTGGGATTACAAATCAATAAAACACCCAAAAGTAATTTCATTAGACAATCCAAATACTCAAAAGAACTCATCAAAAAGTTTGGGATGGAAAAAGGAAAGGCCTATAGAACTCCAATGAGTCTGTCCACAAGTATTGATTCATATTCATCTAGAATATATGTTGATGAGAAGACATACAGGGGAATGATTGGATCACTAATCTACTTGACGTCCAGTCGACCAGACATTATGTTCAACATATGTAAATGTGCAAGGCTCTAGTCGGCTCCCAAAGAATCTAATCTGACTGTCGTCAAATGAATCATCTGATATCTTATTAGAACCTAAGATATTGGACTATGGTAACCTTGCTACTCTCACTTTAATTTAATTGAATGTTCAGACGTAGACTTTGCAGGTGATAAAATTGATAGAAAAAAGAACTAGTGGAACTTGTCAAATTCTTGGTGATGTCCTGATATCATGGCATAGCAAGAAGCAAACTTCAGTTTTCCTATCAACAACTAAAACTGAATACATAGCCGTTGGAAGTCGTGGTACTCAAATTTTATGGAATATGCATTAACTATTTGATATTAAATTGTCCTTTAAATTTGTACCCACAATGTGTGATAACACCAGTGATATTATTCTGTCTAAATATATTGTGCATTATTCTAGGGCTAAACACATTGATATTAAACATCATTTCATTCGATATCATGTAGAAAATAAACATTTTTCTTTATCATTTGTTGAATATGAAAATAAATTGGTAGATATTTTTACAAAACCAATGTTAGAAGAAAGATTTTTCTTTCTTAGAAAAAGACTTAGCATTATATGTATTAATGACTTATGTGTCTTTATATTTGGAAAAATATTTTTTCCCTTTTTGATTGCTTTATTTTCAATTTTGAAAATTGGTTTTCAAAAGGAAGGTGTCATCATTACCTTCACCGCTTCTCACGCCACTTCTGCCTTCACTGCACCCTTTTACCTTCCCAACGTGCCTCCTTCTGCCGTCCTTTCACTTTTACTAGTCACATCTTTTCATTTTCTCCCAACATCCTCTTTTTCCTAATATTTAGCTCATTCTCTACATCCCTTTTCTCTCTCTCGATTCTCTAATCCGTCCCTTTTTTTTTCTCTGCCCCTTTAAAATCCTGATTCAAATCATCACCCATGACCAAACTCACTCTATGGCCAGTGTTTCAAAATCCTTTCCTAAACCTCTCTCTGACAATCATGTTCTCCTTATTGAATTCTCTGATGAATCTTCATCAGATTCTCAACAGTCAACTATCATAAAAATACATCTAGACCCAGCCTAGCCTCTTCAGCCAAGAAACCTCGTTCAACCTCCCTAAACTCTTTTCCTCATGAGGACATGCACAAATTCTATACATGCTCTCAAAAATACAAATTATATGCCTTCAAAAGCCATTCCATTATACCCAATCACAAAGTTAATCTCTATCAATTAAATGAAGCTCTTTGTAATGTTAGTCTCTTTTTTAAATTTCAAGACTTGTCACTGGTTTTTCTTCTTTGTGGACTTGAAGTTTATGAGGATCCAGTTCAAATGTCTTACACTTGTGCCTATCTTCATACAACAACAAACTTGAGACTCTTGTTCTTAGAACAAGAATCATACTCATCGATTTAATGCTCAATAAGGTATTTGATATAAAATTCTTTGGTGTGATTCCCTTTATAAATGGTACCTAGCCCAAAGATTTTGAGGTAGGCTTTGAAGAAGTGAAAAAGGTCCCGTTTGACCAAAAAATAGTATCATCCAAATTTGGCCCTTTATATCTATGTTTTAAGTATCACACCATGGCCCAAATAATTGCCACCACACTTATTCCAAGAAAGGTATCCATCAGCAATATTATCTGTCTTGATGTGTTTGTCTTGTATTGTCTAGTAAAGAAGAACAAGATAAGTTGGGCAATTTGCAATATATGATTGAGAGTGCAGCGGATGTTCATACCTCAGCCAGTCTATCATATGGATTGTTGATTACTCATATTCTCTTGTATTACTCTACTAATCTCTCTGCTTACCCCTTGATGGAGGTATTTTCTACTTATGACTCCAAAATTTTTGCCAGTATGGGATATGTTTTGGTTGATAACAAATGGTGCAAAAAGGATTCTGCCCGAACAAAAACTGAACTCCCTAAGGTAAGTAAGTCTATTTCTAACCTCATGATTAATGTGTTGAAGGAACTAGAGGAACTCAAAGATTTCTTCAAATCCATTGAGGAAGGTATAATGAAGCATCAAGAGTCAACTTCCAAAATACTAGACCTTAGTAATAGCATCAGCATTGACATAGGCTCAATAGGACTGGACCTTAATAGATTTAAACAAGAAGGCATCAAGTTATTCACTCGAGTGTTCACTCGCATGGAATCCCTCAAGTCTTAAATTAACTCCTCAAATGATGATCTTGCAATTTCCGTACAGAACTCCTACTTCTCCTTCTTTAAAATTATTGAAAAATCTTATGACAATTTCTGTCATAACATGAACAATACCCTCACATACTTTCTAGCTAAGAGGTGAATGATGACTTTTATTCAAAGGAGGTCCTGTCCCTTTTTTTTGGGTTGTGAAATGATTTATAACATACTATATACCACACATTTTATTTTTCCTAATTCTTAAGTAATCAATTAGATTGTTTATCTACTATATGTCTACTGTTTTCTTTGTTTTGTTATTGTGTGATTATTTTTAATTATGCCAAAAGAGGGAGAAAGATAGGAATATCGAAGGTGTATGAAAGTCAGAGAGAGCAAGTCAACTATTAAAGGATGAGAGTCGATTGATGCTCAAGGAAAAGAGGAACATCAAAAGTGCTTGCAAGTCAGGGGGAAAGACGACTATCAAAGAATGATAGTAAACTGATGCTCAGGGAAAAAAAGAACGTAAGAATCACTTGCAAGGCAAAGGAGCACATCATCATAAACACAAAAGTCAATTGATGTTTATTATTTGTCTTTATCAAAAAGGGGGAGATTGTTAGCCCCATATTCTCATTATATGTTTTAATAAAGACACACTAAAAAACAAATATCTTGCAGGATACACCAAAGATACAAAGGATCAAACAAAATCAATCCAAAAAGGAATCAAGTATCCACTCACAAGACATTTGGCTCCAATATTGGAAAGAACATCAACCATGGAGATTATCGACTTCCAAGACTTGCGAAAAACAAATCAATCACAAATAAGAGCAAAGGAAAGAAGACCACAACATCAATTACAAAGGTTACTGACCTTATAGAATTATGACAAACCAAAGCAATCAAGACTAAAGGCAAAAGGAAAATAAAGACACACCCTCTACCTATACATATCTGATATGGACATGTATGGTTGTGGAAATTGCACCACGTGTGGACATATCTGATATGGGCATACCTTATGGTGCCATTCCTCAATAAAGAAATCAATTCAAATCCATGATTAAAAAGAAATCTCTTTGGTTTCCTTATAAAAAATAGAAACCGAAGAAGTTGAAGAATATAAAAGAAAGTGAACCAAGATCAAAGAACTTATGCAACTTCAAAAATAATCTAAAAGTATCTCAATCTTATTCTCACAAAGCTTTGAACATTTTAGTTTACAATTCTTATACAAAGAATAAGATCGAGTCGACTTTGTAATACAAAATGAGGTTGTGTCACAAAATCCAAAGAACAAAATAAGTCTTCAAAACTTATTTATCACCATTATATTTGAACTTCACTTTGAAGTATCTAAGGAAACTTTGAAACCCAAGGGGACTTGAAGTAGGCACCACATTGGTATTTCAAAAAAAGATAAATCCTTGTGTTCTTATTTCAAGTTGATTATTTACTTGTCTATTTATCTATATCTAATCTATTTTGTGAAGTATACTGATTTGCAGGAATGTTGACTGTGAAGGCTTAATAGTCGACACATAAAAAAATTTAATTCACCCCCTCTTAAATTTCAATTATGAGTCTGGTATATGAGTTGTCAAGTAATTATACGACTCTTAGCCTTACTCATAACCAAAATAGTAGCAAAAGTCAAGGCAGAGATTCTAAGTAAAGAGTGACTATGAATCATAAGATATGGCTACAAGTCATAAGGAGTAGTCATAAAGAGAGCAGAAGCCAAAGATAAAATTTAGAGTTGAAGTCATAAAAGACTACGAGTCATAATATCTGATTACAAATCTTAAGGATAAGTCATCAAGAGACCAAGTTTCAAAGCCCTAAAAATCTAAGGCTTAAGTGATGATGAGAGAAGGACACGAGTCCTAAGGACTGAATACGACTCATGGTAATGAATCGTAAGGACAACAGAAGCTTGGATACCATGAAGATCAGTTACTGGAGTGATTATGACTAGCACTGAATGATGCATAAGAAGACCTTACGAGTGCACTACACGAGTTTGTAATGAGTACTGATATACTTTTCCTATTATGTTTTATTAGGATTTCTTTGTTATTTTAAGATGATATAAATACCTTAGGGTTATTAATTTATTAGGTTACACACTTTTACATTACTTTTGATACTTTTAGCATACTTTGATCATTGAGATTTTGGGTTTTTATTCAATTAAAGACTTTGGATTTTCTCTCTATTATTATTATGCAATTAATTACATGTGTTCTTTATTGATTATCATGGATTGTTTCATGAACATGAGAGGATAATTTCCTTGACTAGGGTTGTGGGAACCCTGGTGGATTAGCTATGTAAGTGAAGTAGCAGACTCATCTATTCAACTATCATAGTATTTATTTCACTCTTCTTCGTATTTATTGAACTCAAGCTATTGTAGAGGCTTGGGTATTTTCTGTATTCGAGATCATCCTCACAACATAGTTTGAGATTGGGAAAAGGAGAGTACAATAATGATTCGATGATATCAACCCTAGTCTAGTAAACTCGAGACTCAAATGGTGAGATTTTTACTGAGGGTTAAAGATAAGGGACAGAAAGTCAACACATTGAAACTCACAAAGTAAAGGATGAAATCTATCAATACATTCAAAAGATGGTTGATAGTACATAGCTTGTCAACTTTTCATGAGACTAGCAGGGTTAGGTGGATCGAGTATAAGAATCTTACATAGTGTGAAGCCATGGGCAATACAGTCCTAGTGTTCATCTTCTATTGTTTACAAACTCAAGCATTCAAATCCCGTTACTATTTACTTTTTGACTTCCAATTTCCCCCATTTACTTTTATGCATTGCTTATGGATTTTGATATTTTTCAATGTTTTCCTTGTG
Source organism: Capsicum pubescens (assembly GCA_030864215.1). NCBI lineage: Eukaryota > Viridiplantae > Streptophyta > Magnoliopsida > Solanales > Solanaceae > Capsicum > Capsicum pubescens. The sequence goes on along the minus strand of CM061549.1, from coordinate 219,554,329 downwards.
GGTTCAACTCCAACCTGGTTTAGGTTACAATATTTGACATCCACCGCAACATACTTCTCTGGAGGTTAGTTTTAGGTGACACCACTACTGCAAGGTGCTGTAAATTTTCATTTTAAAACCCTAAAATATTTTTCTTTTCCACTATTCAACAATGAGTAAGGGCTTAAAAAGGGGCCATTTTTTCAAATTATGGGAGTTTTTATCTTTGAAGGTATGATTTCTTTACATTCAAAACTTGAGTCATTAAAATTCTTATAAATAGGTAGTAACTTATCTATTGTCGAAATTAGGTTTAGCCCTACCTCATGAAATTGATGTAAATTGGTGGAAATAAGTATAAAATAAGATAATGGTTCTTGGGTATTAGAAAACATTGATGGCAGTATAATCTTCATTGTTCATGTAAAATGAGGAAGGATTCATGAGGTTTAATGATTAAAAGTTGTTAGTTATTAATCATTGGTGGTTCAAAGAGGTGAATTGATTGAAATAGGCGTGTTATCTTGTTGTTATAGATAAAATAAGTCAAAAGGGAATGTAAAGGCAAGCTTGTGGAATAGAGGTGATTTTTAGAAAGGAATTTAGTTTTTTCTTTAGAAATTACACTTGCTTAGCTCTATGTTTATATGTAAACTGAGTAATTGTGATTGCTTTTGAATACTACTTGTGATTATTGACTGTATTGTGCATTAATACATACAGATGTTTTTGAGATGATAATGATGATGATAATATACAACTCATGATATTCATGAGGTTGTTGATAATGATAATTTTTATGAGATGATGATGTTGATGATGTGTTAAATCATGATGTTTTTGAAAATATATTGATGTTGATGAGATTGAAGAGAGAAAGAGATAATTCATACATCTTGTGTTAATACATTCATTTATATATATTAAATATTGATTGTAATCATGTGTTGTGATACAACTTGATGTTTAAAATGGCTAAACCAAAATATGTTTAAATATGAGTTGTATTCCCTCTAGAGTGAAGTGTCATAATTGTATTATTGTCCTTGATTATAAGTTCTTTTATGATTAATTTACATTTATTTGGTTTACTTATTTGTATGGCATCGTTTTGAGTCAATACATGATGCCTACCAACATCTTTTGATGTATTAAGGCTACCTGTGCTCTTCTTTTTGTTGAGTTCAAATCATGTATTAGCGGTTCAGGCGAGACCTCAGCTCTATCCAGAAGTTCTAGACTTCAATATAAAGGGAGAAGTATGATCAATTAGATCTTATCAAACAAGAAAAGGTCTAGTAGAGTCTTGTAGAATGGTACAAAGATGTTTGTACTTTTCTTTAGGAGGCTACAATACATAGGAACTGAATTCTCTTTCTTCTTTTTATGAAATTACTTGATTCCAACTAGTTACAAGTGATGCAATTTCTATCTAACCCATTCACTCTTGTATGTAGATGTTGAATACTTTTTTAACTATAGCATCAACATCCACATCGATCGTTAGGGTTGCAGTTTGGGGAAGGCCTAAATTTAGGGTCAGAGCTAAAAAAGGAGAACAAAAGAAAACACATATTAAGGGTGGGGATCGGGAACCCAAAGGATTGGTTAGATAGAGTACATTGCCCCCAACCCCCATAATAGGATACCCTGGATCAGAAAAAAGGAATGGTAGTTCAGGAGGAAAAGATTGTAGTCCTAGATAATATAATATTTGCATCGAATAATGTAACCCAGGTGCTTCTATCTATAGAAATAGTTTTACAAGTATTGGGATTCCTGAGTAGATTGGATGGCATTTTTAATACTCCAGTTGTTCCATCCTTCTTGTGCCTATCCTTATAACATATTGTTGTTGTAGCACCAAGGATAGATGAATAATCTAAAAAAAGGGTGTATCCCTGACAAGTACTTAGGCTAGTAATGACTGATAATAAGCATAGACTATTCTTGCAAGTTCATGAAGATAAACCCCTAGTATTCTATGGTATACTGAGTTTTGAATGTTTGCATAAGATAGGTATTTTTGAAAGGTATAGTGTGGAGTTTTTTTTTAGCTGCAGGCAAAAGCTACGCAATGGTTGAGGTTATTTGTAGAATTTAGGGTTGCCTTACCTCTACTAACTTGGGAATACTTTCAAAATGTATTTATTGAGAAATATATTCCCTACACTTATTGTGCTCAGTAGAAGGATGAGTTCCTGAGATTGGAGCATGGTAACCTTTCTTTTGCGACCTATGAGGCCAAATTTCATGCCTTGACTTACTATGTATTACAATTTATCACCAGAGGAAGAAGGATCAAGTACTTTGTGAATGGTATAAGTTTTGGGATTCAAATAGGTAATTTTTATATGGATTCATTTGGTAAATTCTTTCAAGGAGATAGTTGTGTTTGCCAAGAAGGCTGAGGCACATAAGAAATAGAGAGAAGTAAAAGCAGAAGATAAGAAGGCCCATACCTTAGGCTAGTTCAGTGGTACTTTCTCGAAGGGTTATGGTTGTTCTTGGACTTATAATTCTTCCATGCCTGTATTCACAAAGAGCCTATCTAGATTAGTTGTAAGCCTTCATGAATAGGTAACATCTATACACATTTATCCTTGTCAATTTAGAAGCCCGATTTAGGAATCGAGTTCTATGAGTGTAGGGATTTTATACATATCATAAGGTATTGTCCTGATTTATTGTATGCAGGTCAGTTGAATCAGCAACCGACTTCAAGTGATTTTTGTTTTGACAGGTCATGGTGGTGAAGAAAATGGTTAAAGTCATTGTTAAAGTGGGCGTGGTTGCTAGTATGTAGGAAAGAGTGGCAACCTAGACAACTAATGTGGGGGATAGGATGGAAAAAATGGTGCCAAGGCTGGTAGAGATGCATATTAGGGTGGTGATAAGGTCCAAATTTATATTTTGACTCATCCTACAGTAGAAGCTTCTAATGTTGTGATCACATGTACAATTTTTGTCTATGATTATATGGTTCTGTATTGTATGATCCTAGTTCCACTTTCTCTTATGAATCTATGAAATTTTCTTTGGGTTGGGAGGTGATACTCTAATGTATGTGTCCATACTAGTTGGAATTTCTGTAAGTGTTGATTAGGTCTATCATTCATGTCATATGATGTTTATGGGGTTTAAGACTTTGAAAGACTTAGTCATTCTGAACATGGAGGAACTTTATATAATCTTAAGGATGAGTTGGTTATATCCTAATTGTGCAATTCTTAATTGTTATTCTAAAATTGTCACAGTAGTGATGCACGAAATAGAGAAGTTAGAGTAAAAATGTACTTTCAAACCTACCCTGTGAGGATTGTGTCAGCTATTCATGTCTAGAAATTAGTAAAGAAGGGTTGTAGAGCATTTTTATCCTATCTTCAGGTAGATAAATCTATCTTCCCTCTTATAGCTTCAGTTTGAGTTGTTGGAGTGCTTTTGGATGACCTTTTGGGTATGCCCCCTAATCGAGAGGTTGATTATTGTATAGATTTTGTCAAGACCCAAACCATGGGCTGGTCGTGGACAAGAGATCACCCCTGCATCTAACCAAACCAAACACAACATCCCCTAATGTCGGATGAATTCCGAACATATAACAAGATAGAATACAACAAGCTTAAATAAAGCCAAAACATGTCTATAACAGACGACTAATGACAGGTCAAAAACCGACCAACACCCCTCAATATCCACAGTAATCCAAAAAAAGCCTTCTAAACAAAGAACCAAAACCAGTCTTGGTCAGGACATGTTTCTGACTCGGACAGATGACAATGAGAATGAAAGTGATAATGTTAATGGTAATGAAAGTATCCATCAACTTAATTATAAGAATGAAGGCATGTAAAATTCCTAAACTTTTGGGGGATGGAAGCTCACCATTTTACTACAATGCAATGAACCGAGCCAACCGACCTAACTCTGCGCAAAAAAAATAGAAGTAGCTCTGGTGCCTGCATCGCGTGGGGAAACAATGTCCGTAGATGGTTAGTGGGGTGAACACTAGAATGTAACTCAGGGATAAGGATAACATAAATCCATGATCAATAGTTCAATTTTTTTAAAATCCAATGCACATGATCAAATGCATATCCATATATATATATCACATGACGGGATAGGGAACAAGGCTTAACATGCTCTTTAAAACTTTAACCTAGATTGTGTAGCTCAACTGCCATAATATACAAAGGCACCCACAGGCCATATCGGCCAACTCTCCTCCAGCTGGTAGGGCCCCAGCGTGTTGCCGCATGAACCAGAGGTTATACATATGCACTATGGACACTCGAATCTCCCTGCATGTTAGGGTGACCTGAGTACCAAATCATATAATATAATATGGCAGACTCAAACCTCCCAATCATATGATAATAATATTAAGGTGATCTCGAACCTACAAGTCATATAGACCTCCGCTGGCAAACGCAATTTTTGATGTTGGTCCCTAGGGACCTCCACTTTCACGACTCAACAACACAACCCTTATTAAAGCCTAATTAAAACAAGTATCAGACATTCCCATTCATTGAACCATATTACACATTGCAACATACATTATTGGTTTCGTCATACCAACTATATTTTCAAGGTAACATCAACATGCCACTTTAATTCTTATGCATTAAACTAACTTTAAAACTGTCATTTAAACTTAACCCATGTTGGGGAAAACATGAAACATCACATAAAAAATAGTTATACAAAAACCCTCAACCCATGTTTTCAAATCAACATAAATATCTCACAAACAATACTTTAAACCATATGTTTTTAACACCTTAACAATGAGGGTAGAGTAACATGCCTGAAATACCCAAGATTACGAAGAGAATTCAACCTTTGAAGATCTATTTGACCCACTTCTTGGAAACCCTAAGTATGGATGATTAAGAGAATTTAAGAGGGCTTTTGGAAGTGTTTTAGTGGGTTAACAATGCTAATGGGGTCCTTAATAGGGTTTTAGGTCATGGGTTACAACTGGGGTAGAGGGGTGCATGTGACTACAGGTCACTATACGACTCGTATAGACATATTACAACTCATCTCAAGGACTTGTTGTCAATAGAGAACCACCAGATCCCCATATTGGTCTGGCTATAATTAATATAAGTAACTCATAACCACACTTGATGACTCGTAACCACTTCTTGTACTCAAGACAGTAACAAATTTGGGATGACACACTGGAAACCCTATGATTGGGACATAATGACTCACCATGAGTCTTTACGACTCGAGGCGTCAAGTAGTAATGAAGAAAGTATCTTGGGCTAAACTTTTTGGACACCTTAAAACTTGGTCCTTATGACCCGTAAGAAGTCTTGACAACTAGTTGAGAGCCACTCGTACTCAGAGCAGAATATTTAGCCACTTGTTCTGATTAAGTCATGATCGAGTCCCCATGACTCATCATGACTCTCTATGACTTGCCAGAGGAGTCATAGTCAGGACAATGAAGATTAAATTTCTGAAATTTTTTAGGGAACAATAACCTGGAGCGTTACATACTCCACCTTAGGATCATTTATCCTTGAATGATAGGACAAGGTATTTATTATCATGATTTGGATCCACATACCACTACTCTTACCTTTAAAAAAGACAGAAAATCATCATTTTCTTTAATGAAGTCAGAAAACAAAGATGTTAAGGGATACACATACCTCAAGCACGATTATCGGGAAAACAAGAATGGATACTTTGACTTTATTGTCCTTCTCGGCTTCCTAAGTAGCTTCCTCAACCTTTTGGTTCCTAAAAAGAACCTTTACCAAATCCACATCCTTAGTACACAATTGACGTACTTGACGATCCAGACCTCCTCGTAGGACAAGGAATCCAAAATACCCACCTTCTCTAAAGGAACAACTGTTGAAGGATCACCCACGCACTTTATCAACATCAAAATGTAAAACATTGGATGAATGGAGCTCAAACTTGATGGAAACTCTAACTCATATGAAACATTATCAACCTTTGTTGAAACCAAGTGCAGACCGACGAAACAGGGACTGAGCTTCACCTTCTTACCAAACTACATTACCCCTTTCATAGGTGAAACCTTTAAAAACACCCAATCACTAAACTCCAACTCTCTTTGCCTCACATCCGCCTAGGACTTTTGGCAACTTTGGGTGGCCTTAAGTCTATCATGAATCACATTCACCTTCTCCATGGCTTGGTGAACCAGATCAAGGCCAAATAACTTATTCTCACCAACCTCAAATGGAGCAATACCAAAGCTAGAGTGATAACTGTTGTTATAGGAAAATTCTATGAGAGGCCAGAGGTCAACCCAACTACCATCAAAATAAAAAACACAAGAACCCAACATATCTTCCCAGACCTAAATTGTCCTTTCTGCTTGCCCATCCATCTGCAGGGGGAAAGTAGTACTAAAGGTCACCTTAGTCCCCAAGCCTCATTGGAACGACCTCCAAAAGTAAGATAAAAACTGGTTACCCCAATCATATATGATGGAAACTGAACTACCATGCAACTTCACAAACCCCTAAATGAACAACTTGGCATAATCCTTTAATGAGAAATTAGTTCTCACCGGTAATAAGTGAGTTGTCTTAGCCATCCTATCCACAATGAACCAAATGAAATCAAATTGTTGGCGAGAACGCTAAAGACTGATAAAAAAATCCATATTAACAACCTCCCATTTCCATACCGACAGTTTAATCTCTTGAGTCAACCCACTGGGCCTCAATTGTTCTACCTTCACTTGTTGGCACACCATGCACTTAGTAACATTGGCCATATCCTGCTTCATGATATTCCTCTAGTAAATCTCCTTAAGATTATTATATATTTTCATCAAACCAGGATGAATAGTATAACGTGACTCATGAGCTTCAACTAAAATTCTTCTTTGCAACCCATCAACATTGGGAACTCATAATCAACCTTAAAGCTGTCAATATGGGTTGGCCTAGTTCATTCGGGCTAGCCCACATGGTCTTTGATTTTGACGGGTCAAGATGGGTTGGCCCATTAAAATAATGGGTCAAAAAACACCAACCTTGTACCATTACTTTGTGGGCTGCCGGCCTCACGAGCCAACCCACTTTTTAAAAAATAATATTTAATAATTTAATTTTAAAATATTAATAAACATTAATATTCAACATTACATAGTGTTAATACTAGTTAATCAAGTCTCCAATACCCCAAAAATACTCCTAATAGTGAAATTAAATAACTTTTGACATGATATCCTTCTAACCAAATAAAAATACTAATAAACAATCTAAATAGTTGCATGTTTTTTACTTATGGGCCGACCCACGAGCTATCCCAACATACATTGCTCAACCACCACGGGCCACAGGCTTATTCGGGCTGGGCTAAAAAGCCCTATTCTTAAATAGAATGAAAAAACTAAAGCCCAACTCCATCAAATTACAGGTCGGGTCAGGCCAGCCCAATGAGCATAGCCCATATTGATGGCTTTTATCAACCTTTGTACCTCAAGATACCATTACCACCAATTTCAAAAATTATCACTTTCTGCCTACCCAAATCATTCTTGATTTACATTAGAATAGGATCTAACACTTGCTTCTCATTTACTTTAGAACCAAGAGATGACCTTGTAACTTCTTGAACAATCACACCACCATCCTTAGAATGCAAGAGACAAACTTTGATGTTAGATAAACAGTGATTATCCTTCACCAAATCCTTCTTATCCTAATCCACATGAGACAAACTTCCCATGGAAAACCTGCTAAGAGCATCAACAACCACGTTTGCTTTACTTGGATGGTAGTGAAGACTCATGTCACAGTCCGTGAGCAACTTAAACCATCTCCTTTGACTGAGATTCAATTCGTTATGGGTAAACATATATTGAAGGATCTTATGATCAAAATAAATATCAACATGGACCCCATACAAATAATCCTGCTAGATTTTTAATGCAAACACCACAGCTAATAATATCATAGGTTGGATAATTTTTCTTATGAACTTTTAACTGTCTAGAAGTATAAGCAACCATCTTTCCATGCGACATTAAGGCACAACCCATGCCTACATGGGATGCATAACAATAGACAACAAAACCCCTAGTACCATCAGATAGAGTAAAGATCAGACCCAAAGTCAACTTATCCTTCAACCTATCGAAACTATCCTTGCATGCATCAGACAATAAGAATTTCACCTTCTTCTGAGTCAACTTAGTCAATGGGGCAACAATAGAAGAGAAACTCTCCACAAACCTTCTATAATAACCAGCTAAACACAAGAAGCTCCGAATGTCGGTTGGATTCATAGGTCTAGGACACTTTTTAACCACTACAACCTTCTGTAGATCCACCATGATCTCTTCACTAGAAATAAAATGACCCAGATAAGTCATAGCATTCAACTAGAACTCACACTTAGAGAACTTTACATACAATTACTGATATTTTAGGGTCTACAACACAAGGCAGAGGAGATCGACATATTCTTCCCCACTCTTAGAATATATCAAAATATCATTCATAAATACAATCATGAACAAATCCAAGAACTAAAGGAAAACCTTATTCATAAGGTCCATAAATGTTGCCGAAGCATTGGTCAAACCAAAAAACATCACCAAAAACTCAAAATGATCATACCAAGTTCAGAAGGCAGTCTTAGGAATATCCATCTCCCTAATCTTCAACTGATGGTAACCCAACCGAAGATCAACCTTTGAAGAAAACTTAGCACCCTAAAGATGATCGAACAAATCATCAATCCATGGAAGGGGATACTTATTCTTCACGGTTACTTTATTAATTAGTGGTAATTAATGAGCGATGAATTTACCACTTATTTACACTCAATATTCATGGAAATTACTATGTTTTGAATGAATAAAAGAGATATGTATGATTAAATTAACTAATATCCTCATTTTGTAGTCATACAGGTTATGATATGGAAAGATATGGACTTGATCTAAAAAGGATAAAATAAAGAGAAAGGAAGTATAGTTGGAAAACTTGGAGCAGAAACAAGCCTCAGTTACCGTGATTGCGCTTGAGGGTTGTGATCGCGGCCAGTCAATATGGTCATTAACCATGATTGCATTGATCTATACGCAATCACGATAGCTGCAATCGCAGTGTATCTGGTGCAATCGCATCATGTGAGATTTAGCTCAAGGGTAGTTTTTTAATTTCTGGCAGCCGGCCCTAAATCCTATAAAATCTTAAAACCCTTTCCCATTTTGGGAATTCTAGAGACTAAAATCATATTGAATTTGAAATTGAAACCCTAAATTGGGCAAGAATTGTAAATTTGATTTGGAGATTTAGATTTTGGTATTTGTGAAGAATGGATTCCTTGAACAGCCTATTTGGTACATGTTTCTTTCTTTTCTTCATGAGTAGCTAAATCTTTTAGTCTTGGGATTATGTTGAACTAAGGTGCAAATTAGTTGTGTGTTGTGATGTATTTGTGTACATGCTAACTAGATAATAATGGGTTTTACTATTGCTTGATTAAATTGGTTGGGATTTGTGGGTAAAAAACCCAAATACCCACATGGATTTGTAGGTGAAAACTCCATGCTCTTGAAATCTAAAACCATCCTTTAAAAAGGGGTTTAGGTAAACTTTAGGAACCCTCATTATTCCTGAAAGAGGGATATGGGAACCAAAGCAACAGTATACAATTTTAGGTTTAGTTTGCTCATTTTCACTATCTTAGACATAAGGGTGATTTTGTAGTTGAATTTACCTTGGGTATCATCCTAGAAATAGGGGTGCCTAAATTGAGATAGTGGGTGAATATGATTGTCACACTTGTTAGGTACCCGAAAGGGTAAACAAGTGAAATCTTTAAGGTTTTATTGAGAAAATAGCCTTAAGGGTCCCAAACCTAGACTACCAAATTAGAAACTTACTAGCATGTGCATCAAAAATCACACACCCATACCTAAGTTTCCCTTAGGTATACATGATCCCAAGATCCTTCAAATATCAAAGTTGAAATAAATTTTGTTGCTTAGTTTGTGAAATAAAGTTACTAGTGATATACATTCTCCCTTAACCAAGAACTCCTACCCCCTCACCATTTTTAATTATGCCATTTACTTTACTAACACTTCAGGTATTATCTTAGTAGGACTTAGTTACCCAAAAGATTAAAACTCTATCTTTCACTACTTGTGGATTCGACCTCAATGCGAGTTGGGATATTGACAACGACCATCCTCTACCAGTTTAAATGGTATAGGTGAGCATTATAAAAAATGGTGTCGTTGTCGGAGAGTGATATTTAGTTTTTATTTATACGGTGTTGGTTCTTACTTAGGGTATACCCGTAGTGGTGTGTATTTATTTTTGTTGTTTTTTTTGTTTCTTTATAGGTGATCTACGTAGTATACGCGAAACCATGAGCGACAATGATAGTCAAGTTGGGTATTTTGACGTCCCTCTTGATGATAAGGTGAAACTCAATGATGTTGGTCGTTCAAGTTCCACCTGGATCCCACTAACTCATGGGAACGGTGTCTTTCATGTCACAAGCGTCATGTTGCACATGTTGCTAATAAAGAGAATTTTAGGAGGCAAGCTTATAAGGACCTCAACCTTCAATAGAAGAATTTTGTAAAGGTGTGTGCACCCTTTGATATCTCACATATATCCCAAGAGTCTATCCAGCTTCGCCTTTTTCCGTTTTCTCTGATGGGAAAACTAGTATTATCGCTTTCATATTTTTCGACTGGGTCTATCACTTCATGGGATGAAATCACCACGGCCTTTCTTGACCTGTATTTCCCGCCGTCCAGAGTGCTTCAATTGAGGGATGAAATCATCAACTTTAGGCAATTGAATGGATAGTCTTTGTATGAATTATGGGAAGGATTTAACAGAAAGATAATGCAATGTCCAAACCACAAGGTCCCTGAGAAGATACTTCTCCAAATCTTCAACCGTTCTCTTAACCCACTCAACAAAACTGTGGTGAACAATACGGCAGGGGGATCTTTTGTGAAGTTGCATTATCATGCCATAATGAATTTGCTTAAAGAGGTTACCAAGCAAAACCGGGATGGTATACCCGAGATGCAGAGGTTCCTAAGAGTTCTCCCACTTCATCCTTGGCTAACAAAGAACAAAGAAAATGAGATGAAGAAAGAGAGGAGATTATAGTTAAGATGATGAGGCAACTAAATCTTTTGACAAAACATGTGATGGGTGCATCCACAAAAATGGTGAATTATATGGCATTGAAAGCCTATGAAGATGATGAAGAGGCTAAGAAGTTTGATGAGAAGATTCAGTACTTGGAAAACTATCTAAGGGGTTCCCACCTCGCTTATAAAAGGGAAGGTGGGAACTAAGGTTGGATGAACCATGAATGTGTTTATGATTAGAGGGATAGAGATAGTGACTATGAGTGCTATGTACCTTTCTATGATCAAGAAAAGCACAAAGATCTGAGTTCTATTGACCTCGACAAGTACAAGTCTGAAGATGTTTTGGAAAAGATCTTGATGAGACTGGAAGGAATGAACAAACTGGTTTGTGAAATAAAATTTGAGTTTTCACAACTTAGACAAACCGTGGTATCCCACTCTACCTCCATTAAAAAATTAGAGACGCAAATTAGGCAAATTTCAGCCCAATTGAATGCTAGGCCAAACGGTGGTCTTCCTAGTGACACTATTGTGAATTCAAAGAATGAACCTCAAGTTTTAGAAATTGTCACTAGGAGTGAGAATACCCTTGGTGATCACTTAAAAGAAGAGTTTGGTGATAAGATGCCTAAGGTTAATTCAAAAGAAGTGCCCCTAAAATCTCAACATGAAGATGATGAAAAGGAATCGGTGGAAGTTGATGAAGAGGTGGTGGAAAATAAGAAACCATAGAGTGATGTGATTCCTAAAGTACAAGTCCCTTCCCCATTCCCTCAAAGGCTTCAAAAGAAAAGAAGATAGTGATAAACTCAAGAAATTCAAGATCAAGATTAGCAACCTCTCTATCAATATCCCATTGCTTGAAGAAATCCAAGAAATCCCAAGATATGCTAAGCTTATGAAGAAGTTTATGGCAAAGAAAAAGATCATCGAAGGTTACACAATTGAAGTCACCCATGGTTGTAGTGCTATCATGAGTAGAAAAAATATTAAAAACAAGAAAGACCCCTGGGATTTTACTACCCCTTGCACCATCAGAACACATATGTTCACGAAAGCTCTATGAAATCTCGGTGCAAGTATAAACCTTATGCCTTTTTCCATCTATAAAAATCGCAAATTGGATACTCCAACTCCAATATCTATGAGTTTGTTAATGGAGGATCGGTCTATCAAGAGACTGGTCGGGATTTTGTTTGATGTTTTAGTCATGGTGGACAAATTTATACTTTCGGCAGACTTTGTGTTTTTGGATTTTGATATGGACCAAGAAGTTCCCATAATTCTTGGTCGACCTTTCTTGGCCACCGAAAAGACCATTGTTGACTCAGAGTTAGGTAAAATGAGGTTTAGAGTTCATGATGATGAGGTCTATTTTCAAGTATGCAAAACAAATAAGCAACTGATGAAACTTCAAGTGATATCATTGATTGATGTTGAAATTGAATAAGATAAAGAGGGGGCCCTTGAGGAACCAACTTAAGTAAGGAGGAATATGTCGTGCCACAATGTAAACTAAGGAGCTATGTGGGAGGAAACCCACAAATTCCATGAAAGTGGCTTGTATCCTTTTCTTTCTTAGAGTATATTTTAGTTTTGAAAATTGAATAACCCATGCATTTATGGCACTATTGAGTATGTTGGAGGAGCTTGGAAAGGGAAAAGTTTGAAAATATTGCACTATGAAATAAATAAAGGGAAATCTATAATATTGTGAAATGAGATAACTAGGGGAAAATAGGGGTGCATAAATGCCCTCAGTTACCATGTGTCTGTGATCATAGAAACTTGACTGAAATCACGGTTACCTCAGTTATATAACCATCTAATTCCCCATTTTACTCACACTTCTTTTTCAACTTTACTCTCTGATTGGACCTATTTCTAGCCAAGATTGTGAGCTCTCCAACAACATCCTTGCATCCCTCTTGCATCATGTACCTGGGAGGTGTTATGAATCTATGCTTTGATTATTGAAAATAGGCCATAAAATGCATATTGTAGAGAAGGCATAAATCTTTGATTTTCATGCTTAATTGTTTCATAAATAGTATTTGTGTGGTGTTTAGATGATAGATTATGGTGTGCACAAGTGGGGAAGTCTTGAGTACCCAAAATTTGTGAGGAAATAGAGACAAATTAAGAGTGCACACCAAGTGCTCGATATAATACCCAAATGAATGATCACTAATAGTTTTACATTTTAAGGGCATAATCTAGTATGTAGTAGGCTTGTTACATGCTGTTAACGTGGATTATTTTTGTAGAACATGCTTATGGCCTAAAATTTGAAAATTTTGAACATGGAAAATGGGTTTGAAACTGGTATCAGTTACTGCAATTGCAGTCATCAAGACCATGATCGTGGCAGTACAATTGCGGTTCCATGGCCTACGTCTCGATAACCAAGTGTAATTGTCTACCCTATACTTCAAATTTCTACACACACACCACCAAGCAACTATATAATGGGATTTAGTGGTCAACTTAAAATACTTTATGTGTACAAATGTCAATGATGATTGTGTCATTGTTTGTTGCATTTCAGGAAAATCTCATGGAAAAATATGACCACATCCGATTTATGGCATCTGAGTTCCACACTCACTACTATGGTGATCTTTTGAGGATAAATCTGCTCCTAAAAAAAGGCATATGTTTGGATAATATGTCAAAAAATCTCTCAGCATTTCAGACAGGATTGAGCCTATAGGGTGTCGATGTTTTTCCCCAGATCAATGCAAGGAAAATGAGCAATGGGTCCATGAATTCTACGCCAACCTTAGCCTGGTGTCTTTCTCGGACCCATCTAACTATCAAGATCCAAGACAAAAAAGTAAATTTTGGGGTGAAGAAAATTAATGATATCTATGGGCTCCCAAATGCAAACATGGGTGAGTTTGAAGAAAAATGGAGTGAGCCAGGAAGCTAGTTGGCTGAAAGACTGTGTCCCAAAAAGGATGTCTCGTGGGCAAAAGCCAAGAGTAACATCCACATGAATGACTTTACTTCCAAGGCTCAGATTTTGTTGAACATAATATGTAGTAGAGTCTCCCATTGAACTCACATGACTTCAGTCCTAGATTTGTGGGCCCAAATAGTTACTTGCATTCTAGATAACATTTCTTTAAATATTGGTCAGCTTGTGGTTTCTGATATGAAATTCTTCAAGAACCAAGGTGGTACACATCTCTTCTTCCCCTCATTGATTAATAAGCTTTGATGGAGAGCTAGGGTTGAAGAATACTCTGAAGATACTTGGATTCACTCTGTTACCCCCATCCATCCTTTAAGAATTCAAGGAAAGGGATCATGGTAGAAGCAAAAGGTAGTTATGGTTAAGGGGTGTCCTAGACCCATGACTCCAACCAATATCTGGAGATTCTTGGGTTTGGCTGGGTATTATAGGTGGTTTGTGGAAGGCTTCTCGTTGATAGTTCCCCCTTTGACTAAGTTGACTAAAAAAAAGGCAAAGTTTTCTTAGTCGGATTCTTATAAAGGGAGTTTTGAGAATTTTAAAGATAAGCTAAATTCAGCTCCAATTATGACTTTACGGAAAGGCAATGATGGTTTTGTGGTCTATTGCGATGTATCTCGAGTAGGTCTTGGTTATGTGTTGATGCAGCATGGGAAGGTGGTTGCCTATGCTTCTAGGTAGTTGAAGGTACATAGGAGGAACTATCCTACTAATAATTTGGAGTTGTTGGCGATTGTGTTTTCTTTGAAAATATGGCAGAATTAGTTATACGGTGTACATGTGGACATATTTTTAGATCATAAGAGTCTACATTATATGTTCACTCAGAAGGAGCTCAATCTTGAGCAGAGAAGATGGATGGATCCTCTCAAGAACTATGATATGAGTCTTAACTATCATCCAGGTAAGTCTAATATGGTTGCTGATGCTCTTAGTAGGTCGTCCATGGGGAATTTGGCTCATGTGGAGAAAGGGAAGTGGGAATTGGTGAAGGATATTCACTGCTTGGATAATCTTGTAGTTTGCCTCTTGGACTCCAAGATTGGAGGTGTAATGGTACAATAAGTGGTTTGATCATCTTTTGGTGTAGAGATCAAGGAGAAAAAAGTGTTGGATCCTGTCTTGATAAATATCAAGGGTGATGTTAGTGGGCAAAAGGTGATGGTACGTGAGATAATTAGTGACAGTACTTTATGATACCAAGGAAGGTTGTGTGTTCCTGATGTCGATGGTTTATGAAAAAGGATTTTGACTGAGGTGTATAAGGAGCGGTATGTTGTTCATCCCAGTTCCATGAAGATGTATCACGATCTCAAGGAGATGTATTGGTGGAATGATATGAAAAGAGACCTGGCTAATTTTGTGGACAAGTGCTTGGTGTGTCAACAATTTAAAGTTCAACACATAAGACCTGGCAGGTTATATCAAGAGATTGTTTTCCCAAATGGAAATGGGAGGTAATCAATATAGATTTTGTTACCGGTCTTCCTCAGTCTCATAATCAATATGATTAGATTAGGTTCATCGTGGATAGGACGATAGTCTGCTCATTTCTTCCCAGTAAGGACTACCTTCTTGTCAGAGGATTATGCAAAGTTATATCTTCGGGAGATTATGAAGCTGCATGGGGTACCTATTTCAATTATCTCTGATCATGGTACGCAGTTTACGTCTCATTCCTAGTGATCTTTTCAGAAGGATTTGGTACTAAGGTGAGTCTGAGTACTACTTTTCATCCGCAGACGGATGGAAAAGTAGAGAGAACTATTCAAATGTTGGAGGATATACTTCGGGCTTGTGTGATTGATTATGGTGGCAATTGGGTTAAGCATCTACCTTTGGTAGAGTTTTCTTAAAACAATAGCTATCATTCTAGTATTAGTATGCTCCTTTTGACGCTATGTATGGTAGGAGGTTTATATCTCCTATTAGTTGGTTTGAGCTTATTGAGGCGGATATGTTTGGTCTCGACTTGGTTTATCAAGCTATGAAGAAGGTGAAGGTGATTCGGGATAGGCTTAAAGCTTCCCAAAGTCGCCAAAAATCCTACGCGGATGTTAAGCACAGAGACTTAGAGTTTGAGGTTAGGGATAAGGTATCTCCTATGAAGGGAGTAGTGCAATTTGGTAACAAGGGGAAGCTCAGTCCCCAGTTTGTTGGTCTTTATGAGATTCTGCAGAGGGTTGGTAATGTTTCTTATGAATTAGAGTTACTTTCTAGCTTGAGTTTGGTTCATTCGTTTTTTCATGTCTCCAAGTTGAGGAAGTATCTTGGTGATGCTGATTAGATTGTGCCTTTTGAGGGGTTGGTAATCTTAGACTCTCTGTCTTATGAAGAGGACATGGTCGACATCTTGGATAGGATGGTTCGCGGTTGTGGACCAAGAATGTGATGTAATGATCCAAGATTACCCCCTAGTCATTACACGGTGCTTACGATCCCGAGTGACCACAAGATAAACCATGAGATGGTACCTACTGTGAGCACTGAATAATATAATCATGAATATGGAAGAATAATTAAAATGCCAAAAGGTTTTAATAATGAAATAACTACTGAATTATGAATCTGATAAAATACTGAGATCTGAATAGTCTGAATAGCTAAGTGTAGTGTCTGAAAAGCCTTTAAACTGAATAATGTGAGTTGATGGGACAGGCCCCAACTAACTCTACTAACTCTAAGATAAAGACATAAAGTAATATAATCTGTCCTCAGATGATGAGGACTCACCACTACTAATGTACTACAAATAATCTGAGAATCTAGGTGCGATCTGGGAACTGAGCATCAACACTTGTGATATGAGACATCATAGCACAAAAGAAAAGGTATGTGATCAGTACTTTGAATGTACTGGTATGCTAAATGAGGTAGGATGGTATACATGGTTTCACAAACAGAACTAATAATTAACTAGATATGCATGTAAAGCATGAAGTACTGAGTAGAGAGCATGGAATCTGTAGATACTAAAAATGGATGGAAACCTGTAAATACTAAGGATGCATGACCAAGCATATAACATGAACTGAGTAAAATCTGTAAACTAAAATACTGGAATAACTAAAGTTTGTATTCTTTGGTCAAACAACACTAAGACTGAATAACTGAGCTAGGACTGTAACTGAGACTATATCTGAGACTGTAGGAGGTATGATCTAACCGACATTCCCCAATTTGAGTTAATTGGGGTCCAACCTTTAACCCCAACTGGAAGGATGTTAATACCTGGTTGTGTGGATCCACTAAACTGATATAATGTCAAAAGGACTAAGGGTGTCAATCCTGAACTGACGGGTGACCCCTGCGAGATAGTCAAGCCTAATCTGACAGGTGACTACTTCTATCCTACGTTGGCTACATAGTTCTAGAGTATAGAGACTGCTACTAATGACTCTTCCTATCTGACGGGTAAGCCGCCATCCCTACACTCGCTCGGTGCTAAATCCTACTCCCAACTGAAAGACACTGAGATACTAAACTGTTCTGAGTTGAATAACTGATATTTGACTATTCTGATAATGCTCATAATATAATCTGAAGACTATTCTGTAATGTACTGAGACTAGACTAAATAAATATCTATGGTTTTCGGGCATTTAATGCCCCCAAGACTCAAAACAACAATATTGAAAAGACACTAAATCTTGAAGACCAAAACATAAAGGGTTATTAAATAAATCACTCCTGTAGGCATTTTATTAAACACTTGTATTTCATAGTTTAATCAATTCATGGGACTAGTATAAAACTTTAAATAATAGCATGACTTCAACATTTATAACAATAAATCATGATCTAATTCGAAGAATGAAAATATTAAAACATAGGGGATTTGATAACAATGATAATTCTATTAAAGTATGGTATAAAATAAATCTTCATGGAAGTTCATGGAGATTCATAGTTTTAAATCACAATTTAATATCATAAATCTTGAAAAGATTATAGATTTGTAATTAAAACAGATACTTGGACTCCATATATTAAAGGAATCCATGGATGAACATCTAACATACCTAGGATGATGAATTTGGAAGGATTGATGGAGAGTTCTTGAGATTTGGCCTTGATTCTTGAGAGCTAGGGTTTCTTGTTCTTGAAAGAGGGGATTTTTAATTTGAGAGAAAGTGAATACTGATGAATATTTAGGTCAATTAGGGGTTAAATTCCGTGTTTAGGACGAGTTTAGGGCTTAGAAAAAATACCCAAATACCCTTAAACGAATTTAAAAACACAAGTTGGAAACTAAAATCCCAATTTTTGGCCTTGGAGCGATGCACCACTATCGCGCCAAGCCACTAAAAAGGGGACAACTGGGACCTGGAAAAACACCGTGATGCGCCACCATCGCGGTAAGTTTGTGGATGCCAATTTTGCCATCTCTGCGACACACCATAATTACGAAGGCCCACTGGAAATTGACAAATGGGAAATTGGTTTGCTCCGCGATGCACCATGATTGTGGAGTCACACTTGTAAATTAACAATTGTCATTTGGTCTGCCTATGTGATGCTTTAAGGTTTAAAATAACGGTGTTCTGTGACTGAAACTGAAAATCACCATAACTTCTTACCCGGTTATCAGATTTGACCGAATTTTATATCGTTCAAAAGTCAATTCAATTTCCTATGCAATGGCAGGCTCTAAACTAAAAAATAATGAGTGTTTCAAAAATTTCATATATGAATACTCATATATTGGGACTTAAATTATGCTAGGGAAATACGGAGTGTTACAGTATCTCCCTCTTGGGATCATTCATCCCCGAATGAAACTGGTTAAGCTGAGGGAACTGATGGATTGAGCTTACACACTAAATATGCATGTATGATGCATGGAATGCATAAATGAACTAATTCATGAATGCACGACTGACATAAACATGATGTGTGGCTGAAACTGAGCATGATAGAAAAAAAGAAAATCTTAAGAAGATTGGTACCTTATACTGAATCTGGATTTGCGGAGAAAAGATGGGGGTACTTGGTCCGCATATCTTCTTCTGCTTCACAAGTAGCTCCCTCAACAGACTGATTCCGCCAAAGAACTTTGACTAGTGGAACTTCTTTGTTCCTTAGTCTACGAACTTGATGATCAAGAATTTTGACAGGAACTTCCTTAAGGGAAAGATTGTTCTGAATATCTACACTTTCTAAGGGAACAACTACAACTGGATCACCAATATAATTTTTCAACAATGAGACATGGAACATGATGTTTCGGTTTTTGACGGAACATTTTTCATCTTTTCTTGGGAAAATTACATGTTTTCAAGCAACCAAGGTTGTATTTAATGTTGGTTTTTAGTGTTTCAGGTTAAGGATCTATATGAAGGAAAAGATTCAGAAAATTAGCAGAAAAAGACTTCTGACTGTCAAAATGGTGGACTGCCAGTCTTTCAACAGACCACCAGTTCAACCGTCAGTGTTATACGGAACAAGGCAACCTGAAACACTCAGCGACGGCCCATGTGGTGGACCGCCAGTCTTGTGACGGACCACCAACTCAATAGTCAGGCCTAAACAGAACCCATGTCTTCAGATGACTCAGCAACAGCCCATATGGTGGATCGTTAGTGTTTTGACGAACACCATTTTGGCTGTCAGGTTCAAGCAGAACTGGGCTCTCCAGGATGACCAGCGACGGCCCATATGTTGGACCGTCAGACTTCCGATGGACCACCACTTTGGCCATCAGACTTAAGTAGAACTGGGCTTTCAAGGACCTACATTGATGGCTAGCTTGGTGAACCATCATACTTTCGATGGACCACCACTTCAGCCGTCACTTTGGATACGGATTTTATAATTTTGAATTTTAAAATCTTTTTACCTGGGAAACATATAAATACCCAGTCTTAGGTTTTATTAGGTATCTTTTATCCATCTCTTATTTTTTTACTAGGTTTTCCATACTGAAAATACATTGTTACATAGTTTTTCTCTAACATTCATTGGAGATTTGTGGATCTAGATTCTTTTATCATATTTTCTATTGAACATTGAAAAACAACAGTTGTGACTTTTGTAAGTAAACTTTGAATTAATTTATGGATAACACAATGGTTTCTTCTCTTTCTTGGGTGGAAAAGTGTGGCTAAGCTCCCATAACTAGGTTTATGGGATCCTTGATGTGAAAAGCGAATTTTGGGTTGTGAATCTGGTAGATTCCCATGAGTGAATGATATTGCATAAAATATTCTTCACTTTAATGAATTTTCTTGGTTGCAAACTTGAAAAGTTAGCCTAAGAACAACACTTGTTCAAATAGAAAAGTGCTTGTTGGGAAAAGAAAGAGTTTACATAAATCTAAAGGCTTTAACCTTTGGATAGAGGGTAGATTCCTTAACCAGATCAACTCATGTGAGATTATAGTTTAATTAATGCTATGTTCCTTAAGTTTTAAAGAATTAAGGGATGAATTACTCATTTAGGTTGAGAAACTAATGGGTAAACCATAGAATTCAATTTCTCTTGCAATAAGAATTGTTCATTGGGAATCCAAAATAGTTCACAACCCTAGCTGCTTAAGCATCTTGGTAACCTTAACTCTAGTTTGACTTATCTTATTGAATTACTATTAGCAATATAACCTACAGTTTGATTACTTTCTGTGACAAACATTTGAATAAAATTGATAAATCAAAATCCTCCTCTATTTTGGAACCTTTGATCAACAGTTCAGTAACAACCACAATACTTAGTGAACACAGTATTCTCTGTGGGATTCGACACCTAACCCAGTTGGGTTCTATATTTTATAGATACCACTTATACTTTCTAACGAGAGTTCTAATTTGGGTGTATCAAATTTTGGCGCCGTTGTCGGGGAATACAGTTGTAAATTAAGTTTGTGTTTGTTAATTGACCTTTGGTCAAGTTTCCTAAATTTTACCTTTGTTTGTTATTTTTGATTTGTTTAGGGTTGTTATTGTGTATTCCGAGTACAAGGAGATCGGGTTCACCATTATTACCAATACATCCGAAACCGCAGTTAATTGGCATAATGGCAGAACCCCAAGATGTTGAAAGACTAGCTGCTCTGGCTAGAGCTCAACTAAATTAGTAGAATGACGGCCAACAGGCATGTCATCCTAATCCTGATGATGATGATTTGGGGGATTATGATTTGTTAGATCTTGTTAACCCAAGGAATATAGAGAATGTGGCTGCACCAGTGAATCGGAATATAAACAGGAATTGCCCCTTTAGGGAAAGGCAAGAGCGTCAACTAGTGCAGTTTGATCTGAATAACAACGAATATAGAATGGATAAAGTAGGTTCAAATAGATCTATCATTCCTCTACCTCTAGCACCAAGAGCTAAATTTAATATTACTAGTACAATGATTCAACTCCATCTTAAGGGGTTGTTCGGTGGTCTTCCCGGATATGATCCAAACATGCATTTGGTGAATTTTTTTACCATTTTCAAGTCTTTTGATAATCCAGGAGTGGGTCAGAATGATATTCGCCTACATTTGTTTTCGTTGTCTATGTCTGGGGAAGCAACATAATGGCTAAATGAACTGACTCCCAACTCTATAACCAATTGGAGGTAGTTGAAAAAGGATTTCCTATAAAGGTTTTTTCCACCCTCTAGGAGGGTACAATTGAGGGATGAAATCAGTAACTTTCGATAGCTTCCCACTAAAGCTCTTCATAAGACCTGGGAGAGGTTTAAAAAGAAACTGATGCAATGCCCGAACCATAACATGATGGATATTCATTTGATGGAGACTTTTTATCGGGCTTTGAACTCTATTATGAAGCCATTCATGGATAATGCTGTAGGAAGGTCGTTTGTTGACCTTACTTTTCCAGAGGCTTTGGAGATGCTTGATCGGATGACCAAACAGAGTAGATCTTGGCATACGAGGGATTCTATGGAAGCAATCCCTACTGTGTCTGGTTGTATGACTGTAGAGAAATGCAAGAAAGAGGAAGAACGTGACCAGGATATAGCACATTTTAAAACACAGATGAACTTACTGACTAAGCATCTATTGTCTGGAAAAATGAAGAAGGTAAAAGTTGTTGCATCCTAAGGAAGAACTAACTCTAATTCAAAAGAAGAGGCGAACTATCTAAATAATTAGGGGGGGTTTTGAGGCAATAGCCAAGAAAATCAAGGTCAAAACTACTATGACAAATCTGGTTACAAGGATAGAGATCAAGGGAACTGGAAGAGAAAAAATGATAGGAGTGGACTAAATTTACCTCCTAGAATCAGAGATAATGTTGCAACTAGCTCTGGAAAGATGTCCATGGAGTACATGATGAAGAAATTATTAAAGGGAGTTGAGACTACCGACTCTAGGGTGACTACTATAAAGAGTGATTTATCTTCCATGAGTCATTTGATAAACTCACAATCTACTTCTATCAAATAGTTGGAGCAGTAAATGAGCCAAATCTCAGTAGCATTGAATCAAAAGAAGAGTGGAACTTTTCCAAGTGATACAGTTCAAAACCCTCAAAATGATGGCTCCTGCATGGAAATTACCACATGGAGTGGTAGGATATTACTAGGCCCATCTGTGGGCAAAGCTGTGATTAAAGACATGATTGAAGAGGATATTGAGCATGAAAAAAGTTATCCAGTGGAGTCTGACAAATTAGATGACGTTATTTATAATACACCATCCAACCATCAGCAGGTTGATGAGTTGGAGAAGAGAAAGGGAAAAAAACTGAAGTATTAGTTACAAGGCTCCCAAAACCACCTTTTCCATTTACCCATCGGTTGAAAAAGAAGGTCGATGACACAAAGTTTGGAAAGTTTATGGCCATGTTTAAGAAGTTGACGATTAATTTGCCATTAGTGGAGGCATTGGAGAAAATTCTCGGGTAAGCAAAGTTCATGAAAGATCTTGTTACGAAGAAGTGGATAGTTAGTTATGAGATGGTAGACAACCTACATCATTGTGGTGATATTTCCACAAGGTCGTTAGTGCAAAAGAAGGAAGACCCAAGAGCATTTACTATCCCGTGCACTATTGGGCCTCTTAATTTTGCAAAAGATCTATGTGATTTAGGAGCTAGTGTAAATTTGATGTTGCTTGCTATGTAGAAAAAACTGGGTTCGGGGGATCCTACTCCCACGAACATGAGATTAGTTATAGCAAACACGTCTGTGAAGTGGCCCATGGGGATTTTATATGACGTATTAGTTAAGGTGGCCAGTTTCATATTTCCAGCTGATTTTTTCATTCTCGATTACGAGGTAGACTTCGAGGTGCCCATAATCTTGGATAGAACTTTCCTCGTAACGGGGAGTGTACTTATTAATCTAAAGAAAAATGAGCTACTATTTAGGCCGAATGATAAAGTAGTTCAATTTGATGTATGCCAGCCCATGAAACAGCATAGAGATATGAGCGTATTTTCTATTGTGGATGTTTATTATAAGGAGGAGAAAGAAGTACCTATAGAGGAAAAATTTGTTGTGGAGACTTTAGCTGTTGTATTAATGAATTTTGATCAAGACAGTATTAAAGATTATAAGGAGACTATATGTTCCTTGACAGGCATAGGGTCTTATTCTTATGAACCTAAGAAGCTGGATTTGGACTTGAAAAATTGTCCTAGTCCATCAGCCAAGCCTTCTATTGAAGATCTACCTAATTTGGAGCTGAAAGAGTTGCCCGGTCATTTGAGGTATGTGTTCCTGGACAGCGGGAATACACTACCTATTATTATTGCGGCTGAATTAGGTGAACAATAGGTGGAAGCCCTTATCTCTATTCTTAAGAGATATAAGAGGGTTATTGGTTGGATGATTGCAGACATTATCGGTATTTATCCTGGTATATGCACACATAAAATCCAGCTAGAGGAGGATTGTATCCCGACTATTGAGCATCAACATCATTTAAACCCACCTATGCAAGAGGTGGTGAAGAAATAAATCATCAAGTGGCTAGATACAGGAGTGGTATACCCCATCTCAGACAGTAAATGGGTAAGTCCTATTCAGTGCATGCCTAAGAAAAGGGGAATGACAGTGGTGTCTATCGAGAAGAATGAGTTGATTCTACTTAGTCCTGTTTTTAGATAGAGGGTATGTATGGATTACAGAAAACTCAACTCGTAGACATTGAAGAACCACTTCCCAATGCCTTTCATGGATCAGATGCTTAATCGGCTGGTGGGAAGAGGTTTGTACTATTTCTTGGATGGTTATTCTAGTTACAATCAAATTTCTATATCCCTAGAGGATCAGGAGAAAACAAAATTCACCTTCCCATATAGTACTTTTGCATTTAAGCGAATGCCATTTGGATTGTGTAATGCACCTGCTACCTTTCAACGGTGCATGATGTCTATTTTCTCAGATATAGTTAAAGACACCTTGGAGGTGTTTATGGATGATTTTTCTGTGGTAGGAGATTCATTTGAGCTGTGTTTGGTAAATATAAGTAGGGCCTTGCAGCGGTGTAAGGAGTTCAATCTTGTGCTTAATTGGGAGAAATGCCACTTCATAGTGAAGGAGGGCATTGTTCTTGAGCACAAAATTTCAGCAAAGGGGATTGAAGTTGAATGAGCTAAAGTTGAGGTTATAGAGAAATTTCCACCTCCTATTTCAGTGAAGGGGGTGAGTAGTTTCCTTGGTCATGCTGGCTTCTATCAGAGGTTTATAAAGGACTTCTCAAAGATTGCAAACCTCCTTTGCAAATTTTTGGAGAAGGAAGTCAAATTCTCCTGTGATGATGATTTCTTGAAGGAATTTGAATGCCTTAAAGGGAATCTGGTTGATGCTCCTATTATTGTTGCACCGGATTGGTCAAAACCATTTGAGATCACATGTGATGCAAGCGGTGTTGCCCTTGTAGCTGTGCTGGGACAAAAGAAGGAAAAATTATATCATCCAATTAACTATGCCAGCAAGGCGCTGAATGGAGCTCAAAAGAACTACACAGTCACTGAACAGGAACTTCTTGTTGTGCTCTATGCTTTTGAGAAGTTCTGAGCTTATTTTCTAGGAACCAAGGTAGTGGTCCACACTGATCACGTAGCCTTAAGTTTGATGGCGAAAAAGATGAAAAACCAAGGTTGATTAGATGGGTGTTGCTGCTTAAAGAATTTGACTTCGAAGTCAAGGATAGGAAGGGTTGTAAAAATAAAGTGGCGGATCATCTGTTTAGGCTGGAGGGTGAGAAAGCAGCTAAAGATGAATTTAAGATCAATGATACATTTTTGAATGAGGAAATCTTGGCTGCTGATATGAAGAAAATACATTGGTATGCTGATTTTGCAAATTATGTGGTGACCGAGGTGATACCAGAGAATCTTTCCTTTCATCAAAGGAAAAAGTTTCTCCATGATGTGAACCATTACTTCTGGGATGAGCCATATCTTTTTTGGCGATGTGCGGATGGTATTATTAGACGGTGCATCCCAGAAGTAGATATGTTGAGTATACTGGAAGCGAGTCATGCTTGCCCAATTGGAGGTCACCATGCAGGTGTCGGACTGTAAGAAAAGTGCTTCAGAGTGGCTACTATTGACCCTCTTTGTTCAAAGATACCTATGAGTTCGTGAAGAGGTGTGACCAATGTTAAAGGAAAGGTTCCCTCTCAAAGCACCATGAGATACCAGTGTCTAAAATGCTGGAGGTAGAATTATTTGATTTCTGGGGCATTAATTTCATGGGGCCCTTCATGAGCTCATTTGGGATGAAGTACATATTAGTGACCATTGACTACGTGTCAAAATGGGTTGAGGCAGTGGATCTGGAAGATAATGAAGGGAAGAGAGTTATTGCATTCTTGAGGAAAAACATTTTTTCTCGATTTGGGGTACCACATACCATCATCAGCGATGGAGGATCACACTTTTGCAACAAGATATTCAGATCTGCCTTGGTAAAATATGGAGTTAAGCAGCATAAAATGGCTACACCATATCACCCGCAAACCAGTGGGTAGATAGAAATCTCTAATCGAGAAATCAAAGCCATCCATTCCAAGATTGTAAATGCTAGAAGGAAGGATTGGTCTAGGTAGCTGGACGATGCCTTATGGGCATATCAAACGGCTTTCAAGACACCTATTGGTATGTCTCTATACCAATTGGTTTATGGCAAGACGTATCATTTTCCAATTGAGATAGAGCATAAAGCATTGTGGGCACTGAAGTGGCTTAACCTGAATTGGAATGAGGCAGTAAATATGAGACTGGGGCAGCTGAATGAGATGGAAGAATTCCATCTTGGATCTTATGATCGGGCTGATCTATACAAGGAAAGAATGAAGAAGTACCACGACTACAGGGTTGAAAAGCGGGATTTCCAGAAAGGTGACTTGGTGCTTCTGTTCAACTCCAAACTCAAACTGTTTCCAGGTAAACTCAAATCCAAATGGTCCAGCCCATTTAAAGTGAGTCAAGTCTACTCATCTGGAGTAGTGGAACTTGAAAATGAAGAAGGAAGTATCTTCAAGGTAAATAGGCAGCGTTTGAAACTGTATATTGGTCCAATGGACTTGATAAGGAGTATTTATACTATCTATCTTGATGAATTCTGAGTAATCAAGATAACTGAGTCCTACCGCGATGATAAATTAGGCGCTAGTGAGAGGCAACCCATAGTGTGTTGTTGTAAAGTAGTAGTTAAATTATTTTGTTGTTTTAGTGCATTTTTTATGTGTTTTTTGAAGTGTGTAGGATGTAAAATACAGAAAAAGGAAGGAATAATACAATTGGAAAAAAGGGTTGAAATCTGAGCTACTGAAACAAAAGTGATGGCCAAATTAGTGGACCACCATTCACCTGACGGACCACCAATTCAACCGTCGCAAGGAAGCTGAAAAATTCATTCACTGGAGAAAGTTAACGCCCAAAGTGGTGGACCGTCACTTGGACCGTTAAAATGAAGCTAATTTCTCAGGTTCTGGTAAGATGCGATGGCCAAAGTGGTGGACCATCACAAATTTAGTGGACCGCTACATTGACTGTCAAAATTAAGTTGAGTAGGTCATGGTCTGGTAAGGTGCGATGGCCCAAATGGTGGTCCATCACATTTTCAATGGACCATCGTAGCAGCCATCGTTGTTACCCTACCACTGGGTTAGGTCAGGTTAAAATCAAGAGTTACTTAAGTAACCCGAATTTGGCTATTTTTATTAAAGATGTAAAAGTGAGGTTACATATGTTGTACCCTTTTTAACTCCTTCAACTGACCAAATTCCATTGGATTCAAAGAATCTGAAGGCATTTGATCTTCCTAGGACTCTTCATCTGCTTCTTTTTGCTCTATTTAAGCAAACCCTTTTCCTTTCTTTATCTTAATCTCAAACATTCTTGAAAGCAATTATAGAGTTTTAAGTTAAATTTGTTTCCAGTATTTTCAAGAAAGTAATAGAGAAAGTTCTGCAAAACTAAGGTATGAGCACCTCCATGTCTTCTCTTTTTGAATTGCAAAACATAAAATGAATGAGTGGTGTTGATTAAAATTCAATCTTGTGTTCTTCTTTTTCCTTAACTTGTCTTGAGTCTGGAATGATAATATACGCTATATGGGTGAAGTTTGAGTAACCCGTATGCTCAAAAGTGTGAAATTGTGTGCATAAATGTTAAGTTGGTGTCAATTTTTGCTTAAAAAAATGGGGATTGTATGCTAAATGTTCGACAAAATGCTGAATCAAATCCAGAATCTGAAGAAGAGGGTGTGATGGTTGAAATGGTGGACCGTCAGTTATACGATGGACCACCAAATAGATTGTCGCAAGAACCCCAGAAATTACACCCACTGGTTAAGATACGATGGCTAAAGTGGTAGACCATCAACTTTGTGATGGACCACTAAATGGACCGTCGTAACTCTCTGAACTTTCAGGTCTTCTAGATAGGACCTGACGGCCCACCTGGTGGACCACCAGTTACCCGACGGACCACCAGTGTGGCTGTCAAGTCTAATTTTTCACTGTTAGGTAGTTTCTGTGCTGTGAACTAATTCCTTACTTCTTTTTCAGGCGTTATGGCTCGTAAACTTCCACCAAATAGAGGAGGAAGATCCTAAAGGGGTAGAGGTGAATCTGCACTTGCGTACAATACCATGCAATGCAAAAGGGAAACTCCCACACTCTCCCAGTCTGAAGAGGAGAGTCAAAATAGCACAAACAGTACTAGCTCAAGCCTAGACGAGGCAACGGTTGCTACAAATCAACCCGAGCCTGTAGAGGGTGAAATTGAAGCTGCTAACATGGGAGAACAAATGGAAGTGACATATGTAGATACTGAACCTGAGGATGCTAATGTTATCAAGCATAAGAATGCTCAAGTTAGAGAGGCGATCATTTGGTAAATAGAGGGAGCAGAAGAGAAATTCTATGACGGCTTGACACCTACAGTAAGAAGGATAAAAAGGCCATTCGCAGAGGAACATCAAATTATGACAACAGAACTTCATGAATATCCTGAGTTGGAGTACCGTTTTAATGAGTATGAACTAGCATGAATGAATAGGCCACCAGGAGCGTATCAATCAAATTGGGTAAGAGAATTCTTTGCCAACTATCTTAGTCTAGTAGAAAAGGACTGTCCAAAGGGGACGTCAGTTGCAACCTTGCTGAACAGAGAGTCCATACCTATTCGAGGAGTTACTATCGATATTTCATCCTGAACAATAAATAGGATGTTGTTTGGGCCAGAGTACGAGGCTCCCCCTACTATACCTGATCTTGAGTATAGGTTGAGAACTGTATCCACTCAGAGACCTTGGTGGTATCATTATTGGCTGATGATGGTAACCCTTCTTGGTTGACTAATCCATGGGAGCGTATTGCAAAATATTCCATTAGCTTCAAGGCTAAGTTTTGGTGAGCTGTTGTTCGCTTAAGGATGATGCCAACAAAAGGTGACCAAAATATGGATAAACACAAAGCCATATTAGTGTCAAGCTTAGTTTCAAGGCTGTAAGTTGACTTCAGCTAGATTATTATGGATGAGATATTTGTGAGGGCACATAAGACAACCAGTGCATTGTCATTCCCATGCTTAATCACTGAGTTATGCAAACAGGCCAGTGTGCCCCTGATTTGTGTAGTTGATAATGAAATTCGAGCTACACATAGATAGGACATTGAGAATTCGAAAGAAGACTCAAAGTTTGAAAAGTGTGTCACTAAGCCTCCAACTTACCAGACTTAGTCGGCACCAACTCTCAATGCTATAAAAATTCTCGCAGGTATGCCTTTTCCCATCACCACTTATGTGCCACCTGAGTATATGCCTCCAAGTACTTCTGCAGGGTCGGGTTTGGCACAATCTATGGGTGGAGCAGACTTTGCCAAATATAGGTTGACGCAGGAGAATTTTGCAAAATCAGTGAAGCTGTAAAAGAGGTTTCAGAGACAGTTAGATAAATGGGCATCAGAATTTAAGCCTTTTATTGATGGAATTGTAGCTGAGGCAATCCATCCATTCCAGACTATTCAAGTTAGGATGGACAGTATGGAGCACCGAATCAACAACAGGCTAGATGCACTATCCCTCCCTGATCTTGCAAATCTCGTAGCTGAATTTGAGCAGGCGAAGGCTGATATAGCAGAGTTAAAGGAAAGGAAACCACAACAGACTATTTTTGACCTAGCTTTAGTGGTGAGTGATGATGATGAAGGTATTATGGATCTGATGGAAAGACCCGTGAAAGACAAAAAAAAAGCAGCACATGGATGAGCGAGCTGCCAAGAAAGAAAAAAAGAGGAGAAGATAGAAGAAATGACACCGAAGCAAAAGTAACAGCATGATCTAAAGAGAGATCGAAAGAAATCAAGGAAACATGAAAAAAATATAAAGAAAATAGAAGAAGATAAAGCAGCAGGAGTATCTACGAGTGCTTCCCCAGCAAGGGGGGAAAGTTCAGCATCACCTAGTGCCAGTAAGGGTGAGGTTTTGAGTACCCGTACCACCATAGGGGATAACGTTGTACTAGGTGAGGATGCAGGAGCCTTACCATAATTCATACACACCTTAGATGAATAAGAGGAAATACAAGTATACCCATTTCGTTGTACTTTAATTTAATGTTTTAAAGATAATGCATGTATTTTTCTATGGGGGGGGTGGTGTACTTGTGCCATGGGGGGGATGTGTTGTTGATATTCTGAATCCCTACCATGTGCTATATAGAAGAATCGGCATGTCTAGGATCATGTTAAGTTTGCATCTTTCTTTTCTAGGTTTAATTTGTATTTTTCTTCTTTTTAAATCTTGTTATGCTGTTGATATTGGTCCATGAAATAAAAGTGCTATTTGTGTTAGAATCTTGTTGTAAATATGGATGATGAATAACGTTGGCATCAAACTATGACTATTTCTATTTGACTATTTACCTTTGTCTCTTAGGATATGGGAGCAACTGTTAGTGAATCTGTAGTAGGCATTAATCTGTAAATACACATGACATTGATGCACATCTTAAGAATAGTAGAATGAGTTTGACTCAGTTTCCACTGTGTATGCGAGTAATTGTAGAAGTTCTTGCATAGTATAGTACCTAAAACTTGCCTGGTTCAATTGATGTTGTCCTGTAGTTGATGGGATAAGAAGTTATGGAAGTCCACCTTGTGCTTTTAGTCCACTTAGCCAGAGTAAGTAACCCTCACCAAAAATAATTTTTCCATTTTTGAACCCTTCTTTTAGCCTTTGCTAAATTTTCTTCATCACCAAGCATTCTAGTTAACTCTCTTTCAGCTGTTGACTCCTAGCTATGGCCCTGGCCTAGTAATTGGGAAATGTGTACCTAAACTTAGGCAAAACACCTATGTTGAGGGTAGCTATTGTAGGTCTGTTAACTGCCTACGGGAAGTTGGTCTAGAATTTGAATATGATCATTTGGCCCTGGTCTAGTTAAGACATTGTGCACCTTGACTTATGGCATCAACCTAAGTTAAGGGTGGATGATGCTTATGTATATAAATATAAAAAAAATAAAAAGGGAGTTATTGTGGTAAAGGTTGAATGAATGGAAATAGAGGCAAGTGAGCTAGCACAGCAGCGGCCTTGGTAAGAAGAATTTGTAGGAAAAGTGAGTTAAAGCATAGTTTTTAGTCACTTTTGCCCAAAATTCCTTCCTGGCCAAGCCTGATACCTCATTACTAGAATAGAAAAGACCTGCTTAATCTTGGAACTCAACTATAAGGGGGCATTGAATGATAAAGGCAAGCTTATGTGTACATGTTCTATGTTTTCAACTTCTTTGATGAGTGAGAGAGTTATGATTTGTATCCACAAAATATATTGAGTGGTGGATCTCCTTGACTGTTAGGGCAAACTGAGTTATACTTAATTTGGCTGATTTCTGTAGATTCTTGTATCCATGTTTGTGTAGATGAATTGAATTTGAAATAATGTCGTTTATGGACTCTGACATGTTACACCATATGATGTGTATGACAAGTGAATAGTTGTGTGTAAAGTGGTTAGTAGTAAAGGTCTATCATTATATTGTTCATATTTACAATTCGGTGCTGAGTTTCTTGAGGACAAGCAATTATGTTAAGTTGAGGGTGTTGATGTTCCGGCTTTTGACGAAACATTTTTCATCTTTTTCTTGGGAAAATTGCATGTTTTCAATCAACCAAGGTTGCATTTAATGTTGGTTTTTAGTGTTTTAGGGTAAGGAGCTAGCTGAAGGAAGAGATTCAGAAAATTAACAGAAAAAGACTTCTGACGGTCAAAATGGTGGACCACCAGTTCTACCGTCAGTGTTATATAGAACAAGGCAACCTGAAACACTCAACAATGTCCTATGTGGTGGATCATCAGTCTTGCGAAGCACCACCAACTCAACCGTCAGGCCTAAACAGAACCCATGTCTTCAGATGACTCAGTGATGGCCCATATGATGGACCGTCAATCTTTCAACGAACCACCATTTTCACCATTATTTTCAAGAAAAATTGGGCTCTCTAGGACCATCAGTGACGGCCCATATGGTGGACCTTCAGACTTCCGATGGACCACCACTTTGGCCATCAGACTCAAGCAGAATTGAGCTTTCAAGGACCTTCATCGACGGCTAGTTTGGTGAACTTTCAGACTTCTGACGGACCACCACTTTAGCCGTCACTTTGGACGCAGATTTTATAATTTTTAATTTAAATTCTTTTTACCTGGGAATATATAAATTCCTAGTCTTAGGTTTTATTAGGTATCTTTTATCCATCTCTTATCCTTTTACTAGGTTTTCCATACTGAAAATACATTGTTACATAGTTTTTCACTAAGATTCATTGGAGATTTGTGGATCTAGATTCTTTTATCATATTTTCTATTGAAGATTGAAGAACAACAGTTGTGACTTTTGTAAGTAAACTTTGAATTATTTTATGAATAACACACTGGTTTCTTCTCTTTTTTAGGTGGAAATGTGTGGCTAAGCTCCCATAACTAGGGTTATGGGAGCGTTGATGTGAAAAGCTGATTTTGGGTTGTGAATCTGGTAGATTCCCATGAGTGATTGATATTGCATAAACTCTTCTTCACTTTAATGACTTTTCTTGATTGCAAACTTGAAAAGTGAGCCCAAGAACTACACTTATTCAAATAGAAAAGTGCTTGTTGGGAAAAGAAAGGGTTTACATAAATCTAAAGGCTTTAACCTTTAGATAGAGGGTAGATGCCTTAACTGGATCAACTCATGTGAGATTATACTATGTTCCTTAAGTTTGAAATAATTAAGGTATAATTTACTCATTTAGGTTGAGAAACTAATGGGTAAACCATAGAATTCAATTACTCTTGCAATAACAATTGTTCATTGGAAATCCCAAATAGTTCACAACCCTAGCTGTTTAAGCATCTTGATAACCTTGACTCTAGTTTGAATTTTCTTATTGAATTACTATTAGCAATATAACCTATATTTGGATTACTTTCTATGACAAACATTTGAATATAATTGATAAATCAAAATCCCCCTCTATTTTGGAACAATCGATCAACAGTGCAGTAACAACCACAATACTTAATGAATATAGTATTCCCCATGGTATTTGACACCCAACCCAGTTGTGTTCTATATTTGACAGTGACCGCTTACACTTTTTAACGAGATTTGTAATTTGGGTGTATCAGAACACTAGGTGTACTGAGGCTAAATCTGAAGGCAACTCAAGTAAGCTACCTTTTTAGACGATTGAGGATTCTGAAGGGACCGACATATCGGGGACTGAGTTTTCCTTTCTTGTCGAATGTCCTCACTCCATTGATGCGAGAAATTTTCAATTACGCCAAATCACCAACCTCAAACTCCAGATCCTTTCTCCTCACATCGACATATAATTTCTCTCGGCTCTGGGTAGCCCTAAGCCTTTCTCTGATCAACTGAACCTTTTTAATGCATCAAACACCAAGTCAGGTCGTACTACTGTAGCCTCTCCTACTTCAAATCAACCAATGTGATATCTACATCTCCTACCATAGAGAGACTCAAACGGAGCCATATGGATACTGAAATAATAGTTGTTATTGTATACAAATTCAATCAAAGGCAAATGGTCATCCCAACAACCCTTGAAATCAACAATGTATGCTCTCAGTATATCCTCAAAAGTGTGAATGGTCTTTCTTTCTTGGCCATCTATTTGAGGATGGAAAGTTGAACTGAGATGGACTTGGGTACCAAGAACCTTTTGGAATGCTTTCCAAAAATGAGAGGTAAACTGGGTACCTCTAGCTGGGATGATAGATAAGGGAACACCGTAAAACCTTACCAACTATCTAAGGTAGAGATTGGCAAAGTGCTCGGCTGAATAAGAGGTATGGACTAGTAACAAATGAGCTAATTTGGTCATCCTATCTACGATAACCCAAATGGAATCATGCTGATGATGGGTACGAGGCAAACCTGTCCAAAAATCCATGTTCACTCCCTCTCATTTCCACATGGGAATACTGAAATCCTAAATGGACCCACTAGGTTTTTGGTGCTCAACCTTGACTTGCTGACATGTAGAGCATTTAACTACAAACTCTGCAATATCTCTCTTCATCCCACTCCACCAATAGATCTCCCATAAATTATGGTACATCTTAGTGGCCCCTGGATGAATAGAGTAATGTGCACCATGTGCTTCTGTAAGAATTTGTTGTCTTAAATAATCTACACTAGGAACACATAATCTACCCTAACAGAACAACATACCATCTCCCCCTTAGGAGAACACCACCACTTTCTAATCTATGATTGATCCTTTCAACTTAACTAGACTGGGATCTCTATCCTACTTTTCCTTCACCTCAGAAACTAGAGATGACTCTAAGCTACTCTGCACCCATACACTACCTTTTGCTGAATCGAGTAAACGGACACCTCGTCAGGAAAGTTGATGGACTTACTGAGCTAACTTCTTCTTACCATCCTCAACATGAGCTACACTACCCATAGATATTATACTGAGAGCATCAGCCACTACATTGGCCTTACTCTAATAATACAGAACACTCATGTCATAATCTTTCAATAACTCCAACCATCTTCTCTAACGCAAATTCAAATTTTTCTAAGAGAACACATACTGAAGGCTTTTGTGATCTGTGGCACATCTACATTCACCCCATACAAGTAATGCCTCCAAATCTTTAAGGAGAATACTACTACTGCTAGCTCAATATTATAAGTTAGATAATTCTTCTCATGAGGCTTAATTTGTCTGGAGATGTAGGCTATGACCTTACCTATCTGTATAAGGACATATCCCAAACCTACTCTGGATGTATCACAGTACACAACAAAATCATCTAAACCATCTGGTAGAGTCAAGATTGGGGCTGAGGTGAGTCGAGTCTTCAACTCCTGAAAACTCTTCTCGCAAGAATCTGACCACTAAACTTAAATTTCTTCTGAGTCAATCTGGACATGAGGGATGAAATAGAAGAAAACCCTTCAACAAACCAACGGTAATAGCCAGCTAAACACAAGAAACTCCTGATATCTGATGGAGAGATGGGTTTAGGCCAGTTTCTCACCGCTTCAGTCTTTTGAAGATCAACTCTAATGCCATTATCAGAAATAATATGACCAAGGAATGTTACTGATCTTAGCCAGAATTCACACTTACTGAATTTAGCAAACAACTGGCGAGCTCTAAGAATCTGAAGCACTACTCTGAGGTGGTTTGGATGCTTATTTTTGCTACGGGAGTAAACAAGGATGTCATCAATGAAGACTATGATGAACATGTTCAAGTTATTTGAACACTCGGTTCATCAAGTTCGTGAAGGCTGCTGGGGCATTAGTAAGACCAAAGGACTTGACTAAAAATTCAAAGTGACCATACCGAGTTTGAAAAGTGATTTTCAGAATATCACATTCTCTAACTCTAAGCTGATGATAGCCAGATCTGAGGTCTATCTTGGAAAAGTAACTGGCACCCTGAAGTTGGTCAAACAAGTCATCGATTCTAGGAAGTGGGTATTTATTCTTGAATATAACCTTGTTCAGTTGATGATAGTCAATACACATTCTGAGAGAACCATTTTTCTTACGTATGAATAGAACAGGTGTGCCCTACGAAGAGATGTTGGGTATGATGAATCCCATGTCTAAGAGATCCTTCAACTGTTCTTTTAGTGTTTTGAGTTTAGTTGGATCCATTCTGTATGGAAAAATAGATATAGGCTGAGTATCTGGGAGAAGGTCTATTTCAAAGTCGATTTTCCTTTTGGGAGGAACTCCGGGAAGATCTTCAAGAAATACATCTGAGAATTCATTTACTACTGGGACTGACTCAAGAGTAGGATTTTTTGAGCGAGAGTCTTTGACTTGCACAAAATGGTAGACACACTTCTTGGATATCATCTTTCTCACTCTAAGGTATGAAATTAACTGACCCCTAAGAGATGTAGTACTACCCCTCCATTCAAGGATTGGTTTATTTGGGAACTAAAAATGAACTATTCTATTTCTATAATCAATTGAGTCATAGCATGAGTAGAGATAATCCATGCCGAGAATAACGTCAACATACATCATCTCTAACTCCACGAGATCAAATGAAGTAACTTTTTGAGATATTGTGATCGGACAGTTCATGTATACCTATTTGGCTATAATGGAAATGCCCACTGGGTAGACACTGAAAATGGCTCTGCTAGTTTTTCGGGACTGACTTTGAAATTGATGGCTATATATGGAGTTATATAAAAAAAAGAAGCTCCAGGGTCTAGAAAAGCATAAACATATAAGTGAAAGACCTGCAACGTACAACTAACTACGTCAGGAGAATTTTCCTGATCTTGATGGGACTGAAAATCATATAATCTATTCGGACACTGACCACTGGTAGCATTAGAAGCGGTACCCTGCTGAGTTGGGCGGCCGGATGGAACTGATGACTAATGGGACAGGCCCTATTGGCGCGCATCCCTACCTTTTGAGCAATTACCCGACACTTCTGAATCTGATGTCTGGGTTTGCCATAATCGAAGCATACAGCACTACCCGCTCTACACTCACCCTGATGGTGTCTGCTATACTTCTGACATAAAGGATTGGTATGAGCACTGCTAACACTGACTTATGACTTAGATCCTGGTGCCCTATCCCTATTTTTTTTTATGAATTTGGGTACTGGGGCACTGGATGAAGAAGGTACTAGGGCTGAAGACCTCTGATGAAACTGAGGATGGTTACCACCTTCTGACTTTGGTTGATTGAAATTAAAACTACCCATCCTAGCTCTTTTCTTTCCTCTCCCCCTCTCTTTAATATTCTGCTCCTCTATCTGTTAAGCATGGACAACAGTCTAGACAAATCCATCTTACTAATCAGCATTGCGGTCCTATACTCTTTGACCCCACTATTAGATACCCCATACATAAACTTACTCATCATGGACCTACTATTACCTACCACATGAGTAGAATATTGAGCTAACTAACTGAACTTGAGAGAATACTTCTTCACACTCATGTTTCCTTGCCTCAAATTAATAAACTCTAACATCTTGGCCTCCATCAACTCTAATAGAAAGAATTTGTCCAAGAAAGTCATGTCAAATTCTTCCCATTCTATAGGCCCTGCATCAACACCTCTATCCACTTTCCATTACTTCAACCAAGTATGGGATACATCCTGCAATTAATAGCAACCAACTTGACACTCTGACTAGACGTCACCCCCATAGCATTCGTGACCTTCTGAACCATATCTAATAATTTTTGTGGATTCTCTTCAAACTTGGATCCCGTGAAAGAAGAAGGATTCATCTGGGTGAAATCCCAGATTTTGGTTGCAGTAGTATTGGCCACTGGATTTTCCAGAACAGTAGTTGGTCATTTATTCTATGCTGCTACAGAGTTTGCTAGAGTAGTAAACGTAGCCCTAAATTTTGTGTGAGAGACATGCTCGTCTAGAGGTTCTGATTAGATGGGCTGAGGGGCTGGCTGAGTTCCTTTTCTTCTTTCGTTCTTCTTGGGAGGCATGTTCTGTAAACGGAAGGAGGAAATGGATTAGACTTAGAGTTTAACTTGAGCTCATGCTCAATCGCACGATGTGAATACTGAAAGAAGGAAAACTTTTCCTAAACACCTTGTAGCCTCTCATCCAGAAGTGTGGCGCGCTACAAACCCATGCACAAGACTCTACTCAGCGGGGCTTTCGGACTTCCTAGGATACTTCAAAACCTTAGGATCTAATACCAAGTTTATAACGACCTGAGACTACCCCCTAGTCGTTACACGGTGCTTACGGTCTCGAGGGACCATAAGCTAACCCATGAGCTATTACCTGCTGTGAGCACTGAATAATATAATCATGAATATAGAAGAATAACTGAAATGCCGTAAGCTTTTAATTATAAAAAAACTACTGAATTATGAATCTAATAAAATACTTAAATCTGAATACTCTGAATAGCTAACTATAGTGTCTGAAAGCCACTAAACTGAATACTATAAGTTGATGGGATAGGCCCCAACTAACTCTACTAACTACTAAGATAAGGACATGAAGTAATATAATCTGTCCTCGGATGATGAGGACTCACCACTGCTATTGTACTGCTGATAATCTAAGAATCTAGGTGCGATCTGGGAACTGAGCATCAGCACCTATGATATGAGGCATCATAGCACAAAAAAAAGGTATGCGATCAGTACTTTGAATGTTCTGGTATGCTATATAAGGTATGCCAATATGCATGGTTTCATGAATAGAACTAATAATTAACTGGATATGCATGTAAAGCATAGAGTACTGAGTAGAGAGCATGGAATCTATAGATACTAAAATGCATGGAAATCTATAAATACTGAGGATGCATGACCAAGCATAAAACATAAATTGAGTAAAATCTATAAACTGAAATACTAGAATAAATAAAATTTGTATGCTTAGGTCAAACAACACTAAGACTGAATAACTGAGTTGGGACTGTAAATGCAACTATATCTGAGACTGGGAGGTATCATCTAATCGACATTCCCCAATTTGAGCTAATCGGGGTCCAACCAGTAACCCCAGCTGGAAGGCTGTTAATACCGTACCATGGGTACTAACAATAGTTGTGTGGATCCACTAAACTGATATAATGTCGGAAGGACTAAGGATATCAAACCTGAACTGATGGGTGACCCCTGCGTGATAGTCAAGCCTAATCTGATGGGTAACCCCTGCGTGATAGTCAAGCCTAATCTGATGGGTGACTACTCATATCCTATGCAGGCTATGTAGTTCTGGATTATAGGGACTGCTACTAATGACTCTACCTATCTGACGGGGAAGCCGCAATCCCTACACTCACTCGGTGCTAAATCGTACTCCCAACTGAAAGACACTGAGATACTAGACTGTTCTGAGTTGAATAACTGACATCTGACTATTCTGATAATGCTCATAATATAATCTGGAGACTATTCTATAATTTACTGAGACTAAACTAAATAAAAAGCTATGGTTTTTGGGTATTCAATACCCCCAGGACTCAAAACAACAATACTGAAAAGACACTAAAGCTTGAAGACCAAAACATGAAGGCTCTTTTTAAATAAATCACTCTTGTAGGCATTTTATCAAACACTTGTATTTCATAGTTTAGTCAATTCATGGGAATAGTATAAAACTTGAAATAATAGCATGACTTCAGAATTTATAACACTAAATCATGATCTAATTTGAAGAATGACAATATTAAAACATGGGAGATTTGATAACAACGATAATTCTGTTAAAGTATGGTATAAAAATCAATATTCATGGATTCATAGTTTTAAATCATAATTTTATATCATAAATCATGAAAAAATGACAGATTTGTAATTAAAATGGATACTTGGAATCCATGGATGAAAGGAATCCATGGATAAACATCTAACATACCTGGGATGATGAATTTAGAAGGATTGATGGAGAGTTCTTGAGATTTGACCTTGATTCTTGAGAGCTAGGGTTTTTTGTTCTTGAAAGAGGGGATTTTTAATTTGAGAGAAAGTGAATAATGATGAGTATTTGGGTCAATTAGGGGTTAAATTCCATGTTTAGGACGAGTTTAGGGCTTAGGAAAAAGACTCAAATACCCTTAAACAAATTTA
Organism: Capsicum pubescens; assembly: GCA_030864215.1. Taxonomy (NCBI): domain Eukaryota; kingdom Viridiplantae; phylum Streptophyta; class Magnoliopsida; order Solanales; family Solanaceae; genus Capsicum; species Capsicum pubescens. The sequence continues at coordinate 219,514,689 of CM061549.1, read as the reverse complement.
AAAACACAAGCTGGAAACTGAAATCCCGATTTTGGTCTTGGCGCAATGCGCTACTATCACACCAAGCCACTAGAAAAGGGACAATTGGGACCTGGACAAATGTCATGATGCGCCACTATCGTGGTAAGCCTGTAGATGCCAATTTGGCCATCTCCGCAATGCGCCATGATCGTGGAGGCCCACTAGAAATTGAAAAATGGGAAATTATCCTCCTCCACAATGCGCCATGATCATGGAGTCACATTGGAATCAACAATTGTCATTTGGGTTGCCTACGCGACGCGCTAAGGGTTAAAATAACGACGTTTTGCGATTGAAACTTAAAATTTCCATAACTTCTTACCCAATTATCGTATTGGGAAAATTTTATATTGTTGGAAAGATAATTGAATTTCCTATGTAATGGAAGACTCTAAACTGAAAAATAATGAGTGTTTCAAAAATTTCATATACAAATACTCATGTATTAGGACTTAGATTATGCTAGGGAAATACGGGGTGTTACATGTGGCTTCGGTTAAGGTTCTGTGGTGGAACCATAAGGTGGAAGAAGCTATATGGGAAGTGTAGGATGACATGAAGTCTAAGTATCTACATCTGTTTTCTGCTCTTAGGATTCATGCGGAAGGTATGTGTCTTCAACGCATTTTTATTTTCTCAGCTTGTTATAGAAAAGATTATTATCTTTGCCTCTTTGTTTTCAAACTTTGTTAAAGAATGGGAATATATTTTATAATGAAAATGACTCGTGCATGTGGTTACACCTACCTTGTCCGTTATTCGGGGATAAATGTTCCTAGTGGGTGAGACTAAAAGACCCTAGTTTTTGTACCTTACAAAATTTCCTGGAATTCTAGTCACTGGACCCAATATGACTCATAGGTATGAGTTGTATGTTGGGTTATGAATGATATGGTCCAGTCGTATGCTGACCAATGTTGGTTGGTGGGATAGATTTTGGTCACTGGAATGGATATGACTTGGTGGTACGAGTCGTATGGCTGGATACAGATCATTTGGTTTCTTCACTTAACCTTAGACTTTATAACTTAAGTTGGATCTGAGTATGAGTGGCTCATCGAAATCCATAATTCAGGGTACGAGTTATACCCAAGACTCATATGATGGACAGTGTTCAAACCTTCTGTGATTCTATCTTTCCAGGGATATGGGTGAAGTGTATGGATTATATGTTGTCAATAAGAGTTGGGTAGGATGAGTCATACACTGGACAGTGTTGGGTCCAAGGGTTGAGGCTTATGATACCAGTGGAGGGTACCACTCGTATAAAAGGGTACGACTCATGAGGGTCACTCGTACCCCTGTGATGGGATTTTGTGCAACTTAAGTGGGGATATTCTGGACATTTCCCCACTTACCCTAATAAGGTCCCATGACTTCTAACTCTTTTGGGAGATTATTTACCATATTATTCTATTCATTAACACTTAAAAACTCTTTCTAAACACTCTATAATTCTCTTGAAAGCTTTTGGGCAAGAAAGTTAGGGTTTAAACTAGAGGACTAATTTGGGGATCTTGTTGGTGGTTTCTCTCCGTCTACTTTGTCAATTAAGGCATGTTCTCTTCCTTCATTGTTTATTCCAATCAAAGGCATGGTTTTATATAATGTTTTTATGATTTGAATGTTGCATCATTTTGGGTTTTCAAATATGAATTGAGGGTTTTGGTTATAAATGCTTGGTTATGGTTTTCCCATGTTTTAATTATGCTTTTATATGCATTAATATTGGTTTTGGATAATTGGTTGCATGGGAATGGTTATTTGGTAATGGACTGTTGTTTTTGAAATACTATGCCCCCAATGTGATTGATAATATGCCTTTAACAATGTTTCCACTATAATATTGGTTTTTTAATGGAACTTACGAATGGTTTAAGCTTGGTAATGAAATCCTAAATAGTATGAATGGTTTAAATGGTTTTAAATGGATTAGAAAGGCCTTGGTGGCAATGGTTTTGGTTAATTGAAAATCATGAAGGGTACATGAAATCCCATAAACCTATATATGGTTGGCTATGGACAAAATTACAAGTTATTATTGGTATGATGATACCACTATTAACCAAAAACTCATATTTGTCGATGTGAGGTTTGGTCTTGGTAACTGTATGCATGATATCACACTATATTTTGTGGGATGTACTTTTCATCCCAGGTTTTTATTCCCTGGTCGTACGACTTCACGAACTAGAGCCCTTTTAGCAGGGGGAGCTAAACCCATATAGCCCATGGGTGTGGGGGGACCAAAACCGAAAACTCATATTTGTCGATGTGAGGTTTGGTCTTGGTGACTGTGTGCATGATGTCACACTATATTTTATGGGATGTATTTTTCATCCCAGGTTTTTATTCCCTGGTCGTACGGCTTCACGAACTAGAGCCCTTTTAGCAGGGGAAGCTAAACCCATATAGCCCATAGGTGGTTTAGGACGGCAAAGCTACATAGCCCAGGTAAAGGTTTTAATGGCATGTTAAACCCGATCCCTTTTCCGACATGGTTATATATATATATACATGTATGGTTGTTTGCATATGGATGGTTTCACTTGGTTTTATGAATGGCATTATTTTATCCTTATCCTGAGTTTATGCTAGAGATCCCTCGCGAACCCGTCTTCTAGCGGTTATATACCCATGCTATGCAGGAATCGTCCATTCTACACCTCCTACATAGTAATTAACTCAGTGACAACTATTGGATTGAAGTTGTGATCTTCCATATTTCTAGAAGGCTTCATTTCATGTTATGGAAATTCTTAGACAGTTTTATTTATTTTTGGATATTGGTTTTGGCTATGTTTGGGGGCATGTGCCAATCGAATATTCTTACTCTTTTGGTTAGAGGCTTTGTAATACTGCTATGAGTTGGAATGGACGAGATCAATATTGGTGTCAGCCTTAATATTGGCATTAGAATTGGGGCTTACATCATTGGACATAATTTCTCAGTGTTCCATCATGTTTCATTTTGGGAATAATTATATTATGCCTTGGAACTTATTTGGTTATGGCCTGGTTTATGGCCCTTGTTTCGGTATTGGTTTGGCTCGGATTTTGTATGGTTGGTATGATAGGATGACTTGATAAGGTTGGTCTAAGAATAGACCTATTCCAAAGTCAGTCCTTGTCCAGTTATGCTATCTTGTTATATGTTCTCTATTCATCTGACACAAGATATGCTAATGGTTGTTAGGTTAGGTAGCAGTGGGTGGTCCTTAATCTTGGTTGGACTTGGGATGCCCATTACGACAAGGCCCCTATCGGGTCGTGTTACATACACCACCATACATACATATATATATCCAGGCCGAGAGAGGGAACCAAAATTTGCATGCCTTTAAAACCATTAACCTGGGTATTTATAGCTTAACTAGCCTAGAACCACCCACGGGATATATGGGTCTAGTGTTACCCCCTAAACTGGTCCCAATGTATGTTGATCTGAGGTGGTTCTATGCACCTTAGTGTTGTTTTCCTTGCTTATTTAGCCTTTTTGAGAAATTCTTGTGTTATTTGTGTGTTAATGATGATATAAATGAGCATATAAGTGTTTAAGTGTGTGATTACAATGTTAAAGATATCTTTCAAACAAGTTTGGATTAAAATTGATCATTTAGATTTCAAACGAGAAAACTAGTATTACTAGCTTGAGCTAGGTGTTGTTCTAGTTGATCGCAATGGATTTAAATATGTTTAACGAGTTCCTAATGGTATGATTGTGTAATTATGTGTGGAACAACTTTTTTACAGTTTTTATAGTGCAAGTGAATCAATCCAAGAGTCAAAACTAAGTGAAAGATCAAATGGGGCAAAACTAGTATTCTTAGCTTAAGTTTCTAGTTCGTCGTCTTGAATGTTTTAATGTTTTGAGCTCTAATATATTGTGTTCAATGTTATATGATGCTTGGTGATTTGATTATGATTATATGTGAAGTAAATACAAGCTTCAAATCAAGTGGTAACAACACAAAAAGCTTTGAATGGAGTAACAAAAGCACAAGATACAACGTGAAGAGAATAGGATGCCTGAGATGACAAGACCGCGTCGCAGAGCTAGACGCGGAAAACTAGACCTGTTTTGTGGCGAGGGATAATTATCAAGTGTAACAATCCATTATATCATCACAATAAGGCCGTATAGCGAAGCTAGATGTGGAAAACTAGCCCCGCATCGCAGTGAAGTGTAAAAATGCAATAGTTTTATTCTCCTATAAATAAAACACATGTACTTGATGTTATGCACTTTTGACAGATTTGGAACTTGGAGAGGGGATGGAAAACACTTCAATTAGGGTTTTTATTCTTTTACTTTATCTTTTAAGGAATTTTATCATGTATTTATTCATCTTGAATACGACTATGTTCATGAGTGGCTAAATGCCCCTTTTCCGGGGTTAAGGCCAAGAACATGTTTACTTTCGCTTTGAATTGTGTTTGTTTGGATTTCTTATAATATTTAGTTTTTTGTTTATCCTTGTTTTAACTATTTTAAGGATTTACGAACCTTAGAATACATATATTGTCGACCTTGTAATCTCGGGAGAGGGAATAGAAAGATAGAATGTGGGAATAAGCAGAGTAATGTTCTAATTCTTTTATGAAATAAGGAATTTGAATAAGCGACTAGGATAGGGATATACTAAGAAACCTTTCTTGGTTAACATGTAGGATTATATATTAATGCATCTAAATGGATTATTACATCCCCGCTCAATGATGTAGTTGTAGTGTCCAGTTAGGTAGAAGGTTAGAGGTAAGGAGACCAAGATCGTACGATAAACCCTACGAATCAACAACCAAGATAAATAATCTGATGAATGAAGTTCATTAGCATAGTAAGATTGTTCACAGTTCCTTAACCCTAGGTTTTCATCCATTGATTGTCCAAAGTATTTACTTTTCCATATTATTTTAGTTTACAAACTTTCAAAACTCTTTTGGTTACGTTTTCACTAGTTTAATCTCAATAGTCAAACTAGAATTGAATAGTTATTTAACACAAGTCTCTGAGGTATTGATATTCAACTTTATTTGAGGCCATTGTATTACATGGTGAGACCACGTACACTTGCGTGTACGCTGAGGCATAACAAGTTTATGGCGCCGTTGTCGGGGACTTTTAAATTGGCAATTATTTTTGTTTTAGTTTTACTATTTAGATTATTTGGTGCTTTACGCTTGTTCTTGGGATTGATTTTGCAGAAAATAGGTTTACAGGATAGTAAGCTATCAAGGGATAGGGAATTGGTTAAACCAAGCCTCGAGCTCGAGCAGCAGTTGAGAATAGAAGCAATCCTCCCCCCCTTATATTCTGCAAATCCAAGAGGAATAAGACAATCCTGCTCTTATGGATGAAGAACAACCAGCCCGCAGGAAAGTTCGAGAAGTGGCAATCCCATTTCCGAAAAATTTGACCTCCCCTTTTCAGAAACCGGCTACTTGAGGTAATTTTGAGCTGAAGCAGAATATGGTACAACTTTTGATCAGCAGTGGATAGTTTACTGGGCTTTTACATGAGGATCCACCAGTCCACCTGTGGAACTCCTTAGAGATCAGTGATACATTCATCCCTACGGGTATGTCAACTAATTATGTTAGGCTGACACTATTCACTTTTTCACTATTGGTGGAAGCAAATAAGTGGTTGAACGTTGAGCTGGAAAGTTCAATCACTACATGGGATGACTTAACAAGGAAATTCTTCATCTGATTCTTTCCATCTGGAAAGACTGCGAGACTGCACAGTGATATTATGTGCTTCAAACAGAAGACAAATGAGAATTTCCACATCATCAGCAGTCCAACGATGTATTAGCTAACACTTTTGTTGAGGCACTTGACCATAACACAAAAATTTTGCTAGATTCAGCTATAGGTGGTCAAGCTTTGGAGTTGACTTATGATGAGCTATATACTTTGTTGAACCGAATTTTTCAAGGGAATCCTGAGTGGCATTCTGAGTCTAGAAATGTTACAGAAAAGATTACAGGTTGTTGGAGGTGGACCATTTTACTGCCATATTAGCTCAGCTTACTGCTCTACAAAATCAAATAAGAAATATGAAGTTAGGGGTTACATATTCTGTAAAAACAGTGAATGCAATTCAATAGACTGCAGGTTGGTGTAAGGATTATAGTAACAATAGGCATGTAACTACTATGTGTGCTGCAAATCCTAAGTCTGTGATGTTTGTGGGCAATGTTCAAAAGCTTAATTACGGGAATGCCTACAATCTGAAGTGGCAGACTCAACCACCAAATAAGCAATAGAATACCCAACAGCAACAGATTTAAAGCAATCAGACCGTAGCACAGACTAGCAATATGGATGAGATGCTGAACCAAATTAGGGTTGCTTAAAGCTCAATTGGCAGTAGATATAAAGAGCCAGAAAGTACATATAAGGAGTTTGGAGTTACAAATAGGTCAGATTACACATGCACAAAATACCAGGACTCAAGGTGGTTTTCCAAGTGATACTAAAAATCCTAAACAAGTAATGGCAATCACTTTAAGGAGTGGCAAGAAGTTGAATAAAGAACCTCCAACAAAAACTTAGGAGGTAGATATAAAGTAGACTCCTGTAACGCCCCAAAATTTCCCATCCCGAGACGTCACACGATGGTTAGGGATAAACGTAGCCCCAAGCTAACCCTCGGAGCCAGACACTACCTCAATGAACTCAATTCAACAATAGTCATGCATAATAAAGAGATATATCACATCGGGTTCAAGAGAGATACTGGAGAATACTAAACTGCACAACCAAAATATATATTGAATGTCGGTACATACCATCCCTCCATACTGAAAAAACCTATATACATCAAAATCAAGGAGATTTTGGGACAAACCCCCAACTGACTCAACAATACTGAAAGCCATAACAACAAAATAATATCACAAAGATATAGACACGGTCCTCGAACCATGAGGACTCGCCACTGAGGAAACATAGTGAGGCACCCGAATATCGCTAATGCGGATGCGGCTGAGTACCTGAACCTACATTACGAAAAAATGTAGCCCATAGAAAAAATATATGGGTCAGCATTTTGAAATGTACTAAGTATGTGGGGGTTTATGCAACAACATAAATATCATCATCAATTTTATGAAAATATACATATGTACAATGATGGATCACTTGGCTTGAGTTATATTGAAACATAGTTTTCATGATCTCAGAGTAAATAAATCATATGATAAAAACCTCATAAATCATCATAAACAACTCAACTCTTCACCTCAAGACTCGGAGTGACTCGTTAATTCAAGAAACTCAACTCTTATGGACATGGGAGGTTCTTATAACCGACATAAATCATGTGATCTACATGGAGTCCAATATTTTTTCCCTCCTAAGGTGAGAAACCCACATTGACGGGAGTGTCGTACTCTTGCCAGGGAGTACAACCTCAATTTAGTGATCACAATCTCATACTCGACCTCTGGCCCATAAATATCAATACCAATCCTACAGTGGCACGCAGTTTTGGGGAAATACCATATTTCCAGCTCGGTGCTAAATACTACTCCCAGACACAAGCTCAGAACGCGTTAGAAAATCCATCACAAACATCATAAGGGTCTATCATGAAGATCAAATTAAATCTCTTTCTTATTTATCAAATCATAATCAATTTGTGGATTCCTAACTCAACTCAAATCAAATCAATCTTTCTCAATATCAAAATGTATCAATTCATTAAATCATGGCAACATCAATAACTTTGAGGAAATATCGAGACTCATTGTAACAACTCAAACTCATGAATCAATATACTCAATAATCCAATTTGTCATAAGGAAGTTTAAAGCTTGACACATATCTTGAATGAACTTGAAATATCAACTCATGGTAGAAATATGAAATTCACAATATTAAATATCAAGTCATAACTTGGGAATAGTAAAATAATCATGTATAACAAAGCTTGAACAATTTATATTCTCATAGTCTCATGATGAAGTAATTTGGGTATAAACCCACTTGCAAAATCATATAAATCCATAATAGAAATCAAAGCTTTGGGCAAAAGAACGAAAGGATTTCTCTTGTTCAAAACCCTACATACCTTAATCTTTGAAATTGGATGAATTCTAGTGCTTGAGACTCTATCCGCACTTGTAATAAATGATTCTCGAAGCCCACAATATGATGAACTTGGCTCTTGAAGAAATCTTGAAGATTTATGGATGATTTTTGGAAGATTAATGTTCTTGAATGAAACCCTAGATATATTTTCTTAAGAGAATTGGAACAGAAAATAAAGAAATTTAGGGTTTGGATGGGGATTCTCATATATATAGGGGCCTCCAAAAGATGGGAAAATACCAAAATAACCTTGCAAAAACGTCCTTTAATTGCTGGAAAAAAAATAGCTGACGACATTTGTGACAAGTCGTCAGACTTGTGACACGTCGTCACGAAATGTCATCACAAAAGGGTGGAATTTATAACTTTCTTCTTAAGGTTGACGACATTTTGTGACAAGCCATCAGATATGTGACAAGTCGTCACAAAATGTTGGAATTTGTGACTTTCTGCTTAAGGTGACAACATTTTGTGACAAGCAATCAGACTTGTGACAAGTCATCACAAAATGTCGTCACATAGTTTCCAGGCTGACACACTGGAGTAAGATAGGCATAACGTTTTGCTCCGATACCGAATTTGGGTGAAATTGTTACCGTTGGAAAGATAATTCAATTATCTATCTGTTGGTGGGTCATGAGCTCAAAATTTCTTAGTGTAACAAGAGATATGCTTATTTGAAATTGACTATGACAAAATCCTTTTCAAGAATTCAATCGGTAGGGATGTTTTGATTCACCTAATTGCTAGGACATCTTTGAGGCCTTAATACATATCACCCTTGATCAGAAAACAACCAAAGCACTATAATTTATTTCTCATGATCTTGAGTCATGGTGGAACTATTGGTTAGAGTTCTCGGGGTATTACAATATCTCCCCCTTGGAAACATTCGTCCCCGAATGTTGCCAGATAGGCCAAGAACAAGAAAAAATGAGGACGTATAGCTGGAATGACTTACTCAAAGGAATTGCTTCACTCTATACCTTTGGATACTATACAAAATGCACGAATTCATGATGGAAGTAGACACACAACTGAATCTTTAATTAGAAGGGGGCAGAATTAACAAAAGAATGGTACCTTCTGCTCGCTCTGAACTCACAGAAAAGAGGTGAGGGTACTTGTATTGCATATAAACTTTGGCTTCCCAAGTAGCACCCTCAACAGATTGAATTTCGCCAAAGAACTTTAACCAAAGGAACTTCTTTGTTCCTTAGCCTACGGATCTGAAAATCCAAAATCTCAACCGGAATCACCTCGAATAAAAGGCTATCCTGAATATCTAAGCTTTCAGAAGAATCAACCACGACAGAATCACCAATACACTTCTTAAGCATAGAAACATAGAATACCGAATGAATGCTAGACAACTCCACAGGTAAATCCACTTCATATGCTACTTTTCCAAAATGGCTCAGAATTCTGTATGGACCAACATAACGGGGACTAAGCTTTCCCTTCTTCCCAAATATCTTCACCCTTTTCATGGGTGAAACCTTCAAGTACACCAAATCATTAACATAAAACTCAAGATCTTTTCTTCTCACATCCGCATACGACTTCTGACGACTTTGAGCGGTCTTTAATCTTTCTCGAATTAACTTAACTTTTTCCATATCCTCGAACACAGTATCAGGCCTAATCATAGCTACTTCTCCTACTTCAAACCATCCTATAGGTGATCTATATCTTCTCCCATAAAAGGCTTAGAATGGGGCCATCTGAATACTAGCATGGAAACTATAATTATACGCAAATTTGATCAATCGCAAGTGCTCATCCAACCTACCTTTGAAATCAAGCGCACATGCCCTCAATATGTCCTTCAAATTCTGAATAGTCCTCTCAGCCTGACCATCAATCTGCGGATGAAAAGCGGAACTCAAATGAACTTGGGTACCAAGACCCTTCTGAAAGTCTCTCCAAAATTGTGAAGTAAACTGAGTACCCTTATTTGAGATGATAGACAACGATACTCCATGCAATCTGACTAACTCACGGATATACAATCTAGCATAATCCTCAGCTATATAAGACGAATGCACTGGTGAGAAATGAGCTGATTTAGTCAACCGGTCTATAACAACCCAAATCGACTGATGATGACGACGAGAAGGAGGCAAATAAATTACAAAATCCATATTCACTTCTTCCCCCTTCCAAGTAGGAATGCTAAACTCTTTCATTACACCACCGGGCCTTCGGTGCTCTACCTTAACCTATTAACAAGTAAAATACTTTGCCATAAATCCTGCTTTGTCTTTCTTCATACCGTTCTACAAATAGATTTCCCGCAAATCGCGAAAACAATGTGACCCAGAAAAGCAGCTGACCTTAGCCAAAATTCACACTTGGTAAATTTAGCAAATAATTGATGATCTCTAATAGTTTGCAAGACAATTCTAAGATGGTCGACATGATCATCCTCTCTTTGGGAATACACAAAAATATTGTCTATGAATACAATGACAAACATATCAAGATATTGCTTGAACACTCGATTCATGAGGTCCATGAAGGCTGCTAGAGCATTGGTTAACTCAAAAGACATGACAAGAAACTTAAAGTGACCATAACGGGTTTGGAAGGCTATCTTTGGAATATCACACTCTCTCACTTTAAGCTGATAATAGTCTGATCTAAGGTCTATCTTTGAGAAATAACTTGGACCCTGTAGATGATCAAATAAATCATCGATTCTAAGAAGAGGGTACTTGTTATTGCTAGTTACCTTGTTAAGTTGACGGTAGTCAAAGCACATATGCAATGTACCATATTTCTTACATACTAATAGAATAGGTGCACCCCATAGGGAAACACTGGATCTGATAAAGCCTTTGTCTAAGAGATCTCTGAGTTGCTACTTCAACTCTTTAAGTTTTGCAGGAGCCATACGGTATGGAGGAATAGAAATAGGCTGAGTGCCGGGAAGAAGATCAATCCTGAATTCTATTTCTCTATCAGGTGAGACCCCTAGAAGATCTTCCGAGAAAACATCGGGAAACTCATTAACAATGCTAACTAACTGAATAGTCGGAGTATCAGACTTGAGGTCTTTAACACGACTAGGTGATAAATGCAACCCTTGAAAATCAACTTCCTAGCTTGGAGGTAGGATATGAAATGGCTCTTCGGAGTTACAGAACTCCCGAACCACTCAAAAATGGGCTCATCAAGAAACTGAAACTTGACCACTCGGGTATGACAATCTATAGACGCATAGCACGAGTGAAGCCAATCTATACCCAGAATGACATCAAAATCAACCATATCTAGCTCAATCAAATCAGCACATATGAACCGATGAAGTACAGTGAAAAGACACTTCATATACACTCGCTTAGCAATAACAAATTCTCCTACCGGGATAGAAACCAGAATAAGCTCAGGAATCCGTTTAGGGTCCATCTCAAAATTTACAGCAACCAGAGGTGTCACATAAGAGAAACTTGAACTGGGGTCCATCAATACATACATATCGAAATGAAAGACATGGAGCATACCAGTAACAAAATCTAGACAGTCCTCCTACTCTTGGTAAGGTGGTATAGCATAGAAGAGATTCTGGCGTGGACCGCCAGCAGTACTAGAAGAGGTGCCCTAAGGAGGAACTGGGCGGACTATGACAGTGGGGGAATGGGTAGCCTGACTTTGGGGAAGAGTATCTCGACTCCCCTGTCTAGCATAAGGACAATCTCTAAGTCAGTGGTCCAACTTACCAAAACCAAAGAAACCCCTCTGATCAACAAAACACTCGCCAAAATAATCTCTACCACACTTGGCACATAAAGGAGGACGAGGTCTGTTACTTACACTTTCTTGAGACCTAGATGGTATAGGCCTGTTCCCCTGCTCCTGCCTGTTTCTAGGTGCGGGAGAACTAATTGAGAAAGGCGCGGGCATAAATGGATGTCTCTAGAATTGAGGGTGGTTCCCTCCATGGAATCTGGAGTAACCGAATCCCTGCTGCTCTGATCTAGCTCTTTTATTCCCTCTTACTCTCTCCCTCTATTTAATCTTATTATCTTCAATCTGTTGGGCATGTATCATCAACCGAGAAAGTTCCATCTCCCTATTAAGCATAGCAGATCTACACTCGTTCATAACGTAACTCGACACGTCGGTCACGAACTTGCTCATGATGGTCCTGGAGTAAGCCATCATACTAGGAGAATATTTGGATAACTGATTGAATCTAAGACAATACTCCTTAACAGTCATGGAGCCTTGTCTCAAATTCATGAATTTCTCTATCTTTCTTCCCTCATCTCAAGAGGAAAGAATTTGTCCAAGAACGCATCCTGGAATAACTGCCAAGTCATTGGAGCGGCATCCTCCCCTCTACTCTTTCTCCATATCTCCACCCTATCATATGAAACATCTTTCATTTGATAGGCAGATAATTCAACACTCTTCTCCTCAGTCACGTGCATAATCTGGGTGATCTTTCTCACTTCATCCAAGTACATCTATGGGTCTTCACCTACCTTCAACCCATAGAACTCAGGCGGATTCATCCGTATAAAGTCACGAACTTGAGCTGTAGCAAAATTATTCTCTTATAGAGATGGAACAATAGCCTGGGCGTTATCTTGAGCATTGGCGGTAACTGCCTAGGCTAGCACCTGAAAAGCTACTCAAAATTCTGCATGATACATATGCGCATTCAAGGGATCAACGGGTTGAGGTTGCTCGTTGTTTATACGAGCTCGATGAGGAGGCATTCTCTGTTATAAGAGAGCATGAGTTAATCTCAGATAAATAGACAGTTGTAGGCACGATAAACTATAGAAAGAAAGAAATAACTTTTCCTAAAACATCCCGTAGCCTCTTGCTCATAGATGAGGTGCGCTACACACCAATGATCAAGACTCTACGTAATGTGGCTTGTGAGACTCCCTAGGACCTAGGACTTCTTAAACCTTAGGCTCTGATACCAAGCTTTGTAACGCCCCAAAATTTTCCATCCCGAGATATCACACGGTTCTGAGGGCTACACGTAGCCCCAAGCTAACCCTCGAAGCCAGACACTACCTCAAGGAACTCAATTCAACAATAGTAATTCATAATAAAGAGATATATCATGTCGAATTCAAGAGAGATACTAGAGAATACTAAACTGTACAACCAAAATATATATTGAAATTTGTACATACCATTCCTCTAGCCTGACAAAGCCTCTATACATCAAGATCAAGGATCCTTTGGGACAAACCCCCAACTGACTCAACAGTATTGAAAGCCATAACAACAAAACAATATCACAAAGATATAGACACGGTCCTCAAACCATGAGGACTCACCACTTAGGAAACGTAGTGAGGCACCCGAATATCACTAACGCGGCTACGGCTTAGTACCTGAACCTACATTACGAGAAAATGTAGCCCAAAGAAAAAATATATGGGTCAGCACTTTGGAATGTACTGAGTATGTGGGGGTTTATGCAACAACATAAATATCATCATCAATTTTATGAAAATATACATATGTACAATGATGGATCACTTGGCTTGAGTTATATTGAAACATAGTTTTCATGATCTCAGAGTAAATAAATCATATGATAAAAACCTCATAAATCATCATAAACAACTCAACTCTTCACCTCAAGACTCGGAGTGACTCGTTAATTCAAGAAACTCAACTCTTATGGACATGGGAGGTTCTTATAACCGACATAAATCATGTGATCTACATGGAGTCCAATATTTTTTCCCTCCTAAGGTGAGAAACCCACATTGACGGGAGTGTCGTACTCTTGCCAGGGAGTACAACCTCAATTTAGTGATCACAATCTCATACTCGACCTCTGGCCCATAAACATCAATACCAATCCTACAGTGGCACGCAGTTTTGGGGAAATACCATATTTCCAGCTCGGTGCTAAATACTACTCCCAGACACAAGCTCAGAACGCGTTAGAAAATCCATCACAAACATCATAAGGGTCTATCATGAAGATCAAATTAAATCTCTTTCTTATTTATCAAATCATAATCAATTTGTGGATTCCTAACTCAACTCAAATCAAATCAATCTTTCTCAATATCAAAATGTATCAATTCATTAAATCATGGCAACATCAATAACTTTGAGGAAATATCGAGACTCATTGTAACAACTCAATCTTATGAATCAATATACTCAATAATCTAATTTGTCATAAGAAAGCTTAAAGCTTGACACATATCTTGAAAGCACTTAAAATATCAACTCATGGTAGAAATATGAAATTCACAATATTAAATATCAAGTCATAACTTGGCAATAGTAAAATAATCATGTATAACAAAGCTGGAACAATTTATATTCTCATAGTCTCATGATGAAGTAATTTGGGTATAAACCCACTTGCAAAATCATATAAATCCATAATAGAAATGAAAGCTTTGTGCACAAGAACGAAAGGATTGCTCTTGTTCAAAACCCCACATACCTTAATCTTTGAAATTGGATGAATTCTAGTGCTTGAGACTCTATCCGCACTTGTAATAAATGATTCTCGAAGCCCACACTATGAGGAACTTGGTTCTTGAAGAAATCTTGAAGATTTATGGATGATTTTTTGAAGATTAATGTTCTTGAATGAAACCCTAGATATATTTTCTTAAGAGAATTGAAAGAGAAAATGAAGAAATTTAGGATTTGGATGGGGATTCTCACATATATAGAGGCCTCCAAAAGATGGAAAAAGACCAAAATACCCTTGCAAAAATGTCCTTTAATTGATGGAAGAAAAATAGATGACGACATTTGCGATAAGTCGTCAGACTTGTACCAAGTCATCACGAAATGTCGTCACAAAAGGGTGGAATTTATGACTTTCTGCTTAAGGTTGACGACATTTTGTGAAAAGCCGTCAGACTTGTGACAAGTCATCACAAAATGTTGGAATTTGTGACTTTCTTCTTAAGGTGACGACATTTTGTGACAAGACGTCAGACTTGTGACAAGTCGTCACAAAATATAGCCACATAGTTTCCAGGCTGACACGCTGGAGTAAAATAGGCATAACTTTTCGCTCCGATACTGAATTTGGGTGAAATTGATACCGTTGGAAATATAATTTAATTATCTATCTGTTGGTTGGTTATGATCTCAAAATTTCTTACTGTAACAAGAGATATGCTTGTTTGAAGTTGACTATACCAAAATCCTTCTCAAGAATTCAATCGGTAAGGGATGATTTGATTCACCTAATCGCTAGGACATCTTTGAGGCCTTAATACACACCACCCTTGATCAGAAAACAACCAAAGCACTATAATTTATTTCTCATGATCTTGATTCATGGTGGCACTATTGGTTAGAGTTCTCGGGGTATTACAACTCTCCAATCGGTAGATGATAAAGCTAGTAAAAATTCGAGGAAGACTGAGAACGCAAAAATAAAACTTGTTAAACAGGTGAAGGAGATACCACCATTACCTTTCCCATAGAGAAATATAAAATCAAAGGAGGATGCATGCTTCAAGAAGTTTTTTGACACGTTTAGAGAGCTGCATATTAACTTACCTCTTTTAGATGTTTTGCAGGGAATTCCCAAGTACGCTAAGTAGTTGAAGTATGTTGTATCTAATAAAATTAAGTTGTAGGATGTGGATACGGTAGGACTCAGTGAGGAGTAAAGCTCTATGGTGACGCAGAAGATGTCCAAAAAGGTCAAGGACCCTGGAAAGTTCACTCTCCCTATTCAAATTAGGAATAGTGAGGTGGTGCACGCTCTTAGTGACTTAGGGGCACACATAAATTTGATGCCCCATTCTTTGTTCAACACTTTGGGCTTGGGGAATCAAAGATCGATCTCTATGTTACTGCAACTGCCAAATGGGACCATAGCCCATCCTGAAGGAGTCATCGAAGATGTTCTCATCAAGGTTGGGATGTTTATTATTCCTACTGATTTTATTGTTTTAGATTTTCAGGTAGAGGAAAGAGTACCAGTCATCTTGGGACATCCATTCTTGGTGACGGGAGGAGTTTTGGTAGATGTAAGAGAGGGCACGCTCACAATGAGGCTGGATGATAAAAAGGTAGTTTTTAAGGTGTACAAACCACTCAACACAATATTCCATTACCAAGATTTGTGCATGATTATGGTGATTGAAGGGAATAAGTGTGGGGTGGTGGAGTTTATACCACAAAAGACCTATTTATACTTTCTCATTGAGTAGCCCAAGCTTCCAATACCACATCCTGACATGATGTAAATCGATGATCCTGAAAAGTCTAAAGTTGATAAAGTTGTTGACCTTGAGAGTTCCTACTCAAGAGGTCAGAAATGAATAAGAAGATAGCGTCTTAGTGTGAGAAAGAGGGTGAAGGAATATGGATAAGTCGTAGATTGGTTTATGCCAAGACACTAAATCAGGTGCTTCTTAGGAGGAAACCAAAGTAAGGTAGTTTCTATTTTCAGTAATTTTTAGTTTTTACTTCACTAGTTTTAGTATTTGTTGAGTCATAGGTTGCTGGGGAGTTTGAGTACCGGAAAACCTGAGCTAAGAAGCATGGTGAAGACTAAGTGTAGGGTCTTCAGACCCTCTTGATGAATAAAGATGCTACTAGCTAGGCCTAGAGGCCTTAGGGAGTATTTGTATCTCCACTTTAGAGTATACTTTGGGGGACAAAGTATATTTTTAAGTGTGAGGTGGAGAAATTCCCATTTTTAGGGTAATTTTAAATTTTTTTGTTAAGAATAATTGTGGGATGTTCTTGTTGGTGCTATCTTTGATTGCTTGATGCAAGTGTTTTGATGGTAAAAAGCATGTTGATTGTGGGAAAACCTACTGTTGAGAATCCTAGGCTCGTGTGTATGACCCTTGTACTTGTTGGCTTAATGTTGAATTCATGTGATTGTTTGGTTGAGAGTCTATGATAATCCTACTTAAGTTGAGCATATTCCTTGTGTGTGTGAGGTGTTGTATATTTATTGTTGCATGTGATGTCTATAACTTGCCTGGTGTGTGTGCATAGCGAAATAAATAGTGTGGGTTTAGGAGATAATATAGGAATTTCTTTGATAGCCAAGTGTATACCTTCTTTTGACCTACCTTTGTGCATAATCTTAGTTAACCCCATTTAGCCTTTAGCTTATTCTTTGGTAGCCTCATATATAGCCTAATCCCTTCTTTGATAGACCTTAATTTGATCCAAAGCTCCTAAGTTCTTTAGTGTAAAATTAATTAAGTAAGGAGTTTGAAAAACTAAGAGGAGAAAAGGTGAAATTAAAGCCCCAAAGAAATAGTTATTGGTGTGTAAAGTTGATGTGTTGTGGCGGGGTGTGAAAACAAAATTTGTTCTAAAAATTGAATTGTAAACCAATAGACAATACTCCCACCATATTGTATATGAATGAGCTTAATGAGATGGTGTGAAACAAAAGATGTGTGAAGGTAGTAGAGGTGAGAGTTGATTGTTAAAGATTGATCTTAATTTTATAATGTGATGTATTAAAGAGCTTAGGGAAGATAGTCACTATTATTTGCTAGAATAGTTACGAAAGACATCCCTTAGCCTGCATTACAACTCGTTAAGACCTATTTGATCCTAAGATTAACATTCTTATAATAGTGTAGTACTACACTAAAGGTAAGCATATGGTTCATCATTTATAACTTGAGAATTCTTTGTGAGAGTGAGCGTAATTTGATTCTTGTACCTATTGTGTTATAAATTGCATTATTGTGAGTGATTATGGGAAACTCTCTTGTTGTGAGGGAATATTTTGATGAATGTTTGGTGAATTATATGATGTCTTTTAGTTATAAATATGTATGAGTTTTCCAACTGGGTGAATCAATTCTTGAGGCTAGGTTGTTTTGGAGTGGTGTTCTTGAACTGTCAATAGTATATGTAACATGTTTAGTGTAGAAACATGCATTCTATGTAGTCATTGTAGTACTAGATTGAGTTTATTGTCTGTAGTAGAAGTGAAGAGTCACCTTATATTATTATGTTTATAGTAAAGAGTTGTTCGGGGAAGAACAAGGCATTAAGTGTGGGGTGGTGATCTGAGGTGGTTTTATGCACCTTAGTGTTGTTTTCCAAGCTTATTTAGCTTTGTTTTGAGAACTTCTTATGTTAATTATGTGTTAATGATTATATAAATAAGAATATAAGTGTTTAAGTGTGTGATTACAATGTTAACGATGTCTTTCAAATAAGTTCGAATTAAAATTGATCATTTAGAGTTCAAACAAGAAAACTAGTGTTCCTAGCTTGAGCTAGGTGTTGTTCTAGTTGATCGCGATGGATTATAATGTGTTTAATGAGTTCCTAATGGTATGATTGTGTAATTATGTGTGTAAAAACTTATTTATAGTGTTTAAATTGCAAATGGATCAAGCTAAAGTCAAAACTAAGCGAAAGATCAAAAGGAGCAAAACTAGTATTCTTAGCTTAAGTTTCTAGTTCGTCATCTTGAATATTGTGATGTTTTAAGCTCTAATATGTTGTGTTAAATTTTATAGGATGCTTGTTTAGTTGATTATGATGATATGTGAAATAAATACAAGATTCAAATCAAGTGGAAACAACACAAAAAGGATTGGAACTGAGTAACGAAAGCACATGATACAACGTGAAGAGAAAAGGACGCCTAGGATGACAAGACCGCATTGCGGGGTTAGACACGGAAAAGTAGACATTAATGATGGTTAGGGGTAATTATAAAGTGTAACAATCCATTATATCTTCTATATAAGGCTGTGTCACAGATCTAGACGCAGAAAACTAGCCCCGTGTCGCGGTGAAGTGCAAAAATGCGGCAGTTTTGTCCTCTTATAAATAGGACACTTGTACTTGATGTTATGCACTTTGGAAGGATTTTAAACTTGTAAAGGGTCTATAAAACACTTATATTAAGGTTTTTATTAGTTTACTTTAGCTTTTAATGGATTTTTTTCGCGTATTTATTCATCTTGATTATGACTATGTTCATGAGTGGCTTAACACCCCCTTTCCGGGGTTAAGGCCAAGAACATGTTTAATTTTTCTTTGCATTGAGTTTGTTTGGATTTCTTATCATATTTGGTTTTTTTATCCTTGTTTTAAATATTTTAAGGATTCACGACCCTTAGAATACATCTATTGTCGACAATGTGATCTCAATAGCGGGAATAGGAAGATAAAATATAGGGATAAGTAGAGTAAGGTTCTTATTGTTTTATGAAATAAGAAATTTGAATTAGAGACTAGGATAGGGATATACCTAGAAGCCTTGATTATTTCACAGTTAGGATGATATCTTAATGCATCTTAATGGATTATTACATCCCCGCTCGATGATGTAGTTATAGTGTCCAGTTAGGTAGAAGGTTAGAGGTCAGGAGACCATGATCATATGATAAACCCTACGAATTAACAACCAAGATAAGTAATCTAATGAATGAAGTTCATTAGCATAGTATGATTGTTTCCAGTGCCTTAACCCTGGGTTTTCATCCATTGATTGTTCAAAGTCTTTACTATTCCGCATTATTTTAGTTTACTTTTAGATTACAAACTTTCGAAACTGTTTTGGTTATGTTTGCACTAGTTTAATCTCAATAGTCAAACTAGAATCAAATAGTTGTTTAACACAAGTCTCTAAGAGATCGATATTCGGGTTTATTTGAGGACACTATATTACTTGGTGAGACCACGTACACTTGTGTGTGCGCTTGGGTGCAACACGTATAGCTACACGAACTGGAGATACCATAAAAGTAGGGGATTCCTATGTACCCTTTTCTCTCCATGATACACATATATAAGTTTAACCTAGTGGTTTCCCGTGTACCCTATAATTATCACATATGGTCGCCATGACCAATCCTCATGTCAGTAAATATGAGTTTCTAGTGTCTGTCCATTGGACCCACACCTTCACAGTTAGCTATCACACCCTGCCATTATTCCCTAATTTAAACCATTATCATACAACCAAACCACCAATTCCATTTATTATTAACCAAGGCTATAAGTAGTGGTATCTTCATACCGACCATAGCTTCTGAGCAATGTCCTTAGCCATCCTCTTTAAAGAAGGGATTCCCATGTACCCATAAATTACATTGTTAAGTTATTTGGGGGATTTGTATGTACCCCAAAAGTGTATTCAACTAATATATAAAGATGACCACCAATACCATACCATTTAACCATTAAAGACCATCCAAACTAGTTAGGGTTCTATTACCACTTTATACCATGCAAATTTTTCAATGAAAGTTCCACAATATAGAAAAAACATTCTCATAGGCATTTTATCAAACATGTTGAGGGCATATAGTTTTGAAAACCAAGTACAAATTAACCATTCCCATTCAACCACATGTTCAAACCACCATTAAAATATAAAAACCATAAGTAAAAACATGGGAAAACATAAATCAACCATTAATAACCAAAACTGCCCAACATACAATTCAAAACCCAAAACCATATCACAATTTTTCCTAAAAACCATCTATAAAACATGCCTTTAATTGAACTAAAAATGAGGGAAGAGTAATATGCCTTAGATTATGAATATGATGGAGAGAAACTACCTTTGTAAGACCCAAATTGACCATGTTAAAAAAACCCTAACCTTTCTTGACCCAATAGACTTGAGAGAATATGAGAGAGTTTCAAAGTGTTTAAGATTAGAATAATAGGGTAAATAATGTCTCAAGAGTATTATAAGTTATGGGGCCTTAAGAGGTAAAGAGAGGAAATATCTAGATTACCCCCAACTTAAACTGTATAAAACTCCAGTAAGAGGGTACGACCACCCCTAAACCATACCCTAGGGTACGAGTGGTACCCTTATCTCGTACTCTAGGCCTCCCCTTGGACCCCAACACTATCCAGCATATGACCACTAAGGCCAATCCATACCTAACCATACAACCAATACTCTTAATCCATAGCTTAGGCAGAATAGACACCTCTAGGTTAAACATAGGGTGATATACGATAGGCATCATACCACTAGTACCATAATATATGACTAATATGATCTGACTATACCTTAGGCAGAAACCAACCAAACCTACACTGGTTAACATACGACCATGACCCACCAAACCATACCATATCATACGACTAGTACCCTAAGTCGTATGATGTCCAGAGAGCTAAAAACTCAAGAAAGTTTCAAAGGACCAAAACCCAGGGTGTTTCAAGTCACCACGAGTCATTACCCAACCTGTAGCGACTGGGAATAATACTTCTTTCCCATTTTCATTAAGGGAATTATGGTTTTTTCCTTCTATCACATTACTTCACATGACTTAAAATACTCATTTAGGCATATTATCATCATTTTATCAATATCAAACAGAACTCTCCCCTGTCAAACTTCAAAGTTAAGAAAAGCAAGGGTTTCAAGGACTTGATTATCTAAGGTTCCATTGGTCGTATTTTATCCAAAATTCTTGGTATCTTCAGACATGTATCTCTTCCCTAAAATTAATTATCTATAAAGGCATGTGTTAATTGTTATCCATGTTGTTTAATTGTTGGATTTTAAATATGGGTTGGTTTGGAATTTTATTATATGAATTGGTTTCCCATGATTTTGAATTGGTTATTCATGTTATTTCTTAGGGTTTTAAATCTAAATATGTGTGTAGGTATGGGAATTGGAATAGGGAACATAGGTTTTCCCCAAGTTTTATGGTTTGGAATTGGCTTTACCCTCAAACCAACTTGTTAAATTAATTCTGAACATGAAAATACACAAGGTTTAATTTACTCCTGGAACCTTGCATTGCATAAAAGGATAGTGGAACTTAAAAATTGTTTTTAAAGGTATTGGTGGCCATGTTTTCGGACTAAAATAGTTTTTAAGGCCTTGGTGGCCATTGATTGGTTTAAATTGGAACTTTGGAGTCAAATTGGCTAAATGATTTTGGAATGGCAAAATAGAATTGCCTTGCAAGATTAAACATTATTTGGTATGACGATACCAATGTTTAATGCCTAATTAAGCTTATTGGTTAATAGATAGGAATGTGTAAATGATTTAAATTGGGTCTTAAAGGGTGTTGTGTAGCTCGTTGTGTAGCTCGTTGTGAAAGGTGGATGTCCTGAGGGGACTGATACTGGAAACCACGTTTGCCGACGTGGGTTCTTGGTGACTGTGTTCATAGTTGACACATAATATATATATATATATATATATATTGGAATGGTTGGAGATTCAGTGGCTTTGGCCCTTCCTCAGATTTTTCTAGTTCGTACGGCTAACACACACTAGGACCCTTTCAGCAAGAGGTGTTGAACCTATATAGACTATGGTTTCCCTTAGGATAGTTAGATATACACAGTCCAGGTTAATGATTTTAATCTTATGTTTAAACCTTGTTCCCTATCCCATAATCTTATATATATATACACACACATATATATATGTATATATGAATATGTTCATATGGTTTTAAATGTTTTTGGATTGATTTGATTATGGCATTATTTTATCCCTTCCTTGAGTTACATGCTAGCGCTCACCTCGCTAACCATCCACAGATTCTACATCATTTCATGATGTAGATTCTTAGGGGATTCTTCGATTACCTTGTGCAGATTTAGGTGATTCTAGTTCGTTGGTTGGTCTGCATTGAAGTGGAGAGCCTCTATCTTTCAAAAGGATAAATATTTCACCGCTTTCTTTATGAGTGTCGAAATCCCATTGTTTTTTTTATATTTTGGATTCACTCCTTGGACATAGTCAGGAGCATGTCCCGACCTACTGTGATATTTGATTTTGTTAGAGGTATTTTGGATAGATTATGGGTTGTTACTATTTATTGACTCTTAGTTTCATTAGATTTAAATTAATTATTTTATCCTTATACTTTTCTTGTCTTTCGTTGTTCATCATATTATGTTCTGGTTGGCTATGCTAAAGGGATGGTCTCCAGCTCTTGGTAGGCCTAAGATAACCTACATGACTAGGCTCAGGGTCGGGTCATAACTATGCTTATATGCCCAACAAGGACAGAGAATTATTATGGTGATATATATTTGTGTTCAGCAAGGTCGGAGGATAATTATGATGATATGTTTATATACCGGGCAAGGTTGGAGGATGATTATGATAATATGCTTATATACCGGGCAAGGCCGAAGGATGATTATAATGATACACATATTTATACATTTATCGCTTTGAGTTTGGCTACTTCTTATGATATTTAGATTGGTTATGGTATTATGGATTATATCTTGGCATTCATTATTGTGTGTGCATTACCTATCACCAATATGCACTTATATCTATCAGCTTTTGGGGGGTTGTATAGGTATGGGTGATTAGTATGGATTGTGGTGTGTTGTATGTTTATTAAACCTTCCGAGCCTAGGGTAGTGAGGGGGTCATAAAAGGCTCAGTTAGGAATTATTTATCTAGACTATCCAGTTATGTGCGTTGTTGTTTCTATTGTTATTATTGTTGTTATGATCATTATTATGGCTTGTTTGTGGCAGCTTTGTTGAGGATTCGGTATTGAGATTTGAGGTATTATTCTGACTCTTTCATTATCACACGATTATATTATTATGTGTTATTAACTCATGATTAGGCGTATGGATTAGAACCCTGAGTATGTTAGAACTATTTCTTGTATGATTATGAGATCTTAAGATTCTAGTATGATGACTTAACTTATATACTAAATTGACCTCATTTATATATATACCTATTTATATGTAGTTGTCGTATTATCGTATATCTCTTCTTTTATTTATTTATTTATTTAGATTGTATATTCATTTCTTGTCCTCATATACTATTATATATCCTTGTCTCCCTTTATTCAATAATTGGCCGGTGATATACGGTATGATGTTGATATTCCTGAGTATGGATGGAATAGGATAGTCCATCCTTAATACTTTCTTAGTCTTATTATGTTAGTTTCTTGAATATGAGTAGGATAGTTTGCCCTTACTATCTCACAAGCTTTGTTATGTGGTTACTAGACACTGGGGTTTAGACGCTATTTTTGTATATATATATATTGTATATATTTGCATTATTTTTGGATCTCAACCGGCAATTGCCTAATGAGTACCACGTTCTTTGTACTCATACTACACTTGAGTAGACTGCAAATCTAGTACAGATTATCACCGGTGTTGTGTGCATCGTGTGGAGTAACCATGGTTCGGAGACATAGAGTGGGCTCTTGATGTTCGGAGTATTACTTCCCTCCCTCTTATGTACTAGACTAGTCTCTAGGTTATTTCTGAGATGGTTGTATCTATATATTCATTTGGTACCTCATTTGTATCCTGCTTATATTATAAGCTCTTGTACTAATTTCACTAGTTTTTGGGTTTATCTTACGTATGTTAATCTTTATTATATTTATTCTACATTGTTCCCCTAATTATTTTGGTAGTCTATTACTAGCAGTTTCGAACTATGGGATTAGCTTGACTACCGGTGGGTTATAGTAGGTGCCATAATGACCAGAGAAATTGGATCATGACAAATGTATACTTTATTGATTGGTCTTCGAACATGTTTGTGATTGATTATTAGGATTGATAATGCTCAATTTAGCAAGTGTTTAATTGGCCTTCGGGCATACTTGTGATTTCTCTATTAGTGGATATTTGTTTTTAATTGGAATGATGTTGACTCTCAACAATGTTCTCCATATTTCTACTATTAGGAAGAGCTTAGTTTCTATAACACTTTTTGTTAGAAATGAGAGTAAGTGTGTGTTTGTATTAGAAAAAGTTATAATAAATAAGAACGAAATGTATGTATGAAGGGTTTCCTCAGTGGGGACCTTTTCAAACTAAATATAATGGTTTTTTGAATTAAATAAAGGTGAGGTTTCTTTTACTTGCTTGAGTCTAATGATTTTTGGCATGAACATTTCGGGCATGCTAAC
Organism: Capsicum pubescens; assembly: GCA_030864215.1. NCBI lineage: Eukaryota > Viridiplantae > Streptophyta > Magnoliopsida > Solanales > Solanaceae > Capsicum > Capsicum pubescens. The sequence continues at coordinate 219,489,691 of CM061549.1, read as the reverse complement.
TACAAAATCTTATGAAAAATGATTAAATTAAAAGTATTGTCTAACTTTAAGTTCAATAAAACACAACGTCAAACAGATGTTGAATCTAAGTTTGCTAAGCATCTTTATAAATTTTTTGAAAGGAATTTGAATTCTTTAGTATTAATTCACACAAATATTTGTAATATGAAGTCAACACCATCTCGCAGACGGAAAAGGCATTTTATAACTATTATTAATTATTGTTCTAGATATTGTTATGTTAATTTACTTGCTTAATAGTAAGGATGAAAACTTGCATTTATGTGTGTTGACTATTTTTCTCTTCCCTATAGTTTCTATATATTTATTTTGGGTGTGAAGGTAGTTAGCAAGGTTTCCAATATGATCAGGAATGACTTTGATGAGTTTGTGATTTTTAGAGGCTTAAAAAGCCATATAATGACTCTGGTCAATCTTTGTCATTCTGAGTGTCCGGTGACAATTTGGAAATTTTTATTAGATCTAGGGTGTAGAATTTGGGTTAGTAACATGGTTGGATTGGGTTTAAGATCTTCATTTTGTATGACCCTTTGTTTCAAAAATAGTGAAAAACGGGTCGGTGTTAATTTATTAAAATGATATTTTTATAAAAAAAAATTGTAATTGAGTCCAAAATATTAAAAAGTAGCCTATTAGCATATTTAACTTGTTTCTGTTGAGTCCAAAATAAATCCCAAGGGTTCATTCAGAGAATCCAAATCAATGAAAAAACAGCTAGTACACAACTAATATCCAGTGCAGCAAACCTTCTTCATGAACATGGGCCCTTGGTTGTGAATACGGAGAAGAAATTGATCCTTCATCACGAACACAAGATGGGTGGCCACTTTTATGAAAGAAAAGTCGGTTCAGGTTGGGTATTTTCCCTTCTTCATAAATGCAACAAGGTTGTCGCAAACATAAAGGTTTGATTCATCACATTTAATAAATATGAAGCCTTGGACACAAACACAAAGTCTAAACTTTTATCCAGTCAAAGTTGACCGTTAAGAATGTGAAGGGTTGACCTCATTCGTGAGGCACTATTTGCAGAACAGTATATAAACCTCATTTTCGCAATTTTACTCCATTATTGAACCTTCAAGCTTTGGAAAGAGGCAATTTCTTAGATTTTTCTCACCATTCTTTCTTGGGTAAGCTCCTAGATCATATTTTTATTATTTCTCATTGATTACATCTTTGAAAACACCTTCTAGTCATTATTTTGAAATGGAATATTGAGATTTTTATCGGTAAATCTTAAAATGGTTTTTCTTTGATGTAGATCTTGTTTTTAATCCATTTTTGCATGGGTTTTCAACTTTAGACTCTTATAACCTTGGATAACGCATTTCTAAGATAAAATTTCAATTTTACCCTTTTTATTTTTCAAAACCTTTTTGGACACAACATAAATATGGGCAGTATGGGTATCATTAACTTTTTTTTAACACGTAGATGCTATTTTTAAATATTGTAGTTGATTTTAAGGTTGTACGTAAGGAGAAAGGTCTGTGTTGAAGTACTTTAGGATAAAATTTTATCATTTTAAGGTAGGTTATGGTTTAATTTCCTTTAGAATAATAAATAACTAAAGCTTTCCATGGGTTAGGAAAAATAACTATAGGGTTTATATTTTAATATTATTATTATTATTGTGTGCCCATGTGGGGGCTTATATTCTGTTGTTGTTGTTGAATTGACATATATGATATTGCTTGTTGCTTGTGTGGAGGCTTTATTTGATATCACTAGCCTTATCTATGAATTTAAATGCCTTTAGTATTGATATAATGCCTATGTAGGGGCTTGAATTATTATTTTAGTATTATTTCAATATTGGCTGCCTTTATCATGATAGAAATGCCTGATTCAGGGGTTGATATAATCTAAATAATGTCTCACATGCATATTTATTTTGATGTTGCATAATTATAGTTAATAATCATGAATTATGGATATATTGAGTTGATTTTTGGACTCACTTCTACATGTTTGATGGATTAGATATCTTTATATTGAGTTGATTGTGTGCACTACATCCTCATTCCATACATATACATTCATGAGATATCGGTACCATTGACGAACACTATTTTTGAAACAAAATGAGACATTTTAATAAGAAGCCTTTCTGTGAAAATTAGATGGAGAGGTGGGTTGATATTTGAGATATGAGATATGATATATGGATTATAAACCCCTATCTTGGAAGTTGTGAGCTTAGTAGGTGTATACAAAAAATCATGTGATAGCTTTCATCATTTATCTTATCCTCATTACATTAATTTGCATGTGTATCATACATGACTTTTCAGAGTTACTCTTGACTTGTGTTAAGTTTCAGTATATTATTGTGCATAACTATGCTGTTTTCATTTCTGAATATATATTAGAACTATTAGTGGAGATGGTGTGATCCACCATTAGGGACTTTTTTGCTTGTACATGACGTGCTTATCCTTTTATTTACATATATTATTTTTTAGTTTGCTCAGTCGGCCTATTATACATAGTAAATACAGGTGGACCTTATTCATCCACCCTATTTCGTTTTATTGCATACCCCAGTTCAAGTACCATGTGTAGTGGCTGATTTGTATGGCGACTCAAATTTTTGAGGTATTGGTTCTCTCTAGAGTTTGAGAATGATTTGGACCTTATTTATCCTTACTTATCTTTATTTTATGATTTAGAGACAGTTGTATATTTTTAGTTTTCAGATTTTGTATTACATTCTCTGTACCATGTCATCGGATTTTAGTATATATGAAATTTTTTTCTAATTTTTTCTACTATTACATTATACTGGTATGACTTTGTTCTAGAATTCTTGCCTAGGCTTATGTTATTGTTTATTTTGGTCTTTCCCTTATCTATTTTGGTGGTTGGCTTACTTATCAATGTTGAGTGAGAATAAGTGACATCATAACCTATTTTTGGGTCATTACAAATTCGTATTAGAGAGGACAAGTTCACCTATCTCATAAGTGTAAGAGCGGGATGTCTACTAGAGTTTTATGAATTGATATGTAAACCTTTGTATCTATCTTCAAGAGTCTATAAGATATCTTTAGGAAAAGCTTTTATAATTTGACTCATTGTGATGCGGGTTATTCATATGTAATGTTTTAAACTTATATTTTGTACTTTTTAATGTAGATAGTGATGACTAGGTCCGAAGAGTCTAGAGATTTTGAGTGCTTTGATAGACCATAATTTGATCCAAAAAGCTCCTAAGTGCTTTAATAAAAAATTGATTTAGTAAGGAGTTTGAGAAATTGAAGAATAAAAAGGTGAAATTAGTGTCCTAAGGTAATAGTTATTGGTGTTTATGTTTGATGTGTGGTGGTTGGGAGTGATATAAATAGTGTTATAAATATTCCCATGATTGTAGAAAATGAGAAAATTTGAATCTTGGAGGAATAAACAGTATGCCCACCATGTGTTTGTACAAATGCTTAAAAGAAATAGGGCAAAAAAAAAGAATGGGGCAGACAAAATGGTGTAAATTGGTTGTTGGAGATTGGTTTTAAATGTATAATGTAGTCTATTAAAGATCTTAAAGAGGCTAGTCACTGTTCCCAACTAGTTCCTACATGTTCCTTAGCCTATATTACAATCCTAAAAAGACCTATTTGATCCTAAATTTATCATTCTGATATTAGTGGAGCACTACACTAAGGGAAATCCTATGGTTCATTATTTATAACTTGTGAATTCCTTGTGAGAGTGAGTGTAATTTGATTCTTGTACCCATCATATTATGAATTGCTTAATTGTGAGTGATTATGGGTAACTCTCTTGTTGTGAGGAGCACATGTTTGATAAATGGGGGTGATTTGTATGATGTCCATGATTAAATGATAAGCATGAGTTTGCCAACTAGGTGAGTTAATTCTTGAGAATAGGATGTTTTGGAGTGGTGTTCATAAGCTTTCAATTGTGTTTGTAACATGCTTAGTGTAGAAACTTGCATTCGTGTAGTCATTGTAGTACTATCTTGAGTGTCTTGCATATAGTAGAAGTATAGAGTCTCTGGCTCATGATGTTTATAGTGAAGATTTGTTCAAGGACGAATAAGTTTTTAATGTGGGGTGGTGATGTTGGGTGTATTTATGCATTCTAGTGTCACTATTCTAGCCTTTTTAGCCTTGTGTTGAGGATGATTCGTATGCTATATGGGTTGATAATGAGATAAATGTGTATATAAGTGTTAAATCATGTGTTTACAATGTTCAAAGTGAACTCCAAACAAGTTTGTAATTCAAAGATTCATCTAGAGTTCAATCATGAAAACTAGCGTTACTAGCTTGAGCTAGGTGCTTGTCTAATGGTCTCATTGGATTCTAGTATGTTAATGAGTTCCTAATGGTTTAAATGTGTGATTATGAGTGAAATAACTTGTTTGTAGTGAGAAAATTTCAATTTGAGTGAGTGTACAACTAGAACAATAAGTGAAAGATCAAGGCGAGCTAGCCTAGTTTAGCTCTTGTTTTGATTGATCATTATGAGTAGTCTTTTGTGTTTACCTCCTAATTCATATGGTGTGAGTTTGTAGGATGCTTTTGGGCCTGAATATGATGACATTTTGATGTTAATAATTCTGGAAATCCATGGTAAAGATACCACAAGACAAGGTACTAAGAGGGGAGACTCAACACTAAACTAAAATTCGAAGAACAACTTCCAGCGGCTCAAGGCAATATGGAGGCGCCACCCCACCTGGATCAAGGATATGGGTAGGGCACAGCCTTTCCTGGAGAAGCGCTCAACCCAGGACTCAGCCTCACTTGGAGCAGGGCTATAGGAAGGGTGGCGCCCCCTCCATTCTCGTGCTCAATAACTTCTCCAATTCAATTCCAACACGGACTTGGCTTACTCCTATACTATAAATACATGTTATATCAAGTTTTTACATATCTTTGGACATATTTTGGAGATCAAGGGGCTGCTACAACTTCATAATTAGGTTTTTATTATTTTAAATTAGTTCATTCATTTTTAGTGGTTAATTACCACTATGTGGTTATGATTATGACTATGCGTGGCTAAACGCCCTTTTCTGAGGTTAAAGCCAAGAACATGAGTATTATTGTTTTGAATTAAGTTCGTTTGATTTTCTTATCATTAATGGTTGTTTTTTTATTCTTGGTATAACTATTTTAAGGATTTGCGACCCTTAGAATAAATGTATTGACAACCTTGTGAACTCGAGAGAGGGAATAGGGATATAGAACATGGGAATAACACAATGTTTGGGTTTTTATTGTTTTATGAAATAAAGAATTGACCTTAGCACCTAGGATAGGGATGTACTTAGGAGCCAAACTTGATTCAAACATAGGATGATAGATTAAAGAACTTAAGTGGACTATTACATCCCCGCTCAATGATGTAGTTGTAAGGTTCAACTTAAGTAAAGGATTAGAGGTCATGAGACCATCATCATGAGACTAACCCTACGAATCAACAACCAAGATAAAAAATTTAACGAATGAAATTCAATACATAGTATGATTGTTCAAATTTCTTTAACCTTGTGTTTTCTCCTAGTGATTGTTTTAAGATCTTTACATTACGCATTGTTTACTTTTCTCTAGTTCTAAATTACAAACTCTCTTTTTGGTTACTTTTGCATCATTTGAATCTAAATTGTGAACTCAAATAGAATTATTATCGAATTAAGTCTCTGTGGGATCGATACTTGGCTACTTTACTACTTGATAAGACCATGTACATTTGTGTGTGTGCTTGGGTGTTGTCAGCTACCGTGATAAAAAAACTGGAACAGCAATTTGGCCAAATGTCAGCCACATTGAATCAAAGGCAGCCCAGCACTCTTCCCAGTAATACAGTACAGAATCAAAAAAATAATAGTCATTGTCATGACATTACCACTAGGAATAGAAATACCACCATGGATCCCCCCGTACTTACTATGGTTGAGTCAAAGAATGATAGTTATAATGTTGATATTGAGGAAGCACCTGAAGTTAATGTTGGAAAATCGTCAGGTGTTGAGTGTAGGGCTTCAAAGAATAAAGGTAAGGATAAGGTTGATGAACCTTTTCTGAAGGATATTTTGAGGCCTCTCCCTCCTTTTCATCGAAGACTAAAAAAAAGTTGAAAAAGTATAAATATCAGAAGTTTCTTTCAATGTTGACGGATCTGTCTATCAATATTCCACTTATAGAGGCATTGGAGAAGATGCTTGGTTATGCAAAATTCATGAAATATCTAGTCACTAGAAAGTATACAGTGAGCTATGATCCCACTGACAATGTGCATCTCTATAGTTCTGTTATTTCTTGATCGTTAGTAGAAAAGAAGGAGGACCCCGCAGCCATCACCATTCTATGTACCATTGGTTCCTTCAATTTCACTCAGGTTGTATATGATCTAGGAGCCAGTATTAATCTTATGCCCCTGGTTGTGTTTAAGCAGTTAAGGTTGGGGGCACCCAAACCAACATCTATGAGGTTATTGATGGCAGACCAAACAGTGAAAAAGATGGTTGGTATTCTTTATGATATGCTAGTGAAGGTAGCATCTTTTATTTTTCCAGCCGATTTTGTAATACTTGATTATGATGAAGACTTCCAGGTCCCAATAATTTTGGGAAAACCCATCTAAGCTACGGGTTGGGCATTAGTTGATATAGAGTTGGGACAAATGAGGTTCAGACTCAATGATGAACTGGTAATCTTCAATGTATGTCAGTCGATGCGGCAGCTGGATGATATGAGAGTAGTATTTGTGATAGATACCATTGATAATGAGGTTGATATAATGAGTGTCCCAATTGAGAAAAGATTGGGTGTTGAAGCATTAGTGTTAGTGATTATAAATTTTAATAGTGATGGAATTGAGGACTATGAAAAGATGGTGGGTTCTCTATATGGGAGAAGTTTTAAAATTTATGCTCCAAAGAAGCTTGATCTGGATCTGACAAATAGAACCACTCTTCCTGCTCAACCATCTATTAAGGAGCCACCGGTTTTGGAGTTGAAGGCCCTCCCCTCTCACTTACACTATGTATTTTTAGGGGGCGACAACACCTTGCCAGTAATTGTTACAACCGACTTGGTTGAGACAGAGGTAGAGGCATTGTTATCAGTGTTGCAGAGGTTCAAAAGAGCTATAGGGTGGACCATTGCAGATATTGTGGGTATTTTTCCAGGCATTTGTACTCATAAGATCCATCTTGAACCAAACAACATCCCTAGTATTTAGCATCAACGCCGTCTAAGTCCTTCTATGTAGGAGGTGGTAAAGAAAGAAATCATCAAATGGTTGGATGCTAGTGTAGTTTACCCCACTACAGATAGTAAGTGGGCCAGTCCTGTTTAATACGTCCCAAAGAAAGGTGGACAGACTATAGTGCCAAATGAGAAGAATGAGCTCGTTCCAATTAGATCAGTCGCAGGTTGGAGAGTGTGCATGGACTATAGAAATCTAAACACATGGACATAAAAGTACCACTTCTAAATGCCCTTTATGGACCAGATATCGGATAGAATTGCGGGAAAGGGTTGGTATTGTTTTCTTGATGGCTATTCGGGTTACAACCAGATCATTATTTCTCTTAAAGGCCAAGAAAAGATGACCTTTATCTGCCATTATGGTACTTTGGCATTCAAAATAATGCCATTTATGTTGTGCAACGCTCCATCCATCTTTTAGAGATACGTGATGTAGATATTCTCTGATATGTTAGAAGAAACCATTGAGGTATTCATGGATGATTTTTCTGTGGTTCATGATAGTTTTGATGACTGTTTGGTCCATTTGGCCAACGCTCTTCGTAAATGTGAGGAATGTAATTTAGTGCTAAACTGGGAGAAGTGTCATTTCATGGTGAAAGAAGGAATTGTGCTTGGGTAAAAAATCTCAAAAAGGGGAATAGAGGTGGATAAAACAAGAATTAAAGTAACCAAAAAGCTGCTAGCACCAGTTTTGGTGAAGGGTATTCAAAGTTTTTTGGGCCATGTTGGCTTTTACCGACGTTTCATCAAGGATTTCTCAAAGATTGCAAACCCTCTATGCAAGCTTCATGAAAATAGGCAAAGTTTGATTTTGATGGGGCATGTATAAAGGCTTTTGAGTGCTTAAAGGAGCGGTCGGTATCAGCCGCTATTATAGTGTCCCCCGAATGGTCCCTGCCATTTGTGATCATGGGTAATGCAAGCGGTGTGGCTTTAGGTGTCTTCCTAGGCCAAAGCCAAGAAAAGATACTTTACCCTATGTATAATTCTAGCAAGGTGTAACGCCCCAAATCTGGCACCCGAAATGCTACATGGTGCTCATGACCCCGAAGGACCACAAGCTAACCCATGACTAATATCTATACCTGTACACTGCAAATATACTGTATAAATACGAAAATAAAGGCTGAAAGGCCATAAGGTTCAAAGATCTGATAAAACATAGCATCTGAAGATATGGTATATCAATACCAAAACAACTGAAATAACTATCTAAATATACTAGTCCGAAAGCCTCTAAGCTATCTGAATAAGGATTTGATGGGACATGTCCCCAACTAACTCCAACTACTGAAATAAATTAATAAATGAGATAATAAAGTAATGGTCATGTCCTCGAATGATGAGGACTCACTTCTAACTCTTACTGCCGAGACTGGAATGCTATTGATGCTCTGGAGCTCGTGCTTCTGAACTAATGGTATAAAACACCATAGCACAAATGCATCAGTACGATTGAATGTACTGGTATGCATTTGAGGTAGGCTGAATGCAAAGGGTTCACATGCATGAAGTATACTAACTGACTGGATAATATGAATGTGAGAATGCATGCATGAATACATTATAACTGTAACTGAGTACGTGATAACATGATTACTGAGTTTGAGTACTGATAACATGAGATACTCATAACTGTATAACTAAAAAAGCTAATATGGAGCGACTGTATCTGACAGTCTAGGTTTAGATGGAACTAGCTGAGTTTTGTACTGTTCTGAGTTGACTGTATCTAACAGTCCTAAATTCTATAGAACTATCTGAGTTTTATTACTGAGACTGAATGACTGTATCTGACAGACCTAATTCTATAACTAAAACTGTGGGAAGTAGTCATCTAACTGACATGCCCCAAATAAAGTAATATAGCTAAGGTAGGGTCCAATCTGTAACCCCAATTGGAAGGGTGTCAATACCGCGTCACTAGTAAGGACAAGCTGTAGGTGACCCTCATCTGACAGTTTCCCCAAAGGATAATGGTGGGGCCCTTATCTGACGGTGCTTATCCACCTCATCAACCCTTATCTGATAGTGTTGATGTCTCAACCTATGCTGGCTATATAGTTCTGGAATGCAAGGATTATTTAAGAATCACACCCTCACCTGACAGTGTGTGTTCCCATCCTTGGGTTTACTCGATGCTAAATCCTACTCCCATCCTTGATAGTGAGTTTCTTGAAGTTCTTGGACTTGAAGAACTTAGAATCTTTAGTTTCTTGAAGAAGGGTTTGGATCTTGTTCTTAGGGATTATCTTTGAGAGAAAACCCAAATTTGATGTTGCAGATGGATAATAAACTTATGAGCCTTAGTATGATATAATTAGGGGTTAAAATGGGTGGAAAAGACCCAAACACCCTTTTAAAAATGACTTAAAATAACTAAACAAAATATGCGATGGTGGGCGCGATGGTTTGTCGCTGGGTCGATGGTCCATCAGTCCTGACCGTCACACCTGGGCAGAATAGGGGTTCACTGCCTCTCCTACGACGGCTTGGGCGATGGTCCATCGCTAGCTCGATGGTCCGTCGACCTGAGCCATCGCCCTTAGGCAGAATGTGGTCTCACTGCCTCCGATGCAACGGCTTGGGCGACGGTCCATCTCTAGCTCGACAGTCCATCGGCCTTACTGGGCAGTTTTGACATAACTTTCTTTTCCGATACCAGATTTTGATGAAATGGTTATCGATTGGAAGCTTATTCAATTTTCCATTCAACAGAAAGTGAAAATCTTAAAAAATCCACGTGTATAAAAGTTGACTCATCGTTCAAAGTAAGTTTCTAACATTCTTGGGATGATTTCAAGCTAGGTAGGAGTACGGGGTATTACACAAGGCATTAATCCCGGCGCAAAAGAACTACACTATAACCGAGCAAGAGTTACTAATAGTGGTTTTTGCTTTCAAAAAGTTCCAATCCTATATGATTGGGACTAAGGTTATTGTTCATATAGACCATGCTATATTAATATACCTAGTGGTGAAGAATGATGCAAAGCCAAGATTGATTCGGTGGGTTCTCTTTCTACAAAATCTTGATTTTAAGGTGAAGGATAGAAAAGGCACATAAAATCAAGTTACAGATTACTTGTCCAGACTTAAGAAAGAATCAATGCAGAAAGTATGGTATGGGCTTGAAATCGATGATACTTTTCCACACGAGCAGATTTTGACAGCATTGCATTACCTAATTCCCTAGTTTGCTGATTTTGCCAACTACTTGGCAAGTGATCTTGTCCTAGAAGACTTTTCCTTTCAGTAGAAAAAAAGATTTATGCATAACGTAAGGAAGTTATTTTGGGATGAGCCTTATTTATTCAGGATATGTGGATGGTATGATTTGTTGATGTATCTCGAATATGGAGATGATGAGTATTCTTGAGGCTTGTCATGCTTCACCTGTTGGGGGTCACCATGGAGGAACGCGCATAACCCACAAAATCTTGCAATTTGGGTATTATTGGCCTATGATCTACAAGGATGATCACAACTTTTCACTCTCATATGACCAATGTCAATGTTAAGGTAACTTTTTGAAGCATCATAAACTTCCTATGACACCTATTTTAAAGTTAGAGTTGTTTGATGTATGGGGTGTGGACTTCATGAGGCAGTTTATGAAATCCTATGGTATGAGGGATATCTTGTTTGCGATTGACTATGAGTCCAAATGGGTGGAAGTAGTAGTGTTCCCCAACAATGAAGGTAGAAGTGTCACTGCATTCCTAAGAAAGTATATCTTTTCTCGATTTGGCACTCCACGTGCTACAATTAGTGACGGTGAGTCATATTTTTGCAATCATTTATTCAAAATCCTAATTGAGAAATATGCAGTAAAACAAAAGGTGGAAACCCCTTATCACCCTCAGACAAGCAGAAAGGTTGAGGTCTCCAATAGAGAGATCAAGTCCGTATAGGTGAAGACAGTTAATGCCAACAGGACAGATTGGTTATGAAAGCTTGATGATGCATTATGGGCCTACCAGAAAGCTTTCAAGACTTCCATAGGTGCCTCCCCATATCAGTTTGTATTTTGTAAGGCATGCCACTTGCTTGTTTAACTTGAGAACAAGGTACTATGGGTGTTGAAGAAGCTAAATTTTGAGTGGCATAATGCAGCAAAGATAAGGATGAACAACATGACTGAGTTGGATGAATTTTGACTTTGGGCGTATGAAAGTTCTACATTGTAAAACGAAAAAAAAAGTTGCATCATGATAGAAAAATTGAGAAAAGAGTATTTGAACCCGATAATATAGAGTATTTGAAGTCTAGGTGGTATGGTCCATTTACTATGGTGAGGGTGTTCCCATATGGTGATATAGAATTGAAGTGTGATGGTGAAGCCCTATTCAAAGTGAATAGACAAAGGATCAAGAACTATATAGGTAACACTGAGGAAGTAAAAGCAGTTGATGATTTTTGCCTTGGTGAAATCTGAGTAACCAAGGCAACTGCGTCATGACGCGACATTAAATCAGGAGTTGTATGGGAAGAAACCCATGGGACTGGTTGGTGAAATCTAAGTATCCAACCTATCCACGTCATGTCGTGATTTTAAATCAAGTGTTGTGTGGGAGGCAACCAATTTTTTGTACTTATTTAATTATAGGATAACTTGGGTGTTCAATGTGCAGGACTGGAGATAAAGAGAATAAACTAGAAAATATTTTTGGTGCCAGGACATACGACTCACTTTATGAGTCATAGTCAGACTTTACAACTCATCATTCGAGTCATAAGGACATGAAACTTGAATATCTCTCGGGTACTTTGGTCTCTAGAGTAATTACAATGCTCAAAATGAGTCGTACTCAGTGACTAAAACTCATCACCTTGAGTCGTAATGATCGGAGATCAAGGTAAGGTTCCAATCCTCATGGAGGGAGTCTACAACTTATAGGCACTAGCTATGAATCAGTAGGACGACTCGTAACTAGGCCCGACATCATAGACCCAACGGTTTAACCTGGCCAAATTCAAATAATTACAATTTAATCTAACGAAGGGCTAACTGATTATTTCAATCATTCAAAAATAGTGATTCCCTCCATTCTCCTAAGCTACCAACTCAACTCAACCCAACTCTAAATTCATCCCAACATCAACTACATAAAACCTCCCAAGAATCAAATAATCTCAAAGGGTAGGGCTCAAAATTCTTTGAAGTTAAGCTCAAAAATAATCCAAGACAACCAACAAAGTAAGTATTTTTTGTTTTAATTCTAAATTATTAATATTATGCTTCAATGTGAAATAGTTGCTTAGATTTCTTGTTCAAATTTTGAGTGCATATCAATAGACGAGCCCTATTCTAGAGAGATTTGTAAAATAAAAGTGATATTAGGAGTAAAATATCTAATATGGACTAATTTTTATTGAAAGAGATTAATTAGGGATGATTGATGTTGTTAAATATGTATATTGTTGTGTTGGGATTGAAAGGCGGAACCAACTCCTTGAATAACTCATGTTATAGTGGCTACAGGACTCTTAACAACTTGTAGGGTCACCTAACGAGTCATTACGTGACTTGTAACCACTGGTAACATGGTTGATTGGAAGAGGTGGGTTCTGTTAACATTATGACTCATCTCAATGAGTTGTAGTCACACTATATGACTCGTAGTCATGAGTCTTAATGAATTGAAAGAGTATTGCATCAGGAATGTATTTCAAGTCAGCTAACAAGTATTCCTAATGAGTCGTAGTATAATATTATGACTCGTTAAGAGGTCTCGTTTCCTGACCAGAGTATATCGATTTGGCATCCTTCCACCATATGAGTCTCACTACGACTCGTAACCAGTGGGTATGATTCATACCCTAAGAGTCATAGGGTGACCAGAACCTACTACATTAAGACCAAATTTTCTTGTTTCTCTTTTTTTTCTTAGTAATCACTAATGAGTGTTTCTCAACAGGTACTAATGGCTCCAAAAGTTGATTCATTAAAGAAGAAACTATCAAAGACACAAACCCCAAAAAATCCTGCTCCAAAAGTCAACCATAAGCTCGTAAATGAAGACAATGAGTCATGAAATAGCTCAATCGAGGAATATCAAGTAAAGGGGCAAGTGGATCCAAGGGAAAAGCAAAGTCGTGGTGCAAAATCAATTATGGAAGAGGACACACCCCCTAGGTCTACACCAATAATGAAGAACCCTAGCACCTCACCACCCTATTTTATATCATCCTCAGATGAGGAAAGTAATAATTATGATAATGAAGAGGTAAATGGTGAGGATGTTATTGAGGAAGAATCAGGTTCCAAGAAAGAGGAAGATGAAAATAGGGGTGACGATGAGAATAAAAATGATGACAAAGATGGGGATGCATCTCGAGAAGATAGCAGTGAGGAGAGTGGCATTCTAATTAAAGAAATACCACCACCACGTGTATTGCCCACTGCACTTTCCATCGAGATAGCTTTAGTGCCCATTCTTAAACGGTGAGAGTACCCTATAATGAGGGCCCTATATGAAAAAAATAGTTCCATAAATCCTAAAAATGGAAATACCTAAGAATTATTTATCTTAAGAGAAAGTTGACCATAACAGGCATGTCTGAGATGCCCGTCTTTGATACCAAATTCAAATAATACAATTTTGAATGGATGACTAGGGCACCAGGACAGTACAATGCATCATTGGTTCATGAATTTTATGTTCCATACCAGATGGAGATAAAAAGGCAAAACCCTTAGAGATAGTTGTGGAAAGATGTAGACCCAGTGTTAGATTTAGTGATTCGAGGTGTTCGGGTGAACATTTCAACTTATACGATCTCCTGAGTACTGAATGGGCCAGAATTTGCACTTCCATCCAACACTACAAAGATAGATTTTCAAGTAAAAGAGATGAGAAAAGTAAAGGTGAAACAAATAGGCTCAGAGAATAAGCTTGTTCAGTTTTGGTGAATGGTTGGGATCATTGCCACGGATAGGGAAGAAGCTCCATGGGTAGTGTGCGGTATCAAAAATTCATCATTGATTAAGAAAAGTAGAATAAATTTTCAGGCCAAGGCTTGGTAGACCTTGATACGATACAAGTTGAGTCCTACCTTGACAAAAAATGTTATGGTCACGGACAAAGTGGCCCTAATTATAGGAATTATAGTTGGCTATGAGATTGATATGGACAAATGGATTGCTTGAGAGATATGATATAGGGCGACGAGTATCGATATGTTGATGTCCTTCCCTTGTCTCTTAATATAGATATGTATATATGTGAGAGTACCAGAGCTCCCAAGGATTGACCAGTTCTTGAGGTCGAAGACCATGACAGATTTGGGTTTAATCAGAGATATTGCTAACCCAGTCTCCAGGGCAGCTAAATTGGGGGGACCTGTGATCAAAGGGTCTTTTGAGGTCGGTGGGCATGGAAATGACACCGCAGAGTTCATTGACACGGTTGCATCCCCTACTGGGACTGACCAGCCTGAGCCCCGAGCCTCTGATGCAGCAGTTATATCACAGACTCACCCTCTATTGTCCACTGTTGCAACACGACCATCCATATTCAGGTCGATTCTGGTAGGCTATGTATTAGTTCCACAGTTATTCTTATCAGAGGTACAAAAAAAGGTTGAGTATGGTAGAACCATATATGAGACTTATAGAGAGAGGAGTGAAACCATAGGTTAAAGCAATTATTAAGGAATAAATGATATCGATACAGACAAGGTTTGATGGTTTTGAGCAGTGTATTAACTGGATGTTTGAGGGTATTCAATCCCCAGACTTAGCAGGTGTACAGGATGAGCTAGTTGCCTACAAAAGTCAGTGGATGATTTACATAATAGGTCGATCCTCTCGATGCCTACTATTAAGGATATCCAAGAAGAAGAGAAACTGTATAATATTTGAGGTATGGGAGACTTGAACCCCGAATCTTGTGAAAAGGTGAAGAAAGGCAAGAAAAGAAAGAGAAGAATAATGGAGGAGAAAAATATTGAGGTCGCAAAAGCAGCAAGTAAGCAGAGTGAGCTGGACTATGAGGCGGGGGTCCGAGAGATGGCGATGGGGGCTGGTAGTTTGAGATTTGTTGATGTTGTTGAGTTAAGCAGTAGTACAGACCTATATCCTGATCCACCTTTGAGTGCAACGTCACCACTGGTGCCACTATTGTTGATAGTGTCCAGACAGTTGTCGGGACCATTGATGTGGGGAATGGGGTCTGGACTGAGGTCCTACATGTTGATCTTGCTTGATATGGTGCCTAGGGAACCCAGTTATGTCTTCACCCCTTATTTTATATTTCTATATACATTGGTGACAATGTATAGGCATTTAGTTGGGGTGGAGGTGTACCACATAGCCACCATAGGTTGTTATTGCCGTGTTTCTTTTCCCGTCAGCTGCTATTTGAATGCAAAACTGATTTGTTTTAAAAAAAATTGTGTTTTTGATATTCATATGATGTTTAAGTAGGAAGAAACTTTGTGTCAAAGATAGTCGACATTTTTGGTAAAATTATGCTGAATTTTGTAAAAATTGTGTGAAAATTCTAAGAATTTGATAACTGTGTGATCTGGTATGTGTGTGACTACTATGAATCTAGTAATGGCATTAAAATTAGGGAGGAAACAATTGTCACAAACATTTGCATGAACTGGATAGGTAGTAACTAGTAATGTGACCCTATATGATGTGAGTATGAGGTGCTACCTAGTTCCCGATGTGTATAGAATCCATATTTTGCTCGGTTGCTCTTACCTAGGTTGTACAATGGTGGATTAGTAGATGATCATAGGAAATTTTTCATGATTAAGTCCACTTTAGCCCAATTTTCCCAACCAAATGAAATAAAAATCCCTTGATCTCGATGTTGAGCCTTAATAGACCTAATTTTTTGTTTACAATAAGGCACCTTCCTATTTAAAAACTACAATGAACCTATTTTGGACCTGGTCTTCCTTGGACACTATACACCTCAACTTAGGCAAATAGCCTAAATTGAGGGTGGCCATTATAGGAGTGTATCGTATAATGCGGGCATGAAGAAAGGGTGTGAATAGAGAAAAATAAGTAAGGTTGGATGTGGCAGACAAAATGAAAAGAAAAAGAAATTGCAAAAGAAGAATAGAATGAAATAGAGTAACCACACCTAGCCTGAATAAGAATAAAAGGAATAAAAAGAGAGAAATAAGGGTGGAATAAACAAAATAGAATTTGTGAAAGAGTGGAACCCAAAAAAATTATAGTGCCAAAAAGGATAAGTCACTGAAAAATCCTCAAATATGCCATAACATCCCCAAGCCTATGGTACAAACCAAATTAAAGTCCTACAGTTATCCTAACCAAATCTATCTAAAAACTTAGGTAAAGAACATATGGACAAGCCAATAGTATTCTGTGTGCACCCAGTGGAATTTCTTTGTGAGTGATAGCATCTCTTGACTGTCCCTTATGAATATACTGATCTAATTAAATGATAGGTACTTCTTTGATAGTAAGGGTGCATGAGTTGCGTTGTTAGATTTCCAATCTGTCTGGGTCAGTATACTCTATATAAACTTAGTTGTTTGTCGCTAATGTAATGCCATCACCTGATTCATGTGTGTCACATTGTCATTCTTGATCAACACACAGTTAAAGTTGATAAAACTAAAAATAGGAAGGGGGTAACAGGTTTTGAGAAAAAATTGAGTAGTCGACTGCCTATGGTATCATAGAATCTTCCTAATTAAGCATTACTTATGTTTTTGTTTTGTGTTTTTCCTGAGGAAATACAAATGGTCTATTTTGGGGAAACCTGATATACCGTGGAAACATGGCACATTTAATGCTTAAAACGGTGAAATTATGCATTAACTTAGGTCGTTTCATCAGATATGATGTGTGTTTATGTGTTTTGCAGGGAAATTAGGTCGGAAGTGGTGTTGTACTAAAATGGAGAAAAGAAGTTTTTGAGAAATTGAAGTACTGGTCAAGTTACAAGTCGTTAAGTCACATTACGACTCGTAGCCAGAATCATCAGGACACCAGTGTATAGAGTTAAGCAAAAGAGATAAGTAATAGAAGACTATGAGTTGTAAGGTCAGACTACGACTCATAGTGTGAAGCTATATTAAGAGCAGTGGGTCAAGTCCTGAAGGTTGATACTCCAGTGGTAACAAGTGAAGACCACAAGTTGTAAGGTCTGACTACGACTCGTGGTGAGTAGTTGTAAGGAGAATGGAATCAATTATCCTAAGGGTGAAAAGCTACTGGAGTGACTACGATTGTCAACATGCGACTCGTAGGATGGCAATATGAGTCATAACCACTGAATCTTAAAGAGAGATACGACAATAGGCATCAAGTTGAAACCGGACCTAACGACTCATTGCCAGAGGCGTAACGACTACCGACAAAGTTTTCCTATTTTGTTTTAACTAGGATTTCTTTATTATTTTAAGATACTACAAATACCCAAGGGTTATGCCATTTTTATGTTACATACTTTTGAGAACTTTTTGGCATACTTTGACTTCGTGATTTTTTCCTTATGTTCTTGGTTTCATATTCAATTAGAGATTTTGGATTTTACACTTTCATTATCTTGCAATTAATTACATGTCTTCCTCATTGATTTTCATAGATTGTTGCATAAGCATGAGCGGCTAATTTTCTCGACTAGGGTTGTGGGAACCCTGGCATATTAACTACGTAAGGGGAGTGGGAGATTCATCTATTTTATTATTGATGCATATATCTTGATTTCCTTCATATTAATAGTATCCCAAGCCATTGCATAAGCTTGGGAATTGTTTGTATTCAAGATCATCCTCACAAGGAAGTTGGAGATTAGTGAAAGGAGGTTATGACAGTGATTCGAGACTCTCAACCCACTTCTAAAAAATTTGATACCCAAAAGGTGATAGTTGTACTTGGGTTAAAGAGAAGGGACAGTAAAGCTACACCCCGATACTCAAAAGGTGAAGGGTGAGATTCATCAATGTGTTCACAAGACGGTTGATAATACATAGCTTGTCAAACTTTGCATGCAGAGCAGTGTGATAGGTGAGTTAAACATGAGAATCTTATGGAGTTTGAAGCCAAGGGGAACACAGTCCTAGTATTCATATTCTATTGTTTACAATCTCCAGCACTCAAGTCCAGTTATTGGTTACTGTTGACTTGTAAAGACCATCATTTACTTTTTTGCACTGCCTGTGATTTCATCAAGTTCGAGATATAATTCCACGCATTCCTTGTAGGTTTGACCTTAACCTTGTTTGGGTTACTATATTTGGTAGTTACCACAGCATACTTCTTTGGAGGTTAGTTTTGGGCGACATCAAACCCATGTCCCCTATTCCATCAACTAAAATAATGTATCAATTTAGTCTCAAAAACATCAATTTAAAGCATAAAAAACTAATTCAAATCATGGGACAAGTAATTAACTTAATAACAACCAAAACCCCTCAACCCAATTTCAAAACCCACAATTTAAATCACATGGAAATTAATCAAAATCAATGCTACAATGTCAAATTAAGTTTAAGGAAGAGAAACATGCCTGAAATACACAAGAATTTGAAAGCAATTTGAAATCTGGAGCCTAGATAATGAATGCATAGTGAAACCCGTAAGCTTTCTTGATTAGAGAGTTAAAGATGAACAAAGTAGAGATTGATCTTTGAAAACTAGAAGGAAATGGGTCCCTTTTATGTTTATAATTCATAGAAAATGTGAAAACACGAAAATCCCCTCACCCTTAAGTGAAAAAAAAATTGGATGAAATTTAACCCTTGGCGAGGCATAAACTTATCGCGAAGGTTATCATCCATTCCACGCCAATATCGTGGATGGTAACCTCTATGATGCAATGATAATATGGAGTTTAACTACCTCAAAGTTCCAAAAGATCCTCGAACCCTTTTAAAAAATTCCAAAACTTTCTCAAATTATAATTTTAACATCCCTAAACATAATTCAAGTCAAAAATCATTACGAACACGGGAAGGTAAAAAATAAGTTGATCAAAATTTTAAGGGTCTTACATTATCCCACCCTTAGGATCATTCATCCCCAAATGATGATTTCAGACACTTTTAACACGGGAATAGCAAGAATACACCAGAATCAAATAACAAACTCAAAAAATGACAAGAGGAAAATGAAACTCATACCTTAAGCACTTTCAGCCAACCCGGAGAACAAAAATGGATATTTGGCCTTCATATCTTCCTCAGTTTCCCATGTAGCCTATTCTGACTTTCAATTTCTCCAAAGGACCTTTACCGAAGCTACATTCGTGGTCATCAATCAATAAACTTGACGATCCAATATCTCAACTAGGACTTTCTCATAAGATAAGGAATCTGTAATACCAACATCCTCAATAGGCACAATCAACGAGCTAACACTTTCTTACCTTCCTCTACATGGGAAATACTACCCATAGACAACCTGCCAAGGGCATCCGCCACTATGTTGGCCTTGCCCGGGTGATACAATACACTCATATCATAGTCTTTTAACAAGTCCAACCACCTCTTCTGCCTAAGATTTAACTCTCTTTGAGTAAACACATACTACAGGGTCTTATAATCAGTAAACACATCAACATGAACACCATAAAGATAGTGTCTCCAGATTTTCAAAGCAAAGACCACAGCAGCTAACTCAAGATCATGGGTTGGGAATTCTTCTCATGCGTCTTTAACTATCTAGAGGTGTAGGTTATAACCTTACCTCTTTGCATCAAAACATAACCCAAACTAATTCTAGAGGCATCACAATACACCACAAAACCATTTGTACCATCAGGCAAAGTCAACACAGGGGCTGAAGTAAGTTAAGGATTCAACTCCTGAAAACTCTTCTCACAGGAATCTGACCACTGGAACTTAACTTTCTTTTGGGTCAACCGGGTCATGGGAGACACAATAGAAGAGAAACCCTCAACAAAACGACGGTAGTAGACCGCTAGACCCAAGAAACTTCTAATGTCAGATGGAAAGATAGGTTTAGGCCAATTTCTTACAGCGTCTGTCTTTTGGGGATCAACTTTAATACCTTAGGCTGAAACGATATGACCCAAAAAGGCTACAGACCTTAGCCAAAATTCACACTTACTAAATTTGATGAACGACTAGTGATCTCTGAGGGTTTGCAAGACAATTCTAAGATGATTGGCATGGTTATTCTCATTACGGGAGTACACAAGGATATCATCTATGAAAACAATGACAAACATATCGAGATATTGCTTGAACACTCAATTCATGAGGTACATGAAGGCGGCTGGGGAATTAGTTAGCCCGAAGGACATGACTAGAAACTCAAAGTGACCATAGCGGGTTCTAAAAGCTGTCTTTGGAATATCACATTCCCTCACTTTAAGTTGATGATAACCGGATCTAAGGTCTATCTTGGAGAAATAACTTTCACCTTGCAACTAATCAAACAGGTCATCGATTCTCGGAAGACGATACTTGTTCTTGACGGTGACCTTGTTAAGCTGACGGTAGTCAATGCACATACGCAAAGAACTGTCTTTTTTTCGCACGAATAAGACAGGTGAACCTTAAGAAGAAATACTGGGCCTAATAAAACCTTTGTCTAAGAGATCTTTGAGTTGCTCTTTCAACACCTTAAGATCTACAGGTGCCATACGATATGGCAAAATAAAAATAGGCTGAGTGTTGGGAAGAAGACTATCCCAAATTCTATCTCTCTCTTGTTACCCCTCAATCGATCTCTCTCCCTAATCTTATTCGCCTCTATCTGTTGGGCATGTGTCATCAACCTAGCCAGATCCATATCTATATGCAGCATCACAGTCCTACACTCCTTCAGTACTAACCTAGAAATACCGGTCATGAACTTGCTCATACTAGCCCGGGTGTCAGAAATCAAATCAAGAGCATACCTGGCCAACTGGTTGAACTTCAAGCAGTACTCCTTAACAGTCATGGAGCCCTGCCTCAAGTTCATAAACTCCTTAATCTTTTCTTCCCTCATCTCAAGCAGAAAGAACTTGTCCAAGAATGCATCTTGGAATACCTGCCAAGTCATAGGAGCAGCATCCTCACCTTTACCCTTCCTCCATGATACAACCCAGTCATAAGCTATGTCCTTCAACCTATAAGATGCCAACTGAACACTTTTTCCCCAGAAACATGCATCACTTGCGTGATCTTTCTCACCTCCTCAAGGTACAACTGTGGGTCCTCAACTTCCTTGGACCCATAAAACTCTGGTGGATTGATCTGCATGAAATCGAGGATTTTAGTCGTGGCTCCATCACCTCCCTGCTGATTAGCAACTGCAGCCTGGTTATTGGCCCGAACATTGGTAGTGACTGCTTGGACTAATGCTTGAAAGGCCGCCTGAAACTCAGCATGAGACACCGTCTCATTCAAAGAATCAACAGGTGGGGGTTGCTCATCATTGTTTCCGCAGACATTCGCTATTCGAAGTGGCATTTTCTGAAAATAAAAGAGCATGAATTATTAGATGTGAGGGACAATTGTAGGCACGATAGAATCCGAAAGAAAGAAACAACTTTTCCTAAAACATCTTGTAGCCTCTTGCTCAGAGATGTGGCGCGCTACACACCGATGATCTAGACTCTACTCAACGCGGCTTGTCAGACTCCCTAGGACTCTTTTAAAACCTTAGGCTCTGATATCAAGGTTGTAACGACCCAAAATCACCTCCCGAGACGTCACACGGTGCTTAAGGATACAAGTAGCCCCAAGCTAACTCTTTGAGCCTATTTCTACTAATAACACTCATTTCAAGATGAAATAATTCAAACACTAGTATAGTTATATCATATGAAAGGAGATACAGAGAAAATGCTTGGTCCAAATGACCAAGCGATACCGAAAACCTCAATACAACAACAACTTGATAACTATTCTGACAAAGCCTCTACTAATTCATGAACTAGAGAGACATTGGGAAAGGTCCCCAACTAACTCCAAATGAACTAGAAATAACAACATAGTCTCTGAAAATATGGAGATGTCTGAATATAGGTCCTCGAACCATGAGGACTCACCACTATAGGAATGTAGATAGAGGTACTCAAAAATCACTGACGAGGTTGCGACTGAGCACCTGAACCTATATTATAAGACAATATAGAACATAGACGTATATGTGGATCAACACTTAGGAATGTACTAAGTATGTGGGGGTACATGCATTTATATAAAGCAACATCAATACTCTTTAATCAAATCATGCATGTAATAAGTAATGACTCGCATGGCTTGAATAAGTATAAAATGTGAAGCTCATGAATCATGTAAAATGGAACGTGTAACACAATCTCGTGAGTCATTATACTTTCAGCTTTGAAATTTGTACTCTTCTCTTATTCTCATTACTCAAGGCTAAAGAAAACTTTAAGCAATACTTTCAACTCAGACATATGTCTCATGGAGAGTAAAACTTCTTCAATGCTCAAGAACTCATAACTCTTTTGAACTCAAATACTTGGAATTCGAAATCATATAACTTTGGAACATACTTGAAGGCATTTCATTCACGTTAGGAAAATATCTCATTTCAAGCTTTAGGGAAAAATACTCATATCAAGGGAAAGTATTTTAGTTTTAAAGGAAAATATCTTATCTCAATGGAAAATACTTTAGTTTAGGAAGATTCTCTTAACCGACATAAACCATGCGAGCTACATGGAGTCCAATATTTTGTCTCATGCAAAACACCATTTTTCAAGATTTCAACATAAGGTGATCAACTCTTTCGTAACTCGTATGCAAATCTTCCATTTAACGTAAAAAGTATAGGTATAACAAGAAAACATTATTCTCATGAAAATCATGACCACGTTGAGTTCATAATTAATAGTAAAACATGTGACCTTTACGATATACCTTGCAATTGAACAACCCGTAATACTTTAAACCAAATGGGACTATGACGAAAAAGGGATCTTCGTAATGCATTCTCTCAATTTAATTCTTCAAGTTCAAGACATGGGTACACATGAAAATAGTACGAGTTTAGGGAAAACTTCATAAGAATGTTTACACATACTTTTTACCATGATGGTTTAGTGATTCATGATATTCAAATAAATCTCAAACTCTATGCATATACTGAATTTCATATTTTTAAAGCTTACTAAAACAGTAAACAATGCCCATGGGGTTTAGGATTTGTCCCACATACCTTTTTAATGAAAAGAAATTTGAAATAGCTTGAAATCTAGCCTTGAAAGAAACCCTAATTTTTTTCTTGCTCTTGAGAGTGGAGAGGATTATGAGATGTTTAAAACTGATAAAAGATGAATAATAATACTTATGGTATGATTTTATTCATGGTTGAGAAGTTTAGGGTGAGGAAAATACCAAAATACCCCTTTTAAAAACGTTATATTAGTGCAGATTGGCCCCTATTTGGTCGGCGGACACCTTTTGATAAAACGGGCGTAACTTTTTACTCTGGTATCGGATTAAGGTGAAACTAGTTGCGTTGGAAAGAAGACTCAAAAATCTTTCATTTTTTATATAGTAGGCCACATAACTCATTATATACCAGGAGTAATGGTCGTTGAAATTTGACCCAAGTTGAAATATTTACTAAAATTTAATTGATAGAAAAGTTTTCAACTCGTCTTTGAGTTAGAAGATTTTGTGACCTCAATTCACATTCAAAGGTATTCCCACACTATAAAATTGATCAACACACATATACTAACATGGAATCATTGGGTTCGAGAATATACGCATAGGAACGACTGTTTGAATTCTAGTTTGAAAATGTGGGGTATTACACTTTCTTGGTTGGAGAGTTAAAGATGAATAAAGTAGAATTTGATCTTTAAAAACTAAAAAAAAAGGGTCCCTTGTATGTTTATAAGTTGTGAAAAAAGGAGAAAGGACCAAAAGCCCCACACCCTTAAGTGGAGAAAAAACTGGATGAAATTTAACCCTTGGCGTCGCACGGACTTATCGCGGAGGTTACCCTCTGTGCCACGCCAATATCGCGGAGGGTAACCTCCATGACACAGCGGTAGCGCGGAGGCTCACTGCCTCAAAGTTCTAAAATAGCCCCGTATCCTTTTCGAAAATTCTGAAACTTTTTCAAATTACCCTTTTAACATCTCTAAACATAATTCAAGTCAAAAATCAATATTACGAACATGGGAAGGTCAAGAATAAGTTAATCTAAATTTTAAGGGTCTTATAACCTCTAATGTCACACTTTTGCGGAATAATCTTTTTCAACTCTTCAAGATCTGACCAATCATAAGTGAATTTACGAATAACTGCAAATTGCAAATTCTCAATTCTATTCATCATATCCACCTCCTCCTTAATCCTTTTGACATGTGGAACAATTTTTAGCATGACTACCTTTATAAAAGAGATGGTTTCTGAATTATGAGTTGTTGACACCTAATTTTTGCCCTCCACATTTCGAATTAATTTTTGAATTTCTCAACTTTAAATAATTTTAAAATATTTATTTAAAGTTATTTTGAAATAAATTTCAACCCTGCCTTTTGAATTTAGGTGAAATTAACATATTTAGTGTTTTATTATACATGATTATATAATTATCAGTTAAATAAAATATTTTAAAATTTATTCAGAGTGAAAAGTTTGATTAAATTACAAATATTCTACTTTTATCGATTGAAAATAAAAAATTGATGACATAATTAGTTTCTTAATTTTTATTTATTTATTATTATTATTATTGAAAAGAAATGAAATATAATTGTGTTTTATTTAAAGGTTTATTTTAAAATTATTAAATTTGAGAAATTTGTTAAATTAATTAGAAAATAATTTTGTCTCAAATTTATTCAAATTGTGACTATTTTATTTAAAATGATCATAATCAGAGTTAATAATTATTGCTCTATTAACCAACAACAATTTCTGCCTAGCCCAAATCACAACAACTGGCCCAGTGCCGTTTTTTTTTTCCTTCTCTTTTCCTGCTTAACATGTAACCAAACCAGCCCATCAGCAGCTTCCACCAACAGCCTAAAACAACAACAAGCAGCCCAAATATGACCCCTGCGACCCAACCCACACCTTATAATTTTTCAAACAATAATCCAAACAGCCAGAAACAAAAACAATGCCAAAATACGGCAATTTCAACCCACCGTACAACAACACAACAGCGTCAACAACGGCTTCAGCCAAGAACAGCTAGAAATTCGCCCGCCTTTCCCCTTTCTCAGAACGTGTTCATCCAGTTTGGGCAAATATTTAATGCCCAACGGCTCTCCTTTTGTCCCACAGTGGATTTCAAATTTTTTCTGAAGAAATCAATTCAATTTCAGTTTTCAAATCCGAAAATAAACCCTATTCTCTCTTCTATAAATAGATAGTGATGAATAGAGGTTAGGGGGAGGATTTTTGGGAAAAACTTGAGGATTGCGCGTGCTTCTAATCCTACGTAACCAAAAATTCTCGAAGAAACGGACTCAAGAGCTCGATTCCGACAAAAATTAAACTCCGAGTTTAGTGTTGGAAGTTTCTTCTTCAAGGCTCGTCGTCGAGTTTGCTGCCCGGAGAAAGGTAAAAACCTCCCCTATTACAGTTTTCTTGTGTCGTAGCAATTTTCTTTAGTAGCGTATAAATTGTTTTAGTATAGTAATGGATGCTGGGATTATGTGTTGTAGAAGCTTTTCCGAAAGCCATAGGTTTTGTGTTTGATTTCCTGGGTTGATATGTGCTGGGATTCTTTGTTTCGTCTTGATGATGTTTCCGTTTAGTGTTGATCTGTAGTCCTATCTAGTTTGAATGATTTCTTTTTTATTCATCGTTTCCCTTCTAATTGGAATATCCATACCTCGAAAGTCGAGGCCTTAAGGATGTGTTAAGCAAACTCTTTGAAATTGCCTCTCTTTTGAATTAATTCTTCCAAAGAATAAAGGTTTAAACCTTTGAGATTTTCTTTAAGTTTTAGTCCCGCTTGAAGATTTTTTGAGAAATTAATGGTATGGTTGGGTTGATTTTCTTGTAAGTCATGGCCTAAGTTACCTGCGAATTCATTGTGTTTTAAAACGAAGTCTTCTGTTTTTATCATGTCATCGATTTAGTTTTTATTAGCTGTTGAGGTACAGCTATTAGTTTGGGAAATCATGAGGGATTCGCCTCTTCAAACACTGTTCTGTTTTAGAATCATTTGATCATGTAATTAGTTAAGAATCATTTGATCATGTAATTAGTTAAGATGCGCGTAAGCTAATCTCGATGTCAAAAAGAAAGTAGTTACCATGATCTTGTTTCTTTTTGGTATGTGACAAATAAAAGTTTTTATGAGTATACATTCTTTGGACTCGAGTCTCTCTATTGTCTTTGTATGATTGCAAAATTCCATAGCCGCTCCAACCCATTGCTGAAATATTCAAACTTCCTTAACGTTCTGTCACCTAACAATATTTCTGCAAAATAATGAAAAGAAACATAAAACCAAATACTAGCCAAATGAGAAAAACTTGCAAATAATATATAGTAGTACCTGATTTCTTGGCATGATTGAAATCCATAGTAGTTTGAAGTTGCACCTTATTTTACAACCTGTTTTCTTTAGTTGCTATTTTTTCTTTCATTTTTCTTCAAAGTTACTTTTTATCATGATAGGTTAGTATGGTTTGTTTGATTGATAGACTAAGTTTGAGTTTCATTTTTTAGCAGAATAAGTATAACACTATTTGAAGATAATGTGATTCAAGACGATGTGGTTGCTTTTGTCTCCCGTTTTTAGTTATTTCTCAACCTTATCGCGTATTTGGGTGGATACTAATCCTTATCATTTTATATTTCGTGCATGAACTCGTTTGGGTCCGCTTCGTACTCTTTCCTCGCATCTTCTGACGGGCCAAAGAGGTCCACACTGTCTCGAGTCAAAACCTCAACACCAAAGTCCCAAAAAATGGACTAAGAGACGAGAAACAAGGCTGTATACGTGTGTAAAAAGCAGATATACACTGAAAAACAGCAGCTGCACATCATCGCGCGATTTATGATGAAAAGTGGAGGGGAAATAAGCAGTTTTAGACACTGATATACACTATATATGCAGCAATATACAAGAAAAACGCAGATATTGAAGCTGTAAATATACAGCGGGTATACACTTTAGAAAATGGACCGAGTCCATAAGAATGAGGTCCAAAAGATGGACAGCTTGCTAATGGGCCAACAAAGGCCCAAATCTTAAACTTTTGTTCCCTTTTACTTTTATGTTATTGTTGTTTATGTGTACTAACTCTAATTTTATTTACTTAAACTAAATAATTTCCTAAATTGTCGTCATTCTATTTTATCTCGATTTTGTTACTTAACCTATAATTTTCTCACATAATTTTATATTATCTAAAACGAATTAAATTGATTCCCTCAATTTTCTCTTTAAAACAAGTCATTAAAGATCAAGTAATTTGTTCCGAAATGACATTCATTATATTTGAATTGAAATAATTCCCTTTAAACTCAAGAGACTAAATTTTCTTATAAATTTTAACTTTTCATAATTAATAAAGGTTTTAAATTCAATACTCTTTTAACATTTTTTTAAAGGTATTATCTCTAATATAATCAAATTTTTCTATAACGATTAATAATAAGAAAATAATTTCATAATTTTCTTCTTTTATGAAATTAAAATTCATTTCCCCTTTTAAATCCGAAAAACTACAACTTAGTTTAATTCAAATAAAATTTCTCTTTTGAATAAATAAATGTCATTTTTCAATGATTAAATGAATGTTTTTAATATATAGTTTTTATATATATAAAATCAAGTCTTTACAAAAATTTGTCACTTTAATTAGTTAAGTTAGTTTCTTTTTGGTAAACCGTTTTAAACGGACACTTCTAAATGTCTTAAAGACCTTCTTAGGGCGTTAATTAAACTCTTATCTAGAATCTAGTTTTAAAGGTTTATTTCTGTTTTTAAACCTTTGAAACTCTTTTTAAAATTTTTTCTTGATTTTTTCTACAAAAATCAAGTGGCGACTCTTTAATATTTCTTAAAATTATTTCGAAATTTTCTCAATTTTTTTTTTGAAATAATTTTAAGAAGGTTAAAATCATTTTCTTACCAAAATAAAACCCAAAATGAATAAAACATGAGGAATATTGGCAACCGATATAACATACGTGTTTTCCATAGGCAAAATTAGGATTAATTGAAATAGGAGCATCACTAGGATTGAGGTGTAGAGAAGGAAAATCACAAGGAAAATTAGTGACCAGCCATCGGAGGTGGCTGGCAGGCGACCAAGCTATTCATCAAGGTTTAAGATTAAGAGGTCATCCACCTTCGGCCAAGCTATTCATCAAGGTTTAGATTAAGAGGTCATTTAGGAGAGAGGAGAGAGAAAATTAATACATTCTTCATTCATTTTTATTTTTTTATTTTATTAAAAATAAATGTTCAATAATATTTTTTATGTTTGAAAAATTAATAGATAATTTATCTTTTTCTATTTATTTTACTTTTTTTATTAAATAATATTCATCATTCAATGAATTTCTCAAGACATTACATTTATTATATTAAAATGAGTGATATTATTGTTATAAAACAATAAAGAACAAGAAGAAAGTAGAGAGAATAGAGAGAGTGATTCTTATTTCTTCTCTTGGGGATGATTTATAGGTGAATTTGCCGCTAGTTTCACACTAAAAGACAAATACATCAAATCATGATAGACATCAAATAGATCTTGATAGATCTTGATAGACATTCACTATAATTGATATATATCATAACATTCCTCCTTAAATGTCTAACAATACGCATATAGGCTGCCTCATTAAAAACCTTACAAGGAAAATCCAGTGGGACAAAACCTCGTAAGGAAAAAAGAGTACAACGCGTATTAACTCCCCCTAATAAGAACATCCTTGAATCTTTGCATTCCGATCTTGTGCACTATCTTCTTGAAAGTTGCAGTTGGAAGAGACTTGGTGGATAAATCAACCACATTGTCACTTGAACGAATTTGTTGTACATCAATATCACTATTCTTTTGGAGCTCATGTGTATAGAAGAGCTTTGGTGAAATGTGCTTCATTCTATCTCCTTTTATGAATCCACCTTTCAGTTGTGCTATGCATGCTGCATTATCTTCATATAAAATTGTGGATACTTTATCACATTTCAAGCCACATTTTTCTCTAATGAGATGTATTATGGATCTCAACCACACACACTCTCGGCTTGCTTCATGAATAGCTATAATCTCAGCGTGATTCGATGAAATGGCTACGATAGATTGCTTTGTTAATCTCCAAGATATGGCAGTACCCTCACATATGAATACATAACCTGTTTGAGACCAAACTTTATGCGGGTCAGATAAGTACCCAGCATCAGCATAACCAACAAGATCGGAACTGCAATCTTTAGAATAAAATAAGCCCATATCGGTAGTCCACTTTAGATACCGTAATATGTGTTTGATCCCATTCCAATGTCTCCTAGTAGGAGAAGAACTATACCTTGCTAGCAAATTTACTGAAAAGGCAATATCAGACCTTGTAGTATTTGCAAGATACATTAGTGCACCAATTGCACTAAGATATGGTATTTCAGGACGAAGAAGTTCCCCATTTTTTTCTTGAGGTCGGAATGGATCCTTATTCACATTAAGTGATCAAACAACCATCGGAGTACTTAATGGATGTGCTCTATCCATATAGAACCATTTCAACACCTTTTCTGTGTAGGAAGATTGATGGACAAAGATACCGTTTGTCAAATGCTCAATTTACAAACCAAAGCATAACTTTGTCTTTTCGAGATCTTTCATCTCAAATTCTTTCTTTAGGTAATCAATTGCCTTTTGAAGCTCTATTGGAGTTCCAACAAGGTTTATGTCATCTACATAGACAACAAGTATAACAAACTCAGACGTTTTCTTTATGAAAACACATGGGCAAATTTCATCATTCGTATAACCTTCTTTAGATAAATATTCACTAAGACGGTTATACCACATGCGTCCAGATTGCTTCAAACCATACAATGATCTTTGCAATCTAATGGAATACACTTACCAAGGCTTTGAACTATATGCTTTCGGCATTTTAAATCCTTCGGGAATTTTCATGTATATCTCATTATCAAGTGATCCATATAGATAGGCTGTTACCACATCCATCAAATGCATTTCAAGTCTCTCATGGATAGTAAAACTAATAAGATAACGCAATGTTATTGCGTCCATAACTGGTTAATATGTCTCATTATAATCGACACCAGGCCGTTGTGAAAATCCTTATGCAACAAGGCGTGCTTTATACCTTTGTATTTTATTTTTCTCATTTTTTTCGCACAAAGACCCATTTATAGCCAATAGGCTTAACACCATTAGGTGTTTGAGTTATAGGTCCAAAAACTTCACGTTTGGCAAGTGAATTCAATTCAGATTGAATTGTTTCTTGCTATTTTGGCCAGTCATTTCTTTGTCGACATTCTGTGATAGATAGAGGTTCAAGATCATCTCTATCTTGCATGATTTTTGTTGCAACACTGTATGAAAGACATGATCCACTACTATTTCAGATCGATTCAAATTAGTTTCAACATCACTTGAATTTATGGATAGTTCCTCATTTTCTTAAGTCTCAGGATCATTGATTCCTTCAGGAATATAAATATTGCCCAAATCTTGAGCTTCCATATAAGGTTCTTTCATAGTGTCATCTTGACTATTTATTTTTCTTTTTCTAGGATTTCGATCCTTAGAACCTAATGGTTTGTCATGCTTCAAGCGTTCTATAGATTCATTAGCTATGACACTAGTGGATGGTCCTTTAGAGACATCAATTTGAATTGGGAAATTCTCTACAGGAATATGTGATTTGGTGATCCTTTTCAAATCAGTAAATGCTCCGGCATTTGATTTGTAATTTTTTGCAGATGAATAATCTTTTGTACTTCTTGCTTACAAATAGAAGCACGTGGATCAAGATGAGATAGTGATGGATTTTTCCACAAAATTTCTCTTTTATCTTCTCCCCCTAATTTTGGGAAAACTATCTCATCAAACCGACAGTATGCAAATCGAGCAGTGAACATATCTCCCATTAATGGTTCAAGACAGAGAATAATGGAGGGTGATTCAAACCCAACATAAATTTTTAATCTCCTTTGGGGGGCCATCTTGGTGCAATTTGGTGGTGCTATAGGCACATATACACCGCACCCAAAAATTCTCAAATAAGATATATTAGGCTCTTGACCCAAAACCAATTGCAACGGAGAAAATTTATGATAATTTATCGATCTAAGATGAACAAGTGTTGCAGTATGCAAAATTGCATGACCCCAAACAGAAGTGGGCAACTTAGTTTTCATAAGCAATGGTCTTGCTATCAACTGCAGACGTTTAATTAATGACTCAGCAAGGCCATTTTGAGTGTGAACATGGGGTACAGGATATTCCACTCTTATCCCAATCGATAAGCAATAGTCATTAAATGCTTGGAATGAAAATTCTGCAGCATTATCAAGGCGAATAGACTTAATTTGATTATCGAGAAATTGTGCCCGTAATCGTATTATTTGTGCCAATAATTTTGCAAATGCTAAGTTGTGAGATAAGAAAAGGCACACATGAGACCATCTAGATGAAGCATCTATTAGGACCATAAAGTATCTAAATGATCCATTAGGTAGGTGAATGGGTCCACAAATATCCCCATGTATGCGTTCCAAGAATGCGGGGAACTTAATCCCAACTTTTGTTGGCGATGGCCTTACAATCAGCTTCACGTGAATAGTGTCTTTTTCCATCACATCGGAAACAAGTAATTGTTTCACGTTTCTCATCTTTTTTTCTTTTTGTTAATGAATAATTAACACCCGAAATAGGGTTTCTTTCTTGGTCATCACGACCACGACCTGGGCCGCGACTTTTTTTACGCCTCGTATGGTGAGTCTGCACATCATTCACCTCAAGGAATGGTACAGATCGAGTTAGTTGGTTCTCGTGATTTTTTATCAACAAATCATTATTTTGTTCAACCACGAGAAGATGAGAACTCAATTCAGTATACTTTTTGAAACCTTTTTCTCGATATTGATGCTGTTGTGGGCGATGTAATTTTATTAAATTTAAATTCGTATAAAATTTGGATTATATTAAATTCAAAATATATTAGTCCCGAATAAATATTATGGATTAATTAATTGAATTAATTATTCAAGTCCAAATAGGTATGGATTTAAATAAGGCCCAATATTTATTGGGTTAGTCCATTAATTTGGGCTACAAATGATGAGCCCACTTTACTAAGCCTAAAATATTGTCATATTCTAGAGGCTCAAATAAGCGCCACATGTTAATTGACGTGGCATGTCAAGTCAAGTGAAGGAGCCAATAGGACCGTGCCACATGTCAAACTGATGCAACAGTCCCATGAAATAAAAGCCCATAAAAGGCTACACATCACTTAAATCTGATTGGTCAAAGGAAGTTCATACTCATCATGACTCTTCTTTTCCTACAACTATAAATAGGGGCCTCATAATTCAGAAAAAGGGACCCCCAGAACTCTAATAAGTAGCAAGAGAAAGCTCATGGATCAAACTCCACAATTTCTCTAAAAAGCTCAAGCATTCAAATCAAGTTCATCACGATTCAAGATCAAGATCGCAATATTCAAGAACAAGCTCGAAAGTCCTTGAATTCAAGCACAAGTCAAGATCAAGTCCCTCAAATCAAGAAATCAAGTTCAAATTCAAGATCAAGCTCGAAGCCCTTGAATTTATATTTGAAAAGGTGAATCAGAGGATTCATAGAGATTGTAACACTCACATTGAAATTGATAAAACGATTGTTACAATATTTTTCTTGTCTCAAATTATTTATTTTTCGGTCTCGAGAATTTTATTGTCCAATAAATTCTGGCACGCCCAGTGGGACAATCTATACCTCTCATCTCAACTTTTCATACTTCAAAGTTTAAGAACAACGAAATGACTTCCAAGAAGGTCAATTCTCAATCAACTGCTTCCAAGGCTAGAGATTCAAAGTTCTCTGCTGAAGTAGAAAGCATCAGTGGTGTTACTTTCGAAAGCCTGGAAGCTTTCACAAGAAGCAAGACAGGCTTGCTAGGGCAATAAACACATCCAGTGTCGTCTGCTCCAGCTCCAATTTTTGGATCTTCAACCCCAAAAGGAATGAAGTCCAATAAAAATGCTTCGGAAGGTGGAAGCAGTGTGGCAGAATCGCTTAAGAAAACTCTAGCTCTACTTGAGCATTCTGGTTCCAAATACTCTGGCGCAAAGAGCGATGGTCGTTCAATAAATGTGTCATCTCCACTTACACCACAAAATCTGAGCACTTCAAGGATCAAATTATGTGATAATCAATGTTACTCTCCAATGTCTCCGGTAATCATGCAAGAAATGGTAACTGATGCCTCATCTATGGAGGAACAACTTGTGAATCTGATAAAGGCAATTGAAGGCTGACCAACTATGTTCAGTATCAAGAAGCTAGGATTGATAAGATAGTGGATAGGGTGGAAGTCTTGATAGACAGAGAATCTAGCCATACACCAGGAAAAGCTCCAGAGGTTCATGAGATAAAAAATCTTGTGAAACAAACACCATCGACTAAAGAGGTGCAAGTTTCCACAGAGGGAATGATCCCAATTGGGCAATTGAGGGAATTTATTGAAGGGACCCTCAAAGAAAAGTATGATGTTGTCATCAAGTCTTCCCTTGCATATTCCAAGCCTTACACAACAAGAATAGATAGCCTCAAAATGCCTGCTGGCTATCAACCCCCTAAATTTCAATAATTTAAGGGCAAAGGTAACCCAAAACAACATGTCGCACACTTTGTCGAGACATGTAATAATGCTGGAACTTATGGTGACTATCTTTTCAAATAGTTTGTTCATTCCCTAAAGGAAAATGCCTTTGATTGGTATACGGATCTCGAGCCTAAATCTATCGATAGTTGGGAGCAATTAGAGCATGAGTTCCTGAATCGCTTCTATAGCACAAGGCGTACGGTGAGCATGGTAGAGATCACAAATACTCGACAAAGAAAGGATGAGCCAGTCATCGACTTCATCAATCGATGGAGAAATGCGAGCCTAAACTGCAAAGATAAGCTTAGTGAAGC
This sequence comes from Capsicum pubescens, assembly GCA_030864215.1. NCBI lineage: Eukaryota > Viridiplantae > Streptophyta > Magnoliopsida > Solanales > Solanaceae > Capsicum > Capsicum pubescens. Next base: position 219,455,334 of record CM061549.1, on the reverse strand, counting down.
TTCTGCAATAGAAATGTGCGTCCAAGGAATACATTGGGGGTGTCTCTATATCTTGAAAGGAATTAAACCAAAATCCTTTGAAGAGTTAGCTACTCGTGCTCACGACATGGAGTTAAGCATGTCTTCTGCTGGAAAGGAAGGAGCGTCTATCCATGACCCTCAAAGGGGAAAGGATAAGTAAGAACCCAAAAGATGGGGCAAGTTTGTTCCCAAAAATGAAAAAAAGGAGTCCATGAATGTTGATGTGTCTCCTGTGAAAGTCACTACAAAGGTAAGAAAGAAAGAAAGTGTGAAGACGACTTCTGGAGCACATCCGAATCAGAAAACTTTAAAGGAGATGCAAGAAAAGAAATATCCCTTCTTTGATTCTGATGTTGCTGAGATTTTTGATGAACTCCTTGAAGATAAGATCATTGAACTCCTAGAGATGAAGTGTCCCAACGAAGCTGGAAGGACCAATGACCCTAATTATTGCAAATATCACAGGTTCATAAGTCACCCTCTGGAGAAATGCTTTGTCTTTAAAGATAAAGTCATGCAACTGGCAAAAGAAAAGAAGATCTTCTTCGACGATAAGACGACCAGTTCACATCAAATATCCATCACATTTGGGTCACTCGATCCTATCCAAATATGTGTCAAAGAGCATAATGAAAAAATATTAGAGCCTGACAGGTCTTTAGTTGATGAAGGCAATGATGAAGGTTGGACTCTGGTGACGAGGCACAGACGCAGGAGGATGAGTCTGCGAAAGGAGTCATCTGAGAAGCCAACCAGAAGGAGAATGGTAAAGAAACCAAGGAAACAAAAGTTGGTTGAATTCCTAAAGAAGACGAGGGTGATGGAGTTTCACCTCCAAAAACCTCTGCTTTCGGTGACTTTAGAGGAATTTTTACTGAGTTGGTTTCATGTAAAGACTGTCCAAGTCAACGTTGAGGCTTTTTGTTTTAATACCGCCAAAGAGGGGGAAAAGGGTGAGAATCTACCCATGGAGGTTCCTTCACCTTCCAAAAAACTTGTTGAAACTCTTGGCCAAGAGACACATGTATGTGATACAAAAATCTCATTCACAAATAACAATCTTCTACTTGGTGAGGCCCTACATAACCGTCCCTTATACATGGTGGTCCATATTTGAGGAAAAAATATCAATAGAATCTTGATATATGAGGGGTCCGGAGTCAATATCTTGCCCATCCACACTATGAAAGAACTTGGCATCTCTACTAACGAACTGGATGGAATTCGTATAATGATCCAAGGCTTCAACCAAAGGGGCCATAGGTCCATGGGATCTATAAAGTTGGGGATTCATATGGATAATTTTCGATCGAATGCATTGATGCATATAATTGATGCCAAAACTTCATACAACATATTGCTTGGTAGGCCTTCGGTGCACGGGAACAAAATTATCTCATCCTCTTACTATCAATGCTTGAAGTACCTTGAAGGTGGAGTGAAATGAAAGATAGTAGCTGATGATAAGCCATTCACAGAAGCTGAATCACACTTTACTGATGCAAAATTCTACTTAAAGAATTATGTCATGAATAAGAAAAGGGTTGAAGATGTCATTAAGACCCAGTGTGATAATCTTGCTTCTAAGAAGGCCGCGGTGATTGTCGAAAAAGTCGCCACCAAGAATCCCCTATTCACTTTGAATAAAGAAAGCGTCTTTCCAACAAAAAAGAAGGCAACTCCTATTCTTTGCTACGTGCCAAAAGATAAAGAAAGAGAAAGATCACTCACTTGATGCCCAAGATAATGTTCTAAAGGGGCTAACTTTACCTATCAGGAAGATTGACGCAATAAACCCATCCTTAAGGCCACTAGGGGAATTCGTGGCTCAAAATCCACCACAAGATATGGTACTTCCTACAAAGCGTACAAAAGAGGGCTTTGATCCAAATGCATACAAGCTATTTGTAAAGGCTGGATACAATCTTAATAAGCCATCAAGGTTGGGCAAACTTCCGTCGGAGGGTAACACTAGGCAAGCACGTGAAGGACTAGGATACGCACAGCCACCTCCAATTTACATCTCCATAAGAAGGGCAGTCAGTAATTACATCACCTTGGAAGAAGAATCCACTACCGCTAATAAAAGACCCTCCGTATTTGATCGACTTGGAGAATTAACCACAAGAACTTCTGTGTTCGATAGGTTGGGTCCTATAAATAAGAAGAAAAACAAAAAACGTCAAAGAAGTCATCAAAGCACGATGCTGCACTCTTCATTTAAAATCCAGAAGGATTTCCAAAGTTTGATCCCTTTCAGAATGAGGTGACAAACAGAACTGGTGGTTTCATGCAACGAGGTGTTAAAAGCTAAATCTCATACCGTGGTTTATACCAAGGAATGTGAGAAAGATGAAGAAAGTGTTGGATCCTCATATCATGTTACGATCCAAAATGAGAATGAGGCCTTATCTCAAATGAAGGTTGATAAAGAGATAGAAGACACTTTCTGGTGTCACCACATATCCATCAACAACGATGATCCTCAAGAGGAGAAAGATGCTGGAGATGCTCCATCTCAACTTGAAGAAGGAGTAAAGGCCACAATAAATTCCTTGAAGGAAGTTAATCTTGGAACCAACGAAGACCCAAGACTAACTTACCTGAGTGCGTTTCTAGAAGTGGAGGAGGAAATTGCTTATATGGACATACTCAAAGAATATATGGATGTCTTTTCCTGGAGCTATAAGGAAATGCCTGGCTTAGATCCAAAAGTAGCGGTCCATCAGTTGGTGGTCAAGAATGGTGCTCATCCTGTAAAGTAAGCCCAAAGGCGCTTTAGGCCAAAGTTGGTTCCATTAATTGAAAATGAAGTTAACAAACTCATTGAAGCTGTCTTTATTCGCGAAGTCAAATATCCCACGTGGATTTCAAGTATTGTTCCAGTAAGAAACAAGAATGGACAAATTCGAGTTTGTGTCGACTTTCTAGATCTCAACAACACCTGCCCTAAGGATGACTTTCCAATTCCCATACCAGAGTTGATGATTGATGCCACCACTGGTTATGAGGCAATGTCCTTTATGGATGGTTCATCCGGCTATAATCAAATTCGCATGGAGACAAAGGATGAAGAACTCACTGCATTTCATATACCCAAAGGTATTTACTGCTACAAGGTGATGCCTTTTGGTTTGAAGAACGATGGCGCCACTTATCAAAGGGCTATGCAAAACATCTTAGATGGCCTGCTCCACAAAAATGTTGAATGCTATGTTGATGATCTAGTGGTAAAGTCAAGAAAGAGATGCGACCACTTAAAATACCTAAGAATGGTATTCGAGTTGCTTCGAAGATATCAACTTAGGATGAATCCATTAAAGTGTGCCTTTGGAGTTACTTCGGGAAAATTTCTTGGCATCATTGTGCGACACCGAGGAATTAAAATTGATCAAGCTAAGGTTGATACAATTTTGAAGATGCCCGAGCCTCGGGATATTCATGAGTTGAAAATCCTTCAAGGAAGGCTAGCATATTTAAGGAGGTTCATCTCAAACCTGGCTGAAAAATGTCAACCATTTAGTCGCCTCATGAAGAAGGACACTCCGTTCAAATGGGACCAAGCTTGTAGTAATGCCTTTGAGAGTATCAAATCATACTTAATGAATCCACCAGTTCTTGCGGCACCCATACTTGGGAAACCATTGATACTCTACATATCGGCACAAGAGAGGTCTGTTGGAGCACTACTGGCTCAAGAAAATAGTGAAGGCAAGGAAAATTCTCTTTACTATTTGAGAAGAATGATGACGCCGAATGAGCTAAAGTATTCTCCAATTGAAAAGTTATGTTTGGCATTAGACTTCTCGATTCAAAAGATGAAGCACTACTTTCAGGCTCATGTTGTTCGGCTTATCTCTAGGGCAAATCCCAATAAGTTTGTAATGTTGAAACCAGTCCTTAGTGACCGAATTGCAAGATGGTACCTTCAATTTCAACAGTTTGAGATTGTGTATGTTCCCCAAAAGGCTGTAAAGGGACAAACATTGGCTGATGTTTTGGCAGACCACCCGATACCTGATGATTGGGAACTGAGCAATGAACTTCCTGCTGAAGATGCAATGGTTATTGAAGCTAGAACCCCATGTAAAATGTATTTTGATAGTGCTGCACATCGAAATGGAGCTGGTGCCGGTGTAGTGTTCGTCACTCCACAAGAAAAGGTCATCCCATACTCTTTTACTCTTACAAACCGTTTCTCTAATAATGTCGCTGAATATCAAGCTTTAATACTTGGACTTGAGATAACAGTTGACATAAAACAACTGCAATTACAAGTCTTTGGTGACTCCCAACTAGTGATCAAGCAGCTTTTAGGAAGCTATGAAGTCAGAAAGCCCGAGCTACGACCATATCATAATTATGCACAGAAGTTGATGGAGTGGCTTGGAGAGGTAACCCTCCAACATATGCCAAGGAGAGAAAATAAGCAAGCTGATGTCTTAGTTTCTTTGGCCTCAACCTTAACTCTTCCAAATCAGACATGAGTTACTATCTGCCAAGAATAGGTAGTACCGCCGTCAGATGAGGATGTAGAAAACAAGGTTGAATACCTCGTTGCTGTGTCTGAAGCCGTAAAAGAAGATTGGCGACAACCCATCATCGATTACTTATGTTATGGGATACTTCCATAAGATCCAAGAAGAAAGACTGACATTCATCATCGTGCACTTCATTTTCTTTACTACAAAGACACACTGTACAAAAGATCATTTGAAGGAGTACTTTTAAAGTGTTTGGGAGAGAAAAAAATAATTCAAGCGTTGTAAGAAGCACACTCGGAAGTTGTGGATCACATCAGTCTGGATCGAAGCTTCATTTTCATATTAAAAGAATGGGATATTATTTGCCAACGATGGTGAAATATTACTTGGACTATGCTAGAATATGCAAAGCTTGCCAATTCCATGCAAATTTCATACATCAACCTCCAGAGGTGCTACATCCAACTGTAGCATCTTGGCCATTCAATGCTTGGGGAATGGATGTTGTTGGTCCACTACCAAATTCTTCTGGTGGACACTTATACATCTTGGCCGCGATTAATTACTTCTCAAAATGGGCTAAACCTGTTGCTCTCAAGGAAGTAAAGAAAGAAAATATTGCGAACTTCATCCCAGTAAATATTGTCTACCACTTTGGAATCCCTTAATATATAATAACTGACAATGGTAAGCCGTTTGATAACAAACTGACGAATAAGATTTGTGATCTCTTTGGCTTCAAGCAGCGCAAGTCTTCTATGTACCATACTGCCGCCAACGGTCTAGCTGAAGCCTTCAATAAGACTTTATGCAACTTGTTGAAGAAAGTCGTCTCCAAATCCAAACGAGACTGGAATGAGCGAATGAAAGAAGCTTTATGGGCGTATAGGACAACTTACCGTACACCAACGCAAGCAACCCCATACTCACTTGTTTTTGGATTTGAATAAGTGCTTCTACTTGAGCATCAAATACCTTCTTTGAGACTGACTATTTAAGAAGGTCTCACCGATGAAGAAAATGCTAAGTTGTATTTTGCGGAGTTAGAAGCTCTTAATGAGAAGAGGCTGGAGGCTCAACAAAATCTTGAATGCTATCAAGCCCGGCTATCTCGTTCTTTCAACAAAAGGGTTCGCTTGAGGTGCTTCCAAGTTGGAAATCAAGTCCTTGCAGTAAGAAGACCCATTAGCACTTCTTATAAGTCTGGGGAGAAATTTACCTCGAAGTGGGATGGACCATATGTCGTATAAGAGGCATATTCAAATGGTGCTTACAAGCTTGTCGATATAGATGGCGTGAGGGTTGGCCCCATTAACGCCAAGTTCTTGAAGAAATACTATCCTTGAAGGAAGATGATGCTCCTTAAGGCACGAGTATAAACTGTATGTCTACTCCTGGCCCGCAAGAGTATAAAATGTGAACGGCTTAAAAAAAATACTCACCTAGAACTACGTTGTGACTTGATCCTTTTTACTGAGGTACGTAGGCGCTTGGAATTTCATTCTGAGTTCAGTTACATGAGTGTCAAAAAAAATACATGCCCCCGTTTGATCCGTCGTATGAAAGTAAAGTCTGCATACATCTCAATTAAGTGTCGGAATTATGTCAAATACTTGTGGCTCAATGGGGGCAACCCATCAAAAGAAAAGGAAGCTCTTTCGATAGGATTTGGAATACCCAAAGTTTACAATTGAGGCATAGATCTACCACACGTGCAATTATCAATTATGAAGTTAATTCTTAAGGCATTAAAATTGAAGTTGTAAGTCCAACTGAGTTGTGAGACAAAGACGTGAAGCCAATAAGCAACAATTTTGGAAGAGAAAAGCCAGATCTTAATATGACGACATCAATGCATCAAAATAAGCAAGCAATTCTTAGGGTTGGAATTCAAAGGAAATATTAAAATAAATGTGCAATATAAAAAAAAAAAAAAAAAGAGTTTCCATTATGACTAATAAATCCGACTACTCAATAAAAAGGGTAAAAAAAAGCAACAAGAAGGTTTGAAGGAAGACATATCCTAAGGCTAATCTAAGTATAGCTTATAATTGACTAAATCTTGTAAAGTAGCCTCTAAGACTTGCTTCTTCTTCTCCACGATCTTTGAGGCTTTTGTTGTTATAAGGGAGATATCAGAACACTTGGAAAACTCTTCTTCAACAACTAAAACTTTGGATTCCATCTCTGCAGCTTTTTGCTTGGCAGCATCTCGGCGAGATTTCAACTTCTTCACCTTTTTTCTCGCCTTCTCAAGAGATTTGAAGGCGACATAAACTTCTTCAGATTTCTCATCCCTCTTCCTCAATACAAGCTTAAAATGCTCTTTGGCTTTTAAATATGGCTCTGACTCTTTAATTGCCGTGGTCTTATCAACAAATATGGATCGTTCTTGGTCATAGGAAGCCGCCATCCCAAAAAAAGACCCCAATAAATCCTACAAGGGGGAAATATCTGCCCCCATTCTACTCATGTCATTGAGTATGACTTCGACGTCATCTTCGATAGAAGAAGCACGATTTGGAGTAAGGCCTGCAAGTTTGGTATGGATACTAGCCCAAGCCTTCATGATAAATTCCTTTTTAAGCTCTGAAATGACTTTCTTGCCATAAAAAACAGACATGGTTATTGCTGGTTTCTGGGAAAAGTTTGACTCCACATTTTCTTTGACTTTACCACAAGAGTTAGAAGTAACCTCTTTGGATGACAAAAGTAACTCCCTTGAGTCTGGACCTACTACAGACTCGCTACTATCTTGTGTCTTACTTTGATGAGGATCTTCCAAAATTTGGACATTGTTTGGACGCACCTACAAAGAAAAACATAATATGAGGGGTATATAAAGGCAATCCATATACTGTGAAATGGTAGAAGAGTTGTTATTACCTTCTCGATAGCTGACGGAGTCTTCGATGAACTAGCAAGAATCTCCATATGGGTGTTAGAATCACCTTCCTTTGCCAAGGATGGTTTTACCTTCTTCCAGCAACGATCTCCATGACTACTCTCGCTCTCGTCTTGAGGTGGTTGTTTATTGAAAGCCTGTTGAGTCAGGACAGGCAACTCCTCTTTTTGAATTTCTGCATGTAGAGGTCCCTTAACCATGAATGGAATGACTACCTTAGATTTCAAAACAGAAGGCTTAATCACAATCGGGACCTCCTCACCATGTTCTTGAGGAGTGTCAATAATCGGACCTACAGCGTTCACCAAAGATTGTAAGTTAAATTCGAGAAAGTGTCCATGAACTTTATCCCACCAAGATTTATACGGAGTGGATGAATGTCTTTGCACATTAGGTGTGGCTTTAGGGAAAATTTCTTTTGACATAGAACCATGCAATACGCAAATTCGATGAAATTTAAGGCCTTCATCTAGTGAAGCACTCCGAATATCATTATCCAAGATTCCAGGAAGGCCTTGATAAAATCCAAACTAACGGCTAAATCGGTATGGACTGTATGGATAAAGTATGAATAAACCTCCATATCTTAAAGGGAGTAAGCTAAAATGGAGGCTCATGAAGTAGCTTATCTGTGACTCTTCATTTTTTTCATCATCCACAAAATAACAAGGACTGGACTTGTTTGGCATAGTTGAATTTCAAATAGCAGTATCCCCTTGATGGATGCGCTTTCTGGAAAGCTCTCCATCAAAGTACTTTACCCCGTCTTCTCCTAAATATGCCGTTATCAATGGAATAGATGGTCCATTAGAAAGTGAAAAATGTGTCTGAAAATAGTAAGCAAGCCAACCATACACATAATGGATAGAAAAGGATACTCTAAGTTGCTTAAACTGCGAAGATTTATAGACCCTGTTGAGACCATTATAAATGCTCGATAGGACTGGAACTGCAAGACTGAAAGTTTGCTTATCCACCATCATGGCTACTACTCTAAAAGTTCCCGGGCGAATAAAATATCCATCCTTAGAGGGAAATACAAAAGTGCACAACCAACATGATAGAAACGCTGCCAAATATGTATCAGTCCTATGTTCATACTTCATTCCAAGTGTAAAAAATGTAGCATCATCTGTATTTGACCACTTCACTGCATTCGGAATAGTCCCAGTTAGGTTATGGGTTGACTTCAAGCGAGCGGATTTTTTATCCTTCCTCGATGGAGCTGACTCTTATTTTAATACCATTTTGCACCAAAACTTTATCCACCTGATTATAGGAACCCTCGGATTAGAAGACTCTTCTTCTTGAAGATGTTGGAAAGCTACAAACAAGGATTCACAAGAACGAAGGATAAATCTCTCATTATTTTCATCAATACCTGTAAACTCCTTCGCTTCGGGCACTACTTCTTCATAAGGAAAGCCTCCGATAAGCAGACCTCCAATCTTGTATAAGTCTCAAAGGGATATGGATAGCTATCCAACTGAATTAAGCAATGTTTTAGTAGTCGAACACCAAGACTTAAAGAATGCCTGTAATATGTTGGAGTTTCGATCATAGGTAAACAATGAAGTATAAACGGCATCATATATTTTGGCTGCCTTCAAGGATGGTGCGCTTCTAGCTAATATGTCCTCAGTCCATTCCCAATATCCTTGAGTATGACAATATTCACCGGTTATCTCCACAGTGTCCCCCCAATGTACTTCTCCTTTGAGTACCTGATGTCCTAAGCAAGGAAGGGTGCTCGCAATATTTATTTGACGTTGGTTGGGAGTCCAAATAAGCCATACTTTTACTGACCGATTAGAACCAATGTCATGTTCTGAAGTTCAATCTGACATGTGGAGAGAATTTTGCAATTGTGGCCATGGATCTGCATACCTTCCTGCCATTGGAGTTTCAGTCAATAACTTAGTTAAAACCGTACCATCATCAGCCTCAATTAGAAGATACTTGTTGTTAAAAGATAAAGATGTGTAGTCTCTAAAGTGAATCATATCAGCAAGCTGCATGAACAAAAGAATCTTGGTCAAACACAGAATCAAGGATCAGAAAAAAAATAATACTTGCAAAAATGTAGAAGAATTGAAAAAAAAAGGGAGAGTCTTCAATGTTTTGGCTTTGGTGAAATACAGTCACGTATACTTGAAGTCGAACTTGTTAGGTCTTAAGGTGATGGAGGAAAGGTTAAACCCTTTGCACCTTAAGCTAACCATTGAAAAGGGCCAATACTTAAAGAAGACCATTGGATAAGTGTAATAATGAAAGGGCCCATACTTAGAGAAGACCATCGCATAAATGCATCAGTAAAGGGCCCATACTTAGAGAAGACCATTGCATAAATGCATCAGTAAAGGGTCCATACTTAGAGAAGATCATCAAATAAATACATCGGTGAAAGGGCCCATACTTAAAGAAAACCATACCGTCTTCAAGCAAAGTCTTTCGGTCTTAAGGTGATAGAGGCGAAGTTAAACTCTTACCACCTTAAGCCGGCCAATTATGTGTAAGTCTTTCGGTCTTAAGGTGATAGATGTGTAAGTCTTTCGGTCTTAAGGTGATAGAGGCGAAGTTAAACTCTTACCACCTTAAGCCGGCCAATGGTTGCATATTGTTATTTGTTTCAACCCTACAAAAGAAAAAAGAAAAGAAATCACAAAGGAAAGAAAAAACAATTACCTTGCTCTTGATTTCAATCGGCCATGACTGCTATTGATATCGTGCAAGCTTTGCAGGTATAAAAAAATAGCATGCTTATGGGTATTTATAATAATTGTAGGGCGGTTTATACTCCTAATCCTTGATAATTTAGAGAAAATCATGTCAATTTTGGTAAAAGACGGACTATTGGCGGCGGCGGCTATTAGCAAAAGGCGCAATTAATTTCCTATACAAAGTGGGTCAACCGTTAAAGACTTGGCGGTGGAATTACAAATTCTCATTCTAATGCAAACTTGTATTAATCGGCCACGTCATGCAAATGAATTGTTTGTCTTTGTTTCTTTTAAGAGAAACAAATTTTAAGAAGCATAAGAACGTTATTACTACAAAAGTATTGTTTTTACAATAATGGAAAATAGTGGCCAACTTTGGGACCCACCAACCATTGAGGTAATTATTTTGAAGTCACCATATGCCTGTGTCTGTGATGTCTCATGTCCAATAAAATATATATATATATATATATATATATATATATATATATATATGAAGCAACACTCAAACAATTATTGTTGTCGTATTTTTGTTTTAATCTCATGATATTTGAGATATGTGGGATTAAATGGTAACATGCACCCAAAAAAAAAATGCATCTATTAGCATTTTATGGCGTGCTATAAGTCAAGATGTTTCTAGAATGTTGTCATACTTCAAGACTAGCCTTTAAAAGGTTAAAATATCTCGGCAAGTCTTGAAGTAGGGGGCATTTGTGGGCGATGCAATTTTATTAAATTTAAATCCGTACAAAATTTGAATTATATTAAATTCAAAATATATTAGTCCCGAATAAATATTACGGATTAATATAATTGAATTAATTATTCAAGTCCAAATAGGTATGGATTTAATTAAGGCCCAATATTTATTGGGTTAGTCCTTTAATTTGGGCTACAAATGATGAGCCCACTTTACTAAGCCCAAAATATTGTCATATTCTAGAGGCCCAAATAAGCGTCACGTGTCAAATGACGTGGCATGCCAAGTCAAGTGAAGGAGCCAATAGGACCATGCCACATGTCAAACTGATGCATCAGACCCATGAAATAAAAGCCCATAAAAGGCGCCACATCACTTAAATCTGATTGGTCAAAGGAAGTCCATACTCATCATGATTCTTCCTTTCCTACAACTATAAATAGGGGCCTCATAATTCAGAAAAGGGACCCCCAGAACTCTAACAAGTAGCAAGAGAAAGCTCGTGGATCAAACTCCGCAATTTCTCTAAAAAGCTCAAGCATTCAAATCAAGTTCATCACGATTCAAGATCAAGACCGCAATATTCAAGAACAAGCTCAAAAGCCCTTAAATTCAAGCACAAGTCAAGATCAAGTCCCTCAAATCAAGAAATCAAGTTCAAATTCAAGATCAAGCTCGAACCCCTTGAATTTATATTTGAAAAGGCGAATGAGAGGATTCATAGAGATTGTAACACTCACATTGAAATAAATAAAACGATTGTTGCAATATTTTTCTTGTCTCGAATTATTTATTTTTCGATCTCGAGAATTTTATTGTCCAGCAGCTGTAAAGCACATTCGAGACATGAAAAGTGAAGAGTGTCTTTTCCATCATATCATCATTATTGACCGTCTCTCCACATAGTTTTAATTGAGAAGAAATTCTGAACATGACAGAATTGTATTCATGAACAAACTTGTAGTCTTGAAATCTTAGATGCATCCACTCATATCGTGCTTTCGGGAGGATGGTCATCTTTAAGTAGTCAAACCTTTCTTTTAGGCTATTCCACAATACGAGTGGATCCTTAGTAGTAAGGTACTCAATTTTCAGAACTTCGTCAAGATGATGATGCAAGAAAATCATAACCATAGCACGATTTTGACTAGATGCTGTATTTTATTCTTTATGGCATCTCCAAGACCCATAGTATCTAGGTGGATTTCAGTATCCAACACCCATGAAATATAGTTCTTGCCCGAACTTTGAAGGGCAACGAACTCACACTTTGTAAAATTGTTAGCCATAAAAAAATAAAAAAATAAATAATACCTTAGCCTTCAAATTTAAGACGGTAGAGTCTCGTGCTGATAACATGTTATAAAATAATAAAGAACAAGAAGAAGAGTAGAGAGAATAGAAAGAGTGATTTTTATTTCTTCTCTTGAGGGAATATTTACAATGAAGGAAATCCTTTTATTTATAAGGGGAATTTGCCCCTAGCTTCAATACATCAAATCCTGATAGACATCAAATAGATTCTTGATAGACATCAAATAGATTCTTGATAGACATCAAATAGATTCTTGATAGACATCAAATAGATTCTTGATAGACATTCACTATAATTGATATATACCATAACAATTATAAAATTATAAAATTATAAAATTATAAGTATTCTTTATTTTTTTAATTTATGGATAAAATTAATAGTGGATAAATATTATTAGACGAAGGGAGCACAAAATAAACCCATTATAAAAATAAAAAGAATTCAATTTTTCAATATCCAAAATCATTCACGAAGAAAATTAACAATTTTCCAATTTTGCCCTTTTCCACCTCTACAAGAACACACCCTTTTATAACCCCCTTTCCTCCATTTTCTTCTGCAACAATTCTCTGCACCAAAAAAACATGGAGCCAATAATTACCCAAAATTCAAAATTCCAAACTTATTTGAAAGCATCTGAATACTTTCTTCAACAAAAAGACTTCCAAGAATGTCGTAAATACGCGATTAAAGCGAATGAAATTGAGCCCACACATTCTGCCCCTTCGCAAATACGCATAATAGCTGAAGTGTTGATGCATTCTAATACCGTTAACGAACACCCAAATTACTATTCTGTCCTTAAAGTTCCTAACTACACTCACGATCACCAAGTTATCTTGAACAGTTTCAAGAATGCTACGGAGTTGTTAAACCCTAATGTGAATCGGTACCCTTTGGCCTCTGAGGCTTTTAGGGTTGTAGTTAGAGCTTGGTCGGTGCTTTCGAATCAGATTCAGAAGAACTGGTTTGATGATGAGTTGAGAAAAATGGGAAAAGGTGGGAGGTTTTTCGACCCGACCCGGAAGAGCTGTTTGGGTGATGGTGGTAGGAGCTTTTGGAACCCGACCCAGATGCCCCGTTTTGATAATGGGTTGAAAAGTGGGAGCTTTTTCGGCCCGAACCAGACCCGATTGGATGATGGGTTTAAAACCAATGATAATGGCGGGAGTTTTTCGAACACGACCCAGAAGACCCGTATTGATGATGGAGGTGGGAGCTCTTTGAACCCGACCGCGAAGACCCATATTGACGATCGGCTGAAAACCAATGAAAAAGGCGGGACCTTTTCAAACCCGACCTGGAAGACCCGTTTGGATACATTTTGGACTATGTGTCCATACTGTTACAATGTGTATGAGTTTTTGAAGGATTATGAAGATTGTTCTTTGAGGTGTCAGAATGAAAAATGTAGGAGAGTTCTTCACGCGCTGCCAATTGTTGGCCCACCACCACCACCTGAGGTGGCGGAGAACGGTGAGTATTATTGCTTTGGGTTTTCAGTTTTGGGTACAGAAGGGAAGTCTTTATGGTCACCTTTTGTGATAAATAAGAAGAATGATGATACGTGTGTTGAAATTTCTAATGATGAAGTAGAGGATAGAAATGGAACAAAGGAGGAATCTTTAGGGGTGGAAGATGAATTAATAAACGCTAATGGTGATGAAAAGAATGAAGGGTGTACAAGTTTCGAGACTAAGAGGATAAAAATGATGGCAAAGAGTGTAAACAAGGTGTTGGGGAAAGGGAACAAAGTTAACATGAATGAGATTGTTTATAATGTTGAGGGAAATGACAACTTTGATTTTGCTAATGTGGTGGGAGAAAAGACTAATGAGAACAATAATGTTGAGGGTAATGACAATGATTTTGATATTGGTAATGTGGGGGGAGAAAATACTAAAGAGAACAATAATGTTGAGGGAAATGGTGATTTTGGTTTTGGACAAAATACTTATGATGATAATATTGAGTTTTTTATGGGAGATGATGATGATGATATCACTGTGCACTTGCAAGAACATTTGGATATGGGAGCTCAAGATATTGGGATATTGTTCACTTGAGTAGAAAAATTTAGGAAGTTTTGTCCTCTGTTAATATGTTTTAGTTACTATTAATGGGTGGTGGCAATAATTGGATTCTTGAATAGGTGGATATTGATTCAACAACAACAACATACCTTGTGTATTCTCATAAAGTGGGATCTGGAGAAGTCTAAACTGGTGAATTTGTCGTTGATAGTGATAGGTCTCTTTATTGATCAAAGAGGCAAATATGACTGAAATGGTAAAGAATATAAGTGGACTTTCGTTTCATTATTGATGATTAACATGAACAGCTTTTTGGTTATTTTTAGTACTAATTTTTGTTGTTGATATTTCTCAGGCCTCAGTTTTTTTACTCTCTTGTTTTGTGAAATATTTGTCTTGAGTTCCGGGGTCTATAAGAAATATGGATTAGGTTTCCATACATGCCATCCTTTTTGGACCCTACTTGTGGAAACACACTATATATCATGTCAACATCCTTCAATATCTGTTGAACACTTGAATTTAAAGAAGGTAGGAACTTCTTGTTTACCCTTTTTGTCTGCTATTCTTTCTATTTTATTGCTGCAGCATTTGTTTATCTACTTAATTACCAATTTCTATTGTCAAAGATGATCAACCCCTTTGTAATTAGTTGTTAAAGTTTTGTTTGAATTAGTTGAGGTGTAAAAACACTAGATGATAGAATTATGTCTGAATCTTGATGGATAGAATGATGTGTTGGTGGGGGGGTTAGCAGGTGTCTTGTGGAATTTGTGGAGGTGGCGAAAGCTGACGACATCACAATTGCAAAAAAAAAAAAAAAAATAATAAAAAAAAATTCGTGTTTGAATGTGATTTTATGGTTTTGTAACGAGCTGGAAAGTCACAAGCTTTGCCAAGACGGCCTTTGTTCTCCACTCCTTGTATTTGGGCAGTTAGTTCACCAGTTGTTTTGCCATTTTGTAACACTTCCTTAAGATGCATTTAAGCAGATAGTCTGTCTACTTTGCTATGTTCATTACCTGAGCCGAAGGTCTATCGGAAACAACCTCTCTACCTTCTCAAGGTTGGGGTAAGGCTGCGTACACACTACCCTCCCTAGACTCCCTTGCAGAATTATACTGGTTTGTTGTTCTACTGTTCACTTAGCAGAGCTTGCTTTTAATTCTTGTTCTTCATTCTGCCTGGCTGCATGAAACTCTTCTTAGATCTCTTATTGTTTCAAAAACCAATTACAACAGGAACCCATCTCCTATTAAGTAAAATGATTTTTGAGTTTGTCTTGAAGCTTTACATTACATGAGAGGAATTCCATTGCCTTCACCCTCCAACTGGTGATAACCTAATCTCAAAATCGTTCTTTAAGAAGATCGTGGCACCCTATAATTAATCAAATATGTCGTCAATGTAAAGGCAAAGAATATTTATGCTTACCTCGTGAAGGTAGAGAGTATATTTGAAAGACATAACAAATTGTTCCATAAAAGACCCAAGAGTGCATTATGTATTTATAAAAACATAAATCGTTTTAAGTACATGACTCCCATTACTAACTCTCACGGAAACAAGAGATTACATTCAAAAACTCAATGACGATAAAAATATATAGTACTCCATATGAATAAAAATTAAGAACTAGCATTAAGTATTTGAGGACACTGAGTTAATCAGTACCTGTGCTGATAGAAGGTAGTACATTCTTTTTTTAGAATTAAATGAAGTGCACGCAAGTTACTCGAACACTACAATTATTAGTTTAAGATTTACATAATTGTAACTTTGAAAGATTTTGAAACTTAACTATTATAGTAGTATATAATCTGAGAATTTTAACACTCAATCTATCGAAACTTTAACATCAATTTATAATGCTACTGTTATGGGCAACAAAATTTTATTAAATTTAAATCTGTATGAAATTCAGATTATAATTCAAAATATATTAGTCACAAATAAATGTTACGGATTAATATAATTGAATTAATTATTTAAATCCAAACACATATGGATTTAATTAAGGGAAAAAGACACGGTATAACGCTTTTTTAAAAAAATAGCCCTAGTTTGGGCCTATGGACATAAAATGTCCTGTCGGGTATATTAGTGTCACATAATAGCCATTTTCTATTCTTTCTCGATTTGAGTCATTTTGGTTCATGCCATATTGATACAGTCCATATACATTACTGATACAATTTTCAACCTGGGCCATTCGACCTTTTTCTAAAAATATTTTCAGTTTTTTTTTCTACAAATTTTTTAACTAAAAAATATTCTGTTTTTTTAGTTGTTTAAAAATAATAATTAAATATAATTATATAAAAATGATATAATTGCTATATAGAATATTATCTATATAAGATATATGTATAGAAATTGTATAGTTCTATCAAATATGTATATGTATAAAATATATATAAAAAGTATATAGAAAGTGTATAAAAATTATATAATTATTGTATAAAATGTGTAAAAAAAAATATACAGTTATTGTATAAATTGTGTATGGAAACTATATGATTTTCGTACAGAATATTTATATGTATAAGATATTTATAGAAATTGTATAGAAGGTGTGTAGAAACTGTATAAAACATGCCAGCAAATTGAAAAGTCTAAAAAGTGAAATTTAAATTTCATGGCCATTTTTGTGGAATTTTTTTGATATGAAGTGTCATTTTGTCCTTTTTCCTTTAGTTAAAACATAATTTTTTTGGGCTAGTCCATTAATTTGGGCCACGAATAATGAACCTATCTTGCTAAGCCAAAATATTATCTTATTCTAGAGACCCAATTTGGTGTCACGTATCAAATGACGTGGCATGCCAAGTCAAGTAAAGGAGTTAATAGGACCATGCCACATGTCAAAATAATGCAGCAGGACCAATGAAATTAAAGCCCATAAAATATGCCACTTAAATTTGATTGGTCGAAAGAAGTCTATCTTCACCGTGACTCTTCACTTCCTATAACTATAAATAGGGGTCTCATTATTCAGAAAGGGACCAACAATTCAAACAAGAAGCAAGAGAAAACTCGTGGATCAAACATTAATTTCTCTACCAAGCTCAAGCACTCAAATCCAGTTCATCAAGATTCAAGATCAAGACCGCAAGATTCAAGAACAATCCTAAAAGCCCTTTAATTCAAGCATAGGTCAAGATCAAGTCCATCAAATCCGCAAATAAAGTTCAAATTCAATATCAAGCTCGAACCCTTTGAATTTATATTTGAAAAGGCGGATCAGAGGATTCATAGAGATTGTAACACTCATTTATTGAAATCAATAAAATGATTGTTGCAGTATTTTTCATGTCTCGGTTATTTATTTTTCAGTCTCAAAAATTTTATTGTCCAACAAATTCTGGCACGCCTAATGGGACAATCTCTACCTCTTATCTTAACTTTTCCAACTTCAAAGTTTAAGAATTCTCAATCAACTGCTTCCAAGGCTTTTGATTCCAAATTCTCTACTGAAGTAGAGAGCATCCTTGGCGTTACTTTTGGAAGCTTTGGAGCTGTCATGAGGGGCAGGGCTAGATTGTTAGGACAACAAACACGTCAACTATCATCCGCGCCAACTTTAATTTTTGGATCTTCAACCCCAAAAAGAGCGGGATCCCATACAACTGCTTCAGAACGAGAAAATGATATGCCATAGTCACTTAAGAAGACTCTATCTCTACTTGAGCACTCTGGTTCCAAATACTCTGGCCCAAAGAACGATGGTTGTTCAACCAACGCGTCATCTCCATGTACACCGCTTAACCTAAGCCTTTCAAAAATTAACTTACACGATAATCTATGTTACTCTCCAACATCTCTTGTAATTATGCAAGCAATGGTGACCGATGCCTCATCTGTAGAGGAACAACTTGCAAACCTGATGAGGGCAATTGAAGGTCTAACCAAATATGTGCAAAATCAAGACGCTCAGATTGATAAGTTGGTGAATAGGATGGATGGCTTGATAGACGGAGAGTCTAGCCATGCACCTGGAAAAGCTCTAGAAGTTCACGATACAGAACTTACTGGAAAACAAGCACCACCAACTAAGGAGGTACAAGTTTCTTCAAAGGAAATGATCTCGATTGATCAGTTGAAAGAGTTTATCGAAGGACCCTCAAAGACAAGTATGATGTTGTCACCAAGTCTTCCCTAACATATGCCAAGCCTTACACTGGAAGAATTGATAGCCTCAAAATTCCTGTCGGCTATCAACCTTCAAAATTTCAATAATTTGAGGGCAAAGGAGGCCCAAAACAATATGTCAAAAAACTTTATTGAGACATATAATAATGCTGGAACTTACGGTGACTATCTTGTCAAACAATTTATTCGTTCCCTAAAGAAAAACGCCTTCGATTGGTATACAGACCTTGAGCCTAACTCCGTCGATAGTTAAGAGTAATTGGAGCATGAGTTTTGAAATCGTTTTTATAGTACAAGGCGTATAGTGAGCATGGTAGAGCTCACGAATACTCAGCAAAGAAAGAACGAGCGAGTCATTGACTTTATCAATCGATGGAGAAATGCAAGTCTAAACTGCAAAGACAGGCTCAACGAAACTTCTACAATGGAGATGTGCGTCTAAGAAATGCATTGGGAGTTTTTCTATATCTTGCAAGGAATTAAGACAAAATCCTTTGAAGAGTTATATACTCGTTCTCATGACATGAAGTTGAGAATGCCTTCTGCTGAAAAAGGAGTAGCGCCTATCCACGACCCTCGAAAGGGAAAGGATAAGCAGGATCCCAAAAGATGGGGTAAGTTTGTCCCGACGTGTCTCCTGTGAAGGTCACCATAAAGGTGATCAAGAAGAAAAACGTGAAGATGACTTCTCGAGCATGTCCAAATCAAAAGTTAACTTTAAAGGAGATGCGAGGAAATGAATACCTCTTCCTTGATTTTGATATTGCTGAGATTTTCAATGATGTCCTTGAGCATAAGCTCATTGAACTTCCAGAGATGAAGCAACCGACGAAGCTGGAAAGACCAATGACCCAAATTATTGCAAGCATGACAAGTCTTCAATTGATAAAGGTGATGATGAAGGTTGGACTCTGGTGACTAGGTGCAGATGCAAGAAGGAGAGTCTACTAAAGGAGTCGTCCGAGCAGCCAACTAGAAGGAGGATAGTTCAGAAATAGAGGAAACAAAGGCTGATTGAGCTTCTGAAAAAAACGAGGGTAATAGAGATTCACTACCAAAAAATATAACGTCTAGTGACTTTGAAAGAATTCTTACCAAGTTAGTTCCGTGTAATGACTGCTCAAGTCAACCTTGAGGCATCTTGTTTTAATACTATCAAAGAGGGGGCAAAGGGTGAAAATGTACCCATAGAAGTTCCTTTATCTTCTGAAAAGCTTGGCAAACCTCTTAGCCAAGAGGCGTATGTATGTTATACAAAAATCACATTTTCAAATAATGATCTTTTGCTTGGTGAAAACCTACATAATCGTCCCTTATAAATGGTGGGTCAAATTCTAGGAAATAAGATAAATAGAATTTTGATAGATGAGAAATCCAGAGTTAACATCCTACTGATTCTCATAATGAAGGAACTTGGCATCACTACTGACGAACTTGTCGAAATCTGTTTGATGATCCAGGGCTTCAACCAAGGGGGTCAGAGGGCCATGGGATCTATCAAGTTGGGGATTCGTATGGACAATTTTTTATCAAATGCGTTGATGTATGTGATCGATTCAAAGACCATATAACATATTGCTTGGTAGGCCTTGGGTACACGAGAAAAAAATTATATCATTTTCTTACTATCTATGCTTGAAGTATCTTGAAGACGGAGTGGAAAGAAAGGTAGTAGCCGATGATAAGCCATTCACTGAAGTTGAATCGCACTTTGCTAATGCAAAATTCTACTTAAAGAATTATGTTGTGAATGAGAAAAGGGTTGAAGATGTCACCAAGACCAAGTGTAATGATCTTCCATCTAAGAAGGTCGTGGTGACTGTTGAAAAAGTCGCCACCAAGAAGCCTCTTGTAACAACCCGATTTTTCTGTAACCGAAACGTCACACGATGCTCACGATCCCGAAGGACGACAAGCCAACCCTCTACTGATATCTGTACCTCAACACTGCATAATATAGATAATAAATGTGGAAACTGGCCATAAGGTTCAAAACATCTAAAAGTACTCAAAAACTAAAAATTGAATTCTGATACATCTGTCTGAAAAGCCTCTAAACTGTCTGAACTGTGGAGTTGATGGGACATGTCCCCAACTAACTCCGTTTACTGAAAATAAACAAAGTCTGAGGAAATAATAAACAAGGATTATTCTCGAATGAGGAGGGCTCACTTCTACGCCTACTGCTACTGACTGGGACTGAACAACTGAGGGAACTCTGGATCTCGTGCCTCCTATGGTGTCAATTAAAAAAACCATAGCGCAAATGCGTCAGTACGGGAATGTACCGAGTATGCAGATGAGGTAAGGCTAAATGCAAGGTCTCAGGCATGAACAATTACTTAACTGGATAATCATGAGAGTACCGAACGAGAACACATACATGAATGCACAACCATAATCACAATTATCGTAACTCTAAATACAGAAACTCGGATACTGCTTTACTGACATCTGAACTCACCACTAGCACTGAGATTCTAAATTACTGAATCATTTGATAGTGATAACTGATTAACTGGATAGACTCACATCAATGCTTGAATTCTGAGCTCACTACTCTCGACTGACGAAATCGGAGATCAACCTCTCTAACGGATGATTCCAGAATCTATTATCAACGATAAGAAAATGATCATGTCTGAATCTGACAACAAGAATACTCAATTGAATCTGAGACTGAGATCAAGCCTATCTATCGGGAGATCTCTGGATATGATACTGGATAACTGTATATGAGACCCAGCCTATCTGACGGGTTATTTATGAATCAATGGAACTATCTGAGTTCCTCACTGAGATAGATGACTATATCTAACAGTCCGGATTTCTGAAGATTGATACTGCAACTGCAACTGTGGGAAGTAGTTACTTAACCGACATGCCCCAACCTCCCATAGGTGGGGTCAAACCTGTAACCCCATCTGGAAGGGTGTCAATACCGTGCCACGGGTAAATACCTCTCTGGTCAAGCCTCTCTGGTGGTTGACCCTCACAAAAAGTCGGCCTAAGGCAATATAATAGTCAAACCTCTCTCTACGGGTAACAACCTCTACTGACGGTGACTCCTGCATCCTGCGTTGGCTATGCAATTCTGGAGTTCAGGGATTGCTCCTAACGACTCAGCCCCTCTCTCTGACGGGGAGCCACCATACCTTCCCTCACTCAGTTTTAGCTCCTACTTCCAACTGAAAGACTCTGAACTAAATTCTCAACTGAACACAAACTGAACTAAATCTGATACTGTTCACGTTTCTCAAATGATCTGACTGAGTTAAGCTAAATTCTCTTGGTTCCGTATCTGACGGAATACTACTGAATCACGATATCTAACTGACGATACAGAGTTTTAATAGAGTACTCGATTACTACAGAGTTCAGAACCGAACACTTGAATACTACTAGATCTGAGCTGGGTACAGAACTGAGGCTAGATTACTAGCGATATTGAGATTACGGCGATTACAGAGATTACTGAGATTTCTTAAGTTCTATATCTGTCTGAGAATATAAAGTCTATAACTTGTTGAGTTCTAAGAATTATGGCTCGACTGGAATTATCGTGAAAACTAACACGGGCTCTAGACAACAGCTAAATTATCGGGTATAAATACCCCCGGACTCGATAACATAAAAGTAAAACATAACCATTCTTGAATAATCAACACCATGGACAATCATTCACCATCACAATCACTAAGACATCACTTCAAGCATTTAGGAATCTTAAAAATGTAATAACATAGGGGGGAGGGAGAAATATGCTATTAGATTATACTCCATTCAACAAGGCCTTGCATCAAGCACTTCGCATATATTTAAGTATTGGCATGAACCGAAGAACACATAATTGGGGAACTTCATGCTATCATGCTACAACTCATTCACTAAGGCTTTTTAACAAACACTTGGCATACATAGGCTTACACACAATTGGGGATTTCTAATCAACATGCTAGAACGGCTCTAATTCCTTCACATAAGCATTTTATCAAACATATGGGGAGCAAGCTTTGATTATTCAATAATTTCTGCACCTAATTAACATGAACATATCACTTAACAAGAAACTTGAAGATGGTTTATTTGAACATCACATGAATATCACATACTAGGGTTAAAGCTTGAAAACCTTGAAAACAAACATGAATCACAACTCAATAATAGCATGAACATCAATTTCAAATCACATGAATTATGAAAACTCATAAACATAAAAGCTTTGAAATTTAGAAAAGGGTTCTTGAGCTTCTTGGATGAAAGGGACCCAAGAATCTACATCTACATACCTTGGGGGAACTCTTTTCTTGAAAGCCCTTGGAGAGATTCTTGATTTCTCTTGATCTCTATTGATTTTGCTTGAAGAAAAAATAAGGGTTTTGATTTTATAAAACCCTAGTTTTGATGTTGAAGATTGAAAATGAGGCTGAGAGCCTTTTATCAGGTATATATAGGGGCTGAAAAGAATGGGAAAAGATGAAAAAGCCCTTGGAATTAAAATCCAAAACTGGAAGAATCCCAGTTTTTCATGCTGGTGCAACGCGCCATAATCACGCCAGCTCACTGGAAATTGGACAATTGGCAAACTGCTTGACGGTACGACGCGGTGGAAATCGCGTTGCCACCTTGGTTGCGAACTGGAAAGGCACTGCGACACGGTGGAATCGCGTTGGTGCACTGAAAATTGATAATTCTGAAATTAATCCTTGGCGCGACGCGCCAAAATTGTGGAGGCTCACTGGATTTTGACAATTGCCATTTTGGCTGGCTCCGCGAAGCGCTAAAGTGTCAGGTGGCACACTGTCTCACTAAAATGGCTCTAACTCTTTGCCTGAGTGTCGGAATTAGGCAAATCTGGTATCGATGAAAAGCTTATTTAATTATCTATATGACAAAAAATTGGTATTGGGGAAATTCTATATGGTTTAAAAGACTTCTAACTTGGGAAGATACTTCTCAACCTTTTAGGGCCGGATTAACACTTTACTGAACACACTCTAAGGCTCAGACTATGAGACAATTTTTTAGGGTCTTACATCTCTCTCCACTTCGAATAAAAAAAATGTCACATCCACGAAAAATAAGGCAACTCTTATTCTCCGTTATGTACCAAAAGTAAAAAACAGAAAGATCACTCGTCTGATTCTCAAGATAATATGCTAAAGAGGCTAACTCTACCTATCAGGTGAATTGACGCAATAAATCCATCCTCAAGGCTACTTGGAGAGTCTGTGGCTCAATATTCTCCACAAGATGTGACATTCCTTGTAAAGCATACAAAAGAAGGCTTTGATCCAAATGTTTACAAATTATTTGTAAAGGCGGGATACAATCCAAATGAGCCATCGAGGTTGGATAAAATTACGTCAGAAAATACAACCAGGCAGGCATGTGAAGGCCTAGGGTACATGCCACCACCTCTAGTTCATATCTCGATAAGAAGAAAAAATAGTAATTATATCACTATAGAATAAGAGTCTACTACATCCAATAAAAGGCCTTCTAACTTTGATTGATTGGGAAAATCAACTACAAGAACTTCTATTTTTGAGAGGTTGGGTCCACTAAATACCAAGAAAAGCAGCAAACATCGGAGGAGTTGTCTAAACAAAACAAAACACTCTTCACCTAAAATCCAGAAGGATTTCCAAAGTTTGATTCTTTTTAGAATGAAGCGACATAAAAATGTTGGTTTCATGCAAGGATGTGTTAAAAGAAAAAGCACATACTGTGGTTTATACCCAAAAGTATGAGGAAGATGGAGAAAGTGTCCGCTTCTCATATCCTGTTACAACCCAAAATGAGAATGATGTCTCATCTCAAATGAAAGTTGATGAAGAGATGAAAGATACTTTCTGGTGTTACCATATATCTATAAAAAAAAGACCCTCAAGAGGAGGAAGATGTTGGAGTTGCTCCATCAGAACTTGAAGAAGAAGTGAAGACTACAGTAGACCCCTTGAAGGAAGTCAACCTTGGTATTGATGAAAACCCAAGACCAATATACCTGAGTTCCTTCTAAAAAAAAGATGAAGAAATTACTTATATGGACATACTTAAAGAATATAGGGATGTTTTTGCTTAGAGTTATAAGGAAATACCTGGCTTATATTCGAAAGTAGTAGTCCATTAATTGGTAGTCAAGAACGGTGCTCATCCTGTTAAGCAAGCTCAAAGACATTTTAGGCTAGAATTGGTTCCATTGATTGAAAATGAGGTTAACAAGCTCATCGAAGCCGTATTTATTCATGAATTCAAATACCACACATGGATTTCAAGTATTGTCCCAATACGGAAGAAAAATGGCCAAATTTGAGTTTGTTCTAATGGTGCTCGTCCCCATACCAGAGATGATAATTGATACCACCACTGGTTATGAGGCAATGTCTTTTATGGATGGTTTATTCATCTATAACCAAATTTGCATGAGGCAATGTCTTTCATGGATGGTTTATTTGGCTACAACCAAATTTGCATGGCGCCAAAGAATGAAGAGCTCAGTGCATTTCGTACGCCCAAAGGTATTTATTGCTACAAAGTGATACCTTTTGGTTTAAAGAACGCTGACACCACTTATCAAAGGGATATGCAAAACATTTTTGATAGCTTACTCCATAAAATGTTCAAATCTATGTAGATGACCTAGTGGTGAAGTCAAGAAAGAGAAACGACCACTTAAAAGATCTAAGAATAGTATTCGAGTTTCTTCGAAGATATCAACTTAAGATGAATCAATTGAAATATTCCTTTGTAGTTTCTTCTGGAAAGTTCCTTGGCTTCATTGTATGACACCGAGGCATTTAAATTAATCAGGCCAAAGTCGATTTAATTTTGAAGATGCTCGAGCCTCGAAACATTCATGAGTTAAATAGTCTTCAGGGAAGGCTAGCATATTTAAAGAGGTTTATCTCGAACCTGGCCAAAAAATGTCAACCATTTAACTGTCTCATGAAAAAGGACACTCTTTTCGAATGGGACCAAGCTTGTAGTAAGGCCTTCGAAAGTATCAAATCATTCTTGATTAAGCCTCCAGTTCTTGCGGCGCCTATACCTAAAAAACCGTTAATACTCTACATCACAGCACAAGAAAGGTCAGTTGGAGCACTACTAGCCCAAGAAAATAGTGAAGGAAAGGAACACTCCCTTTACTATCTTAGCATAATGATGACACCAAATAAGCTAAATTATTCTCCAGTCAAAACTTTATGTTTGGCGTTGGCCTTCTTAATCCAAAAAATGAAACACTAATTTCAAGCTTTTATCTTTCGTCTTGTGTCTAGGGCAAATCCCATCAAGTTTGTAATATCAAAACCAGTCTTTAATGACCGACTTGCAAGGTGGTACCTTTAATTTCAATAGTTTGAAATTGTGTACATCCCCGTAATGGATGTAAAAGGACAAGTATTAGCGGACTTCTTGGCAGACCACCCGATTCTCGATGATTGGGAATTGACCGATGAACTGCCTGATGAAGATGCAATGGTTTTTAAAGTTAGATGTACATGGAAAATGTATTTTGACGGTGCCACATAACGAGATGAAGCTGGTGCTGGCATAGTGTTTGTCACTCCACAAAGAGAGGTCATCCCATACTCTTTTACCTTGACTAATCATTGCTCCAATAATATTGCTGACTATCAAGTGCTAATACTCGAACTTGAGATAGTTGTCGACATGAAGCAACTATAACTATAAGTCCTTGGTAATTCCCAATTGGTGATCAAGAAGTTTTTGGGAAGCTATAAAGTCAGAAAGCCTAAGCTACGACCATATCATGATTACACACAAAAGTTGATGGTATGGCTTGGAGAAGTAACCCTCCAGCATATGCCAAGGAAAGAAAATAAGCAAGATGATGCCCTAGATGCTCTGGCCTTAACTTAACTCTTCTGAATCAGACACTAGTTACTATCCACCAAGAATGGGTAGTACTGCCATCGTATGAGGATGAAGATGTAGAAAATAAGGTTGAATACCTCATCGTCATGTCTGCAGCTGTAAAGAAAGATTGGCGACAACCTATCATTGACTATTTATGTTATGGGATACTTCCAGAAGATCCAAGGAGAAGGACTGACATTCGTTGTCGTGCACCTCACTTTCTTTACTATAAAGACACGCTATACAGAAGATCGTATGAAGGAGTAGTCTTGTGATGTTTGGGAGATAAACAAGCAATTCAAACTTTCCAAGAAGCGCACTCGGGAGTTTGTGGATCGCATCAGTCTGGATCAAAACTCTATTTTCACAATAAAAGAATGTGATACTATTGGCCAACGACGGTGAAAGATTGCTTGGACTATGCTAGAAGATGCAAAGCTTGTCAATTCCATGCAAATTTCATGCATCAACCTTCTGAAGTATTACACCCAACTATAGCATCCTGGCTATTCAATGCTTGGGGAATGGATGTTGTTGGGCCACTACCAAAATTTTTTGGTGGACACTTATACATCTTGGCCGCAAGAAATTACTTCTCAAAATAGGCTGAAGTTGTTGCTCTCAAAGAAGTAAATAAGGAGAATGTTGCAAATTTCATTTGAGTGAATATCATCTACCGCTTTGGAATCCCTCAATATATAATAACCAACAATGGCAAGCCATTTGATAACAAGCTGATCAATAAGATTTGTGATCTCTTTTGTTTCAAGCAGCGCAAGTCTTCTATGTACCATGTTGCCACCAATGGTCTAGCTAAAAAATTTAATAAGACTTTATGCAATCTGTTGAATAAAGTCATCTCCAAATCCAAACGAGACTAGCATGAACGACTGGAAGAAACTTTGTGGGCATATAGAACAACTTACCGTACACCGATGCAAGCAACCCCATACTTACCTTCTTTTGGAGTCGAAGCAGTTCTATTACTTGAGCGTTAAATACCTTCTTTAAGAATGACTAATCAAGAAGGTCTCACCAAAGAATAAAATGCTAAGTTGCATCTTGCGGATTTAGAAACTCTTGATAAGAAGAGGCTGGAGGCTCAGCAAAATCTTGAATGTTATCAAGCCCGTCTATCTCGTTCGTTCAACAAAAGAGTTCGGTTGAGGTGCTTCTAAGTTGGAGATCAAGTTCTTGTAGTAAGAAGGTCCTTTATTACTTCTCGCAAGTCTGGTGGAAAATTTACCCCAAAGTGGGACAGACCATATGTCATACAAGAGGCATATTCAAATGGTGCTTATAAGCTTGTCGATACAAATGGCTTGAAAATTGATCCTATCAAGGCCAATTTCTTGAAGAAGTACTATAATTGAAGGAAGATGACACTCCTTAAGGCATGATTATAAACTACATGTTACTCCTGGCTTGCAAGAGTATAAACTGTGTACGACTCAAAATAAATGTCCACTTGGTTAAAAACCTTGAAAGAGGCAGTCTAGAAAAAAGTTAGGACGCAAAAAAAAAGAAAAAACACTCACTCAGAACTACGTTACGACTTGATCCTCTTTACTGAGGTACGTAGGCGCTTAGAATTTCATTCTGAGTTCAGTTACATGAGTGTCAAGAAAATACATGTCCCTTCTTGATCGGTCATATGAATGTTAAGCCTGCATACATCTCAATTAAGTTTTGAAATTATTCCAAATACTTGTGGCTCAATGAGGGAAACCCATCAAAAGGAAAGGAAGCTCTTTCAATAAGATTTGGAATTTCGAAGCCTGCAGTTTGAGGCGTAGATCTGCCAAACATACAATTATCAAGTTTGCAAGTCAAAAGATTTAATTCTTAAGGCTTCCAAAATAAAGTTTTACATCTAACCCGGTTGTGAGACAAAGACACGAATAGTTAACAAGTTTGAAGAGAAAGCCAGAGTTTAATACTATAACATCAATACATCAAAATAAGCAAGCAATTCTTGAAGTTGAAATTCAAAAGGAATATTAAAAGAAATGTGAAATATAAAGAAAAAGAGTTTTTATTACAAGTAATAGATCCAACAACTCAATAAAAGGCTAAAAGAAAGCAACAAGAAGGATTCAAGGAAAGGAAACATCTCCTAAGGCTAATCTAATTATAGCTTGTAATTGACTAAATCTTGTTAAGCAGCCTCTAAGACTCGCTTCTTCTCCACCACGAACTTTGAGGAATTTGTTGTTCCCAGAGAGACATTGTAATGCCCCAAAATTTGATTCTCGAGATGCCACACGGTGCTCCAAACTACAAGTAGTCCTGAGCTAATCCTGGATGCCTTTTACTAAATTTGAATCTAAAAATAGGGGGAGATGAATATAAAATTATAATAAATACGGAAAAACTATCTGAATTATCTCAGTATGTTTGAAAATAGTAATCTCATCAATCAGACAAAAAAAATACTGAAAATGTGAATACTGCAACTAAAATCTAAAACTGAATCTAATAGTCCGACATGCCTGTACTGACTGAAAATAGAGAGTCACTGGGATAGGCCCCAGCTGACTCAAACTATCTTAAAATAGTATAATGGTTTATAATAAAAACCAACAGTATATCTGTAAAGCTAAATCTGTAATCTGAATCAGTAAAGTGGATTTCATAGCTATTCTGAGACCAAAAGGTCAAATCTTTATCAATAATCTAAAAATAAATCTAGTCATAGGGTGCTTATAGCACAACAAATCTTGAAATAGCAATCTTTAATTATGGCTTAATGACCCATACATCAAACTCATGTTAAAATATCATAATGTTCATGCTTGGTGATGTAAACATTTATAAATCAAATTAAAATCTGGAATTTCTGCAATATGCATGAAAATATGAACAAAATTATGTAATTCAACTTCTAGATCACTGCAAATTTCATAAGCTTGTAAATAACAATAATGGGTATAAATCCTAACATGAATTTCATGGGAAATCATATAATATTCAATAAATTTATAATTAAAATAAGTTTTTGGTCACAAGGATAAAAGGATTATCCTTATGGAAAACCCCACATACCTTAATTGATGATATTAGATGAAAAGCTTGAATCTTGGACTCCTATGGTATGTTTGGAGATGATTTCTTAGAGTTATTGAATTGGGAATCCTAAATCTTGAATTGCTTTGGAGAATTAATGAAGGACTTGGATTGCTTGGTGAGTAAGCGTCGATGATCTGGGGTTTTGTTTAAGAGTATTTTGATGAAAAGTGAGTATAATATGCTTAGGATGGATTAAAAAATCTGTTATTCACGACTTTGGGCTAGAGAAAAGACCAAAGTGCCACTTTTAAAATTTTACTCGGACGGGAAAAAATTCCGAAATCAGCCTATGGCGCGACGCGTCGTTATCGTGGTAACCTACCAGAAACTGCCAACAGGGATCTGGAAAATCTCAATGACGCAGAGCTATCACGGTACGCTTCTGGATTGCCATTTTGGCCACCTCCGCGACGCGCCACAATCGTGGAGGCTCACTGAAAAGTGAAAATTGTGAAATGGGACATCACCACAATGCGGTGTAATCGCGAAGTCTTACTGGAAATTGAAAATTGTCATTTAAACTGTATCCTTGATGCGCTAGTGCCTGAAATGATGGTGTTTACAACTTGAACTTAAAATTGCCATAACTTCTCGTTCGATTATCGGATTAAGACGAATCTTATATCGTTGGAAAGCTAATTTAATTTCCTATATATTGAAGGGTCTAAATATAAAAAATTCTACATGTTTGAAAAGTCATTCTCTCTTGAAACCAATGCTTGACATTCTCAATGCAAAATTGAAATAGGAAAAGTACGGGGTGTTACAATATCTCCCTATTGGAAATATTCATCCTCGAATATGGCTAGTTAGACTAAGAATACTAAGGAATCTAAGGATATATGATAGCATGGACAACTGAAATAAATTGAGAAACTTAATCTAAATCATTATGAGCTAATTCTGTGAGTGCATGAACTTACATGAGGACAACTATATAGCTGACTCTGTGAATAGAAAAGAACTTAATTAAGGAAAAGTATTACCTTTGACTGAATCTAAATTTGCGGAGAAGAGGTGAGGGTAATTGGCTCGCATATCTTCTCCTGCTTCCCAAGTGGTGCCCTGAATAGACTGATTCCTCCAAAGAACTTTAACCAAGGGAACTTATTTGTTCCTAAGTCTACGGATTTGATGATCTAAAATCTCAACTGAAATCTCTTCGTATGAAAGGTTGTTCTGAATATCTGAGCTTTTTAAAGGAACTACAATGGTAGAGTTGCTGATGCACTTCTTAATCATAGAAATATGGAATACAGGATGAATGACTGACAAGTTTGCAGGAAACTCAAGCTCATAAGCCACTTTCCTAACACGACTCAGAATTCTATAAGGGCTAACATACCAGAATGGGGTAAACCATTCACAAAATCCATATTCAACTCATCCCACTTCCAAGTAGGGATACCAAACTCTTGAAACGCACCACCAGGTCTTTGGAGCTCATTCTTAACCTGTTGACAAGTTTCACACTAGGCTACAAACTCTGCTATATCTCTTTTCATACCACTCCACCAATAGATTTCCCATAAGTCGCGGTACATCTTGGTGGCTCCAGGATGGATAGAATAACGCGCACCATGTACTTCTTCCATAATCCGCCACCTGAAATCATCAAAATAAAGCACACATAATCTACTCTGGTATCTCCACACACTATCTCCCCCTTAGGAGAAAACCTCTATCTTTTCATCATTAACTGACTCCTTCAGTTTGACCAACTTAAATCCTTGTCTTGATTCTCCTTCACTGTCGAAACTAGGAAAGATTCGGAACTACTCTAAACCCAAACATTCCCTTCAGCTAAATCAACCAACCAAACACCTAATCTAGCCAAACGATGAACTTCTCGAACTAAATCTTTCTTATCTTTCTCCACATGAGTAATACTGCCCATATACAATCTAATAAGGGTGTTTGCCACTACATTGGCCTTGCTCGGATGATACAACAAACTCATATCATAATCCTTCAACAATTCTAACCACATTCTCTAACGCAGATTCAACTCTCTCTAGCTAAACACATACTGCAAGATTTTGTGATTCGTTACCACATCAACATGCACACCATACAAATAATGTCTCTAGATTTTCAATCCAGACATAACAACATCTAATTCAAGATCATGACTTGGGTAGATCTTTTCATGAGGCTTAAGTTGTCTAGAGGCATAGGTTATGACCTTACCTCTCTGCATCAAAACACAACCTCAATGAACTCTGAGGCATAACAATAAACCTCAAAACCATCTGTACCATTAGGTAATGCTAAGACTGGGGCTGTAGTGAATCGAGTCTTCAACTCCTGAAAACTCCTCTCACAGAAATCTGACCACTGGAACTTAACTTTTTTTTGGGTCAATCTAGACATAGGAGACTCTATGGATGAGAAACCTTCAACAAAACGTCTATAATAACCGACTAGACCCAAGAAACTCCTAATGTCTAATAGAGAGATAGGTATAGGCCAATTTCTTATGGCTTCTGTCTTTTGGGGATCAACTCTAATACCCTCACTGGAAATGACATGACTAAGGAAAGCTACTGACCTTAGCCAAAATTTGCATTTCCTAAATTTGGCGAACAATTGGTGATCTCTAAGAGTTTGCAACACAATTCTAAGATGGCCTGCATGGTCATCCTCACTACGGGAGTACACAATGATATCATCTATGAATACTACGACAAATATGTCAAGATACCATTTGAGAACTTGGTTTATGAGGTCCATGAAAGCTACTGGGGCATTGTTTCGCCCGAAAGACATGACTAGAAACTCAAAATGACCATAATGGGTTCTGAAAGCTGTCTTTGGGATATCACATTCCCTTATTTTAAGTTGATGATAGCCGGATCTAAGGTATATCTTTGAGAAATAACTTGCACCTTGGAGTTGATCAAACAGGTCATCAATTCTAGGGAGAGGGTATTTGTTCTTGACCGTGACCTTATTTAGCTGACGATAGTTAATGCACATTGGCAAAGAACCATCTTTCTTTCGCACAAATAGGACGGGATGGCCCCATGGAAAAATACTAGGCCTTATGAAACCTTTATCTAAAAGATCTTTGAGTCTTTTTTTCAACTCCTTAAGATCGGTGGGAGCCATATGATATGGAGGGATAGAAATAGGTTGAGTATCAGGAAGAAGGTTAATATCGAATTCTATCTCTCTATCGGGAAATACCCCTAAGAGATCTTCTGGAAGAACTTCATGAAACTCATTGACCACTCGGACGGACTGAATTGTTGGAGTCTCAGACTTTGTGTCTTTGACTCAAACTAGGTGGTAAATACAACCCTTGGATATCAACTTTCTGGCCTTAAGATAAGATATGAAATGACTCTTGGGAGACACTGAATTACCTGACCACTAAAAGACTGGCTCATCTGGGAATTGAAACTTCACCACTCGGGTGCAGCAATCTATGGTTGCATAACAAGAATGGAGCCAATCCATACTAAGAATAAAATCAAAATCAACCATATCTAACTCTATTAAGTCTGCTAACATGACCTCATGAAGGACAGTGATAAGACACTTTCTATAAATCTACTTGGCAACAACTGACTCACCTACTAGGGTAGAAACCAAGAAAGGATCAGGGATCTTTTCAGAACTTACCTCAAAATTTACTTCAACTAATAGGGTAACATAAAAGAAACTCAACCCAGGGTCTAAAAACACATAAACATCTAGATGAAAGACACGAAGCATACCAGTAACAATATCTGAGGAATCTTCCTGCTCCTGGATGGATGGTAAAGTATAGAACCTATTCTGGTGCTGACCGCCACCAGTACAGGATGAAGTGCCCTAAGGAGAGGCTAGGTGACCTAGAGGAGCTGGTTCACTAGTAGCCTAAGTCTGGGGGAGGACATCCTTAGTTCCCTGTTTAGCATGCGAGCACTTTTTGATTCTGTGACCAATCTGGCCACAACCAGAACAACCTTTCTGACCCTACAAATATTCACCCGTATGATTTTTATAATACTTAGCACATGGGGTGTGATTTCGCTTCCCACTCATACTATTCTGAGATCTGGACATAGACGACCTACCCCACTGCTCCTATCTGTTCCTGGGTGTGGAAGCACTGGCTTAAGAAGGTGTGGGCAAAGATAAATGATTCTGAAATTGAGAATGATTTTCTACTTGAGATATAGCCTGGCCATAATCAAACTGCCCTGTTCTAGCCTTCTTATTTACTCTCTCTCTTTCCTTCAACTTTTCTGCCTTAATCTGCTGAGCATGCATCATCAACCTTGCAAGATCCATGTCTCTAATGAGCATAGCAGTCCTACACTCCTTAACTACCAACCCAGACACACCAGTCACAAACTTACTCATTCTTGACCTAGGGTCAGCTATCTGATCCGGGGCATACATAGACAACTGGTTGAACTTGAGGCAATACTCCTTCACTGACATTGAGCCCTACCTCAGGTTCATGAACTCTTCTATCCTGGCTTCCCTTATCTCACATGGGAAGAACTTATCTAGAAACGTATCCTGAAACACCTTCTATGTCATGGCAACTACATTCTCCCTTCTACTTTTCTTCCACATTACTACCCAATCATAAGCAATATCCTTTAACCTATAGGATGCCAACTCTACACATTCTTCTAAAGAAATATGTATAATCTGGGTGATATTCTTCACCTCATCTAGATAAAACTGTGGGTCCTCACCTGCCTTCGACCTAAAGAATTTTGGTGGGTTTATTCTCATAAAATCTTAAATTCTTACTGTGGTTAAGTCCTCATTTTGCTGAAGTGGGACTGCAGCCTGACGATTTCCCTAAACATTAGCTGTCACAGCTTGGGCTAGTACCTGAAAGGCAGTCTGAAACTCTACATGTGACACATTCTCATTCAAAGGATTTGCGAGCTGAGATTGCTGGTTATCATTTCTGTGTGCATTAGCTTGACGAAGAGGCATTTTCTGTCACGTGAAAGCACGAGTTAGAAGCAGATAGAGACACTAAGTGCATGATATATCATGAAAGAAAAGATGATTTCCTAAAACACTCTATACCCTCTTACTTATAGATATGGCGCGCTTCACACCGATGATCAAGACTCTATGTAACGCGGCTTGTCTGACTCCCTAGGACTCTCTAAATATTAGGATCTGATACCAAGTTTGTAACGCCCTAAAATATTGTTCCTGGGATACCACACGATGTTCTAAACTACAGTAGTCTTGAGCTAACCCTGGTTGCCTTATACTAAATCTGAATCTCAAAATAGGGGGATACGAATATAAAATCATAATAAATGTGGAAAAACTTTCTGAATTATCTGAGTATGTATGAAAATACTAATCTAATCAATCTGACAAAGGAAAAACTAAAAAATGTGAATACTGCAACTAAAATCTAAAATTGAATCTAATAGTCTGATAAGCCTCTACTGACTGAAAATAGAGAGTCACTGGATAGGCCCCAGCTGACTCAAACTGTATGAAATGAATACTTAATTGCCTACTAATAAACTGGAAATCTGAATAGTTAAGTCCCCAAACTATGAGGACTCACCAACTGCAGAGATGTAGATGAGATGCTCGAAAATCACTTACGTTGTTGAGACTGAGCACCTAAACCTACATTATGAGACAATGTAGCACATAGACGTATATATGGATTAGTACTTTGGGAATGTACTAAGCATATGGGGTGGAATGCAATAAGTAAGCAATATCATCACAATTTATAAAATCATGCATGCTAAAGGTAAATGACTCACAAAGGCTAGAGTAATTTGAAAACTAAAGATCATAAATCATGAACAAGAAAGTATATAGTATAAAACTTGTGAGCCATTACACTTAGTTCTGAAATCTTTATTCTGTTCTTATTCTCAAATCATGCAGGCTAAGTAAAATCTGTAAGTTTGTATCTGAAGGATTATGTAAAGCAATATTTTAAACTCAAGAATTTTAAAGCTGTAGAGAAAATACTTTATCTTAGGGGTTTAGAAATCTGAAAACTTATTTTGCATGGGAGACTCTTCTAACCAACATAAACCATGTGAGCATTCATGGAGTCCAACGTTCTTGTCCCCCTAAGGAGGAATCCTCACATTGGGGAGAGGAGTCATACTCTTGCCATAGAGTATAACCTATCTAAGTGATCACATATCTATCATCCACGTAGAAGTGGGAACAATTTGAATCCTATGTTGGCACGTAGTTCTGGGGTATGAAACCATTATAACGTACCCAACTCGGTGCTAAATACTACTCCCACTAAATCTGTATGCTCATCCTAATGGCAATCTACTTTAAAATAGTATAATGGTTTATAATGAAAACCAACAGTATATCTATAAAGCTAAATCTATAATCTGAATCTGTAAAGTGGATTTCCTAGCTATTCTGAGACAAAAAGGTCAAATCTTTATCAATAATCTGAAAAGAAATCTAGTCATAGGGTGCTTATAGCACAACAAATCTTGAAATAGCAATCTTTAATTAAGGCTTAATGACCCATGCATCAAACTCATGTTAAAACGTCATAATGTTCATGTTTGGTAATGTAAACATTTATAAATCAAATTAAAATCTGGAATTTCTGCAATATGTATGGAAATATGAACAAAATCATGTAATTCAACTTCTAGATCACTGGAAATCTCATAAGCTTGTAAATAACAATAATGGGTATAAACCCTAACATGAATTTCATGGTAAATCATATAATATTCAATAAATTTGTAATTAAAATAAGTTTTTGGGCACAAGGATGAAAGAATTATCCTTTCTGAAAACCCCACATACCTTAATTGATGATCTTAGATGAAAAGCTTGAATCTTGGACTCCTATGGTGTCTTTGAAGATGATTTCTTGGAGTTCTTGAATTGGGAATCCTTAATCTTGAATTGCTTTGGAGAATTAATAGAGGAATTGGATTGCTTGGTGAGTAAGCTTTGATGATCTAGGATTTTGTTTAAGAGTATTTTGGTGAAAAGTGGGTGTAATATGCTTAGGTTGGATTAAATGATCTGTTATTCCGCCTTTGGGCTAGAGAAAGGACCAAAGAGCCCTTTTTAAAATTTTACTCGGACGGGAAAAAATTCCCGAAATTGGCCTACGGCGCGATGCGCCGTTATTGCGGTGACCTACCAGAAACTGCCAACTGGGATTTGGAAAATCTCAACAATGTGGAGCTATAGTGGTACGCTTTTGGATTACCATTTTGGCCACCTACGCGACGCACCACAATCGTAGAGGCTCACTGGAAGGTGAAAATTATGAAATGGGACATCACCGCGATGCGTTGGAATTGAGAAGTCTTACTGGAATTGACAATTGTCATTTAAACTGTACCCGTGATGCGCTAGTGCCCGAAATGACGGTGTTTATGACTGGAACCTAAAAATGCCATAACTTCTCGTTCGATTATCGGATTAAGACAAATCTTATATCATTGGAAAGCTAATTCAATTTACTACACATTGGAGGGTCTAAATCAGAAAAATATTACATGTATGAAAAGTCATTCTCTATTGAAGCCAACGCTTGACATTCTTAACACTAGATTGAAATAGGAAATATACGGGGGTGTTACAATATCTTCCCTTGGAAACATTTGTCCTCGAATATGGCTAGTTAGACTAAGAATGCTAAGGAATCTAAGGATAAATTATAGCAAGAACAACTGGAATAATTTGAGAAACTTAATTTAAATCATTCTGAGCTTCTGAGCTAATTTTGTGAGTGCATGAACTTACATGAGGACAACTATATAGGTGACTCTATGATTAGAAAAGAACTGAATTAAGAAAGAGTATTACCTTTGACTGAATCTAAATTTGTAGAGAAGAGGTGAGGGTACTTGGCTCGCATATCTACTTCTGGTTCCCAAGTGGTTCCCTGAACAGACTGATTCCTCCAAAGAACTTTGACTAAGGGAACTTCTTTGTTCCCCAGTCTACGGATATGATGATCTAAAATCTTAACTGGAATCTCTTTGTATGAAAGGTTGTTCTGAATATCTGATATTTTTAAAGGAACTACAATGGTAGAGTTGCTGATGCACTTCTTAAACATAGAGACGTGGAATATAGGATGAACGGCTGACAAGTCTGCGGACAACTCAAGCTCATAAGCCACTTTCCCAACACGACTCAGAATTCTATTAGGGCCAACATACCGGGGACTAAGCTTCCTCTTTTTGCCAAATCTCTTCACCCCTTTCATGAGTGAAATCTTCAGATACACTAAATCACCAACCTCAAACTCAAAGTCCTTTATTCTCTTATCTGCATATGATTTTTGATGACTCTAGGCTGTTTTCAATCTTTCTCTACTCAACTGAACCTTGTCCATAGCTTTAAACACTATATTAGGCCCAAGAAAAGTGGGCTCACCAACTTCAAACCAAGCTATGGGTGATTTATATCTCTTTCCATAAGGAGCCTTAAGTTGTCCATGTGTATGCTCGAATGGTAATTGTTATTATAAGCGAACTCAATCAATGACAATTGCTCATCCCAACTGCCTTTAAAATCAAGAGCACATGCTCTCAACATATCTTTTGGAGTTTGGATGGTCCTCTCTTCTTGACCATATGTCTGAGGGTGGAAGGCTGAACTAAGATTGACTTGGGTACCAAGACCCTTCTGAAAGGCTCTCCAAAACTGAGAATTGAACTAAGTACCCCTATCTGAAATGATGGACAAGGGAAATCCATACAGTCTGACTAACTCTCTGATGTAAATCTTAGCATAATCTTTAACTGTGTAAGACGTGTGAACTGGTAAGAATTGCGGTGACTTAGTCAACCTGTCTATAATAACCCAAATTGAATCATGCTGGAACCCCGAATAGGGTAAAGCAATCACAAAATCCATATTCAAATCTTCCCACTTCCAAGTGGGGATACCAAACTCTTACAACGCACCACCAAGTCTTTGGTGCTCTACCTTAACCTGTTGACAAGTTGCACACTTGGCTACAAACTCTGCTATATCTCTTTTCATACCACTCCACCAATAGATTTCCCGTAAGTTGCAGTACATCTTGGTGGCTCCAAGATGGATAGAATAACATGCACCATGCACTTCCACCATAATCCACTACCTTAAATCATAAAAATTAGGCATACACAATCTACTCTGGTATCTCCACACACTATCTCTCCCTTAGGAGAAAACCTCTATATTTTTCATCTTTAACTGACTTCTTCAGTTTGACCAAACTTAGATCCTTGTCTTGCTTCTCCTTAACTTTCGAAACTAGGAAAGATACGGAACTACTCTGAACCCAAATATTCCCTTCAGCTGAATCAACTAACCTAACACCCAATCTAGCCAAACGATGAACTTCTCGAACTAACTCTTTCTTATCTTTCTCCACATGAGAAACACTGCCCATAAGTAATCTAATAAGGGCGTCTGCCACTACATTGTCCTGACCGGATGATACAACACACTCATATCATAATCCTTCAACAATTCTAACCACCATCTCTGACGTAAATTCAACTCTCTCTGGATAAACACATACTTCAAGCTTTTGTAATACGTGAACACGTCAACATACACACCATACGAATAATGTCTCCAGATTTTCAAAGAATACACAACATCATCTAATTCAAGAACATGAGTTGGGTAGTTTTTTTTATGAGGCTTAAGCTGTCTAGAGGCATAGGCTATGACCTTACCTCTCTGCATCAAAACACAACCCAAACCAACTCTGGAGGCATCAAATTAAACCACAAAACCATCTGTACCATCAAGTAATGCTAAGACTGGGGCTGTAGTGAGTCGAGTCTTCAACTCCTGAAAACTATTCTCATAGGAATATGAGCACTGGAACTTAACTTTCTTTTGGATCAATATAGACATAGGAGGTACTATGGAAGAGAAACCCTTAGTAAAACATCTATAATAACAAGCTAGACCCAAGAAACTCCTAATGTCTAATAGAGAGATAGGTCTAGGCCAATTCCTTACGACTTTTGTCTTTTGGTGATCAACTCTAATACCCTCACTGGAAATGACATGACCAAGAAAATCTACTGACCTTAGCCAAAATTTGCATTTGCTAAATTTGGTGAACATTTGGTGATCTCTAAGAGTTTGCAACACAATTCTAAGATGGTCTGCATGGTCATTCTCACTACGGGAGTACACAAGGATATCATCTATGAATACTACGACAAACATGTCTAGATACTGTTTGAACACTCGGTTCATAAGGTCCATGAAAGCTGCTGAGGCATTGGTTAGCCCAAAAGACATGACTAGAAACTCAAAATGACCATAATGGGTTCTGAAAAGTGTCTTTCGGATATCACATTCCCTTATTTTAAGCTGATGATAGCTGGATCTAAGGTCTATCTTTGAGAAATAACTTGCACCTTGGAGTTGATCAAACAGGTCATCAATTCTAGGGAGAGGGTATTTGTTCTTGACTGTGACCTTATTTAGCTGACGATAGTCAATGCATATTCGCAAAGAACCATCTTTCTTTCGCACGAATAGGATGGGATCACCCCATGGATAAATACTAGGCCTTATGAAACCTTTATCTAAAAGATCTTTGAGTTGTTCTTTCAACTCCTTAAGATCGGTGGGATCCATATGATATGGAGGTATAGAAATAGGTTGAGTATCAGAAAGAAGGTCAATAGCGAATTCTATCTCTCTATCAGGAGATACCCCTGGGAGATCTTCTAGAAAAACTTCATGAAAATCATTGACCACTCAGACGGACTGAATTATTGGAGTCTCAGACTTTGTGATTTTGACTTAAACTAGGTGGTAAATACAACCCTTGGATATCAACTTTCTGGCCTTAAGATAAGATATGAAATGACTTTTGAGAGACACTGAATTACCTGACCACTCAAAGACTGGCTCATCTAGGAATTGAAACTTCACCACTTGGGTGTTACAATCTATGGTTGCATAACAAGAATGGATCTAATCCATTCTAAGAATAAGATCAAAATCAACCATATCTAACTCTATTAAGTCTGCTAACATGACCTTATAAAGGATAGTGATAGGACACTTTCTATAAATCTACTTGGAAATAACTGACTCACCTACTAGGTTAGAAACCAAGAAAGGTTTAGGGATATTTTCAGAACTTACCTCAAAATTTACTGCAACTAATGGGGTCACATAAGATAAACTAAACCCATGGTCTAACAACACATAAACATCAAAATGAAAGACACGAAGCATACCGGTAACAATATCTGGGGAATCTTCCTGCTCCTGGAGGGATGGTAAAACATAGAACCTATTCTGGTGCTGACCTCTACCGGTACTGAATGAAGCACCCTGAGGAGGGGTTGGGCGACCTAGAAGAGCTGGTGCACTAGTAGCCTGAGTCTGGGGGCGGACATCCCTATTTCCCTGTCTAGCATGCGGGCACTCTTTGATTCCGTGACCCATCTGGCCACAACCAGAACAACCTTTCTGACCCCACAAATATTCACCCACATGATTCTTACCATACATATCACATGGGGGATGATTGGGCTTCCCACTCATACTATTCCCAGATCTGGACATAGGCGACCTACTTTACTGTTTCTATTTATTCCTGGGTGTGGGTGCACTGGCTTAAGAAGATGCAGGCATAGATGAATAATTCTGAAACTATGAACGATTTCCTCCCTAAGATATAGACTAGCCATAATCAAACTGCCCTGTTCTAGCCTTCTTATTTACTCTCTCTTTTTTCTTCAACTTCTCTAACTCAATCTGCTGAGCATTCATCATCAACCTAGCAAGATCCATGTCTCCAATGAGATATCAGTCCTATACTTCTTAACTACTAACCCAGACACACCAGTCACAAATTTACTCATGCTTGACCTAGGGTTAGCCATCTTATCAGGGGCATTCTTAGACAACTTGTTGAACTTGAGGCAATACTCCTTCACTGACACTGAGCCCTGCCTTAGGTTAATCAACTCTTCTATATTGGCTTTACTTATCTCACATAGGAATAACTTATCTAGAAACGCATCCTGAAATACCTGCCATGACTTGGGAACTACATTCTTCCCTCTACTTTTCTTCCACATCACTACCCAATCATAAGAAACATCCTTCAGCCTATAGGATGCCAACTCTACACACTCTTCTTCAGAAACATGCATAATCTGGGTGATATTCTTCACCTCATCTAGATAAAATTGTGGGTCCTTTCCTACCTTCGACCCAAAGAATTCCAGTGGATTCATTCTCATAAAATCTTGAATTCTGGCTGCGGCTAAGTCCTCAATTTGCTGAAGTGGGACTGTAGACTGATGGTTGCCCTGAATATTTCCTGTCACATCTTGGGCTAGTGCCTGAAAGGCAGCCCAAAACTCTATATGTGACACATTCTTATTCAAAGGATCTGCGGGTTGAGGTGGTTGGTCATCATTTCTGTGTGCGTTAGCTCGACAAGGAGGCATTTTCTGTCACGTGAAAGCACGGGTTAGAAGCATATAGAGACACTGAGTGCATGTTAGATCATGAAAGAAATATGATTTCCTAAAACGCTCCATAGCCTCTTGCACATAGATGTGGCGTGCTACACACCAATGATGCCACACGGTGCTCCAAACTACAGTAGTCCTGAGCTAACCCTGGTTGCCTTATACTAAATCTGAATCTCAAAATAGGGGGATACGAATATAAAATCATGATAAATATGGAAAAACTGTCTGAATTATCTGAGTATGTCTGAAAATACTAATCTCATCAATCTGACAAGGCAAAAACTGAAAAATGTAAATACTGCAACTAAAATCTAAAACTAAATCTAATAGTCCGACAAACCTCTACTGACTGAAAATAGAGAGTCACTGGGACAGGCCTCGGCTGACTCAAACTGTCTGAAATGAATACTGAACTAGAAATCTAAATAGTTAAGTCCCTGAACTATAAGGGCTCACCAACTGCAGAGATGTAGATAAGATGCTCGAAAATCACTCACGCTGCTGAGACTGAGTACCTGAACCTACATTATGAGACAATGTAGCTCATAGACGTATATGTGGATCAGTACTTTCGAAATGTACTGAGAATATAGGGGTGAATGGAATAAGTAAGCAATATCATCATAATTTATAAAATCGTACGTGCTAAAGGTAAATGACTCACAAAGGCTGGAGTAATTTGAAAATTGAAGATCATAAATCATGAACAATAAAGAATATAGTATAAAAATTGTGAGCCATTACACTTAGTTCTAAAATCTGTACTCTGTTCTTATTCTCATATCATGCAGGCTAAGAAAAATTTATAAGTCTGTATCTGAAGGATTATGTAAATCAATAGTTTAAACTCAAGAACTTTAAAGTTGTAGAGAAAATACTTTATCTTAGGGGTTTAGAACTCTGAAAACTTATTCTTCATGGGAGGCTTTTCTAACCAACATAAACCATGTGAGAATTAATGGAGTTCAACGTTCTTGTCCCCCTAGGGAGAAATCCTCACGTTCGAAAGAGGTGTCATACTCTTGCCAGGGAGTATAACCTATCTAAGTGATCACATATCTATCACCCACATAGAAGTAGAAACAATCTAAATCTTACGTTGGCTCATAGTTCTGAGTATGAAACCGTAGTAACGTACCCAACTTGGTGCTAAATACTACTCTCACTAAATCTGTATGCTCATTCTAATGGAAAGACACTTTAAAATAATATAATGATTTATAATGAAAACCAATAGTATATATGTAAAGCTAAATCTGTAATCTGAATCTGTAAAGTAGATTTCATAGCTATTCTGAGACCAAAAGGTCAAATCTTTATCAATAATCTAAAAAGAAATCTAGTCATAGGGTGCTTATAGCACAATAAATCTTGAAATAGCAATCTTTAATTAAGGCTTAATGACCCATGCATCAAACTCATGTTAAAACATCATAATGTTCATGCTTGGTAAACAATTATAAATCAACTTAAAATCTGGAATTTCTACAATATGCATTGGAATATGAACAGAATCATGTAATTCAACTTCTAAATCTCTGGAAATCTCATAAGCTTGTAAATAAAAATAATGGGTATAAACCCTAACTTGAATTTCATGGGAAATCATATAATATTCAATAAATTTGTAATTAAAATAAGTTTTTGGGCACAAGGATGAAAGGATTATCCTTGCTGAAAACCCCACATACCTTAATCGACGATCTTAGATGAAAAGCTTGAATCTTGGACTCCTATGGTGTCTTTGGAGATGATTTCTTAGAGTTCTTGAATTGGAAATCCTTAATCTTGAATTGCTTTGGAGAATTAATGTAGGAATTGGATTTCTTGGTGAGTAAGCTTTGATGATCTAGGGTTTTGTTTAAGCGTATTTTGGTGAAAAGTGGGTATAATATGCTTAGGATGGATTAAATGATTTGTTATTCATGACTTGGGGCTAGAGAAAAGACCAAAGAGCCCCTTTTAAAATTTTACTCGGACTGAAAAAAATTTCCAAAATTGGTCTACGGCGCGACGCGCCGTTATTGCGGTAACCTACTGGAAACTGCCAACTGGGACCTGGAAAATCTCCGTGATGCGGAGATATCGCAGTACTCTTCTGGATTGACATTTTGGGCACCTCCGCGATGCGCCACAATCGCGGAGGCTCACTGGAAAGTGACAATTGTGAAATGGGACATCATCACGACGTGGTGAATCAAAAAATCTTACTGGAAATTGAAAATTGTTACTTAAACTGTCTCCGCATTGTGCTAGTGCCCGAAATGATGGTGTTTTACGACTGGAACTTAAAATTGTCATAACTTCTCGTCCTTTTACCAGATTAAGGCGAATCTTATATCGTTGGAAAGCTAATTCAATTTCCTACACATTGGAGGGTCTAAATATGAAAAATTCTACATGTATGAAAAGTCATTCTATCTTGAAGTCAACGCTTGACATTCTCAACGCTAAATTGAACTAGGAAAAGTATGAGGTGTTACAGATATCAGAACACTTGGAAAACTCTTATTCATCATCTAAAACTTTGGATTCCATTTCTACATCTTCTTTCTTGGTAGTATCTTGGTAAGATTTTAACTTCTTCACTTTCTTTCTCCCCTTATTAAGAGATTTGTAGGCGGCAGAAACTTCTTCATATTTCTCATTCCTCTACCTCAATATAAGTTCAAAATGCTCTTTTGCTTTCAAATATGGCTTTGACTTTTTAATTTCTGTGGTTTTATAAACAAGGGTGGATCATGCTTGGTCATAGGAAGTCGCACGACCAAAGAAAGACCCTAATAAATTCTACAATGGTGAAATATCCGCATCCATTCTACTCATGTCATTGAGTATAACTTCGACATCATCTTAGATAGAAGAAGCATGATTCAGAGTAAGGCTTGCAAGTTTAGTACGGATACTAGCCCAGGCCTTCATGATAAATTACTTTTTAAGCTCTGAGATAACCTTTTTTCCATAAAAAATAGACATGGTTACCGCTAGTCACCAGGGAAGGTTTGACTCTATATTTTCTTTAACT
The DNA here is from genome assembly GCA_030864215.1 of Capsicum pubescens. Taxonomy (NCBI): domain Eukaryota; kingdom Viridiplantae; phylum Streptophyta; class Magnoliopsida; order Solanales; family Solanaceae; genus Capsicum; species Capsicum pubescens. The sequence continues at coordinate 219,410,562 of CM061549.1, read as the reverse complement.
TTGCCTCAAGGATTAGAAGTGACCTCTTTGGATGACAAAAACAACTCTCTTGATTCTGAACCTACCACTAACTCACTACTATATTGTGGCTTACTTTGGTGAGGATCTTCTAAAACTTAGACATTCTGGCTGCACACAAAAAGAAAAATATCATATGAGAGGTATACAAAGGTGATTCATATACTATGAAATAGTAGAGAGTTAAGTCGTTACCTTTTCAATGGCTGCCAGAGTTTTCGATAAACTATCATTATTAGTAAAAATCTCCACATGGGAATTAGAATCACCTTTCTTGTCTTAGGATGGTTTACCTTCTTCCAACAACGATATCCATGACTACTATCGCTCTCATCTTGAGATGGTTGTTTATTGAAAGATTGTTGATTCGAGGCAGGCGACTCTTCTTTTTGAGTTTCTACATGTAGAGGTCCCTTGACTTTGTATGGAATGACTACCTTAGATTTCAAAACATGAGGCTTAACCACAATTGGGACCTCCCATGTTCTCGAGGAGTGTCAATAATACGACCTACGTCGTTCACCAAAGATTGCAAGTTAACTTCAAGAAAGTTCCCATGAACTTTGTCCTACCAAGATTTATACATCGTGGATGAATATCTTTGCACATTGGTTGTGGCTTTAGGAAAAGTTGCTTTCGACATAGAATTATGTGATACATAAATTTGATGAAATTTAAGGCCTTCATCTAGTGAAGCACTACAAATATCATCTTCCAAGATTCCAGGAAGGTCTTGATAAAACCCAAATTGACAGCTAAACCGGTGTGGACTGTATGGCTTAATTATGAATGAACCTTTATATCTAAAAGAGAGGAAGTTAAAATAGAGGCTCATTATGTAGCTTATCCCAGACTTTTCTTTCTTATAATCATACATAAAATAACAAGGAGTAGACTTGTTTGGCATGGTGCAGTCCAAATAACATTATCTCCTTGAAGGAGGAGCTTTCTGGCAAGCTCTCCATCTTAATACCTTGCCCCCCATCGCCAGAATATGTCGTCATCAATGGAATAGATGGTCCATTAGAAAGTGCAAAATGTGTCTTAAAGTAGTAAGCAAGCCAACCATACACGTAATGAAAGTGAAAGGATATTCTGAGCTGCTCAAGCTGCAAAAATTTATAGACACTGTTTAGACCATTATAAATGCTTGCTAAAAAAGAATGAAACCGCAAGACTGAAAGTTTGCTTATCTGCCTTCATAGTTGTAACTCTAAAAGTTCCTAGACAAATGAAATCTCCATCCTTAGAGGGAAATACAAAGGTGCACAACCAACAGGATAGAAATGCTGCCAAATATGTATCGGTCCTATGTTCATACTTCACTCGAAGTTTAGAAATAATGGCATCATTTGTGCTTGACCAATTCGCTGCTTTCGGAATACTCCTAGTTGGGTTATGTATTGACTTCAAGCGAGCAGATTTTTTCTCCTTCCTTGATGGAGCTGGCTCATATCTTAATACCCTTTTACACTAAAACTTTATCCACTTTATTAGAGGGACTCTCTGATTAGAAGTCTCTCCTTTTTGAAGATATTGGAAGGCCACAAACAGGAATTCATAAGAACAAGAAATAAATCTCTCATTCTTTTCATCAACACCTATAAGCTCCTTTACTTTGGGTGCTTCTTTATAAGGAAGACCTCCGATGAGCAGACCTCCAATTTTATATAAGTCTCAAAGGGATATGGATAGCTCTCTAACGGATGTAAGCAATGTGTTGGTATTTGGAAACCAAGCCCTAAAGAATGCATATAATATTTTAGAGTTTCAATCATAGGTAAACAATGATATACTGCCTTCAAGATTTGTGCACTTTCGGCCAATATGTCCTCAGTCCATTTCTAATATTCTTAAGTATGACGATATTCACCAGTTATCTCCATGGTACCTCCTTAACATATATCTGTTTTGAGTACCCGACGTCCTAATCAAGAAAGAGTGCTCGCGATATTTAATTGACATTGGTTGGAAGTCCGAAGAAACCATACTTTACTTGATCTATTAGCACTAATGTCATGTTCTGAAGTCCAATCTGACATATGGAGAGAATTTTGCAAGGTGTCCACGGATTTGCATACCTGCCTGCTATTGGAGTATCAGTTAATAGCTTGGTTAAAATTGTACCATCATCGGCCTCAATTAGGAGATACTTGCTTTTAGAGGATGAAGACGTGTAGTCTCTGAAGCAAACAATCTCTGAAAGCTACATAAGCAAAAGAATGTTGGTCAAATACAAAATTAAGATTCAGAAAAGTACCTGCAGAAGGATAGAATGATAGAAATGTCCTCCATGTTTTGTCTTTGGTTTTGAATCCAAAATTGGTCAGGTATCAAGGCAATGGAGGTGAAGCTAAACTCTCGCACCTTAATCTGACCATTGAAAGGGCCCATACTTAAAGAAGACCATTGCAAGAACACATTGGTGAAAGGGCCCATACCTAAGGACGAACATTGCGTAAGTGCATCGGTTAAAGGGACCATCTTGAAACAAAATTGGTTGGGTATTAAGGTGACGGAGGTTAAGTTAAACTTTCGCACCTTAAGCCGATTGTTGCATAGCCACCATCTTGAAGCAAAATTTGTCGGGTCTTAAGGTGACGGACACTAAGTTAAACTCTCTCACCTTAAGCCAATTGTTGCATAGCCACCATCTTAAAGGAAAATTGGTCGGGTCTTAAGGTGACGGAGACAAAGTTAAACTCTCGCACCTTAAGCCGATTATTGCATACCCACCATCTTGAAATCAAATTAGTCAGGTCTTAAGGTGATAGAGGCGAAGTTAAACTCTCGAACCTTAAGCCAATTGTTTCATAGCCACCATCTTGAAGTCAAATTGGTCGGGTCTTAAGGTGACGGAGGCGAATTTAAACTCTCGAACCTTAAGCCGATTGTTGCATGGCCACCATCTTGAAGTCAAACTGGTCGAGTTAAGGTGACGAAGGTGAAGTTAAACTGTCGCACCTTAAGCCGATTTTTGCATATTGATAATTGTTTCAACCCTAAAAAAAGGGAGACAAAATGAAAAAAATAAAAAGAAAAGAAGTGAAGAAGAAATTCCTTTCATTCTACACCTCCCAGTTATAACTTGCAAGCACTGCAATTGGTCTTGCAAATAAAGAATATTGGTTATTTACAAGAGAAAAAGGCTGATGATTACATGTGATTTTAAATAGAATTAGGAAAAGGGTAAAGGCGGCCAAGGCACAAAACAACACCTTTAGCTGTGCTCCTATACCTTCAAGGAAATATTTTTCCTTTGTAAAAGGAAAAAGTTTGGCACATTTCCCTTTTAGAAAAATGACAAAAGTCCTATTTAATTTGGCAAACATGATAATTGTCGCCTTCATTTTATATGGTAATATAAATTATATTTTTTTTTTCACAAATATTAAATTATCAAGTTATTACTTCAAAAAAAAAATTAAATATCTCGATAAGTCTTGAAATAAGGGGGATATTTTTTTGGCAACGAAATTTTATTAAATTTAAATCTGTATGAAATTCGAATTATAATTCAAACTATATTAGTCCTAAATAAATGTTACGGATTAATATAATTGAATTAATTATTTAAATTCAAACACATGGATTTAATTAAAGCACATTTTTTTGGGCTAGTCCATTAATTTGGGTCGCAGATAATGAGCCCATTTTGCTAAGCCAAAATGTGTTGTCTTATTCTAGAGGCCCAATTTGATGTCACATGTCAAATGACGTGACATGCCAAGTGACAATAAGATCATTTTGCATGTCAAAATGATGCAGCAGACCTAATGAAATTAAAGTCCATAAAATATGCCACTTAAATTTGATTGGTTAAAAGAAGTCTATCTTCACTATGACTCTTCACTTCCTACAACTATAAATAGGGGTCTCATTATTCAGAAAAGGGGACCAACAATTCTAACAAGAAGTAAGAGAAAACTCGTGGATCAAATATCGTAATTTTTCTACCAAGCTCAAGCACTCAAATCTAGTTCATCAAGATTTAAGATCAAGACCGCAAGATTCAAGAACAAGACCAAAAGCCTTAAATTCAAGCATAAGTCAAGATCAAGTCCATCAAATCCACAAATCAAGTTCAAATTCAAGATCAAGCTTGAGCCCTTGAATTTACATTTGAAAAGACGAATCAGAGGATTAATAGAGATTGTAACACTCACTTATTGAAATCAATAAAACAATTGTTACAGTATTTTTCTTGTTTCGATTATTTATTTTTTTGGTATTGAAAATTTTATTGTCCAACAACTGTAATTTTCATGTTAGTTTTTTAATCATGAATTCTTACTTGCTTCAACATTAAGACTTTTCTTGAAGGGCCAGAAACAAAGACAGATTCACATTTTGAATAAAAAAAAAAAATTCCTAGACAATCTTAAGTTAACATATATTCTCGTTGTTTAATATTATTCATTATGTTCTCGATAGTCAAATGGTATAAACTTTGAATGACATTTTAAAATTTATTTTCTTATCAAATTGGCATGTAAAAGGTTTCAACTTGGAGTATTTATCATTTAATTTTAATAACTAAAATTAAAATACAAAATATTAAATCTATCTAATTCAATTTACCTTTAAAAATTATTCAAATTGACTTATATAAAAAAAATAACTAATTCGAGACTAAGGAATTGATAATAAGTTTAACAACTGGATTCACAATAAATGAGCATCCTAACTCAACTACTCAAGCGTATCTACTCTAGGAACAATAAAGATACTTTGACCTTATGTATATATAATGCAATTTTTTGACAGCCCCCTTCGGTACCCTGGCTCCGCCCCTGTATTGATAAGATTTGAGCAAAATTTATTGGGTTCATGACCATACAACATGTGGGGCCTCTCCAGCCATTTGATGAGCAGAGAAAAAATTGGATCTTTTGAGATCAGATACAAAGGAGTTTATATAGTTGAATTAAACTACATAGCCATCTATTCAAATGATTAAATTAAAAATTATCGGTGGATGTATAATATGTGTATGATTATTTATAATATATGTATATCGTCTAGAAAAAGTAAGCAATAAATATGCGTGATTATTCGTGTGATGATCCCTATATAACTTACACTAATTAATTGGATGCACCGTTGATTGATTGATTAAATTGATTTATTGTTTTTGCAGGAGATATATATTTCAGACATGCAATTCGTTTCTGTTTTTTATTTGATAATGGTAAATTGTGTTTGCATGTGAATGTATTTGGTCTGACTGGACTGAGTGATTGGTGAAGTTGGTGAAAGTAACGATGATACAAAGCCAACTCTTTCTCCATATGAAGAAGCAATGGAGGCGTTATCGTCTTTGATATGCGTTGCTCTTTAACTATGGGTGTGTTTCGTCATTTTCCTAGAAAATTTTTTCTTGGCACACAATTTTTTTTTTACTTATTTTCTTGTGTTCATTATGCAAGTAGAAAAATATTTTTTTAAAATATTTGTATGTATTTAAGTCTTCCAATTCTTTTAAAACATTACGTTTTTTTGGGAGGGGGGGGGGGAGGTGGTGGATAAGAAAAAAAATTAAAATTTTTTAAAAATAAATTTTAAAAAATCAATCTTTTTTTTTTTTCGGGGGGGAGGACGGGGGAGGGCTGGTTGGCGGGGGATTAAAAAAAAATTTGGGGGTCGGGGGTCGGGGGGGGATAAAAAAAGATTTTGAAAAGTTTTTATAAAATGACAAATTAAAGAATAATAAAATTTTGGAGGGGTTGGGGGTTGGGGGTTGGGGTAAGAATGGGTGATATTTGAGTGGTATTAACATTGCAACTTGTTTTTTCTACTTTAATTAAAGAAGTCGTTTTCCTTAGTTTGAAGGAACTTATATTCCTAGAAAAAATAATTTTCAAAATTTTTAACCAAACGAATATGAGAAAATAACAAAATAGTTCATAAAATATTTTCCTTCATACCGCACATACCCCATATCAAAGATGTTTTTCTCGTTCTTTTCCTTTTCCAGTATTATATGCGGATGAATTATTGAAATGAAGCTAATGAGTTTTATTTCTACTGAAATAGGTCACAGATGGTGGAACTAGAAGAATCAATTAAGCAGACAAAGATCATCTATGTCGCAGGTACCAAAGTAAAGGTAATAAGTTATATGACCTCTAACTTCTACCATATATATAAGTGAGAGTTAAGGACCACTTCGTCAACATGATAGCAAGTTTATCAAAAATAAAAAATGTGTTAGCTAGTTGAGAAAGTTGATTTTGAAGGCATTTTGTTTTTAAAAAATGGCTTACATTATTTAGAATTTTCTTCCTTTTTTTTATATATATATTTTAACTATTTCGAATTGTGTGATAGTCCCTAAGATAGGCTCAATTAGTGTGATAATTGGATATTAGATTGTGTATTTTATGATTTTGGTTGGTCTAGTAAAGCGGTAAGTGTAGGCTTAACCTAATTAACCCATAATGGATGGATATAGGGGTGTTCATGATTTGGTTAAAAACGAAACCGATTAAAAAAAACTGATATTTGGTTAGGTTTGATTTGGTTTGATTTTAAATTTTTAAAACCAATACTTATGTGGTTTGATTTTGGTTTTACTCTAAAATAACTGACAAAACAACCAAACCAAACTGATAGAAATAATATATATGTATATATATATATATATCTCTGTGTGTGTGTGTGTATATATGTATACAAACACTTACATATGCATATGTAAATGATTTATATATTATTCATAAATAAAATATAAATATTTTTTATATTTTAAATTTTAATCATGAATTTAACTTTAGTCATATCACTTTTAGTCATATGTCTCCATCTAGTTGATGGTACGTTATGAGATTTTATATGATTTTCGCACTTTGAATGACAAATGATACTAATTGTGAAAATTATTTTGTTGTCTATGAGATTTTATAGGTGAGATTTTTTAGACCACAGATAATCACTAGTTTTGAACATTCTTTTTTATCCCTATTGAGCAAAAAATTTATGTGTTTACCTTTTGGGGTTTATCATATCATTCTCTTATATGCAGTTTCTAAATACTTTTGTCGAAGCATTCATATGGTGTTGTTCATGGTTTTGCCTAAGTATAATACTAAATTGACATTTTGGTTTCAAGGTTGAGGAACAACGCTCGATTGACATTTCATATGTTGTATTGGATTTTTTTAAGAAAAATTTCAACTTTTATCATTAACTAAAGTTATAATCCGAAAAACCGAACCAAACTAAACCAACAAGAACCAAACCGACGATTATTTTTTTGTGTTGGTTTGATTTGGTTTTAAAAATTTAAAAATCGACTAAGTTGGTTTGGTTATGATTTTGACCAATAATCGACCCAAACCGACCCATGAACACCCCTAGATGGGTCCATTAAGGTTTCAATAATTATAGCTAGATCCCCTCCTCTAACCCTATAAAGATACCTATTTGGCTCTTTTGGAATAACATCGAGAGACATATGAGAGTATGAGGTGATGTCCCATTAAAGGGAAATATAGGGGAAAATCTAGTCCGTTTAACTATTAGTTATGGCTAAAAAGTGTACGCCATTTAATCCTACTAATCTTTACATATTTTGTGTCTTATTATCATGTTCGATTTTGAACATATCATGTTAAATATCTAACATGTGGTTTCAGAGCCTCAAAATTCATAATTAGTAGATATTACAGTTTTTATAAACTCTAATTTGGTTGCTACAATTTCATGTCGGAAAATTTAAAAATTCGTATGGGACCTTAGGACATTTGTTCCTCTTGTTGGGACCTTCAAATTAATAGGCGGCTCACCTTCTAATTTCAAATATTGAGGGAGTAAGTGTGTTTTAAAGATTTAGGATTTATAATTACAAACTCATTCGAAATCGCTCTTGAATTTTGTTATAATGGTGAAATCTGTGTAAATATTATTGAAATTTTATTGATGGTGTAGTTGATGTCTAAAATATCAACTCAATTGCAAGCAATTATTCAAAAAATGGCTCAATTTTCAAAAAATTTCATGAAATAGCTTCTAGGTTATTTCTAGACTTTTGGTCAAAAAATTATTTACTAAACATGATTTTTGATGGATTTTCTGTGGTTTCGACTGAAATTGATTAGGAAATTTCATTACTTGTGAAATTCTTGTTACTTCAAAAAAAAAATTGAGCTTGCCGGAATCTTACAACAACAACAACAACAACAACATACCCAGTATATTCCCACATATTGAGGTCTGGGGAGGGTAGAGTGTACGCAGTCCATACCACTACCTCTAAAGAGGTAGAGAGGCTGTTTCCGATAGACCCCCAGCTCAAGTTAGAAGACATCATACAAAAGCATGAAAATCCTAGAACACAATAAAATAACAACGGTATGACATCCACAGAAAATTGTACGTTGCCAAACACAAGACCCCAAAGTCCACCTAAATACTGACAACGTCTCAACCACACCCTTAACCCCCTATCCTAATGCTATTCCTCCATATCTTCCTATCCAGGGTCATGTCCTCAGTCAACTGTAACTGCTCCATGTCACGTTTAATCACTTCTCTTCAGTATTTCTTCGGCCTACCCCTACCCCGCTTGAAGCCATCCAAGGCCAACCGCTCACACCTACGAACTGGGGCATCCGTGCCCCTCCTCATCACATGACCAAACCATCTCAACCTCACTTCCCGCATTTTTTCCTCCACTGACACCACTCTCACCTTCTCCCGAATAATATCATTCCTAACCTTGTCAATCCTAGTGAATTCACACATCCAACGCAACATCCTCATTTCCGCCACCTTCAGCTTTTGGATATGAGAATTCTTAACCGGTCAACACTCCGCTCCATACAACATAGCAGGCCAGACTGCAACTCTAAAAAATTTGTCTTTCAGCTTGAGAGGCACCTTCTTATCGCACTTGCCGAAATCTTAACTGTCCGGAAAAAATTAATTTTTTTTTTCGGTGATAAAAATTTAAAGATTTTAAAAATTAATTCTTCAATTTTGGTTTTTGAATCTCTGTTAACTCCACTAATCGATGGAAATAAAATACATGAATGTATTTTGGAGATGAAAGTTTTTAAAATCAAGAGTTGCCATTAATTCGAATTTTAAAACTTAATTCATTTAATTTGGATCTTTTTCCATAGCAATTAAATGTCACCAACATGTCAACTAAAATTATCACTTCTTATTCCATTTATTAATTTAAAACAAATTGAAGAAGGGTTGAGGAATTAAAAAACGAATCAAAATGGGTCATGATGAATTCATTTTTCTGCAATTTTAATCGAATAAATAGAAAAGGAAGACAACATAGTTATAAAGGGTAAAACCCACTTTCAAGCAGAGGAGAGTGGGCCCACGGTGGTGGAGATCATGGGTTAGGGCCTACATGCAAGATGAAAGCCAATTAAATGCTGAAACACAAGGCCATGGTGGAGGAGGTCACAGAGACGACCATCACGCAGGTGTAGGGCATGTAGGTGGCGGTCATGGAGGTGGAGGCTAGGCCATACAGGGGTGGCTCAAGGATAAAGCTAGTAAAGTGTTTGTTTTGACCTTCAAAATTTTGAGGTCTCAAAAATTTTAATAATAAACTATATGATTTCAACTTCACTTGAAATAATAATGAAGATTATGAAATACATTTTAAAAAATTATCTAAAAAGAAGAGAAAAAACTATCTCATTTTTACAAAAAATATTTTATAACTTTGAACTAAACAATTCAAATTTTATATTAATAAATAAAATTTTAACAACAACATCCAAGTTAATGCATTGCAAGTAAATGACTATTATCTTATTGACTAAAATTAATCCTTACTTTTATTAATAATGATATTAATCTGTGCAGTTAAAGGTTATATATATTTTTAAAATACTACTAAAACAACTATTACGCAAGAACAAATAAGACAACTTTAAATTATTATAGTAGTATTTTTGTACGTATGTTTATATATGTAAGGGTCTCTTATTAATACTTGGCTTTAGACCACTAATTTTATTGAGACGCCACTGAGGTCATGGAGGCCGATCATCACGGAGGTGGTGGTCACGATGGTGCAGAGCACTACTTAAATTCTTATTAATACTTGGCTTTAGACCACTAATTTTATTGAGACGCCACTGAGGTCATGGAGGCCGATCATCACGGAGGTGGTGGTCACGATGGTGCAGAGCACTACTTAAATGAAGAACATCATAAGTTAAAAAAAATTTATGAATTGCTCATAATAAAAATTAAGTATGTTTTTCAATTTGGAGTTATAGCTTAGAGGCTTAGCCTAATGAAGTTGCATGTTATGTTGTATATACTTGAAATTATACTATAAATATGCAATAAATATAAGTGTTTCATTTATTGTTGACTCGATCTAAAGTTCGTCCATATTTATTAGTATATTTTCACACGTTACATAACAAAAAAAGGAAAAAATATATATAAAACAAGATCAATCAGGACGATGTTGATATATCTTAAAGATTTAAGTCAAATATATTAATTTTTTCAAAGATATTTACATAGTAAATATAGTTTTACAAATTTTATAATAATAATTAAGTGATATGATAATGTAATTTTTTTTTGTTTAGTGAATAAAGGGTATGCGTATGCTCAAGTAATTTTAATATGTTTACTAGTGGAAGAGTTCTAATAATAATAAAACGTTATTATGGTTAAAAAAAATGAAAATGTTGGCAGCATTTGAACAATTAAATATTATCTAAGCTTATTAATAGCATGTTTGGGATTACTTATTTCCCAAAATAAGCATTTATTTTGAAGAAAAATCATTTTTTTTTTAAAAAAAGGGTGTTTGGTAAACTTTCAAAAGTGCTTTTAAAAATAAGCACAAGCAGAAAATTATTTTTTAATGACAGAATTATCCCTATCACACACAAATATATATATATATATATATATATATATATATATATATATATATAAGTGCTTTTGATTAACGTTTGATTTTAAAATTTTACATTTCATATTTAAATCATAATTCTTTATGATTTATATATTTTTATTTTATTTTCACTCATTTTCTTTAAATAAATTTGAAAATATCACTGATGATGATGACTAAAGAATATATAAGTTATTTTATTATTATTAATGATAACAATTGACAAATGAATCATGTTACAAGATTGTATTTTTTACATCACATATAAATTTTTTCTCGAATATTTAATTTTCAATAAATAATTCATGAAAAGTGACATATTTGTTAAAATATAGTATATATATATATAAATATGATGACTGCTTATTCGTAGTAAATTTTGATACCGTTAAAATATATTAAAAAAAGATAAAATTAAGGATGAAATCATTGAGAATTTTTGTAATGTATGAAGGGCCAATTATTTTTGTCGTTAATTTTTTCATATGTAGTGATTTAATTTATGAAATAACTTTTATATTCATTTTTGTTTGATGTTTTAAGTAATATTTAAATTATTTAAGTAATATATCACCATTTAATTTTTTTAATGTATTTATGTATATAAATATTGATTGAAAATTCTAGAGTACGTACTTTTTAATTAAATAAAAAAATTTAATTAAAAATATTATAATAGATATTTAAAATAATTTTTCTCTATAAATTAATTTTATTAATAAAAGTCTATTGATAGATGTCTTTTTTGGTCATTTGTCTCAAAAAACACTTCTTGAAAAAGATTATCCAAACATAATTTGATTATCAAAAGCACTTTTCAAACGAATTTACCAAACACAAACTGTTTTTTTTTCAAAGCACTTTTTTGAAAAGCCATTTTATAAAAGTGCTTCTCAAATAAGCAGTTTTGCAACAGCAATCCCAAACGGGCCCTAAGTCAAATTCTTAGGTAGCTAAATTTTAACAAATGGTGGAGAACAAAAATAGCGAAGTCTACAATATGATGTGATCCAAACTTTATGGAAATAGTTCTTAAATTAACTTCAAAAATTATATCGAATCAAATTTTTGTATGACATGTTGTCCAGAAAAAATGACAACGTTCGTTATAGAAAAATATTATTAATAGAGGCTTTGTATTACGGTCCATAACCGTCGAGAATGGTACCATACTATCCCTCTGATGAGAGAATCATCTTACCCCAATTGCTCAATTCATAAACACTTAACAGATTTTAAAAATAAAGAGCAATTCCATTACTAACCAATAATTCAAATAATTCTAATAGTAAAATAACTCGTCAACTTAGAAAATCAAATGTCTAAAATATCTCCAAAAACTAAAAGTCATTGTACTAAAACATCTAGCCCTAATAAACTACGGGTACAACTTAAAAAATTAAAATAATGAAATGTCTGTGTCCGAAACAAATGGACAAGAACAATAAGTGTAAGGACTCATGGCTATCTGGAGGATGTAGCTTGAGAAAATTGAAGGAAAAGTGTCATTTAAGTCTTGGATGAAGGACTGGTGACATTGACCAACTTAAAGGGTCAAACATAATTAGAAAACTTGATTAAGTTAATTGTGAACTTGATTAATATTTTCAAAACTTTCTAATCTTTTCAAAAATACCAACCAACCCACACCCTCTCCTCTCCAAATGAACCATCTCTCTCGACAGTTTCTCCCAACCAATAGTATTGCAAATTTCTCCCTTCAATCCCCGGCAACTTCAACCTCTGGCGATAAATAGTTGGGCTTCGAGTTATTTTCGACTTTCAACCGTCAATCCACGTGACAGCCTTGCTCTCCTTCCATAATAGATTCGAGTTCTTCTTCTTCCCTTTTCTTCTTTCACAGGTAAAATATTATGGCCTTTTAGTTTTGAAGAAAAAGGGGAACTTGAGCCAACTTCTCTTCTAATATTGATTAATAATTTCAATATCTGTTGTTTTAATTTGAAATGTGGTCTGAATAAAACCCTAATTTATGGTATTTCTTCTCTTTTCTTTTTAGAGTGAAATATAGTTTTTTGTTGTTTGTTGTGTTTTTTGAAGTTTAATTTTTATTGTTTGTGTTTGTACAAACAAAATAATGATGTTGGCATTTTTGTGTTGCGCCCGTTGTTGGGTTGATTTTTTCTTGTTCTTGGTAAAAATGGTGATATTGTTGTTGTTCTATTGAACAAAATCATGCTACTATTTTTTCTGCAACAGATTAATCTTTCGATGCAATAAATTAACCTTCTGATGCAACAGATTTACTATATGATGCAATCGATTTACCATTTGATGCAATAAATTTATAATCTGATGCAATACAGGAACCATCGAATTAAAAATTTGATGCAACATATTTACCATTGAATTAAAAATTTGATGCAGTAGATTTACTATCTGATGCAGCCCTTTTACCATCTGATGCAATAGAGGAACCGTCGAATTAAAAATTTGATGCAACAGATTTACCATCGAATTAAAAATATGATGCAACAGATTAACTATCTGATGCAACGGATTAACCATCTGATGCAATAGATTTACCATCGGATTAAAAAATTTGATACAACAAATTAACCATCTGATGCAACAGATTAACCATCGGATGTAACAGAGGAACCATCGGATGCAACAAATTTACCATCAGATTAAAAATCTAATGCAATAGATTAATCATCTGATGCAACAGAGAAATTTTTTGTTGGATAAAATCCTATCAACTATTCCAACAGGACATGTCCAAGACTTAATTTTTCCAATCGATCATTCATCTGTTGTGATAGACGATCCTTCCATTGGAAGAAATCTAAACAATATTGAGCGTTAATAATAGTTTCAATAGATCACTCATATGTTGCTATAGATATGTGATCTATTGCACATAACAACCATTTGTTTCAATAGATAAGTGATCTATTTTTATTGTTGCAACAGATTACTTATCCGTTGCAACAGGTTAGGTATATATTACAATAAATAACCTACCTGGTTGTAACTCCTCGAATCTGGTACCTGAAATGCTACACGGTGCTTATGACCTTGTAGGACCACAAGCTAACCCATGACTGATATTTGTACCTGTATACTGTATAATATACTAAATAATGCGGAAATATAAACTGAAAGGCCATAAGGTTCACATAACTAAAGTGAAACATAACATCTAAATGGGGTATGAAATACCCAAAACAACTGAAATAACTGTCTGAACATAATAGTTTGGAAAGCCTCTAACTGACTGAACTGTCTGAGTAAGGAGTTGATGGGACATGTCCCCAACTAACTCCAACTAATAAACTAATTATTGAGATAATAAAATAATGATCATGTTCTCGAAAGATGAGGACTCACTGCTAACTCTGACAGCTGAGACTGGAATCTACTGATGCTCTGGAGCTCATGTCTCTGAACCTATGGTATAAGACACCATAGCACAAATGCGTCAGTACTTTGACCATAGCACAAATGCGTCAGTACTTTGAATGTATTGGTATGTATGTGAGGTAAGATGAATGCATGGGGTTCATATGCATGAACAAATATAATAATAAACTGACTATCATGAGCGTGAGAGTATATACATGAGACATAAAAACTGACACTTATACCATGATAACATAATTACTGAATCTGAATACTGATAACATGACATACTGATAACTGATATAACTGGTAACATGAGTGACTGTATCTGACAGTCCTAAATCTGATGGAGCTAGCTGAGTTCTGTACTGTATCTGAATTGACTATATTTGACAATCCTGAAATCTAAAGAACTATCTGAGTTCTTAATTGATACTGCTACTGAAACTGTGGGAAGTAGTCATCTAACCGACATGCCCTAAATGACGCATTATAGCTAAATTGGGGTCCAATCTGTGCCCTGATTGGAAGGGTGTCAATACCGCACCATTGGTAAAGACAATATGTGAGTGACCCTAATATAACAGGTAACTCTAATAAGAATGGTAGAAACCCTCATATAGCAGGTTAAGCCACCTCATCTACCCTCATATAGCAGGCTATGATGTCTCAACCTATGCTGGCTACATAGTTCTGGAACGTAAGGATTGCTTCTAAGAATCACACCATCATATAACAGGTGAGTTCCCACCCTTTGGTTTACTCGGTGCTAATTTCTACTCCCATCCGAACAGACACTGAACATGATTTACTGAACTGAACATGAGCTGAGTTACTGAATTCCATTGATTGATGAAATACTACTGATATCTGACAACTGACTGAGTTCATGAGATCATGGAAATTTCCTGAGTCATAAGACTATCTGAAGTCTAAGGATCGTAGCTAGACTGAGAGTATCGTAAAAACATGACATTGCTCTAGGAACACAGCTAATATTTCGGGTACAAGTACCCGCAGGACTCAATAGAAGGAAACTGACAAAGCATGACTTGCTTTAATACATAATAATCACCATAATGCATTGACTGAAGTATTTCATCAAACATGTGATAGGCATAAGCTTGTACATACATGGGAATTTCACGAAAACATGCTAGTTAGGCACTTTTCCTTCATTTAGGCATTAAATCAAACATATTGTAGGCATGGTACATGTAAACATCATTGTACAACAATTAAATATCATGGTCACATTCTAATTTCATCATTCAAGGGTTTAGTCATAGGTTTGCATGAATCTATATCTATAATAATTAAACCCACATAGAAATTATCACCCAACATAGGGTAAAATTCAATTTCTCATTTATCAACGTGAACAAGAACAACCCAATCATGAAATCATAAAAAAAATTCATAACTTGAAGTTGGAAAAGGGATTCTTGGACTTCATGGATGAAAAGAGTCCATGAATGAACACTATGCATACCTGGGTTAAGATTCTTGATGTTATTGAACTTGAAGAATTAGAAATCCCTTAGTTCTTGAAGAAGATTAGATTTTGTTCTTGGAGATTAATGTTAGAGAGAAACCCTAATATTGGTTGTGAAGTAATAATGATCCAAATGGCTGAAATCGGATATAATTGGGTATATATATAGGTGGGTGGTAAATAAATAAAATACCCTTTTAAAAATGGATTTAATTTGCTGAATCGGGACCTGTGATGGCTTTTGCGATGGTCCGTCATCTCAACAGTCGTACGTGGACCAGGGAAGGGGCTTACTACCTAAGTAGCGACGGCCTGGGCGACGGTCCGTCGCAAGTTCGACGGTCCGTCAACCTGCCCATCACAACTTATCCAGAAGGTGGACTTACTATTTTCCTTGTAACAGTCGTGGGTGACGGTCCATCGCTAGTCCGATGGTCCGTCGGCCTCACTGTCGCACCTTGGCGGTTTTTACTGTCTTCTGTATTTTGGCCATAACTTTCTCTTCCGATGTCGGATTTTGATAAAACTGGTATCGTTGAAAAGCTAATTCAATTTACCACATGAAAAAAAATGAAAATCTTAAAAAAAATACCATATGTACAAAAGTGGATTCATCTTTCAAAGAAAGCTTCTAACATTCTTGAGATGATTTCAAGCTAAGAAAAGTACGGGGTATTACACTAGTGCAACAGGTGTGTGATCTGTTGGAACTGTTATTTTACTGTTATCCATGTTAGATTTACTTTTATCCCTTTTTAATGATGCATTAATTAATTATAATCTATTTTATGTTCCTGTTAATTTTAGATAATATGGCTCCCAAAAAAAAAAAGAAATTGAATCAAGTTCAAGTAAAGGAACAAGTGAAGTAGCTAGGCTACATCCACCACTCTATGAGCTTGCTTTATGAATGTTATCTCAATTAGAAGTAGAAGATAATGAACAAGGAGAAGAGGAATATTTCAAAAGAGATGATCCAAATACTAATGGCCCTTCCACCGAAGAGTTGGTCAAAACCTTCAGCACCGATAGTTATCTTGTGAGAATGCAGTGCGATGGTGCTATAAATTCAACGACTAGTTTCTTGGTTAAATAAGCCATGGGAAAATCTTTCGATGCCTTCAGAAAAATACTTCGAGAATAAAATTTGGATGGTTATTTCAGGGACAATTGCTTTGAGCAATATCTTAATTTGCCGGAGGACAACGATGTTTGTTTCCAAATGAAAATGATATATGATCATCTCAAGCGTAGGTTTATGTATAAAAACAAAGATAAGATGGATGAGGTGTGGATAAATTACTGTGGCATGCTTGTTTGTTTTGGTTGGACGGTGTTTGCCATAGTTACTGGACTAAAATATTGTCCTCCTACTCCTTCTCAAGTTATAATTTTTCTAACCTAAAAAGAAGCACCACGCACACCCCAAAAAGAAAAATGCAACTCAAGTAATCGTGATGACCTGGTGTCCCTTATTGGTCCAAGCTTTAAAAACAAAATTTGATAGAAGCATTGAAAGGTAAAAGACTTTCAAAGAAGCACAAACAATCATTGTGTTTGGTTTGGTTTGGTTTGTACGTAATATTCTTTGGGCGAGAGAAGTTAACAACAGCATACTACTTGGTTTAATAAAGCTCTCCGAGGATCTTGAGGTATTAAACAACTATACTTGGGGTTATGAAAGCTTCAAAATGACTGTCAAATATTTGTTGACTCCATTAGTGCCAAAGACAGTCAACTTATATGGCTTTCCATGGGCTTTCATGGTAAATATTTTTTTAATTATGATATAATTCTTTTTTTCAATTCAATAATTCTTTTGATTTATTGGGGTTATTTTATAGGCTTGGGCATTTGAAGTCATTCCTTATTTAAGACGACAAGTGAACTACCAGGAAGAAGTTTCCTGTCCAAGAATCCTAAGATGGTTGTCAGCCAAAACTGATAAAAATGTAAAATTTCTTGATCTCTTCAATCCCCTGAAGGATGCAGTAAGTCTAATTCTAGTTAAGTTTTTTGTTTTAATTAATAATTCTTTTGAATGATCTAATCATCATTCTAACATATGTGCTGATTTATGTAAGATTGTGCGTCCATCGCTTGTTCCGGCCAGTCGATAGTTGAAGATGCCATTTTTTCTTACTTTACGCTCTGTGAAAACTTTATCGGACCTTATGGTCATTGACAGAATAAAAATAGAATTGTTTGGAGCAACAACTATCACAAAAAAAAATAATTTTGGAGGGTGGGCATGTTATTATTGATGGTGTTAGTGGTGATGGAGCTGTTAGTGGTGGTAGTGGTGCTGCTGTTGGGGATAATGATGCTCCTCTTATAGTTTTTAAAATAAACTATTATGAGTTTGATCATACTGGTTATATAGAGTTTGCCCCTCCTAGCGAATGTTCTGCATGCAAATGTCAAGATTGCAACGCAAAACATGATGTAGTGATTAAAGCTATTAATGCATTAGCTTCTTCTATAAAAGAATTGACATTTAAGAGGGGTGTAATTCCATTAAAGAGGATTTCATATCCATCCACTCCATTAGAGATTAAGGCTAAGAGGAGAAGGAAAGTAATTTCTAAGGCATTATCAAGCATCCTAAAAAGAGAACTTGCAACTCCCCTGTCTTTGTGTTGCACTATTGAGCAATGTACAAGGGCCACAGGAGAGAAGCATGATCTAAAGAAGGTGAATATATATCTTCTATTCCAACTAACAAATAGACACAAATATATCTATTTCAACAAATGACACATCTGTTGAAAATTATCAAATAAATATATACATCTGTTGTAACGGTTGACTAATAGACCTAGATAGAAACATCGGTATAATACAACAGATGACCAACCTATTGCAACAAATAAAATATCTGTTAGAACAGATAGAAAATCTATTGCATTATAAAAAAATTCAACTTTTATTACACATAAAAAATTGCCACTACATGTAAAGTAAAGTGACTTGAAATAAAAAAGGTGGAACCCATAGACAGGCACCTAAAGTTGCAGCGATCTTTCACTTTGGCACCTCAAGTAAGTGTTGATTTTAAATACCTAAAATAGACATTAGTTTGGAACTTTTTTCCCTGTTGGCAGCTCGCATGTAATTCACACATCCAAGGCACGTTGAACCCTCATTTTTGCTAACTTGGCGTCTGATTTGGCCCCCAACAATTATTTCCCCCCATTGTCTTATATATTCATCTTCTTCCTAAAATTTAACCCTAAATTCCTAAATATTCTTCTTCTTCATCTTTTTTTCTCTATCAAAATTCTTCAAATTATTTGTATTTGATTTTTCTTCATCTTTTTTTCATTTTTTCCAACCGAGCTTGACAATTTTGAACTCATCTTCCACTATTTTTTTTGATAAATATTTTTGATATTGTAAGTGTGGTAATGAAGCTATATTGAAGACTTCTTGGACTCAAAAAAATCTAGGTCATAGATTTTTACTTGTGAGATTTCAAAGGTAATATTTTTTTATTTAATTAGTTGATTAATTATTGACTTGTAATTATTTTATAATTGTGGTCTTATTTTTATAGAAATTGGGTGGATGTGATTACTTTGATTGGTATGAAGAGTGACACCCTTCACGAGATAATCGTGTAATCTGTGGTTTGTTGAAGAAAGTCAAGGCTTTTGAGGAGAAACAAAATCGAGCAAGAAGATACTACATTGTTGGCCTTATTGCTACTTGTTTGGTGTTGTTGGGCACATGAATATTCAAGCCTAATTGCTAAAATTTTTATGGTGGTGTATTTGTTACTAGTTTGGTGTTGTTAAGCACATGAATATTTAAGCGTAATTGCTGAACTCATGGTGTAATTGCTACTGGTGTGATGTACCAAAATTATTGGTTTTCATGATGGCTTAACTGTACTGTTTTGATGTGTATTTAGCCGCTATTCTAAGCAACTAATTATTACTGCTATTCATTACTAGCAGATTCAAAGAAACAACCGAAACTAATTATTTTTTTGGTACTCCAAATTAAAGAACAAAATGCACACATAATCAATATGAGAAACTTTTTCTTGGCTACTACTTCTTCTTCTTCTTGTTTGCCATCTGGTGCAACTGATTTGTGGCGACTGCATCTCTATTTTTCCATCTTAAACCTCTAGGCTTATAACCAAGATCAAATCCAGTAGAACTTGCATTCTTGTAAGTTGCACCAGTTTGTAGGATCCTCTGGATTGATGTCCCTAGTTGTTTTTTGGAGAAAAAAAGGAACAACATTTTTAGTATATTTACTTAGACATTTACTTTTTTAAAGAAACAAAGTTGAAGTAAACATACATTTAGTATTTGGGTGCCCTTTGCACTTGTGTAAATCCTAAATCCAGCATTCTTAGCCCTTTTTGATCCACCTTCTCCAGCATCTTCTGTACCTGCAACTCTTTCCCTCTTCTGTCCAATATTTTTACTTTTTTAGGAGGTAGTTGACTCTTGATTTCTTGTGTAACAGGGATTGTTGTATCACCACTTGACTCTTGATTCCACACTTGACTGTAGTTGGACTAGATGTGTCTAGAATACCTTTTAACCTTAGCATTTGGTAACAACACAAAAACAACTGCATGAAAACCTTACAAAATAAAAACACAGCTAAAGTAACTGGTAAAAAAATGAAGTATGTTAAATAATTTACAATCAATAAGACCTAGAGTAATAAAAGAAGTCATCTCCAACTCCTACTCAGTAGGCACGATCCATGGATGCACAACCTATAAAAAATAGATACATTTAAATTATATAATAATTTGTAGTTAGTTGGGTTACATGTTAAAAGAGACAACTTATACAACATATGATCTTTCTGTCGCAATAGATGATTTATATATTGCAACATATTAAATATATGTTGCATCAAATTACCCATTTGTTACATAATTTGCATTAGATAGGTAATCTGTTGAGTCGGGTTCAGAGAACCAAAGCAATAAATGGGTAATCTGTTGCTAAATATGAATCGTCTGTCACAATAGATTACCCATTTGTTGCACTAGTTGCAGTAGACGGGTAATATGTTATAACAGATGACCTATCTTCGCAACAGATGGCACATCTATTTCAATATCTTTCTTTGAATCAAATTATTTTACTTGAAAGATGGCACATCCTTAATTCTTGTATTGCTCTTTGCAACCAATGACCTAAGGATCCTTGGATGAGAAACCTCATCCGGGTAATCCCTGACCTGCTTTCGGAGGGGAGGAATGACTTCAAATGCCCAAGCTTAAAAAATATAAATAGGAAGCAAGCAAAAAAAGTCATAATAATTATTCATTATAAATTAATAGTTTTGACAGTCTACTTGTAGCTGTAATATCCCCAGGGATAATTGTCTATCGGCATCACAAATTGAAACCTGTCAATACTAATAGTTTTGATAGGCTCATGCTAGGATTTCAATCTTAATTCTCGCTCTATTGGTAATGTATTATCATCATGTTGATCATCATCCTCTTTCTCACTTTCTTCTTCCTCCTCTTCTTGTTTATCTTCTTTTTCTTCCTCCTCACTTTTATTTTCCTCATCACCCTTTACAGACCCTTCTCTATCTCCCTCAATGTCATTATCATATCTTTTCTCAGATTCACTTTTCCTTGACTGAGATTGTTTAGGAAGCTCCTCCAAATTCATCCGTACTCTAGCCTTTTTTGTTATGTGGTGAGAAGTTGATCCACTTTTACTTTTGTTTTTGGGAGACATGTGTACCTACAAACAACATAAAAACAAAAAATACATTACAATTGATGTCACCAACACCAACAACCACCACCAACACCACCAATGTCACCACCACCAACAACCACCACCAACACCACCAATGCTATCACCACCACCATCAATGGCACCACCACCACCACCAACACCACCAATACCACCAAAACCATTACCAAACCACCAATACTAATACCACCACCAAACCATCAATACCAGCACCACCACAATACCAATGCTACCAATAATAATACCATGACCATAAACACCAACAATGCCACCATGACGATCACCACCACCACCACCACCAACCACCAACACCACTAACACCACTACCAAGACCACCATCATCACCATCAATGACACCAATACCATCAATGCCACCACGACAACCAACACCACCACCACCAACAGCCACCACCACCACCACCACTAATGCCACCAATACTACCACTAAATCACTAATATCAACACCAACTCCAATTCCAGTAATACCAACACCAAGACCACAACCACCAATGCCACAATAGAGACCACCAACACCACCAATACAAACACTACCACCAATAGCCACCAAAAATACCACAAACATCATCCAATAATACCACAATAGTCAATGAAATACTGCAATAAAAACTAAGATTTTCTCGAGTTCTTCCTATGATTTTAGCATCAAAACTCAAAATTGTTAACCCATTCTTAAAGATAATATAACTAAAAGTCTTCTTTTTCATCATTAACTAAAAAACCCTAATTTTTAGAAAAAAAAAACTAATGTAGAACTCTTCCCAAACTCTGTTACCTATGAATTCAGAGAAAACAATGGATGCAAGCAAGAATAAAGTAAAAAATAACAACTATGTGGTACAAAATGGGAAAAAAATTGATTTGTTTTGAAGGTTTGAGCAATATGTTGAGTAGTTCTTGTTTGTATTGTTGAGAGAGAGAAAAGAGTGAGAACTCGTGATTTGAAATAATGAAAAGTTTTTCCCGTAAATGGATGATTTGTATTTTGGAAAAGATTGACAAGTTTTGAAAATATTAATTTGGTCTGAATAACTCGCTCATCCCTAGTTGTAGTTAAACCAATTTAGGTATTTCAAATAACAAGGTAAAATGAATCGTTTCAACTCAGATTGGTCAATTGATGACTCAGGTCAGGAGGAACACAATACCAATATCATGCAATATAGTTGACCCTATAAACTTGATGTTGGGAGTATTTATGCATTCTAGTGTCACTATTCTACCCTTTTTAGCCTTATTTTAAGGATTATTCATGTGATATATGGGTGGATAATGATATAAATGTTTATCTTAGTGTTAAAGAATGTATTTATGATGTTCAAAGTGAGTTTCAAACAAGTTTGGACCTAAAAGATTCATTTAGAGTTCAACCAGAAAACTAGTGTACTTGCTTGAGCTAGGTGTTTGTCTAGTCTATCGTGTTGGGTTCTAAAGTGTTTAATGAGTTCCTAAGGTTGTTATTATGTATTTATATGTGATAAAACTTGTTTATAATGCTCAAGGGTCAATTATATGAAGCCAAGGGCCAAAATAATGAGTTAAAGATCAAAGTGAAATTAACATATACTTAGCTCGTGTTTCTAGTTCGTCGTGTTGGATGTTGTGTTGTTTTGAGCTTTAAATTATTGTGTTTAATGATATATTATTATTTTTTAATAGATTATTATGATATATTAATGATATAAAAGTTTCAAATCAAGTGGGAACAACTCAAAAGGTTCGGAATGGCTCAATGAAGGCATAATACACAGATTGATGCACTTTTGGACCCCTGAAATGTATTGGGCGCATGTGAACTGTAGGAGTGGACAATGGATGCTTTCAAAACACAATTGTATTTATAATACACCCAAAATTTTAACCATGTGATGCGGGTTGGTCCTGGAGGCGATTAGCCCGCGACGCGGGCTCATTTCGGTGCTCCCTTGACTTAGAAAAATTTTGAACAACAAATTCCAGAGAGGTAGGACGATATGGAGGAGATGCCTCACCTGGAGTGGGGCTATATTCAGGGCACCTCCCCACCTAGTTTGGGCCTTAATAACTAAAGGTTTTTTTTTCCAACACGGAAAGGGCTTGCTCTTATACTATAAATACATGTTGTATCACGTTTTTACACATCTTTGAGCATATTTTGGACAACAAAGGGCTGATACAACTTCTTCATTAGGTTTTTATTATTTTTATTTCGTTCATTCATGTTTTTAGTAGTTAATTACTATTTTGTGATTACGATTATAACTATGCATGGCTAAACGCCCCTTTCCGGAATTGAAGCCAAGAACATGATTATTATTGCTAGGGATTAAGTTTGTTTTCTTATCTTATCAATATTGGTTGTTTGCTTATTATTTTTATAGCTATTTTAAGAATTTGTGGCCCTTATAATACATCCTTTGTCAACCTTGTGAACTCGGGAGAGGTAATAGGGCAATAGAACATAGGAATAAGCAAAACATGGTTCTTGATTCTTTATAAAATAAGAAACTTGAATTAGTATCTAGGACAGGGATGTACTTAGATACCTTACTTGATTCATATGTAGGATGATATTTGTTAATATCATGAGTTAACTATTACATCCCCGCTCAACGATGTAGGGGTAAGGTTCAACTTAGGTAAAATATTAGAGGTTGGCAAATCGTAATCATGCAATTAACTCTACGAATCAACAACCAAGATAAGCAAGTTAACGAATGAAATCCAACAACATAATATGATTTTTCAGAGTTCTTCAACCCTGGGTTTTCTCCTATTGATTGTTACAAGATCTTTACTTTATGCATTATTTACTTTACGTGCAATTTACAAACTCAATTCTCTCTTTTGGTTACTCTCGCATCAAGTGAATCTAAATTGTGAACTGAAATCAAATCGTTGCCAAATATATTCTCTGTGGGATTGATAACTTGGCTTTCTTAAAGTCCACTATATTACTTGGTAGACCACGTACACTTGTGTGTGCGCTTAGATGCTGTCAAGTTTTTGGCGCCGTTGTCGGGGACTTGTATTTTAGAAATTATTTGTTTTAGTTTATATTTAAATTTATTTGGTGTTTTTATGCTTGGTCTTATTTTTGTTTTTGCAGGAAACAGGTTCTTAAGTTCATAAGCTGACAAGGGATCGGGAGTTGGTAGAACCAAGCCCAAAACCCAAGAAACTTTACCATCAACGCAGGAGAGAAGCAATCCTTCTCCCTAGAATTCTGCAAATACAAGAAGACCAAGAGAACACTGCTCTTATGGCTGAACAACAAAAAACTGGTAGGAAGGTTAGGGAAGTGGAAGTCCCAAGACTGGAAGCTGGGGGGAATTTTGAGTTGAAACACAGTATGGTGCAGCTTCTTATTAGAAGTGGACAATTTGCGGTAATTTCACACGAAGATCCATAAGTCCACTTGTAGTCCTTCATTGAGCTTACAAATATATTCACTCCGACTGGGGTGACTCTAGATTATCTGAGGCTAACACTGTTTCCCTATTCACTTTTGGGGGAAGCTAAAAGGCGGTTGAATATGGAGCCGACCAATTCAATCACAACATGAGACGACTTCGCCAAAAGATTTCTCATCAGATTCTTTCCATCAAGCAAAACTGTGAGACTTCACAGTGGGATAGTGAGCTTCAACCAAAAACCTAATGAAAATCTATATCATGCTTGGAAATGCTTCAAGGCCCTTTTTAGGACTGTCCACACCACCAACAGTTGAATGAGGTACTTGCTCATACTTTTGTAGAAGCTCTTGATCAAAATACGAAGATTTTGCTAGATTCATTTGTAGGTGATCAAGCGTTGGAGATAACTTATGATGAGTTGTACACATTGCTTAACCACATAGCATATGGAAATCTAGAGTGACATTCAGATCCTAGAACTTCCACAAAAAGAATTGTAGGTGTGTTGTAGATGGACCAATTCACAGCCCTATCAGCTCAAGTTTCTTCCTTACAAAATTTGATCAACACAACATTCAACACCATGAAGTTGGGAGAAGCACAACCTGCAGCCATATTCAATGCCATCCAACAAGCTGCAGGTTGGTGTGAAGTGTGTGGAAATAGTGGTCATACGGCTACCATGTGTGATTCAAATTCAAAATCTGTGATGTATGTAGGCAATACTCAAAGGCCAAATTATGGGAATTCCTACAACATGAAGTGGCAAACTCAGCCACCAAATCAGTTATGTAATGCCCCACAACCACAAGCCCAATCGAATCAGTCTACGAGCAATACGAAAAAGATGTTTAAATAAATCTTAGCGGGTCAAACATAATTGATTGCAGACCTGAACAGTCAAAGGGTGGAATTAAAGAATCAAAAAGTGGCCCAGAGAAATTTAGAGTTGCAGGTTTGTCAGATACAACAAGCGTTAAATACCCATTCTCAAGGTGGACTACCCGCTAATACAGAAAATCTAAAAATAAGTCATGGCAATCACCTTGAGGAGTGGTAAAGAGCTTCATGAAGAACCTCTACAGGCAACAAAAGAGGGAGATACTGATATGGTGATCCAAAAGGTGGATGAAGAAGCTGTTGAAAAATCAAGGAATTCTGAGTACTTGGATAAAAAAGTTGCTGAACTA
Organism: Capsicum pubescens; assembly: GCA_030864215.1. Classification (NCBI taxonomy): domain Eukaryota; kingdom Viridiplantae; phylum Streptophyta; class Magnoliopsida; order Solanales; family Solanaceae; genus Capsicum; species Capsicum pubescens. The sequence continues at coordinate 219,384,439 of CM061549.1, read as the reverse complement.
GAGAAGAAGAAGATACTACCACTACCTTTCCCTCAAAAGTACATAAAAGTGAAAGAGGATGCCTTGTTCAAAAAGTTCATTGACACATTCAAAGAGCTTCATATTAACTTACCTTTGCTAGATGTTTTACAAAGTATGCCTAAGTATGAAAAGTACTTGAGGGATGTGGTGGCGAAGAAGTTGAAATTGCAAGATATGAGAGCAATAACACTCACTAAAGAGTGTAGTGCGGTAATAACACAGAAAATCCCTAAGAAATTAAAAGATCAGGGGAAGTTTGATATCTCTATTCAAATTAAGAACAAAGAAGTCCATGCATTGAGTGATTTAGGGGCAAGTATAAATTTGATTCCCCTATCTCTATTTGAAAAATTGGGCCTGGGAAAGCCTAGATCGACCACCGTGGTTTTCCATCTATCAGACGGTTCCATGGTATATCCGGAAGGAATAGTTGAAGATGTTCTCATTAAGGTTGGTAAATTTTCTATTCCTACTGACTTTATTGTTCTTGATTTTGAGACAGATGAATAGGTGCCAATTATTTTAAAGCGTCCATTTTTAGCAATTGGAGGAGCGTTAATTGGTGTTAGAGAAGGCACAGTCAAGATAAGGGTAGAGGATGAAGATGTGGTATTTGATGTTTATAAAGAAACCATTGAAAATCTCAAATATAAAGATTTATACATGATCAATATGATTGAAAGGGATGAGTGTGGGGTGTTTAAGACACCAAAGACCTCTTTCAACTACCTAATTGAGAGATCTAAGATGAAACCACCGTTTTCTAACATGATAAAGGTTAAATTAAAGATAGATATTGACCTTAAGAGTGGAAACTCAAGAGGTCAGAAAAGAACAAAAAACGACTCTCAAAAGGGAGTAAAAGGGTGAAGAAATATGGTTGAGTTGATATGGGTTATGCCACGACACTAATTCAGGCGCTGCTTGGGAGGCAACCCAAGTTAAGGTATGTTTTCTTTTCAGTTTTTTATTCTTATTTCACGTAGTTTTTGTTTTTGGTTGAGTCACAGGTTGATGGGAAGTCTGAGTACCATAAACTTGAGCTTGAAGCATGGAAAAGACTGAGTGTGGGGTCCCATGGATCCCCTTACTGTGTGAAGATACATTTAGCTAGGCCTAGATGCCTCAACAAGTATTTCTATCTTTTTAATTTTAAATTCACTTTGGAGATAAAGTAGATTTTTAAGTGTGGGGTGGGGAAATTCCTAAATTTTAGCTCAATTTAAATTTTTTTAGGATAGGAATAAGTGAGATATTCTTGTAGGTGCTATTTTTTATTACATGATGCAAGTGGGTTTGTTTGTAAAAGCACGTTGATTGAGTGAATTGCTATTTTTGAAACTTTTAGGCTCAAGTTTATGACTCTTGTACTATTTGGCTTAAATTTGAATTCATGCTATTATTTGGTTGGGAGTTTATGATGATCCTATTGATTTGAGCATGTTCCATATGCGTGTGAGATTTTTGTATATTCCTTGTTGTATGTGATGTATAGAACTTGCCCAGTGTATTTGTAAAGCGAAATAAAGAGTGAGAGTTTAGGAGATAATTTAGGCATTTCTTTGATAGCCTTATTTTATACTTTCTTTTGCCTACCCTTGTGAATTATCCTAGTTAACCCCCATTGAGACTTTAGAATTTTCTTTGATAGCCTCATATGTAACCTAATCCCCTTCTTTGATAGACCATAATTTGATCCAAAAAGATCCTAAGTGCTTTAAAAAAAGAAGAAATAATTGAAAAAAGAGTTTGAGAAATTGAAGAAGAAAAAGGTGAAATTGATGCCCTAAGGTAATTGCTATTGGTATTAATAATTGATGTGTGGTGTATAGTTATGATATACTTTATGCTAAAAATATTGCCATGATTGTAAAAAAAGAAAAAAAATTAATTCTTGTGGTAGTAAACTAGGTGTTCACCAAGTGTTTGTGAAAATGCTTAAAAGAGATGGGGAAAAAACAAAAGGTATGGATGAATGAATAAGTGTAGTTTGGTTGTTGGAGAGTGATTTTAAATGAATAATGTAGTGTATTAAAGCGCTTAGAGAGGTTAGTCACTATTCCCAAATAGTTTCTACCTGTCCCTTAGCTTACATTACAACCCGAAAAAGTCCTAATTGATCTTAAGCTTCACATTCGACATTTAGTGGAGCATTACACTAAGGTAAAGCCTATGTTTCATTGTGTGTAACTTGTGAATTCTTTGTGAGAGTGAGCATAATTTGATTCCTGTATCCATCATGTTCTAAATTTCTTAATTGTGGGTGATTATGGGTAACTCTCTTGTTGTGAGGGAACATTTTTTATGAATATGGGTGATTTGTATGATGTCTTTGATTGAATGATGTGCATGATTTTTCCAATTTGTTGATTAAATTATTGAGGCTAAGATGTTTGGAGTAGTGTTCATAAGCTTTCAATTGTGTTTGTAACATGTTTAGTATAGTAACTTGCATTTCGTGTAGTCATTGTAGTACTATCTTGAGTTTATTTCATGTAGTAGAAGTGTATAATCTCCTTCTCATTAGGTTTATATTAAAGGGTTGTTTGAGGACGAACAAGGCTTTAAGTGTGCGGTGGTGATGTTGGGTGTATTTTTGCATTCTAGTATCACTATTCTAGTATTTTTAGCCTTGTTTTGAGGATGATTCATGTGATATATGGGTGTATAATGATATAAATGTGTATCTTAGTGTTAAATCATGTGTTTATGATGTTCAAAGTGAGTTTCAAACAAGTTTGTACCTAAAAGATTCATTTAGAGTTCAACCCGAAAAACTAGTGTACTAGCTTGAGCTAGGTGTTTGTCTAGTCTATTGTGTTGGGTTCTAATGTGTTTAATGAGTTCCCAATCTTGTTATTATGTATTTATATGTGAAAAAACTTTTTTATAATGCTCAAGTGTCAATTATATCAAGCCAAGGGCCAAAACAATGAGTTAAAGATCAAAGTGAAATTAGCCTATGCTTAGCTCGTGTTTCTAGTTCGTCGTGTTGGATGTTGTGTTGTTTTGAGCTTTAAATTGTTGTGTTTAATGATATAGGATGCTTTTTTAATGGATTATGATGATATATGAATGATATACAAGCTTCAAATCAAGAGGGAACAACTCAAAAAGGCTCGGAATGGCTCAACGAAGGCATAATACGCAGATTGACACACTTTTGGACCCCTGGAATATCATGGGCGCGTGTGCTATGTAGGAGTGGACAATGGATTATTTTAAAACACCATTGGATTCAAAAGAGGCACAAAGGTTTAACCATGTGGTGCATGTTGGTCCTGGAGGCGATTAGCCAGCGACGCGGGCCCATGTAGGTGCTCCCTTGCCTTAGAAAAATTCTGAACAACAAATTCCAGAGAGGTAGGGAGATATGGAGGCGAAGACTCACCTATAGAGGAGCTCTATCCAGGGCGCTGCCCCACCTAGTCCAGGGCTCAATAACTAAAGGTTTTCTTGTCCAATACTGAAAGGGCTTTCTCCTATACTATAAATACATGTTGTATCACGTTTTTAGACATCTTTGAGCATATTTTGGAGAGAAAAGGGCTGCTACAACTTCTTCACTAGGTTTTTATTATTTTTATTTAGTTCATTCATGTTTTTAGTGATTAATTACTATTTTGTGATTATGATTATAACTATGCGTAGCTAAACACCTCTTTCCAAGGTTGAAGCCAAGAACATGATTATTATTGTTATGGATTAAGTTTGTTTTCTTCGCTTATCAATATTGATTGTTTCCTTATTCTTATTATAAATATTTTAAGGATTTGCGGCCTTTAGAATACATTCTTTGTCAACCTTGTGAACTCGGGAGAGGGAATAGGGCGATAGAATATGGGAATAAGTAGAGCATGGTTCTTGATTCTTTATAAAATAAGAAACTTGAATTAGTATCTAGGTCAGGGATGTACTTAGATACCTTACTTGATTCATATGTAGGATGATATTTTTTAAGAGCTTGAGTTAACTATTACATCCTCGCTCAACGATGTAGGTGTAAGGTTCAACTTAGGTAAAAGATTAGAGGTTGGGAAACCGTAATCATGTAATTAACCCTACGAATCAACAACCAAGATAAGCAAGTTAACGAATGAAATCCAATAACATAATATGATTGTTCAGAGTGCTTCAACCCTGGGTTTTCTCCTATTGATTGTTACAAGATCTTTACTTAATGCATTATTTACTTTACTTGCAATATACAAACTCAATTCTCTCTTTTGGTTACTCTCGCATCAAGTGAATCTAAATTGTGAACTAAAATAAAATCATTGCCAAATCTAGTCTCTATGGGATCGATAACTAGGCTTCTTGAAGTCCACTATATTACTTGGTAGACCACGTGCACTTGCGTGTGCACTTGGGTGCTGTCAGAACTCATCCCTAGTTGTAGCTAAACTAATTTACGTATTTTAGATAACAAGGTAATATGAATTTGTTTTAACTTAGATTGGTCAATTGACAACTCAAGTCAGGAAAAACGTAGTACCAACATTATGCAATATAGTTGACCCTATGAACTCATCCCTAGTTTTAGATAAACCAATTTTGGTATTTCAAATAACAAGGTAATATGAATTATTTCAACTCAGATTAGTCGATTGACGACTCAGATTAGGAGGAACACCATACCAACATCATGCAATTTAGTTGACCCTATGAACTCATCCCTAGTTGTAGCTAAACCAATTGATGTTGTAGTTGCACATATGAACTCAATTGAAATTATTTTAAAACAAATATTCAACCTATTGCAACAGATGACTTATCTGTTGGAATTTATCAAATAAATAAATTAATCTATTGTAACAGTTTACATATCTGTTGAAATTTATCAAATAGACATTGCCATATGTTGCGACAGATGACTGAGCTGTTGGATATTTTCAAACAAAAATTGACATCTGTTGAAATAGATACATTTTCTGTTTTAAGATATTTTTTTAATTTTAAAGCAATTTCCTGGCCGAGATAAAAAATATAAAATACTAAGGCGGTAAAAAATATTACTAATTGGATAACTCAAAAATCTCCTCCTTGAGTAGTTTATCTTGTCTTTTTAATGTCACCGTCTCCCCGTTCCCCTCAAAAGTTACTAATGAATATTTAAAACCCATCTCTAGAATTCTCTCTCCTTCAGCCATAAATTAATTCATCTCTCTTCTTTCTTTCAGAATCAGAATTCTCTTTCTCTTCTCTTTAGGATAATCATAACTGTCTCCTTTTTTTCTTTCCTCTTTCGCATGAGGATCCTTTTAGATCTCAACTGATCTTTATCTCTTCTCGACTGAAATGGGTTTTCTGATCCCTTTACTTTTTTGACATTATAGGTATGGTTTACTATTGCTCTTTCCTTCCCATCTTCTTTTTTGTATGTTATTTAAATTAGATATTTAAATCTATTTTTTCTTATTTACCCATTACCAGTATCCTATTTACTTAGGAAAGTTAATGGAAAGGTGAATTTTAAGTCTTGAATGAATGAACCATTATTTTTATTAAAATATGTGAAAAAAGTCATTTGTTGGGAGAACTTAAAAAGCTTTGTTGTCAGTATTATTTTTTTATCTCTTTTGTTTGTTTCTTTATTGGCGGTGTTGTTGTTGGTGTTGTTTGAACATGTGGTGTTTGTGTTGTCGATGGTGTTGGAACATATGGTGTTATTTCTTTTTTGTTGATGTTGTTGGTGGTGTTGCAACAAATTTCCCAACTGTTGTAACTGATGAATCAGTTGTTGGAACAGGAGAAACAACTGTTGGAAGAAATCAAACTTGTAGTAAGGCTGCTTTGATTTATTCCAACAGATGACCCATCTGTTGCAATATGTCAGCCATCTGTTGACATAAATACGTCGCATGTTGCAATAGATGACTCATCTGTTGAACAGATTGGGAATCTATTGCAACAGAAGGGTTATCTGTTGGAACTATTGTTGTAATATGTTATATTCATTAAATTTTGTGTTACCCTTTTTAAAAATTATCCAGACATCAGTTGTAAAGTTCTTTTTGTTCTTCTCTTGTTTGACATCAAATGTTTTCTCTTGTTTACGGATAAAAAAAGTAAAAGTGGATTAACTTTTGCCCGACTAGTATTAAAGGCTAGAGTAAAGATGGGTTCAGAGGAATAAGCTGCTTGTAGATGAAACCACTTCATATGTGAGAGGTATGTATTACTGATCAACCTATTGTGAAAATACACATACAGTACACTAATTTTGTGAATGTTGGTTCTTTACCTATTAGGCATTAATCATTCAAAAAATATATTGCATTTTATAATTAAGATTGTTAGGTTTGAACTGATAAGACCGAGGGACCAAGTAGATGGTGTCGATACCCTGTTATGGTTTAATACAGATTTTATTAATGTTATGTGTCAAGTTTGGAGAAAGGTTCAAGTTGTTGGTGGCATTATAAATATTTAATAGTGATTGGACTAATTTTAAGGGTTCAATGGACTTTTGAAAGGCCTCCAAAGCCTCACACTGCTACAAACAAGAATGGAAAACCAATAGAAATTTCCTTTGTCCAAATTTATATACATTGGTTTCTCGAGGAGACCATTATACAACCGAAGGTTCTTGGGAGACTACCTATGCGGGAAGGGGGAGGCTGGGAAGACCATATACCAACTCAAACCTTGTTTAAGAGGATTTACAGGGTAAGAAGGAACGTGTAGCAAATCTGGCTATGAAATTGACATGAAAAATGAAAAAATTGAATGAGCTGCAAATATGAAAGTGTATCCAAAAATGAAAATCCATCAGTCCATTTTGAAAAGAAAAATGTTGAAGTGGTCTTGAACTGTGCATTTTTCTAGAGAAATGCGACTAGCTACCGTGGCCTGAGTGATGACCCACAAAGCGAAGGATCAGAATACTAAGTTTGCAACTTTGCCAATAATGATGGTGGTAAGATTTTTGGTCAGGAACAAAACCTAAACCAACAACTCCTGAAGTAAAAATAAGGGATCAAGCCAAGGTGGCTATTTCTGAAGTTAAACTTACATCTCAGGCCTTCTTCTTATGGTTCTGGTCAGGTCAAAGGCAGTGGAAAAATAAGGCATGTGATTTTTGCCCGATTTCAAACCTTCTTGTTTTTACTACCATTGACCTAATTAGAACCACAAACAGAAGGCATGGGAAGCAAGTTAGACTTCAAAAATTGATGCCTTGGCTTCCCTTATTTTTACTTTAGAAGTTGTTGTTTTAGGTTTCATTCTTGACTGAAAATCTTACTAATCCTCTGTGCTCGCCAAGCTGCTTCCTTAGAGTTCTCATCCTGCATTTTGCGGGTCTTTATGCAGGCCACTCTATATAGTCGCAGTCCCTTGTAAAGTGTCAAACTTATGTCCTCTTTAGCATTTTTATTTTCAAGAATGATTGACGAATTTTAATATTTGGATACACTTTCACATTTCCAGCTCATTCAGTTTTTTCATCTTTCAAGTCAATTTCATTGGCCTGATTGGCTACAAATTCCTTGCTTGATTCCGTATGTTTCCTCTTAAATAATGTCTAAGATGATATATGGTCTTCTCCACCTCCCCTTCCCTGCACAGGTATTTTCCCAAGCACCTTTTGCTGTATAATAGTTTCCTCGAGCAACCCATCCATATAAATTTAAACCAGGGGAATTTCTATTGATTTTTCATTCTTGTTTGTTGCAGTGGAAGACTTCGAAGGCCATCTCAAAGTCCATTGCACCATTAAAATTGGTCCAATCACTATTGAATATCTACACTGCCATTAAATTTTGATCCTTTCTCGGAACTTGATGCATAAACACGAGTAAAACTATTATTAAATTGTAATAGGGTATCGACACCACCTTTTTGGAAGCCTTCGGCCTTATCAGTTCGCATCTATCAAACTAAACTGTAAGATACAGGATCTTGTTTAAGGGATTAATGTCTAATTGGTAAGAAATTGCATTCACAAAATCATTATACTTTATGTGTGTCTGTCACGATAGCCTTATCAATAATACATAACTCCCATACATGAAAGTGGATCTATCAATCTTCGCACAACTTCTTATTCCTACCCCATCACTTTCAGATGATGTTTATTCTTATCTTTCCATAGTTAAGTAGTGTACAAGACTACGGAGGCTTAAAGGGCAACCATCTTCAATATCAGAGGAATATATGCCCGTCATGGAAAAACAAGTGCTACAAGTCGTGACTTTTCACTTTTTTTTTGTTTTTAAATCTATTTTTTTATTTTATAAAATAAAATAGTCACCAATTTAGATTAATTAAGGTATGTGATGATTATTAGAAAAGAGATGAATAGTCATGACTTTTTGTCTAACACATTTAAAATAGCTAACGAATTAAATTCCCGATCTGTTACAACTAATGAATCAGCTGTTAGAAGAAATCAAAATATCCCCCCCAACAGATGGTCTATCTGTTGCAACAGATAATCCATATGTTGAACATATAGACCATTTGTTGCAACAAATGGTAAATCTGTTGCAACAGATGACCCATATGTTGCGACAACTCAATAATAGCAGTTATTATTAAGAGAAAAACCATTTTGAAAAGGTGAGAAGTTTGAATTTAAAACAAAAAGTCATGACTTTTCACAAAAAATAAAAAGTTAGCAGTTTGAATGTAATTAATACAATGGAGATGAACAGTTGTATTTTTTTCCCTAACACATTCAGATTTAATCCTCTATAAATAGGTCCCTCCATAATCTTCATTCTACTCCACTTTATTTATTTCTTGCATTTTGTCTTTTCATATTACATCTTCAACCCCTTCTCTTCAAAGAGCATATTCCTTTCTTGTTGAGGTAAGTTTTTTTTGTGTGCGTAAATCTACCAGTTGGTAGTATACATTGTATTACGATTCAGACTCATTTCTTTACTATTGTGTTTACATTTTTTATCAATTCATGCATGTTCTAGATATGACTAATCCTATTTGGGACATTTCTATTATACACGACAACGTGTGGAAACATCAGAGACAGGTTAATGACCTGTAGTGGGAGTTGGTCATCGTGAGAGCAAGGATGTTCTAAGAGATGCATAGGCTGAGGAGGACCCCGCTGATGCCAGCTGACTATTGGACGATTGACAATAATAATAATAATAATAATGAGAATAATAATTAGGTTATGTTTTTTTGTTTAAGCGTATGTATTTTAATTTTCCTATATCGGATCTATACCTAATATATATATATATTTTTTAATGAAAAATTTATTTTTGGTTGACTATGACTTTTTAATTGTTATTTAATTTTTATTCTGTCTATTTCTTCTTATCAACAAACACGTCAACGGTTGTATGTATCGCCCCGAGAGTGCTTACGATCACAAGTGATCACAAGTTAACCCATGATACTGGTACCTGCTGTGAGCACTGGGTAAAACTGATAACAAAAGATCATATGTGGAATTTAACTGAAAACGCCATAAGGTTTTAAATTATAGTTCTAATAATGTCTGTAAAACAATACTGGAAATACTGATAAAATGGATGATAATAACAACTGAAAACTGACTGACTGTCTGTACTAGTCTGAAAAGCTCTAAATTGTCTGACTATGGAGTTGATGGGACAAGCCCCCAACTAAATCCGAATGACTAGATAGCCGAACTACTGACATTACTGAATATAAGATAACAAGTCCTCGAAGGATTAGGACTCACCACGGCTGCTACTGCTGCTGATGCACTGGAAGGTCTAACTACGATCAAGAATCCGAGCGTCCGAACCTATGATATAAGACATCATAGCACAAGAAAAGAGTATGCAATTAGTACTTTGAATGTACTGGTATGCTAATTGAGGTTAGGTTGATATACATGGGTTTATGTGCATGAGTAATAACTGACTGAATATATAACATGTGGTATTAAGTAAGATTGCATGTAAACTGTAAAGACTAAGAATACAAGACCAAGCATAAAACAAGTTCTGAAATACACTGTAAACTAAAATACGGAAATACTGGTAACTGAATAATTGATATTGTATATTGTGGTCAAGCAAACTTGAAACAGAATACTGAACTGAAACTGTGGGAACTAGCTATAACCGATATGCCCTAATATACTAGCAAGATCCAACCTGTAACCCCGGCTGGGAGGGTGTTAGTACTATGCCACGAGTATTAATAATGACTATGCGGATCCACTAATATGATATCCCGAAGGACGAGGGTGTCATACCTATCTGACGGGGGACCTCTTAAATCTACCGTGGCACCGTAGGTCTAGAACCTAGGGACTGCTACTAACATCTCATTCCTATTGACGGGGGAGACAAGTGCCTTATGCCTACTGATGGGGGAGACGCCATCCCTATGTTCACTAGGCGCTAAGTTATACTTCTAACTGAAAGACACTATTTTCTGAACTAATTTAAGTTTGACTGCTTATGACAACTGACCGAACTATTAGTGTTGATGGTTTATTTAAAACCATTCTAGAAGTACTAAAAACTAGATAAACAACTAAATTTTGGGTATTCAAACCCCCAGGACTCGATATCAATAAAAATAAAATCATAGTAAAACTTTGAGGATATGACATGTAAGCACTTATTCAAAACCCATTCTTGTAGGCATTTCATCAAACACTTCCAATTCATGTCTTAAGCTAAGTATGGGAATAGTTTCAAAACTTGTAGTAATAGCACGAGTTCAATACTAACATCACCAATTAAAGCTTAAATCAGCGAACAACACCATTCAAATGTGTGGGATTACATAACACGTGTAAAACATGGTATAAATTGAAACTTATGGGAATTCATGGTTAAAATCATAATAGCATGTAAAAATCATAGATTCAAATTTGAAATCGGGTTCTTGGACTCCATGGGTGGAAAGGGTCCATGGATGAACATTTAATATACCTTGCTTGAAGAATTCATGAAGTTCTTGGTGGGTTTCTTGAGTCTTGGACTTGAACTTGATGAACCTAGGGTTTGTGCTTGAGAGAGAATGGCTTTCAATTGAGAGGATTTGAGTAAAAGATGACCAAATATGCTATTTGCGGCTTTGCCCCCTGTGTTATGGACCCATTGGGTGAGGGGAAAATGACACCTTTGCGCTTTAAAATGTGGGCCAAAGCTATCGAAAATACACGGTCTGGACTGGGCAGGGCGCCGCGGGCTCCAGAGTGCGCTTCCCCAGCTCCGGACTGGGTGGGGCACCGCGGGCTAATCGCCCTAGGTTGCTGTTTAGGAAGTCCAAACACGTACTTACGCTTGTCTAAAAATTTCAAAACTCACACGAGATGTGCTATTGACCTCCCTGATCATGAATCAACTTAAAAACTAACTTTCCGATATCCGGAAGATAAAAAATAAATTCGTCAAAGTTAAGGGATTTAGAAATGACTAAGTCTTATCACTTAGTAAAATATTCTAAGTCTTGGACCCCCTTCTTACATGCAAAAGTGAGTTGAAATGAGCTAGGATTACGGGGTCTTAAAATATCTACCCCTTGGGAACATTCATCTTCAAATGAGACTGATTAAGCTAGGAAATACTACGGTACTGAGGTTACATGAGTATGCATAACTGATGACATGATTACATGACTGAGTCTGAAACATGGTGACTGGCTGAACTGATTCATGAATGCATATAATGACATGAAGATGAGCACATGGCTGGGACTTAAAATGGAAAAGGAGGTAATCTAAGAAAATCATTACATTGAGCTGAGACTTGGTTTCCAAAGAAGAGGTGAGGATACTTGGTACGCATGTCTATTTCTGCTTCCTAAGCAGCTTCCTCAATGGATTGATTCCTCCAAAGAACTTTAACCAAGGGAACTTCTTTGCTCTTTAGTCTGCGAATCTGGCGATCTATTATTTTAACTAGGATCTCTTCCTAAGAAAGGCCGTTCTGAATATCTAAGATCTCTAAAGGAACAACAATAGATGGATCACCAATACAGTTCTTTAATAAAGAGACATGAAATACTGGATGGAATTATGCCAACTCTGCAGGTAACTCAAGCTCGTAAGCTATCTTTCCAAAATGAATCAAGATCCTGAAAGGGCCTACATATCGGGGACTGAGCTTTCCCTTTTTTCCAAACCTATTCACTCTCTTCATGGGAGATATTTTCAAATATACAAAATTGCCATTTTCAAATTCGAGGTCTCTCTTACTCACGTCTGCATAGGATTTTTGTCGGCTTTGGGCTGCCTTAAGCCTTTTTTTTATTAACTGAACCTTCTCTAATGTATCAAATACTGAATCTGGCCCTATCAACGCAGTCTCACCTACCTCAAACCACCCGATAGGAGATCTACACCTCCTTCTATAAAGATCCTCAAAATGAGCCATCTGAATACTGGAATGATAACTGTTATTGTAGGCAAACTCAATCAATGGCAAGTGATCATACCAATTACCCTTTAAGTCAATAACACAAGCTCTCAACATGTCCTCCAAGGTTTGAATGGTCCTCTCTGCCTGACCATCTGTCTGAGGGTGAAAGGATGCATTGAGACGAACTTGGGTACCAATACCCTTCTGAAAAGCTTTCCAAAAGCGAAAGGTAAACTGAGTACCCCTATCTGAAATGATGAATAACGGGACTCCATGCAACCTAACCAACTCTCTTATATAGAGATTGGCATAGTCCTCAGCTGAATAAGAGGTATGGACAGGCAAGAAATGAGATATTTTGTCATTCTATCTACAACAACCCAAATTGAATCATGCTGGCGACGAGAACGAGGCAACCCTATCATGAAATCCATGTTCACCTCTTCCCACTTCCAAGTAGGAATACTAAACTCCTGAATATAACCACTAGGATTTTGGTGCTTAATCTTAACCTGCTGACAACTAGAGCACATAGCTACAAACTCGGCAATATCCCTCTTCATACCACTTCACTAATAGAATTCCCACAAATTGTAGTATATCTTAGTGGCCCTTGGATGAATAGAGTAAAGCGCGCCATGCATTTCTGCAAGAATCCATTTTCTCAGGTCATCTACACATTGAATATGTAGTCTACCCTGGCAATGCAACACACCATCTCCCTCTTAGGAGAAAACCCCTACTTTCTGGTCTCTGACTGACTCCTTCAACTTAACCCATACACTACCCTCAGCTGAGTCAACCAAGTGAATGCCCAATCTATATAAATGATGAACTTCCTGAACCAACTTATTCTTATCACCCTTAACATGAGCCATACTACGCATGGACAATTAACTAAGGGCATCTTCCACCACATTAGCCTTGCCCAGATGATACAGAGCATTCATATCATAATATTTCAACAATTCTAACCACCTTCTCTAATGAAGATTCAACTCTCTCTACAAAAATACATACTGAAAACTTTTGTGATCTATGAACACATCAACATGCACCTTATACTGATAATGCCTCCAAATTTTTAGGGAAAAAACAATAGCTGCTAACTCAAGATCATGGGTAGGATGATTATTTTCATGGGGATTAAGCTGTCTAGAGGCATAGGCTATGGCCTTACCCTTTTGCATCAAAACACAACCCAGACCAACTCTAGAAGAATCACAGTAAACAAAAAATGCATCTGAACCATCTGGCAAGGTCAAAACTAGAGAAGAGGTGAGTCGAGTCTTCAACTCCTGAAAACTCTTCTCACAAGAATCTAACCACTGAAACTTGACTTTCTTATGAGTCAATCTGGACATAGGAGATGCAATAGATGAAAACCCTTCAACAAACCATCTGTAATAGCCAACCAAACCTAAGAAACTCCTGATATTTGACGGTGAAATAGGTCTGGGAAAGTTTCTTACTACTTCAGTCTTTTGAGGGTCAACTCTAATGCCATCTCTGGAAATAATATGGCCAACGAAAGCTACTGATCTTAGCCAAAACTTATACTTACTAAATTTAGCAAACAACTGATGGGATCTATGAGTCTGCAATACAATTCTGAGATGGTCTGCATGTTCTTTGTCATTACGGGAATAGAAAAAGATGTCATCAATGAAGACTATACTGAACAGTCCAAGTACTACTTGAACACTCAGTTTATTAAGTCCATGAAAGATGATGGGGCATTATTTAGACCAATGGACATTACTAGAAACTCAAAGTAACCATATCGAGTTTAGAAAGCTATTTTTGAAATGTCACATTCTTTGACTCTGTGTTGATGATAGCCGGACCTGAGGTTTATCTTGGAGAAATAGCTGGCACCCTGAAGTTGGTCAAAAAAAGTCATCAATTTTGGGAAGTGGGTATTTATTCTTGATTGTGACTTTGTTCAACTGATGATAGTATATACACATTCTAAGAGAACCGTCTTTCTTTCTCATTAAGAGGACTGGTGCGCCCCAAGGGAAAACACTAGGCCTGATAAATCCCTTATCTTGGAGGTCCTTCAACTGTTCTTTCAACTCTTTGAGTTCAAATAGAGTCATTCTGTATGGTGGAATAGAGATAGGCCGAGTATCCGGAAGAAGGTCTATTCCAAAGTCAATTTCCCTTTCGGGAGGAACTCCGGGAAGATCTTCACGGAACACATCTGGAAATTCCCTTACTATTGAAACTGACTCAAAATTAGAGGTCTCTAAACTAGAGTTTTTGACTCGAACAAGATGGTAAGAACACCCCTTGGATATCATTTGTCTCACTCTAAGGTACGAAACAAGCTGGCCCCTAAGTGCTGTAGTACTACCCTTCCATTCAAGGACTGGTTTATTTGGAAACTAGAAATGAACAATTCTGTTTCTACAATCAACTGAAGCATAGCATGAATGGATCCAATCCATTCCAAGAATGACATCAAAATCTATCATCTCCAATTCTACAAGGTCTACAGAAGTAACTTTCTGAGATACTATAACCAGACAATTTTTGTATACCTGTCTAGCTATAATAGAGATGCTTACTGGGGTTGACACTGAAAAGGGCTCTACTAAGGTTTCGAGACTGACCCCAAAGTTGACTTCTATGTAAGGGGTTACCAAAAAAAGAGAAGATCCAGGATCTAGTAAAACATAAACATGTAAATGAAAGACTTGAAACGTACCAGTAACCACATCATAAGAACTTTCCTGATCCTAACCACTAGTAGCACTGGAAACAGCGTCCTGCTGAATTGGGTGACCTGCGGATGTTGCTGATGAGTTAGCCTGACCCTGTGGGTGATCATTCCTTCATATACCTATTAGACACCCCCTCAACATGTGTCCTGGCATGCCACATCAAAAACACACATCACTACCATTCCTACATACACCTTGATAATTTTTTCCAAACTTCTAACAGAGAGGATCAGTACAGACACTTCCTATATTTCCCTTGGACTTAGAGCCTGGTGCCCTATCCCGATTATCATATTTGTACTTTAGTACAGGCGCACTAGATGGGGATGGGGCTAGAACTGAGGATTTGTGATGGGGATTGAGGGTGATTACCACCCTTCGACCTCGGCTGAGAAAAATTAAAACTACCCATTCTTGCCCTCTTATTCTCCCTCTCTCTCTTCTTAACCTTCTTTTCTTCAATCTACTGAGAATGGACCATCAACCTAGACAAATCCATCTCTTTAATCAACATTGTGGTCCTACACTTATTGACCATATTATCAAACACTCTGAATATAAATTTTCTTATCCTAGACCTATTATCAGCTACTAAATGAGGAGCATACCTGGCTAGCTGGGTAAACTTGAGAGAATACTCCTTTACGCTCATGTTACCATATTTTAGATTAATAAACTATAAAACCTTAGCCTCCCTCAGCTCCAACAGGAAAAATATATCAAAGAAGGAAGTAGCAAACTTCTTCTATTCTATAGGCCCTGCATCTACGCCTCTATTCCCTGACTATTATTTAACCATGTGTGTGCTACATCCTATAACTTGTAAGCATCCAACTTATCACTCTCACTAGAATTCATCCCATAATGTTTGTTACCTTCTACACCATGTCGAGAAATTCCTGTGGATCTTCTTTGGGCTTGAATCTCGAAAATGGGGGAAGGTTCATTTGGGTGAAGTCCCAAATCCTGGATATGGTAGTATTGGCCACTGGGTTGGCCTGAACAATAGCTGGATGAACATTTTAAGCTGCTACAGAATGAACTAGAGTGGTGAATGCATCTCTGAACTCTGCATGGGAAACATACTCATTCAGGGGATCTTCCTAAATGGGCGGAGGTGCTGGCTGGTTTTTGATTCTATTTCCGTTAATCTTTCTGGGAGGCATATTCTGTAAACAGAAGAAAAATTTGAATTATATAGAGAGTTTAGCTTGAGATCTTGCTCATTTACATGATATGAACACTGAAAGAAGGGAAAATTTTCCTAAACATTTTGTAGCCTCTTGCCTATAAGTATGGCGCGCTTTACTCCCATGCACAAGACTCTACTCAATGCAGCTTTTAGACTTCATAGGACAATTTAAAACCTTAGGCTCTGGTACTAAGTATGTAATTCCCCTAGAGTATACTTTGGACACCACATGGTGCTTACAGTCATAAGTGACCACAAGCTAACCCATGATACTAATACCTATTGTGAGCATTGGGTAAAATTAATAACAAAAGATCATATGCAGAATTTAACTGAAAATGCCATAAGGTTTTAAATTATAGTTCTAATAATGTCTGTAAAAAAACATTGGCAATACTGATAAAATGGCTAATAATAATAAAAAAAACTGACTAACTGTCTATACTAGTCTGAAAGCCTCTAAACTATCCGATAGTGGAGTTGATGGGATAGCACCTAACTAACTCCGACTGACTAGATAGTTGAACTACTGACATAACTAAATGTAAGATAACATGTCCTCGAAGGATGAAGACTCACCACGGCTGCTGCTGCTACTGATGCACTGGAAGGTCTAAGTACGATCGGGAATCTAAGTATCCGAACCTATGATATAAGGCATTATAGCACAAGAAAAGAGTATGCGATCAGTACTTTGAATATACTAGTATGCTAATTGAGGTTAGGCTGATATGCATAGGTTCACGTGCATGAGTAATAACTGACTAAATGTATAGCATGTGGTACTGAGTAAGAATGCATGTAAACTATAAAGACTGAGAATGCATGAACAAGCATAAAAAAAGTTCTGAAATAGTCTATAAACTGAAATACGGAAATACTGGTAACTGAGTAACTGATACTGTATGTTGTGTCAAGCAAACCTAAAACTAAATACTGAACTAAAATTGTGGGAACTAGCTATAACCGACATGCCCTAATATACTATTAGGTTCCAAATTGTAATCCTAGCTGGAAAGATGTTAGTATCGTTCCATGGGTACTAACAATGGATGTGTGGATCCACTAACCTGATAACCTGAAGGACAAGGGTATCATGCCTATCTGAAGGGGTACCCTTTAAATCTATGGCGGCGCCGTAGGTCTGGAACCTAGGGACTACTACTAACGTCTCATTTCTACTGACAGGGGAAACAAGTACCTTATGCCTACTGACAAGGAAGACACCATCTCTATGTTCACTCGGTACTAAGTTTTACTCCCAACTGAAAGACACTAATTTCTGAACTAATGTAAGTTTGACTGCTTATGACAACTGACCAAACTGTTAGTGTTGATGGTTTATTTAAAACCATTCTAGAAGTACTTAAAACTAGCTAAATAGCTAAATTTTGGGTATTCAAACCCCCAGGACTCGATAGAAATAACAATAAGATCATAGTAAAACTTTGAGGACATGACTTGTAAGCACTTATTCAAAACCCATTCTTGTAGGCATTTCATCAAACACTTGCATTTCATGGCTTAAGCTAAGCATGAGAATAGTTTCAGAATTGTAGTAATAGAATGATTTCAATACTAACATCACCAATTAAAGCTTAAATCAGCGAACAATACCATTCAAATGTGAGGGATTCCATAAAACATGTAAAACATGGTATAAATAGAAATTCATGGTTAAAATCATAATAACATGTAAGAATCATAAATTTGAATTTAAAATTGGTTTATTGGACCCCATGGGTGGAAAGGGCCCATGGATGAACATTTAACATACCTTGATTGAAGAATTCATGATGTTCTTGGAGGGTTTATTGAGGCTTGGACTTGAACTTGATGAACCTAGGGTTTGCTCTTAAGAGATAATGGCTTTCAATTGAGAGGATTTAAGTAAAATATGACCAAATATGCTATTTGTGGCTTTGATCTCGTGTTATGAACCCATTGGGTGAGGGAAAAATGACCCTCTTGCCCTTTAAAATGCGGCACAAAGCTAGAAAAAAATACACGATCTGGACTGGGCAGGGTGTTGTGGGCTCTGGAGCACCGGTTTGGGTAGGGTGCCATGGGATCCATCGCGGGTTCTCCCAGCACCGAACTGGGTGAGGCGCCACAGGCTAATCACCCTGGGTTGCTGTTTCGGAAGTCCAAACACATCCTTACGCTTGTTCAAAAATTACGAAACTCACCCGAGATGTACTATTGACTTCCCTGATCATGAATGAACTTAAAAACTAACTTTCTAATGTCTAGAAGATAAAAAATAAATTCATCAAAGTTAAGGTCTTTAGAAATGACTAAGTCTTAATACTTAGTAAAATATTCTAAGTCTTAGACCTCTTTCTTACATGCAAGAGTGAGCTGAAACGAGCTAGGATTATAGTTTCTTACATTGTACGTAAGGAGCAATTTTCAATCCAGTAGTAATAGCAAGAGTTTTGAGTTTTTTCAACAAATGGATCATCTGTTGAAATAGATTGGTCATCAATTGGATTTGTGTCAGTAGATTATCCATCTGTTGCAACAGATTTGTCATCTGTTATAGGAACACATTCTAGTTTGATGAAATTTATTGTGTTCTTCCAGCAAATGTCCATATGTTGCAACAGATGGGTAATCTATTGAAAATAATTTTGTGGTCTATTGTATTTAGTTCCTGTTTTGCCTCTTTTTAGTGATGCACAAGTTACTAAAAAAGATATTTTGTATAATAAATGATAACATTTTCATTCACAACAATGAGTTAAATATATAATATTCCATAACAAACAATAACACAAGTTTTTGCTATTACAACGATCATGTTTGACGATGATCTGGGCATGTAGTTCTTTTGTGACCAATATTATTACATACGGAGCACTTTTTTTTCTTGATGGAAATTATTCTCTGACTCCACGTCTCCTCTTATATCGCCTTTTTTTTCAATTTGATAGTGCTTGGGTCAATATATGGAGGAGGTATTAATCTCTCCAAAATCTCTACAGGAACAACCCAAGATTCTTTAGGAGGCACCGAATTAATATTCTCAGTATATACCATTATGTATTTTTCCACCAAATAATATGGAGAAGAGTACTCATAAATTTTAACTCCATATTGTGCACCATATTGAGCTCGAAGCGCTGCCATAGCATGTGGATAGCGTATTTTGTCCAAGTCAAAAACTCTACACATACAAGATCTTATTTGAAGATTGACCGTTAGAACATCACCATGACCGTCGATACTGAACCTGTAATCTACTATTTGATAAGTAAATAACCTATTCACCAGACTAAATTTCATTGATATTATTTTCTGCTTCTAGAACAAATTTGGTTCCTGCGTTCTCGAACTGCACATGCCTTTCGTAAAATAATTTTCCATACTTCTTATTTATTTCATTAAATAGTCCTGTGATAGGAAATTCTCTTTCAATGCCAAACGACATTGATTCAACTATGTTTGACGTCATAATATTATACCTATACAAAAGAATCAATTAGTACGTCATCATACTAAACTTGTAACTCAAACAAGATATTACATTCATAAGAATGTACCTATTTTTCAGACAAAATGGCCGGCTCCGTAGCTTGAAACTGACACGTATGAGATGTTCAGCTACCTTGGGATGCATATCCAATATTTGATTGAAATGGTAAAAAAAAACATCTCTATTATATGCATTAGTTGCTCTATAAAAAAGGGTCATGACTCTTTTGTTGTGAAAGTTGTTTCGAATATTATCTCTAAGATCCCTCATGCAATAACCAAAGTGAGCTGAAGTGTAGAAAATTGAACCCATCTTTGGGATACTTGGATGCCTCTTCGAAATAAAGCACAACTCTTTGGTATCTTCGATGCAGCTTCATATTTGTTCAAAACAAATATACATATGAGGGATCACATTCGTTGTCCGCTACATAAAAAGGGATAGGAAAGATGTGCCTCTCTATATCCTGCACTACAGCTAGCAAAAATCCATTATACCTGTTCCTCAAGAAGGTTCCGTCGATGGCTATGACTTTTCTCAAATGTTGAAAACCTTGAATCCAAGAACCATAGGATACAAAAAAGTACTTGAACCTTCCGTTTTCATCAACATGCAATATCGTCTTACTTCTGGGATTTGTGGACTCAAGTATGTAATGGTAGGCATCGAGGACTGAATACGTTTGCTCGTGTTTCCCCCTAACCAATTCCTTGGAAATCCCTATGGATGTATATATCATCTAATAACTAACCATGACACCCGATTCCATAAGGAGTTGATTGTTCATATCCCTTGTAGAAGGGCCTTTGCCATTGGGGAATCTATTCTGGAAATATTGACCGAGGACCTCTACCATAGCATAAGGATTTTGGATTGTAATGTGCTCTGAACCACATGTGTGATACTTTTCATAAACATGAATTATGAATCTGTCAGAACTTAAGTACTTCACAACCCTCAACCACCACTTGCAGTTTAGATTAGCAGATCTGTAGAAAAAGACTTTACTCAAATTAATCCCTTCTTTACTCTAATTTTTTTCTCAAGCAAGCAATAAACAAAGAAGTAGAAAGTTCATTCTTATACTTGAATGAAATTCCTTTGTAAAAGCCGGTCTCGTTGTTTTGACGATTTCTAGGCTATGTCGATTGAGAAAAATTGCCCATTGTATTGCTCGCAACAATGGGCATCGTATTGCTCGTAGTAACGGGCGTAGGTGTTTGATCATTTTTTGGAATATTCATATCCAGATAATCCAACTTATCATCAAAGATGTCTTGTTGTTGTTCTTCTTCTATATTCTGGTTCATATTCTCTCTCATCTTTTCAACTACGAAGACCTTTAACACTGACCTAGCTGAATCACTAAGATAAGCACGCAACCGAACCTGATCGATTGTCTTGAAAGGTAGTTTTCTCTGATTTTCAAAGGAGGTATGCATGTAGATGATGACGAGTTTTTACGATTGACAATTCATTTCCCAATAGTTGATGATTAAGTTCACAAAATAATCATACGAAACATCACTTTGGATTGTCATAGCTATCATATCTAGCATTTCACCCTCCTTCCAATATCATACATATTGATTTCTCTTCTCTATCCATTGACCATGACAATCCACCCCTATTGATATTGACCCCTCTATTAGTGGTATCTAAATAAAGCCATTTGTTAAAAAAAAAAAGTTAATAATAATATTATAATAAAATTAATAGTGATTTCATAGAGCCTTAACATGAACCCAAACAGATGTGAAAAATATGTTGGAACAGGTCAGTGTTTAGTTGCAACAGATTACTCACCTGTTTGGATTCATGTTACATTTCTGAAGTTGATTTCGAACAATGAGTCATATGTTGTAACAGGTGAATCATATGTTGCAATAGACTATCCATCTGTTGCAATAGATGAAACGCCTTTTAGGATAGATGTTACAGTACTAAAGAACCTTTGAAGTTGATTCCAATAGATGAGTGACATGTTGAAACAGATAACTAACTTGCTACGACAGATAACTTACTCGTTGCAACAGACGACCTATCTATTGGAATCGAGTTCATCTTCTGTTACAACAGGTGACTAATTTGTTACAACAGATAAATACTCGTTTGCAATAGATGAATAATTTTTTGTAACAAAGGAGTCATCTACCACAACATATGACCCATTTGTTTGATTCATGTTACGACACTATAGAACCATAAATATGAATCCAACATATGAGCCTTTCATTACAACAGATGGCTCATCTGTCGCAATAGATGAGTGATCTGTTTAAACAGATGGATCTTATATTGCATTCATGTTCGCGTGCTATCTATTGTTGAAAAAATAGAAAAATATCAGTTACCCAGATGGAAAATTCAACTAAAAATCATAATTTTGCTTACAAAAGTCACCTATGAAGTAATGCCAAAGTTATGTACGAAATAAAATTTTACCTAAAAAATTGGTCAAGTAGCAGTTGTGGCGGTAAAAACAACAATGGTCGACAAGAAAAAGATGAAGATGACAATGAAGTAGAAGATGATGATAATGAAGTAGAAGATGATGAATAAAGCATCAGCAACAATGAACAACAAAAGTCATGAAGAGATAGAAAACAACAACGGATGAGAAGAGAGAGAAACGTGTATTTTCCTCCGTTTCTAGTTATATTAGGTTTTACATTTGGATCAAAGTGTAAATTAAAAAACTTATGGGCCATTCTCAAACTTTCCCTGCTTTCTTAATCCATAATAAAGTAATTTTCACCTTTACTCAATTATTAAAACTTGAGTCAGCTGCACCTCGTTTTCAAACTCTTTTGTCACTTTTAACTAAATTGCCCATGTAGCTTACCCTTGAGTTGAAACGGTCACTTGCTAAAGCTAAGGTTTCATCGAAGCCACTGGAATATGCTCTGCACTCAATAAAAATAAGATCATAGATAGTATTAGTATGAAATCACTATGTACTAGCAGGGTCATCAACCAACTCAAAATAATAAATTTAAACACTTAACCAACTTTTTTTAAATAAGTACAATTATGTAACACTTAGCATTATTATACCTTCACTTAATTTTTTCTTGGAAATAACTAAGAAAATCAAATAAACATAAGACAAGTAAACATTCCATCAAGTTAATACCACGACTCAAGTACATTAGGCTTATCATTAGTCTTCAACAAATTATTAGACAATTCAAGTACATTAATAGCCCAGACCACTCAAGGATTCAATTAACAATAGAATTATCAACCAATTCACTCAAGGAACCCAGAATAACAACATAATTCGGTCCATTCATGAAATCATCAAACTCATCAATTCCTTATATACACATGCTTTGGATATTATAAATGATCATTATCCATGAACTACAGGGGACGAGCCCAAAAAATATACTAAATAACCCAGATATCTAGTGTCTCCGCCCTTATGCCAAATCAAGTATTATACCACCCTTATTCCAACATCCCCACCCTTATCCCTTGAATTCCACCAATATTGTGATAATTACATATACTATTTCATCTCACAATATAAATTCACGTCACAAAATATACAATCACAATATGAGATGGCACAACTGCACCTTCATTTCAAATTAGTCTTTTTACATAATCTCATTTAAGTCAAATAGACAACTTCCAATACTATCCAACAAGTTAATATACACTTCGTGCATTTCACATGTAGACAAAGAAATAGTTAACGTGCACACATAAACTAAATTGGGTCCTAAACCATCACATGCCATAATCAAAGCCTTGCACTTACTCTAATAACTTGAGCCTAACCTTTTTTTGCAATTTCAACTTGGTTGTGGCTAAAAATAACAATATAACCAATATTTAAATAAAAACCTAACAAATACAAGGGTTATAACCTAATCTCATAACCCCAAGGCCAAACTTATGATCATTCCTTATTCTAGGGGTTTTCTACCTCCATTCCACCTTAAATCTATCAAATTTAGGTTTATAAGAAAGAAATCTAAACATGGAACCAAATGTTATCCAAAACTAATCAAAAACCACGGATCTCACTTTGTTTTCACTAAATTATACTAAGAAATTTTCTTAGGTCAATTTAAATCCTCCCATTTATTTAGAATCTAGTAATTCTAAGGATTAATCTTCAAAAAACTAGTTAAATGAGAGATTAACTTATCTTAATGAAGGATTTTGGTTGGAAATAGGTAGATTCACCCTAAATTACCTCTTCTAGCTCTAGAACAAATATGGAATAAAAAATAACACTTAAGTCTATTTTCTGCATTTATTAGCGTGTATTCTAGTATAGTGGCCCGACTTTCACTAAAGTAGAATTTTTCTGCTATGACGGAATCAACCAAAGCTAACTTTTGTTATAGCAGACCCATGGTAGCTGTCTACCTACCACTATAGAAGCCTAGGCAATGCATAAAGTCTGACAATCTCAGAAATTTTCTTACTTTATAACACAATTCCAGATATATATCTCGAACTAACCCCTTTACATCAATTGGAATATTTAAAGTTCTACTGACTTGAATTCACTTTCAAATCTTTTTACAACCGCTTAACCCCTAGATAACATAATATGATCTCAAATCATAGAAATATTAATCCATCCAATATCGAATTAACCTAGACCATACCACACTTGGATTTCATCATAGATTAGCCTAGCCTAAAATTTCAAACACTTTATTCGGAGAGAATCTTAATTCAAATTTTGGCATCCTAGACAAAATCATAATGATGAAAAGGATTGTTAAATTTTGATAGAGATATTTGATTGTGCAACCAATACGAAGAAGTTCTAGGAATGCGACAGAAGCTTAGAGTTTATTTGGTCATGGGTTAGAAACTGAAATTGAAATTCATGAGATTGAATCTCTATTGTTTCTCAATAGATAATTAAGAGTGGTCCATTGTTAAATGATTGATCGCAGATAAATAATTTTACTTGGGGTGGTTTGATTGATTCTGAATTACTTAACTCAAAAAAGTAGCTCATTACCCGTTAAGATCATAGTTTTAGACAATTGAAGTCACAAAGTATATATCAAAAGAATTTGGTATATCCTTCAAACCATAAATTGGTTTGAATTTCAGAAAATGAACAAACATAAAATAACACCGATATTCCATGCATTTGAAACCTCATTCCATATAAATATTTTGAATCTTTAATAAATTCAACATAAATATCCCTATAAATACTCATCAATTAATAACTCAATCTAACTTAACAACACATTGGTATAACACTCTCAAAAGAAAGCTTCTAAAACCTTAAACCGTTGACTACTTTGAATAAAAAAATTGACTTACCAGCCATTGGCCAGCCTTTGGTAAAAGAGGTTGTTATATCTTGTTTTAATGATGAGCAACTGGAAATAAGGGACCAGGTCCCTGGGTCTTCATGGAAAACTACAGCTGTCACAAGGTCTGTGCAGTTTTGTCTTCTAGTTTAACAATCTACACAGGTGAGATTGTACCTTTCAAGGACACTTGGCCCAATCAAATTTCTACCCTAATCATTATTCCATTATAAAAGAAAAAGAATGCTTCTCAATGAAGCAGTTTTTGCAAAATCAAAATTAAAAAGAGTGAAATAGGTAAAAACTCAAATATTGCTCAAGTTCTTCTTTCTCTATGCACTAAAGAGTGAGTGTACTTGAGTTAAGTTATGGTCCGTAACTGAACTACTCATTCTATAAGAGTAATGTTTTCTTTTCTTTCTTGAGAGTGCTTAGGTAGAGTTACCTAAGTTTAATATTGGTTAGAGATAATTAATATCAAGGTGTGTTCTTAGTAGAGTTGTCAAGATAGGCTTGTAGTAGAGTTATTACAAGCAGGTGAAGTCTAGAGTTAGGTTCATTGAGTATTGTAACACCCTACATTTTTGGGCTATAATTTAGATCGTTGTTTCTATATATATAGACTTGAACCCAATGATTCTATGTCTATATTTTTGTGATGATCAATTCTATAGTATGGAAAATGTCCTATTATATCAGTTCAGGTCATCAAAATCACCTAACTTAAAGATAAGTTTAAAACACTTCTATTGATTAAGTTTTAGTGAACATTTCATATTGGAACAAATTTAAATGACTATTAATCCTTTTACATAATGAGTTACGTGGGCTAATATAAATCAAAAGAAAGATCTTTGAATCTTCTTTCGAATGCATTTGGTTTCACCTTAATCCGATATCGAAACAAAAATTTATACTTATTTTACTTCAGCATGTCAGTTTGTCAACAAAGTGACGACCTGAGCTGATAAGCCATAAGCTAAGTGACGACTTATCAGCCAAGTCATCAGCCCAAACCAGTGAGACATCAGTTTTAGCCTCCAAATGACGACCTAAGTGTATAAGCGATCAACTAAGTGATGACCTATCAGCCCAAGTCGTCACCCATGACCAGACTTGATCAACCTAACCCTTAAACAGTTTTTGAAGGGTATTTTGGTCTTTTCCCTCACCTCTCATGACTTAAATCAAGCATTAAACCCTATTAAGTGATAAAATATAAGTTTCTCATCACTCATAATCCTCTCCACTACCAATAACCAGAAAATTAGGGTTTCCTCTTAAGATCATCTCCCAAGAACAAGATTCTAGAACTTCTTCAGGAAAACCAAGAAATTATAATTCTCAATCCAAGAACATTCAAGAAAAGTTAATTCTCTTTCAAGATTAAAGCTCTAAGGTATGTTAGATATTCATCCATGGGGACTTTTAACCCATGGAGTCCAAGAATCTATCTTTTATGTTTTAAATCATGAAATTACATGCTTATAATGATTTATCTCCATAAAGCTTTTATGAATTTTGATTATACATGATGTTTACAATCTATTTTCATTGAAAGCAACTCCAATTACATATTTTATGAATGATGTCCATGAACTTACATAAATTTTGAATCTTTATCATGTTTCCATAAAATTGTTGGTGATATTAAACGTTACATTTTTTAATGGTGTTATTTGTTGAATTTAAATCCTAATTGGTGATCTTAGAAATGAAATCATGCTATTATAACAAGTTTTAAAAATATTCTCATGCTTATTTTAAATCATGAATTGAAAGCGTTTGATGAAATGCCTAAATGATTGGGTTTTGAACAATGACTACTTATTACATGTTTACAAGTTAAGATTTTGGAATTTGTTTTCAAGTGGAATGCATTATACTATGTTTTAAATATTATGATTTCCATATCATGTTCATGGGAATTCAGAATAAATCCTCAGCTTATGATTTTGTCTTGTGGATCGTGCTATCTCATCATGTCTAGAAATATCTTCATGTTAAAGTCTTGGTCCCAATGTATTTGATGAAATAATGAAGTGAATAATTGTGAATAATAATTTCCTTCCATGGTTTCAAAGCTTTCATGTGACCCTGTTGTTATTGTCATCGATTCCTAGGGGTTATGAATACCAGAAATTTAGGTGTTTACTTAGTCTCAATAGTTTCAGAAAAGTTTTATACATGTATGAGCATTATCAGTTCTGTCCATTATCATATCAGTCAAACTTAGATCAGTTCAGTAACCCGAGTCAATTCCCTCTTTAGTTAAGCTTAACTTAGTCCCGTAATTAGTGTCAGTTCAATTGAGAGTGGGATTCAGCACCGAGTGAGCCTAGGGATGGGGATCACCCATTAGTTAGGACTGGGTCTTTAGAAGCAATCTCTAAGTTCTATAACTACGTATCCAACGTAGGTTATGAGATGTCATCCGCTAGTTTAGGACTGACACTCTCTGTAATACCCCGCATGTTTCTAAGCTAAGAGACGAACCATTTTTCCTACATATGAAATCTCCTATCCTGTGATTCATACTTGAGTACATGACTTACAATGAGTATCCTAAAGATAAGATAGCTTATGATGCGTTAAGAATGTTCATATGAGTCACTTAAGGTAATACAAGCTAAGAGTTTGTGAATCCATCAAGTTTTAGTGTTTGATTTCGTAGGGGTCATATTTGAAAGTGTATAACTATATTTTAATATGGTATTTATGCATATTTAGACCCACCAAATTGTAGAGAATCAAATTATATTTCCAACGATACCAATTTTGCCTTAATCCAATACCCGAGCAAAAAGTAATGCCCATTTTCGTGAGAAACATTAAGGATAAGCGATTGGTTAGGCGCCGCCCAACCAAACTTAGGCGATTATAGGCGCCGCCTAAGTCAATTCCAAGTGCCAAAAACACTCCGTTTTGAGTTATTTTGAGGTTAATTAAGTCTCTTAACACTCCTTACACGTTCCTAATCTTAACCCTACAAAGTATATAGGTCTAAACATATTACAACCCTATTAACATCTCAAAGCTCATCATCCAAGAGCACCATAGGAGAAAAACAACTAGGGTTGCACAATCAAGCTTGAAGATCAAATTTCAAGGAAATTGCTCCGTCAATCATCAAGAACCTCCCTTCCAAGGTATGTGTCGTGTTCATCTATGGATCCAATTCATTCATAGAGCTCAAGAATCATGCTTTTAAATGTTATTTTGTAAAAAAATTTTGGTGATATGAGTATGTACATGTTGATGATTGTTTTTTATGTTTCAAGATGATATCTAAAGGTATTTTTATGAAGTATATGTGGTTGTTAGTTGAAAAGCATGAACTTTAGGTGGTTTGATATGATGCAAGTATGAAATCCACCTATGCCTTAAAGAATGCATGCAAGGTGTTCGATAAAATGCCTAGTATGTTAGAACTTCATATTTACATGATTTCATGATATCTAAATAACAAGTTCATGTTAGCCATACACTCCAATATGAATTTCCATGTAAATTATGTGTTGTTATTGTTGTGGTATAAAGCATGTATGATAATGGAGATATAAATTATGTACACAAAATATATCCATGCTTTTCCTATCATGTTTGAGATGTTGAATAAATACATGAAGTATAATATCCCCAAATCATTACAACATGAACTAAATGTTACATGTTGTCGTTCCCTTATGCTTGAATGGTTTCCATGCCATTGCTATGAATAGTATATGTTGTCAGAATGCCCATGATATTATAATATGAGATTTATGACTTGATTATAAGCATTCCTATTCCTGATAGATATTATGATGGCCATGTACTTCATGAAATCCCCTACTCATGTATTATGGATTTTTATTGATGGTCGTGTACTCAAGAAATTCAAGTTGTGTCAGTTTTCTTCCATCGATTCTTGGGGGTACTTGTACCAGAAAAATATAGTTGTGTGCCTAGAGCCATGTAATATTTTCACAATACTCTCAGTCAAGCCATGATCTATAGAATTCAGTCAGTCATGTGACTCAGGAAAACTCAAAAATCTCAGTAATCTCAGTAGTCCAGTAATCTCAGTAATCTCAGTGCTCAGTAACCTCAGCAACCTTAGTATTCACAGTCAATCTTAGTAACTTTAGTACTCTCAACCAGTCCTTAGAACTCAGTACATTCTGTCAGTCATCGGAATCCAGTAAACTTAGTTTAGCTCCGCTAAACAATACCACTAGTATCAGTCCAGTTAATCAGTATCAGTTCAGCTAATCAGTTCAGTTCAGTTATTTAGTTCAGCTTAGTTATTCAGTTCAGTGTTCTTCAGATGGTAGTAGAAGTTAGCACCGAGTGAACCCTAGGATAGGAACTCACCTGCCAGTTCAGGGTGTAATTCTTAGCAGTCATCCTTGTGTTCCAGAACTACGTAGCCAGCATAGGTTGAGACATCTTAACCTGTCAGATTAGGGTTGATGAGGTGGCTTAACCTGTCAATTTAGGGTTCCCACCATTCTCATTTGAGTACCTGCCAGTGTAAGGTTCTCACAGCTGTCCTTACCAGTGGCGCGGTATTGACACCTCTCCAGTCAGGGCAGAGATTGGACCCCAGCTTAGATATTATAGCGTATTTGGGTCATATTGGTTAGATAACTACTTCTCACAGTTTCAGTTACAGATTTCAGGACTGTCAGCTATAGCTACCCAATCTCAGTAAAGAACTCAAATAATTCTTCAGATTTCAGTATATCAGGACTATTAGATACAGTCAACTCAGAAATAGAATGGAACTCAGATAGTTTCCTTTAGATTTATGGACTGTCAGATACAGTAACTTATGCTATCAATCACAATAGTTATCAGACCTCATGCTATCATTACTCAGCTTTAGGACTGTCAGATACAGTCAATCAGACTAGTTCTTCATAATTCGAACTGTCAGAAATAATCATTCATTTATCAGTAATGCAATATCAGTCTCTTAGTATTCAGTAATATAGTATCAGATCCATCACTTATTAGTGATTTACATATCAATATCAGTAAACTCAGTCTTTCAGAATCTCATTATCAGTACACTCATGTTGTCAGTATTCAGACTCAGTAGTCAGTATCTCCACAAGTTCAGTTACAGTTACGTATGCATGTATGTACTTTCATATTTATATCAGTCAGTATTGCTCATTCATATAACCCTTTGTATTTAACCTACCTCATTTGTATACTTAGTACATTCAGACGTACTGACGCATTTGCGCTATGGTGCTTTCTTTTATGTTACACCATAGGTTCAGAGGCATGAGCTCCAAATCAGCAGTAGATTCCAGGATCAGCAGTCAGAGTTAGACGTGAGTCCTCATCCTTCGAGGACATAATAATTTTATTTCTATTTCAGTTTTTAGTTTATTTCAGTAGTTGGAGTTAGTTGGGGACATGTCCCATCAACTCTTTATTCATTTCAGTTAGAGGCTTTCGGACTAGATGTCAGATTAGATGTTCAGACTTCAGTATTTATATTTCTTTTTGGTATTGTTATACCATATTTTTCAAATATGTATCAGTATTGAACCTTATGGCCTTAAAGTTCATGTTTTCGCATATTTTATGAGATATTATGCAGTTTACAGGTACAAATATCAGCCATAGGTTAGCTTATGGTCCTTCGGGGTCATGAACACCATGTAGCATTTTGGTTCAGAAAATCGGGGTGTTACACTCTCAGGGATCACCTGCTAGTTAGGACTAATCTCAGGGGTCACCCGCTAGATTAGGACTGACTCCACAACCATTGTTAGTACCCGTGGCATGGTACTAGCACCCTTCTAACTGGGGTCACAGGTTGGACCTCGATTATCTTAGACTGGGGCATGTCGGTTAGATGATACCTCCCACAGCTTCAGTTTTAGTGTTCAGTTTAGAACTTAGTTTAGTTTTCCTTGACCATAGCATATAGCTTATCAGTTATTTAGTTATCAGATTTCAGTATTTCAATTATACACTTTATCAGAAACATATTATATGCTTGGTCATGCATTCTTAAATTTTTAGCTTTTAGGCATTTATATTCAGTAGTCTCATGCTAACCAGACAGCCTCTTCTCCATGCATGCTTACTAAGTTACTTCATATGATTTAGCTAGTTATTATTTCATATTAAGTTATGTCATGCTATTCATTCAGTTTGTTATCAATTATGCACATAAACCCATGCATCTCAGCCTTACCTCATTTAGCATACCAATACATTCAAAGTATTGATTGCATACCCATTTCTTGTGTTATGATGTTTCATATCATAGGATCGAATGCTAAGGTTCCCGATTGTACCTTGTTATCCCAGCACACAAGTAGCAGCAACAGTGGTGAGTCCTCATGTTCCAAGAACTAGTTATGTTTATTTCAATTTCTCAGTTTTAGCAGAAAGTTGGAGTTAGTTGGGGGCTTGTCCCAACAACTCTTCAGTTATTCAGTTAGAGGCTTTCAGACTAGTACAAATAGTTAGTCAGTTTTCAGTTGTTATTATTAGTGTTGTTTTGCAGAGATTATCAAAATTATTACTTAAAACCTTATGGAAATTTTAGTTAAATTCTGCAAAATAAATCTTTTGTTATCAATTTTATTTAGTACCCACAGCAGGTACCAGTCATGGGTTAACTTGTGGTTCTGCATGGCTGTAAGCACTGTGTGATACCTAGGGTGTACTCCCAGGGAATTACAAACTTGGTATCAAATACTAAGGTTTTAAAGTGTCCTAGGGAATTTGAAAGCCACATCAAGTAGAGTTTCGTGAATGGGTGTGAAGCGCGCCACACTTATGGACAAGAGTTTACTAGACATATTAGGAAACGATTCCCTTCATTCATGTCTCATATAATACTATAGAAAGGTTCTCTTAGAAACTTATGTAGATTCTAATCATGCTCCACTCATGTCAACTCTACCTTACTTTTAAGGTAACAGAAGAAGTGTAGCTTAAAGTCCTACAGATAGAGCTTTCTCAAATAGTCCTCACAGATAGTTGTGGGATTACATGCAGGCTCAAGAGTGTTCCATCAAGTTCTTTTCAGTTTCAAAGTTTGAAATATTTTATTCATATTGATGAAAATTATGCACTAAACCCAAAGTAAGATGTTCCCTCAGATCCCTTTTTAGTATTCTAGGATAGCATATGATCTAGAGTTAGAAGCATGAAACCAAGAGTTTAGAAATAGTAGTGGAGTTGGGATAGTGTTATCTGAATTTGAGAAGATTATATTTCGTGGGATTAGTTGTATGAAAGGTGAATCAGTAGGCTTGAAATAGTGTATGCCAGAATTTAAGTTTGGTAAGTCAAAATTATATGTGTTGTTAATGTTGGTATAGTGGCAATTCTCATGGTGTGGGGAAAATATAAGTTTAGAGATGTGATATTTGTAGGCTATGATGAAAGTAGTATGGTTATTAAAGATTTGCGGATATCCATGTTATGTGTTAGAATCTAAGTTTAAACTTTGAAGGTTGAGCTAATAGAAAGAAGAGTTGAAAATTCTAAGTTAGTCAATTCTTAAGTTGTTACATAATGTATTTGGGGATATAGAAAGTTAAGAGTTCTATCTAAGAAGGAAGTATCAATAGTAGGGTCTTACATTTTTAGGTGCAGTCTTTCAGGGTGAGTTTAGTGTTTAGGAGTATTGTTATAGCTCAGACTTTAGAGTAAAGTAGTTTCAGTTTAGTTTAGAGATGTTGATTAAGTGGTTATAGACTTAGAATGATGGCTTTAATCTTAGTGGGAGATGAAAGAGTAAATAACCAAGTCAGGCTCTCAGATCTTAGTAGTGATGCCAGTATGTGTAGAAAAGTTGTAGGGAAGGATGATGCCCAACCCGTTCTTAGCTCAGTGCCAGGTTTCTTAGTCATCATGATATCTACTCATGCCTTACTTGTCAGTTCCATAATCACAGTTCATGTTCATGCACACCATAAAGAATGATGTACGCTTCCAGTTCCTAGTATAAGGAGTTCCAGTTTGCTCAGCAGCACTAATCATGTTCCATAAATTTATGAACTCCAAATTTAGGTCATGCAGCTCATGACTCGTGTACTCATGCTTTACAGTATGTACAGTTCCAATACTCATACAATACACTTAATGACCAGTGAAATTAAAATTCATGCCATGTGTGTCCTCAGTTCAAACCTATTTGATGAATTTGTGTTAATAACCCTCTATTCCTCAGACCTCAGTTTCGCACTCCAGATGTTCAGTCATGATTCATTCCATAAGTGTTTGGCATATCATCTCAGTCTTTTCATAGTATATCAACCAAGTTAGTCTCATTCGAGGATGGATGTTCCCAAGGGGGAGACATTGTAACATTCCACATTTTTAGGCCAAAATTTAGATCATTGTTCCTATGCATACAGACTTGAAACCAATGATTCCATGTCTATATATATGTGATGATCAATTCTATAGTGTGGAAAATTTCATATTATATCAGTTGAGGTCATAAAAATCTCCTAACTCAAAAACGAGTTGAAAACGCTTCTATTGATTAAGTTTTAGTAAACGTTTCAGCTTGGTTCAAATTTAAATGACTATTTCTCCTTGTACATAATGATTTACATGGGATACTATATATCAAAATAAATATCTTCGAATCTTCTTCCAACGCATTTGGTTTCACCTTAATCCGATATCGGAGCAAAAAGTTATACTCATTTTACTTTAGCATGTCAGTCTGTCAACAAAGTGACGACCTGAGCTGATAAGCCATCAACTAAGTGATGACTTATTAGCCAAGTCATCAACCCAAACCAGTAAGCCATCATTTTCATCCTCCAAGTGATGACCTAAGTTGATAGGTCATCAACTAAGTGACAACCTATCAGCCCAAGTCGTTACCCATCACCAGACATGATCAACCCACCCTTAAACAGTTTTGGAGGGGTATTTTGGTCCATTCCCTCACCTTTCACGACTTAAATCACTTATTAAATCCTATTAAGTGATAAAATATGAGTTTATCATCACTCATAATCCTCTCCACTCACAAGAACAAGAAAATTAGGGTTTTCTCTCAAGATCATCTCCCAAGAACAAGAATCAAGCCCTTCTTCAAGAAAACCAAGAAATTATAATTCTCAATCCAAGAAAATTCAAGAAAAGTCAATTCTCTTTTCAGATTAAATCCCTAAGGTATGTTAGATATTCATCCATGGGACCTTTTCACCTATGGAGTCAAATAATCCATCTTGTATGTTTTAAATCATGAAATTACATGCTTATAATAATTTATCTCTATGAAGCTTTTATGAATTTTGATTATACATGATGTTTACAATCTATTTTCATTGAAAGCAGCCCTTATTACATATTTTATGAATTATTTCCATGAACTTACATGAATTTTGAATCTTTATCATGTTTCCATAAAATTGTTGGTGATATTAAACCTTAAAAGTTTGAATGGTGTTGTTTGTTAAATTTAAACCCTAATTGGTGATCTTAGAAGTAAAATCAGGCTATTACTACAAGCTTTAATACTATTCCCATGCTTAGATTAAACCATGAATTGCAAGTGTTTGATGAAATTCCTAAATGATTGGGTTTTGAACAATGACTACTTATTGCATATTTACAAGTTAAGATTTTGGAATTTGTTTTCAAGTGGAATGCATTATACTATGTTTTAAATATTATGATTTTCATATCATGTTCATGAGAATTCGGAATAAATGCTTAGTTTATGATTTTTTCATGTAATTGTGCTACCTCATCATGTCTAGAAGTTTCCTCACGTTAAAGTCTTGGTCCCTATGTATTTGATGAAATGCTTAAGTGAATAATTGTGAAAAATAACTTCCTTCCATGGTTTCAAAGCTTTCATGTGACCCTGTTGTTATTGTTATTGAGCCTTGAGGGTTATGAATACCTAAAATTTAGCTGTTTACTTAGTCTCAGTAGTTTCAGAAGAGTTTTATACACGTATGAGCATTACCAGTTCAGTCCATTATCATATCAGTCAAACTTAGATCAGTTCAGTAACCCGAGTCAATTCCCTCTTCAGTTAAGCTTAGCTCAGTCCCATAATTAGTGTTAGTTCAGTTGGGAGTAGGATTCAGCACCAAGTAATCCTAGGGATGGGGGCTCACCCGTCAGTTAAGACTGGATCCTTAGAAGCAATCCCTAAGTTCCAAAACTATATAGCTAGTGTAGGTTATGAGATGTCCCGTTAGTTTAGGACTGACACTCTCAGGGATCACCCGCTAGTTAGGACTGATCTCAGGGGTCACCCGCTAGATTAGGACTAACTCCACAACTATTTTTAGTTACCGTGGCATGGTACTAGCACCCTTCCAACTGTGGTCACAGGTTGGACCCCGATCAGCCCAGACTGGGGCATGTCGGTTAGATGATACCTCCCATAGTTTTAGTTTCAGTGTTCAGTTCAGAACTCTGTCAAGTTTTTCTTGACCATAGCATACAGTTTATCAGTTATTTAGTTATCAGATTTTAGTATTTCAATTACAGACTATATCAGAAACATATTATATGCTTGGTCATGCATTTTTAGATTTTTTAGTTTTCACGCATTTATATTCAGTATTCTCATGCTAACCAAACAACCTCTGCTCCATGCATGCTTACTAAGTTACTTTATATCATTCATCTATTTATTATTTCATGTATTGTTATCCCATTCTACTCATTCAGTTGGTTATCATTTTTGCACATAAACTCATACATCTCAGTCTTACCTCATTTATCATACCAGTACATTCAAAGTACTGATCACATACCCGTTTCTTGTGCTATGATGTTTCATATCATAGGATTGAATGCTCAAGTTTTTGATTGTACCTAGTTATTCAGTGCATCTGTAGCAGCAACAGTGTTGATCCCTCATGCTCCGAGGACTAGTTATGTTTATTTTAGTTTCTCAGTTTTAGTAGACAGTCGAAATTAGTTGTGGACTTGTCCCATCAACTCCTCAGTTATTCAGTTATAGGCGTTCAGACTAGTACAGACAGTTAGTCAGTTTTCAGTTTATATTATCAGTGTTGTTTTGCAGAGATTATCAGAATTATGACTTAAAACCTTATGGCAATTTCAGTTAAATTCTGCAAAATAAATCTTCTGTTATCAGTTTTATTCAGTGCCCACTATAGGTACCAGTCCTGGGTTAGCTTTTGGTCCTTTGGGGTTATAAGCACTGTGTGATTCCTAAGGTGTACTCCTAGGGAATTACAAGTATGTAATCAAGAGTTTGATTATAGTGGATTGTTGGGTGCTTGTGAGGGCAAACCATGGTTTTTTCTCCCTTGAGAAAGGAGGTTTCCATATTAAAATCTTTGTGTTCTTTACTTTCCTGCAAGGTTTTAGTTTTTCAGTACCTTATTATTTGATGCTTGTGACTGACTCTAAGGGACTTAGTCCCTCACTGTGTGGTGCAACCCTCCGAGTTCCATCAATTGGTATCAGAGCGAGAACACTCTAAAAGGTTAACACCTACAGTGATTTGGTTATCATGGCTGCTCCACCTTATCTAGAAGAAGGGAAATCTACTACTAGACCACCTAGATTTAATGGGCAATACTATAGGTGGTGGAAAATCAGGATGTTTTACTTTATTATGATTGAGGATAGTGAGCTTATAGACATAATACTTGATGGTTCTCATGTACCTATCAAGGAGATTAATAAAGGTGACATGACAAGAATGGTGGTGAAAACAAGAAGAGAGTTTGATGATAAAGATAGAAAAAATTTGAGAAACACTACAAGGCTAAGAAATTGCTTGTCTGTAGCATAGGAACAGATGAATACAACAGGATTTCAGCTTGTCAAAAACTAACGAAATCTGAGATTTCTTGAAAATAACTCATAAAGGAACCATTGATGTGAAGGACTCAAAAGTTGACATGATGACTACTCAGAATGAAACCTTCACCATGAAAGAAGGAGAAACCATCCAACAGATGCATACCAGATTAATATTTATCAAAAATGAGTTGCACTGTTTAAGAGAAGTAATTCCTTTGTACAAACAGGTGAGAAAAATTCTGGGTGTTCTACCTAAATCCTGGGAAAGCAAAGTGGATGCTATTAATAGGCAAGAAACCTGAAAACTCTCACCATGGATGAGCTCATTTGTAGCATAAAGACTCATGAACTCAAGAAGCAACAAGGAAAAGATAATAAAAAAGAAAAAATCTTTGGCATTGAAGGCTTCTAAGTCAGATTCTAATGTAGAAGATGTTAGCCTCCTAATTTTATGTTTTAATAATGACAAACTAATGATTAGAAATCTGCAGGATATTTAAGGATCTTCACTGATGGACGCAAGGAAAGGAGCATCAATCTAAATCTCTAATGATGGAAGGTATCTCGTAAAGGATCATCCAATTATGAAAGAGATATTAAACATGGAAACACAATCAATTAGAGAATCTCACTGAACAACGAGATTAGTGGTGACTATATGACCTTCACGGCAAGACCAAAAGAAAGAAGATCATACCTTCTACATAGACATATCTGATATGGATATGTACGAGTGTGAGAAAGGAAAATCACACCAAGTATGGACATATCTGATATGGACATACAATAAGGTGCAAACTCCCTCAATCAAGGAATCAACCCAACTCCTTGATTAAGAAGAAATCTCTTGGGTTTCCTTTTGATAAAAAGAAGAAGATGTGACAGAAGACTATAAAAGACAAAACAGAGGACAAGAGACATCACACAGCTTCAAGAAAAATCTCAAATTGTCTCAATCTTCTCACAAAGCTGTGTAACTCTTAGTTCACAATAGTTGTATAAATAATAGGATCGAGTCAACATTGTAATACAAACTGAAGCTGTGTCACAAGATTTGAAGAAAAACATAAGTCTTCAGAACTTGTTTCCTATCATTGTACTGGAGCCCGATATTGAAAGATCTAAGAAAATGTTCAAAACCAAGGAGACTGAAAGTAGGCTTCACACTGGTGTTTTGAACCAGGATAAATCTTTGTGTCTTTACTTTAAGTTCAATTATTTACTTTCTTGATTATTTCAACTCTAATTTGTGTTGTGAAGTGTACTGATCTACAGGTAAGTCGACATTGAGGAGTTAGTAGATGACTCATAGAAATTTTTAGTTCACTCCTCTTCTTGAATGTCAATTGGTATCTGGGAAGGTTTTACCAACAGTGTTGGTTAACTGCACGTGAGCAAATATCAAATGGAAAACTATCAAATTCTCGGCGCTCTTCTTCAGGATGGTCAATCCTCCACAAGAACACCATACTTTAATGGAAAATACTACTCTTAATGAAAAATAGATTTAAAAGCTTTGTCTAACGAAATGGCTTATAAGGTTGGGTTTTCATTAAAAAGGGACCAAAGTGGATTCCAGAACTTAAAGATAAGCAAAAGGACAAAGACAAAGAATCTAGAAGTACTAATACAGAAGACCTTGAAGGCTTCGAGGTCACCATAGAACAATAAAAGGTAATCCAAACTAATGTACGTGCTATAAGCTTACTTATTTGTGTAGTTAGTGGAGAATAATACGACAAGATATCAACTTGTAAGACTACAAAAGAAATGTGGGACAAATTAGAGGTAACCTATGAAGGAACCACCAAATTCAACAATTCAAATATTGTTGCCCTGGTCAATGAATATGAGTTGTTCAAAATGGAAGAAAAATGAGAACATTGAAATAATATTCGCCAAATTCAGCAAGATCGTATGTGAGCTAAAATCTCAAGGGATAATCTATCCACACAACCTACAAGAACAAAAGTTGGTCCGAAGTCTCCCGAAAATATGGGAAACCAAGGATGCAATCTTGGAAGATGGATATCTTCATAACATGACATATGAAGAGCTACGAGGTAACCTTATTACATAAGAAAAAATTATATCAAGAGGTACCACAAAGAGGAAAATAAGAAACTAGTAGCCTTCAATTCCATACCAACTAAACAAGAGGACATTCTTGAGAAAGCAAATAGCGAAGGAATGGCACTCATAAATCATGGAGTAAGGTAGATCATGAGACAGAGACAACAAAGATCCAAGGGAGACAAAAATAATGACTCAACTATAAATGATGATCACTGTTATCACTGTGGAAGGACTGGCTTCTTCAAACAAATTATCCAATATGAAGAAGAAGATCATCCAGAATAAATCAAATTTGGAGCTTGGAGTGATAAAGATGAAATCAAAGAAGAAATAAAAGCAACAACCATGTGCTTCATGGAAATAGGTGAATCCAGTGAGGAACATTCCCACAAGAGCTATAAAAAAGAAATATGGGTCATTGATAGCAGATGTTCCAGATACAAGACTGGAAAGAAAGAATTTCTTTTTGCTCTAAAGAAAATTAATGGGGGATTAGTCTGATTTGGTGACAATGCTAGAGGCAACGTCATCAGAGTCAGCTCAGTAAAACTCAGCTCTTCATGTGAATTTACTGAAGTATATCTAGTAGAGGGCCTATAACATAATCTACTTAGCATCAGTCAGCTGCGTTACACCAGATTTGGAGACTCCTTCAAAGCCAAAATTTTCTCAATCAAACATGACAAAACAGACATCTCTCTCATCGATGAATGCATTGATAATATTTATGTTTTAAATAGTCCTAACTTTGCTAATTTAACCTGCCTCACTATGCAAACCAATGATATTTGGTTGTGGAACAGAAAGCTTAGGCATGGTAGTATGTATATCATTGAGAAACTGTCCAGACTAAAATTGGTGAAAGGTCTGCCAATACTCAAGTTTGAAAAGGATTACATCTGTGATACCTGTCCATTAGGTAAATAGACTCGAATATAATTTGAGGTCAAGATATTATCTCTACTACCAAACCTCTTCAATCAATCCACATGGATCTGTTTAGCCCCACTAAGACCATAAGGTTTGGTGGAAAAAGATATGTTTTGGTTATAGTTGATGAATACTCATGTTTTACTTGGGTAATGTTTCTTGCTCATAAACATGAGGCCTTCACAAACTTTAGATCTTTTGTAGAAAAGTACAAAGAGAAGCTGGACACTTCATCATCTAAGTTTACAGTGATTATGGAAAAGAATTTAAAAATAAGGAATTTAAGGAATATTGTGCTCAGAATGGATACTCTCAAAACTTCTCATCACCTTGGTATCCTCAGGAAAATAGTGTGGTGGAGCAAAAGAATCGGTCTCTCCAAAAGACTGCCAGGACCATGCTGTTAGAAAATAATCTTCCAGATCACTTTTAGGAAGAAGTAGAAAGCATAATATGTCACATCATCAATAGATGCCTAATT
Organism: Capsicum pubescens; assembly: GCA_030864215.1. NCBI lineage: Eukaryota > Viridiplantae > Streptophyta > Magnoliopsida > Solanales > Solanaceae > Capsicum > Capsicum pubescens. The sequence continues at coordinate 219,344,128 of CM061549.1, read as the reverse complement.
CGACATATTCTAAAAAAGATGCCTTATAAGGTTTGGAAAGAAAAGAAGCCCAATATTAGATACTTCCATACTTTTGGATGCAAATATTTTATCCACAACAATGGCAAGAATAACTTAGGAAAATTTAATCCACGAAGTGACAAAGGTATTTTTCTTTGGGTATTCTCCCACAAGTCATGCTTACAGGGCTTACAATAAAAGAACCTTATATGTTGAAGAATCATGCATATTATATTTGATGAATCTAATCACCCTTCTATGAGTGTAAGTTTTGATGAAGAACAGGTGAGTGATCTATAATCTGGAGTTAATGCTAGCACAATCTCTATGCCATCACTAGATGAGTCGACTAGACCCACTCTAGAGTCGACTTTCATAATAGATGCAAATAAGAGCATCATTGAGAAAACAAGCATTTGTTTCCTTTATTTCTCAAATTAAACCAAAGAATACCAATGAGGCCCTCAAAAATGAATCATGGCTCGAAGCCATGAAGGATGAATTAGACCAGTTTAAACAAAATCAAGTTTGGACTTCGGTTGAAGGGCCCAAGAACTGCTCAGTAATTAGAACTAGATGGGTCTACAGATTCAAATTAAATGAAGAAGGTAAGGTTATCACAAACAAAGACAAACTTGTAGCTTAAGGTTATTCCCAACAAGAAGGTATCAATTATGATAAAACCTTTGCTCCTGTAGAAAGGTTAGAATCAATTCAAATTTTATTAGCTTTTGCTTCTTTCAAATGATTTAAGTTATATCAAATAGATGTCAAAAGTACCTTCTTAAATGGTGTTATTCATGAGGAAGTCATTGTAAAAAAAAACGTCGAGGTTTGAAAATCCATCTTATCCAAATTACGTTTTTAATTTTTCAAAAGCACTCTATGGTCTCAAACAAGCTCCAAAGGCTTAGTATGAGAGATTGAGTACTTTCTTATTAAATAACAATTTTTAGAGAGGTAAAATCGATAAAACTCTATTTATATAGAAGCTTGATTCAAATCTTCTTATTATGCAAATTTATGTTAATGATATCATTTTTGGTAGCTCTAACATCTCTCTGTGTGAGAATTTTGCTAAATTGATGAAAGGAAAATTTGAAATGAGCTTTATGGGAGAGCTCACATTCTTTTTGGGATTAAAAATCAAACAAACTCCCTAAGGTACCTTCATTAGTCAAGCTAAGTACACGAAGGAACTTATCAAAAAGTTTGGTATGGAAAAAGAAAAGGCCTATGGAACTCCAATGAGTCTATCCACAAGCCTTGATTCAGATTCGACTGGAAAGGATGTTCATAAGAAAATGTACAGGGGAATGATTGGACCACTACTCTATTTGACCACCAATTGCAGACATCATGTTCAGCATATATAAGTGTTCCAGGTTCCATTCGACTCCTAAAAAGTCTCATCTGACTGCCGTAAAAGAGATTATCTAATACCCCATAGGAACTCAAAACATCGGACTATGGTACCCTTGCTCTTACTATTTTGATTTAATTAACTATTCAGACACTAACTTTACAGGTGATAAAAGTGATAGAAAAAGTACTAGTGGAACGTGTCAAATTCTTGGTGATGCCCTGATCTCATGGCACAGCAAGAAGCAAACTTCAGTTGCCCTTTCAACAACTGAAGTTGAGTATATAGCTGTTGGAAGTTGTGATACTCAAATTCTATGGATTATGCATCAACTACTTGATTTTAATTTGTCTTTTGAATCTGTTCCTATAATATGTGATAACACCAGTGAAATTACTCTATCTAAATATACTGTGCATCATTCTAGGTCCAAACACATTGATATTAAGCACATTTTATTTAGGATCATGTAGAAAATAATGATTTTTCGTTAACATTTGTGGACTCCAAAAATCAACTGGTAGATATTTTTATACAACCCTTGTAGGAAGAAAGATTTTGTTACCTTAGAAAAAGACTTGGTATTCTCAGTATTAATGAATTATGAATTTTATTTTTGGACAAAAAATCTCTTTTACTTGTTGCAATCTTCTCGTCATATTTTAACCAAAAAAATTAAGTATTTCAAAAACATTTATTTTTGGTACAAAATCTATCAGCTATCCTCTGACCCCATCCTTTCTTTTCAAATCCTCCCTTTTTTATGCCATTTTTTCCCTTCCATCGTGATTACCATCTCTGCATCTTCTCACTTCCCAATGCTCATCCACCCTTTTATATCCAAACTTAACCCAAGTCTACTGCACCTCTTCCTTCAACTCTATCATTTTATCTTCTTTCTTACCTCTTTTATACCCGTCCATACCCATTCTCCTCTACCATGACTAGAACTCGATCAATGGATAATCTTACCAAAAATTCTCCAAGCCAAAATTCTAATAACTTCAACCCCGTTCTTCTCTCCTAATCCTTAGATGAAGCCTCTTCCCATTCACTCCAGTCAGCTGTCTCTAAAAAATAAATTGCTTTAAGACCTATTTTCTCCTCCAACAAATGATAGTCCTCTCATTTGGGCTCTCTTCCTCCAGAGGATATGCACAAATTCTGGACTTTCACTCACAAAAAAAAAGTACCTCACCTTCATAAATCGCTCTATTGTATTTGGCCGAGTCATCAATCTCTGTCACCTAAAGGAATCACACTGCACTGTCAGCCACTTTTTTAGAGACCAAGATTTTTTTATGCTATTTTGCTTATATGGTCTAGAGGTATTTGAAGATCCCATATGCATGTTCTATGCCGGCCTTCGCTTGTTCTCGGACAACGGCGAATTAGAAACCTTAGTTCTAGGAACCCGTATTATTCTCAATGACTTTTTGTTTGAGAAAGTGTTTGATACCAAGTTATTAGACATTGTTCCATCCACGAACGACACGTGGACAAATAATTTTTCCATTGTTCCATTATCTCAGATCCCGTCTCAAATAGTCCCTCTTTTGGCCCTCTGTTTCTCAGCTTCAGAAATAGAATTTTTGCCCACATTATTGCAACCACGTTGATTCCTTGAAAGGGATCAGTTAGTAATGTGACATGCAGAGTTGTGTTTGTGCTTTACTGCTTAATTAAGAAGTACAAAATCAACTAGAGTACCTAGATCTGTGAATACTTAATGAAAAGTGTGGCCGACTCTCACACCTCAATGCCCTATATATTGCTCATCACTCAATTTTTTCATCACTATGGAATTGATATCTTAGCCTATCTTATGGTAGAATTCTCTACCACTTATGACTCAAAGACGTTTGCAAGCAGGGGCTATGTTTTGATTGAAAATAAATAGTGTAAAAAGGATTCTGCCAATAAGAGGTCTAACATACCTAAGGTAAGTAAGATGGTGACTGACCCCATGTTCTATGTAGATAAGGAGATTGAAGAACTCAAAGGCAGGCTAACAACTATTGAGGAAGGGATAGACAGCATCCAGGAGTTGACTACCAAGCTAATACAGTTGACCAAGGAGACCAGTACTGACATTGTCAAAGTGCAACTTTCCCTCGATGGTTTCAAATAAGAAGTAAAGTTGCTTAATAGAATGTTCTCCCAGGTTGACTCCATCAAATCTGAGACTTTTTCCTCCTTCAATGAACTTGCAATCTCCATCAGAACTCGTACTCAAAATTCACCAAAAGTATTGAGAAATCCTATGACCGTTTAATCTCTAGCATGCACAACACTCTCACCTATTTCCTAACAAAACCCTAAACTCTTATCTCGCATTAGAAAGGGGGTCTGTCATACTCTGGATTGTATATACATATTTTACACTCCTGTTTTGATATTTTTTGTTGCTACTCTTAATCGTAGTTTTGCATATCCTGCATTCTCTGCTTTGTTTTGTTTTTTGCTTTGTCTGTTTGGTTTTTTTTATTATGTCAAAATGGGGATAAGACACAAGTCAAAAAGACATGGGGATCTAGTTGACTACCATAACAAAAAAGTCAACTACAGCCACCAAGACAGGAAGACATGGACATGTATGGTTGTGAAGATTGTACCACGTATGGCCATATCTGATATAGACATACTTTATGGTTTGATCGAGTCATTTTAAATTTTTTGATAACTTAATAGATATTTCTTTACATGCCAATTCTAACTTAAATCATATCACATGACCTTAATACTCAAGAAGTATATTATATATCTACCATTTAACATATGGATGAATTCATTTTAATAGGATTTTGTTATGAAATCGAAGAAACATAATGTTTAATGTTTTTCATTATAAAAAAATGGAGAGATTGTTAGCCTCCTAATTTATGTTTTAATAATGACAAACTTGTTAAAACCTAATTCTTATCCTCCACGACTAAATTTAATCCTGAGTTTCTTCAATTTCTAATAAAAATAAAATATATTTTTTATTATATTAACTAGATTCCTAAAATATATGGAAGGAGAATCAATTAATATTTTCCTTTGTACTAATTAATTAGAAAGATACTCCTAAAATAGTATTCTACTAAGGAAATACTTTTATACATATTGAGATGCACGTTAAACTAGAGAAGAAACTGATTTACTTATTGGGAAAATATAATTGATGCTCATCTAACTTGATTCAGTTGTATGTTTAGATTGGTGGATGCTTAATTTTCTAACCCTCAACTTCTTCACTATTTTTGTCAACATAATAGAATTCAACGTGCGTATATATATAGCTTCTTTGTTTTCATTCAAGTCATTCTTTAATGTCAAATTTTCGGTTAGACAAGAATTATTTTCATCAAAACTGAAGTTTTGTGATCGCTATTATATTATTTTATTGTAATTTACAGATTATAGATGAATTTACATATGGTAGATCAATGTCGGTCGGCTTTGAGGATTTTTTTTAGGTAAAGGTTAGGTTTAATTGTATTATTTTTATATCTCTGTTTTGAGAATTTTTTTTGTGTAAAGGTAAAGTTTAGTTGTATTATTTTGATATCTCTATTGTTGTATTATTTTGTTATAGTCTATGGGTGGTAGATGAGTGTCGCACGGCTTTGAAGAATTTTTTGTGTAAAGGTTAGATTTAATTATATTATTTTGATATCTCTATCATCATATTATTTTGTTATAGTTTACAGGTGGTAGATAAATGTCGATCGGTTGTTTTTTTGGTAAAGGTTAGGTTTAATTAAATAAATTCTCCAAAAGATATTGAATTTAATTATAGTATTTATCTTTATTATTTAAACAAATATCTTATTTAGTATAACATTTGAATTCGATAAAGTGAGGTACACGTACAAGGAGCATACACCTAAACTAGTAGATAATAAACATCTATATTATGAAACAACTTTTTCATGAATCATTTCAATAAAATAACGATTTATTCATTCGTTATTCTGAAACTCTCTCTAGCCAAAAAAAAACTAAACCTAGTTGGCTGCCATGGGCACCACGTCTGGTGGGATTGACCCACCGGAAAGTAATCCCAAGAGTAAGGAGATAGAAGGAAGTAAGAATATAGACGCATCTAAAAAGGTCGCGTATGCTAGTTTATTAAAAAATGAAGTGACTGACAATGTTGTTAACAAAATTCTCCCTAAGCCTGTGGTAATGCTGCATGGGGAACCTAGTATCACATGGAAATCTTCGAAAATAAGAAATCTGATTGTACAAGAGAATTTACAATACGCAGTTATTGGTAAATTTTCTTATGGTAAGCCAGACATAATGGAGTTGCGAAAACAAATTCCTGTTCAATGTAGCATCAAAGGAGATTATAATATTGGTGTATTGGATTCACGACACATTTTTATTAGATTGAATATTTATGTCAACTTAATGTCAATAGTTGCTTACTATATCAAAGCCAAAGACATGCTATGACAGATAAGAACCCTTAAGTGGGATTCATGGTTTGAACCAGATGTAGAAACAACGATAGGCGTTGCATGGATCTCCATGCTGGATTTACCACCAAACTTTTTTGTAAAGAAAGTTATATTTTCAATAGCTTCAGCAGTGGAGAAGCCATTAACAGAGGATATGGCTACTAAGAATAAGACAAAGCCAAGCTGCTCAAGGGTTAAGGTTGAAGGGGATCTGGTAGCTAATCTTTCAAAGAGAGTGAGAATCAATGATGAAGATGATGTTACTGGAGAAATCAATTTCAAATGAATACAAATCTACTATAATTATAAACCTAAATATTGTAAAGAGTATTGTCTACAAGGGCATGATGAAAATTCTTGCTGGAATGTACACCCTGAGCTGATGGAGAAAAAAGAAGAAGATAAGCAAGAGGAACCAAAAGTTCATAAAGAAGCAGGTAAAGATAATGAGCCAGCAAAGGATTTTAATAATCAGAGAGGAAGAAGGTTACATAACCAGCAATGGCTTACTAGGAAGAATAAGCATAAAAGGGATAAGTTTGGACACATATTGGGAGAAATTGAAGAAGAAGATGCAGAGTTGATGCCAGTTACTAATACCTTTGATGTACTTGTAGATGAGCAAACAGAAATGGATACAAGAAAAGTTGACAAAAGTGACAAAGGGGAAAAACAAAAGTTGAACAAAGAGAGTACAAAAGAATGGGTTACTAATAGTTTTGGCAGATCAGAGAATGACAAGACAACAGAGCTTAATGTAGATTAAGGGAGTAAACAAAATGTAAATAAAGAGAAAAAGGTAAAATTTAGAAAAGCAACTACTAAGCAACAAAAGCCAGATGGTGATTTTAAGGGGGACATGCAGTTAGCCATATTGACATCAGAAGGGGGGAAAGGTGAAATAAAAGTGATGGAGGACATTCTACCTTTAGCAGTTCAAGTGGAAAAATGATTGGCATGTCGTAACAAAGATAATGAAGTGATGAATGAAGATGATTTGGAGGATACAATTGACAAAGTAGGGATTGAAATGAATCTATCCCCTAAGCAGATAGATATGTTAAAAGCAAAGCAAGGTATCCAAAGGAAAAAATACAAAGGTGTTAAAGCAAGTTCAATGCAGACAAGGAGCTCACTAAAAAATAAGTTGAAATGAATGCAGTTATATGGAACATTAGATCAGTCAACACACAGAAGGCTTTTACAAGACTGATCACATTACATAAAAGATATCAGTTTGCTTTTATAAGGCTGATGGAACCTTTCCAAGATAGTAAAGACATTGAAGAATATAGGAGAAAGTTAGGAATGCAGCTTTCAATTACTAATACTTCGAGAAGGATATGGGCATTCATGGAGTCTAATATTGTATGTACAGTCATAAGAGATGAAGAACAACAGCTCACCATAAAATTAGAGAATCAAGAAGCAGGGGTGAAAGTTTTGGTAATTTATGCTAAATGTAACCAGGGAGAGAGATTAATCAAGGAGAGAGATTAATGTTATGGGAGTCACTTGAAGAATTGGCTCAGGAAATTCAAGATCCATGGTTAATATGTGGGGATTTTAATGTCATAACTATCCAGGAAGAGAAGTTAGGAGGCTTACCTGTGACAGTAGCAGAAACAGAAGATTTCAAGCATTGTATAAATGTGTGCAATATAGAAGATCCAGGGTTCACAGGGAGCAAGTATACTTGGTGGAATGGCAGAACAGATGAAGAGTGTATTTTTAAAAGGCTGGATAGAGTTTAGATTAATGAGAAATTACATAATGTGTTTCCGATACTGAAAGTTGAACATTTATCTAAGAGTTATTCTGATCACACTCCTTTAAAAATCAACTTAAATACTGTGAAATGAGAATACTTTCAAATCTTTCAAGTTTTTAAATATGTGGCTAAAAGATGAATCTTGTCTAAAGATAATAAAAGATAACTGGAAGTCTGATGTAATGGGCAATCCTTTCATTATGTTACATCATAAGATGAAAAGAGTGAAGTCTGTTCTAACTAAATGGAGCAAATTTTGGAAGAAGTTATTAAAGTCAGGGAGAAGCAATTTGAGGAGAATCCTTCAGGGCCAAATAGAGAACTATTGTTCAAAGCTCAGGTAAAACTCAACTTACAGCTCGGCAGGGAAGAGGAAATTTGGAGATAGAAATCTGGACTAGAGTGGTTCAAGGATGGTGAAAGAAATACAAAATTCTTTCACACAGTGGTAAAAGGTAGAAAAAACAGGTTCATACTAAATAAAATTCAGAATGATGATGAAGAATGGTTGGAAGATCCAAATCTTATTGCAGATGCTGCACAGTTCTTTCAAAAATAGTTTGTTAAAGAAGAAGATAATAAGGATTTTGAAATATTGGAGTTACTGCCAACAATTCTAAATCACAGCCAGAATAAAGATCTTAACAAAGTTCCTGAAATGAAAGAAGTGAAAGAGGTTGTATTGAGGATAAATAAACAGTACAGCAGGACCATATGAGATGACTATAGCAAGTTTTCAAGATGCTTGGGAGATCATTAAGGAAGATGTGCATAAAATGGTGGTTGATTTATTTTGTGGGTATGAACTACCAAAGTTTGTAACTCATACAAACTTGGTACTTTTGCCTAAAAAGTTAGTAATCAATAATTTCTCTAACAAGAGACCTATTTCATTGAGCAACTTTGTGAATAAGATTTTTTCCAGAATTTTTTATGAAAGAATCAAAAAGGTGTTGCCTAATGTTATTTCTGAAGAACAAGAAGGATTTGTTCAAGGTAGGAGTATTGCAGAGAATATATTAGTGGTGCAAGAGATCATAACTGATATTAGGAAAAGAGGTAAAATTCCTAACATGTTGATTAAGCTAGATATGATGAAAGCTTATAACAAAGTGGATTGGTTGTTTCTGACTAAAGTATTGAGGAAAGTTAGCTTTAGTGAATTAATAATTGATATAGTGTATAGATTAGTTAGAAACAATTGGTACTCTATACTTTTGAATGCGCAGCCTTGGGAGTTTTTTAAGTCTTCTAGAGGTTTGAAGAAACGTGATCCTTTATCACCTATACTCTTTATCTTAGCAGTTGAGGTGGTGTCTAGAGCTTTAAAATCACTGATGTTCACTAACGATTTTAAATCTTTTGGGATGTTAAGAGGAAGTCCAAAGGTGAACCATTTTGCCTTTGCTGATGATATGATCATCCTTTGCAAAGCCGACTTAACTACTGTGACTAAGGTAGCTGATACTTTAAATAGGTATGAAAAAGTTTCAGGACAGAAAATCAATAAAGAAAAGAGTGTCATTTATTTTCACAAAGGAGTGTCACAAGGCAGTGTGGTAATGACAGAAGTAGCTACAGGTAAAAATAGAAAGGAGTTTCCTTTTTAAATAGAAAGGAGTTTTCTTTTACTTATATAGGGTGTCCTATATTTCACATAAGGAAGAATATTAACTTCTATCAGCCTATCATGCACAAGATTAGTAGTAAACTACAAGGATGGAAAAGGAAATTATTGTCTTATGGTGGTAGCGCAGTTCTCATTAAGAGGGTCCTTCAAAGTATCCTCATTCATTGCCTTTCAGTAATGAACCCTTCTGCTAATGTCTTAAGCTATATTCAGAGAATATTTTCTCAATTTTTCTGGAGCAATCATATAAGGGGAAAAGTAGACATTGGGTTAGGTGGAGTTCTTTATGCTTTCTAGAAAAAAAAAAGGTTTGGGGTTCAGAAGGGTATAGGACGTATCTATGACTTTGTTTTGCAAGTTATGGTATAATCTAGAACCAAGAACTTTAAATGGAGTAGGTTTATGCATAACAATTACTATAGAAAACAACATCCCAATGAAATTTTATGAAAGACTGGTGCTGGGTCTCAGGTATGGAAGAAAATGTTGCAGGCCAGAGATCTAGTGGATCACCAAATCATGTGGAAGATCAAAGGTGGACAGTCTAGTCTATGGTTTGATAAATGGACTAATATTGGTGATTTGGCTAACATGTTGAATAACCAGGGGTGTGATGAAAGCATACAGCTGGTCAAGGAGTTAATCACTGATGATCATCGGAATGAGTAGGTATTAATGCAGATATTACCAAGGGAAGTCGTTGATCATATTTTAGCTAAACTGTAGACTACAATAATGGAAGGAGAAAGAGATGTCCCTATTTGGAGATTGGAAAATTTTGGCAAGTTCATAGTTAAGTCAGCATGGGATTATATTAAACAAAGGCAAGAAAGGAATATGATTTACAAAGCTATATGGGTGAAGGAACTACCATTCAAAATGTCATTCCTAATGTGGAGAATATGGAAAGGAAAGGTGTCAGTGAATGCTTTAATGAGAAGATGGAGAATTGAAGGACCAACTAAATATTGGTGTTGCACTTATCCTGATCAAGAAATCATCACTCATGTGTTTCTTAGATCACCTTTAGCTAACAGGACTTGGTCCTACTTTGCTTCATGTGCAGGAATTCTAATAGAGGGCTTATCTTTCAGAGAAACTATCCTTACATAATGGAATAAAGAAGTCAAAGGGAGAATCAAGTCTTATTATCAGTCCCTTCGAAGCATGATCATTTAGGAGCTATGGAAAAGAAGGAATAGTTTGAAGCATGAAGAAAAAATTGTCTATTCATAAGGTAATATTTAATATTACCAAAAATGTAGGATTATTACTTAAAGTGAGAAATACAAGACAAGTCTTTCGCAGTAGCTGGCCAGATATATTGAAGGAGCTAGAAGGAAGGAAGCCTAAAATAAAGATTACTACGGTTTTATGAAAGTTTCCAGAGTCTGGTTGGGTTATATACAATACAAATGGGGCATCCAGATGCAATCCAGGGATCAGCTCATATGCCTTTTGTGTAAAGGATGAGAATAGAGATTTAGTTTATGCAAAAAGAGCTAAGATGGAAGATACCTTTAATGTTGAAGCTGAATCCAAAGCTATTCTACAAGCAGCTATTCATGCAGAAGAAACACATGCAGGGAAACTAATCATTCAAACTAATTCATTACTGATGGAGAAAGTTCTAATCAGGGAATGAAAGTGTCTTTGGCATGTAATAGACTATGTTAAACAAATATGGAAATTGATGAATAGTAAGTAAGTACAATATCAACACATTCTGAGAGAAGACAATCAGTTGGCTGATTATTTAACTAATTTAGTCATAGACAGTGGGGAGTTTGTAATCAATAGTCTTCATCAATTAGAGGTAAGAGGCAGAAAGATATTGAACAGTGACAAATTATAATGTTCTTACATAATGATGCGATTAACAAGAGAGTGGACAGGCTGGGTAGGCTACAATGTTTAGAGATACACAACCAAATATTTATAATGAGGAAACTAACAAAAAGACACAATAAGTTTTCTAGTCTAATGTATGTCAGTCTTCAAAAAGAACTCTCAGCAAAAGGGAAGGGTCAGATGATATATTGGCATTTAAAATACCCAGATGAACTACTACAGTCTACTTGCATGCGGGTCCGAGCATCCTACTATCTCCATCCCACCAACAACTACAAGGACTAACAGAATAAGCAGGGTAAGAAAATATGGAAGCTTAAATGGAAGACAAATGATAGGAGAAATAGCTTACATAGATCTGAAGTATAATTCAGGAACCTGAGAACCTCAACATAGCATAAAAAGAAGAGCTTCATCCCATCCACTGGAGAACACACTTGGAAACAACAAAATGGTTCATTAATGGAGGTGAAGAGCAAGCTAAAAATGCAAAAGAAGAGGAGATACCAACTTTGATAGCTGGAAAACACATGACTAGCTTCACTCCATGGTACTTGATTGATAACCCACAACATATACATGAAGAATTCCAAGTTAAACACAGTGAAAGCCATCATTTTTAGCTGGAACAGTAAGGAAAGCGGCGATGAAGAGTGAAGAAAAGATTAGGAAACCCTTACACTATTTTATATGTAATAGCAAAAGGGAATGGGCCGGGCATATTTCAGAATGGGTTGATTCATTCTTGATTATGGGTGTTTTAAATAACTAAAATTTACATATATACACTAAATAAAGTTACCTTATTACATTATATACCAATTTGGTAAAGTATTTACATATATCCTAAACTATTTACATAAATCCCTTTCTTTTCAACTCTCTCTCTTAAACATTATACATCTCACAACAGGGTTTTCTCTTTCATATTTTACTCCCCCATATACTCCTACTACACACCCGATATATCCTCCATATTTGAATCCTTTTTTTCACGGCAAAATTCAAGTTAATTATATCCGGGGGTTACAAATTTGTAAGTTTTGAAGATTTATTTAATTTTTTATTCGATTTTACTAATTTTTTAATTTGCTTGTATATTTTGTGGATTCATGTTCATTTTATCTTATTTTTCAAGTATTTTCAAGTTTCGGAGTTCAATTTTTTCTGTTTTCTTCATATAATACAAGTTCGATTCTTGGTTTGTAGATTTTTCTTCCTTTTTTTTTCAACTTTACCTATTTTTGAATTTGCCCGTATATTTTATGGATGCATGTTCATTTATATGAATTTACCTTATTTTGCAAGTATTTTCAAGTTTTGTAGTTCAATTTTTTTGGTTTTCTTCATATAATACAAGTTCAATTTTTTATTTTCTTGGTTTGTAGTTGATTCAGGTTAATCGAATTACTGTAAAAACTGGTAATGGATTCTTGTCCTAGCTTTAGTTTAGGACTTAGTCAGTTAGATTCTAAAAATAAGATATTCTCGTTGGGTTTGTTCCTGGTACATTTGATTTTGAAGAACCCAATTTTGCAGAGAATCATTCAAAGCATCGAAACGATCCGACAACAATGAAGAAATTGAAGGAAGGGCCAATTCCAGATTGAAGAAGTCAAGTTCAAAAACGGCCAGTAAGAAGAAGTTTGACGACTTCGGTCGACCACGTCTTCCAAAGGTATTGATTATACATTTATACTTTACTTACTTTGGAATATTAATGTATAATATATTGGAATATATTAATTTTTTGGAATACTAATGTATAATATTAGTATTTTGTATAAGGCTACATTACAAACATATAGGTACATAAGACATCATACATTCTTGATGGTTAAATTGTAAAGTATAAGATATTATACATTAGTTATTTTTACCCAAATAATGTATAATATAGATATTCTGAAATATATTTCAATATGGTATAGATTGGCAGTTCTGAACATCCAAATAGTCAGAAAGTCCTAATATTGTATAACGTGACATTATACATTCTAACAAGTTTATAGGTCATACATTTTTAAGTAGTAAATGTGTATCATGGCATTATACATTACTGCAGTTTAATTATTGAATGTATAAATTACACTCATAGATATCTAACTATTGTATAATGAGGGTCTGATTTAATATTTTGAATGTATAATCTAACATTATACATGTGTTACTGTTGTGTAATTAGAGTCTGATTTTATTTTTTGTATAAATTATCTAAATTAAGTTGATTTTCATACTTTTATTGTACTTATTTGATTATTTGATTATTGGATTATAAGTCTATTTATTATTCACGGACTGTTATACCTTTATGTGATGGTTATGGTTTATGTTTCTCTTGCTTTAATTGTTTGTGTATTGTTGAATTTTCTAGCTTTAATTGGTACTGATTCGGTTGATAGGTAGTTTATTTTGTCTGATTTTCTGTTCAGGGCTCATTGGTAAGTTTTATAATATTTGCCCTTGTTTGCTCTTATTGTTCGTGTATATAATGTGTTCGCCTTATTCGCCTGATTTTCTACTTAGGGTTCACTTATTCGTGTACCTTTGTTGAGTTGATTTTTAATGCTTTTGTGTACTGTTTAGGTTTCATCCACTGTTGTAGTTTTTATGCATTGCATTTACAATATTTGCATCTATTGTATGTGTTGTTTGTTATCTTGGGTGATTGATGTTATCTGCTTGGCTAATTGTAAAAAGATTCTTGTTGATTATTTCTATTAGGAAGGCTTTAACTTTAAAGCCTTCATAATTATTCCTGTTAGGAAGGCTTTAACTTTAAAGATTCTTGTTGTGATGTTTTTGTTGTTAGGCTAAATCTTTTAACAAGTAGTTTAATTTAATATATGATTCTTGTATCAATGATGCTAATATAATATGCTAGTAAACTTAAAACTTTTAAATGTTTGATTTTTTTTTTAGTAAATTGTTTTAGATTTCTAATGGATGTTGTTCTTATAATTTTTCAGGCTGCCAACTATATTTGAACATCAAGAGTCTGCTAGATCTCACCTGTCAGACTGTGGCTAACATGATCAAAGAAAAGACTCCAGAGGAGATTCGCAAGACCTTCAACATCAAGAATGACTTCACACCTGAAGAGGAAGAGGAGGTCAGGAGGGAGAATTCTTGGGCCTTTGAGTAAAGAAGTTCTCGTATTCTGATGCTATAAACACTTTCTATTAGTAGTAAATATGTTTTCAATGGATGTTTGCTTTTGAAACCTTTAGATTTCGTTGTTCTTAACTTTTGCGTCACAACATTTAAGCGGTGGTTGTTTGATAACGCTCAATCTACAGCTCTCGTTTGAGTGTAAAGCGGTCGTTAGCAAATATAGAACCCAACCTGGGTTGGGTGTCGATCCCACAGGGAATAGCTTGGCCAACAAGTAAGCAAGATTACTAAACTTTTGGTGCAAGTCTCGTAAAAAGGGGGGGATTGTAATGTGTCACCAAAACAATTAAATAAAAGCTGAAAATAGCAAAGTAAAAGAGAAAGATTGTTACGTAAGTTGTAAACAATGAGAATTGAGGCGTTGGGGTTATGTCCACCTTCTGAGGTATACGTCTCTATTGGCTATGAGTGTGTAGAATTCTGACATGCAATTGCTTATAGAGGATTGTAGTCGATGGTAAATCCAAGCGTCTCTCGACCTAAACAAGGACTATTTCACTTTAACTCTCTCGAGCTTAAAGCGTGTCTAACGGTACGAATTCTCCAAGAGGTTAGTCCAGTTACGGCACTAGCTTTTTAATAGGAAAGGGTGTCCTACTACCTTGACATTATCTCTTTTCCAGACAAATAACTTTTCTCTCGAACAAGTTAAATGTTAGACTGGCGTATTCTTGCGTTTGCAACCGCAAAGAATGTAGATTAAGATGAAGAGAATAATGATATAAGAAATATACGTGCCTCGAACTCACAAACTCACAGCAATAGATAGTAACTCATTCGGCTTCCATAACCCCAACAGAGAAGTTTAGTTACCCATGAATGCGAAGAAAACCACAATTGTCATTGTTATTATACCACAATAATGATCAATTTCGTGTAGCACAAGAGTGGTAGGCGTTAAGTATGATTTCTTGCAGAGTAACGTTTCTCTTGTTGCAGAATTTAAGAATAGAAGAATAGACGAAAAATAGAATTGATGGAAAGATTAGAAGAGTTGTAGAATTGTTTGTAGTGTAGAATAATAGAGGAGTAGAAGATGTGAGGGATGGAAGGAAGTATTGTGTTCTCCCTCCTTCCTCCCTCCTTGTTTTAAATCTCTAGCATGATAGGGTATTTATAATACCCATATCCTACTCCTACTAAGCTAATGAAATAAATAACCAAATCCTACTAGACTAATGAAATCCTTAACCCAAATGTACTAGGTTAAGGTAACATTATCATAATCCACATAAAATAATGAAATACATAACCTAATTGTACTAGGTTAATGTATCGTTGTCAAAATCCAGTTTTGTGTCTGTAAGTCCCCAAAGTCTTCAGAATTGCTGTTTTAGCCTGGGACAGATTTTCCATGCAGCAGGTTTGGTCCCTCAAAGTCTTCAGAAATGCTGTTTTAGCCCGGGACAGATTTTCCATGCAGCAGTTTTGGTCCTTAGGCGTGTAAACTCCCTTCCCTTCCTTCGTGAGCTTTCTTTAGCGTCAAGTAAGCCATAAAATGCTGAATTATGCATCATTTATACCTGAAACTTTACTAATCATGTTCGTTAGCTCATTTACAGGAAAAAGGACTAAAAGTGCATGAAATATATAATTTGTTCTCAAAACTAGGCTAAAATATGGGCAAAATATATTGATATAGGCGCGTAAATCCGCCTATCATCAACACCCCACACTTAGAGCTTTGTTCATCCTCGAACAACATATCATGTCCTTCTAAGCATCAACTTAAGGTTTTTACAGAAACAACACAAAACATTCTCCAAGACAAGCACAACAATTATCAACAAAGAGTAGCTTTCCGATTATAAGTAGAAACAGTTTAACCTCTAGCGTAGACTCGTGATGGTGATCGACTCGCATGCAAACGTTAAGGTGCATAGAATCATATACAACTATCCAAAACTCATCAACCATGTGTGTCTCACCATATAGTACCCATAATCACTCACAAATATAGCATATTTTTCAAACATGGGTATCAAAATGTCCTTGCTCTCACTCTCACAAAGAGTTCATATGTAGCAACTGATGACCATAGGCTTGCCCTTAATGTAGTACTCCACTAAATGTCGGAATGTTAAGATTAGGATCAAGTAGGTCTTTTGATGGTTGTAATGTAGGCTAAGGGACGGGTAGGACTATTTTGGCCAAGAATAGTGACTAGGTTCCTAAGCGCTTTAATACATCACTTTGTATCATTGACACTTTTTTCTTTCAACCTTTCTTCTTTCTTTTTTCTACCCCCCTTGTTCTCCTCTTTTTTTTTTCAATTTTAAACATAACTCACTTTTCAGCTTT
Organism: Capsicum pubescens; assembly: GCA_030864215.1. Lineage (NCBI taxonomy): Eukaryota > Viridiplantae > Streptophyta > Magnoliopsida > Solanales > Solanaceae > Capsicum > Capsicum pubescens. The sequence continues at coordinate 219,327,587 of CM061549.1, read as the reverse complement.
CTTTTCCTTTTTCTTTTCATAACATACCTCTTATGATAGCACTTTCTTTTTCATAACACATTCAAGCACCCTTACAATTTAAAGCATCATACTTACCCAATTTCCTCTTATGTTGTCACATGACTTTTTCACTTTAAAGCACTTAGGAATTTGGATCAAATTACGGTCTTGAACAAAATGGATTAGGCTTACATACAAGGTTGTCAAAGAAATAGGCTAAAGGCTCAAAAGGGGTTAACTAGGATGATGTCCATGGGTAGGTAAAACTGAAGGTAAATAAATATAAGTTGTCAAAGAAATGCCTAAATCACCTCCTAAACTTACACTCCTTATTTTCGCTTTGCATACATACCAGGCAAGTTCTAGAATCAGCCACAATCATAGAATATACGATTATCTCACCCACACAAGGCACATGGTCGACTTGCTTGGAAGTAATATAGACTCTCGACCCAACAAGTGAAGGAATTGAATCACACAATATCACATATTGAGTCACAACTAGAGCCTAAACGTCTCAATGGTCACAATTGTAGCACATACTCTTGTTATAATCTCATGCTGCCTATCAAAATAATTTCATGCGAAGCTAGAAAAAATTTACTACTAAAAAAAATGAAAAAAAAAAACGAAACAAAAACAAAGCAAGCAAACATAGATGTGAGTAGAGAAGTATAGCATGCAATACCGCCACCCCACACTTAGTCGGGACACTGTCCTCAGTGGAAAATAAATACGAAGAACCTGGTCAGTCGGACTCGTCCTCAATATCGGGGGTCATACCCTTTGCATCGGAATCATCATCAGAGTCGTCATTCTCAGAAGTTCCTTATAAGTATCCCACTTAATTCCAAGAGTGAGTCGAGGTATTTGCAGCGAGGAGGGTTCTCCTTGCTCCTTGCGGCCTCTTTTCTTGCTCTTTTGGGAAGTGGTAGCCTTTTCTTTGCCTTGTCTTGCTTTGGGTGCCATTTTACCTGAGACTTGAAATAGTGTTAATGGTAGCACAATCCCAATGGATACAATCTATGCACAAGCGGTAGGGGTACCACCCCACACTTAGTTTTGTTGACACAAATCAGTGAAGTGAAAGTGGTCGATTACTCAGATTTCATCGACATGCGTTTTAGGAGCTATATTCCAACGAGAAAATCAGAGATATATCACTTCTTGCAATCTTTGCAATACTTTCATGTTAGGTATATCAAGACTTCTTCATAGGGATTACATCATGGTATAGTTTCTATCAATAATCACAATCTCCTATGTCGGTAGGCAACTATAAGTCTTATTCCGATGAGCGAGACATCCCAACATGTAAGTATTCAAGTGACAAGAGCATGCAATGTTCATGACTATAGCAATTCCGCAAGTAGTATAACAATGCATCAAAATCAATTTCTAGTTGGAAACAAGTTAAGAGTATCCTAACGTTCATGTTCACTCACTTGGTTTTGTATCAACAATTCAAACACATTAACATCACCAATATTTCTTCAAGATGTAGCAATTCGTAATAGACATAGCAACGTAGCACTTACGAAAAATAGATGAAGAACAAAAGAGTACTTACGTGATTGAAGCCTTTGGAGATGTTCTTGTGAAGTGGGAGAGCAAAAATAAAAGTTTTGAGATAATTTGGAGAGTATATGCGGCGCCTAGGTCAAGTTTTCAATGTGTTTGTGTTTCAAGACTAAGTCTCCTTTATATAGGAAGTGAATGGGTCAGGTTTTGACCCATTTACAATCGGTTTTGGAGACAAAAATGCTACATATGCGGCGCATAATGCTTGGCATAGATATGACATATGCGGCGCATTGTCTATGGCATAATGGGACATATGCGCCGCATAGTCTATGGCATTTGTAGACATATGCGGCGCATTGTCTATGGCATAATGAGACATATGCGCCGCATAGTCTATGGCATATGAGATACTGAGACCAAATGCCATAGCATAGGCGGCGCATAGTCAAAAGCATACCTAGGAATAGGCGGTGCATAGTGTATAGCACACTAGATTCCGAGACCTTAGGATATAGGATAGGTTGTGCATCGTTCTTGGCCTAGTTTTACCAAGGCCTAGCCTTCCTCGAAGCCTATTTTGGCGTGAGAAAGGCTCAATCCATAGCCTTATGCATCACCCTTCCTAACTTACCAACTTTACCATACAATGCGTCCAAATCGTCAATTGAAATCAATCTCCTCGTTGACTACTTCTTGCACCTATATTCACTTAAACAAATGAAAACGATTAGTACGATGGGTTGCCTCCCACCAAGCGCCTTAGTTTTGGTCGTGGCACGACTCTTATTTTTGGATTTTCATTAATTAAAAACAAATCAAGTACTAGAATGAAAGAAAACGATAAACTATAAATGAAAAATGATAAACGATGGGTTGCCTCCCATCTAGCGCCTTATTTATTGTCGCGGCACGACATAGTTACCTCGAGTACTCAGACTTCGTCGAGGTAAATGGTGGATCGTTTTCTGAAAGGATTTAGACGACAATGAGGCTTACTTGTAGGAGGGGTACCAATTATATCATCAATAGTCCAACCCATAGCTCTCATGTATCTCTTCAGAGTAGAGATGAGGGCGTCTACGTGCTGTTTACTTAAATCATCCGCACTCACCAGAAGTATCTTTATACTTTCCAAGAACACATACCTTAGATAATTGGGGAGCTCTTTCGATTCTAGCATTGGTGGCTCTTCAAGGGAAATCTTCACTGTTGGTGACGGTTGATTCTTAAGATCACGGTCCGGTTGCTTAGGAGTATGGGAATAGGACTCTATTTCTGTTAGAGCACCCATAAGTTCTTCATAATCTTCATCGTCCTTATGCTCAACATTCAGCAGCGCAGCAGACAATGGCTCCACAGTAGGCTGTTTCTCTACAGATAATGCTTTCTTATCTTCACCATGAACATCATCTACAGAGAACACATCCATATCTTTTGGCTGCTTCATCGCTTTGCATATATCAAAGCGGACCACTTCGTCATTAATTCGAAACAAAAGCTCATTATCTTTCATGTCAATAAGCACACTTCCAGTTGCGAGGAAGGGGCGTCCCAAGATTATGGGAACGTCAGAATCCACCTCACAATCCAGAATAACGAAGTCTGCAGGAAAGATAAATGAAGATACCTTCACCAACACATCATTCAAGATACCCACAGGTCGTTTTACCGTCCTATCAGCCATCACGAGCCTCATATTGGTTGGTGTCGGATCGCCTAACCCCAACTTCTTGTAGACGGATAGTGGCATCAAATTGATGCTAGCACCCAGATCGCACAATGCCTTAGCAAAATTCATAGATCCAACCGTGCAAGGAATAGTGAAAGCACCAGGGTCTGCCTTCTTCTGTACTAAGGACCTTGTGGCAATTGCACTGCAATGATGAATATTATCTGCCGGCTCATAGCTTACTGCCCTCTTCTTTGTCAACAGGTCCTTCATGAATTTAGCGTACCCAGGCATTTTTTCTAGCGCCTCTACCAACGGAACATTAATGGTCAGCTGCTTCAACATGGTCATGAATTTGCTGAACTTTGTATCATCCGCCACCTTCTTCAATATTTGAGGAAAAGGTGGTGGTGGGTATGGAATTGTTCTTTCCACGGCTTTCTTCTCCTTTTGCTTCCGTTTTTCAGCTTTTTCAGGTTGCAAATCGTGAGGGGTGACGTTATGGACGTCAGGATCAGCTGCTGCGGCATCTTCCCCTTTCGCCGTATCATCAATGTCCACTACTTCGTCAACCACTTGCTTGCCCTTAGATGAGGTTTCCAGCACCTTACCACTTCGGGTAGTAATAGCCATGCATGACCCATCATTCCTTGGGTTTTGCACGGTGTTGCTAGGTAAAGTGCCAGCCTTTCTTTGATTGAGTGCTGCTGAGAGTTGGCTCAATTGCTGCTCTATTTGCTTGATTGAAGTGGAATGAGAATCAACTAGTTGTTTCATGGAGGACAAATCATTGATTACCTCAGTAACTCCCGCGCTCGTTGCTTCCACTCCTTTCAATAATTTAGCCATCATGTCTTCCATACTTCCAGAATTAGATGTGGTGATATCACGTCTACCAGGGGGAACATATACACCACTCTTTTCATTGTTTTTTCTCCAACTACCTTGGTCCTTGTTTCCAGAATTATCATAATAGTTCCGACCTTGGTTTCCTTGGGTATTCCCACGGAAACCCCCCTGATTATTCAAGTAGTTGGCTTCTTCTTCCGAATCAGATTCGTCTCTTCCTTTTAGCGCCACAGCTTTTACTTTGTCGGTCTTCCCTGATAATAAATGCTTTGTAAGAAGATCCATCTGTGTTTTCATGTGCGTCATATCTTGATCACGTTCTTCTTGTCTTCTTCTTTGGTCTGCAGTAATGCCTATAGATAAAGTGGGGCTTGCTACCTCAGAATCCCTGGTATGCCAAGCTCTACTTTGTTTCGTCATGCGATCTAGCATATTGCTTGCTTGACCAAAGGTGAGGTCCATAAATGATCCTCCAGCCGCATTATCCACCACTGGTTTAGTTATTGAATTCAAGGCTCTGTATAGTATCTCCATTAGGTGAACATTAGTCATATGATGGTTTGGACACCTCGCTAGCTTTGTCTTGAACCTCTCCCATGTTTCATGAAGAGCTTCAGTGGGAAGCTGACGAAAGTTGCTGATTTCATCTCTCAATTGTGCCCTTTTGGAAGACGGAAAGAATCTTTCGAGGAAAGCGTCTCTCAATTGCCTCCAATTTGTAATTGAATCAGGAGTCAGCCCATTCAACCATAGTGTTGCCTCCCCAGACAGAGACAATGGAAATAAGCGTAACCGAATTGCATTCTGACCAACTCCAGGATTGTCAAATGACTTGCATGTAGAAATAAAGTTGATGAGATGCATATTCGGATCATCGCCTGCTAGCCCACCAAATAATCCCTTGAGTTGCAATAACTGAATCATGGTGCTTGTGATGTTGAACTTGGCTCCGGGCGCTAATGGTGGTGGAATTATAGCTCCAGTGGCTCCGGCACCATCAAGATCATCATCATCATCGTCGAAAGCTGGTTGCATGGGTTGGCGATCATACCTAAACCGAGCTTGTCGATCTCTTCTCTGCATGGGTGCCGCCATCTCAGCAGTATGCCGTGGGTTTAGTAGCTCCTCATCGCCCAGGTCCTCCTATCAAGATTTGTTGCACGCCCTGGGTTATCAATATTCTGCTGATGCGCTTGAGCATCCATCCTTTCAATTTCACGTTGTGCATCCATTGATGCACAGAACAAACCTGAATAAAACAAAAACAACAACTAAAAGTAAAAGTACGAGAATCTTTGACCAAAGGGTCTACTAATTTTTACGAACTTGATTGACACTTGTATTCCCCGGCAACGGCGCCAATTTTTGATAACGCTCAATCTACAGCTCTCGTTTGAGTGTAAAGCGGTCGTTAGCAAATATAGAACCCAACCTGGGTTGGGTGTCGATCCCACAGGGAATAGCTTGGCCAACAAGTAAGCAAGATTACTAAACTTTTGGTGCAAGTCTCGTAAAAAGGGGGGGATTGTAATGTGTCACCAAAACAATTAAATAAAAGCTGAAAATAGCAAAGTAAAAGAGAAAGATTGTTACGTAAGTTGTAAACAATGAGAATTGAGGCGTTGGGGTTATGTCCACCTTCTGAGGTATACGTCTCTATTGGCTATGAGTGTGTAGAATTCTGACATGCAATTGCTTATAGAGGATTGTAGTCGATGGTAAATCCAAGCGTCTCTCGACCTAAACAAGGACTATTTCACTTTAACTCTCTCGAGCTTAAAGCGTGTCTAACGGTACGAATTCTCCAAGAGGTTAGTCCAGTTACGGCACTAGCTTTTTAATAGGAAAGGGTGTCCTACTACCTTGACATTATCTCTTTTCCAGACAAATAACTTTTCTCTCGAACAAGTTAAATGTTAGACTGGCGTATTCTTGCGTTTGCAACCGCAAAGAATGTAGATTAAGATGAAGAGAATAATGATATAAGAAATATACGTGCCTCGAACTCACAAACTCACAGCAATAGATAGTAACTCATTCGGCTTCCATAACCCCAACAGAGAAGTTTAGTTACCCATGAATGCGAAGAAAACCACAATTGTCATTGTTATTATACCACAATAATGATCAATTTCGTGTAGCACAAGAGTGGTAGGCGTTAAGTATGATTTCTTGCAGAGTAACGTTTCTCTTGTTGCAGAATTTAAGAATAGAAGAATAGACGAAAAATAGAATTGATGGAAAGATTAGAAGAGTTGTAGAATTGTTTGTAGTGTAGAATAATAGAGGAGTAGAAGATGTGAGGGATGGAAGGAAGTATTGTGTTCTCCCTCCTTCCTCCCTCCTTGTTTTAAATCTCTAGCATGATAGGGTATTTATAATACCCATATCCTACTCCTACTAAGCTAATGAAATAAATAACCAAATCCTACTAGACTAATGAAATCCTTAACCCAAATGTACTAGGTTAAGGTAACATTATCATAATCCACATAAAATAATGAAATACATAACCTAATTGTACTAGGTTAATGTATCGTTGTCAAAATCCAGTTTTGTGTCTGTAAGTCCCCAAAGTCTTCAGAATTGCTGTTTTAGCCTGGGACAGATTTTCCATGCAGCAGGTTTGGTCCCTCAAAGTCTTCAGAAATGATGTTTTAGCCCGGGACAGATTTTCCATGCAGCAGTTTTGGTCCTTAGGCGTGTAAACTCCCTTCCCTTCCTTCGTGAGCTTTCTTTAGCGTCAAGTAAGCCATAAAATGCTGAATTATGCATCATTTATACCTGAAACTTTACTAATCATGTTCGTTAGCTCATTTACAGGAAAAAGGACTAAAAGTGCATGAAATATATAATTTGTTCTCAAAACTAGGCTAAAATATGGGCAAAATATATTGATATAGGCGCGTAAATCCGCCTATCATCAACGTGGTTGTTCAATGAGAAGATTTGTTAAAATCTATTTGTGTTATGCTTATATATTTACTTGGTTTATTGGGCTGCTATATTTTTATTTGATTGTTGCTGGAGATTTAAGTTGTTCCTGGTGTTACTTCCAAGTGTTGTTTCTTTAAGTTGTTTTTTAGCTAGTGGCATATTTGTGTTGTGGAGGCATCTTCTTCTTAAGTAATGAACTTTCAATAGGAAATAGGTACTTCTGCTCCTCCTCATTTGGAAGTGCCGAGTCCCCACATCCTGACTTCAATGTTGGCATGATATTCTAAATGATTCTTGGTGTATGCTATTTGAGTATGTAATCTAGTGGGAATTGAAATGCCCAGAAACTAGACACTGTCAAGGGGCCAACAAGGTTGACTATGATTTTGCAGCAAGGCTTGAACATCTGTTGTTGTTTGCTTGTTTTCATGATGGTTTTTCTTGTTTTCATTGTCGCGGCCAAGTTATTCAGCACTCTATCGCTAAGACTTCAAGTATGCTCTGAATCAAATCTTTTTATCACAAACATTTCCGAATGATTCATACAAGATGCCTTCAGCACCCACTTGCAGTCTTTGTTACGACAATGAAGTACATAGTTGCATCAAATTTTTACACCAAGTTATTGTATTATACAAAATTTCTAAAAACCATAATTTCTGGAAAAAAATGCAAAATTTGGACCTGTCACAGTTTCATTATACATTGACTCGAATGTATAATGACATGTTATACATTCAATCGAATGTATAATAACATGTTATACATTCAATCGAATGTATAATCATATGTTATACGTTCAGAAAATTACGATTACATTCATCAGAACATAAAATCAAAACATGAACTTGTTCAACACATCTGATACAAATATTACCATACATACTATAGCCTCCTATCAAACTCGATTTCCTCATTTGATTTGTTGAAAACAGAAATACACAGCGGAAAATTAACCAATCCAGAAAATTGCTTCTTCAACACGATAAAAACTCTCACTCCATTGTCATTCGTAATGACAATTGGAGAAGAATTACCTTTAACGACATATTTCACTTTAATTTTCTTACATACTTCGTCGAGATCCAATTCCATTGCTATCGTAGCAATCAATTTTAAGAAAGTTATACTTTTCGAAACAACAATTGTGTCACTTTTATAGGATTTATAACTTATTTTTGACTCCCAGAATTCATAATATCATAATAATATGGGGATATTAATATTGATTTTTGTATAATTAAAGAACGATATAGAAGAATGATTTTTTTCCCAGATCGTAAATCAACAACCCAAAACGAATTTACTGTAAAGTTTAAGAAAATTACCATCAACGATGTATTTAATTTCAATTTTTTTTTAACATATTCCACATTCAATTCCATCGCTGTCGTTGCAACCAATTTCATAAAGTTAATACTTTCAGAAACAATAATGGCATCACTTTTGTATGATTTATAACTGATTTTTGATTCCCAGACACCGGAATGATCCAACAATATGAGGATGTTCATGTTTTTTTTTCAGAAATCAAGAAAGAATTCAACTATTTTTTTTTCTAAAAAATATGTTTCAACAGTGATGAAAGAAAGAAGCCGACTTTTTTTTCCTTAGAAACGTATTCGAACAGTGATGAATATTAACAGTAATGTTTAAGAGTTTTTTTTTTTAATTAAAATTTTAGTTCCTATATTAACTCATACACTACTTAATTAGGTATTTCGTGTCGTAATTTAAGGAATAGGAAGATATTTTCTGATTTCTCCTTCCTTAATTGTAGGCAAAACAATTTTATCATAGATCACAACTATGTATAATAAAGTTATGAATGTATGAGTATATTTGATAAAATAGGGAGAGAGAAAATCTAAAGGGATTTTTTGTAATTACTTTCTGTTATAAATGTATTTACATTTATCGTGAATGTCTATCAATATCTATCAAGATCTACTTTGATATCTATTAGTATTTGAAGCATCTGTCTTTTACTCAGACTAGGCGTAAATTTTCCCTATAAATAAAGGAGTTTTGTTCATTGTATTGACAATCTTATGATCTCTCATCCCTCAAGAGAAGAAATAAGAATGACTCTCTCTATTCTCTCTACTCTTCTTCTTTGTTCCTTCTTATTTTATAACACGTTATCAGCACGAGACTCTACTATCTCAAAGCTAAGGTATTATTTCTTTCTCTCTAATCTATGGCTATTAGCATGAGATTAGTACAATCGGCAACTTGCCAATAAATGGACTCGTTAGAATATTACTTAGCTAGACGTCTAATTAAAAATAAAGTCATCAGGATAATCACTTATGCATATATATTTATAAATCGATTTGGATCTTAACAAGATTATCAGTTTAATTATTTTAGGATTCATGTGTAAGTTGCATACAACATGCATACTATTACTATTTTCTAATAGTAAAGGTAAATATATTATTGACGTGTCCTAATTCTTATTGTTAATAATAGATACTGCTTATGTATTATGTTTGTAAAATATATTCTACAATAATATTATAAATTGGATACATCATGTTTGTTATACTTGGATTCCCGAGGAGTTAGAAAATAGTATACGACCACTGGTAGTGGTATTTTTTATAATTGTCTTATGAATAAATTCGTTTAAGGTTACAACCATAAAAAATAGTTTAATTTTACAGTGGATTCTTGTCATATCACACTAAGATTATAAGATATTGAGTTAAAGTTTTGATGCACCATGATGATAAGGTGTTGGGTTCAAGTCCCATCGATATATGCCTAAGACGCCTTTATATGGATAAGATATTGAGTTTGAATCTCAATATATCATACTGATGATATTATGATGGCTAAGGCAAAATTATGGGTATTGGGTGAAAAGTCATGAAATTCAACCCATTGAATATGCTCCAATCCATGAAGTGAATGTGGTAGCAATATATGATACAACTTACTTCATTCTTGAGGTGTATATGGTAACAGTGTATTATATGTCTAAAAGAAGACAAGTGATTGAATGCACGGATATATGCATGGAAGGACAATATGATAATGATCATCAAAAGTGATGATATTTTCACACGCATATTATGATCATAAGATATGTTAGAGAAAAGTTCTCTTAATCATATGTATGCCTCAATTTGTTCTTGTAATAGCAATGTCTTGAAAGAGGTTATAAGCTATCATAATTTGATAGGCTTAAGGCACGATTATATTTTATTCTTGGGGAATGAGAAACTTATTAATGCAAATATGCACTTGATTGTGATGGTATCACTACTCACCTTCGAATGAGGCAGAATAACTGAGAAGAGTTATTTCGAGATCTACTTCTAAAGTAGTAAATCTGAAACTTATTCATGTAATAGTAAATCTGAAATTTACTAAAGAAAAAAATTACATGTCATGGTAAACTTGGAGTTTACTAGAATAAAAGTTCATAAATTGACATAAACGATTGCGACATCTCGAAGATGTGCATACTAAGTATTGAACCTATATTGAAGAATTAGAAAATTATTCATGAACTTGCTTGTTCTCATCATAAGTTGGTTGGACCAACTAATTTTGGGATTGGATCCCTCAAAATCTGAAAAGTATAAACGGTGAATATTGGCCCGTTCACCTATCATATGATATGTTGAAAAGATGCATCAATAAGATGATCGCATGTACATTCATGGTCAACCTACGTTTGACATTCATAAAGTTACTTGTTCAATATAAATTGAGCATAATTTTCAGATTGTGCAATCAAGAAAGTTATCTTGATGATGATGGTTTGGCATTGAATGCCTTTGATAAATAGCTAAACCATCGCTAATGAGAACAAAGCTTAATGTATTATTCTGAAATATGATATATTGCAATAACATTTGTATGCATTAGACCAATAAATTATGATTATTTCTTCCCTCTCAATTGGTTCAATGTCGGGAACCAATTATTCCATTTAATAATTTTGATGTGCGGTATACGATTAATAAATATACCATAATGCACAACGATGGATTTTTCAAAGAAGTAGAGGATGTATGTTAGTTTTCCTAACATAAGGGGAAGATTATAAGCACTATGAAATATTTTAGGAATTATCACCATATCCTCATCCAAAAGATAATTCAAGTCAAATGCTGAAAGCATCTCATATTAAGCGCAAGTGCTTTTATTTTGTATTCCTAAAGGACAAAGTCTATGCATGCGTGAAGCGTGGCAGAGTGATCGGTTCCAAATGAAATAGTCCTTGAAAAATAAGGAGAAAATAATCGTAATAAGAAGGCAATGAGCTCTTGAAGAGCCTACGACATACCACTTCATGAAACCTTATGAGAGATTCATGTACCTGAAAATAATGAAGTGATGAGATCTCAAAATGTTATGTCGCATTGTGAACCGATACAAAATGATATATCATCAATATCTTTGGCACAATATTAATGCAATATTGTGAAAGATTACGAGGATATGAATTCTACGTTTATTTAAGCAAGTTGGTAAATAGTTTTAAAAGATTCTTCTGGAATACTCCAGTTTGCCCCAAAGGCTAGGATCACCAGCCCTAGAGGGGTTACAACCAGTCGCCCTCTTCGACACAGGGGCCGACAGCAATTGTATTGTTAAAGGACTGATACCCACTAAGTAGAGTAGAGCTTTCTCCCTTGAGGTCTGATATCGATGGTTCGGTAGGTTTGTCAAATAGAGCCATGACTTGTTTCATACTGAAAGGCTGAACAGTTGGTCTTGGGGATCTCTCTTCTTGAGAGAGCATGAGTTTTTTGAGTTCTAGGAGATATTTACTCCGAGCCTCATCATCTTGAATATGTTCTATAATGTCAAACAAAATTTCGTTAGGATTTTCTGTTATGACATTTATAGATTTCTTGGTGCAAGTACAAAACGTACCGTTGCAAGAACAGTCTTGGCTGGACTGAGATTGGTCAGACTCATAGGCAGCATTGATAAAATCTTCATCACTGAAGTCTTCGCTTGAGGAACTGGTCGAATCGGAAGAGGAGGATTCTTCTTCCATTAGGGAGAATAATTTATCCTTTATATCTTTAGATAGACCTAAAGCGTTGATTTTGCTTTTCTTTCCTGATTTGCAATCTTTGGCCCTATGACCAGTCTTGATGGCTTCGTAGAACCTTCTTGTTTTGAGTGGATTCTCAGTGTCCACAAAATTCTTGTCATTATAGACCGGTTTGATCAACTGGTCTAATGGATATCCCTCATAGTCCTTATCCAAGGCAATGATAGGCATCACTTGTGTGGTAATAAACTTGAATTCTTCTCTTGGGGAAGGTGGTGTAGCCTGGATGGCAGCTTTGGACGCTGTAGGATTCACTTCCTGGGCGAAGGATTCTGGAGCCTTCATAGCATAACTTTGTTTGGACTGAACCGATGAACTCGGTGATTGTTTAGTGTCCAGAGACTTGCCAGTATTTAAATCCACTAGATTAGTGGGAATGGGAGGAGGAAGTCTGGGTGCTTCTGATATGACAGCATACCTGTTCTGCAACTGGAATTCCGATTTTAATATCGGTCTCTGTGGAACTGATGGCCTCAGTGGATTCATTGATGCTGAACGGGAATCAAAAGGTCTTGCCATTTTGGTTTGGTCTGGTTTATCAACTACTGGGGTTTTACCCAGTGTAGTTGGTCTCATTTCTTCCCTGTAAGAATTCTCTAGTTAGAAAATCAGGAAGGGAGTTATGTTCTCCTTTTATAAAATCTATTTGAAAATCAAAACTAGATAGGAGAGCTTGCCATCTAGCAAATATCTATTTTGAAACCAAGTTTTTTACATCTTTTTGTAAAATTTCTTTAGCAGACTTGCAATCTACTCTTAACAAAAATTCTTTGTTTACCAGGTCATCCTGAAATTTCGTGATACATAGCACTATAGATAAAACTTCTTTTTTAACCGTGCTGTAGTTTCTTTGGGCCGAGTTCCATACTCCGGAAGTGAATCTAACAAGTTGTTCAGGGGATTGGGGTTCTACCCGTTGTTTTAAGATACCTCCATATCCAATGTCAGAAGCATCTGTTTCGACAACCATAAATGCATCAGGATTTGGAATTCCTAAGCAGGGGAGGCTTTTGACTAGACTTTTCACCTTGATGACAGCATTGGTCTGCTCTATGCTCCAAGGGACAGGTGTTTTTTTAAGCCTTTTGTAGAGAGGCTCGCAAACCTGTCTAATGTTGGGGATGAAGTCTGCTACATAGTTTAGACTTCCCAAAAATCTTTGGAGCTGGGTTTTATCACTAATCTCGTTAGGGAATTTTGAAGAAAACTCTATAGCTCGGCAAATAGGCTTGTAACTACCTTGGGTAAGGTCATGTCCTAAGAATCTGATAGAAGTCTGAAAAAGCTTCATTTTAGCTGCACTGATGACTAATCCATTAATCTTGACAATCTTAAAGAAAGTGTTAAGATGCTTGAAATGAGAATCAATATTTTCAGAAAAAATTAGCACATCATCAATATAAACAATTAACATGTAGCTGTAGGGATTGAATATTGTATTCATAATATTCTGAAATTCAGAAGGGGCATTTTTTAGCCCAAAAGGTAAGACATTCCATTCATAGTGTCCAAAAGGAACATTGAAGGCAGTCTTGAATTTGTCTTTTTCAGCAATCTAGATTTGCCAGAAGCCAGACTTCATATCAAACTTACTGTAAAGGTTGGCTTTACAAGTTCTCTTCAAGAGGTCCCTTTTATTTGGGATCGGATGCCTAATCCATTGTACGACAGCGTTTAATGGCTTGTAATTTATTACCAGCCTGGGAGTTCCTCTTTCTTTTTCTGCACTTTTGTTTACGTAAAAGGCAGAGCAACTCCATGGGGAATTAGAGGGTCTGATGATGCCATTTTTTAGCAAATGGTCAATCTCAGTTTTGCAGACTTCCATCATTTCTTGGTTCATTTGAATGGGCCTTTCCTTAGTAGGGATGGCCTGTTCATTGAATCCTGCAATGTAGGGAAGCTCTATGGCATGCCTTTTCCTTTCCCAGAAAGCATTAGGGAGATCAGAACAGATTTCTTTTTCGAAATGCTTTTGAAGATTGACAATTTTGCCTATCATCTCCTGGGTTTTCAGGGCTTGTTCAATCTGCTTTAGTTGAACTTCCTGTTTTAGAAAGCCAATATGGGACGAAAGCCTGTTTATTTTAAAAACAGTCTTTTCTTTAATAAGGTTGCCTTCTCTTTCTGAGAGAGGTCGTAATAAAGGGAAGAAAAGCTCTTGATCTAAGATGGTGGTTCGAATCCCATCGAAATTACTTAGGTAAGGTCTGATTTGGTTAACAAAAGGTATACCAAGAATTATATCTTCGGTAATACCTTCAGTTATGACAAAGTCATTAACAAGGCAAATGCCATTGTTGCATACATGAGCTTTTGAAAGCTTATAATCGATCTTCATTTTTTCTCCTGTGGCGGAGTATAGTCGAGAAGTACTCTTTTGAAGATACTTAGTGGGTATCAGTCCTTTAACAATACAATTGTTGTCGGCCCCTGTGTCGAAGAGGGCGACTCTGTTTAAAACAAAGTCTTTGTTGATAACAATTTTTACCACAATATGCTCACTATAACCTTTGATTGTGGAGATAGTGGCATCTGAGGTTGAAGGTGTTTCTGAACCGGGGAAAGATCCAGGTTCTTTAAGATGATCACTTAGTGTGGGATCAGTGATTGGAGGAGCTTTGGGGGAGCTTATAGATGGAGTATCTTTGGCCGGAGATACGGTGTTGAGGACTTGTTCTGTCAGAATGTTGAGCTCTACTCTATCTATCCGAAGTTTGAGATCTCTGATCTCTATTTTGAGAGTAGAGATTTCTCCCTTGAGGTCTGATATCGATGGTTCGGTAGGTTTGTCAAATCGAGCCATGACCTGTTTCATACTGAAAGGCTGAACAGTTGGTCTTGGGGATCTCTCTTCTTGAGAGAGCATGAGTTTTTTGAGTTCTAGGAGATATTTACTCCGAGCCTCATCATCTTGAATATGTTCTATAATGTCAAACAAAATTTCTTTAGGATTTTCTGTTATGACATTTATAGATTTCTTGGTGCAAGTACAAAATGTACCGTTGCAAGAACAGTCTTGGCTGGACTGAGATTGGTCAGACTCATAGGCAGCATTGATAAAATCTTCATCACTGAAGTCTTCGCTTGAGGAACTGGTCGAATTGGAAGAGGAGGATTCTTCTTCCATTAGGGAGAATAATTTATCCTTTATATCTTCAGATAGACCTAAAGCGTTGATTTTGCTTTTCTTGCCTGATTTGCAATCTTTGGCCCTATGACCAGTCTTACCACAAGTCCAACAGACATCTTTCTTAGAAGATTTCCGTTTGCTCTTCCGGCTGGTTTTGCGAGACGTAGAGTCTTCCTTTTTTGAGGATTTTCTCCTAGATTTCTTAGTACTTTTGGAGGACTTCTTCCTATATTTCTTGTTAGGTCTGGAAGAGGTACTAGGAAATCCATAATCTTGACAAAAGGTTCCTAACCCATATTTGGAGGAACTATCTTTCTTAAGTTGTTTCTTAAGCTTTAAGTATGTGCAAAGATCAATCCCAACCGTAGTAATAAAACTAATGAGGTCACCATATGTAAGGGTATCGTAAGGTATTTGACCTTCGAATCTATCCTTAATTTTTGTCCTCACTTTATCTGCAAATAGGGTTGGAAGGCCGCTAATAAATCTTTCTTTCCAGAAGTCTTTATTGCAGTCAGGTCTGATCATAACCTTGACGAGGAAGGTGTCTTTGTACCACCTAAAGTCTGCTAAGTCTTTACACCTAAGATTGTTAAGAATCTCTAGGTTTCTATCTTGAAATAGCTTAGGTTCCCCTATGAAATGTCTAGCTATGTGATATAGTAAGGTGGCACAGACATCTTCTTTTTCTATTTGTTGAAGGGTGTCTTGGCCCTGTTCATTCTTTATCACAGTAGTTTCCATGGATGTGGATTCCCAGATAAGACATCTGACGTCTTCTGCGAAATAATTATCCCACCAGTGTTTTATCATTCCAGTAAAACCTGAGGCAATTAAAGTTGCCGCTTGCTTATCTGAAGCTCCCTTCATTTTATAAGCGGTGATCGCCATACCCATTTCGTGGAGTTTGTTGTAGATTTGGTGTTCTGCCAAACCATCAACATTCCATTCAGTTATTCCTCACCCATCATAATTTGAACTAGAGAGGGTATGATTCTCTTCGAACTGGGTGTCCGGGGGAGAAGGTTTTGTGTAGTAGTTTCTCTTTGTAGAGAAACGTTCACTGGTTATCTTTGAAAGAGACCCTTTCTCTTTGCTGGAGGTTTCTGGGGTACTATTACTAGAAGTGGGTACCTCCTTTCCTGAGATTTTAAACTTAGAAAGCTTCTCATTTATTTGGTCAAGAATCTTAGCTGAGACTTGGAAGTCGTCGCTAAGTGTAGGGAATTTTTCTTTCTGAAATTCTGGAATCTTGAAGATAGGGCTGGTGGTAAAGCTAGCACTAGGAGTACTCTTCGAAGGAGAATAAAAAGGTGCTCTAGAATTCTTAGCATCTCCTATTTGTTGGGAGATGGTATGGAGAACCTGATTTGTATAGTTGTTTTGTTCAACTATTCTGTCAAGATCCTTGTTACAAGGAGCCATTGAAGGTCTGTCATGCGTCTTCTTGAAAGGGGAAGCACTTAAGATTTCGTTAGAGTGGGGAATTTTTATTCCCTCAAGAGGGGGAGTAACAGATTCAACTACCTTGTTACTCTGAGTGTACCATTTGTTAATGATAACCTGGAGGGATTCATTTTGATTTTCCATCCTCCCAGTACACTCAAACCATTTAAAGAATTCGATATCACATCGAAGTCTTTTCATATCAGCAATCCAGAGTCTTCCGAACTCTTTTTGCTTTTCATTAGTGTAGGTACTTGTAAACCATTTTCTTTTCAAAGCGTCTTTGGGACGGTACCAAAGTACTTCGAGGGCTTTGAGGTCAGGATTAAATTCTTCATCTGTTTTGATGACATTTAATCCTGGGTCAGTCCTAATCCTTTGGCTAGAAGAATTAGGAGGGGGCTCCATGTCTAAGGCTGTAGGGTTGCCTGGGTCATAGAGGTTTTCGGGTTCGTTAACCCGAGTATGTTGTTGGTAATAGACTTTGGGAATAGGTCCTGAGAAGTTAACTCCTCTGATTTTTCCCTTGTCATTGTCATTCTCCTCACTCCCTCCCGGTGGTTTTGAGGTAGATGGTCTGTGTGAAACAGACCCTCTGAAAGAAGAAGCTCTAGGTGCTTCATATCCCAAAAATTTTAGGTCTATAGACCCATCTGGGTGTTGGATTACCCTTTCTATTTGGGATTTCTCCGGGTATGTGGGGAGAGGTTGGGTGATAGCATCAAAATGCCAATCATTTTGGTGCAGGATTTCATCCCAAACAAGAGCTTTAGGGACAAAGATGTTGGCCTTAGCTCTGTTTGCCTCCATGAGGGTTGTAACCCCTCTAGGGCTGGTGATCCTAGCCTTTGGGGCTAAAGTTGTACCCATTAGCCGATAATATACACGGTATATTATTTCTATTTCTCTTGTATTGTCCTTACTATTCATGTTCTTTGTTTTGACATTTAGTGTCAATACATCCATGATGTTAGGATCATTGATATCTACAGAGAAATTTGGGTAACAGTTGAAGTATACCGGGCCATCGGCGAGGTTACTTTGTATTACTCCTAAAAGAGAGTCATCAAAATTTAGGAGGCGTGCATCTCTAAGGATGGCACAAACGGGGATATCTAGACCCTGTCTAAATAGTGGCTTAATAGCTACCTGAACAAGGCCTACATGTAAATAATTAAACTGATTTTTAAAACGGTTTATATCATGCTCATTTAATAATTGAATAATTTCTAAAGAATTATTAATAGCAACAGTTGACTCAGAGGTTTTAATGTTATGATTCTTAATAAAGCTAAACTTACCAAGTTGGTAAATAGTTTTAAAAGATTCTTCTGGAATACTCCAGTTTTGAAGATTATTTTCAATAGTAGCAATCTGAGTTGCTTGGGAAGACATATTAACAGTATTTTTGACATGGTGATTTTTCTCCATTTTTCAAAATTTATTGTCTAGAGACTGAAAGGGAAACAATTATATTCACATAAGATAATTTCATCAAGCAATCCAGAATGATAGAACGTAAAGGATAATTAATCTAATGCATAAAAGTCTTATGGGATCTAACAGGTCATACTGGCTTTTACAACAGCTATCTCTTAGAAATATCTCAGCGACGGGACCACCAACAAGGTCGAACGCTTACCTTAGCTTGTGACCATTTTTCAGGCTGACCAACGTCTGAAACCGGATATTAATCGGACACCTCAATCACTAAGAGAAAGTGAATACCCCATACTAGCATAAACCCCCTTATAAGACAATATCCATTATATTAATGAAACCATACGTTTAATCATTGAAAGATTACCTTTGAAAATATCTTATAGAGAATAAGTTTCCCATGCTCTAGACAATATATGTGCTTAGCCGCTCATGCTAAGAACATATATTGCCAACATAGCTCTGAAGGTCTGTCATAGAGCTTCCCTACATTGCAGGACCCACTGGCTCTGAAGGCATGCCATAGAGCTTCCCTACATTGCAGGATTCAATGAACAGGCCATCCCTACTAAGGCAAGGCCCATTCAAATGAACCAAGAAATGATGGAAGTCTGCAAAACTGAGATTGACCATTTGCTAAAAAATGGCATCATCAGACCCTCTAATTCCCCATGGAGTTGCTCTGCCTTTTACGTAAACAAAAGTGTAGAAAAAGAAAGAGGAACTCCCAGGCTGGTAATAAATTACAAGCCATTAAACGCCGTCCTACAATGGATTAGGCATCCGATCCCAAATAAAAGGGACCTCTTGAAGAGAACTTGTAAAGCCAACCTTTACAGTAAGTTTGATATGAAGTCTGGCTTCTGGAAAATCCAGATTGCTGAAAAAGACAAATTCAAGACTGCCTTCAATGTTCCTTTTGGACACTATGAATGGAATGTCTTACCTTTTGGGCTAAAAAATGCCCCTTCTGAATTTCAGAATATTATGAATACAATATTCAATCCCTACAGCTACATGTTAATTGTTTATATTGATGATGTGCTAATTTTTTCTGAAAATATTGATTCTCATTTCAAGCATCTTAACACTTTCTTTAAGATTGTCAAGATTAATGGATTAGTCATCAGTGCAGCTAAAATGAAGCTTTTTCAGACTTTTATCAGATTCTTAGGACATGACCTTACCCAAGGTAGTTACAAGCCTATTTGCCGAGCTATAGAGTTTTCTTCAAAATTCCCTAACGAGATTAGTGATAAAACCCAGCTCCAAAGATTTTTGGGAAGTCTAAACTATGTAGCAGACTTCATCCCCAACATTAGACAGGTTTGCGAGCCTCTCTACAAAAAGTCTATTACCAACAACATACTCGGGTTAACGAACCCGAAAACCTCTATGACCCAGGCAGCCCTACAGCCTCAGACATGGAGCCCCCTCCTAATTCTTCTAGCCAAAGGATTAGGACTGACCCAGGATTAAATGTCATCAAAACAGATGAAGAATTTAATCCTGACCTCAAAGCCCTCGAAGTACTTTGGTACCGTCCCAAAGACGCTTTGAAAAGAAAATGGTTTACAAGTACCTACACTAATGAAAAGCAAAAAGAGTTCGGAAGACTCTGGATTGCTGATATGAAAAGACTTCGATGTGATATCGAATTCTTTAAATGGTTTGAGTGTACTGGGAGAATGGAAAATCAAAATGAATCCCTCCAGGTTATCATTAACAAATGGTACACTCAGAGTAACAAGGTAGTTGAATCTGTTACTCCCCCTCTTGAGGGAATAAAAATTCCCCACTCTAACGAAATCTTAAGTGCTTCCCCTTTCAAGAAGAAGCATGACAGACCTTCAATGGCTCCTTGTAACAAGGATCTTGACAGAATAGTTGAACAAAACAACTATACAAATCAGGTTCTCCATACCATCTCCCAACAAATAGGAGATGCTAAGGATTCTAGAGCACCTTTTTATTCTCCTTCGAAGAGTACTCCTAGTGCTAGCTTTACCACCAGCCCTATCTTCAAGATTCCAGAATTTCAGAAAGAAAAATTCCCTACACTTAGCGACGACTTCCAAGTCTCAGCTAAGATTCTTGACCAAATAAATGAGAAGCTTTCTAAGTTTAAAATCTCAGGAAAGGAGGTACCCACTTCTAGTAATAGTACCCCAGAAACCTCCAGCAAAGAGAAAGGGTCTCTTTCAAAGATAACCAGTGAACGTTTCTCTACAAAGAGAAACTACTACACAAAACCTTCTCCCCCGGACACCCAGTTCGAAGAGAATCATACCCTCTCTAGTTCAAATTATGATGGGTGAGGAATAACTGAATGGAATGTTGATGGTTTGGCAGAACACCAAATCTACAACAAACTCC
This sequence comes from Capsicum pubescens, assembly GCA_030864215.1. Classification (NCBI taxonomy): domain Eukaryota; kingdom Viridiplantae; phylum Streptophyta; class Magnoliopsida; order Solanales; family Solanaceae; genus Capsicum; species Capsicum pubescens. The sequence continues at coordinate 219,307,130 of CM061549.1, read as the reverse complement.
ACGAAATGGGTATGGCGATCACCGCTTATAAAATGAAGGGAGCTTCAGATAAGCAAGCGGCAACTTTAATTGCCTCAGGTTTTACTGGAATGATAAAACACTGGTGGGATAATTATTTCGCAGAAGACGTCAGATGTCTTATCTGGGAATCCACATCCATGAAAACTACTGTGATAAAGAATGAACAGGGCCAAGACACCCTTCAACAAATAGAAAAAGAAGATGTCTGTGCCACCTTACTATATCACATAGCTAGACATTTCATAGGGGAACCTAAGCTATTTCAAGATAGAAGCCTAGAGATTCTTAACAATCTTAGGTGTAAAGACTTAACAGACTTTAGGTGGTACAAAGACACCTTCCTCGTCAAGGTTATGATCAGACCTGACTGCAATAAAGACTTCTGGAAAGAAAGATTTATTAGCGGCCTTCCAACCCTATTTGCAGATAAAGTGAGGACAAAAATTAAGGATAGATTCGAAAGTCAAATACCTTACGATACCCTTACATATGGTGACCTCATTAGTTTTATTACTACGGTTGGGATTGATCTTTGCACAGACTTAAAGCTTAAGAAACAACTTAAGAAAGATAGTTCCTCCAAATATGGGTTAGGAACCTTTTGTCAAGATTATGGATTTCCTAGTACCTCTTCCAGACCTAATAAGAAATATAGGAAGAAGTCCTCCAAAAGTACTAAGAAATCTAGGAGAAAATCCTCAAAAAAGGAAGACTCTACGTCTCGCAAAACCAGCCGGAAGAGCAAACGGAAATCTTCTAAGAAAGATGTCTGTTGGACTTGTGGTAAGACTGGTCATAGGGCCAAAGATTGCAAATCAGGCAAGAAAAGAAAAATCAACGATTTAGGTCTATCTGAAGATATAAAGGATAAATTATTCTCCCTAATGGAAGAAGAATCCTCCTCTTCCGATTCGACCAGTTCCTCAAGCGAAGACTTCAGTGATGAAGATTTTATCAATGCTGCCTATGAGTCTGACCAATCTCAGTCCAGCCAAGACTGTTCTTGCAATGGTACATTTTGTACTTGCACCAAGAAATCTATAAATGTCATAACAGAAAATCCTAAAGAAATTTTGTTTGACATTATAGAACATATTCAAGATGATGAGGCTCGGAGTAAATATCTCCTAGAACTCAAAAAACTCATGCTCTCTCAAGAAGAGAGATCCCCAAGACCAACTGTTCAGCCTTTCAGTATGAAACAGGTCATGGCTCGATTTGACAAACCTACCGAACCATCGATATCAGACCTCAAGGGAGAAATCTCTACTCTCAAAACAGAGATCAGAGATCTCAAACTTCGGATAGATAGAGTAGAGCTCAACATTCTGACAGAACAAGTCCTCAACACCGTATCTCCGGCCAAAGATACTCCATCTATAAGCTCCCCCAAAGCTCCTCCAATCACTGATCCCACACTAAGTGATCATCTTAAAGAACCTGGATCTTTCCCCGGTTCAGAAACACCTTCAACCTCAGATGCCACTATCTCCACAATCAAAGGTTATAGTGAGCATATTGTGGTAAAAATTGTTATCAACAAAGACTTTGTTTTAAACAGAGTCGCCCTCTTCGACACAGGGGCCGACAGCAATTGTATTGTTAAAGGACTGATACCCACTAAGTATCTTCAAAAGAGTACTTCTCGACTATACTCCGCCACAGGAGAAAAAATGAAGATCGATTATAAGCTTTCAAAAGCTCATGTATGCAACAATGGCATTTGCCTTGTTAATGACTTTGTCATAACTGAAGGTATTACCGAAGATATAATTCTTGGTATACCTTTTGTTAACCAAATCAGACCTTACCTAAGTAATTTCGATGGGATTCGAACCACCATCTTAGATCAAGAGCTTTTCTTCCCTTTATTACGACCTCTCTCAGAAAGAGAAGGCAACCTTATTAAAGAAAAGACTGCTTTTAAAATAAACAGGCTTTCGTCCCATATTGGCTTTCTAAAACAGGAAGTTCAACTAAAGCAGATTGAACAAGCCCTGAAAACCCAGGAGATGATAGGCAAAATTGTCAATCTTCAAAAGCATTTCGAAAAAGAAATCTGTTCTGATCTCCCTAATGCTTTCTGGGAAAGGAAAAGGCATGCCATAGAGCTTCCCTACATTGCAGGATTCAATGAACAGGCCATCCCTACTAAGGCAAGGCCCATTCAAATGAACCAAGAAATGATGGAAGTCTGCAAAACTGAGATTGACCATTTGCTAAAAAATGGCATCATCAGACCCTCTAATTCCCCATGGAGTTGCTCTGCCTTTTACGTAAACAAAAGTGCAGAAAAAGAAAGAGGAACTCCCAGGCTGGTAATAAATTACAAGCCATTAAACGCCGTCCTACAATGAATTAGGCATCCGATCCCAAATAAAAGGGACCTCTTGAAGAGAACTTGTAAAGCCAACCTTTACAGTAAGTTTGATATGAAGTCTGGCTTCTGGAAAATCCAGATTGCTGAAAAAGACAAATTCAAGACTGCCTTCAATGTTCCTTTTGGACACTATGAATGGAATGTCTTACCTTTTGGGCTAAAAAATGCCCATTCTGAATTTCAGAATATTATGAATACAATATTCAATCCCTACAGCTACATGTTAATTGTTTATATTGATGATGTGCTAATTTTTTCTGAAAATATTGATTCTCATTTCAAGCATCTTAACACTTTCTTTAAGATTGTCAAGATTAATGGATTAGTCATCAGTGCAGCTAAAATGAAGCTTTTTCAGACTTCTATCAGATTCTTAGGACATGACCTTACCCAAGGTAGTTACAAGCCTATTTGCCGAGCTATAGAGTTTTCTTCAAAATTCCCTAACGAGATTAGTGATAAAACCCAGCTCCAAAGATTTTTGGGAAGTCTAAACTATGTAGCAGACTTCATCCCCAACATTAGACAGGTTTGCGAGCCTCTCTACAAAAGGCTTAAAAAAACACCTGTCCCTTGGAGCATAGAGCAGACCAATGTTGTCATCAAGGTGAAAAGTCTAGTCAAAAGCCTCCCCTGCTTAGGAATTCCAAATCCTGATGCATTTATGGTTGTCGAAACAGATGCTTCTGACATTGGATATGGAGGTATCTTAAAACAACGGGTAGAACCCCAATCCCCTGAACAACTTGTTAGATTCACTTCCGGAGTATGGAACTCGGCCCAAAGAAACTACAGCACGGTTAAAAAAGAAGTTTTATCTATAGTGCTATGTATCACGAAATTTCAGGATGACCTGGTAAACAAAGAATTTTTGTTAAGAGTAGATTGCAAGTCTGCTAAAGAAATTTTACAAAAAGATATAAAAAATTGGTTTCAAAACAGATATTTGCTAGATGGCAAGCTCTCCTATCTAGTTTTGATTTTCAAATAGATTTTATAAAAGGAGAACATAACTCCCTTCCTGATTTTCTAACTAGAGAATTCTTACAGGGAAGAAATGAGACCAACTACACTGGGTAAAACCCCAGTAGTTGATAAACCAGACCAAACCAAAATGGCAAGACCTTTTGATTCCCCTTCAGCATCAATGAATCCACTGAGGCCATCAGTTCCACAGAGACCGATATTAAAATCGGAATTCCAGTTGCAGAACAGGTATGCTGTCATATCAGAAGCCCCCAGACTTCCTCCTCCCATTCCCACTAAACTAGTGGATTTAAAGACTGGCAAGTCTCTGGACACTAAACAATCACCAAGTTCATCGGTTCAGTCCAAACAAAGTTATGCTATGAAGGCTCCAGAATCCTTCGCCCAGGCAGTGAATCCTACAGCGTCCAAAGCTGCCATCCAGGCTACACCACCTTCCCCAAGAGAAGAATTCAAGTTTATTACCACGCAAGTGATGCCTATCATTGCCTTGGATAAGGACTATGAGGGATATCCATTAGACCAGTTGATCAAACCGGTCTATAATGACAAGAATTTTGTGGACACTGAGAATCCACTCAAAACAAGAAGGTTCTACGAAGCCATCTTAGTCGATACTGACTCCATCGAGGTAGAACACAATATGAATGATAGAAATTTTGAATATATTGATTATTCTAGGTTTACTATCAAAAGGGTATTAACCCCATTCAATTGGTTTGCGGATCACCTCCACACACCAATAGCATTATCCATGCCTCATCGTCCCCAGACATATAATTGGTATGACTATAAGTCTGCATGGTTTAATTTTTTATATGTTAGACCAGGACATACCTGGTTTGTTAAATATTGTCCTGCTATGGTAGATGCCATTATTCCTAGGTGGTTCTACGAATGGTGGATATATTTTGGAGGAATCAAGGAAATCCTCCCTTTACAATTTGCAAGCAGATTCATGGATTTCTGCACAAAAGAAGGGTGCACAACCCTCCCTGAGCATATCCAAATGTGTAAATTCTTTATTAAGAAAAGAGTTTCTTATATTATCTCTTGGAACTTCGCCAAAGGAGAACAGGATAGAATCAAATACTTGTCCAAAGAGATCAAAGTAAAAGGTTGGACTCCCAAGCCAGTCGCTCCAAGAACACCCGACAAGGAAAAGAAATCTTTACCTTTTGGGTCATCCAGCAATGCCTCCTTAAGTAAGAAGGCCTTAAAAGAAAAATTGAAGAAGGTTTTACATGACATGGAAAGCCAAGAAACAATAGATGAAGAAGTATTGCAACTTCTAGAAGAAGCCTCCTCCACAGGAAGCAGTGATAATAATGGTGACATGCTGAATCCCAAGGGAATCGCATTGGCCTACATGGACCCTTATTGAGAATAGGGAAATGGCTCTTCAATAAAAGATAGAGGTTCAAAGAACTGGAATTATCTTTTCTGAAGAGGCAACCTACTATTCCAAAAAGGAATCTTTAGGACCCACTGCTTTTCTCAAAAGGAAAAGGACCCACTACTTTCCTAAAGGAAAAGGAATTTACAGGTTTTAAAAAAGCAACTGTCGGTCATCACAGAATGATCTTTACCTTACACTTGTACACTTCAGATGTATCTTTACATTTTCCATAGTCTATTTAAAGACTTCATGTAATCTTAGAGAAGGCATCCGAAGCATCCGAGCTTCGATCCTTCTTGGATCCTTCTTGGATCCTTCTCTGATCCTTCTTGGTATCAGAGAGAAGGCATCCGAGCTTACCTACAAAGCAATGTTGAATATTGTAAGCGTAAAACTTATTTGATTTGCAGTCCAGACACTTGAAGATGTCACTTATGAAATGTTGAATATTGTCACTTGACAAAACTTATGTGAAAATTTTTTAAGGATTCAAAATGCTTAAAACATATAAAAGTTTCTAGGAAACTTATTTATAATCCTTATATTGTATAAGCTTATTGCTTGAACCTCATTGGAACTTTTGGAGAGTTTTCAAAGCAATAGATTATTTACTGAAATTCGAAATATATCAAATTGGATTGGTTATGAAGTACCATATCTTAGTGCAATTGATGCACTCATGTACCTTGCAAATACTACAAGGCCTATAGCCTTTTCAGTCAATTTGTTAGCAAAATATATTTCTGCTCCTACTATGAGACATCAAAATGGGATAAAACACACGAGCTTGTTTTATTCTAAAGATTACAGTCCCGATCTTATTGGTCATGCTGATTTTGGGTACTTATCTGACCTGCATAAAGCTCGGTCTCAAATAGGCTATGTGTTCATATGTGGTGGTACTGTCATATCTTGGAGATATACAAAGCAGTCTATCGTAGCCACTTCATCGAATCATGCTGAGATAATAGCTATTCATGAAGCAAACCGAGAATGTGTATGGTTGAGGTCCATGATATATCTCATTCAAGAAAAATGTGGTGTGAAATATGACAATCTACCCACAATTTTATACAGAGATAATTCAACATACATAGCACATCTTAAGGGAGGATTCATAAATGGAGATAGAACGAAGCACATTTTGCCAAAGCTTTTCTACATACATGAGCTACAAAAGAATGATGATATTAACGTGCAACAGATTCGTTCAACTAACAATGTGACTGATTTATTCACCAAATCTTCTCCAATTGCAACTTTCAAGAAGATGCTACACAAGATCGAGATGCAAAGGTCAAGGATGTTCTCATTAGGGGAAGTTAATACGCGTTGTACTCTTTTTCCCTTACGAGGTTTTGTCCCACTGGTTTCCCTTGTAAGGTTTTTACTGAGGCAGCCGAAATGCGTATTATTAGAGATGTGTACTTTTTTTCCTTTACTAGATTTTTTTTTCCTACTGGGTTTTTTCTAGTAAGGTTTTAACGAGGCACATTATCTACCAATTAGACATTCAAGGGGGAGTGTTATAAATGTATTTACATTTATAGTGAATGTCTATCAAGATCTACTTTGATATCTATTAGGATTTGAAGCATCCGTCTTTTACTCAGAATAGGAGTAAATTTCTCCTATAAATAGAGGGGTTTTGTTCATTATATTGACAATTTTATGATGTCTCATCCCTCAAGAGAAGAAATAAGAATCACTGTCTCTATTCTCTCTACTCTTCTTCTTTGTTCTTTCTTGTTTTATAACACTTTCATATTACATGGGATTATATGGTTTACACTTTAAATAATGGTGGGTTGGTTCATCTAATGTAAATATACACTTTGATGTGGGTTATTAATAAAAGTTAAAATTAAACAAAAAATAATAATTTATCTATAAACAATATATGAAATATTTATGAAACTTATTTACTCAGTAAACATCCGTACAAAAAGATTAAATACTTTATCAAATAAATTATAGATAATCAATATCAATATTATACTAAATGATTTTGTTATTTCAATAAATACGCACAACAATATATGAAATAATTGATCAAACTTATTTACTCGATAAATATTCATACAAAAAGATCAAATAATAACCAATATCAAAGTTATACCAAACAATTTGGGTATAAATTATTTCAATATATGAATTAATTTTGTCATAATTAATAATTAATCCACTAAAAACACGCACAACAACATATGAAATAATTGATGAAAAAGGAAAAAAAATATTAAGGAAAAATAATAAAAAGAAAATAAATGGTAATACAGTTAACCTAGTAATAGTATAACCATTTTAAAAAGAAAAAAAGAGAAAAAGAACCTAGCAAAGTAACCGTATAACAGAAAATCTAAATCATTTAACACTAGTAGAATATTGAATGCTAAATATGTGAATACTGCATTCTGATTGTTGAAATCCAGAAAAGGCCAAAAGTTGAATAGGCAGAGAAATAATAAGATTTTCTCCATTCTTCCCTCCCTTCTCTTCTTATACGTTTCTTTATTGTTCATTCACTCTATAGTAGTTTTATTCACTCTTTTTCTTGATGGGGTTGGTCAATTCAAAACCCTTGTTATCCCCTTGGAATGCCATTTTCTTCTTCTTCTTGCGATTCGACCAATCTTGATTTGTCAGAAATTTGGAAACGTTATTAGTTTTGGGGGAGTTTTTAGGTTTTTTTTTTTCCACTTTTTCAAATGCAATTTACCAAGATTTTGAATATGTGTTCAATTGGATGGTTTTATGATAACCCCTTTTGATTTCTTGGATTAAAGATTAGAACTTTGTTCGAATTTCTTGGCTTGCTTGGTTGTTGTTATTTTTAGGTTGTGAATATAGTTTGGCCAATTTTGATAAGGGAGGATGAATAGTGTTTTGAATGAGCAGATACTTGCAGACAAGCTTTCCAAGCTCAATGGCAGTCAACAGTGCATTGAAAGTACGAATCTTTCTTCTTTCTTTTTTGTTTCCGTTTTTCATGTTGAATTTGTTATTGTTTGCTTCATTAATGGAAAAGTTTGTTGGACTCAGAACTCAATTTATATTGTCTGTTTTAGATCTTGCTAGTTCTTTCCTTGTGAATTGACTAAATTGAATGAGAACTTGTACTTGAAAGTTGAATATGACTAGTTCTTTTAGTGGTTCCTTCATGTTTTTTATGGGGATAAACGGTCTATCTGTCTTTCCTGTATATTATTTTTTGATCCACTAAGCCTAGGTTGGTGACCTCCATTGCACTCAGTAGGGGTGCCTGACTAAGGTCGGCCCAAGTGGTTAAGCTTAAGTCATAATTTGTGGTAGTGGAGCCTATGTTCATGCAGCTGGCCCCTATGCTGGATTATGGGAAGCAGCCTCTCTACCTCTGAGGTAGGGGTAAGGTCTATGTACACTCTACCCTCCCCAGACCCCATTTTGTGGGATTATACTAGGTATGTTTTTGTTGTATCTACTAATCATAGTGTCAACTGGTGTTTGATTTGTATATTTACTTGTAGCTGGATACTAAACAAGGCTAAAGTTGTACTCCTTTCCTAAATTGATTATCAGATTTTCGTATTGAGAACCAACCTGGCCAGTTTGTGGAGTTCAGTTGGATTTAGATAATTTATCTTTTCAAGAATTAATAGTATACCTAAACAATAAAAAGAACTGCTACAAGTTGAATATGTTTAATTTCATAACAATGAAGTTTTTCTTTTCTTGGAAAGTGTTACTCAAATACCCTTTAGTTTGACTTTGAAGAAGTAACATAAGACAAATTTAGCACTGATGATGTGCTTTTTAGGAAAAAAAGGTGAAGATGGAAAATTCTTGCCACTTCGTTCTCTATGTTTGATATGGAAAGAAGTAATGCTGGTACTGCATACATACATCTCGTGTTTGCCATTTTCCACTGAGATCAGTGACATTTGCTTTATCAAACTGACAGTGATGTGTTCTTCAATTACTTCAATCATGTTGAGATTTTGCTTTCGCTTGTATTATGTCCTATACAAGCTCCACATTCAGAGCATTAACCAAAGTATTGCTATGAAGATACTTGTGTTTGTATCATTTGTTGCTATAGTTTGGATGTGTATAAATGAAAAAGTCAAGACTTGGTAGTGTCTGAGTGATGTTTAATTTAGAATTGTCGAGGTATGAACAAGTTGACTTGGACACCACCATATCAAAAAGAAAAAAATGAACAGAAACATGGGTGTCTTCTTCCCATCTGATTTAGCTTTGGTGGACAGAGTTACCTGGTACCTGTCGCTGGTGGGAGGTGGCAGACTGGCAGGTATCCCATGGATTTAGTCGAGTTGCGCGCAAGCTGGCTCGGACACCACGGTTATCAAAAAAAAAAAAAAAGAATACAAAGATGAAGTAAAGAGTGGTGCCTATCCTTGTTTTTGACAATAAAAAAAAAGGATAGTCCTTGTTAATGTTTCTTTTTTGGTCATTATCGTTTTGCATAACCTTTAAACTTTATTTTTGGCTATCTACGTGCATCCTCTGTATACATACAAGTCCTTCTATGTACTTCATTGTATTTTGGCATTTGTAAGTTTTAGTTATCTCATTCAGTCTCTTCGGGAAGTTTTCAGCATATCGCTTTACTCTTAGTGGTAACTGCTTGTTACATTTCATGCCAACTCTCACCTTACCCTTACAAATAAACTGATTCCCAGCCTCCCCTCCAACAAAAGAAAAAACAAGTCATTCCTCTCTCCCATTCCATCTTGTTAAAATAAGATTGCATTTCTCTTATCTGAGGTCCACAAGTAGATCTGGGTCTTCAGACCTACTTTTAACTTACAGATAAATGAAGCTAATTTATTGCTCCTTCTGTCCAGATTTATGTGACATACTTTTTTAGCCTATCCTAAAAAGAATGTCATACTTCCCTATTTTGAAGCGATTAATCTTTAATACTTCTCATTTTTCCTTTAATGAAATGATTTATAACCACACAAGTATTTGACTTGTTTTAGATCATAAGTTTTAAAAGTGTTTCTTTTTTTATTAAACTCACAAATTAGGGTGGAGGGAGTAGTGAACTTGTCCATACTGATAATTACTATAAAATATATCCCTTTTAACTATTCTGACAGAACGACTTCGCTTTCTTCCAAACTCTAATGGTGGTGGCAGCTCTTCTCCCAGCATTATATCTTTCAGGTTCTGTGCTCGAGATCCAAAAACCCTCCTTTCTTCCCATATATTAACCTACAAACCAGTCAAGAGAGTCAAACTACTATGTCTACTTTTCTTTTTTTAATGAAACAGACAATCAGATTATCTCAATAATTTTCTAGCAACAAAATGATCAGAAACTGAAAAACAAGAGCTAAAGTAGGCTGCAATTTTGCCTTTTTGTTCTGTCCATACTGATAATTACTATAAAATATGTTTACAAGGTATATTTTGGTGTTGACATACGAAGTTCAGGTCTTCCCATTTGCAGATTGAACTCTTCTTGCTCTTATTTGTGAAATGCACACTAGCAAATTAAATCAAAAGGGGCTATCTTCTCATTGACCTGTTATTAGCATATAGTAGATAATGTCTCTCTTTTATCTTGTTTTCTACCAGGTTGTGGTTTTTCTGATGTCATTTACTTTTCATTAATAAACATTAGTTGCATATTGGCTGTGACTTTAATATGACCATCACTTGGTGTGATACTTGGGAACATTCTATTGCTTCTTTATTTGGTACTTTGCATCCCAATTCATACTCTTTTTCCTTTAACATTGTTTGTCTTGGCATGTAATGCAGCATTGTCCCATTGGTGTATCTTCCACCAAGATAAAGCAGAGATGGTTGTTACATCATGGAGTAAACAGTTCCATAGTTCCGAAATGGCTCAGAAAGTCCCTCTACTGTACCTTGCAAATGACATCCTGCAAAACAGCAAACGTAAAGGAAATGAGTTTGTCACCGAGTTTTGGAAGGTTCTTCCTTCAGCACTCAAGGAAATTGTCGGAAAAGACGATGCCCTTGGAAACAAAGTAGTTTCCAGATTGGTATGCATCCTACCATTTTGCTTCTGAACTTTTGGTCCCCATATCCTAGCTCATGAAGGGACAGGGCACAGAACAAAAAGGCAAAATTGCAGCCTACTTTAGCTCTTGTTTTTCAGTTTCTGATCATTTTGTTGCTAGAAAATTATTGAGATAATCTGATTGTCTGTTTCATTAAAAAAAGGAAAAGTAGACATAGTAGTTTGACTCTCTTGACTGGTTTGTAGGTTAATATATGGGAAGAAAGGAGGGTTTTTGGATCTCGAGCACAGAACCTGAAAGATATAATGCTGGGAGAAGAGCTGCCACCGCCATTAGAGTTTGGAAGAAAGCGAAGTCGTTCTGTCAGAATAGTTAAAAGGGACACGCGGTCCATAAAAACGGTGACATGCTCCTCACAAGGCCCTTTTATTTGTATCCACTGATTACTTAATTGCTTTATCTTGCTTGTTTCATTACTACTTCTTGTTCTTACCACTGCTGTGTAACCAGAAATTGACCGTTGGAGGAACAGCTGAAAAAATAGTGTCAGCATTTCACTTGGTAGTCAGCGAGCGTACTACTGAAGATGAAGAAATGAGCAAATGCAAGTCTTCTGTTCACCATGTGCGAAAGATGGAAAAAGATGTCGACATGGCCCTTGCAAGAGGTAATCTGGTTCTCTTGGAATGCAAAATTAACATATCTGCATGGACTGGTTATTATGTTGACAACAACCTGAATTATTATGAACTTTATACACCTCAATATCTAAAAAACGGGTGGACGATGAGGATATACTGAAGCCTGTTATTTAGTAAGATGCAATTATCAAAAGAACAATAGTTGATTCTCAATCCGAGAGGGTGTTTCATTTTTGTATAACTTTTCCACATTAAAAGGAACAAAGTTATGTCTTTTATTTTCTTTAAAAAAAAACAGAAAACATAATAGGAATGTGTAAAAAGGAATCCAAAAAGGAATTTTTTAAAAAAATTATGCCTATGGGAATGCCTGGTGTTTGAGGTATGGGTGTAAGAGCATGGAGATTTCTAGTTCGAATGCCAACTGGCATACTCGGTCGGCACCTATCTGCCCCGGCCTTTTGGACAGGATACTATAGAAACCTATACTTACCAGCTGTATAGACTGGTATAGGCAAGTTGACCTGAACACCAATGAGATTAGTGAAATTACACAGCTGTGAGACCTTGACAGAATGATAGATTAGACATCTCTTTATGGTTTCTTTCTCCCAAAATTTGTTACTTGTAAATTACGATTGAGAATTGAGAGCATATTATCTTGTGTTGCAGCAAAATATCCAAAGAGAAAAACCTTGTCCAAAGAACTGGAGGAGGAAGAAAGTATTTTGAAACAGTGTATTGAGAAACTTAAAGTTGTGGAGGCAAATAGATTGGCTCTTGTATCACAGTTAAGAGAAGCACTAAGTGAACAGGTAAGTGATAAAAGCATTTGTTTAATCTTCCTATCCTAGGCATATTTTGGTGCTATACTTATCGTCCAACTCATTGCCTCTTAATTTTGTCAGGAATCAGAACTAGAGAGCATTAGGACTCAGATTCAGGTTTTTTTTCACTTATTCATTTTAAGCTTTTTACCTTGTTTCTTGAACTGCTATTAATTATATGGTTTATCCTTATCCCTCTCTTTTGGATTTGGGGGCTTGGGGGTGGAGTAGCTGTGTTGGTGTTGTTGGAGAGCAGAAAATATAACTGCATTGAAGGAAGACTTCAATATGTGATATAATGAGAGGGAAAGGGGAGGGGTTGGGTTCAATGTTGCTTCTTGAACACCTCCACAAATAATTGGAAAGGGGAGAGATGTGTGAACATCGATGTTATTGTTATTTCTTGTTTCCACACTGCCATATTTTAGGTACAGTGGCGTAAGACGTGGGTAAGATGGAAATTTGGATCTACTTGAGCCTTGAGATATATAGAATTTTCGATAGAAAATGGATTTTGGTACACTGACTGCCATTCTGTCTGGACTTGCTTTATGTTATGGTTCTCTGTCATGGAGTGAATATGGTGGATGGGGTTGTATAGTGCTTCAGTTGGTCTATTTGCTAATCTTCTCCATCCTTTTTACCTACATCAATTGTTTCTTCTTTTTTAGCTTTCTGAATATTTAAGTGTGTTGCGTGATTTCTTAGTCAAAACACTAAGTTGATAATAATACAAATTAATTTTATCTAATTGATTTTCAGGTGGCAGAAGCACAGGCAGGGGAAGCCAGCAACATGCGAAAGCTTCTGGATGATGAAGATTATGTGGGACAAAGAAAGCCTCCAGCTACAGCATCTACATCAAATGACACCTGTGCAACAGCAGGACAAACAAGCAAGAAGACAGCTGCAGCAATTGCAGCTGAGGTAGCTGACAAGCTTACAGCTTCAAGCTCCTCTCAGTATATCATGTCATCGGTCCTCTCTACATTTGCTGCTGAGGCGGCAAAATCTGCTGGGCTGTCAAGACCTTCATCGTATCCAGCCACCAACAATTTTATATCACAACAAGAAAAGCCTCTATCAGATTCAAATGCTTTAATGCCAGAACAGCTATTTAATCCTCCCCCAAGTAACCCTTATCAGTCAACGCTGGTTCCTCATCCCACAGTGCATGGTCAAATGCCAAATGCTCTGGGTCAATATCATTCACTTCCTAATCCAACATCCCAGCAGTATTTGCAACAATCAGCTGGAATGGTGAGCCCTTATGGTTATGGGAGTATTCCTGCCCTGCCATCTGTACCACCTCCATCAGCACCTCCTTCGTATATGACTACAATGGTGTCTTTAACACAGCAACCATTGTCGATGATGCAGCAGCAGGCTGTAGCACAACAGCAACAAGTACCACCATTACCTCAACAACCTCCTCCTCCTAGTTTCCGTCCTTTGACACCTATCCAGCCTCCTCAGCCTCCTGGAGGAATGGTGTACTATTCTCAGCCGCATCATTCACAATGATGAGTGAGTACTCTTTTCAGACTGTTCTTTTAAAAATGATATCAGAAACAACAAATATCTAGATGTGAACAAGAGGGAGGTTGTTGGACGAATCATGAAGAATCCAACTGACTGTGTAGTGTTATATACAAGGCAAGAGCGGCTGATAGTGCAGGTAATAGATTATCATCAGTGCTTATTTAACCATCTTCAAGACTCTTTAGAAATCTCTGTATTGATCAGTGTCTACAGCCGGTGTTGTCATTGTTGTTCCTTGGGGTTTCTTTTTCCGTTTTTCTTTTCATCATACATGTAACATTAGCATGATGGCAGGGCTGCTGAGAATTTGTATTAGTAGTTACAAACAGGATAGCAGGAGCTTTAGTTTCACCGGGCTGCCCAGTTATAAACAGGATAAAAGAACTAGGTTTTTCTTCTCACATAAATTTGGTAAATGAAGTAGCCAGCTTTTTCTCATCTCATTTCTGTTTTTAAGCCAAGGAATAAGCAATACTATTAGTTGAAAAAGGAAAAATGATTCAGTTATCAAATGCTAAGACTAGGGTGTATTCAGTACGGAGGAAATATTTTTCAATTCTCATTGGTTGATTAAAATTTTTGGAAAATATTTTCTAGGAAAACAATTGTCCTAGCAGAAGTAGGAAAAACAAGTTGGGCAAGTGGCACATTGATTATGTCTTTTTCACCATCCAATATACATTTTTTTCACCCGCACCTCCCATAGCCTCTATCCCCACCACTCCACCTCCTCACTCTCATTTTCTCCTCCTATAGTATTTGTCTATTATATAAAAATAATTTTAGAATAATTTTGTTTTCCAAACTCAAGAAAATAAGCAAGGAACTAACTTATCTTTGACTGGATGTTTTACATGCTAGTAAGTATTAGACATCAAACAAATTTAATAGAGTGCTTTCATTTTTTATGTGGGGTTCATAGTGCGCTTAAAAATTCATGGAAATGCAAATCATGCCACACCTGTTTGATCAAGAAAAGGTGAAGTGGTCATGTAAAATCAGAACTTGGTTATAGTAACAGCTTTTGATTAATCAATAAAATAATGGTCAGGAAGTGGAAGAATGTGTTGGGTGGGCATCCAATTTTGTTTTGAAAGTTGAAAATACAAGAGATTATTCCAGTACGTTGAATTCGGAATTAGGTGGGGCTTAAAGTCATAGGGTCAGTCGCCCGAATGCTCTTGTTTTAGGGTGGTCCTTAATTTAGTCATTTTAACAAAAAAGAGATTGAAAATATCATTCATATTTAAAAAAAAAAAAAAAAAAAACTTAGGCACAACTTACGCCTTAGCAAGCAAAATAAATCTGGAAAGCTCACATGTCGTATAAGGCATACGTTTAGTTTATGTCTTAAAAAAATCATAACCAACAAATTATGTCTTACAAGACAAAAATATTTGCAATGGGAAATTTGTAAGGTACAAGCTGTGTCTTACAAGGCTAGTTTTAAATTTCTAAACTTCTGTTGGATGAGACTAAACTTATGGAGTTCGGAGCCTAAAGGGCAAGTTTTTTCATTCAAATTTTTAAAAGGGCAATATCTAAATGAAAAAAATTCTAAAATGGATAAGGTAAACACAGGTTTTTACCTTATCCATTAAAAAGTTTATGGTGTTAGTCACATGGTAAAGTGTAAGGTAAAATCACGATTTTTCTTACAAGGTAAATAGAGTCACCTTTTCTTTGATTGAAAAAGTTGGTGAAGTTGGAAATTTAATGACATAAATGTCCTCCTTCGTCCATTTTTATTTATCCACTTTTCTATTTTGAGATGCCCATCAATATCTGTTCAGTTTATGAAATCAATAGATAATTTATCCATTTTTATCTATTTTACCCTTGATATTAAATACAATACATCTCTCATTGTATTTTGCAAAGCAAAAAAATTATTATATTCAAAGGGTGATATAGTAAAATCATCCATCCATTTATTGTTTCGTAAGGCATATGTCAATTCAAAAGTGAACAAGTGTTTATAGACGGAAGGAGTATTTAGTGGAGAATTTATTTCAACTGTAGTGCAAGATTGGGAGACTTTTTACCTTACAAGGTAAAATGTGTCCTTTACCTTATTAATTTTGTTTTATAAACCACTCATTTAATTCATTTCTTATTCAAATTATTTGTTTGTTCACCTTTTTTTTTTTTTGGCTGGAAATTGGGATTTTTATTAGAACAGAAACTTAAAAGTTATTACAAATTGAAATTGTCCGGGTAGAACCCAAACTTTGAATCTTTCTGAAGTTCTTGCAAAATAAAAAGCAGGGGGGAAATAAAAGTTATTGAATTATTCTCCATGCACTATATTTGTGACTTTTCAAATGATGTCAACTTGTACACTACTACATTTGTCTCTCCGTAGACGTGGCAGATTTCAGGTTCATTCAACAGTTTAATAATGGATCTGCAATCAGAAATCAAATGTGAGATATCCTCATTTTTTGAGTTTAATATTTGAATAAGTATCTGTGAGTCCGTTTCCACAATAATAGGGGTCAATTTCTTTTCAAGAGCCAAACGTAACCCATGATACATTGCTAAGGTTTCATTTGTAGAGCCGATGTGGCCATGTGTGAGAACGCCATTCCATCTATACAATTCCCATCATGGTTTCTAATGATTACTCCTCCACCGCCATAATTAGTTGAATGGTCGTATGCTCTATCAATATTAAGTTTATAGTATTTCCCCGGTCGCGTAATCCATTTGACATTAATGAATAAGATTTTACGTTTATTGTCCAACCTTCCTTTAGGGTATCCTAAGTGAAAGTATTCAATAGCCTCCAATTTTATTTCTTGGACATTTAGCTGATTGATCTCATTTTTAAAGAGATAATCATTTCTATTCTTTCAAATGGACCAAAGAATTAAAGGAGTCAAAATAGAAAGAGGTATAGGTATATTACCACACAAATCGGTGGTATTGTTGGAAGGCAATTTTTTTTTATATCTCTTAAGAAATTATTTTCTGATGGAGAAAGATTAAAGTGGGTTCAAATTTCTAGCGCTTTGAGACAAGTTAGTAAGTCATGCGTTAGAGATTCAGTTACAGTAAAGCAAGAACGACAGAAGCTTGTCGGGATTACATTCCTCTTATTTAGAACCTCATCTGTATGAAGCTTATTTAGAGTGGCGAGCCATAAAAAGTATTTTATCTTATTAGAAGTGTTTTTTTTTCAAACCCAAAGGTTAGTAGGATTGTTTGTAGATAGAAATTTGTTTGATGAATTTAGGAAAAGGATATAAGCAGAGAAAGTGGTGAAAGGTCCTAGAAATGAAGTATTTCAGAAGAATTTATCTAGTTTAGGCTTCATTTGTTGTATGTAAGTATTATGGATTATTTTTAAGATATCTAGCGGTATTTGTATAGATACATCACAAGTATCCCAATTGTCGTTCGAAATGATTTGAGAAAGAGTTTGATTGGTGTCTTGTCGTGAAAGGGGGCCCTGGATGAGTTCTCTTTGGTTATTGTTGTTATAAAGCCATCTATCTCTCCAAAAATTTATATTATTACCATTTCCTACGTTTCAAGAAATACCATGAGAAAAAACTTTTTGATTTTTGCTAAGGATTTTTCATGTGTAGGAGTCTGACGATATATGATGAAGATAGTTATCTGTAGGTCTATTTTTATACTTACTTTGGAGAATTTTGACCCAGAGTTTGGATTTATTCTTAAGAAATCTCCAGTTAAGGTTAGAAATGAGAGCAGAATTTTTCTCCTCGGATTTTTGCATGCCCAGTCCTCCTTGGGATTTTGGAAGGGTGACGAGGTTTCAATTTGCATGATGAAGTTTCTTTTTTTCATCAGTAGTATCCCAAAGAAATTTTCTCTGAATACGATCGATGTGGTGAATTTTTTTGCTAGGTAGTAAATTTATTTGCATTGTGTAGGTAGGGATAGCTGCGAGAACCAATTTAATAAGGATAGTTCTTCCATCTATATTTAGCATTTTTGCTTTCCACTCTTTTAGCCTATTATTCATATTATCAATTATGAATTGATAGTCATTTTATTAGTGTGGATTTTTGTCTTGGACAAACCTAAATACTTACCAAAGATCTTAGAAGTGCTCATATTTAAGTGTTATGCAATAGAAGTAGCATTATCAATAGTAACGTTTTTAGAGAAGATAATTTTAGATTTATTATAATTAATTTTTTTGGCCTGAGATGTTCTCAAACTATTGAAATAAAGAAGTAACAGTATTAGCATTTTCCAAGTTTGCTTTTGCGAATAGAACTAAGTCATCCGCGAAAAGTAAATGGAATAATGTTGGAGAAGAAGTACAGATTTTGATAGGTGTCCATTTTTTATCATCAACAGCCTGATGTATGAATCTTGAAAGTGATTCCATACATATAATAAAAATATAGGGGGATAGTGGATCACCTTGTCTGATACCTCGAGTTGGCTTGAAGGTATTTGTAGGGTTTCCATTAACAACGATAGACATGGAAGAAGTAGTGACACAATCCATGATTATGTTAGTTAATTTTTTTTGAAAAGTTTAGGCTTTTGAGAGAGAAATATATAAAGGACCACTTTATTCTATCGAAAGCTTTTTCTAGATCAATTTTTGTCATCATTTTTCTAAGGGCACTATTTGATTTATGAAAGGAGTGGATTGCTTTCTGCACAATAATAACGTTATCCAAAGCTCGTCTGTCTGGAATAAAGCTACATTGGGCAGGGTTAATGATTTTGTCTAGAAACAAATGAATATAATTGACTAAAATCTTTGTTATGATTTTGTAAATGATGTTACAAAGACTGATAGGTCTGATATTTATTTTGGGAATGAGCTGAGTCGATGTATTCTTGAGTGAAAGTGCCTATACAGGTTTGAGTTATAGAAAATTTGGTATCTTCCCAGAATTTTTGAAAGAAGATCGGGTGTAGACCATCAGGACCCGGGACCTTTAAAAGTTTGAAAGACTTAATTGCACTATAAATTTCTTCAATAGTGACAGTTAAATTGAGGGTGCTATAATCTTCCGCTGTTAGATAATTACCAGCATAAGGGATATGCTTACGATTGGATCTAGTTTACTCCGTAGTATAGATATTTTTAAAGTGATTTAAAATGGAAATTTTTATATGAGTAGGGTCAAAAGACCAGTTACCCACAGAGTCCAAAAGACCTATAATTTTATTTCTTCTTCTCCTATTGGTGATAGTAGTATGAAAAAACTTAGTATTTGCATCCTCTTCCATAAGCCATTGAACTCTTGACTTTAGCTTCCAAAAGTCTTCTTCTTGTTGGAGAATGTTATTGAAATCATGAGTAAGGGCATTTTTGAGATTATGGTGATAAGAATCTTTTCTTATAGGATCCATGCTTTGAAGGCTTTGGATTCTAGCTTTAAGGATTTTTTTTAAATGTTACCAAAAGCTTTTTTGTTCCAGTCATTTGTATTATTGGCAAAATTATTAACCGCATTTAGATAGATATAATTATCCTGCCAGGAGGTTTTTATAATTTCTTGGAATCCCAGATGGCGAAGCCACATTGTTTCAAAATTAAAAATATATCTAGGATTGCCACTATTCTTAATGAGATTAATCATTATAGGACAATGATCGGAATGCGTTCTTGGAAGATGCATTACATTAGAATCAGGGTAAAGATCTAGCCATTTAGGATTGCATAAGAATCTATCAAGTTGTTCTATAATGATACCCAAATTTTGCTTACTCATATTAGTAAAAGTAAACCTAGGGCCCGTAAATCCTAAATCAACCATACTAAGATTATTTATGCAATCAAGGAAAGTTGAGACTCGATTATTGTTAATAGGATTTCCACTAAATTTTCAGAAGAGTCGGCTACTTCGATAAAAATCCTCACACATTAATCAAGGCCCCAGATTAAAATTATTAATATCTTGAAGGTTTTTCCAGAGTGATTTTTTATAAAAAGAGCTATTTCTAGCATATATAATAGTAATGATCCATGGAGTTGAGTTTGGGCTAACCTTAAGAGATACATGGATCTCTTGCTATGTGAGTACCATGGGATTTATGATAAATTCGTTGCTATTCTAGAAAAGTGTTATGCCTTCCGAGAAAGTAGACGTGGGTACCTGCAACATGTCAGAATAGGGTAGTAGCTGCAAAAGAGAATCATGGTCTGCCATTCTAGTCTCTATTAAGGCTAGAATAGCCGGGTTGTTAGATGCAATCATATCTAACACATTTCTTTTAAAAGTGGGGTTGTTTGCTCTTCTACAGTTCCATACTATAGTCTTCATTGGGAACTGACTTGGTAGTTGTTGTGACCCTCCCAGAGCTAAGTTCATCTCCAGGTTCAAAGAGAATGGGTTTTGGAAAAGTAAATATTCTGGTGGATTCGATGTAATCACCACTGCATATTGGTGCTTCAGTGATTCGGGTTACGATCGTAAATTCATTGTTATCTTCTGTAGTGGAGGTGGAACATAAACCAAAAAATTCTCTTCTTTGTTTGCGAGTAGAGTGAAGGTTAGAAAGTCTTCTAATATTATGGGAGTCATTTTTGGCTCATTGTCTTTTGGTTGCTCCTCCTCCTGTTCTTATGTCATCTTTGAAACCTGCATAGAAGACGATAGATTTGTCCAGGTTGGTGTCTAGTTGATCTGTGGAACCACCTGGTTGTGCGAGTAGATGTCTTTCAGTGTGTCTGGTAGTTGTGGTATTGACCAGTCGGAGTAGTTCGTTGGTTGGGGTGAGATGGAGTTCAAGCTTTCATCTACGATGCCATGTTGCTTGCTTGCATGCATATCATATTTTGTCCAATCTCGATGAGGTGTTGATTCTGAATGAAGTGCATATGAAGGAAATTATGGTAGCTTTCTACTAATTCCGACATTATCTCTAGCGGCGGCATGAGTTCCATCGAGATAAAACTGTTCGCGTTTTGACCATGGCTCATGTTCATCATCAATTGCATTTTATCTAATGGTGTTGGATACGAAAGAGGTAGCAACTAATTTTGTGGCATCGAAAGGCTCTAATTTTCCTGGTATATTGGTATGTTGTGAGGAATTTATTGTAGGGTCGGCACATTTTGATTGGGAGTGTTCTATTGGCTGGCCTGGGCATCCCATGTTTGGTTGTGCATGTTGTTTTCCAAAGAGTGATTTGGAATGTTGTTGAAGTGTTTGTTCTTTCTTGGGTATCTTCTTGGCATTTTGAGTAATTGGTAAGTTGAGTTTGGTGGTTTTCATTATGTTGTCTTGAGATATAGTTGAAGAAATAACAGATTCTATAGGTATAGTAGTAGGTTTAATGATTGAAGTTATAGTCGCAGGTGTTTTAGGCATCCTATGGGATTCATTTTTTGAGCTTTTACATTAATGAAAGTGATAAGTTTTTTAACTCTTCCCTTGTACTTAGTAATATTGGGAGTACAAATATTAAAAACATGGGTAGTTTCATGTCCATTCTCTGATGAAAGAGAGTTTGTAAGATTTGAAGTAACGCAAGTAGGGTTTAGAGGATTTAGGGTAATGTCGAAAGATTCGAAAGAAATTAAAGGAGCTCGTGGAAATTAGTACTATAAGCGTCAATGGAGTTTAATTAGGAAGTGATAGTTGTAGTAGTATTCTTCTTGGAACTAGGGAAGGGCTGGTTGAGTAAATGGGATTGGATTGCAAGTACATAGAATTACTATGGGAATTGAAGAAAGTACACGTAGTTTGTGTATTGGTAGTAGGAGCTAGAAGTATACTATGATTGTTTTGGAGATTTTCTAGGTTAGGATTGGTAGTAGGAGTTGTAAGATTAGGGTACTGTATACTAGTTATCCTATTAGGGGTATACGTAGGAGGTGTTAGTTGCATGGTACTAGAAGTGTTGTAGGTTTTAGTAGTGGACATGGAGGATTTTTGTTCCAATTGATTTTGTGGATGGATGGAGTGAAGAGTAGAAGGTTTTGAGTAGTGAGTGGGATTACAGATAGAAGGAAAGAAGTCATTTGCAACTTGAGTTTTTTCAATATTTTCTAAATGATTAAAAGTATTAGAAATTAAACGGAACAATATTTTTCTTTCGTGGACACTTGATTTTTATTTTTAAATTTTTTTCGTAGCTAACGGTGGTCCACGTATTTGCTTCTTTTTTTTCACTAACATCTTTTTTTGTTTTTCCTTCTTTTTGTTATGTTTTGTTTTCATTTTTTGTTTTTTCATTTTTTTCCATACTAATTTCCTCCTTCATGGAATTGTTTTGATGGCTTGATGTCTCGGCTTTGTCGGTATTTTTGGTCGTGGTTGTATTTTTTGGACAATGATAAAGATTATGGCGTAGGCAACCACAAGCTTGGCAAAGGATAGTGGAACTTTTGAAATGAATTCTTTGAAGGTGGGATCCAATGAGAATGTTTCTTGGTAAAGGTTTATTAAGTTGGGTTAGGATACAAAGTCTAGCATATCATCCTCGGGAAGTATTTTTGGTACAACTATCAATTTTTAGGATCGTACCAATCATATTCCTAATTTTTTGAAGGATTTTGTGGTCATAGTATTCAGTGGGAAGCTCAGGGAGTCCAATCCAAATGGTAGCGTAGGGTATAGTTTCAGCTAGCGGATTAAATTTAGGTCCCCATTTACGGATTGAAAGATATTGGGATCCTATGAACCAAGGTCCTTGGTGAAGTACTTTGTGATAGTTAGGTTGATATGAAAGCTTGATTAGGTAGTAGTTTTCTCCTAGGTCTATTAGGTTCAATTCTTCATTAAGGTTCCAAAGGATTTTTAGGTAGTTTCGCATGTAATTGTATCCTATTTTGTTTCCAGGAGGCTTGATGATAACAACTTGTTCCTAAGACGCATAGAGTCTTTCTTTGTCGGAGGATGAAATAGGGATGAAAAATGAATGGTTTGAGGTGTTTTCTTGTTCATCGTCGAGGTTGATAAGGTTGAATTTTTTTTGAACAGAATCTATGGGAGAAAAATTGTTACCAGATATTAATTTGTCTTGAAAACTTACTTTTGATATGGGATCCTGTGTGGTAGATGCTTCCTTCGGTCTATCCGTACTTCGTTGCAATAAATTTTCTTCCTGAACGTGCATTTTTTCATCCATCTTGTCGAAAAGTTGCTTTAATTTAAGGTGTTGTACTTGTGTACAGTTAGAGCATTTAGTGTGTGTAGTTATGGCAGGTACTCTGTTTCTCTCTCTCTCTCTCTGGTATTCTAGAGAGAAGGTTTTGTTCACCTGTTTCACTCTCTTCATTCACATTATTTGAATGTTTGTTCTTGTTCTTGTTCAAAGTCTATTTCATCAAAAAAATTCTACTTTAAGGTATATTTTAATCACCTTTTTTATATAATTATTTCAATACCTAACAAACAAGTATGTAATATTATTATTATTAATCATCTTTTTAGCTTACTAATTTTTCAAATGTTGTTGTTATTATACCAACTTGTTAAGCCTAAATTTACGTTAAGTTATTATTGTCTATCTAATTTATTTTGAATTTGTTGTTTGCACAACAAATATGTTAAATTTGGTCATGCATGTATAAAAAACTTGCCTTTAGGCTCCGAACTTCCTTTATTTACATGCATGTGTAAATTGGTCAATTTATCAAATTATTACTTGACATAAATGTTCTTGAAACACATATCAAAACTATTTTTAATTTTCTTTCTATATAGATATAGAATATCAACAGTTTGTCCATCCAGGACCATCACAGTATGATGCATATGCCACGCAAAGTAAGCATCAACCTGAGGTAATTTGGAGAGGCACATTAAAGGGAGAAAGGACATGTTTGGTAGGGCGGCATGATGATATTGTTTTTTGACAATATGTTACAACTCATCCATTCCATACTCGTCTTCTTAATTATTTTAATATTTGTGATTTTAGGGGCGTTATAGATGTTGGATACATTCTCTGCGATTATTCCCTTATTACTGCACTGGTTGAAAGGTGGCAGCCAGAAACGCATATCTTTCACTGAGAATGGGTGAAACGACTCTAACCTTACAAGACATGAAACTCGTGTTTGGAATGGTCGTAGATGGAACTCTCATTCTTCATTCAGGTGCTACTCAGATGTTACCTATTAACAGACAACAAATGTTTGCCAAATTCTTTTTTGAATTGATGGAAATGAAAAAAATCTACACTCACACTCTTTATATAGCACCGTGAATTTTGAAGTTGTTACAAGGAAAACATGGGATCCTACCTTATAAGGTGAACATGAGATCCTACCTTACAAGGTGAGAGTCCATACTCGACTTACAATCAGCCAGTAAAAGGAAATTTATCCCCTCTCTTGTCAGTGGTAAGTTCCATCTTGCAGACACTCCTTCCCTAAGGGAATTGATTCCTTACTTTTTCAGTCAAAGGATAAGATAAGTGACTCCATTTAACATGTAAGGTAAAATCTTTACCTTTCACTTTTTCAGTCAATTTTTCAATCAATAGATAAGGTAAGTGACTCCATTTACCTTATAAGGTAAAATCACGATGGACAAGGTAAACACCTCAATTTACCTTGTCCGTTTTGATATTTTCCATTTTGATATGCCCCTTTGAAATTTTGAATAAAAAGATTTTCCCTTTAGGCTCTGTGTCGCATCCCAAAATAAACCTTAGGTGTGACTGACTCTCGTTATCACCACTTGCCGGGAGAATCAATTTTCCATACATTTACAACGTCCATAAATACTGAGACAAAACATATGCAACTCCAAATACATGAGATAACCATTAACACAAGGTAATTATCCAACAAGATATCACATAACGATTTATGAAAACAACAATAGTTTATATAACAAAACTCTAACCCAAATCCCACACTAAGGCCATGGAGCATCTAAACAGAGTTACATGAATTCAATTTTCGAGCGCGCAAACACAAAGAAAATAAATATAATTTAAAAATAGCTAAATTGGATGACAACCTATACGAACAATGAGAAGGCTCACCTCAACAACGGAATCCACACGTACAGACCATCGCCACTAGTCTCTCCTTCCGCAACAGTGTCGGTAGATATACAAGTAAGGAGAGAGCTATATAGGAAAATAACCCAGTAAGATCATCAACTCTCTACTTTAATACCCCTGAAATAAGTGTCAGAAAATACAAGGCACAACGAAATACATAAATAATATGCACATAATATATCTTATAAGGTAATGCTCAATAAGATCCCAACGGATCTTCTAAAAGGTACTATGTATCTCAACTCAATCAACTCTCACAACTTGTCATAAACGGCAGTGAATATAAAAGGTACTATATATTCAATGCCTTAACGTCACCTCACATATTACCACTAAGTAATCTTCACAAAATACATAACCACGACTAGTCAAATACCACCGATTCTAACAAGTTTACGCTTGTCCCAACACATGGGCTAGGCAGAAAAATATATTTTTTTCTATAAAGCAGGATTGGAAAACAAGCATTAAAGTATAAAGTCTCACTTACCTCACTAATGACAAATTTTCCAACTTTGTAATGCGTAGGACATCAACCAAACAACGACCAATGGGATCAATCTAAATAAAATATTAAATAACAAAATTAATTATGCTATTCAGGGTGAAGTCTCAATATCCCTAACTTTTAAGCTTAGATCTAAATCATAATATTTCACACCTTAACCCATGAATTAAGAATAATCTAACAAGGGAAGGCTGCCAAAACAGGAATTTCAAAATACTAGCCAATGATTTCTCTCATCATTATCCAATCATTGTCTCATCATGAATATTTCCTAATGATTTACTTAAGGTGATAATCATAGAAAATTGAAACAAAATATGTGAGGAAAAAATAGTTTTTTGCCTTAAGTTACATACTCTGTTTCCTTCTTTCTCTGCATTTTTTCACTACCTTATCAACATTAACCAATATTAGTTCCTTCACTTCAGTAGCAGTCAACCTGTCTATGAAATCTCCAATTACAAATTTTTCCCAATACCTCTCAATCATACATAACAGTTTTGTCTTTTCCTTTTTCCCGACAAGAATGTTACCACCATATAAAATTAATTTAGGCAAAAGATAGAAGAAATCTCATACCTGGAAGTTATCTTTACCAAGCTACCTTTCTATGTTGATTTGTTGCCTCCTTCAAAATAATAGGATAAAAAAATAGCTCCAGTGTTTTATTTGTAGTGTTTTAGTTGTGAAACTGAAGGGAAAGGTTAGGCTTTTGTCTTGCTCCCTTTAATTACCTTAGTTAATATTAATAATTGATCATAATTATCAATTAACCCTTCATTAAAATAAAATAATAAGTTGGGCTATTACATTCTCCTCTACTTAAAATAATGTTTGTCCTCGAACGGGTCTAGAATCATACCTAAAGTATCAAATAAGTTAGGATATCTAACTCGCATCTCCTCTTTGGACTCCCAAGCGGCCTCTTCGGTTAGATGATTACGCTATAATACTTTGACTGAATCTAGTTTTTTCGATCTCAACTATCGCTCTTGCCTATCAAGAATAGCTATTGGGCTTTCCTCATAAGTCAGATTCTCATCAAGATCTACATCCTCTAGCTGGATCTTATGACTATAATCACAAACATATCGTCTAAGCATAGACACGTGAAACACAGGATGAACCACAAACAATCTCAGAGGTAAATCAAGCCTATATACCACAAATTTAATTCGGTCCAAGATCTTATAAGGACCAATGTATCTAGGACTCAGCTTACCTTTTCGATCAAATCCCATAACTCCTTTCATGGGAGAAACTTTTAAAAAAACTTTTTCCCCTTTTGCAAACTCCAAATCACAAACCCTCTTATTTGTATAGGACTTCTGCCTGCTTTGTGACGTCTTAAGTCGGTCCCATATCACTGCAACCTTCTCCAATGCTTGTTGAACTAAATCTAGATCTAATAACTGTGCTTCGCCGAACTCGAACCAGCCAACTAATGAATGACACTTGCGACCATATAAAGCCTGATACGATGCCACTTGAATGC
The DNA here is from genome assembly GCA_030864215.1 of Capsicum pubescens. Classification (NCBI taxonomy): domain Eukaryota; kingdom Viridiplantae; phylum Streptophyta; class Magnoliopsida; order Solanales; family Solanaceae; genus Capsicum; species Capsicum pubescens. Next base: position 219,280,366 of record CM061549.1, on the reverse strand, counting down.
TCGACTAGTAGCTATTATTATAAGAAAACTCTGCCAAAAGCAACTGGTCATCCCAATGGACACCAAAATTAATCGCGCAACTCAATGCATGTCCTCCAAGATCTGCATAACTTGTTCAGATTGCCCATCGGTTTGTGGATGAAAAATTTGTACTCAGCTCAACTTGTGAACCCAATGATTTCTGAAAAGATCTCCAGAACTCAATAGTGAATTATGCACCTCGATCGGATATGATTGAAATAGGCATACCATGAAGCCAAACTATCTCCCGAAGGTAAATTTTTGCTAACTATTTTGTGGTATAAGTAACCTGAACTATTATGAAATGGGCAGATTTTGGAAGTCTATCCACTATCACCCAAACTTATTTGTGCTTCCTGAAGGTATTTGGAAACCCCACATCGAAATTTATAGTAATCCTTTCCCACTTCCACTCTAGGATAATCAATTCTTGCATCATTCCGCCAGGATTTTGGTGTTCATATTTGACTTGCTAACAATTTAAACAACTAGTCACATGTTTCAAAATATCAACCTTCATACCTTTCCACTAGTACAATCCGTGCAAGTCTTGATTTCGTAGCACCGGGGTGGATAGAGTATCACGAGCTATGAGCCTCTTCAAGAATTAACTATCTCACATCACCCACAATGGGAACACACAATATCTCATGATGATGTAGCATACTTTCACCATCAATAGTAAAAGACTTAACACCCATATTCTGCACATCTCAAAGACTAGTAAGGTAGGGATCATCATATTGACAAGTCATAACTTACCTAACTAAAGGATGACTGAACCACCATAACTACAAGTAACTTGATAGGCGCCATGTGATCAATTCAAACTCTATGATTGGGTAAAGACTAAATATCCATAACCAAAGGTTGTCTTTCGACGGAAAATCAAGTCAAGCTGCCCATAAAATTCCTACTCAAAGCGTCTGCTACTATATTTATCTTCCCAAGATGATACAAAATGTTGAGATCATAATCTTTAAGTAACTCTAACAACCGTCGTTGTCTCAGATTCAGATCTCTTTGCTTGAATAAGTATGGCAGACTTTTGTGATCAGTGTAAATTTTACATGGCTCACCATAAAATAATGACGCTAGATCTTGAGTGCAAATACAATCACGGTCAATTTCAAGTTGTGAATTGTATAATTCTTCTGACGGACCTTTAGCTGTCGAGAAGCATATGCCACTACTTTACCATTCTGTATTAAAACACAACCCAATCTAATTCGAGATGCATCACAATAAATAGTGAAACCACCCGTTGCCATAAGTAAAGTCAAAATTGGAGCCAAAATTAATGTCATCTTTAATTTCTGAAAGCTTTCTTGACATTCGTTTGACCACTGAAAAACCACATATTTTTTAGTTAAGCAAGTTAATGGGGAGGCTACCTTCGAGAAACCCTCTACAAATATCCAATAATAATTAGTTATTCCCAAGAAGCTACGTATCTCTGTAACAGTACTAGGTCGAGGCCAATCTAACTACTTCAATCTTCTTTAGATCAACATGAATCCCATCTCATTACACCACATGCCCCAAAAAGGAAACCATGTCCAACCAAAACTCACATTTTAAGAACTTGTCATACAACTTTTGTTCTCTAAGTGTTTACAATACAATTCTCAAGTGTTGTCCATGTTCTGCCTCACCTCAAGAATAGACAAAAATATCATTAATGAAAACAATCACAAAATGGTCTAAGTATGGCTTGAATACCATGTTCATGAGGTCCATAAATATTGCAGGTGCATTAGTCAGTGCAAAAGACATCACTAAAAACTCAAAATGCCCACACCTCGTTCGAAAAGCTGTCTTAGTGATATCTTCGACCTTGATTCTCAACTGATGATAACCCGATCTTAAGTCAATTTTAGAAAAGTGAGTATCACCCTGTAACTGATCAAATAGATCATCAATACGAGGTAAGGGATATTTATTCTTGGTTGTTGGATTATTTAACTATCTGTAGTCAATGCACATCCTCATCGTGCCATCATTCTTTTCCACAAATAGCATAGGTAGACCCCAAGGTGACACGCTAGTCCTGATGAATCCCTTATCAAGTAAATCTTAGAGTTGAACTTTCAATTCTCTCAACTTAGTTGGATCCATATGGTAAGGTGGAATAGATATAGGTTAAGTCCCTGGCACTAGTCAATGCTGAACTCAATTTCTCTCGTCGAAGGTAGCCCAAGCAAATCATCTGGAAGCACATCAATAAATTATCAAACAATGGGAACATTGTCAATGGAAACTTTCTCTGCTCAAGTGTGATGAACGGAGCAATAAAACCCAAACAACAATGGTTAATCACTTGGCGGGCTTTTAAATAAGATATTATCTTTCCCTAAGTCATAGGAGTCATATCTTTCCACACTAAAGGTGATTCTCCGGGAATATCAAAATGTATAATCTTAGCATAACAATCAACCAAAGCGTAACATGACGCCAACCAATCCATACCCTTAATCACATCAAAGTCGGTCATTGAAAATAAAAGTAGATCAACTATATTGTCCTTACCCTGGACAGATATCACACAATCTCTATAAATTTTATTCATTGATAAGGTCTCCTCCACCAGGGTCGTAACAATAAATGTCTCAATAAGAGTCTCAATCCTTCTTTCTAAGAATAAAGCAAAATGTAGAGACACGTACGAGTACGTAAAACCAGGATCAATAAGAGCATATGCCTCATGAGAATTTACAGTGATAATACATGTGACTACTTCATTAGATTCATCTATGTCATGTCTATCCATAACAAAAAATCTTGGTGGTCCACCTGCTGTCTGAGAACCCAAATATCCTGTCGACCCTATCCACGAGCACCCTATAGAGCGATCACCTGAGTAGTAGCTTGACTAGAACCAGAAGCTCCCTTAGGACAAAATTTAGCGATACACCCTCTTTCACCACAAGTATAACAAGTACCACCAACTCCAAAACTACACCCACTATGATTCCTATCACAATTAGAACATTTTGGATGTTGTTCGGACTGAAAGGAATCACTACCCTTTCTATGTATCTGTTGTGACCCTGTCTAGCTGGATAACTATTCTTTAAAGACTGGCCAACTGACTCTAACTGTGTAGGCCTAGACTGTCTACTATGAAGACCACTTTTGCTCCTAGATGGAGCACCACTAAACCCACTTGAGTTACATGCCTTTTTGTTTTCTCTATTAATTCTTTCCATCTCATAATAAGACTCAGAATGGAGAGCAGTGTCAACCACCTCAGCATAAGATCCACCATGCATATCCCGTATCACAAGACCAAGATAACGAGCCTTAGTTCAATCCATAAATTATCTCACTTTCTTTCTTAGGTCCGCAACCAAAAATGGAACATACCTGGATAACTTAGTGAACGTAGCTTCATACTCATTAACTGTCATAGATCCTTGTCTCGAGTCATTAAACTAGCGTCTCATGTCTATTATTTTCTCAATGGAATAAATTTGTCCTTAAACATGGCTAAAAACTCTGACTAAGTGATCGGTAGTAGCCCTGTTTGTCTGCCCCTCAAAATGGAAGTCCACCATGCCTCGGGAGACCCTGAGAACATAAAAGTGGTAAATTCTATACCACGAGTCTCCTTCAATCCAAAAATAGTCAGTATATTCTCATAGCGATAAATAAACTTTTGAAGCTCAATAGTAGATGGTGTAGTATCAAACTTTGGTGGCTTAAGATCCATGAAATTCTTAAGATCCTTGGGTTGCACACAACTGTAACCAAATGACCAACTGGTTGAGGTATCTACGTCTACAAAGTAGCCTGAGGAGCTGGAACTCAACCCTGATTAGGCATCAATGCCTCAAGTACATTTAACAATCCCTCTGCTTCTGCAGGCAATGCAACAGTAGGTATAGTAACTGGCACTACAGTTGGAGCCTCTCGATCACCCTGATCTTGCACTTACTCAAAAACAAGAACTTGGGGTTGGCCCCCATTTCCTACTCCAAGCTGAGGATCGGTCTGTGTCCTGGTTCGAGGCCTAGTCGGATGAGATCCAACTCGAGCAGCACCACGGGTAGAATCGTGTCCAACACCACGTACAGTAGGTGAATTGGATCGACTAGTGGAGGAACAACCATGTCTCTTAACCATTTGTGAAACAATATTTAAAGGTTAGACTTAATTCAACTCAACGCATGAATAATGAATACAACAACAACAACATACCTAGTGTATTCCCACCTAGTGGGGTCTAGGGAGGGTAAAGTGATACAAGAAAACCAAGGAACACACGGAATTATCTCAAAACAGTCCAATCACACTCCAAAAAATAGTCCACAAATTCAAAGAATCAAGGACCCTTTTGAAGACCACTCTCGGATTCAAGAATAAAATACAAGAAGGACAATATAACTAGGTGTTTGACACCTTTTGCAGCCAACAACAAACTAAGTTAACAACACAAGATGAAACAACAATGAGAAGAACAACAACAAAAACAAAATGGCTTCACAATACAAGATACAAAACGGATACAAGATTACAAAAGAAAAAGGATAGATAGATAGATAGACCACATGAAGGTATAATGTTAAGAACCCAAGAATGGTAACTCTTGTACCCTTAACACTACACAAAACAATAAACCTATCTCTTACAAAGACACAAGATCGGAATCCACCTCCCAAGCATCAATGTTTCCAATCAAATGCAAACACAAGTGATTCTACACTTGTCTAAGCCCTAATTTCGGTTTTGGGTGCCTCAAGGAAAGAGGACTTGTGTTTATTTGTCTTGTAAGACTTACAAATTCATTCATAAACTAAGTAAATAAAACCCTACATTGTTCTTTATATAGCTATTACAAGATATAAGTTAAAATGATCAAAAGGGCCTTCAAAGAGTGGGTTGCCCATCAAATGTAAGTTATGGGCTGATTTTGGTGTGTTTTGGGCCTCATGTACACTTCAATTGCACACACCAAGTCTCGGGACCAACGCGCACCATATTCGTGATTATTCTTGTATCATCCTTTCCATCTTGAGAGAAATTTGCCCACAAATTCATGACTTTATCTCGTTCAATTGGACACTTCAAAAGAAACCACTCAAAACAGTCCGTAAAATATGAAGAGCCCGATAGCTCAATAATAATAAGGGACGTATCAAAGACGAGCTAAAAACATCCCACAAGAGATGCACAAAAAATAGTCCATAAGCTAGCCAAACCCGAGAGCATAATGACAAAAAGTCTCAGATCCAACATCTTCATTTTGACCCTCGGCTTCCTCTCTCTCTTGAGATTAGCCTTCAATCTCATCCGAATCAAGTCTCCTTCTATCATATAAGAATCATCGTAGACTCTATATCCTTAGTGTCTCTCTCTACCATGTTCCTCTACTTGGATGTGTTGGTTTTGGAAAAGAGAAGTTTCGGTTGAGAGGCTCGATTTGGTAACGTGGAGCTTCGGTTGTGGAGCTTGGATGGGAGAAAATTGGCTTCCAAGTACTACTTGTTGGAATTGATCAACTTGCGGGGGAAGTGGTCTATCTTGTTCTCGATTTTGAGGGTTATTTGGAGCTTGGCTTGTGGCATTATGTTGTGGTCTTGGAGGATTGGTTATTGGAAGTAAATTTTTGGGAGTAAAAGCATGGGAGTTCCTTCGACTCTCTATTTGATCCAACCTCTCACTCATAGTTACCACATCCGAGTCAATTTTTCAAGCCCCACATTTGCCCTAGCAAGGTCTTGGGACAAAGCATCAAGGAGGGCCAATATGATTTCCATTATGCCCAAGAAGTTACCTACAAAACAATAAACAAGTTAGATGTACAAGAATGGTCCTCACACTCCCTCTCTATTGTTTTATCTCTCGGATTTTTTTTTACTTTGGTCTCACAAGTGTCGTAACCTTGCTTGTACTATGTGAGGCATTGAGAGGTGGACCAAATATTATAATGACTCAAAAGAATAAGACACACAAAGGAACGTATACACGAAGGACGGTTTCAAAACTAACTTACAATCTAGTACTAGCTTTTAAGTTAGTAATGGAATCAACAAATGAAACTAATGGAACAACACAATGAAACTAAAAGATCAAAATTTGAGCCAAAATTATTGTGTGAACAGTGTATATGGTGATATGGCGGTCCACGTGGTAGTCCACTAGTGGTTCGGTTCTTGACAAATTTTAATTTCACAATTTGGACTTTGGTGGAAATTGTTCAATGGAGGGAAATACAAACTAGTCTTTGGAGCTCCTTTTTCAATTCAAATTTCAAGACTTAAAAGTCTTTGACTAGACTTGTACTTCTCCTTAAAACATGGACTCTTGTTTTATGAAAAAATGTTGAGATGTGATGTAAAGTCTTTTTGGTGGTTGGGGGTCTTTCAAGATTCAACAAATACTACACCTTGTCTTTCACCTTTTTAAGATCTAAGTTCACTTTAATATTAACAAGGTGATGAATATGGTGAAGAACTTTAAGAACACAACAACCACAACAAGAACAACCAACAACAATCACCTAAGAACAACAAGTCCACCACAACAAGGTCAATAATCTCACGGCCAAGACCACAAGGATAGCAACAACAATCGGCTAAGTCCCCTTAGTGTTGTGTTTTCGATTTTACAAAAGGTGAAGGTTGTGATGAACAAAAAGAAAACAACAACAATCTTTAAAGATCTACAACAACACCACAACACAAGGCCTTCAACTCGGTCAAGGCTAGAACAACAACAACATCCAATCGGCCACACTTTGTTCACAACAACAATATTAACAATTCAAGCTCAAGTTTGGATCGACTCAAAGTGTTACTGAGGAACAAAACTAACACTACAAACACACAATACAAGTAAAATACTCCTAGACCTAGACTCGAGAACAAATCTTGGCCAAGAACACGATTTCGGCCAAGACAACAACAATGGTCAGATTGCAATTTTTCTGAAATTTTCAGCTTTTCAACAATTTTTTTTTTATTTTCTAACAAGCAAGCCCAAGATTGATCTTGTAGGAACAAGATCAAGCCATGCTTTGATACCAAATGATACAATAAAACCAAGGAACACACGAAATTGGCTCAAAATAGTCCAAACACACTCCAAAAAATAGTCCACTAATTCAAAGAATCGAGGACCTTTTTGAAGACCACTCTCAGATTCAAGAATAAAATACAAGAAGGACAATATAACTAGGTGTTTGACACCTTTTCCAGACAACAACAAACTAAGTTAACAACACAAGATGAAACAACAATGAGAAGAACAACAACAATAACAAAACGGCTTCACAATACAAGATACAAAACGGATACAAGATTACAAAAGAAAAAGGATAGATAGATAGACCACATGAAGGTATAATGTTAAGAACCCAAGAATGGTAACTCTTGGACACACAACAATAAACCTATCTCTTACAAAGATACAAGATCGGAATCCACCTTCCAAGCATCAATGTTTCCAAGCAAATGCAAACACAAGTGATTTTACACGTGTCTAAGCCCTAATTTCGGTTTTGGGTACCTCAAGGAAAGAGGACTTGTGTTTCTTTGTCTTGTAAGACTTACAACTTCATTCATAAACTAAGTAAATAAAACCCTACATTGTTCTTTATATAGCTATTACAAGATATAAGTTAAAATGACCAAAAGGGCCTTCAAAGAGTGGGTTGCCCATCAAGTGTAAGTTATGGGCTGATTTTAGTGTGTTTTGGGCCTCTTCTACACTTCAATTGCACACACCAAGTCTCGGGACCAATGCGCACCATATTCGTGATTATTCTTGTATCATAGAGTATACGCAGACCATGCCAATACCTCAAGAGAAGTAGAGAGGTTATTTCCGATAGACCCCTGGCTTAGGACCAATAACAGTATAATCAATACAAAAAGTAAGCGCATATAAACTAGTATAGTACACAAAATAAACTAACAGTATAACAAACACAAAAGATAAGTGCATAATAAACTAATACGGGATGCAAAAAAAGCCAACATCACTAGCCTCATAAACTACAGCCACAACACTACGAACCAGAAACTCAAACCCAAAGAAGCACTCCTCTATTACTACCGCTACGCTCCCACCCCCTAACCCTCTACCCTAATCCGCGTCCTTCACACCTTCTTATCAAGGGTCATGTCCTCTGTAAGCTGTAATTGCTCCATATCATGCCTAATTACCTCCCTCTAATATTTATTCGGTCTACCTCTAGCCCGCCTAAAACCATCCATAGCCAGAGTCTCACACCTCCGCACTGGAGCATCAGGGCCCCTCCTTATCACATGCCCGAACCAACTAGCCTCACTTCTCGCAACTTATCCTCCACCGAGGAAACTCCCACCTTCTCCCGAATAATCTCATTCCTTACCCTATTTTTCCTGGTATGTCCACACATCCATCGCAACATTCGCATCTCTGCCACCTTCACCTTTTGGATATGGGAGTTCTTAATTGGCCAACACTCCGCTCCATACAACATAGCCATTCGGACTACCACTCTGTAGAACTTACCTTTAAGCTTCGGGGGCACCTTTTTATCACAAAGGACTCCCGAAGCGAGCCTTCACTTCAACCACCCTGCCCCAATATGATGCGTGACATCCTCGACAATCTTACCATTACCCTGAATTATGGAGCCCAGATACTTGAAACTCTCCCTCTTCTGGATGGCTTGAGAGTCTAGCTTCACAACCACTCTATCTTCTTACGATATATCACTGAACTTACACTCCAAGTACTCTTGGTTCTACTTAACCAAAAACCTTTAGATACAAGCGTCTGTCTCCAATCTCCAACTTATCATTAACTCCACCCCGAGTCTCGTCGATCAGAACCACATCATCTGCAAATAACATACAACAAGGCACCTCCATGACCCAGGACCTAAAGCCTAGGCTCTGATATCAACATTGTCACATCCCAAAATAACCCTTAGGCATGACTAGCTCCCGCTATCACCACTTTCCAGGAGAACTAATTTTTCATACATTCAGAATGTCTATAAATACTGAGATAAAACATATGCAACTCCAAATGCATGAAATAACCATTAACACAAGGTAATTATCCAACAAGATATCGCATAGTGATTAATGAAAACAACGATAGTTTAGATAACAAATCTCTAACCCAAATCCCACACTAAGACCATGGAGAATCTAAATAGGGTTACATGAATTCAACTTTCGATCATGCAAAACCAAAGAAAAGAAATATAATATAAAAATAGCTAAAGCTGGATGATAGCCTCCACGAACAATGTGAAGGCTCACCTCAACAATGAAATCCACACGTACAGACCGTCAGCCACTAATCTCTCCTTCTGCAACAATTTTTGTAGATATACAAGTAAAGAGTGAGCTATATATAAATATAACCTAGTAAGATCCTCAAATCGCTACTTTAATACCCATGGAACAAGTGTCAAAAAATGCAAGGTACAATAAAAGACATAAATAATATGCACACGATATCTCTTATAAGGTAATGCTCAATAAGATCTAGACGGAAGTTCCAAAACCTACTTTGTATCTCAACTCAATCAACTCTCACGGCTTGTCATAAATGACAATGAAGGTGATCAGCCTAGCACCCTGACAATTCCACGACCGCATATTTAATGCCCCAAAAGTCTACTACGACAGCATGTACACGCCCCTAACATATTAAGGTAGCATTAAGTATGCCCATAACATATTACAACAGCTATGTATGACCCTAGAGAATATAACAAAACAAGAAAATATATTCAATGCCCTAACATCACGTCACATATTACCAGTAAGTAATTCTCACTACACTTCACAAAATACATAACCACACTAGTCAAAGACCATCGACTCTACCAAGTTCACGCTTGTCCCAACACAATGACTAGGCAAAAAAATATTTTTTTTATAAAGCAGGTTTGAAAAGAAAGCATCAAAGTTTAAAGTCTCACTTACCTTGCTAATGACAAATTCCCCAACTTTGCAATGTGTAGGACATCAACCAAACAACGACCAATGGGATCAATCTAAAAAAAATATTAAATAACAAAATCAATTATGCTATCCGGGATCAAGTCTCAATATCCCTAACTTTTAAGTTTAGAGCTAAATCTTAATATTTCACACCTTAACCCATGAATTAAGAATAATCTAACAAGGAAAGGCTGTCAAAACAGGAATTTCAAAATACTGGCCAATGATATCTCTCATCACTATCCAATCATTATTTCATCATAAATGTTCTTTAATGGTTTGCTTAAAGTGATACCCATAGAAAATTGAAACAGCATATATGAGAAAAAATTGGTTTTGTGACCGAAGTTATATACTTTGTTTCCTTCTTTCTCTGTATTTTCCCACTACCTTATCAATATTAACCAATGTTAATTCCTTCACTTTAGTAGCAGTCAACACACCCATAAAATCTCCAATTATAAATTTTGCCCAGTACCTCTCGATCATACATACAACAACAACAAACCCAGTGTATTCCCACAAAGTGAGGTCTGGGAGGGTAAAATGTACGCAGTCCATACCGCTACCTCTGAAGAAGTAGAGAGGCTATTTTTTATAGACCCCCGGCTCAGAATAGAGAATAGTACACAAGGTCGTAGTGAAATATGAAGCAGGATGGATAACATAACAGAAATAAGGAATAAGAAATAATAAAATAGATATCAGAGAAATACGAAATAATTGAAATACGAGCAATTCGAAATAAGAAATAAGAGATAGGACACCCACCTTGTAGTAACATACACTCACAAACCAAAGACACCTACCACACCCAAACTCTCCTGACTAGAGGCTCCTATTAATGGACACAGTCCTAGGATTATTAAGTCGGCTACATAAGATCTCTCCTAACACCTTTCTATAACCCACACACTCACACTAGCCTTCTACCCTTATCCGCGACCTCCACACCTTCCTATCTAGGGGCATGTCCTCTATAAGCTGTAGTTGCTCCATGTCATGTCTAATCACCTCCCTCCAGAATTTTTGTTTAGCCTACCTCTACTCCTTCTAAATCCATCCAAAGCTAGCCTCTCACACCTACGAATGAGGCATCCATTCCTCTCTTCATCACATGCCCAAACCATCTCAGCCTTTCTTCTCGCATCTTGTCCTCCACCGAAGAAACTCTCATATTCTCCCTGATAGTCTCATTCCTAACTCTATCCCCTATAGTAATTCCACGCATCCAATGCAATATTCTCATTTCCGCCACCTTCAATCGTTGAATGTGGGAGTTCTTGACTGGCCAACACTCTGCTCCATACAGCATGGTCGGACGGACTGCCACTCTGTAGAATTTTTCTTTAAGCTTAAGGGGCACCTTCTTATCATACAACACTCCCGAAGCGAGCCTCCACTTCATCCAACCTACTCCAGTACGTTTAGAGACATCCTCATCAATCTCACCATTCTCCTGAATTATAAACCCAAGATACTTAAACTATTCCTCTTACAAACATCCTGGGAATCCAACCTCACCACCACATCGTCCTCCTGAATCGATTCACTATACTTGCATTCCATATACTCCATCTTGACCTACTCAGCCTGAACCCCTTAGATTCAAGGGTTTATCTCCAAACCTCCAGTCTTTCATTCACACCCTTTCGTGTCTCATCAATCAGCACTACATCATCCGTAAATAGCATATACTAAGACACCTCACCTTGAATATTCCGCGTCAACACGTCCATCACCAACGCAAACAGAAATGGGCTAAGATTCGATCCCTGATGCAACTCTGTCTCAACCAAAAAATGCCCTGAGTCTCCTCCTGTCGTCCTTACCCGAGTCTTTCCTCCATCGTACATGTCCTTAATAGCTCTGATGTACGCCACCGGAACCCCTCTCACCTCCAAGCATCTCCAAAGAACCTCCCTAGGGACTTTGTCATACGCCTTCTCCAGGTCGATGAACACTATGTGCAAATCCCTTTTTCTTTCCCTATACTGGTCCACCAATCTCCTCACCAGGTGGATTGCCTCTGTCATCAAGTGACCAGGTATAAAACCAAACTGATTCTCCGAAATGGACATGTTCCTTCTCAATCTCTGCTCAACTACCCTCTCTCAAATCTTCATAGTGTGACTCAATAGCTTAATACCCCTATAGTTGTTGCAACTCTGAATGCCACCCTTGTTTTTATATAACGGATTCATCGTACTCTATCTCCAAACCTTAGGCATTCTCGCAGTCTTGAAAATGTCGTTAAACAAATCAGTCAACCACCTTAAACCTGTTTCACCAGTATACTTACAAAAATCCATCAGAATCTCGTCAGGCCCCATCGCCCTACCCCTACGCATCCTACGAATAGCCTCTCTGACCTCCTCAACCTTAAAATATCTACAGTAACTGAAATCATGGCTCTCCTTCGATCGCTCTATCTCCCCTAACTCATTACCTTTATCCCCCTCCTCATTTAAAAGTCTATGATAATACTCCTGCTACCTCTTCTTAATGTGAACATCCTCCACCAAAACTATACCATCCTCCCCTTTAATGTACTTTACTTGATTGAGGTCACGACCCTTTCTCTCTCTAGCCTTATCCAGCCTATACAACCTTTTTCCCCCGCCTTTCTCCTCTAACCCCACATACAAACTCTCAAACGCTATTGTCTTAGCAGCCATAACTGTTAACTTAGCCTCCTTCCTTGCTACTTTTTAAACTTCCATATTCACCCATTTCTCTTCTTCATCTTTACTCTCAATCAACTTAACATATGCCCCCTTCTTAATCTCTACTTTTTTCTTAACTTCTTCATTCCACCACCAGTCCCCCTTATGTCGACCTGCCCGACCCCTCGAAACACCTAACACCTCTCTAGCCATCTCCGTGATGCAACTGGAAGCCTTATGTCACACGTCATCCATGTCCCCCTAATACTTCCACACCCCCAATCCCGTCACCTTCTCTCTTATCTCCCACATACTAACTGGCATCAAGCCATCCCACTTAATTCTGGGTCAACCCTCACCGACCCTACTCTTTCTGCTCTTCTTGATAATCAAGTCAATTACCAAAAGCCTGTGTTGGGTCGAAAGGTGCTCACTCGGAATGAGTTTAAAGTCCTTACATAAAACTCCATCCCCTTTTCTAAGCAGAAGAAAGTCAATCTGAGTCTTGGCTAACGCGTTTCGAAAGGAATCTTCGAAAAACTTGAATTCACTACCACCAGCCCAAAGGCCCTCGCAAAATCCAACAGAGTAGCCCCCTCACCATTTCTATCGCCAAAACCAAAACCTTCATGCACATCGTCATAACCTCCCGATAAAACCCCAATGTGCCCATTGAAGTCCCCCACTATGACAATCTTCTCTGAGCTAGGTACGCTTCTCACCACCTTGTCCAAAGTCTCCCAAAATCTCGCTTTCACCTTCTTTTCCAAGTCCACCTGTGACGCATAAACACTACACATATGCAATGAAAACCCCCCCAATGACCAACTTAATCGTCATCAGCCTATCACTGACTCTCTTAACCTTCACTACCTGCTTTCTAAGCTCCTCATCCACTAAGATGCCCACTTCATTCCGACGCCTCTCACTCCTTGAGTACTATAGCTTGTACCCATCCATATCCCTAGCCTTAAACCCTACCCACTTAGTCTCCTGAACACACGCAATAATAATCCTCCTCTTCTTAAGAATCTTCACCAGCTCTACGGACTTACACTGGAGGGTCCCTATGTTCCAAGACCCTACCCTCAATCTATCTTTTCTCGTCGCTCGCCTACCTCTTCCACCCCTCACCGAACCATCCCTAACACCAGACCTAGACCCAACATCCCTCTGCCCGCCCCTCTTCACCCCCTTCCAAAATAGCCCCCAACCCACTCGGACATGACCCTATTCCATCAACAACCCCTACAGCCACTACTCAATAATCGAAACAAAGCCCCAAACCGACCAACAAACAGATAAACAAATAAACAGATAAAGAATTAGTAGGAAAGCAGTAGGAAAAAATAGCAGGCACGTACAAAAATACACTATCAGGCCTAGCAGCTAGAACAACACAACAATATTTACTACTAAGCGAACCAGGCACAGCTATAATCACAAAAAATAGAAAAGAAAAAATTCAAAGAAACTAGACTGTAAAGAACAACTAAATAATAAAGTTCGAATGTCGCCGGGGTACTCCTGCGCGTGCTGGTACGATAATTTTGATGTCAAAATTGGTTGCCAGAATAGAGTCGCCGGAAAGAGGTCGTCGGTGCGTCACCAGAATATCACCGGAGCTTCTTCTTGGTGTTTTCGGAAGCTGGTCACCGGTTGACGTCGTACCAACTGTTTTAAACCGGTTTTGACCGGTGCTGAACACTTCTGCCGTCGCCGGAGTCAAGCCAGCAAAAATCCTAATTCTGCCGGCGATAGCAGTGACGAGAGGGCAAAACAAATTATGGAGAGAGAGAAATGAGGGAGATAGAGTGGCCCTTACCTGTTGTCGGTGCGTCTACGATGTCGCCGACATCGACGTCGGCCGATCAGTCATAGAACGTTTTAAATATGAACGTTAAAAAAAAGAAAAGAGAAGAGAGACAAAAGAAATAAAGCTCAAGGACCGACTGCCAAATTTTGAATACCTAGAAAAAGAATCCTCTCGATCATACATAACAGTTTTTTTTTCTTTTTCTTTTTTTTCGACAAGAACGTTACCACCATGTAAAATTAATTTAGGCGAAAGATAGAATCAATCTCATACCTGGCCGTTATCCTTACCAAGCGACCTTTCTACGTTGTTTTGTTACCTCCTCCAAAATAATGGGATATAAAAATAGCTCTAATGTTCTATTTGTAGTGTTTTAGTCGTGAAAATGAAGGAAATGTTAGGTTTTTGGCTTGTTCCCTTTAATTTCCTTAATTAATATTAATAATTGATTATAATTATCAATTGACCCTTCATTAAAAAAAAAATAAGTTGGGTTATTACACTCCGGACTCAAACTTATAGAGTGAAATTAGATCATAGTTAAAGATACTTTGATCTGTAAATTTTCTTTAAAAAATATGCAGGGATAAAAATTAAATATCACCCCAAAGACCATGGTTATCCAAGGGTCTGAGCTAGTGATCAATGAAGTGAGTTAAGCTCCATAAGGTCTTACATTCAATTCCAGAAAAGACAAAACACTAGGTTATTGTTTTCCATCTAATCTAGCCTTGGTGGACAGAATTACCTAGTACCTGTTACTGGTGAGAGATGATAGATATCTCGTGAAATTTGTTAAGATGCGCAACGTAATACCCGAAAATGGCCCTTATCTCCGACAATATCACTATTGTTTTTTTTTTAAATTCCTACTTCAAATGTTTGTCACGCTGCCTCACCTCAACTTATACATACATACATACATACATACATACATACATATATATATATATATATATATACTAGTTTAGTTGTACGCGTCTCGCGCATGTACCCCACTTTAATGAGTTCAAACATTGCACTAAATAGAAAATTTATTTAAATAATAAAGACAAATACAATAATTAAATTCAACATCTTTTGAATATGTAAAGATGAAAAATTTATTTAATTAAACCTAGCCTTTACCAAAAAATCTACCACCTGTAAACTGCAACAAAACAATACGATAATAAAGACAATAAAACAATACAATTAAACCTTTACACAAAACTTTTCTCAAGGTTGTCCAACACTCATTTAATACCTGTAAACTCTAATAAAATAATACTATAATAGAGATATCAAAATAATATAACTAAACCTAACCTTTACACAAAAAAAATTCTCAAAGCAGAGATATCAAAATAATGCAATCAAACCTAACCTTTACCTAAAAGAATTCTTCAAAGCCAACCGACATTTATCTAGCACCTATAAACTACAACAAAATAATACGATAAAAGAGATCTCAAAACAATACAATTAAACTTAAATTTTACACACAAAAATTCCTCCAAGCCGATGGACATTCATGTACAACCTGTAAACTACCATAAAATAATAAACTAATAAAAATATTAAGACAATACAATTAAACCTAACATTTACACAAGAAATTCCTCAAAGTCAATTGACATTCATCTACGACCTATAAACTACAACAAAATAATACAATAGTGATCACAAATCTTCGATTTTGATAAAAATAGTTCTTGTCAGAGCGAATATTTTGACCCTAAAGAATAACTTGGATGAAACAAAGAAGATATCTATATACACACGTTGAATTCTATTATATTAAAAAACAGTAACAAAGTTAAGGGTTAAAAAGTTAAGCATTCACCAATCTAGACATGCAACTAAACCAAGTTAGATGGGCATGCCACATTATTTTAAATACACGAATTTGAAACATACCTCCTTTGTTTAATTAAGTTGTAAAAAAAAAAATTCATGCAAGAGCCTGTTCTCCATCCTTCAGAGTGTGGACTGATTTATTGGTTGCTGCAGATTGGATATCTTGTGACCGCATGAGTTTGATAGTGTAATAGTTTAACGTGCATCTAAATATCCATAGAAGTAATTCCTTAATAGAATTCTATTTTACGAGTATTTTTCTAATTGATCAATAGAAAGGAAAATATTAATTAATTTTCTTCCATATATTTTAGGAGTCTCGTATATTCTAGGAGTCTAGTTAATATAATAAAAATAATTAAAGAATAAATTTAAAAAAATAGTGAAAAAACAGTTTTGTCTAAAGGACAGTCTTTTAATGAAGGGCAAAAAGTTCAAATCACTTTTCTAAGGGTCTTCACACTTTTAATATATTATAGATATAAATATATATAATATTGTTAATTTCTTGATACATTTTTTGTATTACAGATGGTGATATATCTGAGTGATAAATTTGCTATCAGTATATTGGTGATAGATATGAGTAATACATTTGTTGTCAAAATACTGATGATACATATGGAAGATACTTTTTAATGATAATTCATATTTTTGATTCATTTATAAATGTTTGATACATTTAACATATGTAAACTATTTATTTTTGTGTGAGATAGAATTTTGAATTGATATTGAGTAATTTTTATCAAATATATCATTATGATACATCTATGATACATCTGGAACCAGATATATTTATGCCACAATTTACGCGTGATTTACTCATTCCTTCTGTCTTCCCTGACCTCCATCTTCAACTAGAAAGCGATTTAAGGAATGCCCAATCGTAATAATTGAAAATCAGTTACTTCCTTATTTAATTAACCACTCAATTATAAATGTATCACAATACATATGTATGAAGGCTAAAGATATGTATCACAAAAACTAAAATCCGAAATATCTTGTAATTTAACAAAGTTACAGTAAAAAAATGTTACAATCCATTAAAGATTCGGAATTTATGTAAGTTAAACCATTAACTAACAGTAAGCATCCGAGATTTCGAAGGAGGCATAAACACAAAGGAAACGAGTTTCAATTACTTTTTAAAGATTGCATTTTAACTCTTTCTTGCAACAATTCTCCAAGAGGCAGCCAAAAGATTTTCAACAAACCGAAATGTTTTTAAATGTTGAACCCAAAGATTGTCCTAGCCAAATAAGCTTGGTAGGAAAAATTCTACATTTACACACTGCATTATGAATAATTTTAAGGTAAAACTGATTTAACCATAAGAATCCGACAAGAGTGTCAATACTTATAGGAGCTGCATTTGAAAGGAACACAATTTCACGCTATATTCCGCATCTTCCACAATCCTCTGAGAGCACCGAGTATTTCATCGATATAAATCTTTATCTAACGAGAACCAAGAAAATTATTTGCTTTATCAGGGACACAAACCACACCTCACCAAGATGTTAAAATGACGATCCAAATTTAACAAAGCTGTATCAACACTTCATCAATTTCCTGACAATGATGTCTCTGATAAAAAGTGGAAGATGGTACATAATTGCAGCAAGAGTAGACATATGGCCAATAGAAAACCAAGTTGGAGGTTTCTCCTTCAGCACCGCGTTGACAGTCCTCTTTGCAAATTCTTCTGCAGGAGTTGATTTTGGGCCTTGAGAGAAATGTGCTCGTGCCCGGATTGGTTCTTCAAATTTCTTGTACAACTTCCACTCTGGCATTTGACTGTAACTGACAATGGCAGTGTCTCCAATTTTCGACGTCACAGCTCCAGGGACAACAGTGATGACATCAACGCCAAAAGGCTTAAGTTCCAGTCTACATATAGGGCATAGTAGAGCAATAAGGACTACCACCATAAAAAAACGTACATACGCCATTCCGAGAAGAGAGTATGTAAGCAGTGGCAGATCCAAGATTTTCACTAGGGGGTTCGAAAAATAAAAATATAAATGTGTGAGTAAGCCAACAAAGCACAACTTCAAGAGATGCAATACATAGTCAATAGATACAAAAAGTTAGTTTTGTCACAAAGTACTTCAAAATTCAAACTAAGGAATAATTTGAAAAAAAGAGACTCATTTGCTATTTGAAACTTTTTCCGCAAAAAAAGCTCTTTTGGGATTTGGGTCAAAATAATGTTGATTGTTGTACGTAAATAATGTTGGTTGCAGCTAAGAGTTAAAAATACATGGGCCATAGCGGGGTTTGAAACTGGGACCACCCATGGGTTCAAAAGGGACGCCCTAAAACAGCTGAGCTAACTTTTGTTGTTGGTTCAAGAGGTTCACAATTAATACAAGTACACATATACAGAATCTCTACCCTATATATAGTGTAATTTTTTGCCGAGGGGGTTCAGGTGACCCCCCTGGCTTCCTCCTAGGTCCCTTCCTGCATGTAAGTTTGTAGAATAATTGATCCATGCAGAAGCTTTGGTTATTGGAGTAAAGCAGCTTTGACAGGCATTTCTTGAACTCAGTCTTCTCTTAAAACCTAGAGTCAGTTAAGAAAAAGAATAACTTAGTGATGAATGAAGCATATCCCGACAACTAGCATCATTCAATCACCGGCTTGCAGAAAGGTTCATAAGCCGGTAACATCTGTGATGCTATATAAATTGACATCCTAAGTTTTGAGAACTATAATACTAGTATCACAACTTGGAATTGGGTATTCAAGCTGACAAGGTCTTACTGGTAGATGCTACATAAGCGAACATTCTTATTTTGAGCTAGAACTCCTTTATCTACTCAATAACATTTTCAATTTAATCTTGTTCTTCTTTTTCCCTTAACTGTGTCTGTCATAATTATAGAATAGAGATTCACAATGGGAAGATTAGAGTATTGCCATAGAACCCTAACTTTGCACAGATCTTTAAGCATCCCATTCACCAGCACCCTCTGGTTGATTGAAGTGGTATGAAGTTGCTTGAACCTAGCGCTCGGGAGGTTGTGCTCGACCGAAAGGGTAAGGGCAAGAATACTTGGCTGGATGTAGTTCAGAATCGATGTAATTGAGACAACTAAGTAGAGGGTAGGAAGATGTGAGACTAGCGAAAGGTCGTTATACTGGGCCAAAGGTGGTTACAGGGCAAAATCTATTCCCCACTAGACGTGCATCTTTAGGGCGATATCATCTTGAAGATGGATGCGACGGGAAGAAGTGACATTT
Source organism: Capsicum pubescens (assembly GCA_030864215.1). NCBI lineage: Eukaryota > Viridiplantae > Streptophyta > Magnoliopsida > Solanales > Solanaceae > Capsicum > Capsicum pubescens. The sequence goes on along the minus strand of CM061549.1, from coordinate 219,260,819 downwards.
GGAAGTGTTGCTGACTTAACATTTAGGTTGCGGCATAACAAAACTTGCACTTTCTTAGGCACACAGTGTGCCGTTGTAATGATTCTACTACTGTGCCACAAATTCGCAAGCTGATCCTAAGTGATCGTTGTTATTCATTGGATTCCGGAGGAACTACTTCGTTAGGATAGGGGAATTTCTGTGATTCTTCCTGAATAGCCTGGGTTATGTCACATTCATGTGATGAGAAAGCTGAGAATGAAAATTAGCAAATTTCATGTCTACTGCAGATTCTCTGACCCAAATCATATAGACTTATGAAACTAAGAGGGCGCGGAAGGAGAAGGTATGACCCCTCACCCATTGAGTGAACCTCTCTTTCCTAAAAGGTTTTCCCAGATTGCATTAACTTCAAAAATAAGTTAAAATTTTCCCAAAATTTAACATATGGACAATCTGAGACTGAAGATATGTCAGATAACCAAGATGGTAATAATGTAGGCGGTAGCCGGAGATGGTAAGAGGAGAAAGCAAGAAATCTTTTAGCAGAAGGAATGCACTAGAAAAAAGTTACAGGTTTTTTTGAGAAAAGCCAACATACAAGCTTCTTCTGATCCAAAATGAATATCATATTTTGACTTGGCAAGGACATAAGAAGAGAACTGAAAAGAGAAAGACCTTCTAAATAAGAGGTTAGATGTGAAGATATATTTACATGGATTCTTCATTTTCCTTGACATATCGATATTGAAATACTGGTGGGGGTTACTTTGTGCCAAATCTTCATTATGCCGCAACCTAAATGTTAAGTGATGTAACATATCCGTATTGAAATACTGATTCAGATCATTAATGAGAAACCATGTATTACTTTTATTTTTTAAGTTTGGAAATTTTTAAAGAGAGTTTATTAAAGAGTTGCAAAAGTAGCCAGAGACAAGATTTTGTGATACATAAATATTGTTGTAGAATCAACTCACTTTCTTTGGAAACTGAAAATCATTATTGGAAAATGACAAAAAGGAAACGGGACATTCAACTTGGAAAGCGTGAGTGAAATTCATCTTTTGTTTTAGTTGAGAATACTTAAGAACTTGATACGATAGCCTTAATCAACTAACAACATGGTTCCCCACAAGTTCGAAGCAGTGCCCACTTTAGTCTCAAACTGGGCACTGATTCAGGTGAACAGTCCGGACTGAACCTTCCTATTTAGAGCTAGACGACTTACACTTTGTTTGGATGGTGGTTTGCCATGGTTTCATAATGTATGGTACTATATGATATGATATTGTACTGTACAGTATAATACAATGTTTGGAAGGACTGTATCGTTCACTGTTGTTTATAACAGTACTGTATCGTAACAGGTAAGTTTACTAAAATACCCTGAATTATTATAAATGTTAAATCTATCAATAATTATTAATAAAATAATTTTCTTCCTACTAATTTGTCACAAATTGTGCCACGTAAATATATTAAGTTGTTAAATTTATGTAAATTCTAACAAAAACAGTAAAAAAGTAGATCAAAATAAATGTAATCGAATTTATTTTTTATAGTAACAAATTTCATTTTTTTGGTGTTTTGAATATTATACCAACGACAAGTACAAAGCTTGAATGCAGTTTTTGTGTATGTTATGGGTGTGTTTGGTATGGAGTCCAAAAAAACATTTTCTAGCAAAACAAATTGTTTCTTACTTATTTTCTTGTGTCTATTACGCAAGTAGGAAAATATTTTCGTATATTTAACACAAAACAATGAGAACGAATTGGATAATGGGGTAGGGTAAGAAGAAAAAATTTGAATTTTTTTATAAAAATTATTTGGGGGTGGGGGTAGTGGAGTGGGGGTCGGGTAGGGATAGCGGGTGGGATAAGAAAAAGGGTTTTAAAAATTAAAAAAAAATTAATTTGAAAAATTATTTTTTTTGAGGGGGTGTGGTGGGAGGGTTGTAGGGGTGTGGTGGGGTAAGAAATTTGAATAGATCCAAATACACCTTGGTTGACACGAGTATATAAGCCATGTATAATGTTGAATAACAAGCCTTCCACTTTCTATTTTTATTTGTCGAAAACTCGTGTATTTGGTAAGAAAAAGTTTTGAACTGTAAAATTGGGATGGGGTGGGGGTGGGGGTGGGGGTAGGAGGTGGAGTTTAATAATATAGGCAAATCATGGGATACCACAAAATTGGTGGTTACATAAAGTGAGGATTTTCATGGTTACCAAACCATTAAATTAAACCATACCATACCATATATTTTAAGAAACAATCAAAACAAACATGGTTCACTTAGTAATCATACCATATCATACCATGACAAATCACCATCCAAATAGAGTTTTAGTATGTTGCCAAACATATACTCCAAAGTAGAATAAGCATCCAAAACAACATTGGGTATTGCATTACTGACGTACCTCAAGGAATCAGAAAATGAATGTACAGCAGCTTTGGATGCACTATAAGCACCAGACCATGGTCCTGGAGCCAAAGCACTACAACTTCCAACATTAACAATTTTCCCTTTTTTCCTGGATGCCATGTGTGGGACAACAGATTGAATTAACCTTATGGGGCCTATAGAAATATAAAGCAATGTCATAAACAAACACAAAAAATAAGAGAGTAAAATCATTGCCAGGGAAAAGTTTTTTTTTTTAAAAAAAAAAAAAAAAGTTAAATAGTCATTTACTCCAGCTACACCAGACTAGGATGGCAAATTGGTTATTTGGGAAAAGGAGATACACAATGATTTCTTGTTATCAGGACAAAAAGTGTAGGATGTGAACACAGAAATATAAATCATGTGTACTAGTTTCAATCTTTTCCCTAATTCTTTTCTCTAAAGAAGTTCACTCATCTTCTAACTCAGCATTATATTAATATATTACAGCCATATTAAATTGAAAACAAACTTTTCCTTTTGGGAGGTTCCAATTATGTGTTTAATCTCTCCAAGAGAAAAACAACTCTAGCATGAACAATACTAAACATTCCCGACTTCACTTCTCAACAATTGTGACAAGTCAACGAAAATGTTAAATGTCCATTGGATGGAGCATTATTTTCATCTTAACTGATAATGCCTTAAATGCAGCTTTTTTTTTCATGAAGCACATAACAGGATGCCAAAAGTGTATTGAAGATTAGTGACAAGAGTCTAATTGAGAGACTTCATGTGACATGTTGCAGAAGGAGGATATTACAACAACAACACGCCAAGTGTAATCCCATAAGTGGGGTCTGGGGAGGATATAGTGTACACAGACCTTAACCCTACCTCTCACGAGGTAGAGAGGTTGTTTTTGAAAGACCCTCGGTTCAAGTGCAGCAAATCAAAGCAGTTATGAAAAAGGAAATACGGAAGTAAAAGAAAAAATGTCAATTAATAAGGAAAGCAGTACAAAGCATTCGGAAAAAAGAGCTGTAACAACGACGAAATAATGCGGTAACTGAAACACAATAGACAACAAACAATGACAGATATCAAAAGGCAAGAAACTACATATATGCGACTAATAGAACGACAAACACGATGCTACTAGACTCCCACCAAGCCTAATCCCGCCGAAAAGCGAGACAAAACAACTACTTACTAATCTTCTGCCCTAATCCACGACCTTCATACCCTCCTGCCTAAGGTCATGTCTTCGGTAAGCTGAAGCTGTGAGGATATTATAAGCAAGGAAATAGGGAATAGTAAGAAATACGACATAAATAGTGAGAAAAATAACTCCAAAAACAAGTTGATGATGTTAACCAGGCACTCAATTACTCAGCATGTCACAACCAAATGGTTCAAGAGAATAAAAATATTACTGGTTCCAATTATGTAGGATGGAAAGAAAATTACATTTCAAAATGCCATTGTAAACTATATTGACTTACAAACAGTTTATAGGACCCATTTATTTGTCCCTACATTAAGATATCAGTCATCAATGATGTACATGAAATATTAGAAGCAAATTTTCAATCATCCTTCTCCTTGTAGGCCTTATTGTTTTAGTTCTCTTCCTGAAGACCCCTCAAGGTAAGAAGATCCGTCAAGGTTCTAAAGTTTGAATATGGTTAGTTAGAAAGCCATTTATCACTTCCCTTGCAAAGTGAAAAAAAGGATATCCTGGTGCACTAAAGCTCACGCTATGCGAGGGGTCCGGGGAAGGGCCGGACCACAAGGGTCTATTTTACGCGGTCTTACCTTGCATTTCTGTCAGAGGCTGTTTCCACGGCTTGAACCCGTGACCTCCATGGCTGTTTCCTTGCAAATTAGTAAACCAATAATGCTTCAAAAAAAATAAATTAAAACATGTTCAGCCAATCAATTTGGAAAATGACAGTCAGCCACCCCCTCTCTTACACAGTATCTTGCTTTAAATAAAGAGCTTTGAAATTACAATAGATAATACTTTAATTAATTTGAGTTAATCATTTCCCAGACGTATTTAATAGCCAATAGTTAGGTGAACACATCTAAGTTAACCTGTACACATTTCCAGGCCGTTGGATCTGCAAAGCATGTTCAAGAATGGTCAGTTGCATATCCTCACTGCATCTCCCAAATTCCTTTTTATTTTGAGAGACGTATAAGCCAACAGCTCACTGAAGTCACACTGCCTTCTTCAGTTCAAATATCACTATTGTACTGTTGGTTAAACAAGTAAACAAACCAAAATAACAAATAAGGCAGATAGGATAAAATAAATAGATAAAATATTGGTTCGGCTAATAAGCATATTCTCAATCAGATTACCCTGAAATGAAAAAGGACAGGTGGGCAGCCATCCTTGCCTTTGTCAGCTCTCAATTTTTGTAGTACTTAATTGTAAATGAGCTCTCAAATTCACATCTTTTGTACACCCTTTGGCATTTGCTTGATGCACTAAGGGGTCATCCGGTACACGGGATGGGATAAGCGGAGAGACTTCATGGGTTGGGATATCTCATGAGACTATTTATCCCACCTTCCGTATGGGATAGTAATATGACCATTTTTAGTACAAATGATGGGTTAAAAACTTACAATAGTCCCAGGATTAGCTAATACCTCACACCAAACATGGAATAAAGTTAATCTCAAATTTTATTCCAGAATTATTATCCTTATCCACGTACCAAACGACCCCTTAATGCTGTAAATCACTCACTTCATCAAAAAAAACAAAAGAAAAAGACAGGTAGGTTGCCAGCCAACCAACCAACCATGGCCCATACCCTTAAGTCATATTCATATTTATATTGCACAATGGTCCAAATCAATCCAGTAAGACCAAGAGCTCAGCATACTTATGGGATGCCAACCAACCTACTGACCTATCCAAATACGAGGATGTAAGCTGGTTGACTTTATGTAGAATCAACTATTGTTCTCATTAAAGCTGGAAATCATCCATCAAGAACTTCAAAAAACGAAATCACCAACAAAACTTCTATATCTAGGAAGACATTTCAAACTCTTTTACACTTTTTAAAAGGTTTCCACAAAGTAGCATATAAAAGCACACACAAGTTCAATCGAAATAATAATTAAAAACACTTGAACTACAATTTTGCTTTAAGCAAGTCAAATCATAAATGTACTAATAATTCACGAAACAACTCATAATACTAATTCGTTAGATGTCTAAATTTTTTTGAAAACAACAAATAAATGTTTGTCCTATTAACCTCTAAAAAAGGACAGTTGATGCACTAAAGCTCCCACTATGTGTGGGCTCAAGAAAAGACCGGACTACAAGGATCTATTGTAGGCAGTCTTACTTTACATTTCTACCAGAGGTTGTTCCTATTAACCACTAATACTGATAAAAGCTAAGTTGCTCCGATTTTCCAAAAATGTTGCAGCACCCATGTTAGATCTTTCAAAAATACACTATTTTTGGAGGATCTAACATGCACCCGTCACATTTATGAAGAGCTCGAGCAACATAAGGAGAAAAGTGAAAGATAGTAACAAAAACAACATATAGCAACGCGACACTAACAACAACAAAACAAAATACTATGATACTGGAACTACAAGCAACCACAAATATCAACAGAAATAGAAGGACCTCTAATATTGATTTTTTTTTTTCTTTAAAAAAAAGTCAAAGTTAAATAGTAATATGATGCATACCAAAAACATTGGTATTGAAGGTATGCTGAATAGAAGATAAAGGAACTTCGGCTAGAGGACCAATACACTGTACACCAGCGTTGTTAACAAGAACATCTATAGCCCCAAACTTGTCAAGAACATTAGTGAGTACATGTGTCACACTTTGCTCAGACAAAACATCAAGTTCTTGAAGAAAGAAACGTGGGTCGTTTTGGAAATTGGACATGGATGTCAGAGACCGAGCTGTGGCTACAACAAGGCAATTCTTGGCGGCAAAAGCTCGAGCTAGCTCATGTCCTATGCCGCCATTTGAACAGCCGGTTATCAGAACTACTACCCTGCTTTCCATGATAAAGATTAGAGAATATGCAGCGGTGTGACGTGAGGTTTTGTGTGGCGGTGAGGGGGCTGTGTTCTCTGTAAAGAAGTTGGGGAATTTTTTAAGTTGTGGAGATGTTGATGAATATAAAGAGGAATGTATGGAATTATTATATCACCTCCCATCTATATATAATACTAGGTATCAAAGGGCGGTGCTGCAATAAATATTATTTTTTATCTTAATTTGTATGATATAAATAAAATTATATGATTAATTATATTTTTAATATGTTTTAAGATTTTTTAAACTGTTAGCTATTGTAATCTATAATACTTTTTCGACATTGTAATTTATTATTTTAAGTTGTTTGTTGTTGTAATTTATAATACTCTTCTTATTCAAACTTTTGTAATATTGATAGTCAATTGATATTTAAAGTAATTGAATTTTTTAATTATTGTGATTTATAAATTTTTTTCTATTTCAATTTAAGCGACGCTAATATAATTTCGAGAGTTAATCAAATATCACGATTGAAGTAGCGAAATTGGCACGTCTTCAATGACTCATAATAATTAATTAAAAGTAATATAACAAAATTGCTATAAAAAATACTTGTGAAAAAATTTAAGTGAGTCTCATATGAGATGTGAAATTAATTTAAAACATTAAGAGTTAATTTATCATTTTATGTTTATTTTACTTTTTTTAATTAAATAGTACTAAATTTGTAATACTTAGATGAATTATAATAATTACTTAAGGGTGATATAATAAAATTACGATTGAAGCAGCTGAAGCAGACATGACACAAATATCTATTTTAGTTTTAAAAAAAATTATTAATTTTCTAATATGTAAATGTCATATAATAATTAATTAGGGGTGATATAGTAAGATATAATAAAATTACGATTAAAGCAGCTGAAGCAGACATGTCATAAATATCTATTTTATTTTTATTAAAAAAATTAAATTTTATCAATTTTTAAATACGTAAATATCATATAATAATTAATTAGGGGTGATATAGTAAAATTACGAAACAAATAGGTAGCTGGAAGCAAGCATGTCGACCGCCAGCTGCTTGTTTTCAGCTGCCTGTCACTCACGCTTATATATATTAGTAATAAAGGAGAGTCATAGATAAGGTGATGTGTCACCTCTCTATGACCTTCATTCCTATTTATCTATTTTCTTTATTTTTAAATTTTTTTCTTATTTTTAAAATTATTTTTCTATAAAAAATCATCTATATAACTCATATCTTTTCATCTTCATAATATCTACTCTTAATTAGTATTAGTAACATCTATAACTCCCAAAACTTTCATGTTTATAACTCCAATTATTTAATAAATAATTTTATGACCCTTAAAATTCCACATAAATTTATTCCTATTTAAATAAAATTATTTTGAGTCATATTGACTATGGTATACTTTGAAGTGCTAGCAACAAATGAGAGCTTTTTGATAATGGCTCCTACAAGATGTGAATGAAAAAACTCTTTAAAACATAATTTTTATTTTGTCTCCTTTTTTTTCTTTTTTTTAGAATGATTTAAACATGCTATGTTGCAAAATATTATATCCTTCCCCTTTTAACTCTTAACTGTAGTATTTTCTTGCATTTTTCATGCTTAATTTTTTACTTTCTTTTTAGAATAATTTGTTTATGTTATATTGTAATATAGTTCATCTTTCCCTTTCAATTCTTAGCTATAGTATTTCTTACATTTTTTATGCTTAGTTATTTTTTAATTGATGACATTAATATTTTATGTCTCCGGGTTACTGTGTTTTCGAAAGTGGAGAAAAGAAGACAACTCAATTCATACGTTCATGTTGCTTAAGAAACTATATATGTATCCTTACATAAATTTTTAATAAGCCTATTGATAGAAATGAGAAAGTAAAGTTAGTTTGTAGTACTTTCTAAAATAGAGTTTAATTCATAGAAAAATTATATATTTGTGATATAAACATGCAATCTTCAAGTTTTCATTTTTTGTTGTTGATAAAAAATTACTTTTAGCTTTTCGTAGATCATTACAACCATATGGTGGTCTAAACTACTTTTCAAAATTATTATCTAAAAAAGGTTGTAAAAAAATATTACGTTCGATAAATCATTTAGTAATGTTATTTGTTTTCACGTGGCTGATGAAAAGACCACAAGAATCATGTATTATTTTCACGTGTCTTTGTGATTAATAGTTGATTATATCGTCAGTTATAGAAAATCTTTCATCTCTATTGATATGCTCCACTACATTGCTTTTCTATATATGTTCAAATCCCGACAACTTCACTCTTTACTACTTAATATATTGCAACAATGTAATTATGATCAAGATTATGAAAAAAGAGTCACTATAGGTGACAGGCAAGAAGTTTGGACAAATATATCGTGTCAAAATCAACTCAGTATTTCTTCAATGCATTCCACTCTACGTAAACAAGTCTCAGTTCGATTCACTACTCATATCAATTAATCTTATTGATGTTTTACTTACTTTCTATGTCTTATCTTTTTCTATTACTTTATTTTACTTTTTATTTTTTATTTTAAGTTTTGGATTGAAAATAATATAAAAATTTATGAAAATAAATGTATTAATAACATGTCAAAAGACAAAATACTAAAAATGCCTTCAAAAAAGAAAAGACAAATAACAATCTAAATCATATTACATCCTTCAAATATTTAAATTGATTTTTGTTCTCTTTTCTGTTAATTTTTTAATTTATATTTCTTATTCGCATTTATATATACTGATTTAAGTAAGTTTCTTTCATATTTAATTTAAAATGTTGTTCTTATATTATCTTCTGCTATAGAATTTTAAGACCGCGTGAAGCGCGGACAAATATGCTAGTTTATATATAAGAGCTGATTTCCACATGTCAGCATGGTAGAATTTTATAAAACGCTGAGGGCATTTTCATCTTTTTATAAGAAAAAACTGCTTAAAAGATTTATCTTTTGTGCTATGTTGGTTGTACATTATTAATAACTTTAAAAAATGCCCATAATCTTTCATTTAATTATAGACCATGCCATTAAAAAAAGATCACTTTATTCTATTGGCAAAATGGTTCAATGGACCCTTATACTATGTCTGTTTTGTAAGTTAGACACTTCTACTTATATGTTTGTCATCTGGACCCCTGAATCCACTAAAAAACAATATTTCAAACCATTTGACCGTTGACTAGGCCTATGTGGCATTAAAAGGGTTGACTAAGATGAGATGTGTGAGCGAGTGAAGCACATTTTTTCAGCTTTTTAAATTTAAAAATATTTTTAAAAATTTTAAAAATAATACTTTTTAAAAATTCAATATTTTTCAGCTTTTTAAATTTAAAAATTTCTTTAAAAAATACAAAAAAAAAAAATTAAAAAATAAAATAAAAAAGAGGCCCTCCCCCTCCCCCGAACCTTGTCCAACACCCCACCCTCTCCCCCCGTCCCCTACTCCATCCACCAGTCCACCACCGTCTACCACCCCATCCATCTGTCCACCACCGTTCCCCACCCCATCCAGCACCCTCCCCATTCCCTACCCCGTTTCCCCAAGCAATACAACCACCCTTAATTTGACTGTGAACTTCAAGAATATAGTGGAATACAATTGAAATATAGTGGCCTAATCTAAACTATGAACTTCTTTTTGGTAAAATTGGAATGCAATCTCAACACAACCATCCCTAATCTAAACTGTGAACTTCTTTTTGGTTGTTAAAATTTCAATTGCATTCCAATTTTATCATGGAATCCGATTCTGCTAACAAAATCTCAAAGACATCAGTTACCCTTAATTTGACTGATCAAACAAACTCAAGAAGAAGAACACAGCCAAAGATGTTCATTACTTTACCATGAAATCACCTGCTAACAAAAAAATCTAAAATTTCACACCAAATAACTAAAACAATCAATTATATAAAATGAGTATTATGGATCTTGAATTCATATGATTTTTTTTTTATAAAATTTAATAATTTTAACTATTTTTTTTATTCATTGGAAGTAGAATATATTAATTGGAATTTATAAAGAAAGAAAAAAAGAAGAGAGAGTAGAAAAAAAAGAAAAAGAGGGGGGGGGGGCAATAAGAAATGGGGAAAGAGAAAGACAAAGGGGAAGAGAGAGGGAAAAGAGGAAGGGGGGATTGTTTTATTTATTCATTTATTTTAATATTTAATATTTTTTATATATAAAAATAACGTGGAAGATGACATGATAGCTGACGTGGGGCGAGTGTGTTACACTCACCGAAAAAGTGTTTAAAATGTTATTTTTTAGTGGGTTCAAGGGTCCAGATGACAAACATGTAAGTAGAAGTGTCCAACTTACAAAATAGACATAGTACAAGGGTACATCGAACCATTTTGCCTATTCTATTTATTTACAAAATTGCCCTCCAAGTTGCATAGATTTAATTTAAATTATTTAAATTTAAGTAATTTAATAATATAATAATTTTATCTTAATTAATTGCAACTAAATATTTAAATTAAATTAATTTTATTATTTTAATTGATTTTTATATTCAAAATTATTTTTTTACTTATTTATTTTAGTAAATTTAAAATTTAAAATTATTTTTTTCTTATATGAAAATACTAATATTTAAACTTAACTTTAAAATTTTAAAGTAAAAAATTAATAAATTTAATTTAATAAGATAATTTCTTAATGAATATTTTCTTAAGATTTGTGTTGGGTCAATATGTATCGAGTAAAAAAGATATAAAGAAAAATATATAATAAAATTTTTATTATTGTGAGAGATAAACATAATGCACTATCCAATAATGTTTAATAATATCATATTTTGTATATGCAAAATATAGCATCTTAAATTTAAGTAATTTAATAATATAACAATTTTATCTTAATTAATTGCAACTAAATATTTAAATTAAATCAATTTTATTATTTTAATTGACTTTTATATTCAAATTAATATTTTTTACTTATTTATTTTAGTAAATTTAAATTTTTAAAATTTAAGTAATTTAATAATATAATAATTTTATCTTAATTAGTTGCAACTAAATATTTAAAGTAAATCAATTTTATTATTTTAGTTGACTTTTATATTCAAAATTATTTTTTTAACTTATTTATTTTAGTAAATTTAAATTTTAAAATTATTTTTTCCTTATATGGAAATACTAATATTTAAACTTAACTTTAAATTTTTAAAGTACAAAATTAATAAATTTAATTTAATAAAATAAATTCTTAATGAATATTTTCTTAAGATTTGTGTTGGGTTAATATGCATCAAGTAAAAAAAAATATAATAAAATTTATTATTGTGAGAGATAAACATAATGCACTATCCAAGAATTTTTAATAATATCATATTTTGTATATGCAAAATATAGCATCTTAAATTTAAGTAATTTAATGATATAATAATTTTATCTTAATTAGTTGAAACTAAATATTAATTAAATCGATTTTATTATTTTAATGGACTTTTATATTACAATTTAATGTTTTTTACTTATTTATTTTAGTAAATTTAAATTTTAAAATTATTTTTTTCTTATATAGAAATACTAATATTTAAACTTAACTTTAAAATTTTAAAGTATAAAATTAATAAATTTACTTTATTGAAATAAATTTCTAATGAATATTTTCTTAAGATTCGTGTTCGGTCAATGTATCAAGTAAAAAAAGAAATAAAGAAAAATATATAAAAAAATTATTATTGTGAGAGATAAACATATGCACTATCCAATAATGTTTAATAATATCATATTTGTATATGCAAAATATAGCATCCTGTATTTAATTAATATACTACTTCGGTGAGTTATCGATGATTACTATTCGATATGATAAAATTATGTTAATTTTTATAGGAGAAACATAATCAATCGCTCTTAATTAATTATTATGAGTCATTTAGGTATTAAGAAAGTAAATAATATTTATAAAAAGATAAAATAGACATAAAATGTGAAATTAACTCTTGATATTTTAAATTAAATTATCGTCTTTCAAACGATGATTTTACTAAACCAAATAGACATAAAATGCGAAATTAACTCTTGATGTTTTAAATTTAATTGTCGTCCTTCAAATGATGATTTTACTATACCACCCCTTATTATAAGTCATTTATATATTAGAAAGTTAAGAATAACAAAATGATATGTCAACATAAAAATATTTGATTGACTATCAAAATTATATTAGTGTCATATAAATTGGGACGGGACAGAGGAAGATATAAAGAAACATATATTATTTGAAAATAAAATAAAAAGTACTGTAAATAACAATAATTAAGAAAAATATTTTAAAAATTAATTGATTGCCAAAATTTTATCTGGGCTGCATAAATTGGAACGAAGAGAGTATTCATATCTTATTGAAAAATTATATAAAAAATATTATAAATCAAATAATTAATAATCTTAAAAATTTTAAAATATAAAATATTTGGCTGGGTCTCGAAATTATATCATTGTCACTTAAATTGAAATAGAAGAAAAAATATTATAAAATACAATAATTAAAAGCTTAAATTATTTTAATGATTAATTATTCACATAAATTGAAATAAAAAATATATATATTGGCACGGGCCGTGCATATCTAGTACTATATATAATAATTACGAGATAATTTAGTGTAGGTACCAAACTGCCCCATGTATAGTTTGACTTCAATGTATATTTTGACTTCAATGTCGTAATTAACTAGTTCTTGGACAGCTTATAAATGGATGAATTTGCCAAATCATTTAGTTTTTGAACTATTAATCAAATTTTACCTATTATGAATTCATTGTACCATTAAAGGAATTCTAAACTATATACATAGGTGTAATAAAAGCTGGTAACTGGGTCGGGTTAGATCGATTCCGGCCTGCTAAAATTAACCCATGAGTTGAGTGAACTAGATTTGATCCGAAATTGTTAAGGTTGTCGGGTTTGGGGGTTGGTTACAGGGCTGGATTGTCTGATCGACGGAGCCAATAGATCGGCCTAATTTAGGAGATCGAACCAAGCCTACTGGTGTGTCAAACCTGACCGTCCCGATAAACTTCAATTTTTTTTGGAAAAATTACAAGAAGTGACAAACTTAAGACCATAATTACGATAAATAGCAACACTTTCTCAAAATTACATTTTATAGCAAAAGTAGCATTTTTTTGCCCATTAGCTCTATACACGCATGTTTCACTCTTTTTTTTTTTTTAAATTTTTACTCCATTATTTTACCTCTCTCCAATTTAACCCAAAACAAACTTCACAAACATATCTCTTTCCTTCTTTTTCACACAACTACACCTTCATTATGTGTAATTTTTTCACGTAAATTCGCCAATAAACAAACTCTATATTCCTCGAAAAAGTTTCTTCAATTCTCGTAAGTATCTCTCTCTCTTTTCTCACACAGTTACACCTTCACTATGTGTATTTTTCTTTCTCTTATTTTATTTTTTTGGCCATATTTTATAATCTCCAATATCACCATCTATTTTTTTTCCAAATTGCGTATATGGAGGAGAAGGAGTATGTTGCTGCTAAGTTAAGGTGAGTGTATTTTTGTTTGCTTAAAAATAAAAATATGAAGAATTTTATTGGTTGGTTCGTAAAGTGGAGAAAGAGTTGTGTATTTTGTTGCTATTGGTGAAAGCATGGAGAAGATAAAGATGGTGTATTGTTCTTTGTCCGGTGAAGAGAAAAATCATGAGCCCCCTCTGTGTGTGTAATACTTTATCAAATATAGAAATGGATGATTAGCTTATTATAAATACATATCAGAGTTATATTTATAATTTTTGTAAGGTAATAAACATATGAATTAGACATGTATTCTGTAAATATATATGCATAGCTATATTTACTTTTTTGTAATGTAATGTATATTATGTAAAAGAAAACATATGCATATTGTGTATTTCATGTACTTATGTACTTGTTAGAGGATAACATATGTACTTATTTGCATTTTTTATTGTTTTAGCTATGTATCATGTATTTTTTGATTACCTATATGTATATATCTATAGTTGTCCTTTTTTGTTACAGAGATTTTGTGTCATATATGTTTATATATATACATACGAGTCAAATATGTATTTCTGTAAATACATATGCAGATATATATATGTATGTTTAGTACTGTAAATATATATGCAAATCTGTATGTGTAGACACCTAATTTTATCCCTCTCGAAAGCTGAATTTCACTATTTATCGTGTCTTACCATACACCCTCAATCATGTGATAATCCCCCCACTAAAAGCCAAATAAACAAGTTCATAACCATTTTTTTTGACACCTCACCCTAACCAATTTAATCTCATCCTAACAACCCTAACTACCCTACCCCACATACCCCCACCCCCTCACAAACTCACACTTTTTCTCCCCTTTAGCAGAATTCACACGGGTGACCATTCTCATAATTCTTCACTCACAGAAACACGACACACACTACAGACCCATCTATTCACTTTTACACTCGACATTCACCAGCATATATACACACATAGTTCACCGAAGATACACATTCTCCACACACATATACGCAGACCCCATTCTTTAACAGGCATCCTCCATTTCATACACGTACAAACACACAATAATAAAGGAGCACACACACACGATATACACACAGAGCTCCATATAGTTAGAGAAATTTGAACGAAGAGGGAGATCAGCCGAGAGAGACAATGAGAAATAGGGAGAAAAATGAGAGAGTGAAACCGACCAGTCCTTAATTTTTTGATGATATTCTCGCAGGAATTATGGCTCTCGTCATTGTTTGAATCGCCAGTGAAGCTCCTCGGAGCTCCGGTGGGACTGTTCTGACCGAAACCACCCCACTAGAAAATACCGGAACTAGCCGACCCAACCACTCCAAAAATTTCCTGAAAGGATCCAACCAAAACCAACCCTCCATTGTATTTGCCGAAATCTGGTGCGAATCACTCTCTGTTTAGCGATTCTTCAGTTCGAGTTTGACGGATTCACCGAAATCTTTCCATACCTTTCTCTGTTTTGCAATTTTTAGTTGGAGTCGGCTCGTTGTTTAGGTTTGACTCAAGGTTTTGAACGCGGATTCTACCGGATTTAATCGAATAATACATCAATTTTGAAAGCTCCAAATTGAGGTCTATTTCTAATCTTTACTCTTTTATTTTCTTGTTTATGATACTCGGTGTTATGGATTGAACATTTGTATGTTGTTTGATCCTTGTTGATGGTGAATAGTTGTTTGGTGTTGATTCATTGTTGGTTCCGTTGGTTATATATTGTGTGATGAAATGGTATCTCATTTGAGAATTGAAATGTAATTTGAGAATGAAAGTGGGGCGGGAAGAGAAAATTGACAAAGGTGAATATTAGTTATTTTAATTCATTTGATGATTGTTTAATTCAGAATAAGTATTGATGTTGTTAAACGCAATTTTATCATGATGGGTTGAAATTGGTAGGCAAATGGTAGGTCGGGTAGGCAAGTTTAGGAATTGTGGAATGTTTGGAATATTTGTTAAATGGTTTTATTTACCGTATTTGGATCAATTGTATTCATTTAGCCAGGAAATGCCCCGAGGCCATTTGTATTTATTCACCGACGAATGCCCTGATGTATTATGTTGGCGGAAGATGATCGTGATCAAGGCCCGAGACATCGAGTAAAACATAGTTAGGATAGTTTAGATTTCATTTCAGTATTTTCATTTTTGTTCTGTAATAAATTGGACTGGATATTATTTTTGGATTTTTGACTATTTATTTGTTTGTTCTTCCCATTGCGTCTTTTGTGTGGTTTATGCATTTCATAGTGTTGTACTAGCCGATATACTCTACGAAGCGATCATGGTCACACCACAGGATTGAGGGGTACCCAACACCTTTTCCTCGATCAATAGAATTCCTTAGCCAAAATCTCTGTTCGTGGATCAGTTTTTAGAGTCAAACCATTTTGAAAAAGGATTTTCAAAGGTGACTTGACACACCCGATTTATGACAAGTGACGACTCTGAGTTTTATCATTAAAAGTACTTTTTGAAACAAATTATTTTCTTTTGTCACTTGATAATAAAACCCTCTCCAAACTTAAAATCTAATCTTTTTTTGGTAAAAAAAAGGGGTGTGACATCTCTGGTAACTTTGTTGGGGATTTTTCAGAATTCGAGCTTATTTTTTGAGTTGTATCGGCTCAGTTTGACACTATAGTGTATAGACATTTTATTTGTGTTAGTGTTTGTGTTATTGTTTATCATTGTTGAGTGCCTACGTGCTACGTGTTTACAGTTTTTCTTTTATCTATTACCGTTTTATATCTGACATCACGTGCATTACCCTGAGTTAATTTTTTCTGTAACAAGTCCTGGAGTACACGTCGTGTACACTAACTCTAGTTGAGTCACCCTTATTTTAAGAGGGGGAGCCGTTGGATGTATGGAGTAGGTGAAAAGCAATCACAGCCATTATCGATCATATGTGCCCCCGAATAGCCTTGTTAGTGGACCCTAGCCTAGGTCAGCCTTTAGGTCATGCTTATCTGCATCATGTTGAGACCTAGCGGGACCCACTTGGTTCTTTGTAGGAGACTCATCCCTAAAGCATTCCTACATGCTAATTGGTGCATCTTGGAGGGAATAGGGTCATTTGACGGACTAATTTGGGGAAACACGTGTGTTTAGGCAAAAACAATAATAACAACAACAACAAACCCAGTGTATTCCCACAAAGTGAGATCTGGGGAGGGTAAAATGTACGCAGTCTATACCACTACCTTCGAAGAAGTAGAGAAGTTGTTTCCGATAGACCCCCGACTCAAGATAAAAGATAGTAAACAAGAGCGTAATAAAACTTGAAGCAGGATGAATGACATAACATAAGTAAGGTATAAGACATAATAAAATAAAAATCAGAGCAATACGGAATAAGATAAATAAGTGCAATATGGAATAAGAGATAAGAAATAGGACATCTGAAATAGGACACCCACCTAGTAGCAACATACACTCACAGACCAAAGACACCCACCACACCCAAACCCTCCTGAATAGGGATAGTAAGCATTCGTAATTCGAATATTTCAAAAAAGATTTTTCTTAATAGGAGTTTTTTATTTAAAAAAATGCAAAAAATGGTAGAAGTTTTGTACATTTCATATAATGAAATATCAAAAAAAAAATTCTTTCATAGTTATTGGTGTCATTTTTATGTGAAGTGTCAGATTGAAAACTAAAAAATGATTTTATTGACATTTTTCATTATCTATCTTTGTCGTGTTCCTCAAGTCGTGGTTCATCAGTATCTTTAATTGTCCAATCTGGATGAACTATACAGACTTGATTCTCCTTTCTCGGGGGTGAGATACGTAGGCAGCCCTTCTAGGGTTCGGTGATCTTATTTAAAAAATTCAAGAAGATTTTCTTCTTTTTATTTAGAGTAGGTGTTTCATATGCATCTTTAAAAGAAAACTACAAAAAGATTTTTCTTTAATAGTTTCAAGTTTCATTTTCGTATAAAATTCAAATTCGAAAACCCAAAAAGATTTTTCTGTGGTAATCATAGGTTTCATTTTGTATAGAGATGTTAAAGCTGAAAAATTCTAAAAGATTTTCGTCAATTCTTTTGACAATTTGTTATTTTTTTTTTCATCTTAAGTTTCAAGAAAAAGAAAAAGAAAAAGAAAGAAAGTTCGATTGTCCATGTTGTGCCAAAACTTTACAAACTACGCACACCTGGTTCTCCTCTCTTGGGTGAGATACATAGACGCCCTTCTTGGGTTCAGTGATCTTTTAAAAAAAAAGAAAAAAGAGGTTTTGAAAAAGTGTTGAACTCTAACACATTTGTTATCTCTTGTTCAGTTAGTTTAAGGTGGTTGGTTTGTGGTATTTTGGCTGGTCCTCCACATAACACCAAGTCTAAGAAAGAGTTAGTCATGTCCAACAAGGATATAGAGAGTGACATCATGGATCAAACAAAGATTTGGAAAAATAAGAGTTTAAAGCAGGAGATTTTGAGACTAAGGCAACAAATAATGAAAATGTATCAATCTTGGGTCAGTGGGCTGCCTCCTTCTTCCATTCCCCACTATTGACCCTGCAAACACCTTGAGCTTTCCATCACAATTAAGCTTGTTAAACGGGCCGATTTGACCCGGCATGACCCGACCCACCATAGTTGCTCGACCCGGTATGACCCGGCCTGGTCAGCCCATGGGCTGTAGGGTTCTGGGTCCCGGGCTGGGTTATTTTTTTGGGCCCGTTAACCTGGACCAAACCCGATCCAGGCCCTCCGATAAACCGGCCCAAAATCAGCCCGGTTAATTTTTTTTTTTAAAAATTGTTTTTTACCGTTTGGGCCATTTATATTGTAGTATATATCTTGTAGCATATTTTTTAAAGTAGTACATATATTGAATGATATGTATATATGTGTATATATAGAATATAGACTCTAAAAGAGTATATATTTAACATACACATGTGTATATGTTTTATAAATTAGTATATAGCTATATATATAGTGTGTGTATATATTGAAGTATATATATTATAGTATATGCTTTATTTAAAGTAGTACATATATGTTGAATGGTACGTATATATGTGTATATATCTTCTATAGACTCTAAAGTAGTGTATATTTAACGTATACATGTGTATATGTTTTATAAATTAGTATATAACTATATATATAGTGTGTGTGTATATTATAGTATATTTTATTTAAAGTAGTACATATATATTGAATGGTACGTATATATGTGTATATATCTTCTATAGACTCTAAAGTAGTATATATTTAACGTATACATGTGGATATATTTTATAAATTAGTATATATATCATTATATTGTAGTATATATCTTAGAGCATATTTTTTAAAGTAGTACATATATTGAATGGTACGTATATATTTGTATATATAGAATATAGACTCTAAAGTAGTATATATTTACGTATACATGTGTATATGTTTTATAAATTAGTATATAACTATATATATAGTGTATGTATATATTGTAGTATATATATTGTAGTATATTTTATTTAAAGTAGTACATATATATTGAATGGTACGTATATATGTGTATATATCTCCTATAGACTCTAAAGTAGTATATATTTAACGTATACATGTGTATATGTTTTATAAATTAGTATATATATCATTATATTATAGTATATATCTTGGAGCATATTTTTTAATGTAGTACATATATTGAATGGTACGTATATATGTGTATATATAGAATATAGACTCTAAAGTAGTATATATTTAATGTATACATGTGTATATGTTTTATAAATTAGTATATAACTATATATACAGTGTGTGTATATATTGTAGTATATATATTGTAGTATATTTTATTTAAAGTAGTACATATATATTGAATGGTACGTATATATGTGTATATATCTTCTATAGACTCTAAAGTAGTACATATTTAACGTATACATGTGTATATGTTTTATAAATTAGTATATATATCATTATATTGTAGTGTATATCTTGTAGCATATGTTTTATTTAGAGTAGTATATATATTTAACTAATGTATAGTCGTATTACACGATTACATGTGTAATTGTGTATATGTTTTTTAAATTCTAATGTAGTATATACTATATATAGTGTATATATATTGTTTAACGTATTTAAAATGTATATAGATGGGTATATATAGTGTATATTGGAGAAAAAACTTTTTTTTTTTTTTGTTTTGACCGAATTTTGGACCGTTTTAGGTGGGTTGGACCGGGTTAGGTTAAGTGGGCCGGTCCCGGATTGTTTTTAAAAAATTTACTGTTGGGCCTGGAATCGAACCGGCCCGTTTAACCAGGCCCGTATCCGGACCGGCCCATAAACCGGTTAAACTTGACGGGTCGGTTCTGAGTTGACCCGACCAACTTAACAACCCTAATCACAATTGAAAAGTCAGTTTCCTACTGTTGTTGATTCACCACAGCATGCCTTAGAGTCCATTCCACGTCAAATGCATCCCAATACTTCCACCACTTCTTCTTTAGCTCCTCAGTATATGCCTACCACATTCACAACACCATATACTGTCTGTACTTTTATTGCTCAACCATCTACTGAGGCCCCCACTTTGGCTATCAACCCAATGATTGTGGTTCCCTAATCTGCTAACGAGTCTATGCTCAATACTCTTAATGATCATTGCTATACTCTTGATCCTACAGTTAAGTTAATTGGACCACCAATTTTTTTTACCAAGAAGCCTAGCATGCAAGAAGAGCTAGAAAAAATAGTTGGGAAAGTGAAGAATGTAAAAAATGATATGAAAAGTTCCCTGGGACTTGCGGGTTATGAAGATGTTTCATATAAAAAATGGGGCATGTTTTCAAGTGTTAACCTTCCTCCAAGCTTTGAGGCATCAAAATTTGAGGAGCATGATGGACATGAGGGTTCCGTGAAACATTTGGGATGATATTTCAATCAATCAAGAAAAACTAAAGGAAAAAAAAAGGGAACCTATTGCCGTGCCAGGGCCAAAGCAGAGTTAGAGACGTCCAACTCACCAATACTATCAGCCTCAATCCCAAGCTTGCATATTAGATCCACATGGTCACGTGCAACAAGGTTCCATTTTGGAAAATCCAAGATGTTCCATTCCACTTCCTCAGTATCCTTTGAATAATGCCCAATGGTATACTCATCCGTCTTTTTATCTACAATGGCGTGCAACGGTCCCTCAACATCATCCTCGACCCCCACATATTTACCAAGGAACCTCTAAGTCCAAGTTTCAACCGAGGCTAGAGTTTGCAAAAATGAGGAAATAAAAGGATAATTTTACACCAATTGGGGAATCATATGCCACTTTATTCCAGAGATTGAGACATTTGGGCATGATTACTCCTCTCGTTGGGTGTACTCCTGATCCACATTCAAGAAATTTTGATCCTTATGTACGATGTGCATATCATTCTGATAACCAAGGTCACAATATTGAAGGTTTTAATGTTTTGAAAAGAGAAATGGAAAGGATGATTCAAGAAAAATTAATCGTATTGCAAAACATTGACACTATAAAGGTCACACAAAATCCTTCATCAACACACGATAATGCACAACATGTGGGAAGCAACGAGATAAGTATCCAAAACTTATTTGTTGAAGAGAATGTGTCTGAAAGTGGTAAAAGCTCTAGTCATGCTGATATGCAAACCAGTGACTAAGATGTCAGGCTCAGCAAATTGAGAAGTCACTCTTCTCCCTACTAAGAAGAGGTCTGGCAGTTTTTTTTCCTATTATCTTAATTATTTCAGGATTATAGTTCGAGATTTATCTTATTTTATCTCTTTGTCGTTTATATTCAAACCCTTTTATCTTTTATTTTAACTAAATAGAGTGTCCCCTTTCCCTTTGTATTTTAAATATGTGTTGTTTGTTTGTTTTATTTACATAGTACATTTTATGTTGGTTCTAGTGATATAATATGCTTGCGGAATTTTCAGCTAGATCTTAAAATTCAGTTTAAACATGAACTTTGAATCAGAGGTCTAAAATTATAAAATAGTATTTGAGAAAATAGGTAGAGTGCTGAGACATTTGGTGACAAGTTGAAGCCTTTTTTGAAAATTAAGGCAATTATTTTGAGAATCATAAGAATAACTTGGTCATCAATTGAAAGACATGTCTCAATTCAGTCAAACAACAAATGTGCGATCCTATACAAGAGGAATTGAAAGAAAATCGACTCCATGAAAGCATGGGTCATTCGATGTGCAAAATGTACAACAAAGGTGGAGTTGTACTGGAAAAGTGCAGAAGAAAAAGTGGCACACATGATCAGTTAAAGTTAATGTTGTTAAAATGTCACAAATGATCTTCATCTTTCACTTCATATTGCATGATATGTACTTGATTTTCAAGGATTGATATGAGGAAGGCATTTCATTCTGCTATCCAAACATTGTGTCATCCTTTGTTTACCCCATTTGAGCTTTAGTTCTATTTTCTTTCATACTCCTCTTTTGGAATCAAGATAGAGTCAGGAAAGCTCAAAAGAAAAGTGTCGAGCAAAAGAATAGTGTCAGAAAAGTTTCAGAAAAAAGAAGAGAGAAAAAAATATGTCAAAAAGAAAGAAAAAAGAAGAGTGTCAAGAAAAAATAGAGTCAGAAAAGTCCCAAAGAGAAAAAGAGTCAATGAAAAAAGAGAAATCAGAATCAAGCAAAACAAGTTTTCAGAACTACATGTGACCTGATTCTCTTCTCTCGGGGGTGAGATACGTAGGCTGCGCTACTTTGGGCTCGGTCCGACCAAATAAACAATTGAGAATTACCCAGTCAAAAGAAACTAGAGAATGAGTTAATCTTTATTGTTGGAGTCGTTTCCAAAAGTTGTAAGTCCCACCCCACTTTAAGTGTTGATTGGGTCTCATGCCATCCTTTCTTTCTAACCTTATCCAAAAGCCAAGTTACAACCAAAGAAAGACCTTTCAGATCAATCTTTAAGAATGTTAAGGATAAGCATGCAATGAATATGATGATGCATTGGGAACTACTTGTCTTCCTTAGCATAAGGAATCACGAGAGAAATAAAAGAAGAGAGTCTTATTGGTGAAAATCCTCACAGACACCATAAGGCAATGGTAAGTAGAGAGAAATAAAAATGAGAGTCTTATTGGTGAAAACCCTCACGGGCACCGTAATACGATGATAAGTTGAGAGAAATAAGAATAAAAGAGTCTCATCACCTTAGAGCAATGGTGAGATGAGAGAAAGAAAATGAGAGAGAAGTGTTGGCAAAAAGCCTTCAAGGCGTTACTAGCTGAATGAGGTATGTAAGTGCAATTGGCCGATAAAAACAACTCAATTTCAGGGCCATTTACTCAACAACAATTGGTGAAAGTTTGGATGAAAAGATCAAACAACTTAATCCAAAATGCATGTCGTAATCATTAGAGTTAACTGTCACTTTTAGATAAATTCTTTTTTTCTCTTTTTCAATGGGGACATTTATTGTCTTTTCTTTCTTCTCTATAATTTTATTTTTGAGTCAGTTATCCAAATAAAAAAATTTATTGTCATCTTTCTCGTGTATTTGAGTCAAGTTGATGTCAAAATAAGTGATAAAAGATTTCAAAACTGGCTACCAACTTTTTCAATTGCACAAAGCAAGACAAAAAGGTCAGCACATGAAAGAGACATGATTGTGAGCTGAAATAAGGCATGCAAAAAGTTTTGTCAACAGACAAGTCTGGAAACTCATAGAAATACCAAGGTTCAAAGGGTTTATCTAAGAAGCATGGTAAAGCAAAGATACTGTGTTTGTTTCAGAGTCACTCTTAATAATATGAGTTTAGATCAATGTTGCAGCAAGTTAATGACAATGCCAATGGTTGGAAGCAAGATTGAATATGACCAGCGTAAGAGCAATTGCCTCAAAAGACAACTCCATAAACTAGCCACTATGTTTTAAACTCACAAGTTTTCTTTGATGAAACAGGAAATATGTTACCTTCAAATCAAGGACTTCAGAGCATAAATATCAAGGGCTGCAATGCCTTACTTCCAGAAAGACAGAAAGCAATTTTGCTGCAAAGGTTTGATAATCAAATCATGGTAAAAAATCATCATCCTATATCTCGGAGACACACTTTTTTACCCAGGTATTTCAGTTTTTAATTGCTAGGCGATACACTTCTTAAATTTCCCTTGACTCCTAGAAGATGTAATTTCTGGTCGAGTCATTCCCCTTGACTCCTAGAAGATGTACCTTCCGGTTGAGTCATTCCCCTTGACTCTTAGAAGATGTACCTTCTGGTCGAGTCATTCCCCTTGAGTCCTAGAAGATGTATCTTTCGGTTGAGTTATTCCCCTTGACTCTTAGAAGATGTACCTTCCGATTGAGTCATTCCACTTGACTCCTAGAAGATGTACCTTCTGGTTAAGTCATTCCCCTTGACTCCAGAAGATGTACCTTCCGGTCGAGTTATTCCCCTTGACTCTTAAGAGATGTACCATTCGGTCGAGTCATTCCCCTTGAATCCTAGAAGATTTACCTTTTGGTCGAGTCATTCCCCTTGACTTCTAGAAGATGTACCTTCCGGGTGAGTCCCCTTGACTCCTAGAAGATGTACCTTACGTTCGAGTCATTCCCTTTGACTCCTAGAAGATATACCTTCTAGTCGAGTTATTCCCCTTGACTCCTAGAAGATGTACCTTTTGGTCAAGTCATTCCCCTTGACTCCTAGAAGATGTACCTTTTGGTCGAGTCATTCCTCTTGAATCCTAAAAGATGTACCTTCTGGTCGAGTCATTCCTCTTGACTCCTAGAAGATGTACCTTCTAGTTGAGTCATTCTCCTTGATTCCTAAAAGATGTACCTTCTAGTCGAGTCATTTCTCTTGACTTCTAGAAGATGTACTTTCTAGTCGAGTCATTCCCCTTGACTCCTAGAAGATGTACTTTCTAGTTGAGTCATTCCCTTTGACTCCTAGAAGATGTACCTTATGATAGAGTCATTCCCCTTGACTCCTAGAAGATGTACCTTCTAGTCGAGTCATTCCCCTTAACTCCTATAAAATGTGCCTTCTAGTCGAGTCACTCCCTTTGACTCCAAGAAAATGTTCTTCCTAGTTAAGTCATTCCCCTTGACTCCTAAAAGATGTACCTTCTAGTCGAGTTACTCCCTTTGACTCCTAGAAAATGAACTTTCTAGTCGAGTCATTCCCCTTGACTCCTAGAAGATGTACTTTCTAGTAGAGTCATCCCCTTGACTCCTAGAAAATACACTTTCTAGCCGAATTATTCCAATTAATCCATAGAAGATGTATTTCATTTTTTAGTTTTTTCAAGTAGTTATGATTTGACATTCGCAAAAGTTTTCTGATGATAAACTGGGAAAAAAATTTAATTCATGTTATTGAAAGAATAATTTTGGACCCTCTTAAAAATGAGACTTTATTTTTGAAAAGTGAGATTTCTATCATAACCTTTGTTTGGGATAATTTTCTTTCTAGTTTTGATATGATTTCAGGAGCCCGCCTGAAGAACAGGGCGAATAAATGAAAAGTCAAGCAACAAAGTGAAGAAGTTGAAAGTCAAGCAACAAGGTGAAGAAATTGAAAGTCAAGCTACAAGGTGATGAAATTGCACGTCAGAAGCCCGCCTGAAGAATAGGGTGATAAAATGACAATTCAGGAGGCCGCCTGAAGAACAGGGTGATGAAATGTCAAGTCAGGAGCTCGCCTAAAGAACAGGGTGATGAAAATGCAAGTCAGTAGCTTGCCTGGAGAACAGGGTGATGAAATGACAAGTTAGGATCTCACCTGGAGAACAGGGTGATGAAATTACAAGTCAGAAGCTCGCTTGAAGAACGGGGTGATGGAATTGCAAGTCAGGAGACCGCCTAGAGAACAGGGTGATAAAATTTAAAGTCAAGAAACAATGTGAAGAAATTCTAAGTCAAGAGTCCACCTGAAGAATATGGTGAAGATTTTCAAATTTAGGATCAAGGTTCAAAAGTACCACCGATAGAACATGGTCAATTTGTGAGTTCAGCTCCAACATCAAATTTTGTATGGAGAAAGAATCTATTCTCAAGTTCAACCCAAAGAAGATCAGATCTTTTTTCAATTTGAAAACATCAGAAACTCAAGTCAAGAGTCCAAAAGAAGTTGAATAGATAGGACTTTTGTAATTTTAGTTATCTTCTTAACTTGTAATTTTATTTTTGATGTAATGATAGAGCCGCAGATCGAAACATCGACAGGGCCTCACTCGACTCTCCAACTCAGTATAGTCTTCTCCTTCCAACCCTTCAAAATACCTATGACTCGATCCCCTCATAATCTAGGTAAGTAGAATATCCAAAATCAAGAATCGATTGCGTTCCTTTCTTCTGTTTCCTCCCTTTGAATAATGGTCAGGTCAAAATTCGGTCGCATTGTCTACTTCTTTATCTGAAAATACTTTGTATTACATTCAAAGATGGGCATGATGTAGACACTTAATTTTGTCCCTCCCAAAAGCTAAATTGTACTATTTATCCCATTTTATCATACACCGTCAATCATGTGATAATCTCTCCACTAAAAGCCAAATAAACAAATTCATAACTATTTTTTTGACACCTCACCCTAACAAATTTAATCTTATCCTAACCACCCTAACTACCCTACCTCACATACCTCCACCCCCTCACAAACTGATATTTTTTCTCCCTTTTAACAGAATTCACACAGGTGACCATTCTCATAATTCTTTACTCACAGAAACACGACACACACTACAGACCCACCTATTCTCTTCTACACTCGACACTCATCGGCATACGTACACACAGTTCGTCGGAGACATACATACTTCATACACATATACACATACCCTATTCTTTAGCGGGCCTCCTCCATTACATTCACGCACAAACACACAACAATAAAAGAGCACACATACATATGATACACACACGGAGCTTCGTACAGTGAGAGAAATTTGAATGGAGAGAGAGATCAACCGAAAGGGACAATGAGAAATAGGGAAAAAATGAGAGAGTGAAACCAACCAATCCTCAATTTTCTGGTGACGTTCTCACCAAAAGTATGGCTCCCGTCATTGTTTGAATCGCCAGTAAAGCTCATCGAAGCTTCGGTTGGACTGTTCTGACAGAAACCACCCCACCAAAAAATGCCAAAACTAGTCGGCCCAACTACTCCAAAAATCGCCTGAAAGCAACCAACCAAAATCGACCCTTCATTGGATTTGCCAGAATTTAGTGCGAATCACTCTCTGTTTGGCAATTCTTCAGTTCGAGTTTGACGGATTCACCAGACTAAGTCCAGAACTTTCTCCATTTCATAATTTTTAGTTAGAGTTGGCTCGTCGTTGAGGTTTGACTCGAGGTTTCAGACGCAGATTCTACCGGATTATATCAAAATAATACATTGATTTTGAAATCTCCAAATTGAGGTCTATTTCTAATATTTACTCTTTTATTTCCTTGTTTATGATACTCGGTGTTATGAATTGAATGTTTGTGTGTTGTTTGATCCTTATTAGTGGTGAATATTTATTTGGTATTGATTCATTATTGATTTCGTTGGTTATGTATTGTGTGATGAAATGATATCTCATTTGAGAATTGAAATTGGTAATTTGAGAATAAAAGTGGGGCGGGAAAAGAAAATTGACAAAGGTGAATATTAGTTATTTTGATTCATTTGATGATTGTTTAATTTAGAATAAGTATTGATGTTGTTAAACACAATAATATCATGATGGGTTGAAATTGATAGGTAAACGGTAGGCCGGGTAGGCAAATTTAGGAATTACGGATTGTGGAATGTTTGGAATATTTGCTGAATAGTTTTGTTTACCGTATTTGGATCAATTGTATTCATTTAGCTGGGGAATGCCCCGAGGCCATTTGTATCTATTCACCGGGAAATGCCCCGACGTATTATGTTGGCGGAAGATGATCGCGATCAAGGTCCGAGGCATCGGGTAAAGCATAATTAGGATAGTTTAGGTTTCATTTTAGTATTTTTATTTTTGGTCTGTAATAAATTGGACTGGATATAATTTTTCAAATTTTTGACTGTTTGTTAGTTCTTCTTGTTGCGTTTTTTGTGCGATTTATGCATTTCATAGTGTTGTACTAGCCGATATACTCTACAAAACGATCGTGGTCGAACTACGGGATCGAGGGGTGCCCAACACCTTCCCTTTGATCAACAGAATTCTTTAGCCGGAATCTCTGTTCGTGGATCAGATTTTTAGAGTCAAATTATTTTGAAAAAGAATTTTCAAAGGTGACTTGGCACACCTGCTTTATGCCAAGTGGCGACTTGAGTTTTATTGTTAAAAGTCCTTTTCGAAATAAATTATTTTCTTTTGTCACTTGATAATAAAACCCTCTCCAAACTTAAAATCTAATCTTTATTCGTAAAAAAAAGGTGTGACATTATGTCTATTTATTTTATATATTTTTTGAATTTGTATATGTGATATCAATATTTGTCTTTTAGAAATAAAATATAGATATAGAAGAGTAAAAAAATTAAAAAACCCAAAAAAATTAGAAAAAGACAAAAAATGAAAAAGAAAATCCGTGGAAAAGTGAAAAAGAGAAATAGAAGTGTAAAAATAAAAGAGAAAAAATGAAATAAAAAAATAAAAATAGAAAAAAAGAAGAAGAAAAAAAAATAAGAAAAGAAAAAAAATATGATAAAGGAAAAAAACAAGAAAACAAAAAAGAAAAAAAAAAGGAAAAAAATGAAAAATAAAAAAGAAAGAAGAGAAATAGAAGAGACAAAATAAAGTGGAAAGAAAAAATGAAAAATAAAAAATAAATCAAAACAAAAAAAAACAATTATAAAAAGAAGATGAAAAAAACTAACAAGTAAAAAAAGTTAGAGATCTAAGAGAGTGAAAAAGAGAAAAAACAACAATGATAATTTATTTTGAATTTTTGATGATTTGAAAAAGGAATTCACTAATTTAAATAAGAGTAATTTATGGAAAAATAATCTACTGCTTTAAAAAGGAATTTAATGTTTTAAATACATGAGATAATTATTCCTTATTTAACTCAACTGATTTGAGTAAAAGAAGGACAATAAATCTTGTTGTATATGTATTTTAGTAGCAATACTTTTATAAAATACAAAATACAAGTTGCTATTTCAGGTAATTATGAAGTAGTTGCTATGAAACTCCTAATTATGAGCTTAAGTTTGCTACTTATGAAATTTTTTCTTTCTTTTAATAGGCCCAACTGCCCAAGTCCAACAACATAAAAAGTTGTTTTGGATAGGTAGCCAGTAACAACTATATAGTTGTTGGCCCAATGGCTGAAACTACCTTTTGACTAAAATATTTAAAAAGGAAAAAAATAATTTCAAAATTTTTCTTATAAATACCTATCATTTCAATCTTTTTTTTTTCACACAACTTACAATCTCATTCTCTCAATTATTCTATTGTAACGCCCCGAAATTGGGTCCCGAGACGTCACACGGTGCTTAGGGTCACAAGTGACCCCAAGCTAACCCTTCTACTGGCATAACTGATAAGCAACTGAAAAAAAATACAAATTCATACAAATCAGCAGAAAATAACTCTTTTCTGAATCTGATCGATACAAAAATGGAATTTTACAGGATTACAATTCTGCCTGTACAACCAAAATTGAAATAAAATACATCAACTTCTACTGACTGTCTATGAAGACTCTACTAGTACTTACTGTAGGTAGCCGGGTCATGACTCCCGACTACCCCAACTCAATACGACTGAATAAAGAAAATACAATACTATAAACTCTGCATAATTAACCCAAGCCCTTGAATCAAAAGGACTCATCACCTGCTGACTGAATTCCACGAACTGACTGGATCCGAAGGTGCAACTATACCTTGTACCTACATTCTGAGAAAATGTAGCCCACATACGAATATGTGGGTCAGCACCGTGGAAAAATACCGAGCATATGGGGGTGCAATGCATATATAAAATAATATCTTAATATCATCACAGTTTATAAAATTATGCATGCTGATATAGATGACTCACTTAGCTCGAATTAAATCATCAAAATCATGGATGAATAATACATGTAAAGTAAAACAAGTGAGTCATTACAATACGTTCTCAATTCACTTTCATCTCAATTTCAAATCATCAAAACAATCAAATCTCATGTCAATTCTCATTAGAATATATTCCTTAAATCTTTTGAGAATAATGACTTTCTCAAACTCAGCCTTTTAAGCAAATATGTTTTCATCTCAGATAGAAGAGTACACACACACACACATTGGGAGATCCTATAACCGACATAAACCATGTGAGCTACATGGAGTCCAACGTACAACCCACATTGGGGAGAGCCGTCCTATCCTTGCCATCGAGGAGTAGAACTTCTAGTATCAATTCAAAAACACTAGTGATCACTGTATAAATCAGCCTCAGGCTCACATCCTATGGGGGCACGTAGTTCTAGGGAAGTAAGGTCACTTTATACCTCCCATTCGGTGCTAAAGATTACTCCCGGACTTAGCTCAAAAATTTAAATCAGCCTCAGACTCACATTAAAGAAAATCCACAATAAACACTTCAGCAATTTTCATCGGGAGCCAATTTGCTACCCCTTTATCATAATCAATAAAAACGTGGATTTCTTTCACAGTCGAGTTCAAAATAACTCATTCACGACCAAAAGGTCAAATCATTCAAAACATCTCAAATATTCAACATCAACGTGCTTATAACACACATTTTCTCAAAAACACAATTTCAAATGGGGTTCGCGACCCAAATATCAAAATCATGATAAATATCGTTCAAGATTCATGCTTTATATCACCACACATGTAAATTCATCTTTCAAAATCATAAACATCAAGATTTCATAATAATCATCATAAGATATGGGTTCATGCTTCAAATTCATAAAAAAGTCAAATAAAAATCATGCCTTTGTAAAGAAAATTACTTTTGGGCACAAGAACGAAAGAGAGTTCTTGTTGAAAACCCCCACATACCTTGAATGATGAACTTTAGATCGATACTCATTTTTGAGATGTTAATCTGCCTTTGAATGATGGTTCTTGGAGTTCTTGAACTAGGAACTTGGAATCTTGAATAAATTTGCAGAATTAATGGTGAACTTTGGAGGTTCTTGAAGTTGGATGTAGGAGCTTAGGATTTTGTTTTGGAGGGAATTTGATGAAATATAACATATAATTCTTCTAATAGGCTTTAATATAGGGTTTGGATGGATTTTGGGTGAGGGGGAATGACCAAAACGCCCCTAAAAATTAAATAATTCTCGCATCTGTCCTTTGGTGGACTGTTTTGATAGTCTGAAGTAGATCAACCATAACGTTTTACTCCGCTATTTAAATTGGATGAAAATAATTTCATTAGAAAGAGGACTCTCATATCTTTCCGTTTATATATAGTATCTCACCCAGATCATTGTGTACGAGGAGTTATGATCGTTTGAAGTTGACCCAAGAATTCACTTTTGATAGGCTGAAGTAGATCGACCATAACTTTTTGTTCCGATAGACAAATTGGATGAAACTAATTTCATCGGAAAGAGGACTCGCAGAGCTTTCCGTTGATATATAGTAGATCACCCAGATCATTATGTACAAGGATTTATGATCATTTAAAGTTTGAGAAAAAATACGCCAGACCTCAGTACTTTTTTTCCTGCACGTTTTACTGTTCACTACTATTCACGGTTCGATTGGAATGTTCATAACTCGTCGCTTGGGTGTCCGTTTTGGATGATCCACATATCGTTGGAAAGATTATTTGATACTATACACAATGGTGGGTCATAATCTAAGACATTTCTCACGGAAAATTTATAATTCATTCTAGAAGATAGAACCCAACACGTTTACGCACAAAATTTCAACGAAAAATTTCCCGGGGTATTACATCATCTCCCCCTTGAAAATATTCATCCTCGAATGTCGATGAATAAGTACAGAATACCATGAAAATGATGACAAAAGGCTGGGATAACGAAGTCAATCCACTTACTTCACTCCAAACTTTCGAATACTTCATAGAACATGCGATTCATAATGAGAATGGTCATATAGTTGGATCTTAAACAAAGGAGACTGATTTTAAGGAATCGATATCTTTGGTTTATTCAGAGACTGAGAATCAAAGGTATCGAAGGGGATCTCATCAAAAGAAGGACCACTTGCGCCCAAATGAAACGTCCCTCAACACTCCCTCCAAAAGATTCAAATGACATTGTTCGGGGAGAAAATGAACCATAATTTGATACAATTCTATCGTATGGGAACAAGGGCCCATATGGCATAAATTAAGATAGGAATTTCTAGGTCTCGGGAAACATAACTCCTTGCTTCCAAACTTAGCAACACTTCCCAACTACTCCCTCGACTATGTTCAAGCCTAACTCCAAGTACTCATGAGATACGCCACATAACACTATAATATTAATCTATATCATGAACCTCAATACACACTGAGCCTCACAACTCCTCACTTCAAACATAACTTTTATTGCTACTCCAACAACCACATACAATCTTATACTAGGAATCCGCTAATTTGCGGTGCATTCTTTTAGATATACAACCATAACATTCAAGCCTATACTCATAACCACATACACACTTCGCACATGCACCTCTAAACGAACACTCATAAAGAATCTTCCTCGCTTTCTCTAAGATTCCATCAACTACATCATTCACACATACTGGTCAATTATTTAAATGGCACACATAACATTTTCTCAATCAATTGAACTATACACAAAAACTCTGTATTACTATTCCTACAACCTCATAGAAGTGCATAAAACCAACGCACAATAATCTTTCCAAATAAACATTTAAAACTTCAACTAACCATGGCATGTATCAAGGACTTAGCCTCAATCTAACTTCACTTCACCGCCGTGAGCACACCACCTTCTATCATAGATAAGGAAGTATCTTCTCTCCCTTCTAGATAACTGCTCAACACCATTAGCTTGACTTAATGAAAAGGTCACAAAATTTTAAAACATGAAGACCTAAAACATGAAGGGATAATGTAAATAACTTGACTCTCTCTATTGAGGCCTTAGGAATAAAATATCAAATACAATGGGTTCATTAAGGTATCAAAGCTGAAGACACCCATAACGGAAATTGAATCTCACTGATCAATAAGAGTATTGCCTGAGTACTGGTACTGAACACATTGTAAAACTTGAGTATATGAGTCATGGGCGGCATGCCCTGAATTTAGAGCTCATAACTTATGGAATGTGATTCCAACTGCTAGAAGAACTGGAATTTCTCATTTTTGGAAACTAGAAGAGTATGTAATTCTCCATCACGTGTATGAACATGAATTAAGATCATGGAACTGAAATGTAAAGCATGAGTAGGTTTTGGGACAGCTGAAAATGCTGAAATAACGTTGGGTTAAGCACCGATCTTTCTCACTGCAAATTTACAACTTACTGATACTTCTACTAAAATGTATAAGCTTGACTTGACTACTTGTTCTATCATCTCCCCCTTAGCTTTAAGCCACCACTCAAATTCTCAAATGCTTACTAATTTCAAATCTCCACGAACATCTCTATCGCCGGAATGTACACCATCTAGTGCTTCAACTCTTATTTCTATTAGCTCAACTTGAATACTTTCTAACCTTTTGATAGACCATGCTACTTTTGTCTTCTCCCTCTAATACCATGCCTATGAACTTATGTTTCTAAACCATAAGAATCAAAATCACACTTAAGAGGCTCAATATTTCCAATCATACGCCTCGCCTTAACTTATCCATCAAAACATCATCCATCGTCTAACTAGTATTTATCCATCTAACAATCCCATGGCACGACTCACTACACCACATACACTAATCCTCGAAATTAAAGCAGTCCCATAATATCTTGGGTGAACTTTCTCATCATAATATAAATTAAACTTAATTACAAGTCAACTACACTTAAACTCTTGTGTACACTGTTCAAGCCTATTAGGTCACTTCCGGAAACTAATACCATTAATCCGGAAATCGTCACATTCGGCTTCATGATCACCAATCGTTCAAACTTAGTCTCACACTTCACATAATTTATAACTCCATCTCACGCATAACTCCCACGTGAAGATTATAAAACAACACATCCATGAACACTAGCCCACTTAAACTTCATAACAATAATAATTGGTCCTAATCATATAGCCTATCTTATTCACAATCCATTAGCACATCCTTCTTTCACCCATCACTACTATCTATTCTTCATACACAACTTAACATAGTTCATAGCTCTCTACGTCTTAACTTAACTTCCTCTTGCAATTTGGAGAGCGCCTAGATTAACAACACTTACCCACCGAGTACTTCCATCACTAACCTATACTCTCTGTCATGCAAATACCTTCAACACCCGTTTCATACCTCGAACAAACTATATCACCTCCTATTAACCCAATTGCATGAAAAAAGGGATTTCTCTATACTTATGCTCAACAAATCACACTTACCATCCTTCTTACTACTACACCTCCACATCCCACATTTTCAGCCAGCATAAGGAACAAGATGAACTACAAGTTGCTAGTGGAACGAAATAGGCCTCACACGGCTTCACTAGACTTTGGTTTTGTATTTTGAACAAGAAAATGAGATGAATAACAAAGAAGCTATGCTAGTGAATCGAAAGATCCCCACACGGCTTCACTAGACTTTGATTTTTCACAAACATAATGATAACAAGATTACATAATACAAGAGATAGAAACTTGACACACAACATTGAACGATCTAAGAATACACCTTACTCTGTCTTAATTAAATAACTCATAAGAATGAGGGAATAACTTTCAACTTAAGGAACTTAACACACTAGAGAGCTCCTCTCAAGCCCTTTGTGTAACTTTTGAAATTTCTTCTAGAAAATATAGAAGCATTACCTGGGGAAGAACTGGAGCTTGCGAATCATGTTAACTCAAAAATAATACATAGAGGGAGAAGTATAGATTAACATTGTAGATTCTGAGGAGGA
Organism: Capsicum pubescens; assembly: GCA_030864215.1. Lineage (NCBI taxonomy): Eukaryota > Viridiplantae > Streptophyta > Magnoliopsida > Solanales > Solanaceae > Capsicum > Capsicum pubescens. The sequence continues at coordinate 219,225,846 of CM061549.1, read as the reverse complement.
ATCTGAAAGCATATCTAACCTAGGCTTAGTTCACGACTTTTATGAACATGAATAAAGTACCTCAATCTTTGAAACTCAAAAGCACTGTCAGGATACTTTCTAGCTCTCTTACAATCCCATAACTATCTACGGAGAATTAAGCTTAACTGTTTCTGATACCTTGAAAATGAGGCAGAGTTGGCCAGAATAGAGTAAGATGAGAATCTATATAAGCTTTTTGGAGAACCTTTTTATAGCATGATCTTAGACTTGAAAGAAGGGAAATATTTCCTACATGCCCTGTAGCCTCTCGAAGAAAAGTACAGATGTCTCCGTACCGTTCTGCAAGAATCTACTAGACATGACTTCATGGACACCCTAGGACACTTGAACTCTGTGCTCTGATACCAAGTTTGTAACACCCCAAAATCGGGTCCCGAGACGTCACACGGTGCTTAGGGTCACAAGTGACCCCAAGCTAACCCTTCTACTGGCATAACTCATAAGCAACTGAATAAAAACACAAATCCATACAAATCAACAGAAAATAACTCTTTTCTGAATCTGATCGATACAAAAATGGAATTTTACAGGATTACAATTCTGCTTTTACAACCAAAATTGAAACAAAATACATCAACTTCTACAGACTGTCTATGAATCCTCTACTAGTACTGACTGTAGGTAGCCGGGTCATGACTCCCGACTACCCCAACTCAATACGACTGAATAAAGAAAATACGACACTATAAACTCTGCATAACTAACCCAAGCCCTTGAATCAAAATGACTCATCACCTGCTGACTGGATACCACAAACTGACTGGATCTGAAGGTGGAACTATACCTTGTACCTACATTCCGAGAAAATATAGCCCACATATGAATATGTGGGTTAGCACCATGGAAAAATATCGAGCATATGGGGGTGCAATGTATATATAAAATAATATCTTAATATCATCACAGTTTATAAAATTATGCATGCTGATATAGATGACTCACTTAGCTCGAATAAATCATCAAAATCATGGTTGAATAATACATGTAAAGTAAAACAAGTGAGTCATTACAATACGTTCTCAATTCACTTTCATCTCAATTTCAAATCATCAAAACAATCAAATCTCATATCAATTCTCATTAGAATATATTCCTTAAATCTTTTAAGAATAATGACTTTCTCAAACTCAGCCTTTTAAGCAAATATGTTTTCATCTCAGATAGAAGAGTACACACACACATATTGGGAGATCCTATAACCGACATAAACCATGTGAGCTACATGAAGTCCAACGTACAACCCACGTTGGGGAGAGCCGTCCTATCCTTGCCATCGGAGTAGAACTTCTAGTATCAATTCAAAAATACTAGTGATCCCTCTATAAATCAGCCTCAGGCTCACATCCTACGGGGGCACGTAGTTCTAGGGAAGTAAGGTCACTTTATACCTCCCACTCGGTGCTAAAGATCAATCCCGGACTTAGCTCAGAAATTTAAATCAGCCTCAGGCTCACATTAAAGAAAATCCACAATAAACACTTCAATAATTTTCATCGGGAGCCAACTTGCTACCCCTTTATCATAATCAATAAAAACGTGGATTTCTTTCACAGTCGAGTTCAAAATAACTCATTCACGACCAAAAGGTCAAATCATTCAAAACATCTCAAATATTCAACATCAACGTGCTTATAACACACATTTTCTCAAAAACACAATTTCAAATGGGGTTCGCGACCCAAATATCAAAATCATGATAAATATCGTTCAAGATTTATGCTTTATATCACCACACATGTAAATTCATCTTTCAAAATCATAAACATCAAGATTTCATAATAATCATCATAAGATATGGGTTCATGCTTCAAATTCATAAAAAATTAAATAAAAATCATGCCTTTATAAAGAAATTTACTTTTGGGCACAAGAACGAAAGAGAGTTCTTGTTGAAAAATCCCACATACCTTGAATGATGAACTTTAGATCGATACTCATTTTGGAGATGTTAATCGTGCCTTTGAATGATGGTTCTTGGAGTTCTTGAACTAGGAACTTGGAATCTTGAATAAATTAGCAGAATTAATGGTGAACTTTGGAGGTTCTTGAAGTTGGATGTAGGAGCTTAGGGTTTTCTTTTTGAGGGAATTTGATGAAATATAACATATAATGCTTCTAATAGGCTTTAATATAGGGTTTGGACGAATTTTGGGTGAGGGGGAATGACCAAAACGCCCCTAAAAATCAAATAATTCTCACATCTGTCCTTTGATGGACTGTTTTGATAGTCTGAAGTAGATCAACCATAACGTTTTACTCCAATATCCAAAATGGATGAAAATAATTTCATTAGAAAGAGGACTCTCATATCTTTCCGTTTATATATAGTATCTCACCCAGATCATTGTGTACGAGGAGTTATGATCGTTTGAAGTTGACCCAAAAATTCACTTTTGATAGGCTGAAGTAGATCGACCATAACTTTTTGCTCCGATAGACTAATTGGATGAAACCAATTTCATCGGAAAGAGGACTTGCAGAGATTTCCGTTTATATATAGTAGATCACCCAGATAATTATGTAGAAAGAGTTATGATTATTTAAACATGGAGCAAAAATACGCCAGGCCTCAGTACTTTTTTTCCTGCACGTTTTACTGTTCACTACTATTCACGGTTCGATCGAAATATTCATAACTTGTCGCTCGAGTGTCCATTTTTGATGATCCACATTTCGTTGGAAATCTTATTCGATACTCTACGCAATGGTGGGTTATAATATAAGATATTCCGCACGAAAAATTTATAATTCATTCTAGAAGATAGAACCCAACACGTTTACGCACAAAATTTCAACGAAAAATTTCCCGGGGTATTACATCTATTATCTCATAAAATGCTCAATTTTATTTTGTTATTTTGCAATTACAAATATCAAGTATAAGTTTTCAAATGTCTCTCAACTTTGAGACACTTCAAAAATTTGATATTGTTGTTCCATCTCTTACTTTTGATTTTTAATTAGTGTATTATTTGTTCAATCTTCATTTGTATTGTTTTTGTATTTTTTTGAATATTTATTAGTTTAATTTGTAATATGAATAAATTAAGAAAAGTCGGTAAAAGTGTTAGAAATTTCCATCCTGAAAGTGGTGGTGATAGTAAAAAATAAATTGATTTTGATTTCGGTAGAGATAGTTCAAGTACTTGATATACTCGTGTGCGTCCGATACAAATTAGTGAACCCTCTGAGAATGAAATAGGTGTAGGTTCTCACGATATGAATTATTTTGAAGTAAAAAAAATTATGGTATAGAAGAAGAGAGCGAAGTAGACGCAATTGATTTACATGAAGAATATGATGATATTAGTGATAGTGGTAATGTTAATGTTCGGTTTATATCGGTTAATCTTCCTCCCCACCCCCTATAAAATCTCGTAAAAAAAATAGTAGTGTGAAAATTTTATACTCGTGTAGAAAAAACTACTAAGGTCCAATGCTTCTCTGTCAGGAATTATCTGAGCATAAGATCGGAGGTAATAAAGGAGGTACAGATCAGTTGTTGAGACATTTGAAAAAAAAATCACCCAATAAAGCTGTAGCAAAAGGTGGTGGGATTGTGAGGGGGCCAACTCAAACTAGATTGGACACAAAAATCAGTAAATTAATTCATCATTATAATAAAATGAAGGATCGTGAAGAATTAACAAAAATGATAGATGTGAGTTGTTGTATTTCTCCTTTGCTTCTTCTGAATCTTTTATTCATTATATTCAAGCAATTTATAATCATATATTTGAAGGTATTTCTATAAGTACTTATCGGTTTGATATTTTTAGACTTCATGCACAATATGTTTATTATTTATCTGCATTATTAAAAAAACCTTCGTGTAGAGTTTCTCTAACTCTGATCTTGATCGTGTTGTTAATAAAAATAATTATTTAATAATTACTTGTAATTGAATAGATAGTAATTTTGTTATGTAAAAACGTATTTTAGCATTTTTGTATGATGAAGACTGTAGACACACTAGAAAATTTATTTCTGAATCTATTACAAAAGTCATAAGATATTATGATATTGAAAATAAAGTATTAAGCATATCTTTTGATAAGGCATCTAATAACAAGGTGGACGATGAACTGTTAATAGTTGATCTTTCTCCACTGTTACTCAAAATATTTCATGTTAAGTGTACTTGCTATATATATAAATTAATTATAAAAGTTGGTCTTGATTTTTTGGAGTTTGGTAGTGAAAAAGTTAGGCTTGCAATTGACTTTATTCAAGAAAATCATAAAAAAGTTAAACTTGCAGAATCTAAAAAAAAATGTCATCAAAGTGGATTTAGACCGATATTAATGCCTGAACAAGTAGATGCTAGATGAAATTCTACTTTCGATTTTTTAAAAAACTTGCCTTATTTATAAAGTTTCTATTTCTATGACTTTTAATTACTCTGCTGTTTTTTTTTCTGAGTGTATGTTACATGATTCTGATTGGATTATGATTGATGATGTTGTTAAATTTTTGAATTTTTTTTATTAGCTACGGTTGAATTTCTAGTATTTATTATCCTATTATTTATAATATTTTAGCTTATTTAGCCGAAATTTCTTTTTTTTCTTAACGAATATAAGAATAAATCAGGTTATGAAAATGTTATTATTGCAATGACTGATAAATTTTAAAAATATTTTTATCCGCTTTTCCTATTTACATGATTAATGATATAATAAATTCATGTATGAAGTATATATTATATCCGAATTTACTTCTATTATTTTAATACTTTAGATATACAACCTGAAGAAGAACCTCTTTTTGTTTATGGTTATATCTGATGCTAACAACTACATCAAAGCATTATACAATCATTATGCTGATTTACTTGATAATGCTTTACCGACACATATTACTTCAACTCCCACTTTTAATCCTCCTGAGGAGCCATCGTCTTCTAAAAAACAGGCACATAGTATTTTTCTGATCATGTTTTTGATTTAAATGTTTTGAATAGAATGCCACCTTCAACACACAAAATCATTTGTCGGAAAGAGCTTATGTATTATCTTGGACAACCTACAGAGGATCGTAGAGAAAGGACCAACACTCTGAATTAGTGGAAGAATAATGAAAGACAATATCTTGTGCTTTCAAGATTAGCTAGAGATATATTGAATGTTTTCATGTCAACCGTTGCATCAGAGAGAGATTTAGTCAAGGACGATAACAACTTAAAGACAACCGACACTAAATCCTTTTAGAGAAGAGCTTCGTTGCTTGGTGTCAAACTAGGATGTTCGGTAGAAAAATGGATGATCTATTTTTTTTTTTTCAAAAAAAAAAAAGAATCATTGAGAGGCTATTCCATGAATGTTATAATTTGCCTTAGAGACTGGATTAGAGCGGAATGAAGAAATCAAAGAATGTACATGGAACTGGTAGACGAACAACATCTTGAAGAATTATGACTTCAAGGAAGAACTCAACACAATCAAGTTCAATGCATAGTTCTGATCCCATTGATTTTGATAGTCCTCAACCAATTTTCGTTAATATTAACATGACTGAATTGAAAAAAGATGATGCAACATTTATAGAATTGTCAAATACTCATTTAATCTATTGATTTTTTTAATTGCAATTTAAGTATTTAACTTTGTGAAATTAGTGAGATATAATTGCAATCTTGTAACTTATAAGTTTTAAATTATTTTGCAATCAATCAAATACAAGGTTCATTCACTCTTTACATATTTATTTCTATTTAAATTGAATATGTTATATGATTTAAATACTTTTAATATATTACAATCAAACTTTACAAAAACATAACAAACATATGTGATATTTGAAAAATAATGTTAGCAAATATTACTTAAAATACTAGTATTAACATAAAATTTCATATAAGTTTAGCGTTTAAGTAATATATGTTAATACTTGAATAGATTTAATATTATTATATTAATTAGTATAAATTTGAAAAATAATGTTAGCAAATATTACTTAAAATACTAGTATTAACATATAAAATTTCATATAAGTTTAGCTTTTAAGTAATATATGTTAATACTTGAATTGATTTAAATATTATTATATTAAGTAGTATCAATTGAATGTATATGTGTGTGTATGTTTTCGAAAATAGTATAATATATAATTTATATATGTTGTATGTATATTCTGTAAAGTAGTATATATTGAATGCATTTATGAATGTATATATTCTTTAAAGTAGTATAATATGTAATGTATATATGTTGTATGTATATTATTTAAAGTAGCATATATTTAATGCATATATGAATGCATATATTCTTTAAAGTGGTATAATATGTAATGTATATATGTTGTATGTATATTGTTTAAAGTAATATATTAAGTAGTATATGTTGTATGTATAAATGTGTGTATATTTTCTAAAATAGCATACTATGTAATTTATATATATTGTATCTATATTCTTTAAAGTAGTATATTACGTAGTATATACTGAAGAGAAAATTATCCCCTATACAATTATTAGATTGAAAATTACAAATTTTAATAACACTTTTAGATAATTGCATTAATAACTTTTTAATTGCAAGTTGTAGCAACTTTTTAAAATATATATATATATATATATATATATATATATATATATATATATATATATTTATTTTATTTATAAAATTTAATATTTTATTTTATACATTAAAATTAGTTCCCTATTTATAGGATAGTAATCAATTTTCTCCTTAAATAGTATATTGATAATTATGGTAAGAATATATTATGATATTTTATATTATGATATTTTATTTCAAAAGGTTGCACACTTTTTTGAAACAACTTTACTAAAAGAAGACTTTTATTTTGACTTAAACACTTTTTCATTCTCAAAGTACGTTTTTCTCCATTGTGCATACTCAAGCTATTTCTTGAAAAAAAATTGGGGTTTACTCATCTTTTTTCATTCTTATCTAATTGGGGTTTTTCATTATCCATTGACATACACAATTGCAACAAAATAAAATACAAAACAACTATTAAATTAGAATAATATTAAATAAAAAACTGCTTAAATACCAAAACTAAACTTTGTTCATACCTACAATCATAGAAAGACAACATTAATGAGCACTAAAAAAAATAATTAAAATACAATATTCATATCTATGTATGCCTTGTTTTTTTAGGGACAGTTGAACTACCAATTTCTTTCAAAATCGGACCATCGGGTCTGCTCAGAACATTTTTAGTCACCTCACTTTTACTTATCGCACCATCATCTTGCTTTTTTCGAGCATAATCCCAAAGTAATGCACCATATCTCATACGATGGTTGGAAGCATTGAACTTGTTGGTTGAAATATTAACCTTTATCTCAATTTTGATTGAATTGATATCAATCTTCAATTATTTTGATATTGCTGATGATAGGCGAATTTACACGCCTATATCAATATAGTTTGCCCATATTTTAGCCTAGTTTTGAGAACAAAGTATATATTTCATGCACTTTTAGTCCTTTTTCCTGTAAATGAGCTAACGAACATGATTAGTAAAGTTTCAGGTATAAATAATGCAGAATTCAGCATTTTATGGCTTACTTGACGCAAAAGAAAGCTCACGAAGGAAGGGAAGGGAGTTTACACGCCTAAGGACCAAAACTGCTGCATGGAAAATCTGTCCCGGGCTAAAACAATATTTCTGAAGACTTTGGTAATTTGCAGTAACTTAGTTGGATTTGGACAATGATACATTAACCTAGTACAATTGGGTTATGTATTTCATTAGTTTATTTGGATTATGATAATGTTACATTAACCTAGTACAATTGGGTTAAGTATTACATTAGCCTAGTAGGATTTGGTTAGATATTTTATTTATCTAATAGGATTAGGATATGGGTATTATAAATACCCTATTTTGCTAGAGATTTTACAACTTAGAATTACAACTCTCATTCTACTTTTAACATCATCTTCTTACATCTTCTAATTCTTCCATTAATTCTATTTTTCTTCTTCTACTCTTCTATTCTTAAATTCCACAACAAGAGAATCGTTACTTTGCCTAGGAATTCATGCCTCACGCCTACCACCTAAGCTACACGAAATTACTCTATCTTGTGGTATAACAAAAATGTCAATCGTGATCTCCTTCGCATTCATGGGTAACTAAACTTCTCTGTTGAGGTTATGGAAGCCGTATGAGATACTATCTATTGCTGTGAGTTTGTGAGTTCGCGACACGTATACTGCTTATATCATTATTCTCTTCATCTTAGTCTACATTCTTTGTGGTTGCAAACGCAAGAATACGCCAGTATAACATTTAACTTGTTCGAAAGAAGGGTTATTTGTCTGGAAAAGAGATAATGTCAAGGTAGTAGGGTCACCCCCTAAAATTCCCTACTAAAAAGCTAGTGCCGTAACTGGACTAACCTCTTGGAGAATTCGTACCGTTAGACACGCTTTAAGCTCGAAAGAGTTAAAGTGAAATAATCCTCGAATAGGTCGAAAGACGCCTGGATTTACCATCGAATACAATTCTCTATAAGCAGTTGCATGTCAGAATTCTACACACTCATAGCCAATAGAGACGTATACCTCAGAAGGTGGACATAGCCCCAACGCCTCAATTCTCATTGTTTACAACTTACGTAGCAATCTTTCTCTTTTACTTTGCTATTTTCAGCTTTTATTTAATTGTTTTGGTGACACATTACAATCCCTCCTTTTTACGAGACTTGCACTAAAAGTTTAGTAATCTTGCTTACTTGTTGGCCAAGCTATTCCCTGTGGGATCGACACCCAACCCAGGTTGGGTTCTATATTTGCTAACGACCGCTTTACACTCCTACGAGAGCTGTAGATTGAGCGTTATCAAAAATTGGCGCCGTTGCCGGGGAATACAAATGACAATCAAGTTCGTGATAATTACTAGACCCTTTGGTCAAAGATTCTCATACTTTTACGTTTAGTTTTTGTTTTTGTCTACTGCAGGTTTTTATTTTAGTGCATGCCCCATACTCGAAGTTCTGGTCAACCGTTATTACCAATCAATCCTGAACCACAACGCATTGGTAGAATGGAAGCACAAGCTGAAATCGCTAGGATGGCTGCTCAACAGGAACAAGCAAGATTGGCTGCCCTTGCCGCAGCCCAGGTTGAACAGCAGAACATTGATAACCCTGCACGAGCAACAAATCCTGACGATGAGGATTTAGGAGATGACGAATTACTAAACCCAAGGCATGATGCTGAAATCACAATACCTGCCAACAGTAGAGGTCGACAAGCTCGGTTTAGGTATGATCGCCAACCCATGCAACCGGCTTTCGACGATGATGATCTTGATGGAGCCGGAGCCACAGGAGCTATTATTCCCCCACCATTAGCGCTCGGAGCTAAGTTCAACATCACAAGCACCATGATTCAGTTATTGCAACTCAAGGGATTGTTTGGTGGACTAGCAGGCGATGATCCGAATATGCATCTCATCAACTTTATTTCTACATGCAAGTCTTTTGAAAATCCTGGTGTTGGTCAGAATGCAAGTCGATTACGTCTATTTCCATTGTCTCTGTCTGGGGAGGCAACACTATGGTTGAATGGGCTGACTCCTGATTCAATTACAAATTGGAGGCAATTGAGAGACGCTTTCCTAGAAAGATTCTTTCCGCCTTCCAAAAGGGCACAATTGAGAGATAAAATCAGCAACTTTCGTCAGCTTCCCACTGAAGCTCTTTATGAAACATGGGAGAGGTTCAAGACAAAGCTAGCGAGATGCCCAAACCATCACATGACTAATGTTCACCTCATGGAGATATTGTATAGAGCCTTGAATTCAATAACTAAGCCAGTGGTGGATAACGCAGCTGGAGGATCCTTTATGGATCTCACCTTTGGTCAAGCAAGCAATATGCTAGACCGCATGACGAAACAAAGTAGAGCTTGGCATACCAGGGATTCCGAGGTAGCAAGCCCCACTTTATCTATAGGCATGACTGCAGACCAAAGAAGAAGACAAGAAGAACGTGATCAAGATTAAGCACACATGAAAACACAAGTGGATCTTCTGACAAAGCATTTATTATCAGGGAAGACCGAAAAAGTGAAAGCTGTGGCGCTAAAAGGAAGAGACGAATCTGATTCGGAAGAGGAGGCCAACTACTTGAACAATCAGGGGGGTTTCCATGGGAATACCCAAGGAAACCAAGGTCGGAACTATTATGATAAATCTGGAAGCAAAGACCAAGGTAGTTGGAAGAAAAATAATAAAAAGAGTGGTTTGTACGTTCCCCCTGGTAGACGTGATACCACCACATCTAATTCTGGAAGTATGGAAGATATGATGGCTAAATTATTGAAAGGAGTAGAAGCAACGAGCGCGGGAGTTACTGAGGTAATTAATGATTTGTCCTCCATGAAACAACTAGTTGATTCTCATTCCACTTCAATCAAGCAAATAGAGCAGCAATTGAGCCAACTTTCAGCAGCACTCAATCAAAGAAAGGCTGGCACTTTACCTAGCGATACTGTGCAAAACCCAAGGAATGATGGGTCATGCATGGCCATCACTACCAGAAGTGGTAAGGTGCTGGAACCTTCAGCAAAAGGCAAGCAAGTGGCTGACGAAGTTGCAGACATGGATGATAACGCAAAAGGAGAAGATGCCGCAACAACCAGTCCCGACGTCAAGGACGTCACGCCCAGTGACGTGCAGCCTGAAAAAATGGAAAAACGGAAGAAAGAGGAGAAGAAAACCGTGGAGAGAACACTTCCATACCCACCACCACCTTTTCCCCAAAAACTGAAGAAGGTGGCGGATGACACTAAGTTCAGCAAATTCATGACTATGTTAAAACAGCTGACCATTAATGTTCCATTGGTGAAGGCACTTGAACAAATGCCTGGGTATGAGAAGTTTATGAAGGATCTTTTGACAAAGAAGAGGGCAGCAAGTTATGAGCTGAAAGACGATGTGCATCATTGTAGTGCAATTGCTACCCGATCGATAGTTCAGAAGAAGGCCGACCCCGGAGCTTTCACTATTCCTTGCACCGTCGGATCTTTGAACTTTGCCAAAGCATTATGTGACTTAGGAGCCAGCATCAATTTGATGCCCTTATCGATCTACAAGAAGTTGGGGTTAGGAGATCCTACTCCAACCAATATGAGGCTCGTCATGGCAGATAGGTTGGTAAAACGACCTGTTGGTATTCTATGCGATGTCTTAGTAAAAGTTTCTTCATTTATCTTTCCAGCAGACTTTGTCATCTTGGATTGTGAAGCAGATTCTGAGGTTCCCATAATCTTGGGGCGCCCTTTCCTTGCTACAGGAAGTGTGCTCATTGATTTGAGAGCTAATGAACTTTCATTCCGAATAAATGACGAAGTAGTTCGTTTTGATATTTGCAAAACAATGAAGCAACCCAAAGATCTTAGTGTATTTTCGGTGGCTGATGTTTTCTTTGATGATGAGAAAGAACTACCTGAAGAAGAGCAAATTATTGATGATCCCTTGGAGGTTGTACTCATGAATGGAGAGAGTGAGGATGCTGAAAATTCTGAAGAAGCCATTTTTGCTCTATCGGGATTAGGAACATATCGCTATACTCCCAAGAAGCTGGATCTTGATCTCAAGAATCGGCCTACACCACCAGCTAAACCATCTATTGAAGAGCCACCCACATTAGAATTGAAGGAGCTGCCAAGTCATTTGAAGTACGCATTCTTAGGAAACAGAAACACTCTTCCAGTCATTGTGGCAGCCAATTTGGGTGAGCGACAAGTTGCAGCTCTTATTGCTATTCTACGCAAGTATATTAGAGCTATTGGATGGGCCATTGCGGATATTATTGGTATTCCACCTGGGATTTGTACACATAAAATTCAGCTTCAAGAAAATTGCACACCCACCATTGAGCATCAAAGGCGTCTAAACCCACCTATGCAAGAAGTGGTGAAGAAAGAGATCATCAAGTGGTTAGACGCAGGAGTTGTGTATCCTATTTCTGATAGTACATGGGTAAGCCCTGTACAATGTGTTCCCAAGAAAGGAGGTATGACGGTGGTTGCGAATGCAAAGAATGAACTTATTCCACTCAGGACCGTCACTGGATGGAGAGTATGCATGGACTACCGCAAGCTGAATTCTTGGACACTCAAGGATCACTTCCCAATGCCATTTATGGACCAAATGCTAGATCGATTAGCGGGGAAAGGATGGTTTTGCTTCTTGGATGGTTATTCAGGCTATAATCAGATTTGTATTGCACCCGAAGACCAAGAGAAGACAACGTTTACATGCCCATATGGTACGTTTGCCTTCAAACATATGCCATTCGGGTTATGTAACGCACCAGCCACCTTTCAACGTTGTATGATGTCTATTTTCTCTGATATGGTTGAAGACACTTTGGAGGTATTTATGGACGACTTTTCAGTTGTTGGTGAGTCTTTTGAAGCATGCCTGGAAAACTTGAGCATGTCATTACAAAGATGTGTAGAGTTCAACCTTGTGCTGAATTGGGAGAAGTGCTACTTCATGGTAAAAGAAGGAATCGTTCTTGGGCACAAGATCTCTGAAAGAGGAATAGAGGTTGACCGAGAAAAAATTGAGGTTATTGAGAAGCTACCGCCTCCAATTTCGGTGAAAGGAGTTCGTAGTTTTCTTGGCCATGCTGGTTTCTATCGTCGGTTCATCAAAGACTTCTCCAAAATTGCGAGTCCATTGTGCAAACTATTGGAGAAAGATGCAAAGTTTGACTTCAATGAAGATTGCTTAAAGGCATTCGAATGCCTTATAGGAAAACTCATTGAAGCCCCTATTATGGTAGCACTAGATTGGACTCTCCCGTTCGAGGTCATGTGTGATGCTAGTGGTGTAGCCATTGGTGCTGTACTTGGTCAGAGAAAGGAGAAGCTATTTCATCCTATCTACTATGCGAGTAAGCTCCTAAATGAAGCCCAAAGGAACTACACTGTTACTGAACAAGAGCTCCTAGCGGTTGTGTATGTATTTGAGAAGTTTCGTGCCTATCTATTGGGTACTAAGGTGATCGTTCATACAGACCATGCAGTTCTTAGGTATCTAATGACAAAGAAGGATGAAAAACCAAGGTTTATTAGATGGGTATTGCTGCTGCAAGAGTTTGATTTCGAAGTCAAAGATAGACGAGGTTGCGAGAACCAAGTGGCTGATCACCTATCTCGACTTGAGAATGAGCATGTGGCGCAACCTGAAATTTAGATTGATGATGCATTCCCGGATGAAGAGATATTAGCGACAACAATGGAGAAATTACCATGGTATGCCGACTTTGCAAATTTCGTGGTGAGTAATGTGATACCTGCCAATTTATCTTACCACCAAAGGAGGAAGTTTATGCATGACGTACAACACTACTATTGGGATGAGCCTTATTTGTTTCGACGATGTGCGGATGGTATCATTCGACGATGTATATCCCATGAAGAAGTGCCTAATATCTTGGAAGCATGCCACACTTCGCAAGTTGGAGGACATCACGCAGGCAATCAGACGGCCAGAAAAGTATTGCAAAGTGGTTATTATTGGCCTTCGATATTCAGAGATGCCTACGATTATGTTAGAAGGTGTGACCAATGCCAGCGTCAAGGTGCGATTTCAAAACACCATGAAATGCCCATGACCAAAATTCTTGAGGTAAAACTCTTTGATGTGTGGGGTATTGATTTCATGGGTCTATTCGTGAATTCGTTTGGAATGAAGTACATCTTGGTTGCTGTGGATTATGTTTCGAAATGGGTTGAAGCTGTAGCATTGGCCGACAATGAGGGAAAGCGTGTTATAGCGTTCTTGAAGAAGAATATCTTCTCTCGCTTTGGAGTACCACGTACTATCATAAGCGATGGAGGATCTCACTTTTGCAACAAGCTATTCAAGTCCGTGTTGGCAAAATATGGTGTCAAGCAACATAAGGTAGCCACACCTTATCACCCACAAACTAGCAGACAGGTAGAGGTTTCCAATCGAGAGATCAAGCAAATCCTTGTGAAGACGGTAAATGCTAATAGGAAGGATTGGTCTCGGAAGCTGGACGATGCACTATGGGCGTACAGGACTGCATTCAAAACGCCAATTGGCATGTCCCCTTATCAACTAGTTTATGGGAAGGCTTGTCACTTACCCATTGAGCTCGAACACAAGGCATTGTGGGCATTGAAGCAATTAAATTTGAATTGGGATGATGTGAAGAATCTGAGGTTGGAGCAGCTGAACGAACTAGATGAATTCCGTCTCCATGCATATGAAAGGTCAGACCTATACAAGGAGCGGATGAAAAAGTATCATGATCAGCGGATTGTTCGACAAAACTTCCAAAGGGGTGAGATGGTACTTCTCTTCAACTCCAGATTGAAGCTCTTCCCAGGTAAGTTAAAATCCAAGTGGTGTGGTCCATACAAAGTTATCCAAGTCTACTCGTCTGGAGTAGTTGAATTGGAAGATAATAATGGTGTTGTCTTCAAGGTGAATGGCCAACGTGTTAAGCCTTATATCGGTCCTCTTGACTCGATGAATTCTATGGCCATCATCTATCTCGACGAAGTCTAAGTACTCGAGGTAACTATGTCGAGCCACGATAATAAAAAAGGCGCTAGATGGGAGGCAACCCATCATTTTATCGTTCTTTTTTTTCACTTGTTTTGCTTTTGATAATGAAAATCCAAAAATAAGAGTCGTGCCATGACCAAAACTAAGGCGCTTGGTGGGAGGCAACCCATCGTACTAATCGTTTTCATTTGGTTTTAAGCAAAAATAGGTGCAAGAGGTATTCAACGAGGAGATTGATTTCAATTGACGATTTGGACTCATTGTATGGTAAAGTTGGTAAGTTAGGAATAGTGATGCATAAGGCTATGGATTGAGCATTGCTCATGCCAAACTAGGCATCGAGGAAGGCTAGGCCTAGGTAAAACTAGGCCACGAACGATGCACAACCTATCCTATAGCCTAAGGTCTCGGAATCTAGTGTGCTATACACTATGCGCCGCCCAGTCCTAAGTGTGCTTTTGACTATGCGCCGCCTATGCTATAGCATTAGGTCTCAGGATCTCATATGCCATAGACTATGCGGCGCATATGTCCCTAAATGCCATAGACTATGCGGCGCATATGTCCCTAAATGCCATAGACTATGCGCCGCATATACCATGACTATGCCAAGCATTATGCGCCGCATATGTAGCATTTTTGTCTCCAAAACCGATTGTAAATGGGTCAAAACCCGACCCATTCTCTTCCTATATAAAGGGGACTTAGTCTTGAAACATAACCATACTAGAAATTAACCTAAAGGTGCCGCATTCCCTCTCCAAACCATCCCAAAATTTTTCTTTTTGCTCTTCCAATTCACAAAACCATCTCCAAAAGCTTCAAGCAAGTAAGTACTCTCTTATTCTTCATTTATTTCTCATAAGTACTAAGTTTCTATGTCTATTATAAATTGCTACATCGTATAAGATTGATTGGTGATGTTCATGTGTTTTGATCGTTGATACAAAATCATGTGAGTAAACATATACGTAGGAAAATCTTGACTTATTTCCGACTTGAATTTGGTTTTAATAGCATTGTTATACGATTTGCAGAATTGCTATGGTGATGAACATTGACTATCATGTTATGATCTTGTTACTTGGATACTTACATGCTAGACTATCCCGTTCATCGGGATAAGCCTTATAGTTGCCTACCGACTTAGGAGGTTGCGATTGTTGAAAACATCCATACCATGTACAACCCCTATGTAGTAGTGTTGTTATATATAACATGAAAGTAGTGCAATGGCTGCAAGTAGTAATACATTACTGATTTTCTTATCGGAATATAATCCTTAAAACGTATGTCGACGAAATCTGAGTAATCGACCACTTTCACTTCACTGATTTGTGTCAACAAAACTAAGTGTGAGGTGGTACCCCTACTGCTTGTTTATAGATTGTATCAACTGAGATTGTGCTGCCATTAACACTATTTCTAGTCTCAGGTACAATGGCACCTAAAGCGAAGCAAGGCAAGGAGAAGGCTACCACTTCCCAAAAGGGCAAGAAGAGAGGTAGAAAGGACCAAGGAGAATCATCCTCAACACAACTACCCCGCAGAATGTTTGGAATAAAATGGGTTCTTGAGGAGGAAGCCAAAGAATGGTACAGGAACAACAAAGAAAGAAGATATGTTCATGTCGACCTGATCAACAAGGACACCTTAGCAAAGAAGGAGCCGCGTATGTTGGCGAAAATCATGGCATTGAAGATGGATTTCATCTTCCGCGATATGGGAGAATGTAATCTTGATTTGACAAGAGAGTTTTACGCCAACTGGTCACCGAAAACAACAGGCAATGAAGTCAAAATTCGGGGCCAAGTGTTACAGCTCAACGCGGACTGGATCAACTCTTTTCTTGGCTTACCTTCGGTCGACCCAGCACCATTCAAAGAGCTGTACAGCAGGCCTCCTTATAGAGCAATTAGACACACACTTTGAGGAAGTAGATTGATGGCAAGGTGGGGCATACATAAAGACACAGGACGACACAACACCTTCCCCTATGCTTCACTAAATAGGGAAACAAGAATATGGATGCGTATTGTCAACTCATGCCTTATTCCTGGGACTCAATACACCAAGATATCAAGAGATAAAGTGTGTTTGGTCTATGCTTTGATGACGAATGTCCCTATCAACTTTTGGGCAATCATTCGCTCTACCATGAGGAAGGCCAGACTCCACAAAAGGTCCCACTTCACGTTTGGAAATTTGTTGACAGCAATCTTGCGGAAGGAGGATATCGAAGAGGAACCAGCTGACCACAAACTCCCACATAACCCAAAGAAGGTTGACCTTACTAAGGTCAAAGATGCTGAAACAACTCATGGTGTCAACCTTACTACTGCGGAAAGACATGCTCGTGATGAGAGTTTCTTCCGTCATCTTTATGGCATGGTACGATTTACTATGATGAGTGGTGGACGTGTTACAACTGCTGCAGAGCTCCAACAGCTGGACCACGACTATCCCATGAACATGCATGCACGGGAGATGTGTGGAGTGGGCGTATACTTTGAGGAACCTCTAGATGATGATGTGCCGACTGATGATGATCGACGCTTGCCAGACTCTGACGAGGAGGAGAACTCTGACGACGACTCTTATGATGATTCCGAAGAAGGGGGTATGACCCCCGACAATGAGGAAGAGTCCGACTAACCAGGTTCCTCGTATTTGTTTTCCACTGAGGGCAGTGTCCCGTTTAAGTGTGGGGTGGCGGTATCGTATGCTATACTTCTCTATCGCATCTATGTTTGTTTATTTTGTTGTTTTTTTTTTGTTTTTTCCGTATTTTAGTTTTTTGTTTTTGTTGTTTTTTCTAGATTCACATGAAATTATTTTGATAGGCAGCATGAGATTATAACAAGAGTATGTGCTACAATTGTGACTATTGAGACGTTTAGGCTCTAATTTTGACTCATTATGTGATATTGTGTGGTTCAACTCCTTCACTTGTTGGGTCGAGAGTCTATATTACTTCCAAGCAAGTCGACCATGTGCCTTGTGTGTGTGAGATAATCGTATATTCTATGTGTGTGGCTGATGCTAGAACTTGCCTGGTATGTATGCAAAGCGAAAATAAGGAGTGTAAGTTTAGGATATGATTTAGGCATTTCTTTGGCAACCTATATTTGTTTACCTTCAGTTTTACCTACCCATGGACATCATCCTAGTTAAACCCTTTTGAGCCTTTAGCCTATTTTCTTTGACAACCTTGTATGTAAGCCTAATCCATTTTTTTCAAGACCGTAATTTGATCCAAACTCCTAAGTGCTTTAAAGTAAAAAAGTCATGTGACAACATAAGAGAAAATTGGGTGAGTATGATGCTATAAATTGTAATGGTGCTTGAATGTGTTATGAAAAAGAAAGTGCTATCATAAGAGGCATGTTGTGAAAAGAAAAAGGAAAAGAAAGCTGAAAAGCGAGTTGTGCTTAAAATTGAAAAACAAAAGAGGAGAACAAGGGTGGTAGAATAAAAGAAAGAAAGGTTGAAAGAAAAAAAAGTGTCAATGATACAAAGTGATGTATTAAAGCGCTTAGGAACTTAGTCACTATTCCTGGCCAAAATAGTCCTACCCGTCCCTTAGCCTACATTACAACCATCAAAAGACCTACTTGATCCTAAGCTTAGCATTCTGACATTTAGTAGAGTATTACATTAAGGGTAAGCCTATGGTCATCAGTTGCTACATATGAATTCTTTGTGAGAGTGAGAGCAAGGACATTTTGATACCCATGTTTTAAAAATATGCTATACTTGTGAGTGATTATGGGTACTATAGTGTGAGACACACATGGTTGATGAGTTTTGGGTAGTTATATATGATTCCTTGTACCTTAACGTTTGCATGCGAGTTGATCACCATCACGAGTCTATGCTAGAGGTTAAATTGTTTCTACCTATAATCGAAAAGCTACTCTTTGTTGATAATTGTTGTGCTTGTCTTGACAAATGTTTTGTGTTGTTGCTGTGAAACCCTAAGTTGATGTTTAGAAGGACATGGTATTTCGTTCGAGGACGAACAAAGCTTCAAGTGTGGGGTGTTGATGATAGGCGAATTTACACGCCTATATCAATATAGTTTGCCCATATTTTAGCCTAGTTTTGAGAACAAAGTATATATTTCATGCACTTTTAGTCCTTTTTCCTGTAAATGAGCTAACGAACATGATTAGTAAAGTTTCAGGTATAAATAATGCAGAATTCAGCATTTTATGGCTTACTTGATGCAAAAGAAAGCTCACGAAGGAAGGAAAGGGAGTTTACACGCCTAAGGACCAAAACTGCTGCATGGAAAATCTGTCCCGGGCTAAAACAACATTTCTGAAGACTTTGGTGATTTGCAGTAACTTAGTTGGATTTGGACAATGATACATTAACCTAGTACAATTGGGTTATGTATTTCATTAGTTTATTTGGATTATGATAATGTTACATTAACCTAGTACAATTGGGTTAAGTATTACATTAGCCTAGTAGGATTTGGTTAGATATTTTATTTATCTAATAGGATTAGGATATGGGTATTATAAATACCCTATTTTGCTAGAGATTTTACAACTTAGAATTACAACTCTCATTCTACTTTTAACATCATCTTCTTACATCTTCTAATTCTTCCATTAATTCTATTTTTCTTCTTCTACTCTTCTATTCTTAAATTCCACAACAAGAGAATCGTTACATTGCCTAGGAATTCACGCCTCACGCCTACCACCTAAGCTACACGAAATTACTCTATCTTGTGGTATAACAACAATGTCAATCGTGATCTCCTTCGCATTCATGGGTAACTAAACTTCTCTGTTGAGGTTATGGAAGCCGTATGAGATACTATCTATTGCTGTGAGTTTGTGAGTTCGCGACACGTATACTGCTTATATCATTATTCTCTTCATCTTAGTCTACATTCTTTGTGGTTGCAAACGCAAGAATACGCCAGTATAACATTTAACTTGTTCGAAAGAAAGGTTATTTGTCTGGAAAAGAGATAATGTCAAGGTAGTAGGGTCACCCCCTAAAATTCCCTACTAAAAAGCTAGTGCCGTAACTGGACTAACCTCTTGGAGAATTCGTACCGTTAGACACGCTTTAAGCTCGAAAGAGTTAAAGTGAAATAATCCTCGAATAGGTCGAAAGACGACTGGATTTACCATCGAATACAATTCTCTATAAGCAGTTGCATGTCAGAATTCTACACACTCATAGCCAATAGAGACGTATACCTCAGAAGGTGGACATAACCCCAACGCCTCAATTCTCATTGTTTACAACTTACGTAACAATCTTTCTCTTTTACTTTGCTATTTTCAGCTTTTATTTAATTATTTTGGTGACACATTACAATCCCCCCTTTTTACGAGACTTGCACCAAAAGTTTAGTAATCTTGCTTACTTGTTGGCCAAGCTATTCCCTGTGGGATCGACACCCAACCCAGGTTGGGTTCTATATTTGCTAACGACCGCTTTACACTCCTACGAGAGCTGTAGATTGAGCGTTATCAATTGCAGTAATCAAATCCTTTATACTTTGAATCTGCATCATACATTATCCCATCTACAACAAAATCTTTAGGTATACCTATAAACATAATACATCTTTCATTAGCAGGAATTATATGAATTTTCATAATTTCTATATATGAAAATTCATACTTTCAACAATACTTTCATACTTTCAACATATAAAAAAAAATAAAATCCTATTTTCAACAATACATATTTTATTAGCAGGAATTGTATGAATTTTCATAATTTTTATATATGACAATTCATACTTTCAATAATGCTTTCATAATTTTTTCATATTAAAAAAATACATAAATCACTTCAATAAAATAAATATTATATCAAATTTATTTATTAACAAAAAAGCAGAATAAGATTTATGCAAAAAACAAGCAATGTATAATATTAGTTTTTATTTTTCGTTTTCGTATTCGTTTGATATATGAAATATAGATTTTCGAACATACAAAAAATCTAAATAAATTAAAGAACTTAAACAAATAAAATACCATTAAAATCTCATCTTCCTCCATTCATTACAAGAAAAGAATGTTACCTTTCACCGTCCATTACATTGATCAAATACAAAGTTATAACACAATTTTTTTAAGAAGAAGAGACGAAAATTTGAAAGAAAGTGAAATTTGGATTTATGAGAACAAATCGTTTGATGATACCATTTTTAGATTTTAATTAAGTATATGTAAAACCGTTTTAGGAGATATGTAAGGGACAGATATTTAAGGGGATGATTGATAGCCTGACAATAACTGTCATCTCCTTTTTTGGGTATAAAAATATTTTTTTCCATATATAAAATTTGTATATTCTTATTTATATTATTAGGAAAATAATGTCTTTTTAAATTTTTTATAAGATTTGCTATAACTTGTAAAAATGAAAGTTATGTTATAAGTTGTAATTTTCAATCTAAGGAGTGTTAGATGGGTATTTTTTTCCCTATACTGAATGTATATAGATGTGCATATTTTATAATGTAGTTTAATATGTAATATATATATGTTGTATGTATACTCTTTAAAGTAGTATATAGTGAATGCATATATGAATGTATATATTCTTTAGGAGTTGTTTGGTAGAGTGTATAAAAATAATGCTAAATAAGGTGTATTAGTAATGCTTATATTATTAGTGCAAGTATTAGTAATGCTGGTATTAGTTACACATACATTATTTTTTATAGTATTTGATTTGATGTATTAAAGACAATATATATTTATATAATTTTTATAAAAGATTTTTTTCTGCTGAATTGCCCTTCCTTAACCCTTCCAAAGATAACAAATGCAAGATTGTTTCTTTTAAAATTCTACATTCTCAATCCAAAACTAGCTAGGTTGGCATAAATCTTCACTGTCAATTCCTCTATTGTTCGACCCGTCCGTTTCTAATATCCAACATTTCCAACTAAAAAAAAGGCACTTCAGAGCTTCTCAACATTTTTCAATAGCACACATTCACGATCCAGTATAAGCATACCAACCCGATCCAGAGAACATAACCTTCTCTTTTCAATGGCAGAGTACAAAAACATAGAGAGCAATTTTTTAATATGGTGGGAAAGGAATAGGGAATGTGATATGGTGGGAAAAGAATGTGGGAAGATAAATTAAGGGGTAATAATTTCATTTTACAAATTAATACATATGTTGAAAGTCTTGCTTTACTAATACATTAAAAATGGTGTGTATTATTAATACACATCTCAATACACAATAGAGTGTATAATTAATATAAGTATTAGTTATGCATAGTTAAAAATGTGATACCAAACAAGGCACTACTAATGCACAAAGACTAATGCATGCATTATATTTTTAATATACTCTACCAAACTACCCCTTAAAGTGGTATAATATGTAATGTTTATATGTTGTATGTATATTGTTTAAAGTACTATATTGAGTAGTATGTGTGGCATGTATATATGTGTGTATATTTTTTAAAGTAGTATAATATGTAATGTATATATGTTGTACGTATATTCTTTAAAGTAGTATAATACGTAATGTATGTTGTATGCATATTTTCTAAAGTAGTATATTAAATAACATATATTGAATTGATATATGTATGTTATTTTTTAAAGTAGTATAATATATAATGTATATAAAGTAGTATAATATATAATGTATATATGTTGTACATAGATTCTTTAAAGTAGTATATTAAGTAGTATATAGTGAATGCATATATGAATGTATATATTCTTCAAAGTGGTGTAATATGTAATGTATATAAGTTGTACGTACATTGTTTAAAGTAGTATATTGAGTAGTATATGTTGTATATCTATGTGTGTATATTTTGTATATTATCTGAAGTAGTATAGTATATAATATATATATGTTGTATGTATATTGTTTAAGTAGTATATATTGAATGTATATATGTGTGTATATTTTCTAAAGTAGTATAATATATAATGTATATATGTTGTATGTATTCCTTAAAATAGTACATATTGAATTCATATATAAATGTATATATTCTTTAAAATAGTATAATATGTAATGTATATATGGTGTATATGTATTGTTTAAAGTAGTATATGTTGTATGTATATATGTGTGCATATTTTGTAAAGTAGCATAATATGTAATGTATATGTCGTATTTATATTGTTTAAAGTAGTATATTAAGTAGTATCTATTAAATGTATATGTATTATAATATTTAATGTATATATATATTGTTGGTATATTCTTTAAAGTAGTAATATTACGTAGTTTATATTGAATGTATATATGTGTTTATATTTTCTAAAGTAGTATAATATGTAATGTATATATGTCGTATGTATATTCTTTTAAGTAGTATATTAAGTAGTATATGTTGTATGTATATATGTGCTTATATTTTCTAAAAAATTAGTATATGTTGAATGTGTAAATTCAAATTTCAAGTTGTTAACACTACCATATCAATTTCAAATTTCAAATTCAAAATAAAACATACAAAATAAGATAATTTGATAAAATTACATGCTTAGATATGCATAAACATACAAACTTAAATTAAATTGATAACATTACATAATTGAAATTTAAAAATATATAAACTTAAAATCATAAATTGATAAATATACATAAATAGAAATTAAAACAAAAAACTAAGTTGTCCTAACGAACTCCTAGTCAACTATTGAATGTATGTGTGTATAGTCCTTAAAGTAGCATTTTAAATGGTATTGTATACATTGAATGTATATATTTTAAAACCATCAAATTCAAATTAGGACTTTTTTACGTTTGAACTGATAAATCGACCCATTAATCCAATTCGAGCCTGTTGACTCGAACTGGCCCATTAAGACTGGTAAAAAGATAGGTGGGTCAATGCTGGGCCATCAACATTAAAATTTTTGTTGGGTCCGGCACGGACCGATCCAGTAAGTGGGGCGACTGGATCAGAGCGAGCTCGATAAAAGAACTGGATCAATGTCGGGTTTCGGACTGAGTCGGTTGATGGGTCTAGGTGCAGACAGTAAAATTTGAGTAGAAAAAATAATAATTGGGACAAAAAATATCACAACAATCATTTCATTGATTTTAATATGTGAATATTACAATCTCTATGAATCTTCTAATTTGCGTTATCTAATATAAATTCAGGGGTTTCGATCTTGATATTGAATGCTGCCGAATATGATGAATTTGATCTTGACATGTATTTGAATTGAAGGGCTTTTAAGCTAGTTGTTGAATCTGGTGGTCTTGATCTTGAATCTTCATTTGTAGATTTGATCAACTTGATTTCTATTTGTACTTGAATTCAAGGGCCTTGGTCTTGATCTTGAATCTTGATGAACTAGATCTTGAATGCTTGAATTTTTAGAGAAATTTGTGACGTTCGATCCATGAGCTCTCTCTTACTTTTTATTAAAATTGTTGGTGTTTTTTTTGAATTATGAGGCCTCTATTTATAGTTGTAGGAAGAAAAAATTCATGGTGAAGATGAGCTTCTTTTAGCCAATCAAATTTAAGTGACATGATGAAATTTGATTCGACATTTAATTTCACTAGGCATGTTGCATCATTTTGATATGTGGCATGGTCCTATTGGCTCCTTCACTCGACATGTGGCACTCAATTTGGTTTCTAGAATATGGTGACATCTTGAATTTAGCAAATCGGGCTCATCATTTGTGTCCCAAATCAATGGACTAGTGCAACAGAAATTGGACTTTAATCAAATCCTTATTTATTTGAATAAAAATAATTAATCCACCACATTTATTTGGACTAATATATTTGTCTAGATTTAAATTTAGTAAAATTTCATTGCTCACAAATTCCCCTACTTCAAGACTTATCGAAGTATTTAGATATTCATAGATTAGACGACATATTAATGTGATATTTTAATTACAATGATATACAATGATATTTGTGTATGTGTGTCTTTATATATATGTGTGTGTGTTAGAATTTGACTCATTTATTCACTTGATATTTTTCATTATTATCCATGTTGTAATCCCAAACATCTCAAACATTGTGAAATCTAGAGGATAAATGTTATATTGGCCAAATTTCACATTTTTTCTTGTTCTTTTTTTAATAGTTCAACACTATTTTTTTTAAAGGGAATGTCCTCCTTTGGCTTCAACTAGAATTCCTTTTCCCAATCCATTATGCTGCCAGCAACTTAACGTTGCAGCATTAGGATTTTCACTTATGATTAGGACATTTTCTCCAAACTTCTATCAATTTAAGAGTTTGTCACCTCCTCAAGGATTCGAAAACTTCTCCTAGTTCTATTTCAATGAAGAGACTATTACCACCTTATTACATCTATTAAAAAATATAACGCTGATCTTGGGCATATTTATATATCGAAACGCCAATATTCTCCCAAATTAGTCCTAGTTTAATAAGCTAAATTGTGTGTTTTTATTGTGTTTAGTGTACAAATGCATGATATGAGCTAATGGACATAATTAGTAATGCAGGATAGATTATTGATGTATTTTAGTTAAATTGGATGCACAATGGGAAACACATGATGATTGACGCTTTAAGTTGATTATTTGGAGTATTGCGGACACTGGAAGAAGTTGAAAAGCATGTTTGGAAAGTTGGATTTGGTAGTGGAGCAACGAGCTGGAAGAAATGGAATTTTTGCCTTAGAAAAATACATGGAGACAATTTCCAGTAGGGGCATGCGATTTGCGTGCGTCGCATGCCCTATTCCAGGGGTCCCAACACTTAACATGAATTCTGAAGAGCATTCTTAGACATTCTTTTGAACTTCTTTACTTCAAGATTAATTTTTGTATGATTAATTACTTATTTTTGATGTTGAATTCAAACATGAGTGGCTAAACACCCTTGTTCTGGGGTTGAGGCCAAGAACATGATTACTCTTTGATATTCTTTATCGTAGTTTTTTTTTGGATTATTATCTGGGTTGTTCTTAATTTCTTGAGCTTACTATTTTGATGAGTGGCCACCATTGAAATAAATCTATATTTTTATGTAAATCTGAGAGGAGAGTCGTAGGATACAACAAAGAAATTAAGGAGCAAGGTTCTTATCCTTTTATAAAATAAGGGGTTTAAATTAGCATCTAGGATAGGGATATACCTAGAAGCCTTGCTTGATTCAATTTCTAGAAGATAAATTTATGAATCTAGATGAATTGTTACATTTCTGCGGGAGTTGTAGTTGCAATATTCGATAGATAGAAGATTTGAGGTCGGGAGACCAAGATCTTAGCATAAACCTTGCGAATAAACAACCCGATAACTAATTAAACTGCGATAAGAACAAACATTTGTATGATTGTTCGAAATGCCTCAACCCTGGAATTCTAATCATTATTGTTTACAACCGTTGTTTGCTTTGCAATTGTCATAAAAAGTTATTTCCTATTTATCAATTTATATTTTTATTCCTAATTTCACAATCATCTTGATACTTTGCAACATTTAATACTTCATTGTCTAGAACTAAAAGTTGGTTGAATTTCTAGTTGCTTAGTCCTCGTGAAAATGATATCTGACTGTCTAAGTCACAATATTACTTGTACGATCACATGCACTTGCGTGTGCATTTCAATCGCAACAAGTTTTTGGCGCCATTGTCGGGGACTAGTATAATTAGTAAATTGCTAAATTTTTGATTTTTGATAATAAGTTTAAGTGTTAATGACTTGATCTTAGCGGCTGAATTTTTATAGGATTGGCTGACTACAAGACTGGCGAGAGATCAAGAGTTGGTAGAGCTTTTTGCAGAACCAAAACTGATATTTCAACAAAGGCGAAGATCTCAATATCCCATTCAGCAGGTTTAAATGGCTTATCCAGTTGATCCAAATGCCAGAAATGTTCCAGCGCCGGTGATCCCAGCTGTTCCTGCTCAACCAGTTGCTATACCTGTTCGTGAGGTGGCAATCCCACTCACGAGCTATGCTACTAACAGTATTCGCAATCCTGAGCCAGGTGGTCGATTTGAATTGAAGCAAAATATAGTGCAATTGCTGAATTCAGAGGGGCAATTCTCTGGCCTTTCATATAAAGACCCGCAACAACATATACAGACCTTCCTGGAAATAAGCGATACTTACGTTTCTACAGAGGTGAATACTGATTATGTCAAATTGATACTGTTCCCTTTTTATTTAATTGGGGAAGCAAAGAGGTGGTTACAAATTGAACCACCACTCTCCATCACTTCATGGGAAGATCTAGCTCAAAAGTTCCTTATTCGATTCTTTCCATATGGAAAGACTGCATATTTGAGAAGTGAGATTTTGAGTTTTAGACAAAAAGAAAGAGAGAATCTCTACCAAGCTTAGGAGAGATTTAAAAGTATGCTAAAAAATTTTCCTTATCATTATCAGTCTAATGATGTCCTTGTTCATACCATTATTGAGGGACTAGAGCCAAACACCAAGATTCTATTGGATTCAGCAACAGGTGGGTAGGATCTTGAGAAGACTTATGATGAATTGTACGGACTACTCAATCGGATTTCACAATGGAATCTTGATTGGAATACTGACTCGAGGAGTGCTCCTAAGAAGGTTGCAAGGGTATTAGAGGTAGACCAGTTTCTGCATTATCAACTCAGATCACAACAATGAAAAATCACATGCTTACTAAGCTTAATAACATGAAGTTGGGGGTTCCACAAGCAACAACTACACCTAATACAGTCCAACAGGCAAATTCTTGGTGTGAGGTTTGTAGAAGTAGTGAGCATGCAACAGATGCTTGTACATCTAATCCAGATTCTGTTAACTATGTGGGGAATGCAAATCACCAGGGATAACAGAATTTTGGTACCATGTATAATTCAAACTGGAGGAACCACCCTAATTTCTCCTGGGGTGGAAATCAGGCATAGAATACTAATCAGTATAAGGGGCCAGTGCAACAGAATAAACAGCAGGTTAAGAATAATCAGGCTAATGCTCAAGCAAGTAATATAGAGGAGATGATGAAGCAACTTTTAGCTCAACAGGTGCAGTTTGCAGCAGAAGTAAAGAGTCAACAAACACAGTTTTCAGAAGAGTTGAAGAGTTAAAGTTGGTTACTAGAAATTTGTAGTTGCAACTCGGACAGATTGCAAAAGCACAAAATACAAGACCTCAAGGAGGCTTACCAAGAGATACAGAGGCAAATAAAAAATAGTAGTTACAACAAGGAGTGGGTTGCAGTTAAAGAAGGCGGTACCTGAGTAGGTTAGTCCCACAGCCAATGACGATGATCTTAAGGACAATAAAAAGAAGGGGGTCAAGGAAAAAACTGCAAGTGATGAAACTCATGTGGAAAATAAGAATGTACCTCTACCATTCCCTCAAAGACAAAGAAAGCATAAGGAGGAGGCCAATTACAAGAAAATTTTGGATTTTCTAAAGCAGGTTCAAGTAAATCTTCCTCTTTTTGATATTCTACAGAGTGTTCCAAAATATGCAAAATACTTGAAGACTATTATAGCGAACAAGAACCGATTGACAGAGTATGCTATAGTTGCACTTACTGAGGAATGCACATCCAAGATTCAAAATAAACTACCTACGAAGCTGAAGGATCCAGGTAGTTTTACTTTGTAGATCACTATTAGGCAGACCATCAGTGCTCGTGGATTGTGTGACTTGGGAGATAACATCAATCTTATGCCCACATCTTGGTATCGGAAGATAGGTCTTGGGAGTCCCAAACCCACTACTATTGTTTTGCAGTTGGCAGATAGGTCTTTTACTAGGACGGATGGTATTATTGAGGATGTTTTAGTGCAGGTGGGATCACTGATCTTTTCAGTGGACTTTGTGATTCTTGAATTTGAAACTGATCCAGTTGTCCTATTTATTTTGGGGTGACCCTTCCTAGCAACAGGACAATCATTAATTGATGTAGCAGTAGGGAAGATGATAATGAGAGCGCATGACAAAGTAGAAGTTTTTGATGTGTACAAGGTGCTAAAATTGCCAGCTATATATGAAGAGTTGTCTGCTATATCCGTTATAGATCTTGAGTCTGATCAGAGGCTGTTATTGTTAGATGATCTATTGGAGCGAGTTTTGGTGGGTCATGATATTTATGGAGATATAGAGGCATTGGCATTAATTCAAGTCATGAATTCAACGGTTATTGAAATGAGAAAATTGCCTTTTGAGCCTTTGAACAGACCAATTAGAGATTAAGGTTATTCCTCCTCACTTGAAATATGTTTACCTTGGTGACAATAATACTTTTCTTGTTATTTTGTCTACAGATTTATCTGATGTACAGGTAAGATAAGCTATGGCAGTCTTGAAAAGAAGAAAGAAGGCGATTGGTTAGCAAATGTCTGACATTACAGGGATAAATCTAGATTTTTGCATGAATAATATATACATGTAAGAGGGTTTCAAACCAAAAGTGCAGGAACAATGAAAATTGAATCTGGTGATAAAGGACGTGGTGCGGAAATAGGTAATCAAGTGGCTCGATAATGGGATTGTTTATCCAATTTCAGACAGCAAGTGGGTAAGCCCAATACACTGCGTTCCAAAGAAAGGAGGGATGACGGTGGTTACCAATAAAGCTAATAAGATGATTCCCACTCATATGGTGACTGGATGGAGGATTTGTATTGACTATCGCATGCTGTATGAATCCACAAGAAAGGACCACTATATTATCCCGTTCATTGATCAGATGTCGGATAGGTTGGAAGGGCAAGAGTAATACTATTTTTTGGATGGTTACTCGGGTTATAACCATATTACCATTGTCTCGAGGATCAAGAAAAGACTACGTTTACTTATCCATGTGGCACATATGCATTCAGATGCATTCCTTTTGGCCTCTGCAATGCACCTGTAATATTTTAGAGATGCATGATGGCAATATTCTATGACATGGTTGAAGAATTTGTTGAGGTATTCATGGATGATTTCTCTGTTTACGGTGTTTCTTTTGATAAATTCTTGCAAAATATAGATCTTTTCCTAGCTCAATGTGAAAAGATAAATTTGGTGCTGAACTGGGAAAAGTCCCACTTTTTGGTGAATAAAGGAATACTCCTTAGCCATAAAGTGTCATGTAAAAGACTGGAAGTAGATAGAGCCAAAATTAAAGTGATTGAAATGCTGACACATCCAGTAGCAGTCAAAGGAGTGTGAATTTTCTTGGGGCATGCAGGTTTCTATAGGCATTTTATTTAGGACTTTTTAAAGATTGCAAGCCCGATGTGTAAATTGTTATAAAAAGAGGCCAAGTTTGATTTTGGGGCGGATTGTCAAGAAACCTTTGAGAAGCTGAAAAAGAAGCTGATAGAAGATCCTTTTTTAATTTCTCTAGATTGGGAATTGCCATTTAAATTGATATGTGATGTAAGTGACGTGGCTGTTGGAGCTATTTTGGGGAAAAGAAAAGACAAGGTATTTTGCTTTATTTACTATGCTAGTAAAGTCTTGAATGATGCCCAAATGAATTATATAGTCACTGAAAAGGAGATATTTGTGGTGATTTATGCATTCGATAAATTTAGAACGTACTTGGTGGGCACCAAAGTTATTTATCACACAGATCATGCGACCATCAAGTATATCTTCAATAAAAAGGATGCAGAGCCTCAATTGATTAGGTGGATTTTATTACTGTAAGAGTTTGACTTAGAGGTTCATTATCGAAAAGGAGTAGAGACCCAAGTTGCAGACCATTTGTCACGGATGGAGACTCATGACCATATTGTTGATCACTTTCTCTGCATTTAGAAAGAGTTTTTGGATGAAAAATTATTGTCTATAAAGTGTGAGCTTCCGTGGTACGCGGATATTGTGAACTTGTTAGTGAGTGACTCTTACCCTCTTGAAGCTACCACTCAATAAAAAAAGAAACTACTTCATGATTTTTGTTCTTACATATGGGATGAGCCATACCTTTTCAAGCAGGGTCCAGATAAAATTATCCGCAGATGTATTCCAGAAGCTGAATTCGTATAAATTCTACAGGATTGCCACTCATCCCCTTATGGTGGTCACCATGGGGGTGAAGGAACAGTTACAAAAATATTGCAATCTGGTTTCTTTTGGCCTACCTTGTTCAAGGATGCAATGTCTTTCATGAAGAGTTGTGATCAGTGTCAGAGATTGGGGACCATATCAAGGCGTCATGAGATGCCCCTAAATAATATACTTGAAGTTGAAGTATTTGATGTGTGAGGGATTGATTTTATGGGACCATTCCCACCATCTAATGACAACTTGTACATTCTAGTAGTAGTGGATTATGTATCCAAATGGCTGAAAGCTGCAGCTTGTCCTACTAATGATGCGAGAATGGTGCTGAAGTTCATGAAGAAGCATATATTTTCCCAGTTTGGCACTCTAAGAGATATAATTAGTGATGGAGGTATGCACTTTATTAACACTTGGTTTAAGAATCTTTTAGCTAAATATGGTGTTAGGCATAAGGTGGCCACTGCGTATCATCCACAAATGAGTGGTCAAGTTAAGATATCCAACTGAGAGATTAAGCAGATACTATAAAAGACTATTAATGAGCAACAAAAGAATTGGGCTGAGAAGATAAATGATGCATTATGGGTGTACCAGACAACTTATAAGATGCCCATTGGTACCTCTCCATATCGTTTGGTTTACGGGAAAGCCTATCATTTGCCTGTAGAGCTGGAACATCAAGCTTATTGGGCCGTTAAAAAGTTAAATCTTGAGATGAAGGTCGCGGGAGAGAAGAGATTATTGCAGCTTGTTAAACTTGATGAGTTTTGTCTCCATACTTATGAGAATGCCAAACTATACAAGGAGAAAACCAAGAGATGGCATGACAGGCAAATTAGGGACAAAGTGTTTGAACTTAGACAACTTGTTTTGCTATTTAATTTAAGGTTAAAGTTGTTTCTGGGTAAATTGTGGTCTAAGTGGTCTGGTCCTTTTGAGGTGGTGCAGATGACATCTCATGGAGCGGTAGAAATATGGAATAAAAAGAAGACTGAGAAGTTTTTGGTGAATGGACAATGTATGAATCATTATTGGGCGAATCATGAAGATAAGCACAATGTGTCAATCACCTTTGCGGATGAGTGAGGTTGAGATGAGTCATGCCACGACGTAAAATAAGGCTCTACATGGGAGGTAACCCATGAATATAATGTAATATCATAGTTCATTTCTGTTTTAGTTGTAGGAAAGAAAAAGATAACAAAAATACAAAAAATGCATTGTGCCACGACTAAAACTAAGGTGTTGAGTGGGAGGAAACCTACTTTTTCTTACATTAGTTTGTTGTTTTTGGTTAGTATGCAGGAATGAGGAACATTGAAGAACGAAGATAAATGAAAGGTAAGTGAAACAATGTCGGGGAAGTATTTAGGTAAGTAACATACTCCCTACTGAAAGGTATAAAAGTGAAAAAGGAAAAGGGAATGAATATTGCCCCAACACTGTGATTAAACTTAAATTGTGCAATATAGAATCAAAATTCAGTAGCATCATGCGAATAATGGGCGTCGTACGCTCTGTTTTAGAGCAATACATCGTGCGTCGCACACACTATTTTGGAGCTATACATCATGCGCCGCACGCTCACTCCATCCTAGGGACTAAATACCAAATCATGGTTTACACCTTCACTCACCTCTTTAAATATCCCCTTAAATCCCCAAACTCCCTTAATTTCTTTACCCTAGTAACGCTGCCCCTATAATCCCCAAAGCTAAATCTTCTAAACTAACTTATCTCTTGTCCCATAGGCACTGTTGAGGCTTTTCCATGTCTTTTGTTTTAAGATTATTGAGGTAAGTACTTCACTATTCTTTTCTTTACTTCTATAGTTTGCATAAATTAATGAAATTGTACCAAATATTCAAAGATGTGATGCGATTTATGCTATGAGAGTGTGATATTGAATATGGAGAACTCTGGTAATTGTTGATTTATGATCACCCGTTACTGTCAGTGCCTTATTATTTTAGAATTTATATGCGATTTAGGGGTTTGGGTATGATGAATAAATTGTTAATGTAGTATGGTGGGAGTACGTTGAGCTTATTTAGTGGTGAAGTCATTCTTGCTTTGCACATGTATTATTGAATGAAGTTTTTGGGTCAAAGGTGTTGATGAATTTTTGCTAAATCTATTATATACTAATGATTGTGATGTGGTTAGAGTGGGAACAACTGTATGCATTATTGCTAAAAAGTGAGTTGTGGTTAAATTGCTATATTAAGGGGTGTTCTGAGCACCCTTCACTAATGTATGCTTGTTCTCATATTATGATATGTGTACTCATTGTCTGACCTCATGGGAAATCATGCACAAATATTGAATTGAAATCTTGTGTCAATGAAGTAAGGACTATTGTAGGTACTAGATATTGAATAACAGATGAGCTTAAATTGTTATGATATTTGGGAAATATGTGCTGAGGTTGATTTATAATTGAGGGGAAGTCTGAGTACCACAATTCTTCTACCAAAACAATTGTGTTAGCAACTAAGTGTGGGGTGGGCTAACCAGCACACATTTTGTGTTTGCTATCCCAATATAGATGCCTTATTTGATATGGGTGCTGTATAATGTGTTTAACAGGTACTATGTCGAACCGCCAACAGAATGGAACAACTAATATGGGGTCTTCTAAGCCAGTTAGAAAAAGAAACATACAAAGTGCTAGTGCATCTCACTCTCAGCCTATCCCATATGATGTACCAATAATGTATGGTATTAGAGGGGTATTGGAGTCGAGACACAAATGGTACACAACTCATGATGAAATGAAGTACATTGTAGATCAGTTCATCATCAGGGAGAATTTACTGAAGGAATTTCCTAGCATGGTACGCAGAATAGAGGAGTTACATATGCAGTTCTTATTTGACCAACCTAATGAGTGTAACTTGAGCCTAGTTAGAGAGTTCTACTCTAATTGGGACCCGTATAACAGGGGTTCCAAAGTAAAAATCCGAGGACAGGTCATCACCTTTAATGCTCATACATTAAATGCATTCCTTGGGATGCCAGAAGTTGATACTGAGCCACTTAAGCTGATGTACATCGAACCACCATATGCTTACATCCGCTATTTGTTATATGGAACTCGCTCAACTATAAGATGGACAAGAAAAAGAGAAAACATCGTTCACCTTAAACTACCGTTCAGTCACATGAACAAGGAGGCCCGAGTATGGGCTAAGATTATCTATTAATGTCGACATTAGGCTACTCATATGACTAATGTAACACGTGACAGGATTTTTTTGATCTATGCTTTGATGAGGGATGATGTTGAGGTGAATATCAGGAATATGATTTTCTTGAGTATGAAGAAGACACGACTTAGTCTGGAGCATAGGTGTGGTTTTGGGGGCCTATTGACTAGATTTCTGTGCAATGAAGGCATTAAAGAAGAGGCCATGGACTATCTTCCTCTAGTAAGCACTAAGGCTATTTATGTATCCCGCACTAAGGGGAGTGATGCCTACGGTATGATATTGACTATACCCAAGCATCAGACTCGGATAGATGAGATCACTGCCCAGATATATGGGCTCCAGATGCTTTAGCTGCGGATTGGTGGGGGTCCAGCCACTAATGAGGAGATTAGAGTAGTAGATTTAGACTATCCTCTTGGTCATCATTAGAGGACCATGATACGGATAGGTTCTAATTTTGTAGAGCCTGTTGATGATGATATTCCCACAGATGAAGAGTAGAGGCTGCATTATTCTGATGATAAGTTGGAGGAATAAGAGGATGCTGGTGATGATATAGACTTGGGAGATGATGATGATGACATGTGATCAGGGAGTAACTCCCCACTTTATACTACGCTTATCTTGCAAGCAATGGGACAGTGCTTTATTTTAAGTGTGGGGTGGTGGAATTCTCATTCCTCCTGCTTCCCTATGTTTTATTTTTTTTGGAAAATTTTATCTTTATTTCATGTTTTGTTTTATTTGGATTGTGTTGGATGATTTTCTAGCTATTCGGAACGTTATGTCTGTAATAGTTAGTAAGTTGAAAGAATTGAAATTTACCCTGAAGGCATGTTTTACGTATTGTTTCAGTTGAAAGTATTTATTTTTGCCCTCTTTGGCAATTTCAGTTGAACGTATTTATTTTCACCCTCTTTGCTAATTCAGTCATAGTTAGTTTCCCTTCCCTACGATAGATGGATGATGATCGTCTTAAAGGGAGTTAGGCTTTAGAATATGAGAATTGATAAGACTCGATTAGGACTTTTGAGAAATGCTTTGTGTTGGGCCAGATTTTTTTAGTGACTTCAAATAAAGATTGTTTTGAAACAAAAGAAAAAGAATGAGTTATTTTTAGATGTTAAATCTCAATAGGTGTATTGCGATTTGATTGGCTTAATGTTGAATTTGGCAAAGAACAAGATCGGGAACCGTAAGGATCCGATTTAATTCCTTGCATGCACCATAAGCGTGAGTACTTGTTTATATCCTACATGTACAAGAACGTCTAGAATTTGCCCGGTGTATTTACAAAGCGAAATAAAGGGTGTTGGGTGTAGGAAGTGATTTAGGCATTTCTTTGTTAGCCAAATTGTAAAGACTTTATTTACCTACCCTTATACATATCCCTAGTTAGCCCCGTTGAGCCTATAGCCTGATTTCTTTGGTAGCCTCATATGTAGCCTAAATTCTTTTTTTGATAGACCATAATTCGATCCATAGCTCCTAAGCGCTTTAGTATAGATGATTAAATGAGTAGGGTGTGTGAAATTAAAGTAGGAGAAAAGTGAAAGTGAATACCTAAAGAAGTTGTTATTTGTGTGTTAATTGTGATGGTTAGGAGTTATAGAAAATTTGAAGTAATTGTCAGTTTTTGTAGCCTGATTTTTATTGCAATGAACCTGTTTTGGCTCTGGTCCATTTCGGACATTGTGCACCTTAACCCAGGCGAATAACTTAGGTGGATGGTGGCTATTATAGGGGTGTGTAACAGTAATTGGGTATGAAGATGAGCTGAAAAAGTGAATCATGATAAAAAAGAAATATATATACTCCTACCATAGTTTATGTTAATGCCTTAATGAGAGTTGAGATGAAACGAACGGTGTGTGGATGTAATAAAGTGGTAATTAGGTTGATGAAGTATGATTTTTACTGTAGATTGAGATGTATTAAAGCGCTTAGGGAAGATTAGTAAATATTTCCTAAATAGTACCTACCCATCCCTTAGCCTACACTGCAACCATGAAAGACCTAATTGATCCTATATTTCAACATCCGACTATTAGTGGAGTAGTACACTAAGGGAAAGCCTATGGTTCATTATCTATCATGTATGAATTCTTTGTTGAGAGTGAGTGATTGAAATTTTGATACTCCCTTCATAAGAAATATTGAAAAATTATGAGTGGTATGGGGAAAATTTCTTGTTGTGAGGGTGCATGCAAATGAAAGTCTAGATTACTTATTGCATTATTTGATTGAGTGATTTGATTAAGTTTACCAATAAATCGGGTGTCACTATTGAGATACTGAGGTTTGAAACTAATTGTGTATGTGCATAAAAGTATTCTTGACATGTTTTGAGATGAAAAGTCACTATGAGGAATCGTAAGTCCCCAACACAAGCATAACTCTTAGGTTGTCACATAAAGCTTAATTAGGATTATTTTTGTGATTGTTTGGGGGCGAACAAGGTTCTAAGCGTGGGGTGGTGATCTTGGGCATATTTATATGTCCAAGTGCGAATATTCACCAAAAATAGACCTAGTTTTATGAGCTAAATTATGTGTTTTTATTGTGTGTAGTGTACAAATGCATGATATGAGATAATGGACATGATTAGTAATGCAGGATGGATTATTGATGTATTTTGGTTAAATTAGATGCACAATGGGAAGCACTTGATGATTGACACTTTAAGTTGATTATTTGGAGTATTGCGGACACTAGAAGAAATTGAAAAACATGTTTGGAAAGTTGGATTTGGTAGTGGAGCAACGAGCTGAAAGGAATGGAATTTTTGCCTTAGAAAAATACATAGAGACAATTTCCAGTAGGGGCATGCAATTTGCATGCATCGCATGACCTATTCCAGGGGTCCCAACACTTAATGTGAATTCTGAAGACAAATTCCAGTGGGAGCATACGAATAGCGTTCGTCGCATGCTCTATTTCAGGGGTTCCATGCCTTAGCCAAAATTTCAGAGACAAATTCCAGTGGGAGCATGCGATTTGCATGCGTCACATGCTCCACTTCAGGGGTCCAATACCTTAGAGAAATTTAAGAAGATAAATTCAGTGAGTGCGTGCGTTTAGCATGCGCCGCATGCTCCACTTCTCTGAAATGCATCGTGCGACGCACGCTCTAGTGCACCGCGAGTGCGTGCGTTTAGCATGCACCGCATGCTCTACTTTTGTGAAATGTATCTGCAACACGCGCTCTAGTTCACCAAGATAAAGCATGTGACGCATGGTAGAATCCACCCAAGATAATTTTGGCCTAGTATAAAAGGAAAACGTGAATTACAATTTCAACCACTTTTTTTCAAGCACAACAGCGGCGAAAAAGCATTAAATTCTCTCTTTTAGGGTTCTTAGACATTCTTTTGAACTTCTTTACTTTAAGATTAATTTTGGTATGATTAATTACTTATTTTTGATGTTGAATTCAAACATGAGTGGGTAAACACCCTTGTTCTGGGGTTGAGGCCAAGAACATGATTACTCTTTGATATTCTTTATCGTAGTTTCTTTTTGGATTATCATTTGGTTTTTTCTTAATTTCTTGAGCTTACTATTTTGATGAGTGGCCACCAATGAAATAAATCTATAATTCTATGTGAATTCGAGAGGAGAATCGTAGGATAGAATGAAGAAATTAAGGAGCAAGGTTCTTATCCTTTTATGAAATAAGGAGTTTTAATTAGAATCTAGGATAGGGATATACCTAAAAGCCTTTCTTAGTTCAATTGCAAGAAGATAACTTTATGAATCTAGATGAATGGTTGCATCTCTGCGGGAGTTGTATTTGCAATATTTGATAGATAGAAGATTTGAGTTCGGGAGGCCAAGATCGTAGCTTAAACCTTGCGAATCAACAACCCGATAACTAATTAGACTGCAATAAGAATAAAGATTTGTATGATTGTTCGAAATACCTCAACCCTGGAATTCTAATCATTACTGTTTACAGCCGTTGTTATGCTTTGCGATTTTCATAAATTGTTATTTCCTATTTATCAATTTATATTTTTATTCCCAATTTCACAATTATCTTGATACTTTGCAACACTTAATACTTCATTGTCTAGAACTAAAATTTGGTTGAATTTCTAGTTGCTTAGTCCTCGTGGGAATGATATCTGACTGTCTAAGTCACTATATGACTTGTATGATCACATGTACTTGCGTGTGCATTTGAGTCACAATAAACACTTTGAGACTACACCTTGGGCGTCACACGGTGCTTACAATCCTGTAGGACCACAAGCTAACCCATGACTGGTACCTACCGTGAGCACTGAATAATAATCATGAAAACATATATGGAAGTAAAACTAAAAACTCCATAAGGTTCATAAACTAAGACAATACTGAATACATCTGTATAATAACTGCTAAGTAATAGTATCTAAAATTCTCTAACATCTGAAATAAATGAGTTGATGGGATAGGCCCTAACTAACTCACAACTGCTGTCTGAAAGTAACTAAAATACTAAAATACTATAAATAATAAAATAACTAAATGAGTTTCATGTCCTCGATGGATGAGGACTCACTACTGTAGCTGCAGCTGATAGCCTGATCTTTCTAGGTACATTCAGAAACCCGAGCGTTCGAACCTATGATATAAGACATCATAGCGCAAAAAAAGAGTATGTGTCAGTACTTTGAATGTACTGGTATTCCAGGTGAGGTCAGGCTGATATGCATGGGTTCACGTGCATGAGGATAATAACTAAATATCATAAAATAACTGGATGAGAGGATATGTAAGACCGGGACTACTGTAAGTACTGAGCATGCAATACCAAGTATATATCGTCTGTCTGAGTTAGTCTGAAGCTGAAGTACTGAGTTTCTGATAGCTGAATAACTGATAACTCTAAGTCATGATCGTGTCGAACTAAACTGAGTTCTCTACTGAATACTGAAATTGTAATTGTGGGAGTTATCATCTAACCGACATACCCCGATTATGGACTAATTTGGGGTCCAACCTGTAACCCTAGTTGGAAGAGTGTTAGCACCGTACCATGGGTTACTAATATGAGTTGGGTCAACCCTAATATGGTAGGAAGACTCATGAGACGTATATGATTACTAGTCTGGTAGGAAAATGATTTACCCTACGCTGACTACGTTGTTCTGTAACTCAGGGACTGCTACTAAGGGTCAAACCCTTTGCTGACAGGAATGCCCCCATCCCTGGGTTTGCTCGATGCTAAATCCTACTCCCAACTGAATCGACAGTGAACTAATCACTAGAATGTACTTGGCTTGACTGAACTCACACTGATTTTGTTAACTGACCATATGCTACTATTCAGGATACTACAGAATCTTTCTATTCCAACTGGATACTAGACAACAGCTAAATTTTGGGTATTCAATACCCTCAGGACTCGATAGCATAGATAATGAAATCATATCTCAACTCTAAAAGCATCACAATAGGTTATCATGCATAATTCCTTCACATAAATATTTTTTCAAACACCTAGGATACATAAATCTTGTACATGAGAATGAGCAATATATGAATATCATGACTACCACATTCAACACCAAAATTCAAAGATTAAACATATGGGTTACATAAATCAACATGCACTTTAGTTAATTCCCATGGAACTCAAATTATTCTTGACTTGAAATCCACACAACATCACATACATGAACATAATTCCATTCAAGAATGTAAATCATAATCTAAGGGTTTGAAAAAGGATTCTTGAACTCCAAGGGTGGAAAAAACCCAAGGATGAATACCTTAACATAACTTGATTGTTGAATTTGTGTGAATTGTTGGTGAATTCTTGGGGTTTGGTCTTGACTTGATGAACTAAGGATTTT
Organism: Capsicum pubescens; assembly: GCA_030864215.1. NCBI lineage: Eukaryota > Viridiplantae > Streptophyta > Magnoliopsida > Solanales > Solanaceae > Capsicum > Capsicum pubescens. The sequence continues at coordinate 219,186,227 of CM061549.1, read as the reverse complement.
CTATTAAGAAAATGTGTGAAAATAATGAGTGAATTTACCTTTTGGAAGGCTAAATTTTGTGTTATGGCAGAATTATGTGAGGAGAAAATGACCTAATTACTCCTATAAACCTGTAACTTAATACACAAAACCTACCAGTGATGCAACAGGTGACACACCACGTTGATGGTATCAACACAATTACCAATGCATCGCGTCGATGGTGACGACACGATAGCCAACGTGATGTGTCCTGATCACGTTGGCTTGCTATTTTGGTCATCCAAACGTGACTCAAACAAAGTCTAAAAATTCCAAAACTCACCCGAGATGACCTATAGATAACCTTGATCATGAATCAATTTAAAAATCGACAATCTAAGGCCAAGAAGATAAAAAATAAAACCATTGAAATATCAAGGCCAAAAATAAGATTAAGTGTCAACACTTAGCTGAAATTTTTCTAAGTCTGTGACCTCTTTTGGCATGCTATATGGGGCTGAAATAGGCTAGAATTTTATGGGGTCTTACAATAAATGGACGCTTTATATTATTTTGATATCACAGTATCACGAATCACAAAAGGGAGCACAATACAAGGTAATTTTTTTCTTGTCCTTTTAATTCTTGTCACTTTTTTCTAGCCCAACATGTTAATTGTACAAAATTCATATTAAATTGTAGAAATATCAAAATCATGAATGGTTTGATTTCTAGAAACTAGATTTCAAGAGATACAACATATCTGAAATTCTGACTCAAATCATCAATACCATTCTAGACAATTTTTCGAAGTCAGCCTTAACTTGTATCATGCAGAAAATTTTGAATATGCACGTTTTTACTAAATTTTTCATATCTTGAATCATGAATGACAAAATCATGAGACGCTTGATCCAATTGAAATTAGACGCAAAAATCTATATCATATCCAAAAATTGTTATTTAATTCAATCGGTATCTTTTCAGATATTGCTCTAAAGTCCGCCTTAGATTTTGAAAAGTCTGCAGTTCCATATTCGTGCAACAACACCAAAATATTTGTATCTTGATGTAGGAGTACTGAAATTGTGACTCGCTCATTTTTTAAGAAACTAGACGCGTATATCTACCACATATCTAAAATTTGAAGCTTAAAACCTCCAAAATCATTCTAGATAGTTTTTGAAGTTGACTCTAGATCCTATCTAACAGAGAATTTCAGATTTGCATCGCCTCACCAAATAATTTATATCTTAATGTGGAAATATCATCATCGAAGGGTGTTTTAGTTATTGGAAATTAGAATTTGAAGGCTTCATTCTCACCAAAACATCTTGTCTCAAGCCTATCCAAGTTGGTGATGTGTGGCTTTCGAGTTCATAACATCTTGACAAGTAATAATCTCTTTTCTACTTGTAATTTTTTTTGTGTTCTCTTTCCCTTTTCATTAGGTAGGCTTAATAGAATGGTCCATGAAGAAGGTAATATTATGACACAAAGAGATGGATATTCATCTCCATCCTAAGAAAATATAAATCTAATGGTAATCTTAAACCTCATAGGGGTGGATACTCGTCCCCATCATAAGAAAAATTAAGTTTAATGGTAATCTTATGACACATTGAGATGGTGTAATACCAAGAGTTTGGAATCTAAAAATTTTGGGTTTTTTCCAACACTACTGTGACTACAACTCAGGTGACGAGTCGTAGAGTGGGACTCATGGTCTCACCAATGAGTGGCTCAGGTGGTGGTCCCGTGGTAAAGAGTCCATGGCATAAGTTGTTAGGTTAGGTCACAAGTCGTAATGAGTGACTCATGACTATAGCAATAGAGGGCCAGGATTTGGGCCCTCAGAGAATGAGTCTAGGTAACGACTTATGGTCAGACATCATGAGTCGTTACATGAGTCATAGCAACTGGGCCCAATTTTCCTGCATGTTTTAAGTAGGGTTATTTTGGTATTTTCCTCCTACCCAACTATAATCACACAATTTAAAACATCTCAAATATCCTCTTTTCCATCAGTTAACAAAATCAAATTCACTCTTTTCCTCTTAAACTCCCCAAAGAAAGAGAAATATAGGGTTTACAAGGAATTCAACCTCCAAGCTTCAAACTTCAAATTTTCTTTAAATTTCTTTGAATTTCAGGCCCGTCTCTCTTCCCTAAACTTATGTTTTTCGTTATGGCATAAATTGGTTTAATATTCATATGGTTTCGTTGTTAGGTTTGAAATTTTGGGTTGAGGGATTTCTGATGGTAATCACTTGAATTGTTTTTCCCTGGTTTAAATGCATTGATCATGATTTAATTAATTATTTTGGTGCTAAATTGGGGCAATATGGCATGGTTTAGAATGGGGGACATGGGTTTCCCCAATTTAATGAATTGTTCGCTTAAAATTTACATTAACCTCAATCCACCTTGTGAATGGTTTTGAATACGAATATATTGCATATTTTTACTTGCCTCTTTAACTATTGCATTACACTTAAGGCTAAATGGATAAAATGATTTTGAAAGGCCGTGGAGGCCATGGTTTTGGATTAAAATGAAATTTGAGAGTCTAATGGTTAAAGATAGGTTATGGTATGATGGGAATCAGCTTGCAAGCATAATTGGTATGGTGATACTAAATGGTAAATGCCTTAATATTAGATTCCTTGGTTTATGATTGGGATTATGTGCAAAGTGATTTTAATTAAGGCTTAAAAGAGATTGTGTAGCTCACCATAAAGGTGGAGGTCCTGGAGGGACCACTACTGGTTACCACATTTGCCCGCGCAGGCGTTTATATGGCCATGTACTTGGTTCACACATTATATTTTTGGTATGGATAGAGTATTGGTGTATTTATCTCTCCATTGGATTTCCTCATTTCATGTGGCTAACACTGATCTAAGTTGGATTAATGCATCTCAGAGTTGTTATCCGGGCTTATTTAGACTTCTTTTGAGAACTTCTTGTGTGTTTAATGTGTTAATAATCATATAATTGATCATATAAGTGTTTAAGTACTTGATTACAATGTTTAAGGTATTTTTCAAACAAGTTTGGACTTAAATTGATCACTTAGAGGTTAAATGAGAAAACTAGTGTTACTAGATTGAGATTGGTATTGCTCTAGTTGATATTGATAGATTCTAATGTGTGTAATGAGTTATTAATGATACTATTTTTTAATTACGTGTGGAATAGCTTGTTTATAGTGTTTAAGGTTTAATTTAACAATCCAAGAGTCAAAACCAAGTTTAAAGATCAAAAGGGGCAAAACTAGTTCTTAGCTTAAGTTTTTAGTTTAGCGTCTTGGATGTTGTGTTGTTTTGAGCTCTAATTCGTGGTTTTTGATGATATAGTATGCTTTATGAGATGATTATTATGATATATGGATGATACAAAATCTGTAAATCAATTGGAAACAACACCACAAGGCTTGGAATGAATGGACAATAGCATGGGACAAGTCTTGACGTAAAAATGATACTTTGGGATTCCTTGGCACATCGCGGATCCAATCCATTGCTATGGGGTGCGTTACCCACCTTGGGATCTTACTAATGGGCCCAAAAATATTGTGTCTCTATAATTATGGCGTGTCACACACCCTAGGTACCGCGATAGAGGGCGCGACATGGACCCTAGTCCAATTTCAGTAATTTTAACCTCCTATAAATAGGACACTTAAGCAAGAGGATATACACCATGGACAACTTGGAAACTTGGAGAGAGACTGGATAACACTTAAAATAGGGTTTTAATTCCTTTAATGTAGTTTATTTATGGATTTTAACATGTATTCTATCATTACGATTATAGTTATGTCCATGAGCAGATAAACCACCTTTTCCGTGGTTAAGGCCAAGAACATGAGTTCTATTGTTATGAATTGATTTGGTTTTGATTATTTATCATATTTGGTTGTTTATTTATCATTTTTATCACTATTTAAGGATTCACGACCCTTAGAATACATTCATTGTCATCTTGTGAGCCGAGAAGTTGGAACAAGAGTAGGATTGTAATATTCTACAGAATGAAGTTACAATTTGCACTTAGGATAGGAATATAACTAAGTGACCTATTTGATTCACTTATGGGATGAAATATTAATGCATTTAACTTAATTATCACATCCCCACTCAATGATGTAGTTATGGGTCTAAGTTAGATAGGTGATTAGAGGCTCGAAAGACCATAGTCATAATATCAACCCCGTGAATCAACAACCAAGATAAGTAACACAACTAATGAAGTTTAATAGCAAAATATGATTGTTTGTAGATCCTTAAACCTAGGTTACTCCTATTGATTTTCCAAGAACCTTTACTTTTTCGTATTGTTTACTTTATTTTTAGTTATAACTCTCAAAGTATCGTGGTTACGCTTGCACTAAATTAATCTCAATCGTGAACTAGAATTGGATATTTGTCAACAAAAGTCTCTGAGGGATCGATACTTGTCTTTTATAAGGCCACTTTACTACTTGGTGAGACCGCATACACTTGCGTGTGCACTTGGGCATGCTACAAGTTTTTGGCGCTGTTGTCGTGGACTTGTAAATAAATAGCTTGACTTTGGCTAGTTAGTTGGATATGGGGGAGGAGTGGAAGAGTAGGGGGCTTGGGAGAATTGAGGGGATGCAGATAGTATGTGGGAGATAATTACCAGTTGTATTAGGGAGATAGATAGAGAGGTGTTGAGTGTCTCGTGAGGTTGATCTGGTAAGCACCGAGGGGACTTTTGGTAGAACAAAAAGGTTAAAAGAAAGGTAGAGTCTAAGAATGTGGCATATGGTAAGTTGGTTGCGAGTAAGGATGATAAGGAGAGGCAGAGAAATATGGAGGAGTATAATATAGATAGAAGAGAGGCTAAGTTAGAAGTTACAACTGCTAAAATAGTAGCTTTTGAGAGCTTATATAAGGCTTTAGAGGAGAAAGGCAGGGATAAGAAGTTGTATAGTCTTGACAAGGCTAGGGAGTGGAGGGCTCATGACCTTGACCAAGTAAAGTACATCAAGGGAGAGGATGGTATAGTTTTGGTTGAGGATGACCTCATTAGAAAGAGATGACAGTCTTATTTTCATAAAACTCTTGAATGACGAGAGGGATAAAGGTTTTGTGTTGGGGGAGTTGGAGAAGTTTGAGAAGTATCGCAATTATGGTTACTATAGGTGTATTGAGGTTTAGGAGGTCAAGGGGGATATTCGCAAGATGTTTTGGGGTAGGGCGACGAGGCTAGATGAGATCCTTGTGGATTTTTGGAAGAACACTGGCAGGGCAGGGTTGGAGTAGTTGACAAGGTTGTTTAACATGACTTTTAGGGTGACGAAGATGCCTGAAGTATGGATGTGGAGTATGATGATTCCATTATAGAAGAACAAGGTAGACATCTAAATTTTCAACAACTATAAAGGGATTAAGTTGTTGAATCATACTATAAAGGCTTGAGAAAGGGTGGTGGAGTTGAGACTAAAAAGGATTGTGACTATCTCTGAGAATCAGTTTGATTTTTTGTCAGGACCTCAACTACTGAGGCTATTTACCTGGTGAGGAGATTAGTAGAGCAATTTTTAGAGAGGACGAAGGACTTATACATGGTGTTTATTGATCTTGAGAAAATGTATGACAGAGTTCCCAGGAAGATTCTATGGAGGTTCTTGGAGGCTAGAGGGGGTCCCTGTGGCGTATGTTAGTTCAGTTCAGGACATGTATGATGGCACAAAGACTCATGTGAGGGTGATAGGCAGAGATTTAGAACACTATTCAATTTTGATAGGGTTGCACTAGGAATCAACTCTTAGCCTTTTTTTATTCGCCTTGATGCTAGATGCTTTGATGCGACATATTCAAGGGGAGGTGCCTTAGTGTATTATATTTGCTGATAATGTGGTATTGATTGACGAGACTCGGGGAGGAATTAATGATAAGTTGGAGATTTGGAGATAGAACCTTGAATCTAAAGGATTTTGTCTGAGTAAGACCAAGACAGAGTACTTGAAGTATAAGTTTAGCAATGTTTTGTAGAAGGATAAAGTAGTTGTGAAGATGGTCTCTCAGGCTATTTGGAAGAGGGAGGTTTCAAGTACCTGGGGTCTATGATCCAGGGTAATGAGGAGATTGCCGAGGATGTCACACATCGTATTGGGGCAGGGTGGTTGAAATGGAGGCTCACTTTGAGGATTTTATATGATAAGAAGATGCCCTCGAAGCTTAAAAGTAAGTTATACAGAGTGGCAGTCCGACTGGCTATGTTGTATGGAGTGGAGTGTTGGATAGTTAAGAACTCCTATATCCAAAAGTTAAAGGTGGCAGAGCTGAGGATGTTGTGATAGATGTGTGGGCATACCAAGAAAGATAGGGTGAGGAATGAGATTATTCGAGAGAAGGTGGGAGTGGATTTGGTGGAGGATATGATACGTGAAGTGAGGTTATATTGGTTCAGGCATGTGATAAGGAAGGGTTCTGATGCTCCAGTACGGAGGTGTGAGACACTGGCTATGGATGATTTTAGGCTAGGTAGAGGTAGGCCAAAGAATTATTAGAGGGAAGTGATTAGGTATGATATAGAGTAGTTACAGCTTACATAGGACATGACCCTTGATAGAAAGGTGTGGAGGATGTGGATTAAGGTAGAGAGTTAAGGGTGGGAGTGGGTCGGTATCAGTAGAGGTGCGTTATTTATTTGTGTCTAAAGTTTCATGTTCGTGGGTTAAGTACTGTCTATGGTTTCGAAGATATAGTTTTTAGTAGTATCCTTGTGGCTCTAATATTATCTTGTGGCTAGAGTTGTTAGTTTATTTTGCCTGTACAAGTTTAGATGCATTTATGTTTTATGTTTCCTATACTGTTATTGGTTCTAATGCAGGGGTCTATAAAAAATAGCCTCTCTACTTCACCCGAGGTAGTGGTATGGTCTACATACACTCTACCCTCCCCAGACCCCACTAGATAGGAATACACTGGGTATGTTATTATTATTGTTATAGTTTTTTTACTTCTTTTTGTCACACTTCTTGATATGTTAGCCTAGGATAGATGGTGGTTGACTGGTGAAGATACTTGTTATTTTGGTAGAGGACCCCACCAAGAGAGTATTTTTCCAGATTTTGATAAAAACGTATGGACGAGACCTTCATAATATGAGGAGGATACTAGTGGATCTGTGGAATAGACATAAGAATCTTAACCATTCAACAATTTTCTTTTTCTTGAGATTGACATTGAGAAGGTGAACGCGAGTGCGTGTGTTATGGATGATGTAAATTTAGAAGTGGAATTGGTTGGGCGTCATTCAAAGCACTTTTCTACATTATGTTTAGATGATGGCATTTTTGTGGAGTCATCTAAAATAGTGGAAGAGTGTGAACATGAGGAACAAGAATCCTATATTCTTAATTTTACACTAGACAAGCAATACAAAAACATGCCCCACTTTAAGTCCGAGTGGTTTACCACGCACCATCCATTGCTTGATTCTTTCATGTTTGTACCGCCACCCTATGAGCAAAGCAAAAACATGGATGTGAGGTTAGGAGTAAAATTCATATCTCAAGATGGAGGAAAAAATTAATATGGGTCGTGCCCGGCACTAAATCATAAGCTTCTTTAGAGGCAATCCAAGTTAAGGTAGTTTTTATTTTTAGTATTTTTAGTTTTTACATCACATAGTTTTTGTTTTTGTTGAGTCACAGGTTGATAGGAAGTCTGAGTACCGAAAACCTCAGTCAAGAAGCATGGAAAAGACTAACTGTGGGGTCTTCGGACCCTCTTGATGTAAAAATATGCTACTAGATAGGCCTAGAGGTATCAGTGAGTATTTCTATCTCTACTTTTAAGTATACTTTGGGGACAAAGTAGATTTACGTGTGGGGTGGGGAAATTTCTATGGTATCCTTTTTTTAGGAGAAATTTTAAAATTTTTGTGCTAGGTAAGTAAGATATTCTTGTTGATGCTATGTGTGATTGAATGATGCAAGTGTTTTGGTTGTAAAAGCATGTTGACTCTGTGAATGACTACTTTTGAGACTCCTAGGTTCATGATTATGACTCTTGTACATTGTTGGGTTAATGTTGAATTCAACCTGTTGTTTGGTTGAGAGTCTATGATGATCCTACTTGAGTTGAGCATGTGCTATGTGTGTGAGGTTTTTGTGTATTCCTTGTTATACTTGATGTCTAGAACTTGCCTGGTTTGTATTCAAAGTGAAATAAAGAGTAGGAGATGATATAAGCATTTCTTTGATAGCCATGTTTTATACCCCTTTTTACATACCCTTGTACATAATCCTAGTTAACCCCAATGAGACTTTAGGTTATTTACTTTGACAACCTCATATGTAGCCTGTATCCCCTTCTTTGATTGACCTTAATTTGATCCAAAGCTCCTAAGCATTTTAGTGTAAAATTAATTGAGTTAAGGAGTTTGAAATTCAAGTAGGAGAAAGGTGAAAGTGAATCCCTAAAGTAATAGTTATTGGTGTGTACAATTTATGCATCATGGTTGGGAGTAAAAAAAGATTGTGCTAAAATAAACTGAATCATAAATTAATAGACAATACTCCCTTCCATATTGTATATGAGTAAGCTTAATGAGATGGGGTAAAACAAAATATGTATGTAGATAGAAGTGGTGAAAGTTGGTTGTTAGAGGTGAATTGAATGAAAATTGTGATGTATTAAAGCGCTTAGGGAAGATAGTCACTATTCATGGACAAAATAGTTCCTACGTGTCCCTTAGCCTACATTACAAACCTTAAAGACCTATTTGATCCTAAGTATTAATATTCTCATATTAGTGGAGTACTACACTAAGGGCAATCCTATGGTTCATCTTGTGTAACTTGTGAAATCTTTCAGAAAGTGAGCGTAATTTAATCCTTATACCCATTTTGTGATAAATTGCATATAGGTGAGTAAGTAAGGGTAATTCTCTTGTGTTGAGGGCACATGTTTGGTGATAGTTGGATAAATTGTAAGATTTCTTTGATTGAGAAATATGTATGAGTTTGCCAACTTGCTGAGTCAATTCTTGAGGCTAGGATGTTTTGGAGTAGTATTCTTGAACTTTCAATTGTGTATATGACATGCTTAGTGTAGAAACTTGCATTCTGTGCAGTCATTATAGTACTAGATTGAGTATCTTTCTTGTATTGGAAGTGTGGGGTCACCTATGATTATGATGCTTAGATTAAACAGTTGTTCGAGGACGAGCAAGGCTTAAGTGTGGGGTGATGATCTGAGGTGGATTTATGAATCTCAGAGTTGTTATCCGTGCTTATTTAGTCTTATTTTGAGGACTTTTTAAGTGATTAATGTGTTAATAATGATATAATTGAGCATATAAGTGTTTAAGTACTTTATTACAATGTTTAAGGTGTTTTTCAATCAAGTTTGGACTTAAATTGACCACTTAGAGGTTAAACGAGAAAACTACTGTTACTAGCTTGAGCTAGGTATGATTCTAGTTGATCTCGTTAGATTCTAATGTGTGTAATGAGTTCATAATTATATTATTGATTAATTATGTGTGTAGTAACTTGTTTATAGTGTTTAGGGTTCAATTGAAACAAGCCAAGAGTCAAAACCAAGTTAAAAGATCAAAAGGGGCAAAACTAGTTCTTAGCTTAGATTTCTAGTTCACCGTCTTGAATGTTGTGTTGTTTTGAGCTCTAATTCGTGGTATTTGATGCTATTTTATGCTTGGTGAGACAATTATGATGATATATGGATGATACAAAATCTATAAATCAATTGGAAACAAAATCACAAGGCTTGGAATGGATGGACAATAGCACGGGGTAAGTCTTGACGTAAAAATGACACTTTGGGAGTCCTTGGCGCATCGCATACCCAAACCACTGCTATGGGGAGCGTACCAAACCTTGGGAGGTTTCTAACACACCCAAAGCAGCGTGTGTCTATTATTAGGGAACATCGCACACCTAGGTACTGCGATAGAGGGCGTGACGCGGACCCTAGTCCAACGTCGGCTGATTTGACCTCCTATAAATAGGACACCTAAGCAAGAGGCTATACACCTTGAACGACTTGGAAACTTGGAGGGAGGATGGATAACACTTCAAATAGGATTTTTATTCCTTTACTTTAGTTTGTTTATGTATTTTAACATGTATTCTATCATTGCGATTATAGTTATGTCCATGAGCGTCTAAACACCCTTTTCTGGTGTTAAGGCCAAGAACATGAGTTCTATTATTATAAATTGATTTGGTTTAGATTATTTATAATATTTGGTTTTTTATTTATCCTTTTTATGACTATTTTAAGGATTTGCTACCCTTATGACACATCCATTGTTATCTTGTGAGCCCGAAAGGAGGAACAAGAGGATAGAACATCCGATAAATAGAGTAGGTTTGTAATCTTCTACAAAATGAAGTTATAATTTGTATTTAGGATAGGAATATACCTAAGTGACCTATTTGGTTCACTTATGGGATGTAAAATGAATGCATTTAACTTAGTTCTCACATCCCCGCTCAAGTTTGTTGTTATGGGTCTAAGTTAGATAGGTGATTAGAGGATTGGAAAACCATAGTCATAGTATCAACCCCGTGAATAAACAAGAAAGATAAGTAACATAACCAATGAAGTTTGATAGCATAGTATAATTGTTTATAGAGCCTTAACCCTGGGTTACTCCTATTGATTGTTCAAGAACCTTTACTTTTCCTCATTGTTTACTTTACTTTTAGTTATAACTCTCAAACTCTTGTAGTTACGCTTGCAGTAAATTAATTTCAGTAGTGAACTATAATTGGATAGTTGTCAACACAAGTCTCTGAGGGATCTATACTTGGCTTTTATAAGGCCACTTTACTACTTGTTGAGACCATGTACACTTGGGTGTGCTCTTAGGAACAAAAAACATGCACTGGGGCTTTTTCAACAGGGGAAACTGAACCCATATAGTCTGTGAATACCCTTAGAATAGATAGAGATACACAATCCAAGTTAATGTATTTAAACTTGCATGTTCATGACCCTTTACCCTATCCCGACATCTTATATATGTATAAGTGAATGCGTGCATGTAGTTTAACTAATTTTGCACATAACATTATTTTACCACTTTCCTCGAGTTACATGCCAATGCTTATCCCATTGAACATCCTATGAATCTACATCATTTCATGTTGTAGGGTTCAAAGACTTTTCTATTACCCCTGTGCAACATTAGGTGGTGTGGTTTTCTACTGAGTTAATGTGAAGTGGTGAGCCTTCATCTTCTGGAAAGCGTTGCCATTTTTTATTTTTTTTTCATATTTTGGGAATCAAATTGTTCCATTTTCATGGTCGGGGGCATGTCCCGACCTAATTTTGTATTATGGTTTTAGAGGTTTTGTGGATAAGTGTGGGGTTATTTGGTCATTGTGTTTGACTCATATTCTCTCTCTTAGTTTTATATACATATCTTTATTTTGTTTGATTTTTCTTTTTCTTTGATTTTATTATGCTCAGGTGGTTTGGCTAAGGGGGTAGTCTCGGCCCATGGGGGGATTGAGATACCCGTCATGACTAGGCATTGGTTTGGGCTGTGACAATCTTGGTGTCAGAGTTAGGTTCAGGGTCATTGGGTTTCCATAAAGCTGTATTGAGTAGAGTCCTTTTTTCGGGTGTGTAGCACACTATACTTATAAGAAGGAGGCTGTGAGGTATTGAGGAATATTTCCCTTTCTTGTATTCTTTCGGACTATAGAGTCTAGTGCTATGAAACTTCTCTAACTCTTGGCTTACACGTATTTCAAATCATGCCTCCCTAAAGATCTTCCAGTGTAGAAACTCTGCTAGACCCTCTGTCCTTCCTGAGGAGAATGTTGAGGGGACTCGCCCTATTTATGGAGTACTGACCCGGTCTAGGGTCCTTACTCCTGACTGTATTTCCCCACATAGAGTTCTACCGATCCCTACTAGTTCTCCTTGGGATTTCTAGGCTAGTGATACTTATGATCAAGTACCTTAGTGAGATATCTCTAATGTGGAGTTTCGTTAGTCTATTCATATGATTGCTCAACTGGTGGCATCATAGTCTCGTTAGTATTATTGTGTTTGTTTTGTTGCTCATTTATTTGAGGTTACTTAGGTTGGTCAGTTCATGAGGTTGAATCCCCCAACCTTCACAGGCTCTACGATTAAGGATGCTGAAGGGTAATGCATTCTATTGATGTAGAGGGTGCGGAGTTTGCTGCTTATTAGTTGAAAAATTTAGCATATCAATGGTATGAGAAGTGGGAACAGTCGAGAGGTAATGATACCGACCCGTCAATATGGAATGAGTTTTCGGGTGCCTTTCTTAATCATATCTTTCCTCAGGAGTAAGGCAGAATAGTTTGTGAATTTGAAGTAGAGGTAAGATGAGTGTGAAGGAATATACACCGAAATTTTAGCAGTTGTCTCGTTATGCTCCAGAGTTGGTATTTAGCAAGAGATCTAAGATGAGGAAGTTTTCTTTGGGCTTGTCCCTTGACTTGGTATTAGAGCGTAAGGCTGCTATATTGAACAATGATATAGACATCTCTAGACTAGTGGTTTATATGTAGCAAGTGGAAGATGAGAAAAAGAGACAGGCAGAAATAGGAAAGAAGCACAATAAGAAGTTCAAATACTTCGAGCAGGGTGCAAATCAGCAGAACAGTGGAAGAGATGGTAGACATGGGGAAGTTCTAATTCATATTCGTCTGCCAGTGTTCCTTATCCTAAGCCATCTGGTGATCGTTATTTTCAGGATAGTAGTGGTCCTAAGGAACATGGTGCCCAGTCTCAGGCTAGTGGAGATCAGTCAACCTTTTCTTATCTTCCTTGTAAATTTTGCGAACAACTTTACTGTGGTTATTGCGAGAAAGGGAGAAACCATTACTTTAATTATCGTCAGCTTGATCATATACAATGAGATTGTTCTTCATCCAGGGTTTCCATTGGGGCTAATAAAGTTTGGTTTCCACTTCTCCAGCTCCTGCCCCTAAGGTTGCTACTTCAGGTACCGACATTGGTTGGAATTATCTCTATACACTTGCTACTCATCATGAATCAAAGACATCCCCATATGTTGTTACTGGTATATTACAACTCTTCTCTCGTGATGTTTATTATTTGCTTGATCTGGGTTCTACCATATCTTATGTGACCCCTTATGTGGCTATGCAATTTAGTTTTGGTCATGAAAATATTTTTGATCCTTTTCCTGTGTCTACTCCGGTGGGTGAGTCAGTTGTAGCTTGAAGGATCCATAAGTATTGTGTGGTGTCTATCTTTCCTAGAGAGACGTTGGTGGATTTTATAGATTTGGATATGGTGGATTTCGATGTTATCTTGGGGATGGGTTGGATACATTCGTGGTGTGCTTCTTTGGATTGTAGGATCAGAAAGGTCAGTTCCAATCAATTAATCCCACAAAGAGCAGAAGAGTTTTTACTTTCCTAATGAACCGGTATTAGAATAGGAAGGGAGTTCCTTAGTACCTAAATGGAGGTTTATTTCATATCCTAGAGCACTGAAATTAATTTCTAGAAGGTGTTTATATAATCTAGTTGTAACGACCCAAAATCGTCTCCCGGGACTTCACACGGTGCCTAAGGCTACGAGTAGCCCCAAGCTAACCCTTGAGCCGGTTTCTACAATGACACTCAATTCAAGATAAGAATGGACTCAACACTAGCATAGTCATATCACATAAAAGAAAATATGGAAAAGATACTCAGTCCAAAAGACCACAATATAGTGATATCTCAACAAAACCACAATATCGAACACTCAACACATCACAAGTTTGACACTAGTCTGACAAGCCTCTACAAATCAAAATCTAGAGAGCCGTTGGGACAGGTCCCCAACTGACTCGAAATGAAGTGAAGATAAAACATAGTCTCTCATGTATGGTAAATATCTGCAGATCGTTCCTTGAATCATGAGGACTCACCACTGTAGAAAACGTAGGCAAGGTACTCGAAGAATCACGGGCAAGGCTGGGACTGAGCACCTGAACCTACATTATGACACAATGTAGCACATAGACATATATGTGGATCAGTACTTGGAATGTACTGAGTATGCGAGGGTGAATGCATATGAATAAAATAGTAACAATATTCTTTAATCAAATCATGTATGCATTATGAGACGACTCACATGGCTTGAACAAGTATAAAATATAAAGTTCATAAGTCATGTAGAATGGAGCATGTAACATAAATCTCATGAGTCATCATTGTTTAATCTCAAAATTTGAAATCTTCTCTTATTCTCAATACCCAAAGGCTAAGGGACTTTAAACAATACTTTCAACTCATGCATAAGTCTCATAGAGAGTAAAACTTATTCAATGCTCAACATTTCATAACTATTTAGAACTCATATACTTGGAATTCGGAATCATATAACTTGAAGACATACTTGAAGGTATTTCATTCACTTTAGGAAAATATCTCATCTCAAGCTTTAGGGAAATCACTCCATCTCAAATGGAAAGGCATTCTAGTTTATGGAAACAACTTACCTCAAGGATTTATAAAAGTACTATAACAAGGGAAGATACTTTCATTTAGGAAATAACTCACATCAAGAAGATACTTTAGTTGGGGAAACATCTTTGCAATTCAACCATTTAGGAAAATAGCTTATAGGGAAGGAAAAATAGGCATTTGATCTCAAAGTCTAAATGTCAAGGGAGGTTCTCATAACCGACATAAACCGTGCGAGCTACATGGAGTCCAACATTTTGTCCTCCTAAGGAAGAGACCCCACGTTGGGGAGGAGCGTCATACTCTTGCCAAGGAGTATAACCTAGGTCTAGTGATCACTAAATGAAACTCGGCCTCAAGCCCAATCATAATCATCATAAACTCGGCCTCATGCCCAACCTATGGTAGCACATAGTTTTGGGGTAAGAAACCATAGTGACTTACCCGCTCGGTGTTAAGTACTACTCCCTTTAGATTATCTGGGCTCATCTCATAAAAATCCACTTTTAGAATAATCTCATGGTTCACCACGAACCCAATAATCAAATCGATAATCTCATGTGATGAAGTGGATTTCAAAGCTTTCAGACCATTAGTCAATTCATTTCTCAATCATCTCAAAATACTCAAAACATGGGCGCTTATAGCACAAGAGTTCATAATTTCACAAGTCTCAAATAGGGCTTACTAACCCATAGTTAAATCTCAAGTTAAAGCTTATCAAAAGCATAATATATAACATATAGATTCATAAATCATGTGGGAAATCTGGGAATTTCAGCAAATTACCTCAAAATCTCAATATAGCCATATGCTTCAATACCTCAACAATGCAAATATTAGCTTATCAAGGAGTAAAATCATGAGGTTTATACCCAGCTGTAAATACTCAAGAAAACATGTAGAAATCATGCCATTTGACTCTTAATTCATGGGAAATATCACTATAATGCATTCAATAATAATGAGTGAAAAACCCAATTCAAATTCATGTAAAAAATCCTCATATATTTCAAGAATTTCATGTTGTAAATAACCTTTTGGGAACAAGGGTGAAAGGGTTACCCTTGTTCAAAAATCCCACATACCTTGAATTGGAATCTTTTGATGAAATCTCACTTTTGGAGCTCTATTTGTGCTCTAGAATGAGGGTTATTGAGGTCCTTGACTTAGGAACCTTGAATCTTGACTCAATTTAAGAAATCCATTGTGGATTCTTGAGGTTCTTGGAAGAGGTTTTGGTTACTTAGGGTTTATATTGAGAGAAAACTTGAGAAAAACCTTATAAGATGCTTGTAAATGGCTTTGATTTAGTGTTTCCATGATTTTATAGGCTTGGAAAAGGTCCAAAGTGACCTTTTAAGCATCTGTGCAAAACTGGAAAAATTGAACTGGAACCCGATTTCATTGGCCTCCGTGATGCGCCATTGGCTCACTGGAATTTGACAATTGCAAAATTGGCAGCCTCGGTGATGCGGAGCCATCGTGTTTTCCCACTGGCTGGGACCTGGGACTCCTCCGCGACGCATCACTATCACGGGGTTCCATTGGAAATTGAAAATTGCCAAATCAACCCTCTCCGCGACGTGCCAGGCAGTTAAATGATGCAGTTTTACGACTAAGGCTTAAATTAGCCATAACTTCTTACCCGAGTGTCGGATTTGGGCAAATCTTATATCGATGGAAAGCTTATCAGATTTTCCATGTGATAAAAAGTATAAATTAGGGAAATTCTATATGGTTAAAACGTTACTCACTTAGGAAGCAACTTTTCAATCTTTTAGGGCCGGAATCACGCCTCACTCGACACGCCCTACGACTCAAATTATGAGGGAAATTTATGGGGTCTTACACTAGTTTAGGTTAAGGAATCTAAATCCGAGGGTCCCTCTTTTCAATGTATCCCTATGGTTAATGAATTTCTTAAAGTTTTTCCTGGAATTTCTCTTGATAGGGAAATAAATTTTGGGGTTGATCTTCTATTGGATACCCATCCTATTTCTTTTCCTCCTTATAGGATGGCTCCAAAAAATTGAAAGAGCTCAAGAAGCAGTTAAAGGATCATTTTGATAAAGGTTTCATTCAACCTAGTATTCCACCATGGGGTGCTCCTGTGCTTGCAAAAGAAAGATGGTTCTCTTTGGATGGGTATAGATTACCATAAGTAAAATAAGGTTACAGTAAATAATAAGTACCCTCTTCCTAGGATTAATGACCTTTTTGACCAACTTCAGGGTGCTAGGTGTTTTTCTAAGGTTGATCTTTATTTGGGATATCATCAGTTGAAAATTTAGGAGGTTGATATTCGACTACTTTCCAAACCTGGTATGGCCATTATGAGTTTCTAGTTATGTTATTAGGGTTGGCTAATGCTCCGACTGCATTCATAAATCTTATGAATCGTGTGTTTAGGTAGTTTCTGGAATTGTTTGTTATAGTCTTCATTGATGACATCTTGGTGTTTTCTAAGAGTAAGGAGAATCATGCAAAGTTGTATGCAAAGTTTTCTAAGTATGAATTTTTGCTAAGTGCTGTGACCTTTCTTGGACATGTTGTTTTAAGTGAAGGGACCATAGTGGATTCACAGAAGGTTGAGACAGTTAAGAAATTTCCTAGACCCACGACTCCAACCGATATTAGGAGATTCCCTGGCTTGTATAGGTATTATAGAAGGTTTGTGGAGAGTTTCTCTTCTATCCCTGCTCCATTGACGAAGTTGACTCAAAAGAAGGTTAATTTTTTATAGTCCGATGCTTTTGAGGACAATTTTGAGAAGTTAAAGAATAGGTTAACTTCTGTGCCAGTTTTGACCTTGCTCGAGGGCACTGACGATTTTGTGGTGTATTGTGATGCATCTCATGTGGGGATGGGTTCTATGTTAATTTAGCATGGTAAGGTTTTTAACCTATGCATCTAGGTAACTTAAGGTTCATGAGAGGAATTACCCGACTCACGATCTAGAGTTAGCTGCTGTGGTTTTTGCATTGAAATTTGGCATCATTATCTATAAGGGGTTTATATGGATATCTATTCAGATCATAAGATATTATAGTACGTGTTTACCTAGAAGGAGTTGAATCTCAGATAGAGGTGGTGGCTCGAGCTACTTAAGGATTATGACATGAGTCTTTACTACTATCCAGGTAAAGCTAATATTGCTACTGATGCTCTTAGTAGGTTGTCTATGAGGAACTTATCTCATGTGGATGTGAAGAAAAGAGGATTGGTAAAGGATATTCACAGATTACCTAACTTGGGAATTTGTCTCTTGGACTCTTAGGATAGGGAGATTATTGTTTAGGAAGTGGTGAAATCATCTTTTTGTGATGAGGTAAAGGAGAAGTAGGCTTTGGATCTCATACTTATGCAGATTAAAAATGATATGGGTTAGCAAAAGGTTATATCTTTCGAGATTTAGGTAGATGGCATCTTGAGGTATCAAGGTAGGCTGTGAATTCCCAATGTTGATAGACTGTGGGAAAGGATTATAACTGAGGCACATAAATCCAAATATACAGTTCATTCGGGTTCGACTAAAATGTACCATAACTTGAAGAAAATCTACTGATGGAATAATATAAAGAGGGATGTGGCTAATTTTGTTGCTAAGTGTATAGTTTGTCAGTAAGTTAAGGTGGAATATTTGAGGTCTGGGGGCATGTCCCAAGATATAGATTTGCTCGTGTGGAAGTGGGAGAAGATTAGCATGGATTTTATTACTGGTCTCCCACGGTCTCGCAATCAGTGTGATTCTATGTGGGTCATTGTGGATAGGATGACCAATCTGCTCACTTCTTGCCTGTGAGGACTAGTTACTCGGGAGGATTATGCTAAGTTGTTCCTTCAAGAGATTGTTAAGTTATATGGTTCACCAGTGTCCATTATTTTAGACCGAGGTACACATTTCTCTTCTTACTTCTGGCATGTGTTTCAGAAGGATTTAGGTGCTTAAGTGAACTTTATCACCACTTTTCATGCTCAAATGAATGAACAAGCAGAACAGACTATTCAAACTTTGAAGGATATGCTAAGGGCCTGTGTGATTGACTTTAAGGGTAGTCTGGTCATTTGGTACACTGGAATCCACCAAGAGGTTCTTGAAGTCATCCTTGACGATTTCCCATTCCTTCTTTGCCGATCGCCTCTCTTCACCATTTTCCCTATTGAGAGTAGTTACTAGCATTACAGGTCATTGGGCTAGTGTGATTGACTTTATGGTTGTTTGGTTGACCATTTACCTCTATTGAGTTTTCTTACAATAATAGTTATCACTCCAGCACTGGAATGATACCTTTTGAGACTTCTTATGGTAGGAGGTATCAGTTTCCTATTGGTTGGTTTGAGGTAGGTGAGAATAGGTTGTTTGGTCTTGACTTGGTTCACCAAGCCATGTAAAGGTGAAGGTAATTAGATAAAGACTTAAGACTACTTAGATTCGCCAAAAGTCTCTTACAGATGTGAGGTGGAGGGAGTTGGAGTTCGAGACTAGTGGTTGGGTGTTCTTGAAGGTGTCTCCTATGAAAGGATTCATGAGGCTTTCAAACAAGGGGAAGCTCAGTCTCTATTACATTTGTCCATATTAGATTGTGAGGAAAATTAGGAATGTTGCTTATGAGTTTGGTTTGCCTGCGAGTTTGAGTTCTGTTCATCCCTTTTTCTTGTGTCTATGCTGAAAAAGTATGTGTGTGATCCTTCCTTGATAGTGCCTATTGAGGATGTTAGGGTTTTGTATTCTTAGAAGTCTCAGTTGAGATATTAGATAGGCAAGTTCTAGGTTGAGGACTAAGAATATAGCTTCGATAAGGTGCTTTGGAGGAATCAAAAGGTAGAAGAAGCTATTTGATAAGCTGAGGAAGATATGAGAGCCAAGTATCCATTCTTTTTCCCGACCTTGGATGAGAATGCTGGAGGTATGAGTTTCGTTTGTCCTCTTATTGCGTTTTGAATGTAGTCCTTTGATTTTGTTTGCATTCCTTCTTATTTTTGTGCCATTGGTGCCCTAGCCTCTCATTTGGGAATGAATGAACTTAAGGGGTGGGGGTTATGTAATACCCTAAGGTTTGGACTCTGAAATTTTTAGTTTTTTGCCAACACTGCTGTGACTACGACTCAGGTGATGAGTTGTTATCACTCATCACGAGTCGTAGAGTGGAACTCATCGTGGTCTCACTAGTGAGTGGCTCAGGTTCAGTTCCCTTTGTAATGAGTCCATGGAACGAATCATTTTGTCAGGTCACGAGTCGTAATGGGTGACTCATGACCATAACAGTGGAGGACCAAGATTTAGGCCCTCAGGTAACGAGTCTAGGTAACGACTCGTGGTCAGACCTCACGAGTCGTTACCTAAGTCATAGCGGTTGGGCCCAATTTTCCTACACATTTTAAGTTGGGTTATTTTGGTATTTTCCTCCCATCCAACTACTATCCCACGACTTAAAACGCCTCAAATAGCCTCTTTTCCACCAGTTAACAAAATCAAATTCACTTCTTTTCTCTTAAACTCCCCAAAGTAAGAGAAAGCTAGGGTTTATAAGGAATTCAACCTCTAAGCTTCAAACTTTGGATTTTCTTTAAATCTCTTTGGAATTTTAGGTATGTGTCTCTTCCCTAAACTTGTGTTTTTTATTATGGCATAAATTGGTTTAATATTCATATGGTTTCGTTGTTAGGTTTGAAATTTTAGGTTATGGGATTTTTGATGGTAATCACTTGAATTGTTTTCCCCTGGTTTAAACACATTGATCATGCTTTAATTAATTATTTTGGGTCTAAATCGGGGCAATATGGCATGGTTTGGAATGGGGACATGGGTTTCCCCCAATTTCATAAATTATTGGCTTAAAATTTACATTAAACTCAACCCACCTTGTGAATTGGTTTTGAAAATGGATATATTGTATGTTCTTACTTGCCTCTTTAACTATTGCATTGCACTTAAGGCTAAATGGATAAAATGGTTTTGAAATGCTTTGGTGACCATGGTTTTAGATTAAAATGGAACTTGGGAGTCTAATAGTTAATGGATTGGTTATGGTATAACGACAATTATCTTGCAAGATTAATTGGTATGATGATACCAAATAGTGAATGCCTTAATATGAGACTCCTTGGTTTATGGTTGGGATTATGTGCAAAGTGATTTTAATTTAGGCTTAAAAGGGGTTTTGTAGCTCACTGTGAAGGTGGTGGTCCCGAGGGGACCAATATTGGAAACCATATTTGCTGGTGTAGGGGTCTATATGACCATGTGGGTGGTTTACACATATTTTTGGGATGGCTACAGTCTTGGTGTTTTTATCCCTTCTTCAGATTTTCTCAGTTCAAGCAGCTGACATACACTAAGGCCCTTTCAGTAAGGGGAGCTAAACCCATATAGCCCATGGGTGCCCTTAGGAAGGATAGAGCTACACAGTCTAGGTTAATGGATTTAAACTCTCATGTTCATGACCCTTTACCCTATCCCAACATCTTATATATATATATATATGCGAATGTGTGCATGTGTTTTGAATGATTTTGGACATGACATTATTTTATCACTTTCCCTGAGTTACATGCTAGCGCTTATCCCACTGACTATCCTAGGATGCTACACTGTTTCATGATGTAGGGTCTGAAGACTTTTCTGTTACCCCTGTGCAACGTTAGGTGGTGTGGTTTTC
Organism: Capsicum pubescens; assembly: GCA_030864215.1. Lineage (NCBI taxonomy): Eukaryota > Viridiplantae > Streptophyta > Magnoliopsida > Solanales > Solanaceae > Capsicum > Capsicum pubescens. Next base: position 219,165,125 of record CM061549.1, on the reverse strand, counting down.
CGTTGAGTTGCTGTGAAGTGGTGAGCCTCCATATTGAAAGCCTTACCGTTTCCTTAGTTTTTTCTTTCATACTTTGGGAATTAAAGAGTTCCATTCTCATATTCGGGGGCATGTCCTGACCTAATTTGGTATTTTGGTTTTAGAGGTTTTTTGGACAAATGTGTTGTTGTTTGGTCATTGTGTTTGAATCGTATTCTCTCTCTTAGTCTTATATACAAATCTTTATTTGGTTTGATATTGCTTCCACTTTGATCTTTATTGTGCTCAGGTGGTTTTGCTAAGGAGGTGGTATCTGACCCATGGTGGGCTTGAGATACTTTCCATGACTAGGCCTTGGTTTTGGTCGTGACAGATAGATACTCCATCCTCATCCTAAGAAAGGTAAAGATAATATTATGGCGCAGAAGGAGGGATACTCGTCCTCACCCTAAGAAAGGTAAAGACAATCTTAAAGAGCATAGGAATGGATACTCGTCTATGTCCTAGAAAAAGGAAATTTTAATGATATTCTTATGGAACATAGGAATGGATACTCGTGTCTGCCCTAAGAAAGATAAAGGTAATCTTACGATGCATAGGGATATATATTCATCCCCAGGTAAATTCAAGAAGTTTTGTAGGATTTAAAGACTTCAACTCATAGATATAAAACATCTGCTAATTTCAACTTTCAGAATTTGAATGCTTTAATATGACAGATTTGAAAACTTCAACTTGAAATCTTTAAATAACATAGATCATCTGAAGACTTACAGGCTTAAATATGGTGAATTTGAAAGCTTCAATATGAAGACTTAGTGACTTTGAAGAGCTCAACTTATAGACATAGATCATTTGAAGACTCCAACTATAAGGCTTAGATATGGTAGATTTGAAAACTTCAACTTGAAGACTCAGTGAACTTGAAAATTTCAAGTTATGTCAAAGAAGCTTATATTTCATAGGAGTATGCCCCCATCGAGCCACCAATATTTGGTTCAAGTTTGAATATTGATGAAAAAAAGTATCTTGAAGACTGACTTTCTACATGAGTAAGAGCATGTATTTTTTGACACTGATTCAACTGAACTTAGAATGAGATTCCAAGCGACTACGCACCTTCGTGAAGAGGAACCAGTATCAACGTAATTCTGGGTTAGTGTTTTCTTTTCATATTTGTTATTATTTATATTTTTAGTTTTTTTTTGCATCCTAACTTTTGCCTAGTCCTTCTCTTTTGAGGTTTTTCAACCTAGCAGACTTTTTTTTTGAGCCGTACATGGTTTATACTCTTGCAGGTCAGGAGTGAACATGCAGTTTATGCCCCTGCCTTAAGGAGTGTCATCCTCCTTCAAGGATAGCATTTCTTCAAGAACTTAACTTTGATAAGAGAAATTTCATGTTATCTGCATCGATAATTTGTAAGAACCATTTCAATATGCCTTTTGTATGACATATGATTCATTCCACTTCGAGGTGAATTTTCCCCCAAACTTACAAGAATAATAATGAGTCTTCTTACTGCAAATACTTGATATCCAACCTTAAGCGAACCTTTTGTTGAAAGAACGAGATAAATGAGCTTGATAACATTTAACATTTTGCTGAGCCCCTAGCCTCTTCCCATCCAGAGCTTCTAACATCGCAAGATGCAACTTAGCATTTTCTTCTTTGGTGAACCCTTCTTGAATAATCAGTCTTAAAGAAGGTATTTGTCACTCAAGTGGTAGGACTGCTTCAACCCCAAAAGCTAGTGAGTATGAGGTTGCTTGCATCGATATTTTCATCGATGTGCGATAAGTCATCCTATATGCCCACAAAACTTCTTTCATTTAGTCATGCTCGTCTCATTTGGATTTGAGGATGACTTTCTTCAACAGTTTGCATAAAGTCTTATTGAATATTTCAATTAGACTATTGGAGACAACATGATACATAGAAAATTTATGCTGATTGGAACCAAAGAGGTCATAAATCTTGTTTATCATCTTGTTATCAAAGGTTTACCGTTGTCAGTTATTATGTACTGAGGGATTCCAAAGTGGTAGAAAATATTTACTCGCATGAAGTTTACAATAGTCTCTTTCTTTACTTCTTTGAGAGCAACAACTTTGGCCCATTTCGGGAAGTATTCTGTTGCAGCCAAGATGTATAAGTGTCCACCAGAAAACTTAGGTAGTAGTCCAACAAAATCCGATCCCTAAGCATCGAACGACCAATATGCTATAGTTGGGTGTAATTATTCAAGACGTTGATGTATGAAGCATGAAATTGACAAGTTTTGCATCTTCTAGCATAGTCTAAATAATATTTCACCATCCTTGGTCAATAATACCCCATCCTTTTAATGTGAAATTAACGCTTTGATCTAGACTGATGAGATCCACAAACTCTTGAGTGTGTTTCTTACAAAGCTTGAACTGCGTCTTCCTCTCCCAAACATCACAAGAGTACTCCTTAAAATGATCTTCTGTTTAGCGTGTCTTTGTAGTTAAGAAAGCGAGGTGCACGATGATGGATGCCAATCTTTCTCCTTGGATCTTCTGGAAGAATTCCATAACACAAGTAGTCAATAATTGGTTGTTGCCAATCTTCCTTCTCGACTTCAGATACAGCGACAAGATGCTCAAGCTAGCTTTTTGTATATTCATCCTCATTTAATGCCCATTTTTGGTAGATAGTAAATCATGTATGATTTGGAAGAGTTAGTGTTATGGCAATAGCAACTAAGACATAAGCTTGCTTATTTTTTTTCTTGGCATGCGCCAAAGGGTTACTTCTCAAGCCACCCCATCAACTTCTGAGAATAATCATGATATGGGGCAGATCAGGATTTTTGACTTCATAGTCTCCCAAGAGCTACTTGCTCACCAATTAGGAGTTACCAAAAACTTCTAATTCTAGTTGCTTCATATCGATTACCATCTCTACTCCGAGTATTAACACTTGATATTCAGCAACATTGTTGGAGTAACGGGTTGCCAGGGTAAAAGAGTATAAGATGACCTCTCCTTATGGAGCGATAAACACATGCTAACACCAAATCTACCTCAACGTGCAACACCAACAAAATATATCTTCCATAGTGATCTAATTTCAATAACCATTGCATCTTCATCAAGAAGTTCATAGGTCAGTTCTCAATCATTAGGTATTGAGTGTTCTTCCAAAAAGTCTGCCAACGCTTGTCCATTTATGGTTTTTTGGGGAATGTACATAATCATAAACTATTGAAATTGAAGGTAACATCTTCCAAGTCAGTCAATAAGGACTGATTTTGATATTGCAAACTTGATGGGATTTTCCCTACACACAAGATAAATAACATAAGCTTAAAATTAGTGCTTCATCTTTTGGATTGAGAAGACCAACGCCAAACACAACTTTTCAATCGAATAATAATTCAGCTTATTCAATGTCATCATTCTGCTTAGCTACTAAAGATAGTTTTCTTTGTCTTCACTATTTTCTTGAGCCAATAGTGCTCTAACTTGACCCGATCCGATCGGGGGACTTGTCATAACGGCTGTCCCAAGTCCAATCAGGACCGGAGACCACCCCCGATACCCAACCCAACCTCCAGCCACCTGACCTGAATTGGCTGAATTTCGAGCATGTAACAAGAAAGTGTAACAACTCACATAAAGACTCTGGGATGGGATCATTACCGTGACCAACCCAACTAAGCCCAACCATCCCATACCAACAATCCAACCACACCAAACCAATATCGAAACAAGGGCTATAAACCAGGCCATAACCAAAGATGTTCCAAAACATAATATAATTAATCCCAAAATAAAATATGATGGAATAGTAAGAAATTATGTCCAATGATGTCAGCCCACCGGCTTATTCCAATGACAAGGCTGACACCAATACCGATCCCACCTAATTCAACCTATAGCAGTACCACAAATCCTCTAACCAAAAGAGTAATAAAATCCTCTTGGGACACGCCCCCAACCATGGCCAAAACCAATATCCAAAATAAAATCAAGTGTCTAGAAATATCCATAACATGAAATAGAGCCTTCCGAAAGGATGGAAGATCACCACTCCAGTCCAAATCCTGATCCCCGAGTCAATCACTATGTAGGAGGAGTAGAACGGTTGGTTCCTGCATAGTGTGGGTATACAACCATCAGTAGACGAGTTAGCGGGTGAACGCTAGCATGATCTCAGGATAAATATAAAATAATGCCATTTATAAAACCAAGTAAAACCATCCATATGCATACAACCATACATATATATATATATAACCATGCCGGGAAAGGTGACCGGGTTTAGCATGCCTTTAAAACCTTTACCTGGGTTATGTAGCTTTGTCATCCTAAAACACCCATGGGCTATATGGGTTCATCTCCCCCTACTGAAAGGGCCCTAGTACATGAAACGGCATGATATGACCCAAAATCCGTACGCACCAATACGACTCGTATTCCTAAGTTGTATCCATTCCAGTAACCAAAATCCATCCAACCAACCAACATTGTTCAGCATACGACTGGACCATACCATCCATACCCCAATATATGGATCGTTCCCTTAAGTCGTATTGGGTCCATAGACCAGAATTCCAGGAAATTTTCTAAGGTTTGGAAACCAGGGTGTTCAGTCTCCCCCACTAGGAACATTCATCCCTGAATGGCGAACAAGGTAGGGGTAACCACACACATGAGTCATTTGCATTATCTTGTCAAATATATTTCTAATCTTTAACAAAGTTTGAAAACAAAGAAACAAATATATTAATCTTTCCTTTATTAAACTCAAAAAATAATGATCCATCGAGGAACACATACCTTCTGCACGAATCCCAGGAGCAGAAAACAAATGCGAATAGTTGAACTTAATGTCCTTCTTCGCCTCCCGAGTAGCTTCTTCCACCTTATGGTTTCGACAAAGAACCTTAACCGAAGCCACATCCATGATCCGTAACCAACAAACCTACCTATCTAAGATCTCAATCAGGATTTCTTCATAAGACAAAGAATCCATGATACCCAGTCCTTCCAAAGGAATAACCAAAGAAGGATCACCAATGCACTTCCTCACAGGGAAATATGAAAGACCGAATAAACCAATCTCAAGCTAAAAGGCAACCCCAACTCATAAGCAACATTACCAATTCTCCACAAAACTTCATAAGGACAAACATACCAGGGACTGAGCCTCTTCTTCTTACAAAACTGCAATACTTCCTTCATGGGAGATACCTTGAGGAAAACCTTATCCCCAACCTCAAGCTCCAAGTCTCTATGCCTAATATCCACATAAGAATTTTGGAGACTTTGGGAAACCTTAAGCCTCTCCCGAATAACCTTCACCTTTTCCATAGACTGGTAAACCAAGTCGGGACCAAATATATATGCCTCCCCAAGATCAAACCAACCACTAGGAGATCTACACCTCCTACCATACAATGCCTTAAAAGGGACATACTAATACTAGAGTCATAGATATTGTTGTAAGAAAACTCCACCAAAGTTAGATGCTAAACCCAATTGCCACCATAATTAATCACACAAGCCTGAAGAATATCCTCTAATGTCCGAATAGTTCTCTCCTCTTGCCCATCCGTCTGAGGGTGCAAAGCAGTACTCATACTAACCTTAGTCCCCAACTCTTTATAATAAGATCGCCAGAAGTGAGATGTAAACTGCATGCCACGATAAAAAATAATCAAAACATCAAAACAGGAACCCCATGCAGCTTCACAATCTCCTGAAGATATGGCTTCGCATAATCCTTCACCGAGAAGGTAGTCCGTATTAGCAAAAAGTGGGCAAACTTAGTCATCCTATCCACGACAACCTAAATCGAATCATATTGATTCTGAGACCGAGGAAGACCGGAAACAAAGTCCATATTGATCACTTCCAATTTCCAATCGGTCAAATCAATTTCTTGATATTGACACACCATGTACTTGGCCATGAAATCAGCCACATCCCTCTTAATTTAATTCCACCAATAGACCTCCTTAAGATCATGGTACATCTTAGTCGAGCCGGGATGAACAACATAGCGCGATTTATGCGCCTCAGCCAAAATCCTTTATCGCAAACCATCGACATCGAGAACACCCAACCTCCCTTGGTACTGTAAAGTACCATCACCACCGATCTCAAACACCACTACCTTTTGCCAACCAATGTCACTCTTGATTTTTATCGAGATAGGATCTAATACTTGCTTCTCCTTAATCTCCATACAAAGAGACGATCGAGCCACTTCTTGCACCATCACACCACCATCCTTGGAGTCCAAGAGGCAAACTTCAAGATTAGCCAAGTAGTGAATATCCTTCACCAATTACCACTTTCCTTCCTCCACAAGAGCCAAACTTCCAATGGATAACCTGTTAAGAGCATCAACAACCACGTTAGCCTAACCTGGGTGATAGTAATGACTCATATTATAGTCCTTCAGAAGTTCAAGCCATCTCCTCTACCTGAGATTAAGCTCATTTTAAGTGAACACATACTGTAGACTCTTATGATCAGATAAGATATCCACGTGCATACCATACAAATAATGTCACCATATTTTCAAAGCAAACACAACCGCCAACAACTCTAAATCATGAGTAGGATAATTCCTCTCATGCACTTTTAACTGCCTGGAAGCATAGGCCACCACCTTCCTATGCTGCATCAACACACAACCAAGCCCCACCTGAGATGTATCATAATAAACCACGAACCCATCATTGCCTTTCGAAAAATTCAAAATTGGAGCTGAAGTTAGCCTATCTTTTAACTTCTCAAAACTCCCTTCACAAGCATCCGACCAAGAAAACTTGACCTTCTTCTGAGTTAACTTAGTCAATGGAGCAACTATCAATGAAAATCTTTCCACAAACCACTTATAATACCCGGCTAAACCTACGAAGCTCCAAATATTGGATGGAGTCGTGGGCCCAGGCCACCTCTTCACCACAACAACCTTTTGCGGATCTACCATGATCCCCTCACTAGAAATAATATGACCCAAGAAAGTTACAATGGTTAACCAAAACTCATACTTGGAGAACTTGGTATACAAATATTATTCTTTTAAGGTGCGTAACATCACACAAAGGTGATTAGCATAATCCACCTCACTCTTCAAATAAACTAGAATGTTATTTATAAACACAATAACTAAAAGATCTCAATACTGATGAAAAACCCTGTTCATCATATCCATAACTTCCGCTGGAGCATTAGTCAATCAAAATGACATAAAAAAATATTCAAAGTGCCCATACCGTGTATGAAAAGCTATCTTAGGGATATCCACCTCCCTAATCTTTAGCTGATGGTACCCAGACCGAAGATCTATCTTAGAAAAGAGCTTGGCACTTTTCAACTGATCAAACAGATCATCTATATTTAGAAGAGGATACTTGTTTTTGACCATCACCTTATTCATCTACCTATAGTCAATGCACATCTGAAGGGAACCATCCTCCTTGCACACAAACAACACTGGTGCACCCCATGGAGATACACTAGGATGAATGAACCCCTTATCCAGAAAATCCTTAAGTTGCTTCTTGAGTTCCCTCAACTTAGCTAGAGGCATTCTATACAGAGGAATAGAAATTGGATGAGTGTTTGTAACTAGATCAATGTCAAACTCTATTTCTCTATTTGGAGGAACACCATGAAGATCATCCAAAAAGACCTCTAGAAACTCACCACTGGAACTGACCGGAAAGAAGGACCTTTCGAGTTAGAATCTTTAACTCGAATCAAGTGATAAAGACAACCATTAGAGATTAACCTCCGAGCTCTAAGATAAGAAATAAATCTCCCCAAGGAGCTAAAGAAACACCCTCCCAATCTATAAGGATCACTAGGGAACCTAAAGATAATCCTACGGGTTTGACTATAAAAGTATGCTTAACAAGAGTGCAACTATTCCATACCTAGATTGACATCAAAATACACCATATCAAGTTCAAAAAAATCCACCAAAGACTGCCTACCACCAACAGATACCAAACAACCCCTATAGACACTCTTAGAAAAAACTGAGTCACCTACTGGTAGAAATAGAAAAAGGATCCTAAATAACTTCCGAATCAAAACCAAAAGATATATCCACATAAAGAGTCACATAGAAGAGGGTGGACCCCGAATCAAACAAATAATATATGTCATGATAGAAAAGCTATAACATACCAATAACAACATCAGGTGATGCCTTAGATTTCTATTTGGATGCCAAATCATACAACCTGTTCCAGCCAATACAAGAACCAGGAGAAGTAACAGAAGTAGATGCAATACCACCAGGCGTAGGAGCAGAAGATGAAGCCATAGGAATATAATTCGCCTCCATAGCAACCTTATTAATCGGACAATCCCTGAGCCAATGGACTGCCTAGACATACTTGAAGAATTGTCCCCTCCTTCATCATAATAACCCCGATGAGGACGACCACAGAACCAACAAAAAAGTGATGAAGAAACTAACTGACCTCCAGTTGCCTGAGATTGGGCACCCTATGCTCGAAAATTATCACTACCTTAATGATGCCTGTTGCCCGCCTAGTAAGGAGAACTAACAGAAGAGTAGGAACCAAAACTCCCCCACTTATTTTTATGCCATTTACCACCATCTCGGACACCATGAGACTAAGCACCTCCTTAGTCAGAAAACCAGCTCCTTATACCCTATCTATCCATAAACTCCGTCTGCTTTCTCTTTTCATCCTCCACTTGCTGCATATGAACAAATCAACCTAGAAATGTCCATATCTTTAATAACTAAGGAAGTCTTTCTCTCCAAAATCAGATCCCAATTTAACCCAGAAACTAACTTCCTTATTCTTGCCCGCATGTCAGCAACTAAATCAGGAGCATACCTTGACAATTGGTGAAACTTTAAGGCATATTCCTTGACAGACATCCTCTCTTGCTTGAGGTTCACAAACTTCTCCAACTTTTCTTCCCTCAACTATTAGGGAAATAAATGATCTAAGAAGGCCTTAGGAAAAGTATCCCATAAGACTAATTCTTCAACATCACCCCTATCCTTGCCCCACTCTTCATACCACTGATATGCGATATCTTTGAGCTAATAAGATGCAAAGTTTACCCCTTCACATTGGTAGCCTGCATTACCCAAAATATCTTTTCTATTTTATCCAAGAAGCAATATGGATTCTCCTCCACCTTCACTCCAAAAAAAGTGGGAGGACCCATCATTATAAATTAGACAACCTTTATGGCCTCAGCACACAAAGCACCAGTCGTACCCTGCTCAGCCTGAGCAATGACCATCTGAGCAATAACATGAATAGACTAACAAAATTTTGCATTAGTCACCTTGACTTGAAGAGGACTAGCAACAACTGGTGGAACTTCAAAACTATCAGGGATAGGACCGTGAGATCAAAGATGAACCCCAGAAGTAGGATGCACCCTTTCAGCATTCCCCTAGATGGGATAAAAATTTTTTTGTGTTCCAGATCTATGAGGAATGATCTGAAAGATGAACAAATAAGGATTAGAGAAGATTCCAGGACTGAGACTCCAAGATTAAAATTAGAATACCAAGAAAGTGAGACATTCCTAAATACCTTATAGCCTCTCCCTTATACGTATGATGCACTACTAACCCTTAAAAGAGACTCTACTCGACACGGCTTTATGGACTCCTAATTGAACATAAACCTACGCTCTTATACCAACTTAACCCAACCCGACCGGGGGCCTTATTGTAATTGGCGTCCCAAGTCCGACCGGCACTGGAGACAACCTCTTTACCCAACCCAACCTCCAACCACCTGTCTTAAGTTGGCTGAATTTCGAAAATTTAACAAGATAGTGTAACAACTCATATAAAGAATCTGGGATAGGATCACAACTGTGACTTATCCAACCGAGCCCAACCATTCTATACCAACAATCCAACCATTCCAAACCAATACCAAAACAAGGGCCATAAACCAGACCATAACCAAACATGTTCTAAAACATAATATAATTAATCCCAAAATAAAATATGATGGAACATTAAGAAATTACGTCCAATGAGGTTATCCCACCATCTTTTTCCAATGCTAAGGCTAACACCAATACCGATCCCGCTCATTCTAAACCATAGCAGTACTACAAAGCCTCTAACTAAAAGAGTAATAAAATCTGGTTGGGACATGCCTCTTACCATGACAAAAACCAATATCCAAAATAAAATCAAGTGTCTAAAAATATCCATAACATAAAATGGAGCCTTCCAAAAGGATGAAATCTTACCACTTTAGTCCAAATGTTGATCCTCGATTCAATCACTATGTAGAAGGAGTTGATTAGCTAGTTTCTGTATAGTGTGGGTATACAAATACCAGTAGATAGGTTAACGAGTGAACTCTAGCATGATATCAGGATAAGAATAAAATAATTCCATTTATAAAACCATGTAAAACCATCCATATGCATACAACCATACTATATATTATAACCATGCCAGGAAAGGTGACCGAGTTTAGCATGCCTTTAAAACCTTTATCTGGGCTATGTAGCTTTGCTGTCCTAAACCACCTATGAGCTATATGGGTTCATCTCCCCCTGCTGAAAGGGCGCCAGTGCGTGAAGCCTCAAAACCAGGGAAAAAATCTGGGATGACTAGTATATCCCTTGAGACCTCCAACTTCCATGGCTTTGCTACACATCCCACCATTATTGACAAATTAAAACCATTACCAAGCAACCAATAAATCCATTTATCATTTATTAACCAAGGACATTTAGTGGTGGTATCGTCATACTGACCATACTTGCAATTACTATCTATATCTAACCATATATAGGTTTAAAAGGACTTTCGAGTGCCTTTCTGTTTGCCATATTAAACCACTTACGGGATTCCACGTACCCCACAAGCATTACCATTTAGCCATTTACCTTCCTAAGCCATTTAAACCATGCATAATTTCTTTACCAAGTTTTAAAACAAGTTAGAGTTCCATTAAAAGTACTCAATGCAATTAAAAAAAATGCTTATATGTATTTTGTCAAACACATTGGGGGGCATAGTATAACCAAAACCAATTCCAATTACCATTAAACTATTCCCATGCAATCCAATTATCCAAAACCATAATTAATGCACATAAAGCATAATTAAAACCATAGAAAACCATGACCAACCATTTAATATCAAAACCCCCAATTCATATTTGAAAACCAAAATCATACAATCAATGAAGTCATGAAAACATTCATAAAAACCATGATTCTAGTTAGAATTAACAATGAGGGAAGATAACATGCCATAAACCAAGATGATAATGGAAAGAAATCACCAAGACAAGCCCCAAGTTAATCCTCTAGTTGAAACCCTAGTTTCCCTTCCCCAAAAGCTTTTGAGAGAATTATAGAGTGTTTTAGAATACTTTCTAAGTGTTAATGAATGGAATAATAGGGTAAATAACCTTCCAAGTAGGTTATAAGTCATGGGACCTTATTAGGATAAGTGGAGAAATATCTAGAATACTCTCACTTAAGTTGTACAAAATCCCATCCCAGGGGTATGACTGACCTTCACGAGTTGTACCCCCCAATACAATTGGTACTTTTCAATCATATCCTAGACTCAAACTTTGGATCCAACACTATCCAGCATATGACTCACCCAACCATGTTGTATCTAAAGCACACAAGCCATACCCTTCATCCGTACCCCTGGCAGATTAAACCCAAAGAAGATTTAGACACTGTCCACCATATGAGTCCATGGTATGACTCGTACCATGGATTATGGCTCACAGTGAGCCAATTGTACTCAGATCCAGATTAATTAACCAAGTCTAAGATTAAGTTAAGGAACCAAATGATCTGTACCCATTAATACGACTCGTACCCCTAAGTCGTATCCATTCTAGTAACCAAAATCCATCTCATCAACCAACATTGGTTAGAATATGCCTAGACCATACCATTCATACAACAACATACGGTTTGTACCCTCGAGTCATATTGGGTACAAAGACCAGAATTCTAGGAAATTTTCTAAGGTCCAGAAACCAGGGTGTTTCATAACTAATCTCTCTTAATCGGTGATATAGAGTATCAATGTTTTTTCAGGTATAGGTGCATTAAGAATGGGAGGCTTTATCAAGTATAATTTGATACATTCAAAGGCCTTACTACAAGATTAATCCCATTCAAAAGAAGCATACTTATTAATGAGACAACTAAAAGGTTGACAGTTCTCGACTAGGTTTGAAATGAACCTTCTTAAATATGCTAGACTTCCTTGAAGGCTTTTTAACTCATGAATATTTTGAGGCTCGACATATTCAAAATTACATCAACCTTGGCTTGATCGATTTCAATTCTTCGCCGTAGAAAAATGAGGCTAAGGAGCTTTCTAGAAGTAACTCTAAATGTACATTTCAATGGGTTCATCCTAAGTTGATATCTTCAGAGCAACTCAAATACCATCCTTAGGTCTTTCAAGTGGTCATTCTTCTTTCTTGATTTTACCATTAAGTCATCCACTTAACACTCAATATTTTTTTAAAGTAGGTCATCAAAGATATTCTGCATAGCCCTTATATAAGTGGCACCAACATTCATCAAACCTAAAGGCATCAACTTATAGCAATAAATTTCTTTAGGTATACGAAATACAGTTAGCTCTTCATCCTTTGGTGCCATGCGAATTTAGTTATAGTTGGATGAACCATCCATGAAGGGCATCACCTCATAACCAGTGGTAGTATCAATCATCAACTCTAGAGTGGGGATTGAAAAATCATTTTCAGGGCAAGCATTATTGAGATCCCTAAAGCAGACACAAACTCAAATTTGTCCATTCTTCTTCTTCACAATAATAGTACAAGAAATCTATGTGGGGTATTTAAATTTACAAATAAAGCTAGATTTGATTCATTTGTTGACCTTATTTCAATCAATTGAATCAATTCTGTACTAAAACGCCTTTAGGATTACTTCTTGATTGCTAATTTATGGACTACTACTTTTGAATCTAAGCCAGGCATTTCCTTATAAATCCAAGCTAAAACATCTTTATATTCTTTACGTATATCCATGCAAGCTATTTATTCATCTATTTATAGAAAAACTCTCAACTAAGTTGGTCTTGGGTATTCATCAGTGCCCAGATTGACTTTTCTTAAGCGATATATTATGGTCTTCTCTATTTTCTTCAAGTTCTAATAGAGAATCTACATAATCTTCCTCATCTTAAGAATTATTGTCATTGATAGATATGCGGTAACCCTAGGAAATATCTTTTAGATCTTTATCATCCTTCATTTGAGATGAAACATCATTCTCACTTTGGGTTGTAATATGATATGAAGAGCATATACTTTCTTCAACTCCCTCATATTTCTTGGTATAAACCACAGTATAATTCTTTGCCTTCAATACCTCCTTGCATGATACCATAAGTTTCATTTGTTGGCTCATTCTATAAGGAATCAAACTTTGGAAATCCTATTGAACTCTAGGTGAAGAGTGCATGATCTTACTTTTATAACATGTTTGATGCTTGTTGCTTTTCTTTTCTTTTAGTGGACCTAATCTCTCGAACACAAATTTTTTTATCGTTGATTCTATAAGTTGATCAAAGACATAAGGTATTTTATTGAAATCAACAGACTTATTTTCTATAGTGATGTAGTTGCTAATTGCTCTTTTTATGAAGATATGAACTAGCGGTGGTGATGTGTACCCAAGACCTTCACACACTTTCTTGGTAGCAGCTTCTGATCAAAGTTTCCCTAACTTTGATTGCTCATTAGGATTCTGTACATTCTTTATAAATAACTTGTATGTATTTGATTGGAGCCTTCCTTTGTATGCTTCACAAGAATTTTTATATCTTGCGGTGGATTTTGAGCCACAAATTCTCTAAGTAGCTTTGATGATAAGTTTATTTCACCAATTATCTTGATAGGAAAGTCAAGACTCCAAGCACATTATCTTGGAAGCTGGATGAGTGACCTTCCTCTTTATTTACCTTTGGTATGTAGGGGATCATAAGAGTTGGCTTCTTTTCTAAGGATGCGATATTTTCTTTATTTAAGTAGAAGGAGGATTCTTAGTGGTGACCTTTTTGATAGCCACCTCAAACTTCCTAGATGCAGGCTTATGAACCTTGGTTATTGTGACATCATCAAACCTTTCTATATGGATCTCCAACTTAATAGATCCTATGGCGCTTTGGTACACTTGGTTGAACCCTTAGACCATCAAACGACTTTTAGTAAGTTCTTTACTTGTGATGATAATTTCCTTCATTGTACAAATAGACAGGATGTTATTTATCCTTCTTACTAGAACATGACCTACCATAAACAAGTGATAGTTGTTAGTGTTTCACAAAATAGGAGCATTTGTAAATGTGATTGTTATATCACATACATGTGCTTCTTAGCTAAGAGATTTAGTATGACTTTAAGAAGATGAAGGAACTTCTGTGGGTAGGTTTTCACCCCTTGCTCCTTGTTTGCCAGTATTACATGAAGATGTCTCAAGGTTGACTTGAGTAGTATTTTCCCAGAGCCAACTTGGAAAGAATTCTTCCAAAGTCACAAGACATTATGTTTTTTTGTGGTGACTCTCCACTAACCTCTCTCTCTTTAAGAGCTTAACTAATATCTATTTTCTTAGTTTCTTCACTAAGCCTATCTTTGCAGTTTAGGCTCAAATTTTTCCATCGATTGATGAATTTAATAACTATCTCATCCTTTTTTGATGAGTATGTAAGCTTTACCATGCTCACTATACGCCTTGTGCTATAGTTTCTCCCTGCTATCTATGGAATTAGGCTCAAGGTCCGTGTACTAGTCGAAGGTATTTTTCTTTAGGGAATGAACAAATTATTTGACAATATAGTCACCGTAAGTTCCAGAATTATTACATGTCTCAAAAAAATATGGGTCATGTTGCTTTGGATTCCCTTTTCCCTCAAATTATTGAAATTCGGGGGGTTGATAGTTGACAGACATTTTGAAACTATTAATACTTGTAGTATAGTGCTTGGTGTATGTTAGGGAAGTAGTGGTAACATCGTAATTGTGTTTAAGGGTCCCTTCAATAAACTCTTGCAATTTATCAATCGAGATCATGCCTTCAGAAGAGACTTGTACCTCCTTAGTAGGTGGTGTTTGTTTTATAAGATGTTCTCTCTCATGCACTTCTGGAGCTTTCCCAGGTGCATGTCTATAATCTTCTTCTATTAAGCCATTTATTGTATCCACTAACTTATCGATCCGAGCATCTTAATTTGCACATATTTGGTCAGACTAGTAATGGCCTTTGCCAGGTTTTCATGCTGCTCATTCATAGATAAGGCATCGTTACCATTGCTTGCATAATCATTGGAGACATTGTAAAGTAACAAAGATTGTTTCATAAGTTGATCTTTGAGGAGCTCAACTTATGCTGTGTATGTGGAGATGATAAGTTAGTTGAACAACCATCATCTTTTATGCCAGAGTTTTTTTGAACCAGAGTGCTTAAGTAGAGCTAGAGTTTTCTAATTGTGTATGCCACATTGCTTCTTTCTTCAAAAGCACTTGCATAGAACCTTGCTCCTTTTGGGGTTAAAGATCTAAAAATTAGAGTTTGTGCGGATGACACTCGGTGTATTTATATTACGACCCAAACCATGGCATGGCCGTGATGGGCATCTCAAGTCCCACAAGGACCAGAGACCACCCCCTTCACCTAAACAAGTGGACATAACATCCCCAAGGTCGTATGAATTCCAAACATATAACAAGATAGCATAAGAATAAACTTAATGCTATTTAAATCATGTTTATAACCGATATTTGGTAACTGGCAAAACAACCTACCAATATCACCCAAGTCATAATAATCCAGCAAAGCCTTCTAAAAAAGAATCAAAAACCAGTCTTGGTCGGGATATGTCCCCGACTTTGGCAATGACAATGATAATGTAAAGATAATGAAAACTCTTAATTCTAATCTAAGATAAGAACTGATGAAATGTCTAAGACTTCTGAAGAATGGAGCCTCACCACCTCACCACAATGAATCGATGAACTAAGCCGATCCACTAATCTGCTCTAGAAAAGTAAAAGTATCTTCGGTGCTTGCATCCCGTAGGGATATAGCATCCGAAGACGGTTAGTTGGGTGAACACTAGCATGTAAATCAGGAATAAGGATAACATAATGCCATGATCAACAATTTAAATCATTCAAAACTAATGCACATGAGCAAATGCATATATATATGTATCATATGCCGAGATAGGGAACAATTCTTAACATACACTTTAAAACTTTAGCCTAGATTATGTAGCTAAAACGTAGTTACATAAGAAGACACCCATGGTCTATATGGGCCCAAATCTCCCCCAGATGGTAGGGACCTAGTGCGTGTGGCTGCATGAACCAGAGGGTATACATATGCACTATGGGGGACTCGAACCACCTGGAATTTCAAGGTGACACAATCACCCAATCATGTAATATAATATGGTGACTCGAATCTCCCAATCATATGATAATAATAAGGGGGACTCAAACCACCCGATCATTTAGACCCCCACATCGGCAACACAGTTTCCAATATTGGTCCCACAAGACCTCAACTTTCATGACTTAGCTACACAACCCTCATTAAAGCCCAATTAAATCATTTATCATACATTCCCATTCATTTAACCACTTTACACATTAAGTCTTACATTGTTGGTATCATTATACCAACTACACTTGCAAGGTAACATCAACATGCCAAACTAATTATATTACCTGAGGGAATTCACAGCCCCCTTGGTTTAATTATACATTAGCTTAGGGAATTACAAAACCACTTAAAGTTTAATTAAAAAATCATTATGCTTCACTGACTTTTTACATTATGCAATAGTTCAAGAGTAGTTTAATATGCATACTTTTCATATTTAAAACCACTTTCACAATATAGGGTTGAGGTCATAATCACTTCAAAAGTCATAAGTTTGGGGAAATCACAATCCCCTTGTTTATTCACCATACCAAGCACCAAATTGATTTTAAAACCACCATCTAAACATAACCCATACAGGAACAAACATGAAACATCACATAGACAACAGTTACTCAAAGCCCTCAACCCATGTTTAAAAACTAACATTAATACATATGAACAATACTTAAAACTTATGCTTTAAATAAATTAGCAATTAGGGAAGGGTAACATCCCTGAAATATCTAAGTTTATGGAGAGAATTCCACTCTTGAGTCATTAGGTGATCTACCTCTTGGAAACCCCAAGTATGGATACTTGAGAGAGTTTCGAAAGTGTTTGATTATGTTATGAATGAGAAATAACCCATTTCAAGTGCTTTATGACCATAGGGTTTTAATTGGATAAGAAAAGAATTGTCCAAAGTGCCCTCAATTTCAAAATTGGAATTTAGTTGTCAGTGACTACGTCACTATACGACTTGTAAGGTTTCATTACGGCTCGTCACCACAAGTTGTAGCTAAGATAGTTTCCAGGGCACCAATGTACTATTGACCTTACGACTTAATTAGTATGACTTGTAAAGGGACTATATGACTCCTAGGGTCCAGTAGTAGTCAACACAGAACCCATTTAGAGTAAACATTGGACATCCTACTATTTGCACCCAACAACTTGTAATGACTCCTTATTACTCTTAGTGATCCACTCGTACTCAGAGTAGAACTTAATCACACACTTACTTTTTAGGTTACAATTTAAATCCAATGACTCGTCAAAACTCCCTATGACTTGTAGAGTAAGTCGTAGTCAAGGCATTGAGGATAAAATTTAAAACTTTTTTCAAGGACCAAAAAGTCGGGGAATTACAATTTGTTATCCTAACATGTTGTCTTTGCTTCTTGTGATAGCTCCAAAGTTTCCAAAAGTAACACCAAGGATGCTTTCTACTATACGTAGTCAAGGCATTGAGGATAAAATTTAAAACTTTTTTCAAGGACCAAAAAGCCAAGGCATTGCAATTTGTTATCCTAACATGCTGGCTTTGCTTCTTGTGATAGCTCCAAAGCTTCCAAAAGTAACACCAAGGATGCTTTCTACTATAGCTGAGAATTTGGAATTAGCAGCCTTGAAGACATTCGATTGAGATTTGACCTTATTGGAAGTAATTTCAGTGTTCTTGAATTTTGATATTGGAAAGTTAAGATAAGAGGTAGATATCGTCCCAATGGGCATTCCAAAATTTATGGACAATAAAATTCCAATCAAAAAAATAATGATTGGGACAAGAAAAATATCACAATAATTATTTTATTAATTTCAATATGTGAGCGTTACAATCTCTAAGAATCCTCTGATTGCTTTTTCAAATATAAATTCAAGGGCTTCGAGTTTATTCTTGAATTTTGCTGAACTTGATGGCTTTGATCTTGACCTGTACTTTTATTCAAGGGCTTTTAAGCTTGTTCTTGAATCTTGATGAATTGGATCTTGATTTGTGCATTTAATGAACTTGATCTCGACTTGTATTTGAATTCAAGGGCCTTTGAGCTTGTTCTTCAATCATGTAATCTTGATCTTGAATTTTGATGTGCAGGATCTTGAATGCTTAAATTTGAAGAGAAATCTGCAAATGTTTGATCCACGAGCTCTCTCTTGCTTCTTGTTAAGATTGTTGGTGGATTTTCTGAATTGTGAGGTCCCTATTTATAGTTGTAGGAAGGAAAGAGTCATGGTGAAGATGGGTTTCTTTTGGCATTTAGATTTAAGTGACATGATAATAATTGATTGACTTTTAGTTTTCACTAGGAATCTGTATCATTTTGACATGTGGCATGGTCCTATTTGCTCCATCACTTGACTTGGCATGACACGTTATTCTACACGTGATGATTAATAATATGATGGCATTCTGGCCTTAGCAAATCGGGCTCATCATTTATGGCCCAAATCAATTGACTAGACCATCCGAATTTGAACTTTAATTAAATCCATATTTATTTAGATTTAAATAATTAATCTAATTATATTAATCCATCACATTTATTTAGATTAATATATTTTAAATTTTGTATAGATTTGAATTTAATAAAATTTCATTGATCACAATGGGTATTTTTAGTTGTCACGATTAAAAATTTGGTCATGATAACACCTATCATATCCTCGTGATAAGTAACTCAACTAAATATTCAATAATAAATAAGGTAAATACACGAAGGAGATACTCCCTCTATTCACTTTTACATGTCACCATTTCTCTTTTTGAGGTCAATTTGTATGAACATTGACCAATATTTTAAGATGTATAACTTAATATTTTAAATTTTAAATTTAGATGGTCAGAAACTACACAAAAAATGATATAAATTCCAATCCTTCTCATATTAATATGATAAAATAATATATATAAAATATTGGTCAAAATTTTATGCTGGTTGACCTTGAGAAGAGATACAGTGACAAGTAAAAGTGAACAGAACGAGTAATAATGATAATAACAAGTCTAAACTGAACCATACACCAAACCCAAGAAGTGGAAGTCAAAACATAAAAACCTTTAAGTAATGAATACAACAAAGAGTCTTAAAGATGCAGAATTAGCCTAATGAAAAAGATATAGTGCATCTGACAGTCACTGGAATCAATATTAGCTACCTCAAGAATTTCCAAAATGCAACCTACTGGATGATTACAAATTAAATGTCCAGGGACCACCGTCTTAATACCTGTATGTAAGTTATATAAATAAACAAGTATGAGTACCAAACAACATGATTTCGGCAATATCGCTGACCGACCCTAATTTACAGTTATGATGAGAAGCACTCTATTCCATACTATCTGCCATAATTCATATAAACCTACAATCAAGAAAGTAACACCTAATATAATAGTAAATATCCACAACAATATACACAGTCTTTGTCAAGTAGATCATTAACTCCCAATTATTCTGACAAAAGATGTAACACCCCAATTCTAAGCTATGATCCAAACCATTCTTCATGTGCCTATAGGTCCAAAATTAAAATTTATAATTGTACATGGTTATTAATATAAATTATATAGTGTTATAAGTTCTTTGGATATGAATTATGGTCACAATAAATCCCAAACACAAAGTTGAGTCAAAATTGTTTTTGTCGATTGAGTTTTCGTATAAGTTCTTACTAGGATCAAATTCTGACTATCACTCCTCCTATAACATAAAGATTTGTATGACCCACTATTCATAAAATTAATGGTCATAAAGTTCAGTTTCCAACATCACCAATTCATTACTTTAAATTTGGAGTAAAAGGTTATGATCATTTTAACAAAAACACTCCAGTTTATCAGAAAATGACAAACAAAGTGACAACCATCAATCATATAATGGTCTGTCACTTTCAAGTCATCAAAATTATCAAATGAGCTAGACATTTGTCCAAAATTTGATGGTTTGAGACATAATCCATCGTTTAAACCATGATTCATCATTTTAACTGTACGACACAAAATTTGTACAATTTTATTTTAAATGAGAATATTTTGTCCTAAGTCAGTAAGGGAGATATCTAATGACTTTTAAATGTCTTATAAGGGTTAGATATATAGTTTTCATGATTAAAACCCCTATCATTCATCTCTCAAACTATCACTCTCAGGTTCTCAATAAAGCACCAAGTTAGGGTTCTTGTTCAAAGACTATCCATGAAACTTCTTCTCCAAGGTAAGTAACAAATTAACTTTTAGTGTGGGAACCTCGTTCTTCCATAAAATCAAGTCTAGTTTTAACTTAAGTTCATAAATCAAGGGACGGTTCGTGAAATTGAAATCTATAAGTCTTGTTCTTTATCTCTTAATGAAATTCCTTGAATAATCCATGAATTTTTAGTAGGAATTCTATGATTTGGAGTCTTTCCATTGCATTGATTCCTAATACATGCCTATTGATTCTTCTAGTAAATTTAATAAATTTTCTTTGTGTCATTGATAGAAAATTTAGGTTTTACTAGATTGTTTTCATGATTTTCCTAAAAGTTTGTTTATAGATCGCCCATTCTTATTCATGAAGGGTTTACAAAGAATTTTTATTCTATTATTATGTTTTGAAAGAGAAGAAGTTTTTGTATCTTGAAAGTTAAATTTAGTGCAATGACCTAATTTGTTAACATTTTACTTTTGATGTGATTTTGATCATTTTAACCTTCCCCATAGTTTTTCTATGTTAATTTTGGAGTGTAAAAATTGTTGACCCAATTCCCAATGCCTTCTAGAGGTTTTGGGAGAGTTTGAGATATTTTTGGGCTTTAGAAGTCCTATAGCTGACTTTGTCAATATTGGGTGTTCTAACTGCCAGATGGTGATTTGGGAAGTTCCATTAGATCTGGAATGTCAAATTTGAGTTAGTAGAGGGTTGGGTTGGGTTTGGAGCCTTTATTTTGTATTTTGATCCTTCATTTGAAAAATTAGTAAAACTTGCCTTAAAGGGGTCTCAGGGTTTAATTTATTGAAAGTAATATTTTTTTTTGAAAATTTAACGTTGCCATTGAGTTCGAAATATCAAAAATTTCCTGATAAAAGATATGATTTGTTTCTATGGGGTACCAAACAAATCCTGAGGGCTTATTTGAAGAATTTTTGGCTTGCACAAACTCAACACTTGCTGATATATGGTCTAGACACTTTAGCGATAAGGGGCCGCTTAAACAAAATCTGCTTTAGCAGCACTTGATCGCGTAACTAAAGGCCGAACTAAGTGGCTTGGCCTCTTTAGCGACCTTCAAGAAACTTAAGCAGTCAAATATCTGCTTAAGTAGCCATCGCTAGTATATAAACCCCATTTCATGTTTTTTTACCATTTTGGACGTTTAAGCTCTGAGTTTGGACAATATTTTAAGGTTTTCTTCACCATCCTAGCTTGGATAAGTTCAAAAACTTATTTTCATTACTCTACATTGAATTATATCATCAAAACACTCTTTAATATTGGTTTGAAAATGTAAATTTGAGGATTTTTTCGAAAAAGCTTAAAAATAATTTTTCTTCAATTTGGACCTCATTTTAAACTTATTTTTTCGTGGGTTTTCAACTATAGACTCCTATAACCTTGGTGAGTGTGTTTCTAAAATAAAATTTTGTTTTTTTCCCTTTTATTTTCAAACTCATTTTTTGAATTCTTTTTGTATCCAACTTAAATATGAGTATCATTAATTTTCTTTTAACGTGTGGATGCTATATATTTATATTTTAGTTGATTCTGAGATCGTTCAAAAAGGGGAAATCACTATGTTAGAGGACTTTAGACTTAGTTTTCGACACTTCGAGGTAGGTTAAGGCTTAATTTTCTTTAGATTGGGCTAGGCAGTTAATGAATAAATAAAGCACGCTATGGATTAGGAAAATAACTATGAAATATGTTTTGTGAGCTATTATATATTCTATGATGACTGTGTGGATGTTGATATTCTATTATTGAGGGCTTATGATATTATATACTGAGTGTTTCTCATGCGGGAGCTTTATTTGAAATACTAGCCTCATTTGTGTGTTGGACTTCCTTGATTATTAAGTTTATGCATGTGAAAGAGGTTGAATAGACATTATAGTCCTTATTAAGAACTATTTACCTTTATCATGATAGAATTTTTTGAGTTATGGGTTGATATAATATTAATGATCTCATACATGCATATTTATTCCAATGATGCCCAACTAGAGCTGATATCTTAAATTATTGACATATTGAGTTGATTTATGAGCTCAACTATACACGTACTAAATGGATATGTTATTGTCACAACCCGAGGATAGACCCTAGTCACGACAACGGTGCTTATGGTCACAAGTGACCACACACTAACCCATGAGTTGATACCTACTATGAGCACTGAACAATATAATGACAATAGACTTACACATGCACGAAAAATAAGTGATAAGGAATAAGGTTTAAAATACTAAGAATACAACTGAATTCACAAGTCTAAAAACATCTATCAAGACTGATAAAGATGATAAAAACTAACTGACAGTCTGAATATCTGAAAAGCCTCTAACTGATTGACTGTGGAGTTGATAGGATAGACCCCAACTAACTCCAACTGACCAACTAAAAAGAAATGCAGAAATAACTAAATAAACATAACAGGTCCTTGATATATGAGGACTCACCATTGCTGCTACTGCTGAAGCGCTGGACTGTCTAAGTGTGGTCGGAAAACTGAGCGTCTGAACCTATGATATATGACATCATATCATGA
Source organism: Capsicum pubescens (assembly GCA_030864215.1). NCBI lineage: Eukaryota > Viridiplantae > Streptophyta > Magnoliopsida > Solanales > Solanaceae > Capsicum > Capsicum pubescens. The sequence continues at coordinate 219,141,940 of CM061549.1, read as the reverse complement.
AAAAAAGTATGCGATCAGTACTTTAAATATACTGGTATATGAGATGAGTTTAGGCTGAAATGTATGGGTTAACTGTGCATGAATTAGTGATTGACTGAATAACGTGAGATAATTGAGTATGTATACATGAAAACTGAAATACTGAGAATGCAATACCAAGCATATAATGTTTCTGAAATAATCTATAAACTAAATTACTAAAATACGATAACTGATTAACTGAAAGTATACATGCTATGGTCAAGCAAACCTGAACTGAACACTAAACTGAGACTGTGGGTGGTATCATCTAACCGATATGCCCATTCTGAGATGGTCTGTATGATCATTTTCACTACGGGAATAGATGAGAATATCATCAATTAAGACTATGATGAACATGTCCACGTATTGTTTGAACATTCTGTTCATCAAGTCCATGAAAGCTTCTGGGGCATTCGTTAGTCCAAAAGACATAACTAGAAATTCAAAGTGATCATACCGAGTTCTGAAGGTTGTCTTTGGAATGTCACATTCCCTGACTCAGAGCCAATGATAGCCAGATCTAAGGTCTATTTTAGAGAAATAACAGGCACCCTAAAGTTGGTCGAACAAGTTATCAATCCTGGGGAGTGGATATTTATTCTTGATTGTGACTTTGTTCAACTGACGGTAATCGATGCACATCCTAAGAGAACCATCTTTCTTATGTACGAAAAGGACTGATGTGCCCCATGGGGAAACATAGGGATTGATGAACCTCTTATCTAAGAGATCTTTCAACTGTTCATTCAGCTCCCTAATCTTAGCCGGAGCCATTCTACAGGGTAGAATAGAGATAGGCTGGGTATCTGGAAGAAGATCTATTCCAAAGTCAATATCTCTTTTGGGAGGGACTCCAAAAAGTTCTTCAGGGAACACATCTGGATATTCCCTTACTACTGAAACTGACTCGAGACTGAGGGTCTCAGAATAGAGTATTTGACTCGAACAAGATGGTACATGGACCCCTTCGATATCATTTTTCTCGCTCTAAGATGTGAAATAATCTAACCCCTAAGCATTGAAGTACTACCCCTCTATTCAATAACTGGTTCATTGGGAAACAAAAACTAAATGACCCTATTTCTACAGTCAACTAAGGTGTAACAAGAGTGGAGTGAATGTATGTCGAGAATGACATCAAAATCAGTCATCTCTAACTCCAAAACATCAACTGACATGAATTTCTGAGATACTGTAATCGGGCAATTTCTATATACCCATTTGACTATGATAGATTTACCCATTGGGGTAGACAATGAGAAAGGCTCTACTAATATTTGGGGACTGACACCGAAATAAACAACTGTATAGGGGGTTACAAAAGAAAGTGAGGCTACAGGGTCTAGCAAAGCATAAACATGAAGATGAAAGACCTGTAACATACCCGTAACTACATCCGAAGAACTTTCATGATCCTGTTGGGACTGAAGTGCATATAACCTGTTCTGGTGTTGTCCACTAGTGGCACTGGAAGTAGTACCATGCTGAGTCGGGCGATCGACTGGAACTGGAGGGCGACTGAGCTGACTCTGCTGACCTACCTGTGGACATTCTTTGACTCCATGGACTGGCTTTCCACATCCAAAACACATCAAAGCCAACTCTACACATACCCTAATGATTCTTACCATATTTCTGGCAAAATGGATTAGTATGACTACTATTTTTACTACCCTGGGACTTGGAGCCTGGCGTCCTATCACGACTGTCTTTCTTGAACTTTGGAACTAGCACACTGGCTGATGATGGATCTGGGCCTAAAAATTTCTAATGGAACTAAGAACGGTTACCACCCTCTGACCTTGGGTGAGAAAAATTAAAGCTACTTGTTCTGGTCCTCTTATTCTCTCTCTTTCTCCTTCAGCTTTTGTTCCTCAATCTATTGAGCATGAACCATAAGCCTAGATAGGTCCATATCCTTAATCAACATAGTATCCTATACTCCTTGACCACACTATCAGCTACACCAGAAACAAACTTACTCATTTTAGACCTATTATCATCCACCATCGAAGGAGCATACCTCGCCAACTAAGTAAACTTAAGCGAGTATTCCTTCAGACTCATATTACCCTGCTTCAAATTAATAAACTCCAGCACCTTATCCCCCCTCACCTCTAACAAAAATAATCTATCTAAGAAGGCCATGGAAAACTTCTCTCACTTTACAGGCCCTGCCTTGGTACCCCTGTTCTCCTTCCACTGCTTAAATCAGGTATGAGCTACATCCTGCAACTGGTAAGCAGCTAACTCTGCACTCTCACTTGAGGTGACACCCATAATATTAGTCACAGTCTGAGCTATATAAAGAACCTCTTACGGATCTTCCTCAGACTTGGATCTCAAAAACAAAGAGGGATTCATTCGAGTGAAATCTCGAATCCTATATGCAGCTGTATTGGTTACTGGATTGGCTGGGGCAACAACCTGCTAATTAGTTTGAGCATCAACTGAGTGATCTAAGGTAGTGAAAGTAGCCCTGTATTTGACGTGAAAAACATGCTTATTCAGGGGATCTTCCCAAGCAGGCGAAGGTGCAGGCTGATTCCCACTCCTTCTTCTGTTGTTCTTTTTAAGAGGCATAGTCTATAAAGAAATAAAGTATGAGTCAGAAAGAGAGTTTAAATTGAGCTCATGCTCTTTCGTACGACATAAATACCAAAATAAGGAAAATTTTTCCTAAAACATCTCGTAGCCTCCAGTCCATAAGTGTGGCGCACTTCACACCCATGCACAAGACTCTACTCAACGTGACTTTCAGACTCCCTAGTATACTGTAAAGTCTTAGGCTCTAATACCAAGTTTTGTCACGATCAGAGTTTAGCCCCTAGTCACGACAACGATGCTTATGGTCACAAGTGACCACAAGCTAACCCATGAACTGGTACCTGTAGTGAGCACTGAACAATATAGTGACAATAGACTTAGACATGCGAGAAAAATAACTGATAAGTCCATAAGGTTTAAAATACTAAAAATACAACTGAATTTACAAGTCTAAAATCATCTGTCATGACTGATAAAGCTGATAAAAACTAACTATCTGAAAGTCTGAAAAGCCTCAAACTAATTGACTGTGGAATTGATGGGACATGCCCCAACTAACTCCAACTAACCAACTGAAAAGAAATGCAGAAATAACTGAATAAACATAATAGGTCCTCGATATATGAGGACTTACAATTGTTGCTGCTGCTGAAGCACTGGACAATTTAAGTGCGATCACGAAACTGAGCATCCGAACCTATGATATAAGACATCATAGCATGAAGAAAAGTATGCGATCAGTACATTGAAGTTCTAGTATATAAGATAGGGTTAGGCTGAAATGAATGGGTGCATAAAGTAATGACTGACTGAATAGCATGAGATAAATAAGTCTGCATGCATGAATACTGAAATACGGAGAATGAAAGACCAAGCATATAATATTTCCGAAATAATCTATAAACTAAATTATTAAAATATGATAACTGAATAACTGGAAGTCTGTATGCTATGGTTAAGAAAACATGAACTGAATTCTGTACTGAATACTGAACTGAGACTGCGGAAGGTATCATCTAACAAATATGCCCCAATCCAAACTAATTGGGACCCAACCTGTAACCCCAATTGGAAGGGTGTCAGTACCGTGCCATGGGTACTAACACTGGCTGTGTGGATCCACTAAACTTGGGACCCAACCTGTAACCCCAATTGGAAGGGTGTCAGTACCGTGCCATGGGTACTAACACTGGCTGTGTGGATCCACTAAATAGGTGTCCCGAAGGACTAAAGAGTAACCCTATACTGGGAGAAAACTCATAAGATAAATGTCTACCCTAAGCTGGCAAGAAGACATCTCAAACCTACGCTGGCTACGTAGTTCTATAACTAGTGATTGCTACTAAGGGTCAAACCCTAAACTGGAAGGAATTCCCCCATCCCTGAGTTTGTTCGGTGCTGAATCCTACTCTCAACTGAATAACACTATTTAATGGACTAAACTAAGATTAACTGAACAAACCACTGATCATAATGACTGACTGAATAATAATGTTTATTATATATCTGAAATCATTCTAAGATACTGAAATTACATAAACAACTACGAATCAGGTATTCATAACCCTCCAGCACTGAATAGAAATAACAATACAAACATATAAAAGCTTTGAAACCATAGTAGGGAATCATTGTTCAAAATCCAACACTTATGCATTTCATCAACACATGAGAGTCATTAACTTAAGATGGGAATGGGTAAATCACGTGATAATAACATAGTTGCAATACTAAAACCATGAATTGAGTTTTTAAAATGACAAGAGTTCAATATTAACAACATGCAGTGGCTCATTCCATAAGAAACACGTGTAATCATAACTTGAAATCCAATTATCAAGATGTTCATGGGCATAATTCAACTTAATCATGTAAAATTCATAATTTAAAACATAAAAAGGGATTTTTGGACTCTATGGGTGAAAAGGGCCTATGGATGAACATCACACATACCTTAAACCCTTAAGCTTGAAAGTGAAACAACAATCTTGATGCTTTCCTGAATGTTCTTGGATTGGGGAACTTGAATTCTTGGTTTTCTTGGAGAGAAAGTAATGGAATTTGATGATCTTGAGGGAGGGGAGGGTTTGTTTTTGAAAGAAAATTGGAGAAAATTGACAAATAATGCCCTAACTGAAACTTTAAGTTGTGAATTTATGAATTGGGTTGAGGGGAAAGGCATAATTGCCCCCCAGACATTAAAATTCATAACTGGAATACAGATTATATGGTCACCGCGATGTGATGAGGGCTCCATCACTATAACCACAACGACGTGACGCTATCGCGATGAGCTGCTGGAATCATGATCCAAACATGACCCAATCCTCGTTCAAAAAATCCAAAACTTCTTCAAGACATGCTCTTTACACCCCTAAACATGAATTAACTCAAAAACTAACATCTCGGGGTCGGGAAGACCATTTTAAAATCCCTTGAAGTTAAGGGGAATTAAAAATGACTAAGTCCCCAACACTTAGTGAAATTTTTAGGCTTTAAGTGTCTTATGCATGCAACTAGGAGCTAAACTGAATGAAGAATAGTACGGGGTATTATAATATCTCCTCCTTGGGAACATTTATCCTTGAATGAGTCTGATTAGGCTAAGAGTTCTGAACTAATACAACTGAGATCACATACTGAACATGCACAACTGGAAACATGATTACATAACTGAGTCTTAGACATGATACATGATTGAACTGAATTTCTGAATGCATGCAATGACATGAGTATGATCACATAGCTGGAACTGAGAATGGAAAAGAAACAATCTAAGAAAAACTGTTACCTTAAGATGAGTCCGAGTTTGTGGATAAAAGATGAGGGTACTTGGTACGCATATCAGCCTTTGCTTCCCAAGTGTCTCCCTCAACGAACTGATTCCACCAAAAAACTTTAACCAAGGGAACTTATTTGTTCCTTAGCCACGAATCTGATGATCAAAGATCTCAACTGGGATTTCTTCATAAGAAAGGCTAACCTGAACATCCACACTTTCTACCAGAACAAGAACCGTTGGACCACCAATACTCTTCTTTAATAAAGAAACATGAAACACTGGATTCACTGATGCCAAATCTGAAGGCAACTCAAGCTCATAAGATACATTTCCAAAATGACTCAATATTCTATAAGGGCCAATATATTGGGGACTAAGCTTCCCCTTCTTACCAAATATCTTCACTCCCTTCATGGGCGAGATTTTCAAATACACCAAATCCCTAACTTTAAACTCAAGATCCCTTCTTCTCACATCTACATAGGATTTCTGATGGCTTTGGGCTGTCTTAAGACTCTCCCTAATCAACTGAACCTTCTCTATTGCATCAAATACTGAATCTAGTCCTATTAAAGCAGCCTCACCTGCCTCAAACCAACCAATATGAGATCTACATCTCCTTACATAGAGAGCCTTAAATGAAGCCATCTTAATACTAGAGTGATAACTGTTATTATAGGAAAACTCGATTAAAGGTAAGTGATCATCCCAACTACCCTTGAAATCAAGAACACATGCCCTCAACATATCCTCTAGGGTCTAAATGGTCCTCTCTTCCTGACCATCTATTTAAGGATAAAACGCTGTACTGAGATGAACTTGGGTACCAAGAGCCTTTAGAAAAGCCTTCCAAATGTGAGAGGTAAACTGAGTACCTCTATCTGAAATAATACACAATGGGAATCCATGCCACCTAACCAACTCTCTAATATAGAGCTTGGCGTAGTCATCGGATGAATAAGAAATATGAACTAGTAAGAAATATTTTGATTTGGTCATTCTGCCTATAATAACCTACATCAAATTATGCTGGCAATGCGTATGAGGCAAACCCATCACAAAATCCATGTTCACATCTTCCCACTTCTAAGTGGGAATGCTGAACTCTTGTAATGTGCCACTAGTCCTCTGGTGCTTAACCTTAACCTACTGATAATTAGAAGATTTAACTACAAACTCTGTAATATACCTCTTTATACCTCTCCACCAATAGATTTCCCGCAAATCACGGTACATCTTAGTGGCTCCTGGGTGTAAAGAGTAACGGTTTGAAATTAGTGGAGACGGTGTGAGCTACGATTTGAATTTTTTTTTGCTTGCAGGTTTCATGCTCATAGTATTTTCTTTCTTGTATCATTTTCTATTTTGTTCAGTCGATTTTTGACATCTACTAAGTACAAGTGGAATGTACTCATCCTAATATCCATTCGGTACAAATCCTAGTATGAGTATGATACATGGTGGCTATGTTTGTGCTTGATCAGTTGGAGATTTTATGGTACTGGCATGTTCTAGGCTTTTATAGTTGGTTTTGGGCCTCATCTTATCTACCTACTGTTTTTATTTATTTTGGAGAAAAACTTATGTATTATTTAAGATTTGAATATGGTTTTTGTATGATCTTTTACTTATGTACCCGGTTTTGAGATGGTTATGTATTTTCTTTAGACTTTCTCCTGCATTTATATTTATCCTGACTTCATTCTAGAAGTCTCATCTCATTTTATTTCATTACTGTTGTCGATTTTTCTTAACCGTTGGGAATTAGGCTTACTTATCAAAGTTGGGCCAAAATAAGTGCTATCATGATCTCAACTTTTGGATCATAACATTTAGCATGGTTTATAAATATTGAGAGCCGAGGATCGCCAAGATGTATACTTTTATGATATGATATTATGAGTTGAGGCTCCAAGCATAGTTTTCATCTTATGCTTAACGACTTAAAGTATGAGAAAATAGTTTTATTTAGGCTCCAAGCACAGTCGAGACTCCAAGCATAGTCGAGTTTCCAAGCATTTCCCAAAACTACAAGATAGGATCATACCATTTGTTTGGTCACTCCTATTTTAGCTAAAGGGCTCAGTATGGATCTATATTTAAGTTTCATTCTATATTCAAGTAAGGTATAGGATATATCTCCAAATGTGGGTAAGACATTGATCAACATGATTCTCATTTGGTGAATGTTGGTTAAGAGAAAAATTACCTCAAAATCAGAATGACTTGATATTTTTCTTTATTTACTAAAGCACTTCAGCCATAAATTTATAGTTCATGTTTTAGAAAGCCAAATATTTATGATTCTTACATGTTTTCAAGAAGGGCCGGCTTGGCTCAGTGGTAAGCTTGCTTATCGTGGTGTGCCAGGTCCTGGGTTTGAATCAGCCCTTCAACAAAGATGGGGTGAGGCTGCCTAGATTATCCCTTCCCGGACACCCACGGAGTGGGTATGAACCGGGCCGGCCTTTTACATGTTTTCAAGGGTATTGATGACTCATTCATTGCACTATTTTAGTTCTTTAGTTTTGTAAGAATAGTCAACATGTTGATATTATATCTCTATACTCATCCATTCATCTTAATTTGGGTAAAATATCATATTCAAATTTAGTTTTCAGTTAGTAGATGATTATTGATTAAATTCAAATTTATTACATACCAATACATTTCATATATTGACCACTCTTTTTCCGCTACACCTTTAATGATGTAGATTCTGACATCCAGACCCGAGCTCAAAATCAGACTATCACGAACTGAACCAGGGCCTAATCTTGACGGTATCTCAAATCTACCAAGGGTAGGAGATCACCCCCATTAGCCTAGCCAACCATAAACACAATATAACTAGCGATGGATGCGTTACAAATATATAACAAGATAGAGTTGAGTTCCGAACATATAACAAGATAGATAAGTCACTAACAAGAGAGATGTAAGAATCCACAACACAATCCACCCACACTTTGTACGCAAAAGCCTCTATGAAACCAAATATCAACCTAAGTCAGGATATGCCCTGACCATATCCAAAAAAAGAACCCATAGAAATAGTCTAAGATATAAGTAAAAACAAGACCATAAAATGAGGGTCTTGCAGAGAATGGAAGCTCACAACTTTAAAGCTAACTACGATCAATCTCGAAATCACCTATCATTGCTCAAGAAAGAATTATTATCTCTGAACCCTACATCACATGGGGATAAAACATCCAGGGACGGTTAGAGAGAAAACGATAAAGTAATGCCAAGATCAAACCATGATTAAATCACATACACATAGTGTACATATATATATATTTCATCATTTTGGGATAGGGAACAGGGTTTAGCATGAGATTTAAAACATTAGACTGGACTGTGTAGCTCAAACTGTCATCTATACCCACAGGCTATATGGGGTTTAGCTCTTACCCTTCTAAAAGAGTCCTAGTACGTGTTAGTAAAACAAACCGGGGTAACGAGGAGGGCTGGGGAATCCATGACCCTATACTAATCTAGGATACAAATATATAAAGTGTGACACAAGTACATAGTCATTAAGACCAACCCTCACGACAAATGTGGGTTTCCAGTATCAGTCCCTCGGGACCTCCACCATCACGGCTTAGCAACACAACCCCCTTTGAGCCAAGTTAAAAATATTTACACATTCCTTTTTATAAAATCAAGAACCACCCATTAGGCACATACCATTGGTATTGCCATACCAATTATGCTTATAAGGTAAAATCATTATGCCATTTCCATTGACCATCAACTTGGGGGTATCCACGACTCTCATGGTCTAATTATTCACCAACTTGGGGGAATCCACGACCCTCATGGTCCAATTATCCATTAACTTGGGGGAATCCATGACTCCCAAGATTTAATTTAAAATTAATTCATGGCCATAAAGTTTTTTCAAGACCATTTGTATTCCGTTAGCCTCTTATGCAATGCAATAATTCAAATTTGGTTTCAATATGCATATATCCTTGTTTTAAGGACAATTTCATAAGGTGGGTTGAGGTTATTACCAATTCCATTACAAAAATCCATAAAGTTGGGGGAATCCACGACCCCTATAAGTTCATCAAATCAATTTGGGGGAATCCACGACCCGCTATTCACATTTACCATGCCCATACACCCAATTAGTTCAAATGCCATCAATTTAAAACATAAATAATTTTCGAAGTCATGGGAAAAATAATTCAATCAATAGTACTTAAGTTCCCTCAACCCAATTTCCAAATTAACAATTAAATCACATGGATAATAATCTTAACACATTCTTTTAACAATACATTATTTTGGGAATGATATATGCTTGAGATATAGAGAGTCCTGGAGAAGAAATCATACTTTAAGTCCTAAATGATCAACCTTGAGAAACTCTAGATTTATTCTTGACTTGGGAATTTGAGAAACTAAAGAGTAGTTTATGATTGAGTAATGTGGAGTTATGGGGCCCCTTAGGGTATTTTACATTGTGGGTTACAATTGGGGAAAGAGAGAATGACCAAAGTTCCCTCAATTAAAACATTGGAAAATTGCCGCCCAGTCGTTGCGGGTCACGTCATGATTTGTGACGACTGGCTATGAGTCTTAGACTGGACTCATAGTTTGGGAAGACTCTTTGGCCCCCTTCACTAGTCTGTTCATGAGCCACACCCTACAACTCATGACCTCACCTTACTACTCATAAGGGTTCAATTGTGACATCAACCAAAACTTGGACATTATTCAGTAGTTAGCCTATGACTTGAGCCCTACGACTCGTTAGGTGAGTCGTGTCCAAGGCAGTGAGAACGAAGGTTAAGAAATTTCAAGAGGCCAAAAATCTAGGGTATTACATTCTCCCCCCAGGATCATCCATCCCTAAATGATGGGTAGGGACTTATTAAAGCTCTAGAAGTAAGGAATAGAGGATATAGCTTCACATTAGGAATTCACCCCCCAACAAATTATTCATAGGCACCGCTTTAAGAAATTACAAAGTAAAGCGTGTAGGAATGGATCATGTGATAACAAGACATGACATAGACATGATCTAGGGCATTAGTTCTATGGAACGTTGATACAAGACACGAACTAAGAATCTCACGGTATATAAGAACAAAATAGAAGCATTCTATACCTCAATTAATAAATGTTATAGCACTTAAATATTTCCACGCTTCTCCACTATGCTTTCAGCTATGGATTCAATATTTCACCACTTCAATCGTATAATTCCCCCGCCAAACACATAACTACAATAGCCTGAGATTTATATATTAAATAAATAAGACAAGGTTGGTGCTTGAAACTATTGCTTCTCATTCTAAGAATTGAGAATGGTCATGAGTACGTATACATTGCATCACTTTGAGATAAGAAATGCCATAAGATGAATCGATGGCATATAGAACAATAGATCCTTAGAACTAAGCATAAAGTGAGACATGATTTTATGGATCACGAGCGTCATAACATAGAGCTTGAATACTTTGAGGCTCAGATTTTTGAGAAGTTTTTTTGCTTCTAGTTCAGGGGTTGGATCATGAACATAAGCTATATAGAGAACTCGTACCTTAGGCATAGGCACAATTACAATGCGTAAGACATTAGTAGAATGTCTTCTTAAACCGAAGTAGGAGGAATTTTCTAGAATGAGAGTAGATTTACCATGAATATTCTCCGAAACTCACTATCTTATACTTGCAGACATACCCTCTCATTAAACCTATAAGTAAAACACTCCACACTATAGGGTACCACTGTACCCATCAACGCCAACCACAATATGAAGGCACTACCTTTCATAGGTACTAATCTAATCTTTCTCGAGCCTTTATAGATATCAACCTATAAGTCACACTCTCATGATCATACACATCCATACTTCTTACCCCACAACAAAACCGCTAATTACATAGCCTCACAACTTAACAAAATTCTTAAGACCACCAAGGGCTTACATCGTCTATCTATATTCTCCTCAATTCAAATTTGAAAAACACCATATAAGAACTTCCCAGACTTCTCTATACTAAGACATTCAATAACATGAACTAGGTACACGTGGCACTTACATACTTAAAACCTCATCTAACAAGAGGGTACCTGGGGTTCAACATATTCTTATGAACTTAATTCTCTTATCCACCTAATGACTTCATCCCAATTCATCACTACAACACTAGACCTCTGGTGTTTATCCCCTCTCAAATATTTCACAAGTTATCAACCTAATTTCTTTCATATATCACACCAAGTCTACTAATCTATTCCCATAAATCTCATATCACTATTCTCGAGCTAACATTATGATCACCGCCATCAACATCTAAAGTTCAAACATATGGTATAGCAATAATCGTGCACCACCAATGAAATATTCCGCATAATATACTAGTCCACCCAATAGAAAAATCAACCTAAATTCCTTATTTGATTACCAATAGTCTATACACATCCAAAGAGACCCGTTTATCTCATGCATGAAAAGAATAGGAGCATCCCACAGAGAGACACCAAGACAGATGAAATATTTTTTGCTGCTCCTTAAGCTCCGTAAACTCAATCATAGCCATTCTATAGGGAGAAATATAAATAGGGCAGGTGTCTAGTAGAAGATCAATCCCAAAGTCTATTTCCCTATCGGGAGGAATATTGGGAAGATCATTAGGAAATAGTTTGGGGAATTCCTTAACCATAGGACAAATTGCGAAGAAGGACTTTCAGAATCGAAACCCTTAAACCAAACTAAATGGTATAGACACCTCTTTGAAATCAAATTTTGAGCTCTAGGAGATGAAATGAACCTTTCTTTAGGCACTAAGGAACTTCCCTAACATTTTATTATTGGTTCATTAGGGAATTGGAAACTAACCTTACGGGTCCGATAATCTAGAGAAGCATAGCCTAATTGGAGCCAATCCATCCCCAAGATCACATCAAGTCCACCATATCTAACTCTATCAAATCCATCAATGTTTCCCTACCACTGATAGACACCACACAACCCCTAAAGACCTTTTATAGCCATAACAGAGCCACCCACCAGAGTAGACACAAAAAAGGGGTCAAAAATACTCTCGGGACAAGAACCAAAATGAACAGCCACATAAGGGGCACATAGGAAAAGTTAGAACCCGAATCAAGCAGACAATACACATCAAGATAGAAAGACTAAAATGTACAACAAAAACATCAAGAGATGCCTCAGATTCTTGACAGGTGGAAAGAGCATAAAGATGAGTCTGACATGTGCCAGTATTAGAGGTAGCGCCCTTTGGTACAGAAGCTAAAGAAGTAGTTAGAACCTTATAAGTTTCGATAATAACATTGGCTGAAGGATGGTTCCTCAGGATATAACAAGGCTGACATAGTAGAAACACAAGTTCCTTTCCTTATTTATCACAATAACTAAGGTGAATCCATCCACAAAGTCTACAATAAGGATAGGGTGGGGCTGACTGGGTTACATTAGCCCGAGAATGGGAAACCTAGGCCTTAAACCCATTGTTAGTCTAAAACCAATGATCACCAAAAAAGCTTAGGATAAGGAGCACTAACAGTCTTATGGGAACTCCCTTGATTCTCTTCCTTGTCCATTGTTTCGCCTTTCTACTATTATTTTGTTGACTCTTACTCTACTATAAATATTTGAACTACTTATTTTGCTTCTCTTACAACATTGCCCATTTCCTCCTCCCATATTAGGACCAGACTGGCATGACATAAAGGTCACTATCTGGGCCGATAGATGACTAGAACAGTGGAACTCAACATTAGACACATCGCCCTAAGGCATCGGGGCATGAGTATCATTTTCTTGAGAAACCTAAAGAGGACTAGTAAGAATTGGTGGAACTCCACAAGAGGCAGTACACTCAGAAGTGCGGACCCTAGGTCAAGACTGTACTCTATAGACAGGATGAGTTCTATCCAAGTTGTCCTAGGCAGGACAGAAAAGTTTCTACGAGCATTAGATATTTAAGGAGGCATAATCTGAAATATGATTTAACCAAAAGTTAGAGAGTTTTCAAGACCTTAAACACTATAGCCCAAAAATAGAATAGAAGAAAGGGAAAAATTCCTAAATTCCTTATAGCCTCCCCCTTGTAAGTGTGGCACACTACACACCTATAAATGAGACTCTACTTAACATGGCTTTATGGACACCTAAACACCATGAACCTAAGCTCTGAAACCAAACTTGTTACGACCCAAACCAGGGCATAGTTGTGACGGGTATCTCAAGTCCTCCAAGGGATGGAGATCACCCCTATTAGCCTAGCCAACAAAACATAAGATAACCAGCGGCGGATAAGTTTCAAACATATAAAAAGATAGAGTTAAATTTTGAACATATAACATAATAGATAAGTCACTAACAAGAGGGATATAAGAATCCACAACACAACCCACCCATACTTTGTCCCCAAAAGCCTTTATAAAACAAAATATCAATCAATGTTGTGATATTCCCTCGACCATTGCCAAAAAAAGAAACCATAGAAATAGTCTAAGATATAAGTAAAGATGAGACCATAAAATGAGTGTTTTGCATAGAATGAAAGATCACCACTTTAAAGCTGACTGTGGTCAATCCCCAAATCACCTATCACTACATAAGAAAGTAAAAGTATCTTTGAACCCTATATCACATGGGGATACAAAATACATGGACGGTTAGTGCGGTGAGCGCTAGTATGTAACTCAAGGAAATAATAAAATAATTCCAGGATCAAACCATGATAAAATTATATGCACACAGTGTACATATATATATTTCATTATTCTAGTATAAGAAATAGGGTTTAGGATGATATTTAAAACATTAGTCTGGACTGAGTATCTCAAATCTTCACCTATACCCACGGGCTATATGGGTCCAACTCTCACCCTTTAGAAAGGGTCCCAGTATATGTCCATCGTTCAAACTGGGGTATCAAGAAGGTTTTAGGAATCCATGATCCTATTCTAGTCCAGGATATAAATATATAAAGTGTGATACAAGAACACCATCGACAAGATCATCCCTCGCATCAAAAGTGGGTTTCCAGTATCAGTCCCTCGGGATCTCTACCTTCATGGTTTAGCTACACAACCCCCATTAAGCCAAATACAAAGGACCATCCATTAGGCATATACCATTGGTGTTGTTATACAAATTATGCTTGCACAACTCGGAGGAATCCAAAACTCCCATGGTCTAATTATTCACCAACTTGGGGGAATCCATAGCCTTCATGGTCCAATACCCATTAACTTAGGGGAATCCAAACCCCTAAGGTTTAATTTAAAATGAATTCATTGACATAAAGGCCTTTCAAAGCCATTTGTATTCTATTTACCTTTTATGCAGTGCAATAATTCAAATTTGGTTTCAATATGCATATATCCTTGTTTTTAAGCCAATTTCATAATGTGGGCTGAGGTTATTGCCAATTCCATTACAAAAATTCATAAAGTTGTGGGAATCCACGACCCCCCATAGGTTTATCAAATCAATTTGGGGGAATCCACGACCCTCTATTCCTATTTACCATCCCCATGCACCCAATTAATTCAAAATCCATCAATTCAAAACTTAAATGATTCAAAAAGCCATGGGAAAAGCAATCCAATCAATAGTACTCAAGAGCCCTTGACCCAATTTCAAAATTAACAATTAAATCACATGGATAATAATCTTAAGCACATGATTTTAACAAAACATGCTTTAGGGAAAAGATACATGCATGAGATATCAAGAGTTATGGAGAAGAAACCATACTTAAAGCCCTAGATAACCAACCTTAAGAAACCCTACCTTTGTTCTTGATTTGGGAATTTGCGAGTGTAAAGAGTAGTATATGATTGAGTAATGAGTATTTATGGGGTCCCTTAGGGTATTTTATATTGTGGGTTACAATTGGGGAAAGAGAGAATGACCAAAATTCCCTTAATTAAAACACTGGAAAATTGCCGCCAAGTTGTTACGGGTCACATCAAGATTCGTGATGACTAGCTACAAGTCTTAGACTAGACTCATAGTCTGGGAGGACTCTTAGTCTGCCTTTACTGGTCTGGTCATGAGTCACACCCTATGACTCGTGACCTCACCTTACCACTCGTAAGGGTCCAATCTTGACATCAACTGAACCTTGGACATTTCTCATTGGTTTGCGTACGACTTGAGCCCTATGAATCTTAATGAGTCTTCACGACTCATTAGGTGAGTTGTGTCCTAGGCAGTGAGAACAAAAGTTAAGAAATTTCTAGAGGCCAAAAATCTAGGGTATTACATTTTCCCCCTTAGGTTCATCCCGAATGATAGGTAGGGACTTAGTAAAACTCTAGAAGTGAGGAATAAAGGATGTAGCTTCACATTAGGAACCCCCCCTCCCCCTCAAATAAGACATTCACTAGCACCCAGATAAATGAGCTTTATGACATCGCCAAGTAAACCGTGTAGGAACGAATCATGTGATTTTGAGACATGGCATAGATATGATCTTGGGCATTAGTTCCATGGAATATTGATACAAGACACGAACCTAGATTCTCGCAGGATATAAGAATAGAATAAAAGCATTCTCTACCTTAAATAATACATCTAATAACCCTTAAATATAGCCATACTTATCCACTATGCTTTCATCTATAGATACCAAACTTCACCATTTCAATCTTATAATTCCCTCACCAAACACATAACTACAAAATCCTGAGATTTATATATTTAAGTAATAAGACAAGTGTTACCACTTGAAACTATTGCTTCTCATTCTAAGAACTGAGAATGGTTACGAGTGTGCATGCATTACATCACTTTGGGCTTAGACATGCCATAAGATGAACCAATACCATATATAATGTAATAGATCCTTAGAACTAAGCATAAAATGAGACATGAGTTTAAGGATCACGAGCGTCATAACATAGAGCTTGAATGCTTGGAGGCTCGGATATTTGAGAGTCATTATTACTTCTAGTTCAAGGGTTGGAGCATGAACATAAGTTGTATAGAGAACTCAAACCTTAGGCATTGGCATAATTAAAATATGTAAGACAATGATAGAATGTCCTCTTGAACCAAAGTAGGAGAAATTTGCTAGAATAAGAATAGATTAACCATGACTGTTCCCTGAAACTCACCATCTTATACTTGCAGATATGACCACTCATTAACTTATAAGTATAACACTCTACACCATGGGGTACCACTGTACCCATGAATACTAACTTCCCCCTGACAGCCACAATATGAAGCCACTACCTTTCATTGGTACTAATCTAATCTTTTGCTAGCCTCTATAACTATCACCCTATAAGTCTCACTCCTAGGAGCATACACATCCATACTTCTTACCCCATAACAAAACCTCTAATTGCATAGCCTCATAACTTAACAAAATTCTTAAGACCACACCAAGGGCTCATATCGTCTATCTATATTCTCCTCAATTCATCTTTAAAGAACACCATATAAGAACTTCCCAGACTCCTCTATACAAAGACATTCAATAACATGAACTAGGCATACATGGCATTTACATAGTTAGAACCTCATCTAACATGAGGCTACCTGGGGTTCAACATATTCTTATAAACTTAATGCTTTTATCCACCTAAAGACTTAGTCCCTATTCATAGCTTCAACACTAGACCTCTGGTATATATCACAGTTACCTACTCTAATATTTCACAAGTTATCAATCTAATCTCTTTCACATATCACACCAAGTCTACTAATCTATTCCCATAAATCTCGTATCACTATCCTTGAGCTAACATTCTTATCACCACCATCAACATCTAAAGTTCAAACTTAGGGTCTAGCAACAATCATGCACCATTAATGAAATATCCCACATAATATACTAGTCCATCCAATAGAAAAATCAACCAAAAATTCCTTATTTAATTATCCATAGTTTATACACATCCAAAGACACCTATCTATCTCATGCACAAAAAGCTCAAGAGCATCCCATGGAGAGACACTAGGATGGAAAAAACATTTTTAACTGCTCCCTAAGCTCCATTAACTCAACTAGAGCCATTATATAGGGAGGAATTCAAATAGGATGAGTGTCTAGTAGAAGAGCAATCCCAAAGTCTATTTCTCTATCGGGAAGAATACCGGGAAGAGCACCAGGAAATAATTTGGGAAATTCCTTAACCATAGGACAAATTGCAAAAAAGGACTTTAAGAATCGGAACCCTCAACCCGAACTAAATGGTATAAAACCCCCTTTGATATCAAATTTTGAGCTCTAGGATATGGAATGAACCTCTCTTAAGGAACTAAGGAACTTCCCTCCCATTATATTATAGGTTTATTAGGGAATTGGAAACTAACCTTACATTTCCGAAAATCTAGAGAAGCATAGCACAAATAGAGCCAATCCATCCCCAAGATCACATCAAAATCCACCATATCAGTACTATCAACTCCACCAATGTTTCCCTACCATATATAGACACCACACAACCCCATAGACCTTTTTTAGCCATTACAGAGCCACCCATTGGAGTATACATAGAAAAGGGGTCAAAAATACTCTTGGGACCTAAACTAAAAATGAACAGCCACATAAGGGGCCACATAGAAAAGAGTAGAACCCAAATCAAAAAGACCATACAAGTTACAAGAGAAAGATTATAATGTACCAGTAACAACATCAAGAGATGACTCAGATTCCTAATAGGTGGCAAGAGCATAAAAATGATTCTGACCAGTGCCAGTACAGAGGTGGCACTCTTTGGTGCAAAAGCTAAAAAAGTATCAATTGGAACCTTATTAGCTCCGGTAGAATCATTGGCTGAAGGATAGTTCCTCATGATATGACCAGGCTGGCCATAATTGAAGCACAAGTTCCTCTTCTTATCAAAATAACCACGGTGAAGCCGTCCATAGAGTCTAAAAGAAGAATAGGGTGGGGCTAACTGGGCTCCACTAGCCTGAGACTGGGAACCTTGGTCCTTAAACCCATTATTAGTCTTAAAACAATGATCGCTAGAAGGTTTAGGATAAGGAGCACAAACAATCATATAAGAACTCCCCCGATTCCTCTTCCTAGCCCACTATTTCCTATTTCTACCATTATTTTGTTGACTCCCACTCTTCTTTGAATATTTGAACTGTTTCCCATGTACATAAAGCTATGTCAAGTAGAGTCTCATTTATAGGTGTGTTGTTCACCATACTTATAAGGTAGAGGCTACGAGGAATTTAGGAAGGTTTTCCTCTCTTGTGTTCTATTTTTGGGCTGTAGAGTCTAATGTATTGAAAACTATGAAAATTTTGGTTAATCGTATTTTAGATCATGCCTCCTCAAAAAAATTAATGCTCGTAGAAAATTTTTTGTCCCTCCTGAGGACAACGTGGATGGAACTCATCCTATCTTTGGAGTACAGACTCGACCTAGGGTCCGTGCTCCTAGGTGTACTTCCCTTTGTGGAGTTCCACTGGTTTTTACTAGTCATCTTTAGGTTTCTCGAGCTAATGATACTCATGCCCCGATGCCTCAGGGAGATGTGTCTAATGTTGAGTTCTGCTGTTCAAGTCATCTATTAACCCAGATTATGACCTCTATGTTATGCTAGTCTGGTCCTGTTAATGGGAGGAGGAAACAAGCAATGTTGGAAGAGAGGCAAAATAAGGAGTTCAAATATTCAAAGCAGAGTGGGACATAAACAATAGCCATTAACACTTTTCTTGTTTCCTCCCCCCATTAACATGACTAGAATGGTGTGATATAGAGGTCACTATGTGGGTTAATAGATGACTAGAACAACAGAACTCAGCATTAGACACATCACCCGAGGCATAGAGGCATGAGTATCATTAGCTCGAGAAACCCAAGGAGGACTAGAAAGAATCGGTGGAACTCCACGAGGGGCAGTACAATCAGTAGAACAGACCCTAGGTCGGGTCTATAGTCCATAGACAAGATGAGTTCCATTCACGTTATGCTTAGGTGGGACATAAACATTTCTACAAGCATCAGATCTTTGATGAGGTATAATCTAAAATATGATTAATTAAAAGTTAGAGATTTTGCAAGACATTAGACTCTATAGCCCAAAATAGAACATAATAAAGAAAAATATTCCTAAATGCCTCATAGACTCTCCCTTATAAGTATGGCGTGCTGCACATCTATTAGTGATATTCTACTGTCATGGCTTTATGGAAACCCAATGACCATGAACCTAGAATCTGATACCAAACTTGTAAAGACCCGAACCAAGGCCTAGTCGTGACGGGTATCTCAAGTCCTCTAAGGGGTGGAGATCACCCCCATTAGCCTAGACAACCAATAACATAATATAACTAGTGGCGGATGAGTTTCAAACATATAACAAGATAGATTTAAGTGTTGTACATATAACAAGATAGATAATTCACTAACAAAAGGGATCTAAGAATCCAATACACAATCCACCCACACATTGTCAGCAAAATCCCCTACAAAACAAAATATCAACCTAAGTCTAATATGGACCCGACCATACCCCCAAAAAACCCATAGACATAGTCTAAGATATAAGTAAAGACAAGACCATAAATGAGGGTTTTGCGGAGAATGGAAGCTCACTACTTTAAAGATGACTGAGGTTAATCTTAAAATCACCTATCACTGCACAAAAAAGTAGAAGTATCTCTAAACCCTACATCACATGGGTATACAACATCCAGGGGAAGTTAGCGGGGTGAGTGTTAGCATGTAACTCAAGGAAAGGATAAAATAATGCCATGATCAAACCATAATAAAATCACATGCACACAATGTACATATATATTTTATTATTTTGGGATAGTGAACAGGGTGTAACATGAGATTTAAAACATTAGCCTGGATTATTGTTGCGCCCAAGTACACATGCAAGTGTACGTGGTCTCACCAAGTAATATAGTAGACATTTACAAAGACGAATATTGATCCCTCAAAGACTTTTTTAACAACTATCAAATTAAAGTTTAACTATTAAGATTAGAACGGTGCAACATAACCAAAAGAGTTTTGAAAGTTATAAACTAAAAGGAAAGTAAACAGTTCGTAAAGTAAAAACTTGAGACGATCAATGGATGGAAGCCTAGGGTTAAGGCACTCCGAATAATCATACTATGATATTTAACTGAATTTGTTACATTACTTATCTTGGTTATTGATTCATAGGGTTTATCACATGATCATGGTTTCCCGACCTCTAATCGCCCACCTAACTTGGATATTACAACTACATCATTGAGCGGGGATGTAATAATCCAATTAAGTGCTTAAAGCTATCTTCCTACATGTGAACTAAGAAATTCTTTGAGGCACATCCCTATCCTAGATGCTAATTCAAATTCCTTATTTCATAAAAGAATAAGAACCTTACTCTATTCATCCCTACATGCTATCTTTCTATACCCCCTCCGAGATCACAAGGTCGATAATATATATATTCTAAGGGTTGTGAATCCTAAAATAGTTAAAACAAGAATGCAAAAACAACCAAATCTGATAAGAAATCCAAAAAAAACTAAATTCAAAGCAAAAGTAAACATGTTCTTGGTCTTAACCCCGAAAAAAGGGATGTTTAGCCACTAATCGACATAATCATGATGCAAATGATTTAATACATGTTTAAATCAATTCAAAAGATAAAGTAAAGAAAAATAAAACCTAATTTTCATGTTAATCATCCTACACAAGCTCCCAAAGATTTCCAAAATTAATTTGTCCAACATGACATGTCCTATTTATAGTAGAAGGCAATTTTGCCATGTGTGGGAAGAGTGACGCGCCGTGTTGATTAGTCAACTTGAGAGAGAAACGCACCATGTTGGTTAGTCAAGTCAAGAGAGATTCGTTTTGTGTTGGTTATATCATTGAGGGAGTGGCTCGTCACACCTATTTTGCGTTGGCTCACTGGAATTTGCCTCTTAATGCCTATATTCTTCTAAGTGTTTCTCCTTCCATCCCTTGCCCTGTTATGTTGTTACCACTCAATTTTCAGCTTGTATAGCATAAAAATATCATCACAATCAACTCACCAAGAATCCTAAATGATTAAACACCAAATAATAGATCTCAAAACACTACAACATTCACAACAATGAACTAAAAATATGATCTAAGACTAGGCTTGCCCATGTTAATCTTTACTTCGTGGGTCTTGACTTGATTCAAGTGCACTTTGAATTGATTCTTTCCCCTAAGTCACTAAGTGCATGAATGCCACCTCACTATTGCTAATTTGAATAGGGAGAGTGAACCTTCCAGGAGCCTTGAGCTTTTTTGGCATATTTTGTGTCACCACAAAGCTACACTCCTCAATGAGTGATACTTCATATATATCCTATAGATTAATTTTAGTAAAGACCACATCCTTTAAGTACTTTGCGTACTTGGGTATTCCTTGCAAAACATCTAAAAGAGGTAAGTTAATGTGCAACTCTTTGAACATGTCAAAAAACTTTTTAAAGCATACATGCTCCTTTGACTTTATATGCTTTATTGGGAAAGGTAATGGTGGGATCTTCTTTGCCTCTTCAACAACTTTTGCTTTGAAGTACACAGACTTTCTTGAATTTTCAGCAACTTGGTCAGATATCAGTGGGGGAATCTCTTCTATATCTACCTCCTTAGTTTTCCTTGGAGGTCCTTTATTAAGCTCTTTACCACTCCTTAAAGTGATTTCCATGACTTGTTTAGTAGTTTTAGTATTACTTGTTAAACCACCTTGAGGCCTGGTATTTGGTGTTGTTGCTATCTGACCTATCTGCAACTCTAAGCTCCATGTAGCTGCTTACTATCCCTTTATATCTACTGCCAATTGTGCTTGAGTAGCCATAATTTTCTTTAACATCTCTTCTACATTGCTATTCTGGGTTGTGGCCTGATTATTCTAAGCCTACTGCTACTGATACTACTGTTGATTGTTCCATAAATTATTTAGTGGCTGAGTCTACCACTTTTGATTGTAGGCGTTCCCATAATTCGGTCTTTGAACATTGACTACAAACATCACATAATCAAGATTTCCAGAACACATAGCCACTGAATGCCCACTGTTACCACAAACCTTGCACCAACCTACAATTTGTTTAATTGCATTAAATGTGGCTGTAGGCTGTGTAACCCCCAACTTTATATTTCTTATCTGATTTTGCAGTGCAGAAATTTGGGTTGAGATAGCAGTAAATTGGTCCACCTCTAATACACCTACAACCTTTTTTGTGGTATTTCTTGAGTTTGAATGCCACTCAACAAGGTATAAAGCTCATCATATGTCAACTCCAATGCTTGACCACCTACAACTCAATCTAGAATTTTTTTCATGTTTTATGGTCATGTTCCTCAACAAAAGTTTAAGCTAATACCTCATTGGACTGCTGATGATGCAGATAGTCCCAAAGAAGTGCTTTGAACCGCTCCCAAGCATGATATAAATTCTTGTCTATCTTTTTTTGAAGCACACAATCTCATTGTACAGTCTTACTTGATGGAAAGAATCGGATGAGGAATTTCCCGATTAGGTCATCCCAAGTTGTGATTGAATTAGCCGACTTAGTGTTCAACCAATTTTTTGCTTCCCCCAACAGTGAAAAGGGGAATAGTGTCAGCCTTACATAATCAATTGACACACTCGCAGGGAAGAATGTGTCATTGATCTCCAGAAAGTTTCATAGATAGATTTGTGGATCTTCATGTGAAAGCCTCTTAAACTGTCCACTGATGATCAAAAGCTGCACCATGTTCTATTTCAGCTCAAAATTAGCTCCAGCAACTGGTTTCTGCAAAAGGGAGGTCAAATTTTTTGGAAGTGGGATTACCACTTCTCTAACTGTCCCATGGGCTGGTTGTTCTTCAGCCATGAGAGCAGGATTATCTTGGTCATCTTCGATTTACAAAATATGGGGGGGAAGGATTGCTGCCCTCCTTCATTGATGGAAACATTGCTTGGATTCGGGGCTTGGTTCAACCGATTCCCTATCCCTTGCCAACTTACTACTCTGTAAACCTGTTTCTTGAAAATACAAAACCAAGACCAAACGTAAAGCACCAAATAAATTTTAAAAGTAAAACCAAAACAAACATAGTTTCCAATTTACAAGTCCCTAGCAATGGCACCAAAAACTTGTTGCGCCCAAGCGCACACACAAGTGTATGTGGTCTCACCAAGTAATACAGTGGCCTTTTAAAAAAATGAATATCGATCCCTTAGAGACTTGTTTTAATGAATATCAAATTCCTGTTCAACTATTAAGATTAGAATGGTACAACATAACCAATAGAGTTTTGAAAGTTATAAACTAAAAGAAAAGTAAACAGTGCATAAAGTAAAGACTTGACACAATTAATGGATGAAAGCCCATAGTTAAGACACTCCGAACAATCATACTATACCATTGAACTGGATTTTTTTAGATTACTTATCTTGGTTATTGATTCATAGGATTTATCTTATGATCATGGTCTTCCGACCTCTAATCGTCTACCTAACTTGGACATTACAACTACATCAGTGAGAGGGAATGTAATAATCCAATTAAGTTCTTAAAGCTATCATCCTACAAGTGAATCAAACAAGGATTCTAGGTACTTCCCAGTCCTAGATGCTAATTCAAATTCCTTAATTCATAAAAGAATAAGATACTTACTCTATTCATCCCCATGTTCTATATTTCTATCCCCCCTTCCGAGATCACAAGGTCGACAATATATATATTCTAAGGGTCGCAAATCCTCAAAATAGTTGAAAAAAATGTGAAAAAACAACCAAATCTGATAAGCAATCCAAAAAAACTTAATTGAAAGCGAAAGTAAATATGTTCTTGGCCTTAACAAGAGAAAAAGGGGTGTTTAGCCACTAATCGTCATAATCATGATCCAAATGCTTGAATACATGTTTAAATCTATTAAAAAGATAAAGTAAAGAATAATAGAACCTAATTTTCATGTTAATCAGCCTCCATAAGCTCCCAAAGATGACCAAAAGTAATTTGCACAATGACAAGTCCTATTTATAGTAGAAGAAAATTTTGCCGTGTGTGGGAAGAGTGACGTGCCGCGGTTCTTAGTCAACATGAGAGATAAACATGCCATGTCGATTAGTAAGGTAAAGAGAGTGGAATGTTATGTTGGTTATCTAATTAAGGGAGTGTCGCATTGCACCTATTTCACATTGGCTCACTGGAATTTGCCTATTGACGCCTATATTCTTCTAAGTATTTCTCCTTCCATCCCTTGCCTTGTGGTGTTGTTTCCACTCAATTTACAGCTTGTATAGTATAAAAATATCTTAAAAATCAACTCACCAAGCATCCTACACAATCAAACACCAAATATTAGATCTCAAAACACCACAACATTCACAACGATGAACTAAAAACACGAGCTAAGACTAGGCTTGCACATGTTAATCTTTACTTCATGTTTTGACTCTTGACTTGATTCAAGTGCACTTTGAACATTATAAACTAGTTGTTCCACATATAATTATGTAGTTAAACCATTAGGAAATAATTTAACACATTAAAATCCATCGCGATAGACTAGAACTACACCTAGCTCAAGATAGTAAAACTAGTTTTCTCGCCTAGACTCTAAATGATCAATTTGAACCCAAACCTGTTTAAAAACACCTTTAAACATTGTAATCACATACTTGGACACTTAGATGCTTATTTATATCATCATTCACACATAAATCACACGAATTGTCCTCAAAACAATGCTAAGTAAGCTAGGATAGAAACACTAAAGTGCATTAATGCACCCAACATCAACTGTGTATCTCAAAGAATCATCTATACCCACTGGCTATATGTGTCCAGCTCTCACCCTTCTGAAAGGGTCCCAGTGAGTGTTAGCCACACAAACTGGGGTATCGAGGAGGTCTATGAAATCTACAATCCTATTCTAATCTAGGATACAAATATATAAAATGTAACATAAGCACACGATCGACAAAGCCAACCCTTACATCGGCAAACATGGGTTTCCAGTATTAGTCTGTCACAACCCGATTTATGATCCATGATGGCACCTACTTACACCCGCCAGTAGGAAAGCTAATACCCTAACCTAAAGCTAATGTAATGTATTAATTTGGTATGAAAGGCACAACATAGGCGACATTAAAGGCCATCTATTATGAACATAAGAGGTTCTAAAAAAAATAAACAGTCAACAAGATTCCAATCCCAAAACCTGGTAGAGTTAGTACAAGAGCAACTAATAGTATTAATACAACCCTAAGACTCGAATATTAAATACATATTTTTCGAATACTAAATACTGAATATAAGAGATGAAAGGAAATTAGCTGAATGAACTCTAACAGATCACCCTATCTCTGGGAGTCAATCACTGCACAGACCACGATGATAGCTAATACTCGGATCTACACCAAAAAGGTACATAAGTGTAGTATGAGTTAAAAAACAATGGGTACTCAGTAGGCATCATTGGCTGACTGCACTAACCTGAATTATCTCCATCATCACTGTATATAATAAGTAAACAAACCAGACTAACAGTATTGCATAAGGCATCAACACATGCCAATATCGCTGTACATAATAAGTATTAAATATTGAAATAACAATATAAGATAAGGCATGGACACATACAAATATCGTTGTACATAACAAGTATTAAATATCGAAATAACAATATATTATAAGGCATCAACGCATGCCAATACCGTCATGCGTAAGAAATAAATAATTCAGAATCATAAAGTGACAAAAGTACAATCACAAGAAAACACAAGTACAAAGTTGGCATGCATACACCAACTAGTGCATAAAGTAAAAAACTCATCCCGGCGTCCCATACCACAGGATAGTACATCCAAGAGAAACATAAGGGAATCAAATAAACAATATATCCAAACTTCCTCACTATTCATAGTTTTCCTCAATTTTCCTCAAATAGCCATTTGCCAACATTTATAATCATCATCAATAATCATAATGGAATAACATATACCAATATACTCGAAATCATAACCATATAATCAAATAGGCATCTATCTCGTCAATACACCCTATTCACACAATATTAGCAAGCCAATGCTTAATACCCAACCAATTACTAACTAGTCATCATATAACCTCTAATTATTATCATTTCACTATTCATCACTTAATCACTATTCATGGTTCAACATCTAACCATTACTTACTAACTAGCCAATACCTAGCACCTAGTCAAGATTCACCACTAGAACATATTTGCCAATTTAACCAATATTTATTTCTAGCCATCATAATTCCACTAGCCACCATCTAACAAAAGTCTACCAATCACTATTTTTTTCATTATCTATTAATCAACTAACATCCTTTATTAACTAGCATCACTAATCCATAAATCCCAGCTTAATAATTAATCAACATCATAAACTTAGTCATTATTATCAACTAATCATCACCATGGCTAAACCCATTATCACTAACCTCCATAGTGAAGCAATCATCACTATTAATATCTATCAATGCCACTAGTACTCTTTATCACTATGGTTCACTAATCCATTAGTCACCATTAGCCACTAACACAAAATCCACCACTAAGAATCTTTCAACCTTAAATCAACAACTATCCTACTTTATACCATACATTATTAGGATAATATAACCGTGACACAACCCGAACTAGGGCCTAGTCGTGTTGGGCATCTCAAATCCGAATGGGACTGGAGACCACCTTCAGTACCCAATCTTAACCACCTTACACCCCATGTCGGATGAAATTTGAACATATAATAAGATAAAACAACTGTAATTGAAATACATTTAATAAAGTATATATCCATAACCAACCAAATATCCAACCATATGTCCAACTGGTGTCAACCCCAATGCCAATAACAATACCAAGGCTAACACCAATACCAACACCGCCCATGCCTATAGTTGTCTGACAAAGCCTCTATCCAGAATCAATAAAATCTAATCGGTACATGCCCCGACCATAGCTAAAACCAAACTAAAGAAATAACAAAAATAAAAAAAGTCTATAGAATGAAATGGAACCTTTCAAAGAATGGAAGCTCACCACTTCAGTCTGACTTAAAGCTGTTCCGAATCTAAGTCACTGAGCAAGAGGAATGGCAGTATGGTCGATTCCTACATTGTGTGGGGATACAACGCCCAAAGATGATTAGCAGAGTGAACACTAGCATGTACTCTGGGATAAGATAAAATAATGCCAGTAATTCAAAACCAAAGTAAATAACCATATGCAATCATATAGGTACATATATATATACATATATATATGTATATATAAATATATATATATATATATATTTATATCATGATGGAAAAGGGAACTAAGTTTAGCATGAATTTAAAACCTTAACCTGGGTTGTGTAGCTCTGCAGTCCTAAAATCACCCATAGGCTGTATGGGTTCAGCTCCCCTTGATGAAAGGGTCCTAGTCGTGTTAACCGTACGAATAGAGAATAGACACCTGTGATGACTAGTACATCCCCCAAAATATAAAGTGTGACTTAAAGCACACGATCACTAAGACCACCCTTACATCGATAAACGTGAGTGTCCAATGGCGATCCTCCCAGGACCCTCACCTTTCACAGATTTGCTACTCAACCCCCTTTAAGCCTAATTAAACCTTTTTCACATAAAGAAACCATTTACCAAGGATTCTTATGTTTAGGCATTAACTGTTGGTATCGTCATACCAAAATTAGAGCTTGCAAGTCTATCCTTTTATGCCATACCAAAACCATTAAACCAAGTTGACTCCCAAGTTTTTAATTGAACTAAAACCATAGACATCAAGGCCTTTCCAAACCATTTACAACCAAAAAAACAATTTAAGTTCCATTACTATTTATGCAATGCAAGGATATCAAGAGTAGTCAAACAATGTTACAATCATTCTCATTTTAACAAACATGTTGAGGGCATACAATTTCTAAAATAAAAACCAAGTATCAATTAACTATTCCAATTCAAAGACAAGTTAAAATCACAATTATAACATGAAAAAACATAAGTAAAGCATGGGAAACCATTATCCAACCAAAAACAACCAAAACCCCCAACATCTATTTCAAAACCAAAATAAATCCACATTAATACCATGAAAACCATACCTTAAATCATGATTTTAGTTGAACTAACAATGAGGTATGAGTAACATGACTTAGACACCAAGGAAGACAGATAGAATCACTCTTGATAGCCCCTAATTGGTTGCCATATAGAACCCTAGCCTTTTCTTGAGCCAAAAGCTTGAGAGAGATTTTAAGATATTTTAAGAGTGTTTTCTTTAGAATATTTGGTCAATGATGTCATGGGGTCAAAAGGAGTTAAGAGGGGAAATATCCAGAATATCCCCAACTTAAAACTATATAAAACTCCCAGGTGGGTACGAGTGGACCCTCCAATTCGTCACCACAATATACGAGTGGTACCTTCAAGTTGTCACTAGTTCAATAAGTTGGGAACCATATTTTGTCCAATGTATGAATCCCTTGTACAACCCGTCAGCATACCATATGACTAGTACCATTTAGTCGTACCCCAAGGGGAAAATTATGCGATAAACACTGGACAAAATACAACTCGACTATACCACTCGTACCCTTTCCTCACGGCTCTTATTGAGCCACTTGTACTCAAATCAAAGTCAAGTCACTAAGTTTTAGATTAAGTGAAGGATCAACCCAATGAACCATCATCAAACCATATGACCCGTACCCACTAAGTCGTAACCATCACTTACTAGACACATTATGAGTTTGGTCACCTGAACCGTACCCATACCATACGACTCATATAGTAAGTTGATACAAGGACCATGAGATGAAAGCTCAGGAATTTTACAAGGCCAAAACCCAGGGTATTTCAAATTGACACCTCTAATCTCATCATTATACCCAACTACACAAGAGCATAAATAAACATATTATTGCAATACATAGGGCTAGTCGGACTTGAATCGGTAGATGTACACATAAACACATCAATAATTATTCTCTGGCCTTGCTTGACATCATAATAACATCATAGTTTTCTCCGGCACTGCGGGGTATCTATGTAATATCATAATATCTTCCGGCCACATCGAGTATTACCATATCATCATAATATCATATGGATGCCCCAGGAATCATCATATCATCACAATATCCTCCGGCCTTACCGGGTATCATCATAATATCATTTGGCCGTACTGGGTATCATCATGTATTTTCTGGCCTTGTTGGGTATCAACATAACATCATAATATCCTTTGGACTTGCTGAGTATTATCATAACATCAATATTCACTATATGCAAATTTATATCATTAATAACTAACAAGCCCCACGAGGGCTAAAGTAAATAAAAATCCCCTTGAGGGCTAAAGTAAATGACAAGCCCCACGAGGGATAAAGTAAATAGATATAAAAGAAAAGCGAAGAAGAGCATACCTCCATAATCCAATATTCATCATCAATGTCACTTTATCAATAGATATATGTATATGTAACATGAATAACATAAACTATCATTGGATTTTTTCCAAAACTTATATCTTTAATACCAACATCTTTCCTCCCCCTCATACCAAAGAAATAGGTATATAGATATGTATAAGAAGTGGCAAAAATATTAGCATAAGTAATCATATAAAAAAGTATCATGAGTCCAAGCATAATCTATAAAATATATTTACAAATAGTCAATAAGAGTGCCTTCTAGCACCATTAACATCACCGTTTCTAATATCAACAATAATGAAGATTTCTAATATGATTATTAGCATAATTATTAAGAATGATCATAACTTGGGCAATAACATAGTTAATGACCCAAACAATAGCCTAATCAATGGTTTAATCAATAGTATAATTAAGGACTCATCATTACATAATCCATAATCTAGTCATTTAGATTATGGGCATAACCATAAGTGATATCATGAACAATGTCCCATTAATAGCATATTCACTAGCCTACTATTGGACTAAAGATAATTTACCATTAGTATGATCAATAGCTAAAGCATGACATAATCTATAGCTTGTTTATAGAATAGTCATTAACATCATTTATGGCTTAGGCCATATTATAGTCAAGGGATCATTTAATAGAACATTTATTGGCCCAAACAATGGTTAATCATAATAACAAAATTAATACCTTGACATAAGCTTTATCTAATAAGAATTACAAAGGCATAATCATTTGGTCATCATTCTCAATGTCATTCCACATAACAAACAAACACCAAGAATCATCAATAATTCCTCAAAAGGGCACTCTCCAGTCAATTACTAAGCATAAGGGTTCAAGGTAACTAATCCTTAATCTTGACTTAAGGTGAGTCAACTAGCCCACTCCTAAATCCCCAAAATGCATTCTAAGTCAATTTTTACCCCGGACTAGGCTAAGGTATCTAAATCAACTCTTAGATGTATGCAAGCCACCATAAGTTCTAAGATATATATTCTACTCAAGTACTTTTACTAAGTTCAACAGAACTAAGGCAACTTCCGTTAGTATAAGCAACTAATGCCAATTTTACTCTGAATAACTATAGCATTCCACCTAAGGTTGAGTATTCTAAGGCATTCTCATGCTAAATATGAGTAATGAAGTCTGTTCCACCTAAGATAGAGAGAAACAACTCAAGCTTCCCAACTCTAAGATTCACATAGCCTAATTGGTCCAACTAACCCAAGTATTTCATCTCATCAATCCAATACTTAAAACCCATCCCAATATAAAAATATATCACAATTATACTATAACATAGTTCAATCTAATAAGGAGTAAGCCTAGACTACTGTTGAACTAACCCGATACCTTGCATGTAGAACCGATAAGTTGTGTATCGTCTATAATTTTTTGGATGAGTAGACAGATTTTACCCTTTACCTTTTGAGTTACAGTATGTTGTATTACTAACCCTTATCTTCATCCCAGTTCACCATTACATTTTGAGTCTCTAGTTATTAGATTATTACTAACCATTACATTAAACTCCAAATTAATATTGTCATTATCTTTTCCATGTTACTACTCCTCTTTTGGAGTAAGTAGAAATAATCTAGGTGGGATCTTAACGTTGTCCACTGCTAAGAAATATATTATAGTGAAGTCAATGCCATGCTTTCCATGGGTTTTGGTTTAATTCAAAAATCGCACTTCCCCTACTTAGTCATTCCTTCAGGGTTTCCACAATCCTAGATATGAGTTTTAGCCGCTCATGCTTGTGAAGAAATCAATATCATTCATAATTGAAAGCATATATGAAATCACAGTGATAAGAAGTGTAAAAACCTACAAACGTAACTGAATTAATCAACCAAAGTTAATATAAGAGAATCCTAAGATCAAAATTGGATATTGAATCAAAATATGTTTAAGAGTATAAAAAATGCATAACTCCTACTAAAAAACACATAAAGGAGAAAACCGGGTTGGTGGTTACATGTGGTTTGTACCTGCGCTCAGACCCTAGGTACAGGTAGTACCTGCATTTTTGACTCTGGGTGCAGGTAGCAGGAGAAAAGTTCCTACAAGTGTAGCTCTCCGGATTTTGGACTTTTGGCACTTGCTTTGTCTACCTGCGGTCTATAGGTCCTACTTGCAGGCCGTAGATTGACTTAGTAGGTATCGAGAGTCATATTTTCATCTTTTATTCATTTCTCAAACATTCTCTGATCACGATCAAGTTAAAAAGTGTCCCAAACATCCATAATTGCTCCTAAAAGTATCCAAAAACACCCTTTTCCAGCCTTTCCACAATCTTAGCATCCAAAATATGATTTCCTGCAAAACATACCCCAAAAATATCATAGCTAACAAAATAACCTAAAAAAATTGTATATTTTCCTCGTTTTAAGCGTTAAAAGTGCTATATTTCTATAGCACATCAATACCTTCAACTTAGAATGTTTGCATATCCTTAGGCAACAAAACCCAACAAAACAAAAATAAGCATAACAAGGAGAATCTAAGTTATTCAAGCAACCAGTCAACACTTTAAGCTCAAAACACAACACCCTCTCCAATGTCACTTTTCAAAACAACTGTGTATGAACATGAAGCACAACAATGTGACACAATGGGATCAAGGTATGTCAAACAAGCAAATATCTAGCAATATAACTTCAAGTGCTCTCACAACAAAAATGTCCCACTCACTCATATGAAATAATACATGTCAATGCAGGGATGGTCAAGAGACACTCACACTTAGAGGAGAATTTTCAATCAATGCATGTCAAATACCATAGGCTTGCCTTTATTTTCTTTGCCTTACCATTATGATAGTCAAGTTAAGATCACTATAGGACTTTTTTCTGCTTGTAATGTATGCTTAGGGGCTGGTATGGTACATATGGATATATAAAGTGACTAAGCCTCCTTGACACTATACTAACCTTGGGGTCTCACTTACTGGCCAATTTCATTTTTATTCCACCCTTATTTCTCCCTTTTTATTCTTTATTGCACATTCAGGTTGGGTGTTCTCTTTTCTTCTTCCTTTTTGCTGTTTTTTCTACCACACCCATCCCTACTAACTTTTTTTATTATTTTACACTTCTTCATACCTATTTTAAACTACACACCCCTATTATAGTCTTCCTCACCTTAGGAATTTCTCTTAAGTTAAGGTGCACAATGTCCAAGGAGGGATAGGGCCAAAACAGGTTCATTGTAATACAAATGGGAAGGTGAATGATGTAACAAGAAAAATAGGCATTCGGTCATAAAACAAGGATCAAGAGATATCATTCACATATGGAAGGTCATTTAGGCTTAGCGTGGACTAATTGAAAAACGACCTATAATCCTTTCCTAACCGACTATCTTTCAACCTAGGCAAGACTAACCAGACAAGTTCTGAATTCAACACACAAAGAGAACTAGGTAGTATCTCACATACACATGACACAGAGTCAATATTACCAACTACTACCTATCCAGTTCCTGTAATTGTTAGCAAGTGATTATAATGTCCCTAATACTAATGCCATAACCAAATCTAAAATGTTCATACATATATACATTAATACAGTTCTTAAACACAAAATTTTGGAGGGGTATCAATTTTATCAAATATCCATAAAAACATAACTACCCTAAATACTTAAAAATCTTCTAATTACACAAAAACACAACACTATACGAAACAAAACACAATACAACACAAAATTATACTAGACATGTTAGTTCTGTAACCATACCGTGTCCGACAGGAAAAGAAGCATGACAATAAAAACCCGTAGCGGCATAGTATGCCTACCCCCAACTAAAAACTGCACACTGTCCCCAATGCACTAAAACAAAGTAAAACAGAGGGGAGTGAGAACATACCTGGGATGCACTAGGCATTCGTATACATTGGGTTACCT
The DNA here is from genome assembly GCA_030864215.1 of Capsicum pubescens. Lineage (NCBI taxonomy): Eukaryota > Viridiplantae > Streptophyta > Magnoliopsida > Solanales > Solanaceae > Capsicum > Capsicum pubescens. Next base: position 219,108,231 of record CM061549.1, on the reverse strand, counting down.
CCCAAGAAACACCTAATTTACTGTCGTGGAACAAATCAATTCCCTTGGCTACTCTAACTTTGCTAAGGTCAATTTTAGCACAAACTCTCACTTCTTCTAGATTTCTCATGTAGTGTTTCACTCACTACCCATTCACTTTAAATGGGATGTCACAATCACATCTTATCTCAATAGAACCATATGGGTACACCTTTACCACAATGAATGGTCCAGTCCATCTTAATTTTAGCTTTCCAGAAAATAAACACAGTCTTGAATTATATAGCAAGACCAAATCATCGGGTTTGAATATCCTCTTCTTAATCTTCTTGTCATGGTGTAACTTTATTTTTTATTTTTGTATGGCTGAGATCTCATAAGCATAGAGTTGTAATTCATCCAAATCATTTACCTTGCTCAACCTCAAGTTTGTTGCATCACGCCACTCAAAATTTAACCTTTTCAACACCTATAGTGCCTTATGCTCAAGCTCAACCGGTAAGTGGCATGCTTTTCCACACATAAGCTGATATGGAGAGGAACCAATAGGGGTCTTATTGGCTGTTCGGAAGGCCCACAATGCATCGTCTAACTTTCTAGACCAGTCAGTCCAATTGGGATTCACAGTCTTCGCCAGTATGGACTTTATCTCTTTATTGGACACTTTCACTTGCCCACTCGTCTGAGTATGACAAGGTGTCTCCAACTTATGCCTTACACTATATATATATCAACAAGTTCTTTGATAAAGAGGTTGCAGAAGTGTGATCCACCATCACTGATAATTGCACATAGAGTGCCAAATCAAAAAAGATGTTTTTTTTAAAAAGGCAGTGACGCTTCTACCTTCATTTTCTGGAAGCACAACTGCATCCACCCATTTTGGAACATAGTCAACCACTCTAAAATTTATCTCATAACATAGAAGCTTACAAATAGGCCCATGAAATCAATCCACCATACATCAAACAACTCCAATTCCAGAATAGGTGTCATGGGAAGTTACTAGTGTCATGAAATATTGCCTTGACGTTGACATTTGTCGTAGGCTTTTGAAAAATCATGATAATCCTTGTAAATTAAAGGCCACTAAAACCTACACTGTAGAATTTTGTGGGCTGTCCGTGTACCACTATGGTGACCTCCAACTGGTGAAGAATAACTAGCTTCCTAAATTCTCATCATCTCCACCTCTGGAATGCATATTTGAATCACACCATCAACGTAGACCCTAAAAAAATAAGGCTCATCCTAAAAGAACTTCCTTACCTCATGTATAAATCTCCATCATTGCGAGAAGGATAGATTTTCTAGGACAATATCTCTTGACAAAGAGTTGGAAAAATTAGCAAACCAAGGAATCAAATCTTGAGATGCTGCCAACACTCACTCAATAGGAAAAACATCATCTATCTCAAGGTTATCCCTAATTTTCTATATGGTCTCCTCCTTAAGTCCTGATAAAGAGTCTGCAACTTGATTTTATTTCTTTTTTTGGTCCTTGACTTTAAAATCAAACTCTTATAGAAAAGGAACTCAATGAATAAATCTGGGTTTGGCATACTTCTTCGACATTAAGTACCTCAAGATTGCATGGTCAGTGTGCCCTATAACCTTAGTCCCAATTAGATAAGACAAAAAATTTTCAAAAGTAAAAACCGCTGCAATTAGCTCCTGCTCTGTAACTGTGTAATTTTTCTGTACGTGGTTTAAAGCTTTACCGGTGTAGTATATGGGATGCAGTATCTTTTCTCTTCTTTATCCTAGAATATCTTCCAAGGACACTCCACTCGCATTACATATTACCTCAAAAGGTGCTGACCAGTTAGGATACATAATGATAGGTACCAAAATCAACCTCTCCTTTAGGAGTTTGAAAGCATTGATACAAGTATCATCGAACAAATATATCACCTCCTTCTATAAAATCTTACATAGAGGACTTACAATTTTAGAGAAATCCTTGATGAATCTTATATAAAAACCTGCATGACCCAAAAAACTCCGTATGCCTCTGATTGACACTATCGGTGACAAATTCTCAATTACCTCTATCTTTGCTTTATCCACCTTAATACCATGTTTGTAGATATTTTGCCCTAGAATGATACCTTCTTTCACCATAAAGTGGTATTTTCCTTAGTTTAGTACCATGTTGCACTCTTCACATCTAAGTAGTGCACTAGACAAATAGGCTAAATAGTCATCGAATGAGTCCCCAACCACTGAAAAGCCATCCATGAATACTTTAATAGTGTTTTTCACCATGTCGGAGAATATGGACATCATACATCTTTGAAAACTGGCAGGCACATTGCATAGTCTGACGACATTCTCTTGAATGCAAAGGTACCATAGGGGCAAGTAAAGATATTCTTTTCTTGGTATTTGGGAGCAATCATGATTTGATTGTACCCTGAGTACCGGTCATGAAAACAATACCCACCCTGTCTGCTAGTCTGTCTAACATCAGATACATGATTGACATATGGAAGTGGTCTTTTTGTGTCCACTTTTCAGGTTTATGTAGTCTATGCATACTCTCAAACCGATCACTAGCTTCATTGGTACTAATTAATTCTTCTCATTCAGGACCATTTTGATCCTTCCTATCTTTGGCATGCATTGAACCGGGACCTGATTATTTTCTTTTTTATTACATCTTGCATAGGAGGATTCAGTTATCTCTGGTGCTCAGTACTGGGAATGCTTTCCGGCTCAAGATGTATCTTGTGTGTTCATATACCTAGTGGAATCCTTACGTGTATACAATGGTCCACCCAATAGATTTCTTAAACCTTCATAATACTGATATCAATACTTCCACCTATGCTCCTGCCAAATCTTCCACAATAATTAACGATAGAGTATTGTTGTCCCCCAAGAATGCATACTGCAAATAAGGTAGGAAGTACTTTAGTTCAAATACCAATGTTTGTTCAATCAATGGTCTTGCTGGAGGTGTGGTTTTGTTTTTCAAGTCAAGATCTAGCTTCTTAGGGGCATATTTGTAAGAATTTATGTCATGCACTACCTGAACCAGCTCATCATATTCATTTATCCCTTCACTCTCAAAGTTCATGATCATTACTTCTAATTCTTTTACCCCTAATCTCTCCTTAATAGGCACATCAACTGCAACCATATTATCATCTACTGTATCAATCACTGTTACCACTTTCATATCATCAGGCTGCTAAACTCTCATGCTTATATTCAATACTATTTGCCTATCATTCCATTTGAAAGTAATCTCTTATAGGTCCATATCAATCAACACCCAGCCAATAGATAAGAAAGGTCCGCCCAAGATAATAGGAGAGTGGGCATCCACTTTATAGTCTAAAATTATAAAATTTATTAGGTAGGTGAATGATGCCACCTTTACTTCAATATTGCACACAATACCCACTGTCTCCTTTATAGATAAATAAGCCAACAACAACCTTAAAGACGTAGGCTTGATTTTACCTAACCTCAATACCTTGTATATCACCAATGGCATTACGTTTATTCCTATTCTCATATCATATAGAGTGTGATTAATCTCATAAGGCCCAATAAAACATGGAATGTTGACTGCATCAGGGTCTCCCTTTTTTTCTACTAAATGTTCATGAAAATCTATACTAAAATGCTGCACTATATCTTGGATCTCTCCATCTACACAGTCATCCTCATCATCACTCCCAAAATCATTATCACTACAAGTAAACTTCTCAAATTCAGCTTAAAGTAGCTCATATGAAACAATATTTTCTTTATTTAGCGCATTAGTAGCAGGAAAAAAGTGCTCATCAAGTGGGAAATCACTCTTCATGTTAATATCCAGAAAAACAACCAATGTTGGAGGATTTGACACATTGTCTCTATGAAGTGCTCCGGATTGTCTCTAAGCTAAAGTAACATAGATTTTCCCATATTATTGCTCCAACTGCTTGATAGAATTTGCATGTGACTAAAACTTTTGGGACAATCTTGAAACATCAAGCTTGAGTTATTTAAGGCAAGTCTCTTGGTTCTCTTGACCTTTTATCAGCTTAGCCAATATTTCTTCTATTCTCAATTCCACATCTCGTCTGCCAGGTGGAGCATATTTGTCTCAATCATCGTAGTTCTGACCTTGATTACCTTTCCCTTGGGCTCAAAAACTCACCAAATGATGATCCACATTCTTTGCTTCCTCCTTTAACTCAGACTCGTACACCCTAGAAGTTGTACCTTGCACCCCTACTGCATTAACCTTTCCAGAATTTATTATTGCAAATTGCTTGGCCAACTCACCAATGTCTATCCTTAATAGTGAAATATCCTACGCTACAATATCCTTAGCTACTCTTCGTTCACCAAAAGCTCCAAGGGAATAAATGTCAGAACCTTCCTCAACCTCCAGAGTTTCCTATATTCGGTTAGTTAATGAGATCCATCCATAAGACTCTAAGACTTTGATAACACTCAAATTACACTCTTGAATAGGTGTAAGTGATCGTTGTCAATATAAAACCCAACTAGGTTGGGGTCGAATCCCATAGGGAATAAGGTGTAACCTCAAGTTGTTTACGATTTAATTCACTGGTAGTTTACTGTTTCCTGAAATGGGGTTTAAGTTTTGTAGATAATTGATTGTCACTTTGAATTTGAAGTTTGTAACCAATATTTTATGAAATAACTAAGATTATGTTCACTAGGGTTTATGGTACATGACAGATGCTAAAATTTACTCAAGACTCTCACGGTGGTTAGGATCACAAAATATCTTTATCTATGATATGCTCAAATGTCTCTCGACCTATTCAAGCATCTAATTTCCTAATCCTCTCGGACTTAGGGAATCGCTATGCACTGTCCAGATATTACCTCAGGTTAATCAACCTTGTTACAACGCTGATTATTAAATGAAGTCTTTTCGAGTCCCTGTTGATAATTCACTTCCTACTATTTATGATTTCTTTCTCAAGCAAACCAAAGTAGGTATACCTACTGTTTGCAACCAACAGACGTAAATTATAATCTCAGAATTACCAAGAAATCCTGACACCTATTAAATCTTGAGTATTTAACACCTTATCTGACCTAACCCTAGATTCCATGATCCAGGTTACAGGTGTTTAGCCACTCATAATGCAAGAAACAATTATGCAAATTGAATTCATAACTGAAAGGATTAACTTACAATGATGAAGAAAATCAAAAGTATACTTTGAATTGAATCACAAGGCAAAGCTCCAAAATATTGGTCTTAGACAGAGAGAGAGAAAAAAAATTGTATCTTCTATCTTGTGGGATATGCCAATCGATAATAGAAAACCCTCAAACAAGGCTTTAAATAGTTAAACCTAAAATAAGGAAATAAAATTAAAGTTTTAGATTTTCCTTGGAATAGATGACGGTGACTGTGACGGCTTATCAGGAGTTTGATGGCCTATCACGGACGTCGTCAGATTCTCTTTAAGTTTGCCTTTTTCTATCTCAGGCTGACGGTGACAATGACGTCTTATCAGGAGTCTAACAGTATGTCATGGATGTCGTCAGCTCCTCTTTCATTTTGAGAATTTCTGCCTAAGGTTGACGGTAATCCTGATGCCTTGTCACAACTCTGATGCCTTATCACGACATGCTGTCACAACGTTACAACAAATCTCATTCTCTGGTTAAGGTTGAAGACATCTTTGACAGCCTATCATCAGGCTGGCGGTATGTCATGGATGTCGTCAGCCACCCTTTGTTCTTTATTTGCTTCCGATTTCATCCTTTTTGCTTCCTTTATTTGTGGTTGCCCTTCTTCTCTACTTTTACTGCAAAACCAAAGTAAACTAATTTAAAATGACTAAAGTGGCTCAAGACTTTGCAATTATTTAGTGTTAAAAGCTTTAAATGTGTTAGCGTAAGCTCACACATCAACACCCTCAACGTAAACAATTGTTTGTCCTCAAGCAACCAGAATATAACTAAGAGTATACAGAGTACAAGTTGGCAGCTAACTACTCATATCAGTTCAAAATACATGCACCATCTCCAAGGTCAGTCAAATTAAGAGCAACTGTGTCTATTATTGAAAACACTCATGCAACTCACGAGGATCAAGATATGACAAAAATTTCAGCAATAACAACCCAGCACATACTAGAATCACACTATCCGAACAAGGAAGTGATTAGAAGCATACCTAGTGTGCCCTTACAACAAAGAAATCCCTTTTTCACTCTTGTTAGAAATTACATACATAAACACAGGGATAAATACAAGACTCACTCTCATAATGAAGTTCCAACATTGTGCATCAAATGCCATAGGCTTGCCCTTATAGTCAGTACCCAAGTCTTTAAAAAGGTAAGTTAGGATCACTATAGGGATTTTCTTAAGCTTGTAACGTAGGCTAGGGGCTTGTATGATATTCATGGATGTTTCAGAGTGACTATGCCTCCTTGATAATACTTTAACTCTCGAGGTTTCAACTCTTAACCTTCTTTTCTTCACTCTTTTATTGATCATGCATGCTCAAGATGGATGCGGCCTTTTCAATTATTAGATTATCTTTTTATCATCTTTCACACATTTTTCTCTTTTCTTATTTCTTTTTCACCGCGCCCAACTTTTTTTTTATTCATCTTCCTTATTCTACCTCTCTTCATACGCATTTTGCATCACACACCCCTATAATAGCCACCCTCAACTTAGGCTATTTATCTAAGTTAAGGTGCATAGTATCCAAGGAGGACCAGGGCTAAGACAGGTTCATTATGATGTAAACGAGAAGGTGAGAGGTGTTAAAGAAAGAATTAGTCTATTTAGGCTCAAGAAGGGATCAAGGGATATTGTTCACATTGGGAAGGTCATTTAGGCTAAAATGAGCTAAAATACAAAAATAGCCTATGATCATTTCCTAACGCCTATACTATGACCATGGCAAGACTAGCAGGGCAAGTTCTAGATTCAGTGCACAACAAGAACTGAGTAAGACCTTACACACGATACATAAGTATCTCGCATATCACTACTTATACGTTTCGTGCACTTGTTTAACACAGGTCATTCGGTTGCCATACTAATGCCACAAAAAGATACACCGTGGTCACAATAGATGCAATGCACACAGTACATAATAGATTAGACTAGTGGAGAGGTACTCAAAAATTACAAAAGAAACTAACTGCCTTAAGTACTTTTACTACACCTAGTTATCTACAGAATATGTTACAACAACAATCTACCCTACGCCCACAACTTAAAATTCAAAAATAAAATGCACTAAGGGTGAGGGTATACCTAAAGACAGTCAAGCATGTGGATCTTGGGTATCTAACCTTGCTACTGCATCATCTGTTGTCTTCTCCCCATCAGGAGCATCTGGCCTAGAAGTGGTGGGGGACTGGCTATATGAAGCACCTACAACCCTAGCTCGGATGGCTGCCTCCCATTTCTCTGTATCAGCCAGGGACTCCAATCTTACCTTCTTCAACTCCTCTTTTTCGGCCTTCTTCTTGACCTTCTTTTTCACTCTCCTTTCTTCCTCACTATATGGATCTTCTCTCTTATCTTTGCCCTTCTTTCCCCTTTTTTTCTTCTTTTTATTTGGGGAATCTGTGGTGAGGTCAAGTATGGGAATTTTTTCTTCATATTCAGGCAAGGTCAGACCTGTTGGCATCATAATTTGGTGCTGTTGCAACACCCCAACATCTGCTTTTACTTTTTCCAATGCCAACGTGAATGTAGAAAGCTCAGCACTAGTCATTTCTTTTACCTAAGCATCGAATCTATTTTCCAATTCTGCAACTCACCAAGGCAATGTCTCAAAAGGCTCAAGTACAACCTTGATTCTTTTGTCCACAGCAGCAGCAAACTATTTGGTGAAAGCATGTAGCTGTGCCTCGCACCACTTGGCTTGCTTAGCTACTTTTATGATATCAATCGGCTGAAATACAGGTCCTGTTGCTGTTGTAGGAACTGAAGGGTTGGCTTCAATCTCAGGCACTGAATCTTCCTGTGCTGAAGAATCCTGCACTTCCACATGAAGTGTTGCACCGGCATCTGAAACTGGAGGGTCTACTACTATCTCTTTCACCCTGTCAAGTCTAAGCCCCGGCTGAATCTCATCAAACCATATGGGGTTGTGAGTCTTCCAGGAACGAATATCTTTATCAACTCCTAAAATATTTGGCACCTCAACAGCTCTACACAACTCTATAATAAGACAAGGAAAAGGATAAGCAGTGTTAGTCCTCGAAATCCTGATCTTCATTTCATCTGCAATGATTTCCCTGAAGTTCAAGGGAAGCTGCTGCACCAAGCTTGCTACCAAAATAGCCCGTTCATCGCCCAGAATGTTGTCTCCCTCGATGGTCATCATCCAGACACGCACTATAACCCACTAAAATTTTTCCTCCTAAGTCAACGAGGACTTAAAGATTCTCTTATTTGGGGTTGTCACCCATGCTGGTTCTTCGTTAGCTATGATGTTGGCCAACCAAGGGTATTGTTTATCCTGATTCTTTATCTGAGCATAGAATAATGGTATGGTTGCCTGAGGAATGAATTCGGGGTCGTGCAAGAATCTATTGATGGTTCTGGTTGAGATATCAACTCTTACACCCCTCACCTAAACTCTATCAAGAAGGGGCTGATCTACTACTTTGTTACCTGGTCTGCATAAATTCTCTAACTGATCTTGGTAGTTCGCGTAGAACTCCCAAACTAGTGCGGGGCAAAATAAACCTCCCCCTTCTGTGGTCCATCCTAAGACATACTCTTTGAACTTCTTCTCCACTTTAGGGTACATGTTCAACCCTTTCGTGATAATTATCTTTTCCTCCTGAATTAGCCTCTTCGCATTCCTTCTATCAGTTCTTTGAAGCCCAGCGATGTAGATGTCCTCTGCTCTAGGGATTTACTATCTAGTATTGTTTCATACTTTAGGGTTCTTACATTTGATAAGAGTTACCCAAGGTGGGGACTCTTCATCATTTTGTTGCTCAGTGGACAGGGACCCAGAAGTTGTTTCCTCAGACTCAGATTCTTCAGAACCTTCTTGATCCTCTTCATTAGATTCAGCATGTTCAGACTCATTCTGTTCAAAATCATCTTTTTTAGATCTCTCCTGCTCAGAAGCTGTAGTCATCTCAGTATCATCACTGTCCTTCACCTCAATTGGTGGAGGTGGTGGAGGTTTCTTTGGACTTTGCTTCTTTCGCTTCCTGAGCAAGGTTCCTCCTCCTCATAGTCAGATTCCTCGTCAATGAGCTTGCGATGTACACTTTCTTTGGCCGCTTTCTTTGGTTCTTTGGGACTTTTTCTTCTTGGTGCCATTTTAAAGTACCTGGGGGGAAATATAAGAACATTAGTCAAGCCTCAAGAGCACAGACACAAATACATAAATCATTTAAGCTCATTCATGTTTCAGGCTCCAAGTGTGATGACAATTCTTGATAAGCCGTCACGACTATGATAGCTTATCACAGTTGTCATCAACCTCAGACAAAAGCCATAAAAAAATTTACAACTTTTGACGGCATTCATGATAGGCCGTCCCAATTCTGATAGCCTGTCACAATTGTTGTCAGCTCTATCCAAAACCAACTTTATTTTTGTCAGATTTTGACGACATTCCTGATAAGACATCACGTTGGTGATAGCTTATCATGGATGTCGTCAACACTTATCAGTTACCACTTTTGATCTTAACTAAGTTTTTTTTGTCCCCATTATTGCTCAAGATTCACTTGAATTCGAATTGTGAGCTATCTTTTCAAACCTTGGGCTTGCACAGCAACCCTAGGTGCGATTTTAGTTATTTTCCAAGTTGAACTTGGTTCAAGCATCTTGGGAACATTGGGTTATCATTCATTCATCATACATCACAATAAAAAAAGAGTTAAAGCAGAGTATACCTGATGGAGCTCTTAAACTAAAGTCATGCACAAGAGGAGGTGTAAAATAGGAAGATTTTCGTGATTTTGAAGTGCAAACCACACACAAAGCTAACTTGTTTTAATTGGAGTGTTTTGAAAAGGATGGGAACTAATTTTAACTAAGTAAAGAAATAAACTAAGAAAAAATACTTAAAAGCTGTGGAAATTTGAAAAGGTTTTGCTATTGGGCCGGGTCAGATCTAATTTAATTTAGGCCTAGATTTCAGCTTTTACAGCTTTGGGCTGACGACGTTTTGTGATGACTTGTCATGATTGTGATAACCTATCATGAACGTCATCACTCTTAGGCAGAGAATTCCTCAAGCTTGGTCTAGATGATGACAATAGTGATAGCTTGTCACAGTTGTGACGACTTGTCACAGATGCCGTCATTACCTTTTAGCTGACCTTCTTATTTTTCCACCTGGTCAGTACTAAATCCTAATTGTAAAAAATAAAAACACTTACTTAAACATAAAAAAATTGGGTTACCTCCCAATAGCGCCTGATTTACTATCGCGGCATGACTGGGTTATCTTGACTACTCAGACTTTGCCAAGAAAACCTGTTGATACCCCTTTTCTATCATCATAGAAGATGTCAATGATTGAGAAGACACTCATATCTTTTTGTTGGGTAATGGGTTGATGCATTTTGAATTTTGCCTCTTTTTCACCAAGCCTAAACTTAAGCTCATTCAACTCCATGTCAACTATTTCTCTTCCTATTGCTAAGAGTGGCCTTCCCAAAATAATGGGTACCTCGAAGTCTACATCACAATCTAGTACCACAAAATCGGTAGGAAGAATAAAGTATGCTACTTTCACCAACACATCATGCAAAATTCCAATAGGCCATTTTATCGACCTATCTGCCATTACCAATCGCATGTTAGTGGGTGCCAAAGCTTCTAAAACGAGCTTCTTATATACAGCCAGTGGCATTAGATTCATGCTGTCACCCAAATCACATAATGCCTTTGCAACATCCAGAGACCCAACTTTGCACGGAATAGTGAACGCTCCTGGGTCAGCCTTCTTTTGCACTAAGAATCGTGTGGAAACCGCACTGCAATGGTGGAGATTGTCCACCTGCTCACTGCTGACCTTTCTCTTCTTTGTGACGAGGTCTTTCATAAACTTTGCATAGTCTAGCATTTGCTCAAGTGCTTCAATCAAAGGCACATTAATTGTCAATTGCTTGAGCATTGCCATGAACTTGCCAAATTTTGCATCATCAACCTTTTTCTTCAATCATTGAGGAAAGGGAGGTGGTGGTCTAGGGATAGTCTTTAACACCACTTCCTCTTTCTTCTCATTTTTCTTCTCTAAATCATCAGCAGAACTATCCATCTTCTCAGACTCCACTAGATTACTTTCTTCAGGTTCATCAATAATTACCTCATCTTCTACAGATTTGCCCACAGAAGGGCCAAGTAACATCTTACCACTCCGAGTAGTGATTTCCATACATGATCCATCATTCCACAAATTCTGAACCGTATCACTAAGTCAAGTACCACTTTTTCTATGATTCAGTGTAGCAGAAAGTCGGCTCATCTGCTGTTCCAAATGCTTAATAGAAGCAGAGTGTGAGTTAACCAACTGACTGAGGGTAGAGAATTCACTCTTCATATTAGTTACCCCCGAGTTGGTAGCTTCCACTCCCTTCAACAACTTTTCTATCATGTCCTCTATGGAAATCTTGTCAGAGCTAGTTGTTGCAGCATCCCGACTTCCAGGAGGAACATATAAACCACTCCTGTCATTATTGCTTCTCCAATGTCCCTGCTCCCTATCTTTATAATCAGTCTTGTCATAAAAGTTCTGACCTTGGTTCCCTTAGCTTTTACCTCGAAAACCCTCCTTATTACTCACATAGTTTGCCTCCGCATCAGCACTCGTAGCAACAGTACCCTGAGATTCCACAACCTTAACCATTTCGGTCTTACCTAACAGCAAGTGCTTGTTCAGCAGATCCATCTGTGTCTTTAAGTAGGCCATGTCCTGGTCTCGCTCCTCAATACTTCTGCGCTGCTCCGCAGTCATACCACCAGAAACAGTTGGGCTAGCCACCACAGAATCCCTGGTATGCTAAGCCCGACTTTACTTGGTCATTCTATTTAGAAAGTCTGAAGCATCCAGAAAAGAGAGGTCAATGAATGAACCACCTGCAGCATTGTCTACAATTGGCTTTGTCACAGAGTTAAAAGCTCTGTACAAAGTCTCCATCAAGTGCAAGTCCGTCATATTGTGGTTCGGACATTGTGCCAGCTTCTTCTTAAATCTCTCCCAAGTTTTATGCAATGCTTTGGTACGGAGCTGCCTGAAATTACTGATTTTGTCCCTCAACTTTACCCTTCTGAAGGGTGGAAAGAACCATTCTAGGAATGCCTCTTTCAACTGTCTCCAGTTGGTTCTAGAATCAGGCTCTAGCTTATTTAACCACATTGTTGCCTCTCCAAACAGAGACAAAGGAAACAATCTCAACCGGATCGCATTCTGGCTCACTCCCGGATTATCAAAAGATTTGCAAATGGTGATGAAGTTCACCAAATGCATGTTCGGGTCATCACCAGGTAAGCCTCCAAACAACCCCTTCAGATTCAGGAGTTGGATCATGGTACTTGTTATGCTGAATTTTGCACCTGGTGCCAACGGTGGAGGAATGATAGCACCTGTTTCACCAACTCCGTCCATTCCTTCATTATTTTCATCATCCTTGTATTGAACAGGCTGTTGACCATACCTTCCTCAGACTGGATAGTTTTTATGGACATTTCACTGCACTGGTGCGACAATTTGCTCAGCTCGCCTTGGGTTTTGAGGATTCAGCAATTCCTCATCACCCGTCTTGATTATCAGGGTTCTGGTGACGTACTTGTTGACCCAAATTCTGTACGTTCACCTGAGCCCTGGCCAAAACGGCTAATCTTTTCGCCTTCTGTTGTTCAGCCATTCTCCCAATCAGCTGAGGTTCTGGATTAATTGGTAATAATGGTTCTCTGAAACTTCTTGTTTTTGTCATAAAAGACTAAGAACATGCAATAGACAAAAACAAAAAATAAACGTAAATCAAGGAAACTTAACTAACAGCAAATTAGCGCACACAAACTTTAAGTTCACAACCATATTCCCCGGCAACGGCGCCATTTTTGATAACGCTCAAATTACACTCTTGAATGGGTGTAAGCAATTATTGTCAATATAAAACCCAACTAGGTTGGGGTCAAATCCCACAGGGAATAAGGTGTAAACTCAAGTTGTTTATGATTTAATTCACTGGTAGTTTACTGTTTCCTGAAATGGGGTTTAAGTTTTGCAGATAATTGATTGTCACTTTGAATTTGATGTTTGTAACCAAGATTTTATGAAATAACCAAAATTATGTTCACTAGGGCTTATAGTACATGACAGATGCTAAAATTTACTCAAGAATCTCACGGTGGTTAGGATCACAAGCTATCTTTATCGATGATATGGTCAAATGTCTCTCAACCTACTCAAGCGTCTAATTTCCTAATCCTCTCGGACTTAGGGAATCACTATGCACTGTCCAGATTTTACCTCAGGTTAATCAACCTTGTTACAACACTGATTATTAAATGAAGCCTTTCCGAGTCCCTGTTGATAATTCACTTCCTACTGTTTATGATTTCTTTCTCAAGCAAACCAAAGTAGGTATGCCTACTATTTTCAACCAACAGACGTAAATTATAATCTCAGAATTACCAAGAAATCCTAACACCTATTAAATCTTGAGTATTTAACACCTTATCATGACCTAACCCTAGATCCCATGATCCAGGTTACAGGTGTTTAGCCACTCATGATGCAAGAAACAAGTAAGCAAATTGAATTCATAACTGAAAGGATTAACTTACAACGATGAAGAAAATCAAAAGTATACTTTTAATTGAATCACAAGGCAAAGCTCCAAAATATTGGTCTTAGAGAGAGAGAGAGAGAGAGAGAGAAAGAGAGAGAAAGAAAGAGAAACTGGGGTATCGAGGAGGTCTATGAAATCTACAATCCTATGCTAATCCAGGATACAAATATATAAAGTGTAACATAAGCACACGATCGACAAAGCCAACCCTTACGTCGGCAAACATGGGTTTCCAGTATTAATCTGTCACAACCCGATTTATGATCCATGATGGCACCTACTTACACCCGCCAATAGGTAAGCTAATACCCTAACCTAAAGCTAATGTAATGTATTAATTTGGTATGAAAGGCACAACATAGTCGACATTAAAGGCCATCTATTATGAACATAAGAGGTTCTAAAAAAAATAAACAGTCAACAAGATTCCAATCCCAAAACCTGGTAGAGTTAGTACAAGAGCAACTAATAGTATTAATACAACCCTAAGACTCGGATATTCAATACATATTTTTCGAATACTAAAGACTGAATATAAGAGTTGAAAGGAAATTAGCTGAATGAACTCTAACAGATCACCCTATCTCTGGGAGTCAATCACTGCACAGACCATGATGATAGCTAATACTCGGATCTACACCAAAAAGGTACATAAGTGTAGTATGAGTTAAAAAACAATGGGTACTCAGTAGGCATCATTGGCTGACTGCACTAACCAGAATTATCTCCATCATCACTGTATATAATAAGTAAACAAACCAGACTAACAGTATAGCATAAGGCATCAACACATGCCAATATCGCTGTACATAATAAGTATTAAATATCGAAATAACAATATAACATAAGGCATGGACGCATACCAATATCGTTGTACATAACATGTATTAAATATCGAAATAACAATATATTATAAGGCATCAACGCATGCCAATACCGTCATGCGTAAGAAATAAATAATTCAGAATCATAAAGTGACAAAAGTACAATCACAAGAAAACACAAGTACAGAGTTGGCATGCATACACCAACTAGTGCATAAAGTAAAAAACTCATCCCGGTGTCCCATACCACTGGATAGTACATCCAAGAGAAACATAAGGGAATCAAATAAACAATATATCCAAACTTCCTCACTATTCATAGTTTTCCTCAATTTTCCTCAAATAGCCATTTGCCAACATTTATAATCATCATCAATAATCATAATGGAATAACATATACCAATATACTCATAATCATAACCATATAATCATATAGGCATCTACCTCGTCAATACACCCTATTTACACAATATTAGCGAGCCAATGCTTAATACCCAACCAATTACTAACTAGTCATCATATAACCTCTAATTATTATCATTTCACTATTCATCACATAATCACTATTCATGGTTCAACATCTAACCATTACTTACTAACTAGCCAATACCTAGAACCTAGTCAAGATTCACCACTAGAACATATTTGCCAATTTAACCAATATTTATTTCTAGCCATCATAATTCCACTAGACACCATCTAACAAAAGTCTACCAATCACTATTTTTTTCATTATCTATTAATCAACTAACATCCTTTATTAACTAGCGTCACTAATCCATAAATCCCAGCTTAATAATTAATCAACATCATAAACTTAGTCATTATTATCAACTAATCATCACCATGGCTAAACCCATTATCACTAACCTCCATAGTGAAGCAATCATCACTATTAATATCCATCAATGCCACTAGTCCTCTTTATCACTATGGTTCACTAATCCATTAGTCACCATTAGCCACTAACAAAAAATCCACCACTAAGAATCTTTCAACCTTAAATCAACAACTATCCTACTTTATACCATACATTATTAGGATAATATAACCGTGACACAACCCGAACTAGGTCCTAGTCGTGTTGGGCATCTCAAATCCGAATGGGACTGGAGACCACCTTCAGTACCCAATCTTAACCTCCTTACACCCCATGTCGGATGAACTTTGAACATATAATAAGATAAAACAACTGCAATTGAAATACATTTAATAAAGTATATATCCATAACCAACCAAATATCCAACCATATGTCCAACTGGTGTCAACCCCAATGCCAATACCAATACGAAGGCTAACACCAATACCGACACCGCCCATGCCTATAGTTGTCTGACAAAGCCTCTATCCAGAATCAATAACATCTAATCGGTACATGCCCCGACCATAGCTAAAACCAAACTAAAGAAATAACAAAAATAAAAAAAGTCTATAGAATAAAATGGAACCTTTCAATGAATGGAAGCTCACCACTTCAGTCCGACTTAAAGTTGTTCCGAATCTAAGTCACTGAGCAAGAGGAATGGTAGTATGGTCGATTCCTACATTGTGTGGGGATACAACGCCCAAAGATGATTAGCAGAGTGAACACTAACATGTACTCTGGGATAAGATAAAATAATGCCAGTAATTCAAAACCAAAGTAAATAACCATATGCAATCATATAGGTACGTATATATACATATATATATGTATGTATGTATATATATATATATATTTATCATGATGGGATAGGAAACTAGGTTTAGCATGTATTTAAAACCTTAACCTGGGTTGTATAGCTCTGCAGTCCTAAAATCACCCATAGGCTGTATGGGTTTAGCTCCCCTTGCTGAAAGGGTCCTAGTCGTGTTAACCGTACGAATAGAGAATAGACACCTGTGATGACTAGTACATCCCCCAAAATATAAAGTGTGACTTAAAGCACACGATCACTAAGACCACCCTTACATAGACAAACGTAAGTTTCCAATGGCGATCCTCCCAGGACCCTCACCTTTCACAGATTTGCTACTCAACCCCCTTTAAGCCTAATTAAACCTTTTTCACATAAAGAAACCATTTACCAAGGAGTCTTCTGTTTAGGCATTAACTATTGGTATCGTCATACCAAAATTAGAGCTTGCAAGTCTATCCTTTTATGCCATACCAAAACCATTAAACCAAGTTGACTCCCAAGTTTTTAATTGAACTAAAACCATAGACATCAAGGCCTTTCCAAACCATTTACAACCAAAAAAACCAATTTAAGTTCCATTACTATTTATGCAATGCAAGGATATCAAGAGTAGTCAAACAATGTTACAATCATTCTCATTTTAACAAACATGTTGAGGGCATACAGTTTCTAAAATAAAAACCAAGTATCAATTAACTATTCCAATTCAAAGACAAGTTAAAATCACAATTATAACATGAAAAAACATAAGTAAAGCATGGGAAACCATTATCCAACCAAAAACAACCAAAACCCCCAACATCTATTTCAAAACCAAAACAAATCCACATTAATACCATGAAAACCATACCTTAAATCATGATTTTAGTTGAACTAACAATGAGGGATGAGTAATATGACTTAGACACCAAGGAAGACAGATAGAATCACTCTTGATAGCCCCTAATTGGTTGCCATATAGAACCCTAGCCTTTTGTTGAACCAAAAGCTTGAGAGAGATTTTAAGATATTTTAAGAGTGTTTTCTTTAGAATATTTGGTCAATGATGTCATGGGGTCAAAAGGAGTTAAGAGGGGAAATATTCAGAATATCCCCAACTTAAAACTGTATAAAACTCCCAGGTGGGTACAAGTGGACCCTCCAATTCGTCACCACAATATACGAGTGGTACCTTCAAGTTGTCACTAGGTCAATAAGTTGGGAACCATATTTTGTCCAATGTACGACTCCCTTGCACAACCCGTCAGCATACCATATGACTAGTACCATTTAGTCGTACCCCACGTGGAA
Organism: Capsicum pubescens; assembly: GCA_030864215.1. NCBI lineage: Eukaryota > Viridiplantae > Streptophyta > Magnoliopsida > Solanales > Solanaceae > Capsicum > Capsicum pubescens. The sequence continues at coordinate 219,090,665 of CM061549.1, read as the reverse complement.
AATTAAGCGGTAAACACTGGACAAAATACAACTCAACTATACCACTCGTACCCTATCCTCACGGCTCTTATCGAGCCACTTGTACTCAAATCAAAGTCAAGTCACTAAGTTTTAGATTAAGTGAAGGATCAACCCAATGAACCATCATCAAACCATATGACCTGTACCCACTAAGTCGTAACCATCACTTACTAGACACCTTATGAGTTTGGTCACCTGACCCGTACCCATACCATATGACTCATATAGTAAGTTGATACAAGGACCATGAGATGAAAGCTCAGGAATTTTACAAGGCCAAAACCCAGGGTATTTCAAATTGACACCTCTAATCTCATCATTATACCCAACTACAAAAGAGCATAAATAAACATATTATTGCAATACATAGGGCTAGTCGGACTTGCATCGGTAGATGTACACATAAACACATCAATAATTATTCTCTGGCCTTGCTTGTCATCATAATAACATCATAGTTTTCTCCGGCACTGCGGGGTATCTATGTAATATCATAATATCCTCCGGCCACATCGAGTATTACCATATCATCATAATATCATCTGGATGCCCCAGGAATCATCATATCATCACAATATCCATCGTCCTTACTGGGTATCATCATAATATCATTTGGTCGTACTGGGTATCATCATGTATTTTCTGGCCTTGTTGGGTATCAACATAACATCATAATATCCTTTGGACTTGCTGAGTATTATCATAACATCAATATTCACTATATGCAAATTTATATTATTAATAAATAACAAGCCCCACGAGGGCTAAAGTAAATTAAAATCCCCTTGAGGGCTAAAGTAAATGACAAGCCCCACGAGGGATAAAGTAAATAGATATAAAAGAAAAGCGAAGAAGAGCATACCTCCATAATCCAATATTCATCATCAATGTCACTTTATCAATAGATATATGTATATGTAACATGAATAACATAAACTATCATTGGTTTTTTTCCAAAACTTATATCTTTAATACCAACATCTTTCCTCCCCCTCATACCAAAGAAATAGGTATAAAGATATGTATAAGAAGTGGCAAAAACATTAGCATAAGTAATCATATAAAAAAGTATCATGATTCCAAGCATAATCTATAAAATATATTTACAAATAGTCAATAAGAGTGCCTTCTAGCACCATTAACATCACCGTTTCTAATATCAACAATAATGAAGATTTCCAATATTATTATTAGCATAATTATTAAGCATGATCATAACTTGGGCAATAACATAGTTAATGACCCAAACAATAGCCTAATCAATGGTTTAATCAATAGTATAATTAAGGACTCATCATTACATAATCCATAATCTAGTCATTTAGATTATGGGCATAACCATAAGTGATATCATGAACAATGTCCCATTAATAGCATATTCACTAGCCTACTATTGGACTAAAGATAATTTACCATTAGTATGATCAATAGCTAAAGCATGTCATAATCTATAGCTTGTTTATAGAATGGTCATTAACATCATTTATGGCTTAGGCCATATTATAGTCAAGGGATCATTTAATAGAACATTTATTGGCCCAAACAATGGTTAATCATAATAACAAAATTAATACCTTGACATAAGCTTTATCTAATAAGAATTACAAAGCCATAATCATTTGGTCATCATTCTCAATGTCATTCCACATAACAAACAAACATCAAGAATCATCAATATTGCCTAAAAAGGGAACTCTCCAGTCAATTACTAAGCATAAGGGTTCAAGGTAACTAATCCTTAATCTTGACTTAAGGTGACTCAACTAGCCCACTCCTAAATCCTCAAAATGCATTCTAAGTCAATTTTTACCCCGGACTAGGCTAAGGTATCTAAATCAACTCTTAGATGTATGCAAGCCACCATAAGTTCTAAGATAGATATTCTACTCAAGTACTTTTACTAAGTTCAACAGAACTAAGGCAACTTCCTTTAGTATAAGCAACTAAGGCCAATTTTACTTTGAGTAACTATAGCATTCCACCTAAGGTTGAGTATTCTAAGGCATTCTCATGCTAAATATGAGTAATGAAGTCTTTTCCACCTAAGATAGAGAGAAACAACTCAAGCTTCCCAACTCTAAGATTCACATAGCCTAATTGGTCCAACTAACCCAAGTATTGCATCTCATCAATCCAATACTTAAAACCCATCCCAATATAAAAATATATCACAATTATACTATAACATAGTTCAATCTAATAAGGAGTAAGCCTAGACTACTGTTGAACTAACCCGATACCTTGCATGCAGAATCGATAAGTTGTGTACCGTCTACAATTTTTTGGATGAGTAGACAGATTTTACCCTTTACCTTTTGAGTTACAATATGTTGTATTACTAACCCTTATCTTCATCCCAGTTCACCATTACATTTTGAGTCTCTAGTTATTAGATTATTACTAACCATTACATTAAACTCCAAATTAATATTGTCATTATCTTTTCCATGTTACTACTCCTCTTTTGGAGTAAGTAGAAATAATCTAGGTGGGATCTTAACGTTGGCCACTGCTAAGAAATATATTATAGTGAAGTCAATGCCATGCATTCCATGGGTTTTGGTTTAATTCAAAAATCGCACTTCCCCTACTTAGTCATTCCTCCAGGGTTTCCACAATCCTAGATATGAGTTTTAGCCGCTCATGCTTGTGAAGAAATCAATATCATTCATAATTGAAAGCATATATGAAATCACAGTGATAAGAAGTGTAAAAACCTACAAACGTAACTGAATTAATCAACCAAAGTTAATATAAGAGAATCTAAGATCAAAATTGGATATTGAATCAAAATATGTTTAAGAGTATCAAAAATGCATAACTCCTACTAAAAAACACATAAAGGAGAAAAACGGGTTGGTGGTTACATGTGGTTTGTACCTGCGCTCAGACCCTAGGTACAAGTAGTACCTGCATTTTTGACCCTGGGTGCAGGTAGCAGGAGAAAAGTTCCTGCAAGATTAGCTCTCCGGATTTTGGACTTTTGGCACTTGCTTTGTCTACCTGTGGTCTATAGGTCCTACTTGCAGTCCGTAGATTGACTTAGTAGGTATCGAGAGTCATATTTTCATCTTTTATTCATTTCTCAAACATGCTTTGATCATGATCAAGTTTAAAAGTGTCCCAAACATCCATAATTTCTCCAAAAGGTATCCAAAAACACCCTTTTCCAGCCTTTTCACAAACTTAGCATCCAAAATATGATTTCCTGCAAAACATAACCCAAAAACATCATATCTAACAAAATAACCTAAAAAAATTATATATTTTCCTCGTTTTAAGCGTTAAAAGTGCTATATTTCTATAGCATATCAATACCTTCAACTTAGAATGTTTGCATATCCATAGGCAACAAAACCCAACAAAACAAAAATAAGCATAACAAGGAGAATCTAAGTTATTCAAGCAACCAGTCAACACTTTAAGCTCAAAACACAACACCCCCTCCAATGTCACTTTTCAAAACAACTGTGTATGAACATGAAGCACAACAATGTGACACAATGGGATTAAGGTATGTCAAACAAGCAAATATCTAGCAATATAACTTCAAGTGCCCTCACAACAAAAATGTCCCACTCACTCATATGAAATAATACATGTCAATGCAGGGATGGTCAAGAGACACTCACACTTAGAGGAGAATTTTCAATCAATGCATGTCAAATACCATAGGCTTGCCTTTATTTTCTTTACCTTAGCATTCAGATAGTCAAGTTAAGATCACTATAGGACTTTTTTTTGCTTGTAATGTATGCTTGGGGGCTGGTATGGTACATATGGATATATAAAGTGACTAAGCCTCCTTGGCACTATACTAACTTTGGGGTCTCACTTACTGGCCAATTTCATTTTTATTCCACCCTTATTTCTCCCTTTTTATTCTTTATTGCACATTCAGGTTGGGTGTTCTCTTTTCTTCTTCCTTTTTGCTGTTTTTTCTACCACACCACTCCCTACTAACTTTTTTTATTATTTTACACTTCTTCATACCTATTTTAAACTACACACCCCTATTATAGCCTTCCTCACCTTAGGAATTTCGCTTAAGTTAAGGTGCACAATGTCCAAGGAGGGATAGAGCCAAAATAGGTTCATTGTAATACAAATGGGAAGATGAAAGATGTAACAAGAAAAATAGGCATTCGGTCTTAAAACAAGGATCAAGGGATATCATTCACACATGGAAGGTCATTTAGGCATAGCATGGACTAATTTAAAAACGACCTATAATCCTTTCCTAACCGACTATCTTTCAACCTAGGCAAGACTAACCAGCCAAGTTCTGAATTCAACACACAAAGAGAACTAGGTAGTATCTCACATACACATGACACAGAGTCAATATTACCAACTACTACCTATCTAGTTCCTGTAATTGTTAGCAAATGATTATAATGTCCCTAATACAAATGCCATACCAAAATCTAAAATGTTCATACATATATACATTAACACAGTTCTTAAACACAAAATTTTGGAGGGGTATCAATTTTATCAAATATCCATAAAAACATAACAACTACCCTAAATACTTAAAAATCTTCTAATTACACAAAAACACAACACTATATGAAACAAAACACAATACAACACAAAATTATACTAGACATGTTAGTTCTATAACCATACCGTGGCCGACAGGAAAAGAAGCATGACAATAAAAACCCATAGCGGCATAGTATGCCTACCCCCAACTAAAAACTGCACACTGTCCCCAATGCACTAAAACAAAGTAAAACAGAGGGGAGTGAGAACATACCTGGGATGCACTAGGCATTCGTATACATTGGGTTACCTCCCAAGTAGCACCTAATTTACTGTCGTGGAACAAATCAATTCCCTTGGCTACTCTAACTTTGCTAAGGTCAATTTCAGCACAAACTCTCACTTCTTCTAGATTTCTCATGTAGTGTTTCACTCACTACCCATTCACTTTAAATGGGATGTCACAATCACATCTTATCTCAATAGAACCATATGGGTACACCTTAACCACAATGAATGGTCCAGTCCATCTTAATTTTAGCTTGCCAAGAAATAAAAACAGTCTTTAATTATATAGCAAGACCAAATCATCGGGTTTGAATATCCTCTTCTCAATCTTCTTGTCATGGTGTAACTTTATTTTTTATTTGTATATGGCTGAGATCTCATAAGAATAGAGTTGTAATTCATCCAAATCATTCACCTTACTCAACCTCAAGTTTGCTGCATCACGCCACTCAAAATTTAACCTTTTCAACACCTATAGTGCTTTATGCTCAAGCTCAACCGGTAAGTGTCATGCTTTGCCACACATAAGCTGATATGGAGAGGAACCAATAGGGTTCTTATTGGCTGTTCGATAGGCCCACAATGCATCGTCTAACTTTCTAGACCAGTCAGTCCTATTGGCATTCACAGTCTTTGCCAGTATGGACTTTATCTCTTTATTGGACACTTTCACTTGCCCACTCGTCTGAGTATGGCAAGGTGTCTCCACCTTATGCCTTACACTATATATATATCAACAAGTTCTTTGATAAAGCGGTTGCAGAAGTGTGATCCACCATCACTGATAATTGCACATAGAGTGCCAAATAAAAAAAGATGTTTTTTTTTTAAAAAGGCAGTGACGCTTCTACCTTCATTTTCTGGAAGCACAACTACATCCACCCATTTTGGAACATAGTCAACCACTCTAAAATTTATCTCATAACATAGAAGCTTACAAATAGGCCCATGAAATCAATCCACCATACATCAAACAACTCCAATTCCAGAATAGGTGTCATGGGAAGTTACTAGTGTCATGAAATAATTCCTTGACGTTGACATTTGTCGTAGGCTTTTGAAAAATCATGATCATCCTTGTAAATTAAAGGCCACTAAAACCTACACTGTAGAATTTTTTGGGCTGTCCATGTACCACTATGGTGACCTCCAACTGGTGAAGAATAACAAGCTTCCTAAATTCTCATCATCTCCATCTCTGGAATGCATATATGAATCACACCATCAACGTAGACCCTAAAAAAATAAGGCTCATCCTAAAAGAACTTCCTTACATCATGCATAAATCTCCATCATTGCTAGAAGGATAGATTTTCTAGGACAATATCACTTGACAAAGAGTTGGCAAAATTAGCAAACCAAGGAATCAAATCTTGAGATGCTGCCAACACTCACTCAATAGGAAAAACATCATCTATCTCAAGGTTATCCCTAATTTTCTATATGGTCTCATCCTTAAGTCCTGATAAAGAGTCTGCAACTTGATTTTATTTCGTTTTTTGGGTCTTGACTTTCAAATCAAACTCTTATAGAAAAGGAACTCAATGAATCAATCTGGGTTTGGCATATTTCTTTGACATTAAGTACCTCAAGGTTGCATGGTCAGTGTGCACTATAACCTTAGTCCCAATTAGATAAGACAAAAAATTTTCAAAAGTAAAAACCGCTGCAAGTAGCTCCTGCTCTGTAACTGTGTAATTTTTCTGTACGTGGTTTAAAGCTTTACCGGTGTAGTATATGGGATGCAGTATCTTTTCTCTTCTTTATCCTAGAATAGCTCCTAAGGACACTCCACTCGCATTACATATTACCTCAAAAGGTGCAGACCAGTTAGGATACATAATGATGGGTACCAAAATCCACCTCTCCTTTAGGAGTTTGAAAGCATTGATACAAGTATCATCGAACAAATATTTCACCTCCTTCTATAAAATCTTACATAGAGGACTTGCAATTTTAGAGAAATCCTTGATGAATCTTATATAAAAACCTGCATGACCCAAAAAACTCCGTATGCCTCTGATTGACACTGTCGGTGACAAATTCTCAATTACCTCTATCTTTGCTTTATCCACCTTAATACCATGTTTGTAGATCTTTTGCCCTAGAATGATACCTTCTTTCACCATGAAGTGGTATTTTCCTTAGTTTAGTACCAAGTTGCACTCTTCACATCTATGTAGTGCACTAGCCAAATAGGCTAAATAGTCATCGAATGAGTCCCCAACCACTGAAAAGCCATCTATGAATACTTTAATAGTGTTTTTCACCATGTCGGAGAATATGGACATCATACATCTTTGAAAACTGGCAGGCACATTGCATAGTCTGACGACATTCTCTTGAATGCAAAGGTACCATAGGGGCAAGTAAAGATATTCTTTTCTTGGTATTTGGGAGCAATCATGATTTGATTGTACCCTGAGTACCGGTCATGAAAACAATACCCACCCTGTCTGCTAGTCTGTCTAACATCAGATACATGATTGACATATGGAAGTGGTCTTTTTGTGTCCACTTATTCAGGTTTATGTAGTCTATGCATACTCTAAAAATGATCACTAGATTCATTGGTACTAATTAATTCTTCTCATTCAGGACCATTGTGATCCTTCCTATCTTTGGCACGCATTGAACCGGGACTTGATTATTTTCTTTTTTATTACATCTTGCATAAGAGGATTTAGTTGTCTCTGGTGCTCAGTACTGGGAATGCTTTCCGGCTCAAGATGTATCTTGTGTGTGCATATACCTAGTGGAATCCTTACAATGTATACAATGGTCCACCCAATAGATCTCTTAAACCTTCGTAATACTGATATCAACACTTCCACCTATGCTCCTGCCAAATCTTCCACAATAATTAATGATAGAGTATTGTTGTCCCCCAAGAATGCATACTGCAAATAAGGTAGGAAGTCCTTTAGTTCAAATACCAATGTTTGTTCAATCAATGGTCTTGCAGGAGGTGTGGTTTTGTTTTTCAAGTCAAGATCTAGCTTCTTAGGGGCATATTTGTAAGAATTTATGTCATGCAGTGCCTAAACCAGCTCATCATATTCATCTATCCCTTCACTCTCAAAGTTCATGATCATTACTTCTAATTCTTTTACCCCTAATCTCTCCTTAATAGGCACATCAACTGCAACCATATTATCATCTACTGTATCAATCACTGTTACCACTTTCATATCATCGGGCTGCTAAACTCTCATGCTTATATTCAATACTATTTTCCTATCATTCCATTTGAAAGTAATCTCTTATAGGTCCATATCAATCAACACCCAGCCAATAGATAAGAAAGGTCCGCCCAAGATAATAGGAGAGTGGGCATCCACTTTATAGTCTAAAATTATAAAATCTATTAGGTAGGTGAATGATGCCACCTTTACTTCAATATTGCACACAATACCCACTGTCTTCTTTATAGATAAATAAGCCAACAACAACCTTAAAGACGTAGGCTTGATTTTACCTAACCTCAATACCTTGTATATCACCAATGGCATTACGTTTATTTCAACTCTCATATCATATAGAGTGTGATTAATCTCATAAGGCCCAATAGAACATGGAATGTTGACTGCATCAGGGTCTTCCTTTTTTTCTACTAAATGTTCATGAAAATCTACACTAAAATGCTGCACTATATCTTGGAGATCTCCATCTACAAAGTCATCCTCATCATCACTCCGAAAATCATCATCACTACAAGTAAACTTCTCAAATTCAGCTTAAGGTAGCTCATAAGAAACAATATTTTCTTTATTTAGCGCATTAGTAGCAGGAAAAAAGTGCTCATCAAGTGGGAAATCACTCTTCATGTTAATAGCCAGAAAAACAACCAATGTTGGAGGATTTGACACATTGTCTCTATGAAGTGCTCCGGATTGTCTCTAAGCTAAAGTAACATAGATTTTCCCATATTATTGCTCCAACTGCTTGATAGAATTTGCATGTGACTAAAACTTTTGGGACAATCTTGAAACATCAAGCTTGAGTTATTTAAGGCAAGTCTCTTGGTTCTCTTGACCTTTTATCAACTTAGCCAATATTTCTTCTATTCTCAATTCCACATCTCGTCTGCCAGGTGGAACATATTTGTCTCAATCATCGTAGTTCTGACCTTGATTCCTTTTCCCTTGGGCTCAAAAACTCACCAAATGATGATCCACATACTTTGCTTCCTCTTTTAACTCAGACTCGTACACCCTAGAAGTTGTACCTTGCACCCCTACTGCATTAACCTTTCTAGAATTTATTATTGCAAATTACTTGGCCAACTCACCAATGTCTATCCTTAATAGTGAAATATCCTACGCTACAATATCCTTAGCTACTCTTCGTTCACCAAAAGCTCCAAGGGAATAAATGTCAGAACCTTCCTCAACCTCCAGAGTTTCCTATACTCGGTTAGTTAATGAGATCCATCCATAAGACTCTAAGACTTTGATAACACTCAAATTACACTCTTGAATGGGTGTAAGTGATCATTGTCAATATAAAACCCAACTAGGTTGGGGTCGAATCACATAGGGAATAAGGTGTGAACTCAAGTTGTTTACGATTTAATTCACTGGTAGTTTACTGTTTCCTGAAATGGGGTTTAAGTTTTGTAGATAATTGATTGTCACTTTGAATTTGATATTTGTAACCAATATTTTATGAAATAACTAGGATTATGTTCACTAGGGTTTATGGTACATGACATATGCTAAAATTTACTCAAGACTCTCACGGTGGTTAGGATCACAAAATATCTTTATCTATGATATGCTCAAATGTCTCTCGACCTATTCAAGCGTCTAATTTCCTAATCCTCTCAGACTTAGGGAATCTCTATGCACTGTCCAGATATTACCTCAGATTGATCAACCTTGTTACAACGCTGATTATTAAATGAAGTCTTTTCGAGTCCCTGTTGATAATTCACATCCTACTATTTATGATTTCTTTCTCAAGCAAACCAAAGTAGGTATACCTACTGTTTACAACCAACAGACGTAAATTATAATCTCAGAATTACCAAGAAATCCTGACACCTATTAAATCTTGAGTATTTAACACCTTATCTAACCTAACCCTAGATTCCATGATCCAGGTTACAGGTGTTTAGCCACTCATAATGCAAGAAACAATTATGCAAATTGAATTCATAACTGAAAGGATTAACTTACAATGATGAAGAAAATCAAAAGTATACTTTGAATTGAATCACAAGGCAAAGCTCCAAAATATTGGTCTTAGAGAGAGAGAGAGAGAAAGAGAGAGAAATTGTATCTTCTATCTTGTGAGATATGTCAATCGATAATAGAAAACCCTCAAACAAGGCTTTAAATAGTTAAACCTAAAATAAGGAAATAAAATTAAAGTTTCAGATTTTTCTTGGAATAGATGACGGCGACCGTGATGGCCTATCAGGAATTTGACGTCCTATCACGAACGTCGTCAGATTCTCTTTAAGCTTGGCTTTTGTTGTCTTAGGCTGACGGAGACAATGACATCCTATCAGGAGTCTAACGGCGCATCATGGATGTTGTCAGCTCCTCTTTCATTTTGACAATTTCTGCCTAAGGTTGACGGTAATACTGACGCCTTATCACAACTATAACCCCTTATCATGACATATCACAACTATAACGCCTTATCACGATATGCCATCACAACATTATAGAAAATCTCATTCTCTTGTTAAGGTTAATGGAATCCTTGACAGCCTATCACCAGGCTGACGGTGTGTCATTGATGTCGTCAGCCACCCTTTGTTCTTTATTTGCTTCCGATTTCATGTTTTTTGCTTCCTTTATTTTTGGTTCCCCTTCTTCTCTACTTTTACTGCAAAATCAAAGTAAACTAATCAAAACCGACTATAGTTGCTCAAGACTTTGCAATTATTTAGTGTTAAAAGCTTTAAATGTGTTAGCATACATATCAGCCTTCTTCCATCGAAATCTCATGAAGGGTCATTTGGAGATAGTGTCTGCTATTGCTTAGGAACTGATAGTCAGGACTCTATAGAATATCTCCAAGAAGTTTGTCCCTGAAATTCGGTGGTTGGGAACCATACTAAGCTTCTTCTTGAACCTGAAACATGCCTTATACATAGATTCTAACTGTATCTATCTTAATTTATAAATATTGCCCTTGAGATGCAACTCCCTAGATGGAGGAAAGAACCTGTTCAAGAATAGTCTGCGTAACTCGCATTATGTAGTGATAGACCCTCTTGGAAGCTCCCCTAGCCATAAAGATGCTTCTTCTGTAAGCGAGAAGGAAAACAACCTTAGTCTTAACTCCTCCTGATCTACCCAGGTATAGTATATGAAGTGAAAATCCCATTAAAATTTTCCAAATGCAAGTTTGCGTCGTCTATAGGCAACCTTGAAAACACGCCCTTCAAGTATAAGATCTGAATCATAGCACTAGAAATGTTGAACTTGACATCAGAGGAAAAATGAGAGGAATGATAGCTCCAGTCTCTGCCGGCTCAACGTATCCCAGATCCTCTTCATCATCTTCATACGACTGAACATACTGATATGCTGGGTTCACTTAAGGTCGGCATCCTCTGACTCTGTTCTGGTTTCTATCAAGTATTGCTTGGCGGTCTGTTGCTTGTCTCTGCTCAGATAACTCTGCCTCCTGAGTTATGCATTGAGCTTCTTTTGTTACCTTCTCTCATTTTTAGATTGAGCTAAAATCTTACCAATCTGTCGATCGATAAAGTCTTGAACTCCTTCAGGAGGAGGGGGAGGCAAATCATCTCTTTTCGACTCTGACATCCTACTAGGTATTTATAGGATCCTCTTTGAATTTGGATTCAGTAGTAGTAAGTGTTGCCTCTACTCCGTGTGCTAGGCATACACTGGTGTATGCCTTACTATGAAAAAAAGAAAAACCCAAAGACTGCAACACCTTCAATTTACAAATCAACACCGCATTCCCCAGCAATGGCGCCAAAATTTTGGTATCTCAAAAATTTTAAAATTTTGATGTTCAATTATACTTTAGTGGTCTCGCACAGGACAAGTTGGAATCTCAAAAATTTTGATGACGTCCAAACAACACCTTCTCTCAGATGATGATAGGGTTGCTGTCAAATTATAATAACCTAAGAAAGGTTGCGGTCGAATCCCAAGGGTACAAATAGAATTGCAGATCTCAGCAGTTGTAGTCAATGGGTAGAACAAGAAAAGTAAATATTTTTTTTGTGTATTAATCTAGCAAGTAACTATATCAACTTAGTTGTAATCAGTGTAGGTGAACACTAGGATTGCATTCCCCATGGCTTCTCAACTCCATAGGATTATCGTGCTTTGCTGAACCAACCCAATACCTTGCATGCAAAATCGATAAGTTATGTACCTTCTACATTATTTTGGACGAGCAAAAAGATTTCACCCTTTACCTTTTGAGTCTCAGGATGTATCTTTACTAACCCTTATCTTGATCCCAGTTAACTATTACCTTTTGAGTCTCTAGTTATTAGATGAAATCTAACCATCTTACTAAGATAGAACCTAGAAGCGTGGATTGACATCTAAACTCCAAATTACTGTTGTCTTTATCTTTTCCTAGTCACCACTCCTCTTTTTAAGTAAGTATCAATATGTATGTGGCATCGTAATGTGTGCACCCATTAATAAAACTATTATAAGAAAGATAAAGCAATTCATGAATAGGTATGCATTTAATTCAACAATTGTACTTTCCCTACTTTGTCAATCCACCAAGGTTTCCACAACCCTAGTTATGGGTTTTAGCCGCCTATGCTTGTGAAGAAATCAATATCATTCACAATTGAAATTAGAGATGAAATCACACTGATAAGTGTAAAAACCCACAACCGTAACTGAACTAATGAACCAAAGTCAATACAAGAGACTCCCAGGATCAAACTCAGATCATGGAATCAAAATATGTTTGTGAGTATCAAAAGTGCGTAACTCCTACTAAAAAGTACATAAAGGGTATTTATATTACAAGAGGAAACCCTAAAACCAAAGCCCCAACGAAATAGGAGAAAACTGGGTTGGTGGCCACATATGGTCTGTACCCGTAGCCGACCTTGAGCGCAAGTAGTACCTGGAGTCCTGACACTGGGCACAGGTACAGGGCACAGGTTGCGGAAGGATAAATCCTTCAAGTTTATCTCCCGAGATTTTGAACTTTTGGTACTTGCTTTGTCTACATGTGGTCCGTAGGTTCTATGTGCGGTCCTCATGTTGACTTGGTAAGTGATGGGAGTCATCTTTTTAGATCTTCTTCTATTCTCGAACATTCTTTAATCACGAACAAACTGAAAAGTGTCCCAAATATCCATAATTTCTCCAAAAAGTAGCAAAAAACATTTTTTCACCTTTTTCACGAACTTAGCATCCAAAACATGATTTTCTGCAAAACATACCCAAAAAGCATCATATCTAATAAAATAACCTTAGAAACCTGCATATTTACTCATTTTAAGCATAAAAAATGCTATATTTCTATAACACATCAACACCCTCAACTTAGAATGGTTGCATGTCCCCAGGCAACAAAACACAACAAAAATTAAAACAACACTTAACTAGGAAATTCTATGCTATTCAAGGCTGTCAATCAAAACTTTAAAACACAAATTTCAACATCCCTCTCCTATCCCACTTTTCAAAACCAACTGTGTATGAATGTGAAGCACAATAATGTGACACAATAGGATCAAGGTATGGAAATTACATTAGTAATAGAAAAACACTCACATGTTCAAGTTACACTATCCGAAACAAGAAGTAGTTAGCAATATGACTCAAGTACCCTCACAACAAGGATGTCCCACTCACTCATATGAAATAACTCATGTTAATGTAGGGACGGTCACAAGACACTCACACTTTGAAGAGAAGTTCCAAGTAATGCATGTCAAATATCATAGGCTTCTCCTTATTTTCGTTACCTTAGCATTAAGATAGTTAAGTTGGGATCATTATAGGATTATTTTCATCTTGTAATGTAGGCTTGGAGGTTGGTATGGTACATATGGATATATCAAGTGACTAAGCCTCCTTGACACTACACTAACCTTGGAGTCTCACTTACTAGCCAATTTCCTTTTATTCCACCCTTATTTCTCGCTTTTTATTCTTTATTGCGCATTCAGGTTGGGTGTGGTCTTGTATTCTTTCTTTTTCTCTTTTTTTCACAATTTTTCCTTTCTTTATTACCACACCCATCCCTACTAACTTTTCCCCTTACTTTACCTTTCTACATACCCATTTTACACTATACACCCCTATGATAGCCACTTTCTACTTAGGCATTTTGCCTGAATTAAGGTGCATAATGTCCAAGGAGGACCAGGGCCAAAACAGGTTCATTGTAATATAAATGGGAAGGTGAATGGTGAAAAAAGAAAAATAGGATACAAGGCTCAAAACAGGGATCGAGGGATATAATTCACACATGGAAGGTCATTTAGGTTAAAAGTGGACTTAAATAAAAAATAACCCATGATCCTTTCCTAACCGGCTATCCTTCAACCTAGGCAAGACTAACCATGCAAGTTCTGAATTCAACACACAAAGGGAACTAGGTAGTACCTCACACACACATGATACAGAGTCAAAATTACCAACTACTACCTATCTAATTCATGCAATTGTTAGCAAGTGATTATCATTCCCCTAATACTAATGCCACAACAAGATCCATAAAGTTCACACATATATACATTCACAAAGTTCTAAAACACAAATTTTTGGAGGGCTATCAAAAATCAATCAAAATATGACTACTGTCCTAAATACTTAAAAATCTCCTAATTACACAAAAACACAACACAATACAAAGAAAAACACAATACGACACAAAATTATCCTTGACATGCTAGTTTTATCACCATATCATGGCCGACGAGAAAAGAAGCACAACAACAAAAACCCAAAGTGGCATAGTATGCCCACCCCAACTAAAAATTGCACATTTTTCTCAATACACTAAATCAATGTAAAACTGAGGGAAGTGGGAACATACCTGGAAGTAGGAGTTGAAGGTACACCCACCGACTCTGAGGTTGAACCCAGATATAGTGATCATACATAACGTAAAAGCTATAGTGGATGGACGAGTAGGCTCTGAAGGTACACTTATCGGCTCAACCCAAGGATAAAGAAGAAGTAGCTGGTGTCCCCTCGCCCTGCGTACTAGATTATGGAGGATCTCTTTGCTCCCTATCTCCTTATCAATACTAACACCCACATCACCATGATGTGCCTTATTAGGCTCTGTGGAAACATCTGGGCTCTAAAATCGGTCCCATGGTATTGCTGCCTACAGTCTCGATCTCCTAGAAGTACCTGGATGTTCCAGATCCTTAATAGTCTTTGTCTACGCAGTCGCCGTTGCAAGGACCCTCTTGTCTACTCCTGGGATCTTAGGCACACCTGCCTCATCACACATCCTCTGAATCTTGCAGAGGAATGGCAAATTAGTCAAGAATAGTAGATTAGTCAACTCCCCAAATGCTCTATAATGTAATACCTGTGGATGGCAGCAAAATCAACACCATAACCAGCCATCATACAAACAACAAGTGCTACTCCCTCCCACGTCAATGTATCATTCAAAGCAGTGGGTATTATTCGGTATCTAATCAACAACCACCAAAACTTGGCCTCAAATGTCAATAGGCCATTATCAATTATATAATTCCCCTTAATCCATGGAGTCGCATCATCCAGAGGTGAAATAAAATTGGCTATCCACATAGCTATCTGCACTTTTTCTTATCGGTGCTCATCCTTTCAAAAGATATGTCAATCATGTGTGACCCTCAATCTGTTGTCATACTAAGCTACAGATGTAGAAGAGATATAATCTAGGCTGAAGATAACTTTGTGGATAGTCTCTGTCAAAATGTCAACTCTGACCCCTCTCACCAATGTATGATTAAACTGTGGCTACCCAAACCGTACCAGGCCTGGATTTCTGTGCATAGGAATGACCACCGTAGCTTTGTAGGATGTATAAAATTCCCGTACAATAGTTAGACTATAGGAATCGAGTGGCCTAGTCATCCACTCTAGCTGATATCTATCAAATTCTACCTGTAACTGGGGTACACAATCTAGCCCTAATAGGTCAATCCATCGCTCTTTATAAATGCATCTGGTAGGCCTGTGGTGTAGTATCTCCCACATCCCTTCCACACACCACCTCTGATGTCCCTTCTCGGGAGGTACATTTGAGGCATGTACAAGAGCGGGACTCTATTGTACTAGGATACCTCTGACTTCTGTACCTAAGTAGCGGTACCCTCCTCAGATGAGGCACCACGGATAGCTCCTCCTGCTCTACCTCATTAGATGAATCCTGGGACCCCGCCTCAGACTAGGGGTCCTGAGCAACAACCTGTGGAGTAGACTCATGAATCTGTCTCCTCATCCTCCTCCTCATCAAGTGGAAGAGTGTCTAGGGGTGATATCCTTGCTGAGTTCATCTGTGGCCGGGCTAAAACTATCTGGGCATCCTGGCGTGTCTGTCCTCTCCTCACTCTGCATGTCACCCCTACTACAGTGTCTCTATATCACTGCCTCGAGTACTCTTCCACCAAATTACTAGGCTCGGGAGACTCTGCCCGTCTCCTAGAGGTAACGACCTTCATTTTCTTCACCACTTTAGGTGCCATTTGTACCTGTAAAACCAGTTGTTAGTTTCCAACAAAAGTGAGGGATAACAAAAGTTGAAGAAAAACTCAGAATTCAACAAGTTTGAATTTTTCTTCAATTTTCACACCCCTATGACCTATTTGAAATCCCAACAAGTCCAACGTACACATGCCTATCATAAATTACAACTTTTAAAGGAAATAAACATGCTCATCTACTGGTATCACTTAAATTCATTCAAGTTCAACTTCTGGTTGGGGCCTACTTTAGATTTTTCTTCAAAGCAAGGCCCTACCTAATGATTTTAGGTTACTTAAAGGATCCTATATACAAGCATGATAGATTCTCTATATTTTGCAATGGAATATACATATCAACTTGTTTAAACAATAAATAAATCAATACATAACAATTAAGAGCTGAGAAAGTTACCTTTTTTATGAAGAACCGAAAGTGAATAATGAAGAACTCAAGAAAAATCAAAGTTGGAACTTGGTTTTAGTGTGTTGGGACAAGTTAGTATCTCAGGTAAGTATCAATTTAGCCTTTACTTATGGGGGTTAGGTTGTGTTTTAATAGGAGATCAATTTACTTATTAATCAGCTTTCACATTATAGGAAACTTTCACAAATAGGTATCTATTCAATTCAACAACCGCACTTTCCTTACTTCGTCAATCCTCCAGGGTTTCCACAACCCTAGCTATGGGTTTTAGCTGCTTTTGCTTGTGAAGAAATCAATATCATTCATAATTGAAATCATAGATGAAATCACAATGATAAGAAGTGTAAAAACCCACGACCACAACTGAATTAATCAACTGAAGTTAATACAAGAGAATTCCAAGTTCAAAATTAGATCTTGGAATAAAAATATGTTTGAGAGTATCAAAAGTGCATAACTCCTACTAAAAAACACATAAAGGGTATTTATTGTACATGAACAAACCCTAAAATCAAAGCCCGAATGAAATAGGAGAAAAATGGGTTGCTGGATAAATGTGGACTATACCTGTGCTCAGACCTTAGGCGCAGGTAGTACCTGTGATCCTGACACTAGGCGCATGTACAGGGTAAAGGTAGTGGGTGGAAAATTCTTGCAAGTTTAGTTCTCGGGATTTTGGACTTCTCGCACTTACTTTCCCTACCTGCGGTCGTAGCTTCTACTTGCAGTCTGTAGGTTGACTCAGTAGGTGCCGAGTGTCATCTTTCAATCTTTTCTTCAATTCTCGAACATGCTTTGATCATAATCAAGTCAAAAAGTGTCCCAAACATCCATAATTGCTCCAAAAAGTAGAAAAAACACTTTTCTTCACCTTTTCACTTAACATCCAAAATATGATTTTCTGCAAAACATATGCAAAAAGCATCATATCTAACAAAGTAACCTCAGAAACATGCATATTTTCCTCATTTTAAGCGTCGAAAGTGCTATATTTCTATAGCACATCACCTACCTAAAATCCAAAGGTTGCTCAAGAATCTTATAAACCATCGTTTTTCCCTTTCGAGAAGCTTCTTCAAGGTGCCAAGCTATCAAAAACACAATCTACAAATCTTTACGAGAACATTGATACCCATATTACACCATTGTGCTTCGGGTCTAAAAACAACACCAAAAACCCCAAGTTGTTCCCACTCATAAAAAAACACATTTTTGAGGTCAACCCAATGATCATACACCATTAGGGAATCATAACCTTTAACAAATAGGTGAAAACCAAGCTTATTTTGGCTAAAATCAAGCCCTTAAGCTATCTGGGCTTTTGGTCAAATAATCAAGAAATTCAAATATGAAATAGAAGGATTCATACCTCAAATCCATTGTTAATCATGAGAATATATGTTAATAAAGATTAAAAGTTGTACCCCAAGACTCAATTTAAGGTTGGCACACCATTTTAGGGTTCCTTGGTCTCAATGATGAGTGAAAGTGTCCAAAAATTTGACCCAAGGGTCCCTTTTATAACCACCATAGGAAATCAGGTGTGGTGATCTCCATCCATGGATAGAGATCACGACCCCTCTTATGGAAATCTCCATAGGGCGATTATGATGCCCCTTTGTGAGATCACGTACTTCTCAGTACCAACAACTTGGGAAATTTCCAAGTTTTTCAATGATGCCTCAGGTTTCATACTGAATCCGATATAAGCAAATGAACTATGTGACCAAACTAATTTCGATGTTCTGGACGCGATGGAGGAGTTGGATTTTCCATCCGAGGTTGTTTCAACCAAATATAGGTCCCACACCTAAATTTTTAATTTTGTAACGAATAGGTCAAAATAAGCTTGGGTGCATTGGGACCCAAACCAAAGGTCTACCTAGCCTAAAATCAATATTTCAGAGCTACTGGTATAACCGGAATTCACATTCGAGATCATTTTACTGAAGTTTCCACCTGGTATCCATTTGGAACCCACAAAGACTTCTAAATAGGGAAGTGGCTCTAACACCAAATGAACTACCCGATAACCGAACTATCAATTCCAGCAAGTCATAAATGACTTCAGGTTCTATGGAAATAATCTAATAGAAAAAATAAACGGGAACACAGAAAATGACCCAGAGGGTCATTATAGTATCGACTACTAAGGAACTTTCATCCCCAAAAGTTAAGAACTAGGATAAACCCGAAGTCTCGAATAGGTGAGGATACTGGGCCCACATCTTGTTCTTAATCTCCCAAGTGGCCTCTTCTACTGGGCGGTGCCTCCACTGAACCTTAACTACAGGACTCTCCCTGGTATGGAACTATTTTACATCACTAGCCAAAATAAGCACAGGTTCCTCCACTAAGGTTAAATGCTCACCTAACTGGACTCCCCTATCTAACCACATAGGAAGGATCAGGACTAAATCGCCGCAACATAAAGACATGAACACTGGATGAACAACAACAAAATCTAAAGGTAAATCTAACTCATAAGCTACCTCACCAACTGCGCAAAGAATGTAAAAGGGTCCAATATGTCTCTAACTAAGCTTACCCTTCCTCCCAATCCTCATTACACCTTCCATAAGATAAAGAGGAAGGAACACACGATTATTAACTCTAAATCTCAAGGAACGATGGCTATGATTTATATAGGCCTTCTGCCTACTCTGAGTCACTCTCAACCTATCTTGAATCACCCTGACTTTAGCCAATGAGTCCTAAAGCAAATTCATACCATGAGATCAACCTCAAAAGTCACAAACCATCCCAGCGAAAAACAACATCTCCTACCATACAAAGCCTTAAATCTATCTTAGAAAACACAGTTGCACCTTGAAGCTGAGAATTTAGCTCCTTAAGCTCGATAGGAGCCATATGGTAAGGTGCCACAAAAATAGGTCGGGTGCTAGGCTTGAGGTCAATAGCCAACTCATTCTCACAGACAGAGGAATACCGGGCAGGTCGGTAGGGAACACATCAGGAAACTCACAAACAATAGGAATAGAGTTATGAGACAGACTCTCAACACTAGCATAAAAAACATAAGAAAGATAAGACTCGCTACCCCTGGAGGTAAGTCTCCTAGCATGAACATAAGATATAATCCTCATTGGATTGAGACTAACCGCTCTCTACCACATGCTTAGGGTACATCGGCCATGGATAAGTTAACGATCTGGGCTAAATGGTCCATGATTGCTTGATAGTGGGATAATCAGTCCATGCTCAGAATCACATCACAATCCAGCATATCCAGAATAATAATATCGGCATAAGTGTCAATATCACTAACAGTCACAACACATGATCAGAATACTCAATCGACTAATAAAGAACCATCCATGGGAGTAGATACGTGCAATATCATAGATAATAAATCAGTAAACAACACCAACCATGGTGCATAAAAACTAGATATATAAGAATAAGTGGATCCCAGATCAAACCATGCAAGGGTCGATTGGAAGAATATCAAAATCACACCTATAAATACAGTATCCAAAGTCTAAGCCTCAGGTATATCAGGTGCTGCATAAAACTAACCATGTCTGTGACCTGGATGGGTACCCGACTGAACTCCCATCCTGCCTATTTAAGAACCTCTATGAGTACTCCAAAAACTACACCTACGACCATAAGAACCATCTCTAACTGAGGGGTGAACTGATCTAATAGGGAAACACTCTAAGCTAAACTAACCATCACCCCACGACTAAGGTAATCCTATAAATAGTGATAGAAAATCCACTAGTAAATCAAGAAATCTGAGTAGGACCAGAACCAATAGATTTGGCTGACCCCAAATGACCACCATATCTAGATAGAACAAAAAATTAAGGACTGACCATTGACCTTACTAGGGAAATATCTAGCACTAGACTAACCTTCGTCAGTAATCTTAAGAGCTACCTTAACAGGCCGACTTGGCTAACTCTGAAGCTAAAAGGATGGATGCGAAGGATATCCACTCTAAGAACTGTCATAACTTGATTGAGAACTATGACGACTCCCTCTAAGTATGCCTTGAAACTTAGGCCTTATATTAAGGCCCTCATAATACATCTCCTCCATCACTCTAGTATGCTCTAAAACCTTAGCAAAAGACCTACCCATAATGACCAAACTCTGAGTAGGCATACAAATAAAAATCCTCAACCATCTAACAAAGCAGTGAAACCTCTCATACACAACAACTGTAATGGAGCCCTACTCCAATTTGGAGATTTGATCTCTCAATTGATCTCTAAGGCTGCGTGACATATACTTCTCTAAGATATCTTGGAGAACTGAGTCCATGACAAAGGAAGAAGATCCAGCTGGTCTAGATCCATAAAGCCTCTCCCCCAATAATGAGCAGACAAGTCCAAATGAAATATGGTTTAATCCATACCACGAGTCTCAACAATCCCTAAACCACGAATCCTATACTTACAAGCAGTTAGGAACTCATATGCCTCCTTTCTAGGAAAACAAAAAAATCTCGACAGGGCTAACCTCAAAATCTGCCCAATATCTTCTGCTCCTCAAAAGATAGCTGGTTGGGAAACCACTAGCTTGGCAACCACTGGCTGGGAACTACCGACTGAGCAACTACCAATGTAGGAGGAATCTCAACTCGGGGAGCCGCAGCTACAAGTTGCTCCCCTACCTCACTACCTTATTGATTTGCAGACTATGCACCATCAGACGACACACCACCAATAATACTCAACAACTGAACCAATGCATCTCTGAGAACTGCTAAAAAATGAACCTTGGAGAAGTTTGGGGTGTTTCTCGGCCCACCGCTGGATGTGACGGAAGAATTATGACTCATGCACACAAATAGGTTTGGGAAAGGAGACCTATCTTGGCCTCTAGCTGGGGATACATCTCTAGGATCTCCACGACCTCTAGGTCATCCTTTCAACAATAGGAGTAGGATCCCTGGGCTCAGTCTTGGGACTCTCATCTCATGTAGGGGTAGCATGTGCCGTGGCCTTCTATAGAAGAGTAAAGTCAAAAGAATATTCTATAAACTAACTCAGACTCTTGGCACTAATTGAGTGAAAAAAGTGAAGGACTTCTAAGAATGTCCCATAACCTCCCAAAGATAGGAAGAAAACATCAACGTTTTAATTCACAAGACTCTACCAAACACTTGCTCTTGTACCAACAATACCGGTAAAACCTTGGCTCTGATACCAATTTTTCATGACCTAATTTATGGGTCATGATAGAACCTACCACAACCCGCCAGTAGGGAAGCTAATACCCTAACCCAGAGCTAACACACTGGGTTATTTTGATAAGAAAGGCCCAACATAGGCAAAATTCAAGGGCATCCATTATGAACATAAGGGGTGCTAAATAAAATAAACAGTCAACAAGATACCAATCCCAAAAACTAGTAGAGTTAGTATAAGAGCAACTAATAGTATTAATACAACTCCAAGACTCGGATAGTCAATATATCTATCTCAAATACTAAAGACTGAATATAAGAGATGAAAGTAAATCAGGTGACTCGAACTCTAAGAGCTCACCCTATCTCTGGGAATCAATTACCGCATGGACCACGATCAATGATAATAGCTAATACTTAAATCTACACCAAAATGTACAAAAGTGTAGAACGAGTACCCAAATAATGGGTACTCAGTAGGCATTATTGGCCAACTGAGCTAAATCATGATATAAGAATGATAAAATGCAAGATAATCATAACTAACTCAAGGTATAGAATTGAAACTGAATCATCTTCATCACCACTGTATATAATAAGTAAACAAATCAGAATAAAAGTGTAACATAATCAACACATGGCACTATCGCTGGACATAATAAGAATTAAATATCAAAATAATAATATAACATAAGGCATCGACGCATGCTAATATCACTGTACATAATAAGTATTAAATATTGAAATAACAATATAACATAAGGCATCAACGCATGCCAATACTGTCACGACCCGAATCGGGGCCCTGGCCGTAACGAGCATTCTAAACTATGAAGGCCTGAAACACCCCTATCTACCTATCTGGTAATTATGCACATAATTCATATGATAATAAGATATGCAGAAGATTCAAAATATTATGGAAAACATAGTCATAAATCAAATGAAATCAACAAAGGGGAAATAATGCCCCTCAACATATATCGACATCTGAACAACCGTCTACGAAGTCTCTAATACATGACTGAAACAAATTACTGTCTAAAAACTGGGACAAGGTCCCCAGTAGACCAAAAACTACTAAATGATAAATAAACTGACAGACATCAGGCCTTCCAAAATATAGAAGGCTCACCACTTGATTCTGCAAATCTGTTGGAAAAGATCTACTAGTTATCTGGACCTCTAAACTATGCCTCCAAACCTGGGAGGGAAGGGGGTCAATACAAAGTACTGGTACATAGAGAAATAAAAAACAAAATATAATATTTTTTTTCAAATATAGGTGAGAGCCATTATAAAGCAGTTTCATATCAAATCATTTGAAAACACATGGGCATAATGTAATATTTTTCAACAACAATGTAATGCAACTGAGCAAGGAGGAATACCATACATATAATATTTACACCAACTGCCAAATCTCGGTTGCCACTGAGATTAGAGTATAAGTGAGGGGAAGACACACAAGATCACACAGTAGGGTGTCTCGACCCAATAAAGTATAGTAGTGCCCAAGATCACTTAGCCTGGGCTCCTAACCATAGTCCCAATTTGGGAATGACATAAAGTCAAGTACACAAGATCACTTAGCCTGGTACCAAATCCCCATGTCGGAAAACACGGTTTCCAGCGATGAGCCCTTACACTCAAACACCTTCTTCGAGCATCCACCTATCTCATGTAAAATCAATGCATCAAACTCTATTTAATTCAATTACATATATTATTTTGTAGGGTATCGTCATACCCGACTTGCAAGCCATCAATATCACATCATTCTTTCATGCAACCATTATATTCATCATATTTCAACATAACAACCCTCTCATTTCAAGTCAAAAATCATAACCATTTTTAAAATATTTCATGACATGCTTGTCAAGATGATTTCAAACAATTCACATCATATGAGGATTTAATACAAAATTATATCAAGAGAGAGATTTTCATATAATTCATGCTCTCAAGTTAACATGTTTTTGAAATACATGCATATACGTATATCATATATCAAATCACTTCGGGAATGGGCCTAAAGACCAAATCAAAATCATAAAACGTTTAAAACATAATCATATTCGTAATTTCAAAACCCCCATTTTGAAAACATGAATTTTTAATCCCATGAGATTTTTTAAGATAACCCCACGTACCTCTATATGCGAAGATGATAGGTGCTTCTTGAAGCCTACGTTCTGGGGATTCCAAATACGCAATTAGTTTTAAAAACCCACGGTTGAATCTTGAGTTGCTTGGATTTTTATTTTAAAACCCTAAGGAGAGTTCTTGAGCAATTTTGATGAATGAAGGTGTATTTTGGGGTATTTGGGGACTGAATTTTGTGTTTATGGCTAAATAAGGGTGGGAAAATGACCATTTTGCCCCAAAAATGGAGTGTTTAAGTCACTTGAGTAATAATATATGCGGCGCACACCTTATCGCATAATATAGGTTGTGCGGCGCACTCTTTATCGCACATATTAGGTTGTGCGTCGGACACCTTATGGCATAAGTTAGGGTGTGCGTCGCACACCTTATGCTGCTCGACACACTCCACTTTGCAAAGCCATAACTTTTTCCTCGGGTGTCGAATTTTTGCGAAATTGGTATCGTTGGAAAGATAATTCGAATACCTTTCATTTGATATATAGTAGGAAATCTAATTAAATATATTCAAAGAGTAATGGTCGATTGAATTTGACCTAAGTTTCAATGCTCACTAAAATTCGAACGATAGAAAAACTTTCAACTTGTCCTTGAGCTTGGGGACCTCTATGATCTCAATTCATGCTCAAATAGGTTTCCATACTACATAATTTATTAACACACTAAACTTACATTGGATTTATGGCTTTTGGAACCTCTACGTGAAGGAATGATGATTTTCGTTCTCGTCCGAAATGCGTGGTGTTACATTATCTCCCCCTTGGGATCATTCGTCCCCGAATGATGGGTAGGAACTTGTTGAATCTTAAAGGTATGGAATAATGCGTACATGATGTGCCTTCTAAGAAAGGACATAACTGATCTGAAATATTTAAACTTCTATAATGAAACTGAATTCTGAGCTGACTTGACTTTTCTTGCTTCAAGAAGTTGATTCGTGCTGAAAATTTAGGATTCCCTTGAAATATTCATGATCCAATCATACATATTAAAATTAGGAAGTGATAACTTATGCAAGTACGAATCATAAGACATCAAGACTTAGATCATACAAGGGTATTACACTATCTGAGCTGAAATACTTGAAAAATTTTGAGATTATACACTGAACTCTTATGCACCGAGTCATGAATAGATAGCTGAATCTGAAACATGATGCTTGGAATGAACTGAACTCATAATTTGTATGGATGGAATAGATTATCTCTTGGGAATGTCCATACGCATGAGACTTCGAATAGTAGGACTGGGTGAAAAGGTGGAAAAACCATAGTAACTTGTCTGCCCGACTGTTAAACTGAATTACAGACTGAATTATACTAGACACTTATACTTAACTGGAGTATCTCTTCAACACTCTCTCTAAAGAAGTTCTAGCAGTAATAGGAAGCCATGAATCTTGGGTATGGATTACATAAGACATCCAACTGAGGGAAATAACAACATTTACACTACTCTGCAGACTAGAATATAGACATATAACTCATAAATTAGGATAGAATTTCCAGGTCTTAGTCAATGCGACTTCTTACTTTAAAGATTAACACACTCCTCGAATACTCCCTTAACTGTACTATTACCCATAGATACCACATTCATTCGATCCAACTTATTTGTTCTCGTATTTGCATTTATAAATCTTTCTACTAATGTCTATAGTAACTTAAATCCTCTTCACCGTGATCAGGCCTAACTCCAACTCACAAAATACTACATGCCACTCCACGATACACGTCTAAACCATAAGATTCCACCTTCTATATCTCTTAAAAGATCACACCCTAAGCCTATCATGCCTTACCACTTCAATGGCTAACTCTGAACTATTACTACGAAGTCGCTAGCGCATATAGCGTTCCTTAACAAAAATTTCAACATGTCATTCAAGCCTATCTCTATAACCACATATGAACTTCAAAGTAAACACTCATAAAAACACACTTCACATATTCTACTAACCATCTATCGATATAGCTCCCACACTCTAGCCCAAGAATATACACACACACACACCTTTCAGCTAACCATCACATGCATCAAAGACTTGGCCCCAACCTTACTTCGCACTTATGGCCTTATCTAAAATAAGCATACTATGATCTTCCACCAACTAGGAACATTTACTCATCACCACTACCATCACATAAAGAGGAGTCACTAAAGATTAGAACATAAGATCTTGAAGCATGGAAGGATGTTATATGAAACTTGACACTTAACTGAGGCCTGGGAAATAGTAAATCAACATCCGGGATTTATCAAAGAAGAAAAAATCTGAATTGGGGCATACATGGCTATGAACTATATTCCACCTATCGTAAAGAGTATAGCATGAATTATGGGAACTGAGCACACTATAAAGCGTGAATACATGAGTCATGAGCTGCATGACCTCAACTTAGAGTTCATAACATATGGAATGTGATTACGACGGCTGAATGAACTGAAGTTCCTCATTTATGAATCTAGAAGAGCACGTGATTTTCTATCATATACATGAACATAAACTATGATCATGGAACTGAAACGTGAGGTATGAGTAGGTATTAGGATAACTGAAAAATACTGAGACCAGAATGGGTTGAGCCTCACTCTTCCCTTCTGATGTTCTATGTCATACTGACATCACTACTAGAATCTGAAAGCCTGACTTGGTTATTTGCTCTATCATCTCCCCCTTAGCTTCAAGCCATCATATTAAGTTTGGGAGATCCCTTACTAGACTCTAAACTGAAGTACACTCACTGCACTCTGGGGTCTGGAAAACTACTATACACGCATATCATGGCACTTAACCCGAATGACTACACCTGAAAGTGGAAAACCCACTGTTAATACTACCTTCTGAGATACATTTTATCATTCTATAGACCCAGTAGTCATCATATAATACTTGCACACTTACTAACTTAGGGTCTTCATGGGTATCCCCATAGTCGGAGTGCACACCCTCTAGTGCTTTAACTCTTATTTCTATTAGTTCAACCTTCAAAAACTCAAACTTAGAATCTAGCACTCAACATGGATATCACCAAGACTTCCATGAATCATACTACTTTCGACATAGCCTACCAATATCGCGACTCCAAACTTACATCTCTCTACTATGAGAATCAAGATCATATAAAAAGGCTCAACACTATTAATCAAAACTCCTTAACTTGGCTATTTAGAACACCATATACCATCTAACTAGTCTTTCTCCACCTAGAAACTCAACGGTACCACTCATCACACAAAACGTGTAATAGTCTTAGAAAATACTGTAACCTCAAATCACCTTGGGCATACTTCTACATTATATATGCAACATCATACTTCACTACAAATCAAATAAACTTAAGTACTTGCATATACCGTTCAAGCCTATTAGATTAGTTCCATAAAACTAGTATCATTAACCAAGAAATCATCACATCCACCTTCATAGACATCAATTGTTCAAAACTTAATGTCAAGTGCTAAACATGATTTTACAACCCAACCTTACGCATGATTCTCACTTGGATACCATGAAATAGACATCAAGAAACACTAGTACACTAGAAACTCCAAACAACAAATAATTGATCTTGACCTTACGGTCTTCCTTATCATAACTCATTAGAATGTACTATTTTAACACATCAAGCCTACTAATTTTCTTCCCACAAAACATACATCATTAATCTCATGCCACTATTTTTACCACCACATTCTACATTAAATTCAAGCATATAATCCTGTACCAATCATCTATTACTACTGAAAAATGCAACATAATATGCTAGTCCATAAAATTTGGGACATACTATACAAACGCCTCAAAAATCACTACATACCTTCTCACAAGTAGTACTAGTTTACAATTACCAACGAAAAGAAGGTCGAGGGGTAAAGTTACATAATAGACAGGATCAACCTTAATCTTATATTATAACCCCATACAATCTTTTTTACTTATATAGATTTCTCACCTTATACTTACCCAAACATACATTTAGACTACCTTCAAATTCCATAAACAACCATGAGTCTATACTTACAACTTACTGGCTAATATAGTCATTTTCACACTTCAAGCAATCGCAAATCACCCTAACTAACAAATCCTTCTCTACCTTCTACTAAACTAACACACAAGGATTAATCACCTCTTTACCAACTCAATCTCATGCAAACAGATTCAGCTATATATATATTAAACCAACACAAGAACAACAAGTTGGACAACAAGTTGCTAGTGAATCGAAATATGCCTCACACGGCTTCACTAGACTTTGATTTTGTATTTTGAACAAGAAAATGAGTTGAATGACAAGTCAACTATGCTAGTGAATCGAAAGAGCCCCACACGGCTTTACTAGACTTTATTTTTTTCAACAACACCTTGATGACAAGATTACATGAGATAGAAATTTAATATGCAATATCCAATGAACTAAGAATACACATCTTACTCTGTATAAATAAAATCGGAGTCAAACACTTCCTCCAAGGACTACCATACCATCCACACATGCCACTAGTTACCACATTACTCTATCATCATAAGGGGTAAATCGTTCTCGAACATCAGTTATTCAACTAAAATATTCATTTACACAAAAGTCACCCTCGCTTTGACTTCTAACTTTGTGACTTCACATCACCAACTTCCTGGTCTAATTACACTACCAATAGGTCATGCCAACAACACTTTAATGCATACTACTATTCAGGTGGAAATACAGTTCCAACATTCTACTACACATCATCCCCCCTTAAGCAAGACATTTGTAACATAAATTTGAAGGGGACTAAAAGCAATTAATACCTCAAGCTGAAAAGCACGATTCCATTAGGATCAATGTTTACATCAGAATCAATACACATTGAAGCACTAACAGACTCTTCTCAAGTCCTTGCACAAATTTTAACTCTTATATGGTTCAATCAGAAAGGACCATACCATTTAGATTCTAAACTTCTGCACTTGAATCACCTCAATAATAAGATATATCTGAGGACATTAGAGTAAGGAAAGAATTTGGGATGACTTTTTTTTTTACTTTTGTATGGGCAACACCATAACATGAATTAGAGTATGAAAGAGGAACATGCTAACTCTATTGCACGAACTAGAACATGAAGAAAGAGAGAAATTCCTAAACACCTAGTAGCCTCCTACTTATAAGTGTGGCGCGCTACACACCTATAAATAAGACTCTACCCGACGCGATTTTGCAGACACCCTGGGACCATGAACTGTTCTTTGATACCAAGTTTGTCATGACCCGAACCGGAGCCCTGGCCATGACGAGCATTCCGAACCAAGAAGGCCCAAAACACCCCTATCTATATGGTAATCATGCACATAATTCATATGATAATAAGATATGCCGAAGATACACACTATTACGAAAAACATGGTCATAAATAAAAAAAATTAATAAAGGGAAAATAATGTCCCACAACATCTATTGACATCTGAACAACCTTTTGCGAAATCTCTAATACATGACTGAAACAAATTACTGTCTGAAAACTAGGACAACGCCCCCAGTAGACCCAAAACTACTAAATGATAAATAAACTGATAGACATCAGGCCTTCTAAAATATAGAAGGCTCACCACTTGATTCTGCAAATCTCTCGAAAGAGATCTACTACTTATCTGGACCCCTAAACTATGCCTCAAAACTTGGGAGGGAAAGGGGTCAATACAAAAGTACTGGTACACAGAGAAATCAAAAATAAAATATAATATTTTTTTCCAAATATAGGTGAGAGCCATTATAAAGCAGTTTCATATCAAATCATTTGAAAATACATGGGCATAATGTAATAGTTTTCAACAACAATGTAATGCAGCTGAGCTAGGTGGAATACCCTACATATAACATTTACACTAACTGTCAAATCTCGGTTGCTGCCGAGATTAGAGTATAAGTGAGGGGAAGACACACAAGATCACACAGCAGGGTGTCTCGACCCAATAAAGTATAGTAGTGCCCAAGATCACTTAGCCTGGGCTCCTAACCAAAGTCCCAATTTGGGAATGACATAAAGTCAAGTACACAAGATCACTTAGCCTGGTACCAAATCCCCATGTCGGCAAACACGATTTCCAGCGATGAGCCCTTACACTCAAATGCCTTCTTCGGGCATCCACCTATCTCATGTAAAATCAGTGCATCAAACTCCATTTAATTCAATCACATATCTTATTTTGTAAGGTATCGTCATACCCAACTTGCAAGCCATCAATATCACATCATTCTTTAATGCAACCATTATATTCATCATATTTCAACATAACAACCCTCTCATTTCAAGTCAAAAATCATAACTATTTTCAAAATACTTCATGTCATGCTTGTCAAGATGATTTTAAACAATTTACATCATATGAGGATTTAATACAAAATCATATCAAGAGAGGGATTTTCATATAATTCATGCTCTTAAGTTAACATCTTTTCGGAATACATACATATACATATATCATATATCAAATCACTTCGGGAATGGGCCTAAAGACCAAATCAATATCATAAAATGTTTAAAACATAATCATATTTGTAATTTCAAAACCCCCATTTTGAAAACATGAATTTTTAAGCCCATGAGATTTTTTGAGATAACCTCACGTACCTCTATATGCAAAGATGATAGGTGTTTCTTGAAGCCTACGTTCTGGGGATTCCAAATATCCAATTAGTTTCAAAAACCGACGGTTGAATCTTAAGTTGCTTGGGTTTTTATTTTGAAACCCTAAGGAGAGTTCTTGAGCAATTTTGACGAATGAAGGTGTATTTTGGGGTATTTGGGGACTGAATTTCGTGTTTATGGCTAAATAAGGGTGGGAAAAGGACCATTTTGCCCCAAAAACGGAGTGTTTAAGTCACTTGAGTAATAATATATGTGGCGCACACCTTATTGCATAATATAGGTTTTGCGGCGCACTCTTTATCGCACACATTAGGTTGTGCGTCGCACACCTTATGGCATAAGTTAGGGTGTGCGTCGCACACCTTATGCTGCACCCTTATGCTGCACAACACACTCTACTTTGCAAAGCCATAACTTCTTCCTCGGGTGTCGGATTTTTGCAAAATTTGTATTGTTGGAAAGATGATTCGAATACCTTTCATTTGATATATAGTAGGCACTTTAATTCAATATATACAAAGAGTAATGGCCGATTGAAGTTGACCTAAGTTTTTACGCTCACTAAAATTCGAACGATAGGAAAACTTTCAACTTGTCCTTGAGCTTGGGGACCTCTATGATCTCAATTCATGCTCAAATAGGTTTTCACACTACATAATTTGTTAACACACTAAACCTGCATTGGATTTATGGATTTTGTAACCTTTATGTGAAGAAAATGACGATTTTCGTTCTCGTCCAAAATGCGGGGTGTTACAAATACCATCGTTTATAAGAAATAAATTATTCAGAATACTAAAGTAGAAAAAGTACAATCACAAGAAAACACCTGTATAGAGTTGGCGCCCATACACCAACTAGTGCATAAACTAAAAAACTCATCAAGGCATCCTATACCACCGGAGGGTAAACCAAAGAGAAACATAAGGGAATCAAATCAACAATATATCCAAATTTCTTCAATATCCATCCATAGTTTTTCTCAATTTTCATCAAACGACTATTTGCCAACATTTTTAATCATCATCAATAACCATAATGGAATAACATATACCAATATACTCACAACCAAAACCATACCATCATATAGGCATCTACCTCATCAATACACCCTATTCACACATTATTAGCTAGCCAATACTTAATACCCAACCAATTATTCACTAGTCGTCATATAACCTCTAATTATCATTTCACTATTCATCATATAATCACTATTCATGGTTCAACATCTAACTATTATTCACTAACTTGACAATACCCAACATCTATTCAAAATTCACCACTAGACCATATTCGCCAATTTAACCAATATATATTTCTAGCCATCATATTCCACTAGACTCCATCTAACAAAAGTTCGCCAATTATCATTTTTTTAATTATCCATCTATCAACTAACATCCTTTATTAACTAGCACCATTAATCCAAAATCCCCACTTAACAACTAATCAATATCATAAACTTAGTCATTAATAGCAACCAATCATCACCATCGCTAAACTATTATCACTAACCTCCATAGTGAAATAATCATCACTATTAATAGCCATCAATGCCACTAATCCTCTTTTTCACTATGGTTCACAAATCCATTAGTAACCATTAGCCACTTGCACAAAATCCACCACTAAGAATCTTTCAACCTTAAATCAACAACTATGCAACTTTACACCTTACATTATTAGGAAACTATAACCAACACCTCTAATCTCAACATTATACCCAACTACACAAGAGCATAAATAAACATATAATTGTCATACATAGGGCTAGCCTGACTCAAACTGGTAGATGTACACATAAGCACATCAATAATCATTCTCCGACCTTTCCAGACATTATCATAACATCATAGTTTCCTCCGACCACATCGGGTATCATCATGTCAGTATAATATCATTTGGCTGTATCGAGTATCATCATATCATCACAATATCATCCGACCTCATCGTATATCATCATATCATCACAATATCCTTTGGCCTTACTGGGTAGCATCATATCATCACAATATCATTCGGTCATACCGGGTATTATCATATCATTACAATATTCTCCAGCCTTGCTGAGTATAATCATAATATCATCCAAACGCACTGGGAATTATCATATCATCACAATATATTTTGGCCTTGCCGGATATCAACATAAAATCATAATATACTCTGGCCTTAGTGGGTATTATGATAATATCAATAATCACAATACCCATCTGGAATAGAATGAATTTTTTGTATGTTCCATGCAAATTTATATCATTAATAAATGACAAGCCCCATAAGGGATAAATTAAATGACAAGCCCCACGAGGTCTTAAGTAAATGACAATCCCCACGAGGGCTAAAGTAAATAGATATAAAGGATAAGAAAAGAAGAGCATACCTCCATAATCCAACGTTCATCATCAATGTCACTTTATCAATAGATATATGTAACATGAATAACATAAACTATCATTGGGGTTTTCCCTGAAACTTATATATTTAATACCAATATCTTTTATCCATCCCATATCGAAAAGATGGGTATATAGATATGTATAAGAAGTGGCAAAAGCATTAGCATAAGTAATCATGTAAGGAAGTATCATGAGTCCAAGCATACTCTATAGAATATCTTTACATATAGTCAATAAGCATGCCTTCTAGCACCATTAACATTATTGTTCCTAATATCAATAATAAGGAAGATTTCTACTATGATTAATAGCATAATTAATATGCATAATTATAACTTGGGCAATAGCATAGTTAACTATTTGAACACTAGCCTAATCAATGACTTAATCAATAGTATAATCAAGGACTCATCATTACATAATCTATAATATAGTCATTGAGACCATTGCATAGCCATAAGCGATACCATGGACAATAGCCCATTAGAAGCATATTCATTGGCCTACTATTGGCATAAAGATAATTTATCATTAGTATGAATAATAGCTAAAGTATGGCATAATCTATAGCTTGTTCATAGCATGGTCAACATAATTTATAGCTTAGTCCATAATATAGTCAAGAGCTCATTTAGTAGCACGTTCATTGGCCCAAACAATGGTTAATCACAATAATATAATTAATAACTTGACATAAGCTTTAGCTAATAAGGCATCATCATTAGGGTATAATTCTCAATGCTATTCCACATAACCAACAAACACCAAGAATTGTCAATATTGCCTCAAAAGGTCACTCTCTAGTCAATTACTAATCGTAAGGGTTCAAGGGAATTAATCCTCAATCTTTCCTTAAGTGGGTTAACTAGCCCACTCCTAAATCCCTGAAATGAATTCTTAGTCAATTTCTACCCCGAACTAGGCTAAGGTATCTATATCAACTCTTAAATGTATATCAAGCCACCATAAGACCTAAGGTAGATATTCTATTCAAGCACTTTTACTAAGTCCAAAAGAACTAGAAAAACTTCGTCTAGTATAAGAAACTAAGGCCAAATTTACTCTAAGTATGAGTAACTAGATCTTTCCACCTAAGATTGAGTATTCTAAGGCATTCTCATGAAACATCAAGAATGAAGTCTATTCCATATGAGATAGAGGGAAACAAGTCAAGCTTCCCAACTCTAAGATTCATATAGCCTAATTGGTAAAACTAACCCAAGTATTAAATCTCATCAATCCAATACTTAAAACCCATTCCAATCTAATAAGATATCACAATTATACTATTACATAACTCAATCTAACAAGGAGTAAGCCTATCCTACCTCAAATTTGAAGATTACTCAACAATCCGCTAAACCTTCGCTTTTCCCTTTAGAGAAGTTTCTTCAAGGTGCCAAGCTATCAGAAACACAATCTACACATCATTACAAGAACATTGATACCAATATTACACTGTTGTGATTCAGGTAAAAAATGACACCAAAACCCCCAAGTGGGTGTCACTCACAAAAAAACACGTTTTTGAGGTCAACCCAATGTTTATACATCATTTGGGAATCATAAATCTCAAAAAATAGGTTAAAATCAAGCTTATTATGGCTAAAATCAAGTTCTTTAATATTTGGGGTTTTGGTCAAATAATAAAGAAATTCAAACATAAAATAGAAGGATTCATACCTCAAATCCGTTGTTAATCATGAAAATATATGTTAATCAAGATTCTAAGTTGCAACCAAGACTTAATTTAAGGTTGGCATGCAATTTCAGGGTTCCTTGGTATCAAAGATAAGTCAAATGTCTAAAAATTTGACCCAAGGGTTCCTTTTATAACCATCACAAATAATCAATTTGCCATCCATGGATGGATATCGCTCAAGGGAAATTGCCGCCTGTAACGCCCCAGAAATACACCCTGGACGCCACACGGTGGTTACGGTCCCTAAAGACCACAAGATAACCCATGAACTAGTACCTGCTGTGAGCATTAAATAATAATAGAAAAATACACATGTGCAAAATAATTGAATACACTTTAATGTTTTAAATCTGAAAGTAATACAACTGAAAACCCAAAAGTCTAAAACATATGAAAAATTATTAAAAATTTAACTGAAAAGACCAAAAACTAACTAGCTGTCTAAAATGTTTGAAATCCTCTAAATCTATCTGAAAGAGAGTTGATAGGACAGGCCCTAACTAACTCCAACTATCTAAGTAAAATAAAATACTGAGATGAACTAAAATAACAACCATGTCCTCGATAGATAAGGACTCACCACTGTTGATGCTACTGATACGCTGGAATATCTAACTATGATCGGGAACCTGAGCATCCAAACCGATGAATTAAACATCATATCACAAGAAACAAGTATGCAATTAGTACTTTAAATATACTGGCATGCTATATGAGGTTAGGCTAATATGCATGGGTTCATGTGCATAAATAATAACTGACTGAATAAATATCATGAGGTAACTAAGTATAAATGCATGAAAATTGTGAAATCTTGGAATGCATGACCAAGCATATAATATGATTCTGAAATATTCTATAAACTGAAATACTGACATACTGATAACTGAATAACTGGGAACTGTATACTATGGTCAAGCAAACCTGAAACTGAACTCTGTACTGAAATACTGGTCTAATATTGTGGGAGCTATCATCTAATCAACATTCCCTAATATGAGCTAATTGGGGTCCAACATATAACCCAGTTGGAAGGGTGTCAGTACCGTGCCATGAGTACTAATAATGGTTATTTAAATTCACTAAAATGATGTCTTGAAGGGCTCGGGTGTCAAGCCTAAACTAATAGGAGACCCCTGAGAGGAAGTCAAGCCTAAACTGACGGGTGACTCCTCATATCCTACTCTGGCTATGTAGTTTTAGAATACAGGGACTGCTACTAATGAGGCTGCCTGACTGACGGGGAAGACTTCATCCCTACATTCGCTCGATGCTAAATCCTACTCCCAATTGAACTGACTCGGAATACTGAACTGATCTAAGTTTTACTGATTATGTGTTTTGATAGTGATTATTATGATAATAATAACTGAGAAATCAACTATGCTTATGGTTTAACTAAAATCATTCTGAGGATACTGAAAGTATGTAAACAGCTAAATTTTGTGTATTCAAACCCCCTGGACTCGATAGCAATAACAACAAGATCATACTAAAACTTTGAGGACATTACATGTAGTCAATATTCAAAACTCATTCTTTGAGGCATTTTATCTAACACTTGAAATGCATGGCTTAAGCATGCGAATAGTTTTAAACATGTAGGTCGTAGCATGATTTTAATACTAAATCACCAATTAAGGCTTAAATCAGTGATCAACACCATTTAAATGTGTAGGGTTTAATAACAACAATAATTTCATGTAAATATGATATAAAATTCAAAATTCATGAAAGATTATGGACTTAATTCATAAAATATGTAGATATCATACTTTTAAACTTGAAATTGGGTTCTTGGACTCCATGGGTGAAAAGAACTCATGGATTAACATCTTACATACCTCAAAAGCTTAAATCTTGAAGGAGAATAACTTTTCTTGAAGGTTCTTGAATGGTGATGCTTGGATTCTTGAGTTTTCTTGAAGAAAGGTCTTGAATCATATTCGTAGGGAATGATCTTGATATAAACCCTAATTTTCATATTTAGGATGAATGAGGAGTTATGTTGTTTAAGTTGATGGAATTAGGGGTTAAAAAGGGTGGAAAAAGACCCCAAAATCTCATTAAAATTGTCATTACGGCATTGAACGGTCCCAGTTGACGGTTTGGGTGACGGACCATCACTCTGGTGACTGACCATCACTCAAACCATCAGTTTATGGCCAGAAAATGAGCTCACTAATTGAGGTTGATGGCCTGGCTTCATGGTCCATCACTGGCTTGACGGTCTGTCAACCTAGCCGTTGCACCTCGGGAGTCGAACAACTTCTGGTAAAACGGGCATAACTTTTTACCCCGCTATCGGATTAAGGTAAAATTGGTATCATTGGAAAGGTAATTCATTTATATTACTGTTGGTGGGTCATGAGCTAAAAAATTCTTAGTAAATAGAATGATATACTTGTTTGAAGTTGACCATAGCAACATCCTTCTCAAGAACTCAATCAGTAAGGGATATTTTGATTCGTCTAATAGCTTGGAGTTATTTGAGGCCTTAATATACATCAAACTCGCTAATAAAACTACCAAAGAACTATAATTTATTTTACATGAGCTTGAAGCATGGATCTAATAATGGTTTGGATTTTTTGGGTATTACAATATCTCTCCCTTTGGAACATTGGTCCTTATCATATGCTGAACATGCATGAATGGGAACATGAGAACATAACTGAGTCTGAAACATGATACATGAACTGAATATCATGACCTGAACTGATTTCTTGAATACATTCAATGACATGAGAATGGTTATATGGCTGAGATAGGAACGGGAGAGTCAACTTCTGAGTACCTATTACTTCAAGATAGATCTTGTTACGTGAAGAGAAAATGGAAGGTTTAGGACATGAAAGCTCGGAGGATTACAGTAAATCTCCCTCTTGGGATATTATATTCCCTGAAAGATACTGACTTGACTAAAATACTGAGGAAAGATTGAGATGATGTACAAGACACTTATGAACTGAATCATGACTCAATATCTGGAATCTGAAACTGAGGCCTGAGGAATAGACTATCCACGACATGGATTCATTAAAGAGGTTTAAACTGAGGACATATATGACATAAGATCTGAATTTTTCTGATCATTAAGAGTGTAGAATGAGTACTGGAACTGAGTATACTGTAAAGCTTGAGTACATGAGTCATGAGCTGCATGACCTGAATTTGGAGTTCATAAATTTATGAAAAATGATACGTACTGCTGAGAAAACTGGAATTCCTTATACTAGGAACTGGAGAATATATGATTTTTTATAAGGTACACGAAGATGAGATATGATCATAGAGCTGACATATAAGGCATGAGTAGATACCATGATAACTGAAACACAAAATTTGCATTGAGATAAGAATGGGTTTGGCATCATCCTCCCTTACTGCTATTCTACAACATACTAGCATCACTACTAGAATCTAAGAACCTGACTGTGTTACTTGTTCTATCAACTCCCCCTTAGCTTCAAGCCATCATTCTAAGTCTGTGGGCATAAACTCTAATCTAATTTGCCACCACTATACTCTAGAGTCTGGGGTATAATAATAGACATAAACACTATACTTACCCTGAAAGACTATACGTGTAATGTAAAACCCGCTGCTAGTACTTTCTTCTGAGATACAACTCTTAGCCCTCTATAGCCCCAACAATCATCATGTAAAAACTTAAAATTGACCAACTTAGAATTTTCAACTCTTCTTTATATTAGCTATACCTTCAAGATTCAAACTTAGATTCTAACACATAACATGGATATTCCCAAATCTTTAATAACCATACTACTTTCATCATAGCCTACAAATATCACATCCATAACATATGTTTCAAATCAACAAACTTAAATTCTTGCATAAACTGCTTCAATCCTACTCATTCACCTTTTATACAACTAGCCCCATAAAATATAATCTGCTCAAATTTAGATAACACTATCCAAACTCTACTACTGTTGCTAAACTTCTAGTCTATTGCTTCTAATTCTAGATCATATGCTTCCATAGGATTCTGATAAGGAATCTGAAAACACGTCGGACTCTTAAGCACTAAGGTACTATCCCTTCATTCAATGATTGCTTCATCGGGAAACTGAAACTGAACAACTCTATTTCTTAAATCAACTGAAGTGACTTTCTAGAACACTGTAATCGGGCAATTTTTGTATAATCTTCTGGCTAGAATAGATTTACCTACTGAGGTAGGCACTAAGAAGGGAGTTGCTAATATTTCAGGTCTAAAACTGAAGTCGATAGCTATATAGGGGGTTACAAGAGAAAGTGAAGCTTCGAGGTCTTGTAAAACATACACAAGAATATGAAAGGCCTATAATGTACCTGTAACTGCATTAGGAGAACTTTCCTGATCATGTAGGGGTTGGAGTGCATAAATTATATTCTAACGTTGACCACTGGTGGAACTGGAAGTGGCACCCTGCTGACTCGAGCGACCGGATAGTACTGAAGGACAGTTAGACTGACCCTATTGGCACAAATCCTTTCCCCTTTGAGCCATTACTCTACACTACTGCATCTTGTCACCTGGATTACCACATCCAAAACATATATCACTGCCAGATCTACACATACCTAGGTGATTTCTACCATATTCTTTGCAAAGTGGATGGGTACGACTACTATTTACACTACCTTAGGTTTTGGAGCTTGGCGCCCCATCCTGACTATCACTCCTGAACTTTAGTACTGGAACACTAGCTGAAGACGAAATTGGAGATGAACACTCATGGTTTAATTGAGAATGGTTACCACCCTCTGGCTGAGAAATATTAAAACTACCTATCCTACCCCTCTTACTCTCTTTTTATTTCTCTTTAACCTTCTCTTCCTTGATCTGCTGAGCATGGACCATAAGTCTAGACAAGTCTATTTACTTAGTCAATATTGAGGTCCTACACTTCTTGACCACACTATCATATA
The DNA here is from genome assembly GCA_030864215.1 of Capsicum pubescens. Classification (NCBI taxonomy): domain Eukaryota; kingdom Viridiplantae; phylum Streptophyta; class Magnoliopsida; order Solanales; family Solanaceae; genus Capsicum; species Capsicum pubescens. Next base: position 219,050,771 of record CM061549.1, on the reverse strand, counting down.
CACCCAACACAAACTTGCTCATCCTAGACCTGTTATCAGCCACCACATGAGGAACATACCTGGATAGTTGGGTAAACTTAAGTGAATACTCTTTCACACTCATACTTACCTGCTTCAAATTAATGAACTCCAGTACCTTAGATTCCCTCAACTCCAAAGGAAAGAATCTATATAAAAAGGCTATAGAAAACTTCTCATATTCTATAGGCCCTACATTTGCGCCTCTATCTCCCTTCCACTGCTTATACCAAGTGTGAGCTACATCCTATAACTAGTAAGCAGCCAATTTTGCACTCTCACTAGAATTCACACCCATAATATATGTTACCTTCAGAACCATGTCGAGGAACTCCTGTGGATCCTTATCAGACTTGGATCCCGAATATAAAGGAGAATTTATTTGGGTGAAGTCCTGAATCCTAGTTGCAGCGGTATTGGCCACTGGAATGGCTGGGATAGTAGCTGATTGATCATTCTGAGCTGATACTGAGTGAGCTAAGGTAGTGAAGGAAACTCTAAACTCGACATGAGAAACATTCTCATTTAGAGGATCTTCCTGAATGGGCGGAGGCGCAGGCTGATTCCCATTTCTTCTTCCATTATTTTTTCTGGAAGGCATGGTCTATAACAGAATAGAGGATGAATTAGAAAGAGAGTTTAAATACAACTTATACTCTTTCGCATGACATAAATACTGAAAGAAGGGAAAATTTTCCTAAAATGTCTTATAGCCTCTTGTCTATAAGTGTGGTGCGCTTCACACCCATGCATAAGACTCTACTCAACGAGGCTTTCAGAAATACACCCTGGATGCCACACGGTGCTTACGGTCTCAAAAGACCATCAGATAACACATGAACTAGTACCTGCTGTGAGCACTAAATAATAATAACAAAATACACATGTGTGGAATAACTGAATACTTCTTAAGGTTTTAAATATGAAAGTAATACAACTGAAACCCAAAAGTCTGAAACATAAGCAAAATTATTAAAAATCTGACTAAAAAGACCAATAACTGACTGACTGTCTAAAATGTCTGAAAGCCTCTAAAACTATCTGAAAGAGAGTTGATGGGACAGGACCCAACTAACTCCAACTGTCTAACTAAAATAAACATACTGAGATAAACTGAAATAACAAACATGTCCTCCATAGATGAGGACTCACCACTGTTGCTGCTGCTGATATGCTGGAATGTCTAAGTACAATTGAGAACCTAAGCGTCCGAACCTATGACATTAAACATCATATCACAAGAAATGAGTATGCGATCAGTACTTTGAATATACTAGCATACTAGATGAGGTTAGGCTAATTTGCATGGGCTTATGTGCATGAATAATAACTGAATGAATAGCATGAGGTAACTGAATATAAATGTATGAAAATTGTGAAATCTGAGAATGCATGACCAAGCATATAATACAATTTTGAAATATTCTGCAAACTAAAATACTGACATACTGATAACTAAATAACTGATAACTATATGCTATGGTCAAGCAAACCTGAAACTGAACTCTGTACTGACATACTGGTCTGAGACTGTGGGAGTTATCATCTAATTGACATGCCCCAATATGAGCTAATTGGGGTCCAACTTGTGACCCAGTTGGAGGGATGTCAGTACCATGCCACGGGTACTAACAATGGTTGTGTGGACTACTAAACTGATGTCCTGAAGGACCATGGTGTCAAGCCTAAACTGACAAGTGACCTCTGGGAGGAAGTCAAGCCTTAACTGACAGGTGAATCCTCATATCCTACGCTGGTACGTAGTTCTAGAATACAGGGACTGCTAATAATGACTTTGCCTGACTGAAGGGGAAGACGTCATCCCTGCATTCACTCGGTGCTAAACCCTACTCCTAATTGAAATGAATCGAAATACTGAACAGATCTAAGTTTAACTGATTATGAGTTCTGATAGTGCTCATTATGATAATAATAACTGAGAAATCAACTTGCTCATGGTTTAACTAAAATAATTCTGAGGATACTGAAAGTATGTAAACAGCTAAATTTTGGGTATTCAAACCCCCAGTACTCGATAACAATAACAACAAGATCATACTAAAACTTTAAGGACATAACGTGTAGTCAATATTCAAAACTCTTTCTTTGAGGTATTTCATCAAACACTTGTAATGCATGGCTTAAGAATGGGAATAGTTTTAAACATGTAGTAGTAGCATGATTTTGATACTAAATCACCAACTAAGGCTTAAATAAGCAAAAAAAAAAACATTCAAATGTGTAGGGTTTAATAACAACAAAAATTGTGTAAACATGATATAAAATTCAAAATTCATGAAAGTTCATGGACATAATTCATAAAAATATGTAAATATCATACTTTTAAACTTAAAATCGGGTTCTTGGACTCCATGGGTGAAAAGAGCCCATGGATAAACATCTAACATACCTCAAAAGCTTAAATCTTGAAAGAGAATAACCTTTCTTGAAGGTTCTTGAATGGTGATGCTTGGATTCTTGAGTTTTCTTGAAGAAAGGGCTTGAATTTTGTTCTTAGGGAATGATCTTGATAGAAATCCTAATTTTGATTTTTAGGATGAATAATGAGTAATTTTATTTAAGTTGATGGAAATAGGGGTTAAAAGGGGTGGGAAAATATCCAAAAGTCTCATTAAAATCGTCATTGCGTCATTGAACGGGTCCAATTGATGGTTTTGGTGATGGACCATCACTCTGATGACTGACCGTTACTCAAACGTTCAGTTTATTGCCAAAAAATGAGCTCACTACCTGAGGTTGGTGCCTGGCTTGACTGTCCATCACTGTCTTGACATTCCTTCAACCTGCCTGTCACACCTCGACAGTCAGACAACTCTCTGGTAAAATGGGCATAACTTTTTACCCCGATATCGGATTAAGGTGAAATGGGTATCGTTGGAAAGGTAATTCAATTATATAACTGTTGGTGGGTCATGATCTCAAATATTCTTAGTAAATATAAAGATATTCTCATTTAAAGTTGACCATAACAACATCCTTCTCAAGAACTCAATCGGTAAGGGATATTCTGATTCATCTAATAGCTAGCAGTTATTTGAGGCCTTAATATACATCAAACTCGCTCATAAAACTATCAAAGAACTATAATTTCTTTTGCATAAGCTTGAAGCATGGATCTAAAAATGGTTTTGATTTTTGGGGTATTACACTCCCCTCCTTATAGCTTCGCCATAGGGATATCATGATGCCCCTTTGTGCGATCGCGCAACTCTCTGCACCAATAACTTGGAAAATTTCTAAGTTTTCCAACGACACCTCGGGTTTTATTTTGAATATAATATAAGCAAATGAACTATGTTACCACACTAATGTCGATGTTCCAGATGCGATGGCAAATTTAATTTTTCCATCTGATATTGTTTTGGCCAAATATAGGCCCCACACCCAAATTTTCAATTTTTTGATTTTTTGACCAATAGGTCGAAATGTGATCGGGTACAATGGGACCCAAATCAAAGGTGTCCTTTACCTAAAATCGATGTTTCGGAGTTGTTGGCATAATTAAAATTCATATTTGTGATTGTTTTACTGAAGTTTTTGCCTAGTGGCCATTTGGAACCCACGAAGACTTCTAAATAGGGAAGTAGCACTAACACCAAATTAACTGCCCAGTAACCAAACTATTAGTTCCTGCATGTTATAAATGACTTGGGAAAGCTATAAAAAAAATCTAACTAAGAAAATAAGTGGGAACATGGAAAATGACATGGAGGGTCATTACATAGCCCCTGGGGACGTCCACTTTCACGGCTTAGCTACACAACCCCATATAAGCCCAATTAAAATATTTACACATTCCCATTCATAAAACCAAGGACCATCCATTAGGCATATATTATTTGTATCGTCATACCAATTATGCTTGAAAGCTAATATCATTATAAAATTTCCATTGACCATCAACTTGGGGATTCCACGACCCCTATGGTATAATTATTCACCAAATTGGGGGAATCCATGATCCCCATGGTCCAATTATCCATTAACATGGGAGAATCCACGACCCCCAAGGTTCAATTTAAAATTAATTCATGCCCATAAAAGACTTTCAAATTCATTTGTATTCCATTAGACTTTTATTCAATGTAATAATACAAATTTTGTTTTGATATGCATATATCCTTGTTCAAAAGCTAATTTCATAAGGTGTGTTGAGGTTATTACCAGTTCCATTACTAAAATCCATAAAACTGGGGGAATCTACGACCCCTATAAGTTTATCAAATCAATTTGGGGGAATCCACAACCCTCATAAGTTTATCAGATCAATTTGGGGAATCCATAACCCCATTTTCCCATTTACCATGCCCATACACCCAATTAGTTCAAAATCCACGAATTGAAAACATAAATGATTCACAAATCCATAGGAAAACAATTTAATCAATAGTAGTCAAGAGCCCTCAACCCAATTTCCAATTCAATAATTAAATCACATGGATAATAATTGTAAACACATGCTTAAAAAAAGCTTTAGGAAAGATATGCATGCCCGATATATCAAGAGTTATGGAGAAGAAACCGCACTTTAAATCCTAGATGACCAACCTTGAGAAACCATAGCTTTGTTCTTGACTTGGAAATTTGAGAAAGTAAAAAGTAGTTTATGATTGAGTAATGAGGATTTATGGAGTCCATTATGGTATTTTATATCATGGGTTACAATTGGGGAAAGATAGAAATGGCCAAAGTTCCCTCAATTAAAACACTGGAAATTACCGCCCAGTCATTATGGGTCACGTCACGATTCGTGATGATTGGCTACGAGTCTTATCCTGTACTTGTAGTCTGGGAAGACTCTTAGACCCTTTTAATGGTTGGTCATGAGTCACACCCTATAACTCGTGACCTCACCTTACCACTTGTAAGGGTCCAATCATGTCATCAATCAAAACATAGGCATTTCTCACTGGTTTGCCTATGAATTGAGCTCTACAACTCATAATGAGTCTTAAAAACTCATTAGGTGAGAGTTACCTAGGCATTGAGCACAAAAGTCAAGATATTTTTAGAGTCCAAAAATATGAGGTGTTACATAGACAGTTCATTAGCTTCTAATTCAATAGTCGGTAAGTCCTTTTTGTATTTTGATATCATAGAGATGGTTTCTAGTTCTTAGTTTGACTTTTTAGGTGCTCTAATTTCTCTATCATATGGTTTATAGGATTACACATGGGAATCACCCTTGAATTGATCCTATTAGATAGGCCCCTCGTGGTCTTTCGTAAGAGATGGAGCAATCGTTACTCGATAGCTCAAAACTGATTAGTACAAAACCATGTGATCTATCCCCATATATCTTTATCGATTAATCAATTGATAAATAATGGCATTGATCCTAAACAGATATTACTTCCTCTTGAATTTATCTTGAATTGATAGATTTGTTTCATGTTTTAAGGTACTTATGGGGCCTTTCCCAATGGATATTGGCTCATTTACTTAAAGGCTTCATATACTCATGTTACTTTAAGTTTTTATATGTTTTCAAATCCATTCATTTATTATGAAACTCTATACTTTTTGGATTTAAGACTTAAGTTTTATGAATTGGGTTTTCATCCTAAATTCTCGTGAGTGTTTAAATTCTGCTCATTATAAGTGTATGCTCTTGATGTAAGCTGAGTGGTTTGAGTAATGATTTTGAGTCCCTATTACATCTAGAGTCTAGGCTTGGATTGTGAAAAAAAATAAACATAACTGATATATTTAATCAATCACCCATCACACCAAGGAAAGTTAAACAAATGGATATGATGATTCTGGTGCATGCTATATAAAAAAAACGGGAATGATGAATATGATGTCTATGATGCATGTTTTCCCTACCTGTATATGCTCGCCACTCCGTTTAGCCATCTTGGACCAATGGGGGACTCGCTAAGTTAGTATGCAACATCGGCTCCACCCATAGGACCATTGGATAATAATCACAAAATTGTACAATCTGACTCTGCCCCACATAATAATATGTAACATCTCCATCCAGATCTATCCTTACGATCCTCGAAGAATATTCCAAATCTCATAGTGTCTCAAGTGGAATCAAAACTTTGGATCCATCCCCTAGGGACCTCTCAGAAGAATCAATAATATTATGTTAATATGCATGTAAGATGGGGAAAAAGCACAAAAAAATATCTCAACACTAGTCCAAAATTATCAATATTAGAAAAAAGGCCTTTTATTTCCATAATGACCACAACAATATATATAATGACCATAATAATATCCAAAAATATTTGGAGACTTCCAACATGCTAATAAAGGAAATAAAGACATCAAGAACTCAATTATCAAGTGGTATAGCACATAATAAAAATATTAAGAATATAATCCAAACAATCGATTAGTTTCTTTTAAATCTTTCACAACTACACCTTTACATGCATACATGCTCAAAGTATCATCTATATGGAATCCCCGTATCTACATTACTCTCAATATAAGCAATTAGCAATTACACTTTGAAAAAGAGTCAAAGACTATTTAAACATGCCTTACAAAATCCCAAAAAGTGAATAAAAATTTTACCTTTTCAAAGAGTCTTCAAATGAGTCCAATTTGATTTAATACAAATTCTACATAAGATAATGAAAACATAGACACCCATGTTGCTATACATAAATTCCGGGTCCAAAAGTTAACTCAAAAGTGAAATTTGTGGCCCTATGAGCAAACCTAAAATTTTATTGAAAAATTATGTTACAAATAATTTAAGAAGTTCATATATGAAATTTCACCGAAAATGAAGTTAAAATCGACATACAAATCATCAATTTATCATTCTTCAACTTTACCCAAAAGATTTCAAAATTTTAGTTTGAAAAATCAAGATTTAAAGATGAAATCATAAAATAAAATCATGAAATAATCATTGGTAATTGTGTAAAGATAGTATAAGAATCACATCCAAAGAAGAATCGTTGAAAAAAATCTTTTGATTCTTTCAAAAATGAGTTCTCAAGCTTCAAAAATTGAGTTATGATATTTTGGACCGAAAATAGAATTTAAAATAGTGCAGGCATAATATATTCATCTAGAACACAACAGAAAAAACTAATCCACCATTTCTAACATAACTAGTCCATCGTGAAGGCTATTGTTTATCCTACAACCTGACCTATTGAGATCTTTTGCAACTCCACTTTCACCATGCAAATGTGAATGTGAATAAAATATTTCTTCTTCACAAACGTGATGAAAATCCATCAATGCGAATAAGAAATTCTTGTTGCTCCGGACCTAGTGCATCAACAATGAGAATAAATTAAAAATTCACCGAATGGATCCTTGAAATGTGTTTGAAACCCCATAAAAATAGTCCAACTGTCTACTAGAATAGAATTAATATTTCAAACTCAATAAAAGTGACAAATTTTTTACCAGAGGTCATTATTAATGGATCCAGAGTGAATTCCACTCTAGGCTATGAACTTTCAATATTTCAATCAACTATTTAAAATTTATTCGAACGCCTCGAGAATTGAATCAAAGATGCTACTAATTTTAATATGACACTTCAGAGCTAACAAAATTGATAAAATTTTTGCACGACCTAAAAATTTCTGAATTTTGACCAAAGTCAATCTTACAAACATCAAAATCCTTTAAAATAAAAAACTCACATATACTCATCCAACCTCCTTAGAAACCATTCCTTTTACACCCGTAGATCATAAGTATCATAATACATCTATAGAAAGGGATAAAATAATCAAAACACATCAAAAGTAAGAAATTACTATAAGAATTTTTATTCCAGTCCTAGAAGAACACATAAAAACACAAAAGAAAGAAATAAAATGACATTTTTTTTATATCTCTTGTCTTAGTTTTTTTTTATAATATATTATATATTTCTCATATTTTATAAATGTTATGAGCATGAAACTTTAATCAATAGACAAGATTTTGATATGATTTTAAATTTTACATTACGAACTGATACACTTTCTAAATAATTTTCTTTAATTTGGACTGATACATTATAATACATGTCAGTGTAAAACTCAACTCTATTTTTAATTTTCAAGAAATAAGCATGAATATACCTATATAAAAGACAGACAACAAATAGCATATTCAGCCTCATAGTAGTGAGATACATTAGACATTCAATCAAGATTTTGAAATTTACTTCATGAATCGATTTCATCCTCTTTTCTTAAATTTTCCTTTGAATTTATTCTTGTGTTTGTTCCCTTTCAAATTTTCATATGAAATTTTTTAAGTATCTCCTTTGCATACTTTTATTGACAAAAACATTTCATCACAACCATGTGTCATTTTCAAAAAGTATGTCACTAATTCTAGTTCTTTCATTTAAAAAACTTGCATTATTTTCTTCTTTTAATTATTCAACTAGCCATGCTTCATCATTTTAAAAGGCAAATTCCACATCTTGATGGAACACTTTTCAACCTTTTTGTGCCGCTATTGATGGCAATAGTCTAATAGTATCCAATTTGGCTACAGTAACAAATAAGTTAAGTAATCAACTAAATATTTGGGAATATACCCTTAACAATAAGGCTAATTATGTATTGTTGATAGAACAATCAAATTTATACTTGATTCTAAACACCTATTTACTCAAATGACCTTCTATCCTATGATTTGGCAAATAACTTTCAAGTTTTACTTTTCTTAATCATTAGCATTTATTGCTCTATAAGTATACATCCCAAGGTTTTTGGTTAATAAAAATTTTTCGAACTTTTATCCTCACTATCCTGACTATGACTGCCTTGATGATTCATAGGGACTAGGTCATGACTTAATTAGAACAAGTGGCTTAGTATTCTGCTCTGAGTACGAGTGGCTCTAAACTAGTCGTCAAGACTTTTTGTGGGTCATTAGGACCAAATTGTAAGGTGTCCAGAGAGTTTGTCCCAAGACACTATCTTCATTAAGACTTGAGGCCACAAGTTGTAAAGACTCATGATGAGTTGTTATATCCTAATCGTAGGGTGTCCACTTGTCATCCCAAATTGTTTCTGTCTTCAGTATGAGAAATGATTATGAGTCGTTAAGTATAGTTACGATTTGGAGGTATGAATCATAGCCAGACCAATATGAGGCCTTGGTGGTTATGTCTTAATTATAACTCCTTGTGATGATTCTCAATGTATCCTTACGAGTCGTCTAGTGACCCGTAGTCACTAACGAATAAAATTTAGCTTTTAATTTAAGGGCACTTTAGGTAATTTTCTCTTTGTCCAATTAAAACCTGATGTCCATAAAGCACTTCAGGGGGTAATATTTAATCCTCAACATACTCAAATACTTCAAAAGGCTCTGTCAAATTCTCTTAAGCATACATACTTAGGGTTTCTAAGATGTAGGCCATCCAAGGGCTCAAGGGTTGAATTTCTTCTGTGAAACTTGGTATCTCAGGCATATTACTCCTCCCTCATTGTTAATTTGTAAAAATCATATATTTTAAAGTATTTTTCATGTGATATTTATGTTAGTTTGAAATCAAGGTTTGAAGGTTTTAAATGCTTGTTGTGGAACACAGTTTTTCCATGGTTTACATATTATTATTCATGCTTTAATTATTGTTTTGAACTTATGGGTACATGGGTACGGTGAATGAACTAGGGAATTGTAATTTTTCCCAAACTTATGACTTTTGAAGTGGTTATGACCCCAACCCCATATTGTGAAATTGGTTTTTAATTATGAGAAATGTGGGAATTTGAGTTATCCTCAACTATTGCATTTTGATTTTGAATTGAACCTTATGGGGTTGTTTAATTCCCTAAGATAACGTATAATTGAACCAAGGGGGTTGTGAATTCCACCAAGTAATGTAATTATTTGGAATGTTGTTGTTACCTTGCAAGTGTAGTTGGTATGATGATACCAACAATGTATGTCTTGATGTGTAATATGATTCAATGAATGGAAATATGTGATACTTATTTTAATTGGTTTTTAATGAGGATTATGTAGCTGAGTCATGATAGTGGAGGTCTTGAATAATGTTGCACCCAAGCTCACACGCAAGTGTATGTAGTCTCACCAAATAGTAATATGGCCTTACAGAAAGCCAAATGTCGATTCCTTAGAGACTTGTGTTGACAACTATCCAATTCTAGTTTAACTGTTGAGATTAAACTATGATTTAAAATTGACCAAAGGAGTTGTAGAGTTGTAAACTAAAGGTAAAATAAACAATATGGAAAATCAAAAGTCTTGGACAATCAATGAGGAGAAACTTGGGGTCAAAGCACTGCGAACATTTATAGTAAGCTATTGAACTTCATTGGTTTTACTTATCTTGGTTGTTGATTCGCAGGGTTTATAATATGATTATGGTCTCCCGACCTCTTATCTTCTACCTAACTGGACATTACAACTGCATCGTTGAGCGGGGATGGAATAATCCATCTAGATGCATTAAGATGTCATCCTGCAAGTGAACCAAACAAGTATTCTAGGTATATACCTATCCTAGACTCTAATTCAAATCCCTTATTTTATAAAGTAATAAGAACCTTGCTCTATTTACCCCATGTTCTATCCTCTTATTCCCCCTCCCGAGTTCACAAAGACGACAATGGATGAATTCTAAGGATCGTAAATCCTTAAAATAGTTATAAAAAGGATAAATGATGATAGGCGTATTTACACGCCTAAAGCACCATAATTCACCCATATTTTAGCTAAGTTTTAAGGACAAAATATATAATTCCTGCATTTTTAGTCCATTTTCCTATAAGTGAGCTAACCAACGTGATTAGCATGTTTTCAGGTATTAATGATGAAAATTTCAGCACTTTGTGGACCTTTTGGTAGCAAGGGAAACTTCACATAAGAGGGAAGGCAGCTTTTGGAAGCTTATGGACTGAAAGTGATGCATGGAGAACTTGTCCCGGGCAAAAATAGTATTTCTAAAGACTTGGGGATCAGCAGTAACTTAATAGGACTAGGACAAGGATGTTATAAAAACTCTATTTGCTGAATTTTTCAGCATTGATCCATTCATTCATGCTTTTCATTATTCACGAATTGATAGATACTTTCATTATTCATTCGACTTTCTAGTATTATTCAATTTACAGATTCTGTAAGTTTTAACAGAGAAAAAAATGCTAACTTGGGGGAAACGTCTAGAGGGAAAAAATGTCAACCTAGTTTGACGCCACACCCATCTTCAACGGGAGATTCTTTGAGCTTTGGTACGATGATGATGTTTATTGTGATCTCCGTTGTAATCATGAGTAGCTAAACTTCTCTGTTAGGGTTATGGAAGCCTTATGATATATCTATTACTATGAGTTTGTGAATTCTTGATACTTATACTACTTATATCATTACTCTCTTCATCTTAATTACATTCTTGTGGTTGCAAACATATAGAATACGCCATTATAGCATTAACTTGTTCGAGAGAAAAGTTACATGTTTGGAAAAGAGAGTGTGACAAGGAAATAGGGCTACCAACCCCTATTTACACGTTAGTGCCGTAACTGGATTAACTCTTGGAGAGTTCGTACCATTAGTTATACGCTTTAAGCTCGAGAGAGTTAAAGTGAAATAATCCTTGATGGTTGAGAAACACTAGGATTTACCATTAGAATACGAATCTCTATAAGTGCATGCATATTTGAATTCCGCATTACTCATAGTTAATAGATACGTAGAACTCATAAGGTGGACATAACCCTAACTTATTTTTCTCTGTGATTAAATCTTACTAAACAAAGCATTCTGTTGTTACTTCCATAGTATTAATTCACGCCACAATCCAATCCCCCCTTTTCCGTAGAATTTTCGACCAACAGTCTACTAATAGTTGCAACACTTAGTGACCAAGTATTCCCTGTGGGATTCGACACCCAACCCAGTTGGGTTCTATATTTGACAGCGACCGCTTACACTCTTACGAGAGCTGTAGTTTGGGCGTTATCAAATTTTGGCGCCGTTGCCGGGGAATACAGTTGTCAACTAAGTTTGTGATAGTTACTAGACCCTTTGGTCAAAAATTCTCAGATTTTACTTTTAGTTGTTGTTTTTGTTTTATTCAGGTTTGTTTGAGTGCATGCCAAACACTCGAAGTTCAGGTCAACCGTTATTACCCATAAATTCTGAACCTCAACTTATTGGCAGAATGGATGCACATCGTGACATTAAAAGAAGGGCTGCTTAACAGGAGCAGGCTAGATTAGCTGTGTTGGCAGCTGCTCAAGTGCATCAACAGAATATTGATAACCCAGGTTGGGCAACAAATCCTGATGATGAGGAACTAGGTGATGATGAGTTACTGAATCCTAGGTATACTGATGAGGTGGCGGTACCTATGCACAGAAGAGATCGTCAAGCTAGAATGAGACCTGACCGCCGAGCTGTGCAGGCTCCTTTTGATGATGATGATGATGATCTTGATGGAGTTGGTGCCATAGGGGCTATTATTCCTCCGCCCTTGGCACCTGGAGCCAAGTTCAATATCACTAGCACCATGATTCAGCTATTGCAGCTCAAAGGTTTATTTGGTGGACTTGCAGGCGATGACCCGAATATGCATCTGGTCAATTTTATTTCAACATGCAAGTCGTTTAACAATCCAGGAGTTGGGAAGAATGCAATTCGGCTGCACTTATTTCCATTGTCTCTGTCTGGAGAGGAAACTCTATGGCTGAACGAGCTAACTCCTGATTCTATTACTAATTGGAGGCAACTGAAAGATGCTTTCCTAAAAAGATTCTTTCCGCCATCCAAGAGAGCACAGTTGAGAGATGAGATCAGCAATTTCCGACAGCTTCCAACTGAAGCTCTCCACGAAACATGGGAGAGGTTCAAGAAGAATCTTATGCGGTGCCCAAATCATCAGATGACCAACATCCACTTGATGGAGATATTATACAGGGCTTTGAACTCAGTGACTAAGCCAGTGGTTGATAATGCTGCAGGTGGGTCATTCATGGACCTTACTTTTCTTGAGGCAAGTGATATGCTAGATCGTATGACAAAGCAGAGTATAGCTTGGCATACCAGGGATTCTGAGGTAGCAAGCTCTACTGTATCTATTGGCTTGACTGCAGAGCAGAGGTGTAGACAAGAGGAACGTGACCAAGATATGGCTCACATGAAAATACAGATGGATCTTCTTACCAAGCACTTACTATCAGGGAAGACCGAAAAGGTTAAGGCCGTTGTATCACAGGGAAGAGATGAATCCGACTATGAGGAAGAAGCGAACTACTTGAATAATCAGGGGGGTTTCCGAGGCAATGCCCAAGGAAACCAAGGTCGGAACTATTATGATAAATCTGGATACAAGGACCGCGATCAAGGTGGTTGGAAGAATAAGACCGACAGGAGTGGTTTATACGTTCCTCCTGGAAATCGTGAGGCTGTGGCGTCTGTCTCTGGGAAGATTTCCATGGAAGATATGATGGCTAAGCTTTTGAAAGGAGTGGAGGCAACCAACATAGGTGTTACTGAGGTAAAGAATGATTTATCATCAATAAATCAATTGGTTGACTCGCATTCTACTGTAATAAAATAGCTGGAGCAACAATTGAGTCAATTATCAGCGGCATTCAACCAAAGAAAGGCTGGCACGCTACCCAATGACACTGTGCAAAACCCAAGGAATGACGGATCGTGTATGGCTATTACTACCCGGAGTGGTAAAGTATTGGAAAATCCATCCAAAGGCAAGCAGGTGGTTGATGATATAGCAGAGAATGTTGATGAAGCAGAGTTTGAAGATTCCGTAGAAGCTGAAGTGAGTGCTCATGATGTTACACCTAGACGTCACCAGCCTTAAAAGAGTGATAATCGGAAGCAAGATAAAAAGGAAGTGGTGGAGAAAATGATTCCTCTTCCACCACCACCTTTTCCTCAGAGACTGAAGAAGAAGGCTGATGACACTCCTGTAAAGGTTGATAATTGGAAGCAAGATAAAGAAAAAGTGGTGGAGAAAACGATTCCCCTTACACCACTACCTTTTCCGCAGAGACTGAAGAAGAAAGCTGATGACACCAGGTTCAATAAATTCATGACTATGTTGAAGCAGCTGAATATTAATATTCCATTGGTGGAGGCGCTGGAACAGATGCCTAGGTATGCTAAATTCATGAAGGACCTGTTGACAAAGAAGTGGGCAGCAAGTTATGAGCTGGCAGATAATGTTCATCATTGCAGTGCAATCGCTACAAGATCGCTAGTACAGAAGAAGGCAGATCCTGGTGCTTTCACTATTCCTTGCACGGTTGGATCTATGAATTTTTCTAAGGCATTATGCGATCTGGGGGCTAGCATCAATTTGATGTTGTTATCCATTTACAGAAAGTTGGGGTTGGGCGATCCTACACCAACCAATATGCGACTTGTGATGGCAGATAGGTCAGTAAAATGACCTGTTGGTATATTATATGATGTATTGGTGAAGTTTTCTACATTCACTTTTCCTGCAGACTTTGTTATTTTGGATTACGAGGTGGATTCTGAAGTTCCCATAATCTTGGGGCGTCCTTTCCTCGCAACTGGAAGTGTGCTGATTGATTTAAGAGCTAATGAACTTTTATTTTGACTGAATGACGAAGTAGTCCGTTTTTATGTATGCAAATCGATAAAGCATCCTAGAGATATGGATGTGCTCTCTGTAGCTGATGTTTACTATGAGGATGAGAAAGAATTATCTGTAGAGAAGCAGCTTACTGTTGAGCCATTGTCTGATGTGCTTATGAATTTTGGGCGTGAGGATGTTGAAGAGTATGGAGAAACTATTTGTGCTCTAACAGGAATTGGCTCCTATTCTCATGCTCCTAAGAAGCTGGATCTGGATCTTAAAAATCGCCCTTCACCACCAGCAAAGCCATCCATTGAAGAACCACCAGTGCTAGAATTGAAGGAGCTTCCCAGTCACCTGAAATATGCATTTTTGGGAAGTGGTGATACACTTCCGGTTATTGTTGCGACTGATTCAGGTGAACAGCACGTAGAGGCTCTCATCTCTTCTCTGAAGAGGTACAAGAGAGATATGGGTTGGACTATTGATGATATAATTGGTATCCCTCCTGGGATATGTATGCACAAGAGTCATCTCGAAGAAGATTGTGTACCTACAACTAAGCATCAGCATCGTCTGAATCCATTCAGAAAAAGAGCCACCATCTATCTCAACAAAGTCTGAGTAATCGAGGTAACTATGTCGTGCCGCGACAATAAATCAAGCGCTACATGGGAGGCAACCCATTGTTTTTAATCGTTTTGTTTTACTAAGAGTTTGTTTTTGTTAAATAAAAATCCAAAAAGAAGAGTCGAGCCATGACCAAAACTAAGGCGCTTGGTGGGAGGCAACCCATTGTTCTAATTATTTTTGTTATTTTTGAGTAAATGTAGGTGTAAGACGTATAAAGGAGGAGATCTAGCCCAAATTTTAATTTGGAATTGTGTCATGTTGAAGGTGGTAAGTTTGGAATGAAGAAACAAAGACTATTGGTTAGGCATTCCCTATGCAAATCTAGGCAACGAACAAGGCAAGGCCTATGTAAATCTAGGCCACGAACAAGGCAAGGCCTATTCTATGGCCTAAGCTCTCTGAATCTACAATGCCATAGCATAGGCGCCGCCTATGCCCAACAATGCCATAGCATAGGCTTCGCCTATGCCATTGCCTTTGCTCTCTGAATCTACAATGCCATAGCATAGGCGCCACCTATGCCTAACAATGCCATAGCATAGGCGCCACCTATGCTCAACTAGGCTTTGCAAAAGGCGCCGCCTATGCTAAGCATAGGCAAAGCATTAGGCGCCGCCTATGCTTACTTTTTGGTCTCCTAATCTGATTTTAAATGGGTCAAACCCGACCCAAGCCTTGTCCTATAAATAAAACATCAACATTAGAACAAAACACACTTATTTGCTCAACCTAGGCGCCGCCTTTACTCTCCAAATCTCTCAAAAAATTTCTTTTTGCTCTTCTAACCTTGCAAGATCATCTTCCGAGGCCATCACCAAGTAAGTACTTCTTTTATATTCCGTATTTATTACAATACTACGCCTATAATGATTTGTTAAATCTTGAAGTAGGGTTGGTGATTTGAATGCAATTGGTTTGTATTGATACATCTAGTTGAGTGAAAGAATACGTATGGGTGTTCTAAACTTTGTTCCGATTTGTATTTTGGTTGTTATACACTGTCATCTTTTTGCGGAATTGAAATGGTAAAGTTAATACATAATCTTTTAAGTTGAAATCTTGAATGTTTGAATGACTCGTTCATCGAGATACCGATTATGATTGACCACAAGCTTAAGATGGTGTGATTATGCCTATGCAATAACTTGTTTCTATTTGTGGTACGATCCTTATGTGGTAGTTTTGTTCAAAAAGTGCATTCATCCAAACATGAAAGTATAGACAAGATTACATGAAATAGAATTGGAAAGGATAGTTAAGATGATATGAACGTATGACTGTGCTGAACATGTTGTTGGAACATATCGCCTAAATGTATGTCGATGAAGTCTGAGTAATCGACATCACTCACTTAATTAGTCGTGGTGCCACTACTGTTTGTTTTTCGATTGAATCTTCCGAGATGAAGCTAACATGACTCTTTTTTAATCTCAGGTAGAATGGCCCCAAAAGGACGACAAGTGAAAGAAAAAGTGTCCACCTCACAGAAAGGACAGAAAAGGTCAAGAAAGGAGCAAGCTGAGTCCTCCTCTCTACAAATACCTCGACGCACTTTTGGGATCAAGTGGGGTACATTTTGAGGAAACTCTAAGGATGACGACTCTGATGATGATTCCGACGCAGGGGGTATGACCCAGACATAGAAGAGGAGTCCGACTAATTAGGTTTTCCTTATTTATTTTCCACTGAGGACAGTGTGTCCCGTCTAAGTGTGGGGTGCTGGTATTTGTATGCTTCTTGTACTGCTTTTCCTACATTTATTCTAGTTCTTGTTTGTTTTAATTAGTTGTAATTATTCTAGTTCTTGTTTGTTTGTTCTGATAGACGGCATGGTAGTACAACAAGAGTTTGTGCTAAATCATTACTATTGAGACATTTAGGCTCTACGTGTGACTCACTGTATGATAATTGTGTGGTTTAATTCATTCATCTGTTGGGTCAAGAGTCTATACTGCTCCCAATTAAGTTGACCATGTGCCTTGTGTGTGTGAGGTTATAGTATATTCTGTGTTGTGACTGATGCTAGAACTTGCCTGGTGTGTGTGTAAAGCAAAATAAAGAGTGTGAGTTTAGGAGATGATTTAGGCATTTCTTTGGCAGCCTGTGATTGTTTACCTTCTTTTTACCTACCCGTGGACATTATCCTAGTTAACCCCCTTTGAGCCTTTAGCTATTTTCTTTGACAGCCTCATATGTAGCCTAATCCATTTTTTTTTCAAGACCATAATTTGATCCAAATTCCTAAGCGCTTTAAATTGTAGAGTCATGTGACAAAATAAGAGGAAAGAGGGTGAGAGTGATGCTTCAGAGTGTATTAGTACTTGAAATTGTTGTGAATAAGAGTGGCTATCATAGAGGTGTTTTATAAAATAAAATAAAAAGAAAAAAAAAGAAGAAAGAAATAGAAAAATAAAAAAAAAGTTGTATATTCTCATCTTTGTGTTTATAATTGAATAACAAAATAGGTGAAAAGGGGTGTTAGATGAAAAGAAAGGTAGAAGGGTTGTTTAAAAGAGAGTGTTAATGGCATAATGTGATGTATTAAAGCGCTTAGGGAACATAGTCACTATTTCTGGCCAAAATAGTCCTACCTGTCTCTTAGCCTACATTACAACCTGTAAAGACCTATTTGATCCTAAGCTTAGCATTCTGATATTAGTAGAGCATTACACTAAGGGCAAGCCTATGGTCATCAGTTGCAACATAAGAATTCTTTGTGAGAGTGAGAGCAAGGAGAATCTTGTACCCATGTTTCGAAAAATGCAAAACTTGTGAGTGATCATGGGTGATATCTTGTGTGAGACACACATGGTTGATGAGTTTTGGGTAGTTTTGTATGATTCTTGGTTCCTTAACTTGTGGATACGAATTATCCATCATCACGAGTCTATGTTGGAGGTTGAATGGTTTCTAGTAGTGATCCAGAAAACTACTCTTTGTTAATAATTGTCGTGCGTGTCTTGATTAATATTTTGTGTTACTGTTGTGAAATCCTAGTTAGATGTTTGCATGGACGTAATATTTTGTTCGAGGACGAACAAAGCTTTAAGTGTGGGGTGTTGATGATAGGCGTATTTACACGCCTAAAGCACCATAATTCACCCATATTTTAGATAAGTTTTAAGGACAAAATATATAATTCCTGCATTTTTAGTCCATTTTCCTGTAAGTGAGCTAACCAACGTGATTAGCATGTTTTTAGGTATTAATGATGAAGATTTCAGCACTTTGTGGACCTTTTGGTAGCAAGGGAAACTTCACATAAGAGGGAAGGCAGCTTTTGGAAGCTTATGGACTGAAAGTGATGCATGAAGAACTTGTCCCGGGCAAAAATAGTATTTCTAAAGACTTGGGGATCAGCATTAACTTAATAGGACTAGGACAAGGATGTTATAAAAACCCTATTTGCTGAATTTTTCAGCATTGATTCATTCATTCATGTTTTTCATTATTCACGAATTGATAGATACCTTCATTATTCATTCGACTTTCTAGTATTATTCAGTTTACAGATTTTGTACGTTTTAACAGAGAAAAAAATGCTAACTTGGGGGAAACGTCTAGAGGGCAAAAACGTCAACCTAGTTTGACGCCACACCCATCTTCAACGGGAGATTCTTTGAGCTTTGGTACGATGATGATGTTTATTGTGATCTCCGTTGTAATCATGAGTAGCTAAACTTCTCTGTTAGGGTTATGGAAGCCTTATGATATACTATCTATTACTATGAGTTTGTGAATTCTTGATACTTATGCTACTTATATTATTACTCTCTTCATCTTAATTACATTCTTGTGGTTGCAAACATATAGAATACGCCATTATAGCATTAACTTGTTCGAGAGAAAAGTTACATGTTTGGAAAAGAGAGTGTGACAAGGAAATAGGGCTACCAACCCCTATTTACACGTTAGTGCCGTAACTGGATTAACTCTTGGAGAGTTCGTACCATTAGTTATACGCTTTAAGCTCGAGAGAGTTAAAGTGAAATAATCCTTGATGGTTGAGAAACACTAGGATTTACCATTAGAATACGAATCTCTATAAGTGCATGCATGTCTGAATTCCGCATTACTCATAGTTAATAGATACGTAGAACTCATAAGGTGGACATAACCCTAACTTATTTTTCTCTGTGATTAAATCTTACTAAACAAACCATCTGTTGTTACTTCCATAGCATTAATTCACGCCAAAATCCAATCCCCCCTTTTCCGTGGAATTTTTGACCAACAGTCTACTAATAGTTGCAATACTTAGTGACCAAGTATTCCCTGTGGGATTCGACACCCAACCCAGTTGGGTTCTATAGTTGACAGCGACCGCTTACACTCTTACGAGAGTTGTAGTTTGGGAGTTATCAATAAATAAACAACCAAATATGTTAACCAACCAAAACCAAATCAATTCAAAGCAATAGTAATCATGTTCTTAGCCTTAACCCCCGGAAAGGGGGCTTTTAGCCACTAATGGATATAACTGTAATCACCATGGATGAATACATGATAAAATCTATGAAGAAACTAAAGTAAAATAATAAAAACCCTAATTGAAGTGTTTCCATCCCCTCTCCTAGTTTCAAAGTCGTCCAAGGTGTTTAACATCAAGTTCAAGTGTCCTATTTATAGGAAGACAGTTTGGCAGTAGGTGGATTAAGATACGCATCACCCCTCTTATAACCTGGGAATATGGTTTCCAATGCGATGTTCATTCCCATGGAATGGGTTGTTTTTTATGCTTCTCATTCACATGGAATAGGGTGTGTGATACGGTCTCATCGCGGAGACACACTGGAAAGTCATTTTGACTTCTAAATTGGTCTTGTGCATTTGTCCTTCTATCCAAGACTTGTGGTGGTGTTTACACTTGATTTACAGATTTTGAATAGCAAGCATACTATAGTATCAAAAACCACGTATTAGATCTCAAAACAACACAACGTTCAAGACAATAAACTAGAAACTTAAGCTAAGAACTAGTTTTGCCCATTTTGATCTTCAACTTATTGTTTGACTCTTTGATTAATTCAATTGAACATTTAACACTATAAAAAAAGTTTTTCCACACATAATTACACAATAATAACCATAGGAACTCATTATACACATTAGAATCCATCGCAACCAACTAGAACAACACCTAGCTCAAGCTAGTAACACTAGTTTTCTCATTTTAATTCTAAGTGACCCAATGAAGTATAAACTTGTTTGAAAGACACCATAAACATTGTAATAAAATACTTGAACACTGAGATGTTCAATCATATCATCATTAACAAATTATGCACACAAGAAGTCCTCAAAACACAGCTAAATAAGCCCAGATAACAACACTAAGGTGCATAAATCCATCTTCGATCAAAGAACCAATATTGGAAACCGTGGTTACCGACGTGGGGGTCTATATGGATGGGTGGTTCTAGTCCCTCTTATTATTATCATTTGATTGGCAGGTTCGAGTCCTTAATATCTTATTACATGATTTAGTACTCGTGTCACCTTAAAATACTGGGAGGTTTGAGTACCCTATACATACCCTCTGATTTGTGTGGACACATGTACTAGGGCCCTATCAGCTGGGGGATATTTGGGCCAGTATAGCCCATGGGTGCCTTCGTATATTATGATGGTTGAGCTACACAATCTAGGCTAAAGTTTTAAAGAGCATGTCAAGCCTTATTCCCTATCCTAACATGTGATATATATATGTATGGATATGAATTTGATTATGTGCATTAGATCTGAATGATTTTGAACTATTGATCATGGCATTATGTTATCCTTATCCCTGAGTTACATGCTAGTGTTCACCCCACTAACAGTTTTCGAATGTTATATCCCCACACAAAGCAGGAACCAGAGCTACTCCTACTTTTCCTACGCAGAGTTAGGTCAGTCGACTTAGTTTGTTATGGTGAAGTAGTAAGCTTTCATCCCCCGAAAGGCTTAGGAATTTCACCAATTTTCATTCTTAGATTTGTATTGACAGAAATTTTTGTTATCATTAACATTATCAGTTTTATTCTCATTATAATCTGTTAGAGTAGGAGACATGTCCCGACCAAGACTGGTTTTAGTTCTTTGTTTAGAAGGCTTTGTTTTGATTACTATTGATATTGGGTAATGTTAGTAAGTTGTCTGGCCAGTCATCGACGGTCGGTTATTGACATGTTTTGACTCTCATTAAGCTTGTTGTATGTTATCGTATTATATGATCAAAATTTATCCAATATTAGGGGATGTTGTATTTGTTTTGGCTAGGTACAGAGGGTGATCTCTGATACACATGGGACTTAAGATACCCGTCATGGCAAGGCCCTGGTTCGGGTTGTAAAAAAGATGATATTAGAGCTTAGGTTTGATGTCATTAGGTTTCTAGTAAAGACGTGTCAAGAAGAGTCTTGTTTGTAGGTGTGTAGCATACCACACTTATAAGGGAAAGCTATGAGGCATTTAGGAATGTTTTCCTTTCTTGTTTTTTTATTTTCAAGCTATAGTGTCTAAGGTATTAAATCTTCTCTAATTCCCGTATGTTCGCTTTTCAAATCATGCCCCCCAAAAAATCTAATGATCGGGGAAACCCTTCTATCCTGTCTGAGGATAATATGGATGGAGATCATCCAACTCTAGGAGTTCAGACCCGATCAACGATTATTGGTTCTGATTTCACTCAGGGAGCTCTATCAGTTCCCTGTATCCCGCCTCAGGCACCCCAGACTGATGTGTAATGCTGAGTTTTGCCAGTCAATTCATTTTCTTACCTAGTTAGTGACCTCTCAGAATGAGAGTGTTGCTTCTGTTGCTCCATCATTTGAGGCCACTAGAGTTGGCCAATTCATGAGGTTGAGTCCTTCTATTTTCACTGGTTCTAAGGTTGAGGAATATCCTCAAAATTTCATTGATGAGATGAAAAAGATCTTTTATATGATGCATACTACTGATGTGGAAGGGGTAAAGTTCAAAGCTTATCAGTTAAAGGATGTGGCATACCAATGGTATGAAGAGTGGGAATAGTCTAGGGAGTGATGATGTTGAGTCTACCTTGTGGGATGATTTATCTAGTACTTTCCTTGATTTCTTATTTCCTTAGGAGTTGAGGGAGGTGAAGACCAAAGAGTTGGTGAATTTGAAACAAAGCAGGATATCAGTAAAGGAGTATGCCTTAAAGTTTCACCATCTGTCGCGTTATGCTCCTGAATTAGTCTCTAGCATAAGGGCTATAATGAGGAAGTTTGCTTCGAGGTTATCCCATGTGTTGATATTACAGAGTAAGGCTGCCTTATTGAACAAGGATATTGACATCTCTATACTTGTGGTATATATACAATAAGTGGAAGAAGAAAAGAAGAAGTAACTTCAAATGAATGAAAGACAAAGTAAGAAGTTTTGGTATTTAGATTAGGCTAGAGGTCAACAACAAAGTGATAGAGATGGTGGAAAGTGGTCTAAGAAGAAGTAGGGCAATATTGTTCCTACTCTATGGCTAGTTCTCCTTATCTAAAGTTGTTGGGTAATCATCGTTCTACGTATTATAGTGGGTTTAGAGCACCAAAAGCCCAGTCGCAGGATAGTGGGGCTCAGTTAGCTCCATCATATCCTCCTTTTAGAATCTGCGGTCAAGTGCACCATGGTGTTTGTAAAGAGGGGAGGAACAAATGCTTTAAATGTTGTTAGATTGGTCATATACAAAGGGATACTCCTTCTAAGATTGCTTCTGGGGAAAATAAAATTCCTTTTGCTACTTCATCAGTTCCCGCACCAAAGGGTGTTGCTTTTACTTCTTGCTCTGTCATTGGTCAGAACTGTTTGTACGCTCTTGCTATGTTCCAGGATTTTGATGGGTCCCCCGATGTTGTTATGGGTACACTCAAGATTTTTTCTTGTGATGTATATTATTTACTTGATCATGGGTTTACTCTTTCGTACGTGACCCCTTATGTGGCTAGCTATTTTTGTTTTGATCCTGGATGTATTTCAAACCCTTTCTCTGTTTCCACCCCAACGGATGACTCTATTGTGTTTAAAATATTCTATAAGGGTTGTGTGATGTTGGGCCATGGTAGGAAGACCTTGGTGGATCTAATAGAGCTGGGCATAATAGGGTTTGACGTGATTTTGGGGATGGATTAGTTGTATTCGTGCAATCCATCTCTTGATTGTCAGACCCGAAGGTTCAGTTTCAATTTCCCTAATGATCCAGTGATCGAGTGAGAAGGTAATTCCCTAGTGCCTAAGGAAAGGTTCATCTCGTATCTTAGATCCCAAAAATTAGTTTCTAAAGGGTTACTCTATCACTTAGTGCATGTTAAGGATTCTAGATCCGAAGGTTCTCCTTTGCAGCTGTGAATTTCTCGAGGTGTGACCTGATGATCTTCCTGGTATTCCTCTCGATAGGGAAATTGATTTTGGGATTGATTTTCTTTCGAACACTCATCCTATTTCCATTCCTTCTTACAGAATGGCTTCAACTGAGTTGAAAGAACTCAAGGAGAATTTAAAGGATTTTATTGATATGGGTTTTATCTACCCTAGTGTGTCTTCTTAGGGTGCTCCTATTCTTTTCTTGCATAAGAGGCATGGTTCCCTTCAAATGTATATTGATTACCACTAATTTAATAAGGTGACTGTAATGAATAAGCACCCGTTTTTGAGGATTGATCTTTTCGATCAACTTCAGGGTGCAAAGTTCTTTTCTAAGATTGATCTTTGGTCGGGTTACCATCAGTTTAAGATTAGGGAGGTGGATATCCCTAAGTCTGCCTTCCAAACTCCAAATGATCATTTTGAGTTTTCAGTGATGTACTTTAGTTTGACCAATGCCCTAACAATATTTATGGACCTTATGAATCGAATTTTCCATCAGTTCTTAGACTTGTTTTTCATTGTCTTTACTGATGATATTTTGGTGTACTCTAAGAGTGAGGTAGATTATGCCGATCACGTTCGCTTTGTGTTGCAAAACTTGAAAGAGCAGCGGTTGTATATGAAATCTTCTAAGTGTGAGTTCTAGCTAAATATTGTGACTTATCAGGGTCATGTTGTTTCTAGTGAAGGGATCATGGTGGATCCACAGAAAGTTACGGTGGATAAAAAGTAGCCCAGGCCCACGACTCAAACCGATATTCAGAGCTTCTTGCGATTTAGCCTATTATCATAGAAGGTTTGTGAAGAGTTTCTCTTCTATTGTTGCCCCATTGACTAAGTTGACTCAGAAAAAGTTGAAGTTCTTATGGTTTGATACTTATGAGGGTAGTTTTAAAAAGTTGAATGATAAGTTGACTTCAGCTCTGATCTTGATTTTGCCTGAGGGCACTGATGGTTTTGTTGTCTATGTGATGCATCCTGGGTAGGGTTGGGTTGTATGTTGATGCAGCATGGCAAGGTGGTTGCATATTATTCTAGACAGTTGAAAGTTCATGAGAAGAATTATCTAACTCATGATATGGAATTGTTAGTTGCGGTGTTTGCACTAAAGTTCTGACGACATTATTTATATAGGGTCTATGTTGATATTTATTCTAATCATAAGAGCCTGCAATACATGTTCACTTAGAAATATCTAAATCTCAGGCAAAGAAGGTGGCTTGAGTTGCTAAAGGACTATGACATTAGTCTTTACTATTATCTAGGTAAAAGTAATGTGGTTGTTGATGCTCTTAGCAGGTTGTCCATGGGAAGCTTATCTCATATAGATGAATAGAAATGGGATTTGGTAAAGGACATTCACCATTTGCCTAATCTTGGAGTATGTCTCTTAGATTCCGAGGATGGTGGTGTGATTTTTCAAGAGGTGGTGAAGTTATATCTTGGTGCTGAGTTGAAGGAGAAACATATGTTAGATCCTATTTTGATGCAAATCAAGAATGATGTAAGTAGGCAGAAAGTGATGGTTTTCGAGATTGGTGGTGATGGTATCTTGAGGTACCAAGATTGATTATGTGTTCCTGATGTTGACAGGTTATGAAAAAGAATTTTAGCAGAAGCTCATGAGTCACGTTATACTATTCATCCTAGTTTAATGAAAATGTATCATGATCTTAAAGAAATTTATTGGTGGAATAATAAAAAGAATGAAGTGGCCAATTTTGTTGCAAAGTCCATCGCATGCCAGCAAGTGAAGGTAGAGCACTTGTGTAACGCCCTGAGTCTGTACCCTGGATGCTACACGGTACTCATAATCCCAAAGGACCACAAGCTAACCCATGACTGGTACCTGCTACAATAACTGTGTAATAAATACTGTAATGATTGCGGAAATAGGCAGAAACATATGCCATAAGGTTCAAATCTGTAAATAAATATGAATGCGGTATCAAAATACCAAAATTGTATATAAGTACTGAAAAACTTAACAACTTTCTAAAAAATACTCTAGTCTGAAAAAGCCTCTAACTTTCTAAACTGTGGAGTTGATGGGATAAGCCCCCAACTAACTCCATCTACTGAAATAAAATAGAAGTACTATAAATAATAAGTATGTCCTCAAACTATGAGGACTCACCACTACTCTGAAAGCTGAGAATTTGAACTGCTAAGGGTGCTCTGGAGCCCGTGCATTTGAACCTATGATATAAGACATCATAGCGCAAAGAAAAGCATGCATCAGTACTTTGAATATACTGGTATGCTCAGTGAGGTAGGCTGATATACATGGGTTCATATCTATGCACAATAATAACTGAATAACATAAGTATAACTGAGTAAGAGTACATGCATGTATACATAGACTGTAACTGAGATCGTGATAATACTAAGTACTGAATCAGAATACTGATAACCAATATCTAAGTTTACGAATACTGTATTACTGATTATCTAAATGACTGTATCTGATAGTTTTGAATACTATGGAACCTATTGAGTTCCGTACTGAGCTGAGTGACTACATCTGATAGTCTTGGATCTATAGAACTGAACTAAGTTCTATTCTAAGACTATGAGTAAAACTGAGACTGTGGGAGGTAATCATCTAACCGACATGCCCCTTCTCAAACTTATTTAGGGTCTAACCTGTAACCCCAGTTAGAAGGGTGTTAATATCGTGCCACAGGTAAGGACAAGTTGTGAGTTAACCCTCTCTAACAGGAATCTCTTTCGTCAACCCTCGCTGGCAGGATAACTCAGATGAGAAATATCAACCCTCATAATGTCTGGCAGAAAGATACCTCAACCTATGTTGGCAACGTATTTCTTTAACACAGGTATTGTTTCTAAGGGTCAAACCCTCTGCTGATAGGAATGCCCCCATACCTGGGTTAACTCGATGTTGAATCCTACTCCCAACTGAATAGACACTGAACTGAATTTATAGTATGTACTAGGCTGGGCTGAACGGTTATTGAGATTACTATTTAGCTGGACTGAACTGAGTTCATGGAGTTCCGTTGACTGACAGAATACTACTGAATCATGTAAGTTGATTGAGTTTACTAAGGTCTCAACTGGATGTTGAATTAGACTGGACTAATACTGATTCTACTGAGTTTTCCCAAGTTCTGTAACTGACTAAGAGTACTACTGATCGTGTCGTGACTTATACTGTTCTATGACTAATCATGGCCCTAGGTAATCAGCTAAATTGTCGGGTACAAGTACCCCTAGGACAAGATAGCATAAATTAAGAGACATGGCATAACATGAAACATGTAAACTATGAACTTGATCATCATTCATTTATTGGGTATTTTGACAAACACTTGCATGATATAACTTGCACATAAGCTAACTAGACATGATTTCATTCTCTTAATAGTTCACAAGGACAATTTATCAAACACTTGGTGAGCATAGTATATGCACATAGTATTGAACAACAAGTGAGAATCATAATTCATCTCTAATTTCACAAGTCAAGGGGTTACCATGGATTCACATGAATCTACACACATAATGATAATTTCACATGAGATATATATATAATTATGAATTAGGAACTTAATCAAAATAGCAATTATTGATACACTTTAATTCCAACCATGGAAATCATAAAATCAATTACTTGAAGTTTAAAAGAGATTCCTGAACTCCAAGGGTGGATGGGGCCCTTGGATGAACACTTCACATACCTTTGTTGAAGTATTTCTGAAAGCTTATGGTTGAATCTTGAGTTCTTGATTTGAAATTGGATCTTCTAGGGTTTTGTTCTTGAGCAAATTTGAGAAAGAATGACTATATTTGCTCTATAGAGAGTTTAATTTTGTGTTTTGGAGGCTGAGGATCGATGGAAAAAGACCTAAATACCCACCAAGAATATGGTCTTTCAATGACTAAAAACTGGGTTACCGATGCGCAGGTTGATGCAGCGCGTCAATGGAATCAACGCGATAGCCAATCCATCGCGCCATGTTTGCATTGATTCACTGGAATTGGATGCTGGTAGCTGGGGAAAAATATTAATCAATGCGATAGTCGACGCGGCGCGCGAAGATCATATTGATTCATTATTTTGGGATTCCAAAGGAGCTTCAAACAAAGTCCAAAAAATCCAAAACTTGTTCGGAAACACCTACGGACATTCCTAACCATGAATCAAACTAAAAATCAACATTTAATGGACGTAAAGGTCGCGAAATAAGATTGCCAACCTTCGTAGGTTAAAATGACACTAAGTTTGAGTAATTAGCTAAAGTATTCTAAGTTTGGGACCCATTAACAAGCCTAAAGGACTGAATTAAGCTTAGGATTTTGCGGGGTCTTACATTATCTCCCCCTTGAGAACATTCATCCTAGAATGAGACTGCTAATACTGAGAATACTGAGAGACTGACTTAATTACTGTACATGAACATCTGGAACATAACTAATGACTGATATTACCGGTATTCTAAATTATCATACTGAACATGCATATATGATGCATGGCTATGGATGAACATGATTCATGAATGCATGACTGGGATTACTGATAAACTAAATTTATGTACTAAACATGCATATCTGATGCATGGATACATGACTGAACTGGCGCATGAACGTATAACTAAACATGCAATGGTAACTGATACCAAGTTTGTAACTGAAATCTGAACATGAAACTGATTAAGCTTAAGGAAATTATTACCTTGAGCTGAGTCTGGATTAGCGGAGAATATATGAGGATACTTGGTTCGCATGTCTTATTCTTCTTCCCAAGTAGCTCCCTCAATGGACTAATTCCTCCAGAGAACTTTGACTAGAGGAACTTCTTTGTTCCTCAGCGAATCCGATAGTCAAGGATTTCGACTGGCATCTCTTCATAAGAGAGGTTGTTCTGAATATCTATGCCTTCAATAGGGACTGCGACTGTTGGGTCACCTATGCATTTCTTTAGCAAGGAGACATGGAACATTGGATGAACTAAAGAGAAATCCGAAGGTAACTTAAGCTTGTAAGCTACCTTTCCGAAACAATTGAAGATTTAGTAAGTACCGACATATCGGGGATTGAATTTCCCCTTCTTGCCAAAATGCTTCACTTCTTTCATAGGAGAGATCTTTAAGTACACATAGTCACTAATTTTGAACTCAAGATCTTTTCTGTGCACATCTGCATACCATTTCTGCTAGCTTTGAGCTATCTCAATACTTTCCCTGATCAACTGGACCTTCTCTAAGGTATTAAACACCAAGTCAGGCCCTACCACTATGGCCTCACCCACTTTAAATCAACTAATGGGAGATCTACACCTTCTCCCATAACGTACCTCAAACGGAGCATCTGAATACTGGAGTGATAGTTGTTATATGCGAACTCAATTAAAGTTAAGTGGTCATCCCAACTACCCTTAATGTCTATCGTACATGCTCGCAGCATATCCTTTAAAGTCTATATGGTCCTTTCTGCTTGACCATCTGTCATAGGATGAAAGGCTATACTGAGATGAACTCGGGTATCAAGACCCTTTTGGAATGCTTTCCATAAATGAGAGGTTAACTGGGTACCTCTATCTGAGATAATGGACAAAAAAACACCATGCAATCTGACCAACTCCCTGATATAGAGTTTGGCATAATCCTCGGTTGAATAAGAGGTATAAACTGGAAGAAAATGAGCTGATTTGGTCATTTTTTCTACAATGACCCAAACTGAATCATACTGACGACGAGTACGAGGCAAGACCATCACAAAGTCCATGTTCACTTCTTCCCATTTCCAGGTAGGAAATACTGAACTCCTGCATGGACCCACTAGGCTTCTGATGCTCAATCTTAACCTGCTGATATGTTGAGCACTTAGCCACAAACTCTACAATGTCTCTTTTCATCCTACTCCACCAATAGATCTCTCGCAAATCATGGTACATCTTTGTGGACCCTGGATAAATAAAGGAACGTGCACAATGCGCCTCTGCGAGAATTTACTACCTAGAGTCATCTACGCCTGGAACACACAGACGACCCTGACAATGAAAAATACCATCTCCCCCTTCGGAGAAAAACTCTACTTTTTTATTTCTGACTGATTCTTTCAATTGGACTGGACTGGGATCCTTATCCTTTTTTTCCTTCACTTTGGAAACTAGGGATAATTCTGAGCTACTCTGTACCCACACACTATCTTCTGCTGAATCGACTAAGCGAACACCTAGTCGGGCTAGCTAATGAACTTCCTGGCCTAACTTCTTCTTACTGTTCTCAACATGGGCAACACTACCCATAGACATTCTACTGAGAGCGTCAACCACTACATTGGCCTTGCCCAGATGATACAGAACACTCATGTCATAGTCTTTCAATAATTCCAACCATTTTCTCTAATGGAGGTTAAGGTATTTCTGAGAGAACACATACTGCAGACTCTTATGATCAGTGAACACATCAACGTGCACACATTACAAGTAATGCCTCCAAATATTTAAGGCAAAAACTACCGCTGCTAACTCAAGATCATGAGTAGTATAGTTCTTCTCATAGGGATTAAGATGTATAGAGTCATAGGCTATGACCTTACCTCTCTGCATAAAAACACAACCCAATCCAACTATAGAAGCATCATAGTGCACAACAAAACCATCAGGTAGGGTCAACACTGGAGTTGTGGTGAGTCGAATCTTTAACTCCTAAAAACTCATCTCAAAAGAATCTGACTACTAAAACTTGACTTTCTTCTGAGTCAATCTGTACATAGGTGATGTAATAGATGAAAATCCCTCAACAAACCGTCGGTAATAGCCATCCAAACCCAAAAAACTCCTAATATATGATAGAGAGATAGGTCGGGGCCAGTTTCTCACTGCTTCGGTCTTTTGGGGATCAACTCTAATGCCATCACCAAAAATTATATGGCCAAGGAATGCTACTGGCCTTAGACAAAATTTGTACTTACTGAATTTGGTGAATAGCTGATGGTTTCTGAGAGTCTGCAATACTATTCTGAGATGGTTTGTATGATCGTTCTCACTACGGGAGTAAACAAGAATGTCATCTATGAAAACTATGATGAACATGTCCAAGTACTGCTTGAACACACGGTTCATCAAGTCCATGAAGGATGCAGGGCAATTGGTAAGACCAAAGGACATGACTAAAAATTTGAAGTGACCGTACCGAGTTTGGAAAGCTATTTTTAGGATGTCACTTTCCCTGACTCTAAGCTGATTATAGCCTGATCTGAGGTCTATCTTAGAGAAATAACTGGCACCTTGAAGTTGGTAAAACAAGTCATCAATTCTTGGGAGTGGATACTTGTTGTTGACTGTAACTTTGTTTAACTAAGGGTAATCTATGCACATTCTAAGGAAACCGTCTTCTTACGCACGAATAAAATTGGTGCGCCCCACGGGGACACACTGG
The DNA here is from genome assembly GCA_030864215.1 of Capsicum pubescens. Lineage (NCBI taxonomy): Eukaryota > Viridiplantae > Streptophyta > Magnoliopsida > Solanales > Solanaceae > Capsicum > Capsicum pubescens. The sequence continues at coordinate 219,019,801 of CM061549.1, read as the reverse complement.
GTTTGATGAATCCCTTATCTAAGAGATCCTTTAATAATTTCTTTAATTCTTAGAGTTCTGCTGGAGCCATACTGTATGGAAGGATATATATGGGCTGAGTATCTGGAAGAAGATCAATTATGAAATCAATTTATCTTTTGGGAGAAACTCTGAGAAGATCTTCGGGAAACACATCTGGGAATTCACATGCTACTGATACTCCTAAATTACACCTCTTTAACGAGAGCGTAAGCGGTCGTTGTCAAATATATAACCCAACTAGGTTGGGGTCGAATCCCACAGGGAATATGGTGCTAATTAAGTTGTATGTAGATTAGTTGACTTTTAATCATTCGTTTTCGTAAAACAAAAAGGGGGAATTTGATTCAGTTCATATATTAATGGTTTCAGTTTGACAAGATGAGATATGTGTAGTGGTATTCAAATGCAGAGAAATAGCAAGCTAGGGTTATGTCCACCTTGAAGTTTTCAATACTTTCTAACTATGGGCTTTATGAATTCATACATGTATCATGCTTACAGAGAAACACATTGTATTTAATAGCATAATCCTTGTGTTTCTCAACCATCAAGGACTAATTCACTTTAGTTCTCTCAAATCAAAAGTGTTTACAAAAACAATATAAAATCTCCAAGTAGTTAATCCTGTTAAGGCATTAACATATGAAATAGGGGTTGGAAATCTTATTTTCTTGTCACTACTCTCTTTTCCGAACAGCAACCTTTCTCTCGAACAAGTTGTGTTTTAAGGCACATCCTCTATGTTTGCAACCACGAGAATTCAAGATAAACGAAGAGAGTATGATGTAAACAAATCAATACATAATGAATTCAAAACCCAAAGTAATAGATTGTATGCTACAAGGCTTCCATAACCCTAACTAATAAACTTAGCTACTCACGAATAAAATGGGAATCACAAGAGAAATATTCATTATACCAAAAAGTAAACAAAATATTAGTGGAGAAGATGAAGTATCATTTCTCCCTTGGTGCTAAGCCTCCACTCTCCTCTCTCAAAATAATACAGAATAATGAATAATGATAAAAATTCAGCATTATGTCTTTTTAATAATCTTTTCTCTCATATTTGCCTTCTAAGTTCCTGAACTAATTATAAATGACAAATTAGTCTTGGACATAGTTTCTAGGTGCCATATTTGGTCCAACAAGCTACTTTTGTCTTGTGTCATATGCCATCTGCATTCCATAGTCCCATTATGTCTCCATCTACCTCATTAATACTAAAATCATGCTAATCACATTGGTTAGCTCAATTACATAGAAGTAGAGTAAAAACATAAGAAACTAGGCACTTTGTTCTCCAAACTTAGCTAAAATATGGGTAATCTATGATTATTAGGCGTATAAATACACCCAAGATCACTACCCCTGTAACACCCCGCAAAATTCTCTCCTAGTCTGAGCCTTAGAGCGTGTTCAGTGAAGTGTTAATCTGGCCCTAAAAGGTTAAGAGATGTCTTACCAAGTGTGAAATACTTTGAACCATGTAGAATTTCCCTAATATCAACTTTTTGTCATGTAGAGCATTGAATAAGATTTCCGTCGATACCAAATTAGCCCAAATCTGACACTCAGCTGAAGAGTTAGAGACATTTTAGGGAGACAGTGTGCGACCTGGCACTTTAGCGCATCACGGAGCCATCAAAGATGGAAATTGTCAAATTTCAGTGAGCCTCCACGATTTCCACTGCATCGCAGTGTTTTTCCAGTTCGCAACCAGGGTGGCAATGCGATTGCCACCGCATCGCGCCGTGAAGAAGTTTCCCAATTGTCCAATTTTCAGTGAGCTAGCACGATTATGGCGCGTCGTGCCAACATGTAAAATCAGGATTTTTTAGTTTAATTCCAAGGGCTTTTTGGTCTTTTTCCACTCTTTTTCAGCCCCTATATATACCCGATAAAAGGCTCTCAGCCTCATTTCCCATCTTCAACATCAAAAGTGGGATTTTACAAAATCAAAACCCTTATTTCTTATTCAAGAAAAATCAATAGAGATCAAGAAAAATCAAGAAAAATCAAGAGAAATCAAGAATCTCTCCAAGAACTTTCAAGAAAGGAGTTTCCCCAAGGTATGTAGATGTTGATTCTTGGGTCCCTTTCATCCAAGAAGCTCAAGAACCCTTTTCTAAAATTTAAAGATATTGTGTTTATGGGTTGTCATGATTTATGTGAGTTGAAATTGATGTTTCTTCTATCATTGAGTTATGATTCATGTTTATTTACAAGGCTTTCAAGATTTAACCCTAGTATGTGAAATTCATGTGATGGTTATGATAAACCCTCTTCAAGTTGCTTTCTATGTGATGTGTTCATGTCAATTAAGCATAGAAATGGTTGAATAAGCAAAGCATTCTCCCCATATATTTGATAAAATGCTTATGTAAAGAATTAGGGCCATTATAGCATGTTGATTAGGAAACCCCAATTGTTTGCAAGTTCATGCATGCCAAGTGTTTGTTAAAATGCCTTAATGAATGAATTGTGGTATGATATCATGAAATACCCAATTAGATGCAACCCATGCATGCCTAGTGTTTGTTGAAAGGCCTTAGTGAATAAGTTGAGACATGATAGTAGGAAATTCCCCAATTACGTGCTCTTTGATACATGCTAAGCCTTTAATAGATGACAAGTACTTGACAAATAAATTATGACATGATAGTATGAAGTTTCCCCAATCATGTGATATCCAATACATGCCAAGACTGATATACGTGTGAAGTACTTGATGCAAGACCATGTTGAATTGAGTATGATCTAATAGAATATTTCCCCTACACTATTATATGTCTATGATTCCTAACTGCTTGAAGTGATGCCTTAGTGACTGCGATGTGAATATATAGTTATGATTCCTAAATTCTTGAAGTGATGCCTTAGTGATTTTGATGTGACAATATGGTTATGATTCATAACTGCTTGAAGTGATGCCTTAGTGATTGTGATGTGAATATATGGTTATGATTCCTAAATGCTTGAAGTGATGCCTTAGTGATTGTGATGTGAATATATGGTTATGATTCCTTAATGCTTGAAGAGATGCTTTGGTGATTGTGATGATGAATGAATGACCGTGGTTAAGACTAGTCAAGAATGGTTATGTTTGACTTTTATGTTATCGAGTCCTGGGTGTATTTATACCCGATAATTTAGTTGTTGTCTAGATCCCGTGTCAGTTTTCACGATAATCCCAGTCGAGCCATGATTCTCAAAACTCAGTAAGTTATAGAACTCTGTATCCTTAGACAGATACAAAACTTAAGAAATCTCAGTAATCTTCGAAATCTCAGATCGCTAGTAATCTAGCCTCAGTGTTGTACTCAACTCAGATCTTGTAGTATCCAAGAGTTCAGTTTTGTCTTTGGTAGTGACCGAGTAATCTATTCAAACTTTGTATCATCAGTTAGATACCGTGATTTAACAGTATTTCGTCAGATACGGAACCAAGTGAATTCATCTTAACTCAGTCGATCAATTGAGAAATGTGATCAGTATCAGATTTAGTTCAGTTTGTGTTCAGTTAAGAATTCAGTTCCTAGTCTTTCAGTTGGGAGTAGGAGCTAGCACCGAGTGAGGGAAGGGATGGCGGCTCCCCATCATAGAGAAAGGCTGAGTCATTAGGAGCAATCCCTGAACTCTAGAATTTCATAGCCAATGCAGGATATAGGAGTCACCGTTAGTAGAGGTTGTCACCCATAGAGAGAGGTTTGACTATTATATTACCTTGGGCTGACTTTCTGTAAGGGCCAACCACCAGAGAGGCTTGACTAGAGAGGTCTTTACCCGTGGCACAGTATTGACACCTTTCCAGCTGGGGTTACCGGTTGGACCCCACCAGTAGGAGGTCAGGGCATGTCGGTTAAGTAACTACTTCCCACAGTTGTAGTTTTAGTATCAATCTTCAGAAATTAGGACTGTGAGGTACAGTCGTCTATCTCAGTAAGGAACTCATATAGTTCCATTGATTCATGACCATCCGTCAGATAGGCTTGGTCTCATATACAGTTATTTGTTATCAGATCTAGAGATCTCCCGATAGATAGGCTTGATCTCAGTCTCAGATTCTATTGAGTATTCTTGTTGTTAGATTCAGACATGATCATTTTCTTATCATTGATAATAGATTCTGGAATTATCTGTTAGAGAGGTTGATTTACGATTCTGTCAGTCAAGAGAAGTGAGCTTAGAATTTAGTCATTGATGTGAGTATATCCAGTTAATCAGTTATCAGTATCAGATAATTTAGTGATTCAGTATCTCAGTGTTAGTGGTGAGTTCAGATGATAGTAAAGCAGTATTCGAGTTTCAGTATTTAGAGTTGTGATTATGGTTGTGCATTCATGTATGTGTTCTCGTTTGGTACTCTCATGATTATTCAGTTAAGTAATTGTTCATGCATGAGCCCTTGCATTTAGCCTTACCTCATCTTCATACTCGATACATTCCCGTACTGACGCATTTGCGCTATGGTGTTTTATTTGACCCCATAGGTTCAGAGGCACAAGATCCAGAGTACCCTCAGCAGTTCAGTCCCAGTCAACAGCAGTAGGCGTAGCAGTAAGTCCTCTTTATTCAAGGATGATCCTTGTTTTATTATTTCATCAGATTTTGCTTATTTTTAGTAGAAGGAGTTAGTTGGGGACATGTACCATCAACTCCGCAGTTCAGACAATCTAGAGGTTTTTCGGACAAATGTATCCGAATTTAGTTTTCAGTTTTGGAGTATGTTTAGACGTTTTGAACCTTATGGCCAGTTTCCGCATTTATTATCTATATTATGCAGTGTTGAGGTATAGATATCAGTAGAGGGTTGGCTTGTGGTCCTTCGGGATCATGAGCACCATGTGACGTTCCGGTTCTAGAAAATCAGGTCGTTACAACCCCATACTTAAAGTTTTGTTCGTCCTCGAACAACTTATCCATTTATGCATACTACACAAGTCTTAACACCCACGAAGAAAAAACAAGATGCTCAAATAGGCTCACACAACAATTATGAACAAGAAATATATTCATGAATCATTACTAGAGACAACCTACTTTCAAGAATAGACTCGTTAAGTTGGAAAATCCATGAATACCGTTTAAGCAAAGAAATCATATAAATTACCCAACCTTCATCAACATGTGCCCTCATAACAGAAAGTTACCCATAATCACTCACAATCATGTAATTTCTAACAATATGGATATAATAATCAAGTTGTGCTCACTCTCACAAAGACTTCTCAAATTACAACTGATGACCATATGCTTGCCCTTAGTGTAATGCTCCACTATTATCAGAATGCTAATATTAGGATCAAATAGGTTTTTTACGGGTTGTAATGCAGGCTAAAGGATGGGTAGAAACTATTTTGGCTAGAAATAGTGACTATCTTCCCTAAGCACTTTAATACACTACATTATGCAACTAAGACCAATTTATAACAGCCAATTTACACCATTTTCATCTATCCATATCTTTTGTTTTCACCCCATCCCATTAAACTCAATTAACAACACTATGGTAGGAGTATGCAACCATTTCAAATATTTTTTTTTTGCACCCATTTCACGTTACGCACCCCTATGATAGACACCCTCAACTTAAGCAATTTACCTTAGTTGAGGTGGACAATGTCCAAGAAGGACCAGGGCCAAAACAGGTTCATTGTAATATGTCCGGGATAAAATTTGGAACTTTTTTCAACAATTTTTGCTACTCCCGACCACATCAATTGCACACGCCAATAACTAGACTTTGGGCATCAATTTCACCTTTTTCCTCTTATTGTCAAACTCCTAACTCAAATTGATTTTACATTAAAGTGCTTATGAGCTTTTGGATCAAATTACGGTCTATTAAAGAATGGGTTAGGCTACATATGAGGCTAACAAAAGAACAAGCTAAAGGCTCAACGGGGATAGCTAAGATAATGTCCAAAGTTAGATCAAAAGAGGGCATGAACAATGGTTGTCAAACAAATGCCTAAATCATCTCCTAAACCCACAATCTTTATTTCGCTTTGCACACACAACAGGCAAGTTGTAGCATCAATTGCAATAAGGAATATACAACAATCTTACACACTCATGGCACATGGTCAACTCAATTAGGAGCATTATAGATTCTTGACCCAATAATTAAATGAATTCAACTAAAACCAAAAATCACAACAAGAGTCACAACTAGAGCCTAGGTGTTTCAAATGTAATGATCCATCGCATACTCATATTATAATACCATGTGATCCACAAGAACATTTACATGCAACAAATGACTAATTTTCTCTTAAGACGGTCTTCATCCATCATCATCGAGAAAAGCACCTAACTATGACTAAATCAAACAAACATCTAACAAGAAACAAAATAAACAAAATAACTAATCCTATCATAGAAGTATACTAAGGAGAATGTACTAATTTCTTATAGAACAAGAAGCAAAGTAACCAGCCACCCCACACTTAATCTAGGCACTGTCCCCAGTGCAAAAAACAAGCTAAAGAACCTAGCTAGTAGTACTCTTCATCCACATTAGGAGTCATGCCACCTGTATGGAGATCATTATCGGAGCTAATTTTCCTTTATTCATCACATTACCCATGTCAGCCACACATAATAAAACTAACTACAATTAAGATGAAGGTGGAGAAGTCACCACCCCACACTTACTTTGTTAGTATAAACTAATTAAGTGTTATTGTCGGGTACTCAGACTTCACCGACATAAACTTTGATATGGTGCACCAACATTAGTTGCAATATAATTCACTCACTTCAATTTCCCCAATTCTATTTCAATGAAACACTTTTTGAACAGAATCATGCCCTACAACTTCAACCATATAAAGATATACAGAACACCATCACTTTCACACGATTTAACCAACGCCATGTTCCATCAAGTAAGTTGTGAAATAATGGCCACACAACTAAACTACGTTAGTCATGAACAATTCAATCACATGCAAAAGCTCAAAGTCCTACAACAATGGTGTCTACTACAACAATGATGTTTATCTTCACAAGATGCTCAAAACCTCTCTTTGACATAGCCATAGCAAGAATTTAGTCCATAATCCTCAATAAATCACTTAACAATTACAACATAAAGTCACAACACTTAAGGATTAAGAAAAGAAAAACTTACCTTAAAGATAGAAGATTGAAGAAATAAAGGGAGAATTGTTAAGATTATGAAGCAAAGAAGAATCTTGAAGGACAAATAGAATGGTGAGAGAGAAATCTTATACATCTTAGGGGTGAAATAAGGATAACTTTGGGCATTCATGGTGTGGATTCTATTAAAGAGTGAAATCCAGATTGGATTGACCCAATTAAAAGTTGGGTACTAAGGTAAATTGGGAAGGGTATGCGACGCACATCTCATCGCACATATTTAAGTGTGCATCGCATTAAGTATCACACAAGTGAGATAATAGGCATACACATTAAGGTATGCGATGCACAAGTTATCGCACAAGTGCAAGTAGGCAGCGCACATATTATCGCATAACTTCAGGTATGCGGCGCATATGTAATCGCCAACTTGAACCAGTAAGTATCTGCTACTGGGTTGGCATCGCATATTTTATCGCCTACATCAAGGTGTGCGGCGCACATCATGCCACTCATTTTTGCCTAACATTTAGCCTAAGCACATGTGTTAGGCGATGTATTTACCATGGTCTATGTAAACTTGGATGCCATGTACCCCATTCTTCATATAAAGAATTGAGAAAGGTCCATACCATGGGGGCTTTTCCTTCACACCCCCATTGAGTTCAATGGTGGGATCTAGGATCTGTCGTATCGGCGCGATCCCTACGCTACCACCACAGACCTCCTTGAAAATTACAAAATGAAGTCACACCGCAAAACTTTAGGGGGCGGATTAACATAATTTGGGTCATAACTCCAACATAAGTCATGACTCGAGCCTTAATATTTGACAACTCCAACTTACCTGTAATGTCACTGTTACTCCTAACTTACCACCATTGATATGGCTCAATTCCAAACCAAATTTGGTACCAATCACCTCTTTAGAACTTCATGCACCTACACTTACTCAAAATATAACTAAAAATGATTAGAAGGATGGGTTGCCTCCCACCAAGCGTCGTAGTTTTGGTTGTGGCTCGACTCTTATTTTTGTATTTTTATTTAACATGATAAAATAAAAATAAAATTAGGGGTTGCCTCCCATGCAATGCCTGATTTAATATCGCGGCACGACTCAATTATCTTGACTACTCAGACTTTATCATGATACATCGATGATACCATTTGTACCTTATTTGTTGGATCAAAAAATGCTTTATTCCAAGTTCAGCCACTTTGAATTCACTCGCATCCTTGCTTGCAAGTTCAACCAAACCAGCTATGGTCTCTACAGCAGGTCTATCCTTAACTGGTACATCTCGCTCATCTTCGCAGAATACATCAACAATTGAAAAGACACTCATCTCCTTTTGTTGTTTTATGGATTTACATACTTAAAAACTAACCTCTTTTCCGTTGAGCCTAAATTTTAGATCATTCAACTCCAGGTCAACTAATACTCTCCCGGTTGCTAAGAATGGCCTGCCCAAAATTATGGGTACTTCAAAGTCCACTTCACAATCAAGAATTACAAAGTCAACAGGAAATATTAAATTGGCCACCTTTACAAGTACATCAGGTAGAATCCCAACCGGCCTTTTCACTGATTTATCCGCCATTACAAGTTGCATGTTTATGGATGTGGGGTATCCTAAACCCAACTTCTAATAAACAGCTAGCGGCATCAGATTGATGCTAGCTCCCAGATCACATAAGGCCTTAGCAAAATCCAGAGACCCAATCGTACAAGGGATGGTGAATATTTCTAGGTTTGCCTTCTTCTGCTCTAGTGAACTTGTAGAAATAGTATTATAGTAATAGAGATTATCCACCGGTTCATAGCTTATCGCTCTTTTCTTCATCACAAGATCTTTCATAAATTTAGCATATCCTGGCATCTACTCAAGTGCTTCAACTAAAGGCACGCTCACTGTCAATAGCTTCAACATAGCCATGAATTTTTTAAACTTGGCTTCATCTTCTTTCTTTTTTAGTCATTGTGGAAATGGGGGTGGTGGCCTTGGGATTTCAGCTGGAGTAACTTTTACCTCATTTCTTATGCCTTGCTCCACATCACTAACATGCTTCAGCTTAGGTGGTTGTTCCACTTCTGCATTCTTCTTTTCAAAACCTCCCAACTCCACAGGCACCACTGAAGATTCATTAACCATCTTCCAATCCATTTCAACTGCATCAATATAAGAAGATGCTCCCAATCTTGGACTAGATAACATCTTACCGCTCCTAGTGGTAATAGCCATACACGATCCATCAGTCCTCGAATTCTAAACTGTATCACTTGGTAGAGTCCCACTGTCTTTGGTTGAATGTTGTGGATAATTGGCTCATCTCCTACTCCAGTTGTTAAATAGAGATTGAGTGAGAATTTACTAGTTGACTCATGGAAGATATGTTACTCTTCATAGTAGTCACCCCAGAATTGGTCGCCTCAACTCCTTTTAATAGTTTTTCTTTATAGTAGTCACCCCAAAATTGGTCGCCTCAACTCCCTTTAATAGTTTCTCCATCATGTCCTCCATGGACATTTTTCCTGAACTGGTGGAAGCATTATCACAGATTCTAGAAGGTACATACAGTCCCCTCCTATCACTTTTATTCTTCCAATCTCCTCGATGGTTCCAACCTTGGTTTCCTTGACTATCGGTTCGAAAATCCCCCTAGTTATGCAAGTAGTTCGCCTCTTCCTCTGTGTTTGATTCAGCTCCCTTACCGTGGGACCCCACAGCTTTTACCTTTTCTATATTCCCTGATATCAAATATTTCATGAAAAGATCCATTTGGGTTTTCATCTGAGCCATATCCTGATCAGTTTCTCTTCTCTCATATGCTGCTCTGTTAGTATTACACTAGACCCAGTATTGCTTGCTACCATAGAATCTCTGGTATGCCAAGCTCTACTTGTCGTAGTCATCTTTCTAACATGTCCGCAACCTCAGTAAAGGTGAGCTCCATAAAATCTCCTTCTGCAGGAATATCCACTATTGGCTTTGTTAGTGAGTTCAAAGCTCTGTAGAATATTTCCATCAAGTGTTCATCAGTCATCTTATGGTTTGGGCATTGAGTCAACTTTTTTCTAAACCTCGCCCAAGTCTTATGCAAAGCTTCATTATCCAATTTCCTAAAGTTATTGATCTCATCCCTCAATTGTAAGATTCTGGAGGGTGACAAGAACCTTTTTAGGAAACCTCCTTTCAATTACCTCCAGTTTATTATATAATAGGAGTCAGCTTATTCAACCACATAGTTGTCTCTCCATACAGAGACAGTGGGAACAATATTAAATGAATAGCATTTTGTCCCACTCCAGGATTATCAAATGACTTACAAATACTGATGAAATTCACCAAATGTAGATTTGGATCATCACCAGGTAATCTACCAAAGAGTCCTTTCAGATTCAGTAGCTGGATCATAGTACTGGTGATGTTGAATTTCACCCCAGGAGCTAGTGGTGATAGAATGATTTCCCCTGTAGATCCATTTCCATCTAAATCATCTTCATCATTTTCAATATCAAACTGCATAGCTTGGCGGTCTAGTCTTCCTCTGAATGGACGATTTCGATTTATAGGTGCAACTACTACCGCTGCACGCCTCCTATTAGCTGGGTCAATTAAATCATCATCTCCAAAGTCCTCTTTATCTAGATTAGGTACCCGACCTGGGTTATCTACATTCTATTGATTTAATTAAGCATTATCCAAAGCGGCTAATCTTTCAGTTTTCTGTTGGTTAGTCATTCTTTCAATGAGATAAGGTTCAAGATTGAAGGGTAATAATGATTCTCCTAAGCTTCTGGTCCATGGCATAAATACCAATGAGCCTGTAACAAACAAAAACAACAAATAAATATAAAATAAGGAAACTTGACTAACAGTCAATTAACACACATAAACTCAATCGACAACCGCATTCCCCAGCAACGGTGCTAAAATTTGATACGCCCAAATTACACCTCTCTTATGAAAGCGTAAGCAGTCGTTGTCAAATATATAACCCAACTAGGTTGGGGTCGAATCCCACAGGGAATATGGTGCTAATTAAGTTGTATGCAGATTAGTTGACTTTTAATCATTCATTTCCGTAAAACAAAGAGGGGGAATTTGATTCAATTCATAGATTAATGGTTTTAGTTTGACAAGATGAGATATGTGTAGTGGTATTCAAATGCAAAGAAATAGCAAGCTAGGTTTATGTCCACCTTGTAGTTTTCAATACTTTCTAACTATGGGCTTTACGAATTCATACATGTATCATGCTTACAGAGAAACATATTGTATTTAATAACATAATCTTGGTGTTTCTCAACCATCAAGGACTAATTCACTTTAGTTCTCTCAAATCAAAAGTGTTTACAAAAACAATATAAAATCTCCAAGTATTTAATCCTGTTAAGGAATTAACATATGAAATAGGGGTTGGAAATTCTATTTTCTTGTCACTACTCTCTTTTCCGAACAACAACCTTTCTCTCAAATAAGTTGTGTTTTAAGGCACATCCTCTATATTTGCAACCACGAGAATTCAAGATAAATGAAGAGAGTATGATGTAAACAAATCAATGCATAATGAATTCAAAATCCAAAGTAATAGATTATATTCTACAAGGCTTCCATAACCCTAACTAATAAACTTAGCTACTCATGAATAAAACGAGAATCACAAGATCTTAATATAGATGAAGTAAACAAAATCTTAGTGGAGAAGATGAAGTAGAGTTTCTCCCTTGGTGCTAAGATACCACTCTCCTCTCTCAAAATAATATAGAATAATGAATAATGATAAAAATTCAGCATCAAGCCTTTTTAATAATCTTTTCTCTCATATTTGCCTTCTAAGTCCCTAAACTAATTATCAATGACAAATTAGTCTTGGACATAGTTTCTAGGTGCCTCATTTGGTCCAACAAGCTACTTTTCTCTTGTGTCATATGCCATCCACATTCCATGGTCCCATTATGTCTCCATCTACCTCATTAATACATGAAATCATGCTAATCACATTGGTTAACTCAATTACATAGAAGTAGAGTAAAAACATAAGAATCTAGGCACTTTGTTCTCCAAACTTAGCTAAAATATGGGTAAGTTATGATGATTAGGCATATAAATACACCCAAGATCAGCTACTGATACTGATTCAAGAGTAGGGGTTTCTGAACTAGATTCCTCGACTCGAATGAGATGGTAGACACATCCCTTAGATATTATCTTTCTAGCCCGAAGGTAAGAAATAAGTTGACCCCTAAGTGCTGAAGTTCTACCCTTCTACTCTAGGACAGGTTCATTCAAAAACTAAAATTGGACAATTCTGTTTCTGCAGTCGACTGAGGCATAGCATGAATGAAGCCAATCCATGTCAAGAATGACATCCAAATCAGTCATCTCTAATTCAACTAAATCTGCTGAAGTGACTTTATGAGATATCATAACCAGACAATTCCTATATACTTACTGGGATATGATAGATTTACCCACTGGGGTAGAAACTGAGAAGGGCTCTGCTAGAATTTTGAGATTGACTCTGAAATCAACTGTTATATATGGAGTAACAAAAGACAAAGAAGCTTCTAGATATAGCAAAGCGTAAACATACAAATGGAAAACTTGTAACATACCAGCGACCACATTAGGAGAACTTTCCTGATCCTATCGGGATTGAAGAGCATAGAGTCTATTTGGTCATTGCCCACTAGTGGCACTGGAAAAGGCACCCTGCTAATTCGGGTGACTGGACTGAGCTAGGGGACGGTTATTCTGACTCTGGAACCAACCTGAGGACACTGCATGACCCTGTGTCCTGGCTTGCCACATCTAAACCAAACATCGCTGCCATCTCTGTAGATACCATGGTGGTTTATGCCACACTTCTGGCAGAGGGGATTGGTTCGGGCACTGCTAACACTACCCGGGGGTTTAGGGCCTGATGCCCTATCTCGGATGCCATCTCTGAATTTTGGAACTGGAGCACTGGCTGAGTAAGGAGCTGGAACTAAGGATTTCGAGCAGAATTAAGAACGATTCCCACCCCCTGACTTAGGCTGAGCTAAATTAAAACTACTTGTTCTCACCCTCTTATTCTCTCTCTCTTTCTCTTTATTGTTGGCCTTCTCTATTTATTGAGTATGGACCATGAGCCTGGCTATGTCCATCTCTATATTAAGCATTACGGTCCTACACTCCTTGACCATGCTGATAGACACGCCTGACACAAACTTACTCTTCTTCGCTCTGCTATCTTCTAAAATATCCAAGGTATATATGGCTAACTGAGTAAACTTGAGAGAATGTTCCTACACTATCATATTGCCCTGCTTCAGGTTTATAAACTCCAAAACCTTCGTTTCCCTCAACTTTAGCGGGAAGAACCTATCCAGAAAAGAAATTAAGAACACCTCTCATTCTATGGGCCCAATATCTGTGGCCCTTTCTACCTTCTACTATTTAAACCATAAGTGAGCCACATCCTATAACTGATATTCCGCAAACTCAGTGCTCTCAACAGCAGTCACCCCCATGATATCGGTAACCTTCTGCACACCTAATTAAGAAATTCCTGAGGGTCCTTATCTGACTTAGACCCGGTAAATGATGGAGGGTTCATTCGGGTGAAGTCCCGAATCCTAGCAACAGAAGTAGTGGTCACTGGGTTGGGCAGAATCATAGCTGGAAATTCATTCTGGGCTACCATATAATGAGCTAGGGTGGTGAAGGCTGCTCTGAACTCCATGTGAGAGATATGTTCACCCAAAAGATCTGGATGGATGGGCGGAAGGGATGATTAATCTCCCATTCCTCTCCCCTGAGTCTTCTTTAGAGGCATATTTTGTAAATGGAAGAGAATCTAGGATTAGAAAGAGAGTGTAACTGGAGCTCATGCTTACTCACACAACATGAATACTAAAATAAAGGAGACTTTTCCTAAAACATCTCGTAGCCTCTTGTCCATAAGTGTGGTACACAATACACCCATGCACAAGACTTTACTAGATGCGGATTTCAGACTTCCTAGGATACTATTGAACCTTAGAATCTGATACGAAGTTTGTTATGCCCTGAGTTTGGACCCTAGATGCTACACAGTACTCATAATCCCAAAGGACTACAAGCTAATCCATGACTGGTACCTCCTGCAATAATTGTGTAATAAATATTGTAATGATTGTGGAAATAGGCAGAAACATATGCCATAAGGTTCAAATATATAAATAAATCTGAATATGGTATAAAAATACCAAAACTGAATATAAATACTGAAAAATTGAACAACTGTCTGAAAAATACTCTGGTCTGAAAAGCCTCTAACTGTCTGAACTGTGAAGTTGATGGGACAAGCCCCCAACTAACTCCATCTACTGCAATAAAACTGAAGTACTATAAATAATAAGCACGTCCTCAAACTATAAGGACTCACAACTACTCTGAAAACTGAGAATCTGAACTGCTAAGTGTGCTCTGGAGCCCGTGCATCTGAACCTATGATATAAGACATCATAGCACAAAGAAAAGCATGCATCAGTACTTTGAATGTACTGGCATGCTCAGTGAGGTAAGCTGATATGCATGGGTTCATATGCATGCACAATAATAACTGAATAACATAAGTATGAATGAGTAAGAGTACATACATGAATACATAGACTATAACTGAGATCGTGCTAATACTGAGTACTGGATCGAAATACTAATAACCAATAGCTGAGTTTATGAATACTGTATTACTGATTATCTGAATGACTATATTTGATAGTTCTAAATAATGTGGAACCATACTGAGTTTTGTACTGAGCAGAGTGACTACATCTAATAGTCCTGGATCTGTAGAGCTGAACTGAGTTCTATTCTGAGACTGAGACTGGAACTGAGACTGTGGGAAGTAATCATCTAACTGACATTCCCCTTCTCTAACTAATTTGGGGTCTAACCTGTAACCCTATTTGAAAGGGTGTCAATACCGTGCCACTGGTAAGGACAAGCTATGAGTTAACCCTCTCTGACAGGAATCTCTTTCGTTAACCCTCGCTGGCAGGATAACTCAGATGAGAAATATCAACCCTCACAATGTCTGGTAGGAAGATACCTCAACCTACGTTGTCTACATATTTTTATAACATAAGGATTATTTCTAAGGGTTAAACCCTCTGCTGACAGGAATGCCCTCATCCCTGGGTTAACTCGATGCTGAATACTACTCTCAACTAAATAGATGTTGAATTGAAATTCTAGTCTGCACTAGGTTGGACTGAATAGTTACTGATATTACTATTTAGCTGGACTAAACTGAGTTTACTGAGTTCCATTGACTAACAGAATACTACTGAATTTTGTTAGCTGACTGAGTTTACTGAGGTCTGAACTGGATACTGAATTAGATTGGACTAATACTGATTCTACTGTGTTTTCTCGAGTTCTATAACTGACTGAGAGTACTACTGATCGTGGCATGACTGATACTGTTCTATGACTAACCATGGCTCTAGGTAATCATCTAAATTTCAGGTACAAGTACCCCTAAGACTCGATAGCATATATTAAGAGACATGGCATAACATGAAATATGTAAACTATGAACTTGATCATCATTCATTTATTGGGGCATTTTGATAAACACTTGTATGATATAACTTGCACATAAGCTAACTTGATATGATTTCATTCTCTTAATAGTTCACATGGACAATTTATCAAACACTTGGTGAGCATAGTATATGCACATAGTATTAAACAATAAGTGAGCATCATAATTCATCTCTAATTTCACATGTCAAGGGTTTATCATGGATTCACATGAATCTACACACATAATGATCAATTTCACATGAGATATATATAATCATGAATTAGGAACTTAATCCAAATAGCAATCATAGATACACTTTAATTCCAACCATGGAAATCACAAAATCAGTTACTTGAAGTTCAAAAGAGATTCTTGTACTCCAAGGATGGAAGGAACCCTTGGATGAACACTTCATATACCTTTGTTGAAGAATTTCTAAAATCTTATGGTTGAATCTTGAGTTCTTAATTTGAAATTGGATCTTCTAGGGTTTTGTTCTTGAGCAAATTTGAGAAAGAATAACTATATTTTCTCTATAGGGAGTTTAATTTAGTGTTTTGGGGGCTGAGGGTCGAGGGAAAAAGACCTAATATCCCTAAGAACGTTGTCTTTTAATAACTGAAAACTGGGTTACCGACGCGCAGTCGACGCGGCGTGTCGATGGCATTGACGCGATAGCCAATGTGTCGCACCATGTTCGCATTGATTCACTAGAATTGGATGCTGGTAGCTTGGAAAAAATAGTAATCAACGCGATAGTCGATGCGGTGTGCCAAGATCGCGTTGATTCACTATTTTGGAATTCCAAAAGATCTTCAAACGAAGTCCAAAAAATCCAAAACTTATCCAAAAATAACTGTGGATATTACTGATCATGAATCAACCTAAACATCAATATTTAATGGACGTAAAGGTCACAAAATAAGAGTACTTAGCTAAAATAGTCTAAGTCTGAGACCCTTTGACAAGCCTAAAGGACTGAATTAAGCTTAGGATTTTACGAGGTCTTACAACTTAAGGCTCGGTGGGTTGACTCAAGATATTGAACTGCCGTTGTGGAAATAGGAGATAATTTTCCATGGTCTCGCAAGTATTTTAATTTGATTTGGGTACTCATAGATAGAATGACTAAGTCTTCTCACTTCTTTCTAGTAAAGACTAATTTCTCTTCTGAGTATTTTTCTAGGTTGTTCATTGAGGAGATTTTAAAGTTGCATAGTACTCTAGTCTCCATCATATCTGATCGGGGTACCCAGTTCTCATCTCACTTTTAGAGGTTGTTCTAGCGAGGCTTGAGGACTAAGGTGACCCTTAGTACCATTTTCTACACGCAGATGGATGGGTAAGAGGAAAGGAAAATATAGGCCTTGAAATATATACTTTGCACTTATGTTTTTTATTTTGGTGGTAGTTGGGTTGACCACTTGCCTCTCATAGAATTTACCTATAGCAACAGTTATCACTCTAGCATTGGTATGGCTTCGTTCGAGGCCTTATATAGTAGGAGGTGTAGATCTACTATTGGGTGGTTTGAAGTTGGTAAGAATAAGTTATTTGTCCCTGATTTGATTCACCAATCAACGGAGAAGGTGAAGGTGATTCGAGGTAGACTTAAGTCCATCCAAAGTCGCCAAAATTCCTACGCGGACGTGAGGGAAAGGGATTTCAAGTTTAGTATTGGTGATAGGTGTTCTTAAAGGCATCTCCCATGAAGGGAGTGATGTGCTTTGGTAATAAGGGAAAGCTCAATCCCCATTATATCGATCCATACTTGGTTTTGAAGAGGGTTGGTAATGTTGAATATGAATTGGAGTTGCCTTCCAGTTTGAGCTCCATTCACCTGGTGTTTTTGTTTCAGTCTTTAGGAAGTGCATGGGTGATCCTTCAATAGTTGTTCCCTTAGAGGAGGTAGGTATTTTGAATTCCTTATCCTATGAGGAGGTCCCGATTAAGATTTTGGATCGGCAAGTCTGTCGATTGGGGACTAAGGATGTGGCTTTGGTAAAAGTTCTTTGGAGGAACCAAAAGGTTGAGGAAGCTACTTGGGAAGCCTAAGAGGACATGAAGTCCACTATCTGTTCTTATTTCCTGTTCTAGTTAATTGTGCTTGAGGTATGTGTATTTCTTAGAATCTTTGTTATCCGTCTTTGTTAAAGGTAAGAGTAGTGGTATGTAGAATCAAATCATGCTAATAAATGCCTTGTTCTGTCATTCGAGGAAGAATGATCCTTGGGGGAAGGGGTATGTAATGCCCCGAGTTTTTGGTCCTTAATTTTTTTTTTGAAATTTTATCCTCACTGTCCTGACTACAACTTGCCTAACGAGTCATAGGGAGTCATGACGAGTCGTAAGGACTTGGTATTGACTTAATCAAAACAATTTTCTTAGCATTCTGCTCTGAGTATGTGTTGCTCTCAACTAGTCATCAAGACATCTTACGGGTGGTAAGGACCAAGTTGTAAGGTGTCCAGAAAGTTTGACCCAAGACACTGTCTTCATTTCAAATTGAGGCCACGAGTCGTAAGGATTCATGATGAGTCATTGTGTCCCAATCATAGGGTGTCTAGTGTATCATCCTAAATTGTTTCTCTTGAGTACAAGAAATGGTTACGAGTCGTTAAGTGTGGTTATAAGTCGGTGGTATGAATTGTAGCCAGACCAATATGAGGCCTTGGTGTTTCGGTATTGACTACGACTCCTTGTGATGAGTTGTAATGTATCCTTACGAGTTGTATAGTGACCCGTAGTCACTGACGACTAAAATTCAGCTTTTAATCTAAGGGCACTTCAGACAATTCCCTGTTCCCCAAATACATAAAGCTTCTTAGGGGGTTATATTTAAAACTTAACATACTCAAACATTTCAAAAGTCTCTCTCAAATTCTCTTAAGCAACTATACTTAGGGTTTCTAAGAAATAGGTTATCTAAGGGCTCAAGGGTTGAATTTCTTCCGTAAAACTTGGTATACTAGGTATAATACTCTTCCTACATTGTTAATTTGTAAAAATCATGTGTTTTAAAGTATTTTTCATGAGATATTTTTTTTGGCTTGAAATCAAGGGTTGAGGGTTTTAAATGCTTGTTGTTGAACAATGTTTTCCCATGATTTACATATGATTATTCATGCTTTAATTATGGTTTTGAACTTGTGGGTGCTTGGGTATGATGAATGAACTAGAGAATTGTGATTTTCCCCAAACTTGTGACTTTTGAAGTAGTTATGACCCAACCCCTATTGTGAAATTGGTTTTTAATTATAAAAATGTGGGAATTTAAATTATCCTCAAACTATTGCATTGTGATTTTGAATTGAACCATTTGGGATTGTGTAATTCCCCAAGCTAATGTATAATTGAACCAAAGGGGTTGTGAATTCCTCCAAGTACTGTAATTGTTTGGCATGTTGTTGTTACCTTGCAAGTATAGTTGGTATGACGATACCAACAGTGTATGCTTTGATGTGTAATATGGTTCAGTGCATGGGAATATATTATACTAGTTTTAATTGGGCTTTAATGACGATTGTGTAGCTGAGTCGTGAAAGTGGAGGTCTTGAAGGACCAAACTGGAAACTGTAGTTGCCGACGTAGGGGTCTATATGATCGGGTGGTTCTAGTCCCCCTTATTATTATCAATTCATTGGGAGGTTTTACTCCCCCACATCTTATTACATTATTTGATGTTCGTGTCACCTTAATATGCCAGGAGGTTCGAGTCTCCCATAGGGCATATGTATACCTTCTAATTGATGTGGACACACACACTGAGGCCCTACCAGCTGGGGGAGAGCTGGGCCTATATAGCCCGTGGATGCCTTCGTATGTTATCATGGTTGAGCTATATAATCCAGGCTAAAGTTTTAAAGAGCATGTTAAGCCTTGCTCTCTATCCCGACATGTTATATATATATATATATGTATGTATATATATATGTATGTATGTATATATATATATATATGTATGTATGGATAGATAGATGGATGGATGGATGGATATGCATTTGATTATATGCATTGGTTTTGAATGATTTTGAACTATTGATCATGGCATTATGTTATTCTTTTCCTGAGTTACATGCTAGTGTTCACCCCACTAATCGTCTCCAGATGTTGTATCCCCATTCGAAGCAGGCACTAGAGTTGCTTGTGTTTTTCTTGCACAGAGTTAGGTCGGTCGACTCAGTTTGTTGTGTTGTGGTAAAGTGGTGAGCTTCCATCCACTGAAAGACTTAGGGATTTCACCAGTTTTCATTCTTAGATTTGAGTTGATAGATATTTTTATTATCATTAACTTTATCATTTTCATTCTCATTGTCATCTGTCAGAGTCGGGGACATGTCCCGACCAAGACTAGTTTTGGTTCTCTGTTTAGAAGTCTTTGTTTGGATTACTGTAGATATTGGGTGATGTTGGTCGGTCGTTTGGCCGTCATCCGTCACTGGTTATAGACATGTTTTGACTTTCCTTAAGCTTGTTGCATGCTATCTTGTTATATGTTCGAAATTCATCCGACATTAGGGGATGTTGTGTTTGATTTGGTTAGGTGTAGAGGGTGATCTCTAGTCCACATGAAACTTTAGATACCGATCATGGTCAGGTCATGGTTCGGATCGTGACAATAAGGTTTCTATCTTTTATCTCGAAGTACCTCCTCGTGGCTTGTAATCTCAAAAATTATTACATTCCACTGTTGCTATATATTAAAAGTAATCTCGTACCTTTTATTAAAGAATTACCCACTAACTCATTTTGCCAGCGCTTATGCTTTATCCTATGAAATTTTGACTAAAATTTGATTATTCTTTCTATTTTTATTCCTTATGAAAATTCAAATTGTTAGAATAAACTATAAACCATGCATTTTGATGTAGTATTATTTATTGAATGATTACTTATTTTTTTATTTATTCAATTCAATAAATTGTTACATTAAATAGTTCATTATTATATATGTGTCCTCAACTTATTTAGTAAATGAATTGGTGTATAGAGTTTAACTTATACATAGAAGATTAAATCATCGAACGTATAGTTAAAGTTCTAGTTCAAAATCGTACATGAAAATTTGGACAAACCATCAGAATGATTGTAACACGAGATTAAATGTAATTTATCTTGATTATGAGAATGGTATAGTTCTAACTTTTCGTGCTAGTACATTTTTTATGTATTAAACAGGACCGGGTAGAGATAGTTATTTTAGACTGAGTGATGAAAATATATTCTCTAAACTATTAAATATACTTATATTCTCAATCTTGATACAACTATTATGATTTGTATATATTATTTATCTTTTTGATTTATTAAAAGGTGAAATTCTAAGATAGTTCAATATTCTTGGTAGATTGAATGATAATAATATATATTGGTGAAATAATAAGTTTGTTGATGAAATTAATGTCTTAGTATAGAGATTGATGATATGCCACTTATGAGAAGCGTATAAGTTTTCATGTGTAAACCCGACCAGTGACTTTATGAATCTGACATATGAAATAAGTTAAGCATTGCTCTAAAGAAAATTAATCATTATATTAAATTTGTCAGTAATTTAATTTACTGATTCGTATATGTAATCTTAACATGGGAAATTATATAAATATTTAATAAGGAATTTCAAAATAAAAATAGAGAAGTGCAATTATAAATTTTTAATGGAATAATTTATAATTTATTATGGTAAGAATAATTAAAATTAGTATTTTGAATTATTTCCATAATAGAGAGCCTCAGTAATTAATTCCGTGGTTTCTACTGTGCCTATATTAAACTAGTTCGGAATCTTACTTTCTATGAGTAAAGGAGAAGTCACCGCCTTTTCCTTGTTCAAGTAGAAATATGTGCGTGTTTTTCTTTCCTCCTTAGATCGGGAGAGTATCTCTATAATAGGGATTCCGCTAGCCTAAGAGTTCAGTTTTCTGTTCAATACTTGCCCATCAAAGTATTGAGAGAGTTTGGCTGTGAATTTGGGATCACTGTAGCAGATCACAGATTCAAAGATAGATTTGCTTCAAGATATCTGCTTACGCTTTAAGAGGTAATCCTGATTAATTTTAAGTATCCTGTGTGAATAATGTGTTTATATTGTTGTCTATAATTCATGTAAGTATTATGATTCAGGTATGCTCTAGCTGTGTGTACTACTTTCCTACACAAATCTCTAGTGATGATCATTTTGTTAATTAGTAATTTTAATCAAAACACTAATAACGAGAATTAAAACGGAGTGGGACAAGCCTATCGCCTTATTCTGATTCTGTCATTACATAATTAAAATAGCAAAAAATAATTAGGACAACTATTTTCTCTATTTTATTCTTTAAACTGGAAGAGGTGATATAATAGAGGAGTTTCTGGAGAGTTCACGAACTACTTTAGAAAGGTATTGAAGTAGATTTTATAATCAGGTATTGAAACTTCTTGTTGTTGTGTGTTCGTGTTAGCATATAACTCATATAGATTTTGTGATTCTCGACTAAGAAGTATAAGTGAATGGGGCTTAATAATGAGTCAGTGATGAAATAATGGTTGATGAAGCAGTAGACTCAATTATCAATTTTAAAATCTTCTGCAAGAAATCATTCCTTCTCTTCTTCTTTCGTACAGATGAATCTAGGGGGTTTCTATCCCTTTCTTCATAAATGATAAAACGATTATCTTTCTATAATTAATGGGATGGTATAATGATCATTAAAAATTGAATGATATCATAAGGTGGCAGTGAGTTCTTTAGCATGAAAAAGAAAAAAAGAAACAACATTCTGAGATATAAATTTAGGAGCTTTTGGGAGATTTTAAAAAGCCACTGTTTGAGAAATTTAATTTTCTTTTTCCTTACTGTTAGTCTCATGCTGGGGCAGTAGTATTGGAATATTATTATCACTAATTTATGATTTAAGGTATGATATATTAAGGTTTTGTTTTAAAGTTAGAGATATTGAAACTTGATCCTGACTATCAAAATTGATATTGTTAATCAATATTTTGCATAGACTAAAGCTATTGGAGGTTGTTTGGATGGTGTTCTATGCATTTCAAGATTGAAAAACTTATAATTAACGAGGTAAGCGAGACTCCTTTTCTAAGCTGGTTTCTATAATTAATTTCTTCATATAGTCAACTTTGTTTTTCTCTAACTCTTTGAATATATTCTAGCATTTTTAATTTGTATAATATCCATCTGAATAATAACTATCTGAATTATTTCTACTATAGAAATCTATATTTTCTAATTCATCTTCTATTCAATTAGTACTTAGTAACTCATCTTCGAAATCAAATATTTTTTCTCATATTATTTTCTTTATGTCTTCTAATTCTAAGTCTTTTATGATATATAAAACAAGTATCTTAGTTTCATCAGATATATAACTTGTCATATTATTCATATTATGCTTAGGTTTCTACGAATAACTTGGATAACTTGAAATTGGATTCTAGTAATTAATTGTTTTATCATAGTATTTATTAGTTGTTTGTTTTAATCTTAATAATTCTTGTATATTTTCATTAAGGAATTCTATATATTTTATATCTTTAGTTCTCATATATTTTTCTTGATTTGTTTTCATTAGTTTTTCTATTAATTGTATATTTTTTATATCCATTTTCCAATATTCTAAATATACGTAATTTATCATGGTTGATGTGTAGGTTTGGTATGTAAGTATTTGTAAGAGTAGGTAGGTAGGTGTGGTATGTAATTTATTTTAGTCATAAAATATTTATCAAATATTTTTTCCAATAGGATTTTTCTTATATCTACAATTTCTATATCCTTAAGTATATATAAAACAAGTATTTTAAATTTATCTACCATTTCGTTAGATAAATAAGTATTCATTTTTCATATGATGCTTTTTCAAAATATTCTCTTCAATCATACACATAACAAAATATGATCATTTTAGATTACTATATACTAGATTATTCTTAAATAACATGTTCTTCGGTCACTATTAGCATGGTAATCTGGATACTTTTCCCTTAAACAGCACCTCTACTCTGGGTACTCCCCTATCACGGCTTTCTTACATCACCGGTTTCACCTTTAGGATGACATAGTTCTTAGGGATTTTTCTCCTTTTCCACTTTGCTAATAAACTTCTTAACATGCTACTTTTCGAATAAGTCTAATATAAAGTAACTAACATGAACTTATTTTATCATATCATGATTGTCAGGAATTTATGAATTTAGCTATTCATAATCACAAATATAAATACATGTTCTGGTAATTCTAGATTTTCCATAGTTGTTTGATGATTCATATCTTTTCCTTGGAAATATACCTGTTTTTATTAAATAATTCAAAAGTTTTTGTGTACAAGAGTGGGTTTTGCTTCAACTCATGAAGACTTGCTCTTATCTGAGCAAGTGCACTCTCTATTTATAACCTAAAAAATAAAAACGCGTATACTATTTCTATAATGTTCCTACTTTACACGTATTCTATCTAATTTACAAAGAAGTCTTTACATTTTGAAAAGAAAGACTTAAAGCTAACTAAAAAACAAAAATTAATAATAGTTTTTTGGTCAAAAAGTCAAAAAGCCTAATAAATGAAAAGAAAAGTCAAAAAGGCTATTAAGACTTTACAATAATTTACGTAGGAAGTTTAGCTTTTTCTTCATATGTCATTTTTTTATCTTTAATGTTTTGTCTTCTTCTATTATTGCTCCGTTATTGTCTTCTTCTTATCTTCTTCTTGTCGTATCTGCTGTTTTTTCATCTTCTTGCTATTATGGCATCACATTTGGAATAAAGTTGTGTCTGCCACTACATCTGTTGCATACGTGGTCATCGTAACTTTGGTCAACCTATTTACAGAATTGATCCATAGCTTCTTCTGAAATAACTTCTTTCATAAGAGATCTTGTGACTGGAAACTCTTCTGGTTTTAGGATCGTTATGACCCATTTTCTTATCTCTTATTTGTCATTTTCTCTAATACTTTTACAAGTAGAGTAAACCAATAATTGATTTCTGTTATAGTAAATCCAAACTGGGTTTTGATTTATATAATTATTTGCTAACTCATTTAATATACTGCTAAGTCCAATAACTCTCTTGTTTCGGTAGAAGTTCGGTATCTGATTTTTGGTTATCTCTTCTTGTTCGCATATTTCTTCAGGGATAATATAATCTTGTGTCATTACTATCTTGACAACAGTAATTGTCTGTTTTATTTCAGCAAACAATATTTCTGTTGGTGCTGAGTAGAAACGAACATAGAATAACTGTCCCTTTGTAATCCTCTTATAATCCATAAATCCTTTGTAAATGTCTGGAATTCCTGTTAACTCTTCTCCGGTAGTTGTGTAAACTGTAGATAATAATCCATAATAGTAACATGAAGTAATTAAGTTTGCACTGGTGCCAGGCAAAGCAATAAGTTTGTTATATTTCTGACATTTTTGTGTAATATATCCTTGGTGTTGTTTTGTTAAATCTTTACTCTGGATAGGTTTTGTATTTAACAATTTTTGTAAAGTATAAATATTATCAATATATATACGAGTGATATGGTTATAAGTCTGCTTTTGTTGATTGGGTGATTCGAAATATGTGTGTATCTGGGGAGGTATAGATAACTCTGATTTTTGTATATTTGGTGCATATGGTTTTGAGAATATCTGGTTGAGGTTATAATTCTTTTTCTTTGGTGGTTCAGGTTTATTTTGAGTGACTATATTCTTTCCTTTGGATACATCTCCTGCATCTGCAGTTGTAACTGTAATTTCGTTAGTAATTTGAGTTTTTAGGTGTTTCTCATCGTCACCTTCTAGGTCTAATTTTTTAATGTGTTCTTCCTGCACAGTATCTTTGCTAATAGTTTTTTCTTGTTTTTTATAGTGCTCAACCTGCACTTTTACATTTGTAACTTCAGTAGTTAATGTGATAACTCGTTCTTGTAATAACTTCATTTGTTCAAACACTTGTAATATTAAGTCTGTTTGGGTATCTTTGACATCAGCTTCTTCCATTGGTAAATCAGTTTGAGTATCTTTGTCTTGATATGTAATCTGCAATAACATTCTTGTCAGTCTTGATTACTTCAATCGTAAATGTAAAATTTAATATATTCAATACTAATCTCCGAATTTTCTTCGTCGTAACTGAGTTTTGTATTTTTCTTGTTAACCACCATCGAACCTGGGTATTATCTATTCTTACAATAAATTTGTTATATACAATATATGGTTCAAATGTTAATAAACATTTATATAATAAACATAATTCTTTTCTATTTATTTCTCATTTATTTCTGTTTCATTAAATGTATCTGAGTAGTATCTAGAATGGTGTTCTAATTTTTCTTCTTCATATCTATATTTAAGTACTCCTCCATAACTATATTCACTTGCGTCTGCTTCTACTATATATGTAAATTTTTTATTTTCATCTAGGAATTATAATTTTGGTAATTCTTTACAAAGTATTTTTATTTTCTGAACTTGTTTTTTATCTTCTTCGTTGTAATTATATTCTACATCCTTTTTTACTTTTTCCTATAAAGGTTTTAGGTTTTCTGCTAATTTTGGTATATGTTCTCTTACTTGGTTTACTAATCCTAAAAATGATTGTAATTTCTTTTTTTGTATCTAATTCTTCTTCTGAATTTACTATTTTTTGTACTAAATGTTGTTGCATTTTTACTCCACTTTTATCTATTTGTATTCCTAAAAACTCTGTCTGGTTTTTCATAATTTTGGCTTTCTTTTCACTTAAACTTATTCCCATTTTTTCTATTATATCAGTAAATTGTTCTAATAATTTTAAATGTTCCTCTTTAGTTTTTGTATATAGTAGTATATCATCTATGTATACTATACAATTAGGTAATTTTTTAAAGTAACTATCCATAAAGTATTGGTATCAACCTGGTGCATTTTTATATCCAAATGGTAATACGTTCCATTCATAAAATTTTTGTGGTACCATAAATGAGGTTAATTCCTTAGAATCTTCACCTAACTTTAAGTGGTAAAATCCTGATTTACAGTCAAATTTACTAAAATAGTTATATCCTTGTATATGTCTTATTTTTAATATCTTATTTGGTATTGGATAATTGTATGTCATAGTTTTTGCATTTAAATTTCTATAGTCAATAACCATTCTACTTTTTCCTCTTTTTTGTTCACTATGTTTATTTACTATAAATGCTGGACTATTGTGTTTACTATTACTTTTTTGTATATATTGTTTTTCTAATAATTCATCTATAAGCATTTTAAATTATTTTAAATCGTCAAAATTATATGTTAATGGTTTTTGAGTTATTATGCTATTTTTATCTATTAATTCAATTTTTATAGTAGTTTTATGTTTTTTTCATCCTTTTAATGGATCTTCACTATATAATTGTCTTAATCTTTTCTTTATTATTTCTACCTTATCTATTGAAAATATAGTTATTTCTTTTTTATTTATCGAAAATACAACTAGTTCTACTGTGTCTTCTGTATTTTTTATATTTTCTAACTTTTGTATAATTTTTTCGCTTCCTTTTATCCAATCAGTTTTCTTTCTTATTTTATTAATAACTCTTTTTGCTCTTACTTTTTGTTTACATGGTGTTGTAAACCACCAATCTGTTTTAGTTATTATATGTGGGTATAATTTATCTAAAGATGGCATTCCTAAAAGCATATCTTTTAATGTTAGTTCATAATTATAGATTTCTTCTATTGTTATTATTTTATCCCATATCTGTATTTTTACATTCTTAGCTTTATATGTAATTAAGCTTCCTTCTTATTAAATCCTTTGACTGCTATTGGTACTTTTAATTTATCTCATTTACTTTCTGGTAAACAGTTGTATCTACATAAGTTTACTTCTGCTCCTGCATCTATCATAGGTGTATAATACCTATTATAATATCCTTCTACTATTATTTTTACAAGTACATATATTTTCATGTCATGTCAAAGTTCTTTTTATGAATAATTTCTCTTTATTATATATTATAGATAATTGTGTATGTTCTATATTGTATGGTTTTTACTTATTCTAACTATTTCATTCTTAATATTATATCTGCTTTTTGCATTCCTTCTTTTATTTCAAATTCTATTTTTACTTTTCTAACTCCTATTATTATTTCTTTTTCTGTCGTATCCTTAATGTTTATTAGACACCTTGGTAGATCTGGGAATATATTACTATTAGATTTTATTTCTTCACTTTTTACTAGATATTTTGCTATATAATTTTCTTCTTGTCCTGTGTTTAAGAGTATTAAATATTCTTTTTCATTTATTGTTCCTGTTATGTAATATTGGTTTAAATTAACTGTTGAAGTTGTTTCATAACTTGTTTTTTTTTATGAGCTTGATGATTCTGGTTTTTCATAAGCTATTCTTTTTTATGTACTTATTCTATCATTTATTATTTCTAAATCTTCTTCTATGTCTATATTTTTATAACTATAATCATTATTATCAATTGTTTTTACGAATTGTTCAAAAGGATTTTCTATTTGTATTTTATTAATTTTATTTTTTCCTGTTATTTTATGTTTTGTTGTTAATACATATAGATTTTTACATTTTGCTGTAAATATTTTACTTCCTGGGGTTAGTTCTATTCCTGATATTTTCCAATATAATACTAATGATTTATCTATATTTTTATTTGTTATTGCTACTGAATAATTCACACTTATTATAAATTTAAATTTTTGGTATATTAAATTTCCTTTTATGACAGTTATTATATTTTTTTCTATAGATTTTATAATTCTGTCATCTGCTAAATATAATTCTATTGGTGTATCTATTCCTTCTCTAAAATATGTTTTTATTAATATCTCTATTCCTCCAAGGTGTACATATTTTATTGGGTCTTTACTTTTTATGTCATTTATTTCTTTATTAATTATTCTTTTTGTTACTAGTGGTATAGTAGCTCTTCCTTTTGCATATCTATAGTCTATTACATGTTTCTTTTGGCTTACTACGTAATATTCTTCCTTTTTTATACTAAATATATTTTTATTATTGGTATTTTAAATATTTTTTCCACACTTAAGTCTAACTCTTTTCCTTTTATTTCATCAAATATATTATTATCAAATATTATTTTTTGATTTGTTCCTTCTTTATTTAAATATTCTTCCTTTGTTATTATTTTTATATCTTCTTCAGTTATTTGGTTCATTTTTATATCTTCTTCAGTCATTTGATTCATCTAATTCACTATCTATTTCATTATTTGTTTCATTCTTCGAAATTTCATATATACTATCTTCACTTTCTAATTCATAATCTATATAATCTATCTGCATATATTCTGTATTTTCTATTTTATTTCTGATATTTGTTTCTTTTTTGGGTTTTTTGGTAATTTACAATCTCTAGCTAAACGTCCTAGTTTTCCACAATTATAACAAGTACATTCTTTTATAGATTTTTTTTTCCTATATGGTCTTTTATGTTTATAATTTTTTACATAATATCTTGTTTTTGGTTTCTTATACTTATATTTTGATTTCTTGTATTTCTTATGTCTTTTTCTTTTCTTATAATATATTTCTTCACATCCAAATTGAGGTGCTATTTTATCTTTGCAATATGCTAAATTTCTTATTAATGTTTTTTTCCATTTTTATTTCTTCTCTATATTTTTCATATAGATTTCTATACCATTGTTGTAAAAATTTTATTCTTGCTCCTAGGGTATCTACTATTTTTGCTTCATCCCAACTCTTTATTATTTTTGAACTAAATGGTTCAGGTAATTTACTAAAATATAATTTGTTTATTTCTTTACTTTCTTCTATATTATATGTTCCTTTATTATAATATTTTTTAAATGCACACGTATACTCATTTATATAACACATATTACATATTGCTAGTTTTAACATTAAATTCCTATTAGCATCTTTTTCTTTATTTTGCTCTTCTTCTGTTGTTACACTGCTAAATTCATCTCTTATAGCTATTTCATATTTTTTCAATATTTATGTTGGTAGCATTTTAGTAGTTATTGATGTTCCTTCTGTTTTATTATCAGATCTTAATACTTTTTACTTACTTCGGCTAGGTTTAAAACCATAATTTTACTGTTCCTATTAATGTCTTTTCTATATATTCTGGTGTGTTTGTTGTATCTATTTTATTATATAATAATTGTTTTGACATATATCCCACCCATAGTTGTATTATTTTATTTGTGTCTATTACACAGTCTAAAACTAAAAAGTTGTAATTAATTAGTTATTTTGGTGTCCATTTATTATATTCATCCTTTGGATTATATCTTTTAAACTTATTTTTGAATTTATAGGTTGGTTTTCTTATTTCTGATGTACTAGGTATTATATTTTTATCTAGAGTATTTACTTCTATATTTATTAGTTCTAGATTTTCTTTATTAATTACTTCTTGTTTTTCATTAATTTCTAATTTTCCTATGTTTTCTAGAATTTCTGTATATGTATCACTATCTTTCGAGTCATAATTATCTGTTTCTTCAGCATCTATTGTATTTATTTCTAATTCACTGGTTTCTAATTCTTTATTTTGCCTTCTAATTTTTTTTTTAAATTGATTTATCTCAATTAATAATTTTTGTTCTTTATCTTTTTTCTTCTTTTTCTTTCTGTCTTTTTTTATACAAATCTTTTAGCATTTGTAGTTCTTTTTCTAATTCAGCAATCCTACTATTTTTAGTTTCTTCTATTTTTTGTATTTCTTCTGTGGTTTGTTGTTTTATTTTATCTATTTCCTTTTTTCTGTCTATCTCTTCGTTTTCTCTTTCTATTCTTACCATGACTGCCAACTTATCTTCTAATTTTAATTCTTCTTTTTCTAACATTAAATATAAATGTTCACCTATTTTCTTATATCTTCTTCCTAAATTAGAGAATACTATTTTTATTTTTAATCCTTCATGATTTTCATACGTTTTTTCATCTATTATAAATTCTTCTTTGTTCATTTTATTTAAATTTATATAAGTTATGTTGATATATATACTCTAGACTATCTATTGTTGATTCTAAATTTGATATTTTTTCTCTTTGTGAATTTATTGAGTTTTTACTAACTCCGACAACTATGTTATATTGTAGTCTTTCTATCCTTATTTTTAATTCTTTACGTTTTAGAGATATTATTTATTTTAATTCTTTATATTTTTGTAATTTTTATTCGTTATTCATCTAAGCAATATTTATAATATTTTGGTGGATATTTAAATCTGATTTTATCATAATTAATAAATTAATCAAATTTAAGTTATAATAGATCATAACTTAAGTTATCTAAATCAAATTTTATCATTGTTATAATAGATCTATTTAGTTATCCATTTAAGTTACCCCAGTTATCCGCACCCCCTACAATAGTTATCAGAGCTACGTCATTTAAAGTTACGAAAGTAGTATATATTTGGATTTATTGGATTAATTTATTAATTATGATAAAATTAGATTTAGATATCCACCAAAATTTTATAAATATTGCTTAGATGAATAACGAACAAAAATTATAAAAATATAAAGAATTAAAACAAATAATATCTGGAAAACGTAAAGAATTAAAAATAAGGATAGAAAGACTACAGTATAACATAATTGTCGGAGTTAGTAAATATTCAATAAATGCACAAAAAGAAGAAATATCAAATTTAAAATCAACAATAGATAGTCTAGAATATATATATCAACATAACCTATATACATTTAAATAAAATGAACAAAGAAGATTTTATAATAGACGAAAAAACATATGAAAATCACGAAGGATTAAAAATAAAAATAGTATTCTCTAATTTAGGAAGAAGATATAAGAAAATAGGTGAACATTTATATTTAATGTTAGAAAAAGAAGAATAAAAATTAGAAGATAAATTGGCAGCCATGGTAAGAATAGAAAGAGAAAACGAAGAGATAGACAGAAAAAAAATAGATAAAATAAAACAACAAACCACAAAAGAAATAAGAAAAATAGAAGAAACTAAAAATAGTAGGATTGCTGAATTAGAAAAAGAACTACAAATGCTAAAATATTTATATGAAAAGAGACAAAAGGAAAAAAGAAGAAAAAGATAAAGAACAAAAATTATTAAATAAGATAAATCAATTTAAAGAAAAATTAGAAATAAAAAATAAAGAACCAGAAACCAGTGAATTAGAAAAAAATACAATAGATGCAGAAGAAACAGATAATTATGACTCAGAAGATAGTGAAACATATACAGAAATTCTAGAAAACATAGGAAAACTAAAAATTAATGAAGAACAAGAAGTAATTAATAAAGAAAATCTAGAACTAATAAATAAAGAAGTAAATACTCTAGATAAAAATATAATACCTAGTACATTAGAAATAAGAAAACCAACCTATAATTACAAAATAAGTTTAAAAGATATAATCCAAAGGATGAATATAATAAATGGACACCAAAACAAATAATTAATTACAACTTTTTAGTTTTAGACTGTGTGATAGACATAAATAAAACAATATAACTATGGGTAGGATATATGTCAAAACAATTATTAGATAATAAAATAGATACAACAAACACACCAGAATATATAGAAAAGACATTAATAGGAACAATAAAATTATGGTTTTTAAACCTAGCCGAAGCAAGTAAAAAAGTATTAAGATCTGATAATAAAACAGAAGGAACATCAACAACTACTAAAATACTACCAACAGAACTATTGAAAAAATATGAAATAACTATAAGAGATGAATTTAGCAGTGTAACAACAGAAGAAGAAGAAGAGCAAAATAAAGAAAAAGATACGAATAGGAATTTAATGTTAAACTAGCAATATGTAATATATGCTATATAGATGAATATACGTGTGCATTTAAAAAATATTATTATAAAGGAACATATAATATAGAAGAAAGTAAAGAAATAAGAAGATTATATTTTAGTAAATTACCTGAACCATTTAGTTCAAAAATAATAAAGAGTTGGGATGAAGCAAAAATAGTAGATACCCTAGGAGCAAGAATAAATTTTTTACAATAATGGTATAGAAATCTATGTGAAAAATATAGAGAAGAAATAAAAATGGAAAAAACATTAATAAGAAATTTAGCACGTTGCAAAGATAAAATGACACCTCAATTTGGATGTGAAGAAAGATATAATAAGAAAAGAAACAGACATAAAAAATATAAGAAATACAAAAAATCAAAATATAAGTATAAGAAACCAAGAAAAAAATATTATGTAAAAAATTATAAACATAAAAGACCATATAGGAAAAAGAAATCTATAAAAGAATGTACTTGTTATAATTGTGGAAAACTAGGACATTTAGCTAGAGATTGTAAATTACAAAAAAACCTCAAAAAGAAACAAATATCAGAAATAAAAATAGAAAATACAGAATATATGCAGATAGATGATATAGATTATGAATTAGAAAGTGAAGATAGTATATATGAAATTTCGGAGAATGAAACAGATAGTGAATTAGATGAATCAAATGACTGAAGAAGATATAAAAATGAACCAAATAACCGAAGAAGATAGAAAAATAATAACAAAGGAAGAATATTTAAATGAAGAAGGAACAGGCAAAAAAATAATATTTGATAATAATATATTTGATGAAACAAAAGGAAAAGAGTTAGACTTAAGTGTAGAGAAAATATTTAAAATACCAACAATAAAAAATATATTTAGTAGAAAAAGGGAAGAATACTACGTAGTAAGCGAAAAAGAACATGTAATAGACTGTAGATATGCAAAAGGAATAGCTAGTATACCACTAGTAACAAAGATAATGATTAATAAAGAAATAAACGATATAAAAAGTAAAGACCCAATAAAATATGTGCACCTTAGAGGAACAGAGATATTGATAAAATCATGTTTTAGAGAAGGAATAGATACACCAATAGAATTATATTTAGCAGATTGTAGAATTATAAAACCTATAGAAAAAAGTATAATAACTGCCATAAAAGGAAATTTAATATACCAAATATTTAAATTTATAATAAGTGCGAATTATTCAGTAGCAATAACATATAAAAATATAGATAAATCATTAGTATTATATTGGAAAATATCAGGAATAGAACTAACTCCAGGAAGTAAAATATTTACAGCAAGATGTAAAAATCTATATGTATTAACAACAAAACATAAAATAACAGAAAAAAATAAAATTAATAAAATACAAATAGAAAGTCCTTTTGAACTATTCATAAAAACAATTGATAATAATGATTATAGTTACAAAAATATAGACATAGAAGAAGATTTAGAAATAATAAATGATACAATAAGTACATAAAAAAGAATAGCTCATGAAAAAACAGAATCATCAAGCTCATAAAAAAGAACAAGTAATGAAACCACATCAACAGTTAATTTAAATCAATATTACATAACAGGAACAATAAATGAAAAAGAATATGTAATACTCTTAAACACAAGACAAGAAAAAAATAATATAGCAAAATCTCTAGTAAAAAATGAAAAAATAAAATCTATTAGTAATATATGCTCAGATCTACCAAGGAGTCTAATAAACATTAAGGATACGGCGAAAAAAGAAATAATAATAGTAGTTAGAAAAATAAAAATAGAATTTGAAATAAAAGAAGAAATGCAAAAAACAGATATAATATTAGGAATAAAATGGTTAGAACAAGTAAAACTATACAATATAGAACATACACAATTATCTAAAGCATATAATAAAGAGAAATTATTCATAAAAAGAGCTTTGACATGACATGAAAATATATGTACTTGTAAAAATAATAGTAGAAGGATATTATAATAGGTATTATACACCTATGAAAGATACAGGAGCAGAAACAAACTTATGTAGATACAACTGTTTACCAGAGAGTAAATGAGATAAATTAAAAACACCAATAGTAGTCAAAGGATTTAATAATGAAG
Source organism: Capsicum pubescens (assembly GCA_030864215.1). NCBI lineage: Eukaryota > Viridiplantae > Streptophyta > Magnoliopsida > Solanales > Solanaceae > Capsicum > Capsicum pubescens. The sequence goes on along the minus strand of CM061549.1, from coordinate 218,985,202 downwards.
GAAGTTTAATTACATATAAAGCTAAAAGTATAAAAATACAGATATGGGATAAAATAATAACAATAGAAGAAATCTATAATTATGAACTAACATCAAAAGATATGCTTTTAGGAATGCCATTTTTAGATAAATTATACCCACATATAATAACTAAAACAGATTGGTGGTTTACAACACTATGTAAACAAAAAGTAAGAGCAAAAAGAGTTATGAATAAAATAAGAAAGAAAACTGATTGGATAAAAGGAAGCGAAAAAATTACACAAAAGTTAGAAAATAGAAAAAATACAGAAGACACAGTAGAACTAGTTGTATTTTCGATAAATAAATAAAAATAACTATATTTTCAATAGATAAGGTAGAAATAATAAAGAAAAGATTAAGACAATTATATAGTGAAGATCCATTAAAAGGATGGAAAAAACATAAAATTACTATAAAAATTGAATTAATAGATAAAAATAGCATAATAACTCAAAAACCATTAACATATAATTTTGACGATTTAAAAAAATTTAAAATGCATATAGATGAATTATTAGAAAAAAAATATATACAAAAAAATAATAGTAAACACAATAGTCCAGCATTTATAGTAAATAAACATAGTGAACAAAAAAGAGAAAAAAGTAGAATGGTTATTGACTATAGAAATTTAAATGCAAAAACTATGACATACAATTATCCAATACCAAATAAGATATTAAAAAAAAACAAATACAAGGATATAACTACTTTAGTAAATTTGACTGTAAATCAAGATTTTACCACTTAAAGTTAGATGAAGATTCTAAGGAATTAACCGCATTTACGGTATCACAAGGATTTTATGAATGGAACATATTACCATTTGGATAAAAAAATGCACCAGGTAGATACCAACATTTTATGGATAGTTATTTTAAACAATTACCTAATTGTATAGTATACATAGATGATATACTATTATACACAAAAACCAAAGAGGAACATTTAAAATTATTAGAACAATTTACAGATATAATAGAAAAATCGAGAATAAGTTTAAGTGAAAAGAAAGCCGAAATTAAGAAAAACCAGATAGAGTTTTTAGGAATACAAATAGATAAAAGTGGAGTAAAAATGCAACAACATATAGTACAAAAAATAATAAATTCAAAAGAAGAATTAGATACAAAAAAGAAATTACAATCGTTCTTAGGATTAGTGAATCAGGTAAGAGAATATATACCAAAATTAGCAAAAAACCTAAAACCATTACAGAAAAAATTAAGAAAAGATGTAGAACATAATTACAATGAAAAAGATAAACAAGTTCAGAAAATAAAAATACTTTGTAAAGAATTACCAAAATTATAATTCCCAGACGAAAATAAAAAATTACATATATAGTAGAAGCAGACGCAAGTGAATATAGTTATGGAGGAGTACTTGAATATAGGTACGAAAATGAAAAAATAGAACATCATTGTAGATATTATTAAGGAACATTCAATGAAACAGAAATAAAATGGGAAATAAATAGAAAAGAATTATGTTTATTATATAAATGTTTATTAGCATTTGAACCATATATTGTATATAACAAATTTATTGTGAGAATAGATAATACCCAGGTTCGATGGTGGTTAACAAGAAAAATACAAAACTCAATTACGATGAAGGAAATTCGGAGATTAGTATTGAATATATTAAATTTTACATTTACGATTGAAGTAATCAAGACTGACAAGAATGTTATTGCAGATTATATATCAAGACAACGGTACTCAAACTGATTTACCAATGGAAGAAGCTGATGTCAAATATACCCAAACAAACTTAATATTACAAGTAATTGAACAAATGAAGTTACTACAAGAACGAGTTATCACATTAACTAGTGAAGTTGAAGATGTAAAAGTGCAGGTTGAGCACTATAAAGAACAAGAAAAATCTATTAGCAAAGATACTGTCCAGGAAGAGCACATTAAAAAATTAGACCTAGAAGGTAACGATGAGAAACACCTAAAAACTCAAATTACAAACGAAATTACAGTTACAACTGCAGGCGTAGGAGATGTATCTAAAAGGAAGAATATAGTCACTCAAAACAAACCTGAACCATCAAAGAAAAAGAATTATAACCTCAACCAGATATTTTCAAAACCATACACACCAAATATACAAAAATCAGAGTCATCTATACCTCCCCAGATACACACTTATTCTGAATCACTCAATCAACAAAAGCTGACTTATAACCATATCACTCGTACATGTATTGATAATATTTATACTTTACAAAAATTGTTAAATATAAAACCTATCCAGAGTAAAGATTTAGCAAAATAACACCAAGGATATATTACACAAAAATGTCAGAACTATAACAAACTTATTGCTTTGCCTGGCACCAGTGCAAACTTAATTACTTCATGTTACTATTATGGATTATTATCTATAGTTTACACAACTACTGGAGAAGAGTTAACAGGAATTCTAGATATTTACAAAGGATTTATGGATTATAAGAGAATTACGAAGGGCCAGTTATTCTATGTCCGTTTCTACTCAACACCAACAGAAATATTGTTTGATGAAATAAAATAGACAATTACTGTTGTCAAGATAGGAATGACATGAGATTATATTATCCCTGAAGAAATATGCGAACAAGAAGAGATAACTAAAAATCAGATACCGGACTTCTACCGAAACAAGAGAGTTATTGGACTTAGCAGTATTTTGACTGAGTTAGCAAAGAATTATATAAATCAAAACCCAATTTGGATTTACTATAATAGAAATCAATTATTGGTTTACTCTACTTGTAAAAATATTAGAGAAGATGACAGAGAAGAGATAAAAAAATGGGTCATGACGATCCTAAAACCAGAAGAGTTACCAGTCACAAGATCTATTACGAAAGGAGTTATTTTAGAAGAAGCTATGGATCAATTCTGTAAAAAGGTTGGCCAAAGATATAATGACCACATATGCACAAGATGTAGTGGCAGCCAACTTTATTCCAGATGTGATGCTACAATAGCAAGAAGATGAAAAAACAGCAGATACGATAAGAATAAGATAAAAAGAAGGCAGTAACGAAGAAATAATAGAAGAAGACAAAACATTAAAGATAGAAAAATGACATATGAAGAAAAAGCTAAACTTCCTACATAAATTATTGTAAAGTCTTAATAGCCTTTTTGACTTTTCTTTTAATTTATTAGGCTTTTTGACTTTTTGGCCAAAAAACTATTATTAGTTATTGTTTTTTAGTTAGCTTTAAGTCTTTCTTTTCAGAATGTAAAGACTTCTTTGCAAATTAGATAGAATACGTGTAAAGTAGGAACAGTATAGAAATAATATACGCGTTTTCATTTTTTAGGTTATAAATAGAGAGTGCACTTGCTTAGATTGAGGCAAGTCTTCATGAGTTGAAGAAAAACCCTCTCTTGTACACAAAACTTTTGAATTATTTAATATAAACAGGTATATTTCCAAGGAAAAACTATGAATCATCAAACAACTATGGAAAATCTAGGATTATAAGATTTACCAGAACAGGTATTTATATTTGTGATTATGAATAGCTAAATTCATAAATTCCTGACAATTATGATATGATAAAATAAGTTTATGTTAGTTACTTTATAGTAGAATTATTCGAAGAATAGCATGTTAAGAAGTTTATTAGCAAAGTGGAAAAGGAGAAAAATTCTAAGAACTATGTCATCCTAAAGGTGAAATCGGTGAGGCAAGAAAGCCGTGATAGGGGAGTAGCCAGAGTAGAGGCGTTGTTTAAGGGAAAAGTATCCAGATTACCATGCTAATAGTGACCGAAGAACACGTTATTTAAGAATAATCTAGTATATAATAATCTAAAATGATCAAATTTTGTTATGTGTATGATTGAAGGGAATATTTTGAAAAAGCATCATATAAAAAAAATACTTATTTATCTAACGAAATGGTAGATAAATTTAAAATACTTGTTTTGTATGTACTTAAGGATATAGAAATTGTAGATATAAGAAAAATCATATTGGAAAAAATATTTGATAAATATTTTATGACTAGAATAAATTATATACCACACCTACCTACCTACTCTTACAAATACTTACATACCAAACCTACACATCAATCATGATAAATTACGTATATTTAGAATATTGGACAATGGATATGAAAAATATACAATTAATAGAAAAACTAATGAAAAAAAATCTAGAAAAATATATGAGAACTAAAGATATAAAATATATAGAATTACTTAGTGAAAATATACAAGAATTATTAAGATTAAAACAAACCACTAATAAATACTATGATAAAGAAATTAATTACTAGAACCCAATTCCAAGTTATCCAAGTTATTCGTAGAAACCTAAGCATAATATGAATAGTATGACAAGTTATATATCTGATGAAACTACGATACTTGTTTTATATATCATAAAAGACATAGAATTAGAAGACATAAAGAAAATAATATGGGAAAAAATATTTGATTTTGAAGATGAGTTACTAAGTACTAATTGGATAGAAGATGAATTAGAAAATATAGATTTCTATGGTAGAAATTATTATTCAGATAGTTATTATTTAGATGGATATTATACAGATTAAAAATGCTAGAATATATTCAAAGAGTTAGAGAAAAACAAAGCTGGTTATGCGAAGAAATTAATTATAGAAATCAGCTTAAAAAAGGAAGAGAACAATTGAAAGAAAGATTACTTTGGATAAATAAAACCATAAAACTACTAGAATTAAAAAACAGTTTAGAATATAATTTAGACATAGAATTATTTATAGACGAAAAAGAAAGGATAATTTACGAAATAGATAACCTAAAATTTAATATCAGATATAGTACAATTAGAACAAATTATTACAAAGAAATTTGCAGTATCACAACTACTTTAGGATAAAATGATAGACTATAAGTATTTAAAATATTGGAGACATGATATGGAAGAAATAAGATTAACATAAATACTTATGAAAGAGAATTTAAGTGAATATTTTAGAACAAAAGATATAGAATATTTAGAATACCTCCAAAATAATATACAAGAATTACAAAGACTAAGAGAAAAAACTAAAGAATATTACAGTAAAGCATTTAATCAATTACCATCCAATCACCCCCAAGATATGAACATTAATAAAATTAAAATAAATAAACTAAAAATAAAAATATTTAGAGAAGTTAAGAAATATCCACGCACAAAGTATCTATTTAAGTTACCCAAGTTATCCACCCCCCCTACAATTGGTATATCCACCAAAATATTATAAATATTGCTTAAATGAATAATGAACAAAAATTACAAAAATATAAAGAATTAAAATAAATAATATCTGAAAAACGTAAAGAATTAAAAATAAGGATAGAAAGACTACAGTATAACATAATTGTCGGAGTTAGTAAAAATTCAATAAATGCACAAAAAAAAGAAATATCAAATTTAGAATCAACAATAGATAGTCTAGAATATATATATCAACATAACCTATATACATTTAACTAAAATGAACAAAGAAGAATTTATAATAGACGAAAAACATATGAAAATCACGAAGGATCAAAAATAAAAATAATATTCTCTAATTTAGGAAGAAGATATAAGAAAATAGGTGAACATTTATATTTAATGTTAAAAAAAGAAGAATTAAAATTAGAAGATAAGTTGACAGTCATGGTAAGAATAGAAAGAGAAACCGAAGAGATATGTTGGGATGAAGCAAAAATAGTAGATACCCTAGGAGCAAGAATAATTTTTTTACGACAATTGTATAGAAGTCTATGCGAAAAATATAGAGAAGAAATAAAAATGGAAAAAACATTAATAAGAAATTTAGCATGTTGCAAAGATAAAATAGCACCTCAATTTGGATGTGAAGAAAGATAATATAAGAAAAGAAAAAGACATAAGAAATATAAGAAATACAAGAAATCAAAATATAAGTATAAGAAACCAAGAAAAAGATATTATGTAAAAATTTATAAACATAAAAGACCATATAGGAAAAAGAAATCTGTAAAAGAATGTACTTGTTATAATTGTGGAAAACTAGGGCATTTAGCTAAAGATTGTAAATTACCAAAAAACCCAAAAAAAAAATAAATATCAGAAATAAAAATAGAAAATACAGAATATATGTAGATAGATTATATAGATTATGAATTAGAAAGTGAAGATAGTATATATGAAATTTTGGAGAATGAAACAGATAATGAAATAGATAGTGAATTAGATGAATCAAATGACCGAAGAAGATATAAAAATAATAACAAAGAAAGAATATTTAAATGAAGAAGGAACAGACCAAAAAATAATATTTGATAATAATATATTTGATGAAATAAAAGGAAAAGAGTTAGACTTAAGTGTAGAGAAAATATTTAAAATACCAACAGTAAAAAATATATTTAGTAGAAAAAGGGAGGAATACTACGTAGTAAGCGAAAAAGAACATGTAATAGACTGTAGATATGCGAAAGGAAGAGCTAGTATACCACTAGTAACAAAGATAATGATTAATAAAGAAATAAACGATATAAAAAGTAAAGACCCAATAAAATATGTGCACCTTGGAGGAACAGAGATATTGATAAAATCATGTTTTAGAGAAGGAATAGATACACCAATAGAATTATATTTAGCAGATGATAAAATTATAAAACCTATAGAAAAAAGTATAATAACTTCCATAAAAGGAAATTTAATATACCAAAAATTTTAATTTATAATAAGTGCGAATTATTCAGTAGAAATAACAGATAAAAATATAAATAAATCATTAGTATTATTTTGGAAAATATCAGGAATAGAACTAACCCCAGGAAGTAAAATATTTACAGCAAGATGTAAAAATCTATATGTATTAACAACAAAACATAAAATAACAGGAAAAAATAAAATTAATAAAATACAAATAGAAAGTCCTTTTGAACAATTCGTAAAAACAATTGATAATAATGATTATAGTTACAAAAAAATAGACAAATTATTATAGTTACAAAAATATAGACATAGAAGAAGATTTAGAAATAATAAATGATAGAATAAGTACATAAAAAAGAATAGCTCATGAAAAAATAGAATCATCAAGCTCATAAAAAAGAACAAGTTATGAAACAACTTCAACAGTTAATTTAAATCAATATTATGCATATTTCTTCAGGGATAATATAATCTCGTGTCATTCCTATCTTGACAACAGTAATTGTCTGTTTTATTTCATCAAATAATATTTCTGCTGGTGCTGAGTAGAAACAGACATAGAATAACTGTCCCTTCGTAATTCTCTTATAATCCATAAATCCTTTGTAAATAACTGGAATTTCTGTTAACTTTTCTCCAGTAGTTGTGTAAACTATAGATAATAATCCATTATAGTAACATGGAGTAATTAAGTTTGCACTGGCGCCAGGCAAAGCGATAAGTTTGTTATAGTTCTGAAATTTTTGTGTAATATATCCTTGGTGTTGTTTTGCTAAATCTTTACTCTGGATAGGTTTTGTATTTAACAATTTTTGTAAAGTATAAATAGTATCAATGTATGTACGAGTGATATGTTTATAAGTCTGCTTTTGTTGATTGAGTGATTCAGAATATGTGTGTATCTAGGGAGGTATAGATAGCTCTGATTTTTGTATATTTGGTGTATATGGTTTTGAGAATATCTGGTTGAGGTTATAATTCTTTTTCTTTGGTGGTTCAGGTTTATTTTGAGTGACTATATTCTTTCCTTTGGATACATCTCCTGCGCCTGCAGCTGTAACTGTAATTTCATTAGTAATTTAAGTTTTTAGGTGTTTCTCGTCATCACCTTCTAGGTCTAGTTTTTTAATGTGCTCTTCCTGTACAGTATCTTTGCTAATAACTTTTTTTTTTTATAGTGCTCAACCTGCACTTTTGCATCTGTAACTTCAGTAGTTAATGTGATAACTCGTTCTTGTAATAACTTTATTTGTTCAAACACTTGTAATATTAAGTCTGTTTGGGTATCTTTGACATCAACTTCTTCCATTGGTAAATCAGTTTGAGTAGCTTTGTCTTGATATGTAATCTGCAATAATATTCTTGTTAGTCTTGATTTGTTCAATCGTAAATATAAAATTTAATATATTCAATACTAATCTCTGAATTTCCTTCGTCGTAACTGAGTTTTGTATTTTTCTTGTTAACCACCATCGAATCTGGGTATTATCTGTTCTCAAAATAAATTTGTTATATACAATATATGGTTCAAATGCTAATAAACATTTATATAATGAACATAATTCTTTTCTATTTATTTCCCATTTTATTTTTGTTTCATTAAATGTACCTGAGTAGCATCTACAATGGTGTTCTAATTTTTATTATTCATATCTATATTTAAGTACTCCTCCATAACTATATTCACTTGCGTTTGCTTCTACTATATATGTAAATTTTTTATTTTCATCTGGGAATTGTAATTTTGGTAATTCTTTACAAAGTATTTTTATTTTTTGAACTTGTTTTTCTTCTTCTTCATTGTAGTTATATTTTACATCCTTTTTTATTTTTTTTGTAAAGGCTTTAGGTTTTATGCTAATTTTGGTATATATTGTCTTACTTGGTTTACTAATCCTAAAAATGATTGTAATTTCTTTTTTTGTATCTAATTCTTCTTTTGAATTTATTATTTTTTGTACTATATGTTGTTGCATTTTTACTTCACTTTTATCTATTTGTATTCTAAAAACTCTATCTGTTTTTTCTTAATTTCGGCTTTCTTTTCACCTAAACTTATTCCTGATTTTCTATTATATCTGTAATTATTCTAATAATTTTAAATGTTCCTCTTTAGTTTTTGTATATAGTAGTATATCATCTATGTATACTATAAAATTAGGTAATTGTTTAAAGTAACTATCCATAAAGTGTTGGTATCTACCTGGTGTATTTTTATATCCAAATGGTAATACGTTCCATTCATAAAATCCTTGTGGTACCATAAATGCGGTTAATTCCTTAAAATCTTCATCTAACTTTAAGTGGTAAAATCCTGATTTACAGTCAAATTTACTAAAGTAGTTAGTCCTTGTATTTGTCTTATTTGGTATTGGATAATTGTATGTCATAGTTTTTGCATTTAAATTTCTATAGTCAATACCCATTCTACTTTTTCCTCATTTTTGTTTACTATGTTTATTTACTATAAATGCTAAACTATTGTTTTTACTATTACTTTTTTGTATATATTATTTTTCTAATAATTCATCTATATCCATTTTAAATTCTTTTAAATCGTCAAAATTATATGTTAATGGTTTTTGAGTTATTATGCTATTTTTATCTATTAATTCAATTTTTTATAGTATCCATTAAAGATCTATTTTATATTAATTCAATTGAGTTATTATACTATTTTTATCTATTAACTCTGATACCGAAACAAGAGAGTTATTGGACTTAGCAGTATATTGATTGAGTTAGCAAATAATTATATAAATCAAAACCCAGTTTGGATTTACTATAACAGAAATCAATTATTGGTTTACTCTACTTGTAAAAATATTAGAGAAAATGACAGAGAAGAGATAAGAAAATGGGTCATAACGATCCTAAACCAGAAGAGTTACCAGTCACAAGATCTATTACGAAAAGAGTTATTTCAGAAGAAGCTATGGATCAATTCTGTAAACAGGTTGGCCAAAGATACGATGACCACGTATGCAAAAAATGTAGTGACAGACACAACTTTATTTTAGATATGATGCTACTATAGCAAGAAGATGAAAAAACAGCAGATGCGACAAAAAGAAGATAAAAAGAAGACAGTAATAGAGCAATAATAGAAGAAGACAAAGCATTAAAGATAGGAAAATGACATATGAAGAAAAAGCTAAACTTCCCACGTAAATTATTGTAAAGTCTTAATAGCCTTTTTGACTTTTCTTTTCATTTATTAAGCTTTTTGACTTTTTGGCTAAAAAATTATTATTAGTTTTTGTTTTTTAGTTAGCTTTAAGTCTTTCTTTTCAGAATGTAAAGACTTCTTTATAAATTAGATAGAATACGTGTAAAGTAGGAACAATATAAAAATAGTATACACGTTTTCATTTTTTAGATTATAAATAGAGAGTGCACTTGCTCAGATAAGGGCAAGTCTTCATGAGTTGAAGCAAAACCCTCTCTTGTACATAAAAAACTTTTGAATTATTTAATAAAAACAGGTATATTTCCAAGGAAAAGCTATGAATCATCAAACAACTATGGAAAATCTAGAATTATCAGATTTATCAGAACAAGTATTTATATTTGTGATTATGAATAGTTAAATTCATAAATTCCTGACAATCATGATATGATAAAATAAGTTCATGTTAGTTACTTTATAGTAGAATTATTCAAAAAATAGCATGTTAAGAAGCTTATTAGCAAAGTGAAAAAAGAGAAAAATCCCTAAGAACTATGCCATCCTAAAGGTGAAACCGGTGAGGCAAGAAAGCCGTGATAGGGGAGTAGCCAGAGTAGAGGCGCTGTTTAAGAGAAAAGTATCCAGATTACCATGCTAATAGTGACCGAAGAACATGTTATTTAAGAATAATCTAGTTTATAGTAATCTAAAATGATCATATTTTGTTATGTGTATGATTGAAGGGAATATTTTGAAAAAGCATCATATGAAAAATGAATACTTATTTATCTGACGAAATGGTAGATAAATTAAAATACTTGTTTTATATATACTTAAGGATATAGAAATTGTAGATATAAGAAAAATCATATTGGAAAAAATATTTGATAAATATTTTCTGACTAGAATAAATTACATACCACACCTACCTACCTACTCTTACAAATACTTACATACCAAACCTAAACATCAACCATGATAAATTACATACATTTAGAATATTGGAAAATGGATATATAAAATATACAATTAATAGAAAAACTAATGAAAACAAATCTAGAAAAATATATGAGAACTAAAGATATAAAATATATAGAATTCCTTAATGAAAATATACAAGAATTATTAAGATTAAAACAAACAACTAATAAATACTATGATAAAGCAATTAATTACAAGAATCCAATTCCAAGTTATCCAAGTTATTTGTAGAAACCTAAGCATAATATGAATAATATGACAAGTTATATATCTGATGAAACTAAGATATTTGTTTTATATATCATAAAAGACATAGAATTAGAAGACATAAAGAAAATAATATGGGAAAAATATTTGATTTCGAGGATAAGTTACTAAGTACTAATTGGATAGAAGATGAATTAGAAAATATAGATTTCTATGGTAGAAATAATTCAGATAGTTATTATTCAGATAGATATTATACAATTAAAAATTCTAGAATATATTCAAAGAGTTAGAGAAAAACAAAGTTGGCTATATGAAGAAATTAATTATAGAAACCAGCTTAGAAAAGGAAGAGAACAATTAAAAGAAAGATTAATTTGGATAAGTAAAACCATAAAACAACTAGAATTAAAAGACAATTTAGAATATGATTTAGACATAGATTTATTTGTAGACGAAAAAGACAGGATAATTAACGAAATAGATAACCTAGAATTTAATATCATATATAGTACAATTAGAATAAATTATTACAAAGAAATTTGCAGTATTACAACTACTTTAGGATAAAATGATAGACTATGAGTATTTAACATATTGGAGACAAGATATGGAAGAAATAAGATTAACAGAAATACTTATGAAAGAAAATTTAATTGAATATTTTAGAACAAAAGATATAGAATATTTAGAATACCTTCAAAATAATATACAAGAATTACAAAGACTAAGAGAGAAAACCAAAGAATATTACAGTAAAGCATTTAATCAAATACCATCCAATCACCCCCCAAGATATGAACATTAATAAAATTAAAATAAATAAACATGTTTAGAGAAGTTAAGAAATATCCACGCACAAACAAAAATAGATCCATTAGAGCTATAATAGATCTATTAAAGTTACCCAAGTTATCCGCACCCCCTACAATTGGTATCAAAGCTCTGTGTTGTTTAAAGTTACGGAGGTAGTATGTATTTGGATTTATTGGATATATTATCATGATATAGTTACAAGGAGAATACATTACTATCATAGTATATTAGGGCTATCGTGATATAGTTACAAGGAGAATACATTACTATCATAGTATATTAGGGCTATGCTTATATAGTTACAAGGAGAATACATTACTATCCTAGTATACTAGGTCTATGCTTATGCTGTGTATAATTTGAGGTATTATATATATTGTCATGGATTTTTGGGTGTGCTAGGCTGTAACATCCCGCAAAAATCGTCCATGCGTTAGCTAGTGGTAATATGCTCTTAGAGTTAAATCACTAGAATTGTGTCAAAGGAACTTAGTCTCATTTTTGACTTCCAAAGTGAGTAACTTTTAAAACATATATAATTTTCCTAATTTCAACTTTTTATCGTGTGGAAAATTGAATGAGCTTTCCGTCAATATAAGATTCGCCCAAATCCGATACCCGGGCAAGAAGTTATGGCTAATTTAAGTTCTAGTCGTAAAACACCGTCATTTTGGTACTTGGCGCATCACAGAGGGGGCCTATTTAGAGATTATCAAATTCTAGTAGCATAGCACAATTGTGGCACGTCGCACTGAAGTTTCAAATCTCAACCAGTGGGATAACCCGATGGCTCCGCGTCGCGGTGACCTTAAGAATCCCACTCATCAATTTCCAGTGAGCCACCACGGTTGTGGTGCATCGCGGTGGCCCATGAAATTGGGTTCCCAGTTATATTTTTATTCTGTCTCATTAAGGGTATATTGGGTATTTTCTACCCCCTTATCAGCCTAAACACGGGATTTAATCCCAAAGACACCAGAATACATTCATAATCATCCAAATTACTCAAGAACACTCTCTATGGTTTCAAACTAAAAACCCAAATAACTCAAGATTTAATCGTGGGTTTTCAAGATTGATTGAAGATTTGAAATCCCCAAATCGTAGGCTTCTAGAATCATCCATCAAATTTCTAAATTGAGGTATGTGGGGTTTATCCTAAAAATGCATGGGCTTGTTGAAAATACTCAATTATGATTTAAAGATTATAAAGCATGAATTTGTTAAAGGGGTTTGAAATCCATGATTTTTATTATGCTTTATGCATGTTATTGATATTGTTGTTTTGGCCTTTAGGCCTCATCCCCTTAAATTGATTTACAAGTATATGTATATGTATGAAATTGAAATTTAATATTTGTTTGAGAGCACAAATTATGAAGTCCCTCTCTTTTGATAAATTCAAGTATATGATCTTATTGTGAATAATTTAAAATGCATGATTTATGGTTTTGAAACTAGTTTTCTCAATACCTTAGTGTTTGAGCATGATTTAGAGATGATGAGAGAGAGCTTCTTGATATAATTACACCCTTGTTTTAAATGAGAAAGAGTTGCATGTGATTGAGAAATTTGACATGACCACCTTGTATTATTGAAATGCTTGACAAAGAGAGTTCCTTGCATGTGTTTACATGAGGTTTGAGAAAGAGTTTCTTTGAATTGATTTATTGATATAGTGGTCCCAAACTTATGTTTTGAAAACAGAGATTATTATGTGCTATTAATGTCTCAGAGACGTGACTTGCAAGTCAATGGTATGACGATACCATAAACATGTATGCCATAATAGAGTATGTTTTCAGAATATATTTTCAGAGAATACATACTTTAAAGAGTTAAAAATGGTCTTAAAGAGGGTAAGGTGGTTACCCAAAGAGGGCTTTAGTTCAAGTAACTTTTAGCCTAAAACCGTGATTTGTCGATATGGGTACATTATTTTATGCTGGCGACAGTCGTGTGGTGTAGCAGAGTATAACGCCCCGAAGGTACCCCTGGACGTCACACTGTACTTAAGAATACGAATAGCCCAAGCTAACCCATGATATCTACTCAACTCTGAACTCTCATAAAGGTAAACTTAAAACATGAGTACTGAAGAAAACTTAAAGTGGAATTCAATTTAATGAATAATCTCAACTAAAATTGTGTAACTTAATAACCTTCAAATCTGTGGAAAACGAAAAGAAACATAATATGACTAGTCTTGAAAAGCCTCTAATCTATGACTGAAGAGCCACTGGGACAGACCCCAGTTGACTCAAACTGAAAGCTAACTAACTGGAATAACTGCATTAAACATATAGAATCATCATAAACTTGGTCCTCAGACTATGAGGACTTACCATCTGTCTGAATATAGGAAATGGTGTCCGCGGTTAATTGTGCTGCTGGGAACGAACACCAGAACCTACATTATGAAACAATGTAGCACATAAATATATATATGGTTAGTACTTGTAGAATATACTGAATATATGAGGGTGAATGCATAAGTAAAACTCAATCAATGCATAATCTTAAAACATGCATGCTAAGTGTAAATAGACTCACCAAAAAACTAAATAAACTGAGAGCTAAAGACCTTAAAACATGATAACAAAGCATAATATGATAAACTTGGTGAGTTACTACACTTAATTTCTTAAAATTGTCTTCCATGTGGGAGATTCTCATAACCAAAATAAACCATGTGAGTGAGCATGAAGTCCAACATTTGACCCACGTTGAGGAGGGCTGTTCTATCCTTGCCATCAGAATAACACCTGAACTAAGCTGGAGTGATAACTAAATTGAGCCCATATTAGGTGAGGGGAACACTCTCTGGCGAAGCTCCTAAACCTACGGTGGAACATAGTTTCTGGAAAATAGAATGTGTTGAAACCACACTTCCCTCTCGGTGCTAAATACTTCTTCCAAAATATATACGATATGCTCATACTGATGAAATTCACCTTAAAGTAAGCATGTGGGTTTGTAAATCAGAAGGTTAATCATTCTTTAATAACTCATACTTATGAATACTATGTGAATTTCATATCATGTCTGAGATCACAAAATTAAAACTGAAATCAGAATCATATTGTAGTAATCTAAAATAATAATTCTAAATTTCTTGCAAACTGGGAGAATCATTATAAATTCATATACTCTTTCTTGTAAACTGACTAAATCAGGATAAAAATCATATATATTCACCATCTCATATAAATTCATGTCAAAATAGTAAAATTCATCTCATAATAACAATCATATAAGTGAAAACATGATTAACAGTATATTCTTATGCTAACGGAACTTTAAATCGCATAATAATATCATAATCTCAAAAATATGGAAATTGGGTATGAACCCTAATTGAAGTCTCATAAATTTAATTGCAAAAATACAAAGCTTTTGGACACAAGGATGAAAGGTTATCCTTGTTAAAACTCCATATATCTAAATTTAGGGAATATCTTGAAGGATGCTTGAATTGGAGCCTTGGGAGTTGAACTTTTGAGAGAAACACTACTTTTTTTTCTTCTTAAGAGTGGAGAGAATAATGAGCTTTGAAAAACTGACTTTGAATAGTCAAAATAGCATTTATTGGAGGATTTAAATCATGGAAGAGGATTTTGATGCAAGGAAAAGACCAAATTACCCCTAAGGAGACTTTAAAAAAATTGCAGAAATTTTTAGTTGACAACAAGGTTGACGACCCATCAGCTTGGTGATGTCTCGTCACACTAGTTGTCACTTTCAAGTTGGATTTTGCCATTTACTGTTTAATGCTGATAACTTGAGTTGAAGGCTCTTCACCTAGTTGACGGTTTGTCAGCTTAGTCGTCACCTAGTTGATGGCTCGTTGGCTTATTCGTCACTTTTTGGCAGACATACATTTCCAAGTAAAATGAGCACAATTTTCTACTCCGATACTGGATTAAGGTGAAATTGGAAGCATTGGAAATATGACTCTAAGATATTTCACGTGATATATAATAGGTCACCTAAACCTTTATATTCTAGGATTTACACTTAATAAAGTTGATCCTTGAAGAATCCAATATAAAAAGTCAATCAATACAAATACTTTCAACTCAACTTTGCTCTAAGTGCCTCCTATGACCATGATCTCATTGAACACACTTCACACTCAATGTGAATGGTCATGACAATTATTTATGGCTTGACATAATCGCTCTAGGTTCTTTAATCATATATGAATATTTGAAAACGTATCTAAGAGCTTGTGGGGTATTACAATGGGTTTTTTTTGTTGGATTATTATTCCGTGTTTATTAATTATTATTGATGCATTTAGAGTTATACATATCTTATCTTAGTGATTATTGAAATAGTAAAGTATAAGAAAAATTTGATTCTCCTGACTAGTGGTATTAGCGGGTGTCAGTCATGTCTATGGGGCATTTTGGAATGTGACACTTTGTAAGCTTTGGATAATGAACTATAACCCACAAATATTTTAGGAACTAACTTTTCGTAGACTTTTTTAACCTTTGAGCTTACAATAAATGAAAGAAATAAACACAATAAAAAACTTCAGTAAATCTTACTGATGGTTTAAGTTCATTCTAAGTCTCGAGTGAAGTTTTATTTTGCAATGCTTTGGTGGGAAGCTGAATTTGAAGAAATACTAAATTTGTAATTCCATATCCATTGTATAATATTTTTCTCACTGACACCATTTTATTGTTGAGAGTATGAAATAGTGAGCTCATAAGTAATATTTACATCCTCACAGAATTTGTTAAATTCTTTAGAATAAACTCTATTTCATTGTCAGATTGTAGCATTGAATTTTGCAACCACTTTAATTTTTTATCTTCTTAAACTTTCAATTTTTTTTATCTACCTCTAATATTTATTTTATAATAAAAAAAATCTAAGAGTCTTGTATGATTGATAATGAATATAACACAATATAAAATATAATTAAAGGACAATGTTCTTTGAGATCCTATAATATCTGTGTAAATTAGTTGTAATTTTATCACAGTTACTCATGATGCTTTAGGAAATGACTTTCTATTCTTCTTACCAAATCAACAAACTTGACAACTTGTTATATAATTAATTAGAGTTTGTAGTCCTTTTATCAAATTTTACTTTTTCAGCATCAATAATGCTTGTAGATGACAAAGGTCAAGTCTTTATGTACCAAATTTTCATTACACTTGTCTTCGTGAAATATAATTCCTTCACTGTTGAATTAAATAAAAACTCATTTCTCTTATCTTCACCCTGAAAATTTTATTTCCAATATTGATTTGACAGTGATAATATTTGAAGATTTGCATCAGATGTCTTACACTTCTAACTTTTGATCAATTTCAAGTCAATTATAAAATTATCTTTATGCTTGGCTTGTCCTGATTTCTATTGTTCCAATTTCTTTGAAAAGAAGATGGTCTCTATTTGCTATCCTATGTTTAGAATTTCAATGGGATTCAATTTCTTGAATGGCCCTGTATTAAGTCATGTGGTTAGTGCATTCACTATCACTTAATGCAGTATTTGCTAAGAACTTACCCATGAAAAAAGTTTTATTTTTATAAATATTAACTTCATGTCCGAGCGGATTATATATCTTGCAAGTCACCTCTAATATTTACATAGTGGATGTCATGTTCTTCCACACTGGTGGTAAAAAGGATAGTATTTCTTTGAACTTCCTCCCTTAATTTTGTTGTAAGTTGATGTTTCACATTTACTAAATTCTTAATTTTTTTCCTTTTTTAGAATTAACTTGGTGCTTACCGACAAGAGCCACTGCTGTTGCAACATCATGTCTCATAAGTCTTTTTTTATTTTGAGCTTTCAAGAAATTTAAAAATTCTGTCAAACTAGTGTTTGACAAATCCTTAATATTTTTAGATTGTAGTTATTGTTTCATACCTTTAAGAATTATTACAAGAATCTTCACAACAATTCTTACGTTTCTAAGTGTAGAGCCGAGCAGCCTCATCTTATTTGTGATATTTGGAAGTATATCTGAAAATCCCTTCACTATTTTAGATTCTTTCATCCTTTACAATTCAAATTTCTTAGTTAAATTTAATACTTGTTGTCACGACCTAAAAGTTGAGGTTATGAGGGAACCTACTTTGACCCAGTTTTGATAGGTAAGTCGAATTCCTAAAAAAATAAAAAACTGATATAAGAAGAAAACAAGTACAAACGAAACTTTCAGAAGGAATTCAGGTAATAATATGTTCAAATGACATAAATATCTAAACCAAAAATACATAATCCCCGAGATACTAGTGTCATAAATAGAAAGACCATATTGTACAAAATTTGAAATCTAAAATACATGAGTCTGTCTCCAAAAATAACTAAAGACATTAAAAATTAAGAGGAGATCCAAAATCAACACCGAACACTAAAACACACTTGTACCATGAATGTCCACCTATCACAACATAAGATCAACCACGAGTCGCACTCGGACTAGGTATTGCAACAAAAGGACACATAAGTAGGCGTGAGCATGGTCTACTTTTACTCAGTAGGTATAATAGGCCGATTGAACAAGCTAGAAAATAAAATAAGTAAAAGATACTATGAGCACGTTTCACCTGCAAACCAAAATGTTTTCAAACAGTAGTTCACACCGTCTTCACCAAAATTCTATGATATATAGTCAAAAAGGAAAAAATACATATGAAGTATATATAAGGATACTAAGTACATATCAACGAGTACATAAAAGAAACATAAAAATGCAAATGCATTGTAATGATGGTGGGACTTTTGTATACACCTTCCAAACCTCATGCTTCAAGATAGGACACATGGGGGATCACAACTCATATGCTTTTATAATCTAAATCTCATGACTCAATCAACCTTAACGACATATCCACCGCTATAGTCATTTTATAAAGTGTCACATTTTCTTACAAAATCAGTATTTCTTTATCAACCTTATCGGCACATCCCTCAGTATTAAGTGTTTTATAAAGTGTCTCATTTTTATTAAAAATAAGTGTTTCTCAGTGGTACCATTCTTATGAATATGTATAGATGAAATGAGGAAGTAATACTCACAACCAATCAGCACGAAGATAATAATAAATTCAATATAGGTACGAATGAGCTCAGAATCAACTCAAAATGATAATAGTTCATGAAAAAAAAGCTATCGCATGGCAGCACTGGTGTAAATAGTCATATAAGACATCAATAATATCATTTTAAACCCCTCAATCGAGTATAAAATTATAATAAAGACAAATAATGCTCATGTAAGGCCTACATTAACAAGTAAAGCTCCCACTCGGACAATATAATAATAAATAAGACAATTTAATGAATAAATAAGACCTACAATTTCATATAAAAGCTTCTACTCGGGCATCACAACAATTATATTCTCTCAATTCAAAAATAATATACAAATAAAACCTCACACACGCGCACGATACTGATAGTTATTCTGAAATAAAACTCCCACGACTAAATTTCCTAACCCATAGTATATTTTATATGATCGTTAACCCCAGTTTGGAGGAAGTTAAGACATAACCTACCTAGAAATACCAAAATCCAAGCCTAGACCCTCCAATGCAGAGCCTTTTATTTATGAATGATCTCGAAATAAGCTAAATCTATCAAAAAAAATAATCTTTTAAAATATCAACTATACTTAAATTGGGTCTAAAGATTATTTGAAAATAGGTCTGAAATTGAAAGGAGTCTAAATATTAGCATGATCTCTATATAAATAGGAGTTAAAATCTGAAAACCTAAGTAAAAATGACATGAAATTGATGTTCAAATTGAAGAAAATCCAATATTAGAGTTTACCATCAAAAATCCCAAAAATCCCATTTGAAATTAAGGGTTTGAAGCTATTTTGAAGAAAAATCACTAAGAATTAATGGAAATAGTAGTTTAGAGAGGTTAAGCACACGAGATTGATGAAGAAACCCTAGTGAAATCACCTTTCCCAAAGCTCTCAAGTCTAAAAATAAAGAAAAAGAGGTATTTATACTATTTAGATGAACAATACCTCGTGATCACGATCCCCACCTCGTGATTGCAAGTGTTAGCATTGACTTGCATTAAGTTAGTCATTGCAATTGTAGGAGGTGGGCCTCATGATTGCGATGGTCAAACCCAACCTTGTCCAACAAATTACTTATTGCGATCGCGGTACCAACACCAACAATTGCGATGAAGATAGTCACCGAGGCTCGTGATCGCAACATGTGTCCATACAATTGTGATTAAGGCCAAATGCACCAAAAAATCTGCACTTACAGTTTGAGATTTTTGAAAAAATTATCCCGATTGGACCCTTCGAATTCATTCAAGACCCCACAAAAATAAATAAGATATACTGTTAGTCTCTTTTCAATGTTTTAAACTCAATGAAACCATTGAATTTATGAAAAGAGTCCCTTTACAATATTTAGCCACACGACTCCTTTAACTTATTTTAACTAATTTTTGTTTAAAGGGTTAAAATGCAAAACAAAAGTCCCAAGCCCGAATTAACCACACTACTAACCTAAACTCGACATTTTAGATCTAATAGAATTTTCCAAATCATCATCCGATGATTGAAACATGAAATGTTGTTTGAAGTCAAAATCAAGGCTTTAACTACCTCAAAAAGTTTTAAATTCACCCAACTCACTCTCGAATACATCAGGGACCATGCCAACAACCCCACAACTCACAACTAGCATAATTAACTACGATGAAGGGCAAAATGGTCAAAACACATACAAAGGTGAAATCCACCACTACAGTTGTAAGATTATCCAACACTAAAACACAAGTTCGTCCTCAAATGAAAAGGCAAATAAAGTACTTAAAGTGGTAAATAACTGAGGGTATCTATGCAGCATATCGACTTGACCTCCAAAGTACCCTTTACAATAGGGCGATGTCTCCACTGGGACCTTTATTGAATAAATATTCTTATATCTCAGCTTCCTAGTCTGCCTGTCTAGGATATCAATAGACTCTAGCTCAAATGATAAATCCTTGTCTAAGATTATAAAATCCCACGAGATCACATATGCATCATTTGGATTATATCTATTCAACATGGAAACATGGAATACTGGATGGACAACTAACAAATGTGGAGGTAAATCTAGCCTATATGCCACATCACCATACTTCCCAAGGATATCAAAAGGGTCAATGAACCTCAGACTAAGCTACCCTTTTTACAAAAACCTCATCATACCCTTCATAGGTAAAACCTTAAGAAACCCGATCTCCAACCATGAAGATAACATCATAAACTCGATGGACAACATAACCCTTCCACTAACTCTAGGCAGCCACTAGCCTCTACTGAACCAGTCTCACATGATTCATTAAATATCTCAGCAAATCGGTGTCCCAATACCTTTCCTTAAATGAGTCAAACCATCCCATAGGGGGATCTATATCTCTTCCCATATAAAGACACAAAAGGAACCATCTAAATGCTGGAATGATAATTATTGTTGTAGAGAAACTCTAATAAGAACAATTACTCACCCCAATGATCACCAAAATTCTTAATACATGCTCAAAGCATGTCCTCTAACACCTGAATATTCCTTTCAAACTAACACCCATCTAAGAATGAAAAGATATGTATTCATATCAAGATGAGTTCCATACTCAGTCTATATAGTACTCTAAAAAACATGAGGTAAATTAAATACCTCTATAAAAAATAATGGATATAGAGGCACCATGCAATTGAACGATAACTCTAATGTAGATCATGGACAACTTCTCCGCATTATGATTCACCTTTCATAGGCACAAAATGTTATGATTTGGTCAATCTATCAACAATCACCTAAATAGAGTCAAATTTCCCCAAGGTCGGGGGTAGGCCAATTATAAAATCTATAAGGATCCGATCCCACTTCTGCTCAAGAATAGGCATTCTCTGCATTATATCACCCGATCAGTAGTGCTCATACTTCACTTGCTGGAAATTCAAACACTTAGCTATGAAATCTAGAATATCTCCCTCCATACCAGCCCACCAATAATATTGCTTTAGGTCATGATACATCTTAGCCACTATATAGTGATTAGAATATCTAGAACAATGAGCCTCATCCAAGATCAATCTTACCCATCTATTAAATCTCAGCATTCAAACTCAAACGCTAATACTTAAAAACCATTGAAATTAAGAGATGCTGCATTTACCTTGCTACTCATCACCTTATCATGAATCACCCTCAATCTATCATCATTCATCATCAAACTAATAAGCTTTAATTTGCTCCATCAAAGAATATCTAGCATCAACAAATGCTAAAACATGCCCAAGTGATCAAATATTGAGTCTAACCTTTTGGTTAGCTAAAGATTAAACCTCTAAGGCCAAAGGTCTCTCCTATGTCAAAAGAAGAGCTAAACTCCCCATACTCACTACTTTCTGGCTCAAGGTATCTGCTTTCTTATTAGCCTTACCTAGATGTTATTACATAGTGAGATCATATTCCTTAAGCAATGCAAGCCAACATTGCTGTCTCATATTAAGATCTTGCTAGGTAAAGAAGTATTGAAGATTACGATGACCGAAGAAAATCTCATAAAGGACTCTATACAAGTAATGTCACCATAAATTCATCACACACACAACCACGACCAACTCTAAGTCATGAGTAAGGCAATTATTCTCGTGAGGCTTTAAATATCGAGAATAGTAAGCAATCATCTTATCCTCCTGCATTGTCACACCACCCAATCCAACTCTAGAAGTATCACAAAACATGCTAAGTATTGCGCCCTCCTTGGGTAAGGTCAAGATAAGAGCCAAAGTCAATAATTCCTTGAGCTTTTGAAAGTACTTCTCACACACTTTCAACCACTAAAAAATAATTTTTTTTTGAACCAACTTAGTCAAAAAAGTTTTAATTGAAGAAATAGCCTATACAAAGCACTAATAATAGCCTACTAATCTAACAAAGATCTGAATCTCAGTAGGATAAGTGGGTCTAGCCTAATCACAAGCCATCACTACCTTGGTTGGATTGACTATAATATCATCTTGGTCACTATATAACCTAAGAAAGAAATAGAATCTAACCAAAACTCATACTTAGAGAACTTGGCATATAGTATCTTATCTCGCAACCTCTAAAGTAAAGTCCTAAAGCACCTCACATAGTTAGCCTTATTCATGGAATTAACCAAGATATCATCGATGGAAACAATCATAAAGGAATCAGATAGGGTCAAAATATTTAGTTCATCAACTCCATGAATGCTACTGAGTCATTAGTTAACAAAAGAAATGACCAAGAACTAATAATGCCCATATCGAGTCTAAAAAGCCATCTTCAAAACATCCAAAGATCTAATCTTCAATTGGTGGCAATCAAATCTCAAATTAATATTAGAAAACACTAAGGCATCCTGAAGCTCATCAGACAAATCATAAATGTGAGGAAGAGGATACTTGTTCTTAATAATCACTTTGTTCAATTATCGATAGTCAATACATATACGTATAAATCCATTCCTCTTCTTTCTAAATAAGATATGAGCACCCCAAAGATACACACTAGGTCTAATGAAATCCTTATCCAATAAATATTTCAACTACTTTTTAAAATCCTTTAACTTAGTTGAGGCTATCCAATAAGGAGGAACGGAGATGGACTTGGTGCCCTTCTCAACATCAATTGCCAAATCAATATCTCGATTTGAAGCCATACTAGATAAGTCTGTAAAAAACATATCCTGAAACTCTCTAACAACTCAAATAAAATCCAAGAAAGGTGGTGAAATAACACTAGTATTATGGATATAGTCAAAATAAGAAAGATACCCCTTCTCTACCATAGGGCGACCACATAGAAAAGATATAACCCTCTTTACAACCAAACTAGAATTATGATTCCATGCCAACCTTGGAACACCTGGAGGATCTAAAGTCGCGATCTTGGCAAAATAATCTAAATTCACATGATAAAGGAGCCAACTAATCCATACCTAAGAAACATAAAAAACAGTCATATCTAGGTTAATCAAGGATACCCCGGTATTACACCCTACTAAGATGGACATATGGTACACCTAATCCATGAATAAAAAATCTCCTACTAGGGTAGAAATATGAATAGGAATAGTATGAGACTCATATGTAACATTAAGTCTAGTAGCAGAATATATAGACACATAGGAGAATATAGACCCAGGGTCAAATAACATAGAAGCAAAATGATGGCAAACTGGGATGATACTTGTGATAACTGCATCAGAGGCTTCTACATTAGGTCTCCTAGGTATAGCATAATATTATCTGAGCTCAACTCTCTGAGCTACCACAACTCTCTGAGCTCTACCTGGAGCACCTTTAGTACCAACCCTACCACTCCATAAACCACCATTGAATACAAATATAGGAGTAGGGAAAAGTTGAAATTAAGAACCTTGCTGGGAAAGACCTAATATATGTCGAGGATAGTCCTTCGCAATATGACAAGGCTCATCACATACATAACACCCTCTGCTACCTGACTCACTCTAAGAAGGACTAAAAAAGCCAGAATGACCTCCCTGCCTTGAAGAACTAAAACTAGAGCCTCTGCCCACGTGATCTAATTCTTAGATACCTAACATCGTAGAAACCACAGACTTACTATTTGAAACTAGTAAAGCTGCCTAAATTGGTCTACCAAGATACCAGTGAGAATATTAGCTAGAGAAATCCTTACGTTGGTATATATGTCCACTGAAATGACCCTATTGGTGCATCTTCTTAGCATCACTCTGAGTACCCCGATGAATTAACTAATCAACTTAAATTTCTCCAAAATACTCTGGAAAAAGCCATCTAAAACCACAAGTTGAGCCATCGCCAACTGATAAGAGCCTATTAAACCTTTGAAAAACTTTTTGATCCTCTTAGACTCAGTGGAGATATTTGAATAATGCATAAAAGCATGCCTTATACTCAATAATATTCATGGAGCCCTACTCAAGGTGATCAAACTCATCTCTCATCTTATCTCTCAAACTGTAAGGACCAAACCTATAATGCCCCAAAAATATATCCTGAGAAGTCACACGATAATCAGGACTGCGAGTAGCCCCAAGATAACCCTTTTAGCCTTCTAACAATTCTGAAACCCATAATAAAGGTAATGTAGACATGTGAATCTAAAGAAATACTGAATACTGTATTTACTATCATAACTGATCTGAGTTTTGATGAATATAATATTTGAAAGTGCTTAACTTAAAAGTATGGACAACCAATACTCAAAATATGAATATTACTAACAGTCTGACAAGCCTCTACTTCTAATAACTAGAGAGTCACTGGGATAGACCACCAGCTGACTCGATTTGAACTGAAAACAACTAATCAAATAATATGAAAGATGAAAATCTGAATAAATGGGTCCTCGAATCATGAGGACTCACCAACTATCGGGTTGTAGATAGAGATGCCCATGGTCAATTACGCTGCTGGAATTAAGCACCTAAACCTACATTATTAAATAATGTAGAACATAAACATATATGCGGATTAGTACTTTTGGAATGTACTGAGCATATGGGGTGAATGCATAAGTAAAACAATAGATGCAATGATTCAGATAAACTTTCAAAATAATATGCTAAATAGATACCCACACCGGCTAACGCAGTTTCTAGTATTAGTCTTTCGGACTCCTCTTTCATGTCCTGACTACACATCCCGCTTTAAAGACCAATTGAAACATTCTTTAAACATACACACAACCATTAGTCTAATTACTTGCCAAAAGTATCCTATTGGTATCATCATACCAACCCCACTTGGAAGCGTACAACATGCCATAACCATTATCATTCAACATTGGGACTTAAACCCATTGTCGATACAAAATCATAAATTCAATTTAATATTTAGAGACTCGAACCCATTTAGCCAATTAAACTACCAAGGTTACAATTCAAAACCATTTATGACCCACAAGGTCTTCATAAAACCATTTTCCAACCATTTACATTATTAGGCCAATACCTTAGTTCAAATCACAATTCAATTCAATTTATGGCCATCAAGACCTTTACAAAACCACTCATCCTTCATTAACATATTATGACAAACAATGGTTCAAATTACAATTCATCATGTCACATGATTCTTCTCATAGACATTTTCACAAACAGGTTGAGGGCATACTATTATCAAACCATTATTTAAGTAAAAAACCATCATGTTAGGGCTAACCATGACCCATTCATTAAGACACACTTCCTATACACCCATATGTGCAAAACCATTATCAAAAGAAATGATAAACACAAGTGAAATCATGAGAGCACAATACTCAACATTATACATTAAAACCCTCAACCATGGATTTTAAAACCACCACTTAATATTCAAGAACAATGTTTAAAACACATGATTTTTATGAACTAACAATAAAGAAAGAGTCACATGCCTGAGTTATGATGATTCACGGAGAGATTTTGATCCTTAAGCCTCGAGATGACCACCTTGATGAAACCCTAGACCAATCTGCTTGAGAGGTTTTTAGAGACTTTATGAGAGTGTTTTGATTTTATAAAGTGAGGAATAAGGGACCAAATAGTGTTATAAGACATGGCTTACTAAGGTCTTGGTGTTGGAAATATCTAAAATACCCTCAGCTTAAAATCTATAAAAAACTTGCAGGAGGGTACGGTTTTGCCTCTCCACTCGTACCCTTGATCAGAATGTTGGACATCATATTCTATCTAACATACGACTCCTTAGCCTAACTCGTACCCCCAATCGTACGACTAGTACCCTCAAACCGTACCCTAGATAGAACATCAAGGTTAGAAATTGGACAGCATATGGTTTGCTACTATACTTCTCATATAATGATCATACGAATAGAATGATGTCTTCTCGTACCAAGAACAGAACTTGGCCAATATGACACTGAACAACATATAACTAGGGTCCTAAACCCGTATCCACAACATACGAGTGGTATGGTGTAAGTCGTATGATGCACAGAAAGTTCAAGAATTAGGAAATTTTGTAAGGGCCAAAGTTTGAGGTGTTTTAGTCCCCTCCTCCTTAGGATCATTCGTCATCAAATGATGGGATGAGGCACTACATGCACGATTATACCCCAAATATCTCTACTCATACCTTTAAGATAGAAAACAAACACCAGGAGATTCAACATCTATCATCAACAAAGGTATAAAACAAAGGTGTTAAGAACAACACATACCTCAAGAACTATTTTTTGGAATCGGGAATAGGAATGGATACTTGGACTTCATGTCCTCCTCGTCTTCCCAAGAAGATTCCTCAGACTTTTGGTTTCTCCATAGAACCTCACCAAAGCCACGTATTTCATTCATAATAGATGAACTTACTGATCCAAGATCCTTACCGGGACATCCTCATAAGACAAAGAATTCGAAATACGAATGTTATCCAAGGGAACAACCAACGAAGGACCACCCATAGATTTTCGCAACAAAGATATATGGAATACCAGATGAATGGAACTCATGATAGGGGAAAATTCAACACATACACAACATTACTAACCCTTTTAAAAACAACGTACGAGCTAATATACCGGGGATTGAGCTTTACCTTCTTCTCAAACTGCACACTCTCTTTATGGGAAATACCTTCAAGAACACCCAATCTCTAACCTCAAACTCCAAGTCCCTTCTCCTCACATCTGCATAGGACTTTAGGCAACTTTGGGCGGTCTAAAGCCTATCCCGAATCACCTTCACCTTTTCCATGGCTTGGTGAACTAAATCCAGGAAAAATATTTCCGCTTCACCAACCTCGAACCACCCAATAGGATACCTACACCTCCTACCATACAATGCCTCAAATGGCGCCATACGAATACTAGAATGGTAAGTATTGTTATAAGAAAATTCAATCAAAGAAAAATGGTCGAACCAACTACGACCATAATCAATCACACAGGATCACAACATATCCTCCAAACTCTGAATGGTCCTTTGTCTTGCCCATCCGACTATGGGTGAAAAGCTTTACTAAGACACACTTTGGACCCCAAACCATACTGAAAAGAGTGCCAAAATGCAATAAGAACTGAGTGCTATGATCTAAAATAATCAAGACAGGTGCAGCATGCAACATTACAACTTCCTAAAGGAAAAAAGTTGTATAATCCTCGGCAGAATAGGTGGTCCTCATGGGAAGGAAGTGAGCGGACTTGGTCATCCTATCCGTGATGACCCAAACTAATTTCACGACCGCAAAAGGCTACTAAAAAATCCATATTAATTATCTCTCATTTCCACACAAGTAATTCAATCTCTTGGAGCAACCCACCAGGCCTTAAGTGCTCCACCTTTACTTGCTGACTCACCGTATACTTAGCCATAAAGTAGGATGCATCTCATTTCATATTATTCCACCAATACATCTCTTTGATATCATGATACATCTTTGTTGAACTGGGATAAACCATTTATCGTAAATCATGGGCCTCAGCCAAAATCCTTCCCCATAATCCATCCATATCGGGAACACACAACCTCTCTTGGTACCTTAAGATACATCTCCATCAATCTCAAAGTCCATCACCTTTTTCTTACCTACATCATACTTGATCTTCATCAAAAGAGGATCTAATACATGTTTTTACTTTATTTCTGAACCAAGAGATGACTGCTCTACCTGTTGCACTATCACACCACCATCCTCAGAGTCTAAGAGATGAACTCTAAGAATAACCAAAGTGAATATCCTTTAAGAATTCCCACTTATCCTTATCCACATGCGATAAGCTACCCATGGACAACCTGCTAATAATATCAATAGCTATATTAGCTTTACCTAGATGGTAGTGAAGACTTATATCATAGTCCTTCAGCAGCTTAAGCTACCTCCTTTGCCTTAGATTAAACTCCTTCTGAGTGAACACATACTATAGGCTCTTATGATCGAAAAAGATATCAACATGCACCCCATATAAATAGTGATACCAAATTTTTGATGCAAACATCACAGATAACAACTCCAAGTCATGAGTCGGATAGTTACTCTCGTGAACCTTCAACTGTCTAGAGGCATAGGCAACCACCTTACCATGTTACAACAACACAGATCCCAAACCAATCCAGGATGCATCATAATAAACCACAAATCCCTTCGTACCCTCAGGTAGAGTCAAGACTGGAGATAAAGTCAACTTATCTTTTAGCTTCTCAAAACTACCTTCGCAAGCATAAAACCATAAGAACTTTACTTTTTTCTGAGTCAATTTGTTCAATGAAGCAGCAACAGAAGAAAAACTCTCCACAAACCTCCTATAATACCCAACTAAACCCAAGAAGCTCTGAATATCGATTGAAGTACTGGGTCTAGGCCACTTATTAACCATAACAACTTTTTGAGGATCCACCATAATCCTCTCACTAGATACAACATGACCCAAAAAAGTTATGGTATTCAACCAAAATTCACGCTTGGAGAACTTAGCATACAACTGCTGATCTTTTAAGGTCTGTAACACAAGACGGAGGTGATTGATATAATCTTCCTCATTCTTAGAGTACACTAAGATGTCATCGATGAAGATAATGATGAGCAAATACAGAAATTGATGAAAGAACCTATTCATTAAATCCATAAATGTCATCGAGGCATTGGTCAATCAAAAAGACAACTAAAAACTCAAAATTCCCTTATCGGGTAGAAAAAGTTGTCTTAGGGATATCCACTTCCCTATGATACCCGGATTAAAGACAGGTCTTAGAGAAGAATTTGGAAGCTTAAAGATGATCAAAGAGATCATCAATCCTTAGAAGGGGATACTTATTTTTCACTGTCACCTTATTCAATTGCCGATATCAATACACATCTGAAGGGAACTATCCTTCTTTAGCATGAATAACACCGGTGCACCACATGAGGACACACTAGGACGGATGAAACACTTTTCTAAAAGATCCTTTAGTTATTATTTGATCTTATTCAAACCAACTGGAGCCATTCTATACGGGCAAATGTAAATTTGACTAGTGTCCAAAACAAGATCAATACCAAAATCGATCTCCCTATTGGGAGAGACATGAGAAAGGTCATTAGGGAAGACCTAAGGAAACTCATTTACTACAGGAAAAGAATGCAAGGAAGGGCCTTCCAAGTTAGAATCCTTAACTTGGACCAGATGATAGAGATAACCTTTGGAAATTAACTTTTGAGCTCTATGATACAATATAAACTTTCCCTTAGGATCTAGGGAACCACCCTCCCACTCAACAATTGGCTTATTAGGGAAGTTAAACATGACCTTATGGGTCCAATAATCTAAGGAAACATAGCATGAGTGCAACTAGTCCATTCCCAGAATAATATCAAAATCAGCCATGTCTAACTCTATTAAGTCCAATAGAGTTTCTCTACTACCAACAGATACCACACACCCCTTATAGACTCTTTTGGCAACCATAAAGTCTCCTAATAGGGTAGAAACAGAAAAAGGTCCGATAGATACTCAGGGCCAAAACCAAAATTCATAGCCACAAATAGGGTCATATAAGAGAGAGAGGACCCCAGATTAAGTAAACAACACACATCATGGGAAAAGAGTTTCAACGTACCAATAATAACATCTGGAGATGCCTCGAACTCCTGAAGAGTAATGAGAGCATAAAGGTGGTTTCGACCAGTGATGGAGCCTTAAGTGGTACCCATCTGTATAGGAGATAATAAATAGGAAATAGGAACCTTGTTTGGCACAGAATAAACTCTAGAGAGATAGTCCCACGGTATATGACCAATCTGACCATATATACAACATCGATTCTTTCCCTTCTCATACTGACCATGATGATGCTGACCACAAAATTTGCAAACAGGGTAGGATGGTGTGGATTGGGCCCCACTGGCTTAAGAATAGGAAACATGTGCCCTAGAAGCATCACACCCTAAAAATGTCTATCTCTCGATGGATTTGGGTAGGGAGCACTAGACGTCAAATTGGAGTTAAAGCTCCCCAACTCTTTCTCTTAGGCCACTTCCCACTCTGTTGTTGGCCCTCACTTAATTTTGAAAATTGAGACCTCTTACTCTTCCTCTCACAATCTCAACCTGTTCTCTCTTCTCTTTTTTGATATGTTTCGTATACACAACCAATCTAGAGTTGTCTATGTCCTTAATCAACAAGGAAGCCTTACTCTTAAGGATCAACTCACGAGATAATCCCGAAGCAAACTTTCTTATTTGGGACCTCATATTAGATACCAATTCAGGATCATACAGGGACAACTGATGGAATTTCAAGGCATACTCCTTGACTACCATCCTTCCTTGCTTCAAGTTAACAAATTCTTCTACTTTAGCTTTTTTTAACTCCTGAGAAAAGAAGCAGTCCAAAAATGCACTGGAGAAATCAACCCACACTACAGAACTAGCATCTTCACCTCTCGGCTATTTTCACTCTTCGTACTACTGGTATGCCACATCCTTTATTTGGTAGGCAACAAACTCTACAACCTCAATCTCTTAAGCATGCATAACCCGGGAGATTTTCTTCATTTCATCAATGATGCTTTGAGGATCCTCTTCTATCTTTTTACCAGTAAACATCGGAGGATTCAACCATATGAAATGCCCAACTCTAGTGGCCTCAGATGAACCCACCGCAGTACCAGCAGAACTAGAATATTATGACTGAGATGTTACCAACTGAATAAACAAGGTATTAGAGCGATGAAACTCAACATTAGTAACCTCCTCGAGAGGCGAGGAGTAGGATTAGTGGGGACAAGTGGAACCCTATGAAGACAGTCAGATGAAACGACTCTTGACTGGGTCTGGACCCCAGAAATTGGATGAGCTCCATCCGCATTGTCCTCAAATGGGACAAAAGTGTTTGCATGAACATCAGATCTTCTAGGAGGCATGATCTAAAAGATGAGCAAACAAAAATCAAAAGAATCCAAGACATTAGACTCTATAGCTCAAAAATAAGACAACAAGAAAGGGAAATATTCCTAAATGTCTCATAGCCTCTCTCTTATAAGTGTGGCACAGTACATACCCATGAAAGAGACTCTACATGACAAGGATTTATAGACACCCAATTGACCATGAACCTGCGCTTTGGTAAAATCTTCATCACGACCCAAACCAGGGCCTGGCCGTGATAGGATCTCAAGTCCCACTTGGATCAGAGATCACCCCCTTCACCTCACGTAACTAATATATCAACCATAAGTATTGGATAAATTCCAAACATATAATAAGATAGAGAAATATAATACTAACAATAGCTCAAGAAAAGTACAATCCATTTATCACTACCACACACTAAACTATCATACCCAAGTTCACAATAATCCACAAAACCTATATAATCCAAAGTCAATAAAATATTGGGACATGCCCCCGACAATAGTCAAAATCCAAGTCTACTAAAGTTTATGACATAGAGTAAAAAGATCACAAAATGAATGCCTTTTGAACTATGGATGCTCACCACTTCAATGTCAACTCACGAGCTACTCAAACACCTGGTCACTGTGTAGGAAAAGAAGAGAAATCTCTGGTCCTGTATCGTGTGGGGATACAACGTCCAGAGATGGTTAGTGGTTGGAGCATTAGCATGTAACTCACGGACAAAGGAATAAAATATACCATCAACAAAATCAAGTCAAATCATCATATGCAATCACATGCATTCATACATATATATATCGTGTCGGGATAGGAAACAACGCTTAACATGAACTTTGCAAAAATTAACTTGGGCTGTGTAGCATAACTATCATAAAACAAGGCACCCATGGGCTATATGGGCCCAGTTCTCTCCTGGATGGAAGGGCCCCAATACATGTATCCACACAAAACATAGAATATCCATATCCGTATATGCCATTATAGAGGACTCAAACTTCCCGCCATAATCAAGGTG
This sequence comes from Capsicum pubescens, assembly GCA_030864215.1. NCBI lineage: Eukaryota > Viridiplantae > Streptophyta > Magnoliopsida > Solanales > Solanaceae > Capsicum > Capsicum pubescens. The sequence continues at coordinate 218,952,431 of CM061549.1, read as the reverse complement.
ATGTATCACCAACGTATACAATATGGGGGACTCAAACCTCTCATTCATATATTCATTTGGGGGAACCAAACTTCCCGATCATATAGACACCCATATCAACTAGTACAATTTCTAGTATTATTCATTTGGACTCTAATTTTACAGCCCATCTATATATCCCGCTTTAAAGACCAATTAAAATATTCTTTACACATACATACAACCATTAGTCCAATTACTTAACAAAGGTATCCCGTTGGTATCGTTATACCAACCCCACCTGCAAGCGTACAACATACCATAACCATTATCATTCAACATCAGGACTCGATCCCATTGCCATACAAAGTCATCAATTCAATTTAAAATTTAGGGACTCGAATCCATTTAGCCAATTAACCACCAAGATTATAATTCAAAACCATTTATGACCCATAAGGTTTTCCTGAAACCATTTTCTAACCATTTATATTATTAGGCCAATGCCTTAGTTCAAATCATAATTTAATTCAATGTATGGCCATCAAGACCTTTACAAAATCATTCATCTTTCATTAACATTCTTATTCCAAGCAATGGCTCAAAACACAATTCATCATGTCACAAGATTCTTGTCATGGATATTTTCACAGATAGGTAGAGGGCATACTATTATCAAACCATTATTTAAGTTACAAATAATTATGTTAGGGATAACCTTGACCCATTCATTAAGGAACAATTTCCATACACCTACATGTGCAAAACCATTATCAAAAGCATGTATAAACATAAGTGATATCATGAGAGGACAATACTCAATATTATACATTCCAACCCTCAACCCTGGATTTAAAAACAACTATTTATAATTCAAGAACAATGTTTAAAACACATGATTTATATGAACTAATAATGAAGGAAGAGTCACATAGATAATTTATGATGATTCACAAAGAGATTTCAATCCTTAAGCCTTTAGATGACTACCTTGATAAAACCCTAGCTAATCTCTTTGAGAAGTTTCAAGAGAGGTTTATGAGAGTGTTTGATCTTTTAAAGTGAGTAATGAGAGACCAAATAGTGTTATAAGATGTGGGGTCTTAAGGACTTAGGGTGGGAAATGTCTAAAATACCCTCAACTTAGAAGTTGTAAAAGACTCGCTGGAGTGTACGGTTTGGCCTCTCAACTCGTACCCACATCATACGAATAGTACCCTCCACTCGCACCTTGATCAAAATGTTGAACATCACATTCTATCAAACATACAACTCCTTATCCTAACTCGTACCCCAATAATATGACAAGTACCCTCAAACTGTACCCTAGGAAGAACATCAAGATTAGACACCAGACAACATACGGTTTGGCACTATACTTCTTGTATCATGATCATATGACTTGTATGATGTAATCTCACACAAAGAATAGAACTTGACCAATGTGACACTGACTAACATACGACTAGGCTCCTAGACCCGTATCCATAACATACAAGTGGTATGGTGTATATCGTATGATGCACAAAAAGTTCAAGACTCGAGAAATTTTAAAAGGGCCAAAGTTCGAGGTGTTTCACCCAGTGGTACAGTCTCATGAATGTATATGTATGAAATAAGGATGTAATGTCCATAATCAACTCAAATGATGATATTCAATTCATCTAACACAGAAAGTATACAAGTAAGCTTAGAAATCAACTTAATATGTCCATAATTCATGATTATCAACTCCAATTAAGCACCATCACAATAAATATGTATGTAAGACATCATTAATATCATATCAACCCCTAATTCGAGTATGTTATCATGATAAAAGCAAGCAATGCTTAAATAAGGGCTAAATTAGAAAAATAAGCCCCCACATTGGCATCATAGCTAGAATAAATGCATTTAGAAAAACATATAAGGCCAATGATATCAACAAAAGCCCCCATACAAGCAATACAAAATATCAAATATCATAAATTATCTACAACAAAACAAAAGGCCCCACACAGGCACACAATAGTAAAACTAATCTCGAAATATAAACCCCATAGTTATTTTTCTCAAACCATAGAATGTTTTACTTATTCACTAACTACCAAGCACAATTTGAAAGAAGTTTAGCCATAACCTACCTTAAAATAACAAAATATCAAGTTAAAGTACTTCAACATGGAGCCTTTCTCTTGCAAGTGGCCTTAAAATCAACTACAACATTCAAACATAGCATCTACTCATTAAAAGAAAACTAACAATACCCATATTGCCTATATTTTTATTGGGTACTAAATAGGTTTGGAAACTGAAAAGAGTAAAGTTGAAATTTTATTTAAAAAAATATATTCTCCAAGGTTATAGGTGTTTGCAAGGGAATAACCACACAAAAATAGATTAATACAGAGGTCCAAAATAAATAAAAAAACCTTTAAAACTTTATCGGTAAAAATCCTAATTTTTCACTTTGAAAACGTGATTTAAATGTGATTTTAAAGATAAAATTAATGGAAAATAGTGGGATTATGAGTTTAAAAGTTACCCCACAAAAACCAACGTTGAAATTGCCTTTTTCAAAGCTTGGTGGTCTAAGAATGGAGAAAAGAGGGTTATTGTAATGCCCAGAATCTGGTACTCGGAATGCTACACGGTGCTCATGATCTTGAAGGACCACAGCCTAACCCATGACTGATATCTGTACCTGAACACTGCATAATATACTATATAAATGAGGAAATAGTTGGCTGAAACATGCCATAAGGTTCAAAACTGATAAACATCTGATAAAAACATATCTAAATAATGTGGTACGATAAAACAAAAATTGAAACAATGTCTGAAAATATCTAGTCTGAAAACACTGTAGTATGAAAGCCTCCAAACTGTTTGAATAAGGACTTGATGGGGCATGTCCCCAACTAAATCCAACTACTAAAATAAACTAAGTAATGAAGAAATAAAGTAATGATCCTGTCCTCGAAGGATGAGGACTCACTACTAACTCTGACTGCTGAAACTGGAATGCTACTGATGCTCTGAAGCACGTGCTTCTAAACCTATGGTATAAAATACCATAGCACAAATACGTCAGTATGTTTGAATGTACTGGTATTCAAGTGAGGTAGGTTGATGTAAAGGGTTCAAATGCATGAAAAATTCTAACTGACTGAATAACATGAAAATGAGAATACATGCATGAATAAGTGACTGTGATTGAATTCATGATGGTACTGACTACTGAGTCTGATTACTGATAACATGAGTCACTGATAACTGATATAACAGATATTGAGCGACTTTATTTGACAGTCTAGGTTCTGATAGAACTAACTGAGTTCCGTACTATTCTGAGTTGACTGTATCTGACAGTCTAGAAATTCTAAAGAACTATCTAAGTTCTATTATTGAGACTGATTCTGAAACTGTAACTGTGGGAAGAAATCATCTAAACAACATGCCCCTAATAAGATATTATAGCTGAGTTAGGGTAAAATCTGTAACCCCAATTGGAAGGGTGTCAATACCGCACCACTGGTAAGGACAAGCTGTGAGTGACCCTCATCTGGCAGTGTCCCCAAAAGAGAATGGTGGGACACTCATCTGACAGTGTTTATCCACCTTATCAACTCTCATCTGTCAGTGTTGATGTCTTAACCTATGCTAGCTACATAGTTCTGGAATGGAAGGATTGCTTCTAAGGATCACACCCTCAACCGTCAGTATGTGTCCTCATCCTTGTATTCACTCGGTGCTATATCCTACACCCATCTGAATAGACACTGAACATGATTAACTGAACTGAACTGGACTAAGTTCATTGAGTTCCATTGACTGACGGAATACTACTAAGATTATTGAATTACTGAGCTTTCTGAGATTACTGAGTTTTCCTGAGTCACATGACTAATTGAATTCTACTGAACATGGCTTGATTGATGATATCGTAAAAACATGACGCTGGATCTAGGCACACGGCTATATTATCGAGTATTAGATACCTTCAGGACTCGATAGCATAATATGTAAATCATGACACAAGCCTAAAAACTCAACAATGGCTCTATACTTACAATTCATTCATTAAAACATTTCAACAAACACTTGGGGTATATCACTTGTACATGAATGGGGAATACATAATTGTATACTATATCGCGGCATTAATCCATTCTCATGGATAATTTATCAAACACTTGCACATAAACTAATCATGGAATGATTTCTTCTCTTATTAGTTCACATAGGCAATTCATCTAGCACATAATGAACATAGTATGTGTAGACAACATTGCACAATAAGTAAGCATCATGATTCAATTCTAATTTGAAATTTCAAGGGTTTAATCATGGGTTCACATGAATATACTCATATAATAAGTAATTCCACATAAAATTTATCACCAAACATGGATTAGAATTCAATTGGTCATTATCAACATGAACACAAGCAAACCCAACATGGGATTCATAAAAATCCATATACTTGATCTTTGAAAAAGAGATTCTTGAGATTTATGGGTGAAAGGGACCCATCAATCAATACTTGATATAATTTTATTGTAAGTTTCTTGAAGTTCTTAGAAAGATTCTCGAAATTAGCTTTGATTTCTTGAAAGCTAGGGTTTTGTTTTGTGGGAGAAAATATTTTTGACTTGGGGAAAAAGTGAGTAAATAATGATTTGAAACATTTTTAGGGATTAAATCCCGCACCTGGATGCGTTAAAACCTTGGGAAAATACCAATTTATCCATCGACAAAATATTTATTTTTCGTCAAAATTTCCCGATTTGGCAGGCTGGTGCTACGCGGCGCTATCGTGCCGTGTCTCTGAAATTTGACAACTGGGAAATTGGGAGATGGCGCGACGCGGAGCTATCATGGAGATTCACCGGAAAAATGATAATTGGGATTTGGGAGCCCTCCGCAATCCAGTGTAATCGTAGAGTCTTACTAGAAACTGAAAAATATCATTTCGGCTTATAGCGCGATGCGCCACTGGCTGAAATGACGGTGTTTTACGACTAATACGTTAAATTGCCATAACTTCTTACCTGCTTATCAGATTTAGGCAAATTTGGTATTGATGAAAAGCTTATTCAATTTTCCACATTACAAAAAGTCAAAATCTTGAAAATTCCGCATGCATAAATGTGTATTCATCTTTAAAGTATGGGGTATTACAATATCTCCCCCTTAGGAACATTAGTCCTCGAATATGACTGATTGAGATGGGAGAAGCAATATGCTGAAGTACATACTGAACATGAACAATAGAAACATGACTGACATTTTTGAGATTCATACCAAGCATGCATATTTGATGCATGATTTCATGACTGAACTGACTCATTGATCATGACTGAGATTTCTGTTAACTGAGATTCTCACAAGGAGAATGTATGTCTGATGCATGAGCACATGACTGATCCGATGCATGAACATATGATTGAATATGCAATGGTAATTGATACCAAGTTTATAATAAAATTCTGAACATGAACTGATCACCAAGTTGTAACTGAAATCTGAACATGAAACTGAAAGGCTTAAGGAAAGTTATTACCTTGGGCTGAGTATGAATTAGCGGAGAAGAGGTGAAGATACTTGGTATGTATGTTTGCTTCTTCTTCCCAAGTATCTCCCTCAACGGACTGATTCTTCCAAAGGACGTTAACTAGAGGGACTTCTTTGTTCCTCAGTCTGCGAGTCTGATAGTCAAGAATTTTGACCAGAATCTCTTCAAAAGAAAGGTTATTCTTAAAATCTATGCTCTGAATAGGGACTACAACTGCTGGGTCACCTATGCACTTTTTGAGCAAAGAGACATGGAAGACTGGATGAACTTAGGCTAGATCTGAAGGCAATTCAAGCTCATAAGCTACCTTGCCGAAACGACTGAGAATTTTGAAGGGACCGACATATCGGGGACCTAGCTTCCCCTTATTGATGAATTTCTTCACTCCCTTCATGGGAGAGATCTTTAGATAAACATAGTCACCAATTTCAAACTCAAGATTTTTTTTGTGCACATCTGCATAAGACTTCTGTCGGCTCTGAGCAGCCCAGAGTCTTTCTCTAATCATCTGAACTTTTTCAAAGGCATCGAATGCTAAGTCAGGCCCTATAAATGAGGCCTCACTAACTTCAAATGAACCAACTAAAGATCTGCACCTCCTACCATAGAGATCTTCAAATGGGGCTATCTTAATACTAGAATGATAGCTGTTGTTGTATGAAAACTCAATCAAAGGCAAGTGGTCATCCCAACTAACCTTGAAATCAATTGTACATGCTCACAACATATCTTCTAAAGTCTGAATGGTCCTTTCTTCTTGACTATCTATCTGAGGATGGAAGGCTGTACTAAGATAAACTTGGGTACCAAGACCCTTTTGGAACGCTTTACAAAAATAAGATGTGAACTGGGTACCTCTGACTGAGATAATAGATAATGGAGCACCGTGCAATCTGAGCAACACTCTGATGTAGAGTTTGGCATAATCCTCAGCTAAATAAGAGGTATGGACTGGAAGAAAATGAGCTGATTTGGTCATCCTGCCTACAATGACCCAAACTGAATCATGCTGATGATGAGTATGAGGCAAACCCATCACAAGTCCATGTTCACTTCTTCCCAATTCCAAGTATGAATATTGAACTCTTGCATGGACCTACTAGTCTTCTGATACTTTATCATAACCTACTGATATGTAGAGAACTTAGCCAAAAACTCTACTATATCTCTCTTCATCCTATTCCACTAATAGATCTCCCACAAGTCACGATATATCTTTATGGCCCCTGGATGAATAGAGTAGCGTGCACCATGCGCTTCTACAAGAATTCGCTGCCTTAAGTCATCTACACCTGAAACACACAGACAACCCTAACAACACAATACACCATCTCCCTCTTGGGAGAAAACCTTAGCCTTCTAATCCTTTATTGACCCTTTCAACTTGACTAGACTAGGATCTCTATCTTGCTTTTTTTTCACCTCGAAAACTAGAGATGATTCTGAACTATTCTGAACCCATATATCACCCTCCCCTATATCGACTAACTGAATACCTAGTCTAGGAAGATGATGAACTTCCTGAGATAACTTCTTCTTACTATCCTTAACATGAGAAATACTACCCATAGACAGTCTACTGAGAGTGTTGGACACTACGTTGGCGTTTCCCAGATGATAAAGGACACTCATGTCATAATCTTTCAAGATCTCTAACCACCTTCTATGACGAAAATTGAGATATTTCTAAGAAAAGACATACTAAAGGCTCTTATGATCTGTGAACACTTCTACATGAACTCCGACAAGTAATGCCTCCAAATCTTTAAGGAAAATACTACGGCTGCTAACTCAAGATCATGAGTCGGATAATTCTTCTCATGGGGTTTAAGCTAGATAAGGGAAAATACTACGGCTGCTAACTCAAGATCTCTTAGATAAGGGATTCATCATACCCAGTGTGTCTCCGTGGGGTACACTAGTCTTATTTGTGTGCATGAGACGGTAATCAATGCACAACCTAACAGAACTATCTTTCATGCACACAAATAAGACTAGTGTACCCCACGGAGACACACTGGGTATGATGAATCCCTTATCTAAGAGATCCTTCAACTGTTCTTTTAGTTCTTTGTGTTCTGCTGCTGATATTCTATTTGGCAGAATAGATATAGGCTGAGTATCTGGAAGAACATTAATGCCGAAGTTTATTTCCCTTTTGGGAGGAATTCCTGGAAGATCTTTGGAAAAGACATTTGAATATTCACTCACGAATGAGACTAATTCAAGACTGGGAGTCTCGAAACTAAAATCCTTAACATGAACAAGATGATACACACATCCCTTAGATATCATTTTTCGTTCCCGAAGGTAGGAAACAAACTGACCTCTAAAAAATGAAGTACTACCCCTCCACTCTAGGAAATGAAGACAATCCATGCCAAGAATGATATCAAAATCAGTCATCTCTAATTTGACTAAGTTTGCTGAGGTAACTTTCTACAATATCATAACCGGGAAATTCTTGTATACCCACTGGGATATGATGGTTTTACCTACTGGGGTAGACACTGATAAAGGCTCTACCAGAATTTTGGGACTGACTCCGAAATCAACTGCTATATAAGGAGTAACAAAAGATAAGGAAGCTCCTGGATCTAGTAAAGCATAAACATGCAAGTGAAAGGTCTGTAATGTACCAATAAATACATTAGGAGAATTTTCCTGATCTTTCCAGGACTGGAGAGCATAAATTTTGTTTGGGCGTTGCCCACTAGTAGCACTGGAAGTGGCACCCTGCTGATTTGGGTGACCAGACTGTGCTGAGGAACGGTTCTGCTGACCCTGATAACCTGACTGGGGACAATCTCTGACTCTGTGTCCTGGCTTACCATATCCAAAATAGACATCACTGCCAGCTCTGCAAGTACTCGTGTAGTTCTTACCACAAGTCTGACAAAGGAGATTAGTTCGGGCATTGCTGACAATGCCCTGAGACATAGAGTCTGGCGCCCTATCTCTATTTCCATCCCTGAACTTAGGAGCCGGAGCAATAGCTGAAGAAGGAGCTGGAACGGATAACTTATGATGAAACTGAGAATGGTTTACTCCCTCTGACTTAGGCTGAGCAAAGTTGAAACTACCTGTCCTTGCTCTCTTATTCTGCCTCTCTCTCATCTTAATCTTTTACTCTTCTATCTATTGAGAATGGGTCATAAGCCTGGCTATGTTCATGTCACTATTTAACATCACGGACCTACATTGACCACACTATTATTCACCCCAGAAACAAGCTTACTCATCTTGACCCTACTATCCGCAACCACATGAGGAGCATATCTGGCTAATTGAGAAAACTTAAGAGAATACTCTTTCACCGTCATGCTTTCCTGCCTGAGGTTGATAAATTCTAACACCTTAGCTTCCCTCAGCTCTTGGGTAAAGAATCTATCTATGAATGCAGTGACAAACTCCTACCACTCAATAGGCCCTGCATCAACTGACCTCTCTGACTTCTACTATTTGAACCAAGTGTGAATAACATCCTACAACTGATATGTAGCTAGCTCAACACTCTCACTAGAAATAACCCCCATGATGTCCGTAACCTTCTAAACCTAGTCTAAGAACTCCTGAAGATCGACTTTTGACTTAGACCCCAAAAAAGATAGAGAATTCATTCGGGTGAAGTCCCAAATCCTGGATGCAGCTAAATTAGCCACTGGGTTGGCTGGAACGATAGCTGGTCATTCATTTTGAGCAGCAACTGAATTAGCAAGAGTGGTGAATATAGCCCTGAACTCTACATAAAAAACGTGTTCATCCAAGGGATCTGCTTGGATGGGCTGAGAGACTGACTGATTTCCGTTTCTTCTTTTAGGAGGCATGTTCTGTAGAAGAAAGAGAGAAACAAATTAGAGAAAGAGTTAAATTTAAGCTCACGCTAACTGGAATGACATGAATACTGAAAGAAGGGAAACTATTCCTAAAATATCTCATAGCCTCCTGCACATAAATGTGGCACGCAAGACACCCATGTATAAGACTCTACTAGATACGGCTTTCAGATTTCCTAGGACTCTATTGAACCTTAGGCTTTGATACCAAGTTTGTAACGTCCCGAATGTGGTACCCGAAATACAACACGGTGCTCATGACCCCAAAGGACCACAAGCTAACCCATGACTGATATCTGTACCTGAACACTACATAATATACTGTATAAATACAAAAATAGTAGGCTGAAACATGCCATAAGATTCAAAACTGATAAACATCTGATAAAATCATATGTAAATAATGTGGTACGACAATATCAAAACTGAAACAATATCTAAAAATATCTAGTTTGAAAATACTATAGTCTGAAAGCCTTTAAACTGTCTGAAGAAGGAGTTGGTGGAACATGTCCCCAACTAACTCCAACTACAAAACTAAACTAAGTAATGAAGAAATAAAGTAATGATCATGTTCTCGAAGGATGAGGACTCACTGCTAACTCTGACTGCTAAAATTGAAATATTACTAATGCTTTGGAGCTCATGATTCTGAACCTATGGTATAAAACACCATAGCGCAAATACGTCAGTATGTTTGAATGTACTGGTATGCAAATAAGGTAGGATGAATGCAAAGGGTTCAAATGCATGGAAAATGCTAACTAACTGAATAACATGAACGTGAGAATACATGAATGAATAAGTGATTGTGACTGAATTCGTGATGGTACTGACTACTGAGTCTGATTACTGATAACATGAGTCATTGATAACTGATATAACTGATACTGAGTGACTGTATCTAATAGTTTAGGTTCTGATGGAACTAACTGAGTTTCATACTATTCTGAGTTGACTGAAACTGATAGTCCTGAAATTCTGAAGAACTATCTGAGTTCTATTACTGAGACTGAGTCTAAAACTGTAATAGTGGGAAGTAGTTATCTAACTAACATGCCCATAATATGATATTATAGATGAGTTGGGGTCTAATATGTAACCCTAATTAGAAGGGTGTCAACACCGCACCATTGGTAAGGACAAGATGTGAGTGACCCTCATCTGGCAGTGTCCCCAAAAAAAATGGTGGGACCCTCATCTGACAGTGTTTATACATCTCATTAACCCTCATCTGTCAGTGTTGATGTCTTAACCTATGCTGGCTACATAGTTTTAAAATGCAAGGATTACTTCTAAGGATCACACCCTTAACCGTCATTGTGTGTCCTCATCCTTGTGTTCACTCGGTTCTAAATCATACTCCCATCTGAATAGACACTGAACATGATTAACTAAACTAAAAAGGACTGAGTTCATTGAGTTCTGTTGACTTATGGAATTCTACTGAGATTACTGAAGTATTGAGCTTTCTAAGATTACTGGGATTACTGAGTTTACTGAGTTTTCCTGAGTCACATGACTGACTGAATTCTACTGAACATGGCTTGACTGAGGATTTCATGAAAACATGACACTGGATCTAGGAACACAACTAAATTATTGGGTATTAGATATCCCCAGGACTCGATAGCATAGTATGTAAATCATGACAGAAGCCTAAAATCCCAACAATTGCTATATACTCACAATTCATTCATTAAAATATATCAACGAACTCTTGGGGTATATCACTTGTACATGAATGGGGAATACATAATTGCATACTATATCGCAACATTAATCCATTCTCATGGACAATTTATCAAAAACTTGAACATAAACTAATCATGGCATGGTTTCTTCTCTTATAAGTTCACATAGGCAATTCATCAAGCACATAATGAACATAGTATATGTAGACAATATTGCACAACAAGTAAACATCAGGATTTAATTCTAATTTCAAAATTCAAGGGTTTAGTCATGGGTTCACATGAATCTACTCATATAATAACTAATTCCACATAAAATTTATCACCAAACATGGATTAGAATTCAATTGGTCATTATCAACATTAACAAAAGCAAACCCAACATGGGATTCATAAAAATCCATATACTTGAACTTTGAAAAAGAGATTCTTGAGCTTCATGGGTGAAAGGGACCCATGAATCAACACTTGACATACCTTGATTGTAAGTTTCTTGAAGTTCTTGGAGAGATTCTCGAAATTGGCTTTGATTTCTTAAAAGCTAGGGTTTTGTTTCTTGGGAGAGAATGTTCTTAATTTGAGGAAAAGTGAGTAAATAATGATTTGAAATGTTTTTAGGGATTAAATCCCGCCCCTGGACGTGTTAAAACCTTGGGAAAAGACCAATTTATCCTTGGACAAAATATTTATTTTTCATCAAAATTCCCCGATTTGGCAGGCTGGCGCGACGTGGCGCTATCGCGACGTATCTCTAAAATTTGATAACTGGGAAATTGGGAGACGGTGTAACGCAGAGCTATCACAGAGATTCACTAGAAAAGGGACAATTGTGATTTAGGAGCCCTCCACGATGCGATGTAATCGCGGAGTCTTACTGGAAACTGACAAACACCATTTTGGCTTATGGCGCGACGAGCCACTGGCTAAAATAATGGTGTTTTACGACTGAAACTTTAAATCTCCATAAATTCTTACCCGATTATCATATTTTAAGAAAATTTGGTATCGACGGAAAGCTTATTCAATTTTTCACACAACAAAAAGTCAAAATCCTGAAAATTCCACATGTATAAAAGTGTATTCATCTTTAAAACATGTCTTTGACATCTTTGGGACAAATTTAAGCTAGGTATAAGTATGAGTATTACACTTATATACAATGGTTGCTGCTTAAACGGCTAAATGAACTCTTAAGAAACAACCGCTAATATGAAACCAGGCTGCTTAAGTGGCTACACCAGATTTCAACTGATGCTGATATTGGTGCAAGCCTACCAAGCTTCGATCAGACCCTTACAATTTGATCGAGAGCCCACCGACATAAACCATATTTGGTACTAGACTAATTTTGATGCTCCAGACTCAATGACAATGTCAGATTTTTGAAAAAATATTGTTATTAATAAATTGACCCTCAAGACCCTATATCACTATTTTCCAAACAAAGGGTCAAAATGAGATATAATAGTCCCTAAATTATACTGACCCCGATACTAACCCAAATTCATCATTTCAGATCTATTAGTGTTGTCTGTGTTGACATACGACACTCAGAACAACAATTGCTCACCGAAGATAACTATATGGCTTCTCAAGCCTCTAAAATCACAAACTCACACAACTCATTTTTGATTGCATTGAAAACTATGCCAACCATTCTTGAACTGAAAAATCAACTTATAACAACTACAAAGAAGGAAAAATGGTCAAAATACATAAAATGTAAAATTCACATACTTAGGTCATTATTGTTTATGAGTATGAGCTATTCAAAGTAACCAATCATGAATGTACGAAATTAATGTTCTCTCGATTTAGCAAAACTATCAGTGAACTAAATCCATTGGGAGTGATCTATTCAGAAATCTTGCTAGTAAAGAAACTCTTGAGGAGTTTGTCAAAAGGTTAGGAAACAAAATCTATTATACTTGAAGATGAGATTTGAACAAAATAACTACGATGACTTTCAGGTGACCTTCTGGCTTATGATTGGAATCATATAAACAAGTAACACAAGGAATAAAAAAATAAAATAGTAACCTTTAACTAAAATCCCAAAGAACAAGGAAACACAGATGAAATTAAATGTGAAGGCATAACTCTCATAATTCATGGTGTGAGGCATATGTCATAACAAACACAATAGAGTCTATAACTAACTTTCAAAAATAACAAATATTCAAAAAATAATGATCGTTGTTATACGTATTCAAAGTTAGTTCATATCAAACAAAACTATACAAAGATTAGGACAAAAATCATTTTGGAAGAACAATTCTAAAAATTTTGGAGCATAGAGTGATAAAGAAGAAACTGGTGATGAAGTGGAGACTATAAATATATATTTTATGGTTATGGGTGAATCCAGTAAGGTAAGATCTATTAGCTATCAAAATTGTATCGACCTTCAATCCACTCTTTACATGGTTATAGGTAGTTGATGAATATAACAAGATTGCTTGAGAAAACAAAAATGAGCAGATTCTATTAAAAGCAAGTTAAATAGAAATCAACCTGCTTTTGGAAGAGCTTGGTGAAGTTAAAATATAATTAAATGGAATTAAGAAATTGCCAAGTCATAACTCTGTTAGATTAATTAATTCTAATAGAGACAAATTTATGAGAAATAATTTTCCAAACTCTTTATCTAATTCTCATTTCTGCTAGATCCTCTCTTTCTCTAACGTTACAAATTTAAGTGCTGTATTTGTAGAAAAATAGATCAAAAATCCTTTAACTATAGATAAAATTCTCATGAAAAATGAATTTAGAGACCTAAAAGTACGAATTGTGACCCTCAATGACCTAAGAATACTTAAATACCTAAAATAAACTAATTTATAAATTGTATAGTAACACACTAGAAGATCTTTCAAAAAAAAGAATATGGATAATATACAGTAGGTATTCCAGACATATGAAAGAAAGGATAGAAAACTTTAGCTCTATAAAGAAACTAGGTGGTGGATAAGTAAGATTTGGAGACATTGGAAAAGGAAATTTATAGGAGTTGGGTCAATCAAAAATAACCCTCGTGCAATCTAATTAAAGTATATCTAGTTGAATGTCTCAATCACAACCTATTAAACATCAATCAAATTTGTGACGTTGGATTTGACGTACTATTCAATGCAACAAAATACACTATTAGCAACAAATCTAAAAATACCACCCTTATTGATAACCAAATTTAGAATATTTATGTTTAATATTGATTTACCTACATTAACTTGTCTTATTGTATTATTTTATGATCCATGGTTGTGGCATATAAAGCTTGGTCATGCGAGTATGTATGCCTTTGAAAAGCTAACTAGACTCAAGATTATAATTGGAGTACCAAAACTTATATTTGAAAAGTATCACATTTGTGATGCTTGTCATCTTGGTAAGTAAACTCTGCAATCATTCAAGGAGAAGGATATTGATAACACATCTTAGCCACTTCAACTCCTTCGCATGGATATATTTAAGCCTACTAGAACTGCTAGCATTAGTGGTAAATGATATGCATTTGTCATTGTAAATGACTACTCTTGATTCACTTGGATTATTTTCATTGCTCTTAAAAATAAAACATTTGCTAATTTTGAAATCCTTTGTAGAAGGGTACAGAGTGAAGTTGGATACTTTATCTCGCAATCCGTAATAATCATGGCAGGGAATTCAAAAATAATACTTTTGAAGAATTTTGTATAGATAATGGGTACATTCAAAATTTCTCCTTACCACGATCTCATTAATAAAATGGATCCATTGAATGGAAAAATAGATCTCTCCAAGACAGTACATGAACCCACTTTTGGAACAAATCTTATCAAATAATTTTTGGGTAGAAATAGTTACAACAACCTATCATATACTAAATAGATGCTTGAGGCCTATTCTACGAAATACATTCTACGAGTTGTGGAATATTAAAAAGCCTAATATTAAATTATTTTATTCATTTATATGCAAAATGTTTCATCTACAACAATAATAAGAGCAATTTGGATAAGTTTGATCTATAAAGTGGCGAAGGTATATTTTTGGGCTATTATCCATATACTCATGCTTAGAAAGTTTTTGATAAAAAAACCATTAGCATTGAAGAGTATATGTATTTTATTTTTTATAATTCTAGTTCCACCGTTTAGAATTCTAATATTATCAACATTGATGAAAAACAAGTGTCAAAACCAATCTCAGATGAAATCATTATTGATGTTCTTCAACATGAGTTGACTATCACTAAACAAGAGCTAATTACAACTCGTGGATCACCCAAAGTCAATGTACCTAGATAATGGAAACACAACGTAAGATTTCTGAATGAATTAATCAGTCGCGATCCGAAGCAAAAAATTTTAAACTAGAGTCTCTAAAAAGGTAGGTATCTGTAGGACTCATAGAATATATCAAACCTAAGAAAATTGATGAATCTCTCAAATATAATGGGTACAAGAAATTATAGAAGAATTAGATTAATTTAAAAGAAGTTAAGTATGCATGCTAGTTGAAAGACCAAAAAATCACTCCATTATTAGTACAAAACGGGTATTCCAAAACAAACTAGACGAATAAGGTAGGGTTATTAGGAACAAAGCAAGGTTAGTCTCTCAAGGCTACTCTCAAAATAAAGGTATTGATTATGATGAATTTTTCACCCTCATGGCATGTTTAGAATTCATTCTCTTTCCTTATGCACCCTTAAAACTATTTAAGCTTTTTTGGATGAATGTAAGAAAAATGCTTTTTAAAATGATTTTATCAAAAAAAAGGTTTTTGTTAAACAAACCCATGGATTTGAAGATCCATCTTGTCCAATCTATGTTTTTAAACTCTCAAAAAGCTTTATATGGTTTTAAACAAGCTCCCAAATCTTAGTATGAGTGTTTGAGTAGTTCTCTATTAAATAATAGTTTTCAAAGAGGAAAAATTGATGCAACTCTCTTCGTACAAAATTTGATTCTAATAACTTTGTTCAGATTTATATTAATGATATTATTTTTGATAGTCCTCGTTAATCTTTTTGTGAAAATTTTACAAATCTTATGAAAAAATAATTTGAGATGAGACTTATAAAAGAACTGACATTATTCCTTGGAAGGTAAATCAAATAGTTGGCCAAAGAAACCTTTATCATTGAAAAAAAGTATTCTAAAGAGCTCATCAATAATTTTGACATGGAAAAATACAAGGAATTTGATACACATATGAATCTTTCTACATGACTAGAAGTTAATGTTCAAGGAGAGAATGTAAATGAAAAATGTATCAAGGAATGATTATTTCATTGTACATCTAATCACAAGTCATCTGAACTATGTATTAACATATATAAGTGTGCAAAATTCCAAACAACACCAAAAGAATATCATATAACAATCATTAAATGGATCACCTAATATCTCGCTGGCATTTAAGACCTCGGCTTATGGAATCCTGATTACTTAAATTTTGATTTAATTGATTATTCTGGTGTAGATTTTGTACGTGATAAAAGCGATCAAAAAAGTACTAGTAGAACATGTTAAATTATAGAAAAACATTGATCTCTTGGCATAATAAGAAATGAACTTTTGTGGCACTATCCACTACCAAATCAGTTTACAAGTTGATAGTTGTGATACTCAACTACTATGGATGATACACCAACTACTAGACTATGATTTATTATATGAACTTGTGTCCAACTTATGTGATAATACAAGTTCTTGAGCTTATCTAAATATATTGTGCATCATTATAAAGTTAAGAATATTGATATTAAACTTCATTTCATAAGAGACCATGTTTAAAATGTAATTTTTTAAAAAGTTTAATTAATTCTAAAAATCCGTTTGTTGATATAGATACAAAACTTTTGTTGGAAGAAAGATATTTTTTTCTTCAAAAATGTCTTGAAATTATTAATTTTGACACTTAATTCATAATTTTCATATAAAATATTTTATTTATTTTATTTTTCTACCTTTTAAAATACATGTGCTCCCCCGTTTACCATGTGAATCATTATCTTCCTTTCTATGTATACATAACTATTCACCTTTCCATTCACATGTCCCTTCACTGTAAACATTGCTCTTCATAATTCCCAGAATCTCCTTTATAAATAAACTCTTTCATCTTTCAATTTCGCTTATCTTCTTCTCTTCTCACTATGACCGTAACTAGATCTAAGACTAAAATCTATAAAACTTTTGAAGATTACCTCTTTGAATCTTATGAAGAAATTATTCTAAATATCTTCTCTGACTAATCAGAAGAAGAGTCCCACATTCCTATTGTAAAGACCCCCTTGAAGAAAAGAAATTCTAAAATAAAAAATGCTAAGAACATTTAATTCAAGTTCGATGATTCTGGATTCTTCACTCAAGAAGACTTATATAATATTGGGGATATGAATAGAAGCTTAAGTTTGAAAATTTCAAAAATCGATCAATAGCTTTTGGAAGGCTTATTAATCTGAAGAATTTAAAGGAGACTCAATACCCAGTAAGTGATATTTTCAAGTCTCATAATCTCTATATATTTCTTAAGTTGTGAGGATTAGAAGTTTTTGAAGAACTCACTCTTATTTTCTATGAAAATCTTTGAATCTCAAAAGATAGTAGAGAACTTGAAACTTTTATTTGGAGAATATAATTATTGTTAATGATTTTCTATTTGATCATACTTTTTGTATCAAATTTGATTAAAGATTACCTTATGTGAAAGAAGTATGACCTGAGAAGATGCTATATCTTTTATTGTTGAACTTGGTTTTGATTTGTTTGATTTTGGCCCCTTATTATTGTGTCTTAAGAATAATATTTTTTGACTTACATATTTTACTCCATTTTGGTTTCAAGACAAAATTCTCTTATTAATATCTCCAAAAAAAGATATGTTTGTATTGTACTATCTTTTCAAGAAATATTGCATCAATTAGGTAGTTTGATTTATGAAACCCATAGTTTCTAGACCTCAATTTCTTGAAATTCTGGTCTTTGGACCTAATATGACTCATGGGTACGAGCCATATATTAGGGTATGAATGGTATGATCCAGTCGTATGCTAACCAGTGATAGTTAGTGGGATGGATTTTGGTCACTCGAATGGGTACAACTTTAATGGTACGAGTCGTATGGTTGGATATAGATCTTTTGGTTTGGGTTTTCCATAGATTAATCTTAGACTTAGTAACTTAATTTAGATCTGAGTACGAGTGGCTCACCATGAGTCGTAAGCAAGAGTACGAGTCATACCCAGGACTCATATGGTGGTCATTGCTTAAACCTCATGGATTCTATTTTCTTCCAGGGGTACAACTTATGGGTACTAGTTGTACACTTGGATATGACTTGAGTTGGATAAGTCATACCTTGGACAGTGTTGGATCTAAGGGGGAGACCAAGGGTAAGAGTGGTGGGTACCACTCGTACAGGGAGGGTACGACTCGTAAGAATCAGTCATATCTCTGTGATAGGATTTTGTGCAACTTAAGTGAAAGTATTCTGGATATTTCCCCACTTTTCCTAACAAGGTCACATGACTTATATTGGACTTGGGAGGTTATTTTCCCTATTCTATTCTTAAATACTTGAAAAACACTCTTAAATCCTCTGTAGAGTTCTTGGGCAAAGGAGGCTAGGTTTCATCTTAAGCAGTAAATTGGGTCTTGTCTTGGTGATTTCTCTACATCATCTTCTTGGTTTAAGGCATATTATCTTCCCTAATTATTAGTTCTAACTAAAGGCATGATTTTATACAATATTTTTATAATTTAAATATTGTATGGTTTAGGATTTTCAAATATTATTTGGGGTTTTTAGTTATAAATGCTTGGTTATGATTTTTCATGTTTTAATTATGCTTTTATATGAATTAGTGGTGGTTTTGGATAATTGGTTACTTGGGAATGGTTCTTTGGTAATGGGCTTTGGTTTTAGAAATACTATGCCCCCAATGTGTTTGATAAAATGCCTTTAACAATGTTTTCACAATAATACTAGTTTTTTTCAATGGAACTTATGCATGGTTTAAACTTGGTAATGGAATCCTAAATGATACGAATGGTTTAAATGGTTTTAAATAGATTAGAAAGGCCTTGGTGGCCATGGTTTTGGTTAATTAAAAATCAGGTGTGGTTCATGGAAATCCCCTAAAGATTGGCAAAGGACAACACTTGCAAGTTATTATTGGTATGACGATACCACTACTAATAGCCTTGGTTGATAATAATGGAATAATAGTTTGGATGGAAAATAGTTTTAATTGGGCTTAAAGGAGGGATATGTAACAAAGACATGGAAGGTGGAGGTCTCGGGGGGACTCGAAACTCATATTTGTTGATACGAGGTTTGGTCCTAGTGGGCATGATGTCACACTATATATTTTGGGGGATGTACTAGTCATCCCAGGTTTTCTTCCGTAGTCGTGCAGCTTCACACGCTCGGCCCTTTCAGTAGGGGAGCTGAACCCATATAGCCCAAGGATGGTTTAGGGTGGGAAAGTGACACAACCAAGGTAAAGGTTTTAATGGCATGCTAAATCCAATTTTCTTTTCCATTATGGATACATACATATATATATACATATATATATATGGTTGTGTGAATATGGATGGTTTTTACTTGATTTTATAAATGACATTATTTTATCCTTATCCTGTGTTAATGCTAGCGTCCACTTGCTAACCCATCTTTAATTTGTATCTCCTCGCGATGCAGGAACCGGTCATTCCATTTCTCCTACTTAGGATTCAGATATTAGGGTCAGTATTTGGCTTGAAGTGGTATGCTTTCATCTATTCGGAAGGTACTATTTCATGGATGTTATTTCATACTTTAAAATATTTATGGATAATGGTTTTGTCTATGATTGGGGGCATGTCCCAACCGGATTTAGGTATTATTTTGGTTCAAGGCTTTGTGGTACTGCTATGGGTTGGTATGGGTGGGACTGTATTGGTGTTGGCCTTAATATTGGCATTGGTATTGGGGCTGACATCATTGGACATAATTTCTCACCGTTTCATCATATTTTATTTTAGGATTAATCATATTATGCTTTGGATCTCATTTGGTTATGGCCTATTTTATGGCCCTTGGATTGGTATTGGTTTGGCTTGGAGGTATGGTTAGTATGGTTTGATGGATGGGATAACTTGGTAGAGTTGGTCTAGGAATAAACCTATCCCAAAGTCAGTCCATGTCCAGATATGCTATGTTGTTATATGTTTAGAATTTACTAATCGGAAATATACGACTGGAGGTTTGTTTGGGTTATGGGGGTGGTCTCCAGTGCCGATCAAACTTGAGATACCCATTATAACAAGGCTCCCGGTCGGTTCGGGTCAAGTTGGTATCAAATATTTAGGTTCATGGTCAATTGGGAGTCCACAAATCCGTGTCGAGTAGTCTCTTTTAAGGGTGTGTAGTGTGCCACACTCATAAGAGAGAGGCTACAAGGAATTTAGGAATGATTCACTTTCTTGGTAATCTATTTTCAACCTTGGTGTCTAAGTCCTAGAATTCTTCTCTAATCCTTGGTTGTTCACTTTCAGATCATGCCTCGATGATCTGGAACACAAAGAAACTCTTCACTCCCATCTGGGGACAATGTTGATGAGATACGTCCTATATCTGGGGTTCATCTTCGATTTTAGGGTCCTATCCCTGATTATTATGGAATTCCTCCAGTTGTTACTAGTCTTCCTCAGTGTGAGGTGACTAATGTGGAATTTCGTTGGTCTATTCATACTATTGCTCAGTTGGTTACTGCTCAGGCTGAGTGGGATGCATCTGGTGGGTTGTCGACTGAGGCCACCAGGGTTGGTTAGTTTATGAAATTGAATCCTCTTACTTTTACTTGTGTGAAGGTAGAGAAGGATACTCAGGATTTCTTAGATGAAATGGAGAAAATATTTAGGGTGATGCAGGCTACTAATATGATGGGTCTAAACTTTGTAGTTTATCATCTCAAGGATATTGCGTACTAATGGTACGAAGTGTGGGTAAGGGATAGAGGTGATTTAGAGGAGTCATCCTTATGGGAAGCTTTTTTTGGTGCTTTTCTGGATCATTTCTTTCCTCAAGAGTTGAGGAAAGCAAAGATGGAAGAGTTTATGAATCTTAAGCAAGGGAGAATGTCTGACAAAGAATATGCCTTGAAATTTCACCAGCTATCAAGGTATGCTCTTAATTTGGTTATAGATATGGGGGTGAGAATGAGAAAGTTTGCTTCTGGGCTATCTCAGGATTTGATCTTGGAAAGTAAGACTTCTTTGCTGATCAAAGATATGGAAAATTCTAGGTTGATTTTTCTAATACAACACATGGAGGATGAGAAGAGAAAACAAGTGGAGTTAGGATATAGGTAGGGTAAGAGGAACAGGTTTTCAAATTAGGAAGGTTCTCAATCGTAAGGTGTTCGGGATGGAGGTAAATAGCCGATGAAGAATTGGGGGAGTTCTGGTTCCTTCTCTACTGCTAGTGCTTCTTACCCGCGATAGTTGGGTAATAGGCATAATCAAGGAGGTGATAATTTTTGGGCACAGAGTTCTCAATCTCAGGCGAGTAGGGGTCAGTTGGTTTCTTCATTCCCTCCTTGGTGGTTCTATGGTCGTCTTCATTGGGGGTTATTGTGACAAAGGAAGTGACAAGTATTTTAAATGTGGCTATCCAGGCTATATACTCAACAATTATCCCTTTGGTAAGAAAGATTCAGGAGCGGTCAAAGCTCCGATTGCTTTATCTTTTGCTCCTACTCCTAGTGGTGCAACTTTGATGTTTACTCCTATTTTTGGTACTAGCACTGCCTAGAGTAGGTTGTATAATCTTGCATATCGATAGGAATTTGAGGCATTAGCTGATGTCGTTACCGGTATGTTACAACTCTTTTCTCGTGACGTGTATTGTGTACTTGATTTAAGGTCTACTCTTTCTTATGTGACACTATTTATGGTTGTATCTATTGGTTTTGATCCTTAGGTTGTGTTGAATTCTTTTTCTATTTCTTCCTCGATAGGTGACTCAGTTATTTTTTAGAGAGTCTATAGAAGGTGTATAGTATCTGTTGGTGGTAAGCCTATAGAGGGTGTGTGGTATATTTTGGTGGTAGGCAGACTTTGGTGGATTTGTTTGAACTTGATATAGTGTATTTTGATGTTATTCTGTGGATGGATCGGTTACACTCTTGTTACGCCTCCTTGGATATTCGGACCTATAAGGTTGTTTTTAGGTTCCCTGGTGAACTGGTTATAGAGTGGAAGGGAGTTTCCCTAGCTTCTAGGGGGAGTTTTATTCACATCTTAGAGTTCAAAGGTTAATCTCTAAAGCGTGTCTTTATCACTTCATCTGAATTAAAGATTCTAACTCAAAAAGTCTTTCTTTACAGTTAGTTTTGGTGGTAAATAAGTTTCCTGAGGTCAATCCGGATGATCTTCCTGGTGTTTCTCCGGATAGGGAAATAGAGTTTGGTATTGATTTGGTTCTGGACACTCATCCAATATCTATTCCTCCTTATAGAATAACTCCAACTGAGTTGAAAAAACTCAAGGAGCAATATAAGGTCTTCTAGGTGAGGGGTTTATTCATCCTAGTATATCTCCGTGGGGTGCACAAGTGTTGTTCGTGTGCAAGAAAGATGGTTCCTTTCAAATATGCATTAACTATTAGTAGATGAATAAGGTAATAGTCAAGAACAAGTATCCTCTTCCAAGGATAGATGACTTGTTTAATTAGTTGCAAAGTGTCAAGTTCTTTTCTAAGATAGATCCTTGGTCTGGGTAACATTAGGTTAAGATCAGGGAGGAGGATATCCCTAAGAAAACTTTTCAAACTCGGTATGGGCACTTTGAATTCTTGGTGATGTTATTTGGTTTGACTAATGCCCTAACGGTATTTATGGACTTGATGAACAGAGTTTTCAACCAGTTCTTGGATCTCTTCATTATTGTGTTTATTGATGACATTCTAGTTTATTCCAAAAGAGAGGTGGATCATGCTAATCACCTCCGTGTGGTATTGTAGACCTTAAAGGAACAATAGTTGTATACCAAGTTCCCTAAGTGTGAGTTTTGGTTGAATGCTGTGACTTTTCTTGGTCATATTATTTCTAGCGAGGGGATCATGGTGGTTCCACAAAAGGTGGTTGTGGTTAAAAGGTGGCCTATACCCACGATTCCAATTGAGATTAGGAGCTTTTTAGGTTTGGTTGGGTATTATCGGCAGTTTGTGAAGAGCTTTTCAACGATAGCTTCTCCTTTAACTAAGTTGACTCAGAAAGAGGTGAAGTTTTCTTAGTCAGATACTTGTGAGGAGAGTTTCAAGAAGTTGAAAGATAAGCTAACTTTGGCTCCGATTTTCACATTGCCTAAGGGTGGTGAGGGGTTTGTAATTTATTATGATGCATCTAGGGTGGCACTTCATTGTGTCTTGATGTAGCATGGTAAGGTGATTGCCTATGATTCCAGGAAGTTGAAGGTCCATAAGAAGAATTATCCTACTCATGATTTAGAGTTGTTGGCAGTGGTTTTTTCTTTGAAAATCTAGTGGAATTATTTATAGGGAGTGCACGTAGACATATTTTCTGATCACAAGAGTCTATAGTATGTGTTCACTCAGATGGAGCTAAATCTCAGGCAAAGAAGATTGTTGAAGCTTCTCAAAGACTATGACACGAGGCTTTACTATCACCCGGGTAAGGATAATGTGATTTCTAATGCTCTTAGCAGGTTATCCATGGGGAGTTTGGCTCATGTAGAGAAAGGAAAGAGGGAATTGGTAAAGGATATTCACCACTTGGCAAATCTTAGAGTTTGTTTTTTGGACTTCGAGAATGGTGGGGTGATGGTACAGGAAGTGGTTCGGTCGTCTCTTGGTGCAGAGATTAAGAAGAAGCAAGTTCTAGATCCTCTCTTGAAGAAAATCAAGAGTAATGTTGGTATGTATAAGGTAATGGTGTTTGATATTAGTGGCGATGGTACTTTACGGTGTCGATGGTTTGCAGCAAAGTATCTTGGCTGAGGCACATGAATCGTGTTATGTTGTACATCCTAGGTCGTCAAAGATGTATCATTATCTTAAGGAAATTTATCAGTGGAATGGTTTGAAAAGGGATGTGGCTAATTTTGTGTCCAAGTGCTTGGTGTGTCAAAAAGTTAAAGTTGAGCACATGAGACCTGGTGGGTTGTATCAAGAGATTGTTTTGACCGAATAAAAATGGGAGGTAATCAATATAGATTTTGTTACCGGTCTTCCTCGATCTTAAAATTAATATGATTCGATTTGGGTCATCATGGATAGTATGAAAAAGTTTGCTCACTTCTTGCCAGTGAGGATTACCTTCTCAGCGGAGGATAATGTAAAGTTATACCTTCGGGAGATTGTGAAGCTGCAGTGGGTACCTGTTTCAATTATCTATGATTATAGTACACAATTTTCATCTTATTTCTTGCGGTCTTTTCAGAAGGAATTGGGTACTAAGATAAGTCTGAGGATTGCTTTTCATCCTCAGATGGATGGGCAAGTAAAAAAAACTATTCAGACATTGGAGGATATGCTTCGGGCATGTGTGGTTGATTATGGTGGAAGTTGGGTTGAGCATCTACATTTGGTAGAGTTTTCTTACAACAATAGCTATCATACTAGTATTAGTATGGCCCCTTTTGAGGCATTATATAGTAAAAGGTGTAGATCTCATAGTGGCTGGTTTTAGCTTGGTGAGATAGATATGTTCAGTCCAAATTTAATCTATCAGGCTATGGAAAAGCTGAAGGTGATTCGAGATAGGCTTAAGGCTACCCAAAGTCACCAAAAGTCCTATGCGGATGTAAGTCATAGATACTTGGAGTGTGAGGTTGGGGATAAGGTGTTCCTCAAGGTATCTCCCATAAAGGGAGTAATACGGTTTAGCAAAAAGGGGAATCTCAGTCTCCGATATATTGGTCCATATGTGGTTTTGCGGAGGGTTGGAAATTTTTCTTATGAATTGGAGTTGCCTTCTAATTTGAACTCCATTCATCCGGTATTTCATGTCTCCATGTTGAGGAAGTGTCTTGGTGATCCTTCTTCGATTGTTCCTATGTAGAGGTTGGGTATCTCGAACTCTCTGTCTTATGAAGAGGTCCCGATTGAGATCTTAGATAGGCAGGTTCATTGGTTGTGAACCAAGGATATGGCTTCAGTTAATGTTATGTGAGGGAACCATAAGGTGGAAGAAGCTACATGGGAAATGGAGGAGGACATAAAGTCCAAGTATCCGCATCTATTTTCTGCTCCTAGGATTCGTGCGAAATGTATATGTCTTCAACACACCTTTATTTTATGAGTTTGTTAAAGGAAATATCAATATCTTTGCCTTTTTGTTTTCAAACTTTTTTAAGGAATGGGAATATATTTTATAATGCAAATGACTCATATGTGTGGTTACCCCTACCTTGTCCGTCAAATATTCCTAGTGGGGGAGACTAAAACACCCTAGTTTCTGGACCTTAGAAAATTTCTTGGAGATCTGGTCTCTGGGTATGAGCCGTATATTGGGGTACGAATGGTATGGTCCAGTCGTATGCTGACCAGTCTTTATTGGTGGGATGGATTTTGGTCACTGGAATGGGTACGACTTGAATGGTATGAGTCGTATGGTTTGATATAGATCATTTAGTTTGGGTTTTCTTTAGCTTAATCTTAGACTTGGTAACTTAAGTTGGATCTGAGTATGAGCGGCTCACCATGAGCCGTAAGATAGGGTATGAGTCGTACCCAGGACTCGTATAATGGTCAGTGTTTAAACCTCCTGTATTTTATTTTCTGTCAGGGGTACAGTTTATGGGTACTAGTCGTAGAACTAGATACAACTTGATTTGGATGAGTCTTACCATGGACAGTACTGGGTTTAAAGGGGAGGCCAAGGGTATGAGTGGTGGGTACCACTCGTACAGGGAGGGTACGACGGTCAATCGTATCATTGTGATGGGATTTTTGTGCAATATAAGGGATATTTCCCCACTTATCCTAATAAGGTCCCACGATATATATTTCACTTGGGTAGTTATTTGCCTTATTATTCTGCTCTTAAACACTTGGAAAACACTCTTAAATCCTCTCTGGAGTTCTTAGGCAAAGAAAGCTAGGGTTTCATCTTAAGGAGTAAATTAGGGATTGTCTTGGTGATTTCTCTCCATTATCATCTCGGTTTAAGGCATGTTCTCTTCCCTCATTGTTAGGTTAAACTAAAGAGATGGTTTTATACAATGTTGTTATGATTTGAATGTTGTATGGTTTCGGGTTTTCAAATATGATTCGGGGTTTTTTGTTATAAATGCTTGGTGATCATTTCCTATGTTTTAATTATGCTTTTATCTGCATTAATGGTTGTTTTGGATAATTGGTTGAATAACCTATATAGCCCGTAGGTCATTTAGAACGACAAAGATACATAGCCCAGGTACAATTTTTAATTGCATGCTAAACCTGGTTCCCTTTATTGGCATGGTTATATATATGTGTGTATGTATGTTTGTGTGCATATGGATTCTTTTTACTTGATTTTATAAATGAAATTATTTTATTCTTATCCCGAGTTCATGCTAGCGTTCACCCGCTAGCCCGTCTTTGGGCACTGTATCCCTACTCGATGCCAAAACTGACCGTTCCACTGCTTCTACTTAGCAATTGGAATTTTGGGGTCAGCATTTGGATTGAAAAGGTTAGCTTCCATCTATTAGGAAGTCTCCATTTCATAGATGTTATTTAATACTTTAACTTATTTATGGATATTGGTTTTGGCTATGGTTGGGAGCTTGTCCCAACCAGATTTTGGTATTCTTTTGGTTGGGGGCTTTATGGTACTGCTATGGGTTGGTATGGTGGGATCGCTATTGGTGTCGGCCTTAATATTGGCATTGGTATTGGGTCTGACATTATTGGACATAATTTCTCACTATTCCATTATATTTCATTTTGGTATTAATCATATTATGCATTGGATCTCATTTAGTTTTGGTCTAGTTTATGGCCCTTTGATTCATATTGGTTTGGCTTGGTGGTTTGGTTAGTATGGTTTGGTGGACAGGATGACTTGGTAGGGTTGGTCTAGGAACGGACCTATCCCAAAGTCAGTCCTTGTCCAGTTATGCTATCTTATTGTATGTTCGAAATTCAGCCACTCAGGCAGGCGGCTGGAGGTTGGGATGGGTAACGCGGGTGGTCTCCGGTCCCAGTCAAACTTGGGATGCCCATTACGACAAGGCCCCTGGTCGGGTCGGGTCAATTTAGAGAATCTATGTTAGAGAATGTTGAAGAGTCCAATGCTCATGCTATCTTACCCTATGGTCTACTTATCACTTGCATATAGGTTAATTCGGTCATAGACCTCTCTAGCTTTAAAGTTGAGTGATATTTTTGGGACATATTACTCAAGAGATTATTCTAGCATAAGTTGTTTGTTAGTTGGTGATCAATGGTATAAGAAAGGCTCTATTAAAGCTAGAGTTGAAGATTCCAAAGTTTTGAAAATTTCACCAAACTCAACCTCTATCCTTCTCAAAGTGGCATAGGAAATTAAGTCTAGGCTAATCGCTCTTTAAGAAACTTATTGAATTTAAAGTAATCGATTCACAAGTGTCTTTATCTTACTAAAGAGATAGATACTGTTGTTGGGAAGTTATGTATTTCTATGGGCAATATAAGGTAAGAATGAGTCAACACAGTGAACAAAATGATTAAACGAGTTGACTCCATCAAGGCAAGAGTTGCCTCCTATCATAATGAACTTGTTATTGTTTTTTAGACCTCTTATTTCAATTTCAATTTCAATTTTAGTGCGGAGTGGTTCTACAATACTTTCTACAGGATTGTGATAAACACTATCAAATTCTTTCTCAATTGTTAATTCTATGCTCTCTTCATTTTGGATATCTCTAATCTTTATTCATTAGAAGTGTGTCCCTATCAAACAATGTTTCTTTTTTAGGCTTTGTAACAAGAGTTACCTAACACTCTAGCTAACTCTTATGATTTATCCTCCCTATGTGAATGTTTACTTGCATATCACCTATATTTTCCTATTTGTTCTATGTTTCTTGTTGTTCTTTTCTATCATGAAAAAAAGGGAAATAGTAAAGAAATCAAACAAATCAAGTCAGGAGGAGCAGTTTCACAACTCATGCCATTACTTACTAATAGGAAAGTTGAATAAACCTGAGTTACACCTTGGTTTCAATATTACTCAGTGATCATCATCAAAAATCCTCTATTGTTTTAAGTAAAAGTGTAATACCTCAGATTTTGATCCTCAAAAATTTCTAAAATTTTACCCTCACTGTCCTGAATATGACTCACCCTACAAGTCGTAGGGTGACTATATAGGTCATAGAACCCCAGTCGTAAGGTGGCTAGTGAGATTTCCTTGAGTTACTATTTTTGTGATGACTTGGGGGTAACGAGTCATAATGAATTCATATGAGTCATAAGGTGGACATCATAGGGTGTCCAGTAAATGCCATAAAAATTCCAATCTTTGGTATGAAAGGAGGGTACGAATTATAAGGACTGGATATGAGTCGTAAGGTGCAACTCATAACCAGACCAATGTGGGGTGGCCCTAGATACTGTCCAAACTATAACTGGACTATACGAGTCATAGGGTGAACCTACGAGTCATGAGGTCACCTATAGCGACGGGGCGGTAATTTTCAGTCTTTTAATTAAGGACATTTTGGTAATTTTCTCTTTTCCCCACTTAGACCCCACGTCCATAAAACATCTAAGGAGGGTTATTTCTAATGCTCTGGCATATTAAACACTCTCTAATTCTGTCTCAAATTCCCCATTCAAGTAAAGGTTGGGGTTTTAAGGAAGGTGATCATCTAGGTTCTAAGGGTGTTATGTTCTTCAAATTTCTTGGTAATTAAGGCATGTATCTCTCTCCCTACACTTGTATGTTATTAATGGCATGTAAATTGGTTTAATACTCATGATTTTGATGTTTGGTTTTGAACTATTGGTTGAGGTTTTGGGATATAAATTGTTTGAATGTTTTTCATGATTACCATTGAACTATTATGCTTTGAATTTTTCATTTGTACACTCTTAGGGGTGCATGGAATTAGTGGATGGAATATGGGTAAAATGGATCTTTAGATTTGTAAACTATGGCAATAGGGGTACAACTGAATCCCAAATAATTGGTTTTCATATGAAAATTGGTGGTAACCTCAACCCGCTTGAATAATTGATTTTGGAATAAAAATTATCATTTGGTTTTATTTATTCTCTTGAAATTAATGCATGGTATAATGGCTAATTGGATAGTGAAAATAATAATCTTATGAAAGAATCCCCCAAGTGATTTTAGTAATGGAGTCTACAGGGTATGAAAGAATCTCCAAAGTGTTCGCTAATGACATTGCTTGCAAGATATAGACGGTATGACGATACCACATAATAATTACTTAATAATTGACTCCTGTAATTGGTGGATGGGTTATGTGTTAAATGTTTTAACTAGGCATTAATGGGGGTTATGATAGCTGGCTGTGAAGGTGTGAGTCCGAAGGACGACCACTAGAAACTCATATTTATCGATATGAGGGTTGGTCTAAATGACCGTGTGTTTGTGTCACACTATATATAAATATATCATGATTGGAGAGTAGTATAAGGGAATCCTTGACTTTCTGTGATATCTCCGGTTCGTACAACTAACATACATTGGGGCTCGATTAGGGGGTTATAACTGGATCCATATAGCCCGTGGGTGGTATTATGACTGTAAAGCTACACAATCTAAGTTAAGGTTTATGTGAAGTACATACTAATCCCGATTCCCTCACCTGGAATTTAGATATATGTATACACTCATGAATATGTGTGGATGTGTACATGTGCATTGGTTTGACTTGGTTTCGTGATAATGGCATTATTTTATCCTTTATCCTTGAGTTACATGCTAGTGCTCAACCCACTAACCATCTCTGAACATTGTATCCCCATGTGATGCAAGATCTAAAGGAAAGTCTACTTTTCTTGTATATAGTTAGATGGATCGGCTTGATTCCTCGGTTGTTTGCGGTGAAGTGGTGTGCTTTTATTTTTTGGAA
This sequence comes from Capsicum pubescens, assembly GCA_030864215.1. NCBI lineage: Eukaryota > Viridiplantae > Streptophyta > Magnoliopsida > Solanales > Solanaceae > Capsicum > Capsicum pubescens. Next base: position 218,922,313 of record CM061549.1, on the reverse strand, counting down.
GACTTGATTTGTTCATCAGTTTTCTTTTCATAGAATAGAATTAAGAGTTCACATTATCATTAACATTGTCATTGTCATTGTCAGGGTCAGGGCAATGTCCCGACTTAGATTTATTCTCGATATTGGTAGAAGGTTTTGTGGACTACTGTGGACTTAGGTGGTTCTGGTGGTTTTTGTTGGTTAAGAGATATCAGTTATAAACATACTTTAATTTCTTTAAGCTTATCTTATGCTATCTTATTTTCTGAATTTAACCATTACTAGAGGTATTCTATTCTGTTTAGCTCGAAAAAGAGGGTGGTCTCTAGTATTCGGTGGACTTGAGATATACGTCACAGCCAGGCTCTAGTTCAGGTCGTGACAAAGTTGGTATCATAGCCTAGGTTTGGTGTCATTGGGTGTCCACAAAGTTGTGTTAAGTAGAGTCTCTTTTATGGGTATGTAGTGCACCACAATTATAATGGAGAGGATATGATGTATTTAGGAATGTTTCCCTTTAATGTTATCTACTTTCAAGCTATAGAGTCTAAGGTTTTAAATTTCCTCTAATGTATGTTGGTTCGCATTTCAGATCATGCCTCAAAGATCAAATGCTCTTGGAAACTCCTCTGTCCTACTTGAGGATAATATTGATGAAACCCATCCTACTTATGAGGTTCATACCAGGTCTAGGGCTACTTCTTTTGATGGCTCTCGTGGGGTTCCCCTAAATTCCACTAGTCCACTTCGGATTCCTCAGGGTGATGTGACAAATGCTAAATTTTGTCAGTCAATTCATTTGCTGACCTAGTTGTTGGCCTCTTAGACTGAGCGTGTTGCTTCTATTGCTTCATCTTCTGAGGCCACTAGATTTGGTCAATTTATGAGGTTGGGTCCTCCGACTTTCACTAGTTCCAACTTGAGGAAGATCCTCAAGGGTTCATTGATGAGATGGAAAAGTTGTTTTGTCTGACACATGTTACTGGTGTGGAGGGAGTAAAGTTTGCTGCTTATCAGTTGAAGGATATAGAATATCAATGGTATAAGGAGTGGGACCAGTCTAGAGGTGATGACACTGAGTCTGCTTTGTGGGATGATTTCTCTAGTGCTTTTCTTAATCTCTTCTTTCCTCAAGAATAGAGAGAGACGAAGGCTGAGCAGTTTGTAAATTTGAGGCAAGGTAAGTTGTCTATGAGGGAGTATGCTTTGATATTTCACCAGTTGTCCTGGTATACTCCTGAGTTAGTATCTATCATGAGAACTAGAATAAGGAGATTTTCTTACGGGTTGTCCCGTGAGTTAATTTTGAAAAGCAAGACCGCCTTGTTGAAAAAGGATATGGATATATCTAGACTCGTGGTGTATATATGATAAGTCCAAGCACACCTTCAATCTGAAGATTATATGGTCGTTGTCAAATATAGTAACCCAACAATTGTTGGGGTCGAATACCAAAGGAATACGTGGAATTGCGGCTTTCAACTGTTGTAATCAATGTGCAAAACTGGAAAAGTAAATGGGGGGAATTGGAGTGTCAATATCGAACAAGTATCTAATATCAACTTTGGTTGTAATCAATCATCGGTGAACACTAGAATTATGTCCCCATGGCTTCTCAACTTTGTAGGCTTATCATGCTTTATTGAACCATCCCGATACCTTGCATGCAGAATCTGATAAGTTTTGTACCACCAATCGTCTTTTGGACTAGCTGACAGATTTTACCCTTTATCTTTAGAGTATCAGGATGTCGCTTTATTAACCCTTATCCTAGATCCCAGTTAACTATTACCTTTTGAGTCTCTAGTTATTAGATGATAACTAACCATCCTACTTAGATAATACATAGTAACGTGGATCAATAGTTAAACTTCAAATGACTATTGTAATTATCTTTTCCTAGTCACTACTCCTCTTTTGGAGTAAGTAGCAATAATCTAGGTGGGATCCTAACATTTGAAACTGCTAATATAGCGATTAAAGTAAAGATAATGCAATGCATGCATGGTATCGATTCAGAACAATCTAGCACTCTCCCTACTTCGTCAATCCGTCATGGTTTCCACAACCCTAGCTAAGGTTTTTTTAGCCACTCATGCTTGTGAAAGAATCTAAAACATTTATAATTGAAAGAATAAGATGTAATCACAATAATCACAACTGAAAACCCAAAACTTAAACTGGATTAATCAACCAAAATTAATACAAGAGAATTCCAAGACCAAAATTGGATATCAGAATCAAAATATGTTTGTAAGTATCAAGAGTGTGTAAATTATACTTAAAAATACATAAGGGGTATTTATAGTACATGGGGAAACCATAAAAATTAAAGCCTAGACTAAAAAAGAGAAAAAGGGTCGGTGGCCACTTACCTGTGTCTACATGCAGCCTGGCCTTGGGTGCATATGCCGCATGTGGCCTGACCCTAGGCGCATGTATACATGGATAAGTTCCATTAAAATTTCCTGCACTATCTGCTCTTGGACTTTGAACTTCTGGCACTTACCTTACCCACATGCAGTCCACATGTGCTACATGCGGTCCGCATGTTGACATAGGTAAGTACCGAAAGTTCTTTTCAGCTCTTTCACTCTCTAGATCTTCAATTCTGGTACTTACCTTAGTCACTATATACCACATGTAGACATTGGTAAGTGTCAGGCCTTCCAACTCTTGTAAACAATCTTCCAAACTTCAAGTTTCAACATATGCTTTGATCACATACATTTGCAAAGTGTCACAAATACCCAAAAATGATTAAATAAGAAGCCAAAAACTCCATTTTTCATCTTTTGCTTGAACTTCGCCTCCAAAACCTAGTTTCTTGTAAAACATACCCAAAACACATCATATCTAACAAAACAACCTACGAAACTTGCATAGTTTCATTGTTTTAAGCATCGAAAGTGTTATATTTCTATAGCACATCAACACCCTCAACTTAGAACATTTGCATGTCCTCAGTCAACATAATTAAAAAAGAAAACACGACACTTAACTAGGAGAATCTAAGTATTCAAGTCATTCAATCAACACTTTAAGCTCAAACCACAATACCCTCTCCTATTTCATTCTTTCAATCAGTTGTATAAACATGAAGCACAACAATGTGACACAATAGGATCAAAGTATGGAATTACATTAGAAATAGACAACCATGCATATGTACAAGTTACACTACCCAAACACGTAAGTCGCTAGCAATATAACTCATATGCCCTCACAACAAAAAAGTCTCAGTTACTCATATGAAATAATGTATTTTAATGCAGGGACAGTCAAGAGACACTCATACTCAGAACAGAAGTTCCAATCAATGTACATCAATTACCATAGGCTTGCCCTTATTTTATTTACATTAGTATTCAGACAGTTAAGTTAGAATCCCTGAAAGGATATTGTTTTCTCCTCAAAATTAGTTGTTGCATCTTCCACCAAAGGAAGGAAAATACCTCTCCTTGTACCAAAAAAATACTTTGTCCGCGTTCCACCTAAAATTTAGTTTAGGTTGAGGTTTTTTCTTTTTGTAGTTTCTATTATTCTTGGAAATAGGATATCTCTAATCCTATTTTCTAGGAGAAATTTTTTTGGGTTGCCTTTTACATTTATCTTTCAAAAGACTAGTAGTAGTTCAATCACTACTATTTAAAGGATGAAAGAATAAGAAATAGATATACACCACCTCAACCTTTTATAGCTTTCTTCTCTACTTTCGTTAAGCATTATATTCTCTAGTACTATGTACTCAGAAAGAGAGAAAAAAACATATAGTTGTTGAGAATTTTTTATAAAAAAGAGAAAAGAGTGTGAGTTAATCCCAAAATGCTTAACTCAAATCTCATAACTCTTCATTTGCAAAAGAAGAGCTAGTAGAATCCCTTGCAATACAAAGGGACTGGAGTAAGACTTATTAGAGGTATCAAACAGTATGAATATTTTCTATCATTCCTTTTTAGTAATTATTTATTGGACTTCATATTGTTGCTTCTGTAGCTGACTGTCTATCAAAGTAATTCGACTTTCTAATCGAAATAAATAATTCACCCCCTCTCCTCTTACCACTTTCAAGTATGTATGGTGGATCCAGTGAGTTTGGTGTACTAGTGGTAGAAGGGGTGTTAGTTGGTTGAGAGTTCAAGAGGATTTAGTTTCTCTAGAAGGGTCTTTCTCTAGAGAGAGAAATAGGGTACAATTGAGTTAACATAATTTCTTTTATGACATTATTTTACATACTTCTTTACTATAAATTATGAGTAAAAATCAATTTATAGACTTCCAAACACAATTTTTTTTTTGTACAAATTGTCAACTCTTAACTTATAGTATCACTTAAATATTTTCTAACCATCGTTAGAACAATACTTGTTCGATCATCTACACCCAACTATGGTATTGTTGATATTCAAGTCCTTTTAAGCATTTGTCAATGTCTACGTATTATTGATTTAAAAAGTTCCATTAGAATTTTGATATTCATTATAGTGAACTTGTAGTTCTTTATTGACTTTATATATATTAAGGTTTATATTATATATATAAGAAATAATTTTTATATTTTTGATATAATGTACAGATTCTATCAATGATTCATCTTTTTTCAGAATTAAAAATACATCATGGATCATTTGTGCATAGTTCGACAAGAGGCTACATAGATTGAAAAGTCAAATATTTTGACTATTTCAATAGTACAATGACAATCTCTTAAATTTTAAGAATATGGCTGATAATGTGGTTCTGACAAGGAATCTGTTGTGTTTTGGCATAAGTATGATTTAACCTCTCACAAGGTTCGGATAGTCGGTATTAACACTGAAGTCGCTAAAGTTGTTACTTGCATTCCAAAGGACAAAGTAGATGAGATATATTTTAGAATATATGATTTTCTATCATGATAATAATCAACGTCGTAAGGAGATAAAAGTGAGTTCTTTGCCGAAAAGTTATACACAAGCGCACAATGATGATTTTGATGGTTCTAATTATTCTTTAAAGGAAGAGGATGGTCTATTTTTTTAAATATGTTGATCCTTCTTCTAAATATTTTGGGATCAATATAAATATGAAAAAGAGAAAAATGATGAAAATTAAAATTATGTAAGTAAAGAGATGCAAAGAAATATGCAAAATAAGGAGGGTGACTCTGATTGTGTAGATTTTGATGATACAAAGACCTTGAATAGTGATTGTGATTCTGAATTTGAAGATTATGAATTTCCAAAGCACACCCCAAAAACAAATGCCCTTAATCCCAAATTGGAGTTGAAAATGGTATTTAGTAATAAAAAGAATTTGAGAAAGCCATGATTGCGAATCAAGCCAAAATAAGAAAGTCAATTCAGTGGATCAAAGATGACAGAAAAAGAGCTAGGGCTAAATTTAGAAATGATGCTTGTAAGTGAATGATGTTAAGTTCACTAATGCAAAGGAATATATCTACTTTTCAAATAGATGTTTGTTGTCGAGTATACTTGTTTTGGGTAGAACTATATTAGCAAAATCATTAATTCTTGTTGGATTACAAGAAAGTATGTTGATAGAGTTAGATCAAATATGAACTGAAAATATCAAAATTCGGAGATACATTAAGTAGGGAACTACAGTTGTATGTGAGTACGCATCAAGCAAGAAGAACAAAGGAAAAAGCTATTGTAATGATCAGTTGGGATATAAATGATCATCTTGGTATATTATATAATATAACATGTAGTTGTAAGGAGTGAGAACTATCGCAAATCACGCAACACCGGTAGAACTTATAGTTTCTCCTCAAATGACCTTAAAATCCATCCATCAAACTACCTTTGTAGTTTAAACTCCATCATGGATGAGGGAGCATCAAGTTGCCTTAATATTGAAAATCTACCCACTAGAATATTTTTTTTTTTTATATTTAAGTTTCTTTTATTATAGCTTATGTGTCCAAATATTCATATTTAATATTTTTATTTCTTATTTCAGGTTAGAAGAGGTACCTTTCAAGTTAGCCGACAAAGTTACAACTTTTCATTTTCACTGCAAAGTAGCAAAAATTGAAGAGAAATATATTTTTAGCTTTGATTTTTTTTTATTTTTGATATTTGGCGTATCAGACTAATGATATATCGCTAGCTTCTGTTGTTCGTTTGTTATATTCTTGTGCATGAAACTAATCAAAAATGTTATTAATTTACGATGGTTTAGTGATACTAACTTTGGTGTATTCTACTTTTTATGTATTTTTTGTAGTTTTCTATTGGGTCGTCATTGATTTTGCCTAGATTTTTGTTGTTTTGCTGCTTATTTACTCTTTTTTTGCTTCTTTTTTGTTGTTTTCCTGATAGTATACCTCGTTTTTTGTTGTTTTACTGTTGATTTATCTTATTTTTTGTTGTTTGACTGCTTGTTTATCCATTTTTTCTTGTTTATATGCTAGTTTACCCAATGTTTTGCTGTTTTATCCTTTTTTGTTGTTTCATTGTTGGTTTTCCTATTTTTGTTATTTTGTTGCTATTTTATGTTGTTTTCTTACTATTTTGTTGTTGTTTATTGCTTGTTTAGTGATTATTTGCTAGTTTGAAGTGTTAAAGTGCTCAAAGTGTGTAAAGAAAAAAAATTCTTAGGCAATAGCAAGAACTATTTTGTGATCTTGAAGAACTTACAAAATGAGTTTAGTACAAGAAGTTCAAGCGGGTTTAATATAACATAAAACAACTACTTTCACTATTATATCATTTCTCATTATTTTTACTTTGCAACTTCGAAACTTTTGTTGACCTTGTTTAACGACGGATAATTATTCGTCTATTGCTTCTCATTCTTGTAATAATCTTGAAGTTGTTCTTTGAAATCAAATACATTTGAAAGTGTTCAAATCACACGAATAGGTCGACACTGCTTTCTTGTCTATGCTCCTTATCAGTTTGCATTAGTTTCTTCATCTCTTCAACTAAAAAAGTTACATGATCTCGGACGCTATAATTATAAAGAAGAGATATTCTTAGTTTGGCATTAATAAAAACATACAAAAATATATCACAAAATGGAGTTCTTATGATAAGATAGAGGCTTTTCGAGCCAAAATATATAACTAAAGGTCCATTACATTAACGAGAGGAAAAAGTTATGGCACTTAGAAATTTAGTCTCATACAGGAATTTTATCAAATAAGTGGCATAATTTTGATCATCATATGGTTATTTCTAGTTATCTTAGAAAAACACAACAATTTCTTTCAAAAAAGCAAATGACAAAAACTAAGTTAGCGTTTGACCATAGATTTTTAAATATTATTGGTAAGTACTTTTTGGGTGAAAATTTGAGTGAAATTTCACAATGTGTTTGACCATTGTATTTGAAAGACACATTTCACTTGTAAAAGTTCTCAAAAAATAATTCTTTTCCCAAATAATAGTATTTAAAAATTTAAATTATTTGTCAATTAATGACAAGTTATATAGCCAAACATTATTTGTCATGTTTTTTTTTAAAAACTACTTGAAAAATTTATGACCAAATGGGTCAATCCAATTCTCGACTACAATAATCAATTTATACATGGTTGAACGAGAAAGAAGAGATCAATTATGTGCTTAACTTTTGCCTTTTTCGGTGCAACAATATGTAGGAAAAAAATAGAGTCAAAGTTATAGCTCTTACAACTGGCATGATGTAGAAGAGTTGGGATAGATATTTTCTTTTTTTGACTATTTAGAAGGAAAGAGAAGTCCAATAATGCATATTCAGAATAGGGAAGACAATCACAAGGATAAAATAGGGAGATGTGAGAGAGAAAGTAACGTTTTTGCAATTGTGATGTTAGATTTTTAATAGAAATAAGAGAAAGGATGATTCTTGCAATATTTTTGATACTAAAAGAATGTTTTTTGTTAGTTACTAGAGAAAATTAAGTGTAGGATGAAAAATAAGTCTTCAAATTAAAATTGGTGACAAGTTTGACCAACTTAAGTCAATTTCTTTTTATTTTGTGATTAAGTTAAATTGGAGTGCAAAATGTAATTTTTAAAAACCTTAAACTTTACAAAAATACAAAATAAAGTCAATCAAACGATATGAGTCACTTTACCAATTTTTTCAAAATTAGTCTCATAATTTTTTTTCTATCTCTAAAATAGAGAGAAAACATGACTATCTCTCATACTTCTCTCAAACATCATATTTAAACTGACCTCAAGTTATCGTTTTCTTGTATTGTCATTGCCATCTTCGACCTAAGTTAGGATTTTGATTCTTCAAGGTAAAGTTGTTTTCTTTACTTTCACAATTAGGGTTTCATCCATCTATAAGAATTTGTTAATTTTGAAAAAATGAATTTAGATTTTTGAGATTTGTGATGTTCTCTTTTGGGTTTGTTCTTTCAAAATAGTGAATTTGTAGTCTCATTAATCATGAAACAATTTCAATAATGTAGTTTCTTGAAAATTCACTTATTTAGTAGAATTTAGGAAAAAAATTATATTTTTAGAAGTGAAAAAGGGCGTTTTGTGCTACACTTGAATTTTTTACAGTAAAGATATAAATCTAAATTTATTTTAAATTTGTTATTTTTATAGGTGTGTTTGAATTGAAGGAATGCATTTATGCATTTCTTGAAAAAGAAGAACTTTGTTAACTTGAATTTGTATAAAGTTATGATTTTTATGGGATTGAAATTATTCTCGTTTGAATTATTTTAATATTCTTTATTTTTTACATGTAGATTATGCATCCATGGATAATTTCTACACCTAATGAGATGTGGATTGTTATGAGGTTTTGAAGGCATTGTCAAGTGTCCAAAAAAGGCAAAGTGACAGGTTGAACCTATCATTGGGAAGGAATTGGTGTCCTAGTTGATTCAAAGATAATTTATTTTAATTTTTTAATATAGTTAATTTGTTAAAATTTGTTGAACTTTTTTGTTATGTTTTGTTGAACTTTTATAGTGGTGATGAGATGAGATTCACATGTGAATTGGTTCTCTTGGATTTAAAGATTTTTTGTAGTGTGGTGGGAGCTAGAATTCATAGATATTGTTTTATTAGTATAAATGTTCTTTGTTTGCAATAACAGTTATTGATATAAATTAGCAATTTATTTCAGCAATTGTTGTAAGTTGCTAGAAATTTTATAGCAATTGCTGAAATATGCTACAACAAGTTGCTGAAAATTTTATAGTAATTGCTGAAATATGCTACAACAAGTACGTTAGTTGCTGAATATTTTACAACACTTGCTAAAATATGCTACAACAAGTACGTTTGTTGTTGAAAGTTTCACTACAACTGTTGAAATATGATGCAACAAGTATGTAATTATTCTAATTTTAGAATGTAATTTAAATTTTATAGTTATCAAATGCAATAAAATGGTAATTTAATATATACTTGACGATCAATTAAACGATCACAAATGTGACCAACGAAAACTGAGTTAAATAATTGTTAATTGATTGGATCAATCATATTTAATGATACATAGATTGATATTAGTCTAATTTAAGAGCGTAATTAAGATTTGATTACTATATTAATTGAATTTGCTACAACAAGTAAGTTAGTTGCTAGGAATTTCATAACAATTGTTGTAATATGCTACAACAAGTACGTTAGTTGCTTAATGTTTTACAACAATAGCTAAAATTTGCTACAACAAGTACGTTAGTTGTTGAACATTTCATAGCAATTGTTGCATTATGTTACAACAAGTACGTTAGTTATTGAACATTTCATTGCAATTGCTAACAATGTAATCAACTAAAATTGAGTTAAATAATCACTAATTGATTTAATCAATCATATTTAATGATAAATAGGGTGATATTAGTCTAATTTAAGCCTAAAAGTTATATTTTATAGTTATAAAATAAAATGAGATAATAATTTGAGATATACTATATTATTAATTAAACGGTTGCACGTGTAATCAACTAAAATTGAGTTAAATGATGATTAATTGATTGGATCAATCATATTTAATGATAAATAGGGTGATATTAGTATAATTTAAGAGTAAAATTTAGATTTTATAGTTATCAAATACAATGAGATAGTAATTTGAAATATACAAGATGATCAATTAAACAACAACAAATATAGTAAGCTAAAATTGAGTTAAATAACCGTTAATTGAATGAATCAATCATATTTAATGATAAATAAAGTATTATTAATAGAGTTTAAGAGTAAAATTTAGATTTGGTGTGATCTTAATTGAATTTGCTACAACAAGTAAGTTAGTTGTTAGGAATTTCATAACAATTGCTGAAATTTGCTACAATAAATACGTTAGTTGCTGAACATTTCATAGCAGTTGCTGAATTATGATAAAAACAAGTATGTTAGTTATTGAATATTTCATAGAAATTGCTTCAAATGTAATCAACTAAAATTGAGTTAAATGAACACTAATTGATTGAATCAATCATATTTAATGATAAATAGGGTGATATTAGTTTAATTTAAGCCTAAAATTTAGATTTTATGCATATCAAATATAATGAGATAGTAATTTGAGATATACTAGACGATCAATTAAATGATTGCAAATGTAATCAACTAAAGTTGAGTTAAATGACCTCTAATTAATTGGATCAATCATATTTAATGATAAATAGAGCAATATTAGTCTAATTTAAGAGTATAATTCAGATTTTATAGTTATCAAATATATTGAGATAGTAATTTAAGATATACTAGACGATCAATTTAACGGTTGCAAAAAAAATCAGATAAAATTGAGTTACATAATGATTAATTGATTAGATCAATCATATTTAATGATAAATAGGGTGATATTAGTCTAATTTAAGAGTAAAATTTATATTTTATAGTTATCAAATACAATGAGATAGTAATTTAAGATATACTAGATGATCAATTAAACGATTGCAAATGTAATCAACTAAAATTAAGTTTAAATGACTGTCAATGGATTGGATCAATCATATTTAATGATAAATATAGTAATATTAGTCTAGTTTAAGAGTGTAATTTAGATTTGATTGTGATCTTAATTGAATTTGCTACAACAAGTAAATTAGTTGCTAGTAATTTTATAACAATTGCTGAAATATACTACAACAAGTACGTTAGTTGCTAAATGATTCATAGCAATTGCTGAAATATGATACAACAAGTACGTTAGTTGTTGAACAATTCATAGCAATTGTTGCATTATGCTACAACAAATACGTTAGTTGTTGAATATTTCATAGCAATTGTTGCAAATGTAATCAACTAAAATTGAGTTAAACGATGACTAATTGATTGAATCAATCATATTTAGTGATAAATATGGTGATATTAATCTAATTTAAGCTTAAAGTTAAATTTTATTGTTATCAAATACAATGAGATAGTAATTTGAGATATACTAGACGATCAATTAAACGATTGCAAATGTAATCAATTATAATTTAGTTAAAGGACCACTAATTGATTGAATCAATCATATTTAATGATAACAAGGGTGATATTAGTCTAATTTATGAGTAAAATTTAGATTTGACAATGATATTAATTAAATTCGCTATAATAAATAAGTTAGTTGCTAGAATTTCACAACAATTGCTGAAATTTGCTACAACAAGTATGTAAGTTGTCAAGCATTTCATAACAGTTACTAATTATGCTACAACAAGTATTTTAGTTGTTGAACGTTTCATAGAAATTGCTGAATTATGTTACAGAAAGTATGTTGGTTGCTGAATATTTTATAGCAATTGTTGTAATCTGTTGAATCTCCTAGATCAGTATAACATGCATTATTTTTGAAAACTGAATAACAAGAACAATAATAAGATAAAACTTGTTCACAAATGATAACAACAACAACAAGATGTGTTCACAAATAACAAAAATAATAAGATCAAATGTGTTTTTATGGAGCATTTCGCTTAAAGCATGTAGTCCTTTTGTGTCCAACCTTTTGCATATATATGAAACATTTATTTTTTTGGTTGAAAATAATTCTATGACTCATTTTGTTCTTTTTAATGGTGTTCTTCCAATCTTGCCTAGCTCAATAAATGGAGGAGATATTTTTCTCTCTAAAATCTCAACCATTTTATATAGTTTTAGTAGTTGCCGCGATTGATGAAGCATTTGCTGAATAAATTATTCAGCAACTGCTACATAGTTTTCAGTAGTTGCTGCATCTGTTTCACCACCTCCTGCAGTTGCTGAAACATATATTGCAAAGGCAGGACCAACAATATAAAATTCAAACTCAGATGATTAATGCACACCAGGCTACATACTTTATTTATTAAAATGATCGAAAATCACTTTTAAGAATTTTTCAATGCTACACTAACAAAATTTAGTCTAAAATTGAGATTTTTTTTTCTCTCAAGCTCTTCGCAGAAGAAATTCAAAACAATAGAAACAACACCACCACCAAGAACAGAAAAACTAAACAGAGGAGGGGAAGAGGAGAAGAAGAAGAGTGAAGAAGAAGAAAACATCAGGAGAAATTGTTAGGAGAGAAAGAAGAAAAAAGTTTTATTTCTCCCTTTTTAAGAATTAGGATTTTAATTAAAATTTGGGTTAAAGTGTAAAAAGTAAAACTTGAGGACTTATTTAAAAGAAAGTAAATTGTTGTTAAATTCTAATTATAAACTTTTCACCTACACCTAATATTTAATACTTGAGTTACTCTTTTTACATTTCAACTCTCTTTTGTCAGCCTTAATTAATTCACTCGTTACTAGTTACTATAATATAAGGATGTAGTCTAAGCATGAGTCGTAAGTTAAGGGATGAATTTAGCCCAAAAACTCCACCTTAAACACCAACAGGTATGCACAAGACATGCTTATTGGCAAATACAAGTGTTCAAATATCCATTTTTTATTAATCTAAACTGAAGTGTTAAAACTTACAAAATTTGGTAAATTTAAGGGGCTTATATTAAAGGTTTACCAATTGTATGTCATTAGTTTAGTATTAAATGATCACACATCACTAAACAGGTTTTCTTATAGTGATTTTGTGTCTTTGAAATTTCAATAGCTATCAACCCATCACAATTATATGGTTTGCCGACAGCGATGTCTTTTTATGTTGATAGGCGGGTTAAGTTGAATTTGAACGGATTAAAAATTAATTAAATTAATTGTCTTGTAATATTTTTGGAATAAACATAATTTTATGGATAAATAGTATGTATATAATTCAATTTCTTCCTTAATTCCTTTTTTGAATTTTCTTCATGATTCGAGGGTTGTTAGCAGCGTATTTCTTAAATTTAGTTTGATTTGGACTTCCCTGCTATGTATTAGATAGCTAGGATCATTGATTGTGTTTGATGTCTTTATCTCTTTATGAATATCTCATGAATTTATGAGATTTTGAAATGCTATGTATTGGTCTTTTTACGAATACCTAAGAATTCATTCAGATAAAAATTGATGGATAAAAATGATTCTAAAATTCTAACTCATTTTTATTTTCTAAAGTTGAGATGTTTTAAATCTTTAACTGACTTAATTGAAACTAATTTAAATAACAAAATTGTTTTACTTATACTACAAACTCAAAAATATTTTTCACTATATTATTTTTGTTAACATTCTTCAGAAAATAATAATAAAAATCAAAATAAATAACACTTAGTTCATTTAATGTAGTATTTGATGAATTAATGTATGACCACAATGTTGAAATAAAGATTCTTGATAGGGAGCGCTTTCTTCGAATGGGTCTACGAGCTACACGACACAATTTCAAATGAATTGAATTTTAATGTGGATATCGAACAATAGATAAGAAACCTAAAAACAAAAAGGAATAATATGAATATAGGACATAGGAAAACGACATGTAACTAAAAATCTAGATATAATATAAAGGAGGAACATAGATAAGGTGATGTGGCACTTCTCTATGACCTTCATTTATATTTATCTTTTTTCTTATTTTTTTTATTTTTTTTCCTTCATTTGTTTTCTAATTTACTTACTAATTGAAGTTTAAAAGCCTTGTATATCAACTATTCATTTATAGAGGCTGCTAACGTACTTGCAATTATACCAGTTATACTATTGCTTCACCCCACGTAGCATCACAAGTTGTTGATATATTCATTGGCCTAAAGCAGTTTCATATTCATACCATATTCATTAACTTAACTAAGTAGCCAATTCATATATATATATATGTGTGTGTGTATATATATATATATATATATATACATATATATATATATATATATATATATCTTCTTATAACATTTCTTCTTTATGGTAATGAGAGGTGTTTCTCTTTTTCTTTTTTTTTATCTCCTTTCTTTCTCTCTCTTTTTGTAAACTTTAAGGTTTTGTGCTTTATTTTTGGTGTGTATTTATGTTATATTAGACTAACGAATATGAAGTTGTTTGATATTAAGAGGTAACAAAGAATTTATGTTACGAATATCATTGTTATTTATATTTTTGTAAGATTCTATTTTAGTTCTTATAATTTATGTTCTAATTCTTTTGAGGTTGTTAATTGACACATGAATTTATATTTTATATTTACAATTCATAATTGCTGACAATGAAGAAGTGAAATACCACCTTTAGAAGGCTAGAATTTGTATTTATTTTTTCTAGATCTTCTTATTTTTTTTGCTTTTATTTTTTTTAAATATTCATTGAAAAAAATTATTATTAAAATTTATAAAATATCATTATTGTTATTAAATTACAAAAAGGCATATAAAAATTGTAATATATTGAAATTACATAATTGAAGTAGTGTATATTGTGTGTTTTGTGACCAAAAGGTTAGAGGTCAGAAAATTGTATGAGTTTTTATGTTGTTTATATTGTCAGTGAAAAAATTATTCAGGGATATTATTGGAGGTTGATAAATCTATATCATGAGTTGTACATATATTAGTGTTATGCACTTTGTAAGTTGTAAGTTATAAAAAAAATCAATATTTTTAATAAATAGGATACCAAATATTCTTTGTAGTTTTGTATTTGTTGTAGTTTGTGCAAGTATGTCATGCAGTGACAAAAAGTTTAAATTATATATCTACATTCTTTTTTTTTTTTTTTTTGTCTAGGAGAAAAGTTATCTCACTAAAATAAATATGCACAACTGATACCATCTTTCATAGGCTAGAATATGTATTTATCTTTTTCTAGATCTTTTTTATTTTTTTCACTTATATTTCTTTTAAAATATTTGTTGAAAAAACTTATTATAAAAATTATAAAAATATCTTTATTGTTATTAAATTGCAAGCAGACATAGAAAAAATTGTAATGTATTGAAATCACATAATTGAAGGAGTGTATATTGTGTGTTTTGTGACCAAAAGGTTAGAGGTCAGAGAAATTGTACTAGTTTTTGTGTTATTTATATTGTCAGTGAAAATTTTTTCAAGGATGTTACTAGAGGTTGATAAATCTATCTCATGAGTTGTACATATATTAGTTTTATGCACTTTGTAAGTTGTAAGTTTTAAAAAAAATTCAACGTTTTTCATATATAGGATACCAAATACTCTTTGTAGTTTTGCATTTGTTATAGTTTGTGCAAGTATGTCATGTAGTGACAAAAAGTTTCTATTACATATCTACATTCCTTTTTTTATTTTCTTTGTTTAGGAAAAAAGTTATCTCACTAAAAAAAATATGCACAACTCACAATTTACGTATATATTATGGAGATTTCATGATCAGATATACACCATTCAAAGATTTATATGAGGGAAATTCTTTCATACTGTATATATAAAGTGCAATTTATTTTTAACTTCTACAAAAAAATATTTTTAATTATTTTAAAATTAAGATAATAGAAAAAGATCAACTTCAGACCTATTTCACAATCACGCGAAGCGTGGTAACTTTCACTCGTTTAAAGAAGAAAGAAAGAAATTATGAAGATGATACAGAAAGGGAGAGATGTTGTCATGACTCGAACCAGGGTCTGACCGTGCCGGGTATCTCAAGTCCACTGAGGATCGAAGACCGCCCCTATTACCCCAACCACCAAGCACCTTACATCTCATGTCGGATGAATTCCGAACATATAAAAGGATAAGAGAATATCAATTTAAAGACATTATCATAAGTCTATAACCAAAACCAAACACCAATAACCAAACAACCGACCAAGACCACCCATGTCCATAGTAGTCCAACAAAGCCTCTAATGAAAACCAAAGAATATCCAGTCGGGACATGCTCCCATCCATAGCCAAAACCAAGACCAAAAGAAATAGTAAATATTTAAGGAAATCTATAACATGAAATGGGGTCTTCCAAAGTATGAAAGCTCACCACTTCAGCCTGACTCAAAAGATGTCCCCGAATCACCTAGTCACTGAGCAAGAAGAGTGGAAGTATGATCGGTTCCTGTATCGCGTGGGGATACAACGTCCAAAGACGGTTAGCAGGGTAAACACTAGAATGTAACTCAGGAATAAAGATAAAGTAATTCCCTCAATACAAAACCCAATTCAGACCAATGCACATAACCATATGCAAATAAACATATATATATATACACACACACACCATGCTGGGATGGAAAACAAGGTTTAGTATATACTTTAAAAACTTAACCTGAATTGTGTAGCTTGACCGTCATAAAATCCACCCACGGGCTATATGGGTCCAGTGTTACACCCTGGATGGGCTCCAGTGTGTGTTAGCCACATGAATTGGAGATACCATACATGGCTGGGGATTCCCTTATACCCTTCACCCTCTATGATACGTATGTACATATGTGCACATGGGGGATTCCCTTGTATCCCACTAGCACTTGTTCATCAAGACCAATCCTCATGTCAACAAACACGAGTTTTCAGTGTTCGTCCTTCGGGATCACACCTTCATGATTAGCTATCACAATCCCCTTTATTGTCTAATTAAAACATTTAACACATAACCAAACCAACAATTTCAGGACTCAATTATTAAGGCATTATTAAGTGGTATGATCATACTGACTAATCTATCAAGAAATATCATTAATAAAACACTTAGGGGATTCCCAAGTACCAGCCGACTCCATTATTAAAATCACTTACGGGATTTCCATGTGCCCCACAAGGTTTTTATAAATCATTCACTTAGGGGATTTGTAATACCCCATACTTTTTTCTATCTAATTTCATCTCAAGAATGTATAGTATTATCTTCTAAATTGAATGATGGTTATTCCATGAGGAATTCTTAAGATTTTTCTTTTTTTCGTGTGGTAAATTCAATAATCTTTCCATCGAAATAATATTCTCCCAAATTTGATAACCGGGTCAGAAGTTATGACTATTTCAAGTTTCGATCGTAAAACAACGCCATATTAGTCAGTGGTATGCTGCGCCATGAGGGGAAATGACATTTGGAAAATTCCAGTAGGGGTCCACGATTATGGCGCGTCGCGCTAGGGCCCAAATTCAGAATTGTTCCTTTACAAGTGTCTCAGCGCGATTTCCCCCGCGTCGCGCCAAAGTTCTAGGTCACAAAGAAAGTGGCAGCTCGATGGCTCCGCATCACGCCATCCCTCAATTTCCCAATTGTCAAAATCCGGTGACACGGTGTGATAGCGCCGCATCGCGTCAAGGGTCCAATTTGGGAAATTTTCACTAAAATTAAATGACGCATCCAGGGTTAAAAAGGTAAACTTTCCACACCTGTTTAAGCCCTTTAACACGTGATTCATCCACTTTTCACCCAAAATATACTAGTTTCTCTTAAGAAATATCTAGGGTTTTCATAGAAGTTCCAATTTCAAGAAATTTTCAGCGTTAATCTTTATAAAATCATGAACTAAGGTATGCATAGTGTTCATTCATGGACTTCTTTCATCCATGAAGCCCAAGAATCCCTTTTCTAAATTCAAGTTTATGGATTTTCTTATGAATTTTATGATTGGGCTGCTCTTGTTCATGTGGATGATGAGAAATTGAATTCTACTCCATGTTGGGTGATAATTTCTATGTGGGTTACATTATTATAGATATAGATTCATGCAAACCTATGATTAAACCCTTGAATGATGAAATTAGAATTGAACCATGATGTTTTATTATTGTACAATGATGTTTACATGTACCATGCCTATAATATGTTTGATTAAATGCCTAGATGAAGGAAAAGTGACTAAACTAGCATGATACCATGAAATCACCATGTATGTACAAGTTATGCCTATCATATGTTTTGATGAAATGCTTCTATAAATGTATTATGGATTATGATGTTAGTTATATGTTCAAGTAACTTATGCTTGGTCAGTATCCTTCCATCGAGTCCTGGGGGTACTCGTACCCGAAATATTAACTTTGTGCCTAGAGCCATGTCATATTTTCACGATACTCTCAGTCAAGCTATGATCCTTAGAATTCAGACAGTCTTATGGCTCAGGAAATCTCCATGATCTCATGAACTCAGTCAGTTGTCAGATATCAGTAGTATTCCATCAGTCAACGGAATTTAGTAACTCAGCCCATGTTTAGTTCAGTAAATCATGTTCTTAGTCTATTTAGATGGGAGTAGTAATTAGCACCAAGTGAACCCAAGGATAGGAACACACACTATCAGATGAGGGTGTGATTCTTAGAAGTCATCCTTGCGTTCCAAAGCTATATAGCCAGCATAGGTTGAGTTTAGTATGTTCAGTTTTGTTTTGGGCATTCTATTACCCCACACAGATGTTATATCATTCAGATCATGTTTATTATTGAATCTTATGGACTTTCAGTTCATGTTTCCGTATTATAAAGTATTTTATATAGTATACAGGTACAAATATCAGTCATGGGTTAGCTTATGGTCCTTCGGGGTCATAAGCACCGTGTAGCATTCCGGGTACCACCAGATTTGGGGCATTACAGGATTCCATCACACCTCACAAGGTTTTTAAAACCATTCTTAACCATTTAACCATTTATACCATGCACTATTTTCAAGAGACAAGCCAATCCAGGTGAAAATGCATAAACCAAAATCAATTATACAAGTGAGTTGAGTTTATTACCAATTTTCATACCAAAACAATCAATTTGGGAATTTCATTGTACCCCTATTTACATCCACCATTCTCATGCACCTCAATGCATTTACCATCAATCAATTTAAGCACAATTGTTTCATAATATCATGGAAAAAACATTAAAACAATTTATATTAAAAAAAAACCCAACCCATAGTTCAAAACCCAACACCAATATCTCATGAAAAATACTTTAAATAACATTCTTTTACAAAATTGACAATGAGGGATGAGTAACATGCCTGAAATAACAAGATGTATGGATAGAAATCACTCTTGAAAGCCCTAATTGCTTAGCCTCTTCAAAACCTTAAGTGTTCTTGACATTGGAAATTTGAGAGTGTTTTGAGAAGTTATTTGATTTGTTAATGAGGGCTAATGATTCCCTAAAGGGGGTTATAAGACGTGGATTTCAGGTTGAGAAAAAGAGAAAATATCCAGAATGCCCTTAACGTAAAAACTTAAAAGGTCCCCTTTGGTTATGAGTCAATCATCGACTCGTAACCACACCTTACGACTCATCAGCATGAGTCATAACCAAGACAGTGACTAAGATTTGCATACACTGTCGACCTTACAACTCAACCAAACCATTCGTAATGAGACCTTACGACTCGTAGGGTCCAGTCATAGTCAACACAGAACCTAAATGGGTTAAACACTGGACATTCGACGATTTCATCCCACTACACATAAAAAGTCCTTATGAATCATAGTGATCCTCTCATAATTAGAGTAGTATCATGCCATAAACCTGTATGATTTGGTTATGAATCCTCCTAATGACTTATCACGAGTCTTTACGTCTCGTGTCCCCAAGTTGTACTTAGGACAGAAACTCAAACACCATTCACTGGACACCTTACGACTAGGGACACCTGACCCATCAAGACACCCTACGACTTGTGGGGGTTAAGTCGTAACCAAGATAGTGAGCTCAAAGCTCAAGAAATTTTCAAGGTCCAAAATCTGAGGTGTTCCGATATGGGGGCAATGAGATACTATATTAAACCTTTGTAGATTAAAAAAATAGAGATTAAATTTCATAATGCTCACACAATTATATTTTTTAATAAAAAAGTGATAGGGACCAGAAATACCCTTCAAGTAATGGAATTGGTTTGAAATTATCTTCCATTTACCTATTGAGTCAAAAATACTCCTCCATCTTCCTTTATGGCTCAAATATACCCTTATAAGTAACGGTCCTTTTGGAATCATAATTAAAAATTTTATATATTACATGTCATCTTTATATTGGTTGTAAATTAAATTAATTAAAATATTATTAGCTTATAACAAAATCTGAACCCAATTAAAACTATCCAACCCAAAACCCGAGAAAAATCCACCCCGACTAATTAAATAAAGGTGACTCAACTAAAATTATCAAAACAATAGCTGGATTGTTCATTGATTACTTTGCATCAAATGAAATTCCATTATGTGTATTTTGATATGCTTGATTTGTGGATTATTATTGGTGCACACAAATTTAATATGTAGTATACATCTTTGTCACAAAATTTTGATTGCCTCTTCTGAGACTGTAATTTTATTTTATTTTACTACTCTTTTGGCTTTGTTTATAACATCAAAATATTAACAAAAATGGCTTATTTCCAGTAATTATACTCAAGATGGATTTTTGTCTTGTTTTTATTACATCTATCACCTGAAGAAAAGAAATTATAGGGATGGGGAGTAGGGGGTTGTCTGGTTTAGATCAGATAGTTTTAGTTAGGTACGGATTTGATTATAAGGTAATAACATTTTAATTAATTTAATTTACAACCAATAGAAAATTGACACGTGATAAATAATTTTTTTAATTGAGATTTAAAAAAGAATTGTTAGTTCTAAGGGTATATTGAGCCATAAAGATGGATTGAGGGGTATAGTTAGTCCAATATGTATACGAAAAGTATTTTTGAACCAATTTCAATACTTGAAGAGTATTTTTGGCCCTTTTCGCATAAAAAATATAAAATTTTCCCCGGCTAAGACAACAATCATTACCATCGAAAAATTCACCTTTAATGGGATAAAATATTTTACTTTTAATTATTTTTAAGATTAAATACATAAAGTAACCATCAAAATTGTCCCTACTTTGCTAAAAGACACCTTAACTTTGCAGGCGACCTATTACCCCACAAAAGTTATATAGACCATTATAAATGGGCCATTTTGACAAATTTTATCTTCAATCTTGGTATGATGTTCTGCGCGTGGTGGTCACATGTTGCGACCCAAAAACAACGGTCATGATGACACTTATCGTGGCGAACCTTCAAAAGTAAGCCTATCACCCAAACTGATACACAAAGTGGGTAAAAGACAGAAATACCCCTAAGGTAAGGCTTCTACAACAATGCTGAGCCATATAAATAATTTTAATAATTGTGGAAAGAATATATCCAAAATGCCACACATTCCTAAAATCAAGTGTAAATAGTGTAAGAACTATTATACAATCTATGAGTCAAATATATTAAAAAATAACCACCAAGGAACAATGTTTGTATCCAAATACTAATAATGACATAACTAATACGGAAATATAGAGGTGAATTGCGGATGCATGAATGTCCAACCACTACCTTGAATAATTAGAAGACGCCTGAAATCAACCAGTCTGAGGCATACCTTAACCTGAATCTACACTGAAAGGATGAAGTGGGAATGCGTATGATTCACTTATACTCAGTAGGTATCATAGGCCAACTGAGAGAATTATAAAATAAAGCATACAAAATATGCACTAAGAGCACATCACCTACAGTAAAAAAATATCCCACAATGATAGCGTACACCGCTTGCACTAAAAGTTTTATAATATGTATATATAACACAATAACACACCAAATAGGAACACAAATATACACAATATCACATAAAGGTAGAACAATATAAGAACAAGTATAATCAAGAATATCAAGCACTAATAAACGAAGATAGAATGCTTATACATTACAAGTTAAGATATAGAACAAATAGATAGATGACAAGTCAATATGGAAATACAAGTACACCAAGAACACAATATGCAAATCCAATTTCTATGATGATGAAACATGAGGTCATTAAAAAACCTCTGGAATCATTTCACAATCTCCCTATACACCTACGGAGGCAAGCCTCCTGACGTGGGACCCATGGAGAGTTCGTGTAATGCCCCTGGTTTTTGGTTCTTGAAAATTTTTGAGTTTTGAGATCCCTGACTTAACTACGACTCTCTCTACGAGTTGTAGGGTGTCTTGATAAGTCATGTGACCCTAGTAATATGGTGTTTATAAAGTGGTGTTAAAGTTACTATCCTGGGTACGACCTGTGGGTATTGGTCGTAAAGACTCATAAAGAGTCATTGGGACAAGTCATAACCAAATCAACTAAGTTTCATGGAATGATTTTTCCCTAAGTATGAGTGGCTCACTAAGAGATGTAAGGATTTGTTATGAGTTGAGGGGTGTAAATAATAGGGTGTCCAGTGTATACCCCAATTGGGTTCTGTGTTGGTTACGATTGGGACCTACAAGTTGTAGGGTCCATTTACAGTTCTTGTGGCAAAGTCACAAGTTCATAAGTATAAGGTTTCTTGGTGGTAATGCCTTGGTTATGAATCATGGTGATTAATCGTAAGGAGTGGCGATGAGCCAAGGGTGGACCCGTAGTCAAAGGCGACACTTTTTTAACTTTTAAGTTAAGGGAATTCTGGTTATTTCCTCTCTTACCCAAATTAAAACCCACGTCTTATAACCCCTTTAGGGTATCATTAAAACTTAGACACTAATCCAAGTAACTTCTCAAATACTCCAAAAGCTCTCTAAGTTCCCATAAGTAAGCCAAGCTAGAGTTTCATCAAGTTGGTCACCTAAGGGCTCAAGGGTTGAATTCTCTCCAAATTTCTAGGTGTTTAAGGCATTTTAATCTTCCTTCATTGTTAATTTTGTAAAATTACGTGATTTAAAGTATTGTTCATGAAATATTTATCATGGTTTTGAAATAAAGGTTGTTGTTTTTGAATGTTTATGAATTGAACAATGTTTCTCATGGTTTATATATGATTTTCATGCTTTAATTATGGTTTTAAACTTATGGGTGATTGGGTATAGTGAATAGAGTTAGGAATTGTGAATTTTCAAAACTTGTGACTTTTGAAGTGGTTATGACCTTAACCCCATAATATGAAATTGGTTTATAATTATGAGAAATATTGGAATTTCTGAAATTGAACTAGTCTTGAATTGTTGTATGATATAAAAATGTATTTAAAACACTATGGTTTTATTTAATGAACAATGAAACTCGGTGTTCCCTCACCTTGTATTAATGAACAAAGAGAGTTTTTCTCCCCAAGTTAATGGAAATTGTTTTGGCATGATGTATTTACCTTGCAAGTGTAGTTGGTATGACGATACCAACAATGTATGCCTTAATGTGGAATATAGTTCAATGAATGGGAATGTGTGATACTTGTTTTAATTGGGCTCTAATGAGAGTTGTGTAGCTGTGTCGTGAAAGTGAAGGTCCAAGTGACCACTATAGGAAATCACGTTTACCGATGTGGGGGTCAAAGTGACCAGGGAGGTTCGATTCCCCCTCATTATTATTTCATGATTAGGGAGGTTCTAGTCCCCTGTAAATTATTACATGATCGGGTGCTTAAGTCACCTTAGTATATGTTGGGAGGTTTGATTCTCCCAAGTGCATATATATGAGATTATTCTTCAGTTCATGCGGCTAAATACATTAGGGCCCGATCAAGAGGTGAGAGCTGGGGCCTATAAAGCCCGTGGGTACTATTATATGACGATTGAGCTACACAATCCAGATTAAAGTTTAAAGTGCATGTTAAACCTTGTTCCCTATCTCGATATGTGAAGTATACATATATATGCATTTGATTATGTGCATTGGTTTTGAATGATTTTAAACTGTCGATCATGACTTATGTTATCCTAATCCCTAAGTTACATGCTAGAATGGACCCGGCTAACCATTTTTAGATGTTGTATCCCCATGCAATTAGGAATTGGTCAAACTTCTACTCCTCCTACTCAGTGACTAGGATTCAGGATCAACTCGTGAGTTGACATTGAAGTGGTGAGCTTCCATACAATGGAAGTATACATTTCATCTTTTATTGCTTTACTTATCGGACTGTTTAGACTTATTTTGGCTTATAGTTAGGGATATGTCCAATACTTTATTGATATTTAATTTTGGTTCTTGTTAGAAGGCTCTTTTTGGACTATTGTGTTTATTGGGCGGTGTCGATCAGTCATTTTGTCAGTCGTCGGTGGTTGGTCATGGACATGCATTGAAATTTTTTTAAGCTATTACATGATATATTATTATATGTTTGTAATTCATTTGACTTTAGGGTGTGTTGTGTTTGGGTTGGTTAGGTGCATGGGCTAATCTCCAGTCTATGTGGTACTTGAGATACTCGTCATGGCCTGGCCCTAGTTCGGGTCGTGACAAATATGGTATTAGAGCCTAGATTTAGTGTCATTGGGTGTCTAACAAAGCCATATCCAGTAGAGTCTTGTTTATAGGTGTGTAGAATGCCACACTTATAAGGGAGAAACTATGAGGGATTTAGGAATATTTTTCTTTTTTGTTGTTTTATTTTTAAGCTATAGTGTCTAAGGTCTTGGATCTCTCTAATCCCCATTTGTTCACCTTTCAGATGACCCCTCCAAGAAGATCTAATAATCATGGAAACTCTTTTATCCAATCTAAGTACAATGTTGATGGAGCTCATCCTACTCCTGGAGTTTAGACCTGTTCTAGGTTCACTGCTTCTGATTGCCCTGATAGAGCTCCACCAGTTCCCTCTATTCCTACCCAGGCACCTCAAGTTTTGTGTCTAATGATGAGTTTTACAAGTCGATTAACTTGCTTACCCAGTTGGTGGCATCTTAGGTAGAGCTGGATATATCTGTTGCTCTATCCTCAGAGGCCACTAAAGTTGGCCAGTTTATGAGATTGAGTCCTTCTATTTTCACTGTCTCTAAAGTTGAGAAATATTCTCAATATTTTATTAATGAGATGGAAAAGATCTCTCATATGATGCATGCCACTGATGTAGAAGCATGGAGTTCACCGCCTACCAATTGAAAGATGTGGCATATCAGTGGTACGAGGAATGGGACCATCCTAGGGGAAATAATGTTGAGTCCAATTTATGGGATGATTTCTCTAGTGCTTTTCTGGACCAATTCTTTCCTCATGAGTTGAGGAAGATAAAGGCAGAAGATTTTGTTAACTTAAAGAAAGGAAAGATATCAGTCTAGGAGTATGCCTTGAAGTTTCGTCAGTTATCTCCGTATGATCCGGAGTTGGTGACTAGCATAAGGGCTAGGATGAGAAAGTTTTCTTCTGGGTTGTCCCGAGACTTGATTCTAGAAAGTAAGGTTGCCTTGTTAAACAAGGATATAGATAATTATCAGCTTGTGGTTTATATGCAGCAAGTCAAAGAAGAGAAGAAGAAGCAAGTTGAATTTGGGGAAAGGTAGAGTAAGAAGTTTTGCTACTCAGATTAGGGTGGAAGTCAGCAGAAAAGTAGTAGAGATGGAGGAAAATAGTCTAAGAAGTAGTGGGGAAATTCTTGTTCCTACTCTAAGTCTAGTGCTCCCTACTCGAAGCCGTCAGGTGATCGCCATTTGTAGAGTGCTGATGGTTTTAGGGCACAGGGTACCCAATCCCTAGCTATTGGGGCTCTGTCAGCTCCATCATATCCTCCTTGAAGATTTTGTGGTCAGATGCGCCGTGGGTTTTGTGAAGAAGGGAGGAACAAGTGCTTCAAATGTGGTTAAATTGGTCACATACAAAGAGATTGTCCTTCTAAGTTTGCTTCTGGGGAAAAAAGATTCATGTTGCTGTTGTATCAACATTTACAAAAAAGGGTGCTACATTTGCTTCTGGCTTTGGCACTGTTTGGAACTATCTCTATGCCCTCACTACTCGTCAGGAGTTCGAGGCATCCCCTAATATCGTTACTGGTATGTTTAAACTCTTTTCTTGTGATGTATATTTTTTGCCTTATTTGGGATCCACTCTTTCTTATCTGACCCTATTTGTGGCTATGCATTTTGGTTTTGGTCCTGAGTGTATTTTGGACCCTTTTTCTATTTCCACCCTGTAAGAGACTCTGTGGTTGCTAAAGGAGTCTATAGGGGTTGTATGGTGTTTGTTGGTGGTAGAGAAACTCTATTAGATATGATAGAGTTAGACATGGTGGATTTTAAAGTCATATATGGAATGGATAGGTTGCATTCCTGATATGCTTCCTTAGATTGTCGGACCTGTAAGATTATCTTCAATTTCCCTAATGAAACAGTTATATAATGAAAGGTAGTTCCCTAGTACCTAAGGGAAAGTTCATATCATATATAAGAGTCAAGAAATTAATTTCTAAGTGGAATCTCTATTATTTGGTTTGGGTTAAAGATTCTACCTCAGAGAGTCCTTCCTTACATTCCGTCCCCATGGTAAATGAGTTTCCTGAAATCTTCCCTAATGATATTCCTGGTGTGCCTCCTGATAGGGAGATTGATCTCATTCCGGACACTCGTCATATCTCTATCCCTTCATATAGGATGGCTCCAGCTAAATTGAAGGAACTCAAGAAGAAGTTAATGTATCTTCTAGACAAGGGTTTTATCCATCCTAGTATGTCCCTTTGGGGTGCACCTATTTTATTTGTACATAAGAAGGATGTTTCGCTTCGAATGTGTATTGAATTTTGGCAATTGATAAGGTGACCATAAAGAATAAGTATCCATTTTTGAGGATTGATAATCTCTTTGATCAGATTTTGGGTGTTAAATTTTTCTCCAAGATTAATCTTTATTTCGGGCACCATCAGTTGAAAATTAGGGAGACATATATCCCTAATATTTTCTTATGAACCTGGTATGGGCATTTTGAGTTTTTGGTGATGTCCTTTAGTTTGAAAAATGCCATGGATGCATTTATAGATCTTATGAATTGGGTTTTTTGTCAGTTCCTGGATTTTTTCATAATTGTCTTTAGTCAATGATATTCTAGTTTATTCAAAGAGTGATGCAGATCATGCTGATCAGCTCCGCCTTATGTTGAAGACCCAAAAGGATCAATATTTGTATGCTAAGTTCACTAAGTGTGAGTTCTATTGAATGTTGTGACTTATCTGGGTCATGTTGTTTCTAGTGAGGGGATCTTGGTGGATCCACAAAAGGTTGTGGTGGTTAAGAAGTGGCTTAGACCCATGACTCCAACTAATATTCAGAGCTTCTTGGGTTTAGCCAGTTATTATAGAAGGTTTGTGGAGAGTTTCTCTTCTATTCCTACCCCTTTAACCTTGTTGATGTAGAAGAAGGAAAATTTCTTGTGGTAGGATGCTAATGAAGGCAGTTTCAAAAATTTAAAGGATAAGTTGACTTCGGCTTCAGTCTTGACCATGCCCGAGGGTACATATTATTTTGTGGTCTTTTGTGATGCATCCCAGGTGGGATTTGGTTGTGTGTTAATGCAACGTGAAAAGGTGGTTTCTTATGATTCTAGGCAATTGAAAGTTCATAAGAAGAATTATCTGACTTATTACTTAGAGTTATTAGCTGTGGTGATTGAATTAAAGATCTGGCGGTGATAACGCTTAAATTACAACTCTCTTACGAGAGAGTAAATGGTCGTTGTCAAATATATAACCCAACTAGGTTGGGGTCGAATCCCACAGGAAATATGGTGCTAATTAAGTTGTATGCATATTATTTGACCTTTAATCGTTCGTTTTCGTAAAACAAATAGGGGGCTTTGATTCAGTTCACAAATTAATGGTTTCAGTTTAACAAGATGAAATATGTGTAGTAGTATTCAAATTCAGAGAAATAGCAAGCTAGGGTTATGTCCACTTTGTAGTTTTCAATACTTACTAACTATGGGCTTTATGAATTCATACATGTATCATGTTTACAGAGAAACGTATTGTATTTAATAACATAATCCAAGTGTTTCTCAACCATCAAGGACTAATTTACTTTAGTTCTCTCGAATCAAAAGCATTTACCAAAAACAATACGAAATCTCCAAGTAGTTAATCCTGCTAAGGCATTAACATATGAAATAGGGATTGGAAATCCTATTTTCTTGTCATTACTCTCTTTTTCGAACAACAACCTTTCTCTCGAACAAGTTGTGTTTTAAGGCATATCCTTTATGTTTGCAACCACGAGAATTCAAAATAAATGAAGAGAGTATGATGTAAACAAATTAATGCATAATGAATTCAAAATCCAAAGTGATAGATTCTATGCTACAAGGTTTCCATAACCCTAACTAATAAACTTAGCTACTCATGAATAAAACGAAAAGCATCATAAATATATTCATCATACCAAAAACTAGAAGATGATCTTGGTGTGCGAATACTGAGAGCAAGAGAGAAAAAATGGTTTTCTCTCTCTCCCAAGCTAAGCCGCTATTCTCCTCTCTCTGAATAATACAGAATAATTGAATAATGAATAAAAATTCAGCATTAAGCCTTTTAATAATCTTTTCTCTCATAATTGCCTTCTAAGTCCCTGAACTAATTATAAATGACAAATTAGTCTTGGACATAGTTTCTAGGCGCCATATTTGGTCCAGATTGCTACTCTCTCTTGTGTCATATGTCATCCGTATTCCATAGTCCCATAATGTCTTCATCTACCTCATTAATACCTGAAATCATGCTAATCACATCGGTTAGCTCAATTACATAGAAGTAGAGTAAAACATAAGAAACTAGGCACTTTGTTCTCTAAACATAGCTAAAATATGGATAAATTATGGTGCTTAGGCGTATAAATACACCCAAGATCAGGCGACATTATTTTTATGGAGTTAATGTTGATATTTATTCTAATTATAAGAGCCTATAGTATGTGTACACTTAAAAAGAGATAAATCTAAGGCAGAGGAGGTGGCTGGAGCTGCTCAAGGATTATGACATGAGTCTTCACTACCATCCAGGTATAGCTAACGTGGTTGCTAATTCCCTTAGCAGGTTATCTATGGGAAGCTTATCTCATGTGGATGATGAGAAGAAGGAATTGGCAAAGTATATTCACCATTTAGCTAATCTCGGAGTTCATCTCTTGGATTCTAATAATGGTGGCATGATTGTTCAAGAGGTTGTAAAGTCATCTCTTGGTGATAAAGTGAAAAATAAGCAAGTGTTGGATCCTATCTTGATGAAAATCAAGGCTGAAGTAGGTAGGCAGAAAGTAATGGTCTTCGAGTTTGATGGGGATGGTATCTTGAGATACTAAGAGAGGTTATGTGTTCCTGACATTAATAGTTTGCAAGGTAGGATTTTGGTCGAGGCCCATGATTGTTGTATATGGTCCTTCCTGGTTTAACGAAGATGTTATCATGACGTTAAGGATATTTATTAGTGGAATAATATGAAGCGAGATGTGGTCAATTTTATGGCTAAGTGCATGGTATGTCAGCAAGTAAAAGTAGAGCACTTGAGCCTAGTGGGTTGTCTAAAGAGATTGAGGTTCCAGTGTGGAAATAGGAGATAATTAATATGGTTTTTGTTGTTGGTCTACCATGGTCTCTCCAGTAGTTTGATTCAATTTGGGTCATCGTGGATAGGATGACTAAGTCTGCTCACTTCTTGCTAGTGAGGACCAATTTTTCTTCTAAAGATTATGCTAAGTTATTCATTGAGGAGATCATAAAGTTGTATGGTACTCAGTTTACATTATATCTATTGGGGTACTCAGTTCACATCTCACTATTGGAGGTCACTTCAGAGAGGCTTAGGAACTACGGTGACCCTTAGAACCTTTTTCAACCCATAGGTGGATGGGAGAGCAAAAAAGATGATGCAGGTTTTGAAAGATATGCTTCGGGCTTATATAATTAACTATGGTGGTAGTTTGGTTGGCCACTTTCCACTCATAGAGTTTACTAACAACAACAATTATCACTCTAGCATCAGTATGGCTCTTTTTGAGGCCTTGTTTAATAGGAGATATATATCCCTCATCGGGTGGTTTATAGCTAGTGAGGCTAAGATGTTTGTCCTGAAGTTGGTTCACCAGGTGGTGGAAAAGGTGAAGGTGATTTGGGAGGAGCTTAAGACCACCCAAAGTTGCCAAAGTCCAATGTGGACATGAGACAAAGAGAATTAGAATTTAAGGTGGGAGATTGGGTTTTCCTAAAAGTGTCCCCATGAAGGGAGTAAACCAGTTTGGGAAGAAAGGTAAGCTTAGCCCTCATTATGTCGGTTCGTACTTGGTTTTGAAGAAGGTTGGTAATATTTCTTATGAATTGGAGTTACCTTATGATTTGGACTACGTTCACCCTGTGTTTCATATGTCGATGTTGAGAAAGTGTGTGGGTGATCCTTCAATGATTATTCTTTTGGAAAGGTGGGTATTTTGGATTTTTTGTCTTATGAGGAAGTTCCGATGGAAATTTTAGATCGTTAAGTCCATCGATTATGGAATAATGAAATGGCTTCAGTAAAGGTTCTTTGGCAGAACTAAATGGTTGAGGAAGCTACATGGAAAGCCGAAGAAGACATAAAGTCCAAGTACCCGTTCTTATTGCCTGATTTAGATGATCGTGCTTAAGGTATGTGTAATTTCTTACTATTTTCTTTTCTTTTGTTGTTAAAGGAAGATTGTAAATTCCTTGGTATCTTTGTTTTCTATCTTAAAGGTAAGAGTAGTGACGTTTGGGGTCTAATCATGCTAATAAATGCCTCATCCTGTCATTCGAGGACAAATGATACTAAGAGGGAAGGGGTATGTAACACCTTGGGTTTTTGGTCCTTGAATTTTTTCTAAGTTTTGAGCCCCCTGCCTTGACTATGACTCTCTCTATGAGCCATTGGGTGTCTTGACGGGTCAAGTAACCCTAGCTATAAGGTATTCAGAAAGTGGTGTTGAAGTTACTATCAAAGCTATGACATGAGGGTATTGGTCATGAAGACTCATGACGAGTTGTTGGCGAAAGTCGTTACTAAATCAAATAAGTTTGTGGAATGTTTCTGCTCTGAGTACGAGTGGCTCACTAAGAGCCGTAACGATTTGTTATGAGTCATGGGGTGTAAATCATAGGGTGTCCAGTTTGTACCCCAAATAGGTTCTGTGTTGATTACTATTGGGACCTATGAGTCGTAGAGTCCCATTACGATTCTTGTGGTTGAGTCGTAAGGTCAGCAGTAAAGGGTGCCTTGGTGGTAATGCCCCAAGTTTTTGGTCCTTGAATTTTCTTTTGAGTTTTGAGATCCCTGACTTGACTATGAATCTACCTATGAGTTGTAGGTTGTATTTACGAGTCAAGTGACCCTAGTCATAAGTCTTTGAAAAAGTGGTATTGAAGTTACTGTCCTGTGTACGACTTGAGGGTATTGCCCTTAAAGACTCATAAAGAGTCGTTTGGAAGTCATAACCAAATAAAGTAAGTTTATGGCATGATTTTTCTATGAATGTGAGTGGCTCAGTAAGAGCTGTAAGGATTTTTTACGAGCCATGGGGTGTCAATCATAGGGTGTCCAGTGTATACCCTAAATAGGTTCTATGTTGGTTATAATTGGGTTCATTTATGATTCTTGTGGCTAAGTCACAAGGTAAGAAGTATAGGGTGGCTTGGTGGTAGTTACGACTCGTAGTGACGAGTCATAAGGAGTGGCGATGAGTCGGGGTCTACCCGTAGTCAAAGGCGGCACTTTTTTAACTTTAAAGTTAAGGGCATTCTGGACATTTCCCCTCTTACCCAAATTATAACTCATGTCTTATAACCCCTTTAGGGTGTCACTAATACTTAGACACTAATCCAATTTACTTCTCAAACACTCCAAAGGCTCTCTAAGTTCCCTTAAGTAAGCCAAGATAGGGTTTCATCAAGTTGGTCACCTAAGAGCTCAAGGGTCGAATTCTCTCCAAATTTCTAGGTGTTTAAGGCATGTTACTATTTACTCATTGTTAATTTTGTAAAAGCACGTGATTTAAAGTATTATTCATGAGATATTTATGATGGTTTAGAAACAAAGGTTGGAGTTTTTGAATATTTATGAATTGAATAATGTTTCTCATGCTTTATATATGATTTTTATGTTTTAATTATGGTTTTGCACTTGTGGGTTCTTGGGTATGGTCAATGAACAAGGGAATTGTGAATTTCCCAAGCTTTTGACTTTTGAAGTGGTTATGACACCAACTCCATAATGTGAAATTGGTTTTTAATTATGAGAAATGTGGGAATTATTGAAATTGAATTAGTCTTGAACTATTGTAGGATATAAAGAGGTATTAGAAACACAATGGTCTGATTTAATGAACAAAGGGAGTCGGTGTTCCCTCACCTTGTATTAATGAAGAAAGGGAGTTGTTCTCCCTAAGTTAATGGAAATTGTTTTGGCATTATGTATTACCTTGCATGTGTAGTTGATATGACACTACCAACAATGTATGACTTAATTTGGAATATGGTTCAATGAATGGGAATGTGTGATACTTGTTTTAATTGGAATCTAATGAGGGTTGTGTAGCTGAGTTGTGAAAGTGGAGGTCCAAGTGACTAAAACTAGAAATCACATTTGCCAACATAGGGGTCAAAGTGACTAGAGAGGTTTGAGTCCCCCTCATTATTATTTCATGATTAGGGAGGTTTGAGTCCCCTGTAAATCATTACATGATCGGTACTTAAGTCACCTTTGTATATGTTGCGATGTTTGAGTCTCCCAAGTACATATAAATGAGATTATTCTTCGGTTCATGTGGCTACACACACTGGGGCCCTATAAGGGGGTGAGATCTGGGGACCATAAAGCCCGTGGGTACTATTATATGACGGTTGAGCTATACAATCCTAGCTAATGTTTTAAGTGCATGTTAAACCTTGTTGCCTATCCCAGCATGTGAATTATATTGATGACGTCCGAACAACACCTTCTATCAGATGATTATATGGTCACTATCAAAATATAGTAACCCAACAAAGGTTGGGGTCAAATCCCATGGGAATATGTGGAATCGTGGATTTCAGAGGTTTTAATCAACGAACAAAAACTAAAAAAGAAAATAGGGGGATGGGGATAGCAAAATCGATCAAAGAGCAAATGCTAACTTTAGTTGTGATCAGTATTGGTGAACATTAGGATTGTGTTCCCCCTGGACTCTTTATTCCGTAGGCTTATCGTGTTATGTTGAACCAATCTGATACCTTGCATGCAGAACGATAAGTTGTGTACCATCTACAGTCTTTTGGATGAGTAGACAGATTTCACCCTTTACCTTTTGAGTTTCAGGATGTCGCATTACTAACCCTTATCTTTGTCCGTGCTAACTATTACCTTTTGAGTTTCTAGTTATTATATGAAATATAACCATCTTACATATATAATACCTAGTAGAGTGGATCAATGCCTAAACTCCAAATTACTATTGTCATTATCTTTTTCTACTCACTACTTCTCTTTTGGAATAAGTAGCAATAATCTAGGCGGGATATTAACGTTGGCCACCACTAAGAAATATATTATAGTGAATATAATACAATGCATGCCATGGGTATCGATTCAATTCAACCTTCACACTTCCCCTACTTCGTCAATCAGCTAGGGTTTCCATAACCCAAGCTATGGCTTTACCCGCTCATGATTGTGAATAAATCATTACCATTCATGATTGGAAACATAGATGAAATCACAATGATAAGAAGTGTAAAAACCCACAACCGTAATTGAATTAATCAACTGAAGGTAATACAAGAGATTCCCAAGATCAAAATTGAATCTTGGAATCAAAATATGTTTGTGAACATCAAAATGCGTAAATCCTACTAAAAAAACACATAAAGGGTATTTATAGTACACGAGGAAAACCTAAAACCAAAGCCCAAACGAAATAGGAGAAAATTAAGTCGGTGGCCACATGTGGTGTGTACCTATGCTCAGACCCCGGGCATAGGTAGTACCTGTGATCTTGACCCTGGCCGCAGGTAGCGGATGAAAAATTTCTGCATGTTTAGCTCTCGGAATTTTGGACTTCTGGAACTTGATATGCCTAACTGTGGTTCGTAAGTCCTTCTTGCATTCCGTAGGTTGACTTAGTAGGTGCCGGGAGTAATATTTTCAGCTCTTCTTAAATTCTCGAACATGCTTTGATCACGATCAAGCCAAAAAGTGTCCCAAACATCCATAATAGCTCCAAAAATTAGCCAAAACACCTTATTCACCTTTTTCACAAACTTAGCATCCAAAACATTATTTCCTGCAAAACATACCAAAAACGCATCATATCCAACTAAATAACCTTAGAAACCTACATATTTTCCTCATTTTAAGTGTCCAAAGTGCTATATTTCTGTAGAACATCAACACCCTCAACTTAGAATGTTTGCATATCCTCAAGCAATAAAACACAACCAAAATAAAAACGACTCCTAACTAGGAGAATCTAAGCTATTCAAGGTAGTTAGTCAATACTTTAAACTCAAAACACACCTCCTCCAATCTTATTTTTTCAACACCAAATGTGTATTTACATGAAGCAAAACCATGAGACCCAATAGGATCAAGGTATGACAATTACATTAGCAACAGACAACCACTCATTTGTACAAGTTACACTATTTGAAACAAGCAAATAGTTAGCAATATTACTCAAGTTCCCTCACAACAAGGATGTCCCACTCACTCATATAAAATAATGCATGTAAATGTAGGGACGGTCAAGAGACACTCACACTTACAAAAGAAGTTCCAGTCAATGCATGTCAAATACCATAGGCTTGCCCTTATTTTCTTTACCTTAGAATTTCCATTGTCAAGTTAGGATCTCTATCGGATATTTCTTGGATTGTAATGTAGGCTTAGGGGTAGGTATGTTACATATGTACATTTCAAGTGACTAATCCTCTTTGGAACTACACTAACCTTGGGGTCTCCCTTACTAGCCAATTTCCTTTTTATTCCACCTTTATTTCTCCCTTTTTATTCTATTGCACCTTTATGTTGGGTGTGGTATTTTATTATTTATTTTTCACTTTTTCACAAAAATATAACAAAAAATTATCCTAGACATGCCAGTTCTACAACCATACCGCGACCGACAGGGAAAGATGCACGGCAACAAAAACTCGCGGTGGCAAGGTATGCCTACCCCCAACTAAAAACTGCGCACTGTCCTCAATGTGCTAAAAATAAAATAAAATGAAAAGAAGTGATACCATACCTGGGACATACTAGGATTCCATGTAACTTGGGGTTCATCCTAAGAAGCACTTGATTTACTTTCACGGCAGTACTCAGTCCCCTTGGCT
Organism: Capsicum pubescens; assembly: GCA_030864215.1. Taxonomy (NCBI): domain Eukaryota; kingdom Viridiplantae; phylum Streptophyta; class Magnoliopsida; order Solanales; family Solanaceae; genus Capsicum; species Capsicum pubescens. Next base: position 218,887,040 of record CM061549.1, on the reverse strand, counting down.
ACTCAGACTTTTCCAAATTCTACCTTTTAGCACAAATTCTTACTTCTTCCAGGTTTCCCATGTAGTGTTTCACTCACTTCCCGTTCACTTTAAATGGGATATCACCATCACTCTTCATCTCAATAGTACTATATGGGAAAACCTTAACCATAGTGAATGGTCCAGTCCATCTTGATTTCAGCTTGCCAGGAAACATGCATAGTCTTAAATTATACAACGAGACCAAATCACCAGGTATGAATATCATCTTCTCGATCTTCTTGCCATGGTACAACCTTATTATTTCTTTGTATATGTCCAAGCTCTCATAAGCACGGAGTCAAAATTTATCCAACTCATTCACCTGTTTAGCCTCAAGTTTGTTGCATTATGACACTCAAAATTTAGCCTTTTTAACGCCCTTGGTGCCTTATGCTCAAGCTCAAATGGTAAGTAGAATGCTTTTCCATACACAAGATTATATGGAGAGGCACAAATGGGGATCTTATAGGCTGTCTGGTAGGCCCACAATGCATCATCCAACTTTTTAGACCAGTCAGTCTTATTGGTATTCACAGTTTTTGCCAATATAGAATTTATCTCCCTATTAGAGACTTCCACTTGCCCACTCGTCTGAGGATGGTAAGGTGTCTCCACTATATTCTTTACACCATTTATATCAAGCAGTGCTTTGAACAAGCAATGGCAGAAGTGTGACCCACCATCACTGATAATTGCTCGTGGAGTGCCAAATCGTGAAAAGATATTTCTATTTAAAAAGGCGGTGAAGCTTCTACCTTCGTTGTCTGGAAGTACAACTGCCTCAACCTATTTTAATACTCAGTCAACCGCTACCAGAATATATATCATGCCATAGGATCTCACAAATGGGCCCACAAAGTCAATCCCCCATACATCAAATAACTCCAATTCTAGAATAGGTGTTATGGGGAGTTCCTGGCACTGTGAAACATTGATTTGTCACTAAAACTGGTCACAGGATTTTACAAAATCATAAGCATCCTTGTAATTTGAAGACTGGTAAAACCCACATTGTAGAATTTTGTGGGTTGCTTGTGTGCCAATGTGGTGACCCCCAACCGGTGAAGAGTGACCAGCTTCCAGAATGCTTATCATCCGCACCTTTGAAATGCATCTCCAAATTGCACCATCAATGCATATCCTAAACAAATATAGCTTATCCCAAAAGAACTTTCTTACCTTGTGCATAAATGTCTGTCGCTACTGGAAGGATAGATCTTCTGGGACAAGATAACTTCCCAAATAGTTGGCAAAATCAACAAACCAAGGTATCAAATTTTAAGATGCTTCCATCACTCACTCATCATGAAAAACATTATCAATCTCAAGATTATCCCCTAGTTTCTATATGGTATCCTCCTTAAGATTGCATAAGTTGTCTGTAACTTGATTTTTTCCCTTTTTGGTCCTTGACTTTAAAATCAAACTCTTACAACAAAAGAATCTAACGAATCAATCTGGGTTTGGCGTCTTTCTTCGAACTCAAGTACCTCAAGGTTGCATGGTCAGTGTGCACTATAACCTTAGACCCAATCAGATAGGACCAAAACTTTTCAAAGGCAAAAACAACCGCAAGTAGCTCTTGCTATTTAACTGTGTAATTTTTTTATGTAGGGTTTAAAGCTTTGCTAGCATAGCAGATGGAATGTAGTATATTTTGTCTTCTTTGTCCTAGAACAGCTCCTAAGTCCACTTTTCTTGTATCACACATTACCTCAAAAGGTGTAGACTAGTCAGGAGACACAATGATAGGCGCTGAAATCACCCGCTCCTTTAGGCATTTGAAAGCCTTGAGACAAGAATCATCGAAGAGAAACTTCACCTCCTTTTCTAAGAGCTTTCATAGTGGACTGACAATTTTGGAGAAGTCCTTGATGAACCTCCTAAAAAATCCTACATGACACAAAAAATTTTCTATGCCTCTAACTAACACTGGCGGCGGTAACCTCTCAATTACCTCAATCTTTGCTTTGTCTACCTCAATACCATGTTTGGAGATCTTATGCCCTAGCATGATACCTTCTTTCACTATGAATTTTTATTTTTCCTAGTTTAGTGCCAAGTTGCACTTTTTATATCTCTACAGTGCATTGGCCAAATGGGCTAAACAGTCACTGAATGAGTCCCCAAACACTGAAAAGTAATCCATGAATACTTCAATAGTGTCTTACACCATGTTGGAGAATATGGATATCATACATCTCTGAAAAGTGGCAGGCACATTGCATAGTCCAAACGACATCCTTTTGTATGCAAAAGTCCCATCTGGGCAAGTAAAGGTAGCTTTTTCTTGGTCTTTGGGAGAAATCATGATTTGATTGTATCCCGAGTACTCATCAAGAAAATATTACCAACCCCTTCCTACTAGTCTGTCCAGCGTCTGATCCATGAACGACATAGGGAAGTGGTCAATTTGTGTCCACTTGTTCAGCTTTCTGTTGTCCATTCATGCTCTCTAATCGGTCACTGGCCTTATTGGTACTCATTCATTCTTCTCATTTGGAACCACTATGATTCCTCATTTCTTTGGAATGTATTAAAATGGGCTTACCCACTTGCTATCTGTAATGTGAAAAACTACCCCATCATCTAACCACTTAATTAATTATTTTTCACTACCTTTTGTATAAGAGGATTCAATCACCTCTGGTGCTCAATATTGAGAATGATGTTTGGCTTAAGCTATATCTTGTGTGTATATATATCTTGTGTAATCTCTACAATACATTTAATGGTCCACCCAATATCTCTCTCGAACCTTCATAATATCGATATCAATGCTTCCACCTTTGCTCCTGCCAAATCTGCCGCAATAATTACCGGTAAAGTATTGTTAGTCCCCAAGAATTTATACTGTAAATGAGGTGAGAAGGCCTTTAATTCTAATACAAATGGTTCTTCAATCGATGGTCTTGCCAAAGGTGTGGTTTTATTCTTCAAGTCAAGATCCAGCTTCTTAGGGGTATATTTGTAAGAATTTATGCCATGTAGTGCCTGAACCAACTCTTCATATTCATCTATCCCATCACTCTCAAATTTCATAATCATTGTTGTTAATACTTTCACCCCTAATCTTTTCTCAGTAGGCACATCCAATTCAACCACATCATCATCCATTGCATCAATCACTACTACTACTCTCATATCATCAGGCTGTTGAACTTTTATGCATATATTCAACACTGTTTTCTTATTATTCAATTTTAAAGTGATCTCCTCTTGGTTTATATCAATCAACACCCAACCAGTAGATAAGAAAGGTCTGCCCAAGATAATCGGAGAGTGGCATCCACCTCACAGTTTAAAATTATGAATATATTAGGTAAGTGAATGATACAACCTTCACTTTTACATTGTGCACAATACCCGCTGGCTCATTTACAGATGAATCATCTATGAACAATATTGAAAATATAGTCTTGAGTTTGCCTAACCCCAATACCTTATATATCACCAATGGCATTACATTTATTCCTGCTCCTGTATCGCATAGAGCCTGATTAATCTCATAAGTCCCATTAGAACATAGGATTTTTACTGCACCTGGTTATTCTTTCTTTTCTACTACATGTGCGTGAAAATTTGTGCTAAACTGCTGCACTATTTCTTGGAGCTCTCCTAATACTATGCTGTCATCTTCATCGATACCAAAATCATCATCACTACAAAGCTTCTCAAACTCATCATGAGGTGGCTCATCTGTAATAATATTTTCCTTCTTTGGCTCATTAGTAGCAGTAAAAAAGTGCTCATCGGGGGGGAATCACTCCTCGTGTTAATAGCCAAATAATGAACTAGCATTGGAGGATTCAAAAATTTGTCTCTAGGTAGTGCTCCTGACTGTCTCTCAGCTAAAGTAGTAGATATTTGCCCATACTGCTGCTCCAACTACTAGATAGTAGTTGCATATGACTCAACCTTTTTGGTCTAATCCTAAAACATCGGCCTTGAGTTCTTTAAGGAAAGTCTCTTGGCTCTTTTGACCATTCATTAGCTTGGCCAACATTTCTTCTATTCTCGATTCCACAACTCTTCTTCTAGGTGGAATGTATTTGTCTCTATCATCATAGTACCGCCTTGATTCCCTTGACCTTGTTCTAAAAAACCCACCAACTAATGATCCACATACTTTTTTTCCTCCTCTAACTTAGACTCATGCATCATAGAAGCTGCACCCTTTATCCCTACTGCATTAACCTTTGTAGAATTTATTATTGCAAATCATTTGGCTAACTCACCAATGTTTTTCCTTAATAGTTAAATCTCCTGAGCTACAACATCCTCAGCTATTCTCCAATCACCAAAAGCTCAAATGGAATAAATGTCAGATCCTCTCTCAACCTCTTGAGTTTGCCACCTTAGATTAGTTAATGAGATCTGATCCATAATACTCGAAGCCATCTCCCATCATAATCTCATGAATTTTCCTCCGGAGATAGTGTCTACCATTTTTCTAGAACTGATAGTCAGGTCTCTATACAATATCTCCAATAAGCTTGTCCCTAAATTCCAGTGGTTGGGCACTACGCTAAGCTTCTTCTTGAACCTAAACCATGCCTCATACATAGATTCTAATTGCAGCTGCCTAAGGTTATAGATCTTGTCCTTATGCTGCAATACCCTGGATGGAGGAAATAACTTGTTTATGAATTATCTGCATAACTCACTCCATGTAGTTATAGAACCTCTTGGAAGTTTCTCTAGCCATAAATATGTCTCTCCGGTAAGCAAGAAGGGAAACAACCTCTGTCTTAATACCTCCTAATCCACCCCAGGTATGGAATATGAAGTAAATATCCCCGTAAAATTCACCAGATGAATGTTAGCATCATCTGTAGGAAAGCTTGCAAACACTTCCTTCAAGTATAAGATTTGAATCATAACACTAGAAGTGTTGATCTTGACATCAGGGGGGGGGAAACAAAAGGAATGATAACTCCAGTCTCTACCGTCTCACTGTATCCCAGATCCTCTGCATCATCTATATATGGATGAACATACTAATATGGTGGGTTCATTTGAGGTCAGCCTTCTTTGACTCTATTGTGGTTTCCATCGAGTACTGCTCAGCAGTCGGCTGCCTATCTCTACTCAACTAAATCTACCTCCTGATCTATGTGTTAAGTTTCTTCTGCTACTCTCCTCTCATTTTTAGCTTAAGCTAAAATCTTCCTAGTTTTTTGATAAACAATGTCCTAAAATTCTTCAAGAGGAGGGGGAGGAAAATCATCACTTTTTAGCTCTGATATCCTGCTAGGTGTCTGTAGGGTCCTCTCTAGATTCAAATTTAGTCGGAGTAAGGGATTGCCTCTAATTTGTGAGCAAGGCGTACACCGACGTATGCCTAAGTATGAACAAAAAGAAAAACCCAAATCCTCTAATGACATCAATTCACAAATCAACACCGTACTCCTAGGCAATGGCGCCAAAATTTTTATAATGTCCAAACAACACCTCCTATCAGATAATGATATGGTCGCAATAAAAATATAGTAACCAAAAAAGATTGGGGTCGAATCCTAAGGGAATATGTGGAATCATGGATTTCAAATGTTGTAATCAATGGGCAAAAATTGGAAAACTAAATAGGGGATTTGGATGGCAAAATCAAACAAAGAGCAAATGTCAACTTTGGTTGTGATTAGTATTGGTGAACACTAGGATTATGTTCCCCCTGGCTTCTCAAATCTGTGGGATTATATGCTATGTTGAACTAACCCGATACCTTGCATGCAGAACCGATAAGTTGTGTTCCATCTATAGTCTTTTGGATGAGTAGAAATATTTCACCCTTTACCTTTTGAATTTCAAGATGTCGCATTACTAATCCTTATCTTGGTCCCAGTTAACTATTACCTTATGAGTCTTTAGTTATTAGATAAAATCTAACAATCTTACATAGATAATATGTAACACCCCGAATCAGGTACTCAGAATGCTACACGGTGCTCATGACCCCGAAGGACTACAAGCTAACCCATGATGATATTTGTACCTGTATACTGCATTATATACTATATAATGCGGAAACATGAACTGAAAGTCCATAAGGTTAAAAACTTTAACATAGGATCTAATAAATCATAACATATGGATTGGGTATGAAATACCTCAAACAACTGAAATAACTAACTAAACATGATAGTATGGAAAGCCTCTAACTGACTAAACGGTCTGAATAAGGAGTTGATGGGACATGTCACCAACTAAGTCCAACTAATAAATAAATTAATGAGATAATAAAAAAATGATCATGTCCTCGAAAGGTGAGGACTTAATTCTAGCTCTGACTCCTGAGACTGGAATCTATTGATGCTCTAGAGCTCGTGTCTCTGAACCTATGGTATAAGACACCATAGTGCAAATACGTCAGTACTTTGAATGTACTGGTATGCATGTGAGGTAGGCTGAATGCATTAGGTTCATATGCATTAACAATACTGGATAATTGACTAATATAAACATGAGAATACATGGATGCATACATAGTAACTATATATGAAATCATGATAATATGAGTTTAATGATAGCTAACATGACTAATGAATAATTTCTAATAACTGATAATATCTGTGATTGTATTTGATAGTCCTGAAGCTGATGGATCTAGTTGAGTTTCATACTGTATCTGAGTTGACTATACCTGACAGTCCTAAATTCTGTAGAACTATTTGAGTTCTATTATTGATATTGATTGACTGTATCTAACAATCCAGATTCTGTGTGTTAAACTGTGGGAAGTAGTCATCTAACCGACATGCCCCAAATGATGCATTATAGCTGAATTGGGGTCTAATCTATGCCATGATTGGAAGGGTGTCAATACCGCACCACTGGAAAGGACAAAATATGAGTGACCCTTGACTAGAAGGCTACTTTAATGAGGATGGTGCGAACCCTTAACTAGAAGGTTAAGACACATCATCTACCCTCAATTAGTAGGTATGATGTCTCAACCTATGCTGTCTATGTAGTTCTGGAATGCAAGGATTGATTCTAAGAATCACACCCTCTACTGGAATGTGAGTTCCCTTCCTTGGGTTCACTCGGTGCTAATTTCTACTCCCATATTAATAGACACTGAACATGATTAACTGATCTGAACATGGACTGAGTTTACTAAATTCCATTAACTGATGGAATACTATTGATATCTGACAACTGATTGAGTTTGTGAGATTACTGAGATTATTGAATTACTAAGCTTTCCTGAGTCACATGACTGACTGAGTTCTATGGATCATGGCTTGACTGAGGATATCGTGCAAACATGAGACTGACTCTAGGCATACAGCTAAATTATTGGGTACAAGCACCCCTAGGACAAGATGGAAAGAAACTTACAAAGCATGACTTTCTTGAATACATGAACAATATTGCAATCCATAATTCATTTATTGAGGCAATTCATCAAACATGTGATATGCATAAGATTGTAAATAAATGGGGATTTCATAAGATCACACTAGTTGGGAATTTTTTTCCTTCACATAGGCCTTTAATCAAACACATGGTAGGCATAGTAAATGTAGACAACATTAGATAATAAATAAACATCATGATTCAACTCTAACTTCATCATCCAAGGGTTTAATCATAGGTCCACATGAATCTACCTTTATACTAATCAATTCCACATAAAACTTATCGCCCAACATGTATTAGATTCAATTGGTCAATTTCAACATGAACAAAAGTAACCCAACATGAAATTCATAAATAAATCCATACAATTGAACTTTGAAAAGAGATTCTTAGGCTTCATGGACGAAACGAGTCCATGAATGAACGCTATGCATACCTGAGTTGAGTTTCTAAAAGTTCTTGAACTTGAAGTATTTGAATATCTTAGTTCTTGAAGAAGATTTAGATTTTGTTCTTAGGGATTAATCTTAGAGAGAAAACCATAATTTTGTTATTGTAGATGGATAATGAATTTTTGAGCTTTGGTCGGATATAACTAGGTATATAAATGGGTTTTAAAATACCAAAAATCCACTTTAGAAATGTCTTTAAAAATAACTGAACGGAACATGCGACGGTGGGTGCGACGGTCCGTCGCTGGATCAATTGTCCGTCGGACTGACCATCTCACTGGGACCAAAACTAAAACTTACTTCCTTGGTGTGACGGTGGGGTGTGACGGTCCATCACTGGGTCGATGTTCCGTCGGTTTTGATCATTGCTTGTAGGCAGAATAGGGCCTTACTTTTCCCTTGCGACAGCCTGAGCGATGGTCCATTGCTAGTCCGATGGTCCGTCAGCCTGGACCGTCGATCCAGGGAAGAAGGTAGTCACACTGACTTGCTGTGACGTTCATGGGCGATGGTCTGTCGTCCTCACCATCGCACCTGGGCTGTTTTACTGCCTTCTGTATTTCGGCCATAACTTTCTCTTTCGATGTTGAATTTTGATAAAATTGGTTTCGATGGAAAGCTTATTCAATTTTTCATGTGACAAAAAGTGAAAATCTAAAAAAATACCATGTGTACAAAAGTAGATTCATCTTTCAAAGAAAGTTTCTAATATTCTTGGGATGATTTCAAGCTAGGAAAAAGTATGGGGTATTACAATATCTCCCTCTTGAGAACATTCGTCCTCGAATGAGAATGAGTGAGGGGAAAGAATATAAACTGACCTACATACTAAACATGACTGGCTAGAACATGATTTCATGACTGACATAACTGATAACTGAATATATTAAACTGAACATGCATATCTGATGCATGTGTAACTGATTCATGAATGCATGACTGGGTGTTCTGATGAACTAAGTTTTTCACAATGAGAATGCATGCCTGATGCATAATTATATAACTGAGCTGATACATGAATGCATAACTGAATATGTAATGGTACTTGGTACCAAGTTTGTGATGAACACTGAACATGAAACTGAGTATTCTTAAGGAGAACGGTTACCTTGAGCTTGATCTTAGTTGGAACAGAAGAGGTGAGGATACTTGGTACGCATTTCTGCTTCTGCTTCCCAAGTATCTCCCTCGATGGAATGATTTCACCAAAGAACCTTAACTAGAGGGAATTCTTTGTTCCTCAATCTATGAGTCTGATAGTCTAGGATTTTGACCGGAATCTCTTCATAAGAGAGGTTGTTCTGAACATCTATGCTCTGAATAGGGACTACAACTGTTGGGTCACCTATGCACTTCTTGAGAAAGGAGACATGGAAGACTGGATGAACTGAAGCTAGATCTAAAGGAAATTTGAGCTCATAAGCTACCTTGCCAAAGCGACTGAGAATCTTGAAGGGACTGACATATCGGGGACTGAGCTTTCCCTTCTTGCCGAACCTCTTTACTCCCTCCAGGGGAGAGATATTAATATAGACATGATAACTAATGTCAAATTTGATATCCTTTCTATGAACATCTGTATAAGACTTCTGTCGTCTCTGACCAGCCCGGAGTCTTTCTATGATCAACTGGACTTTCTCTAAGGTGTCGAATACCAAGTCAGGCCCTATAACTAAGGCCTCACTAAATTTGAACCAACCAATTGGAGATCTACATCTCCTACTGTAGAGAGCTTTGAATGGAGCCATATGAATACTAGAATGATAGTTGTTGTTGTATGCAAATTCAATCAAAGGAAAGCAGTCATCCCAACTTACCTTGACATCAATTGCACACGCATGCAGCATATCTTCTAAAGTGTGAATGGTCCTTTCTACTTGACCATCTGTCTGAGGATGAAAAGCTGTATTGAGATAAACTTGGGTACCAAGACCTTTTTAGAACGACTTCCAGAAATGAGAGGTTAATTGAGTACCTCTGTCTAAGATAATAGATAACGGAACACCGTGCAATCTGACCAACTCTCTGATATAGAGTTTGCCATAATCCTCGGTTGAATAAGAGGTATGAACTGGAAGAAAATGAGCTGATTTGGTCATCCTATCTATAATGACCCAAACCGAATCATGTTGATGACGAGTTCGAGGCAAACCCATCACGAAGTCCATGTTCACTTCTTCCCACTTCCAAGTAGGACTACTAAACTCCTGTATAGACCCACTAGGCTTCTGATGCTCTATCTTAACTTGCTGACATATAGAGCACTTAGCCACAAACTCTACAACATCTCTCTTTATCCCACTCCACAAATAGATTTCCCGCAAATCGTGGTACATCTTTGTGTCCCCTGGATGAATAGAGTAGCGCGCACCATGTTCTTCTGCAAGAATTCCCTGCCTTAAGTCATCTATATCTAGAACATATAGATGACCCTGATAACACAGAGCACAATCTCCCCTTTGGGAGAAAACCTCTACTTTCTGATCCTTGACTGACTCTTTTAACTTGACAAGGCTAGGATCCCTATCTTGCTTTTCTTTCACCTCGGAAACTAGAGATGATTATGAACTACTCTGAACCCATATATCACCCTCCTCTATATCGACAAAGCAAATTCCTAGTCTTGAAAGCTGATGGACTTCCTAGGCTAACTTTTTCTTACTGTCCTTCACATGAGCAACACTACCCATAGACAGTCTACTAAGAGCGTCGGCCACTATGGTGGCCTTGCCCGGATAATAAAGGACAATTATCACGTAATCTTTCAAGAGCTATAACCACCTTCTCTGATGAATATTAAGATCTTTATGAGAAAATACATACTAAAGTCTCTTATGATCCGTGAACATATCTACATGAACACCGTATAGATAATGCCTCCAAATCATCAAAGCAAATACTATGGCGGCTAACTCAAGATCATGAGTAGGATAATTCTTCTCATGGGGTTTAAGTTTTCTGGAGGTGTAGGCTATGAACTTACCATGCTGTATGAGGACAAAACCTAAACCTACTCTGGATGCATCACAATACATTACGAAACTAGCTGAACCATCTGGAAGAGCTAGGACTGGAGATGAGGTGAGTCGAGTCTTCAACTCCTGAAAACTCTTCTCACAAGGATCTGACCACTGAAACTTGACTTTCTTCTAAGTTAATCTGGACATAGAAGATGCAATAGAAGAAAATCCCTCAACACGCCATCTATAATAGCCAGTCAAAATCAAGAAACTCTTGATATCTGATAAAGAGATAGAGCGAGGACAGTTTCTTACTGCTTTGATCTTTTGAGGATCTACTCTAATGCCTTCACCGAAAATGATATGTCCAAGGAATGCTACTGACCTTAGCAAAAATTTGCACTTAATGAATTTGACGAATAGCTGATGGTCTCGAGAGTCTGAAGTACTATTCTGAGATAGTCTGCATGATCATGCTCACCGTGGGAATAGACCAGGATATCATCTATGAAGACTATGACTAACATGTCCAAGTACTAATTAAACACACGGTTCATCAAGTACATAAAAGCTTCTGGGGCATTGGTGAGACCAAAGGACATAACTAGGAATTCGAAGTGACCATACCGAGTACGGAAAGCTATTTTCAGAATGTCACATTCTCTGACTTTGAGCCGATGATAGCTAGATATGAGGTCTATCTTGGATAAATAAATAGCACCATAAAATTGGTCAAACAAGTCATAGATTCTGGGAAGAGGATACTTATTCCTAACCGTGACCTTATTAAGTTGACGGTAGTCTATACACATTCTGAGAGAACCATATTTCTTGCACACGAATAATACTGGAGTTCCCCATGGAGACACAATGGGTATGATGAATCCTTTATCAAAGAGATCCTTCAACTTCTCTTTCAATTATCTGAGTTCTGCTAATGCTATTCTGTATGGAGGAATAGATATGGGCTTAGTATCTGGAAGAAGATCAATGTCGAAGTCTATTTCCCTTTCGGAAGGAATTCCTGGAAGATCTTTGGGAAAGACATATGAATATTCATTCATGACTGGGACTGATTCAAGCCTGGGAGTTTCTAAACTAGTGTCCTTAATACGAACAAGATGATAGACACATCCCTTAGATATCATTTTCCCTGCACAAAGTAGGAAACAAGCTGACCTCTGAAAGCGGATACACTACCTTTCCACTCCAGCATAGGTTTATTTAGAAATTGGACTAGACTATTCTGTATCTACAGTCAACTGTGGCATAGCATGAATGAAGCCAATCCATGCCGAGAATGACATCAAAATCATTCATCTCTAATTCAATTAAGTCTGCTGAAGTGAATTTCTGAGATATCATAACCGACAGTTCTTGTATACTCACCGAGCTATGATGGTTTTACCTACTGTGGTAGAAACTGAAAAGCGCTCTGCTAGAATTTTGGGACGGACTCCGAAATCAACTGCTATATAGAAAGTAACAAAAGACAAAGAAGCACCTTGATCTAGCAAAGCATAAACATGTACATAAAAGATCTATGACGTACCAGTAACCATATTAGGAGAATTTTCCTAATCTTACTAGGACTGGAGAGCATAAACTCGATTTGGGTATTGTCTACTAGTGGCACTGGAAGTGGCACCCTGCTGATTCGGGCGATCGGACAGAGCTGAGGAATGGTTCTGTTGACCTTGTGGACCTGGCTACGGACAATTTCAAACTTTGTGTCCTGGCTTGCCACACCCGAAATAGGTATCACTGCCAGTTCTGCAAGTACCCTGATGGTTCTTGCCATAAGTCTGACAAAAGGGATAGGTGTGGGCACTACTAACACTGCCCTGAGACTTAGAGCCTGGCGCTCTATCTATGAACTTAGGCACAGGAGCACTAGCTGAAGAAGGATCTAGAACTGAGTACTTAGGACTAAACTAAGAATGGTTTCCTCCTTCTAATTTAGGCTGAGCAAAGTTAAAGCTACCTGTTATTGCTCTCTTATTATGCTTCTCTCTCATCTTAATCTTCTGATCCTCTATCTGCTGAGCATGAGTCATAAGCCTAGATAAAGTCATGACACTATTCAGAATGATGGATCTGCACTCATTAACCACGCTATCATTTACCCCTGAAACAAACTTACTCATTTTGACCTTGCTATCTGAAACCACAATGAGGGGCATATCTGGCTAATTGAGTAAACTTAAGAGAATACTTTTTCACTATCATGTTTCCCTTCCTGAGGTTAATAAATTCTAACACCTTGGATTCTCTAAGCTCTAGGGGAAAGAATATATCAAGGAAAACAGAAGCAAACTCCTCCCACTCAACTGACCCTGCATCAACTGCCCTCTCTGACTTCCACTGCTTGAACCAAGTGTGAGCAATATCCTGCAACTAATATGTAGCTAGCTCAACACTCTTACTATAAGTAACACCCATGATGTATGTAACCTTATGAACCTGATCTAGGAATTCCTGAGGGTCCTCATCTGTGTTAGACCCGAGAAAGGATGGAGGATTCATTCGTGTGAAGTCCCGAATCTTGGCTTCAACTGAATTGGCCAATGGATTGGCTGGAACAACAGTTGGTTGTTCATTTTGAGCAACAACTGACTGAGTAAAAGTAGTGAATGCAGCTCTAAACTCTGCATGAGAAACATATTCGTCCAAGGGATCTTCTTGGATAGGCTGAGTTCTTCCCTTGGGAGGCATGTTATGAAATAAAGAGAAGAAATGGATTAGACTAAGAGATTGACTCAATATTATGATCACTGACACGACATAAATACTGAAATAAGGGAAACTATTCCTAAAACATCTTATAGCCTCTTGCACATAAATGTGGAGCGTAATACACCAATGCATAAGACTCCTCTAGATGTAGCTTTTAGACTTCCTAGGACTCTATTGAACCTATCTCTGATACTAAGTTTGTAACGCCCCGAATTTGGTACCCAGAACGCTACACGGTGCTCATGATCTCGAAGGACCACAAGCTAACCTATGACTGATATTTGTACCTGTATACTTCATAATATACTGTATAATGCAAAAATATGAACTGAAAGGCCATAAGGTTCAAAACTATAACATAGGATCTAAAACATGTCCTCAAAAGATGACGACTCACTTCTAACTCTGACTCCTGAGACTGGAATCTATTGATGCTCTGGAGCTCGTGTCTCTGAACCTATGGTATAAGACACCATAGTGAAAATGTGTCAGTACTTTGAATATATTGGTATGCATGTAAGGTAGGATGAATGCATGGGTTTCTTATGCGTGAACAATACCAAATAACTGGCTAATATGAACATGTGAATACATGCATGCATACATAGTAACTATATCTTAAATCATGATAACATGAGTTTACTGATAACTAACATGACTAATTATTGAGTTTTGATAACTGATAACATAAGTGACTATATCTGACAGTCCTGAATCTGATGGAACTAGCTGAGTTTCGTACTGTATCTGAGTTGACTGTATCTGACAGTCCTAAATTCTGTAGAACTATCTAAGTTCTATTACTGAGACTGATTGACTGTATTTGACAGTCCAGATTCTGTAATGTGAAACTATGGGAAGTAGTCATCTAACCGACATGCCCCAAATAACGCATTATAGCTGAATTGGGGTCCAATCTGTGCCCTGATTAGAAGAGTGTCATTATCGCGCCACTGGTAAGGAGAACATGTGAGTGACCCTCGACTAGCAGGTTACTCTAATGAGAATGGTGGGAACCCTCAACTAGAAGGTAAAGCCACTTCATCAACCCTCAACTAGAAGGTATGATGTCTTAACCTATGCTGGCTATGTAGTTCTAAAATGCAAGAATTGCTTCTAAGAATCACACCCTCTACTGGCAGGTGAGTTCCCATCCTTGGGTTCACTCGGTGATAATTTCTTCTCCTATATAAATAGACACTGAACATGATTAAATGATTTGAACATGGAATGAGTTTACTAAATTCCGTTAATTGACGGAATACTACTGATATCTAACATCTGACTGAGTTCGTGAGATTCTTAAGGTTACTGAATTACTGAGCTTTCCTGAGTCACATGACTGACTGAGTTTTATGGATCATGGATTGATTGAGCATATCGTGAAAACATGACACTGACTCTAGGCATACAGCTAAATTATCGGGTACAAGTACCCCAGGACTAGATGAAAATTAACTGACAAAGCATGACTTTCTTGAATACATGACCAACATCGCAATCCATAATTCATTTATTGAGGAAATTCATCAAACATGTGATATGCATAAGCTTGTACATAAATGGAGATTTCATAAGATCATACTAGTTGGGCATTTTTTTCCTTCACATTGGCCTTTAATCAAACACATGGTAGGCATAGTATATGTAGACAACATTATATAACAAATAAACATCATGATTCAACTCTAATTTCATCATCTAAGGGTTTAATCATAGGTCCACATGAATCTACCTTTATACTAATCAATTCCACATAAAATTTATCACCCAACATGGATTAGAATTCAATTGGTCATTTTCAACATGAACAAAAGCAACCCAACATGAAATTCATAAAGAAATCCATACAATTGAACTTTGAAAAGAGATTCTTGGGCTTCATGGACGAAAAGAGTCCATGAATGAGCACTATGCATACCTGGGTTGAGTTTTTAAAAGTTCTTGAACTTGAAGTATTTGAATCTCTTAGTTCTTGAAGAAGATTTGAATTTTGTTCTTGAGGATTAATCTTAGAGAGAAAAGCCTAATTTTGTTGTTGTAGATGGATAATAAATTTTTGAGCTTTGGTCAGATATAACTAGGTATATAAACGGGTGGTAAAAGTCCACAAAACCCCTATAGAAATGGCTTTAAAAATAACTGAATGGAACATCCGACAGTGGGTGCGACGGTCCGTTGCTGGGTCAACAGTCTGTCGGACTGACCATCGCACTGGGATAAGAACTAGAACTTACTACCTTGGTGCGACGGTCCATCGCTGGGTCGCCGGTCCTAACCATCATTTCTAGGCAGAATAGGGCCTCACTATTTCCCTTGCGATGGTCCGTTGGCCTGGGCCATCGATCCAGGGAAAAAGGTAGTCACACTATCTCGCAGCGACGGTCGTGGGCGATGGTCCATCGTAAGTCCAATGGTCAGTCGGCCTCACCCTCGCACTTAGCCGGTTTTAATGCCTTCTGTATTTTGTCCATAACTTTCTCTTCCGATGTTAAATTTTGATAAAATTGGTATCGATGGAAAGCTAATTTAATTTCCCACATGACAAAAATTGAAAATCTAAAATATACCACGTGTACAAAAGTGGATTCATCTTTCAAACAAAGCTTCTAACATTCTTGGGACAATTTCAAGCTTGGAAAAAGTATGGGGTATTACATAATACCTAGTAGCGTAGATCAACAGCTAAACTCCAAATTACTGTTGTCATTATCTTTTTCTTGTCACAAATCCACTTTTGGAGTAAGTAGCAATAGTCTAGGTGGGATGTTAACATTGGACACTGCTAAGAGATATATTATAGTAAAGATAATGCAATGAATGCCATGGGTACCGGTTCAATTCAACATTCACACTTCCTCTACTTTGTCAATCCTCTAGGGTTTCTACAACCCCAGCTATGGGTTTTACCTGCTCATGATTATGAAGAAATAAATATCATTCATAATTGGTAGCATAGATGAAATCACAATGATAATAAGTGTAAAAAACCACAACCGTAACTAAATTAATCAACTGAAGTTAATACAAGAGAATCCCAATATAAAAATCGAATCTTGGAATTAAAATATGTTTGTGAATATAAAAAATGTGTAACTCCTACAAAAAACACATAAAGGATATTTATAGTATATGAGGAAACACTAAAACCAAAGCCCTAATAAAATAGAAGAAAACTGGGTTAGTGGCGGCATATGGTCTATACCTGCGCTTAAACCTCGGGCGCAGGTAGCGGATGAAAAATTCCTACAGGTTCAGGTCTAGGGATTTTTGACTTCTAGCACATGTTCTGCCTACCTGCGGTCCATAGGTCCTACTTGCGGTTTATAGTTTGACTCAGTAGGTGCTGAGAGTCAACTTTTCAGCCGTTCTTTAATTCTCAAACATGCTATGATCATGATGAAGCCGAAAAGTGTCCTGAACATCCATAATTTCTCCAAAAAGTAGCTAAAAACACCTTTTTCACATTTTTCACAAACTTAGCATCCAAAATATGATTTTCTACAAAACATACCCAAAACGCATCATATCTAACAAAATAACCTCAGAAACCTGCATATTTTCCTCATTTTAAGCATTGAAAGTGTTATATTTCTTTAACACGTCACACACATATATATATATATATGCATTTGATTATATGCATTGGTTTTGAATTATTTTAAACTGTTGATCATGACATTATCTTATCCTTATCCCTAAATTACATGATAGCTTTCATCCCGCAAATAGTCTTCAAACGTTGTATCCCCACGCGATGCAGGAATTAGTCATACTTCTACTCCTACTGCTCAATGATTAGGATCCAGGATCAGATTATGAGTTGACATTGATGTGGTGAGCTTCCTGACATTGGAAGTGTACATTTCATGTTTCGTTCTTTTACTTCTCAGACTATTCAGACTTATTTTAGCTATAGTCGGAGGTATGTCCCGACATTTTACTAATATACAATTTTGATTCTTGTTAGCAGGTTTTGTTTGGACTACTATTGTTCTTAGGCAGTTTCGGTCGGCCGTTTGGCCGATAATCAGTGGTTGGTCATGGACATGCATTGAAATATTCTTAATCTATTGCACATTATCTTATTATATTTTCGAAATTCATCCGACTTTGGGGTATGTTGTGTTTGGGTTGGTTAGGTGTAGGGTTGATCTTCGGTCTGCGTAAGACTTGAGATACATATTATGGCCAGGCCCTGGTTTGGGTCGTGATAGTTCTTCAACCCATATATAATCTATATATCCTTATCTTCTCCTGGAACATCCCTCGAGTAGGATTTTATAAGGTATCACAATATCTCCTCCCCAGCATATCCCTTGGAAAAGGTTTTATAAATGGTGTTGCTAGTGTTTCTCAAATATTGTCACAGTGATACCAATGTTTCATGAATGGGTATGATATAAGGATGTAATGCTCACAACCAATCACAATGAGTATTCCCACAACCAATCACATGAATTATTTCCAAGAGCAACAATAGTAACACATTTCTACAACCATGTGAGATAATATCCACTTATTATTTCCAACCATCCATGAATTTCCACATGTTTCATATGCCAAAAAGTTTGAATACATGACAATACATAAATGGTACCACAACATACTTTTTCATCAATAAGATACAATTGTTCACATGATTATAAGGCTATCAACTTTACCAAAAAAAAAAACCACACGGTCACGCATATCACATAATGTCCTAAATCCAACAATTATAGCATTTATAGGCCCCCACACAGGCACAACATATTAAGCTTGTCAAATTCATGATTAGTTCCCATCCCCTTAACATGCATTTTGTATCCAAGTTCACTACCCAGCCTAGTCTGGAGGAGTTAATCCATAACCTACCCCCAATATCAAAATCCATCTACTACACTTTGAACCTACGACCTTACTTCCAATGAACGATTCTTAAATCAAATAAAACAAGCAATATAAAATCTATGCATCGAAATAAAGCCAACAATACCCATTTGTCCACTTTAGGTTTCGGGTCAAAATATAACCCCGAAATGGATTTTTGAAAAGGAAGGGAAAAATAAGAATTTTACTTCAAAAGCGTGTTTCTCATTCCATTAGGAATCTATAGCTGAAAATCCAAGTCAAATCGAGTTAAAAACAAGGTTCAAATTAAAGAAAAACTATTTTTAACCTTTACTGGATAAAAGCTTTGAGATCCATTTTAAATCAAAGAATTGAAGATGTTTTGAAGGTTAAATTGAGAAAAAAACAAGTGATTATATGAATAGAAACATTATAAAAGTGAAAAGGGGCAAAATTTGGGATTAAATCAAGTAATAAGATTTTTGGGGTTTTGAACAATAAATCAAGAATTAGAGTAAGAAAAGGAAGAAATCTCACCTTAAGTCCATGATAGAAACAAGAAATAGATGTTAATCTAGCTTCCCAACCCCCACAAGCTTTACTTTTAAGCTATCATGCTATTTTAGATTTTATCTCTCAAGAGGCAAGGTGGAGAATGCCCAAAATTGCAACCTATGGGATCTATTTATACCCATACAAGGTAAGAAGGTATCACTATCACACTCCAGGGTGTGCGATCGCAATCCTCTGACTCAATAAGAGTTATGGAAATTGCATTAGGTCTTGTGCGATTGCAATAGTGTGATCACAGTACTCCTTGAGCGAACACACATGCACCAACACCAACTGAACTTGGGAAGTTTCCAAATTCCCACCAATACCTCGGGATTCATTCAAAATCCGATATAAGTAAATGAACAATGTAGCCATACTAAATTCAACGCTCTGGACTCAATGGAGATATTAAATTTTCCTAAAGATTCCATATTCACACAATTGACCCCCAAAACCTGAAATCACAATTTTCAAATCGACGGTTGAAATGAGTTTTAAAATCCATAAAACCAAACAAAATATGTTACCACCCTAAAATCAACGTTTCGGATCTACTGGCATAGTTTGTTCATCCATCCATCGCACGGATCAAAAGATAACCACATAAGTGCATAATAAGGCTCTCGAAGCCTCCAAAAACCTCAATATCACACAAAAGGCACCAAAATGTATCATAAACTGAGCCAATTACCCCTACACCCCAGAAATACTACTATGCAGCTATGGGGAGAGATAAAAAAAGTCATATCAGACAAAAACACATATTTCACATATTTCATCAAATTATCAGGTGGTTACATCAACCCCACCAAAAAAATTGAGTTCGTCCTCGGACTAAGGCAAAGAAATACCTAAGTCAATAAAGAGTAGGGGATAAGAGCTATGCATATCGGACTCGACCTCTCAAGTAACCTCATCTACAGGTCGATACTGCAACTCAATCTTAACGACAGGGATAACTCTAGAACATAACTATCTAATATCCCTAGCCAAAATAGAGACTAGCTCTTCAATAAAAGACAACCACTTATCAAACTGAACCGACTCCCAATGAATGACATGAGACTCACCAGGAATGTAATGGCGAAGCATAAAAACATAAAAATTTGGATGAACAAATGCTATATCTAGGGGAAAAGCTAACTCATTAGCCACATCACCAACAGTCCAAAGAATCTCAAATGGACCAATATACTTGGGGCTAAGCTTATCCCTCCTACCAAACCTCATTACACCCTTCATGGGTGAAACTCAAAGAAAAACACGATTACCAATACCAAATCTCAAGGCACAAAGTCTATGATTAGCATAGCACTTCTGCCTACTCTGAGCTACTCTAAGTCTATCTTGAAAGATATGGACTCTATCAAAAGACTCACGAAGCAAGTCTATACCTAGAGGTCTAACCTAAAAAATATCAAACTAACAAACTAGAGAATTACAATGCCTCAAAAGGATCCATATCAATACTAGAATGGTAGACGTTATTATAGGCAAACTTTTCTAAAGACAAATGTAGCCCCCATTAGCCCTCAAAATCCATCACAATGCGCAGAGCATATCCTCTAAAACCTGGATATTCCACTCTGACCAACTATCAATTTGGGGGTGAAATATTATACTAAGATCAACCCGAGTAACCAATGTCTTCTGAAATATCCTCAAAAAATAAGATGTGAAGACCAAACTATGATATGAGATAATAAATACTAGCTTACCATGTAGATGCACAATCTCACAAATATAGATATGGGCTAACCTATTGGTACTGAATGAAACATGAAATGGAAGGAAATAAGCTGACTTGATCAATAAATCCATGATGACCCAAACACTTTCAAAGCTTTTAGAGGAACACGAAAAACCACTCATAAAGTCCATAGTGATCCATTCCAACTTTCACTTAGGAATGGGCAATCTCAGCAATTTACCATGTCTTATATGCTCGGCCTTTACGTGATGACAACAAAGGAAATAAACTACAAAGTCTGCCACATCTTTTCTCATACCACCCCACCAATAATGTTGTCTTAAGTTATGCTACATCTTAGTCACTCCTAGATAGATAGAATACCTGGAGCAATGGGTCTCCAACAAGATAAAATAGATCCAGTCACCCGCTCTCAACATAAAAACTCGGACTCCAATAATCAAAACACCTTTTGAATCAAGTAAAGCTTCTTTCTCCTCACCACTCAACACTTTATCTCCAATTAATCTCAATCCCACATCATCAAACTGGTGAGATTAAATCTACTCCATCAATGAAGATCTAGCCTCCACAAACACCAAAACATGCCCAGGTGTCGAAATATCAAGCCTAAATATTTGGTTAGCTAAAGACTGAACTTCTATATCTAAAGGCCTTTCCTAGGTCAAAAGATAAGACAAGCTACCTATGCTATTCGACTTCCAGATCAAGGCATCCACAACTACTTAAGTTGTCACGACCCAAACTAAGGCGTAGTTGTGACGGGTATCTCAAGTTTGCTAAGGTCCGAGGACCACGCCCATTAACCTAGCCAACCAAAACATAATATAACTAGCAAAGGATGAATTTCAAACATATAATAAGATAGATAAATTAACTAAATAGGATCTAAGAATCCTCAATGCCAAACCCACCCCCATCCTATCCACAAAGCCTCTAAGAAACCAAACATCAACCAAAATAAGGACATGCCCCCGACCATAGACAAAAACGTAACTGAAATAGTCTAGGACATAAGTAAAGACAAGACCATAAAATGAGGGCCTTTTCGAGAATGGAAGATCACCACTTCAAAGCTAACTCACGGACAATCATAAATCCCCTACCACTATTCAAAGAAATAGAGTGTCTTTGGAACCTACATCGTATGGGGATACTGATGTTCTATAGAAATACAACACTTTCAATGCTTAAAATGGGGAAAATATGCAAGTTTCTGAGGTTGTTTTGTTAAATATGATGAATTTTGGGTATGTTTTATAGAAAATCATGTTTTGGATGCTAAGTTCATTAAAAATATGAAAAAAGGTATTTTGTCTACTTACTGGAGCAATTATGGATATTTGGAACACTTTTTGGCTTGTTTGTGCTCAAACCATTTTTGGAAATTAAAGAAGAGCTAAAAAGATGACTACCGGCACTTGCTAAGAAGAATGTAGACAATAAGTAGTACATGTGGGCCACATGTGGGCAAAGCAAGATCCAAAATTTAGAAATCCTGAGGGCTGACCTACAGGATTTTTAGTCTCTAGCACTTGGAATCACAACTTGTGACCAGCCTGCATGTCGCATGTGCTACCTACGCCTAGGGTCAGGGCATAAGTAGAGACCATAAGTGGCCACCGATACTTTTTTCTCCTACTTCATTTGGGCTATGATTTTAGGGTTTCCTCGTGTACTATAAAAAAATCCTAAATGTATTTTTAGTAGGAGTTATGCACTTTTGATAATCATAAACATATTTTGATTTCGAGATTCGATTTTGATCTCTGGATTCTCTTATATTTACTTTGGTTCATTAATTCAGTTACAGTTGTGGGTCTAGTTCTTATTATTATGATTTCATCTATGCTTTCGATTATGAATGTTGATTTTTTCACAAGCATGTGCTGCTAGAAACCCATAGCTAGGGTTATGGAAACTCTGGTGGATTAATAAAGTAGAGGAAGTTCTATTGTTGTTCTGATCCGATACCTATGCATGTATTGCATTATCTTCATTATAATAGATTTCTTAATGGGTGCACATATTAGGATCCCGCCTAAATTATTGCGACTTACTCCAAAAGAGGAGTAGTGACTAGGAAAAGATAAAGACAACAGTAATTTGGAGTTTAACTATTAATCCATGCTTCTAGGTTTTATCTTTGTAAGATAGTTAGATTTCATCTAATAATGAGAGACTCAAAAGGTAATAGTAATATGGGATCAAGATAAGAGTTAGTAAGGTGATATCCTGAGACTCAAAAGGTAAAGGGTGAAATATTTCTACTCATCCCAAAGACTGTAAAAGGTACATAACTTATTAATTCTGCATGCAAGGTATCGGGTTAGTTCAACAAAGCACGATAAGCCTACAGAGTTGATAATACAAGGGGAACACTATCCTAGTGTTCACTTAAGACTAATTACAACCGAAGTGGATATTTTCTACTATTTTGATATTGATACTCAACCCCTAGTTACTTTTCTAGTTCTGCCCACTGATTACAATAGTTGCGAGCCATGATTCCACGTATTTCCTTGGGATTTGACCCCAAATTTTCTTGGGTTACTATATTTGGCATTGATTGTATCATCTTCTGAGAGGAGGTATAGCTTAGACGTCACCAAATTTTGGTGCCTTTATTGGGTAATATGGTGTTGATTTGTGATTTGAAATTGTTACTAATTATGGTTTATTATTTTTGTTTTTATTCATAGTTAGGTATACACGGGTGTATGCCTAGCACACAGAGTAAAGGCAATCCCCTACTACCCATAAATCCGAATCCAGAGGGGATCCTAAAAATTCCTAGTAAGATGGTAGAACATAAAAGAGATGATAACCCTGAAGGGGTTCATGATGTTGTACCTCCCCCTCCTCTTGAAGGAGTACTAGATATAGTTAATCAATAGACTGGTGAGATCTTAGCTTAATCTAAGAGTGAGAGAAAGGCAATAGAAGAAGCTCAATGGTCATCCTTGGAGGCAAAGTTAGCTGACGAGAGACAAGTAGCAGGTCACCGAGCAGCACTCGGTGGAAATCAAAACAGAGCTAGAGGTACCCATGTTTAAGTAATCCCAGCATATAAGTATGTGCAAACATATATAGATGATGAAGAACATCTGGGATACGTTGAGCCAGCAGAGACTGAAGCCATTATTTCTCCTATTTTACCCCCATCATTAAGTTTGACATCACGAGTGCACTGATCCAGCTCTTAAATCTAAAGGGTATAATTGCAGGTTTGCCTATAAATGATGAAAATATGCAACTTGCTAATCATTCCAGGTGTGAATCAGGAAACACTTAGACTAAGGTTGTTTCCTTCTCACTTACAGGAGAATCATCTTTATGGTTGCAGCTTAAGGACGAGATCTATAATTTCAGGCAGCTACAATTAGAATTTATGTACGAGGCATGGTTCATGTCTAAGAAAAAGCTGATTATGGTGCCTAACCATAGATTTTCTGGGATGAGCTTATTGGAGATATTTTTCTGAGCCTTGACCATTAATTTCAGAGCCATGGAAGACACCATCTTTGGAGGAGCTTTTATGAGACTACATCGGGAAGCAGTCTTAGAGATGTTAGATCAGATCTCACTCACTAACTAAGGGTGGTAAACTTAGGAGGATGAGAAGGAATCTGGCAAAAATGCTATTGGAGCCTCCGGCGATCTGAAAGTAGTTGATGATTTGGTAGCGCAAGAGATTGCATTGTTAAGAACTTATCTAGGGGTACTAGTAATGTAGCTTGCAGCAGCAACTTCTGAGAAAGTAAATGCATGACACGCCCTAAACTTTGGGCCATGACGTGTGGGCACCAAAAGCTCACATGAATTGGAGGTCTCCCAGAAAACCCAACCTAAACACCTTATCATATCATAGGAGTTGAAGGAACTCTAATTCACAAGCGGAATTAATATCATAAGTCAACATTAGATTTATAATAATAACTATTTGTGCCCAAGTTCACAGTTGTTCACAATACCTCTATACACAACCGAAGTCAATAAATGTATATGTCTAGACAAGCCCCCGACTATAGCCAAACCAAGTCTTAAAGAGACTAAGTCTAAAGATAAGGACTAAGATATGAAGGCCTTCTGGATCTAAGGAAACTCACCCCTTCAAGTCAATGCACAAATTGCTTAATCGTCTAATCACTTTGTAGGAAAAGAAAAAAATGCTCTGGCACCTATATCTCATGGGGACGTAGCATCCGGAGATGGTTAGTGGTTGGAATGCTAGCATGTAAATCAAGTATAAGTGATAAGATAACATCATCAATCAATAAAAAATCAATATATCACATTTTATCACATTCATAAACTTATCCATACATATACATATACCATATACCAACCAAGATATAAAAGATCATCAATAGGCTCAAGTATTCATTCATTAGGCATAAAGTGGAGGACTACCACTTCCCACACTTATCAATTCACCATTCTTACTACACCAAGAACTTTAGCCACATTCACATTATCATTAGAGCGAGGACTTCACCCATGTACACACTTTCATTATGCTAAGGACTTTAGCCACACACTATCATTTAAAAAAGGGACTTTATCCACACACACCATCATTCAACTAAAGGACATTACCCATACACATTCATCTAGGAGAGGGACTCCAACCTTTTTTTAGACAAAGGACTCTAGCCACATGCCATATGCGACTTTACCACAAGCCTCTTCATGAGGCAAGGTACTTTGACCTTAACAACTTTTCTTAAGAATAGGACTTTACTTAGCATTCACCTTGGGCGAGGGACTTTAACTCCAAGCCATATCATAGGGCAAGGGACTTTGACCTCAAGCCATCACATAAATAACGTACTTTGACCTTAATCCATCACAACCATCATTAGTTGACAATTGGGACTTTACCCTCTCATCTATACATTAACAGACATTCAATAAAATATTTAGGGACTTTAGCCATTTAGTCAATTTAACACTATACAAGACCTCATGGTCATTATGGGAGCCTTTATTGCTCAACTATCTAAATAGGCCAATGCCTTTATTCGATCCATTACATAATTAATTTTATGGTCCTCAAGACCCTCACAAGAAATTCACCCTTCAATAGCATTCTCACACCATACTTTAGTCCAATACACTATTCTACTTCATCTTCATATTATAGGACTTCGACTTTCTATTAGTCATTTAGCATAATAAGGTTATCATCACACCTTACATGAATCACCATACTCATATCATAATGTTTATCAAACATTCATATATATTAGGCCATTACCCTAGTTCAACACATCATTAACAATTGACTAGACAACTCACTTAGATATTTTCAAAAACACCTATTGTGCATACTTATATCAAGGTTATTTTCATGGTAGATATCATCAAGACTAGGGTTACTCAAGACCCTCATGTTAAACAACATACAACAATCATCCACATGTGTAATCTACCATCAACATGTATCAACATAAGAATAAACAAGAATCATCATTATTCATTAATAGGTAGAAAACCCTTTTTATTTGATTCAAAACCACCATGTACACTTACTAATTCAAGTGTGAAATACATGGGTTTAGAGTTATTTAAATAGAGGAAGAGATATATGCCTTAAACTACTTGAATCGCTAATAAACTTACTCTTCCTTCTTACCACAAGATGAACCCCTTCAAACCTTAGCCTCCAATCTTTCTTCGAAGAGTCTTTAGAGTGTTTAGGATGTTTAAGTCTTATAAAATAAGGTATTAAGAGGCTACTATTTCTTATATAGTGAGAGTGTATAGGGTTTTAGGTGTGGTAAATAACCAAAAGTCCTTGGTTAAAATATAGAAAATCCATATGTGTTGGGTTACGAATCCCCTATATGGATCACTTAGCAATTGTGACCCAGGGTACGAGTGGTACCCTAACTCATAACCTAGGCTTATTCTAGGTAAACCACACTATTGTGGTACAAAAGGGCACCTTTGAGTCGTAACCAAAGGGTATGACTCATCCCTTAACTCATAAGATCCATCCATGACCAAAATAGTCCACTCAAGGTTAGGTTTTCACTCCATACACTTGAGTAGTCTACGACTCGTAAGCATCATTATAATCAAGGGATGGCCGTTTTGTATGGAGGATATTATATTACCCTAACATACTGTCTAGGATACAAAAGGGAATGGGAATAGGGGTATGAGTCATGAAATAGGGTACAACTCAAGCACCCCCAACCGTATCCACTCCAGAGACACAAAAAGGTTGTTATTTTCCAAATTATCCAAGGTCTAGGTGCTTCAATTCTCTTCCACTTGATAGGTAAGTATAGATACAATTTTACAGCTCAAAATAAACCAAAGAAATCTTTACGCAAGTTAGAAACAACACACTACAAGGATACAACACAACAAACATATCATGATCCTTACCAATCAACCAAAAATCTTGCAAGGCCATATTCTCAAGTGTTTAAATGCAGTAGAAGTACAGGGTTCAGCTTCCAAAGCTTACGAGTCAGAATTAGAGGAGGAAGAAAATTATCTGAATTTTTTGTTAATAAGTTTCTAAGCCCAAGGGAAAGGAAACCAAGGTAAAAACTACTATAAGTGATAAAGAGACCATAGTAGAGAGAAAGATGGTGATTGGAGGGAGAAGGATGACTATAGAGAGAAAGGAGATAGGTATATACTTCCTGGAAGATGAGATGCTGAATTAAGAATAGAAAAGATGTTGACTAAGCTGGTGAAGGGTCAAGAAAATTAGAAGATCTTCCTTAAGAAGATTAAGGCTAATATTTTAGGGTTGACCTAAAAGGTCAAATCTCATGCTACAGCTATCAAGAAGTTGGAGTACCAGTTTGGGAAGATGACAGCAACTCTGAACTAGAGTAAGTTAGGTGCCCTTTCGAGCAACATTGTGCAGAAACTGAAAAATAAAGGTAAGGTTCTTTCTATTACCATGATAAGTGGCATTAATACTATAGATCCCCCATCACCTGTTGTTAATATTGCTATTGAGGAGAAACCTATTATGGAATTAGAAAAGGCAACAGGCGATAATGATGTAGTTTCTAAGGAAAGAGTTAAGAGTCTGGTTATTTTACAGGAAAAAAATATTCCGAGACCTCCCCCACCTTTTTCTTAGTGACTAAAGTATAAAAGAGAGGAAATAAAATTAAAGGTATTCATTAAGATGTTGAAAAAGTTGAGCTTGAATATTTCTCTTTTTGAGGCATTGGAGTAGATGCCTTGATATGCAAGTTTATAAAGTCATTAGTCAGAAAGAAAAAAGGGGCTAAGATTGAGGTTGTTAGTGGATTGCACCACTATAGTGCAGTCATTACGAGGTCTTTGCCTCAAAAAGGGGTGACCCCAGAGCATTTACTATACCTTGTACTATTGGGTCATACCGATTTGCCAGGGCCTTATGGGACTTTGAAGCTAGCATAAATTTGATGTCGCTGGCCATATTCAAGAAATTAGGTTTGAACCCTTCAAAACCAACTTTAATGCGGTTGTTGATAGCTGACCGAAAGGTAAAAAAACTATTGGCATTTTATTTGATGTGATTGTGAGAGTGGAAATTTTCATCTTTCTGGCTGACTTTGTCATTCTAGACTGTGAGGATGACACCAAGATTCCTATTATATTAGGAAGACCGTTTTTATCACCACAAGTAGAGCTATGGTTGACAAGGAAAAAGGATATCTAAAATTCAGAGTCAACGGAGAGAAGGCCATATTAAATATCAAAAAATTAATAAAGTAGCCTACCAACATGAGAGTGGTGTCGGTGATCAATTGTATTGATGACCCTGGATGATACTCTTATAAGTATCTTGATGAATTCTGAGTAATCAAGATACTAGCATTATACCACAATGTTAAATCAAGCACTGCATAGGAGGAAACCCATGGGTTTGTTTAGGAAGTTTAAGTAACCAACATGGTAGTGTCGTGTCGTGCCATGAAGTTAAATCAAGCACTGAGTGGGAGGCAACCCACTATTTTAGTGTTTACATTTTTGTTGTTTTTATTTTGTAGGTTTTAGCTTATGGACTTGCTTAGAATATGGTAAGAATGCTACAATCATTGATTTATAGGTAAGGTAATTATATGACCAACCCATGATGGTCACAAGCTTCACACGGGCCAAGTAAGTTGAGTAATAAGATGAAAAGATGACCTTTAGAGGATGAGAATGGAAAGTTGTGGACTTTGGCATCTACTCAAACTTTTGGGACCATAAAATTGAGTTATGGTACCATAAGTAGTTGTAAGAATACCAAAAAATCCAAGTTCAAATTGTAGGAAAGCGGGCCAAATTTTTTGGCCCTGCACTTATGCTCTTCACCTGCTGGCCGCTGGTGGTAGGATAAAGTGGTTGTCGCGGATAGGTCATGATTGGGCCCAAATTTTATTTAATAGTTTGGGACCACCAACACTTATATATGACTTAAAACATCTCTTCATCCATATTTAAACATCCTTAATCTCATTCCAACTCATTCAAATCCTCACAACTTCACTTTTCTCTTTGAATTCAAATTTCTCCCTTTAAATACAAACTAACCCCACATTTAAGTAAAGGATAAATTGACACCTTTTTAAGATACCAAATTGTACCAATACACTAAAAACAAGTTTCAACTTTGATTTTGCTCAATTTCTTCTTTGTTCACTTTTGGTTCATCATAAAGAGGTAACTTTCTCAACTCCTAATGGTTAAGTATTGATTTATTTATTGTTTAAACAAGTTGATATGTGTATTACCATGCAATATATATATATATATTCTATCATACTTGTATGTAGGACCTTAAAGTTGCTTAAAATCATAATATAAGGCCTTGTTTTGAATTAAATTCTCCGGTTAGGCCCTAATCGGAAGTTGAACTTGAAGGATTAGAGTAATACCACAAGTTGAGCATGTTTAGTTTGTTTTATGAATCACGATTCTTGATAGTTGTGTTCACATTGGACATTTTTGGATTTCAAATAGGTTATAGGGGTGTAAAAATTGAGGAAAAATTTGAACTTTTTGAATTTTGAGTTTTTCTTCAACTTTTGCTATACCTCAATTTTGTTGGAAGCTAACGACTTTTTTAGGTACATATTACACCTAAATCTACAAAGAAGAAGAAGGTCGATACCTCAAGGATATGGACTCAGTCTCCTGAGCCTAGTAGCTCAGTGGAGATGTACCCGATGCAACGATGTAGAGACACTGCAGTTTGGGTGACATATAGAGTTACCAAAGGGCAGATATGCTAGCCTGCTGAGGAATTACAGGCCGTCCAAGGATGATTTCATCACAAATATCACCTCCAACCACTTCTCCACCAAATGATGAGGAGGAGGAGGATGAGATAGATTCTAAGTCAACTGCACAGGTTACAGCTTACCCCAGTCTAAGGAGGGGTCCCAGGATTCATCTAAGGATGCTGAGTAGGAAGAGTCATCTGCGATAACCTATTCTGGGGAGGGTTCCTCCACATATATAATATAGTCAGATGTATTTCAGTCTAAGAAAGATATAATCAAGCTTCCCATGATGCACTAGTACAATAGTGGAAGAGTCTTGCACCCACACATGCCATGGAGACACCTTAAAGTTGGTGTGTAGAGGATATATGAGCAGTTTATGATATAGATAATCGTATCTTAGATACATAGTCATATCTTAGATACTGGCAGGCCTAAGACACTTTTCTATGTGGAGTGCAGGATCAATCTATTTGGGATTTGCAGAGCACCAAATTTATGGGATGCATTCGATCTATATCAGTTAGAGTGGATAACCAGACCACTCAGTTCTTATTGCCCTAATATGGTACATGTGTTTTATGCGTCATACATAGCTATAGTAGAGCTTCCCATAATCATATTGTCAAGACAGATGAGGCATATAGAGCATCCACAGCTTGATCATATACTTGTGAGAGGGGTCAGAGTTGATTTGTCAGCAAAGACTATTTGGTGGGCCATATTTATCCAATATTATATCACTCTCGCATCTATATTTGAGTGTGAATATAGACTAAGAGTCTCACATAATCAACATATTATATGGGAGACTAATCATATATGAGAGAGGGTCGATATGGCTAGGTGGATAGCCAGTTATATTTAACCTTTGGGTGATTTTACCCCATGGATTGAGGGTCATGATATGATCATGAAGGGCTTGTTGAGATTTGATGCCAAGTTTTAGTTGTTGACTTGGGAGTGAGCAGCCCTAGTTACTTGTATCATGGTTGGATATTCTATTAATTTTTTATCTATCCTTTGGTATGAGACCCATGACAAAGAATTTCGGGAGATAACTAATATGTCATTCCCTTGCATGATTCAGAGACTATGCAATAAGGCTAGTGTACCTAAGATACCAGGTATAAATGAGAGGGTACATGCTAAAACTACTGCACAGACAGAGAGTATGAAGGGTCTAGCACACCCAAACCTTCCAAGTAGATCTATAGAGCCAGCCACAGTACCTAGGACCCAAACTAAGGTCCCAACAGTTTCCATAGAACATGATGATGCACATGGAGGCGATGTGGTTGTTAGTGATAATATAGAGATAAGGAGCAGAGAGAGGCTCTAGATTTGAGTACATAGGGTGATGGGATACTAGCTACTTTTTTATCAACCTTGGCTTCGACCTTAGATCCGGTTGACATATATTTAGAGCCTACTCGACCATCCACTACAACTCCTGCGACATATATGATCACTATGACTAGAGAGATTTTGTAGATCTTAGTGGATAGTCATAGGGCCATGGATACTTGATTGAGGGTTGTCGATACTGAGATGACTACCCTCTACGAGAAGATGAGATCAGGGGTTAGGACTAGATTCGAGAAGGAAGAGGCCAAATAGGAGGCCACACACAGATCTGTACTTTTTGAGGTATGTGTTGACATCCATATATGGCTCGATCAGAGGTGCGGTCTCTCACAGACAGTCGTGCAGTAGCCACTCCCTCATTTATACCCCAAGTGTTCTAGATATCACCACCATAGGAACTGAGATAGTTTGATTTCTTAGCAAAGAAGGAAGAAAAGGTCCCAATAGTTAGGGACAAGAGAGGTCACATCAAATATTTTCAAGATCCAGATATGCCATATGACCAGGCCATTAAAAGGGCCAGACGTGCTTTGATGGATTATACAGTTAATGATAAGCAAAGGCATATAGAGCCAGCAGTAGGTGCATCATCTAGTAGTGCACCTCCACCATAACTGACTCTTCCAGCTGAATTTCCCTTATCTGGGGTTGCTTATGATACGGGCACCTAGTATGTCCCAGGTATGTTCTCACTTCCCTTTGCTTTGTATTATTTTATCGTATTGAGGATAGTGAACAGTTTTTAGTTGGGGTTGGGATGTAATGTAGCCTCTGTGGATTTTTGTTGTCGTACATATTTTCTTATCAGTTGCGGTATGGTTGTAGAACCGACATATCAAGGATAATTTGGGTCTTATTGTGTTTTTTTTGTATTGTGTTGTTCTTTAGTTTAATTAGAAGATTTTTAAGTATTTAGGGTAGTAGACATGTTTTTCATTGATTTTTAAGAAAAATGATATCCCTCTACGATTTAATTGTATTTTATAACTGTGTGAATATATATATATATGTGAACTTTGCAGATCTGGTTATGGCATTATGATTAGGGACATTATAATCACTTGCTAAAAATTGCATGAACCAGATAGGTAGTAGTTTGTAATATTAACTTTGTGCCATGTGTGTGAGATGCTACTTAGTTCCCTTTGTAAGTTGAATCCAGAACTTTCCTACTTAATCAAGACTAAGTTGAAGAATAGTCGGATAGGAAAGGATCATAGGCCGTTTTTTTATTTTAGTCAACTTTTAGCCTAAAAGACCTTCGCTTGTGAATTATATCCCTTGATCCCTGTTTTGAGCCTAATAACCTATTTTTCTTGTTTCACCTATTCACCTTCCCATTTATATTACAATGAACCTGTATTGGCCTTAGTCCTCCTTGGACATTGTGCACCTCAACTCAAGCAAAATGCTTAAGTTAAGGGTGGCTATTGATGTGTTATAGAAATATAGCACTTTCGACACTTAAAACGAGAAAAATATGCAAGTTTTTTAGGCCTTTTGTTAGATATAATCCATTTTAGGTATGATTTGCAGGAAACCATGATTTGATTGATAAGTTTATGATAATGGTGAAAAAGGGAATTTTTGGCCACTTTAGAAGCGATTATGGATGATTAGAATGTTTTTAGACATGATTGTGATC
Source organism: Capsicum pubescens (assembly GCA_030864215.1). Lineage (NCBI taxonomy): Eukaryota > Viridiplantae > Streptophyta > Magnoliopsida > Solanales > Solanaceae > Capsicum > Capsicum pubescens. The sequence goes on along the minus strand of CM061549.1, from coordinate 218,854,161 downwards.
AATGCATGAGCTGAAAAACTGACTCCCGGAACCTACTAAGTCAAACTACAGACCATATATTGACCTACGGACTGCAGGTAGACAAAGTGGATACCAAAAAGTCTAAAATCTTAAGAGCTGACTTGGAGAAATTTTCCTATTTGGTACTTGCGCCCAGGACAGATCGTAGGTACAACCTACGGTGAGGACTAAACTGTAGGTACAGGGAGTGGGTCGCCAAGAACCCTGATTTCTCCTATTCTGTTCGGGATTAGTTTTTAGGGTTTTCTATTGTACTATAAATACCCTTTATGTACTTCTTAGTTGAGGTTAGCTACTTGTAACACTTAGAAACATATTTTAATTTCAAGATCCATCTTTGATCTTGGAATTTCTTTGTATTGACTCTGCTTAAGCTTTTAGGTTATAGTTGTGGGATTCTTTCATCTTATCATTGGTATTTCATCTTTGCTTTCCAATACTAATTTTATTGATCACTTCACAATTATGAGCGGCTAAAACCCATAGCTAGGGTAATGGAAACCTGGCAGATTGATAAAGTAGGGAAAGTCTAATTGTTGATGGGAAACCCATACCCATGGCATGTATTGCTTTATCTTTGATATGATTTATTTCTTAATGGGTGCACACATTTCGATCCCGCCTATATATTATTACTGGCTCTAATAAAAGGGTAGTAACTAGGGAGAGTTAAAGAACAATAATAATTTGGCAAGCTAATAGTCTAATCATTTCAGCGCAATGGTGTATCTAAATGATTATTAGCATTCATCTAATAACTTAAGACTCAAAAGGTGATAGTTAACAGGGACCAGGGTAAGGGTTAGTAACACGACATCCTGAGACTCAATAGGTATAGAGTGAAATCCTCCTTCTCGTCCAAAAAACTGTAGGAGTTACATAACTTATTGGTTCTAAATGCAAGGTATTGGGTTTGTTTGACAACGCACGAGAAACCTACATAGTTGAGATACCAGGGGAACACACAATACTAATGTTCACTAATGACTGATTTTCAACCAAGTTAATATTGTTCTGTGTTCGAGACTACTACAAACAAATCCCCCCTTTTACTTTCCTATTTTTCCCATAGATTCTATCCATTGAAATCTATCAAACCATGTGTTCCCTTGGGATTTGACCCCAACCTTAGTTGGGTTATTGTATCTTGATAGTGGTTGTATCATCATCTAAAAGGATGTGTTTCTTGAATGTTATAGAATTTTGGTGTCGTTGCAGGGAACAGGGTGTTCATTTGTGGTTGAGGTTATTGCAATTTTTGGGTTTTTAGTTTTTCTTTTTTTTGTTTTAGTTGGGCATACACCTTTGTATACCTAGCACATAGAGTAGAGGCAATCCCTTACTCCTGGTGAATCTGAATGCAGAGAAGATCCTACAAACACCTGGTAGCATGTAAGAGTTGAAAAGGGGTGATAATCTAGAAGGGTTCATGATATTGTGCCTTCTACCGATAGGGTACAAGATATTTTTGATCATCAGATGGGTGAGATTTTAGCTCAAACTGAAGCCTAAAGGAGAGCAGAGAAAGAAGCTCGGAGGATATCTAGGAATATGGATTTAGATGAGCATAGACAAGCAGCAGACCACCGAGCAGCACTCGGTGGGAATAAAAATAGAGCTAGAGGTGGTTGTGCTCAAGTTATCCCAGCATATTAGTATGTGAAGACATATATATATGATGAGGAATATATGTGATATGTTAAGCCAACAGAGAATGGAGCCATTATACCTCCTGTTTTGCCCCCAGGCATAACATTTGACATCGAGTGCCATGATTTAACTTTTAAATTTGATGGGTGTATTTGTAGTATTGCCTACCGATGATTCAAATTTATACCTTGTAAATTTCCTTGGGATTTGTAACTGTATACCAATCCTGGGTAAATCAGGAAGCACTCAGACTAAGGATTTTCCCCTTCTCACTTACAGGAGACGCATCTTTATGGTTAGGGGAATTTCCAAGAGGCTCTATCACGACTTGGAATGAGTTGTGCAGGTAATTCTTAAATAGTTTCTTTCCTCCATCAAGGATTTTGTAGCATAAGGATGAGATTTATAATTTTAGGTCGCTGCCATCGGAGTCCACGTATGAGGCATAGTTCAAGTTTAAGAAGAAGCTGAACTTGGTGCCCCTGGATGATACTCTTATGTGTACATTAATGAATTCTGAGTAATCAAGATAACAATATCATGCCACAATGTTAAATCAAGCACTGCATAGGAGGAAACCCAAAGTTTAAGTAACCAACACGGTTGGGTCGTGCCGCGAAGTTAAATCTAGCACTGAGTGGGAGACAACCCACTATTTTAGTGTTTACATTTTTGTTGTTTTTGTTTTGTAGGTTTTAGATTATAGACTTTCTCAGAATATGGTAATAATGCTAAATTTATCTATTTCTAGGGAAGGGAATTATATGACCAACCCATAATGGTCACAAGCTTCACACGGGCCAAGTAAGTTGAGTAATAAGATGAAAAGTTGACATTTTGAGGATGAGAATGGAAAGTTGTGGACTTTGGCACCTACTCATACTTTTGGAACCATAAACTTGGGTTATGAGACCATAAGTAGTTATAAGAATACCAAAAAAGCCAAGTTCAAATTGTAGGAAAGCGGGTTAAAATTTTTGGCCCTGCACTTATGCCCTGCACCTGCTGGTCGCAGGTGGCAGGCTCAAGTGGCTGTCGTGGATGGGTCATGAGTGGGACCAAATTTATTTAATATTTTGGACCCACCAACACTTAAATAAGACCTAAAACATCTCATCACCCTTATTTAATCATCCTTAACCTCATTCCAACTCATTCAAATCCTCAAAACTTCACTTTTCTCTTTGAATTCAAACTTCCCCCTTTAAACACGAACTAACCCCACACTTAAGTAAAGGATAAATTGATACTTGTTTAAGATACAAAATTTTCCCAATACACTAAAACAAGTTTCAACTTTGATTTTTCTCAGTTTCTTCTTTGTTCACTTTCGGTTCATCATAAAGAGGTAACTTTCTCAACTCCTAATGATTATATATTGATTTATTTATTGTTTAAAAAAGTTGATATGTGTATTCCCATGCAATATATATATATTCTATCATACTTGTACGTAGGACCTTGAAGTTTTCTTAAATCATAATGTAAGGCCTTGTTTTGAATTAAATTCTACGGTTAGTCCATAATCGAAAGTTGAACTTGAAGGATTAGAGAAATACCACAAGTTGAGCATGTTTAGTTTGTTTTGAAAATCATGATTCTTGATAGTTGTGGGAACATTGGACTTGTTGGGATTTCAAACAGGTTATAGGGGTGTAAAAATGGAGGAAAAATTCAAACTTTTTGAATTTTGAGTTTTTCTTCAACTTTTGCTATACCTCAATTTTATTGGAAACTAACGACTTTTTAGGTACATATTGTACCTAAAGATATGAAGAAGAAGATGGTAAATACCTTGAGGAGATGGGATGAGTTTTCTAAGGCTAGTACCTTAGTGGTTAAGTACCTGATGCAGTGATGTAGAGACACTGCAGTTAGGGTGGCACGTAGAGTTACCAAAGGGCAGACACGCCAACCTGCTCAGGCAGTTGCAGCCCGGCCAAGGATGAAGTCTGCACGAATATCACCCCCCATGCACTCCTCCACAAAATGATGATGATGAGGATGAGGACGATATTGATTCTAAGTCTACTCCACAGGTTACAACTCACCCCAGTCTTAGGAGGGGTCCCAGGATTTATCTAAAGATGCTGAGTAGGAGGTGTCATCAGAAATAACCTAGTCTAGGGGGGTACCTCCAGACATGTAAAATAGTCAGATGTAATCTAGTATAAGTAAGGTATAGATCAAGCTTCCCATGATGCACCAGTACAGCAGTGGAAGAGTCTTGCACCCACACATGCCATGGAGACACCTTAGAGGTGGTGTGTAGAGAATATATGGGCGGTTTATGATATAGATAGTCATATCTTAGGTACTGGAAGGACTAAGACACTTTTCTATGTGGATCAAAGGATCAATCTATCTGGTCTTAGTAGAGAACCACAGTTATGAGTTGCATTCGATCGATATCAGTTAGAGTGGATAACCAGACCACTTAGTTCTTACAGCCCGATTATGGTAGGTGAGTTTTATGCATCATAAATAGTTATATTATAGCTTCCCATGAGCAGATTTTCAAGATTGATGAGAAATATAAAGAATCTATAACTTGATCATACACTTGTGAGAGAGAGGGGTCAAAGTTATTTGTCAGCAAAGACTATATGTTGGGTCATCTTTGTCCCATATTATATCACTCCCGCATCTATATATGAGTGTGCCTATAGACTAAGAGCTTCACATATTCGATATATTATGTGGGAGGCTGAGCATATATGAGAGCGAGTTGAGATGGCTTGGTGGATAGCTGGTAATATTTAACCTTTGGGTGATTCTACCCCATAGATTGAGGGTCATGATGTGATCATGAAGGTCCTGTTGACATTTGATGCCAAGTTTTGGTTGTTGAATTAGGAGGGAGCAGCCCTGGTTTCTTGTATATTGGTTGGATATTCTATTAATTTTGTATCTATCCTTCGGCATGAGACCCACGATAAAGCATTTCGGGAGATGACTAATTTGTCATTCCCTTGCATGATTCAGAGACTATGCTATAAGGTTGGTGTACCTATGATATCAGGCATAGATGAGAGGTTACATGCTACGACTACTGCACAGATAAAGAGTATGAAGGGTATAGCATACCCAAACCTTCCCAGGAGATCTACAGAACCAACTACAGTACCTAGGAGCCAAACTGAGGTCCCAACAGTTTCCACAGAGCCTGGTGATGCACATAGAGGCGATGTGGGTGTTAGTGCTAATATGGAGATAGTAAGTAGGGAGAGGCTCTAGATTTGAGTACATAGTGCGATGGGATACCAACTACTTTTTCATCAACCCTGGCTTCAATCTTAAAGTTGGTTGACATATCTTTAGAGCCTACTCGCCCATCCACTACAGCTCCTACTACATGTATGATCACTATAACAAGAGAGATTTTATAGAGCTTAGTGGATTGTCATAGGTACACGGATGCTCGATTGAGGGTTGTCAACACTGAAATGACTACCCTCTACGAGCAGATATCAGGGGTTAGGACTAGATTCAAGCAGAGAGAGGACAAATGGGAGGCCACACAAAGATCTGCACTTTCTGAGCTTTGTGCTGACTTCTAGATACAACTCGATGAGTTTGAGAGATGGGTTATAGCTTTATTCATAGAGATAGATGTGGAGGATCTATCCTAGATGAGAGAGGATTTTAATCTATTACGATCAGAGGTACAGTCTCTCATAAAGAGTCGTATAGCATCCACTCCCTTAGTTATACCCCTAGTGGTCTAGATATCACCACTATGGGAATTGAGATAGTTTCATTTCTTAGCAAAGGATGAGAAGGAGGTCCCAATAGTTGGGGCCAAGAGAGGTCACATCAATGATTTACAGGATCTAGATATGCCATATGACCAGGCCGTTAAAAGGGCGAGACATGCTTTGATGGATTCTAGAGTCAATGATAGGCAGAGGCATATAGAACTAGCAGTGGGTGCATCATCTAGTAGTGAACCGCCACCATAACCGACTCTTCTTACTAAATTTCCCCTATCTGGGGATGCTTATGATACTTTGTTGGAGGCAGCTTCAAAGATGTTAGATCGGATCTCACTCACTAACTGAGGGTGGAAAACTTGGGAGGTTGAGAGGGTATTTGGTACCTATGTTGTGGGTACTTCCTACGATTAGAGAGGAGTTGATGATACATTAGCACAAGAAATTATGTTTCTAATAACTGTTTTAGCAGTTCTAGTAAAGCAATTTGCAGTGGCCAGATCTGAGAAAGTGAATGCAGTAGAAGCACAGGGGTTAGCTTCTAAAACATATTAGTCTGAATTAGAAGAAGAAGCTAACTACCTGGATCATCAGATGGCAGGTTTTTAATACCAAGGGAAAGGAACCAAGGTCAAAACTATTATGATAGGTATAGAGACCATAGAAGAGAGTGAGAGAGTGACTGTAGAAAGAAGGATGACTATTGAGAGAAGGGAGATAGATGCATTCCACCTGGTAGACACGATGCGGAATCTAGAATAGAAGAGATGCTTGATAAATTGGTGAAGGGTAGGGAAAATCAAGGGACCAACCTTAAAGAGATTAAGGTTGATATTTTAGGATTGACCAAGAAGATCGAGTCACATGCCATTGCTATCAAGCCACTAGAGCACCAGTTTGGGCAGATGTCAGCAACTCTGAATCAGAGGCAACCAGGTACCCTTTCAAGGAACACTATTTAGAATATGAAAAACAACGGTCATGTACTTGCTGTTACCACTAGGAGTGGTGTCACTACTATGAAATCACCCACTACCTGCTATAGAAGTTGTTGATGATGATTGATGAGACATGCATTGCTTAGTCAGAGAAGGTACAATATGACAGTTATAGTTGTTAAAGATAAAGGTAAGGGTCTGATCGTTGAACCAGAGGTAAGAAAAATTCCAAGACCACCCCCACCTTTTTCTTGGAAACTGATGCAGAAGAAAGAGGAAGGTAAGTTTAAGTGATTTATAGAGATGCTAAAAGAGTTGAGTTTGAACATACCTCTTCTTGATGTATTAGATCAGATTCTTGTATATGCCAGGTTCATGAAACAGTTAGTCACAAGAAATAAAGGAGCAACTTTTGAGGATGTGAGGGTTTGCACCACTGTAGTGCAGTCACGACTAGGTCCTTGGCGTAGAAAAGGGGTGATCTTGGAGCAATCACTATACCATGTACTATTGGGTAATCTAGGTTTTCTTGAGCCTTGTGTGATTTAGGGGCCAACATTAATTTGATGTCACTAGAAATCTTTAGGAAACTAGGCTTAAACGTTCCCAAACCGACTTCAATGCGACTATTGATGGCTAACTGCATAGTGAAGATGCATGTGGGAATCTCTTGTGATATGATCTTCAAGGTTGACCAATTCATTTTCCCGATTGACTTTGTCATCTTGGACCGTGAGTTGACTCTGAGATTCCCATTATATTGGGAAGACTATTTATAGCCATAGGCAGAGCTATGGTTGACATGGAAAAGGGTGAGCTGAAATTCTGAGTCAACAATAAGGAGACAACATTCAACATCTAAAAGTCTATGAAGCAGCTAACCGATATGAGTGTGGTTTCGGTGATTGAGTGTATTGATGACCCTAGAGGATATTCATATGGATACCTTGATAAATTATGAGTAGTCAATATACCCGTGATGTGTTGCAACATTGAATCAAGAACTGCATGGGAGGCAATTCATGGGCTTATTCGTGAAGTCTGAGTAACCAACATAGCAACGTCGTGCTACAACATTAAATAAAGCAATGAGTGGGAGGAAACCCACTATATATTAGTGATTACATTTTTGTAGTTTTTGTTTTTGTAGGTTCTTAACATTTGGACCTTACATGCAATACGGTAAATATTTCTACATTTATCGATTTCCAGGTAAGGGGAAAATGTGATCATCTCATCATGGTCACAAGTTCAACAAGGTAAGTTGAGTAAAAAATTTAAAAATTGAAATTCTGGGGATGACAAATGGTAAGTTGTGGACTTTGGCACCTTATTTATTGTAACACCCCGAATCTGGTACCCGAAATGCTTCACGGTGCTCATGACACCGGAGGACCACAAGCTAACCCATGACTGATATTTGTACTTGAATACTGCATAATATACTGTATAATGCAGAAATAAAGGATATAAGTCTGTAAAGTTCAAAAATGATAAAATAAAATATAACATCTGGATGGGGTATGAATACCCAAAATAAGTGAAATAAACTGTCTGAAACATGATAGTCTGAAAAGTCTCTAACTGTCTGAATAAGGAGTTGTGGGACATGTTCCCAACTAACTCTAACTACTGTAATAGACTAAGTAATGACAAAATAAAGTAATGGTCAGGTCCTCAAAAGATAAGGACTCACTGCAAAATCTGGCTACTAAAATTTGGAATGCTATTGATGCTCTGGGGCTCGTGCTTCTGAACCTATGGTATAAAACACTATAGCAAAAATACGTCAGTACATTTGAATGTATTGGTATGCATGTGAGATAGTATGAATGGAAAGGGTTCACATGCATGAACTATACTAACTGACTGGATAATATGAATGTGAGAATGCATGCATGATTACATAATAACTGTAACTGAGTTCATGATTACATTACTTCTGAGATTGAGTACTAAAAACATGAGATACTGATAACTGTATAACTGATACTGAGTGACTGTATCTGACAGTCTAGGTTCTTATGGAACTAGATGAGTTTTGTACTATTTTGAGTTGACTGTATCTGACAATCCTGAATTCTGTAGAACTATCTGAGTTCTATTACTGAGACTAAGACTGACACTGTGGGAAGTAGTCATCTAACCGACATGACCCTAATACACCATTATGGCTGAGTTGTGGTCCAATCTATAATCCCAATTAGAAGGGTGTCAATACCGCGCCACTGGTAAGGACAAACTGTGAGTGACCCTCATATAATAAATTACTCTAATGAGAATAGTAGGACCCTTATATAACAGGTTAATCCACCTCATTTTCCCTCATATAAAAGGTTATGATGTCTCAACCTAAGCTGGCTACGTAGCTTTGGAGTGCAAAGATTGTTTCTAAGAATCACACCTTCTAAATAACAGGTGTGAGTTCCCATCCTACTCCCATCTGAAGAGACACTGAACATGATTAACTGAACTGAACTGGACTGAGTTCATGGAGTTCTTATGACTAGTGGAATATTACTGAGATTACTGAATTATTGAGCTTTCTGATATTTACTAGGATTACTGAGCTTACTGAATTTTTCCTGAGTCACGTGACTAGCTAAATTCTACTGAGCATGGCTTGACTAAGGATATTGTAAAAACATAAAACTGGCTCTTGGCACACAGCTAAATTGTTTTGTATTAAATACCCCAAGACTCAAAATGATAAAAGTAATTTGTGGCATAAATTCTAAAGTACAACAATGGCTACACACATATCCATAATCCATTGACTAAGACATTTTATCAAACACTTGACATACATGAACTTGTATACGAATGGGGATTTCATATTATCATACTAGTATGGCCATAGGCATTTAATCAAACACATAGTGAGCATAGTATATGTAGACTACATTGCACCACAAGTAAACATCATGATTCAATTCTAATTTCACTATTCAAGGGTTTAAAACATGGGTTCACATGAATCTACACATATAATGACTAATTCCACATAAAATTTATCACCAAACATGGATTAGAATTCAATTGGTCATTATCAACATGAACAAAAACAAACCCAACATGAAATTCATAAAAATCCATATACTTGAACTTTGAAAAGAGATTCTTGGGCTTTATGGACGAAAGGAGTCCATGAATGAACACTATGCACACCTGAATTAATGAATCTGGAAAGATTGATGGAGAGTTCTTGTGATTTGGCCATTGAATTCGAGAGCTAGGGTTCTTGTTCTTGAGAGAGTGAAACTCAATTTGGGAAAAATAGAGTGAATAATGATATCCTTAGGTCATGTAGGGTTAAATTTCATGTTTAGGGCTGAACTAAAATCATGGAAAAAGAACCATTTAACCTTGGACGCATCTTTTTAATTTTTGTGAAAAATCTCCCGACCTGGACCCCTGGCGTGACGCGGCGCTATCGCACCGTGTTACTGAAATTTGACGACTGGAAAATTGGACGATGGCGAGACACGGGGATATCACGGAGCTTCACTGGATTTTGACAATTGAAATTTGGGAGTCCTCCATGATGCGGTGAAATTGTGAAGCCTAACTGGAAATTGACGAATGTCATTTTTGCTTATGGCGCGACGCGCCACAGATTGAGATGGCGGTGTTTTATGACTGAAACTTGAATTAGTCATAACTTCTTACCCGGTTATCGTATTTAGTTGAATCTTATATCGATGGAAAGCTTATTGAATTTTCCATATGACCAAAAGTGAAAATCTTGAAAATACCAGATGTATAAAAATGGATTCATCTTTAAAACAAGTCTTTGACATTCTTAGGATGAATTTAAGCTAGATTGAAATATGGGGTATTACATTTTACTTTTGGGACCTAAAACTTAAGTTGTGTCATCATTAATATCTAGAAAAATATCGCCATGCCAAGTCCGAGTTGTAGAAAATTAGGCCAAAGATTTTGGCCCGACTCCTACGTCCAGCACCTACTGACTGTAGGTGCTACCTGCACCCTGGACCCGACTGCTGGTATAGGACGCGAGTAGGTGTCACGGAAAATTAGGCCCATTTTTTCATTAAAATTTTGGGAACACAAACATTTAAACATAACCTATTATAACTCTCATTCTAATTCATTCTAATCCTCAAAACTTTAATTTTTTCATTAAATTCAAACTTTCTACCTTAAACCTAAACCTACCGTACACTTAAGAAAAGGAAAAAACAATACTTATTTGAGATACCAACATTTCCACACATGCTAGAAACAAATTTCAATCTTGGTTTTGCTTGAGTTTTTCATTATTCTATTCTGGATATTCATGCAAGGGATAACTTTCTTGGCTCCTAATGGTGATATAATGTTTTGTTTACTGATGAAACAAGGTGATATGTCTAATACATGGTTTGATATATAGAATTTATCATGCTTGCATACGGGAGCCTTGAAATATCCTAAAATCATAACGTAGGGCCCTATTTTGAGGTAATATTCTAAGTTAGGCCCTAACCGGGAGTTGAACTTGAATGAACGAAAGTAATGCAATGAGTTAAACTTTTTTTCTTTCTTTGATAGTCATGATCATTTATTAGTGTGTATACATTTGACTTTTGGGGATCTCAAATAGGTCATAGGGGTGTGAAAAGTGAGGAAAATTTTGAATTTTTCTTCAACATTCACTATCCCTCACTTTTAATGGAAACTAATATTTGGTTTTTAGGTACAAATATCACCTAAATCAGCAAAGAAGAAAGCAGTTGATACTTCGAGAAGATGAGCAGAGTCTCCTAGGCTTAAGGGTTCGGTGGAGGAGTATCGGAGACAGCATTATATTGATATTGCAGTTGCAGAGTCTCACGAGGATAGACTCACTGGGATGATCAGACAGTCGCAGCATGGCTGAGGATGAAGTTCGCGAGGATATTACCACCATATACTCCTACCTGATGAGGATGATAATGATGAGTAAGGATCCCAGGATTCTTCTAAGGAGGTTATGCATGAGCAGTCATCAGTGGTTCCCTAGTCTGAGGAGGGTACCACCACACATACATAGCAGACAGAGGTACCCCAGTCTGAGGAGGGTACAACAAAGGCATCACATGTTGCACAGCAGTTAAGGGTGTACAAACCAAACCGTTAAGTCAAATCAAATCGATGAATCAAACCAAACCGAGGAAAAAAACCGACTTATGGTTTGGTTTGATTGATTTGGTGTTGGTAAGAAAACTGATCATTCTTGATTTGGTTTGGTATTAGCAAAAATAAAATTAAACCGAACCCAAACCGAACCGACGTAATACATATATAATTTTAATTTTTTATACGTAAAAAAATATTACTTATAATCTACTTTCTAATTACTTTTATTATTTTTTTATATTCAGAAAATAGATATATATTCTTGGGACTTTAATTATAGTATTTTTCCATTAATAACAAATTAATACAATTTTCAATATCTATATCTATAATATATTAAAAGTGTGAAGAGCCTTAGAAATGTTGTTTGAACTTTTTGCCTTTTATTAAAAGTTTTCTCTTTAGACAAAATCATCTTTTCACAAGTTTTTTTTTAATTTTTAAAAGTTAATAATTAGTTAATATATATTTATGGTAAAACCTTTTCTTATTAGAAGTCATCAGAATTAATGACAACTAATACTTTTTCCATTAGTTTAAGAATTATAAAACAACTAAATTTGATTTTAATAAGATTTGAAAAATCTAAAAAAAAATATATAAAAGCCTTAGAATAAGAAAAAATTAATAAGTGTTAAATTTTAAAAAGTTTTAAATACGTAATAAGAAACGTCTTTTTATTATTTTATCAAATTATTATTTAACTATTTTTACTAAAAAAACACGTCCCACCTCAAAAAGAAAAAAAAAGTAGTGTCAGATTGTAGTTAGCATATGACCTAATTTCTTTCTTTTAAGTGTGGTTTTTGATTTAATTAAGAGTCTTTAATTTTCTTTTCTTTTATGTTTCGTTTGTCTTGATTCTCTATAATAATTAGTTTTTTATAAAAAAAGTTTCTCAAATTAGATTAGATTTCTTCCATGTTTCATCAACTCTTTCTTAAAAGGAAAAAAAATTGAACTTCTATATATTTAGCATTCCTTTTTTCCAATAAATAATAGAACAACATTCACAATTTAATTGTTAAAGAGTATGTTCAAGAGAAGATTAGTTTTATGTTCTTTAATATTAGTTTTTAATTTGTAGGTCAACAATATTAAATATTATGCATCTTTTATTAACGTTTTTTTATCGTATGATTTATTGTAATTTCAATTGTTGGCTTTCGCATGATGTGCAGGTAAAGAAAAATTATGTGAGTGTGTGGTTGAGACTTAGTGCCGATTACGAGAGGATTTAAAGGTATGTTTTTTTAAAAGAAGAATTATTTCTCATTCATATTAGTATGATTTATGTTGTTAAGGCGTTGATTAGAAGTGCACGTTCTGTTCTTTGATTCAATTTTATCAAATTTCAATTAAATTCTTTGATTTATAATTTTAAAAAGTAGACATCGAACACTGGATCAAACTATTTCAGTTTGGTTCATTTTCTTTCAACTTCATTTTTATTTGATTCGGTGTTCAGAAATATTTAAACTTTTTGTCCTTCGTTAAAAGTGTCTGCTTTAGACAAAACTATTTCTTCAGTATTTAAAAATTGAAAATTTATTAAATATTTTAATAAAATATATGTTATGTTTGCGCTATTTTATTAAAGTGTGAAGGATCTTTGAGAAGTGATTTAAATTTTTTGCACTTCATTAAAAAAATTTGCAATAGAAAAAATCATCTAATTTTAAATAGGGAAAATTTGAAAAATAGCATACTTATCCCTTTAATTATGAGTTTCATAGCAACAGTTTCATAATTACATAATATAACAAGTTGTATTTTGTATTTTTGTAAACTGTTGCTACAAAAATACAAATACATATGATTTTTACTGCCCTTATGATTGATATGTATTTTATATTTTTGCAAACTGTTGCTACAAAAATACAAATACATATGCTACAAAATGTAATTTGATAAAAGTGTTTCTATTTTTTGTAATTTAATAATTAAGTATTCTACTTTATGTATTTTTTTCCTTTTAAATAATCAAATGTTACACGTGCGAGACACATGGGGTTTAACTAGTTAATAGAAAAACCTAAAAATCTTTAATTGCTTCACTATTTACATTTTACTTTCCAAGTTTTCGAAGAGTTCTCTTTATTTCCTCATCTTACTTTCATCTTACTTTTCTCATTCGTCAAGTTGTGATTTAGGTTTGTTTCTCTTCTTTCTCTTTTTTTTATATGGAATTATGTTATAATTAATTACTTTATGGAGTTAAGTTTTTAATAAGTTGTCTCTAATTCTTCATTATTTTGTATTCTCACATTTTGTGTGATGGGAACTTTCAGACAAACTACTGTAACTAGTGACTTAGAAATTGAACTACTTAGGTATCCACATAATATTACTTTGAGAGATAGTAGTTTAGACGTCTTAGTAATTTGCTAACTTAATTTTTATTGGAACTACTCTATGACTATTTTTTTTATCTTTTTAGTGAAAACGTTTAATTTTTTTCTTCAATCTCATTATAATTGTATAAAAACCGAGAAAATAAAAAAACCTGACTAAAACCAAAATAAAAAAACCGATTGTATATTGGTTTGATTTGGGTAATAGATTTAGAAAACCGACATTATTGATTTGGTTATATTTTAATAAAAAACCGAATCAACCTGACCTATGTATACCCCTAATAGCAGGCACCCACACCTGCACGTGTCGTAGATGTACCTCTCAAGGAGGGACAGCTAAGTTGGTATAAAGAAAGGATGTGACATATTTATGAGCTTGATCGCACTGTCTGGGATCTAGGCAGGCCTATAGGATGTATCTATAAGGAGCATGGATAAACTTATTAGGACTGCAGAGTTTACCACAGCTGAGGGTAGCATTTGATAAATATCAACTCGGGTATATTACTAGGCCACTTGGTTCTTATAGCCCAGCTATGGTGTGGAACTTTTATGCATCTTACAAAACCATCATATTTCTTCCCATGCGCATCATCCAGGCTTTATCAGATTTCCACAATAGTCGCAACTTGATCATACACTTGTTAGAGGGGTATGAGTTGATGTCAGAAAGGAGACTATCCATAAAGTCATATTTTGTACAGATTATATTACACCAACATCTATAGCATAGTGCGACCACAAATTGTGGATCACATGGGATCCTCATATTATGAGGGATGCTGAGCACAGGGCTGAGAAGCTCGGGATGGCTAGGTGGATAGTTGGTTATATTTCACCATAAGGTGATGAGGCCTCATGGATTAAGGGGCCAGCTGTGATTAAGAAGGTCCTATTGAAACTAGAGGCCAGATTTTGGTGGTGGTTGCTTCGATATCGCCTGATTCCTACTACTTCAGGTAATGCATTGATGTGGGAAGGAGTTTCATAGGCTTCCTACTTGATGGATGGTAATGATATTGATTTTTCTACCATCCTCAATCATGAGATACATAAGAGAGCTTTCAGAGAAGTGACTAACCTTCTATTTCCTTGTATGATCTAGAGGCTATGCGATGAGGTAGGTGTACCTGAGTTACCAATTTTGGATAAGAGGGTAACTATTATTGGTACTACACAGATGAGGAACCTAAAAGGTCTGATAGGTTTGGGTACTACTAGGAGATCTAGATAGCATGCAGCAGCACCACAAGCCCAGAATGAAGGCTCGACAGTTTCCGCAGCACCTGATAAGGCACAAAGAGATAATACGAGTATTGGTATATATATAGAGATAGAGGATCATAGAGGTGATCCATATTCTAGTACTCAGGGTGAGAGGACACAGTCCACTTCTTCTTCAGCCTCGGTTTTAACCTTAGAGTTGGTTGGTGTATCTATAGAGCCTGCTCGCCCATCCACTACAGATCCTGTGACAAGTATGATTACTATATCTGGTGAGTTTTTACAGAGCCTATTGGATAGCCAGAGAGCTACAACTTCTCGGTTGAAGGTTGTTAAGACTGAGATGACTACACTCTTTGTACAGATGAAATCAGGGGTCGGGATTAGATTTAAGCAGGCCGAGGCTAGATGGGAGGTTGCTTAGAGATACACAATGTTTGAGCTACGTGTAAACTCTCAGACACAAAATGATGAGCTAACGAGATGGATTATATCCCAATATATAGAGACAGGTGCACCAGATTTAATTCGGATGAGAGAGGATTTTGATATCCTATGTACAAAGGTACGCTCTCTTATAAAGAGTTGTGTAACATCTACTCCCTCTATAATACCCCCTGTAGTCTAGATATCACTTTCTCGTGCAACCAATACATTTTTGAATTTTTTACAAATGATGAGGAGGAGGTCCCAGCAGTTGGGACCAAGAGAGGTCACTTACACGATTTACAAGTTCTTGTTATGATAGAGAAGGAGGACCTTAAAAATTCTAGACATAATTTGTAAGATATTGCATTCATAGATAGGCAGAGACCTGATGCTATAGCAGCAAAGGCATCATCCAGTAGAGTAACACCACCACGATAGCCTCTGCCAGATTTTATACCCCTATCTGAGAAGTCTCCTAACTCGGGCACTTAGTGCATCCCAGGTATGTTATCACTTCCCCATGTTTTTTTTATTTTAGTGCATTAAGGGCAATGCACAATTTTTAGTTGGGGGTGGGTATGCCATGCCGCCACAGGTTTTTATTATAGTGCTTTTAGTCCTGTCGGTCACAGTATGATTATAGAACCGGCATGTCTAGGATAATTATGTGTCGTATTGTATTTTTTCCTTCGTATTGTGATGTTTTGTGTAATTAGGATATTTTGAGTATTTAGGGCAATAGTCAAATTTTGACTGATTTCTTATAACCGTCTAAAAAAATTGTGTTTTCGAACTGTGTTAATGTACATATGTGTGAACTTTGTGAATCTTGTTATGGCATTAGTATTAGGAACATGATAACTATTTTCTAACAATTGCATAAACTGAATTGGTTGTAGTTGGTGATATTGACTCTGTGTTATATTAGTGTGAGCTACTACCTAGTTCCCTTTGTATGTTAAATTCAAAACTTGTTTGGTTAGTCTTGCCTAGGTTGAAGGATAGTCGATTAGGAAAGGATGTTAAGTCATTTTTTATTGTAGTCCCCTTTTAGACTAAATAACCTTCCATGTGTGAATTATATCCCTTGATCCCTATTTTGAGCCTTATAGACAATTTTTTTTGTTACACCTTTCACCTTTTCATTTGTGTCATAATGAACCTGTTTTGCCCTTGGTCCTCCTTGGATATTATGCACCTCAGCTCAGGTAAAAAGCCTAAGTTGATGGTAACTATTATAGGGGTGCGTAATGTAAAATGGGTACAAAGAAGGGTAAATAAGAGAAAAACAAGGTAGGGATGGGTGTGGTAAAAAAAGAAAAAAAGAAAGAATAAATGACCACACCCAACCTGAATGTGAAATAAAAAAATAAAAAAAGGAGATATAAGGGTGGAATAAAAGGAAATTTATTAATAAGTTACACCCCAAAGTTATTGTAGTTCCAAGGAGGCATAGTCAATTTAAATTTCCATATCTATCACACCAGCCCCCAAGCCTATATTACAAGCCGATTAAAGTCCTATAGTGATCCTGACTTGACTATCTGAATGCTAAGGTAAAGAAAATAAGGGCAAGCCTATGGTATTTGACGTACATTAACTAGGAACTTCTTGGTTGAGTGTGAGTGTCTCTTGACCATCCCTGAATTGGCATGCATGATTTCATATGAGTAAGAGGGACATTCTTGTTGTGAGGGCACTTGAGTATTGTTGCTAGCTATCATCTTGTTTTGGGTAGTGTAATTTGTACATATGTGTGGTTGTCTATTGTTAATATAGTTGTCATATCTTTATTCCTTTGTGTCACATTGTTGCACCTCATGTTCATACACAGCTGGTTTCGAAAAGAGTTATAGGAGGAAATGTTGTGATTTGAACTAAATGTGATGACTGACTTCCTTAAATATATTAGATTTTCTTAGTTAAGCGTCATTTTAGTTTTGTTGTGTTTTTACTTCCTAAGGACATGCAAACATTCTAAGTTGAGGGTGTTGATGTGCTAAAGAAATATGGTACTTTTGATGCTTAAAACAAGGAAAATATGCAAGTATTTGAGGCTTTTTTGTTAAAAATGATCCATTTTGGGTATGTTTTGCAGGAAACCATGATTTGAATGATAAGTTTATGAAAATGGTGAAAAAAGTTATTTTTGGAAACTTTTAGAGCGATTGTGGATGATTAGGATGTTTTTGGGCTTGATCTTGATCAATGCATGTTTGAGATTCAAAGTAAAGATGAAAAACTGACTCGCGACATCTACTAAGTTAACCTACAGACCACATATTGACCTACGAACCGCAGGTATACAAAGCAGGTACCAGAAAGTCCAAAATCTCGAGAGCTGACTTGTAGGAATTTTCCTATCCGGTACCTGCGGTTGGTACCTGCACCCAGGGAAAACTGCAGGTACAACCTGCGGCTAGGACCAAACCGCAGGTACAGGGAGCGGGTGGCCAATGACCCTGATTTCTTCTATTATGTTCGGGCTTAGTTTTTAGGGTTTTCTTTTGTACTCTAAATACCATTTATGTACTTTTTTGTAGAGGTTAGCCATTTTTAACACGTAGAAACATATTTTGATTTCAATATACATCTTTGATCTTGGGATTTCTTTGTATTGACTTTTCTTGATTATTCAGTTTATAGTTGTGGGTTTCTTTCATCTTATCATTATGATTTAATCTTTGCTTTATAATATGAATGTTATTGATCTCTTCACAATCATGAGCAGCTAAAACCCATATCTAGAGTTGTAGAAACCCTGGCCAGGTTAACAAAGTAGGGGAAGTGCGATTGTTGATGGAAAACTCATACCCACGGCATATATTGCTTTATCTTTGGTATGATTGGTTTCTTAATGGGTGCACACATTAGGATCCCACTTAGATATTGTTGCTCGCTCTAATAAAGGGGTAGTAACTAGGAAAAGATAAAGACAATAGTAATTTAGTAAAATAATAGTCGATTCGTTGCAGCACAATGATATATCTAAATAATTATTAGCCTTTATCTAATAACTTAAGACTCAAAAGGTGATATTTAATTGGGATTAGGGTAAGGTTAGTAAAGCGACATCCTGAGACTCAATAGGTAAAGGGTGAAATCCTCCTACTCATCCAAAAAACTGTAGGAGGTATATAACTTATCGGTTCTATATTCAAGGTATTGGGTTCGTTCAATAACGTACGAGAAACCTACGGAGCTGATATACCAAGGGAACACATAATCCTAGTGCACTTAAGACTGATTTTCAACCAAGTTAATACTATTCTGTGTTCGAGACTACTACAAACAAATCCCCTCTTTTACTTTCTTATTTTTCCCAAAGGCTATAACCACTAAGATCTGTCAAACCACGTATTCCCTTGGGATTCAACCCCAATCTTAGTTGTGTTACTATATCTTGACAGAGATCGTATCATCATCTAAAAAGAGGTATTTCTTAGACGTTATCAGCTATCATAGGGGTGTGTAGTGTAAAGTGGGTATATAGAAGGGTAAAATAAGGAAAAAAGTTATTAGGGCTGGGTGTGGTAAAAAAGAAAAGAAAATTTTAAAAACAAAGAAATAATAAAAGATCACACCCAGCCTTAATGTGCAATAAGTGAGACCTCGAGGCTTAGTCACTTGATATGTCCATATGTACCATACCAGCCCCCAAGCCTAAATTACAAGCTGAAAAAAGTCCTATAGTGGTCATAACAAGACTATCCAAATGCTAAGGTTGAGAAAACAAAGGCAAGCCTATGATATTTGATGCACATTGATTGGAACTTCTCTTTTAAGAGTGTCTCTTGATTGTTCCTGCAATTTCATGCATTATTTCATATGAGTGAGTTGGGACTTCTTTGTTGTGAGGGAACATAAGTCATATTGCTAGTTATTTCCTTATTTTGGGTAGTATAACTTGTACATATGTGTGCTTGTCTATTACTAATGTAATGCCCTACCTTGATCCCATTTTGTCACGTTGTTGTGCTTCATGTTTATACACATTTGGTTTTGAAAAGTGAGATTAGAAGGGGTATTGTGCTCTGAGCATAAAGTGTTGACTGACAGCCTTGAATAGCTTAGATTATCCTAGTTAAGCATCATTTTGTTTTGCTATGTTTTGTTACCTGAGGACAAGGAAATGTTCTGAGTTGAGATTGTTGATGTGCTATAGAAATATAACACGTTCGATGCTTAAAACGAGGAAAATATGCAAGTTTTTGAGGCTGTTTTTTTAGATATAATGCATTTAGGGTATATTTTACAGGAAATCATGTTTTGGATGCTAAGTTCGTAAAGATGAAAAAGGTGTTTTTGGTTACTTATTGGAGAAATTATGGATGTTCGGGACACTTTTTGACTTTTTCGTGATCAAAGTATATTCGGGAAATGACCTCGGGATTTTTGGTCTCTAATACTTACGGTCGCTATTGCACCCAGGGTCTGGGCGCATGTAGAGACCATAAGTGGCCACCAACCTTATTTTCTCCTATTTCGTTCAGACTTTGATTTTAAGGTTTCCTCATGTACTATAAATACCATTTATATATTTTTTAGTAGGTGTTATGCACTTTTGATATTCATAAACATATTTTGATTTCGAGATTTGATTTTGATCTTGGGTTTTTTATGTATTTTTCTCTTGTATTGACTTTTGTTCATTAATTCAGTTACGGGTTGTGGGACTACTTCTTATTATTATGATTTCATATATGCTTTCGATTATGGATTTTGTTGATTTCTCCAAAAGCATAAGTGGATAGAAACCCATAGCTAGTGTTGTGGAAACCCCGACAGATTTACGAAGTAGGGGAAGTGTTATTGTTGTTCTTAACTGATACCCATGCATGTATTGCTTTATCTTCATTATAATAGTTTTCTTAATGGGTGCAGATGTTAGGATCCCGTCGAGATTATTGCTACTTACACCAAAAAAGGAGTAGTGACTAGGAAAAGATAAAGAGAACAGTAATTTGGAGTTTAACTGTCGATCCATGATTCTAGGTTTTATCTTAGTAAGATAGTTAGATTTCATCTAATAACTAGAGACTCAAAAGGTAATAGTAAATAGGGATCAAGATAAGGGTTAGTAAGGCGACATCCTGAGACTCAAAAGGTAAAGGGTGAAATCCTTCTACTCGTAAAAAAAACTGTAGAAGCTACATAATTATTGATTCTCCATGCAAGGTATCGAGTTGCTTTAACAAAGCACAATAAGCCTACAGAGTCGAGAAGCCAGGGGGAACACATTCCTAGCGTTCACTTACAACTGATTACAACCGACGTTGATATCTGCTACTAGTTCAATATTGATAAACAATCCCCCCCCACTTATTTACTTTTCCAGTTTCGCTCATTGATTACAATAGCTGAGAGCCACGAGTCCACGTATTCCCTTGGGATTCAACCCTAACCTTTGTTGGTTTACTATATTTTGCAGCTATCATATCATCTTCTAAGTGGAGGTGTAGCTCTGAAGTCACTAGATACATCATCCCAGGATGGTTAGTGGGGTGAGCGCTAGCATGAAACTCAGGAAAGGGATAAAATAATGACATCATCATTCAGTCCAAAATAATTCCAAAAGAATGCACACAATTATATGCATATACATATATAATATGTCGAGATTGGGAATAACGTTTAGCATGAGATTTAAAATATTAGCCTTGACTGTGTAGCTTTCCCATCATCTAACACCCACGAGCTATATGGGTCTATCTGGGTCTATCTCTCCCCTGGTAGTTGGGTCCATCTCCATACCTACTGGTTAGGCACCAGTGCATGCTAGCCACACAATCAAGGAAAATTCGAGAAAGGGCCAGGGAATCCACAAACCCAACCGTTCTAAAACATATAGAGTGTGAACTATGCACACAGTCATAAAGACTCCCACACTTGCAATCATGGTTTTCAGGAACGGTCCTCTCCCCCCTCCCTAGGACCTCTACAACCTCGTTTAATCCCAATTAAAACCTTTACACATTCCCATTCATTAAACCATGAACCATCCATTAAGGCATATACCATTGGTATCATCATACCAATTTCGCTTACATGATAATATCATTATGCAATTTCCATTGACCATCAACTTGGGGGAATCCACGATACCATGGTCCAATTGAAATCAAGTCATGGCCATAAAGGCCTTTCAAAGAAATTTGTACTCCATTAACCTTTTATGCAATACAATAGTTAAAATTTGGTTTCAATATGAATATATCCATGTTTTAAAACCAATTTCATAAGGTTAGGTTGAGGTCACACCATTTCAATTACCAAAATCCATAAAGGTGAGGGAATCCACCACCCCCGTAATTTTATCAAATCAATTTGGGGGAAGTCCATGACTCCCAGTCCAATTCCCACACCCATGCACCCAATTAGTTTAAAAACTATCAATTCAAAGAATGAATAATCTATAGAAACTATGGATAAAGCAATTCAACCATAAATATCCAAAAGTCCTCAACCTAAATTCAAAACCAATATTTAATCACATGGAAAACATGTTTAAACACATGTTTTTAGAAAAAAAAGTTTTAGGGTGGAGATACATGCCTGAAAGTATCGAGAATTATGGAGGGAAATCACCAATTGGAGCTCTAAAAGACAAATCCTTAAAACCCCTAGTTGTTTATGCCTTAGGGATTTGAGAGAGTTTTAGAGTATTTCAAGATGTATTAATGAAGTTTTATGAGGTCCCTTACAGTATTTTAGGTCAAGGGATTTAATGGGGAATGAGGCAAATGATTGAAGAACCTTTAATTAAATGTAAGAAAAGTCGCTCAATCGTTACGGGTCACGTCACGACTCATAACGACTGAGTACAAGGTATTGCCTGGACTCGTAGTATGGGTAGTGACTTAGGTCACCCATAATAGTTAGGTCACGAGTCACACCCTATGACTCATGACCAGACCTAACAACTTGTAGGTTCTAGTCATCGTCATGACAAAAATAATAGACCATCCCACTAGTGGGACTATGAATCTCACCTTATGATCCGTAATGTCTCCCCATGACTTATGAGGTTTATGTCGTACTTAGGAAAGAAACTTTGGACACTCTACTGGCTTGGTCACAAGTCACACCCTATGATTCCTGGCTACACCTTACGACTCATGAGGTGCCTATCGTAGCCTGGACAGTGAGCTCAAAACTAAAAAAAATTGGGGTGTTACATTAGCTTGCTCGAAAGATAAAGAATAGTCAAGTTATAGTCCTTAAGAAACTCAAGCCAATGACGCTGCCTCATATTAAGATCTCATTGGATGAAAAAGTACAGAAGGCTACGATGGTTGGAGAAAATATCACAACAGACTCCATTCAAGTATTGCCTCCACAACTTCAAAGCAAACACAACTGAGCACAACTCCAAACCATGGGTAGGATAATTCCTCTCATGAGGATTCAACTGAAGAGATGCATACGCAATAACCTTATCCTCCTACATTAACACAACACCTACCCTAAAACCTGAAGCATCACAAAAGATGGTAAAACCTATGCCCTCCTTGGGCAAGATAGGAGTTGAAGTCAACAAATCCTTGAGCTTTTGAAAGAATGCCTCACAAGAATCGGACCACTGAAAGGAAATCTTCTTCTTAGTAAACTTAGTCAATAGATCTGAAATAGATGAAAAATACTCAACAAAACGCCGATAATAACCTGCTAAGACAATAAAGCCCCGAATCTCGGTGGGCGAAGTAGGACTGGCCCAATCACGAATCGATGCAATCTTGGTTGGATCAACCATAATACCCGCCTTGGTCAACACATGACCCATGAAAGAAATAGCCTCCAACCAAAACACACATTTGGAGAACTTAGCGTACAACTTATCATCTCTCAATATCAAAAGAACAATCCACAAATTCTCTTCATGCTCAGCCTAGCTCTTGGAATAACCCAAAATATCATTTATGAATACAATAAAAAAAGAGTCAAGATACAACTGAAATACCTGGTTCATCAACTCCATGAATGTAGTAAGGGAATTGGTAAGCCTAAAAGACATGACCAATAACTCATATTGGCCATATCGAGTCCGAAAAGCTATCATTGGAATATCTGAAGCTCTAGTCCTCAACTGGTGATAACCAAATCTCAAATCAATCTTTGAAAACACTGCAACACCTTGAAGCTGAAGCTAATTAAATAAATCATCAATACGATGAAGAGAATACTTATTCTTAAATGTCATCTTGTTCAACTATCGATAATAATACACATAGACCCATCCTTCTTCTTTACAAACAAGATAGATGTACCCCAAGGTGATGAGTGGTGACCTTACCACTCATTTGCACTCAACATTCGTCCACAATACTATGCTTTGAAAGAATAAGTGAGATATATGTTAGATTAAATGTACTAATCTCCATATTTTTCAGGCATACAGGATACAATACGGAAAGGTATGGATTGGAGTTGAAACAGATCAATAATAAGAGAAAAATGTACGATTGAAGAACCTACACAGATCAGGCTCATTTATCATGATTGCAGTATGATGGTCGCGGTCGCGGTCAGTCAAGTTTAGACAAGTGAGCGTGATCGCGAACATTAAGCAGCAATTGTCATCAGTTAAGTTGGTCAAGTAAACATGATCATGGAGTTTATGTAACGATCGTTGTGACCGGGATCACGGATCTGTCAGTGCGATCGCGTTTAACGATTTTAATAAGCAAGAAAATTCGGTCAAAAGGCATACCTGATTTCAAATTCCCATATAAGACCCAAAATTATTTTTCCCTTGGAGAGGGGAAGAAAAAAAGGAAAATTGACAAGTTAGAACTTGTGGAACCCTAGAATATGGGGAACATTTTATTTTTTTGAGAATTTCAAGTTGAAGTAGGTGAAATTAAAGTGTGAGTTGAAGATTTTGTTTATTCTCCATAGTTACGGATGACATGAATGGATTTCTTGGTATATTTCTTCTCTTTCATTTCTTAAATGGCTAACTTCTCTAGTCTTGGGATTATGTTGAACTAAGGTACAATTGTGTGTGGGTGATTGTGTGTTTGTATGATGTTGTAAGTTTTGATTATGGATTTCACTATTGCTTGCTCTTAATAGTTGAAATTTGTGGGTGAAAACCCTAAATGTACAAATGGATTTGTTAAGTGAAAACCCCAAACTCTAGAAAACCCTCATCATCCTTGAAAGAGGGATGTAGGTGAACTTTTAGGAACTCATAGATTCCTTGAAAAAGGGTTGTAGGGGGACAAAGCAATAGTGGACAATTGATAATGTGGCTTACTCCCTTTAAATATATTAGAAATAAGGACAGATGGATAGTGAGTTATGTCATGGGCTTCTTCCTAGAAATAGGGATGCCCAATTGAGGGTTTGGGTGGCTATTATTAATACACCCGTTAGGTGCTCGAAAGAGACAAGGATGACATCTTTGATGTTTTGTTGACATACTAGCCTAAAAGATTTTCGACCTAACCTATCATGTACCCAACGATTAGTACTCATGCTAAACCATCTTGATCCCATGCACACCTTGCCCTTAGGTAGACATAATCTCAAGATCCCTCCTCATTAGAATTCTATAACGAAAGTGTGATTGTAGTGTGTTGTTTGACATGACATTAAAGAAATCCTAATCCAAACCAACCCCCTCCCCTCCCACACACACATACACACACTTTACATTATGTGTTTATTACTGCAAACACTTTGGGTATCTTTTTAAGTAATTATAATACCCATAAGAATTGAATTCTAAAACTTACTCTGCATGGATTCAACCTAAACGAAAGTTGGGATATTGACAATGACTATCCTCTACCACAAGGTGATACCAAGGTCGGATGAGTCCCTTATCCAACAACACCTACAACTGATCTTTCAATTCCTTCAAATCGATTGGGGACATCCTAGAAGGAGGAGTAGAAATGGGATTGGTGTCTGGCTTAACACTAATAGAAAAATCAATATCGCAATTCGGAGACATGCCAAGAAAATCAGCAGGGAACACATCCATAAACTAACAGACAACACGAACAAATTCCAAGGAAGGAGGTGAAAAAATTATCATAAATATTGTCCAAATAAGATAAACATCCCCTCTCAACAAATCTATGAGCCTGAACATAAGATATGATCCTCTTAGGACCTGAATGAAATGCACCCTTCCAAGCTATCCTTAGTACACCTGGTGGAGCTAAAGTCACGGCCTTAGAAAAATAATCTAAGACAAATTGATAAGGAGCCAACCAATTCAAACCAAAAAAACATCAAAATCAACCATATCTAACACAAGAAAATCTACCAAAGTCTCATGGCCACAAAAATTGAAAACACAAGATCGGTGCACCTAATCCACCACTAAAGAATCTCCTACAGGGGTCGATACACGAATAGACTTGGCAAGAGGCTCACTAGTAGAATCAAAACCCAAAGTAAATATGCAGACACATAGAACAAAGCCAATGTGTGGTGAAATAACTCAAATATAGGTCCAAAATAAATGGGGACGATACCTGTGATCACAGAATGGAAGCCTCTACCTCAAGTCAGGATGGTCTAGCATAACACTATCCACGACCACTAACTAGCTGAGTAGTCCCATGACTACCACCATGAGCTCTACTACCTCTGCCCCTCGTACCTCTGGTATTACCCCTACCCCTCACAGCTAAAATAGGAGAAGCTCTAATCATACTGCAAGGGAAATCCTTGTCTACGTGGAGAAACTCATTACACACAAAGAAACCTCTATGTACCAACTAAATAGGAAAAGGTACAACTAGGTCCAGAAGAGCACCCTAAACTGTTAAACCAGAAGATCTATCACCCAAAATCTGCAAAGCCTCCTGCACTGGCCTACCCTAATATCCATGAAAGCTTCTAAAATATCTACCACGAGACACCTAACCTTTAAACTTACCAAAATGGCACACCTTCATAACACATCCCTGAGATACCCAAAGAATGCCCTTTGTCATCTTTGCATGATCCACAATGCTCCGAAGGCATGCTCCAAATACAACTATCTAAGACATAACCAACTGAAAGAAAACATCTAAACTCATCACAAACTTCTGAATCTTCTCAGACTCAATGGCAATACTAGCATAAGAATATTTAGACAAGGCATGAAAATGCTTCTCATACTCTACAATGGTCATGGATCCCTACTCCATATGATCAAACTCATCACACATCTGATCCCTCAAACTGTAAGACATAAATCTCTCCGAAAAGACATCAGTAAACTGATCCCATGATAATTCAGAAGCATAAATATGCCTACAACCAACAAATGATCTCCACTAATATCTCTCAACTAATATGTAGTATAAGACACTCCATGTGACTCAATAAACCCAAGTTATGACACTTATCCCAATAATCAATCAAGAGCTTGTAGGGATTCTCGCCCACATCACCATTAAATCTAGGAGAACCCAAATGAGTAAATCTCTCAAATCTCTTTTGATCCTCCAAAAACATCACTATACTAGAAATAAGAGGAGGCATAGTAACTTTAGCAGGCTGAGATCCTGTCTGAAGAGGTAACATAGATGAAGGTTAAACTCCTAATCTCGATGCAACATACTCTGATGTTGGTGCAGAAGGTGGAACAGTATTCAGTGTCATAGGAATACCCAAACCAAAAATAGGTGTGATATAAAAATCCATACTAAGGGCTGGAGGAACACCCAGCTAACCAAAGGAGAACCCTCTAAATGGGTCATCAACTGTACCAACAATCCCTCTAAAAATAGAGAAGACAAACTCTGAGAAACTGGAACTGAACCCACACCTCTAACCTGCTCCACACGAGGCTTAGGGGAGTCCCCTAGCACTCTTTCTAGATAGGGTTGATCCATAAACCTGTCCATACCCTCGAGTCCATACACGACTCTAGGCTCGCCTTCTGGGAGAAAGCTCTACAACGCTGACCTCGCGGGACCTAGTCAAAACCATCTGTATAAAAAAGTAAAACGCAACTCTAAACACAAGATAAACAAGAATTCTAAACAATAAGGAATAAAATAAGAGAAGTTTTCCTAAAAATATCCTATAGCCTCTCAAAGATAGATATGGACGACTACGTACTAATCCACGAGACTCTATTATATATCCCGTTCTTACACTATTAAGACTAGTGAAACTGGCTGCTTTGATACCAATTTGTCAAGACCCAAAAACAAGGGTTATGATGGCACTTGTTGTGGCGAACCTTGACAAGTATGCCTATCACCCAAACTGATACACAAAGAGAGAAAAAGGACCAAAATACCCCCAAGGTAAGGCTTATAGAACAACACCGAGCCGTATAAGTAATTAAAACAACTGTGGAAAGAAAATATTTGAAATACCAGACATTCCCAAACCCATGTGTTAATAGTATAAGAACTACTAATACAATCCATGAGTCAAATACATCATAAAATAACCACCAAGGAATAATGTCTGTCTCTGGGTACTAATAAAGATATAACTAATACAGAAAGATAGACGTGAATTCATGATGTATGAATGTCCAATCGCTACCTTGGGTAATCAAAAGGCGCCTGAAATTAACCAGTCTAAGGCGTACCCAAACTTAAATCTGCACCAAAAGTGTAAAGTAGGAATAAGTACGGTCCACTTGCACTCAGTAGGTATCATAGGCTGACCAAGCAAAGTAGAAAATAAAGCATACAAAATATACACTAAGGGCACGTCACCTGCAATCAAGAAATTCCCTACATTGGTAGCCCATACCGCTTGCACTAACATTTCTATAATAGCCACATATAGTACAACAACACACAATATAGGGACAAAAATATACATAATATCATATGCAGGTAGAACAAGAGAGGAACATGTGTAATCAAGATTATCAAGTACCAATAAAGGAAGATAGACGATTAGACATTACAAGTTAAGATCTAGAATAAATAGATGGATGAGAAGTCAATATGGCAATACAATCATATCATATACACAATAAGCAAATGCAATGTATATGATGATAATGCACGAGGTCATTGCAAAACCTCCGAGATCATTGCACAATCCTTGTATACACCTATGAAGGCAAGCCTGCCGACTTGGAACACATGGGGGTTCGTCAATCCATATATATATATCTCCTCACCGACACATCCCTTGAGGAGGGTTTTATAAGGTGTCATAATATATCTTCCCCAGCATATCCCTCAACAGGGTTTTATAAAAGGTGTTAAGTGTTTCTCAAATATTACCACAGTGTTACCAATGTTTCATGAATGAGTATCATATGAGGATGTAATGCTCACAACCAATCACAATTAGTATTCTTAGGACCAATCAGATGATGTATTTCCACAACTAACCACAATGACACATTTCCACAACTATGTGAGCCAATATACACTCATTATTTCCAACCATCCAGGAATTTCCACATTTTTCATATGCAAATAAGTATGAATATATCACAATACAAAAATGGTACCACAACACACCTTTTCATCAATAAGATATGATTATTCACATGATAATAAGGCTATCAATATCACAAAATGCCACAAACAGTCAAACATATCACATAATATCCCAAAGCCAAAAATTATACCACATATAGGCCCCACACAGGAATAACACATTAAGATAGACAAATTCATGATTAGTTTCCATCCACTTAACATGCATTTTTTGTACAAATTCACTACCAAGACAAATCAAGAAAAGTTAAGTCACAACCTACCTCGAATGCTAAAGTTGGTCTGCTACACTTCAAACCCATGACCTTACCTCCTACGAATGCTCCTAAAATCTCCTAAAATCAAGAAATATAGAATCTACGCAACAAAATAAAGCCCATGATACCCACATTTCCCACTTTAAGTTTGGGGTCAAAACGGACCCCCAAAATGGGTTTTCGAAAAGAAAGGGCAAAATTGGAACTTTACATCAAAACATGTTTCTCGTGCCTTTAGGAATCTTTAGATGAAATCCCAAGTCAAATTGAGTTAAAAATAAGGTTCAAATCTAAGAAAAACTATTTCTAACCTTTACCAGGTAAAACCTTTGAAATCTGTTTTAATCCATGAATCAAAGGTGTTTTGAAGGTTAAATTGAGGAAAAACAAGTGATTATATGATTAGAAATATTATACAAGTGAAAAGGGGTGAAAATTGGGATTAAATCTAGTAAAAAGATTTTTGGGGTTTTGAACAATAAATCAAGAGTTAGAATAAGAAAAGGATGAAATCTCACCTTAAGACTGTGATAGAAACAAGAAATAGACATTAATCAAGCTTAACAAGCACCCACAAGCTCCACTTTTAAGATCTCACAATATTTTAATGTTTATCTCTCAAGAGGCAAGGTGGAAAATGCCCAAAATTACGGCCAATAGGGTCTATTTATACCTATACCAGGTAAGCAGGTATCGTTATCATACTCCATGGTGTGTGATTGCAATCCTCTGACTCAGCAAGAGGTATGATGATTGCAATAGGTCTTATGTGATTGCAACAGTAAGATCACAATACTCCTTGTATGATCGCACATGCACCAGCACCAGCTGAAGTTGGGGTTTAATTGAGGTCATCATTCATGGATCAATTTGAAGACTTCAAGCTCATATTTTGAGACTGAATATGATTATTCATATAATTTCAGTTTTGAATTTTTGTTGAAAGATTGTAGTTGGAACAAACCTTTGAGAATCTGCTAAATTTGAGGTCCATATCTAACCCGACCTACCCATTAAATAGATACTCTGTATTTTCTCTCTTTTTTATCTTGCATTTTTTGCTAATGCATTTGAGAATTTTTAGGGGAAAACACATTTGTAGATATTTGTAAAACGTAATCTTAGCCTCTTATATGAAAAGCATTATGAAGCCGATTTTTTAGAAGACCAGCATATCTTTTTCTCTTTAAGCTCCAAGGCTATTTTAATGAGGGAGATGAGTTTTTAAAATAATAGAAAAATTATTTACACATGGTAATTTTTAATTGGGATTTGTTGTCAGATTTTCACATTTTTTAGCAATAAAATGTAAATATTACCATATCAACAAAATCAAATACACCTATGGAGCACTCAGCCACAATTTCCACCATCTAGGATGGGTGCAGGGAAAGCTAAGCCTAAAAATGTCTATAGTTACAAAGTGACACGACCCAAACCAAGGCCAAGACATGTCGGGTGCCTAAAGCCTAATTGGGACCGGAGACCACCCCCCAATAGCAAACCATAACCACCCTACACCATATATCGAATAAAATTCGATTATATAACATAACAATGCCAAGGATGACACCAATATCGACACCACCCATGTCAACCCAAAGTTGTCTCACAAAGCCTCTATCCAAAATCAAAACAACATCCGGTCAGGACATGCCCCCGACCATAGACAAAACTAAAGTCTAGGAAATAACAAAAGTACATAGAGAAGACCATAGCATGAAATGGAGTCTTCCAGAGTATGGAAGCTCACCACTTCAGTCCAACACAAGTTGTTCCTGAATCCAAGATTACTTAGTAGGAAGAGTAGTATGGTAGGTTCCTGCATCGTATGGGGATACAGTGCCCGAAGAAAGGTTAGCGGGTGAACTCCAGCATGTACTCAGGAGTAAGGATAAAATAATGCCAACATTTAAAACCAAGTAAATAACCATATACAATCACATCCATACCTATATATACAATCCATGCTAGGAAAAGGAAAAGGGTTTAGCATGCATTTAAAAACTTTACCAGGGTTGTATAACTTGACCGTCCTAAAACCACTCACGGGATAAATTGCTCCAGTGTTACCCCCTAAACGGTCCCTTGTGTGTGTAGCCATACGAACTGGAGATATCATAGAGGTAGGGTATTCTCGTGTACCCTTCTCCCTCCATGATACATATATACAATTGTAAACTTAGGGGATTCCTATGTACCCTATAGGTATGTAGTCACCATGACCAACCCTCGTATCAGCAAAAATGAGTCATTGGGCTCACACCTTCATAGTTAGCTATCACAACCTATCATTATTTCCCAACTAAAACCATTAGTACACAACCAAACCACCAATTCTATGTGTTAATTACCAAGGCATTATGTAGTGGTATCGTCATACCGATTATAGCTTGTAAGCAATGTCATTAGGCACGTCTTAGGGGATTCCCATAAACCCCATAGGATTTCCAGTCAATCAAAACCATGGCCACCAAGGCCTTTCTAAAGTATTTAATTCAATCAAACAATTTAGGGTTCTATTATCATATTATGCAATGGAAGGTTTTCAATAAAAGTCAAACTATGTAATAAAAACATCCTCATTAGCATTTTAACAAACATGTTGAAGGCATAGAGTTTCCAAAACCAAGGACCAATTAACCATTCCCATGAGATCACATGTTCAAAACCATAAATATAACATGAAAACCATAATTAAAACATGGGAAAACAATATTTATCCTTTAACAACCAAAACCCCCAATATACAATTCAAAACCATACAACATCCATAATCTAATCATGAAAACCATTCATTAAAACATGAATTTAATTGAACTAACAATGAGGGAGGAGTAACATGCCTTAGATACCAAAGAATCCAGAGAGAAACCACTGTTGAAATCCCTAATTGACCACCTTGAACGAAACCCTAGACTTTCTTGAACCAAGAGATTTGAGAGTGTTTAAAGTGTTTTTGATTGAGAATAATAGGGTAAGTGATGTACCAATAGTGTTTTAAGTCATGGGGTCATGAGAGGTTAAGAGGAGAAATGTCCAGAATACCCCTAACTTAAAGTTTAAAAATTTCCATAGGTGGGTACGGTTTGGGTACCACACTCGTACCCCATCATACGAGTAGTACCCTTAAATCGTACCCAAGATAGAATGTTGGAATCCATATTCTGTCCAACATATGAATCCCTTTGCCCAAATCATACCATCACCATATGATAAGTACCCACCTAGTCGTACCCTAAGAAGGAAGTCAAGGCTAGACAATGAACAACATATGATTTGGACTATACCGCTCATATAATGTACATACGACTCTTATGATGTCCACTCGTACCCTGGAAAGAAACCAAAGAAAACCACATTGAATAACATACAACCAAGGCCCCTAAAATTACCCACATAATATGACAAGTACCCTCAAGTCGTATGATGTCTAGGAGCTCAAAACTCAGGAAATCTCTAAGAATCAAAATCCAAGGTGTTTCAATTCTCCACCACTTACATCATTCATCCTCGAATGATGGAATGAGGCAGTACCAGCATGATTTACACCCAAACGCTCCCTACTCCAAACTTTAACAAAGTTAGAAACCAAAGATGCAAGGAAATTAGTTTTTCCATTAACTAAGTTAGAAAACAAAGAGGTGATAGAGAACACATACCTTCCGCATGAATTTTTGGAGAAAAAAAAGGAACGAATACTTGGAAAAAATTACTAGGGAATGAGCTTCCCCATTTTACCAAATTGCATCACTCCCTTCAAGGGAGATACCTTAAAGAACTCCTTATCCCCAACCTCAAACTCTAACTCTCTTCGTCTCATATCTGCATAGGACTTTTGATGACTTTGGGAAGCTTTAAGTCTATCCTGAATTAGCTTCACCTTTTCCATGGCTTGGTGAACCCAATCCAGGACAAACATCTCCTCCTCACCAACCTTAAACCACCCAATAAGAGACGTACATATTCTATCATATAAGGCCTCAAAAGAATCCATACCAATGTGAGAGTGGTAGCTATTATTATAAGAAAACTCCATAAGAAGCATGTCCTCCAATGTCTAAATAGTCCTTTCTGCCTACCCATCTGACTAGGGGTGGAAAGCAGTACTCAGACTAACCTTAGTCCTCGACCCTTTCTAAAATGTCTGCTAAAAGTGAGATGTAAATAGTGTTCCTCGATCATAGATGATAGAAACAAACACCCCGTGCAACTTCACAATATGAAGATACAACCTTGCATAATCCTAAACCAAGAAGTTAGTCCTTACTGGTAAAAAGTGAGCTAACTTTGTCATCCTATCCATGATGACCCAAACTGAATTCTATTTATTTTGAGACTGAGGAAGACCGATAACAAAATACATATTGATTAATTCCCACTTCCATTATAACATCTCAATTTCTTGATATAATTCTCCAAGCCTCATGTGCTCAACTTTCACTTGCTGACACACCATGCACTTGGCCACAAAATTAGCCACATCCCTCTTCATATTATTCCACCAATACATCTCCTTAAGGTCATGATACATTTTTGTCAAACCAGGATGAACAACATAATGTGACTCATGTGTCTCAGCCGAGATCCTCTTACGCAAACCATTGACATTGGGAATATATAACCTCTCTTTGTACCGCAAAGTACCATTGCCAATAATCTCGAAGGCCAGTACCTTCAGCCCACCTACATTATCCTTTACCCTCATCAAGACAAGATCCAATATCTACTTCTACTTCATTTTAGCACAGAGAGACGACCATGAAACTTCCTGCACCATTACACCACCATTCTCGTAGTCCAAGAGATGAAATCCAAGGTTAGCTAAATGATTTATGTCCTTCACCAACTCCCACTTTTACTTATCCACATAAGTTAGACATCTCATGGATAACCTTCTAAGAGCATCTGCAACCATGTTAGCGTAACCTGGGTTGTAGTAAAGACTCATATCATAATACTTGAGATGATCAAGCAATCTCATTTGACTTAAGTTAAGATCTTTCTGAGTAAACACATACTGCAGGCTCTTATGATAAAAAAGGAGGTCCACATGCACTTCATACAAATAGTGACACAAGATTTTCAATGCAAATACACAGATAATAATTCCATGTCGTGAGTCAGATAATTCCACTCATGCACCTTCAACTGTTTAGAGGCATAAGCTATAGCCTAGCCATGATGCATCAAAACACAACCAAGCCCCACATGAGATGCATCACAGTAGACCACAAACCCATCAGTGCCTTCAAGTAAGGTCAAAATCAAAGTTAAACTTAGCTTATCCTTTAGCTTCTCCATACTACCCTCATAAGTATCAGACCATAAAACTTTACCTTCTTTGATTTGATATAGTCAATTGGGTAGCTATAGTCAAAAAACTTTCCACAACCCTCCTATAATAACCATCTAAACCCAAGAAGCTCTTAATATTGATTGGAGTTGTGGGTCAAGTCTACTTCTTCACCACTACAACCTTTTGTGGATCTACCCTGATCCCCTCACTATAAATGATATGACTAAGAAAAGTGACAGGATTCAATCATAATTCAAACTTCAAAAACTTGGCATACAACTACTGCTTCTTTAAGGTCTACAATATAATGTCGAGGTGATTGGCATGATCCACCTTACTCTTAGAATACACTTGAATATTGTCTATGAAAAAAATGAAAAATAGATCCAGAAACTGACAGAAGACTTTATTCATCATATTAATGAATGTCGTAGGTGCACTGATCAATCCAAACGACATCACCTAGAACTCAAAATTCCCATACCAGGTTTGGAAGTCAATCTTAGGGATATCCTCCTCCCTAATCTTTAACTAATTATACTTGAATTGAAGATCAATCTTGGAAAAAAACTTAACATCCTGCAACTGATCAAACAAATCATCTATCCTTAAAAAAGGATACTTATTCTTTACTGTTACCTTATTCAACTATCGATAATCAATACACATATAAAGGGAACCATTCTTCTTATACATGAATAACACCAGTACACCCCACGGGGACATACTAGGATGAATGAAACCTATATCTAAAAGATCCTTGAGCTTCTCCTTAAGCTCTTTCAACTCAGTTGGAGCCATTTTATATGGAGGAATAGAAATTAGATGAGTGTCTGGAACAAGATCGATCCCAAACTCAATCTCCCTATCCTGAGGAACAACAAAAAAGGCCTCAAGAAATTTATTCACTATCGGGATAGAATTAAAGGAAGGACCATCCTAGATAGAATCCTTAACCCAAACCAGATGATAGAGACACACTTTGGAGATTAATCATTGAGCACTAAGATATGATCTAAACCTCCCCTTAGGAGATAGGGAACCCTCCTCCCACTCAATAATCAGCTCATTGGGGAGTATAAAGACAACCATACTGGTCTAATAGTCTAGAGAAGCATAGCGCAAGTGCAACAAATTGATCCATAATATAACATCAAAATCTACCATATCTAATTCAAACAGATCCACTAAAGTTTCTTTACTGCCAATAGATACCACAAACCCCTTATAGACTAGTCTAGCAATTACAGAGTCACAAATTGGGGTAGGAATAGATAAAGGTTCCAAAATATACTCTGACGCAAAACCAAAATGTACATCCACAAATGGGGTCATATAAGAGAGAGCAGACTCCAAATCAAGTAAACAGTGCACATAATGGGAAAAGAGTTTTAACATATCAGCCACGACATCAGGTGATGCCTCAGACTCCGGTCGGGTAGTGAGATCATAGTGATAATTTTGTCTAGTGCTAGAACTATACGGAGAACCCTTTGGTGCCGGAGGTAATGATAAAGCTACTGGAACCTTGTTTGCCCTCGAATCAACTGTAATACCTCACATTTTAGGGCTAGACTTTGAACCATCGTTTCTATATTTGTAAACTCTAATACCATAATTTATATTTAAATACAGGGTCATAACCTTTATCCTAGTTTGTGAAGTTCTTATGAGGTGAAAAATACTCATAGAAATCACTTAGAGCAAAGTTGAGCTAAGAGCCTTTGATTCGGCCAAATATTGGTGTTTGATTCCACAAGGGTCAGTTTTAAATGTGTATAATATTTTATATAGGTGGAATTTTTTAGATCAAGACCCACCAAATGATATATAATTGAATTATATTTCCAACAATACCAATTTTTCCTTAATTTGATACCCAAGAAAAAAGTTATGGTTTTTTCGTGAGAAGTAGTAAGGGTCCATGATTTGGCTGCAGAGCATTTCTCTCTCCACGTGATATGGGGAACAACGTTTTGATCTATCCATGCAATAGGGGACATGATGCGGAGCTTCTTCCCCCTCAATTTCAGATTCTTAAGGGTCAAAGGGCACTTTGGTCCTCTCTCATCCGCCCTAAACGTCCAAGGCATGAATTAAAGCACCTAAAAGGACATTATTTGGCCATCTTCTTCAAATCAAATCACGTAAGAACCCTTTCTTTTCCCAAGAACAAGAATCTAATATTTTTCTCTTAAGAACACAATGATTTAAGTTTCAATTTCAAGATTCCTTCATGAATTTGTTCAATTAAGGTATGTAGGTTTTATGAACAAGGATCCTCTCTCATCCTTGTGCAAAAAACTTACTTTAACGATTAAAGTTCAAGATTTTCAATTAGGGATCATTCCCAATTAGCCATATTATTGAATCATGATATTTCCATGAGATTAAAGGCTTTAAGTGCATCAAGATTTACTTATATCCATGTTTCCTTGATAATTTTACCTTCAAGCCATGTTATTTGCTTTATCATGTAAAATATGGTTCTATGTGATTCAAACCCAAAACTTACATGTCATAGTTGGTTAATACCAAGTCAAATTATTAAACTCGTGTACGCACAACCAACCTATTTTTGGTGACGTTACTCTGGCAACCAATTTTCGACATCAAAATTATCGTGACCAACATACATAGGATTACCCCGGTGACATCTGAGCTTTACTATTTAATTACTTTATATTCTAGTTTCTTTATAATTTTATTTTTCGATTCCCTATGATTTTTCTTGTGCGTGGTTTGATTTTTCATAGTTATTGTTATGTATTTTTGTGCGTACCTGCGGCTATTATCCTACTGTTCCTTTGCTTTGTTTGTGGTCTTATTTATGGGTTAGTTTGGGGTGTTGTTTTGTTTTCTAAGTAGTGGCTTGGGTAACTCATGGTAGAATAGGGTCATGTCCT
The DNA here is from genome assembly GCA_030864215.1 of Capsicum pubescens. NCBI lineage: Eukaryota > Viridiplantae > Streptophyta > Magnoliopsida > Solanales > Solanaceae > Capsicum > Capsicum pubescens. The sequence continues at coordinate 218,816,813 of CM061549.1, read as the reverse complement.
GGGGGGATAAGGGTGGGGTCGGGGGATGGTGTTGGGTTAGGTCTAAGATATAGAGTGCTAGGTATTAAGAGAGGGGATAAGAAAGTTTATAGGTTGAGGGTAGGGTCGTGAAACATAGAGACCCTACAGGGGAAGTCGATAGAACTGGTTAAGATCCTTAGGAAGAGAAATATTAATATTGTGTGTGTCTAGGAGACCAAGTGGGTAGGTTCTAAGGAAATGGATGTAGATGGGTACAAGTTGTGATATTCAGGTAGTGTGAGATGTAGGTATCTTAGTGGACGAAGATCTTAGAGAGTAGGTAGTGAAGGTTACTAGGGTTAGTAATAGGGTGATGACTATTAAGTTGGTCCTTGGGGGTGTACTTTGAACATCTGTAGTGCGTAAGCACTATAAGTGGGCCTAGATGAGGAGGAAAAGAAAATTTTTTAGGAGGTTTTGGATGAGGTGGTTAGAGGCATGCCTGGTTCAGAGAAGTTTTTCATAGCTGGGGATTTTAATAGGCATATTGGGTCATTGTCGTTAGGGTATGATGATGTGCATGTAGGATTTGGGTTCTAGATTAGGAACGATGAGGGAGATTCTTTTTTGGATTTCACGAGGGCCTTTGGGTTGGTGGTAGTGAATTCCTATTTTCCAAAGATGGAGGTGCATCTGGTTACTTTTTGTAATATGGTAGCCAAGATTTAGATTGACTTTTTTTTGCTTAGGAAAGGGGATAGATCTTTGTGTAAGGATTGTATGGTAATTCCGAGTGAGAATTTGGCGACCCAACATAGACTCCTGGTGATAAACTTGGTTATCAAGAAGGGAAAGAAGAGGCAGGGTAGGAAGGGTCAAACTAGAGAGAGGTAGGGTGGCCTAACTTTAGTTAGTGCTTTAGAGATAGGGGCGAGGTTGGAAGGGATAGGGATTTTGGAGTGTAGTGGGTACGTGGATAGTATGTAGGATAGGGCTGTTAGATGCATCAAAGAGTCTGCTGGAGAGGTGTTGGGTGTCTCAAGGGGCTGGTCTGGCCGTTGTCGGAGGGATTGGTGGTGGAATGAATATATTAAAAAGAAGGTGGAGACGAAGAAGGCGGCTTATGCTGAGTTGATTGAGTGTAAGAATGAAGAGGAGAAGCAAGTGAGCAAGGAGAAGTACAAGTTAGCTAAGAAGGATGCTAAGTTAGTAGTGACGGTTGCTAAGACTACAGCTTTTGAGAGTTTGTATAAGGGGTTAGAAGAGAAAGGCAGGGAAAAAAAGTTGTTTATGCTTGCCAAGGTTAGGGAGCGAAAGGGTGGGGATCTGGACCAAGTGAAGTGTATTAAGGGGGATGGCAGAGTATTGGTGGAAGACGCTGTCATTAAGAAAAGATGGTATTCGTATTTCCATAGGCTCTTAAATAATGAGGGGGACAGAGGTGTTATGTTAGGAGAGTTGGAGCACGCCGGGGAGTGTCGTAATTTTGGCTATTTTCGATGTTTTAATGTAGATAAGGTGAGTGAGGCTATTCAAAAAATGCAAAGGGGTAGGGCGACGGAGTCGAATGAGTTCCCTGTAGATTTTTGGAAGTTCTCTGATGAGGCAGAGTTAAGGTGGCTGACCAACTTGTTTAACAATATTTTCAAATCCACAAAAATACCCGAGGCGTGGAGATGGAGCATGATGATCCCTCTATATAAGAACAAGGGTGACATTCAGAGTTGCAATAACTACTAAGGTATTAAGTTGTTGAGTCGCATAATAAAGATTTGGGAGAGGGTGGTGGAGCAGAGTTTGAGGAAGATTGTATCTATTTTGGAGAATCAATTTGGATTTGTGCCTGGTCGTTCTACGACTGAGGCAATCCACCTAGTATGGAGACTGGTTGAGAAGTATAGAGAGATAAAGAGGTATCTTCACATGGTATTTATTGACTTGGAAAAGGCATATGACAAGGTCCCTAGGGAGGTTTTTCAGAGATTTTTGGAGACGAAGGGGTCCCTGTGGCATATATCTGAGCGATTAAGGAAATGTATGAGGGGGTGAAGATGTAGGTAAGGACAGTGAGAGGAGATTCCGAGCATTTCCCGGTCCTGATCAACTCTTAGTCCATTTTTATTCGCCTTGGTGATGGATGTGTTGACGCGGAGTATATATGACGCGGTCCTGATCAACTCTCAGATTCTAGTAGTGATGCCAGTGTGTGATAGAAAATTAGTAACGGAGGAATATGCTCGGACCATTCTTATCTTAGTGCAAAGTGTTGTATTTAAGTCATCATGACATATACTCATGCCTTACATCTCAGCTCCATGCTCATAGCTCATAATCATGCACATTTCCTAGAATCATATATACTTCCAGATCCTTGTATAAGGAGTTTCGGTTCACTCAGCAGTACAAATCATATTCCATGAAATCATGAACTCCAAACTCAGGTCATACAACTCATGACTTATGTACTCATGCTTTACAGTATGCTCAGTTCCCATAACTTATGGTACACCCATAATGACCAGTGAAATTCAGATTGTATCATGTATATCCTCAGTTTTGATCTCTATAACTAATTCATGTCATGGATACTCTATTCCTCAGGCCTCAGTTTAGTGTCAAGTTATGCATAGTATTCTTTCATGCTTCAGGTCCTCATGTTTTAACTTTCAGTTACGTCTCCTTATGAAAAGATAGTGGTGATGAGCAATTACTTAGTTAGGAGAGAGTAAGTGGTTCTTGTTAAATAAAATATTATAGTATGCTTGTTTTATATGAGATATAAGTGTGAAGGATGATTGAGGTAGAGCTTTTGATGTATGTCTTGGTTAGTTGAGAATTCCATATGTGTCTTCTTAAGAATAGTGCAAGAAAGTTTTTATTGATAGAGGTTTAGATAAAATGAGAAAGATGTTTTATGGGTGTTTGCCTAGAAGTCCATGTGTGGTTATGAAGATAAGATTGAATGTCATATTAGTGTATAAGTGGATAAATGCATTGTGAGTCAGTGAATTCCTTGTAAGGGGTTGAATTTAGTTGTTGAAGTGGTAAGAAGAATTATTCTAAAGATGAGAAGATGTGAAACTCACATGGGGTATTGAATTCATGGTTCAAACTTATGTTATGGTGTTATGTGCAGTACCTTGTTATTTTTAGTTAGGCTTGAACATAGTGAGGGTATGTAGTTCAACTCAAACTTGGGGATAATCTTGAGCGTTAGAAGTTGCCTAACTTAAGGCATAGTGGTGGTATCCCATCTTATGTTTCATAGACCTACATTCCATGTTCTATAGTTATAGCCATATTAAGATTCCTTACTTAGATACCTTAATCAGAATATTCCAGTTAAGTATAAGCCTCTGGTATAATTCAGTCCGTATAGCCAATAACTCAGTTTAGCAGTCCGACAGATAAGTTCGTATAGTTTTCCATCTTTCCATCTAGTCATACTATTCGAAGTCTCATTAATATGGTTATTCCATAAGGTAATTCATTCAAGTCCAAGCAAGTTATGAATTCAGTTCAGTTCATGCATCGTGTTTCAGATTCAGCTATGTAGTCAGAATTCAGTTCATATGTGTTCAGTCAATGACCTCAGTTTTCCATGTAGTTTAGATCAAACAGTGTAGTATATCTTGTATGATCTTAGTCTCGTTATCTCATAATTCTTTCTTGCATAATTTATCACCTCGCCATTATATGTGCGTGATTGTATCATGAACCCTTCAAGCGAGTTCTAAACTCTCAGCATCTATCAACTCCTTATAGAAAGTAAAGTCAAGTCAACCCAAAAATCAGTTTCATGATAAAGTTAAATGCTTTAGCTCAGATATATCCTTCATTTAAAGACATGTAATTGTATATTATTCAATACTTCTAAGGCTTCAATAAATTCCTATCCATCATTCGAGGACGAATGATTCCAAGGGGGAGATAATGTAACACCCCGCATTTTGCGGCTGGACTTTGAACTATCGCTCCTATATGTGTAATATCTAATACAATGATTTACATTTGTAAATAAGAGTCATGAACTTTATCCTAGTGTGTGAAGTTCTTATGAGGTGAAAAATGTTCATAGAAATCACTTAGAGAAAAGTTGAGCTAAGAGCCTTTGATTCGGCATTTTGGTGTTCGATTCCACAAGGATCAACTTTAAACATATATAACTTTTTATATACATGGAATTTTTATGCTCAATACCCACCAAATCATATATAATTGAATTATCTTTCCAACAATACCAATTTCTCATGAATTTGATGCCCGAGTGAAAGGTTATGATTTTTTTTGTGAGAGGCAGTAAGGGTTTGCGATTTGGCCACGGCGCATTTCTCCCTCCACGTGATATGGGACATGGCGTGGAGAAAATTCCCCCTCTGTTTCAGCTTCTTAAGGGTCAAGGGGAACTTTGGTCCTTTTACCTCATCCCTAAATGTCCAAGGCACGAATTAAAGCACCCGAAAGGGCATTATTTGTCCATCTTCTTCAAATCAACTCACGTAGGAACCCTCCCATTTCCCAAGAACAATAATTCAAGATTCTTCTCACAAGAACACAATGATTCAAGCTTCAATTTTAAGATTCCTTCATGAATTTGTTCAATTAAGGTATGTGGGGTTTATGAACAAGGATCCTCTCTCATCCTTGTGCCCAAAACTTACTTTAAAGATTAAAGTTCATGATTTGCAATTAGGTTCATACCCAACAACCATGTTCTTGAATTATGATTTTTCCATGAGATTAAAGACTTTAAGTGCATCAAGATTTACTTATATACAAGTTTCCTCCCTAATTTTACATTCAAGCCAGGTTATTAGCTTTATCATGTAAATTATGGTTCTATGTGATTCAAACCCCAAACTTACATGTCATGGTTGGTCAATACAAAGTCAAATTATTAAACTCATATATTTAGCCTTGTAAACATGATCCTTTTTTCAAGTTCAGTTACTTCCATGTTGTAGCCCATTGATTTCATGTTGAATCCCTGAATTATGAAATTAGCCATGTAATTAAGTTATTTTCTCATGTATAAGACATTCCCATGTTCAAGTTCATTCTTCACACTTATTTTGGTAAAAAAATTATTCCTTGGATCTTGGATCATGACTCCCATATTATAGTTTTAAGAATTAATATCATATTTTATGAATCATTCAGTGCGAGTGGGTTATGATCACCCGATACCTAGTTGTTTACATAATTTCAGTATCCTCAGAATGATTTGAGATAAACCATGAATATTATCATTCAGTTAGATATTATGATCAGTTGTTTGCTCAGTTAAGTGCAGTTCAGTTCAGTAATAGTGTTATTTAGGTTGGAGTAGGATTCAGCACTGAGCGAACACAGGGTTGGGGCATTCCTGCTAGTTTAGGGTGTGACTCTTAGCAGCAATCCCTGAGGTACAAAACTGCATAGAAAGCATAGGTTTAAGATGTCTTACTGCCAGTTTAGGGTTGACACATATCTCATGAGTGCTCCTGCCTATCTAGGGTAACTCGTTAGTCCTTCGGGATGCTAGGCTAGTGGATCCACGCAACTAGTGTTAGTAACCGTGGCACGTTACTGCACCCTTCCAATTGGGGTTACAGGTTGGACCCCAATTAGTTCAAATTGAGGCATGTCATTTAGATGATACCTCTCACATTATCAGTACAGTGTTCAGTTTATTTTCAGTTCAAGTTTGTATGACCAAGTGTACAAATTCTCATTTATTCAGTTATCAAATTTTAGTCTCTCGGTTTACAGATTAATTCAAAAACATGTTTATGCTTGGTTTTGCATTCTCAGATGTCACTATATTCATGCATTCATGCTCAGTTACCTTATGTTGTTCAGTTATTCCTTACCTCATATGCACAGTAGCCCACAGTTCTAGTCTAGTTATTTAGACTAAGTATAGTTAAGTTGTTAATGTTCAGTATCCATATAAGATCCTCAGTTCAGTGTCTATAGCATGTTTAGCTTTACATGAGATTTACATATAGTACTCATGTTTTACCATATCCCAGCTTCAATTCTACTTATCCTAACACAGTAAAGATTTTTAGAAACTAAGTGTAGTGATTCACCAGCCTATTAGATTATGTTTTTTATGCATTTTTAGAACACTTCAGCTTTCAGTTTGTTTCAGTCTCTTGGTGAGTCTACTTGCACTTAGCATGCATGTTTTAAGATTAAGTAGGACATCAGTTTTACTTATTGCATTCACCCTCACTTACTCAGTACATTACAGAAGTACTGATCCACATATATGTCTATGTGCTACATTGTCTCGTAATGTAGGTACCAGTTATAGCCAACGCATCATAATCAGACAGTTGCAGCTTCCAGCCAGCAGGTGATGAGTTTTCCTATTTTGAGGACTCCAGTAAGATTTAGTTTATGTACTATGTTGTATTTTTTATTTTCGATATGTATTGATTAGTGGTAATTAGAGGCATATCCCAGCTACCTATATTCAGTATAGTAGAGGCTTCATAGATGTCAGTGAGAGTCAGTCATGTAATTTGAGTTCTTTCCTCAGTTTTATTGGATTGTAAATTTTATCAGTTATGTACCAATCAGATTTCATTATGATTATGTTTCCGCACAGTAAAACTAGTTATTTAATATATTGAATCAGTTGACTAGGCAGTATGCCAGCTCATGGGTAAGCTTGGGATCACTTATGGTTCCAAGCACCGTGTTACGACTAGGGGTAGTCTCGGGTCGTGACAGCAACCTTACCAATAGGACAGTTTCTAAGCATATGTCCTTGCTGGCTACAGTTGAAGCACCTGTCCCTCTTCTCATCACAGAAACCCCAATGTAATCTACCACAAAACCTACAGGGAGGATACGATGGAGCTTACTGGGCCGCACTATCCTGAGATTGGGCACCCTTTTCCCTGAAGTTGTCGCCACTATGGAAATGCCTATCACCCGATGACTTTAGGTAGGAAATACTAGCCATCAAATATGACCCATAATTGCCCCACTTCTTCTTGGGCCACTTACCACCATCCCTGCCACTCAACAGTTGGCCACCACCTTGCTCAGAGAACCTAAACTTCTTTCCCTGCCTCTCTCCCAACTCAACCTGTTTTTTCTTCTCTTTCTCTACCTACTACATTTACACAACCAGCCTACAGATATCCATGTCCTTTATTAGAAAGGAAGACTTTCTCTCAAGGACCAACTCACGAGACAATCCCAAAGTGAACTTTCTCATTTGGACCCTCAAACTAGAAACTATCTCTAGAGCATACCGGAACAACTGGTGAAACTTCCAGGCATACTTCTTGATAGACATCTTGCCCTTCTTTAGATTAACAAACTCTTCTTCTTTTGCTTCCATGGCTCCTAAGGAAACAAGCAGACTAGAAAAGCATTAGAGAAATCCTCCTACAAAGATGACTCAACAACGTCACCCCTTGCCTGATCATATTCCTCGTACCATAAGTACGCAACATCCTTCAGGTGATAGGCTACAACTCCACACCCTTCATATTCGTGGCATGCATAACTTGAAAAATATTTTCCATTTCATCCAGAAAACCTTGAGGATCCTCCTCCACCTTAACACCAGTAATGGTCGAAGGGTTTAACCTCATGAATTGGACAATCCTTGTGGACTCAGAAGATGGAGTAACAGGAACACCACGCTCAGACTAAGTAGATACCAGTTGTGCCAACATGTGAATAGATTGATAAAACTCAGCGTTCATCACTTCAGACTGAGGAGTATTAGATGGACTAGAGGTAACCGGTGGAACTCTAGAACAATTCAGAACTGGACCCCTAAACTGGGTATGGATCCCATGAGTAGAGCATGTTCCATTACCATTGTCCCCAGTTGGTACAGAGAAGTTTCCATGAACTTCATATCATCAAGGCATACTCCAAAAAGCTAACAAATAGGAATCAGAGAAGAATTCAAAACTTAGACTCCATATCTTGAACGCAGAACACAAGAAAGAAAAACATTCCCAAATACCTTGTAGCCTCTCCCTTATGAGTGTGGCGCGCTACATACCCTTAAAAGAGAATCTACTAGCCACGGCTTTGTGGACTTCTAAGTGACCATAAACCTAGGGCTCTGATACTAATCTGACATAACCTGAACCAAGGCCTACTCGTGTCGGGTGCCTCAATCCTAATCGAGACCAGAGACCACCCCTAATACCCAATGATAACCACCCTACACCATATGTAGAATAAAATCCAATTATATGACATAACAATATGGAATAATCATAAATCAAATACAATAAAATGGAGTCAACCCAAATATCAATGACAATATTGGGGCTGACACAAATATCGACACCGCCCATGCCAACCCAAAGTAGTCTCACAAAGCCTTTATCCAAAATCAAAACAATATTTGATCAGGACATGCCCCCGACCATAGCCAACACAAAGTCTGGAAAATAACAAAAGTATGTAGAGAAGACCTTAACATGAAATGGAGTCTTTCAGAGTATGGAAGTTCACCACTTCAATCCAACACAAGTTGTTCCCGAATCCAAGATCACTAAGCATGAGAAGTAGTATGGCAGGTTCCGGTATCACATAGGAATATAGCACTCCAAGAAGGGTCAACGGGTGAATAATAGCATATATTCAAGAATAAGGACAAAATAATTCCAACATTTAAAACCAAGTAAATAACTATATGCAATCACATCCATACATATATATATAATCCATGTCGGCAAAGGGGACCGAGTTTAGCATGCATTTAAAACCTTTACCTGGGTTGTATAGCTTGACTGTTCTAAAACCAACCACAAGCTACATGGGTCCATTGTTACCCCCTGAACGGGTCCCAGTATGTGTATCCGCACAAACTGAAGATATCATAGGGGTAGGGTATTCTCGTATACCCTTCACCCTCCGTGATACATATATATAATTATAAACTTAGGGGATTCCCGCGTACCCCACAAGTATATGGTCACCATAACCAAACCTCATGTCATAAAACACGAGTTTCCAGTGTTAGTCCATTGGACTCACACCTTCACGGTTAGTGTAATACCCCATATTTTGGACTAGAATGAAAATCCATCATTCCAATACGTGGATGATTCAAAAGCCTCAAATCCTATATAAATTTAGTGTGTTAATCAATTATGTAGTGTGGGAATCTATTTGAGCATGAATTTAGATCATAGAGGTCCCCTAACTCAAGTACAAGTTGAAAGCCTTCCTATCGTTCAAGTTTTAGTGAGCGTCAAAACTTGGGTCAAATTAACTCGACCATAACTCGTTGTATATGATGAACTGGGTATTTTACTATATATCAAATGAAATATCATTGAATTATCTTTCCAACTATACAAATTTTGCCTAAATCCGATATCGGAGCAAGGAGTTAGGCTTATTTTACTACAGTATATCAGGCTGGAAACAGTGTGATGACATTCGTGATAGCTTATCACATTTGTGATGCTCTATCACGAAGGTCTCCAGACTTAGGCAGAAACCAGCTCCTAAGTGACGATATTTGTGATAGCTTATCACATTTTTTATGCCCAATCACGAAGGTCATCAGCCTTAGGCAGAAACCAGCTCCTAAGAGATGAAATTTGTGATAACTTATCACAAATCTGACGACATTTTTGACGACTTATCACAAGTCTGATGCCCTATCACCAATGTTGTCAGCTATGATTTTTCAGCAACTGGGAAATTATTTCATAAGGGTATTTTGGTGTTTTCCTTCACCTTCCACGACTTATACCCCTAAAGAGGCGTAATTTTTCCTATTTTTCTTCAGTTAAGCACCTCAAAAACCCTCTCTTATACTCTCAACCAAAAGATTAGGGTTTCCATCAAACTCATCTATCAAAAGCAAGATTCAAGCATTTTTCCAAGATAATCAAGAATTAAGTTTCCCCATCCAAGAACTCTCCAGCAAATCATCAAGATTTTATTTCTAAGGTATGCGTGTGTTCATTCATGGACTCCTTTCATCCATGAAGTTCAAGAACCCTTTTTCTAAAACTATATATTATGGTTTTCATGTTATGAATGGATTATTGATCATGTTTATGTGTTGAATGATGTCAAGATAGAATCTTTATGTGATATTATGAATCTATGTCATCATATGAGTTGAAAACATGTAAGTTTGATTATTTATGATGAGTAATTGTATGATTTAAACCTATGCCTAAGTTACGCATGTAAGGTGTTTGATAAAATACCTAAGAGACTAGAAATCATGCATTATAGCTAAATTGTGACTAAGTGAAGGATTCATGATATGCCCCCATATTCCAATGATTTTCATGTTGATATTGTGTCTTGTAAATGTTGTTGGGATGTTCATGAACTAGTCTTATGAGATTATACCATGCTTACTTGCAAATCCTACTTATGTACAATACGTATGATATCCATGCACTTCATGGAATTCCTCAAGTTATGATATTATGGGTTGTTGATATTGGTCACGTACTCAAGTCAGTCATGTATGTCAGTTTCCTTCCATCGAGTCCTGGGGGTATTCGTACCCAAAAAATATAGTTGTATGCCTAGAGAAATGTCATGTTTTCACGATACTCTCAGTCAATCCTTGTTCCATGGAACTCAGTCAGTCATGTGACTCAGGAAAGTTCAGTAACTCAGAAACCTCAGTAAATCTCAATAGTTCAGTAAATCTCAGCGATCTCAGTACTCAGTGATATCGGAAACTTTAGTAATTCTAGTGCTTTCAGTAACTTTAGTACTCTTAATCAGTCCTCAGAACTCATTATATTCCGTCCGTCATCGGAATCCAGTAAACTCAGGTTTAACTCCACTAAACAATACCACTAGTATCAGTTCAACAAATCAGTTCAGTTAAGTTATTTAGTTCAGCCCAGTAATTCAGTTCAGTGTCTTTTAGATGGGAGAAGGATTCAGCACCGAGCAAACCTAGGGATGGGGGCTCACCCACTAGAATAGGATTGAGATCCCTAAAATCAATCACTAAGTTCCAGAACTACGTTTCCAGTGTAGGTACGAGATATCACCCGTTATATTAGGACTGACATACTCAGGGGTCACCCGTTAGCACATTTATATGTATAGGACTGATCCCAGGAGTCACCCACTTGACTAGGACTGACTCCACAGTAGATGTCTTTATTGGTGGCGCGGTACAGACACCCTTCCAGTCAGGGAAGAGATTGGACCCCAGTCATCTTAGCTTAGGGCATGTCGGTTAGATGAACACATCCCACAGTTTCAGTTACAGAATCAGGGCTTTCAGACACAGTCAACTCTGTTTAGTAGTACAGATTCAGTACTGTTAGATACAGTCAATGCTTATCATTGTATATAGACTTCAAGATCACCCTTTAGCTAGGACTGATCTCAACTATGATTAATTAGTATCAGAATCATTAGATTTAAAGATCACCCACTAGATAGGACTGATCTCAGACTAAGTCAAATCATCTTTATTATCAGTATTTCATGATCACCTGCTAGATAGGACTGATAACGCTCAACTTACACCTCAAATTAGTGTAAGGCGGTCGTCGTCAATATATTTACCCAACTTTGGAGTTGGGATCAAATCCACAGGGAACAATGTGAGTGGCGAGTAAACTAGTTTGAAATTATAGCTACAAGTTAAATTCAAAAAATGATACAAAAATATAAAATAGGGTTTTAGTATTAATGTTTGTAATCAATATAAATGGAAAACCAGAGTTATGTTCACTGTGGGTTTCGGGAATTGATAGATACTAGGTACTGCTTAAGACTCTTGAAGTAAGTAGGAGCAGCAGAATATCCCTGACGACTATACGATCTGACTTATCTCTTGACCTCGCCAGATAATTTATTATTTAATTCTCTCGAACTTAGATAACTTATCTATTTCCAATAGGATGTTATCTCAGGTAGATTAATACAGTTACGGCATTAATCATTAAACAAAAGGTTGGTAGCTTCCGAGTCCCTGTTGATAATTCACGTCCTCTAGTCTATTTCTCTGTTCAAGCAAATAAACCTAAGGCATAACCTATTGTTTGCAACCAATAGATTTTAAGTTAAAACAACAGAATTTCAAGACGTCCTACTACTCTTTGAACCCTGTAAATACCTAGCAGCATATCAAACCCTAATCCATGGATCCCATAACTCGGGCTAATGGAATTAGCCGCTCATGATTTGATGAACAAAATAAAAAGTTGAATTCATGATAGTATGGATAAACTTACGAATTGATGAAAACAACAATTGTTTCTTCAATTGAATCACAAGTGAATAATCCACAATATTTGATAAGTGTTGAAGGGAAAACAAGAAAAATACTTGATGAAAAAGATGAGACAATGTGCGTTCCTCCCAAGTTCTAAAAACAAGATTGAGAGATTAAAGGATTAAAGAAAATTCTCAATATAACCCTAAAAGATGTTATTTATACTTAACCCTAATTATGGAATAACATAACAAAAATCATAAAATTCTTCATATTAGGAGACGTCGTCGCTGACTCCACGTCAAGGTTCTGATGCCTTATCACAGATGGTGTCAGAATTGCTCCAGTTGCCTTCAAAATCTATCTTAGGCTGACGATGTAGCTGACGTCGCGTCACTGATCTGACGGCGTGTTACCAACGTCATCAGATTTCTTCTCCTTTTGCTAATTCTCTGCTTAAGGCTAACGCCCTTATTGACACCTTATCATAACTTTGATGCCACATCACCAACGTCATCAGAACTGCCTTTCAGACTGCAACTCCCTGGTTAAGGTTGACGCCAATGCCGATAGCCTGTCACAAGGCTGACGATTTATCACGGTTGTCGTAAGCCATGTTTTCAGCTCTTTTTGCTCAGATTTCAGCTCTTTTTCTCCATTGTTATTTATTTCCATGTATCTTGACTTTCCTACAAAATCTTAAGAAATAACATCAAAAACACCAATAATTACTTAAGAACTTACAATTATTTCAAGTTAAAAAGTCTTAAATGTGCTACAAAAATATAGCACATCAACACCCTCAACTTAAAACAATTGCTGGTCCTCAAGTAACTACATAACACCATACTACGATGCTTAACCAAGAGAAACATAAGATACCTATCACAGTTGATTATCAAGTTTAGCTCAAAACTCATGCCACTCTCCACGTTCAATTACTTATAAATCCAATTGTGCATATCAATGAAAATTAACAATGTGACCCAAAGGAATCAAGATATGGCATCAATTCAGCAACAATAACCATGCATATGTACAAGTAACACTACCCAAACAAGTAAACAGCTAGCAATGCAACCGATGTGCCCTTACAACAAAGAAGTCCCTCCTCACTCATATATGAACTCAAGCATGTCAATGTGGGGACGGTCAAGAGAATCTCACTCTCAAAAAGAAATTCCAATCAATGCATGTCAAATACCATATGTTTGCCCTTATTTTTATTTCCAAGGTGTCCAGACAGGTAAGTTAGGATCACTATAGGTCTTTTCTTCGGCTTTTAATGTAGGTTAAGGGACGGTATGATATTCAATGGAATTTAGAGTAACTAAGCCTCCTTGGCACTACCTTAACTTTTGGGGTTCACTTATTAACCTTTTTCTTCTTTTTCTCCTTTTCTTGATTACACATTATTCAGGATGGATGTGGTTTTTCTTTTTTATTCTTTTTCTTTTCTTATTCTTCTTCCATACCACTCAGCTTTTTATTCTTTTTCACTTATTTTTTTCCTTTTATTCTACCTTTCTTCATACCCAGTTTACATCATGCACCCCTCTGATAGCCACCCTCAACTTAGATTGTTTACCTAAGTCAAGGTGCATAGTGTCCAAGGAGGATCAGGGTCAAAATAGGTTCATTATGATCTAAACAGGAAGGTGATAGGTTTCATAGAAAGAAATGGTCAATTCAGGCTCAAAATAGGGATCAAGAGATATCGTGCATACAGGAAAGGTCATTTAGGCAAAAAAATGACTTAAAAATCAAAACGGCCTATGATCATTTCCTAACCCCTATCTTTCAACCAGGGTAAGACTAACCAGGCAAGTTCTAGATTCAACACACATAGGGAATTGAGTAAGACCTCACACACACACATGGAACAATGGTATATCACAAGCTACTACCCATTCGATTCATGCAATTGTTAGCAGTGATTATCATGTCCCTAGTACTAATGGCATTAAAAGATTCACAGTAGCCACATATAAATGCATATCATATAGTTATAAAACAGACCAACGGAGAGGTGTTTATTAGTCTTAAAAGTTAACAAAAATATGTCAACTGCGCTAGATACTTATTTTTCTCCAGTTAACCACAACACATCATAAAACAAACACAATACGCCTAAACATGCCGTCTCTACGAGAAACAAGACTCCGGGGAAAAGAGGCACGGCAACAAAAACCCCAGGAGGACATCACACCTACAAGTAGCCCCACCCTCAACTTAATATCATGCAGTGTTCCCAAGGCGTCAATCCAAAACAAGAGAGTTAGAAACATACCTGTGGCACCATGGGTGCGAAGATCTAATGTCAATCACACAATACAAATACAAACAACAAAATACCTTGGGTTGCCTCCCAAGAAGTGCCTAATTTAGTATCAAGGCACGACCCCACTCAACTTTTTCCACCATCTTGAGGATATGAACATCACCCCCAACTTAGAGTCCATCTTCTTGCCTCACTCATAGGGAGGTGGTACAAAGATTAAGAAGACGAGTAATGGATGATGCATGTAAAACAACTCAGCTTTAAAGTGAGGTGTGTTTTTGTGTTGCTTATCAAGTGTAAAATAAAGAATATAGGATTCCTTTTCCTCATCTTCACAGTCTTCCACTATTTTAGATGATTCCACAGACAAGATATCATCTAAACATAATGTGGAAAAATACTTTGAGTGTTGCCCAACAAATCCTACTTCAAAATTTACACTATCCTCTATACAGTCACTTTTATTCATCTTCTCAATATTTTTACTTTGAATTGGGCTAGAGTCTTCATAGGAGATTGGCTTGGCTTCTTCTTTTGCCTCTAGCACTATTTCCTCAATCTTGGCATCATCCCTCATGGTTGGCTCGGTTGGTTGGGAAATCTCCAAGGGTTGACCAACATCAAGCTCATCATCAGTATAAGAATACTTCTTTTTATCGTCACACTCTTCCATTATTTTAAATGATTCCACAGACAAGATATCATCTAAACAAAATATACAAAAGTATTTTGGATGATTGACCGCGATATCCATCTCTTCTATCCTTCTCTTCCCTCGTTAAATACCCTAATGTCTTGACGTATGTCACATATGGTATCATTCGTTGTGTCTATACGATCCAATATTAGTTGAAGCATAGCCTCAATGTTACTCTTTCCAGTGCTGTGTTCTTCCTTTCCTTGACCATAAGACCTGTCATACTCATAAGAAGAACTAGAACTTGGGTTAGCGCAATAGGGGGAGGAGGAATTTGAGCAATCACTCCAATGTCCATCTTGACCACCACATAAAGAACAATAATACTCCCGGTAGGGTGGAGATGTCCATACACCTCTATCCGAGGAGCATATCTACAGTCATACCAAAACTGGGGTCCATCACTATATGGACATGGATCATCCAGATAAGATTTTCAACCATCAAACTTACATTCATTCCATGATGCCATAGTAAGAAATAAAAAAAATAAAGAAAATCTACCTAACACAAGAAACAAAGGAAATCACAAGCAAATATTTACAAGTTCGAATTCAAGCAAGTAAGGCAAAATTCCAAACCAACTCAATACGCCAAATTGTTCCCCGACAACGGTGCCATTTTTGATAACGCTCAACTTACACCTCAAATTAGTGTAACGCCGTCGTCGTCAAAATATTTACCCAACTTTGGAGTCGGGTCCGAATCCACAGGGAACAATATGAGTAGTGATTAAACTAGTTTAAAATTATAGATATAAGTTAAATTCAAACAAATGAGACAAAAATATAAAATGGGGTTTTAGTATTAATGTTTGTAATCAATATAAATGGAAAACCAGAGTTATGTTCACTGTGGGTTTTGGGAATTGACAGATACTAGGTACTGCTTAAGACTCTTGAAGTAAGTAGGAACAGCAAAATATCCCTAACGACTATACTATCTGACTTATCTCTCGACCTCACCAGATAATTTATTATCTAATTCTCTTGAACTTAGATAACTTATCTATTTCCAATAGGATGTTACCTTAAGTATATTAATCTAGTTACGGCATTAATCATTAAACAAAAAGTTGGTAGCTTCCGAGTCCCTATTGATAATTCACATCCTCTAGTCTCTTTCTCTGTTCAAGAAAATAAACCTAAGACATAACCTATTGTTTGCAACCAATAGATTTTAAGTTAAAATAATAGAATTTCAAGATGTCCTTCTACTCTTTGAACCCTTGAAGTACCTAGAAGCATATCAAACCCTAATCCATGGATCCCTTAACTTGGGCTAATGGAATTAGCCGCTCATGATTTGATGAACAAAATAAAAAGTTAAATTCATGGTAGTATGGATAAACTTACGAATGGATGAAAACAACAATTGTTTCTTCAATTGAATCACAAGAGAATAATCCACAATAGTTGATAAGTGTTGAAGGGAAAATAAGAAAAATACTTGATGAAAAAGATGAGGCAATGTACGTTCCTCCCAAGTTCCAAAAACAAGATTGAGAGATTAAAGGATTAAAGAAGTTTCTCGATAAAACCCTAAAATATGCTATTTATACTTAACCCTAATTATGGAAATAAAATAACAAAAATCAGAAAATTGTTCAAATTAGGTGACGCTGTCACTGACGCCACATCAAGGTTCTGACGCCTTATCACGGATGGCATCAGAATTGCTCTAGTTGCCTTCAAAATCTATCTTAGGCTGACGATGTAGATGACACCGTGTCACTGATCTGACGGCGTATCACCAACGTCGTCAGATTTCTCCTCTTTTTGCTAATTCTCTGCTTAAGGCTGACGCCCTTATTGACGCCTTATCACAACTTTGATGCCAAGTCACCAATGTCGTCAGAACTGCTTCTCAGACTGCAACTCCCTGGTTAAGGCTGACGCCAATGTTGATAGCCTATCACAAAGCTGACGACATATCACGATTGTCGGCAGCCATGTTTTCATCTATTTTTGTTCAGATTTCAGCTCTTTTCTCCATTGTTATTTATTCCCATGCATCTTGACTTTCCTACAAAATATTAAGAAATAACATGAAAAACAACAATAATTACTTAAGAACTTACAATTATTTCAAGTTAAAAAGTCTTAAATGTGCTACAAAAATCTAGCACATCAAGGACTGATCTCAGATTTAGTTACTCCAAGTAGAACGGAACTCAGATAGTTCCATCAGAACTTAGACTATCAGATACAATCTCTCAGTATCGGTTATATAGATTAGCTCGATCATTACAGTTATATCAGCTATATCAGTTGTTATAGCTCACGTTACCAGTATTTAGTTTCAGGACTTCTAGACACAGTCATACAAACCAATTCTTCATAATTTGAACAGTCAGAAATAGTCAATAATCTATTCAGTACCTCAGTAACCGTAAAGTCATGTCGTCAGCATTCAGACTCAGCAGTCAGCATCATCATGAGTTCAGTAATACTTTTTTATGCATGTATGTATTCTCACGTTCATATTAGTTAGCATTGTACATGCATATACCCTTTGCATTTAGTCTGCCTCACTCGTATACTCAGTACATTCAGACGTACTAACGTAGTTGCGCTTTGGTTCTTTCTCTATTGTTACACCATAGGTTCAGAGGCAAGATCTCCATATCAGCAGTAGCATTTTAGTGTTCAGAGTTGCAGTAAGTCCTTCTCATTCGAGGACGATATGATTATTGCAACATTTACTATTCAGTTGCTAGATGGAGTTAGTTGGAGACATGTTCCTTTAATTCCTTATTCAGTTCAGTTAGAGGTTTTCAGACTAGATGTCAGATTAGATATTCAGATCTCATTATCTTCAGTATTTATAACTTGTTTTGGTATTGTTATACCTTTTTTAGATATTTTGTTATCAGACGTTTATTCAGTTCGAACCTTATGGCCTTTCATGTTCATGTTTTTGTATTTTATGATATATTAAGCAGTATACAGGTATAGATATTAGTCATGGGTTAGCTTGTGGTCCTTCAGGGTCATGAGCACCGTGTAGCATTCTGGTTCAGAAAATTGGGGTATTACAAACTTGGTATCAGAGCCTAAGGTTCAATAGAGTCCTAGAAAGTCTGAAAGCCGCATCTAGTAGAGCCTTTTACATGCATGTATTGTGCACCACACCTATGTCCAGGAGGCTATGAGATGTTTTAAGAATAGTTTCCCTTCTTTCAGTATTCATGTCGTGCCAGTGAGCAGTCAGATTTGTATAGCTTGTTTTCTCATCCTTGTATCTATTCATGCTATCCAAAATCTCAGAGACTGTAACTATTTCAAGGTAGAACCTCCTAGTAGTTGCAAGTTTAGTTCATCTCATGCATCATGCATTAGTTTCAGACTCCTAAAGTTTAGTTATAATCTAGTTCATAGATGCCTTGTGCATCACCCAGTATCTCTGTAAGGTAAGCATTCTTAGAGGGACATAGTATCCCAAGGGATACCCCACTTTCTCTTAACAGTCTGATGCCTTAGATCCTTTAATTTCTCCTTACATAACGAATTCAATCTAGAATAGAGGGTACTCATAAGTTGACCTTCAAGATAGACCTCAGCTGTAAGTCAAGTATTCAGAGGTTCAGTTCAGTTCATGATGTTCAGTCCATATGTCACGTAGCAGAATCAGTCATGTTCTTATGTTTCAGTTCAATCTTAGTTCCTTTACCGTTGCATGTTCAGTCGTATGTTTATGAGTCAGTTCAGTCATGTATTCACGCATCAGATATGCGTGGTCAGCTTATCAGTACTTTCAATCATGCATTCATGTATCATGTCAGTCATATAATCATGCATCAGATATGCATGGATTCAACTTATCAGTTAAGCATCAGATATGCATTCTCAATTTGAGAAACTTAGTTTATCGGAACACTCAGTCCTACATTCATAAATTAGCTACCCATGCATCAGATATGCATGTACAGTATGATATGCTCAATTTTCAGTCATGTCAGCCACGAAATCATGATCAGTCATTCATGTTATATATTCGTGTAATTTTTCTTTTCTCTCATATCAGCCAGTATCATTCTAGGATTAATGTTCCCAAGGGGGAGATATTGTAATACCCCACATTTTGGACTAGAATGAAAATCCATCATTACTATGCGTGGATGTTTCAAAAGCCTCAAATCCTATATAAATTTAGTGTATTAATCAATTATGTAGTGTGGGAATCTATTTGAGCATGAATTTAGATCATAGAGGTCCCCTAACTCAAGTACAAGTTGAAAGCTTTCCTGTCGTTCAAGTTTTAGTGAGCGTCAAACCTTGGGTCAACTTCAATTGACCATAACTAGTTGTATATGATGAACTGGATGGTTTACTATATATCGAATGAAAGATATTTGAATTATCTTTCAAACGATTCCAATTTTTCCTAAATCCGATATCAGAGAAAAGAGTTAGGCCTATTTTACTCCAGAATATCAGGCTGGATACAGTGTGACGACATTCGTGATAGCTTATCACATTTGTGATACCCTATCACGAAGGTCGTCAGACTTAGGCAGAAACCAGCTCCTAAGTAACGACATTTATGATAGCTTATAACATTTGTGACGCCCTATCACGAAGGTCGTCAGCCTTAGGAAGAAACCAGCTCCTAAGTGATGAAATTTGTGATAACTTATCACAAATCTAACGACATTTTTGATGACTTATCACAAGTCTGACACCCTATCACCAATTTCATCAGCTATAATTTTTTAGCAACTGGGAAATAATTTCATAAGGGTATTTTGGTCTTTTTCTTCACCTTCCATGACTTATAACCCAAAGAGGCATAATTTTTCCTATTTTTCTTTAGTTAAGCATCTCAAAAACCCTCTCTTATACTCTCAACCACAAGATTAGGGTTTCCATCAAACTCATCTCTCAAAAGCATGATTCAAGCCTTTTTCCAAGATAATCAAGAATTAAGTTTCCCAATCCAAGAACTCTCCAGCAAATCATTAAGGTTTCCTTACTAAGGTATGCGTATGTCATTCATGGACTCCTTTCGTCCATGAAGTTAAAGAACCCTTTTCTAAAACTATATATTATGGTTTTCATGTTATGAATGGATTGTTGATCATGTTTATGTGTTGCCAAGATAGAATCTTTATGTGTTATTATGAATCTATGACATCATATGAGTTGAAAACATGTAAGTTTGATTATTTATGATGAGTAATTATATGATTTACACCTATGCCTAAGTTGTGCATGTAAGGTGTTTGATAAAATACCTAAGAGACTAGAAATCATGCATTATAGCTAAATTGTGACTAAGTGAAGGATTCATGATATGCCACCATATTCCAATGATTTTCATGTTGATATTGTGTATTGTAATGTTGTTGGGATGTTCATGAACTAGTCTTATAAGATTATGCCATACTTACTTGCAAATCCTACTTATGTACAAAATGTATGATATCCATGCACTTCATGAAATTTCCCAAGTTATGATATTATGGGTTGTTGAGGTTGGTCACATACTCAAGTCAGTCATGTGTGTCAGTTTCTTTCCATCGAGTTCTGGGATATTTATACCCGAAAAATATAGTTGTGTGCCTAGAGCCATGTCATGCTTTCACGATACTCTCAGTCAAGCCATGTTCCATAGAACTCAGTCAGTCATGTGATTCAGGAAAGTTCAGTAACTCAGAAACCTCAGTAAATCTCAATAGTTCAGTAAATCTCAGCGATCTCAGTACTCAGTGATATCGGAAACTTCAGTAATTCTAGTGCTTTCAGTAACTTCAGTACTCTTTATCAGTCCTCAGAACTCATTATATCCGTCCGTCATCGGAATCCAGTAAACTCAGTTTTAGCTCCGCTAAACAATATCACTAGTATCAGTTTAGTTAATCAGTATCAGTTCAGCAAATTAGTTCAGTTAAGTTATTTATTTCAACCCAGTTATTCAGTTGAGTGTCTTTCAGATGGGAGTAGGGTTCAGCACCGAGCGAACCTAGGGATGGGGGCTCACCCACTAGAATAGGACTGAGATCCCTAGAAGCAATCCTTAAGTTCCAAAACTACATTGCCAGCGTAGGTACGAGATGTCACCCGTTATATTAGGAATGACATACTCAGGGGTCACCCGTTAGCACATTTATATGTATAGGACTAATCCCAGGAGTCACTCTCTAGATTAGGACTGACTCCACAGCAGATGTTTTTACTGGTGGCATGGTACTGACACCCTTCCAGTCAGGGCACAGATTGGACCCCAGTCAGCTTAGCTCGGGGTATGTTAGTTAGATGAACACATCCCATAGTTTCAGTTATAGAATCAGGGCTTTCAGACACAATCAACTTAGCTTAGTAGTACAGATTCAGTACTGTTAGATACAGTCAATGCTAATCATTGTAAATAGACTTCAAGATCACCCATTAGCTAGGACTGATCTTAACTATGATTAATCAGTATCATAATCATTAGATTTAAAGATCACCCTCTAGATAGGACTGATCTCAAACTAAGTCAAATTATCCTTATTATCATTATACTCATGATCACCCGCTAGATAGGACTGATCTCAGATTTAGTTACTCCAAGTAGAACAGAACTCAGATAGTTCCATCAGAACTTAGACTGTCAGATATAGTTGCTCAGTATCAGTTATATCGATTAGTCCGATCATTACAATTATATCAGCTATATCAGTTGTTATATCTCATGTTACCAGTATTCAGTTTCAGGACTGCTAGACACAGTCATTCAATCCAGTTCTTCATAATTTGAACTATCAGAAATTGTCAATAATCTATTCAGTACCTCAGTAACCATAAAGTCATGTCGTCAGCATTCAGACTCTGTAGTCAGCATCATCACGAGTTCAGTTATAGTTGTTTATGCATGTATGTATTCTCACGTTCATATTAGTTAGCATTGTTCATGGATATAACCCTTTGCATTTAGCCTACCTCACTCGTATACTTAGTACATTCAGACGTACTGATGCAGTTGTGCTATGGTGCTTTCTCTTATGTTACACCATAGGTTCACAGGCACGAGCTCCAGATCAGCAGTAGCATTCCAGTGTTTAGGGTTTGCAGTGAGTCCTTCTCATTCGAGGATGATATGATTATTGCTACATTTACTATTTAGTTGCTAGATGGAGTTAGTTGGAGACATGTTCCTTCAACTTCTTATTCAGTTCAGTTAGAGGCTTTCAGACTAGATATCATATTAGATATTTAGATCTCATTATTTTCAGTATTTATGACTTGTTTTGGTATTGTTATACCTTTTTCAGACATTTTGTTATCAAACGTTTATTCAGTTCGAACCATATGGCCTTTCATGTTCATGTTTCCGTATTTTATGATATATTAAGCAGTATACAGGTACAAGTATCAGTCATGGGTTAGCTTGTGGTCCTTCAGGGTCATGAGCACCGTGTAGCATTCCAGTTTAGAAAATCGACGTGTTACAGATAGCTATCATAACCCTCCATTATTGCCCAATTAAAACCATTAGCACATAACTAAACCTCCAATTCCATGTGTTAATTACCAAGGCATTAGGCAGTGGTATCATCATACTGACTATAGCTTGTAAGCAGAGTCATTATCCATGCCTTAGAAGATTCCCATGTACCCCATAGGATTTCCAATCAATCAAAACCATGACCACCAAGTCCTTTCTAAAGCATTTAATTTAATCAAACCATTTAGGGTTCCCTTAATATATTATGCAATGCAAGGTTTTCAATATAAGTCAAACTATGTAACAAAAATATACTTATTGACAATTTAACAAACATGTTGAGGGCATAGAGTTTCCAAAACCAAAACCAAGAACCAATTAACCATTCCTATGAGATCACATGTTCAAAACCATAAATATTACATGAAAATAATAATTAAAACATGGGAAAATAATATTTATCCATTAAAAAACAAAACCCCACAATATACAATTAAAATTCATACAACATCCATAATTAAATCATGAAAACCATTCAATAAAATAGGAATCTAACTGAACTAACAATAAGGGAGGAGTAACATTCCCTAATTAACCACCTTGAAGAAAACCCTAACCTTTTTTAAACCAAGAGCCTTGAGAGAGATTTGAGAGTGTTTAATGTGTTTTTGATTGAGAATAATAGGGTAAATAAAGTCCCAATAGTGTTTTAAGTTATGGGATCATGAGAGGTTAAGAGCAAAAATATCCAGAATACCCCCAACTTAAACTGTAAAATTTCTATAGGTGGGCACGGTTTGGGTACCTCACTCGTACCTAATTATATGAGTATTACCCCTAACTCATACCCCGGATAGAAACTTAGACTTTATATTATTTCCAATATATTACTCCCCTTGCCCAAATTATACCATCACTATATGACAAGTACCCATCTAATCGTACCCTAAACAGAATGTCAAGGCTAGACAATGAAAAACATACTGTTTGGACTATACCATTCATATTATGTACATACAACTCTTATGATGTACATCGTACCTTGGACAAAAACCAACCAAAACCACACTAACTAATATACGACCAAGGCACTTAAATAGTATCCACATAATACAATAAGTATCCTCAAGTCGTATGATATATAAAAGCTCAAAACTCAGGAAATCTCAAAGGATCAAAACCTAAGGTGTTTCACACAGTCTACACACTTCCTGGAATATTTTGATCTTACTAAATTAACAACTCTCTCCTTAATGACTGATTGTACTTGATGGAATGAGAACTCAGTATTTATAGTATGGTTTTTAAAAAAACTTCCATTCCTAGCTAGCGAGATATTGTTATCATAGCACCATAAGTTGCAGCCATATTTTCCTTTTTAAACTTCTTCCACTTCTTCTTTTTTTTATCAGCAAGATGGAAGCTTGTACCTCTTAGAGTTAAACATTCACTCCTAGCCATGTGGAAAGTTGAGTCCACACATTTCTTGATATGTTGTAATTACAAAAAAGATGTGACATGCTCTATTTACTTCAGATCACATTGGATATAATTATTTTTATAACATTGCCACCCAAACCTCAACATTCTTTCCTTGGTAAGTAATTTACCCTACATTGCAAGTTGCATATGAAACCTATATTTTTGAAGTACCACCCTGCTCCAAACTAAATCATGCCCTCTCTAAATATGTCTTTGACCAAGGAGATAAAAATAGCTCTTGGAAATAGAATATAGACCTGATTCTGTGAGGTGATACCTATTTGAGTAAATCCATGACCATATGTGCAGCTTGATTTTATTGAGTTATTTCCAGTACCAACCCTGGGGAAGAATATGAGTCCAAAAATCTTCTTCATCCTTCATATATATACTATGAACCCACTTTACCCACAATATATCCTTTCTCTAGTATATCATTCATATTAGTTTACCAACAACAGCAGTATTCCATAGCTTACAACTTTTGAGTTTAGGACCATCTTGTGCCTTTGAAAAGCATACATGAAAACTCTTAACTAGAACAATCTTCTTCTTTTTTTATGTGCCTCTACCTAAGAACTTCTTGGATTATGCTTCTACGCTTAATTACACTCTGATGAAGGAGTAGTGCAGAACCCCAAAATTTTTGCAAAGCAAACACCACAGAATTCTCTATTTGGAGTCACTAGTATAAAAAAAGGTGCCTTGTTGAGGTAGCCCTTAACTTAGTAGTGATGTTGAAACTGAGCTACTAATAATCCAATTAGATCACTTCTTGTTAGATAGTGGTAAGATTAGATACCTTAAAGGAGTGCACCTATTTGGAACCTTGTATTCTTAAGTAACCTTCTTTGTACCTTTGAATTCTACCTAGCAATGTAGATGTTAGACTTATCAGAGTTTAAAGACAAGTCAGTAGTCTCATAAAAGTGATGGACATCCTCCATAATCCTATTTACTAATGTTTCATTACCCTTGCAAAATATCATAAGATCTCTACAAAGGTGAGATGAGTTAACTGGTGACCTTTGCACATAGGGTGGTACCAGAAGTCAGGCAACTTGCTCATTTTGTAAAGAATTCTTAAGAAATATTCCATGACCAATACAAATAACAAGGGAGAAATAGGATCCCCTTGTCTCAGTCCTTTTTGACCTAAAATGAAGCCACATCTAGTATTATTAATCTTCACTATATATATAGTTGTAGTCACACACACCATGACTACCTGGATAAACTTAGGGTGAAATCCATATCTATGCAATATTTCCTCCATAAATTCCCATCTCACCATGTCACATGACTTCCTTAATTTATCTTTATGAGGCATCTAGGAGAAGTTTTCCTCAAAAGATCATGATTAATAGCACATTCTATATAAGGGATCTATCTTGAACAAAAACAGCCTGAATGGAACTGATTATACTAGGAAATACCTTTTTTAACCTACTACATAGCAGTTTATATATACACTTATATAAGGGTTACAACATGATATAGGCCTGAACTAGCTAGCAGTTTTAGGTTTCTCAATTTTTGGGATAAGGGTGATCATAATTATGTTGATCTACTTTAATAGCTTCCTATTTTAAAAGAAAGCATGAATAGAAGAACACATGTCTAGTACAATAACCTACCATGCAACTAGGAAAAAAACACCACCATATCCATCTATCCCAAGGCTCTTATTTATATTTATGCTCCACATATCCTTCTTTACTTCTGTATTTGTGACAGGCTCAAGTAGTTGGCATTGTTGCTCTTCACTCAATTTAGGTTCTTGCTTATAAATCAGTATACTCAACCTAGTCCTTGGTCCTCCAGTAGTGCCAAATAAGTTCGATAATATTCTACTATAATTCTAGATATCTGAGTTTAATTATGTTGCAGTTGGTTAGACTCATCTCTAAGTTGAGTTATTGAGTGCTGAATTTTCCTCCTCTTCAGAAAGGAGAAGGAATACTTTATGCTATAATCACCTAATCTCAATCATGTAGCCTTTCTTCTTTGCATCAACACTAGCTCAACTAAGTAGGAAGTGATTTGAAAGTGTTGCCTGATTCTTCTCTCTTCTTATTGTAGATCTTTATCCAATAGAAAAGATTACAGTTGGATCTATATCATCTTGAGGTATTCTCTAACTGAGTTCACCTGCTTATCATATTATGAAATTCCAATTTATGTAGTTTCCTTAGACCACCCTTTAAGATTTTAAGCTTTTGTACCACCTTATACATATAATATCCAGGAGTATGGATGCTCCATGCTTCCTGAATAATTGGAAGGAAAGATTGATGAGTACCCCAGGCATTGCAATAACTAAAAATAGCCCTTATTCTTTGCTCTTCCTGAACCAGATTAATTAAAATTTGACAGTGATCACTTACTCCTTTAGGGAGTATATGACTTTTTTATTTCTGGTATGTTATCAAAACACTCACCATTAACAAATACCCAATCAAGCTTAGAATAGATTCTTTCTTCTTGTCTATCACTCCAAGTATATTTAGAACCTATTCTTGGCATTTCCTCCACTTTACAATCATCCAAACATTGTTGTAAATTAGTAACTTTAACATAAGTCACTGCATTAACTCACATCTGATCTTCCTTATGCAGTATTATATTAAAGTCCTCTAGGATCATCCAAGGGTGAGTGAAACCTTGTTTAGTCCTTCTTATATATTCCCAGAGATCCAATCTTCCCTCCCTAAAGTTAAAATCATACACAAAAGTAACCTCAAAATTAAGTTGAAGAGGAATGTACTTAATAGAGAAGGTGACAACTTGTGCACTTGCTGATTTCACCCCCACCTCATACTAGTCATTCCTCCAAAGTATCACAAGTATCCCATTTTAATAATCATCATGATTACTATAAGAGGACCATCCACTAAAATTATTATCAATTACAGTTTCCAACTTATTGATCTTTATTCTAGTTTCTAGAAAACAAACCAAAGTAGTCCCTAAACTGCTGCAGAGGAGTTTGACATCCTTATCCCTATAAAGTCCATTAAATCCCCAAGTATTCCTACATAATATCTTAACCACGACTACTTGGGGGAATGTCCTTTCCCCTACACCAGCTTTAGTGGTTTGTATACTTGGTTGTGTGTTTTCTCCTAGCGTTTGAAAGCTGCTAGTTAGAGGAATTAGATACTGCCAAATAGTTTAAACCCTTTTAGTATGCAGGATGGTATCATTCTACTTGTTTGCTATAACCTGAGTGACTTGTGGATGCTTAGTTACTTCCCTACTTCTTTGGTCCCTCCTACAGCAACCTCAACATTCTTACTAACCTCTTTATCTTTAATATTCCTACACACTTTAGAAATATGCCTAACTTATGACATATATCACAAATAGTTGGTTTCCAGTCATATGTTATCAGTTATTCAATAACTTGTCCCCTCTAATTTATAAAATGTACTTTGTCAGGTAAAGATTTCCCAATCACCACCTCCACCAGTAATTTTTCAAAGCTTAATCCCATCTTCTACTCTGTATTCCTATCCACCATGGTAGATTTACTAATTAAGCTACCAATCATACAAAGACTTTTTGCACTCCAATATTTGAACTCTAAACCAGGTAGTTTTATCTATTTAGGCAAAGATAATAATTTAGCCTTGGAAAAATCCATCTTTGGAACCCATGCTTTCACAATTATTGGTTTACTATTAAAGTGGTAAATGAATCTCTATAGGACCTCCTCCTTCCCTTCAACTATGTTAAATCTTATTAATAGTATGTCATTCATCATTATATCAACCTTTCTTATACCAAGATTCCCTCATTCCCTCTGAACGTAACTATTCAACACATTAAATAAAGGATGTGCACCTAAAACATAACACACTGCAACATTCTTTAAGTATTCCACCTCTGAGTTGATATCATCATCCTCGATTTCAACCATTAATACCTCACCTAATTTGATTGGGAGAATATAAACAAGTTTGAATACAACATTCATCACTTTTCTAATATCAAAATTATTGATGTGTATGATTTCTTTGTTTGAATACTGCAGATGGCATGCATAGATTTGATACATTCATGATCACTAAATATGATAAATGTTAGATTCCAACTAAAATATGATTTACTACTATTTTTCCTAAAAATAGATTTAAGTCCACTTTCCACCTTAAAAATAGATTTCTTCATAACGAGAATTGTACCATCTTAATGGATGATTTAGGTGCATTAGGATTTAAAATGGTGTTTTAAATATTTGGTCGATATAGATACTGGACCATGATTTGTTACTACTACTTACTTCAGTCATGAGAGATCACCGACCCCTTTTACAACTTTATGATAATTTAGTTCCGGAGTTCACTTGGGAAATGGATTTATGGATTTACACTCTTTTATCCATGGTTTGGCCATGCAATTATATACATATAAACACATATGTAAATATGGTATTGAACGCATAATTGATGGATTATGGTATATATATATATATATTGGTTTAAGTCCGGTAGTGGATAATGATGTTCATGATATGAGTTTGTAACGACCTAAAATTTTGATGAAGTATGTAAAATATGTGTTATGTGTGATTTAATTATTTTACCCCTCCCCATAGTTACATTGTGGTATTTTGGAGGTGTGGGATTGATTGGCATAGTTCTTGATGCATTTTTATGTTATTTTTGTAATATTGTAGTTTTTGGAGGCTTTGAGAGTCTTATTTTGGACTTCTATGGTTATCTGTTGATCTATGAAATGGATGGCTGAACGGACCATGGCAGTAGATCCGAAACATTGATCTTAGGGTGGTAACATATTTGGTCTGGTTTTCAGCTTTTAAATCTCATTTCTACCCACGGTTTAGAAAATTGTGATTTTGGATTTTATAAGTCAACTTTGTGAAAATAATGTCTTTTCAAAATTTGATATCACCATTGAGTCTGGAGCATTAAATTTAGTATGGTTGCATGGTTCGTTTGCATATATCAAATTCTGAATAAATCCTGAGACCTTTGTAAAAACTTTGAAATTCACCAAGTTTCAGTTGTCATCTGTCATTACAGAAGATATTCCAATTGCACCAATTCCTATGTTGATCGGCATATTTGCTCTTGCAGTCAGATAGTGTAATCGCACACTTGGTTGTGCGATTGCAGCATCTGAGAACCTGGTATGGGTATAAATAGACACCTTAGATCGTGAATTGACCATTTCTCACTCATTCTTAGATCACGAATTGGCCATTTCTCACTAATTCTTAGATCGTGAATTGGCTATTTCTCACTTATATAGGGAAAACCCCTTTCTTCTTTGGGTATTAATTACCTTATAGAATTTTGAAATTCAAAGAAAGAAACCCTAATTAGAAAAATGGGTAATTAATTGTGGACACTTGATTTCCTAGTATTTTGTGAATAATGAATGCTTTGGATAATCCGGATGGTATTTCTTTCTTTACTTTATTCATGAGTAGATAAGTAAATTAGTCTTGGAATTATATTGAACTAAAGTGTAATTGTGTGTGGGTGTTTTTGTGTTTGCATGATTGTTAGTTGTTGAGTATGGATTCCACCATTGCTTGAATTTATGAGTTGGAATTTATGGGTGAAAACCACAAATCTCCAAATGGGTTTGTTAGGTGAAAACCTCAAACTCTAGGAACACTTCATCATCCTTGAAAAAGGGATGAAGATGACATTAGGTAACCCATAAATCCTTGAAAGAGGGTTATAGGGGGACAAGGCAATGACGTACAATTAAGCCTATGGTTTACTACCTTTTGCATACTTAAAAATAAGTGTACTAGGAGTGTAAATCATGTCAAGAGCATCATCCTAGAAATAGGGATACTTGATTGAGGTTTTGGGTGATTAAGAATTGCACACTTGTTAGGTGCTCAAAAGAGCCAATAAGTGAAATCGTTGTGCTTTTATTGAAAGATTAACCACAATGATTTTTGACCTAGCCTATCATTTAGTTAACAACTAAGTTTCATATTAAACCATCATCTACCCACATGTTTTTACTATTAGGTAGACATAATCCCAAGATCTCCTCAAATCTTGATTTTAAGTCAAAAGTGTCATAATTGGGCATTGTTAACCAAAAATCATTACAAAAAAAAAAAAATCAATTCCCCCATTTTATTTTACATGTCGTGTTTGTTAGCGTTCCAGGTAACGTTTTAGTAATTAGAGCACTCTTAGGACTTGAAATTTATAATTCGCTCCTTGTGGATTTGACTTTAACTCAAGTTGGGTTATTGACAATGACTGTCTCACCCCTCAAATATGGGAGTGATTTAAGTGTTATCAAAATGGCATCGTTCCATGAGACTGAAATATAGATTTTGCTTTTGCAGGTGTGCTTTTTACTTTAGTATATCTGAGGTGGTGTAGTTCACTTTTGTTGTTGTTTTTGATTATTTTATGTGATCATAGCATGAACGAAACTATGAGTGAAGTCACTAATCATGTGGAGGCATTTAATGTTTCCCTTAATGGAGAAGTCAAACTAAATGATACGGGTCAAACGGGTGCAATCCGTATCCCCCCAACTCATGGGAACTGGACCTTCCATGTGACTAGTGTCATGCTACACTTATTACAAATAAAAGGGCTATAAGGGGGGTCAAGCTTATGAGGACCCGTATTTTTACGTAAAGAATTTTTTGAAGGTGTGTGCACCATTAAACATTGCATACATCACTCAGGGATCCTTATGGCTTCATCTTTTTCCGTTCTCACTAATGGGCAAGGCTGATCTGTGTCTCTGTTCACTTCTTACGGGTTCAGTCACTTCATGGAACGAGATTGCAATTGTATTTCTTGATCAATACTTCCCTCCATCCAAGATGTGTCACATTAGAGATGAGATCGTAAACTTTGGACAAAGGAGTGAGGAGCCACTTCATGAAGTATGGGAGAGATTTACCAAAAAGTTAGCCAAATGCCCAAACCACGAGATTCCGGGGAAGATACTTCTCCAAGTATTCTATCGAGCACTAGATCCTTTGAACCAAACCGTGGTAAATAATACGGTAGAAGGTTCTTTCTTGAACTTGTACATCCACGTGGCTAAGAAATTGATAAGAGCAGTGACTAAACACAATCGAGAGTGGCATACCCAAGATATCAAAGTCCCCAATATCTCTCCCTCCACATCCACAGTTAGTAAGGAACAAAGAAAGAGGGAAGAGAAATAAGAGGAAACTATGGCAAAGATTTTGACCCAACTTGAGCTCCTAACCAAGTATGTGATGGGTGAACCCATGAAAATAGTAAATATTATAGCATCAAAAGCCTATGATAAAGATGAGAAAGCTAAGAGATCCAATATTTGGCATACTATTTGGGGAGTCCTCACCCGGCCTATCGAAGATAAGGTGAAAATAAAGGTTGGATAAATCGGGATGGTGGTTGAGTTTTTAGAGATCAGGAACATAATTATTTACACTTTGTACCTTACCATGATCGGTCTTATGAAAAAGAGTCAAGCTCCATTGAAATCAAAAAATTTAATACAGAGGATGTCCTTGCAAGAGTCATGAATAGAGTGGAAGGTACCAACAAAATTTTCTGTGAGTTAAAAGATGACTTCTCCCAACTCTCTCTAATCGTGGTATCTCACTCTGCCTATCAAGAAATTGGAGACCCAAATTGAGCAAATCTTCACACGATTAAATGTTAAACCTAGAGGAGATCTCCCTAGTGGAAAAACTGCCAACTCTAATAATACCACTCAAGCCTCGACACTTGTTACTAGGAGTAGGAAGACAATGGCAGTGAACTTGAAAGAGGACTTGGGTGGAAAGATGTCCGAAACTCAGCCAAAGGAGGAGTTACCTCAAAGTCAAGAAAAAAGGATAAGAAAATAATAAAAGAAGTTGCCATAAAATGGGTTGATGCTGAAGAGGTTAATAGAAGGACACTTGCAGACCCCCCCCCCCCCCTTGAGAATTGAAGAAGGAAGACGTCGTGCCATGATGATAACTAAGGCACTATATAGGAGGCAACCCATAAATGCCACGAAAGTGACTCATATCCTTTTTGTTATGTATTTGCAGCATAGATGTTTGTTTTTGTATATTGATAACTCATACATTTGGGACACTAAGGAGTGCATTGGATGAGCTTTAAAAGGGGGAACTGTGCAAAAATTTGCATTAAAACTGAACAGGGGTGAAATCTATTTAAATAGAGAAAAGTGATGAACAGATGAAAATAGGAGAGTAGAAATGCCCTCAGTTACCGTGATTGCGGTCCCTAGGCATGATCGCGGTCATTTATGTGTCTACGGTCATGGTCACTTTAGTCATTTAAATCATTGATTCCCCCCCACACATTTTTCTCACACTCTGATTTAAGTTTTTGCATAAAAAAATAGTTCGGCCTTGAGGAGAATGATGATAATGCAGAATCAGAGATTTATAGTAGCCCTTGATGTAGTTTTAGAGAGCACTCTTATTTCTTTTATCCTTGATTATTTATACATTGGAGACTCTGCTAACTTTTCAGTTATGGGTGTCTCCTCATTCATTTGATTTGGGCCAGTATTATTGATATTTCTACATACTTTCGTACTCTCTTGGATGATTCTTATATTTATTTGTGGTGTAATATTCAGGCACTCTAATGGTGCCCACATTACATGTATTAGTTACTTTGTTCTTAGTTTGTTACTTTAGTTTAGTTTAATCGATGAGTTTTTCCCTATGATAGATTAAGTGATAACATTCTTAAGGGGAAAGAATTGTGGTTGGGTTTTTAGCCATGGATGCAGGGGAAGTATGAGTACCCGTGGCATCAGGGTCATAAATACAAGGGAAGTCTAAGTACCTATGGAATTGATGAACTGGGATCACATTCATTAGCGAAGTCTGAGTAGCCATGTGGGTGGTTTGCCCGTATTAGAGCCATAATGTGAGACAATAGCTTGTGTTGTTTCCATAATTAGCAAATTAGGTGTGGTGCAGATGCAAAGCAAACACCCCTTCCATCTAAATTTTTTTGCAAAATTCGAGGGCATAGACGTGAGCAACCTTGTAACAAGACTTTGACTCTTTTTATGACTCTTAAAAGTGAATTCGAGAAATAATCGGTACTTTATTCTTGTCTCAATCGGGTGGAACAATTGAACCCCCTTGAAGAGCTCTGCATGCGAAGTGTGCGAGCTTACTTCTCTACATCTCATGTGTACTTGTACCATCTAGAACCTTCCCTATTAGTCTTTCAAGGCTAAATAGTGATTGTCCTTGGTTGGTAAAAGGATCATAGGCCATCTTGTGACATTAGAAGCCCACTTTATCCTAAAAAGCCTACCAATACATAGGAGTTACCCCTAGTCATCCTCTTTAATCCTTTGGACTTTTATTTGAAACACACTTTACAAGATGTGACCCTTCTATTTTTCCTCTTTTGAACCCTACCCTTCTTGAACTTAAGAATAAAAATTTAGGCTAAAAGCCTAAATTGGGGTGGTGGAAATTGAAAAAGGTGTAGTTGGTCCATGAAATCATAAGAAAGTTCTTACAAACTTATGCTAATAGAGTAAAATGGTTAGAAAAAACAAAAGATCTAACAAAGGAAAGAAAGGCATGATTTTTGCATAAAAAAGAAAATGAAAAGTGGGAAAACCAAGAAAAAGGCAAAGTAGGCTCAATAGTAAAGGAAAAGAAGTGGCCAAATAGCAAACTGTGAAAAGAGTGTGATGTAGAAGTTCAAGGAGGGTCTAGCCTTATTATCCGAAGTTGATATCCTACCCTACCCTAAACCTATACTACAAACTCAAAAAGTTCTTTGTAATTCCCAACAAAGTGTGGCCATTGTAGTGATGATTGAAAATAGGGGCAAGCCTATGGCATGGTACTTGTTAACATTGAGAATTTTTTGAAAGAGAGAGTGTTTGCACTTAAATTCCTTGTTGATTGATTTATAACTTTGTGTGTGAAAAAATTTTCTTTCTTATGCGACAACCTCATGCATTATCATCATCATCATCATATGCATTGCACTTACCTTATTGTGTTTATCTTGTGTTTGAATTGCCATATTGACTTATCATACCTTACTTGTGCTATCTTCCATAAATCTTACGTGATGACCTTATATGTACATGTTCTTTCTTGTCCCTACTTGTATGTGATATATTGTATACTTCTACTCTACTTGGTTGTGTTGTTGCAATATATATTAGAACTGTTAGTGCAAGTGGTGTGGGCTACCATTATAGGATATTTTCTGATTATAGGTGAAGTGCCCTTTATGTGTATTTGGTATGTCTTATTATCTACTTTGCTTGGTTGGCTTATGATACCTACTAAGTATAAGTGGATCGTACTCACGCCTACTGCGCCCTTTTGGTGCAGGTCCTAGTACGAGTGCACCCCAGCTTAGTTGATTAGGGATACCTTTGGTGCTTTCAAGGTAGTGTTTGATTTTCATGTGTCCAGATGTATTCTACTACCTTCCTTATAGACTATGTCTTTACTTTCATTTCAGAGATAGAGTTTTCTTTGTATTTGGACATTTTATGTATTTCTTTGCATTTGAGTTATACTAGATATATTCTTATGTTGTTGACATCAGGTTTTAGGAATGATGGCTGTGTTTTTTATGATATTTTTTCTGTATTTATCATTCTTATATAGTTCGACTTAATTTCAGAAGCCTTACCCTAGGGGCATTTCTATCTTTTTCCCCTTTGTGTATCAATTTAGGTGATAGTCTTACTCGCTAAGATTCATCATGACGATTGCGACCACGAGCCTTGGATATTGCATTGTGATAGAGTTCTAGATTGAGTCTGATAGGTGATGATGATGTTGATGATACGGGTTTCGGATCAAGTTCGGTGGGTGATAATGATATTAATGCGATATGTTATACACTAAGTTACTTATGGTATTTGGATCAGTTATGGAATAATGAATTATTTCTTGGCTTTTATTCTTGCATGCGCATTTCCTATCACCAGTATACTCCTATAGCTATCAACCTTACGAGGGGTTCATAGGTATAGGCATGAGTATTGCTTGTAGTATATTACGGTGAGCTTATATCTATCAGTTTTATGGGGGCTGCATAGGTATAGGCACAGAATATTGTTTGTCTGAGTGTTGATTGAACCTTCTGATCCTATGGTGGTTGGGATTATGAAAAGATTAGTTAAGTAATATATGTTCAGACTAGTCGGTTACTCATATTATCGTTGGTATATTTATTATGATGATCATTGTTATGGCTAGTTTGTGACAACTTGGTTAATGATCCAGCATTGAGATTTGAGCTATGATTTTGGTCCTTTTATCGTATGGTTATGTCATTATGTTTGATTTTTAATTAATTAGGCATTATGGTTTTAGACCCTGATACTCTGATTTGGTTCTTTACGGTTGCTTTATTTGGTAATTATCTTATGATTAGACGTATGGATTAAAAACCTTGAGTAAACAAGCACTATCTCTTGCTATGATTATGAGGTCTTAAAATGCTAGACTTATGTCTTAGGTCGTACATCGAGTTGACCTTGTTTTTATACAAATATACATATATATGTAGCTATGGTAGTACTATATATCCCTTTCTTCTTTCATATATTCAGATTGTATATTTATTTCTTGGCTTTTTATACTATTATGTATTCCTTTTTCACCCTTTATCTGTATGTTGGATGGTGATATATGGTATGGTGTTGAGGTTCCTAAGTATGGCTATAATGGGATAGTTCACCATTTATACCTTCTTACCCTTATTAGGTTAGTTCCCTGGATATGAATAGGATAGTTTATCCATATTATCTCATTGGATTGGCTATACAGTTGTTGGGTATTTGGGCGTAGTTTACATTTTTGCTTGCATATTATCAATATTAGCATTATCTATGGAGCTTAGTTGCCTATTGAGTACCACATATTTTGTATTCATACTACATTTTTGTACCCTGCACATCATAGTATGGGTTAGCATCATTGTTGTGCACATCATGCATAGCAATAATGGTTTGGAGACGTAAGGTGAGCTTCTGACGTTTGGAGTATTACTTTCCTCCCTCTTATGTATTAAACTTATCTTTAGGTTGTATTCAGAGATGGATTGTATTAGAAATATTCATTTGTACTTCACCTTATAATATTTTTATGTTTGAAGCTCTTGTACTGATTCCACCAGGTTTTGTGACTATCTTATCAATGTTAAGCTTTTACTACATTTATTTTGCATTCTTTTTTCATTTCTCTTGGTGGCTCATTACTAGAAGTTCTGAGCTACATGTTGTCTTACCTAGTGGTGGTTTAGAATAGGAACCATCATGACCTGAGAAATTGGTTCATGACCAATTGATATCAGAGTCAGGTTTATCGGTATGTTAATATAAGAGGTAAGTGTTTGGTACAGTCTTACAAATGGTGTGAAGACGCCCTTAACCTATGTTTGGAAGGCGATGAGGCATTCTTCAGAAATTTATTTCTTGACTTCTTAGCGTATGTCTGTATTCCCATGAGCCTCAAGTATATGTAATAACTCTATTCTATCCCAAATGGACAATACAAGATTACCTATAGATGCGGATAATACTTTATCATGAGTTTCTAAATCTTTAGTACAGCATCGGACCAGGGAGTCAGAGATGGATATCGAAAATCTTCAGCGTCAGTCAGAGGATTTGGGGCCATCCTATGCTTTGGTAGATTTTGCAACTGCTTTGACTCTTTAAGATTCAGCATTTAGGATATTGAATCTCTTAATGGATACCTCACAAATAGGGATAATATCTGGTTCACTGAGTAGTTTTCAGGGCAGAGTTGGGTTTGTTGGTGTTCAGCAGGGTTCCTTGTCGATTTCAGAGAATGAGATTAAGTTTCTTGAGTAGGTCAGGCGTAATCCTATGTTATATCCTTCTAAGTAGGACATAGTGTGTTGATATATTAGAGAATTAGCATTGCTATTCTATTTAGCATCAGAGCACTTGATAATAGCTAGGTCTTTCTTCTCTCAAGTTGTTGATTATGTGAGATCCACAAAAAAGCATGTATTGAGATTTACGGGGGTGGCGGTAAGAGGCTATGTCATCAGTATAACATTTTAGTATTCTACTCGGGAGTGAGGATTCTCCCGGT
Source organism: Capsicum pubescens (assembly GCA_030864215.1). Taxonomy (NCBI): domain Eukaryota; kingdom Viridiplantae; phylum Streptophyta; class Magnoliopsida; order Solanales; family Solanaceae; genus Capsicum; species Capsicum pubescens. Next base: position 218,779,678 of record CM061549.1, on the reverse strand, counting down.
GGGGATCAGCATTATTTGTAGCTTATCAGTTCCATACAAGTAGCATTTCAGACTATGAGTGACTCTCAAGTTAGTCATGGTGGTTATAACGGGCGTAGTTCTCGTCTGACCTTGCAAAGCTTTTGGTATGGGTCTTCAGGCCATGGTGGTCATTTTGGATCAGAGTATGTAGCACCTGACAGTATTCCAGGAGCTTGTTTTAGTTATGGTGATATGGGACATTGGTCTAGAGAGTGCCTAAGACACGAGTTGGTTGTTCATTCAGAGTTAGCACATGTTTCCCGCTAGTCTAAGGTTTTTGAGATATGTTATGATTGCAGAAAAAATGGTCATTCTAGTAAAGAGTGCCCTCAATGTCGGTTGGTCAGCTAGTTGGGGTCGGCTCGTGTTTCTTGTCAGGTTAGAGCTTCAGGGGGTTTTTATAACTGTAGAGAGATCAGACACTGGTCCAAAAAGTGTCTCTGGTGTAGGATTATTAGTCATTCAACTTATTTAGATTAGTCTCATAGTGTCGTGGAACCCTCAATTATAGATAGTGCACTTGGCGCCCCAGTTGATGATTCAGTCGGTCAGTCCGAGTTTGGACCCATTAAGATTTATTTCTCCTAGGACACACCAGACATGTGACTTCATATTCCACCATGATTGGTGTTCTTTTATTTCCTGTTGGTACCCTTTATTTATATGTATTAGGGTTTTCATATCCATCGGTGATTATATGTCTTAATAAGCTCATATTGGTTTTATGAGACTTGTTGTAGAGTTCATAATTATATGATGACCCTATGGGCTTTTAGTAGTAGATGGGGTAGATCTGTATTGATATTTTCCCTATAGATATAGCATTTGGGTTTGAGCCTCATTTACTTTGCCATATTGGCCTTGTTGTGGCCTAGAGTAGTACTTGTTATTGGTTTTCATTTCTGGTATAGCTTATTCCCTTATATTAATGTTTATATTGTTGTTGTTATTGTTGTCATTTTTTGTGTAATTGATCTTCGCTTGGTAGATGTCTTGACTAGTAGCATCTAGTTAAAAAATTTCTCTTCTTTGCGGCTCTTATTTGTTGTCTTGGAAAGCTAGCTGGGTTGGATAATTTCTCTCTCGTAGCTAGGTGAGGTTAGTTATTTTCTCCTTTTGTTGGTTTTACTAGATTGATTGGAGAGTTTATTATGGTATTGAAAGTAAGATGACCTTCTGTGGTTTTGTTATGGTTCTAGAGTTGGCAATTTAGTTATATCGCCCATTCTCAAGTTTGGTATTCTTGGACTTGTCTCTTGGGTTGCGAAGGTTTTTTGCATTGGCTATTCAAATCTATATAGCCCATTTTCTGAGCTTGAACAGTTTAGGGTCTAGTCTTTTGATTTGGCTAGTTCATCGTCCGGTAGTGGTTTTGATATTGATGTCAAAAAGTTTTAGATTTATTTTTTATAGTTTGTAGGGTTCGTCTCCTGATGATGTGTTCACTCTTGGCATTAGTATAGAGTTGGGTACTCTGTTCTTACCGTGATAAGGATCTTGCTCTAGCGGAGTTAGAGAGTTAGAGACAGATGATCTTTCCCATGACCGCATTTAAGTTGGCAAATTGGAAATTCATTATCTTGAGTTTCTTCGTTCCTCTACTAATAGTTATTTTAACCTTGGCTTCGGTATCGAGATTGGCAGTTTTTTGTAAGGTGATTCATGGGTTGAGTGAGTTATGGTTTTCCTACTTTGGTGGATTTAGGAAATCCTTATTTCAAAATCTGTTTGGTCTAATAAGACTTTATGTAGTTCTTCTCCTTAGTGTTATGTTCCTATGAGTATTCTTTGCATAGATGGGGTATTGGATTGATTAGTTTCTAGCTAAGTTTGCATTTCTTTGAGTTTCTAAAGTATTTGTTGTTACTAGTGTGAGTTGTAGCCTTGGTGAGTTCTCGGGTATATTTTGGTGGTTCATGCCCTCCAGCAGATATGGATTTGATTTCTTGTGTTTTCAATTAGTGATTTATTCTCTGTGGTGATTTTGTCCGTCAGCCATATTTTAGTTTTTATTCCGACATGATTCAATAAGGATATCTCTTATATGGATGGTAAGGTTGATTTGAGTGTTTGGCCTTAGTTTAGGCTTGTTGGCTCAATTTTCGATTTGATTCCTTGGAATGGCTATTTGAATGTTAGGATAGATTTGGAGTGTGAATGCTTACTAATTTTCAAGTTTGGTTTGGGTAGTCGAGATCGAGCGGTTCAGCCTTAGTGTTGAGATTTCATCTTGGAATTGTAGAGCTTAAGTGCAGCTTTCATTTCAGATTTGTCTCAGTTAGGATTTCATATATAGGCTAGCTGAGCCAACTCTGTGGTTACCTATTCGGTCTTCCTAAGTTCGGATGGATTATGGTTATTAGGTGTTCAGATGATAATCCATGGACACGGTATTGGTTCCTTTAGCTTTGACCCCGAGTTTTCAGTTTTTGTAGAGATTTTGGATAATCTACACAGTGGGAGTAGTATGCTTGAGCTGGATTCAGCTTGGTTTTATTCTTAGTTGATGGTATATCCTGGAGTAGATCGTTTAGTGATGAATAGTTATGCTTAGGACTTCTGGATTTTTGTTTTGAGTATCATTCTGGACAATTGTAGCATCGGCATAGATTGCATACCTTGGTTACCTTCAATTATGTGTCCAAGTAATACCTTATAGGCTCATTCTCATAGTTACTAAATGGATTCTCAGTGGATCAGCATTAGTTCCTCAAGTTTTTAGTGATGAGATTATGCAGGCAGGACTTGGGTGACTTTCTGCTTAGTTTGGAGTGTTAGCAGGTTTGGAAAGGCAAAAGAAGGTTATATATGGATTTGGAGCAAGTTGCATGACTCGTGCCTCGATTTGTCTTTTTCCAAAATGAGCATTTGTTGGATTGTCCTAGTATCGATGAGCTATTAGTGTGTAGTGGTTCAGATTTGCGTGCATCATCTTTTCTCGATTCAATTGGAGGCCAGTTGGTGGTTGAGGTCGAGTTTTGGTTGTCTCAGAAGTAGAGTGAAGAGATTGGCTGAAAAGGGATACCTATGGCAAAATTCCTTGGAAGTGTTGTCTCTTCTTGGATGTTTTCTAGGAATTTGTGCTCGTACTATGCGGGCTCAGTACCTCACCCTTTTGAGCTTTGGAGATCTTTCTATCCATTGACTTTTGCAGATGAAAATCTTCTTAGTAGTGGATATTGTAATAACCCTCCGGGTCATTTCCTCAATTTTCATACATTTTTGGTGTTTTGAGTGTTCCCACAGTGGTTATAGGTCATTTATAACTTGCTAGAACTTTCGGTTTGGTGATTGGACAATTTGTTTGGATTTTAGGCTGATTTTCCTATTTTAGAGCTTTTGCTATTTAGGATTAGGTCTTAGACCAAAACTCCTAGTAGATGACCTCGGATGAGAATTTTGACAGTGCCATCAACTCTAAAATATTAATTTTAGGCTAGTGGAACCCGTGGTTCAGGTCCCGAGGCTTCCGAACTCGTTTTGGCCTATTGGGCGAATTATGTGAAAAATAGAACTCTAGGTGTTAGCCCTACATTTATTCGAAACGGTCTCAAATAAAAGTTTTGATGCTTCATTGAGTCTAGAATGTCGAATTTAGCATGGTAGCATATCTTATTTGCACGAAAAGGGTTCCAAATGAATCCCAAAAAGCCAATCAATGTCCATTCAGGACATAGAAAATCTAGTGCAGCAAGTCACTACTGTGACCGCGATCGTGAAAGGTAAATTCCGTACGCCATATGTGATTTCCCCTTTGTGCTAGATCATGATTGCCATGTGTGTTTTATGGCGTAGCAAAAATCGCGATTGTCGTGCGTGATTTACACTTTGCAAATCGCCTTCGTGATTTCAGAGTCGCGATAGTGACTCCTGACCCCATATTTAACCCTCTTCTTTAGCCTGATTTTCCATCATTCTTTCCACCATTTTTACACCAAGTTGATAGCTCAAAAGGGGTAAAAGAGTGGGGATCATCCAAAAATTCGTAGTGAATTCCTAGAAATTAGAGCTTTGAATTCCTTAACTTTAAGGGTTGATTTGAGACCCAATTTGTGTTCCATTTAAGCTCAATTTTTAGCACGCATTTCTTATCCTTCGAGGGACCTCGTGGATGGATTTAATTTTGGATTTCGTTTGCGGGCCCTGTGGACCCATTCTTGATCCAAAATTTAACCCGGCCCTTTATACGGAAATATGGATCTCACTTGACTCCTAATGAGGTGTAGACTATGGTTTTAATAGCATAGCGGCATTTTGGGGTCGTGGAGTAAAGACGGACATTTTATGGATGATTCAAGGATTTACAGCTTGGCTTCGAGGTAGGCTTCTGTCTACTCTTCTCTCGAGATGATGTTTTAGATATGTTGTGTGTTAAATAGAAATGTTAGTATGTGATTATGGGTAACACACCGTGACTTAGCTTAAATTGTGAATGTGGGGGCTAGAAGGGTATTTGACCCTTAAGTTGAAATACTTATTATGCTTCTATGATCCTATCAATTTCCTTATAGATAGAGCTAGTTCGTAGGATAACTATGATGTTATTCTAGATATGAAAATGAGAATTGGGTATTGAATGTATAAAGAGTGTGATTTGCCTTATGTAGACCGTTTAGGCTATCCTGAAGCCTTAAATTAAGAGTAATTGGCTTAGTCATTCCTGTCTTAGGCAAATTAGACGTCATGGCTCATGGGATGGATGGATGGATGGATAGATGGATGGATGGATGGATAGATAGACGGATAGATAGACGGATAGACGGATGGATAGATGGATGGATAAACGGATGGATAGACAGATGGATAGACGGATGGATGGATGGACGGATGGACGGATGGACGGATGGACAGACAGATAGACAGACGGATAGACAGACGGATAGACAGACGGATAGACAGATGGATAGACAGACAGATAGACAGACAGATAGACCGACAGATAGACCGACAGATAGACCGAAAGATAGACAGATAGATAGACAGACAGATAGACAGACAGATAGACAGACAGATAGATAGACAGATAGATAGGTAGATAGACAGACAGACAGACATAGAGAAACAGACAGACAGATAGACAGACAGATAGATAGATAGATAGATAGATAGATAGATAGATAGATAGATAGATAGATAGATAGATAGATAGATAGATAGATAGATAGATAGATAGATAGATAGATAGATAGATAGATAGACCGCTAGACGAACAGATAGATCGATAGATCGATGGATGGACGAACGTCGGACGAACGGATGGGCAAACGGACGGACAGACAGACAGACAGAAAGATAAACAGAGACAAATAGATAGATAAACAGACAGATAGACAGACAGGCAGACAAATAGCAAGGCAGAAAGACATAAAGACAGATAGACAGACAGATAAATAGACAGACAGATAGATAGAGAGAGAGAGAGAAAGAAAGAGAGATTGACATATAGACAAATAGTCAGTCAGACAGACAGACAGATATAAATATAGAAAGCTAGATATAGATAGATATAGATATAGATATAGATATAGATAGATAGATAAAAGATAGATAGAGATAGAGGATTAAGTTCGGGGTGATGATGATGTTTATGATATAGGTTGATGATCAAGTCTGGTGGTTGATGATGGTATTGATCAAATGAGTTATACACTGAGTAACTTTATGATATTCGAATCGGTTGTGGTATTATGATTTTTGACTTAGCTTTTATTCTTGCATGTGCAAAGACAGAGAGTGAGAGACAAATGGATAGATAGATAGAAAGACAGACAGATAGATGGATAGATAGTTGGACAGACGGATGGACGAACGAACAGATTGACTTACAGGCAGACCGATGGACGAACGGATGGACAGATGGATGGATGGACAGACGGATGGACGGACGGACAGACGAACAGACAGACGGACAGACGGACGGATGGACAGACAGACGGAGAGACAGACAGATAAACAGATAGACAGATAGAGAGAGATAGAGGATTGAGTTCGGGGGGTGATGGTAATGTTTATGATATGGGTTTTGAATTAATTCTAGTGGTTGATGATGATATTGATCAGATAAGTGTTACACTAGTTACTTTATGGTATTCGGATCGATTATGGTATTATGAATTTTGTCTTAGCTTTGATTCTTGTATGTTCATTGCCTATCACCAATATGCTCCTATAGCTATTAGCCTTATGGGGAGTTGCATAGGTATCGGTATAAGTGTTGCTTGTAATATATTGTGTGGAGCTTGTATTTATCAGCCTTTTGGGGGGTTGCATAGTATAGGCTCGGACTGCTATTTTTTTTAGTGTTGATTGAACCTTCTGAGCCTATGGTGGTGGGATTATGAAAGAATTGGTTAGGTATTATGTGTCTGGACTAGCCGGTTACTCATCTTTTCATTGTTGTTGTTATTATGATGATTATTGTTATGGCTAGTCTGTGACAGCTTGGTTAATAATCTGACATTGAGATTTGAGGTATGATTCTGGTCCTTTTATCTTATGGTTATGTCATTATGCATGATTATCCATTGATTAGGCATTATGGTTTTAGTCTATGATACTTTGATCCTATTCTTTACGGTTGCTTCATTATGGTAATTATCTCATAATTAGACACATGAATTAGAAACCTTTAGTATACTAGAATTAGATCCTACTATGATTATGAGGTCTTAAGATGCTAGACTGATGTATTAGGTCATACCTTGAGTTGACCTTGTTTATATACATATATATATATGTATACATAGAGAGAGCGCTATGGAAGTATCGTATATCCCTTCCTTCTTTCATTTATTCAAATTGTATATTCATTTATTAGCTTTCTATACTATTATATATTCTTTTATCACCCTTTATTCATATGTTCGCTAGTGATATATGGTATGGTGTTGAGGTTCCTAAGTATGGCTAAAATGGGATAGTTCTTCATTTATACCTCCTTAGCCTTATTATGTTAGTTCCCTGGATATGAATAGGATAGTTATTCATATAATCTCATTGGTTTGGCTATGCAGTTGTTGGGTATTTGGGCATAGTTTACATTTCTACTTGCATGTTATGTATATTTTCATTATCTTTGGAGCTCAGTCGGCAGTTGCCTACTAAGTACCACGTGTTTGGTACTTATACTAAACTGTTACATCCTACAGATCATAATACGAATTATCATCGTTGTTGTGTGTTTCGTGCGGAACAACTATGATTTGGAGATGTAGGGTAAGCTCCTGGCGTTTAGAGTATTACTTTGCTCCCTCTTATGTGCTAGGCTTATCTCTAGGGTGTATTCAGAGATGGGTTTTATCAGAAATATTCATTTGTACTTCACCTTGTAATCTTTTTATGCTAGAAGCTCTTGTATTGATTCCACCAGGTTATGAGACTATCTTATGTATGTTAATCTTTTACTACATTTATTCCGCATTCTTTCTTCATTTCTCTTGGTGGCCTGTTACTAGCAGTTCCGGGCTACGGGTTGTCTTGCTTATTGGTGGGTTATAGTAGGCGCCATCATGACCTGAGAAATTGAGTCCTGACAAAACCCTACCATTCGACTTAAATTTTCACGTTCACGCGCCTCATTTGCGTGAAATGTAAATACAGGCTCAAAATTGATCAAAATGATCTATTTACAAATGGTCTATATAACTCTTGTGGGGTAATAGATCGCCTGCAAAGTTAAGGCATCTTTTAACAAATTCGAAACAACTTTAATGGTTAGTTTTTTCTTTTCTCTATTTTAAAATTAATAAGTATAAACATAATTAAAAGAAATTTGAACCGGCATAAAATTCATATGCAAAAATTAAAATATTACGCCCTCTTATTCATATCATTTGGCATTTTTGTTGCACATTGTTTAAGAAATTACTTCTAAAAATTTGAAAGGATTTTGATTAAATTACCTTTAATTCAAATTTGCGTCTTTCTAATATCACAAGTATATACAAAGACCATAGGGATCTGAGATATAGGATAAAATGCAAACTGATCTGAGATATATCATATTCCGTCTTAAAATAGTTGGCATGTATAGATTTTGCACAATTATTAAAAAAAAAATTAATTAAGAGTAAGATTTGACTAATATATTACTTATTAATTTTTTAATCTTTATTTGTTTACGTGTCTCTTAATTCTAGAATAATTATTATTAAGGTAGAGTTGAAAAAAATAATTAATTAGCTCTTGATCTTTTAAAAATGTCAACTATTTTGAGATAAATTTTTTAAAAACATATGTCAATTATTTTGAGATGAGAAAGTATATTATTTTAATTTTATGAATTACAAATATACTATGTGATTAAGATTGTCCCTTCTGAAGTGTATGTAAAAACTTTCTTAAATCTCAGTCATGTATATTTAAATTTGTTTTGCAAAAAAAAAAATTACTCTTTGAATTTTAATAACTCAACACCTAAATTTACTCGAAATAAGCTTAAATTTGAAATTTGAAATTTATATATTATAAAGAATAAATCTCAATCATCAATTTATCAAAACAACAATAAATCTAACAAATTCATTTAGCATTTTTTTTTTTTTTAGAGAAAAGGCATCTTCCCCCTCCCCCGAACTTGTCGCCACAACTCACTTTAGCACTTAAATTTAACTTTCGTTTATTTACCCCCTTAACATCTTTAAAGTGAATTATTTTCACCCCTCAAAACCGAATACCACTCTCACGACGGAGAGTGCACTACACACGCGCCACGTCATTGTCAAATCAGTGCCACATCAGTGCCATGTCATTTGCCACGTAAGAAATTTTTTTTTTTTTAATAATCCCACACACTAACTTTTTATATATTTTATATATACTATTTATATATATTTAAAAGAGTATATTTTTTATAAAAAAAATATATTTTATATAAATTAAATAGACCCCACCCCCCTTCCTTCTTCCTCTTCACAACCCCCACCCCCTTCATTCTTTCACAGCCCCCATCCCACCTCAATTCCTTCTACTTCTTCATTAGACAGCAGCCCCCGTCTCCCCCCCCCCCTTCCTCCTCCTTTTCTTCTTCACATAAAAACACCACTTTTTCTATTTCTTTCACCATTACCACAAGCTTTTTCAATGAATTTTTTTCTTCATCAAATGCAAAATTAACTTGAATTAGCTTGAGCAAATCCATCAATGAACTAAATACAAGTACATGATCACAAAAACACATCAATACACAAAATCTAAAATTCTTTCACATTAACCAGAACCCAAAATTCCAAAACTCCTAAATTTTCAATTTCTTACTCAAAAATGTCTACAGAAATGGCATAAACAGTCCGAAATTCGAAAATGGTATAGATGATATTCGCATGACATAAAATTCTTGGTCAAGAATCAAACTTGTTCATCAATCTTGAACCCTTTTTTATTGTCGAAAAATAAAATTTTGGATTAATTAAGACTTGATAGGAAGGGAATTACAAAGAAACGGGATGGGGGTACGAAGAAGATGAAGAAATGGAGTGTTGGGGGTGGGGTGGGGGTGGGCGTGGGGGTGGGGAAGGGGAGTGATGAAGCAGATGAAAATGTCTTCTATGAAGACATATATATATATATATGTATGTATGTATGTATGTATGTATGTATAATAATAATAATAATAATAATAATAATAATAATAATAATAATAATAATAATAATAGCAATAAAGTGATGTTTTTAAAAAAAAAAAAAAAATTCACTCACTTTTTTTTTTTTTGTCACTTCAGCTATAGGGGGAAATTTAATTCATTTGAAAGTTGTTAAGGAGGGCAAATAAACGAAAGTTAAGTTTAAGTGTTAAAGTGAGTTGTGACGACAAGTTCAGGAGGAAAAGATGTTTTCTCTCCTTTTTTTTATTTTTTCCGTGCATGTCTATGTTTTATTCATACATGATGATTGAAACATATGTTAAATTTGGCTAAAATTACAATCATATCTGTCTTGAATATAAAAGCAGAAAAAACAAACAATTTTTTACCGTAGTTACCTGAAATTAAATATTCAGACAAATAAAATGCAAAACAAATATTAATTAAATGAAACGATGAAAATAGAACGCCTAATAAAAAATTTACTAAGCTCAGGCCATCTAATATTTAAACAAACAAACAAAAAAGCTCTTGATATAACACGTTACTCCTTGAGTTCCAGGTATAAAATAATTACGATAATTCAACCTTTTGCCGTCTTAAATATTGTCTAATTTATAATTCAAATAGTGACATATCTAATTATACTAGAGTAGCATAGCCCGTGTCAGCACTTGGCCTATTATATTTTGAGCATTATAAAGTTAAGAGTCTAATGCCAATCATAAGTTAGATTAGAAGTATATACGTTAATAGGGATCCTATTGCGCTTATAAATGCTACAACTAAGCACGACTGTTAATGACCAAAAAGAATTCGTGCTACAATTAAACACGACTAAGCGTGCTACAATTAAACACGACTAAGCAATGGCCACTAGGGGTGGGCACTAGGGGTGGGCATTGGATATTCGACTCAATATTTTCAAAGTTCGGGTTTGATAATTCGATAATCGATATTTGAACATAAATACCACATACCATACTTATAAATATCAATTCGATAGTTCGATAATCGATAAATTAAACTTCGATTCGATACGATATTTGGTAATACCATATTAAAGTTGGAGATGTGCAAATGTACGTTTAAAGTTTAATCTTCAAAAAATATCTTTAATAGAAACCCTATTTAGTATTCTTTTTATTGTTTTTTACGAATATATTAACAAGGTCCAAGAGATTCTTTGAAATGACTAGTACTATTGTCTATTGAATTGGGTTATATATATATATACTGGAAATTCGATAAATACCAAATACCAAACAGTATTAATATCTTGTACCAAACCCAATTCCGAATACCAAAATATTAAAATTTTACTCCCAAATACCATACCAAATATCAAATTACCAAATACGAATACCAAATTTTTCGATTCAATTCAGTAATTCGATTTTTGATATTTTATGCCCAGCCCTAATGGCCACAAAGAATTCTTACAACTATTCGGTATTCGTATTCCTTCTTAATCTTGCAGCTAAATAAGTTACAAGCTACAAAAATTCAATGTCGAGAAAAGACATCAAATCGTGCTACCACAATTGACTTGGCCTGTGTGCATAGGGAGTATGTCGCCGACAAAGAAGAGCTCTATTTCAATTGTTGTGCTTTCTAAAATTTCATCTTTTTCTTGGACTTAATAGATTTAACAGAATGGCTGCTTCATTCTTGCACATGATTATAGTCCGACCAACCCTCAAAGAGCATAGATTAGATCAGCGAGTCTGCTCTGCAACAAAGCTCAAATGGCAATACTTGCAATCACTCACTCGTGCACTATTCCTCTTCCGCAGTAATGACTTCACGAATGTGGAATACAATTTAGCAAGAGAAAGGTTGTGAGATGGTCCACTGAATAGTGTCTCAATACCATTTTGATGATACTGATGATATGACGATAGATAAGAGCTTCTTTTCCCTCTAAAAGCTAAAAACGAGTTGGTCCCTGTAGATAGAGGCATAACCAATTCCTACGAATACAATTTCATCAGTCATGAGTGTCATTTAAACTTTTAAAAAAACACAGTTCTCTGCAGTTATCAAACATTAGGATATGCCACCTGTAGAGAATTAGTCAATAGTTCTGCTGGGTAGTAGGTGTTCAATTCCCTATTGCAGCACTTTCTATTAGACCTCTAACCCAACCCCCGCATTTCCCTATTCTAAAGCTATTAACCAACCCCCACATCTCCCTATTCTAAAGCTAATAATGCATCATCTGATGTTTCAACAAGTAGATACATATTTTTTCATTCTAGAGTGATAAAGACTGCTTCCACTTAAATATCTCTAATACACAGATAATATTGAAAAAAAAATTCTAGAATATGTACTTGATCTGACAATGATGCCATAAAGAACCAAGAACTTTGTCGTCAGGAGAAGAGAATAAATGCATCAACCTATTTAACTTACTTTTCCTTTTTCATTAAGGTTATTGTAATTATTATGAAGATGATATGAGCTTAAATGACGATATGAGGATTAATATAGCCAACCCCAACTTATTTGAGACGGGGGCATAATAATTGTTATCACGACACATCATGCAGTAACCATACAACTTAGTGCCTCAGAGATCTTGTCATTTCAAGACCTTCATCACCCATTAATGTTCTACAAAAAAGGTTTATTTCAAGTAATTTTGTCTCTGTCTAATTCAAAGTATTCAGAAACACCCGATCACATAAAATAAAGCAAGAAAGGCCCATGTACATCCACAGATTATAGGGGCCAGAAACTGAAATAGACATGAACTTTGACGGACAAAATGGGACACATCTGTTTCCTCAAGATTTCCTCTACTTACCTTATGAATGTTGGTGTGACAGTCGAATGGATGAAAAGCACATATGCATGATCGACATTAGATAAGCTAACAACAACTGCATTGATCAGCCATCTGTAACACCATCCCTCGACTTGAGACTCCCACGAATTAAAGAAAGTAAAGAAACTTACACGGTAAATATATCCAATTCTCGCCTAAGCACACAACAAAAGAACCAACCTACGTGTAATATGCAGCTGATTTGACTGAAGAAATATTAAAAAAACTGCCAATCTGTTGAAATTCTTTGACTGCATCTTTGAACTTCCAAACTATCAAATATATGTACCCTCACCTATAAAAAGTCAGCAACCCCGATCACAGCCTATCAACACCTAAGCACACAACAAAAGAACCAACAGTAAACCCTTTTCGTAATTGCTTTCAAGTGCTTTCATTTGACGAAGAAGAACAGGCAGCCGTAGTGCCTTCTGAGCTTTATGATAAAATAAGTTGTGCTTTGCACTTGGCATATCACACCTTCCTAAAGACACAAACAACTACTAACATGCCTAACTTGTAGATGAAAAGATAATAACAACATGAGCCACACAAGCATGAAATTGGATCAGGTTTATAAAATTGATCTTTAGATATTCTATACATCTCAAATCAATGTCTTAAATAGCAATATCGCAATTAAACATTACAGAAAAAATGTGAACAAAGATATCTTGCAAACGAATCTCTCTTTCTATGTCTTAACATGGCTTCTGGTAACATCGTCCAAAGTGCAACATCCAGCAAGAGCCATGATCAGCTCAAGTTCAATCAAGTTCAATCTTTAGCATTTCAATAACTTACTTTACCCCATAATCTCCTTTAACGGTCAGGTCATAAACAACCGATCGACCATATGAAGGAATACATTTAAAATTATTTACACTATCAACATATACAAGTTAAATCTATTTCTTTAAATCATTAAGTTTGTCATAACAGCTTCCATGCCTAGTGCTAACACCTTGAATATGTTTGTTCCTCCATCTGAAACCAGTGGAGATTTAAGGATGACTGAGGAATCTAAGCAAGTCAATATACATACTAAAACTTAAATATTTAGGACCTAAATAACATAATTGAACTTTCAGCTGAAATGAATTTAAAAAATTGAAAATAAAGTTGTATTTCAGATCTTATTTCTTAGTCATATACAAACAAATACAATGAATTTAAAGATGATATCCTATGAACAAAGCAACAATCTGTACAAGACATCAAACATGCAACGGAAAAAAAAATACCTCTTCAAGAACAGAAAAAGTAGCTGGAGTGTAATCTAGCTGCCTAGCGACTTGATCAGAGACAATAATTCCTGCAACTATATCCTTACAAAAGTTTATAAGGAACATTTTAAGCTACTCCCTCCCGTCCCAAAATACTTGTCACGTTGAACTTCTGGAGAGTCAATTTAACTAATCTTTTGAGCTAAATTGGATTAGATATTCGAAAACTATATGAAAAGTACTATAAGTTGTAATTATTTTCATATCAATACAACATATAACATAAAAAGTTGCAATCGTCAAATATTTCAAGTTTCCAAACGCATATGCAGATTAAGTTTTCGGAACTTCCACACACAAAAATTTAGATTTTCCAAGTAAAATGCATATGCAAACACAACTTCAAATTTACAAAATATCATTCAAGTTTAAAATCTGAAAAAGAAAATAATTTATTCATTCTCACCAAAGAATCAATCTCGGAAATATTGTTATCAAGCATTTACCACATGAAAAACAAAAGGGAGGAAATTCAAAATTGAATCAAAAGGGAGATCCAAAAATTTCACAAATGAAGAAAAACTTTACCTTTTGGGCAAGAGAATGCTTGTAGAAACAGGAAAAGAAGCTTTGTACGGGCGTGCTACGTGTCTTTTAATCGGAAGATGAAAGCCACCTATGACTTCAGTGAAAAGTCCAATATACCCTCAATATGAATTTAATTGACATTAAACTGACATGACGAAACCGGCTCTTCTAATACATAGAAAAGAAAAGAAAAGAAAAATAAATACATGTCTATTTGACGCTTTATTAGCTACTTCCGTGTAACTTTTAGTATCTTGATATTTTTAATGTCTTTTCTTTTTAATATTTGTTATTGTAGTTGACTATATGATTATCAATTTTTAATGAATTAATAAATAGAAATTAGACATTTTTAGTTAATAAGTGATGTAGGAATTTCTACTAACATAATAATGATCAAAGCTAAAAAATCTATCTTTAAAAAAAAAAAAAAGGGGGGGGGGGGGGGAGGGGGTAACTTTTATTAAAAAATTTAGCTAGATAGATTTCAAATTTCCCAAAAAAAAAAAATTAAAAAAAATCATAAAAGAACTTCTCTATATGAGGCTTCATTTCAAACAGTGATGTTATTTCGAAAGATAATAAGCGTATTTTTAGAGCTATCAATTCCAAATGAGATATAAATAATAATAACAATATATATATTCTAAAATAATTTGAAGCATTTCACTAATGGCGGAGATAGGATTTTCAGTAAAGGATTTACAAGCGAATATATAAACTAATCGAAGGAAGTTCAACATTGACTATATAATAACAACAACAACAACAACAACAAATTCAGTGTATTTCTACAAAGTGGGATCTAAGGATAAGATGTGCACAGTTCATATCATTATCTTCGAAAAAGTAAAGAGGTTATTTTCAATAAACCCCTGACTCGATAATATTGACTATATAAATATAAAAAATAATTTTAACATGTAAATATAGTATAATTTTTCACAAAATGAGCTTCGGATGAACCTGAGTAGCTCCCCCTGCATTTCACCTACCATACTTTTAAATTAAATAATTACTCCATACCAAACTTTTGGTAGGTCACCACTCTTCTGAGCATGACCAACAGTATTTCAACACTTGCAAGATAATGTTATCAAAAAACTATACATATTATCAACACTTGTTTTTTATTTCTTTTTGGGGCTTTTCTTTAGTAACAACTTTTAGTTAACTTACAGAATACCGACAATTACAGTAAGGTAAAAGAAACAATTAGTGATTACTTTTTTAAAAAAAATTAGATGAAAGAGATACCAAATGCTATTATAAAAGAAATATTTGCCTTCGTTTATCCACCATATTGATGCTGAGAACTTTTAAAGAAAAAAATAGAAATAAAGATATAACAAGAAATAATTAGCCACTCAGGGAGCTCCAACTGTATGATCCAAAGTCAATTATAATAATTAGCCACACAGGGAACTCCAAACAGTATGATCCAACGTCAATTAGCTTTCTATTTCTTTTTTTTAATATTGTAAATCTTTTATGTACAAAAACAAAAAAAAATATACAAAAATTACATAATAATAATTTACAAAAACCTACGAATATAATTACCATGTAATGCGGATAACAAAAAAATTAGCTCCTCATCACTTCCTTCATACTCCAACTGCTGATTTCGGTGCTGCCGGAATTTTACCACGATTTCTTCTGGCAGCACCTTATTTCGGCAGAGTGGACACGTGGCAGAATCCTGCTGGAGCCACGTATCCAAACAATCCTTATGAAATATGTGCTTGCATTTTAGCTTTCGCACTTGCTCGCCATCCTCAAATGTTGACAAACAAACAGCACATAACTCGGAAAAACCTGCAGTCTTGAACAGGCTGACCGGGTTTTTTTCGTCGATGAGCTTTAGATACTGCTTGGTGGTGATGGGGCGGCCGCGACTGGAGTCGTAGATTGTGTCGGTCACGACACGTACGAAGATGACGAGTTCGAGAATTAGAATGGTGAAGAAGACTAAGGTCATGGTGTAGATATGAGCTAAAAGTTGAGAAAGAGCGGCCATTAGTTTTTGGTGTGCGCGTGTTTGGTTAAAGAAGTAGAGTAGAAAGAAACTTTTTTTTTCTTTTTATATAAAAGTACATTTAGGTTGCCCCGGATGTATTCTACTCTATTTATAATAACGACTTTTCAAAGGGTGGCTAAGATTAGTAGAGGGTGTAATTGGAAACAAATGTATTCATTTCTTTCTATTAGACCACTACTTTATACATGAGAGGGGTTTTTTTTATACATGTGTTCATCGGTTTGATCTAATTTTATATATTATTATTTGATTTAGCGATTTCAGTTGATAAACACCCTAAATTAATTACAATTTATTGATTCTCTTAGGTATTTATTACTACCCCGTATAAATTCAAGTCTCTATCTACAATCAAGGTTTTTTTTTTTTTAAATTCTGATGTGGGAAAAGCTTGAATCTAAGATGAAATTGAAAAAATTTCAGTCCAGAAATTTTTGTGAAACACTTATTTCAATGCTTGGTAGTATTCTGTTCTAAATCTCCACAAGATATTGTTAGAATATGCATAACTGAAGCAATTTTATAGGATCAATATAACTTACATACAATTTAGATAACATAAATTAGCAATGAAAATTAGAAAAATTACCTCTTAAGAATTTCACAAAAATCATTCAATGCCTTGGCCTCTAGTTCTTCAACCTTCTACTATATCCTAACTAACTTTGATTATCAAACTTTTGTAGACAAGTATTTTTTTTTGGATTCAAAAGGGTACTTCTTCTGAACCAAAAGCCTGGATTTATCAATGTTCTAAATTGAAGAAGGGAAAGGAAAGGGACAAAGAAATATTTTTGCCTCTTTAAGGGTAAAACGTTTTCTGCTCTTAAATATCCTATTAATGAGCAAAATGATTTTGCTCTTAAAACAATTATTTTTTCTTTTTTTATTTACAGTTAGAAGTTTTATTTACATTATAGAAGAATAGTAAAAATATTATTTCGTCTAGTAGTTTTTTTTTTCTTTTTCAAAATTAATTAGCTAATCAGGTATAGCAGGAACTGCAGATTTATTAAGTGAGACTTCCAATTATGATATTAATTCGCAAATGAATGAATTACCATATCATAATAAATTATAAATTATTTCACTATAAAATCTGTAACTACACTCACGATTTAATTTCAAAATCTCATTACATCTTATTTAACACCCATATTAGAATTACAAACACCAATCAATTAAATTAAATTCTCTGAAAAATTTAAATCATTGATTAATTTAATCCTTTATTTATAATGCTCAACTTATTTCACATGACGGATACAAAATTCACCTGTAGATTTTTCACATGAAAACTTATAAGCAACCATAAAAGGGTGTCTTCTATCTCAAGTCTGAGACATGGTTCTATCAACTAATTAATATCTCACTAAGTGGTTTGTCATCATCCAACCTATTAGAAATATATTGACTCATAAAAGAGTCATATTTTAATAGATTAAAATGATAAATCAAACCACATAGATCATAATAATTATATCCAGATTAAGAGTATAAGTACATGTAATGGACTAGAGAAGTTGTTTATTAATATTCAGAATATAAACAAACATCTCTAATTTGTCCGTTCAATACATACAAAATGTATTAGCACAAGAAGTTGAAAAATTATCACTCCCATAATTAAGATCAAATTATATTTAATCTTGTACTACAATCATCAAGATGTTTGTCCTACCTCATCTTTGATTGTGAACATTAATTTATAACTTATAAGAACTGACAATTTTAATCTTCCGTGCATGAGTTAAAATACTCCTCGTACACAAAATTATTTACCATATAAGTAAAAGACGTGAATGTTAACACAATGTTCTATTAAAAATTTTATTAATATAATAAATTATCTTTACATGAGATGAAAATATGATACTATAACAATGATTACATGGTCAATAGTATATCCTAACAATCTCCCACTTAGACTCATAACTATGAATGCACAATTTTAACACTCATTTCTTTCACATGCTTATCAAAACCCTTTTGGGTTAAGACCTTAGTAAATGGGTCCGCCAAATTATTCTTCGACTCAGTCTTCAAAACTCTCACATCACCCCCTCTGAGTTATATCTTGAATCAAGTGATATTTTCCCTCAATATGCTTACTTTTTTATGGCTTCGTGGTTCTTTCGAGTCCAAAACCGTACTACTATTATCACAATTAAGTATTAGTGGTGTTTGAACTGAAGGAACAACTCCAAGTTCTTTCAGAAAGTTACCGAGCCAAACAGCCTCCTTAGCCGCCTCAGAGGCAGCTACCTATTCAACTTTCATGGTGAAATCCGCAACATGTGATTGCTTGATACTCCTCCAAACAATGGCTCCACCTCCTAAAGTAAACACATATCCTGAGGTAGTTTTTTCTAGAATTTTTATATGACTGAAAATCTGAATCAGTTATACCTAATAGGTACAAAATCTCTGAAGTGAAAAACAAACATGTAATCCCTAGTCCTTTTTAGGTACTTGATTATATGTTTAATCGCAGTCCAATGTTCTTGTCTAAGATTAGACTTAAATGTTCTAACCATGCCAACAACAAAGTAGATATTTGATCTAGTGCACAATATATAGCATACATAAGGCTCCCTACAACAGTAGCAAAAGGAACCGCCTTCATTCTTTTTATCTCATTGGTCGTTTTGGGCGACTGATCTTTTGATAGTGTAATTTTATGCCTAAAAAGAAGGAATCTCTTTTTGAAATTTTGCATGTTAAATCTTACAAGAATAGTATCAATACAAAATGCTTGAGATAAGTCTAATATCCTTTGTTTGCGATCTCGCATGAGCTTGATCCCAAGGATATGAGCTACTTCTCTCAATTCTTTCATATCAAAATGCGAGGACAATCACTCCTTAATAGAATTCAATATGCTCACATTATTTCCTATAAGTAGGATGTCATCTACGTATAGAATAAAAAATGCTACTTTCTCTCCGTCCTATTTTTTATAAACTCATGACTCGTTTTCACATTAATAAAAAACAAAAGTCTTAATCAAATTATCAAAGCAAGTATTCCATGCCCTAGATGTCCGTTTCAAACCATAAATGAATTTCTTAAGTTTACAAAACTTATGTTCATTACCATTTTTCATGAAACTTTCTGGTGGTGCATATAAATGAACTCGTCAAGACTTTCATTTAGGAAAGTCATCTTGAAATTTATTTGCCAAATTCATAATCATAATGAGTAGCAATAGATAAGAGAATCCTAATAGATTTTAGCATAGCTACCGACAAAAATGTTTCCATATAATAAATTTCTTCTTTTGAGTAAACCCTTTTGCAATAAGCCTAGCCTTAAAAGTTTGCACTTTTCTATC
Source organism: Capsicum pubescens (assembly GCA_030864215.1). NCBI lineage: Eukaryota > Viridiplantae > Streptophyta > Magnoliopsida > Solanales > Solanaceae > Capsicum > Capsicum pubescens. Next base: position 218,760,054 of record CM061549.1, on the reverse strand, counting down.
TACACCTCTCTTTTTCTTATAGATCTATCTATAGCCAATGGATTTGACTTCCGCAGGTAGTTCTACAAGTTCCCAGACTTGAATGGAGTACATAGACTCTATTTCAAATTTCATAGAAACAATCCATTTTTTACCATCTTTATCATGTAGTTCTTTGGCGAAATTAAGAAGTTATGTATGAGGCTCCTCAGGGATTCTATCATTTGATTCTCCCAAGAGCGCAAACCATAAAGATTTTCTAATAATTCTTCTACTACGATGACTAGTCACTACAAAATCTGCTACATTTGGAATAAAAATTTGAACACCTTAACATCTTCCTGCACAATGACAGATTGCTCGACATTACCCTGAACGTTTTACTCCATAATCACAAGTTGATCAACGTTTATCCCACTACTTTGAGGTAGTGTGATGTCAAGTATTTGATCTTGTGCAACCTCTTGCTTATTGATATTTCTCTCACAATGTGGATTCAATGGTATGTCAATAATGATTTTTAAAATTTATTCTTATGTTTCATTATTCATTATTCTATTGCTCAATTTTTGTAAAATAATTTTACTTCTAGAAATGTGTAACGCCCCAAATCTGGTACCCCGAAATGCTACATGGTGCTCATGACCCCGAAGGACCACAAGCTAACCCATGACTGATATTTGTACCTATATAAAGTATGACATCATGTAAAATATGGAAATAATAGACTGAAACATGTCATAAGGTTCAAAATGGATAAAACATACTATCTGAGAGTACGGTATATCAATACCAAAACATGAACTGAAATAAGCTATCTGAATATACTGTAGTCTGAAAGACTCTAAAACTGAACTGTCTGAATAAGGAGTTGATGGGACATGTCCCCAACTAACTCCAACTACTAAAATAAACTAAGTAATAAAATAATAAAGAAATGATCATGTCCTCGAAGGATGAGGACTCACTGCTAACTCTGACTGCTGAGACTGAAATGCTACTGATGCTCTGGAGCTCGTGCTTCTTAACCTATGGTATAAAACACCATAACGCAAATACGTCAGTATATTTAAATATACTGGTATACATGTGAGGTAGGATGAATGCAAAGGGTTCGCATGTATGAACTATACTAACTGACTGAATAACATGAATGTGAGAATATATACATGAATACATAATAACTATAACTGAGTTTGTGATGACATGATTACTGAATCTGAGTACTGATAACATGAGATACTGATAACTGTATAACTGAAATAACTAATACTGAGCGACTGTATCTGACAGTCTAGTTTCTGATGAAACTAACTGAGTTTCATTTTGTTCTGAGTTGACTGTATATGACAGTCCTAAATTCTGTAGAACTATCTGAGTTCTATTAATGAGACTGAATGACTGTATCTAACAGTCCTGATCTGTAACTAAAACTATGGGAAGTAGTCATCTAACCGACATACCCCAAATAAAGCAATATAGCTGAGTTGGGGTCCAACCTGTAACTCCAATTGGAAGGGTGTCAATACCACGCCACTGGTAAAGACAAGTTGTGGGTGAACCTCATCTAATAGTGTTACCAAAAAAGAATGGTGGGACCTTCATCTGACAGTGTTTATCCACATCATCAACCCTCATCTGACAGTGTGTGTTCCCATTCTTGGGTTCACTCGGTGCTAATTTCTACTCCTATCTGAATAGACACTGAACATAATTAACTGAACTGGACTAATCTGAATTCATGGAGTTCCCTTGACTGACGAAATACTACTGAGATTACTGAATTTCTGAGCTTTCCTGAGTCACATGACTAACTGGGTTCTATGGATCTTGGCTTGACTGAGAATATCGTGAAAACATGACACTGGCTCTAGGCACACAGCTAAATTGTCGGGTACAAGTACCCCCCAGGACTCAATGGAAAAAAACTGACAAAGTATGACTTTCTTGAAAACATGACCAACATCAAAAATCCATAATTCATTGACTAAGACATTTCGTCAAACATTTAACATGCATAAACTTGTACATGAATGGGGATTTTATATTATCACACTAGTATGACACTTTTCCTTCACCTAGGCATTTAATCAAACACATGGGGAGCATACTTTGGTTATACCATCATCAATGCATCTATTACTTTGCCCCCTCACCCCCATCGAGGTCAGTGGTGGGCTCCGGGATCGGGGACCTCATTGAAAGTCACAAAAATTAAGTTGCACCGCGAAACTTTTGGGGTCGGATTAACATAATTCTGGGCACAACTCTAATACGAATCATGACTCGAGCCTTAAAAATTGACCACTCCAACTTACCTGTAATAATACCATTACTCCTAAACTTACCACCTTTGATATGGCTCAATTCCAAACCAAATTTGGTACCAATCGCCTCCTTAGTACTTCATGCACCTACACTTAATCAAAAATACCACCAAGCACCATAGTTTTGGTCGTGGCTTGACTCTTATTTTTGTATTATTATTTAACATGATAAAATAAAAATAAAATCATGGGTTGCCTCCTATGCAATGCCTGATTTAACGTCGAGGCATGACTTGATTATCTTGACTACTCAGACTTTGTCAAGATACATCAATGATACCATTTGTACCTCATTTGTTGGATCAATAAAATGCTTTATTCCACGTCCAGTCACTTTGAATTCACTCACATCCTTGCTTGTAAGTTCAACCAAACCAGCTATGGTCTTCACAGCAGGCCTATCCTTAACTGGTACATATCGCTCATCTTCGTAGAATACATCAACAATTGAAAAGACACTTATCTCCTATTGTTGTTTCATGGATTTACACACTTGAAAACTAACCTCTTTCCCGTTGAGCCTAAATTTCAGCTCATTCAACTCCAGGTCAACTAACACTCTCCCGGTTGCTAAGAATGGCCTGCCCAAAATTATGGGTACTTCAAAGTCCACTTCGTAATCAATAATTACAAAGTCGACAGGAAATATAAAATCAACCACCTTTTCAAGTACATCATGTAGAATCCCAACCAGTCTTTTCACCGATCTATCCGTCATTACAAGTCACATATTTATGGGTGTGGGGTCTCCCAAACCCAACTTCTTATAAACAGCTAGCGGCATCAGATTGATGCTAGCTCCCAGGTTGTATAAGGCCTTAGCAAAATCAGATGGTGAAAGCTCCTGGGTCTGCCTTCTTCTGCACCAGTGACCTTGTAGAAATAGCACTACAATGATGGAGATTATCTATCGTATCATAACTTACCACTCTTTTCTTCGTCATAAGATCTTTCATAAACTTAGCATATCCGGGAATAAAGCATTTATTCCATTGCTTCAAATAAAGGCACGTTTACTGTCAATTGCTTTAACATAGCCATAAATTTGTTAAACTTCCCTTTATGTTCTTTCCTCTTTAATCATTGTGGAAATGGGGGTGGTGGCCTTGGGATTTCAGCTGGAAAAACTTTTACCTTCTTTCTTATGCCTTGCTCCACATCACTAACATGTTTCAGCTTAGATGGTTGTTCCACTTCCGCACTCTTCTTTTCGAAACCTCCCAACTCCACAGGCACCACTGAAGATTCATCAACCATCTCTTAATCTATTTCGACCGCATCAGTATGAGAGGATGCTCCCAATCCTGGACTAGATAACATCTTACTGCTCCTAGTGGTAATAGCCATACACGATCCATCAGTCCTTGGATTCTGAACTGTATCACTTGGTAGAGTCACATTCTGTCTTTGGTTGAATGCTGCGGATAATTGACTCATCTGCTGCTCCTGTTGTTTAATAGCGATTAAGTGTGAATTTACTAGTTGACTCATAGAAAATATGTCACTCTTCATAGTAGTCACCCCAGAATTGGACGCCTAAACTCTCTTTAATAGTTTCTCCATCATGTCCTTCATGGATATTTTGCATAAACTGGTGGCAGCATTATCATGGTTTCCAGGAGGTACATATAGTTCACTCCTTTTACTTTTATTCTTCCAATATCTTTGATGGTTCCAACCTTGGTTTCCTTGACCACCGGTCTGGAAACCCCCCTAGTTATGCAAATAATTAGTCTCTTCCTCAGTGTTTGATTTAGCTCCCTTAATATGGGACCCCACAATTTTTACCTTTTCTACATTTCCTAACAGCAAATAGTTCGTGAGCAGATCTATCTGGGTTTTCATATGATCTATATCCTGATCATACTCCTCTTCTCTCCTACGCTACTCTGTTGATATTATATTAGACCCAGTATTACTTGCTACCACAGAATCTCTGGTATTCCAAGATCTACTTGTCTTAGTCATTCTTTCTAATATGTTCGTAGCCTCAGTAAAGGTGAGCTCCATAAAATCTCCTCCTGCAGCATTATCCACTATTGGCTTTGTAAGTGAGTTCAAAGCTCTATAGAATATTTCCATCAAGTGTTCATCAGTCATCTTATGGTTTAGGCATTGAGTCAACTTCTTTTTAAACCTCTCCCAAGTCTCATGCAAAGCTTCACTAGCCAATTGCCTAAAGTTGTTGATCTCATCCCTCAACTGTAACATTATGGAGGGCGGAAAGAACCTTTCAAGGAAAGCTCCTTTCAATTGCCTCCAGTTTATTATAGAATCAGGAGTAAGCTCATTCAACCATATAGTTGCGTCTCTAGATAGAGACAGTGGGAACAATCTTAAATGAATAGAAGTTTGTCCCACTCCAAGATTATCAAACGACTTACAAATACTGATAAAATTCACCAAATGTAAATTTAGATCATCACCAAGTAATCCACCAAAGAGTCCTTTCAAATTATGTAGCTGGATCATAGTACTAGTGATGTTGAATTTCACCCCAGGAGCTAGTGGTGGTAGAATTATTGCCCCTGTAGCTCCAGTTCCATCTAAATCGTCCTCATCGTTGTCAATATCAAACTGCACAGATTGGCGGTCTAGTCTTCCTCTGAATGGACGATTTCGATTTATAGGTGTAACCACTCCCGTTGCACACCTCCTATTATCCTGGTCAATTAAATCATCATCACCCAGGTCCTCTTCATCTAGATTAGGTACCCGGCCTGGGTTATCTGTATTCTGTTGATTTAATTAAGCATTAGCCAAAGCAACTAATCTTTCAGCTTTCTGTTGGTTAACTATTCTTTTAATGAGATGAGGTTCAGGATTGAAGGGTAATAATAGTTCTCTTGAACTTCTGGTTCGTGGCATAAACAACAATGAGCCTGTAACGAACAAAAACAATAAATAATCTTAAAATAAGAAAACTTGACTAACAGTCAATTAACACACATAAACTCAATCGACAACCGTATTCCCCGGTAACGACGCTAAAATTTGATACGCCCAAATTACACCTCTCTTTTGGGAGCATAAGTGGTCGCTGTCAAATCCCACAGGGAATATGGTGCTAATTAAGTTGTATGCAGATTAGTTGACTTTTAATCATTCGTTTCCATAAAACAAAAAGGAGGAATTTGATTCAGTTCACAAATTAATGGTTTCAGTTTAACAAGATGAAATATGTATAGTAGTATTCAAATTCAGAGAAATAGCAAGCTAGGGTTATGTCCACTTTGTAGTTTTCAATACTTTCTAACTATGGGCTTTACAAATTCATACATGCATCATGCTTATAGAGAAGCGTATTGTATTTAATAACATAATCCTAGTGTTTCTCAACCATCAAGGACTAATTCACTTTTATTCTCTCAAATCAAAAGTGTTTACAAAAACAATACGAAATCCTATTTTCTTGTCACTACACTCTTTTCCAAACAATAACCTTTCTCTCAAACAAGTTGTGTTTTAAGACACATCCTCTATGTTTGCAACCACGAGAATTCAAGATAAATGAAGAGAGTATGATGTAAACAAATCAATGCATAATGAATTCGAAACCCAAAGTAATAGATTGTATGCTACAAGGCTTCCATAACCCTAACTAATAAACTTAGCTACTTATGAATAAAATGGAAATCACAATAAAAATATTCATTGTACTAAAAACTAGAAGACGATATTGGTGTGCAAATAGTGAAAACAAGAGAGAAACATTTTTCTCTCTCTCCCAAGCTAAGCCGCCCTTCTCTTTGTTCAAAAACTAATACAGAATATTCAATAATGATAAAAATTCTGCATCAGGTCTTTTTAATAATCTTTTCTCTCATAATTTCCCTCTAAGTCCCTGAACTAATTATAAATGACAAATTACTCTTGGACATAGTTTTTAGGCTCCATATTTGGTCCAGAATGCTACTCTCTCTTGTGTCATATGCCATCCCCATTCCATAGTCCCATTATGTCTTTATCTACCTCATTAATACCTAAAATCATGTTAATCACATCAATTTGCTCAATTACATAGAAGTAGAGTAAAAACATACGAAACTAGGCACTTTGTTCTCTAAACTTAGCTAAAATATGGATAAGTTATGGTGCTTAGGCATGTAAATACACCCAAGATCACCACCCCACACTTAAAGCTTTGTTCGTCCTCGAACAACATATCTATTTATGCATATTACACAAGTCTTAGCACCCACAAAGAAAAACAAGATGCTCAAATAGGCTCACACAACAATTATGAACAAGAAGTAGATTCATGAATCATTACTCGAGACAACCTACCCACTAGAATAGACTCATTAAGTTGGCAAATTCATTCATACCGTTTAAGCAAAGAAATCATATAAATTACCCAACCTCCATCAACCATGTACCCTCACAACAAGAAAGTTACCCATAATCACTCGCAATCATGCAATTTCTAACAAAATGGGTATCAGAATCAAGTTGCGCTCACTCTAACAAAGAATTCTCAAATTACAACTGATGACCATATGTTTTTCCTTAGCGTAGTGCTCCACTAATATCAGAATGCTAAGATTAGGATCAAATAGGTCGTTTACTGGTTGTAATGCAGGCTAAGGGATGGGTTGAAACTATTTTGGCCAGAAATAGTGACTATCTTCCCTAAGCGCTTTAAGACACTACATTATACAATTAAGACCAATCTCTAACAACCAATTTTCACTTCTGCTATCTTCACAGATTCGCTTTTCACCCCAACTTGTTAATCTCAATTAATAACACTATGGTGGGAGTATCCAATCCTTTCAACTATTTTTTTTGCACCCTTTTCACGTTACGCACCCCAATGATAGCCACCCTTAACTTAAACAATTTGTCTTAGTTAAGGTGCACAATGTCCAAAAGGATCAGGGCCAAACAGGTTCATTGTAACATGTTCGGGATAAAATTTGGAACTTTTTCAATAATTTTTGCTACTCCCAACCACATCAATTTCACACGTCAATAACTAGACTTTGGGCCATCAATTTCACTTTTTTCCTCTTATTGTCAAACTCCTAACTCAAATTTATTTTACATTAAAGCGCTTTGGAGTTTTTGGATCAAATTACGGTCTATTAAAGAACGGGTTAGGCTACATATAAGGCTAACAAAAGAACAAGCTAAAGGACGGGGCTAGCTAAGATAATGTACAAAGGTAGGTCAAAATTGGGCAAATTCTATCTTATTTAAATATTAATTATTTAGGAAGTCATCACTAACTCTTCTGGAGACTAGATTTGACTTAAAGAAAGTTCGGGGTATTACAAAATGTAGTTCATTAAATAATCCTCTTCAAGAAATATGACATTTGTCAAAATAATTATCTTCTGTTCCTTGGGATATCCAATATAAATGCATACTTTTGTCCTAGATCTCAATTTATCAGTATTTCCTATTAGAACATTCGTTGGGCAACCCCAAATCCGAATATGCCATAGACTAGGCTTGCACCCACTCCATAATTCATATGGGGTTAAAGGTACCGACTTTGAAGGAACCAAGTTAAGAATATAATTTATTATTTCTAATGCATAACCCCAAAAAGAAAAGGGCAAATCTGAATAACTTAACATTGATCTAACCATTTTCATAAGAGTTCTATTTCGTCGTTCTGACACAACATTTTTTTGTAGTGTTCCCGGTAAAATACTGAGATGTAATTCCTGATTCTGATACGTATTTAATTATTTCAAAAGAAAGGTATTCACCACCACAATCAGAACTTAATGTATGAATATTTTTATTCTGTCACTTTTTTGTTCCCATATTAAATTCTTTAAATTTTTCAAAGCATTCAGATTTACTATGCAACAAATAAATGTATCCATATTTTGGAAAGCATTTAGATTTACCACAAAAATCAGTATGAATTAATTTTAACTTATTAGCAGCTCTATTTCCTTTGGAAGGAAAATGTGTCAAGGTCATTTTACCTACTAAATAAGATTCACAAGTTTGAAATGCCTCAATTTTCAATGACCTCAAAGGTTCATTAGAAACCAATAGTGAGATTCTATTTATGTTAATATGACCTAAACATAAGTTTCATAAGTTTGTTTCACTCAATTCTGAAGTACGTTTTCTTTTATGTGATTGATCAACTGTAATATCTCCGATTTTTGCCTCTGAAATTTTTGGGTTTAGGGCTCACTGCCCAAGTACGACTTTGGTAATCAGTTTTAAACACTCTATATGAGTCGTCTAGTGTCATCCATAGCCAAATTAGTGTAGGTTGCCTATGTTTCTATCCTGATCATAATTGGTACCTAATGAGTCGTAATGACTCATTACAAGTTGTGGTGTGCAAGTCGTAGGCAATCTAGTATAAATTCCTAAAGTTGTTGTTGTGATTACGATAGGACTTTACGAGTGTAGTGTCTAGTCACGAGTTGTACGGTGTGCCTCGTGACCAAACTGATGAGGGATCTCTAAGCTACTACCCAGACTACTACTGGTCATTACGAGTCGGAATGACAAAGTACGAGTCATGGGGTATGACTTGTAAGTATGCCCCTTGTCTCTACCCAGACTATGAGTCATTGTGATGACTCATAACTAGACGTCACGAGTGGTCACGTGACTCATGAAGACTGGGCATCTTTTTCTGTACTTTTAAGGGCATTTTTGTCATTTCTCTTTTTCCCAATTAAAGCCCACGACCATAAAACACCTAAAGAGGGTTATTTTCATAACTTTAAAAATCATAAACTACTCTTAACTCTCTCAAATTTCCCAAGTCAAGAACAACTAGGGTTTCTCAAGGTTGATCATCTAGGGCTCTAAGACTGGGTTTTTCTCCATAACCATTGATATCTCAGGTATGTATCTCTTCCCTAAAACTTTTTTTGTTAAAAAAATGTATTTAAATTGTTATTTATGTGATTAATTGATGATTTTGGAAATTGGGTTGAGGGTCCTTGAATTTTATTGATGGGATTGCTTTTCCATGACTTTTGTGAATTATTCATGATTTGAATTGATAATTTTAAAACTAATTGGGTGCATGGGTATAAGAATTAGAATGGGGGTCATGGATTCCCCCAAATAAATGAATTTTTGAATTGTAATTGGTAATGACCTGAACCCAACCTTATGAAATTGGCTTTGAAACATGAGTATATGTAGATTGAAACTACTTTTGGAACTAAATTATGACATATAAGGTTGATGAAACATAATGATTTTAAACTGAACCTTGGGGGTCGTGGATTCCCCCTAAACTAATGAATAATTAAACCTAAGGGGTCGTGGATTCCCCCATGTGGATGAATGATTGGAGCTTGTGTGGTTATGGATTCCCCCAAGTGATGATAATTGAAATGGCATGATAAATGATATTAGCTTGCAAGCATATTGGTAAGTCGATACTAATAGTTTATGCCTTAATGGATGATCATGGTTCAAAAAATGGGAATGTGTAAATTTTTTAATTGAGCTTAGCGGGGGTTGTGCAACTCATCGAAAAGGTGTAAATCCCAAGAAAGGCGAACATTGGAAACCACATTTGCCGGTGTGGGGTCTTGGTGATCATGTGCATAGTTCACACTTTTAATATATATATATATATATATATATATATATATGAGTAGGAATGTGTAAATGTTTTAATTGAGCTTAAAGAGGGGGTGTAGCTCATCGTGAAGGTGTAAATCCCAAGAAAAACGAACACTGGAAACAACGTTTGCCAGTGTGGGGGTCTTGGTGATCGTGTGCATAGTTCACACTTTTAATATATATATATATATATATATGTATATACATGTATACATATGTGTACATATGTGTGTTCATATATGTACATATGTGTACATATGTGTATATATATGTACATGTGTGTATATATATATGTACATATGTGTATATATATATATGTACATAAGTGTATATATATATATGTACATAAGTGTATATATATATATATATATATATATATATATATATATATATATATATATATATATATATATATATATATATATATTGGGATAGTTGGAGTCTCATTGGCTCTGGCCCTTTCTTGGATTTCTCTGGTTCGTGCGGTTACACGCATTGAGGCCCAACCAGTAGGAAGAGAGCTGGACCCAACCAGCAAGGGAAAGCTGGACCCGTATAGCCTGTGGGTGTTAGATGACGGGAAAGTTAAGCAGTCCAGGCTAATATTTTGAATCTCATACTAAATCTTATTCCTTATCCGGCATATTATATATGTATATGTATATGATTACGTGCATTATTTTGAAATAATTTTGGGTTGACTGATCCTGGCATTATTTTATCCCTTTCTTGAATTACATGCTAGTGCTCACCCCGCTAACTGTCCCAAGATGCTGTATCCCCACGTGATGCAGGGGCCGAAGATACTTCTAATTCCTTATGTAGTGGTAGGTTATTTTTGGATTGTCCATGAGTTAGCTTTGAAATGGTGAGCTTCCATTCTCTGGAAGGCCCTTATTTTACGATCTTGTCTTTACTTACATCCTAGACTATTTTGGTTGGGTTTTTGGCTATTGTAGGAGGCATGTCCCGACGTTGATTCTTGTTTACTTCTTAGAGGCTTTGTGGACAGGATGTGAGTGGATTTGGTATTGTGTATTCTTAGATCCTTTTTAGTCAATTTATCTATCTTGTTATATGTTCGGAACTCAGCTCTATCTTGTTATATGTTTGGAACTCCTCCTTTGCTAGTTGTATTGTATTTTGGTCTAATAGGTTAATGGGGTGGGGTCCGATCCTTGGCGGACTTAAGATACCTATCACGACTAGGCCCTAATTCTGGTCGTGATATTAATATTATTAAGTTCCATTATTTGTAGCATAATACGAAAAATATCAAATACAAACAGATCATGTATTCTAGGAGAAGAAATAATAAAATTCTTATTAACCTTAATAATGCACAATTTTTAGCAAAATAAACATTATAACCAGCATCCATTATTCTTAAAACTAAAATTAAATTCCTTCTTATAGAAGGCACATCAAGAATATTATTAAAAATCAAAACTCTTGAACTACTAAACGAAATGAAAATATTTCTTATAGCTAAGGCAGGTGTTGGTTCCCCATTTGTTTGAAACACATTTAGTTCATTTTCACTTAGGCGACATGTTTCTTGAAACTCCTGCAATGAAGTGCAGATATGATTAGTGGCTCTTGAATCTATAGCCCAAAATTGGATAGAAAAAGTCGCTAAAAATGTTTCAATGATATATAAAAAAAATGTACCTTGTTTCTGCATCTTAGCTATGTAATCGGGACACTGTTTCTTATGATGACCAGGTTGCTTGCAATGATATAACTTGCCCTTTGGATTAGCCACACCACCATTAATACCTAGAACCTTACAAGGTTTTTTCTTCTTTTATTTTTTCCTTTCGGCTTAGACGTTGAAGATGAAGGTTTTTTAACCATTAACGTCGTAGGAGGAGCTTGTTGTTTAATGATAGATACTGCCACTTGTAACTCATTCAACAGTTTCACAAGAGACAAGTCCATATTATTCATGTTATAACTCAAACGAAACTGCTGAAAACTATCTGACAGAGTCTGTAGGACCATCTTAACTTGACATTCCTTATCAATAACTGCACCAAGAATTTCCAGCTCATTCAACAGACTCATTATTTTAAGAATCTGCTTTCTCACTGAAATTCCTTCAACCATTTTTGTGGTCAAGGGGGCTTTTATGGCCGTCTTCCTTACAACACCATTTTACTCACCGAACATCTCTTTAATAGATTGAAGCATATTGTAAGCAGTAGTCATGGACTGATGTTGATGTTGTGACACATTTTCCATGGAGGCAAGTATGTAGCATCTTGTCATCTCGCCAGTCTTAACCCATTTATCATAGGCATTAGTCTCATCATCAGTGGGTTAAGCCGACTTAACAGGACATTCCTTAACCAACACAAATTTAAAGCCTTCAGCAGTAAGAACAATATCCAAATTTCATTTTCAGTCAACATAGTTAGGACCTTCTAGTTTATTTTGATTCGGGGTGAAAGCTAAGGAATTAAATGAAGAAATGGTTAATCTGTTATATAATTAGATTAAAAAAATCATTAGACATGTTGCAGAATAATAAAAAAATAAAAAAAAACACCACATATAACCAAGCACATATAACAACTAGAATCATTAGGGAAACTTAACCATTTAAGCATATATACACGTAATGTTAGATATATTATCTCTTAAATAAAATAAAACTAACTCTGTTATAGAGTAAATGGTTAATTTAAGTTAGAAAAATATCACGTTTTATAAGTCAATGTACCATTGAACTAACATGTAACTTAGTTGAAAAGTTAATACAAGATATAAAAAACAAGAGACTAAAAAAATTATATTGCACAATACAAGTTTATTTGATGGGTAATATGACATACGTCAACATGTAAAATCATATTATTTACTATTATTAACCACTAGAAATTATAAGGAATGATCCCTTTCACCACTGGTTTGCAAAAATAATTTTTTCAGAATCTTTTTTTTCCAGAAACCATAAAAATGCCCAAAAACTCATGAAAATGACCCCCAAATGGCTAAAAAAGGACCTAGGTATTGCTTAGTGTGTTGTTTCCAATGAACAAATCAAACTTTGAATTATTCAGAGTTTGTCAAAAATTGAAAAACTCAGAAATCGACCAAATTGGTAATTATTAACCGGGTTGTTGCGTGGGTCAGCAGGGTTGCTTGCACTACTTAGCCTATCCAATGCACTATTGGTTAAGCTATATAAGTGACTAAGGTAATTGGTTCAATTCAACAATATATTTACGCATAATTTGGGGATTTTGTGGAAAAAAACTTGCGAGAGTGAAATAAACTACCTAGACAGTTTGTCCCTGCCACCACAGTGTTTGTTAGAGCATTTGCATAATGACTATGGTAGGTCATAGTCGAAACTCATCATTGTTTTACTCTTAATCCACAAAAATGATTTTCACAAAACTAAGTAAACCATGTAAAACTCATTTTTATGTTTTCTTGAGAGATAATACATCGAAACACCCTTAAACTTGTAGCCAAAACTTACTTTAGACCCTAAACTTGTATGACAATTATTTACCCCCCTTAACAACTTTAAAGTGTATTATTTTGCCCCTTAACGGCTGACGTGGCAAAAAATAAAATAAAAATGTGTTTCAGTTAAAAAAAAGTATAAAAAAAATTAGTGGGGCCCACTTTAATGTTTTTAACCATTATTTTTTCTCCTCCTTCCTCACACCCATTGAACCTTCAACAAAAAATCTTAATTTTTCATGAAATAATTGACTTTTATTAACCATAAGTTCAGATTCTTCCAATTTCTAATCCATCCATTTCTCATTCATTTCTTTCAATTTTTCCTTCCCCAATCTCTTTAACCTTTCTTCATAATTTAAAAAATACACTTTCATTTCATTCATTAAAAATGGAAACTCATTCAAATTCACATCATCTATGTGTGATTTTTCCTTTTCTTTAATAGCATCTCTACCCCAAATCTTCCTTCTAAGTTCATAAATCTCTCTGTCATGTGGAGTTTTCATTAGTGATTTATTTGGGGGAATTTGTAGGGTGTTTCACGGCAGAGGTGGGTGTTTTCCAGTGAGTCATTAATTAAGTAAAAGGTAATGGTGTTAATGATGGCGGGGGCTATTGAAGCATAATGAGAAGAAGGAAAGATGGGGTGGGGGTGGGGGTGGAGGGCTATTGAAGCATAAGTAGAATGAGGAACGATAGGGGTGGGGTGGGGTTGTCTATTAAAGAAGAAGAAGGAGGAGGAAGGGGGTGGGGTGGGGTAGGTTATATATATATATATATATATATATATATATATATATATTAAAAATAATATATAAATAATTTTTATATATATTTTTTTAAAATATACATTATATATATATAAATATATATTTTATATATATATATATATATATTTTATTTTTAAAAAAATATATATAAAAATAATATTTGTGTTAGATTACTTTTTAAAAAAAATTATAATTTCTTACGTGGTAATGGCATGGCACTGAGTTGGCAATGTTGTGGGGCGTGTGTACTCCACTCTCCATAGTGAGAGTGGTATAATTTTTTTAGGGTGGTAAAAAATTCACTTTAAAGTTGTTAAGGGGGATAAATAATTGTCATACAAGTTTAGGGTCTAAAGTAAATTTTGGCTACAAGTTTAGGAGTGTTTCGATGTATTATCTCTTTTCTTGATGATAAACGTAGATTTTGGAAATCATTAATATCATTAAAAACATGAAAATAGCCATAAACAACATGATATTTACAATGATCATCAAAAAACATGTAAACCAATCATGTAATTTCTTTTTTACTTTATCTAGCATATGTACGAAGACTATTGATACCAATTGTTAGAACATGCACAACGAAAGCAATTCTACAAGATCGATATAATTTACATACAATCCTGACGACATAATTATCAATGAAAATCAGAAAAACTTACCTCTTGAAGCCTTCACAAATATCGTTCAATGCCTTGGCCTCCAGTCCTACAGCCTTCTACTATATCCTGACTAACTTTGATTATCAAACTTGTGTGGGAAAGTATTTTTTGGATTGAAAATGGTACTTATTATGAACCAAAATCCCCTATTTATCCCTGTTCTATATTGAAGAAGAAAAAGGAAAGGGGCAGAAAACATTTTTGCCTTTTTAAGAGTAAAACGTTTTCTGCTCTTAATATCCTATTAATGAGAAAAATGTTTTTACTCTTAAAACAAACATTTCTCTTTTTTTTTTTATTTACAGATTTACCTTATAAAAGACCAGTAAGAATATTACTTTTTCTAGTAGGCTCCATTTTCTTTCCAAAATTGATTAACTAATCAAGTATATTAGAAACCACATATTTATTAAGTGGGGCTTCCAATTATGATATGAATTCAAAAATGAATTGTAATACCCCAAGTTTTGAAATCTAAATTTTTCTCGGTGATTGTTCTTACTGTTCACGTTACGACTAAGACCCTGCGAGTCACAAAGACACCTTACGAGTTATAGTTCCAATCATGGTTTAACCAGTGAAAGGGTCCATTATTTTTGTCTTGAGTACGACTAAGACCCCAAGAGTCGTAAGGTATGGTCACGAGTCATATGGTGGGATTCATGACCAAATGAGTAAGGTGTCCCTGAGTCACTTCCCGGACTATGAGTTATGGTGACGACTCATAACCAATGACCACGAGTCGTTACCCTACCCGTAGCGATTGAGAGTTATTTTTCTGCACGTTTTTCATTAAGGTAATTCAGTTTTTTCCTTTTCTTTACACTATTCCCACGACTTAAAACCTTCATTAGCCTTATTTCCACCCAATTAATATAATCATAAACAATATTTCACTCTCAAATTCCCCAATTAAAAACAAGGCTAGGGTTTCTGAGGATTGGTCATCTAGGTCTCAAAGTGTGGTTTTTTCTCAAAATTCTTGGTATTTTCAGGCATGTATCCCTTCCATAAACTAGTATTTTATCATGGCATGCAATGGTTTGATATTCATGTGGTTTTAATGTTTGGTTTTGAAGTTTAGGTGAAGGGTTTGGGATGGTTATTCTTTAAATGGTATTCCTATGGTTTACATACCATTTATTTATTATTTATTAATAGATTTTAAAACTCATGGGGTGCATGGGTATGGATAATGGAATGGAGGTTGTGGATTTCCCTAAATTTATGAATTTTGGTATTGGAATTTGTAATAATCTCAACTCACCTTATGAAATTGGATTTGGAACATGGCTATATACATAATTTAACAACTTTTTAAACTATCTCATTGCATAAAAGGCTAATGAAATATAAATGGTTTTGAAAGGCCTTAGTGGCCATGAATTGGTTTTGAAATGGAGCATGGGGTTCGTGGATTCCCCCAATGCATAATTATATAAGCTTGCAAGCATATTGGTATGACGATACCAATGCTAAATTCCTTAATACATGGTTTTTGGTTAATGAATAGGTTATGTATAAATATTTTAAAATGGGCTTAATGGGAGTTGTGAAGCTCGCCATGGAAGGTGGAGGTCCTAGAGAGACAAATACTGGAAACCATGTTTGCCAGCAGCTTCATGACCGTATGCATAGTTCACACTTGATATATGGCTCTTCCGGTAGGGAAATCCAGACCCATATAATCCATGGGTGTTTTAGGATGATTAGAGCTACACAGTTCAGGTTAATGATTTTAAATCTCATGTTAAACATTATTTCCTATCCCTACATCTTTTATATATGTATGTATACATGTATGTGAGCAAGTATGCTGATTTTGGACTTGATTTTTAAATGGCATTATTTTATCCCTATCTTGAGTTACATGCTAGCGCTCGCCCCACTAACCATCCTAGGATGCTACATTATTTCATAATGTAGGGTCTGTGGATACCTTTTTTACCCCTATACAGTATTAAGTGGATTTTGGTTTGTTGGTTAGGCTGCGTTGAAGTTGTGAGCCTCTATCTTTCAAAAGTCCAGACATTTTATTGCTTTACTTATGAGTATCGAAATCCCATCAACATCCTTTCATAATTTGGATTCCTTTTAGGCTATGTTCGAGGGCATGTTCCAAACTTTAGATATATGGATTGGTTTGGAGGATTTTATGGACATATCTGTAGGTTGGATGGTGTTGTTGATCCTTAGAGCTTATTCTTGTATTATATTAACTATTTTATCTTTATTCTCTGGTTGTCTTCCTCTTGTTATTATTTGGATTATGTTTGGATTGGACAGGCTATAGAGGTGGTCTCCGGTCCTCGGTAGACTCGAGATATCCATCACGACTAGGCCTGGGGTCGGGTGTGACAAGCTTAATATCAGAGCGTAGGTTCAGGGTCACTGGGTGTCCAGAAAGTCATATCAAGTAAAATCTCTTTTATAGGTGTGTGGCACACCACATATATAAGAAAGGAGCTACAAGGAATTTAGGAATGCCTTCTTATTTTGTGTTCGATTTTGGGTTACAGAGTCTAGTTTCTTGAAACTCCTTTAATCTCAACCTTACTCGCATTTCAAATCATGCATCCCTGAAGATCTGATGCTTGTAGAAACTCTATTGGGCCTTTCTTCCAACCTAAGGATAATATAGATGGAACTCGACCCGCTTATAGAGTGCAGGCCCAATCTAGGGTCCCTGCATCTGAATATACTATCCCTCACAGAGTTTCATCAGTCTCTACTAGTCCTCCTTCGATTGGTGACACTTATGCTTAGTCACCTTTACGAAATATCTCTAATGTAAAGTTCTGTCGTTCTATTTATTTGTTGACTTAGTTGGTGGCTTTCCAGTCTCTCCAGTCAGTTCAAGGTGGTTTTTTACTCCTTCTTCAGAGGTTACTAGAGTTGTTCAGTTCATGAGGTTGAATCCCCCAACCTTCACTGGCTTTAAGGTTGAGTAGGATCCTTAAGGATTTATTGATGAGATGGAGAAAATCTATAGGGTGATGCACACTTATGATTCTGAAGGTGTAGATTTTGCCTATATTAATTAAAGGATATAGCATATCAGTGGTATAAGGAGTGGGAACAGTCGAGGGGTGATGATGCTGAGCAGGCTTTGTGGGAGTAATTCTTTGGTGCCTTCCTTAATTATTTACTTCCTCAAGAGTTGAGGTAAGCTAAGGCAAAGAAGTTTGTAGGGTAGGATGGGTGTAAAGAAGTATGCTTTAAAATTTCATCAGTTGTCTAATTATGCTCCAAAGTTAGTGTCTAGCATAAGAGATAGAATGAGAAAGTTTGCTTTTGGTTTGTCTCGTGACTTGGTATTAGAATGTAAGGCCACAATGCTGAACAATGATATGGATATCTCCAGACTTATGGTTTATATACAACAGGTAGAGGAGGAAAAGAAGAAACAGGAAGAGATGGCAGAGAGGCAGAATAAAAAGTTCAGGTATTCAGAGCAGGGTAAAAATCAACAAAATTATGGAAGAGATGGTAGGTGATGGAGCAAGAAGTAGACTTGGGGAAATTCTTGTTCATATTCATCAGCTAGTGCTCCTTATCCTAATTCATATGGTGATTGTTGCTTTCATATTGATAGTGTTCTTAAGGCACAGGGTGCTCAATCTTAAGCTAATGGAGCTTGGTCAACCCCTTCATATCCTACCTGTCGATTTTGTGGATAGCTTTACCATAGTTTGTTAAATGAGGAGAGGAATTAGTGATATAATTATGGTCAGCCTGGTCATATGCAGCGACATTATCCACAGCTAAAGTTTCCACAGGAGATAATAAGGTCCCGGTTGCTATTTCTTTAGCTCCTGCACCAAAGGGTGCTACTTCGAGTACTAACACTTGTCGAAATCATCTTTATACTCTAGATACTCGCCAGGAATTCAAGTCATCTCATGATGTTATTACCGGTACATTACAACTCTTATCATCTTATATGCATTGTTTGATTGATATGTGGTCTACTCTTTCTTATGTGACCCCTTACATGGCTATGCATTTTGGTTTTAGACCAGAGACTATTCTTGAGCCTTTCTCCGTGTCCACCTAGGTGGGTGATCCTATTGTGGTCAGAAATGGTTATAGGGGTTATGTGGTGTCCACCCTTTATGGGGAGACCTTGGTGGATTATATAGGGTTGGACAAAGTGGATTTTGATGTTATCTTGGGGATGGATTTTCTCCTTTTTTGTATACTTCCTTTGATTGTAGGACCCTAAAGGTCAGTTTTTATTTCCCTAATGAACCGATAATTTAATGGGGGGAAAGTTCCTTAGTGCCTAAAGGGGGGTTTATTTCTTATCATAGATCCTAGAAGTTGATTTCTAAAGGGTGTCTTTATTATCTAGTTTGAGTTAAAGATTCTTATTCTAAGGGTTCATCTTTTCAATATGTCCCTGTTGTCAACGAGTTTCCTTAAGTGTTTCCCAAAGATCTTCCTAGAATTCCTCCCAATAGGGAAATAGACTTTGGGATTGATCTTCAACCAAATACTCATCCTATATCTATTCATCTTTATAGAATAGACTTACCTAAATTGAAAGAGCTAAATGAACTGTTAAAGGATCCCTTGATAAGGGTTTCACTCGACCTAGTATTTCTCTGTGTGGTGCTTCCGTGTTTTTTGTGCATAATAAAGATGGGTCTCTTGGATGTGTATAGATTATAGATAGTTGAATAAGGTTATAGTGAAGAATAAATACCCTCTTTCTAGGATTAATGGTCTCTTCAACCAGCTTTAGGGTGTTAGATATTTTTCTAAGATTGATCTTTATTTGGGGTACTATTAGTTAAAGACTTGGGAGGTTGATATTTCTAAGACTGTTTTCCAAACTCGATATGGTCACTATGGGTTTTTGGTGATGTAATTTGGATTTACTAATGCTCTGGGTGCTTTCATGGATCTCGTGAATCGGGTGTTCAGACAGTTGTTAGACTTATTTGTTATTATCTTCATGGATGATATTTTGGTGTACTCCAAGAGTGAGAAGGATCATTCCAACTACCTCTGAATTGTGTTGCATACTCTTAAGGATAAAAAGTTGTATGCTAAACTCTCTCAGTATGAGTTTTGGTTGAATGTTGTGACTTTTCTTAGGCATGTTGTTTCTAGTGAGGGGATCAAGGTGGATTCGCTAAAAGTTGAGGCAGTTAAGAGATGGCCTAGACCCACGACTCCAATCGATATTTAGAGTTTCTTGGGATTGGTTGGGTACTATGGGAGGTTTATGGAGAGTTTTTCTTCTATTACTGCTCCATTGATGAAGTTGGCTCAGAAAAAAGGTTAAATTCTTGTAGCTTGGTGGGTGTATGGAAAGCTTTGAGAAGTCGATAGATAAATTGTCTTTTGCACTAGTTCTAACCCAGCTCAAGGGTACTGATGAGTTTATTGTTTATTATGATGCGATCCATGTGGGACTGTGCTGTGTTTTGATGCAGCATAGGAAAGTTATGGCTTATGATTCTAGGCAACTTAAGGTTCATAAGAGGAATTATTCGACTCACAATTTGGAGTTGGTAGTCATGGTATTTGCTTTGAAGATTTAGTGCAATTATTTTTATGGGGTATATGTAGGCGTCTATTCAGATCATAAAAGCCTGCAGTAGGTATTTACTCAGAAGGAGTTGAATCTTTGGCAGAGATGATGGATTGAGTTGCTAAAGGACTATGACATGAGTCTTCACTAGCATCCAGGTAAAGCTAATGTGGTTGTTCATACTCTTAGCAGGTTGTCCATGGGGAGCTTATCTCATCTGGATTAGGAGAAGCAAGGATTGGTGAAGGATATTCATCGGCGAGCTAATTTGGGAGTTTATCTTTTAGACTCTGGGGATGGAGGGTTAATTGTGCAAGATGTGGTTAAATCATCTCTTGGTTTTGAGGTGAAAGAAAAGAAAGCTTTGGATCCTATTCTTATGCAGATTAAGGGTGATGTGTTACAATAGAAGGTTATGGCTTTTAAAATAGGTGGTGATGGTATCCGGAGGTATCAAGGTAGGTTGTGTGGTCCTGATATTGATGGACTACAAGAAAGGATCTTTATTGAGGCTCATGAGTCAAGGAATATGGTTCATCCAGGTTCAATAAAGATGTATTATGATTTGAAAGAGATTTATTTATGGAACAACTTGAAGAGGGATGTGGCTAACTTCGTGGCTAAGTGTATGGTGTATCAGCGAGTGAGATTGAGAACTTGAGGCTTAGCAGAATGTCTCAAGGGATTAAGTTGCCTATGTAGAAGTGGGAGATAATCAATATGGATTTTGTTATGGGTTTTCTGGTGAGGACTGTGTCAAGTCATTTATTAATGAGATTGTTAGATTGAATGGTGCCCCTATTTCTATTATTTCAAATCGAGGTATGCAATTCTCTTCTCACTTTTGGCATTTTTTTTAGAAAGGTTTGGGGACTAAGATGAACCTTAGTACTGCTTTTCACCCACAAATAGATTGACAAGCGAAATGGACTATTCATACCTCAATGGATATACTAAGGGCGTGTGTGATTATTTTGGAGGTAGTTAGGTAGTTTACTTACCTCTCATTGATTTTCCATATAATAATAGTTATCACTCTAGTATTAGAATGTCTTCTTTTGAGGCTCTTTATGGTAGGATGTATAGGTCTCCCATTGGGTGGTTTGAGTTGCTGAGACTAGGTTGTTTGTCCCTGACTTGGTTTACCAATCCATGAAGAAGGTAAAGCTGATTAGAAATAGGCTTAAGACTACCCAAAGTTATGAAAATTCTTACGCAGATGTGAGTTAAAGGGAGTTAGAGTTTGATGTAAGTTATTGGGTATTCTTGAAAGTGCCTCTTATGAAAGGAGTGATGAGGTATGGGAAGAAGGGTAAGCTCAGACCCCGTTACATTAGTCCATACCATATTTTGAGGAGAGTTAGGAACATTGCCTATGAATTGAAGTTTCCTGTGAGTTTGGGATCCATTCATCTAATTTTCCATGTGTTGATGTTGAAGAAGTGTATGGGTTGATCCTTTTTTTACTGTCCCTTAGGAAGGTGTTGGTATTTCAGATTCCTTATCCTATAAGAAAGTCCCAGTTGAGATTTTGGATAGGCAAGACTGTCGATTGATGAATAAGGATGTCGCTTTAACAAAGGTTCTTTGGAGGAATTAAAAGGTGGAATAAGTTACATGGGAAGACGAAGAGGAGATGAAGTCCAGATATCCGTTCTTGTTCCCCACATTGGATGGAAGTGTTTGAGCTATGGCTACCCTTTTTGTTCTCATTTCTTTCGGGCTATTTATTTATAGTTTTGTGTATGCATTCTGTCTTGTATTCATGCCAAGGGGTGGCCTAACTTTTTATTCGAGGATGAATGATCCTGGAATGGGTGATAATATAACACCCTAGGTTTTGAACTCTGAATTATTCTCAGTGATTGTTCTTATTGTTTCGGTTATGACTAAGACCCTACGAGTCGCGAAGACTCCTTATGAGTCGTATAGTTCCTATTGTGGTTTAACTAGTGAGAGGGTCTATTATTTCTATCTTAAGTACAACTGAGACCACACAAGTTATAAGATCTAGTTACGAGTCATAGAGTGGGACTCGAGACTCGTGACCAAACCAATAAGGTGTCCCTGAGTCACTGCCCAGACTATGAGTCATGGTGACGACTCGTGACCAGTGACCATAAGTCATTACCCGAACCATAGCGACTGAGAGTTATTTTCCTGCATGTTTTTCATTAAGGGTAATTCAGTATTTTTCCCTTCCTTTACACTATTCCTAAGACTTAAAATCTTCCCTTATCCCTATTTCCACCCAAGTATCATAATCCTAAACAACTCTTCTGTCTCAAATTCCCCAATCAAAAGTGAGGCTAGTGTTTCTAGGGATTATACATCTAGGGCTTAAAGTGTGGTTTCTTCTTCAAATTCTTGATATTTTCAGGCATGTATCTCTTTCCTAAACTTGTATTTTATCATGGCATGTAATGGTTTGATATTCATGTGGTTTTAATATTTGATTATGGAGTTTAGATTGAAGGTTTTGGATGGTTATTATTTAAATGGTATTCCCATGGTTTACATGCATTTGTTTATTATTCTTTATTGATGGATTTTTGAACTAATGGGGTGCATGGGTATGGATAATGGAATGGGGGATGTGGATTCCTCCAAATTTATGAACTTTGGTATTGTAATTGGTAATAACCTTAATCCACCTTATGAAATTAGCTTTGGAATATGGCTATATGCATATTTTAACCACTTTTGAAACTATTGCACAAAAGGCTAATGAAATATAAATGGTTTTGAAAGGCGTTAGTGGCCATGAATTTGTCTTGAACGGGAGCTTGGGGGTCATTGATTCGTCCAAGTTGGTGGATAATTGGAATGGCATGATTCTATAAGCTTGTAAGTATATTGGTATGACAATACCAACGGTAAATGCCTTAATACATGGTTATTGTTTAATGAATGGGTTATGTGAATGATGAGTCATCAATTTTATGACTTGCTAGTACCTTTTAAGCCTAAATTATCTTGCTTTTCCATTGATTTGATGGTAATCTCTTACTTAATGCTCATTTGTGCAAGTAAAAGTTAAAAAGGGAAGATACGTAAGTCATTGAAGTCAACAAGAGGCCAAATATAAAGGAAAAGAGACATCCGTTTTGCATCTACTTTGGAGCTACTATCCATCTTCTCTCTATCTTCCCTCCATCCACTTTGGATCCGCTCAAACAGATCAAGAGAAAGGTGGTAAGTTTGTAATTTTATCATATATAGAAGTGGGGCTTAAATAAGGGTATCTAGCTCAGTTTTCAAGACCTAGCATCTATCTTTTCATCTTATGACCTATCTTTTCATCTTAGAGTAACGTTGTACTAGTCTTGAGTAAAAAAAAATATATGTGACTGACTCCCAAAGAAAAATTAGTGATTATCCATAGAAGATTTATTGAAATTCCAAGTTTGGAACTACATTCTCTTTATTTTTTCATGGATGAAGTCAATGATAACTTTGGTATATTTCTACCATTTTTGTATATAAGTAGCTAATTCTAAATCTTGGGGTTATGCTTGCTTAGGTTGTGGTGGTGTATAGGTGTTAGCTATTTATTCTCCTAATTAGTTATTTATGATAGTTGTTGCATTTATTCCATGATTTAATTAAAAGTTAGGGGTTGCGAACCCCAACCACTCTTGAACTCATGTCATCCTTGAAACAAGGGATATGGGTGAGGAATAAATGCAACCAATAACTTGAATCATTTCATTTAATGACATCTCTTAGATGTAAGAATGTTAATTGAGGCAATAGATGTGCAAACTTTTCACACTTGTGAGGTGTTCGAAAGAACCCAATTGTGAAATTTGTTGTTGTAATTGAAAGATTGACATCTAGCCTACCCATGTCAAGTACCCATATATGAACCCACACCTATAATTGCATAATCCCAAGGCCTATTCCCAATTGAATTCACTTTTAGCCTTTTTTAATGTCAAGATAGTGCTCTAAAATAAAGTAGTTGGCATTATAAGAACATTCAAACTAATTTCCCCATTTTACATTTATGCTTGTTTAATTCACACTACGGGTCACCTATTAGTAGACTATCAACTTTTGAGTTTTGATTTCCATGCTTTCACTCCTTGTGGATTCGACCCTAACCTAAGTTGGGTTATTGTATTGACAACAATCACTTACACTCATTCAAGAGTGTAATTTGAGCGTTATCAAAAATGACATCATTGTCGGGGAATGAAACATAGTATTCACTCTTGTAGTGCTTTTAGTTACTTTGGATTAGCCGTAGTATTTTATTTTACATTGTTTAGTGTTTTTGTTCTTTCTCAGGTGTGTATAATAGTATACATGATACTATGAGCCAACATGGTAGTAATGCCAGGATGGTTGATGGGTATCTTGAGGAAGAGAATCACCTTCGTGATGCGGGCTGAGCTAGTGCTATTCGTATCCCACCGGTGAAAGAAAATGCTGTGTTTCACATTACTAGCGTGATACTTTATTTGCTTCAAGTGAAAGGGTTATTTAGAGGCCAAGCACATGAGGATGCTAATCTACACTTGAAGAATTTTATTGATGTGTGTTCTCCATTTGACATAGCCCACATATCTCAAGAGTCAATCCGATTGCATCTTTTCCCATTCTATTTAATAGGAGAAGCGGTCTTATGGTTGC
This sequence comes from Capsicum pubescens, assembly GCA_030864215.1. Classification (NCBI taxonomy): domain Eukaryota; kingdom Viridiplantae; phylum Streptophyta; class Magnoliopsida; order Solanales; family Solanaceae; genus Capsicum; species Capsicum pubescens. Next base: position 218,735,087 of record CM061549.1, on the reverse strand, counting down.
GGCCTTTGACTGCGGGTTCTATCACTTCATGGGTTGAGCACACGAAGGCATTCGTGGAAAGATACTTTCCTCCTTCTCGGATGTGGAAACTAAGGGATGAAATCACCAACTTTCGCATAACTTAATGGTGAACCATTCCATGAGGCTTGGCAATGATTCAACAAGTTAATACAATGACCAAATCACGAGGTTTTGGATAAAATGCTTCTTTAAATTTTCTATAAGGCATTGGATCAATTGAACAAGCTGGTAGCCGATAGTGCGGTCAGGGGTTCTCTTATCAAACTATTCTATGGTGTTGCTTTGACTTTGTTAGATCAAGTGACCAAGAAAAATATAGGGTGGAACACAAGAGATACCTAGGTGTCCGTGGGGGCTCCCTCTGGATCTTTTGTGAGCAAGAGCAAAAGAAAAAGGATGAAGAAGGAAATACAAATATGGCTAAAGTGATAATGCAACTTGATCTTCTCACAAAGCGTGTGATGGGAGCTTCTCCTAAGGCAGTTAATGTCATTTCTTATAAGAGTGATAGATCTTATGATGATGAGGAAATAGAGGCCTTTGATGAAGAAATTCGATTCTTTTCGAACTAAGCAGGGGGATCCCTCCCTACCTATCAAAGGCAAGGCGAAAATCAAGGTTGGAAGGAAAGAGAGAGTGATAGGGATATTATAGAGACCAAGATAGTAGAGATAAGAGATAAGGAGAGAGATTATGGCCGGTACTTACCTTCATATGATCTGGAAAAGGGTAAAGAGTCAAGTTTCGTTGACTCGGATAAGTCAAAAAATAAAAATATCCTTGCTCAAATTTTAATGGGTGTTGAGGGGACCAATAAGATGTGAGAGCGATGAAAGGTAACTTCTCATAACTCAATCAAGTGGTTATATCTCACTCGAACTTTATCAAGAAACTTGAAACTCAATTTGGCCAAATATCGGTACAACTTAATGTAAGACCAAAGGGTGGATTGCCTAGTGACACGGTTGTCAATCCTAAGAATGATGCTCATATCATGGCTATTGTCACTAGGGGCAGTTTTACTATTGTTAAAGATGTTGTTGATCTTGATGAAGAACCCAACAAAAAGGCAAATGATGAACAAGCCAATACAAAGAGAAAGCGGCTAGAAAATCCAAATGATGATGTTCCAAAGACTAATGAGACAAGTGTTGAACTACCGAAGGTAGTTGAAGAAAATATTGAAAGTGAGAAAACTCCTAAGGTGGTTGATGATGATACTCCAAAAGCGGATGAAACTCCAATTGTTTCATTGCCACAAATCAAAATTGCTCTTCCATTCCCACAAAGGCTCAAGAAGAAGGTTGATGATACCAAGTTTAAGAAGTTTCTTGGAAAATTTAGCAACTTATTGGTGAATATTATTTTTCTAGAAGCTTTACAAGAAATGATCGGTTATACTAAATTTATGAAAGACTTGGTAACGAAGAAAAGGGTCATGGATTTTGAAAAAATTCAGGTAACCCACAATTGTAGTGCTATAATGTCTAGCATAATGGTGGTGAAGAAAGAAAACCCAGATGCATTTACCACTCCTTGCACTATCAGGGTGTACAAATTCGTAAAAGCATTGTGTGATCTTGGGGAAAGTATTAATTTAATTCCATTTTTTATGTTCTGAAAGTTAGGCTTGGGTGCACCTAAGCCTACCACTATGGGGCATCTAATGGCCGATCGTTCAATCAAAAAGCCTTTTAGTGTGTTGTATGATGTTTTGGTGAAAGTTGACTAGTTTATCTTTCTGGCTAACTTTGTTATTCTTGATTGTAATATTGATCATGAGGTCCCAATCATTCTTGGTAGACCATTTTTGGCTATCGGAAGGTACGTAGTGGATGTGGAATGTGGGGAGATGAAATTTTATGTGAACAATGAAGAAGTATCCTTCAATGTGTGTGAGTCCATGAAGCAACCGATGGATTTGCAAGTGGTGTCGGTAATTTATGTGATAGATCATAAAGTGACTAACACCATAGAAGTATGACCCTTTGGTGGGTGTGTTGTGGAACCTAGGGAGTGAGGTGATTGAAGAATATGATGAGGTGGTTTCTTCATTGATGGGTCTTGGATCTTTCACCAAAAAACCAATCAAATTGGATCTTGATTTGAAAAATCGTGAGAGTCCACCTACCAAGCCATCTATTATTGAACCGCCTCAACTCAAACTTAAGTCGTTACCATCCCACCTACAATATGTTTTCTAGGGTGACAACAACACTTTTTCAATTATTGTAGCGGATGATCTTGAACCTTGTCAAGTGGATGCCTTGAAATCAATAGAGAAAAAGTTCATTCGTGTTATCAGGTGGACTATCGCGGACATTATAGGCATTTCTCCCAAAATTTGCTCTTATAAAATCAAGTTAAATATTGATCATGTTCTTAGAGTGGAACACCAAAGGAGACTCAATCAACTGATACAAGAGGTGGTCAAGAAGGAAATCATTAAGTGGCTTAATGTGGGAGTTGTTTATATAATTTCCAATAGTACATGGGTGAGTCTCCAATGTGTTCCCAAGAAGCACGAAATGATGGTTGTCCTGAATGAGAATAATGATCTTGTACTTATATGTCCGGTCATGGGTTGGAGAGTGTGTATGGACTATCATAAATTAAACCCATGGACCGAGAAAGACTATTTTTCTATGCCCTTTATGGATCAAATATTAGATAGACTAGCCGGTCGAGGTTGGTATTGCTTCCTTGATGGATACTCGGGGTACAATCGAATTTTCATCGCCCCGAAAGACCAAGAAAAAACCACCTTCATTTATCCCTATGGCACATGTTTTTGCAAGTGCATGCCCTTTGCGTTATGCAACGCACCGGCCACGTTCCAGCGATGCATACTATCTATTTTTGCAGATATGGTAGAGGCTACAATGGAGATTTTCCTGGATGACTTTTCCTTGGTTGGGGATTCATTTGATTCTTTCCTTGGTCACTTAATTCAAGTCCTTAAATGATGTGTGAAGACTAATCCTATTTTTAATTGGGAAAAATACCTCTTCATGGTCAAGGAAGGCATTGTTTTAGGCCATAAAATTTTGGGAAAGGGCATCCAAGTGGATCAAGAAATAGTTAAGGTGATTGCTAAGTTACCCCCACCTATCTCTGTGAAGGGTGTTAGAAGTTTTCTTGGTCATGTCGGGTTCTATTGGCGTTTCATTAAGGATTTCTCAAAGATCACTCATCCTTTATGCTAGCTTTTTAAAAAGGAGGAAAAATTTGAATTTTATGATGATTGTGTAAAGTCTTTTAATTGTCTCAAGGAACTCTTTGTGTCGACTCATATCATAGTAGCTCTGAATTAGTCATTGCCCTTTGAATTAATATGTGATACAAGTGGTGTTGCTCTAAGTGCGGTTTTGGGACAAAGAAATGAGAAGTTGTTCCACCTAATTTACTATGCAAACAAGACGTTGAATGATTCTTAATATAATTATACCATTATGGAACAAGAGTTAGTAGCGGTGGCGTATGCTTTCGAAAAAATTTGGGCCTATTTGTTAGGCACGAAAGTGGTTGTGCACATGGACCATTCCACTCTTAGATATCTCATGGAAAAGAAAGAGTCAAAACCTAAATTGATTATGTGGATATTGCTCTTGCAAGAGTTTGATTTTGAAGTAAAAGATCGAAAGAGATGTGAAAATCAAGTAGCCAACCACCTTTCACGCCTTGAATCCAATTATGAGAAGTTAGCTGAGATTGATATTGATGACACCTTCTCCATTGACCTAGTCATGTCACTTTCAGGAAGCATTACACCTTGGTATGTGGATTATGCTAACTATATTGTGAGTGGTGTGCTTTCCGATGAGCTTAATCATTATTAAAAGAAGTGGTTCCTATTTGATGTGAAAAAATATTTTTGGGATGTACCGTTCTTGTTTAGGGAGTGTGCGGATGGTGTGATCCGTTGATGTGTCATTGAGGCAAAAATGAGAGATATTTTTAAAGTTTGTCACTCCTCTCCATTTGGTAGTCATCATGGTAGGATCCAAACAGTCTCAAAATTTCTTCAAAGTGGATACTATTGGCCTACCCTTTATAGAGATACTTGTGAGTTTATCAAAACATGACCTCAATTCCAAATACAAGGTGGTGTTTCAAGGAGGCATGAGATGTCTCTTAAGACCAATCTTGAGGTTGAACTATTCAATATGTGGGGGATCGACATTATGGGTACCTTTGTGAGCTCATATAGTAGTAAATATATCTTGATATCCATTGATTATGTCTCTATGTGAGTGGAGGTCATTTCTTTACCAAACAAAGAAAGCAAGAGTATCACCTTCGTCTTGAAGAAGTACATCTTTACAAAGTTCGAGACTCCAAGGGCAATTATTAGTGATGACGGTTCTCATTTTTGTAACCGGGTCTTTGGTGCCTTACTTGATTATTATGGGGTAAAGCATAAGGTTGCTACTCCGTATCATCCCCAAACTAGTGGTCAAGTTGAGGTTTGAACAGTGAAATCAAGTCCATCCTTGAGAAAACTGTGAATATTGATCGTACGAATTGGTCAAGGTAACTCGGTGATGCTCTTTGGGCATATAAAACAGCCTACAAAACTCCTATTAGTATGTACCCCTACCAATTAGTGTTTGGAAAAGCTTTTCAATTACCCGTTGAGTTAGAGTGTAAAGCTTTATGGGCTTTAAGAAGGTTGAATGTGGATTGGGAGAACGCTTCCAAATCAAGGGTGAATCAACTTCATGAGTTGGAAGAGTTCTGGCTCAAAGCAAATGAAAGATCTGTGTTAAACAAAGAAAAGATAAAGATGTGGCATGATGGTAAAATCTTAAAGTGAGAGTTTCATGTAGGTAATGAAGTGCTCCTCTTCAATTCAAGATTGAAACTTTTTACGGTGAAGCTTAGATCAAAGTGGTCGGGTCCATTCGTGATCTCAAATGTTTATCCTAGTGGAGCTATTGAGTTGGAAGATCAAGAAAAGAGAAAATTTTTGGTAAATAAAGAAAGATTGAAGCACTACTATATGGGTGGACCTGGAGCGTCTAAGGTCGAGTCGTTTTGCTTCAAAGATCCAAAATGATGATCAAATGATGTTGTGCCATGACTATAGCTAAGGCGCTTCTTGGGAGGCAACCAAAGATATATTTCTTAATGTTTTTTTAATGTTTTCGATACTAATTTTATCTTAGTTTTGGTTGTTCAGTTAACATTGCATAATTGGGGTGCAAGAAGTTAGGTTCGGGGGCTTAAAACTAGCTTGGAACCAAGAGTTTGATGGAAAAAACTCGTGGAACAATATGTTTTCAACCTGTGCTGGACCTTCTTGAGTAGGCCGACCATAGGTGAAGGGCAGTTAAGGCACATATGGCTCACCTTTGAAGTAAAATTCACTGAAGGTTACTGCGTTGGACTTGCTGAAGCAGTCCAGTAGTAGGCCAGGTGCATCTGGGAGCATTTGGAGTGCAGATTCAGGCTAATAAATTGAAGGTTATTGCCTAGACCTGCGTTGGACTTGTTGCAGTAGTCCAAACGCAGGCCAGGTGCATATGGGATGCAAACCACACTGGTACAAACTGCCAAAACCTACACTGGACCTGGTTAAGTAGGCCAGCCGCAGGGGCAAAGCAGATGGGGCGAAGAAGTGTTTAAAATTGTCATGTTTTCATAACGGGTGAGATTTTGTGGGCTGACCCAACCCGATCATCCCAAAGACACTTCACAACACTAAAAAAACCCGACCAAATGTACAACTTTTCAAATTTTTCATTGTCATTTATTCCCAATGGTTCCATTCTGTAAAACCCAACCAAACTCATAATTCTCTCTTTCTTTATTAAGACTTGAGTTAACAAGAATTGAGATACCTTTTTTGGACTTGTGCTTCATTTTTATTCTCTCTTATATCAAGAAAGGTATGCTTTCTCATGGTTTCACTTTTGAATTCTCATAGAAATAGACATAGTGCTTCATACCTCATGGTGATTTGTCACTTGAATTTGGTTTGTGTAAGCTTATGGAGATGATTTACAATTTTTGGAGTCATTATGTTGGCATGGTTGTCTTGTTTCACTTGTTTGATTAATGATACTCTCTTAAATGAAGCTAGTGCACCATGTGTTTGACAAAATGTCCATTAAACCTTTCTTGCTTTATTTGTGTGGTAGGTGGCTCAATTAGTATAGTATGAGCACCTTGAATATGTTTGGAGATGATTTGGTGAGATGAGGTTTCTCCCTTGTGCTTTTATTCTCTTTCTCTAAGTTCTTAGTTAGCATGCACATCATATGTTTGTTGAAATGACAATAAGAGAGGAATGGCTTGTATTCTTGTAATGGTAATGTGATCTTCCTTAGGGCATAATGCGGTCATTTTTTATGCATTATTTGAGTCAAATTGATCCTAAAAATAAAATAACTAATAGTCATTGGTTGAGGGATTTTTTTGAGAAATTTGGCATCCATGGTTCTTGTTGGTCACTATGCCAACCGGGAGACGTGAATACCTTCCTTGCCCTATTATATATTGGTTGACATCATTCTTAAGGGTATTTGGTCATTCTTATTTCCATTGGGGGTTAGGGATGTGCTATGAACTAGTATGGTGAAATGTGAAGAATGTGAGCCAATTTAGAGCCCAAATGATTAAGTGTTGCCATGAATGAACCCCATGGGCTCTAATGATGAATTTACCTTGCATCCGTCAAAAAAAATTATTTTCTTATCTTTATTTTCTTTCTTAACATACAAAATTCCAAAAATATGTTTTACCTTTTTATCTTTTATTTTGGCTTTGTTTTGTTTATTTCTCATAGGTATTCTCCAAGGAATAACTTTCCATAAAAAGCTAGGAAGGGTAATGCCCCGAATAAAGGCAAATCCAAAGCTACTTCCACAAAGGTGTCACGCCCCAAAATTCCATCGGGCCGGACTGGCACCCGAAGCCGAGAAGGCCCGGGAGAACCCGTTCAAATACCTGTACTTTCCCTTACATTCACCAAAAATTTGGGCAGCACTTCGTTACATACAGAAGGGTCTAATTCCCTGTATCAGCACAAATATATATATAATATAATACTTGGCCGTCGGGGCCACCACATATACAAATATAACATCACTATATAAACTCCCATGACTTGACCCTTCCTTATGTCTACAAAGCCTCTAGGATATACATGACATAACTAGGGTCGGAAAAAAACCCCGCCCACACATGAATCCTGTACAATAACAAAACATAAGGAACCGACTCGGAAAGCTCCGAAGCAAACTGGAGCTCACTAACAATAGTTGTATGATCTGGCTCCTATCTATGCTGCGAATGACCTGAAGCACCTGTGCCTGCAGCATGAAATGCAGGTCCCCCGTGAGGGACGTCAGTACGAAATATGTACTGAGTATGTAAAGCTGTAAATAATCATATGTAATATAGGGGATCAGGAAAATCAGATGCAAGTGAATAAATCATAATAGAAGTGAACCACACTTCATAAACACTTTTAGGATCATGTACATTATCATTAATCTGAATTGGGTTCGTGAATTCGAACACATTTGTGGAACGGTATACATTCGTTCATTTCATTCTTTACAATTATCATTCGCCATTACCTCCTCCTCCCGAACCTCCAACCACCTAGCAATAATCAATATTGTACCGTACTGTGACCATTAGGCTGCCTCCAGTACATATCAACTGGGATCGACCCATGCTAGGCTTATGCCCCTGGGATACCACCCATAAACACATAAATAGGGATCGACCCATGCTAGGCTTATGCCCCTGGGATACCACCCACACGTATATCAAGTAACACACATAAGAGATCTTTCCAACAACTTAGTTCAAAAGCTTTTGAGATTATTACATTAGTGTTCATGCCAATATAGTACCTTTGGAACAATGATACATCAATAGGAATCAAGTAATAGACCTTCTATACAATAACGATGTTATAAAGACTCATTGGTACATCAACAATGTGTTTCAGAATCACCAATATCACAACAATGAAATAGGAGCCTTTTGGTATATCAATGAAACATTTTTACACTTTATAGAATGGAAACAACTTCGTTGGTAATGTAGAACAATACATGTTTTTGGACAACCATGGAATCTTACTTGATGGAACATTGGTGTTTTCATGCAAAAGAACATTGTTAGAGTATGCTTTACATACCTCGTTGTAGATTCGGATACCAATTCAATACAACTTCCCGCCTTTACAAATCACTTATCTACAATGAAATATTTGGCATCTAGTATTAGCAACCCAACACCACAATTCTCTTCCATAATTCCATACAACCACTATTTGCAAAACATTCCAAAAACCAACTTGAACAATAGGTTTATGTGTGTATATATATATATATAATCATCATTTCAATACCACATCATCCCTTCACAATTCAACATAATCCAACATCATTTCCCAATCATCTTTCAACAACAATCAAATAGCATACTTCTTATGCTCACATGCATATATATATATATATATATATACATATTCATATAAATAACACCAACATAATTTACATTCTTACCATAAAATGGCCCTTTTGATTTCGAAGTCCTGTTGAAACAAATAAGGGATGCTTCTCGAAGCCCTCGAGACGATGAACACAACTACGGAATCAATTTGGACTTTCCACGGTTGAATCACAAGATAATTGGAGTTGAAATTAGGCTAGGGTTTCCTTATTCTCAATAATATGATGATAATTGATGGATATAAGACCAATTATATCTATATAATGACCAATTTTCGTCCAAGAGATGATGGAAAATGACCATATTGCCCTTAAAAATTTAAGTAAATCCGAATCTGTCCATGGTGGACTGTTTTGACAGGCTAAAGTAAATCGGCCATAACTCTTTTCTCCGATAGCGAATTTGGGTGAAATTGGTATATTTGGATAGATAATTCAAAGGGCTTTCATTTCATATAATGTAGGCCACCCAGTTCATCCTTTACAAGGAGTTATGATCGTTTGAAGTTGACCCTAAAAAACTGTTTTGAGAGGCTGAAGTAAAACGAGTATAACTCCTTACTCAGATGTTGGATTTGGATGAAACCAATTGAATAGGAAAGAAGACTCAAAGATATTTCTTTTGATAGGTCGCAGCCCTCCCAGTTCATTATATTGAGAGAGTTACGATCGTTCAAAGTCGACCCAAAAAACTGGCAGGCCTCAGTAGTTTGAATTTCCTGCACATTTACTGTTCACAATTATCCCGGCCGCCGTTTTATAGTTTCGAACGTGCTCGATTATATCCGAAACTTATCCGTTTTTGGAAATCTTTATATCGTTGGAAAGATTATTCAATAAACTTCGTATGGAAACATCGACGGGCAAATTCCGATATAAATACAGTCGATTCCTATACACATATAATCAAACTATACACTTGAAACCATCTCAAAATAATCAATACTCATACTTAAACTCATATATACCTTAGGATCAATACTTATACTCCAACACATATAACCATGACTAATGCACGTAAATAAGTATGGGGTGTTACATCCTTCCCCCCTTAAGGACATTCGTCCTCGAATGTAAATGTAGTTATTTAGCCGAAACAAGTTCGAATTCATAATTGATATTCACGTCATCATATAGATATTATGCATATGTAAAAACTCACTTGTTAGTGTTCCAGTTTCCCTCCTTGCACTTCTTTTTCACCTTTAAACAAATAAGGGTATTTCGATTTCATTGCTTCCTCCGCTTCCCATGTAATCTCTTCCCTTTGTTGATTTCTCCAAAGTACTTTCACCGATGCTACTTCTTTATTTCTCATCTTCTTAACTTGACGATCTAATATAGCAATAGGCATCTCCTCATAGGTAAGATCTTCTGTTACTTTCACATCTTCAGTAGAAGTAATAAGGGACGGATCTCCGATGCACTTTCGAAGCATCGATACATGAAATACTGGATGCACTGATGAGAGTTCCTGAGGTAGCTCTAATTCATAAGCAACTTGCCCACATCTTCGAATAATCTTATACGGGCCTATATATTGTGGACTCAACATTCCTTTCTTGCCAAATCTCATCACCCCTTTCATTGGCGATACCTTCAAAAATACCCAATCGCCTAACGGAAATTCTAGCTCTCTTCTTCTACTATCCGCATATGACTTGTGCCGACTTTGGGCTGTTTTCAACCGTTGCTGAATCACCTTGACTTTTTCTATGGCTTGATACACAAGGTCCGGTCCGAACATAAGAGTTTCACCCGCTTCGAACCATCCTATTGGTGATCTACACTTTCTCCCATATAAAGCTTCATATGGTGCCATTTTGATACTTGAATGATAGCTATTATTGTAGGCAAACTCAATAAGAGGTAAATGATCATCCCAGCTGCCTTTAAAATCTATAACACATGCTCGTAGCATATCTTCAAGTGTTTGAATGGTGCGCTCTGCTTGTCCATCCGTCTGAGGGTGAAAAGATGTACTCAGATTCACTTGTGTTCCCAAACACCGTTGGAAAGACTTCCAAAAGTTTGCAGTAAATTGAGTTCCCCGATCCGATATAATAGAAGTTGGCACTCCATGTAATCAGACTATTTCTTTAACATACAGCTTCGAATATTCTTCAACTGTGTAAGTGGTCTTAACGGGTAAGAAATGTGCGGATTTAGTAAGCCTATCCACAATCACCCATATAGAATCAAATTTCCGAGCTGTATGAGGCAAACCTGTAACAAAATCCATGTTGATCATGTCCCACTTCCAAATTGGAAGATCTATGCATTGCATATAGCCTCCGGGCTTTTGATGTTCCACTTTAACTCGTTGGCAATTTGGACATTCAGCTACAAACTCTGTAATGCTCTTCTTCATGTCATTCCACTAATACATATCTTTCAAATCTTGATACATTTTGGTTGATCCTGGATGAATGGAATACCTTGAAAAATGTGCCTCTGTCATAATCTTCTTTCTTAGCCCGTCTACATCCAGCACACACAATCGGTTTTGGCACTGAAGTACTCCTTCTCGCGTAAGCTCAAATTCCTTGGTCGCACCACTCTGAACGTTCTCCTTAAGCTGTAATAAAATAGGATCTGCATATTGCTTCTCTTTCACTTCAGCTACTAATAAAGATTCCGCAGCATTATGTACGATAAGCTCTTTATTCGGAGTTTCAAGAAGGCGAACTCCCAAACTAGCTAACTGGTGAAGATCTTTAACCATCCCTTGCCTTTCTATAGGCGCCATCATAGCCTTACGACTTAACGCATCAGCTACCACATTTGCTTTCCCTGGATGATACAAGATATCAACATCATAGTCCTTTAATAGTTCAAGCCATCTCCGCTGCCTTAAATTTAGATCCTTCTGATTAAAAATATATTGCAAGCTCTTATGGTCAGTATATATATCAACATGAACCCCATATAAGTAGTGGCGCCATATCTTTAAAGCAAAGATAACTGCTGCCAGCTCAAGATCGTGTGTAGGATAATTTTTCTCATGTGGCCGCAATTGTCTAGAAGCATATGCTATTACCTTACCATGCTGCATCAATACACATCCTAAACCAATTCTGGAAGCATCACAATACACTGTATACCCTTCTGTACCTTCTGGAAGTACCAATACGGGTGTAGAAGTCAACTTATTCTTCAATTCTTGGAAACTCTCCTCACACGCATCATTCCATTGGAATTTGGATGCTTTATAGGTTAGCTTGGTTAAGGGTGCTGAAATGGAAGAAAAGTCTTTAACAAACCTCCTATAATAACCGGCCAACCCGAGAAAACTACGAATCTCCGTAGGCGTTGTGGGCCTTGGCCAGTTCTTCACAGCTTCTATATTTTGAGCATCAACTTTTATCCCTTCACTAGATACAATATGACCCAAAAATGCCACCGAATTTAACCAAAACTCACATTTAGAGAACTTTGCATAAAGCTTACAATCACGAAGAGTCTGCAATGTCTGTCGTAAGTGATTGGCATGGTCCTCTTCTTATCTAGAATAAACTAGAATATCATCTATAAAAACTATCACAAATACATCCAGGAATGGCTTAAACACCCTATTCATCAAATCCATAAAAGCTGCAGGTGCATTTGTTAGCCCAAATGACATAACTAGAAACTCATAATGACCATACCTTGTTCGGAAAGCTGTTTTGGGTATATCTTTTTCTTTGACCCTCACTTGGTGGTAACCTGACCTCAAATCAATCTTAGAAAAACACTTGGCGCCCTGTAACTGATCAAATAAATCATCAATTCTTGGGAGAGGATATTTATTCTTAATAGTCACCTTATTTAATTTCCGATAATCAATACACATCCTCAGCGAGCCATCCTTTTTGCGCACAAATAACACTGGTGCTCCCCAGGGGGACATACTAGGCCTTATGAATCCCTTCTCTAGCAAATCTTTCAATTGCTCTTTCAATTCTCGTAATTCTGCTGGGGCCATTCTATACGGAGGAATGGAGATTGGTTGGGTGCCTGGTATTACATCAATACCAAACTCTACTTCTCGTTCAGGAGGCAAACCTGGAAGATCTTCAGGGAATACATCAGGATATTCATTTACCACTGGTACCGTGTGAAAATCTGATGATTCCGATTCCGTATCCTTTACTCTAACTAAATGACATATGTAGCCCTTGGAAATTATTTTTCTCGCTTTGAAATAAGAAATAAATCTACCTCTTGGTGCGCCAATCTTACCTTGCCATTCAATAACTGCTTCATCAGGAAAATGTAAATACATCTTTTTCATACAACAGTCAATTTTGGCATAACAAGACGCCAACCAATCCATACCCATTATAACATCAAAATCTACGATTTCTAGTTCCACAAGATTGGCCATCGTGTCTCGACCACACACAGTTACTACACAATCTTTATAAACTCTTCTAGCAATAATAGATTCCCCAACCGGGGTAGACACTTCCAACGGTTTATCTAACAATTCGGGGGTCCTTTTGAACTTTCCAGCAACCAAAGGAGTAACATATGATAATGTAGAACCGGGATCAATTAGAGCATATACATCAAATGAAAATATGGACAACGTACCCGTAACCACATCTGGGGAAGCCTCTAGATTCTGTCGATCCGCTAAAGCATAAGTACGATTCTGAGTCCCGCTGGAACTGGCGACTCTTTTCTCATTACTAACGTGACCCGCAGGTCATGCACCCCTACCAGAATAAGATACCGGTGACGATGATGCAACAGCTGATCCTGAAGGTCGTGCTATGCCACCTGCGCTCCTTCGTGGGCATTCTCTCATTATATGCCCCATCATACCGCACCAATAACAAACATTTGTTCCCATTCGACATACGCCCATATGATGCCTTCCACATTTATTGCATGGCTCTTGAGCAGGTCTCGATTGGCTCATATTCCCTTGCCCATGATAACCCACAGATCGCGAACTATGACCCTCACTTCTTTGCCCAAATTGACTGCCTCTGAACCCCTGATGTTGTGGTAGAGCACTAGCTGCAGAATAAGAAAATAATGGCCTAGGTGGTCTAGCAGAAAATTGAGGTCTAAAACCTCCCTGTGGCGCCATAAACTGCCCTGTAGATCTGGCCCTCTTCGAAGATCCGCTTTCAAATTCCTGTGTTCTTCTTCTTTCCCTCTGATCTTCCATTTTCTGTGCAAATGCTTGGATCCTAGCTATATTCATGTCTTTATTCAGTGCAGCAATAGTACAATCCCTAACCAAATACGAATCCAATCCATTCACATACCGATGAACTCTGTCATCCATAGTAGCTATAACATTAGGAGCATATCTGGACAAGGAATTAAATCGAAGACTATACTCCCTCACACTTGTATTACCCTGCCGAAGATTTAAGAACTGATCCGCACGGGCCTGACGAGTCTCATATGGAAGATAATGATCAATAAATGCCTCTTTGAACTCTTTCCAAGTAGCTGGGGGTGCATCAATGCCCCTTGACCGTTTCCAGTTTTCATACCAATATATAGCCTCACCTTTGAATCTATACGCGGCTAACTCCACTGTCTCTCTTCCCGATACGTGCATCACCTTTAGGGCCCTTTGGATCTGATCAATAAAGTCCTGCGGATCTTCGTTAAGATCGGATCCGGTAAAAGTAGGCGGATCCATCTTAAGAAAATCTTGCGTCCGAAGACTAGCCGCCCTATCAGTACCGCTAGAACCCGCGGCAGGAATAGCTTGCCCTTGGACTTGCCCAGAAACTATACGAGTCAAAAGTTGTACTGCATTTCTAAGATCTTGATCAACAGCATTAATAGGTGGCTCTGGGGATATAGTTCTCCTCCCCCTTATTTCTTCCGGACTGGGGGAAGTTTCTGATGCATGCTCAGCTGGAGCCTCACTTTGATTAGCTGGTATAGTGGGTGACTTACTAGTCCCCTCTCCGGCAGCCACATCTACTTGCCTACCGGTATTTTTGCTTCTGGTAACCGGTATCATTACTATAATAAGAGGAACAAACTGATTCAGTGGTCAACTATGACTTCATATACAATATAAGCTCTATCGCACGATCTAAGAAAAGAAGAAAAGAAACAATTCTTAAATGTCCATAGCCTCCTGTTTATAGATGTGGTGCACAACACACCGATAAACAAGACTCTACGTAGACACGACTTTGTAGACTCACTAGGACGAACCGCTCTGATACCACTTTTGTCACGCCACAAAATCCCATCGGGCCGGACTGGCACCCGAAGCCGAGAAGGCCCGGGAGAACCCGTTCAAATACCTGTACTTTCCCTTACATTCACCAAAAATTTGGGCAGCACTTCGTTACATACAGAAGGGTCTAATTCCCTGTATCAGCACAAATATATATATATAATATAATACTTGGCCGTCGGGGCCACCACATATACAAATATAACATCACTATATAAACTCCCATGACTCGACCCTTCCTTATGTCTACAAAGCCTCTAGGATATACATGACATAACTAGGGTCGGGAATAACCCCCGCCCACACATGACTCCTGTACAATAACAAAACATAAGGAACCGACTCGGAAAGCTCCGAAGCAAACTGGAGCTCACCAACAATAGCTGTATGATCTGGCTCCTATCTATGTTACGAATGACCTGAAGCACCTGTGCCTGCAGCATGAAATGCAGGTCCCCCGTGAGGGACGTCAGTACGAAATATGTACTGAGTATGTAAAGCTGTAAATAATCATATGTAATATAGGGGATCAGGAAAATCAGACGCAAGTGAATAAATCATAATAGAAGTGAACCACACTTCATAAACACTTTTAGGATCATGTACATTATCATTAATCTGAATTGGGTTCATGAATTCGAACACATTTGTGGAACGGTATACATTCGTTCATTTCATTCTTTACAATTATCATTCGCCATTACCTCCTCCTCCCGAACCTCCAACCACCTAACAATAATCAATATTGTACCGTACTGTGACCATTAGGCTGCCTCCAGTACATATCAACTGGGATCGACCCATGCTAGGCTTATGCCCCTGGGATATCACCCATAAACACATAAATAGGGATCGACCCATGCTAGGCTTATGCCCCTGGGATACCACCCACACGTATATCAAGTAACACACATAAGAGATCTTTCCAACAACTTAGTTCAAAAGCTTTTGAGATTATTACATTAGTGTTCATGCCAATATAGTACCTTTGGAACAATGATACATCAATAGGAATCAAGTAATAGACCTTCTATACAATAACGATGTTATAAAGACTCATTGGTACATCAACAATGTGTTTCAGAATCACCAATATCACAACAATGAAATAGGAGCCTTTTGGTATATCAATGAAACATTTTTACACTTTATAGAATGGAAACAACTTCGTTGGTAATGTAGAACAATACATGTTTTTGGACAACCTTGGAATCTTACTTGATGGAACATTGGTGTTTTCATGCCAAAGAACATTGTTAGAGTATGCTTTACATACCTCGTTGTAGATTCGGATACCAATTCAATTCCCGCCTTTATAAATCACTTATCTACAATGAAATATTTGGCATCTAGTATTAGCAACCCAACACCACAATTCTCTTCCATAATTCCATACAACCACTATTTGCAAAACATTCCAAAAACCAACTTGAACAATAGGTTTATGTGTATATATATATATATATAATCATCATTTCAATACCACATCATCCCTTCATAATTCAACATAATCCAACATCATTTCCCAATCATCTTTCAACAATAATCAAATAGCATACTTCTTATGCTCACATGCATATATATATATATATATATATATATATATATATACATATTCATATAAATAACACCAACATAATTTACATTCTTACCATAAAATGGCCCTTTTGATTTCGAAGTCCTGTTGGAACAAATAAGGGATGCTTCTCGAAGCCCTCGAGACGATGAACACAACTACGGAATCAATTTGGACTTTCCACGGTTGAATCACAAGATAATTGGAGTTGAAATTAGGCTAGGGTTTCCTTATTCTCAATAATATGATGATAATTGATGGATATAAGACCAATTATATCTATATAATGACCAATTTTCGTCCAAGAGATGATGGAAAATGACCATATTGCCCTTAAAAATTTAAGTAAATCCGAATCTGTCCATGGTGGACTGTTTTGACAGGCTAAAGTAAATCGGCCATAACTCTTTGCTCTGATATCGGATTTGGGTGAAATTGGTATATTTGGATATATAATTCAAAGGGCTTTCATTTCATATAATGTAGGCCACCCAGTTCATCCTTTACAAGTAGTTATGATCGTTTGAAGTTGACCCTAAAAAACTGTTTTGAGAGGCTGAAGTAAAACGAGTATAACTCCTTACTCAGATGTTGGATTTGGATGAAACCAATTGTATTGGAAACAAGACTCAAAGATCTTTCTTTTTATAGGTCTCATCCCTCCCAGTTCATTATATTGAGAGAGTTACGATCGTTCAAAGTCGACCCAAAAAACTGGCAGGCCTCAGTAGTTTGAATTTCCTGCACATTTACTGTTCACAATTATCCCGGCCGCCGTTTTATAGTTTCGAACATGCTCGATTACATCCGAAACTTATCCGTTTTTGGAAATATTTATATCGTTGGAAAGCTTATTCAATAAACTTCGTATGGAAACATCGACGGGCAAATTCCGATATAAATACAGTCGATTCCTATACACATATAATCAAACTATACACTTGAAACCATCTCAAAATAATCAATACTCATACTTAAACTCATATATACCTTAGGATCAATACTTATACTCCAACACATATAACCATGACTAATGCACGTAAATAAGTATGGGGTGTTACAAAAGGGCAAAGACCCGGTCTACAAAGGTACTCCAAAAGTTTCGGATGTCCAAGCCACCATTGATTGTACACGGGAGGTTGGATAGGAAGCGGATCAAATTCGATTTAGTGTAGAAGGTATGAAGGAGTTATATGATGATTGGGAAACCACTCGGGGGTTCAATCCAGAGAAGTTCTTTAGCATCAAGGGATTTGACAGCTACTTCCCTAAAATCATTGGCAAAGTTATAGAATGGGTATGATAACTCTTCAAGAATATGATGCTTTCTTTTTACCTACTATGTTATTTCTCAGAAATTGTTTGGGAATTCTATGCTTCCTACATTGTTCGGCATAATGAAAAAAAAGCATAAATTTCCAATTGAAAAACAACCTTGTCTCGAGAGTGTTTTAGTTCGAGGAGTGGAAGTCCCTTGCACGGCCTCAGCGATCAATGAGCTTTATTTTGATTGTGACTTAGATTCCATGGTGAAGTGCAAGAAGATGATATTTGGAGGACGTCAAAGTTTTCCGTGTCTTGCTAAGGTGATTGCTAAGGGTCTTTCTCCATGGGTTAATGGCGTAGGTCAAATCAAGGGGAGAGAACTTTTGGTTCAAGCCAAATATTGGCTTGGATTTATTGGTAACCGTCTGCTTCCCTCAAAAAATGACCAAGGTGTCACGATTGATAGGGCCATCATTATCGGATGCATCATGGATAAAATTGTTATTAATATGGAAGAGTTGATAACGGAGATGATAGAGTTAAGGTCAAAGCGGGCACTTTATTGCCTTTTTCGACACTCATATCTATGATTTTCCTTAAGTTCAAAGTCCCGCTACTCTCTAAAATTAATTTAAGGGTTATATGCACCGTAGTGATTGATATCACATATTTCAAGGATGAGGAGAACCCTACAAGAATAAAGAAGATAGCCTTAGTTTCGGTAGACTCGGGTGCGAAAGGGTTACCGAGCTCAAAGGGGGTGGAGATTTCTTCAGATTCTACATTTGATGTTGAGACTCATCATGATTCTACTGATATTCCTCCATATTCCAGCATCGTACTACCACCTCAGCCTATGCAATTAGCATGGTCTTCTACGATGACGTTTGCCAAGGTTGCTTCCATGACTTTGGCAATCAATTCTACTCTTACCCGAGTGGTGGCGGCAATCCTTAGTTTATTCAGGATGCTATAGCACCTCTACGAGCTTGCATATCAAAGTTAGAGAAAGAAGTGGCCACTCTTGAGGCAAGATAAGATTGTGAGGGGTGGCATCTGTGAGGCAGGCCTTGATATTTTACGGGTGGAGTTTCACTCCAGACAACCTTCTTTATGTCTTGAATGAGGTGGAGATTGTTTTTCCCATGAATACTTCTGGCCCAGTACCTGCATTTGAGGATTTGTTCGGAGAGGGTTATGAGTACAGTGATGATGAGGTCGAGGTTGATCTTATAAAGGGGCTACTTGAGGCCCAACAGGTTGAGCTCACCTTGTAACTATCTAAGGATAATAACCATGAATGGATGGTTGGGGCTAGTTTTAGCACCCGGCATGATGATGAGTTTTCTTTCAGAGCAGACTCGATGAGAGAAGCCTAGTCTGACGAGGTTCCTATTGAGATAGTACGATCACTCACCGACATGGATTCGAGCATCTATTGCACCACAGGGAGTCTTTACCCTCCACTACTCTCTTTTATTTTTGTATTGGGTACAATATAATTTTTTTAATGGGGGTGGGGCATTTTTATGATTCATTTTATGGTCGTACCTACTGTCTCATTTTATACCTACTATTTTATTTTATGGCATTTGGTTTGATAGATTGTTTAGACATACTCTAGTTTATCACTTTGATATTTGAGTACTTGCTATATTTTTTCGTGTTTATTTACTTTAGCCCTTGTGGGGCTTGCTTTTTTATTAGTGACATGGCTTTGGATCGGCCCTTGTTGGGCATTTGGATAATGATGTCAAATATTGTCCTTTTTGGGTTTGTGTCATGTGCTTAATATAAATTTGATATCCGATTATGCACATTACTCTTGTCGTCTTTTGTATAAACTCCAAGGGTTTTCTTCGAACCTCGGTTCTTTTCTAAGGAGCAAAATTTTGTTTTCTCTTTCTTTTGATCTTTTATTTTTATTTTAGTTTAGTTTCTTTGTCGAACCGAGTGATAATTCACCCATGATGGATGACAAAGCAAAATCCTTAGGTGAAGTATCTAGTCGTTTTGGTTAACTAGTAAAGTTCGAAAATGCTTTCAAAATGTCATTGGCAAGGGATGAAATAATTTTGAAAAAAACCAAAAATATAGTTTTCTTTTCTTGAAAAAAGAACAAGGATGTATTGAGCTTTCTTTTGAGTGAGACCATTAGACTCAATTTTTGGCTCTCTGTTTACAAGGATGAGTCTTTGACTCAAAGTAACTTATAAAGTTTAAATTGCTCAAATTGGTTGGGAGACTAACTTTTTGCTCTATGAGTACGATGTCATGTGTGGTGAGATTTTTGAATAATTCTTGTACATATGTGAAGTCTATAACTTGCCCTGAGTGTATTCAAAGAAAAATTCTAGGCAATCTTGGTTTGGAGGATGACCCGAGGCCATTTTTGACCCGTCACATAGCCAAATTTCCACCTTAACATTGTTCCCTAGTTAACCCATTTGAGCCTTGTTGACCATCTTTCTTTCTTATTGTAATTATAACAATGCTAAAACACCTAAACTCTTTTGAAAATCTCTCTTTTGGCAGTTAACCTCCTTTGATGCATCGCATGATTTAAAATAATGGATTATAGGCAAAAGCCTAAGTTTGGGGGGTTGTGTATTTGGGAGAAGATGATCAAAGAAAAGACAAGAAAAGTGTGTGTAAGGTTGTTAACTCATCTTCTTAAAAGACAAGAGATGTGCTTGATGATAAATTTGAATAGCCTAGCTCATAGAGCTTTAAAAAAATAGATTAGCAAGGGGCTAAGAAGGGATTATAGGTAGAAAATCTCTTGAAAAAGTAAAAGAAGTGAAGAAAGAAAATGGTGGCTTTGAATCGGTTGGTAAGGGTTAACCAAAAAGTTAGAAAAATATGGAAAATGATTTGAAGAAAAGAAGGTGGGTAGTTTAAAATTTTTGGGAGTAGAAAGGGTTAGGCGATTGCATTCAATGAGGTCTTTTAGTCACTTGATTCATAGATATTCCTTCCCGCACCTTAAATAGTCATCTTGACCCGCAATACCTTGGTGATTCCAAACTAAGTAGGTCTGCATTAGTGGAAAAAAACACAAAAGGCAAGCCTATGGTTCTATTCGATGTACTTGAATTTCTTTGTGAGAGTGAGTGTGAATTCTTTCTTTATTTGAGATCCTTTATGAATTGAAATATCTTTGGTGTGTGGAGATAACTCTTTCATATGAGCGGCATCGGTACTTTTGGGTAGAGGGTGAAGTTTTACTATCGATTTGGGTAAATGAGTGAAGTAAGTTGCATGTGAAGATTTAGATAATCTTTGAAGATTTTGGTATTATCTTAAGATGCTTTGTGATTTGGAAAGTTCATTTGATATAAACTTGCATCCTTGCTTCATAAACATGTGTTTATTGAAAAATTTTGGTTTACTTGTTTCTATGACATGTTTGAAAAGTGTTTGTAGAGCTTTGATAGCTTATTCCTTTAGAGCAACTTTCTTTTGGGTGGATTTGAGTTAAATTCCCTATCTCATTGAATTATTCTTGGTTGCTTGAGGATAAGAATAAGTTTAAATTTGAGGGGTTGATGAGTCGTTAATTTAACGACTTGCTAGCACCTTTTAAGCCTAAATTATCATATTTTTCTATTGATTTGATAGTAATCTCTTACGTAATGCTCATTTGTGTAGGTAAAAGTTAAAAAGGAAAAATTAGCAAGTCATTCAAGTCAACAAGAGACCAAATATGAAGGAAAAAAGCCATCCATTTCTCATCCAATTTGCATCTGTTTTGCATCTGCTTTGGAGCTGTTATCCATCTTTTCTCTATCTGCTCTCCATCTGCTTTGTATCCTCTCAAGAAGATCAAGATCAAGGTGGCAACAACGACAACAACATACCTAGTGTATTCCCATATAGTAGGGTCTGGGGAGGGTAGAGTGTACGCTGACCATACCAGTACCTCAGGTGAAGTAGAGAGGATATTTTCGATAGACCCCCAACTTAGGACCGATAATAGTATAACAAACTCAAAAAATAAATGCATATAAACTAGTACGGTATGCAAAAATAAACTGTACTGCTAGCTATTCAAAATCATAGAATTCACTCAACACCATGACCAAGAAACTCCAGACACAAATAAAGAACGCTCCCCTACTATGACCGACGCACTCCTACCCTAACCCTCTACTCTAATATGCGTTCTCCACACCTTCCTATCAAGGGTAATATCCTCCGTAAGCTGTAACTGCTCCATATCATGCCTAATCACCTCCCTCCAATACTTCTTTGGCGTACCTCTAACCCACCTAAAACCATCCATAGTCAATGTCTCATACCTCCGCACTGGAGCATCATAGCCCCTCCTCAGATCAAGAACAAGGTAACAATTTTGTAATTTTATCAAATGTGGAAGTGGGGCTTAAAGAAGGGTATCTAGCTCAGTTTTCAAGACCTAGCATTTATATTTTCATCTTATGACCTATATTTTCATCTTAGAACAACATTGTACTTCTTGAGTAAAAAATTATATGTTGGTGACTCCCAAAGAAGAATTAGTAATTTTCCATTGAAGATTTATTGAAATTCCAAGTTTGGAACTACATTCTCTTTATTTCTCATGGATAAAGTCAATGATAACTTTGGTATATTTCTACCTTTTTTTGTCTATGAGTAGCTAATTCTAAATCTTGGGGTTATGCTTGCTTGTGGTAGTGCATGGGTGTTAGCTATTTATTCTCCTAATTTGTTATTTGTGATGAGTATTGCATTTATTTCATGACTTAATTAAGAGTTGGGGGTTGCAAACCCCAACCACACTTGAACTCATGTCTCCTTAAAAGAACGGATATGGGTGAGGAATAAATGCAACCAATAACTTGAATCATTTCATTTAATGACATCGCTTAGGCTTAAGGATGTCACTTGTGGCAATAATGTGCACGCTTGTCACACTTGTGAGGTGTTCGAAAGAACCCATTTGTGAAATTTGGTGTTGTAATTGAAAGATTGACATTAATACATTGACATCTAGCCTACCCATGACTTTTAGCTAAAGTTTGATAAACTGTCAAGTACCCATGCATGAACCCACACCTAGAATCGCATAACCCTAAGGCCTATTCCCAATTGAATTCACTCTTAGCAATTTTCAACGTCAAGATAGTGCTCTAAAATTGAAGTAGTTGGCATTATAAGCACATTCAAACTAATTACCTCATTTAACATTTATGTTTGTTTCATTCACATTACGAGTCACCTATTAGTAGACTATCAACACCCTTGAATTTAGAATTCTATGCTTTCACTCCTTGTGGATTTGATCCCAACCTGAGTTGGATTATTATATTGACAACGATCGCTTACACCCATTCAAGAGTGTAATTTGAGCGTTATCAGTGCAAATGTTTTAAATGGGGCTTAATCGAGGTTGTGTAACTTGTCGTGGAAGGTGGAAGTCCTGGGGACTGATACTGAAAATCACATTTGTCGGTGTGGAGATCTTTATGACCGTGTGCATAGTTTACACTTGATATAAATATATACATATAAATCTTGTATTGGTGTGGGGTCGTGGAATCCCTGATCTTTCCTTGGACTTCTCTAGTTCGTGTGGCTAACACGCACTAGGGCCCTTCCGATGGGAGAGAGTTGGAACCATATATCCTGTAGGTGTTTTAGAACGGTTGGAGCTATACAGGCCAGGTTAATGATTTTAAATCTTCTGCTAAACCTTGTTCAATATCCCAGCATCTTATATATATGTATGTATGTGAACATGTACTGTGATTTTGGGCTTAATTTTGTAATTACATTATATTATCCCTATCATGAGTTACAAGTTAGCGCTCGCCCCGCTAACCATCCTAGGATGCTACCTTGTTTCATAATGTAGGGTCCTAGGACACCTCTTTTACCCCTGTGCAGTGTTAGGTGGATTCTAGTCCGTTGGTTGGGCTGCGTTGAAGTGGTGAGCCTCGATCTTTTGGAAGGCCGTACATTTCATTTCTTTTCTTATGTGTATCGAAATTTCATAGGTTCTTTTCATATTTTGGATTCCTTTTTGGCCATGGTCGGGGACATATCCCGACTTAGTTTCATATTCAGATTGGTTTAAAGGCTTTTGTGGATATATGTGTGGGTTGGATGGTGTTGCTTATCCTTAGAGCTTATTCCTGAGTTACATTAACTGTTTTATCTTTATTCTCTGATCATCTTCTGCTTGTTATTATTTGGATTATGTTCGGATTGAACAGGCTATAAGGGTGGTCTCTGGTCCTTGGTGGACTTGAGATACCCATCACGACTAGGCCCGGGGTCGGGTCATGACATGAATGAATTACCATATCATAATAAATTATAAATTATTTTACTAAAAATTTGTAATTGCACTCCTCGATTTAATTTTGAAATCTCATTACATCTTATTTAACTCCCTATGTTAGAATTACCGACACCAATCAATTTAATTTGCTAAAAAAATTAAATTATTGATTGAATTTAATCCTTTATTTAAAATGCTCAACTTATTTCACATGACGAATACAAAATCTACCTGCAGGGTTTTAACGTGAAAACTTATAAGCAACCATAAATAGGTGTCTTCTATCTCAAGTCCGAGACATGGTTCTATCAACTAATTAATATTTTACTAAGTGGTTTGTCATCATCCAACCTATTAGGAATATATTGACTCATAAAAGAGTCTCACTTTTTAATAGATTAAAATGATAAATCAAACCACATAGATCATAATAATTATATCAAAATTAAGAGTATAAATACATGTAATGGACTAGAGAAGTTGTTTATTAATATTCAGAATATAAACAAGCATCTCTAATTGGTCCGTTTAATACATACAAAATGTATTAGCACAAGAAATTGGAATAATACCACTCCCATAATTAAGATCGAATTATATTTAATCTCGTATTACATTCATCAAGATGTTTGTCCTATCTCATCTTTGATTATGAACATTAATTTATAACTTATAAGAGCTGACAATTTTAATCTTCCATGCATAAGTTAAAACACTTCATACGCAAAATTATTTACTATATAAGTAAAGGACACGTATGTTAACACAATAATCTATTCAAATAAAGATTTTATTATATAATAAATTATCTTTACATGGGATAAAAATATAATACTATAACACAAACTACATGGTTAATAGTATATCCTAACAGACACACCATCGTGGCCACTTCTGGTAGGAGTCTTCTCCTCAATAGGTAGTTGATCACCCGACCCAAGAGTTCTTTGTTCGTTGTTGGTTTGGTAAGCATTTAAGTGATGAGTGTTGGCTATGATGTTTTTTGTGATCAGCGACAGATCTATGTAGTAGCTTGGGGATTTCACGACACCAGACATCTCAGTATAAACTCTCTATATATAGGTATATATTTATAAGAATTTGTATTATTATAAAGCATACCACCCGCAGTAACAAGTGCAGGTGTAGTGTTGATGGGATAGAGTCAACTTCTGTTCTTCAAAGTTCTGGGTTCGAACCTGATATTGGACTTTTTTCCTGCAAATTTTAACTTAGCCATTATCATTTTCCAAAAGAATTGAGGTTTACCTGATACCTCTTCAATTTGAAGTCTAACACAAACCAACGAGCCAAGACAATAACATAGTAATAGATTTGATGGTAAAATTTTATTTGATCAAATTTCTAAAATTAACTTATTTTAATTCTTTTTAAAGTACTTTTAAAAATAAATACTTTTGTGAGATAATCAAAAGATCAAAGCAACACCATGATTGCCTTGCCCCATGATGGGTGCCAGATTGTTTTCCCGTAAAATCATACAGTTGAATTATGAATTTGGTTTAAAGACATGTAGATTAAGTTGATCTTATAACATAACAATAGAGGAATAAACAATGACAATACAACAAAAAAAGGTAGTCCGATTCACTAAAGCTACCACTATGCGCGCTGTCCGGAGAAGGGTCCACCACAAGGGTGTATAATACGCAGTCTTACCTTGCATTTCTGCCAGAGGCTATTTCCAATACAACAATAAACTTAAAATCTGTGATGAAATAAGTAGAACATGAAGCATGTATTATGTCTATCTTCTATATGGTATTATTGGATGAGTAGATTTCTATTGTATCTTGTTCTTTTACTATTTCTTGTCTTGATTGTTTTATTTTGAGTCGGGGTCTATTGAAAACAACCTCTCTATCTCACCTCTAAGGTAGTGATATGGACGGCGTACACTTACGCTCTCCAGCCCCACTTGATGGGAGTATACTGGGTATGTTGTTGTTGTTGTCGTGTGAAGCCTGTATTATGATCAAAGTTGTCGAATATGTGGTGGCGCCAGAGAGCTATAAAACAAAGAGCTAAGCTTAAGAGGTTGTGAGTATATGCTATTTAACCAGAAATCATGGCACTCCTAATGCAAATGACTAAGTGGATATTTATAGAGAAGGCTTAAGGAGCAGCTTTCGTGGAATTCCTTTTGGTAGTCTTTCACTTGATCACCAACTCTGTTATTGTGTCTCAGTCGGCGATGATTTTGGCAACTGATTTAGGGACCATTAAAACTGTCTTTATCCTTATCTCACTCGGACGTGGTTTTGCCTTCGGCTCCTCAGGAGGTAGATGGGCCTTATCGACAAGGAACCGATCACATTGTAACCAATCATATACTAGTTAGGTATTGCTACATCATTCGTCCACCTGCTCAAGTCCGTTTTACCCTGTACAAATAACACTAGACAATTAAATACAACATTTACTGTTTTGGAATTTGCTAGTGGCAACTTTTCTTATTATGATCCTTTATAATTGCTGGAGGTAGCAAGAGTGGGGCTGCGGGAGGTCTTTTTCTTTTCTTTTTTTCTTTTTCTTTTTCCTTTTTGTACATTTGGTATTTATTTTGGGACTTGAATAATTTAAATTAGTATCAAGAAGTTTCGAACTCAGAATCTGTAACTACTCCATCACAATTTTGATAGTTGCGGAATCGCTTTTATGGACGAAGATTAAGAGTGAGTTTGGTATGAAGGAAATGTTTGGTTGGTCAAAATATTTCAGAAAATATTTTTTTTCTAGAAAAACAAACTCCTTAAAAAAAAATAAAAGAATTAATAAAATTAGAGAATACAAGTTTTTCCTCCCCACCACCCAACATATCCAATTCCCACCCCTTAAGCATCCCAATCACCCCCGAACCACCACTCTCCACTCCATTTTATCCACGGTATATTGATAAATTATATATAGGGAAAAGGGTCAAATTTACCCTTCTACTTTGAAAAATTAGGTAAATATACCCTTCGTCTTACTTTGTAGTCAAATTTACCTTCGATGTCATACTTTGGGGCCAAATTTACCCCTTTACTTTAGAAATTGGCTAAATATACCCTTCGTCATACTTTGGGGTCAAATTTACCCTTGATGTCATACTTTGAAGTCAAATTTACCCTCGTTGTTAAAAACGTTTCATATGTACACTTTTTAAATAGAAAAGCTCAAATGAACGTTAAATACCCCATTTTTTAAAAATAAAATACACCTTAATCTAATTCGTCTGATCTGACTCGCGCCACAAAAAATACACAAATAATAAATATACCCCCTTCATTTCTGTTGGCCAATTTTTCAACGAGATTAAGCCACTAGATATTTATCAGGCATAGCTCATGAAAAATTGATTTGCATCAGTGCAAACACAAAGAAATATATTCCTTTCTCAGTTCATGGATCTGCATCAGTGCAGAGCTCATGAAAAATGAAACTTGACAAACTAATGCAATAGATTAGGCCTATTGGATATTCTCTGGATGACTGAGTTAAGAGGTCTCTTAATGTGCCAATCGGACATCTCTTCATTCATATATATTTATATGCAATTTAGATTTATACAATTTTTCTTATCATGTCATTTACTCAAATAATTTATTCACTGGTTCTAGAATTTTGATGCACATAGAATTGCATACCAAAATTTGAAATTTGAACGTAAGCGAACAAGAACAAAGTTTGTAATAGACGTTTTCTCTAGTTTCATGCTTCTCCATTATCCCATTTCGTTTTATGTTTTGTTCAGTTGTAAACTACCTACCAGTGTCGCACGTTGAAAGAAGTATTTTTGTTCGTTGAAAAAAATCGACCAACAGAACTAAGGGAGGGGTATATTTGTTTGTATATTTTTTATGGGTCAGATTGGTCGAGTTAGATTAGGATATGATTTATTTTAAAAAATTAAAGAATTTAACGTTGATTTGGGCTTTTCTGTTAAATGAAGGTTAAAAGTGAAAATTTTCTTAACCATGAGGGTAAATATGGCCCTAAAGTATGAAATCGAGGGTAAATTTGGCCTCAAAGTAGGACAAAGGGTATATTTAACCAGTTTTTCAAAGTAGAGGGGTAAATTTGGCCCCAAAGAATGACAGTGAGGGTAAATTTGACCCCAAAATATGACGAAGAGTATATTTAGCTAATTTTTTAAAGTAGATGGACAAATTTGACCCTTTACCCTTATATATAAATACTTTTGTGATAATATCTTTTTATTTATTTATCAAACACTATAAATTAAAAATAAATTTAAAAAACTCACTTATTTTTAACAAAACATTTTTCTTTGTACCAAAACACCCTAACGGGTCGTTTGATAGGATGTATAAAAATAATCTAAAATATTATGTATTAGTAATACTTGTATTTGTAATACTTACGTTAGCTATTCTTGCATTTTTCTTATGCGGTGTTTGATTTTTCTTAGCTATTGAAGTAGGGACGAGGAATAGGATATTTTTCACCAATTTATTATGTAATACTTCCTCCGTCTCATTTTATGAGTTATCATTTTTTTTTATCCGTCTAAAAAAAATGTCATCTTTCCTTATTTAGTAACTATTTAAAGACATAATTACACTTTTATCCTTATTGGTCCCACTTATAAGGGTCCACTTAGTACATTGTTTTAATAAAGGACAATTTGATAAAAAATATTAAGTCTTTACTTATTTTTTAAATTTTATGTCGGTTAAATAGCGATACATAAAATAAAATGGAGGGAGTAATATTTTATTGTTTCTAGTCTAGACAAATAAACATCGCATCATATTGATAGTGACCACTCTGGTTCATTATCAAAACATAAATTATTGATTTTGTGTCTTTCAGATTGACATACTTATAGGAAACAAAAATTAAGGAAGATAAGATACGTGTCAATTTGGGAAAAATGAATGAATTAATTAAAATAACTGATTATGCTTTATAATTACACTTGAGCAATATTTTTTCAATTAATTACTCCCTTCATTTAAAAAAGAATGACCTACTTTGATTTGACACAAAATTTAAGAAAATAAAGAAGACTTTTGAATCTTGTGGCCTTAAATTAAAGTTGTATCAAATGTATCAAAATACCTTTTAATCTTATGGTCCTAAACATGCCATGTGAAAAGCTGAAATTAAAGTATTGCCAAAAAAGAAAAGAGATCATTCCTTTTTAAACGGACTAAAAAGAAAAGTACGTCGTTCTTTTTTAAATGGGGGGAGTATAAGATATAGAGAAAATACTCAAAAAAATATCTGAACTTTGATCAGATTTGCAATTGAGCATACTGAACTTTGCGGGGTCCTATTACCCACCTAAACTTTTTTAAAGTAGATTTAATTGGGTAAGTTTCAAGAATAGACCCAAATTAGGGTGACTTTCAAATTTTAGCTCTAAATAAAAAAAAATTCCTTAAAATAGCCTTTACCTATGTTTATGAGATATTTTACAACTATAGCCTTTAAAATAACCACGTTATGTTTCATTTATGAGATATTTTACAACTATTGCCTTAAAGGCAAAACTTAGCTCAAGGACTTTCAAACTACAAATTATGCCCCACAGGCAAAAGTTAACACTACCACGTTATGTCTTTATTTATGAAATGTTCTACAACTCTTGCCTTAGGGGCAAAACTTAGCTCAAAGACTTTCAAACTACAAATTATGCCCCAAGGGCAAGAGTTGACTCCCCCACATTATGTTTTCATTCATAAGATGTTTTACAACTATTGTCTTAAAGGCAAGACTTAGCTCAAGGACTTTCAAACTACAAATTATGTCCCACGGGCAAGAGTTGACACTATCACGTTAATTAGTCTTCATTTATGGAAAGTTTGAGAGATAAATGAATATAGAAAGTTTAAAAATATATTTGAGGTATAGAGGAGCAAACTGGTACTTGTACTATACTTAAAAAATAAGAAAAGTTATTCTTTAAAGACATTTCTTATTGGGGCCAAATATCTAAAGTCACCCATATTTGGGTCTATGACATGTAATTTCCTGAATTAAATCCCCTCCCCCTCCCAAAACGCTATACCCAATTTTGGCGGCTAACGGTGTAATACACGCGTCAATCTCATTTTTACACGTGTTTTTTTTAAAATAATTTTTATTTACTTTTTTCTCCATTCTTATTCTTTTCATCAATTTTATTTTTTCACCAAAATCTTGATTTCTAATTCTTGAAATTTGACTTTTATTTATTTCATACTCAATCTTTTCCCAAATTTCAAATTCAAATCGAAAACTTTTTTCAATAATTTTATTCAAATCGAATGGAACACTTTTCCAAAGTTTCTTAATTATGCCCAAATGCCGGCGGTAATGGTGGCTGCCAACAACAATGGTGGAATTAATTCCCTCCTAATTTGATAAGATTTGATTTTATTTCCGATCAAACGAATAAGATGATTAGTTTTTCAATTTTACGATGAATTTTTCCTTTTTAATTTGAAATTGGGTCAAATTGATGGAAATGAATTGGGTGTGTTGAGGATGAAAGATAGAAGCACCAATAGAGCACCATTGAAGAGAAGAAAGAAAGAAAGAAGAGAGATGAGAAAGATTTTTTTTTCCGACCAAATGTAAAAGATGATTATTTTTTCAATTTTGCATGATTTTTTTTTCAAATTGAAATTGGGTCAAATTGATGGAAATGAATTGGGTGTATTGAAGATGAAAGAAAGAAACACCATTGGAGAACCATTGAAGAGAAGAAATAAAGAAGAGAGAAGAGAAAGAATGAAAAATAAATAAATAATATAAAAAATTTAAAAATGATAAAATTGAGGGGCTATTTAACAAAAAAAAAAGGTTTTTAACGTTTTTTAATACTTTCACACGCCCAATGCGCGTGAATTACACACATTTGTCCAAGTGGGCAGATATATGCTATTAAAATACGAAAAAAAAAAAGTCTAGGAGGGTAATAAGAACCCCCCCCCCCCAGCAAAGTTTAATATGCTCAACTGCAAATCCGATCAAAGTTCAGGTATTTTTCAAGTATTTTCCCTAATATATACTTTACTTAGAAGAAAAAAAGGCAGCAGGACGTCAACATACCTACTTTAATTGCTTCAGCTTCTTGCTTCGGATTTTACTATATCACCTCTAATTAATTATTATAAGTTATTTATGTATTAAAATTAATAATATTTAATAAAAAATAAAATAGACATTTATGACATGTTTATTTCGGCTACTTCAATCATAATTTGACTAAGTATCACCCCTAATTAATTATTATAAATCATATAAGTATAAAAAATAATAGTATTTAATAAAAGAGTAAAATAGATATAAAATAGTAAATTAACTTGATGTCTTATATGAGGTCCACTTAAATTTTTTGACAAGTATTTTTTGTAGTAATTTTGCTACTTCTAATTAGTTGTTGTGAGTCATTTAAGACATGTATATTTCGCTGCTTCAGTCATGATTTTACTATATCACCCCTAATAAATTAGTATGGTCATCTAAGCATTATGTCACTTAAATAAGAATAGAAGAAAAAGTATTATAAATTGTAATAATTTAAAACTTAAATTACTTAAAAAATATAATTGATTATCAATGTCACAAAAGTTTGGACAAGGAGAGTAACATATATTATTTGAAAATTACATAAAAAGTATTATAAATTACAATAGTTAACAACTTAAAATATTTTTTAAAAAATAATTTGTTATATATTTTTAAAAAGTACGTAAAAAATATTACAAATCACAATAATTAACAACTTAAAAATTTTAAAAGTTATAAAATATTTGATTGACTCTTACAATTATATCAATGCCACTTAAATTGGAATAGAAGAAAAGTATTATAAATCACAATAATTAAAAACTTAAATTACTTACAAATATATAATTGACTATCAACGTCACAAGAGTTTGGACACAGAGAGTAATATATATTATTTGAAAACTACATAAAACATATTTTTGGAGATTAAAACAAATATATACTAAGCCCGTGTTATCTGAAAAACAATAATATAGGCTCATAAAATTTTATTTTTCACACTCTTTACTAATTTATACATTTGTAGAATTTAATTTTGATTGTGAATTAATTTTTTAAAATAAAATTATATATTTGAATAATAAATCACAATAATTGATAACTTAAAATATTTCAAAGAAAGCAGGCAGTAGGGCATCAACATGCCTGCTTCATGTTCTTGCTCTGTGATTTTACTATATCACCCTTAATTAATTACTATAAGTTATTTATGTATTAAAAAATTAATAATATTTAATAAAAAATAAAATAGATATTTTATGACATGTTTGTTTCATCTGCTTCAATTGTAATTTTACGAAGTATCACCCCTAATAAAATATTATAAGTTATCTAAGTATTAAAAAGTTAATAATATTTAATAAGAGAAGGTAAAATAGATATAGAGTAATAAATTAACTCTTGATGTTTTAAATTAACTTGACATTTTATAAGAGGTTCACTTAAATTTTTTTGACATATATTTTCTGTAGTAATTTTGCTATATCACTTCTAATTAGTTGTTGTGAGTCATTTAAGGCATGTCTGCTTCGCTGCTTCAATCGTGATTTTACTATATCACCCCTAATCAATTATTATGGCCATCTAAGCATTAAGTCACTTAAATTGGAATACAAAAAAAGTAAATCACAATAATTTAAAACTTAAATTATTTTAAAAATGTAATTGGTTATCAATGCCACAAAATATTCGATAAGGAGAGTAACATATATTATTTGAAATTACATAAAACGTATTATAAATTACAATAGCTAACAGTTATAATGTTTTAAAAAAATTAATCTGTTATATATTTTTAAAAAATACGTAAAAAATACTAGAAATCTCAATAATTAACAATTTAAAAAATTTAAAATATATAAAATATTTGGTGACTCTAGAAATTATATCAATGTCACTTAAATTGGAATTAAAGAAAAGTATTATAAATCACAATAATTAAAAACTTAAGTTATTTTAAAAATATAATTGACTATCAATGTCACAAAAGTTTGGACAAAGAGAGTAATTTATATTATTGGAAACTACATAAGAAAAATATTATTTGAGATTTAAAAAAATATATATTGAGCCCGTGTTATCTGAAAAACAGTAATATATGCTCATCGAATTATATTTTTCACACTCTTTACTAATTCATACATTTGTAGAGTTTAATTTTGATCGTGAATTAAATTTTTGAAATAAAATTATATATTTGAATAATAAATTACACTGATTGATAACTTAAAATATTTCAAGAATATATGCAAAAATTACTATAAAAAATAAATTTATTTAAATTTCAAAATTCAAAAAATATCACATTAATTTATATGGTTATTGTTATAATATTTGTTTAAGATAGATGTTAGGTCTGTGCTTTGCACGATATTTTATAATTAATTAAAAATAGGATAACTTACATGGGGCTTGAGCTAAAAGTGACAAAAGAGTTTGAAAATGAGGTGTATCTGACACAAGTCTTAATAATTGAGTGGAGGTGACGATTATTTTATTATGGATTAAGAAAGTTGGATAAGTTTGAGAATAACCCACAAGTTTTTAAATTTACACTTTGATCCAAATGTTTACATAATATAACGGGAAACAGAGGGGAAAAGGCGCATTTTTCTCTCTTCTCATCCATTGTTGTTTTCTCTTTCTTAGCAATTTTTGTTGTTCATTATCGTTGCTGCTTTATTCATCATCTTCTACTTCATTATCATAATCTTCTTATCGACCATTGTTGTTGTTGTTGTTACCGCTACTGTTGCTATTTGACCAATTTCTTAGGTAAAATTTTATTTCGTACATCACTTTCCACTTTAGCATTACTTCATAGGAGACTTTGGTAAGTCAAAATATTATTTTTAGTTGAATTTGTCATCTGGGTAACTGCTATTATGTTATTTTTTCAATAATAGATAGCACGCAAACATGAATGCAACACAAGAGCCATCTATTTAAACAGATCAATCATCTGTTGCAACAGATGAGACATCTGTTGCAACAGATGAGACATCTGTTGCAACGAAGACTCATATATTGGATTTATGTTTATGGTTCTATAGTTCCATAACATGAATCGAACAGATGGGTCATCTGTTGCAACATATGACCTATCTATTGCAACAGATTAGTTATCTGGTGCAACATGATAAATATCTATTGCAATAGATTAGTAACCTTTTGCAACAGAACCTGAACTCGATTCTAACTGATGTGTCATCTATTGCAATAGGTTAAATATCTATTGCAACAGATTAGTAACCCGTTTCAATAGAAATTGAACTCGATTCCAAAAGATGCATCGTCTGTTGCAACAGGTAAGTCATTTGTTGCAACAGATTAATTATTCGTTGCAACATGTCACTCATCTGTTGGAATCAGCTTCAAAGGTATCTTAGTACTGTAATATCTATCCCAATAGGTGCTTCATCTGTTGCAACAGATGTATAGTCTGTTGAAACATATGATTCACCTATTACAACTGATTACTCGTCTGTTGAAATTAGCTTCAGGAGTGTAACATGAATCCCAACAGGTAAGTAATCTGCTGCGACTGATTACTTACCTATTGTAACTTATTTTTCACCTATTGTAACAGATTACATATCTATTGGGATTCATGTACGATACTATGAAATCACTATTAATTTTTTTTAACAAATGACTTTATTTAGGTACAACTAATGGAGGGATCAATAACAATAGGGGTGGATTGTCATGGTTAATGGATCGAGAAGAGCAAGCGATATGTATGGCATTGGAAGGAGGGTGAAATACTAGAGACAATAGATATGACAGTCCAAAGTCGCCATCATCTATATGCACAACTCCTTTGAAAATTAGAGGGTACGACCTTTCAAGATAACCGATTAGGATTGGTTGCGTGCTTATCTTAGTGATTCATCCAGGCCGGCGTTAAGGGTGTACGTGGTTGAAAAGATGAAAGAGAATGATAACCAGAATATAGAAGAAGAACAACAACAAGACATCTTTGATGATAAGTTAGATGATCTAGACAAGAATATTCCAGATAATGATCAAACACCTACGCCCGTTGATGCAACCAATACGGTGGGCAGTTCTTCTCGATTAACACAGTCTGGAAATCTTCAAGATGACGGGATCGACTTTTCAATGGAATGTCATTCAAGGACAATAAAGAACTATCTACCATTTTGTTTATTTCTTGCTTGAAAAAAGATTTCAGAATAAAGAAGGTGATTAATTCCAGCGGTGTCTTTTGCTACAAATGTGCTAATCTGAACTGCAAATGGTGGTTGAGAGTGGTGAAGTACGTAAGTTCTGACATATTCGTCATTCATAAACATAAGAAGTATCACACATGTAGTTTGGAGCACATCTCGAGCCAAAATCTTATGCCACGTCAAAGGTCCTTGGTGAATATTTCAAGAATAGTTTCCCCGATGGTAAACGCCCTTCTACAAGGGTTATGGCCAATCAACTCCTTACGAAATTTGGTGTCCTGGTTAGTTATTGGAAAATATACACTGCTATGGGAATTTCCAAGGACTTAGTTAGGGGGACACACGAGCATGGGCATGCAGTCTCGAATTTCTACCGTTACATGATTGAGTCCACAAATCCCAAAAGTAAGATGGCGTTGCATGTTGATGAAAATGGAAGGTTCAAGTACTTTTTTGTATCCTATGTTGCTTGGATTCAAGGTTTTTGACATTTTAGAAAAGGCATAGCCATCGATGGTACCTTCTTGAGGAGCAGGTATAATGGAGTTCTACTAGTGGCGGTGGCGCAGGATGCAGAGAATCATTTTAGTCCTGTCGCTTTTTGTGTAGCGGACAAGGAATATGATGCCTCTTATAAATCTTTTCTACGTTGAAGATACCAAATAGTTTTGTTTTGTTTCGGATAGGCATCCAAGTATTCCAAAGATGGGTTCAATTTTCTTTACTTCAGCTTACTTTGGTTGTTATATCAGGTATCTTGGTGAGAACATTTCGACCAACTATCATAATGAAAGGGTCGTGACTCCTTTTTATAGAGTAGCTAAAGCATATAGTATAGAAGAGTTTTTAGACCATTTTAATCAAATAGCAGATGTGCGTCCCAAGGCAGCAGAACATCTCGTACGTGTCAATTTTGAGAGATGGATCTGGGCATTCTGTCCAATAGGTACATTATTGAATTTAATGTCTTGTTTGAGTTACAAGTTTAGTATGATATCATACTAAGTGATTCTTTTGTATAGGTACAATATTATGACATTAAACATAGCTAAATCGGCGAATTCATTGTTTGACGATGAAAGAGAATTTCCCATCAAGGCTCTATTTGAAATAATAAACAAGAAGTATGGCTAATTTTTTAACCAAAAGTATATGCAGTTCGAGGGCGCACGAACCCCATTTGTTCTAGAAATCAAAAAAATAATATCAATGAACATCATTCTGGGGACATGGTTATTATCTCATCAAATAGCAGATTACAAGTTTAGTATCAGTGGTCATGGTGATTTTGCCACAGTCGATTTCAAACAAAATCTTATACGTGCAGAGTTTTTGACTTGGACAAAATACCCTGTCCACATGCTATGGCAACGCTTCGAGCTTAATACGGTACAAAATATAGACCTAAAATTTATGAGCACTCCTCTCCATATTATTCGGTGGAAAAATATACAATGACATAAAGTGGGCATATTACTTCGGTGCCTCCCGAAGAATCTTGGTTGTTCCTGCAGAGCTTTTGGGGAGATTAATACCTCCTCCATTATTGACCCAAGCACTATCAAACTGGGAAGAAAGCCATATAAGAGGAGGCATGAAGTCGGAGAATCATTTCCATCAAGAAGAAACAAGTGCTCTGTATGTAAGCACAACTGGCTACAAAAGAACTACATGTTTGGATCGTAATCCACCATGATCGTTGTAATTGGAAAAACTTGTGTTGTTGTTTGTTGTGGACTTTTATATTTTTAACTCATTGTTGTGAACGTAATGTTATCATTTATTATATATAAAATATCTTTTTAAATAACTTGTGTATCAATAAAAAAAGGCAAAACATGAACTAAATACAGCAGACCACAATTATTTTCAACAGATTACCCATTTGTGGCAACAGATGGACATTAGCTGGAAGAACACAACACAGTTCCATCAAACTAGAATGTTTTCCTCCAATAGATGACAAATTTGTCACAACAGATGGATAATTTGCTGATAGAAACCCAACTGATCTGTTCCAACAGATGGTCCATCTATTGAAAGACCTCAAAAGCCAAAATAACTATTGCTACTAGATTCAAAATTGCTTCTTACCTCCAACAGTCGACATGTTAATATGTTTAGAAGAAGGAATAGACAAAACTAAAATTAAATAAGAATTAAAAAGCCAAAGTCGACCAATAATAAATTTTCCATTAAACAAAAAAAAATATGTTAGGTATAGATCCGATATAGAATTAAAAAAAAATACATTCTAATTATTATTATTATCAACAACAACATTATTATTGTTCGCCGGCCAATCTTCAACCTACAGCAGCAAGGCCCTCCTACGCTTGCGAATCTCCATGATCATCCGGGCTCTCATGGTGAACAACTCCCAGCGGAGGTCGTGAACCTACGACTCAAGTTCTCAAACAATGTCTTGTAGAACTGCAACGTCCTAATTTGTATTAGCCATATCTAGAATACGCATGAATTGACAAAAATAAAGTAAACACAAAAGTAAAGAAAAGAGTCCGAATGTAATACAATGTATACTATGAATTGGTAAATTTACACAGAAAAAATTTTTACCTCAACGAGAAAGGAATATGCTCTTAGAAGATATATGGTTGAAGATGTAATCCGAAAAGACAAAATGTAAGAAATAAATAAAAGTGCAGAGACCTATTTATAGTGGATTAAATCTGAATGTGTTAGACAAAAAGGCACAACTATTCAGGTCCATTGTATTAATTACATTCAAACTACTGCCTTCTTGTTTTCTGTGAAAAAATGCGACTTTTTCTTTTACATCCAAACTTCTCACCTTTTTAAAATGGTTTGAGACTTAATAACAACCGCTATTATTGAGCTGTTGCAATAGATCGTTTAGGCAAAAAAGCACAACTATTCAGGTCCATTGTATTAATTATATTCAAACTGCTGGTTTTTTGTTTTCTGTGGAAAGACACGACTTTTTCTTTTACATTCAAACTTCTCACCTTTTCAAAATAGTTTGAGACTTAAGACTTAATAACAACCGTTATTATTGAGTTATTGCAATAGATTGTCCATCTATCCCAATAGAAAAACCACTGTCGCAACAAATTTACCATCAGTTGCAATAGATGGTCTGTATGTACAACAAATAATACATCTATTGCAACATATAGATTATCTGCTGTGACAAATGGACCATCTGTTAGAGGAGATGTTTTGATTTCTTCTAACAAGTGATTCACCAGTTGCAATAGATGGGAAATTAATCCAAATTGGTGACTATTTTATTATATAAACAGATTTAAAAACAAAAAAGGTGAAAAGTCACGACTTGTAGCACTTGTTTTTTCTTGACGGGCATGTAGTCCTCTGACATTGAAAATGGTTACCCTTTGAACCTTTGTATTCTTATACACTACTTAACGATGGAAAGCGAAGAATAAATATTGTCCGACATTGATGGGGTAGGAAGAATAAGGTGCGTGCAGATGAATGAATTCACTTTTATGTGTGGGAGTTATGTATTACTGATCAGGCTATCTTGACTGACACACATAAAGTACAATAATTTTGTGAATGTAGTTTAGACATTGATTCTTCAAACGAGATCCTGCATTTTACAGTTTAGTTTGATAGGTGCAAACTGATAAGGCCGAAGGGTTCCAAGACGGTGGGGTTGATACCCAGTTACAATTTAATGATGATTTTGCTTATGTTTATGTGTCAAGTTTAGGGAAGGGTTCAAGTTTTTAGCGGAAGTGTAAATATCGAATAGTGATTGGACCGATTTAAAGGGTTCAATGGACTTTTGAAAGGCCTCCGAAGCCTCGCACTTCAACAAATAAGAATGGAAAACCAATAGAAATTCCCCTAGTCCAAATGGATTGGTTTCTTGAGGAGACTATTATACAGAAGAATGTGCTTGGAAGAATACCTATGTGGGAAAGGGCAGGTGAAAAAGACTATATACTATCTCAGACCTTGTTTAAGAGGAAACACAGGGAAGCAAGCAAGGAATTCTATCCAATCTGGCCAATAAAATTAAGTTGAAAGACGAAAAAACTGAATGAGCTTCAAATGTGGAAGTGCATCCAAATATTAAAATCCGTCGGTCATTTTTTAAAAACAAAAATGGTAAAGAGGACTAGAGATGGACACTTTGCTAGAGACTGCACCTAGAGAGCGTGGCCTGAATGAAGACCCACAAAGATACAGGATGAGAAATCTAAGGAACTATCTTGGCGAGCACCAATGGTGGTAAGATTGTTGGTCAGGCTCTAAAACTGAACCAACAACTCCTAAAGTAAAAATAAGGGATAAAGCCAAGGCATCAATTTCTGAAGTCTAACTTGCATCCCATGTATCTTGTTTGTGGTTTGGATCAGGTCAATGGAAGTAGAAAATAAAAGATCTGAAGTTGGGAAAAAATCCCATGCCTTGTTGTTTCCACTGCCTTTCACCAGACCAGAGCCATAAACAGGAGGCATGGGATACAAGTTTAACTTGAGAAATTGCCACCTTTGCTTGATCCCTTATTTTTACTTCAGGAGTTGTTGGTTCAGGTTTAGTTCCTGACTGATAATTTTACCCCCATTGAAGCTCGCAAAGATGAAACCTTAGAGTTCTTGTCCTGTATTTTTTAGGTCTTCATTCAGGCCACACTAGCTAGTTACAGTCCCCTAAAAAAGCGCACAGCTCCAATGCACTTTACCATTTTTCTTTTTCAAGAATGAATGATGGATTTTCATTTTTGGATACACTTTCACCCTTGCATCTCATTCAATTTTTTTTATTTTTCATGTCAATTTCATCAGCCAGTTTTGCTACACTTTCTTTCCTGCCCTGTGTTTCTTCTTTAATAAGATCTGAGTTTATATATGGTCTTTTCCATCACCCTCTTCCCTCACAGGTATTATTCCAATCACCTTCTTCTTTATAATAGTCTCCTCGTGAAACCCATCCATATAAATTTAGACCAAGGAAATTTCTATTGGTTTTTTATTCTTGTTTGCAGCAGTGCGAGGCTTCGGAAGCCTTTCAAAAGTTTATTGAACCCTTTAAATTAGTCCAACACTATTGGATATTTACATTTCCATCAATAACTTGAAACCTTCCCCAAACTTGACATATAAACATTAGCAGAATCTTTAACAGGGTATCAACACCATCTACTTGGTCCCTCAGCCTTACCAGTTTGAACCTATCAAACTTAACTGTAAAATACAGGATCTTGTTTGAAGGATTACCGCCTAATAGGTAAAGAACTAATATTTAAAAAATTAGTGTATTGGATGTGTATTTTGACGATAGGTTGATCAATAATACATACCTCCCGCATATGAAGTGGTTCCATCTGCAAGCAGCTTATTCCTCCGAACCTATCTTTACTCTAGCCTTTAATGCTGGTTGGGCAAAAGTTGATCCAGTTTCAGTTCTTTTTATCTACAAACAAGAGAAAAATATTTGATGTCAAATAAGAGAAAAACAAAAAGAACATTACAAAAGGGTAACACAAAATTGAATGAATACAATACATTACAACAATCTGATTCAACAGATGACTAATCTGATACATCAGATGATCAATCTGATACAACAAATGATCAATCAGTTACAACATATAATTAATCTGATGCAATATGTCATCAATCAATTTCCATAGATGCATCGCCTGTTGCAACAGATGACGAATCTATTGTGATAGATAACCAATCTAATGCGATAGATGAGCAATATGACGTAATAAATTCCTCTTCTGTTTAATAGATGATTCATCTTTTACAACAGGCGATGCATCTGTGGCCATCGATGGATGAAATATTGCAATAGATGGATCATCTGTTGGAATTCATCAAACCAGCCTTGCTACTGGTTTGATTTTTTTCATCAATTGCTCCGTTTGTTCCAAACTATTTCACACCACCAACAACATCAACAATAATATCAACAACAAAAAAATAACACCATATGTTTCAAAACCATAAAAAACACTAACACCATATGTTCCAATACCCCTAACACCCCCAAAAATAGCACTACCAACAAAGTAACAAACAACATATGCAAATATCTAATTTAAATAACATACAAAGAAGATGACAAGAAGAAAAGAGAAATATTGAACCATACCTACAATGTCAAAAAAGGAACGGGATCAGAACATCTATTTCATTCGAGAAAAAATATTGATCGATTGAGATCCGAAAGGATCCTTATGCAAAAAAAGAGAGAAAAAAGGAGACAATTGTGATTACCCTAAAGAGGAGAAAAGAGAATTCTAAAATAAAAATATGAGCTAAGTTAATTTATGGCTAAAGGAGAGAGAATTCTAGAGATGGATTCATTAATATCTTTGAGGGGCACGGAGAGGATATAGTGACTTTGAAAAGGCAAGATAAGACTACTCAAGAAGGAAATCTTTGAGTTACCCAAGTAATATTTTTTACCACCTAAGTATTTTATCTTTTTTTATCTCTGACGAGAAATTGCTTTCAAATAAAAAAAACTTAAAACATGTAAGTCATACGTTACAACAGATGACAATTTCTATTTGAAAATTTCCAATGGCTCAGTCATCTGTTGCAATATATTCAATAATTTATTCATAAATTCCAATATATTACCTACCTGTTTCAATATATTCAATAATTTGTTTATTAAATTCCAATAGATTCCTCATCTGTTGCATCAGGTTGAACATTTGTTTTTACATAATTGCATGGTATAAACTAGGGTTTTCTAGATCTAGGTATTATTACATAGGGTCAACTACAACTTCAATTGAGTCTATTGCAATTGCATGGTGTTGGTATTGGTATTAGTGTTGTGTTCCTCCCAACCCGAGTCGTCGATCGATCACTCTGAGATGAAATGGTTCTCATTAATTTATTATTATAATCTAATACCTAAATTGATTTAGTTAGATCTAGGAACGAGTACATAGGGTCAACTACAACTTCAATTGAGTCTTTTGTAATTGTATGGTATTGGTGTTAGTGTTGCGTTCCTCTCAACCCGAGTCGTCGATCGATCACTCTGAGATGAAACGATTCTCATTAACTTAGTATTATAATATAATA
The DNA here is from genome assembly GCA_030864215.1 of Capsicum pubescens. NCBI lineage: Eukaryota > Viridiplantae > Streptophyta > Magnoliopsida > Solanales > Solanaceae > Capsicum > Capsicum pubescens. The sequence continues at coordinate 218,692,973 of CM061549.1, read as the reverse complement.
CTTAAATTAATTTATCTAGATCTAGGTATGAGTACATAGGGTCAACTACAACTTCAATTGAGTCTTTTGCAATTGTATGGTGTTGGTATTGATGTTATATTCTTCCCGACCTGAGTCATCGATCGATCACTCTGAGATGAAATAATTTTTATTAATTTACTATTATAAGATAATACCTAAATTGATTTAGATAGATCTAGGACGAGTACATAGGGTAAACTACAACTTCAATTGAGTCTTTTGTAATTGTATAGTGTTGGTGTTACGTTCCTCCCGACCTGAGTCGTTGAATGATCACTCTGAGATGAAATGATTCTCAATAACTTATTATTATAATCTAATGCCTAAGTTGATTTATCTAGATCTTGGGACGAGTACATAGGGTCAACTACAACTTTAATTGAGTCTTTTATAATTACATGGTATTGGTGTTGGTGTTTGTGTTGCGTTCCTCCCGTCTCGAGTCGTTGATCGATCACTCTGATATGAACCAATTCTCATTAAGTTATTAATTTAAGCTAATACCTAAATTTATTTATCAAGATCTAGGGACGAGTACATAGGGTCAACTACAACTTCAATTGAGTCTTTTACAATTGCATGATGTTGGTGTTGGTGTTGTGTCCCTCCTAACCCGAGTTGTCAATCGATTACTATGAGACAAAGTGATTCTCATTAACTTATTATTATAAGATAATACCTAAATTGATTTAGCTAGATCTAGAGATGGGTACATAGGGTCAACTACACCTTCAATTGCATGTGTTGGTGTTGCATTTCTCCCGACCCGAGTCGTCCATCGATCACTTTGAGATGAAATAGTTCTCATTAACTTATTATTATAAACTAATACCTAAATTTATTTATCTATATCTAGGGATGAGTAATAGGGTCAACTAAAAATTCAATTGAGTCTTTTTCAATTACATGGTATTGGTATTGCATTCCTCCTGACCTGAGTCATCGATCGATCACTCTGAGATGAAATGATTCAAATTAACTTATTATTATAATCTAATACCTAAATTTATTTAGCTAGATCTAGGAATGAGTACATAGGGTCAACTACAACTTTAATTGAGTTTTTTTGTAATTGCATGGTATTGGTGTTGCGTTCCTCCCGACTCGAGTCGTCGATTGATCACTCTGAGATGAAATGATTCTTATTAACTTATTATTATAATCTAATACCTAAATTGATTTACCTTAAAATAATTAAGATCAATTCAGACCAAATTAACATTTTCAAAACTTGTCATTCTTTTCCAAAATACAAATCAACCCATACAAATCATCTATTTGCAGGAAAAAGTTTCATCATTTCAAATCTTGAGTTCTCACTCTTTTCTTTCTCTTACAATAATACAGACAAAAACTACTCAACATATTGCTCAACCCTTCACAACAGATCAATTTTCTTTCCATTTCTGACCATATAGGTGTTATTTTTGACTTTATTCTTGCTTGTATCCATTATTTTTCTCTGTATTCATAGGTAACAGAGTTTGATAAGAGTTAAATATTTGTTCTTTTTTCTAAAAATTAGGGTTTTTTAGTTATTGATAAAAAATAAGACTTTTAGTTGTATTATCTTCGAAAATAGTTTAACAATTTTGAGTCATGATGGTAAAATTGTAGGAAGAACCCAATAAAACCTTAGTTTTTGTTGCAGTGTTCCGTTGACTATGGTGGTATTATTGGATGGTGTTTGTGGTGTTGTTGGATATTGGATGGCATTTGTGGTGTTGTTGGTGGCTATTGATAGTGGTATTAGTATTGGTGGTTTGGTGGTGGTGTTGCTAGAATTGTTGGTGGCATTAGTGGTATTGGTGGTCATTTGTGGTGTTGTTGGTATTATTGGTGGCATTGGTTGGTGGTGTTTGTGGTGGCTATTAGTGGTGTCGGTATTGGTGGTGTTTGTGGTAGTTGTTGGTGGTGTCACAATTCATGGTGTTTGTGGCATTGGTTGGTGGTGTTTGTGGTGGCTGTTGGTGTGTCTGTATTAGTAGTGTTTGTAGTGTATTTTTTAAAATTTATGCATACATCAATTGTAATGTAATTTTTATTTTTCTGTTATTTGTAGGTAAAAAATATCTCCCAAAAGAAAAGAAAGTAAATGTAGATCAACTTCTGACCACCCAACAAAAAATGCTACAGTACAGAGGGATTCAAAGGACCTTCCTGAACAATCTTAGTTGGGGAAAAGTAAAGCTGAGGAGAGATATGAAAACAACATTGAGAGAGGTGGACAAGGGTCTGTAGATAGTGATGAAGAAAATAAAAGTGAGAAAGAGGAGAAAGTAGAGAGTGAGAAAGAGAATGATCATCAACATGATGATAATGGATCACCAATGAGGCGTGAATTAATATCGACATCCCAGTATGATCCTGTCAAAACTATTAGTATTGACAGGTTTCAAGTTGCGATACCGATAGATGACCCTGCAGAACTAACTGGTGAACTTGTACTTAAATGTCAGTTAGGAAAACCTTTTAATTATTTTAGGAATATTATGAAGAACGAAAACATAGACGGACTTTTTAAGATGAGCTGTTTTGGATGCTTTCTTGAGCTGTCTGAGGACCACATTGCCCGTTTCTAAATGAGGATGGTACATGGTCTTCTCAAGTGCAGGATCAAGTAAGTGGAGGATGATAAATATTCGGGGGAGGGGGGAAAAAGATGGATGAGATCTGGATCAACTACTGTGGCATGCCGGTTTGTTTTGGCTTTCAGTAATTTTCCATAGTGACGGGCTTGAGATGCGATTATCTAAAAGAACCTATCACCAAGGGAACACCCTACAAAAGTTCCAAGTCAATAAGTACAACCAAACCACCACAATCAAATAGAAGGAAGACATTATCCCAGTGACCACCCAACAAAACCAACAAACGGAAGGAAAAAATAGATGGGTTATTAGACGTTGCTGGACGTGGCTATAAAGCATCGGATTTGATGAGAGATCTCAAGTATAAAACCATACCAAAGAATCACAGGTAGAAATTGTTCTTAGTTTGGTTTGCCAATTCTGTTATATTAGCAAGAGACGTCAACAAGGTCATAGACGATGATTTGTTGGCACGTGGATTTTGAGAAATTCAACAATTATCCCTGGGATTATGACAGCTTCTACTTGATTTTCAAATATTTACTAACAAAGTTATCCTAGTGATGATCACATTATATGGCTTTTCTTGGGTTTTCACGGTAAAATTAATCACTATTTTTACTCATCCATTAATTTATATTGAATATAGTTATTATGACTTTTTTTGCTTGCTTCCTGTTTATATTTTTTAGGCTTGGCCATTTGAAGCCATTCCTTCCCTCCAAAAGAAGGTAATAGATTACCCGAATAAGGCTTCTCATCCAAGGATATTTAGGTGGTTGGCTGCAAAGAACAACACAAGAATTAAGGAGGCTGATCTCTTTAACCCTCTGGATGATGCATTACATCTTCTTTCAAATAAAATAATTTGACTTAATGAAAGATATTGAACAAATGTTATAACTGGTGCAATAGATGTTATATATGATGCACCAGATAGGATATTTGTTGTGACAGATTACCCGTCTTGTGCCAACTGGTGCAACAAATAGGTAATCTATTATGACAGACGATTGATATTTTGCATCAGATTATCGATCTGTTGCTTTGGTTCTCTGAACCCGACTCTAACAGATTAACTATCTACTGTAAATTATGCAACAGATAGGTAATCTGATGTAACATATTGTTAATCTATTGCGACATACAAATCATCTATTGCATAACATGTAACCCAATAAATTACCTGTTTGGTGCCAACTGGTGTAATAGATTGGTAATTTATTATGACAGATAATTGATATTTTGCATCAGATTACCCATCTGTTGCTTTGTTCTCTGAACTCGACTCAAATGGATTAACCATCTACTACAAATTATGCAATAGATGGGTAATCTGTTGCAATATATTATTAATCTATTACGACATGTAGATCATCTATTGCATAAGTTGTCTGTGTTAATATGTAACCCAACTATGAAAATTATTATATTATATGATTTAAATGTATTTGTCTTTTTTTATAGCTTGTGTATCCATGGATCGTTCCTACTGAGCAGGAGTTGGGGATGACTTTTTTTATTACTCTAGGTCATGTTGATACTATAGTAGACCCAATGGTGGAGTTAATAAAGAAGGAATTGGCTGGAGAAACAGCCATAAGAAGTGTTGTTAGGCAAGGTCAGCCTAATACTGAGGCACTTCATAACCAACCTACTGCAGTAGATCCGGGTGCTTCTTCTGGTGGAGTTGTTAGTGTTGGTGGAAAACATGTTGATGATGCTACCACTCGTGATGATGAGCATGTTGATGCTGAAGAAAAAATAAATATGTTTGAAACACCTCTTTCACAGTTTGCTCTCACGCTTACACAGGTCCCTCTCACCCTTACACCATCCATCTTACCTCTCTTTACCCTCGTGTTCTCATTGCAAATTCGAAGAGTGCAAGGAAAACCAGGATAAAATCTTTGAAAAGGCAGAGGCTGTCACTAAAGCTGTCGAGGAATTCAAATCAAAGAAGGGTGTCATACCATCTAAGAAGGTGAGGGAGCCATACACTCCTACAACGGCGGTTAGGAGGAAGAAAAGAGAAATTAGTGACATACTCTCTAGTCGAAAATAAAAAAATATTAAAGTTCAGGGGCCATTAAATAAGGTCGACATATACACGAAACTTGGTGTCAAAGAGAAGAGGGATCTGCGACGGGCCAAGAACGCCAAGTGAGGCACACCAGATTACCACAGGCCTCCCTTTCCCCCCTAAGACTTCAAGATTATAAAAGATATGCGTATGTGATATGTGGATAAGGTAAGTTTACTTTTACTAACCTAGGCTTCTAATCCACTCCATAAAGAAGAATCTACGCAATAGATGTGAAATCTGTTACAACAGCTGGGTATTCTAGTGCAACTGGTACTGGTTCTGTTGTAAATTATTATCCATCTGTTGCACAATTGCATTAGATTGGTTAACTTGTGAATAGATTCATAGAAACCTATGCAACATATGGACCATCTGTTACATCTTTACAATTACTAATCTATTTAAAAATTAACTTCTTATACCACAGTATGCAGACAAAATTCTCTGCCTCATGAGGAAAAGGCAATTAGGGTGCCTTGAATCTTATGACGCTGCCAATAGGATAATGGACCTCGACTCCTGCAAGAAGCTCAAGGATAAGTACGATCAACTCAATGATCTAACGTCAGCCTGTGGTGCGGGTTTTGATTCGTTAGTTTCTACGTTCGATTGGAATGAAGCAATGATAAAATATATTAGAAGGGAGAGGACAAATCCACACGTCAAGAGATGGACCGAGGCAAAAAAAATTCTTGTAGTCATGAACGTGGATGTCATATATTATCAGACTGTTAAGATACTACTCAGGGAGGGAAATATCAAGGTTTATGACTACAACAAACCTATCATCGACAAGATTATTTTCTTTATCCACATGCAGCCACTGATGGACCAGTTCCCCATCTTGTTGAGAGCCGAGTAAACTGATGTATCGTTTTCCAGAGAAAATGTTGATGAAGATATCATAGGATTTTGAAGGTCGAAACAAGGGCATGAACCTTCCAAAAAAATAATACCAGTTTCGCGTGCGGCTCGCACGCGCTTGCACACATTGAATATTTGCTGACCGACACAGAAATGGTTGAGCCAACGACCTTTTTGTGCTACAATGCTGTGGAAAACTTCCAAGCGGTCTGGGCTTATGGGGTACTAACTGGACGCTTGAAGCCTATGTATAAAGAAGAGACTGTGAAATAATAATTTTTTATTTTAAGTCACACTTCACTTTACATTATATGTACATGTAGTGGCAATATTTTTTTCTGATGAAAGTTGAGTTTTTTATAATGTAATAGATTGTCAATCTGTTGTAAAATATATTCTATCTGTTCTGGCAGATAATTTATCTGTTGTAATAGGATGGTCATCTGTTGCATTATGCCGATGTTATTTCTATCTAATCTAAGTCTAATTTGTTGCAACAGTGGGAAGACCTGTTTGATAATTTCCAGCAGATGACCAAAATTTTGCAACATATGCCTAAATCTGTTTAAAATTTTACAACAATTACGCTTGAATATCCATGTGCTCGACAATACCAAACCAGTAGCAAATACATCACCATGAAAATTTTAGAAATTAGGCTTGAATATCCATATGCCCAACAACACCAAACCAGTAGCAATAACAACAACAATGTAGTATCTTCTTGCTCGATTCTGTTTCTCTTTAAAAGCCTTGACTTTCTTCAACAAACCCCAGATTCCATGATTTTCTTGTGAAGGGTATCATTCTTCATACCAATCAAAGTAATTGTATCTACTCAATTTCTATAAAAACAAGAACACTATTACAATATAATTAAAAGTCAATAATTAATCAACTAATTAAATAAAAAAAATTATCTTTGAAATCTTACAAGTAAAAATCCTACGACCTGGATTTTGTTGAGTCCAAGAAGTCTTCAATAGATCTTTATGACCGCACTTACAATATCAAAAATCTTTATCACAAAAAATAGTGAAAGATGAGCTCGACATTGTCAAACTCGGTTGGAAAAAAGAAAAAAATAATGAAGAAAGACCAAATGCAAATAATTTAAAGAATTTGGATAGATTAAAAAAATGATTAATAATAAGATTTGGGAATTTAGGGTTAAATTTTAGGAAGAAGGTGAATATATAAGTGTAATACCCCGTACTTTTTTCTAGCTTGAAATCGTCTCAAGAATGTTAGAAACTTACTTTGAAAGATGAATCCACTTTTGTACATGCGTTATTTTCAAGATTTTTATTTTTCGTCATGTGGGAAATTCAATAAGCTTTCCGTCGATATAAAATTTGCCTAAATCCAATAACCAGGTAAGAAGTTATGACTATTTAAAATTCCCATCGTAAAACAACGCCATATTGGTCAGTGGCGTGCCGCGCCACAAGCTAAAATGAAAATTATCCTTTTCTAGTGTCTCAGCGTTATTTCCTCCGCGTCGCACCAAAGTTCCAGGTCATAAAAAAAGGGGCAATGCGATGGCTCCGCGTCGCGCCATCCCTCAATTTCCCAATTGTCAAAATCCAGTGACACAACATGATAGCGCCGCGTTGCGACAAGGGTCCAATTCGAGAAATTTTCACTGAAATTAAATGATGCATCCAGGGTTAAGGTTAACTTTACACCCCTATTTAAGCCCTTTAACACGTGATTTAACCACTTTTCACCCAAAATATACTAGTTTCTCTCAAGTTTCTCCTAAGAACAAGCTAGGGTTTTCATAGAAGATCCAATTTCAAGAAAGTTTCACCATCAATCTTCACGAAATCATGAACTAAGGTATGCGTTGTGTTCATTCATGGATTTCTTCCATCCATGAAGCTCAATAACCTTGTTTTATCTATAAATCATGGTATTTATGTTGTGGGTTATTTATAATCATGTTGTTGACGTTGATTGATTTCAAAGTTGGAATCTTTGTGTGTTTATCATGATATTATGTTACCATGAAAGATAAAATCTATGAATTTAGTTGCTTATGATGTGTAATTTGATGAATTCACTTATGCCCTAAGTTGTCCATGCAAGATGGTTGATAAAATACTTGAAAAGTAGAAATCATGCTTTTTAGCTCAAGACATAAGTTGAATGTGACATCTTTGTCATCCTCCTATGTTCAAATGGTTTCCATGTTATCATTATGAAATATGTATGTTGTTGGAATGTCCATGATATTAGAATATGAGATTATTATATGATTATCAGAATTCTCGTCCATGTTAGATAGTATGATAACCCTGTACTTCGTGAAATCCACAACTTATTAAATTATGTATTGTTGATGTGGGTTTTGTACTTGATAAAGTCATGCTTTGTCAGTTCCCTTCTATCAAGTCTTAGGGGTACTTGTACCTAAAACATTAGCTGTGTGCCTAGAGCCATGTCATGTTTTCACGATAATCTCAGTCAAGATATGATCCTTAGACTTCAGACAGTCTTATGACTAAAGAAATCTCCATGATCTCATGAACTCAGTGAGTTGTCAGATATCAGTAGTATTCCGTCAGTCAATGGAGTTTAGTAACTCAGTCCATGTTCAGTTCAATAAATCATGTTCAGTGTCTATTTAGATGGGAGTAGAAATTAGCACCGAGCGAACCCAAGGATGGGAACTCACCTATTATATGAGGGCATGATTCTTAGAAGCAATCCTTGCGTTCCAAAACTATATAGCCAGCATAGGTTGAGACATCATAGCCTGCTATATGAGGCTAGATGAGGTGTCTTAGCCTGCTATATGAGGGTTCCCACCGTTCTCACTAGAGTTACCTGTTATATTAGGGCCACTCATATGTTGTCCTTACCAGTGGTGCGGAATTGACACCCTTCTAATCAGGGCATAGATTGGACCCCTATTTAGCTATAATGCATCATTTGGAGCATGTTGGTTAGATGAATACCTCCCACAGTCTCAGTATCAGTCTCAGTAAAAGAACTCAGATAGTTCTTCAGAATTCAGGACTGTCGGATACAGTCAATTCAGATACAGTACGAAACTCAGCTTGTTCCATTAGATTCAAGATTGTAAGATACAGTCACTCATGTTATCAGTTATCAAAATTCAGTCATTAGTCATGTTAGTCATCAGCATACTCTTGTTATCACGATTTTAGATATAGTTACTATGCATGGATGCATGTATTCTCGCGTTCATATTAGTCATTTAGCCAGTATTGTTCATGCATATGAACCCCATGTATTTAGCCTACCTCACATACATACCAGTACATTCAAAGAACTGACGTATTTGCGCTATGGTGTCTTATACCATCGGTTCAGAGACACGATCTCCAGAGCATCAGTAGATTACAAATATTAGTAGTCAGAGTTAGAAGTGAGTCCTCATCCTTCAAGGACATGATTATTTACCTATTATCTCATTAATTAGTTTATTAGTTGGGGACATGTCCCATCAACTCCTTACTCAAACAGTTCAGTCAGTTAAAGTCTTTCCAGACTATTATGTTCAGACAGTTATTTTAGTTGTTTTGGGTATTTCATACCCCGTTTAGATATTATGTTTTACTTCAGTTATGTGAACCTTATGGCCTTTCAGTTCATGTTTCCACATTATTCAGTATATTATGCAGTATACAGATACAGATATCTATCATGGGTTAACTTGTGGTCCTTCGGGTTCATGAGCACCGTGTAGCATTCTGGGTACCAGATTCGAGGCATTACAAACTTGGTATCAGGGCCTAAGGTTCAATAGAGTCCTAGGAAGTTTGAAAACCGCATCTAGTAGAGTATTGTACATGGGTGTGTTGTGCGCCACATTTATGTGCAGGAGGCTATAAGATGTTTTAGGAACAGTTTCCCCTCTTTCAGTATTCATATCATGCCAGTAAGCATAATTTCAATCTAATATCTTAGTCTAATTCGTTTCTCCTCTATATTTCAGAACATATCTCCGAAGAAAAGAACCCAGCCCGTTCAAGAAGATTCCTTGGACGAACATGTTTCTCAAGTAGAGTTCAGAGCCACATTCATTACTCTTGCTCAGTCAGTTGCTGCTCAGAATGAATGACTAACTGTCATTTTGGCCAACCCAGTGGAAAATTCAGCTGCATCCAGGATTTGGGACTTCACCTGAATGAATCCTCCATTCTTTCTTGGGTCTAAGACAGGCGAGGACCCTTAGGAATTCCTAGATCAGGTGCAGAAGGTTACAGATATAATAGGGTTACATCTAGTGAGAGTGATGAGCTAGCTGTATTTCAGTTGCAGGATGTTACTTACACTTAGTTCAAGCAGTGGAAGTCAGAGAGGGCAAATGATGCAGGGTCAGTTGAGTGGGAGGAGTTTGCTTCAGTGTTCCTTAATATATTCTTTCCCCTAGAGCTTAGAGAATCTAAGGTGCTAGAATTCATCAACCTCAGATAGGGCAATATGATAGTGAAAGAGTATTCTCTTATTTTTTCTTAATTAGCCAGATAAGCCCTTCATGTGGTTGCAGATAGCAGGGCAAGGATGAGTAAGTTTGTTTTAGGGGTGAATGATAGTGTGGTTAATGAGTGTAGATTCGCGATGCTGAATAGTGACATGACTTTAGCCAGAATCATGACTCATGCTTAGCATATAGAGGAGCAGGAGATTAAGATGATGGAGAAGTAGAATAAGAGAGTGAAGACAGGTAGTTTCAACTATGCTCAGCCTAAGTCAGAAGGAGGAAACCGTTCTCAGTTTCATCCTAAGTCATCAGTTCCAGCTCCTTCTTCAGCCAGTGCTCCAGTTTTTAAGTTCAAAGAGGTTAACAAAGATAGAGCGCCAGGCTTTAAGTCCCAGGGCAGTGTTAGCAGTGCCCGCACCTATCCTTTTTGTCAGACTTGTGGCAAGCACCATAAGGGTATTTGCATAGCTGAAAGTGGTATTTGTTTTGAATATGGAAAGCTAGGCCACAGAGTCAGAGACTATCCTCAGCCAGGTCCTCAGGGTCAACAGAATCGCCCCCCAGCTCAGTCCAGTCACCCAAATCAACAGAGTTCCACCTCAAGTGCTACTAGTGGACAACGCCCAAATTGTCTCTATGCTCTTCAGTCCTGACAAGATCAGGAAATTTCTCCTGATGTGGTTACCGGTATGTTACAGATCTTTTATGTACATATTTATGATTTGCTAGATCCAGGAGCTTCTTTTTTTGTCACTCCTTATATAGCAGTCGATTTTGGAGTCAGTCCCAAAATTTTAGCAGAGCCCTTTTCAGTCTCTACCCCAGTAGGTAAAACCATCATAGCCCGGCGGGTATACAGGAACTTCCCGATTATGATATCTCAGAAAGTTACCTCAGCAGACTTAGTTGAATTAGAGATGACTAATTTTGATGTCAGTCTCGACATGGATTATCTTCATTCCTTCTATGCCACAGTCGACTATAGAAATAGAATAGTCAAGTTTCAGTTTTTGAATGAACCCATCCTAGATTGGTAGTGTATCCGCTTTTAGATGTCAGCTTGTTTCCTACCTTCGGGCACGAAAAATGATATCTAAAGGATGTGTCTATCATCTTATTTGAGTTAAGGACACTAGTTTCAAAACTCCTAATCTTGAATCAGTCCTAGTAGTGAATGAATATTCAGATGTCTTTCCCGAAGATCTTCCAGGAATTTCTCCCGAAAGGGAAATAGACTTTGATATTGATCTTCTTCCAGATACTCATCCTATCTCTATTCTTTCATACAGAATGGCACCAGCAAAACTCAAAGAACTGAAAGAACAGATGAAGGATCTCTTATATAAGGGATTCATCAGACCCAGCATTTCCCCGTGGGGTGCTCTAGTATTATTCGTGCGCAAGAAATACGGTTCTCTCAAAATATGTATAGACTACTGTCAACTCAATAAGGTCACGGTCAGGAACAAGTATCCTCTTCCTAGAATCGATGACTTGTTTGACCAACTTCAGGGTGCCAGTTAATTCTCTTAGATAGACCTCAGATCCAGCTATCATCAGCTCAGAGTCAGAGAATGTGACATTCTGAAAATAACTTTCCGTACTCGGTATGGTAACTTTGAATTCCTAGTCATGTCATTTGGTCTTACCAATGCCCCAGCCTCTTTCATGGACTTAATGAATCATGTGTTCAAGCAGTACTTGGACATGTTCGTCATAGTTTTCATAGATGATATTCTGGTCTATTCTCGCAGTGAGCGCGAAGACCATCTCAGGACAGTACTTCAGAATTTCAGAGATCATAAGCTATTCGCCAAATTTAGTAAGTGTGAGTTTTGGCTAAGGTCAGTAGCATTCCTTGGTCACATCATTTTTGGTGATAACATTAAAGTAGATCCTCAAAAGATTGAAGCAGTAAGAAACTGGCCTCGCCCTGTCTCTCCATTAGATATTAGGAGTTTCTTGGGTTTGGCTATTTTTTACAGATGGTTTATTGAGGGATTTTCTTCTATTGCATCCCCTATGTCCAGATTGACTCAAAAGAAAGTCAAGTTTCAGTGGTCAGATCCTTGCAAGAAGAGTTTTCAGGAGTTGAAGACTCAACTCACCTCAACTCCAGTTCTAGCTCTTCCAGATGGTTTAGATGGGTTTGTAGTGTATTGTGATACATCTAGAGTAGTTTTGGGTTGTTTCCTCATGCAGTATGGTAAGGTCATAGCCTACGCCTCCAGACAACTTAAACCCCATGAGAAGAATTATCCTACTCATGATCTTGAGTTAGCCACCGTAGTTTTTTCCTTAAAGATTTGGAGGCATTATCTCTACGGAGTTCATGTATATGTCTTCACAGATCATAAGAGTCTTCAATATATCTTTTCTCAGAAAGATCTCAATCTTCGTCACAGAAAGTGGTTAGAGCTCTTGAAAGATTATGATATGAGTGTCCTCTATCATCCGGGCAAGGATAATGTATTGGCCGACGCTCTCAGTAGACTGTCTATGGGTAGTATTGCTCATGTGGATGACAGTAAGAAGAAGTTAGCTCAGGAAGTACATCAGCTCACCAGACTAGGCGTTTGCTTAGTCGATATAGAAGAGGGTGATATATGGGTTCAGAGTAATTCAGAATCACCTCTAGTTTTTGAGGTAAAAGAAAAGCAATATAGAGATCCCAACCTTGTCAAGTTAAAAGAGCCAATCCAGGATAAGAAAGTAAAGGTTTTCTCCCAAGGGGTAATGGTGTCCTTCGTTGTCAGGGTCGTCTCTGTGTTCCAGGTGTAGATGACTTAAGGCAGAAAATTTCTACAGAAGCGCATGGTGCACGCTACTCTATTCATCCAGGGTCCATAAAGATGTACTACAACTTGCGGGAAATCTATTGGTGGAGTGGGATGAAGGGAGAGGTTGCAGAGTTTGTGGCTAAGTGCTCTACATGTCAGCAGGTTAAGATTGAGCATCAGAAGCCTAGTGGGTCCATGTAGGAGTTCAGTATTCCTACTTGGAAGTGGGAAGTTGTGAACATGGACTTCGTGATAGGTTTGCCTCGAACTCGTTATCTGCATGATTCAGTTTGGGTCATTGTAGAAAGAATGACCAAATCAGCTCATTTCCTTCCAGTTCATACCTCTTATTTAGCCAAGGATTATGCAAAACTCTACATCAGGGAGTTGGTCAGATTGCACGGTGTTCCGCTATCTATTATCTTAGACAGAGGTACCTAGTTCACCTCTTATTTCTGGAAAGAGTTCCAAAAGGGTCTTGGTACCCAAGTTCATCTCAGTACAACCTTCCATCCTCAGTCAGATGGTCAAGCAAAAAGGACCATTCAGACTCTAGAAGATATGCTAAGGGTATGTACAATTGATTTCAAGGGTAGTTGGGATGACCACTTTCCTTTGATTGAGTTTGCATACAATAACCGCTATCATTCCAGTAATCACATGGCTCCATTCGAAGATTTCTATGGTAGAAGATGTAGATCTCTAATTGGTTGGTTTGAAGTTAGTGAGACCTCAGTCATAGGTCTTGACTTGGTATTCGACGCCTTATAAAAAGTCTAGTTGATTAGAGAAAGACTCTGGGCTGCTCATAGCCGACAGAAGTCTTATGCAGATGTTCGTAGAAAAGATCTCAAGTTTGAGATTAGTGACTATGTCTATCTTAAGATCTCTCCCATGAAGGTAGTGAAGCGGTTCGGTAAGAAAGGAAAACTCAGTCCCCTATATGTCGGTCCCTTTAAGATTCTCAGTCGATTTGGCAAGGTAACTTATGAGTTCAAATTGCCTTCAAATCTAGCCTCAGTTCATCCAGTCTTCCATGTCTCCTTTCTCAAGAAGTGTATAGGTAATCCAGCAGTTGTAGTTCCTATTCAGAGCATCGATGTTCAGAACAACAATCCTAGACTATCAGACTCGTAGATTAAGGAACAAAGAAGTTCCTCTAGTTAAAGTTCTTTGGCGAAATCAGTCCATCGAGGGAACTACTTGGGAAGCAGAAGCAGATATGCGTACCAATATCCTCACCTCTTCTCTGCCAACTTAGATCAAGCTCAAGGTAATATTTTTCCTTAAGCTTACTCAGTTTCATGTTCAGTGTTCATCACAGACTTGGTATCAAGTACCATTGCATATTCAATCATGCATTCATGTATCAGTTCAGTTATATAATTATGCATCAAATATGTATTCTCATTGGGAGAAACTTAGTTCCTCAGAACACCCAGTCATGCATTCATGAATCAGTTACACATGCATCAGATATGCATGTTCAGTATGATATGTTCAATTATCAGTCAGGTCAGTCATGAGATTATGTTCCAGTTATTCATGTTTAGTATGTACGTTAGTTATTTTCTTCCCTCACTCTCAGTCTCATTCGAGGATGAATGTTCTCAAGGGGGAGATATTGTAATACCCCATACTTTTTCCTAGATTGAAATCATCTCAAGAATGTTAGAAACTTACTTTGAAAGATGAATCCACTTTTGTACATGTGATATTTTCAAGATTTTCACTTTTCATCATGTGAAAAATTCAATAAGCTTTCCATCGATATAAAATTTACCTAAATCCGATAACCAGGTAAGAAGTTATGACTATTTCAAGTTCCCGTCGTAAAACAATGCCATATTGGTCAGTGGCGCGCCGCGCCACAAGCTAAAATGGTACTTGTCCTTTTTCAGTGACTCAACGCGATTTTCTCCACATCGCACCAAAGTTCCAGGTTGCAAAAGAAGGGGAAATATGATGGCTCCACGTCGCGCCATCCCTCAATTTCTCAATTGTAAAAATCCAGTGACATGGCGTGATAGCGCCGCTTCGCGCCAAAGATCCAATTCGGGAAATTTTTACTGAAATTAAATAACACAACCAGGGTTAAAAGGGTCAACTTTCCACCCCTATTTATGCCTTTTAGCACGTGATTCAGCCATTTTTCACCCAAAATATACTAGTTTCTCTCAAGTTTCTCTTAAGAACAAGCTAGGGTTTTCATAGAAGATCCAATTTCAAGAAATTTTCACCGTCAATCTTCAGGAAATCATGAACTAAGGTATGCGTTGTGTTCATTCATGGATTCCTTCCATCCATGAAGCTCAAGAACCTTGTTTTATCTATAAATCATGGTATTTATGTTGTGGGTTATTTGTAATTATGTTGTTGACGTTGATTGATTTCAAAGTTGGAATCTTTGAATGTTTATCATGATATTATGTTACCATGCAAGATAAAATCCATGAATTTAGTTGCTTATGATGTGTAATTTGATGAATTCACTTATGCCCTAAGTTTTGCATGGAAGGTGGTTGATAAAGTGCTTGAAAAAGTACAAATCATGCTTTATAGCTCAAGACATAAGCTGAATGTGACATATTTGTCATCCTTCTATGTTTAAATGGTTTCCATGCTATCATTATGAAATGTGTATGTTGTCAGAATGGGCATGATATTAGAATACGAGATTATGATATTATTATTAACATTCTCTTCCTTGTTAGATAGTATGATAACCCTGTACATCGTGAAATCCACAACTTATTAAATTATGTATTGTTGATGTGGGTCTTGTACTTGATAAAGTCATGCTCGTCAGTTCCCTTCTATCGAGTCTTAGGGTTACTCGTACCTGAAACATTAGTTGTATTCCTAGATCCATGTCATATTTTCACGATACTCTCAGTCAAGCTATGATCCTTAGACTTCAGACAGTCTTATGACTAAGGAAATCTCCATGATCTCATGAACTCAGTCAGTTATCAGATATCAGTAGTATTCCGTCAGAGAATGGAATTCAGTAACTCAGTCCATGTTTAGTTCAGTAAATCATGTTCAGTGTCTATTTAGATGGGAGTAGAAATTAGCACCGAGCGAACCCAAGGATGGGAACTCACCTGTTACATGAGGGCGTGATTCTTAGAAGCAATCCTTGCATTCTAGAACTATGTATCTAGCATAGGTTTAGACATCATAGCCTGCTATATGAGGATAGATGATGTGGATTAGCCTGCTATATGAGGGTTCCCACCCTTCTCACTAAAGTTACCTGTTATATTAGGGTCACTCATATGTTGTCCTTACCAGTGGCGCGGTATTGACACCCTTCCAATCAGGGCATAGATTGGATCCTAATTCAGATATAATGCATCATTTAGGGCATGTCGGTTATATGACTACCTCCCACAGTCTCAGTATCAGTATCAGTAAAAGAACTCAGATAGTTCTTCAGAATTCAGGACTGTTAGATATAGTCAACTCAAATATAGTATGAAACTCAGCCAGTTTCATCAGATTCCAGACTGTCAGATACAGTCACTCATATTATCAGTTATCAAAATTCAGTCATTAGTCATGTTAGTCATCAGCATACTCATGTTATCATAATTTCAGATATAGTTACTATGCATGCATGCATGTATTCTCATGTTCATATTAGTTAGTTAGCCAGTATTGTTCATGCATATAAACCCCATGCATTCAGCCTAACTCACATGAATACCAGTACATTCAAAGTACTGACGCATTTGTGCTATGGTGTCTTATACCATAGGTTCAGAGACACGAGTTCCAGAGCATTAGTAGATTCCAGATATCAGCAGTCAGAGTTAGCAGTAAGTCCTCATCCTTCGAGGACATAGTTATTTCCCTATTATCTCATTAATTAGTTTATTAGTTGGAGTTAGTTGGGGACATATCCCATCAACTTCTTACTCAGACAGTTCAGTCAGTTAGAGGCTTTCAAGACTATTATGTTCAGACAGTTATTTTAGTTATTTTGGGTATTTCATACCCCGTTTAGATGTTATGTTTTACTTCAGTTATGTGAACCTTATGGCCTTTAAGTTCATGTTTCTGCATTATTCAGTATATTATGCAGTATACAGGTACAAATATCAGTCATGGGTTAGCTTGTGGTCCTTTGGGGTCATGAGCACCGTGTAGCATTCCGGGTACCATATTTGGGGCGTTACAATAATACAATAGGGGAAATGACCATTGGGGGACAAATCAGATGCCAAGTTTTCAAAAAGGGGGTTTCAACGAGCCTTGGATGCGTGAATTACAAGCGAGCTACCAACAGGACAAAAAGTGACAAACTGACACATTTAATGCCCCTATTTTAGGTGTTTAAAATGAATGTTTTCTACTTGAGGTACCAAAGTGAAAGATCGCTGCAACTTTAGGTGCCTGTCGATGGGTTCTGCATTTTTTATTTCAAGTCACTTCACATTACATTACATGTAGTGTCAATTTCTTTTATCTGATGAAAGTTGAATTTTTTATAATGTAACAGATTGTCCATCTGTTGTAAAATATATTCTATCTGTTCTGACAAATGTTTATCTGTTGCAATAAGTTGGTCAACTGTTGCATTATGCTGATGTTTTTATCCTGGTCTAATCTGTTGCAATATTTGGAAGACCTGTTTGATAATTGCCAACAAATGACCTACATGTTGTAACATATGCCTAAATCTGTTTGATATTTTCCAACAAATATTTTGTCTGTTTTAACAGATAAGGTATCTGTTGTAATATTTGAATCTAGTATTCTATTTCAATTAATAATTTCAAATTTAAGGATAAATAAAATTCATAGACAACATAAAATAAATCGAATCCTAAAGAAATTACAATTTAAAATGAAATGTAAAAAAATTGTTATGGGTGCAGATCTCAACAAATAAATCAACAATTTAAGTTTTGATGACAATAATTTCTAAGAAAGGGTGAGTTTATTACTTTGACAGACTCAATCTATAAAGATCTACTCAATATGGATAAGTGAATGTTCATCCGGTGCTATGGAATTCGGCTTTGGTCGTCGTGGATTTTTAATGTCTCTTGCGTACAATTTCTGCACTTTTGCTTCTCCGTATTTCCATAAAAAGAGTAGCATATTGTCAATGCTTTTCGGTAGTATCTTCTACTGTGACATCCACCCAGAAATCCAGAATTGGTCAATTCTAATCACAAAGATTAAGAAAATAAAAATGGATAACTCCTTTGTTTTAGCAAATCAAACAGGTCTTCCTCCTATTTTTAAATTATCACAAATAGATTATATTTCTATTACAATAGATAGATCAACTGTTGGGATAAATTATAACATGAGGAAGTCCTATATGATAATTTCCAATGGATGAACTATCTGTTGCAACATATGACTCATATGTTTGGAAAAACAAAAATAGTAGGAAGTCTTGATTTAAATTATCCCAACAGATGATCCATCTGTTGCATTAGATAGTCATCTATTGGTACAAATAAAAATGGTATGTAGAGATGTTTGATTTGCTAAAATAGACGATACATATGTTGCAATAGATACTATATCTGATGCAACAGGTTAGTCAAATATTGCAACAAATGTTATATCTATTTGATAATTTTCAACAGATGTGTCATCGGTTGAAACAGATGTGTTTGTCTGTTAGTTGGAACAGACGTATATATTCACCTACTTCAGCTCGTGTTGATCTCCTATGGACCCTGTACATTGCTCAATAGTGCAACACATGGACAGAGGAGTTGCAAATTCACTTTTTTGGATGCTTGAAAATGCCTTGGAAATTACTTTTCTTCTCCTCTTAGCCTTAATATCTAATGGAGTGGATGAATATGAAATCCTCTTTGATGGAATTACACCCCTCTTAGATGTCAATTCCTTTACAGAAATAGTTAATGAATTAATAGCATTAATCACTATATCATATTTTATCTTGCAGTCTTCAAATTTGCATGCAGAACATTCGTGAGGAGAGGAAAAATCTGTATAACCAGTACGATCACACTCATAATGGTTTATTTTAAAAACTGTAATAGGAGCATCATTAGCCCCAACAGAAGCACCACTATCACCGCCAACAACTTCATCACCACTAAGACTATCACCAACAACAAGCCCACTCTCTAAAATTAGTTTTCTTGTGATAGTTGTTGCTCTAAAAAATTCCATTTTTATTCTGTCAATGACCTTAGGGTTTGATAAAGTTTGCACAGACCGTAAAGTAAGAAAATATAGCATCTTCAAATCTCGATTGGTCGGAACAAGAGACAAATGCACAATCTAACATAAATCATTACATACATTAGAATGATGATTAGATCATTCAAAAAATCATTAATTAAAACAAAAACTAAATTATAATTATACTTACTTCATTCTTCGGGGGGTTGAAGAGATCAATAAATTTTACATTTTTATCAGTTTTAGCCGACAACTATCTCAAGATTCTTGAACAGAAAACTTCTTCCTAATATTTCACTTGTTGTCTCAAATAAGGAATGGCTTCAAATGACCAAGCCTATAAAATAACGCCACTAAATCAAAACCATTATTGAATTAAAAAAAATTATATCGTAATAAAAGAAAAAAAAATTACCATGAAAGCCCATGGAAAGCCAAATAAGTTGACTGTCTTTGGTGTTAATGGAGTCAACAAATATTTAACAGTCATTTTGAATCTTTCACAACCCCAAGGATAGCTATTAAATGCCTCAAGATCCTCGGAGAGCTTTATTAAACCAACACTTATGTTGTTGTTAACGTCTCTTGCCCAAAGAACATTATGTACAAACCAAATGAAGCACAATGATAGTTTGTGCTTCTTTAAGAGTTTTTTTACCTTTCAACGCTTAAGAAGATCATATACCATTTTTATTTGGAAACGAGCACTGTTGTCCTCCAGCAAATCAAGATATTTTCCAAAGCAGTTGTCCCTGAAATAAGCATTTAATTTTTGTTCTTGAAGTATTTTTTTGAAGGCGTCGAAATTTTTTTCCCATGGCCGACTTAACTACGAAATCACCCATTAAATCTGTGGCACCATCGCACTGCATTCTTACAGGATAATGATCATTGCTGAAGGTTTTGACCACCTCTTTGGTGGAAGGGCTATTAGCATTTGAATATTCTCTTTTGAAATATTCCTCCTTTCCCATGTTCATCATGTTTTGCTCCTGATTGAGATAACGCTTGCAAAGAAATATCATAGAGTGGTGGATGTAGCCTAGCTACTTCACTTGTTTCTTACTTGTACTTGATTCAATTTCTTTTCTTTTGGAAGCCATATTATCTAAAATTTTCAAGAGCATAAAATAGATTATAATTGATTAATGCATCATTAAAAAGGATAACATTAAATTAAACATGTACAACAGTAAAATAACAGTTCAGACAGATCACTGATCTGTTGCAACAGGTAGGATATCTGTTATAGCATATAACCAACCTGTTGTAGCGGATGAGTAATCCGTTGGAAACAATAAAAATAGATCACTGATCTGTTGCACCAAGTAGGATATCTATTGCAGAATATAACCAACCTATTGTAGCAGATGAGTAATTCGTTGAAAACAGTAAAACCAGATCACTGATTTATTGCACCAGGTAGGATATCTGTTGCAACATATAACCAACCTATTACAATGAATGAGTAATTCATTAGAAATAATAAAGTCAAATCACTGATCTGTTACTCCTGGTAGGATATCAGTTTCAGCATATAACCAACTTGTTGCAGCGGATAAGTAATTCATTAGAAATAATAAAAATAGATCACTGATTTGTTGCACCGGGTAGGATATCTATTGCAGCATATAACCAACCTGTTGCAGCGGATGAGTAATCTGTTAGAAACAATAAAAATAGATCACTCATCTGTTTCACCAGGTAGGTTATCTGTTGCAGCCTATACATAACCTATTGCAGCAGATGAGTAATCCGTTAGAAACAATAAAAATAAGCCGCATATCTGTTGAAATAGATCACTCATCTGTTGTCAAATGAGTTATCTATTGGATCAATATTATTTAGATTTCTTTCAAATAGAGGAGTCATTTATCGCAACAGATGAATGATCTGTTATATTCATCTGTTACATTAGATGTTTAATCTATTGCATCATATATTTCATCTATTAGAATAGATGATTTATCTGTTGGATCAAATGGTTAATCTGTTGCATCAGATGGTTAATTTGTTGCATCAGATAGTTTATTTGTTGCATCAGATGATTTAGCTATTGCATCAAATGATTTATCTGTGAATCAGATGATTTATATGTTGTAAAAAATAGTTAATTTGCAGTATCAGATGGTTAATCTGTTATATTAGATGATTTATCTGTTCCACCAGATGATTTATCTATTGTATCAGATGCTTAATCTATTGCATCAGATGGTTAATCTGTTGCATCAGATGGTTCATTTGTTGCAAAACTATTTTTACCAAGAAAAACAACAAATCAATCCAGTAACACCAACACAACACACACATACACGAAGAACATCAATGGTAACCAAAAATCACCAACAAATTGAATCAACAGTTCGACAACAAGAACTATAATAACAACAAAAAATTGTATTTCATACCAGAAAGAATAGAGAAGAAATGCCAGAAATTAGAGTTTTATTCAGTTCAAATTTCAAATTTAAGCAAGAAATATTGAAATTGCTAACCAATACTATAAAGAAGTTGGATCTAGTTCCTCTGTTTCTTCATAACTATAAAGACATCATTTTTACATGTGAAAGAAGAAATGGGACGACGAAGAACTCGAAGTTGTTGTCACTAGAGAAGTTGGCTCAAGTTCCTTTATTTCTTCACATCGACTGACGGTTGAAAGTCGAAAAGAAACTCGCCCAGCTATTTATTGCCGGAGCTTAAAGTTACCGGGGATTGAAGGGAGAATTTTCCAGAACTATTGGTTGGGCGAAAGTTGAGAGAGAAAGAGGAGAGAGACAATTGATTTAGAGGAGAGGGGTGTGGGTTGATTTGTATTTTTGAAAAGATTAGAAAGTTTTAAAAATATTAATCAAGTCCACAATTAACTTAATCAAGTTTCCTAATTATGTTTGACCCTTTAAGTTGGTCAATGTCCCCAATCCTTCATTCAAGACTTAAAAGACACCTTTTCTTCAATTTTCTCAACTTACATAATTTTTGAATTTTTAATGGGTTTTAACACTTTTTCTCATAATTTTGTTTTATTATATAATATTCTAAATTTTTATATTTGTGATACATATCTTTAGTCTTGATACATATGCATTGTGATACATTTGTAATTGAGTGGTTAGTCAAATAAAAAAGTAACTATTTTTCAATTATTGCAGGGAGTAAAATTAGGCGTAAATCATGTTATAAATATAGCTTGTTTCAGATGTATCATAATGATACATTTGATAAAATTACTCAATACCCATTAAAAATTCAATCTCACTCAAAAATAAATAGTTTACTTATGTCAAACATATGTTAAATGTATCAAACATTTATAGATAAATAAAAAATATAAATCAACATCCCAAAGTATCTGTCATATGTATCACTAGTATTCCGAGGACAAATGTATCATATTGGTAATGTATATATTTTTTATAACTGATTAGCAATATCAATACATATTTTCAATATTATTATATCAGTCTTACTGTCGTTTCTCACGGGATAAAATGTATCAATGGTGCACGTATAAAATGTATCATAAAATTAAATAAAATACCATATGTATCAATTGAAAAATATCCAAATTGAATGGGGGTGGTGAAATCATTGAATGACCAAAAAACATATGCTTCATCCTTAAAATTATGAAAGGGGTACACAAGTTCTTGATATGTATCTATATATATTAAATACATTTATTTGATACATATGATTGATACATATGAATATGTCTTGATACTTATGATCGATACATATAATCCACCACCACCACCCCCTCCTTCGTTTGTCCGCACCATCACCGTCACCTTGGCTATCCCACCCAAAATTCAAAATTGATAAAAAAAAAATTTAAAAAAAAGACAATAAAATTGGTGAAGAAGTTGTAGTAATAGAGATGAAAGTTGTCTCAATTGATGATAATTTGGGAGAGATTTTAGGGGATGAAATTTTTAAAAAAGAAATGAATTGCGTGCATTAATTGTGGAGTAGAAGTAGGATGAGGGTTTTGTTCATATGTATCAAGAGTAAAATATTAACTCTGAAATTTTAAGTAAGTGTTTAAAAGATAAGGAATTTTGGGTAATAAGGTATGTTTGGTTTATGATTTTGTGTAATTTTTCCTAAAAAATACCATCAAAGCGTAACTATACATGCATTCTTAGATTATAGGCACAATTTATTTTACATTCGTGTGTATGTTATTTATTATGAAATAACTACATGGATTAGCAAAAATAATCTTTTAATTATTTTATTTAGTCTAAATTTTAATTAATTATAATTTATAGTCTCTCTTGTCAATTAAATATCACTAGTTTAACTGCACGTGCCTCACACGTGTAATATTTGATTATTTAAAATTAGACGATTTGTTTATTGCGAAAATTTTTAATGAAGTGCAAAAAGTTCAAATCACTTCTCAAAGATCCTTCATACTTTAATATAATAATGTAAACATAACATATATTTTATTGTAAGCACATATATATTTTACCACCAGAAGTGACAAGTGTTAATGGATCATCACTTTTGTGTTTGTCATGTTGTACCTCTTTTTCTTGCTGCTAGAGGCTAAGGGAGCCACATTGATTTGAACCATAATTGTAGTACAGTTATTTTTCTTACTTTTTCTATATTTAAAATCTTTTCTTATTTTTAAAGTTAAATATTTTAAAAAAATCTTTGATTACTTACTTAAAACTTTTTAAAATTTGGTACTTCTTTTATTTTTCTTAATCTAACGAGTTCATATTTATTTCTAGATTTTTTAAATCTTCTTAAAATCAACTTTAGTTGATTTAGAATTTTTAAACTAATGAAAAAGATATTAATTGTCATTAATTCTGATGACTTCTAATAAAGAAAGATTTTATTATAAATATTTAATTAATTTTCAACTCTTGAATATTAAAAAAATAATGAAGAGACCATTTTGTGTAAAGCAGAGATTTTTAATGAAAGACAAAAACTTCAAACAATATTATTAAGACCCTTTCACACTTTTAATATATTATAGATATAGATATAAATATAGATAGATTCATGGGGCTTTGGGTTGAAGGTAACAAAAGAGTTTTAAAATGAGGTGTAGGTGACACAAGTCTTAATTATTAGGTGGAGGTGACAATTACTTTATTATGGATTAAGAAAGTTGGGGAAGTTTGAAAATAACCCACAAATTTTTAACTTTATATTTTGATCCAAATGTTAGCCTATATAATGGAAAACGGAGGGAAAAAAGCATCTTTCTCTCTCTTCTCACCCATTGTTGTTTTCTCTCTTTTAGCAATTTTTGTTGTTCATTGTTACTGCTGCTTCATTCATCATCTTCTGCTTTATTATCATCATCTTCTACTTCATTGTCATTTTCATCTTCTTCTTGTTGACCATTTGTTGTTTGTTGTTGCTACCGCTACTGTTGCTATTTGACCAATTTCTTAAATCAAATTTTGTTTCGAACATCACTTTCCACTTTGGCATTACTTCATACGAGACCTTGGTAAGTCAAATTATTATTTTTAGTTGAATTTTTCATCTGGGTAACTGTTATTATGTTGTTGTTTTCCAACAATGGATAGAACCCAATCATGAATCCAACATAAGATACATTTGTTTAAACAGATAAATCATCTATTGCGATAGATGAGACACCTGTTTCAATGGAAGACTGATATGTTGGATTCATGTTTAAACAGATGGGTCATCTGTTGCAACATTTGACATATTTGTTGCAACAGATTAGTTATCGTGCGACATGATAAATATCTATTTTAACAGATTAGTAACCTGTTGCAACAAAATCTGAACATGATTTCAACAGAAGTGTTGTCTGTTGCAACAAGGTAAATATCTATTACAACAGATTACTAACCTATTGCAACAGGTAAGTCATCTATCGCAACAGGTTAATTATCTGTTGCAATATGTCACTCATCTATTGGAATCAACTTCAAAGGTGATTTAGTACTGTAACATCAATCCCAACAGGCGCTTCATCTGTTGCAATAGATATTCAGGAGTATAACATGAATCCCAACAGGTAAGTAATCTATTGTGACTGAACACTTACCTGTTGCAACAGATAACAGATCTTTTTTACGATACTATGAAATCACTATCAACTTTTTTTAACAAATGACTTTATTTAGGTACCACTAATGGAGAGATCAATAACAATAGGGGTCTATTGTCATAGTCAATGGGTCGAGAAGAGCAATCGATATGTATGGCGTTGGAAGGAGGGTGAAATGCTAGAGACGATAGCTATGACAGTCCAAAGTGATATTAAGTATGATGATTTTATGAACTTAATCATCAGCTTTTGTGGACTGAATTGTCAACCGAAAGAACTCACCATCATCTACATGCACAGCTCTTTTGAAAATCAGAGGGTACTGCTTTTCAAGATAACCGATCAAGTTCGGTTGCATGCTTATCTAAGAGATTCAACCAGGCCGGTGTTAAGGGTGTACATGGTTGAAAAGACGAAAGAGAATGATAACCAGAACATAGAAGAAGAAAAAAAAAGACTTCTTTGATAATAGGTTGGATGATCTAGACAAGAATATTCTAGATGATGATCACACACCTATGCCCGTTGATGCGACCAATACGATGTGCAGTTCTTCTCAATTGACACAGTCTGGAAATCTTCAAGACAACGGGACCAGCTTTTTTATTAGAATGTCATTCAAGGACAATAATGAACTATCTAACACTTTGTTTATTTCTTGCTTGAAAAATTTTCCAGAATAAAGAAGGTGATTAATTCGAGCAGTGTCTTTTGCTTTAAATATGCTAATTCGAACTGCAAGTGGTGGTTGAGAGTGGTAAAGTATGCAAGTTCTAACAGATTCTTCATTCATAAACATGAAAAGCATCACACATGTGGTTCGGAGCATATCTCGGGCCAAAATCCTCACGCCACGGCAAAGGTCCTCGGTGAATATTTCAGGAGTAGTTTTTCCGATGGAAATCCCTTCAACAAGGCTTATGGCCAATCAACTCCTTATGGATTTGGGTGTCTTGGTCAGTTATTGGGAGGTATATATGGCCATGGGGATTGCCAAGGACCTGGTTAGGGGGATACTTGAGCATAGGTTTGAAGTCCTGGATGCTTACCGTTACATGATTGAGTCCACAAATCCCGAAAGTAAGATGGCATTGCATCTGGATGAAAACGGAAGGTTCAAGTACTTTTTTGTATCCTATGGTGCTTGGATTTAAGGTTTTCGACATTTGAGAAAAGGCATAGCCGTCGACGGTATCTTCTTGAGGAGTAGGTATAATGGAGTTCTACTAGCGGCGGTGGTGTAGGATGCGGAGAATCACATCTTTCATGTCGCTTTTTATGTAGCAGACAAGGAATATGATGCCTCTTATGGAATTTTTTTAACAACTGCGACATTGCATCGAAGATACCAAAGATTTGTGTTTTGTATCGGATAGGCATCCAAGTATTCCAAAGATGGATTTACTTGTCTTCACTTCAGCTTACTTTGGTTGTTGTATCAGGCATCTTGGAGAGAACATTCGAAAAAACTATCACAATGAAAGGGTCATCACCCTTTTTTATAGAGCAGCTAAAGCATATAGTAGAGAGGAGTTTTTAGACCATTTCAATCAAATAGCAGATGTGAATCCCAAGGTAGAAGAATTTCTCGCACATGTCGGTTTCTAGAGATGGATTCGAACATTCTGTCCAGTAAATAGGTACATTTTTATGAATTTAATGTCTTGTTTGATTTACAAGTTTAGTATGATGTCGTACTAGGTGATTCTTTTCTATAGGTACAATATTATGACATCAAACATAGCCGAATCGATGAATTCATTATTTGGCGATGAAAGAGAATTTTCCATTAAGGCTATGTTTGAAAAAATAAGCGAAAAGTATAGTGATTTTTTAATGAAAGGTGTGTGCAGTTCAAGAGCTCAGAAAAAAGAACCCGATTTATTCTCGAAATCAAAAAAATATCAACGAATATCATTTTGGGGAATAGGTTATTCTCTCATAAAATAGCAGATTATAAATTTCGTATCACCGGTCATGGTGATGCTGCCACGGTCGATCTTCAAACAAGATCTTGTACGTGTAGAGTTTTTGACTTGGACAAAATACCTTGTCCACATGTTATAGCAGCACTTCGAGCTCAATACGGTCATAAATATGGACCTGAAGTTTACGAGCACTCCTCTCAATATTATTTGCTGGAAAAATATGAAATGGCATATAGTGGGCATATTACTCCGGTGCCTCCCGAAGAATCTTGAGTTATTCCAGCAGAGCTTATGGCGAGATTAATACCTTCTCCATATATTGACCCGAGCACTATCAAATCGGGAAGAAAGCCATATAAGAGGAGGCCTGGAGTTGGAGAATCATTTTCATCAAGAAGAAACAAGTGCTCCATATGTAAGTGCTCTGGCCACAAAAGATCTACATACCCAAATCGTAATCCACCATGATCGTCGTAATTGCAGAAACTTGTGTTGTTGTTTGTTTGTTTGTTGTGGACTTTTATATATTTAACTCATTATTGTGAACCTAATGTTATCATTTATTATGTATAAAATATCTTTTTTTTAATAACTTATGCATCAATAAAAAAAGGCAAAACATGAACTAAATAATACAACAGACCACAATTATTCTCAATAGTTGCACAAACAACTGGAATATTTTCCTCCAACAGATGACAGATCTGTCAAAACAGATGGATAATCTGTTGATAGAAATCCAACAGATGACCAATCTGTTCCAACACATGGTCTATCTATTGAAAGAACTCAAAAACCAAAATTGCTAGTGCTTCTGGATTCAACATAGCTCCTTGCCTCCAACCGTCAACACGTTAACATATATGTATGTTTAGATTAGAAGAAATAGACACAATAAAAATTGAATAAGAATTAAAATGCCAAAGTCTGACTAAAAGTAAAATTTTCATTAAACAAAAAAATAAAATACATTAGGTTTAGATCCAATATAGAAAAATTAAAATACATACGCTAAAAGAAAAAACACATTCTAATTATTATTATCATCATCATCATCATTAATGACAGTCGGCCAAACGAATCGCAGCAGCAGGGCCCTCATCAGCCTCTGCATCTCTCTGAACATCATTGCTCTCACAGCGACCAACTCCCTCTGCAGGCTATTAACCTGCCTCTGAAGTTCCCGCACTGTGTCGCGTAGAATAGCAATGTCCGGAAAAGGAGCAGCCATATCTAGAATACGCAGGAATTGACAAATGTAAAGAAAAAAATCCAAAATGTAATACAACGTATACGACCAACTGGTAAATTTACACCAGAAAAAAACTTACCTCAATGAGAAAGGAATATGACCTTTGAAGAGAAGTGGTTGAAGATGTCACACGAAAAGAAAAAATGCAAGAAATAAATAAAGTTGAGTTGAATGAAGATTAAGAAGGGACTTATT
Organism: Capsicum pubescens; assembly: GCA_030864215.1. Lineage (NCBI taxonomy): Eukaryota > Viridiplantae > Streptophyta > Magnoliopsida > Solanales > Solanaceae > Capsicum > Capsicum pubescens. The sequence goes on along the minus strand of CM061549.1, from coordinate 218,664,559 downwards.
TATAGAGGATTGAATCTGGACGTGTCAGGCCAAAAGGAAGGACTGTTCAGCTCTATTGTATTAATTACATTCAAACTGGTGGTATTTTTTTCTGTGAAAAGTCATGACTTTTTCTTTTACATTAATTACTTCTCATCTTTTCATAACGGTTTGAGACTCGATAAAAGCAATTATTATTGAGCTGTTACAACAGATCGTCCATCTGTCACAACAGATTTAGCATCTGTTGCAACAGATGAATTGAATATGCAACAGATGGTCTGTCAAAATAGATTTACCATCTATTGTAATAGATGGTTTGTATATGCAACAGATAAGACATCTGATGCAACATATGTATTATTTGTTGCGACAGATGGACAGTATGTTGGAGGAGATATTTTGATATCTTCTAACAGCTGATTCATCAGTTTTAACAATTGGAGTATTCAGTTTGTTAGCTATTTTGAATGTGTTGGATAAAAAGTCATGAATCTTCACCTATTTTTAATAGACCCTCCATTTCGTATTAGTTGGGCCCTATGGGCTTGGCACACCAATTAATAAAAATATAAATTAGGTGATTATTTTACCAAATTAGCCTTATTAATTATGCTTTGAAAGTATAAATATGAATAATATACTTTATGTAGTTATTTAATAATAGGGGTAATCTTGGAAGAATATAATAAAATTCTCTTGATTTTATAAATAGGACAACAAAATTGAAACAAACATTTTTAGCAAGAAGAAATCACATGCGTGTAGATGAATAAAAAATAGTCTGGTCTGTCGCAACAGATTTACTATCTGTTGCAACATATGAATTATCTGTTGCGACAGATGGACCATATGTTGGAGGAGATATTTTGATTTCTTCCAACAGTTGATTCGTCAGTTGCAACAGATGGAGATTTTGATTCATCAGCTGTTTTGAATGTGTTAAGATAAAAAGTCACGACTCTTCACACCTCTTTTTCAATAGTCATCACATGCATGCAGATGAATAAACAACATTGTCTGACATGTCCTGATAGGGTAGAAAGAATAAGGTGCGTGCAATGGATCCCATTTTCATGCGTGCGAGGTATGTATATTATTGATCAGGATACTGTGATAGACAAACATAAAGTGCAATGATTTTGTGAATGCAGTTTTTTACCGATTAGACACTGATCCTTCAAACAAAATCCTATATTTTACAGTTTAGTTTGATAGGTGCAAACTGATAAGGCCGAAAGGTTCCAAGATGGTGGCGTCGATATCCTGTTATAATTTAATGACGATTTATGCTCATGTTTTAGTGTCAAGTTTAAGAAAGGGTTCAAGTTTTTGGCGACAGTGTAAATATCCAATAGTGATTGGACCAACTTTAATGGTGCAATGGACTTCTTGAAAGTCCTCCAAAGCCTCGAAATGCAGCAAACAACGATAGAACCAATAGAAATTCCCCTAGTTCAAATTTATATGGATGGATTACTGGAGAAGACTTTTATATAGCAGAAGGTGCTTGGGAGAATACCTGTGTGGGAAGGAGGAGGTGGAGAAGGCCATATATCATCTCAGACCTTGTTTAAGAGGAAACACAGGGTGGGAAGGAAAGTGTAGCGAAATTTGCCAATGAAATTGACATGAGAAACGGAAAAATTGGATGAGCTTCAGATGTGGAAGTGTATCCAAATATAAAAATCCATCAGTCGATGGAAAAAAAGAAGAATGGTCAATAGGACTGGAGCTGGACACTTTGTTCGAGAATGAAACTAGCGAGCGTGGCCTCAATGAAGACTCTCACAAAGTGCAGGACCAGAACTCTAAGGAAAAAGCTTCATGAGCACGAAAGGTGGTAAGATTGTCGGTCAGCATTGGAACCTGAACCAATAAATCCTAAAATAAAAATACGGAGAGCCAAGGCATCAATTTCTAAAGTCTAACTTGCATGCCATGCCTTCTTTTTATGGCTATGATCAGGTCAATGACAGTAGAAACAAAAAGGCTCAAAGTTGGGCTGAAATCCCATGCCTTGTTGTTTCCACTCCCTTTGACCTGACCAGAGCCATAAACAGGAGGCATGGGATGAAAGTTTAACTTGAGAAATTGCCACCTTGGCTTGATCCCATATTTTTAATGCAGGAGTAATTGGTTTAGGTTTAAATTCAGACCGACAATCTTACCACCTTCCATGCTTGTAAAGCTGCTTCCTTAGAGTTTTGGTCCTGCATTTTGTGGGTCTTCGTTGAGGACGCGCTCGCTAGTTGCAGTCTTTAGCAAAGTGACCATCTCAATTCCTCTTGACCATTCTTATTTTTCTTCAACGACTGATTGATTTTCATTTTTGGATACACTTTCACATTCGCAGCTCATCTAGTTTTTTCATTTTTCATGTCAATTTCATAAGCCAATTTCTCTACACTTTCCTTCCCACCCTATTCTTCCTCTTAAACAAGGACTGAGATGATATATGGCCTTCTCAATCTCCTTCTTCCCGCACAAGTTTTCTCCCAAACACCTTCTACAGTATAATAGTCTCTTCCAATAACCCATCCATATAAATTTGGACCAGGGAAATTTCTATTAGTTCCATCGTTGTTTGTTGCAGTGCAAGGCTTTGGAGGCCTTTCAAAAAGTTCATTGAGCCATTAAAATCGGTTCAATCACTATTGAATATTTACACTGCCGCCAAAACCTTGAACCCTTCCCTAAACTTGACACAAAAATATGAGCATAAACCTTCATTAAATTGTAATGGGGTATCGACACCATCGTCTTGGTCCCTCAGCCTTTTCAGTTCGAACCTAATAATCTTAACTGTAAAATGTCATATCTTGTTTGAAGGATTAATGCCTAATAGGTAAAGAACAAACATTCACAAAATCATTGTACTGGATGTGTGTTTTCATGATAGGTCGATCAGTACTACATACCTCCCACATATGAAGTGGTTCCATTTGCAAGCAGCTTATTCCTCTGAACCCATCTTCACTCTAGCCTTTAATAATGGCCGGGCAAAAGTGGATCTAGTTTCACTTCCTTTTGTCTGCAAATAAGAGAAATACATTTGGTGTCAAACAAGAGAAGAACAAAAAGAACATTACAAAAGGGTAACACAAAATTGAGTGAATCAAGAGATGACCAATATGATGCAACAGATTGCCCATCTGTTCAACCGATGAGGCATCGTTGCAACAGATGGATGACAAGTTGCAACAGATGGGTCATCTATTGGAATAAATCAAGCCAGCCTTGCTACTGGTTTGATTTCTTCAAACGGTTACTCCATCTGTTCCAACAGCTGATTCATCAGTTACTACAGTTGAGGAAACTATTGCAACACCACCACCAATAACATCAACAACAAATAATGACACCATATGTTCCAACACCATCCACAATACAAACATCACATGTTCCAACACAACCACCACCCCCAACAACAGCACCACCTAAATACCAAACAAAAGACATAAAAAAAACTATACTGACAACAAGGTTTTTTAAGTTCTCCCAACAAATGACTTTTTTGCATATTTTAATAAAACAACGGTTCGTTCATTCAAGACTTAAAAGTCACCTTTTCTTCAATTTTCTCAATAAAGAGAAAACTGGTAATGGTTAAATCATTAATAGCAACAGATGTAAATATCTAATTTAAATAACATACAAAGAATAAGACGAGATGAAAAGACCAACAATGAATCATACCTGCAATGTCAGAAAAGGAAATGGATCAGAACATCCAGTTCAGTCAAGAAAAGATATAGATTGGTTGAGATCCTAAAAAATCCTCATCCGAAAGAAGATAGAAAAGAGAGAAAAAAGGAAACAAAGATGATTGATAATTGAGAATAAAGAAGAGTGATAAGTTGAGTCTAGACTACTTTATGGCTGAAGGAGAGAGTTCTATATATGAGGGGTTTTAAATATTCATTAATAACTTTTGAGGGGCACGAGAAGACGGTGACATTGAAAAGACCAGATAAGACTACTCACTCAAAAGATTTTTGAGTTATCCAAGTAGTATCGAGTAATATTTTTTACCGCCTTAGTATTTTAACCTTTTTATCTTGGACAGGAAATACCTAAATTATTTTTTAAAAAAAGGATCTTAAAATATTTAAGTGCAACAGATGATAATTTCTGTTTGGAAATTTCCAAAGTTCGATCATCTATCGTATAAATGACGTAATCTGTTTGATAGTTTACAACAGATGCGTAATATGTTACAACAGATTACCTAATCTGTTTGATTTGATCCAACAGAAAAGACGTCTGTTGCAACAGGTTGAACATTTGTATATATATAATTTCAATTGAGTTCATATGTTAGAATAATACCTTAATTGAATGTGAGTTCTTATAGGGTCAACTATAACTTCAATTGAGTCTTTTGAAAATTACATGATGAGACGGTATTTTATTCCTACTGACCAGAGTCGTCGATCGATCACTCTGAGCCAAACTAATTCTTACTACCTCATATGTTAAACTAATACCTTAATAGATTAATCTAGTACTAGGGTACTAATACCTTAATTAAATTATCTAGGACTAGGGTGAGTTCTCATATGGTCAACTACAACTTCAATTGAGTCTTTTAGCAATTGGATGATGAGATGGTACTGTGTTTCTCCCGACCAGAGTCGTCGATCGATCACTCTGAGCTGAACCGATTATTACAACCTCATATGTTCAACTAATATCTTAATTGATTAATCTAGGACTAGGGGTGAGTTCTCATAATGTCAACTACATTAAATTACAGTGCCTATTTGATAATTTACAACAGATGGGTAATCTATTGCGACATATAACTTAATCCATTTGATAATTTACAATAGATGGATAATCTATTGCAATAAATGACTTAATCTGTTTGATAGCTTACAACAGATTCGTGATATGTTGCAACAAATAACGTAATTTATTTGATAGCTTACAACAGATGCATAATATGTTGCAATAGATTACCTAATTTGTTTGATTTGATCCAACAAAAAAGACATTTGTTGCAATAGGTTGAACATTTGTTTATATATAATTTCAATTGAGTTCATATGTTAGACTAATACCTTAATTGAATGTGAGTTCTTATAGGGTCAACTACAACTTCAATTGAGTCTTTTGATAATTAAATAATGAGACGGTATTATGTTTCTCCCGACCAGAGTCGTCGATCGATCACTCTGAGCCAAACCGATTCTCACTACCTCATATGTTAGACTAATACCTTAATTGAATAATTTGGGACTGGGGTACTAATACCTTAATTGAATAATCTAGGACTAGGGGTGAGTTCTCATGGGGTCAACTACAACTTCAATTGAGTCTTTTGGCAATTGCATGATAAGACGGTATTGCGTTCCTCCCGACCAGAGTCGTCGATTGATAACTCTAAACTGAACTGATTCTTACTACCTTCTATGTTCAACTAATACCTTAATTGATTAATATAGGACAGGGTGTTAATACCTTAATTGAATAATCTAGGACTAGGGGTGAGTTCTCATAGGGTCAGCTACAACAGATGGTAGAGCCTATTTGATAATTTATAACATATGGGTAATCTGTTGCGATATATGACAATTCATTTGATAATTTACAATATATGGGTAATCTGTCGCAACAGATGACTTAATCTGTTTGATAATTTACAACAGATTTGTAATCTATTGTTACCTAATCTGATTGATAATTTACAATAGATGCGAAATCTAATGCAACATGTTGAACATTTATTTTTATACAATTTCAATTGAGTTCATATGTTAGACTAATAGTATCTAAATTGATTAATCTAGGATCAGGGGTGAGTTCATAGGGTCAACTAGAGTACTCGATCATCTGCAACTTCAATTGTTTTTATACACTTTCAATTGAGTTACCCTTTTGGCAATTGCATGATGAGAGGGTTAAAAATTACGTATATCTTTTATGATTTTAAAAATAATTAAGATCAATTAGGATCAAATTAACATTTTTAAAACTTGTCATTCTTTTCCAAAAGACAAATCAACCCATACAAAATGTTTTATCATTTTAAATCTCAAGTTGTCGCTCTTTCTCTCTCATTCTCACTCAACAATACAGTACAAACAATAATTACTCAAGAAATTTGCTCAACCCTCCACAACAGATCACTTTTCTTCTCATTTTTTACCACATAGGTCTTATTTTCGACTTCATTCTTACTTGTATCAGTCGTTTTCTTTGTCTTTGTAGGCAACAGAGTTCGAGAAGAGTTCTATATTTGTTATTTTTTTCTAAAAAATAAGGGTTTTTAAGTTAATGATGAAAAATAAAACTTTTAGTTGCATTATCTTCGAGAATGGGTTTACAATTTTGAGTTTTGATGGTAAAATCATAGGAAGAACTTGAGAAATCCCTAGTTTCCATCACAGTGTTCCATTGTTTTTTGTGGTATTATTGGATGGTGTTTGTGGTGTTGGTGGTGGTGGTGGTGGTGTTTGTGGTCATCGTGGTGGCATTGGTTGGTAGTGTTTTTGGTGGCTGTCGGTGGTGTCGGTATTCGTGGTGTTTATTTGTGGCATTAGTTGGTGGTTTTTGTGGTGGTGGCTGTTGGTGTGTCGGTATTCGTGGTGTTTGTAATGTATTTTTTAAAATTTATGCATACATCAATTGTAATATAATTTTTGTTTTTCTGTTGTTTGTAGGTAAAACATGTCTCCCAAAAAAAAAGAAAGTGAAAGTGGATCAACGTCTGACCACCCAAAAAAAGGCTACAGTACAGAGGGATTCGGAGGAGCTTCCTGAACAATCACAGTCAGGGAAAAGTGAAGTTGAGGAGAGATGTGAAAACAACATTGAGGGAGGTAGACAAAGGTCTGTAGATGGTGATGAAGAAAATAAAAGTGAGAAATATGAGGAATTAGAGAGTGAGAAAGAGAAAGAGGATGATCATCAACATGATTACAATGGATCACCAATGAGACGTGAATTAATATCGACATCCCAGCATGATCCTGTCAAAACTTTTAGTATTGACAGGTTTTAAGTTGTGATGCTGATAAATGACCCAGAAGGAAAATAACTAACTGGTCAAATTGTACTTTAAATGTAAGATGGGGAAAATTTTTGAACATTTTATGAAAATTATGAAGAACGAAAACATATGCGGACTTTTTAAGAAAAGCTACTTTGGATGCTTTCTTGAGCTACCTGAGGACCCCTATGACCATATTTGTTTCCCTATTACGATGGTATATGGTCTTCTCAAGTGCAGGATCAAGTACGTGGGGGATGATAAAGATCCGAAGGAGGGGGCAAAAAGAAGATGGATGAAATCTGGATCAACTACTGTGGCATGCCTATTTGTTTTGGCTTGCAAGAGTTTTCCATAGTGACGGGATTGAGATGCCATCATCCATAAGAACCACCACCCCGCAAAAGATCCAAGGTAAGAAAACGCAAGTAAAAAATAGATGAGTTGTCTGACATTGCTCGGCGTGGCTACAAAGCATCGAATTTGTTAACAGATCTCAAGGATAAAACCATACCAAAGCAGTACAGGGAGTAATTGTGCTTAGTTTGGTTTGCCCATTCGGTTATATTGGCAAGAGACGTCAACAAGGTCATAGAAGATGATTTGTTGGCATGTGCTGAGGATTTTGATAAATTCAACAATTATCCCAGGGGATATGACAGCTTTTACTTGACTGTCCAATATTTACTAACAAAGATATCCTCAGGGACGACCATATTATATGGCTTTCCTTGGGCTTTTATGGTAAAATTAATCACTAATTTTACTCATCCATTAATTTATATTGAATATAGTGATTATGACTCTTTTTTGCTTGCTTTCTGTTTACATTTTTTAGGCTTGGGCATTTGAAGCCATTCCTCCCCTCCGAAAGCAGTTAATGGATTACCCGGATGAGGTTTCTCATCCAAGGATGTTTAGGTGGTTGGTTGCAAAGAGAAATACCAATATTAAGGAGGTTGATCTCTTTAACCCTCTGAATAATGAAGTACGTCTTCTTCAAGTAAAATAATTTTACTCAAAGAAAGATATTGAACAGATGTTATATCTAGTGAAATAGATGTTATATCTGATGCACCAGATGGGACATCTATTGCGATAGGGTACGATTGATATCTTGTATCAAATTACCCATCTGTTGCTTTGGTTCTCTAAACCTGACTCCTAACAGATTAACCATCTACTGCAAATTATACAACAGATGTGTAATCTGATAACATATTGTTCATCTGTTGTGACGTACAGATTATCTGTTGCATAACAAATTACCCGTCTTGTGCAACTGTTGCAACAGATGATTGATATTTTACATCAGATTATCCATGTATTACTCTGTTTCTTTGAACTAGACTCAAATGGATTTTAACCATATACTGCAAACTATACAACAGATGGGTTTTTTTTATAAAATGTAACCCAACTGTGAAAATTATTAATTATATGATTTAAATGTATCTGTCTTTTTTTATAGGTTGTGCTTCCATGGATCGTGACTACTGAGGAGGAGTCAGTGATGACTTCTTATATTACTCTAGGTCATGTTGATACTATAGCAGTCCCAATGGTGGAGTTAATAAAGAAGGAATTGGCTGGAGCAACAGCCATAAGAAGAGTAGTTAGGCAAGGTCAGCCTAATTTTGAGGCTCTTCATGACCAACCTACTAAGGCAGATCCGGGTGCTTCTTCTGGTAGAGTTGTTGGTGTTGGTGGCAGGCATGCTAATGCTGCTACCACTCGTGATGATGAGCATGTTGATTCTCAAGAAAGAATAAATATATTTGAAAATACCCCTTTTTATCCTTACATGGGTCCCTCTCACCCCTCTCCACCCTCGTGTTCTTATTGTGAATGCGAAGAGTGCAAGGACAGACAGGATAAACTCTTTAAAAAAGTAGAGGCTATCTCTAAAGCTATCAAGGAATTCAAATCCAAGAGGTGTGTCATACCATCCAATAAGGTGAGGGAGCCACACACTCTTACAATATTGGTTAGGAGAAAGAAAAAAGCAATTAAAGACATACTCTTTGGTCGGAAATCAAAAGAAATTGCAATTTCTCCCTCTCCAAAAGTTGTTAAAGTTCAGGGACTATTCAATAAGGTGGACATATATACGGAACTTAGCACTGAAGAGAAGAGGGATCTGCGACAGGCCAAGAATGCCAAGCCAGGCGCACCAGATTACCCAGGCCTCCCTTTTCCCCTCAAGACTTCCAAACTATGACCGATATGCGTATGCCGTACGAGGATAAGGCAATTATAATTTTCCTAACCTAGCCCTTCTAATCTACCCCATGAAGAAAAATCTATGCAACAGATTTCACATCTGTTGCAACAGTTGGGTATACTGGTGCAATTGGTAGTGATTTTGTTGCAACTTATTATCGATCTGTAGCATAAGTTGTGTTGGATTATTGATTCAGAGAACCCTGTGCAAAAGATGGACCATATGTTGCATCTTTATAATTACTAACCTATTTAAAAATTGACTTCTTATATCACAGCATGTTTACATAATTCTCTGCCTCATGAGGAAAAGACAATTAACGTACCAGGAAGCTTATGACGCTGCCGATAGGATAATGGACCTCGACTTCTGCAAAAAGCTCAAGGATAGGTATGATCAACTCAATGGGGAGGCATAAGACCTTGGTGTGGGACTTGATTTCCTAGTTCCTACGTTGGTCTTGGATGAAGAAAAAATAATAAAATATGTTAGAGGGGAGAGGCCAAATCCATACGGCAAAAGCTGAACCGAGGCAAAGAGGATTATTACAGTCATTAGCGTGAATGACATGCATTATCGGGCTATTAAGATACTACTAAAGGAGGGAAAGATCAATGTTTATGACTTCAACGTACCTCTTATCGACGATTTTGATCTTTTTCTCCTCGTGGAGCCACTGATGGTGTTGTTGCCCATCTTGTTGAGGGAGAGTAAACTGATGAATCATTTTCCAAAGAAAGTGTTGATGAAGAAATCATGGGATTTTAAAGGTCAAAACAAGGGAATGATCCTTCCAAAAGATGATACCGCTAAAGCGAGCGGCTCGCACGCTCTTGTACACATCGAATGTTTGCTGACCGGCATAGAAATGGCTGAGCCAATGACTTTTCTGTGAGACAACGCTTTGTCAAACCTGCAAGAGGTCTGGGATTATGGGGTACTAACTGGACACTTGAATCCTATGTATATAGAAGAGCCTGTGAAATAGCAATTTTTAATTTCAAGTCACCCTTCACTTTATTACATGTATATGTAGTGGTAATAACTTTTTCTGATGAAAGTTAAGTTTTTTATAATGCAATAGATTGTCAATCTATTGTAAATTATATTTAATCTGTTCTGGAAGATAGTTTATCTGTTGCAATAGGTTGGTCATCTATTGCATTACGCCGATGTTATTTCTATGAATAATCTAATAATCTAAGTTTAATATGTTACAACAGTGGGAAGACCTGTTTGATAATTTTCAACAGATGACCTAAATTTTACAACATATTTTCTAACAGTTACACTTGAATATCCATGAGCTCGACAACACCAAACCAGTAGCAAATACACACACCACCATGAAAATTTCAGCAATTAGGCTTGAATATCCATGTGCCCAACAACACAAAACCAGTAGCAATAACGACAACAATGTAGTATCTTCTTGCTCGATTCTGTTTCTCTTCAGAAGCCTTGACTCTATTCAACAAACCCCATATTACACGATTTGCTTATGAATGGTGTCGTTCTTTATACCAATCAAAGTAATCGCATCCACCCAATTTCTACAAAAAAGAGAACACAATTACAAAATAATTACAAGTCAATAATTAATCAACTAATTAAATAAAAAAAATATTACCTTTGAAATCTTACAAGTAAAAAACCTACGACCCGGATTTTGTTGAGTCCAAGAAGTCTTTAACAGAGCTTTATGACCGCACTTACAATATTGAAAATCTTTATCTTAAAAAATAGTGGAATATGCACTCAAAGTTGGAAAAAATGAAAGAAATAATTTAAAGAATTTGAATAGATAAAAGAAGATGACGATGAAGAAGAAGATTTGGGAATTTAGGATTAAATTTTAGGAGGAAGATGAATATATAAGACAATGAGGGGAAATGAACGTTGGGGGCCAAGTGACGGCAAGTCAGCAAAATGTGCCAAACTGACACATTTGATGCCTATTTTATTTTACGTGTTTAAAATGAACACTGTCTACTTGATGACTATTTTATTTTAGGTGTTTGAACTGAACACCGTCAATGGGTTCTGCCTTTTTTATTTCAATTCACTTTATTCTTTTTACACGTAGTGGTAATTTTTTATGTCCCACAAAAGTTGAATTTTCATAATGCAATAGATTCTCCATCCGTTGTAACAGTTATTCTACCTGTTCTGACATATAGTTTATTTGTTGCAATAGGTTGGTCATCTGTTGCGTTATCTCAATGTTTCTATCTAAGTCCATCTGTTGGAATAGTGGGAAGACCTGTTTGATAAATTCCAACAGATTACCTTCCTGTTGTAACATATATCTAAATCTGCTTGTTTTTTCAATAGATGTGTCGTCTGTTGCAACAGATACATTATCTATTGCAATATTTAAATCTAGTATTTTTTTTCAATTAATAAGTTCAAATCTAAGGAATAAATAAAATTTATAGATAAAATAAAATAAATCGAAGCCTTCAGAAATTAGCTGAATAAGTCAACGAATAAATGAAATGTAAAAAAAAATTATGGGTATAGATCTCAACAAATACATCAACAACAATTTAAGTATGATGCCAAGAATTACTTTGACAGGCTCTAGCTATAAAGATCTACTCAGTATGGATAAGTTGTTCTTCATCCGGTGCTATGGAATTCGGCTTTGCTCATCGTGGAATTTGGCTTTGCTCATCGTGGATCTTTACTCCGTATTTCCATAAAAAGAGTAGCATATTGTCAATGTTGTTTAATAGTAGCTTTTTCTACATCCACTTGGAAAGCCAGAATTGATCAATGGTAATCAAGAAGATACAACAAAATGGAAAAGGATAACTCATCTCTTCTAGCTAATCAAACAGGTCTTCCTCCTATTTTAAATTATCCCAAACATATTATATTTTTGTTGCAATAATGAATCAACTGTTGGGACAAATTTCTACATGAGGAAGACCCTGTATGATAATTTCCAACGAATGAACCATCTGTTGCAACATATGAATCATCTGTTACAGCAGATAGGTCGTCTGTTGGTACAAATAAAAGCAGTACAAAGAGTTGTTTGATTTGCTAAAATAGACGATACATATGTCGCAATAGATACTTTATCTGGTGCAACAACTTATTCAACTGTTGCAACAGATGTATATATCTATTTGATAATTTTCAGCAGATATGTCATCTGTTGAAACAGATATGTGTCTGTTTGTTTTATCAGTTGGAAGACATATATATTCACCTTCTTCAGCTCGTGCTGCTCTCCTTTGGACATTGTACGTTGCTCAGTGCAGCACACAGATAGAGGAGTTACAATTTTACTTTTTGGATGCTTGATAATGCCCTGGAAATCACTCTTCTTCTCCTCTTAGCCCTAATCTCTAATGGAGCAGATGTAAATAAAATCCTCTTTGATGGAATAAGACCCCTCTTAGATGTAAATTCCTTTACAGAAGCAGTTAATGCATTAATATCATTAATCACTACATCATGTTTCGCCCTGTAGTCTTGACATTTGCATGCAGAACATTCGCTGGGAGAGGCAAAATCTGTATAACCAGTATGATCATACTCATAATGGTTTGCTTTAAATACTGTAAGAGGATCATCATTAGCACCAACAGTAGCACCACTACCACCACCAACAGTTTCATCACCACTAAGACCATCAACAACAACAAGCCCGCCCTCCAAAATTATTTTTCTTGTAATGGTTGTTGCTCCAAACAATTCCATTTTTATTATGTCGATGACCTTAGGGTCCGATAAAGTTTGCACAAATCGTAAAGTAAGAAAAAATAGCATCTTCAACTCTCGATTAGTTGAAACTAGAGACGGATGCATAATCTTACATAAATCATTACATATATTAGAATGATGATTTAATCATTAAAAAAATCATTAATTAAAAGAAAAAATTAATTATAATTATACTTACTGCATCCTTCGGGGGGTTGAAGAGATCAAGAAATTTTACATTTTGATCAGTTTTGGCCGACAACCATCTCAAGATTCTTGGACAGGAAACTCCTTCCTGGTAGTTCACTTGTTGTCTTAAATAAGAAATGGCTTCAAATGCCCAAGCCTATAAAATAACGCCAATAAATCAAAACCATTATTTAGTAAAAAATGAATGATATCATAATAGAAGAAAGAAATATTTACCATGAAAGCCCATGGGAAGCCATATAAGTTGACTGTCTTTGGCGCTAATGGAGTCAACAAATATTTGACAGTCATTTTGAAGCTTTCATAACCCAAAGGATAGCTGTTAAACACCTCAAGATCCTCGGAGAGTTTTATTAAACTGAGGCTTATGTTGTTGTTAACGTCTCTCGCCCAAAGAATATTATGTACAAACCAAACCAAGCACAGTGACTGCTTCTGCTTCTTTGAAAGTCATTTATCTTTCAACGCTTCTATCAAATTTTTGTTTTTGAAGCTTGGACCAACAATGGACACCAGGTCATCACGATCACACGACTTGCCTTTGCCTTTTTTGGGTGTGCGGGGTGCTTTTTGGGTTAGAATAGGTATAACTTGAGAAAGAGGATAACATTTTAGTCCAGTAACTATGGCAAACTCCTTCCAACCAAAACAAACAGGCATGCCACAGTAATTTATCCACACCTTATCCATCTTATCTTTGTTTTCACACAAAAACCTACGCTTGAGAAGTTCATATACCATTTTCATTTGGAAACGAGCATTGTTGTCCTCCGGCAAATCAAAATATTTCCCAAAGAAGCTGACCCTGAAATAAGCATCCAATTTTTGTTCTCGAAGTATTTTTCTGAAGACGTCGAAAGATTTTCCCATGGATGACTTAACCACAAAATCACCCATTAAATCTGCGGCACCATCACACTGCATTCTCACAGGATAACAATCAATGTTGAAAGCTTTGAACAACTCTTTTGTGGAAGGGCTATTAGCATTTGCATCATCTCTTTTGAAACATTCCTCTTCACCGTGTTCATCATATTCTGCTCTCGATTGAGATAACGCTGGTAAAGCAAGCTCATAGAGTGGTAGATGTAGCTTAGCTGCTTTACTTGTTCCTTTACATGGACTTGATTCAGTTTCTATTCTTTTGGGAACCATATTATCTAAAATTAACAGGAACATAAAAAATTATAGTATAGTTGATTAATGCATCATTAAAAAGGGATAACAGAAATAAGCAAAATAATAAAATAATAGTTGCAACTGATCACCGATCTGTTGCACCAGGTAGTATATCTGTTGCAGCATATAACCAACCTGTTGCAGTGGATGAGTAATCTGTTGCAACAATACAAAATATATTACTCATCTTTTAAGATAGATGAATGGTTTGTGCAACAGATCACACATTGTTGCGACATATGAGTGATTCGTTGGGACAGTTAAATAACCTATTGCAATGGATGAGTAATCTGTTCCGACAATACAAAACAAATCACTCATCTGTTAAGAAAAATGAATGGTATGTGCAGCAGATCACACATCTATTGCAATATCATCTATTATAATATGTGAATGATCTGTTAGAACAGTTAAATAACTTGTAGCAACGGCTGAGTAATTCATTGCAATAATACAAAATATATCACTCATCTATTGAGAAAGATGAATGGTCTGTACAATAGATCACACATCTGTTGTGACATCATCTGTTGTAATATATGAGTGATCTGTTGGAGCAGTTAAATAACTCGTAGCAACGGCTGAGTAATCTGTTGTGATAATACAAAATATATCACTCATCTGTTGAGAAAGATAAATAGTTTGTGCAATAGATTACACATCTGTTGCAACATTTGAGTGATCTATCAGAGCAGTTAACTAACTTGCAGCAACGGCTGAGTAATCTATTGCGATAATATAAAATATATCACTCATCTGTTAAGAAAGATAAATGGTCTGTATAACAGGTCACACATCTGTTGCAACACATGAGTGATCTGTTGGAACAGCTATCAACGGTCAATATTATTTAGATTTCTTCCAACATAGGGTCGTCTATCGCGGTAGATGAATGATCAGTTGAAAAAATCAAGTATTGGATATTTCCTGTTGGAAGAGTTGATAGGATTTTATCCAATAGGAGGTTCATCTATAGCATCGGATCATTAATTTGATGGTTCTTCCATTGCATCAGATGGTTAATTAGTTGCATCGGATTTTTTATTCGATGCTTAATCTGTTGCAACATATGGTTAATTTGTTGCACCAGATAGTTAATCTATTGTATCATATGATTAATTTATTGCATCAAACTTTTAATCTGATAGTTTCTCTAGTATATCAGATGGTTGATCTGTTGTATCATATGATAAATCTGTTGCATCATATGATTAATTTGTTGCACCAGATGGGTAATCTGTTGAAGGAAACAAAAAATAGTAGCATGATTTTGTTCAACAAAAAAACAACAATTTCACCATTTTTACCAAGAACAGAACAATCAACCCAAATTGTTGTTTTGTTTTTATAAACATAAATAATAAAAATTAAACTTCAAAAAAATGCAAAAAACAACAAAATATCAAAATTCACTTCGAAAAGAGAAGATAAGAAATAATATAAATTAGGGTTTTATTCAGACCGCATTTCAAATTAATGCAACAAATATTGAAATTGTTAACCAATACTATAAGAGAAGTTGGCTCAAGTTCCTCGTTCTCTTCAAAACTAAAAAGGCCATAAATTTTTACCTGTGAAAGAAGAAAAGGAACGATGAAGAATTCGAAGTTGTTATGGCCGGAGAGCAAATCTGTCACGTCGATTGAAGGTTGAAGTCAAAAAAGAACTCGAAACCCAACTATTTGTAGTTGAATGTTGAAGTCGCCGAGGATTGAAATGAGAAATTTGCAGAATAGTTGGTTGGGAGAGAGTTGAGAGAAGCTGTTGAGAGAGGGGTGAGAGACAAGTTGATTTGAATTGAAGAGGGAAACTTGAAGCCCAACTATTTGTCGTCAGAGGTAGAAGTCGTCGGGGGTTGAAAGAAGAAAAGAGGAGAACTAAAAGCCCAACTATTTGTCGCCGAAGGTAGAAGTCATCGGGAGTTTAAGGGAGAAATTTTGCAGAACTGTTGGTTGGGAGAGAGTTGAGAGAAGTTGTCGAGAGAGAGAAAAGAGTGATTGTTTTGGATTGAAGAGGGGTGTGGGTTGGGTTGATTTGTATTTTTGAAAAGATTAGAAAGTTTTAAAAATATTAATCAAATCCACAATTAACTTAATCAAGTTTCCTAATGATGTTTGACCCTTTAAGTTGGTCAATGTCACAAATCCTTCATTCAAAACTTAAAAGACATCTTTCCTTCAATTTTCTCTAGATTCATAACATCTCTTCTTTATCTTTTTCTTTCCTCTCTCTCCTTTATTTTCTCCCTTAATTTCCTCTCTTTCTATAACTTCTATTTCTTTTCTTTTTTTCAATCTTTTTCTTCTTTTTCCTTTTTGTCGTTCTTAATTTCTTTTTTTTTCTTTTCTTTTTCATTTTTTTTTTCATTTCTTTTTTTTTTCATTTTTTTTCTCCTTTTTTATTTCTTCTTCTTCTTCTTCTTCTTCTTCTTCTTCTTCTTCTTCATCTTCATTTTTTTCATGTTTTTCTCCTTTTTTTTATTTCATTTTTTCTTTGCAATTTTTTTGAATTTTTTTCTTTTCTCATTCTTGTTTCGTTTTTCTTTTTTTTTTTTGTCATTTTTTTATTTTTTATCTTTCACTTTTTTTGTTGTTGTATTTTATATTTTTTATTTATTTGTATCATATCATATATTTGAAGTAAATTTATTATTTATATTTGAGTAGTTTAGCCGTGAATATGTATGAGTTATTATTTGTATTTTTATACAAATAAATATATGCATTAATTATATTTGCTTAAGTCTAAAATACACAAATATTTAATGTGTTATTCAATGCAAATAAATCGTTAGTATTTGCTTGTCAAATTTATCTTTTGTATTTGTATATAAACAAGTTATCATTTGTATATGTATGGTTCAAGTTATATAAATATATGTCATCTTATACAAATATAACATTTGTATTTATGTAATATAACATTTGTATTTGTGTAATTTATCATCTGCATTTGTATTGTTCAATTTCTATCAATAAAATACAATCCGTGTTAATGAATATAAATACAAGCATTTCAACAAATAAAAATAATAGTTCTTTTTTAATTATTTTAAAATACAAATGATGTTCTTAACTACAAATTCAAATACAAACAAATAAAATTACAAATACGGATAAAAAATGCGGTCAACTATAAGATACAAATACAAAGTATCTCTTTAAAAATATAAGTGCATCCACAAAAATATAATACAAATATAAAAAAGATAAAATCATAAAATACAAATACAATATGCAGTCAACTATAAGATACAAATACAAAGAAATTCTTTAAAATATAAGTGTGAATTTTATAAAATGTAAATGACGATGTAAATTATAAAATACAAATATAAGTGTGAGCTATAAAATATAAATACAAATGCAAACTATAAAATAAGAATACAAATATAGCATGAACTATTAAAATACAAATACATATACAATTGTATCAATGAATATAAAAATATAGACGGTGGTGCAAATACAAATACAAATACAATAAGTGCTTGCAATATTTTTGTTATCATTCATGACTTGTGCTCGACATGATCATATTTTCTGAAAATACAAAAAATATAAAATAGAAGAAAAATATAAAATATAATATATATATATATATATATATATATATATATATATATATATATATATTGAAGCTAGAGATAGAAGAAAAAGAAAGAAATGAAAAAAAAACAAATAGAAAAAAAAAATGAGAAAAACACGAAAAAAATGAAAAGAAAAAAATAAAAAAATAAGAAAGAGAAATAGAAGTTAGAGATAGAAGAAAGAAAAAAACAAAAAGAAACAATCAAAAAAAAAAAGCAAAAAAGAAAAGTAAAAGAAGAATTAAAAAAAAGAAAAGGAAATAAAGAAATGATGGTGAATAAAAATACTATGAGCGTTTATAATATTTCCATCATCATTCATGACTTATATTCGACATAGTTATATTTTTCATAAATATAAAAAAAATATATAATATAAAATACAACAAAAAAGGAAAAAGAGGAAACTAAAATGGAAAAAAAAAAAAAAAGTAGATGCTAGAGATAGAAGAGGAAAAAAATGAGAAAAGAAAAAGACAAAGAAAAGAAGAAAAAATAGAAAGAAAGAATATGAATTGTAATTTTAAAAGATAGGCTAAGGACATTTTTGTTTTAGTGAAACATAGATTATTTATGGAAAGTGCTCCATTATCCGTATATACTATCACTGTCAGTATGTTTATACAATAATCAATATACATATGTATAGTGTGTATATGCGACGAAATCGAAATTAAAAATATATAAAAATTATTCATGTCCAATTTTTTATGTTTACTAGATTAACCGTACGTGTTTCGCACGTGTAATATTTGATTATTTAAAATTAGTTGATTTGTCTATTAATAATTTTTTAATGAAGTGCAAAATGTTCAAATCACTTTTGAAAGATTCTTCATACTTTAATATAATAATGTAAACATAACATATCTTTTATTGTAAACACGTATATATTTTACCGTCAAAAATTTCAAGTGGTTAATAGATCGTCATTTTTGCGTTTGTCATGCAGTACGCATCGCTTTGAACCATATTTGTAGTACGATTTTTTTTACTATATTTAAAATCTTTCCTTAATTTAAAGTTAAATCTTTAGAAAATCTTTGTTTGCTTGCTTAAAACTCTTATTCTAACGCTTTCGTGTTTACTTCTAGATTTTTCAATTCTTATTAAAATCAACTTTAGTTGATTTAAATTTCTTAAACTAATGAAAAAAATATTAGTTATCATTAATTCTGATCTTCTAATAAGAATTTTTTTTTACTATAAATATTATATTAATTTTTAACTCTTAAATATTAAAAAAAATAGTGAAAAAATCATTCTGTCTGAAGTAGAGACTTTTAATGAAGGACAAAAATTCAAACAATATTTCTAAGGTCCTTTGTACTTTTAGTATAGTATAGATAGATATTGTCTCACTAATAATATGTTGGTTTAAGAAAACGAATGCTAACATATACTCTCAACATTACTTTTTATTTGCTCCATTTGAGTTGACACACACCTTAATAAATTCTTTATTCTTATAAAATTTAAAATAATTTTTACCAATATAGCTCTAATTAAATGTTATTCCTCTTTTTAAATCAACAATAATTATTTATTAAACAAGTGCATAATAAGAAGATTTTATTCAAACTATTCATGAAAGACTAAAGGGGCAAGTATTTACGAATATAGCCATAATCCAAATGAAGTAAATAAAATGAAATAGAAGGAGTAACAAAGTTAGTCCATAAAATTATAAGTGTAAACCACATAAATCTCATGTAATATGAAAGTAATTACAGAAAATTCCTTTAGGTTTTCTCTCTCCCTATTTTACCAAATATACTTATACATTCGTAGCTTTATTATACATTGTTGTGATGTATGATAAAACTGTTTTGCCTACAATTAAGGAAGGAGAAATTAGAAAATATCTTCATATTTCTTAAATTACGACATTAAATACCTAATTAAGTAGTGTATGAGTTAATATAGTAACTGAAATTTTAATTTTAAAAAAACTCTTAAACGTTACTGTTAATATTCATCACTGTTCGAATACGTTTTTGAGAAAAAAAAAGTCGGCTTCTTTCTTTCTTCACGGTTGAAACACGTTTTTGAGGAAAAAAATAGTCGGATTCTTTCTTGATTTCTGGAAAAAAAAACATGAACATCCTCATATTGTTGCGTCATTTCGGTGTCTGGGAATCGAAAATCAGTTATAAATCATACAAAAGTGATGCCATTATTGTTTCTGAAAGTATTAACTTTCTGAAATTGGTTGCGACGATAGCGATAGAATTGAACGTTGACGATGTTCGAAAAAAATTAAAATTAAATACATCGTTGATGGTAATTTTCTTAAACTTTACAGTAAATTCATTTTGGGTTGTTGATTTACGATCTGGAAAAAAAATCATTCTTATACATCGTTCTTCAATTATACGAAAATCAATATGAATATCCCCATATTATTGCGATATTCTGGATTCTGAGAGTCGGAAATAAGTTATAAATCCTATAAAAGTGATGCAATTATTATTTCGGAAAGTATAACTTTCTTGAAATAGATTGCTAAGATAGCAATGAAATTGGATCTCGACGAAGTACGTAAGAAAATTGAAGTGAAATATGTCGTTGAAGGTAATTCTTCTCCAATTGTCATTACGAATGACAATGGAGTGAGAGTTTTCATCGAGTTGAAGAAGCAATTTTCTGGATTGGTTAATTTTTCGCTGTGTATTTTCGTTTTCAACAAATCGAATGAGGAAATCGAGTTTGATAGAGAAAAGGGGGTTGTAGTATGTATGGTAATATTTGTATCAGATGTGTTGAACAAGTTCATGTTTTGATTTTGTGTTCTGATGAATGTAATCATAATTTTTCGAATGCATAATATATGATTGTACATTCGATTGAATGCATAATATATGATTGTACATTCGATTGAATGCATAATATATGATTGTACATTCGATTGAATGTATAACATGTTATTATACATTCGAGTCAATGTATAATGAAACTGTGACAGGTCCAAATTTTGTATTTTTTTCCAGAAATTGTGATTTTTAGAAATTTTGTATAATACAATAACTCGGTGTAAAAATTTGATGCAACTATGTACTTCATTATCGTAACAAAGACTGTAAGTGGGTATTGAAGGTGTCTAGTATGAATCATTCGAAAATGTTTATGATAAAAAGATTTGATTTGGAGCATACTTGCAGTTTTAGTGATAGAGTGATGAATAACTTGATTGCGACAATGAAAACAAGCAAAACCATCATGAGAACAAGAAAACAACAGCAGATGTTCAAGCCTTGCTACAAAATCATAGTCAACCCTGTTGGCCCCTTGACAGTGTCTAGTTTCTGGGCATTTCAAATCCCTCTAGATTACACACTCAAATAGCATACACCAAGAATCATTTAGAATATCATGCCAACATTGAAGTCAGGATGTGGGGACTCAGCACTTCCAAATGGAGAGGAGGAGAAGTGTTTATTTTCTACTGAAAGTTCATTACTCAAGAAGCAGATGCCTCTACAACAAAAATATGCCACTAGCTAAAAAACAACTTAAAGCAACAAGACTTGGAAGTAACACCAGGAACAACATAAATCTCCAGCAACAATCAAATAAAAACATAACAGCCCAATAAACCAAGTAAATATAGAAGCATAGCATAAATAGATTTTAACAAATCTTCTTATTGAACAACCACCACTTGAAAGTTGTGACGCAAAAGTTAAGAACAACGAAATCTAAAGGTTCCAAAAATAAATATCCATTGGAAATATATTTACTACTAATAAAAAGTGTTTATAGCATCAGAATACGAGCACTTCTTTACTCAAAGGCCCAAGCATTCTCCCTCCTGACCTCCTCCTTCTCTTTAGGTGTGAAGTCATTCTTGATGTTGAAGGACTTGTGGATCTCTTCTGAAGTCTTTCCTTTGATCATGTCAGCCACAGTCTGACAGGTGAGATCTAGCAGGCTCTTGATGTTCAAATAGTTGGCAGCCTGAAAAGTTGTAAGAACAACATCCATTAGAAATCTAAAACAATTTACTAAAAAAAAATCAAACATTTAAAGGTTTTAACTTTACTAGCATGTTATATTAGCATCAGTGATACAGGAATCATGTATTAAATTAAACTACTTGTTAAAAGATCTAGCCTAAAAATAAAAACATCACAACAAGAATCTTTAAAGTTAAAGCCTTCCTAATAGGAATAATCAACAAGAATTTTTTTACAATTAGCCAAGCAGATAACATCAATCACCCAAGATAACAAACAACACATACAACAAATGCAAATATTGTAAATGCAATGCATAAAAACTGCAACAGTGGATGGAACCTAAACAGTACACAAAATCATTAAAAATCAACTCAACACAGGTGCACGAACAAGTGAACCCTAAATAAAAAATCAGGAAAAAAGGCGAACACATGATAAACACGAACAATAAGAGTAAACAGGGGAAAATATTATAAAACTTACCAATGAGCCCTGAATAGAAAATCAGGCAAAATAAACTACCTATCAATCGAATCAGTACCAATTAAAGCTAGAAAATTCAACAATACACAAACAATTAAAGCAAGAGAAACATAAACCATAACCATCACATAAAGGTATAACAGTCCGTGAACAATAAACAGACTTATAATCCAATAATCAAATAATCAAATAAGTACAACAAAAGTATGAAAATCAACTTAATTTATACAATTTATACGAAAAATAAAATCAGACTCTAATTACACAACAGTAACACATGTATGATGTTAGCTTATACATTCAAAATATTAAATCAAACCCTCATTATACAACAGTTAGACATGTATGAGTGTAACTTATACATTTAATAATTAAACTGCAGTAATGTATAATGCCATGATACATATTTACTCCTTAAAAATGTATGGCCTATAAACTTGTTAGAATGTATAATGTCACCTTATACAATATTAGGACTTAATGACTGTTTGGATGTTCAGAACTGTCAATGTATAACATATTGAAATATATTTTGGAATACCTATATTATACATTATTTGGGTAAAAATAACTAATGTATAATGTCTTATACTTTACAATTTAAACATCGACAATGTATGATGTCTTATGTACCTATATGTTTGTAATGTAGCCTTACACAAAATACTACTATTATACATTAGTGTTCCAAAAAATTAATATGTTCCAATATATTATTACATTAATGTTTCAAAGTAAGTAAAGTATAAATGTATAATCAATACCTTCGGAAGACGTGGTCGACCGGAATCGTCAAACTTCTTCTTACTGGCCGTTTTTGAACTTGACTTCTTCAATCTGAAACTGGCCGCTTCCTTCAATTTCTTCATTGTTGTCGGGTCGTTTCGATGCTTTGAACGATTCTCTATAAAATTGGGTTCTTCAAAATCAAATGTACCAGGAACAAACCCAACGGAAATATCTTATTTTTTAGAATCTAACTGACTAAGTCCTAAACTAAAGCTAGGACAAGAATCCATTACTAATTTTTACATTAATTTGATTAACCTGAATTAACTACAAACCAATAAAATAAAAAATCAAACTTAAATTATATGAAGAAAACCAAAAAAAATCGAACTATGAAACTTGAAAATACTTGCAAAATAAGGTAAATTCATATAAATGAACATGAATCCATAAAATATACGGGTAAATTCAAAAATAGGTAAAGTTGAAAAAAAAGAAAAATCTACAAACCAAGAATCGAACTTGTATTATATGAAAACAAAAAAAATCAAACTATGAAACTTGAAAATACTTGCAAAATAAGGTAAAATGAACATGCATCCACAAAATATACGGAAAAATTCAAAAATTGGTAAAGTTGAAAAAAAAAGTCAAATAAATCTTCAAAACTTACAAACTTGTAACCCCCAGATACAGTTAACTTGGATTTTACCGTGAAAAAGGGGATTCAAATATGAAGGATATATCAGGTGTGTAGTGGGAGCATATGGGGGAGTAAAATACGAAAGAGAAAACTCTGTTGTGAGATGTATAATGTTTAAGAGAGAGAAAGTTGAAAAGAAAGGGATTTATGTAAATAGTTTGGGATATGTGTAAATACTTTACCAAATTGGTATATAATGTAATAAGGTAACTTTAGTTAGTGTATATACGTAAATTTTAGAAATTATAATTCATTTGAGTTTGAGTTGATTATTGATCCGCTCTTTTATTAGTTTAGTGCATTTTAGTCCAATTCATCTCATTTCATCAAAATTTGAATTGATATCTAGCCCAAATTGACTCATGTGAGATTTTTTTCAAAACATTTTCAAAAAGATATTTTCTTATTTGATATGTTCATATAATCATAATAAAGAAACATAATTTATTAGAAATTTAAAATTATAAAAAAAATAAAAAATTAAATAGATTAGATTTTAACCCGCTTTTTATCAGTATCAATCGAAATAATATTTGAACAGATTAATATTTCACTCATTTATTAACTCAGTCCATTTAGATTGCCCAAATTCAATCAAAACTTTCCATTGTCACCTCTATTCGCAGACATGGGGTGTGCATCAAATTTAATTTTAGAGTCTACGTCCAATAATTTTAAAAAATTAAGTAGTGTTTTTTATAATATAAAATTAGATATCAACGACTCGTGTTAATATGTGTAATTTTTATCTCAATTTATGTGACACTAATAGAATTTAGATAATCAATTATTAAAATAATTTAAGTTATTAATTATTGTGATTATAATACTTTTTCTTTTGTTCTAATTTAAGTGACACTAATATAATTTCGAAAGTAAACCAAATATTTTATATCTTTTAAAATTTTTAGGTTGTTAATTATGTGATTTGAAATGATTTTTACGTAATTGTTCAGTAAGATATGAATACTTTCTCCATCCCAGTTTATGTGGTACGAAATTTTTTTTGACAATCAATCAGTTTTTTTATATTAAGTTCTTAATTATTGTGATTTACTATACTTTTTATCTCATTTTCAAATAATATATGTTACTTTATGTCTTCGTTTGTCCCATCCCAATTTATGTGCACTATTATAATTTTGATGGTCAAACAATTTTTTTTATGTCGATATATCATTTTGTGCCTATTTTATCTTTTTTTTTGAAATATTATTAATTTTTTAATATTTAGATGACCATAATAGTTAATTAAGGGTGATGTAGTAAAATCACGATTGAAGCAGTGAAATAGACATGCCTTAAATGACTTATAACAACTAATTAGAACTAATATAGCAAAATTACTATAAAAATACTTGTGAAAATAATTTAAGTGAGCCTCATGTAAGACGTCAAGTTAATTTAAAACATCATGAGTTAATTTATCATTTTGGGTCTATTTTATCTTTTTTTATTAAATATTATTATTTTTAAGACTTAGATGACGTATAATAATTAATTAAGGGTGATATAATAAAATTATTATTGAAGCAGTTGAAGCAGACATGCCAAAAATGTGTATTTTACTTATTTTTACTAAAGATTATTAATTTTAATATGTAAATGAATTATAATAATTAATTAGGAGTGATATAGTAAAATTACGATTGAGGCAACTAAAGTAGGCAACACAAGCAGACATGTCGACTTGCTGCATGCTTCAACAGTGAAACAACTTTATGTCTTCCTATGTCCCATTCTAATTTATGTATAATTTTAATAGTCAACCAAATTTTTTATATTGACATATCATTTTATGTCTATTTTACCTTTTTTTATGAAGTATTAGTAATTTTTTAATGCTTAGATAATCATAATAATTAATTAGGGATGACATAGTAAAATTATGATTGAAGCAATGAAGCTGACATGTATTAAATGACTTATAATAACTAATTAAAGTAATATAGCAAAATTATTATAAAAATGCTTATAGAAAATATTTAAGAGGGTCTCATATAAGACATCAAGTTAACTTAAAACTTTTAGAGTTAATTTATCATTTTATTTTTTTATTAAGTATTATTAATTTTTTAATACTTATAATAATTAATTAGGAGTGGCGTACAATTAAGAATGAAGCAGCTAAAACAGACATGTCATAAATATCTATTTTATTTATTTTTATTAAATATTACTTCTTCCGTCCCATTTTATGTGTCATCATATCTTTTTTGGTCCGTCCAAAAAAGAATGTCACATTTTTTTATTTGACAACTATTTAATGACATCATCCCTATTTTATCCTTACTGAATCCCACTAAATAAGAAAAGACAACTATAAAGTAAACATTAAAGTGACTTTAAGAGGAGTAATATTATAAACTTTACAAAGTCATTTTTTATTTCTTAAATTTTGTATTTGATCAAAACGCGACAAATAAAATGTGATGGAGAAAGTATTAATTTTCTAATACGTAGATGACTTACTGTTTTTTTTTTTGCAATGAAACTCCCTCTTATTAGTAAGTAACTAGATAGCAATGGTCCGTACTGGCACGGACTCAACATATGTTATTTTTTATCTCAATTTACGTGATACAAATAGAATTTAGATAATCAATCATTAAAATAATTTAAATTTTTAATTATTGTGATTTATAATAATTTTTCTTCTGTTTTAATATAAGTGACATTGATATAATTTTGAAAGTCAGCCAAATATTTTATATCTTTAAATTTTTAAAGCTGTCAATTATGTGATTTATAATTTTTTTTTTACATATTTTTCACTAAGATAAGAATACATTTTATCTCATTTTTAATTATGTTATTTCTTAATTATTTCTATTTACAATACCTTTTATCTCATTTTAAATAATATATGTTATTTTATGTCTTCCTCTGTCACATCCCAATTTATGTGACACTAATATAATTTTGATAATCAATTAATTTTTTATATTTATCATTTTTTGTCTATTTTACATTTTTTATGAAATATTATTAATTTTTTGATGCTTGGATATCATAATAATTAATTAGGAGTGATATAGTAAAATCACGATTGAAACAGCGAAACAAACATGTCTTAAATAACTTATAATAACTAATTAGAAGTGATATAACAAAATTACTATTAGAAATACTTACATTATTTTATCAAATATTATTAATTTTTTAATATTTATATTACTTATAATAATTAGTTAGGGGTGATACAATAAAATTGCGATTGAAGCAACTGAAGTCAAGTTAGAAATGTCTATTTTACTTATTTTTATGAAATATTATTATTTTTCTAATACATAAATGACTTAAAATAAATAATAAGGGATAATATAGTAAAATTATAGTTACAACAGCTGAAGCAGGTAGCACAAGCAAGTAGGGGTGTGCATCGGTCAGTTCGATTTTATGTATTATTGGTTTGGTTTATCAGTTTTGGTTTCTAAATATGCTAAACCAATAACCAAACCAATAAGATATTTTTTTATCGATTTATCGGTTTTTAGTCCTTAATGATTCGGTTTTTGGTTTAACCGATAAGAAAATACTCATAAAATAAAAAAATATTAACTAATATGAAAAGAAATTGAATCTAAGTTACAATCAAAATCTTACGTGATTTGTTTTAATTTACAAGAAAACTCAAGTTGGAACTAAATGTTAGTTAGGAGAAATTGAGAGAAATATATATATATATATATATATATATATATATATATATATATATATATATATATATGTGTGTGTGTGTGTGTGTGTGTGTGTGTGTGTGAAATAGTAATTTACTATATTCTTATTGGGTTATCGGTTTATCCAACAACCCAATAAGAAGAAATGAAACCAAATCAATAATTCAATAATTTTTTTTATAAAATCATTAAAAAATCGTTAACCCAATAACCTAATAACAAAAAACAAATAAAATTTTTATCGGTTCAATTTATCGATTTGTTCAGTTTTTGCTCACTCCTATAAGCAGGTATATCGACCTCGTGCTTGCTTGAGCTATTTTACTTCCTCTTAAATATAAAATAAAGTACTAATTTGTTTATATTCCATTGGGTTGTGAGGAATGTGAGTGCACATATCGTATACGTTAGCAAACTTTTATTCAATCAATATCATGGGGACCGTATTTTCAGTCAGTTGTTCTGTCCATCAATGAGTCCGGAACCCTTCTATGCCACCAAACTATGCCATATATTTAAAAATGTACCAATCTATGCTTAACTCACAAAAATTGTGAGTTATGCACAAATATCTTTAACAAAAGGCAGCTCACGGTGTTAATTTTTTTGAAAAGTGCATAACTCACAATTTTTGTGAGTTATTCATTTTATTTTAACATAACTCACAAAAATTGTGAGTTATGCATTTTATTTTCAACATAACTCACAAAAATTGTGAGTTATGCATTCTTATTTTAACATAACTAATAATTTTTGTGAGTTATTCATTCTTATTTTAATATAACTCTCAAAAATTGTGAGTTATGCATTTTATTTTAACATAACTCACAATTTTTGTGAGTTATGCATTCTTATTTTTAACATAATTTTAGTACATTCAAAAAGCATGAATAATAATTACATGAAATTAGCAATATAAATAATAATAACATGATATTAACAAACATAACTTATTAGCGATGATATTTTAGACCTACCGATAATAATCGACAGTATCCAAGCTTAGTGACAAATGAACATTTGCAGATGTTCCAGCATTGTGCATCCATCCAAGTTGAGATGATTGACCATAATTATAGTCATTTTCAAATAAATCAACATTATTCGTGTCACGCAGAGTTAAGCCCCTAAATAAAATATAATATATGTCATAAGAAATGGACAAAAAATTATTAAAAATATAAAATATTAATAATAACACAAATTAAGAAAAAATACCGATCACTTTCATTCAAAGTTTCATTCAAATCAGGTATTGAGAATTGTGTTGGCATGTTACTCGACATGATGTATTGGGGAGCATTCATGTCAAAAAAAGTATTATACTGAGTTAAATGAGCATTAAGATCACTTGTTGGATCATCAAATTGTGTATGCACATTTGTCTGTATCGGAGACTGCACAAGATGATTTTTACGCTCCTTCTTAACATAAACTTGAAGAATGTTCAGTTTTATTTGACTAGCATAGTCACAAGGATCCCTCAGAAATTCAGTCAACAACTCATCATCACTAATAATCTATTCTCCATAATTTATCATTCCTTGAGATGAGAAGGAATTTGGATACTGTCCGACTATAAATAAATCAAAATTATTATTTTTTATTTTCATTCTTCTTGATACAGATTTAATAATAATTGATCTCATTAATATTGAAGGGGTTACAGCTGTATATATAGAGAACTGAAGAATAACTAATTACAGAATAACCCAGATGTATTTAATAATTATATATGTAGTCTATTATCCCCCCGCAAGCTGATCAGCGGTAACGAGGGGCAGCTTGGAGCAGAGAGACTGAAAAGGCTGTAACGGAAGAGGCTTGGTGAGAATATCAGCAAGCTGGTCAGTAGATGGGACATAGTGCGTGGCCATCGCTCCTGCAAGTACCTCATCGCGAACAAAGTGACAGTCAGACCCAACATGCTTCATACGATCATGAAGGACTGGATTTTTGGTAACACAAATAGTGGACTGATTGTCACAATAAATCTGTGGTTTCGTCGGGGGAATGCCAAGTGCATCCGTAAGGTATCGTAACCACATGGCTTCAGCAACACCCGCAGCCATGGCACGATATTCTGCTTCTGTGGAGGAACGGGACACTCGCGTTTGCTTCTTGGTGCACCAGGAAATCAGATTCGGTCCCATCATAACAATATATCCAGTAGTGGACTTTCGATCATCTTTGTCGTTAGCCCAATCCGAATCAGAAAAAACAGATATATCAAACGAGCCCTTTTGAAATAAAATTCCACAGTGAAGAGTACCTTGAAGATAGCGCAGAATGCGTTTCAAGGCCTGAAAGTGTTGTTCTGTGGGAGCATGCATTGATTGGGAGACTCGATTGACTGCATATTGGATGTCCGGACGAGTAACAGCAAGATAATGAAGTCCACCGACGAGGCTCCGATATAGTGTAGGATCGGCAAAGGGAGTATTCGGCCCTGGGGATTGGCGGACTGCCATGAGAGTGACCGTGGGTTTGCAGTCTGTCATTCCAGCCCGATTTAGAAGTTCAAGGGTATATTTTGTCTGATGCATCAATATGGTTCCCGATTTGCGGATGAGTTCGAGGCCAAGAAAGAACTCCAGAGGACCGAGGTCCTTAAGTTTGAAGTCACGATGCATAGCTTCAGTAATTTCAGTGATGAGTGATGACGAGCTGCCTGTAATAACAATATCATCCACATAGATAAGAATGATGACTGTCCCTCGAGAACAGTGAAGGGTGAAGAGGCTGTTGTCATGATGGTAGGTGCGAAAACCAAGACCCTGCAGAAAAGTAGAGAGACGTGTGTACCAGGCACGAGGGGCCTGTTTCAGGCCATACAGTGATTTGCGAAGCTTGCAAACATAGTGAGGACGGTTGGGATTAACATATCCCGGTGGCTGAACCATATAGATTTCTTCCTCAAGATGACCATGAAGAAAGGCATTGCTGACGTCTAGCTGATGAAGCGGCCAATCATAGTGAAGAGCAAGAGACAAGACCAGACGAATAGTCTGTTGCTTAACAACAGGGCTGAAGGTCTCCTTATAATCCACACCATACTCCTGATGATACCCTTTTGCAACCAGACGTGCTTTATAGCGAGAAAGAGATCCATCTGAATTTCGTTTGATGCGAAACACCCATTTGCACCCAATAGACTTTCGGTTACTAGGCAGAGGTACCAAATCCCATGTACGTTGTTCATTCAGAGCCTGAAATTCCTCATCCATAGCTTGGCACCAGAAACTATTTTTGGAGGCTTGGTTGTAGGTAGTAGGCTCAGTTGTGGGATGTGCATCAAAGGGTATTTGAGTGTGGTAGGCTTTGGGTTTGAAGGTACCGGCCTTGGCTCGGGTTGTCATAGGATGAGTGTTGAGTGGAGGGTGATTAGGAAGGGGTGGTGGAGTTGTATGATGTGTGGGCGGGGGTTGGGTGGGGCTGCCGTGGGAGCTGGGATGTGCAGCGGTGGATGGGGTGGCTGTATGTGTGTTAGGAGTATGATGTAGGGAAGTGGTGGGTTGTGTGGCAGTCGGCTGGGTGTTCGGGTGGGAGGTTTGGGGTTTCGGGTGGGTAGTGGTGTAGTGGGGTACCGGGTTAGGTGCCGAGTGAGCCGGAGCATGAGCGTGAGAAAAGGACAGAAATAATGGCACAACGCCAAGTGGATTGGGGGAGTATGGAGTAGAGGAAAGACTTGTGTAAGGAAATTGTTCCTCCACAAAACGAACATGACGGGAAACATATGTTTTCTGAGATACAGGATCGAAACATTTGTAACCTTTGATAGTGGGATGATAGCCTAGAAAGACACAAGGGGTGGACCGAGGTTGAAGTTTATGTTGAGTGTGCGGACGCAACCAGGGATAAACTAGACATCCAAACGGGCGGAGATGGATATAGTCGGGTGGATGATTGTAGAGACGGGCATATGGAGTGGAGTTGGAGAGAGTGTGAGTGGGCATGCGATTTATGAGGTAGTTGGCAGTAGCAAGGGCATCAACCCAAAAGGAAACAGGTAAGGTGGAATCATGGAGGAGCGCAACAACTGTTTCTATTAGGTGACGGTGTTTGCGCTCAGCAACGCCATTTTGTTCAGGGGTATATGGACATGAAGTGTGATGAAGAGCCCCTAGATTTTGAAGAAAAACACCAAATGCATTGTTGACAAATTCTTTGCCATTGTCACTTCGAAAAAATTTGATTTTGGCATTAAATTGATTTTGAACCATTCGGTCAAAGTTTACAAAAATAGTATAAGCTTCGGATTTAAATTTCAGAGGATAAAGCCAAGTGAATTTACTGTAATCATCAACAAAACAGATATAATAACGAAAACCTTGAACAGAAGGAACTGAGGTTGGACCCCAAACATCAGAATGAATTAATTGAAATGGCGCAGTGGCCTTGTGTTCAGACAGTGAAAAAGGTAAACGACAAGATTTAGACACTGAACAGGACTCGCAATGTAATTTTTCTGAAAAATTAAAACCTAAGGAAGATAAAATGGATTTGGTGATGGCGGATGATGGGTGCCCAAGCCGGCGATGCCAGGTTGACGAGAGAATGGCTTGACTCACAACAGACGGAGACCTGGATGGAAGAGTGTATAGCCCATGCTCACAGCGGCCCGTGTACCGCACCCGGTTCGTGGTATTGTCCACTATCTGGAAATTGGTGTCATTAAAAATGAGGGTGCAGTTATTTTCTTTAGTAAAGCGATAAACAGATAAAAGATTGGATGTGAGGGAAGGGACGTGGTGAAGGGTTGAGAGATGAAATTTACCATTTGGGGTATAGACATACCCAGAGCCGGTGTTTGTGATGGGAAGGGATTGACCATTGCCTACTGTAATAGTTTCTGAGCCATGATACGGATGAGGATCTTGAAGTTGTGAATAATCCGACGTCACATGGGTGTTAGCACCTGTGTCTAGATACCAATCGCCAGATTGAGCGTTTGTGGACGCATGCATCGCCCTTGATCCTCCGGACTGGCTATTTACATTCTGCGAGTCATCATAACGATACCAGCAATTAGCCGCAGAATGGCCCCGTTTAGCACAAATTTGGCACGTCGGAAGATCTCGTGTGGGCATCCGCTGGTTTCCTCGTCCCTGTCCGCGGCCTGACTGGAAGCCGTCCCTCGGTGGAGGCCCGCCTCTGCCTTGCTGCCCGGTGTTTCGACGGTCACCGCCGCCGCTGCCTCGCCCTTGGTTACGGCGATCATCACCGCGACCCCTGGCCGAGCCTCCGCTGCCAGCCGAGTAAAGAGCCGTGACGCCAGGGGTGGAACTGGCTTCTCCGAGCAGTAATTTGTGTTCCATGTCTAGATTCAATTCTTCTGCATTAAGCCATCCAGACAGTTGATTCAGAGTGATTTCGACAGGCGAGAGGCGAATATGCTGTTTGAGAGAGGAATAGCCAGCCGGAAGACCACGTATCACGGCATTCACCACGTCTCGTTCAGGAATAATCTCGTTCACAGCATCTAGGTCAGACAGAATAGAGGCCACATCATTAAGGTATTGAGTCATCGTCTTCGTTCCCTTCCGAAGAGTATGCAATTTGTCACGCAACTGAAAAATATGAGTCGTGGACACAGAGTTGTACCTTGTGGCTAGTGCGTCCCAAAGTGAAGCCGATGTGAGAAAACCCCGGGCGTGTTTGTGCACAGAGGGGCTAATAACTGCGAGAAGACAGGCTCGGATCTGAGTGTCTACGATCATCCACGGAAGGTAGTCGGGATTTGGGAGCTTGACGCCGTCCTTCTCGGCTGTCTCGGACTGCGGCTTCTCCGCACCGTCAATCCATCCGAGCAGCAAGTTGGCTACGAGGGCGGTGCGGACGTTAAGTGCCCAGGCCGGGTAGTTGTTGTCAGATAATTTTTCGGGGATGAGATTGTGGAGATTCCTGAGCAGTAATTTTACTCCAGACGGTAATTTTGACAGAGGATCAATAACCTTGTCCATGGCGCCGACCTACGGCGGAGGAGGGAGGCCGTGTGGCGTGGTGTAGACGGTGGCGGCGGCGCACACACGTCGGAAAAGAGGAGAGATTAGGGTTTGGGCGGAAGAAGAAACCCTAGCTTTGATACCATGATACAGATTTAATAATAATTGATCTCATTAATATTGAAGGGGTTACAGCTGTATATATAGAGAACTGAAGAATAACTAATTACAGAATAACCCAGATGTATTTAATAATTATATATGTAGTCTATTACTTCTAAAAGTTGATTCTACAAATTCTCTATAACCAATTGAAATTAGATACTTCGCGTTGGACTTGGGGGACATACTATAATATATTGTATTTCCCTCGTGAATAATTTTGCCATCCCAAAAAAGTGCAACTTTAACACGTTCAGAATTTATTCTCTAAAATTTGATACAGTTTTGAAAAGATAAATTGAGTTTGAAGATGATTGAAAAAAAAGAAGAATTGAAGTTAAAGAAGAAGAAGAAGAATTTGAAAATCATATACAAAGAATGAATGTATACGGGTGTTTAAATAGGAGAATTTGATAAAACAGATGCATAACTCACAAAAAAAGGTGAGTTATATGTTAAATAGAATTTCGGAAACGTTTTTCATTATTTAAATAACTCACAAATGAATGGATAACTCACAATTTATCTGAGTTATGTTAAAATAAAAGGCATAACTCACAATTTTTATGAGTTATGTTATAATAAAATGCATAACTCACAATTTTTGTGAGTTGTGTTAAAATAAGAATGAATAGCTCACAAAAATTGTGAGTTATGTTAAAATAAGAATGCATAACTCACAATTTTTGTGAGTTATGTTGAAAATAAAATGCATAACTCACAATTTTTGTGAGTTATGTTAAAATAAGAATGAATAACTCACAAAAATTGTGAGTTATGTACTTTTCAAAAAAATTAACACCGTGAGTTGCCTTACGTTAAAGATATTTATGCATAACTCACAACTTTTGTGAGTTAAGCATAGATTGGTACATTTTTAAATATATGGCATAGTTTGATACTTTTTTTTTAGTTTGGTGGCATAGAATGGTTCCAGACTCTCCATCAATAGACAAGTGTTTATTGTGCAGGCCCATTCAATAGTTTGCCTAGCTGCTCTTTTTGGCTGTCATATATCTTACATTAATTATTATTATTATTATTAGTAGTAGTAGTAGTTAGGGGTGTACAAACTAAACCGATGAATCAAATCAAATCGAGGAAAAAATCTGACTTATGGTTTGGTGTTGGCAAAATAAAACCGATCATTCTTGGTTTGGTTTGGTATTAGCAAAAATAAAATCAAACCGAACCTAAACCAAACCTAGATAATACATATATAAGTTTAATTATTTATACGTAAAAAAATATTACTTATAATCTACTTTCTAATTACTTTTATTACTTTTTTATATTATGAAAAAATATATATATTATTGGGCCTTTAATTATAATATTTATCCATTAATAACAAATTAATACAAAGCCCAATATTAATATAAAAACCTAAAACTCTTCAATTGCTTCACTTTACATTTTACTTTTCAAGTTTTCAGAGAGTTCTTATTATTTCTTCATCTTATTTTTCTCATTCTGCTCGTTCGTCAAGTTGTGATTTAGGTTTGTTTCTCTTTTTTTTTTTTCTTATGGAATTATGTTATAGTTAATTACTTTATAGAGTTAAGTTTTTAATAAGTTGTCTCCAATTCTTCATTCTTTTGTATGCTCACATTTTATGCGAAGAGAACTTTCAGACAAGCTACTGTGACTAGTGACTTAGAAATTGAACCACTGGATATCCACATCATATTACTTTGAGAGATAGTAGTTCAGACATCTAGTAATTTGCCAACTTAATTTTAATTGAACTACTCTATGCCCATTATTTTTTATCGTTTTAGTGAAAACATTTAATTTTTTTTTCTTCAATCACATTATAATTGTAAAAAATCCGAGAAAACCGAAAAAACAAAATATCCACTAAAATCGAAACAAAAAACCGATTGTATATTGGTTTGATTTGATTTGTAGATTTAGAAAACCGACATTATTGATTTGATTATATTTTAATGAAAAAGCGAACCAACCTAATCTATGTACACCCCTAATAGTAGTTGTAGATGATGAGATATCATAGCATTTATATTAGTTATTTCCAAATCTTAGAATGTCCAGGCAATAAGATTGTATATGAACTATGTTTTTTTTTTTCAATTAAAAGTATATAAAACTATGTGGAGAGCTATCCCAGTTTCTCATCTTTTTTCCTTTTAGTGGTGTGACAGCACAGTGTGTGTTTAGAGGTATATCACGTTCTATGTTGGTAGTTGCCTTTGTGGAAAAAAGTTGAAAATCACCATGCGTTGTAGTGGGCTGATGGCACAAACTGTTACGTTTAGGGGACTTATGGGCATCTAGTAAATTCGAAAGAAATATACTATGTATATATGTGTACTAGACAAAAGAGCCCATGCCCATCATATATTATTTTTTTATGTCAATTTATATGATATAGATAAATTTTGAAGAATCAATTAAATTTTATATAATTTTTAGACAATACATATTACTTTCATTGTTTGAATTTATGTATCACTGATATAATTTAGAAAGTAGATAAAATTTTCTATATCTATATCTATATCTATATCTATATCTATATCTATATCTATATCTATATCTATATCTATAGTCCATATCTATAATCTTAAATTTATATCTATATCTATATCTATAATCTATATTTATAATCTATAATCAATATCTATAATCTATAATATATTAAAAGTATAATCTATATTTATAATCTATAATCAATATCTATAATCTATAATATATTAAAAGTGTGAAGGGCCTTAGAAATATTATTTGAATTTTTTACCATTCATTAAAAGTCTTTACTTTAGAAAAAATTGTTGTTTCATTATTTTTTCCAAATATTTAAGGGTTAAAATTAATTAAATATATTTATGGTAAAATCTTTCCTTCTTAGAAGTCATCAGAATTAATGACAACTAATATTTTTTTCATTAGTTTAAGAATTCTAAATGAACTAAATGAAGAAGATATTTTTTTAATATAGGAAAAAAATCGTACCATAAATATTTATTTATACAAGTACTTTTTATTATTCTTGATCCAACTTTCGAAGTCTGAACTAAGCCTGTTAAAAGGGCTGGGTTAACCCGAGCCGATCCAGCTCGGCCCACTAAGCAAACCCGGCTCGGTTTGATCCGGCTCGGTCAGCCCGCAGGATGTAGGGTACCGGGTCCCGGGCGGGGTTAATTTTTTATTTGGTCCCAGTTAACCCGGCCCGGACCAAAATCGATCCAGGCCCGCCGGTTATCGGCCCGGCCCGGTTAAGTTTTTTCTTTTTTTAATGGATTTTTTAATCTATATATTATATAAATTAGTATATAACTATATATATAGTGTGTGTATATATTGTAGTATATATATATTGTAGTATATGTTTTATTTAAAGTAGTACATATATTGAATGGTACACATATAAGTGTATATATTTTCTAAAGTAGTATATATTTAATGTATACATATGTATATGTTTTATAAATTAGTATATAACTATATATATAGTATGTGTATATATTATAGTATATATAATGTAGTATATATTTTATTTAATATAGTACATATATTGAATGATACGCATATATGTGTATATATCTTCTATAGACGTATATATTTAATGTATACATGTGTTTATGTTTTATAAAGGCAAAACCCATCGCTAGGCCCCTTAAGTACGCACGATCTTTCACTTAGGCACCTCAAGTGGACATTGGTCCTTTTTGACACCTCAAGCGTCCTTCAAGTGTGCCACTTTGGCACATTTTGCTGAATCAACAAATTTATACTGTGTGCGTGTATTACACGTGCCTGATGATGTGAAAAGTGACAAATAATATGCCGACACATGTCATTTTTCTAAAAAATAATTTTGAATCAATAATAATTTTTTTTAAAAAAAATCAATAATCACCCCTCCCCACCTTCCCTCCCTCGACCCCAACATCATCTTCTCCAAAATTCCTGCAACAATGCCGCCCCGCTCCCCCTACCCCTACCCTCCCCAAAATCATCTTCTAAATACAACATTGCCACCCCTTCCACCCCCATACTCCACCCCCAACATTGGTTCTCTAACCCACCCCCACCCTCTAAAATTCTAAATTCTTGAAATTTCAAATTTCAACAAGAAAGCCATTGATGGACCTTCACTAAACACACACAAAATTAATTTCCTCCTCTTTGTGATGATTCATGGCTGGCACCAAACCCATCTTCTCCAAACACCACAACCTCTCCACCCCACGTACGAATTCATCTACTCCAAAACACCCCTGCTGCCCCTCCATTTTTGTACACCATTAATAACATTTTTTTTCAAGCAAATAATAACACCATTAATAACACCAAATAACACCATTAATATTTTCAAGCACATTTTTTCAAGAAAATAATAGTCAATCTCAACAAAAATTTTCAAGCACACCATTAACATCATCATCATTTCAAGACGACCCATGAAGGCAATCTCAACAAAAAATTTTCCTCGAATTCCTCCAATTGCACATAATTTGACTGTGGATATTTCCTTAAATTGTGAAATCTCAACAAAATTTAAATAAAGAATGTTTGAAATGAAAATTTTCTCAAATTGTGAAGAAGAGTGATGTTAATGGTGTTATTATTGAATGAGTGAAGAAGAAGAGAGAATAAAAGAGAAGAAAGAAAAAAATAACGAAAATGCCCCTCAAACGCGCCTTCAATGCGTGTGTCACGCGCACCTTGCCAACACAACAAAAAGTATCAAAATGACACACTTTATACCTACTTGAGGTGCCAAAAGAACCAATGTCCACTTGAGGTGCCTAAGTGAAAGATGCTGCGTACTTAAGGAGTCTGGCAATCGATTTTACCTTTTATAAATTAGTATATAACTATATATATAGTGTGTATATATTATAGTGTATATATTGTAGTATATGTTTTATTTAAAGTAGTACATATATATTGAATGGTACGTATATATATGTATATATCTTCTATAGACGTATATATTTAACGTATACATGCGTATATGTTTGATAAATTAGTATATAACTATATATATAGTGTGTGTATATATTGTAGTATATTTTATTTAAAGTAGTAGGTATATATTGAATGGTACGTATATATGTGTATATTTTCTAAAGTAGTATATATTTAATGTATAAATCTGTATATATTTTATAAATTAGTATATAACTATATATTTAGTGTGTGCATATATTGTAGTACATGTTTTATTTAAAGAAGGACATATATTGAATGGCACGTATATAGGTGTATATATTTACTAAAGTAGTATATATTTAACGTATACATGTGTATATATTTTATAAATTAGTATATAACTATATATATAGTGTGTGTATATATTGTAGTATATATTTTATTTAAAGCAGTACATATATATTGAATGGTACATATATATGTGTATATATCTTCTATAGACGTATATGTTTAACGTATACATATGTATATGTTTTATAAATTAGTATATAACTATATATATATAGTGTGCATATATTGTAGTATATATATATTGTTGTATATATTTTATTTAAAGAAGTACATATATATTGAATGGTACATATATATGTGTATATATTTTCTAAAGTAGCATATATTTAACGTATACATGTGTATATGTTTTATAAATTAGTATATAACTATATATATAGTATGTGTATATATTGTAGTATATATATATTGTAGTATATGTTTTATTTAAAGTAGTACATCTATTGAATGGTACGTATATATGTGTATATATTTTCTAAAGTAGTATATATTTAACGTATACGTATGTATATGTTTTATAAATTAGTATATAACTATATATTTAGTGTGTGTATATATTGTAGTACGTATATTGTACTATATTTTATTTAAAGTAGTACGTATATATTGAATGGTATGTATATCTGTGTGTATATTTTCTAAAGTAGTATATATTTAACGTATACATGCGTATATGTTTTATAAATTAGTATATAACTATATATATAATGTGTTATATACTGTAGTATATATTTTATTTAAAGTAGTACATATATTGAATGGTACGTATATATGTGTATATATTTCCTAAAGTAGTATATGTTTTATAAATTAGTATATAACTATATATATAGTGTGTTATATATTGTAGTATATATATATAGTAGTATATATTTTATTTAAAGTAGTACATATATTGAATGGTACATATATATGTGTATATATTACCTAAAGTAGTATATATTTAACGTATACATGTGTATATGTTTTATAAATTAGTATATAACTATATATTTAGAATGTGTATATATTGTAGTATATTTTATTTAAAGTAGTACGTATATATTGAATGGTACGTACTTATGTGTGTATATTTTCCAAAGTAGTATATATTTAACGTATACATGTGTATATGTTTTTTAAATTAGTATATAACTATATATATAGTGTGAATATATATTATAGTATAAATATTGTAGTATATGTTTTATTTAAAGTAGTACATATATTGAATGGTACGTATATATGAGTATATATCTTCTAAAGTAGTATATATTTAACCTATACATGTGTATATGTTTTATAAATTATTATATAACAATATATTTAGTGTGTATATATATTGTAGTATATATATATATAATAGTATATGTTTTATTTAAAGTAGTACATATATTGAATGGTACGTATATATGTGTATATATTTTCTAAAGTAGTATATTTTATTTAAACTAGTATGTATATATTGAATGGTACGTTTATATGTGTGTATATATCTTCTATAGACGTATATATTTAACGTATACATGTGTATATGTTTTACAAATTAGTATATAACTATATATATAGTGTGTGTATATATTGTAGTATATATATTGCAGTATATTTTATTTAAAGTAGTATGTATATATTGAATGGTACGTATATATATTTGTATATATTTTCTATAGACGTATACATGTGTATATGTTTTACAAATTAGTATATAATTATATATATAGTGTGTGTATATATTGCAGTATATATATTGTAGTATATTTTATTTAAAGTAGTATGTATATATTGAATGGAACGTATATATGTGTATATATCTTCTATAGACGTATATATTTAACGTATACATGTGTATATGTTTTACAAATTAATATATAACTATATATATAGTGTGTGTATACATTGTAGTACATATATTGTAGTATATTTTATTTAAAGTAGTATGTATATATTGAATAGTACGTATATATGTATATATATCTTCTATAGAAGTATATATTTAACGTATACATGTGTATATGTTTTACAAATTAGTATATAACTATATAAATAGTGTGTGTATATATTGTAGTACATATATTGTAGTATATTTTATTTAAAGTAGTATATATATATTGAATGGTACGTATATATGTGTATATACCATTTTATAGACGTATATATTAACGTATACATGTGGATATGTTTTATAAATTAGTTTATAACTATATATATAGTGTGTGTATATATTGTAGTATATATATATTATAGTATATTTTATTTAAAGTAGTACGTATATATTGAATGGTACGTATATATGTGTATATAGCTTCTATAGACATATATATTTAACGTATACATGTGTATATGTTTTATAAATTAGTGTATAACTATACATATAGTGTGTGTATATATTGTAGTATATTTTATTTAAAGTAGTACGTATATTTTGAATGGTACACATATATGTGTATATATCTTCTATAGACGTATATATTTAACTTATACATGTGTACATGTTTTATAAATTAGTGTATATATAGCTAAATATATAGTGTGTGTATATATTTTAGTATATATATATTGTAGTATATTTTATTTAAAGTAGTACGTATATGTTGAATGGTATGTATATATGTGTATATATCTTCTATAGACGTATATATTTAACGTATACATGTGTATATGTTTTATAAATTAGTGTATAACTAAATATATAGTGTGTCTATATATTTTAGTATATATATATTGTAGTATATTTTATTTAAAGTAGTACGTATATATGTGTATATATCTTCTATAGACGTATATATTTAACGTATACATGTGTATATGTTTTATAAATTAGTGTATAACTAAATATATAGTGTGTGTATATATTGTAGTATATTTTATTTAAAGTAGTATGTATATATTGAATGGTAAGTATATATGTGTATATATCTTCTCTAGACGTATATATTTAACGTATACATGTGTATATGTTTTACAAATTAGTATATAACTATATATTTAGTGTGTGTATATATTGTAGTACATATATTGTAGTATATTTTATTTAAAGTAGTATGTATATATTAAATGGTACGTATATATGTGTATATATCTTCTATAGACGTATATATTTAACGTATACATGTGTATATGTTTTATAAATTAGTGTATAACTATATATATAGCGTGTGTATATATTGTATTATATATATATTGCAGTATATTTTTTTTAAAGTAGTACATATGTATTGAATGGTACGTATATATGTATATATATCTTCTATAGACGTATATATTTAATGTATACATGTGTATATGTTTTATAAATTAGTATATAACTATATATATAGTGTGTGTATATATTGTTGTATATATATTGTAGTATATTTTATTTAAAGTTGTACGTATATATTGAATGGTACGTATATATGTGTATATATCTTCTATAGACGTATATATTTAACGTATACATGTGTATATGTTTTATAATTATTATATATATCATTATATTGTAGTATATATCTTGTTGTATATGTTTTATTTAGAGTAATATATATATTTAACTAACGTATAGTCGTATACACGATTACATGTGTAATTGTGCATGTGTGTATATATTTTTTAAATTCTAATGTAGCATATACTATATATATAGTGTATATGTATTGTTTAA
Organism: Capsicum pubescens; assembly: GCA_030864215.1. NCBI lineage: Eukaryota > Viridiplantae > Streptophyta > Magnoliopsida > Solanales > Solanaceae > Capsicum > Capsicum pubescens. The sequence goes on along the minus strand of CM061549.1, from coordinate 218,622,131 downwards.
CGTATTTAAACTGTATATACACGGGTATATATAGTGTATATTGGAGAATTTTTTTTTTTTTGCTTTTTGATCGGTTTTGACCGAATTTTTAACCGATTTTGATCGGGTTTAGGCGGGTTGTACCGGGTTGGATTAAGTGGACCGGTTCAGGGTTGTTTTTTAAAAAAATTACTATTGGGTCCGGAATCGGACCGACCCATTTAACCAGGCCCGGATCCAGACTGGTTCACAACCCGACTAACATTCAGGGGCCGATTCCGGGTTGACCCGACCCATCCCACTTGACACCCCAAGTCTGAACTCATATATTTGATCAACCTATTAATGTGTCTTCAAGATAATTAAAAAAGAGGAAATCCAAATGTTAATTAGAAAAAAAATAAAAGATACTCCCTCCGTTTAAAAAAGAATGATCTACTTTCCTTTTTGGACTGTTTAAAAAAGAATGACCTCTTTCCTTTTTTGGCAACCTCAAACTTTTGAAATTCCAATAATACCCTTGCTATTATTTTCAATATTCACCAAACATGGAACCACTAACATAGAAATATGTCAGGTTAATTTTTTTTAATGAATAGAAAATTCAACAGAAATTTCAAAATATGCAACTCATCAAATCACATTAATGTTGTCACTTTAACTTTTTCATAGTTTTTTATTCTTTTCCTAAATTTTATGCTTTCTTTTTTTTCCAGTGCAATTTTCCTTTCTTGGCCAGTTGCAACATATAGCTTCAACAAAGAATTTTCTTAGCAGTGTTGCTTATATTAAGCGTCGATCACAATTGAATTAGTACAAAAAAATGAGTATATATAAGGACTTTAAAAAACAGAGTAATACTTATATGCACAATCTTTTCACGCACAACTTTAAATTTAGGACTTTATACAAAAAAAAAACAGCCATCAATATATAGGAGTTTATCCCCAAAAAAAGTCATCTACATATAGAAATTTATGAGTACTACACAAAAAATAGATCATCTACATCCAGGAGCTTATACCAAGAAGAGGTCATTTACAAGTAGTAGGAATTTATACAAAAAAGATGCAAGATGGTCAAGGCTACAAAAGAGAAAATCAGTAAACTTTAAAAATAGATTGTACTCCTACTAGGATTGACATACATATATCCCATATCACATTTTGAGGAAACCATTAGCTTCATTGACAACATCAATATCTCAACAAAGTTGAACCGGAAGACTTCCTTCTCGTTCTAATCTTTCTTTCATCAAGTGAGACACTTTATAGTTGTTCCCTCCTTTAGCTTTCATAACCTCAATCATGCAAGATTGCAAAGTTAAAAATACGTGATTGAATCGCTCCACTTTCATTTCATTAAAAGAAGTTTCAACTGCATTTATCAACTCATCAATATTTAAAGGAGCCTTTTGGTATTGAAGGGATTGAATGGCTCTAAAGAATCCAAGATCTAAGACATTTAAATCTGAACTATTAGGAGGTTGAAAGCACAGTCGATTATCAAATCCATCTTCTCGAGCAGCTTCATTAAATTCCATATCATTTACATCAATATGAGGTCTTGCATTGTCTTGTTGAATAAAAATGGGAGTATTTGACTCTGAAACTGGCCATTTTGATCTAATTTCGGGAAGAATTTTTTCGATAAAATAAGCCCTAGTTATATCTTTAGTCATAGATAATATAGTCTTCGTTTACAAAGTCCCGACAACTCAATTTTTGCTATTCCACTTAGCTGCCTCTTTTACAACAAAAGGAAAAATTCCTATTTTTCCTAAAAACAACTTAACTCCATTTTGATCAAATCTGGGACATGCGACAACAGTCATGAACATCACTTTGGTAATAAAATTCTTACTTTTACATGATCTGTATGGATTAGATTCTAGTTCTTCTGGGAGGAGCTAGTACCTTTCAAATTTCTTTGATAGAAAAAAACATTTTTCATCTATGTGAACATAATTAAACATATTTAAAATTTTTGGATTTGAATGAAGTGTATCCGGATCAAGCATTGATAAACAAAACTTGACTCGTACCTTTTTGTTTTTCTCCATCAAATGAGGCTTTAAAGCATTTGTGTGCGCCCTCATTGCACCATCTTTGATACGTCGAAAAAGAGTTGATGTCGACGCATCAATGGAACAAGCTAAAGATCGAATATTCGTTCGACGATAAAGAGGAGTTTCCTTTATTTGATTAATACCAATTTGAATTCGTTTTCTCCCAACTTTACCTGCAAGTTTTGGTAAAAGATCTATCGCAATGCCATTAGCAAGAGATAACTTTATTTGTCTCCAAATTCATTTCACCATACTTTCTGAAGTGTGAAATAACTGTGCAACTTGCTTTACTGATCCATGTCTGAGACACCCAACTTTGCTTTCTTTCGAAAGCCATTCACCAATAGCTTGACGGTCCTTATATTTTAGTCTTGAATTTTTTGTAATTGAATCTAATTGTGAGTTCATTGATTTTATATTTACAACATACTTATAGGAAATTAGAACAGAGATGAAGATATTATGCAATAGAAGTATAGAGAACAATATGTAAGAAATAAAGTCTCAACATCTTTATAAATACATACTGCAATTTTATTGTGATCAGTAAATTGAAAGAAATAGTAAGCAATTTTGGCGCCATGGAGGGAAATGAAATTTACCGCCCAATACATTTTATTACTGGAGGCTATGAGAAATTAGGAGTGATTTTTTTTTTAAAAGTATTCCATCATTATCATATACAAGTGGGATATATTTGGGAGTAAATTCTTTTAAAAAATCAATCCCATTATAGACTGATATAATCAAATAAATACAATAACAAAAGTACTCCTATTTACTCTGTAATTAAGAATGGAGTAGAAGAAATGGAAAAAAAACCCTGTAATTGCCGAAAAAAATTAAACGCAACTTCATTAGCCATGTTTTTTTTTTTCTTTAACTGAGGAGAGAAGAGATTAACATTCAAAGAAGTGTACTCCTAGTTTGCGCTAAGAATGAGAAAAAAGAATGGATGCATTTAATTGTTACTGTAATTAAAGAAAAAGTTAGGCGTGTCATCAAGTGCACTTCTTTGACCACCTATTTTTTGAAATGAACACATTTAATGTTAGTGGACACCTGTCACTTGCCTTTTGCTTCTTTCTATACAATTTATTTAAAAATTATTCTTCTGAAGTTAAGGGTATAATTGGTAATTTATGTATATTTTGATGATATGACAAAAGTCTTTCTCAATTTATTAAACTCCGTGTCAAGTCAAATCAGATCATTCTTTTTGAAACGGAGGGAGTATAACAATAAATATATACTTGTATAAAGATGCATATACATTTTGATACACACGTATAATAAACAATAACTTATGCTCCCTCCTTGGTATTTTAGCCTTTTCATTTTATTAGTATTTTAGATAATTAATAAAACATTAATAATGTACTTTCATTTTTACATGTATTTAAAGAAAGAAAATTTAAATGATCAAAAAACTGTACTATTCAAGAGTTAGTATATATTTTTAAGGTATTTATTAAGGGTAAATAAGCGATAACATTTTTTATTTTTTAGAAATAAATAATTTATTAAGCGTGTATCCAAACTAAAATATCACTTTTTATTTTATAAAAAGAGAGGCATAATGTAAATAAAATCTAAAAACTATTACCTCCTAAAGAAAAAAAAATATTTTCATGGCTCTTGTAAATATTTAATGTGAAGTTGTGCAGTGCACATATGGTATTACTGCATAAGAAACAAATAATAGTTAGTTATATTGGAGTAAAACTTTTGAACCCCTCCGCTTTTTTCACACAATAAATTTCTTTCTCCAATATTATGACAAATGCAAAAGTGGTGATCTATCAACCTTGAAGATTCTGGTGGTAAAATATATATGTGCTTACACTAAAATATATGTTTATATTTACATTATTAAATTAAATTAAAGTGTGAAGTATTTTTGAAGAGTAATTTGAATTTTTTACACTTTATTAAAATCTCACAATAAATAAAATCATTTAATTTTAAATAATCAAACATTACACGTGCGAGGCACGTGCGATTACACTAGTAATTTTTAGATGTGTGTATGATCTTTAATATTTTAAGTTGTTAATTATTGTAAATTATAATATTTTAACATAATTTCAGATAATATATCCTACTCCCTCTATCTCAATTTATGTGACACTAATGGAATTTAGAGAGAACCGAATTTTTTACATACCGAATTTTTTACATATAGTTTTACGTATTTTGAGTTGTTAATTATTGTGATTTATAATACTTTATGCTATTTTTAAATAATATGTGCTACTCCTATCCCAGTTTATGTGACTGTGATAGTATATGAAGAATCAATCAATTTTTTATGTCGATAATATTTTATATTATCGATTATTATGATTTATGATATTTTTATGTTATTTTTAAATAATATGTGTTACTTCCCCTATCCCAATTTATGTCGTTGATAGAATTTTAAAACTAAAAAAATTTTAATAACTTAAACCATTAATTATTATAATTTATAGTAAATTTTTAAATAAATAACAGATAAAAAATAAAATAAATAAATTAAAACAAAGAAAAATTATAACATTTAAAAAGTGGCTTGGTCGGCAAGCTGGCAGGACAACGACCAGCTACTTCCAAGCCACTTATACATATTAGTAATATTTTTATATTAAAAACAATAACAAAATACTCAGTATATTCTCACAAACTAAGATTTGAGGAGGGTAAGTGTACGCAGTCAATACCATTATCTCAACGGTGAGATAGAGAGACTGATTTTAATAGACTACCGAATTAAGACAAAAAAAATCTAGAAAAGAAATAGTAAAGGAACAAGAAACAATAGGCATTAACACACCAAATAATATCTTAAACAAGATTATCCTCAAGTAATATGCAAACAACAATACACTCTGAAACAAGATTAGCATTATGACTACTAGCATGGATAACAAAACAAAGGCCTCCTACCTACTAGTAAAAACACACTCCTTCCTACTAACCTTATACCCTAATTCTCATCCTCTAAATCTTTATATGTAGGGTCATGCCCTTGGTAAGCTGAAGCAGCTCCATCTCATGTCTGATCACCTCCCTCTAATATTTTTTTGGTCTATCTCTATACCTCGCCTGAATACATCCATAGCCAAACTCTTACACTTCCATACTGGGGTATTTGGGCACCTCCTCATTACATGTATGAACCATCTCAATATTTCTTCCTACATCTTGACTGCCACCAAATCCACTGCCACCTTATCTCGAATAACCTCATTTCTAATCATATCTTTCCTAGTAAACCCACACATCCATCATATCATTTTTATCTCTTCCACTTTTATTTTTTTGGACGTGAGAGTTCTTATCTGGCTATCACTTTATCCCATACAATATAGCTATTCTAACTATCACTCTATAAAACTTTCCTTTGAGTTTAGGAGGCACCTTCTTATTGCACAAGGTAAATTGATTTTGCTAATTGAGTTGGCGTGCACAGATATATATAGTAGGCTCACGAAAGTTTAATTGCTACTTTTGGAGTCTTTCCATATTTTAATTATGAGAAAACTATGTAACTAAACAAACATAGATAGTGGAGAGTTTTGGCAAAATAAACACTTTGAAAAACTAAATGTAACATTTAGTTCAAGTTTTAAAAAATGTAATGGATAGCCACATTTATGATGTCATCCATCTGACTTTGAAAAACCATTCAAATCTACCACACAAGTTTTTAACTTTACACTTTAGTCCCTCAACCTCATCCAACAAATATCTAATATTTTTCTTTATTTTTTATATTTTTTTAAAAATTGTCCAAGAAGCCATCAAAAGCTCCTGTTCTCAGCTACTTTTTTCTATTTCTATGACTTTTCCGGTGAAATATTCCTCCTCACAACTAAAAATCTCCATTCTTGGTCATTGCCTCTATTGTTGTTCTATCTTTTTAAAAAAAATTGCAAAAAATATTTTTCTACCATTTTTACTAGCTTGAAATGCTTTTCAAATCCATTCAATACCTCGTTATTGGATAGATTTTAGTAGTTTAGAAGCCCTACATATACATTTCTCCACCCCAGAGCTAGCAAGGCATCGATTATATTCAAATTCATTCATTCACATTTTTGTACGAAGGTTTTCATACCAGTCATCGACTGATATCTTAATCTATTATTGATCAGTGTGGTTTATTATGGCAGTAATTGAAGTAATTGAAGTAATTATTGTTCGTGGTGATTATATGAGTGTGTGGGAGGAGGCTCCCAAATATTGGAATTGGAAATCATCTAGTAAGTAGACAGTGCCTATCCCGTTGTGTCACAATGGTTCATACGACGACATGGTTTGATGTGTAATTGAGAGTAGAGAATTAGATTACGAGCCAAACGACGTTATAATTATCTATATAATGAATGGGAGGGGGAAAATACATCTCATATTCATAAAGAATGATAGGCAGGTGTCCTTATACATGTTGGATATTGGTACTGATGGCTTTAGGCTATTACTGAGGATAAATATCATTGCGAGGTCTCTGGTAACCCCACCACCACATACGACAGTTGATGAAGATGATTTGGTTGAAGATGAGAGCTCTGGTATTCATCCAATAGATACAAAAGATCATTCAATGGAACTAGAAGATCCCAAATTATTTCAAGAAGAGCAAGAAGAGTGCGGATCAGGATCACAACCTAACCACACCATCTTCGATGGAACTAATTTCCATATAGAGTAAATATTTAGTAGAAATAAGGAGCTAAAATTGTTATTGGATGTAGAATCAATGAAAAAATATTTTGTTTATGCTACATTGATGAGTTTTAGAAAATACATCAAGATGAAAAACGTATCTCCTAGTTGTGCGTTGTAATGACCCTTCAGGTTATTTTCCATATTTCTGCTTATTCTCACCATTAGAACTTTTAAAAAGCTTCTCCAAGTAATTTATGACTTGCTGGAACTGACAGTTCGGTTATCGGGTAGTTAGTTTAGTTATTAGAGCTAATTTCCTATTTTGAAGTCTTCGTTGGTTCAAATTGGCTACTGGGAAAAAACTTCACTCAAAAAATCTCGTATGCCAATTCTGATTATTCCAACAACTTTGAAATATCGATTTTAGGCTATATGGACTCTTGGTTCGGGTCTCGAGGCACCCGAGATCATTTCGACCTATTGGTCAGGAAAGTTAAGAAAATGGAAATTTAATGTGGGACCCACTTTTAGTCAAAACGACCTCGAATAGAAATTTCAACTGTGCCATTGAGTTTGGAACATTGAATTTGGTATGGTATCATAGTCCGTTTGTGTATACGGAATTTTGGATAAATCCCAAGAGGTTGGCGGAGACTTGGAAATATTCCAGGTCTTAGTTGTAACTGGTTATATCGCTAATAGCGAGACTTTGGGCTGCAATCATCATTTCCTTGAGCAAGGTGACAGATGTCATGATTGCAGGGATAAATTTTTCAATCGTGACTCCCTAGTGTAGCCCCAATATATCGTGATAGCGATACCTGTGTCATGATAGCGACACCCAAGCACCTGGATGGGTATAAATAGACCATTCTCAGGTCGTTTTTGCTCGTTTCTCACCTATTCTCTTGAGACTTAAACCCTAAATAGTGAGATAGTTTGGGATTGAGGCTTGTGGGAGATTCGAGGAGCTTGAATAACGATTATTACGTGATTATCCTTTAATTTAAGGTAAGATTACACCCTTTCTCATGGTTGATTTTCCCATTTCTTGCTCAAAATCCCTAGAACTTGGGGGTTTGATTTTACACCCAATATAGCTCGGATTTCACCTATTTTTGAGGTTAATTACTTCTTGAGTATAAGAGAATTTGAGTTGGCCTAAAAATGCGATTATCGTGAATGGGACCCAGGTAGGTTGGGTTCCCCCCTTATAGATTGTGCTACATCATAATATGTTTATGATATTATATTAGATTTGGGATGGGTCTTAGGTATCGACGATCAATTTGGCAATGCTTGGGTTAGTTGGACCTTCTAGGCCATTCGAAAATCGTAATTTAGGTGCTTTGGCTTAGTTGCTTGTAGCACCAGTGGAATTTCTATATTAGGGATAATCAAGGCTTGTTTATCATTGAAAAGTAGATTTAGATACTTTAGCCTAGTCCAGAGTAGAATTTGCCTAGTAGTGGATTTCGAGTATTTTGAAGTAGGCCCTTGACATACCTTAGGCCAAGATCGTGTTAGCTATTAAAAACCTTTTATATACTTAATGTACATCTTGAAATTACTTATTGAGGTAATATTGAGAAACTTTGGCACTTGATGGTGATGATGGGCTGAATAGTGAGAGTGGAGACTTATTGATTATGCTAGTGATTATGCTAATGATTGAGCTAGAGATTACGCTATTGCTTATGATACTGAGTATATACCTTTACCAGTTCAAGTTCAGATACTGATTATAATATTAATAACACACTTACCAGTTTAAGTTCGAATAATGATGATGACATAATAATATACAATCGGTTCATGTCCGGACATTTCTAATGATATTGATGACATATACCCGGTTCAAGCCTAGAATATTATTTTGATATTGAATATATTTATCTATCAGTTGAAGTCTAGATATTTCCATGATGATAAGCATGATATTGGTCGTAGAGTATGGGGGTGATGATATGGGTATTAGATTCAAGTTTGGAAGTGGAAAATATTATAATGTGGCTTAATATGGATAAATTCTGATTATATCTCGAGGATTGGTATATGATGGTGGTTTGGGTTATATTATCTTTGAGTGAACCCTTCAGGCTTATGGGGGCCTGCATTGGATTATTTATTTTTCCGCACTTATTATCTCATATGGGCTAATTTTGTAGTTATAATTGCATGTGTTTGATATGTTGTGTTATGTTATTATTTCAGTTATTCACTTATTTATGCATAACGATGTTGGAGTGGATTCAAGTTTGACTCTATCTCAACTTAATTATGTTATGTTGCATTTTATCATATTTATATCATAATTTAGCTTAGTCGACCGATGATGCCTACTGAGTACCTATGTTTTGGTACTCATACTACACTTCTGTACCTTTTTTATGCAGATTCAAGTACTAGGTTCCAACATTTATTTGAGAATTATGCTGCGGTTGATTTGGAGATAGGGTGAGCTCTTGGAGTCGGAGTCACCACATTTCCTTTTATCTTACTTATGTCTAGTCTTTAGTTTTGATATTGATCGTTCTAGACTTGGGTTGTATTTATATTAGAACTTATACTGGCTCTACCATATTGTGGGATGGTTTCTTATATTGTGGCTACCTTTAGACAATTTATAGTATCTTGCTTATTTCTCGTGTTGAATTGCCTAATTTGCCCTTTTGAGGCAATTTTCACCAAGTTAACTCATTGGGAATAACTTTGAGTTATGGTTTGGTTTACCTACTAGTAGGGTTTAGTAGGTGCCATCATGACTCATAAATTGGATCGTGACAAATTAGTGTCAGAGCTTAGGCTACACCGATATTATTGGTACTACAAGAGCAAGTGTCTAGTAATGTCCTGCGGATTGGGATGATGCTATCTGTTTCCTATATTTGGGAGCTATAGGGCATTCTTAGGAGTTCTTTACTTTTTTCACTCATTTCATGCGAAGTGTCTGAGTTGGTTTGTAAAGCATTGTTTTGACTTCACTCTTTTGCAGATGGCTAGGACGCGTGCTATCGCTAAATAAGACAAGGGTCCTAAGATCAATCCTGGAGATTTTGTCGCTGTTCATTAACTATCTAGACATTTTAGACAGCCTCAAGATGTGTCCCCAGGTAGGTACCAGGATAGAGGGCCTCTACCAGACCCTATTCTTGCTCCTGAGCCAGAGATTCTTCCACCCCAGACACCGATGGACAGGGACTAGCCCAGGCTCCACTGACATTTATTTCTTCTTTAGTGCTCAGGGATTCTTTGGATCAGCTTTTGGGGTTGGTTAGTGGTGCACCGTCTGATGGTACACAGTCTATAGATTAAAGTGGTACTGAGGCTTCCAGAATTGAGGTTCCTTCTGCACCGATAGTTTCTCAGCCGATAGTTTCTTAGCCAGTGGTTGCCCAACCTGCTATGTCTATTGAGGAGCACAAGCTGTTGGGTCGGTTCTTGAGATTGGCTCCACCTAGGTTTTCTGGTGCACCGAACGAGGATGCATATGAGTTTCTGATTGGTTGTGAGATAGGCTCCATAATTTGGGCCTTATAGAGACTCGTGGTGTGGACTACACTACTTTTTAGTTGGACTTTATATCTTGACATCAACAGAGAGTTCACCTTGATTCTAGACCAGCTGGATCTTCTCATTTGACATGGGCTCAGTTCTCTGAGATCTTCTTGGAGAAGTACATGCTGTGCAGCCTTTGATATCATTTGAGAGATCAATTTATGAGAATCAAAAGTTTAGTTGCTGCTGGTAGGTCTTTTACTGAGGTTTCTGATCATGCTCAGCTTATGGAGGAGATGCATCGCGAGGCCCAAGGGTGCAACGATAAGAGATCTCGATATCAGGGTAACTTAAGAGAGAGTCACAGTAGCTCCTAATTTAGAGGTAGCAGTTCTCATGGTATATACCCTCCTCATCAGTCGTATCAGCCTCAGAGTCAGCCTAGTAAACCCATTCAAGCCGCACTCTAGATTACTGACGGAGGTTAGTCTTGTTTTAGTGATTACCCTGGTCAGGGTATTGGTCAGTCTTTGAGAGGTTCGTCTTTTGGGTATTCGAGTCGAGGTATCTATTTTGAGATATCCAAATCTCCTGGTTTTGGTTTAGTTCATGGGACGTGTTATAGTTGTACAAGTCATGGTCATTATTTGAGAGAGTGCCCTAGTCGTGGGGCGATTGTTGCTGTAGATTAGAGTGTTTCCTCTATTAGTGCAGTTTATCCCTCATCTAGAGGTGGTTTTCATAGTTGTAGAGGTGGTACCTAGAGTGCTTGTAGAGGTTCTTAGGCAGGAAGGAAAGGTGATCGATCAGGGGATAATCGACCGGTAGGCGTGGTCAGTTATATGCAGTACCTGCTAGACCCGAGGCTGAGTCTTCGGATGCTATTATCATGGGTACAATTCTGGTGTGCCGTTAGTCGATATTTGCTTTATTTGATCTGAGATCCACTTATTCAAATGTGTCTTCTTATTATACTCCATAGTTTAAGTTATCTTAGGATTTATTATCTATGCCATTATGTGTATCTACTCTTGTGGGTGATTCTTTAGTAGTGGATCGGGTTTTCAGATCACGTGTTGTAACTGTTAGAGATTTTGATACTCATGTTGATCTTATTGTATTATTCATGGTGGATTTTGATGTGATTTTGGGCATGAACTGGTTATCCCATTATTATGTGGTCATTGATTATTTTGTCAAAATCATTACCTTATCCATTCTTGGCAAGCCCAAGTCATGTGGCAGGGAGTTATCATCCGCGAGCCGACGGGGATTATTTCTTATATGTGTGCTAGGAGGCTTTTTTTGAGGGATTGCGAGTCTTATCTCACTTATATTCATGATGTTAGTAAGGATAGTTCGTTGTTTGGTTCTATTCATGTAGTACGTGAGTTTCCTGATGTTTTCCCCACCAATCTACCTGGTATACCCCCTGCCTATGAGATTGAGTTTGTTATTGATCTTGAGACTAATACCTGACCTATTTCTATAAAACCCTATGGTATGGCTCCTACCGAGCTTAAGGAGCTAAATTCTTAGCTTTAGGATCTTCTTGGTAAGGGTTTTATTAGATTGACTGCGTCTCCTTGGAGAGCTCCTGTGTTGTTTGTGAAGAAAAAAGATGGCTCTATGTGTATGTGTATTAATTATAGGCAACTTAATAAGGTGATGGTGAAGAATCGTTTCCTATGCATCGCATTGATGACTTGTTCGACTAAATTCAAGGTGCAGCATTTTCTAAGATCGATTTGAGGTCTGGTACCCATCAGTTAAGGATTCGGGCCAAGAATATCCCGAAGACAACCTTTAGGATCGGATATGGTCATTATGAGTTCCTAGTGATGTCTTTTGGTTTGACTAATGCTCCAGCTTCATTTATGAATTTATTGAACTGAGTGTTCAGGCCTTATATGGATTATCATGTGATTGTATTCACCGACGACATCCTTACGTGCTTGAGGAGTAGAGGGGAGCATGCACAATATTTGAGGGTTGTGCTCCAAACTTTGAGAGATCACTTACTTTTTGCCAAATTTTCTAAGTGTGAGTTTTGGCTTGAGTCGGTGATATTGCTTGGGTATGTGGTGTCTAAGGGCAGGATTATTATAGACCTGGTGAAGATGAAGGCTATCCGTGATTGGATAGGCCTACTTCTTTGGCCGAGGTTGATAATGCCCGAACTACCCCTCCTTAGAAGGATAAAACGATCACAGTCAAAATATATAACCCAACTAGGTTGGGGTTGATCCCATAGGGAATAGGCTGGAAATCCCTCTCAAAATTGTTGAAATCACTAGGCAGTGCAGAAAAGTAAAAAGAGGGGATTTGTAGTAACTAGCTAAAAGTAACAAGGCTTGGTTGTTTTTGGTTGTAAACAATTTAAGACGAATACTAGGATTGTGTTCCCCTAGCTTATAAACTCAGTAGACTTATCATACATACTCTATCGAACTGTTCCAATATCTTGTATGTAGAATCTGATAAGTTATGTACCATCAACAATCTTTTGGACGAACTGAAAGATTTTACCTTTTACCTTTTGAGTCTCAGGATGTCGCCTTAGTAACCCTTATCCTAGATCCAGTTAACTATTACCTTTTGAGTCTCAAGTTATTAGATGGTATATAACCATCTTAGGTAGATAATACCTATTAGTGTGGATCGATAGTTAATCTTCAAATTACTGTTGTGATCTTCTTTTCCAAGTCACTACTCCTTTTTTGGAGTAAGTAGCAATAATCTCGGTGGGATCTTACCATTGGCCACCGCTAAGAAATCAGTAAGAACAAAGAAAACCCAATACATGCAAGAATCTTTATCTAGAACAACTTGGCACTTCCTCTACTTTTTTAATCCGCCAGGATTCCCACAACCCTAGATAAGGGAATTAACTGCTAATAGTTATGAGATCAATTATGAAATCCACAGACAAAATTACAAAATCAATCTCACAATAATGAAAAAAGAAATCCCAAAGTCTTAAATTGAATAACAAACCAAAAACAAACCAAGAACAATAAGAGTATGGGATATCCCCTAAGGGCCTATCCTTGAATCTGTGAATGAGTAATTGAATATATGAATGAATAAACTAAATAAATCCTAAAGGGTATTTAAAGATTACAAGAAACCCTAGAATTCAAATCCTAAATAAAATGTGAAAACTTAACTAAACGTACATAATAAAACTTAAAAACATCATAGGAGTGTAATTGGGATACACAAAAACCCTAGGAAATAATTTTGGAATAATTCAAAAAAGTTGAGGTCGGTGGATAGATGTGGTCACAACATGCGGCCTGGCATTGGGCGCATGTGGTACATACGACCTGAGACTTCATGCATGTAGTGACGCATAAGCTCGGACCAAAATTTCCAATATTTTAGCTATCAAGATTTTAGACTTCTGGCACATACTATGCCCACATGCGGTCCGCATGTAGACTAAGTAAGTGCAAAAGTCCCCACCATCAGATAGAATATAGCGCCAAAGATTTTTGGGACCTTGAAAATTCTTGAGCTTTGGGCTCAATGCCTTAGTCACGACTCGTGGTAACGAGCTGTGAGATGTAGTTACGGGTTGTAGGATCCTGGTCATAACCAAATAAAAAACTTAGTGGTAAGGTTCTACTCTAAGTACGAGTGGCTCACTATGAGCCATGAGGATATGTTATGAGTCGTAGGTTTAAATCGTAGGAGTCCAGTATTTGATTCATTTGGATTATCTGTTGCTCACGGGTAGGACCTTACGAGTCGTAGGGTCATGTTACGAGTTGGTAGGTTGAGTCATAAGGATTACAGTGTTGGGGGTTCTGGATACTGTCCTAGTTACGGCTCGTGGTCACGAGTCATAAGGTGTGGGTATGAGTCTAGAGATTGACTCGTAACCAAAAACGATGCTTTTCCAGCTTTTAAGTTGGGTTCATTTTAGACATTTTCCACTTAAAACCATTTATACCTCACGTCCTCAAAAAACTTTTGAGGCATCCATTCAACACTTTAACGGATTAACCACTCTCTCTAAATCCTCTTAAACAAGTCAAGCTAGGGTTTCACCAATTTGGTCGTCTAAGGGCTCAAGGGTTGATTTCTCTTCGTAAATCTTCATGATTCAGGCATGTTACTCTTCCCTCATTGTTAATTTTGTAAAGGCATGTGATTTAAAGTATTGTTCATAATATTATTATTTGGTTTTTAAAACAAAGGTTAGGGGTTTTGAATATTATGAATTGAATAATGTTCCTCATGGTTTATACATATCATTTTCATGCTTTTAATATGGTTTTGAACTTGTGGGTGCATGTGTATGGTGAATGAACTAGGAAATTGTGATTTTCCCAAACTTCTGGATTTAAAGTGGTTATATCCCCAACCCCATAATGTGAAATTGGTTTTAGTTAAGAGAACTGTGGGAATTTGTAAAATGGAACTAGCCTTGAACTATTGCATGATATAAAGAAGTATTTGAATTACAATGGTATGATTTAATGAACAAAGGGATTTGGTGTTCCCCAATGTTTATTAATGAACTAAGGGAGTTGTTCTCCCCATGTTAATGGAAACTGTTTGGCATGATGTGTTACCTTGTAAGTGTGGTCAGTATGACAATACCAACGTTGTATGAATACATGTGGAATGTGCGTAAATGAACAGGAAGTCACAATTTTTTTAATTAGGCTTTAATAAGGGTTGTGTAGCTGAGTCGAGTAAGTGGTGATCCGAGTGACCAGGAAAACGCATTTGTTGACACGAGGGTCGAAGTGACCAGGGAGGTTTGAGTCCCCCTTAAAATTATTTCATGAATAAAGAGGTTCGAGTCCCCCATAAATTATTATGTAATTAGGTGCTTAAGTCACCTTGGTATATGTTGGAGGGTTAGAGTCCCCCATGTGCATATATATGAGATTATTCTGTGGTTCTTGCGGCTGTGCGCACTGGGGATTGACCAGGGTTAAGAGCTGGGGCCTATATATCCCGTGGGTACTATTATGTAATTGTTGATCTACACAATACAGACTAACATTTTTAAATGCATGCTAAGCCTTGTTTCTTATCCCAGCATGTGATATATATATGTATATGTTTATGCATTTGATATGTGCACTGGCTATGAATGATTTTAAATTATTGATCATGTCATTAGGTTATACTTATCCCTGAGTTACTTGCTAGCGTTTACCCTGATAACCATCTTCGGATGCTGTATTACTATGAGATGCAAGAACTGGTCATACTTCTACTTCTCCTACTTAGTGACTTGGATCCGGATTAGCTAACAAGTCAGATTGAAGTGGTGAGATTCCATACTTCGGAAGACCCTATTTTATGTTTATAGTTTTCTTTGGATTTGGTTTTTGGCTATGGTCAGGGGCATGCCCCTATTGGATATTCTTTTGTTTTGATTAGAGCCTTTGTCAGACTGCTGTTGGCATGAGCACTGTTGGTATTGGTATTGGTATTGACATTGATACCGGTATCGGTTGGATTGGTTGTAGACTTATTTTAATGTCTTTAAATTAATATTCTCTTATCTTGTTATATATTCAAAATTCGGCCTACTTTGGGGTGTGGGGTTTTTGGCTTGGTTAGGTACAGGGGGTGATCTCCAGTCCATGTGGGACTTGAGATACCCGTCACGGACAAGACCTAGTTTGGGTCGTGAAAAAGGTGGTATCAGATCCCAGGTTTGGTGTCAATCGATGTCCGATAAAGCCATGTTGAGTAGAGTCTCTTATAAGGGAGAGGTTATGAGACATTTAAGAATGTTTCCCTTGTTCTGTTTCAAGCTATAGAGTCTATGGTCTTGAGTCTCTCTAATTCTCATTTGTTCGCTTTTTAGATCATGCCTCCCAGATGATCTAAAGCTCATGGAAACTCCTTTATACCACTTGAGGTCAATGCTAATGGGACACACCCTGCTTATGGGGTACAAATCCGATCTAGGGGTTCAGTTCCTGATTTCCCTCCTAGAGTTCCACCGGTCCTCTCTAGTCCTCCTCGAGCTCCTCAGGCTTATGTATCGAATGTGGAATTTTTTCAGCCCATTCATATGTTGGCTCAGTTGGTAGCTTCTCAGTCTGAGCATGTAGCTTCTGTTACTCCATCTTCTGAGGCCACAAGGGTTGGCTAGTTTATGAGATTGAGCCCTCCTGTGTTTACTGGTGTTAAGGTTGAGGAGGATCCTTAAGGTTTCATTGATGATAAAGAGAAGATTTTCCATGTTATGCATGCTTCTAATATGGAGGGTGTAGAATTTGCTGCCTATCAACTGAAGGATGTAGCATACCAATGATATGAGGAATGGGAACAATCTAGGGAGATGTTGCTGAATCCGCACCATGGGATAATTTCTCTAGTGCTTTTATGGACTGCTTCTTTACTTGATAATTGAGAGAGGTGAAAATGAAAGAGTTTGTTAATTTGAAGAAAGGCAGGATGGCGGTCAAAGAGTATGCCTTGAAATTCCATCAGTTGTCCCAATATGCTCCCGAGCTAGTGTCTAGCATGAAGGCTAGGAAGAGGAAATTTGCTTCTAGGTTGCCCTGTGATTTGATTCTAGAAAGTAAGTCTGCCTTCTATATTTCTATAGCACATCAAGACCCTCAACTTAGAATGTTGCATGTCCCCAGGCAACAAAACATAACAAAACAATACCATGATGCTTAACCAAGAGAAACCTAAGATACCTATAGCAGTCAATCTTCAAATTTAAGCTCAAGATCATTACCCTCTCCAAGTTTAATACCTTAAAAACCAACTGTGTGTATTAATGAAGCACAACAATGAAACATAAAGAAATCAAGCTATGACATTAAATTAGCAACAAAAAACCATGCATATATACAAGGTACACTACCCAAATAGGTAAGCAACTAACAATACAACCCTGGTGCCCTTATAACAAAGAAGTACCACTCACTCATATGAAATAATGAATGTCAATTTGGGGATGGTAAATAGACACTCACACTCAAAAATAAGTTCCAATAAATTCATGTCAAATACCATAGACTTGTCCTTATTTTCTTTACCTTAGTTTTCAAACAATTAAGTTAGGATTACTATAGGACTTTTCTCATCTTGTAATGTAGGCTTGGGGGCCAGTATGGTACATATGAACATATTAAGTGACTAAGCCTCATAGGAACTACACTAACTTTGGGGTCCCACTTATTAGCCAACTTTTTACTTTATTTTCTCCCTTATTTCTCCCATTTTATTTTAAAGCACATTCAGGTTGGGTATGGTTTCTTTATTCTTTCTTTTACATAATTTTCACAATTTTTCTTTTCTTTTCCTCTTTTTTTTTTCTACCACACCCATCCCTACTATATTTTCTCTTATTTTACCCTTCTTCATACCCATTTTACACTACGCACCCTTATGATAGCCACCTCAACTACGCACCCTTAGTTGAGGTGCACAATGTTCAAGGAGGACTAGGGCCAAAACAGGTTCATTGTAATACAAATGGAAAGGTTAAAGGTATAACAAGAAAAATAGGCTATAAGTCTCAAAACAAGGATCAATGGATATAATTTACACATGGAAGGTCATTTAGGCTAAAAGTGGACTAATATAAAAAACGGCCTATGATCCTTTCCTAACCAACTATCCTACAACCTAGGCAAGACTAATCGGGCAAGTTCTGAATTCAACACATAAAGGGAACTAAGTAGCATCTCACACAACCATGTCACAGAGTCAATATTACAAGTTACTACTTATCCAGTTCATGCAATTATTAGCAAGTGATTATTATGTTCCTGATCCTAATACCATAACAAGATTCACAATAAACACATAGTTATACATATCACACAACTCATAAGTAGATAATTGGACAGGTATTATCATTTATCTCAAAATAAAAAAATAGATGTCAACTTCCCTAAATACTTATTTTTCTCCAAGTTTATCACAAAACATCACGAAACAAAACACAATACTCCTAAACATGCCGTCTCTACTAGGAACAAGACTCCGAGGAAAAGAGATACGACAGCAAAAACCCCAAGAGGACAACAAGACCCACAAGTAGCCCCACCCCAACTTAAAATCATGCATTATCCCCAATACATCAAACCTCTATAAAATACAAGAGTTAAGAACATAGTTGTGGCACTCTAGGTGTGGAGATCTAATGTCAATCACGTAAAATGAATATAAATAACTAAATACCTTGGGTTTCCTCCCAAGCAACGCCTGATTTTACGTCATGACATGACAGGGCTTGCTAGGGTACTCAGACTTCTCCAACAAGAATATAGGTACTGTGATTACTCAGAATTCATCACGGTAGCCCAAGAGTTTGCCACCAATTTTCTCTATCTATTTTGAACTTATGAATTTCACCCCAAAAAGTTATTTTGATTTCATATTATGTTCATAGGGAAATGGTATAAAGATAAAGGAACCAAGTAGTAGATATGGCATGGTGTAATTCTCGTCCCTTTCATGGCCCTTTCATGAGAAATGTAATTTTCAGATGCTGGCTTGAAAAATTCCAAGATATAGACATATTCTTCCTCCTCTTTGCACTCTTCTACAATCTTGGATGGCTCGATCAAGATCTGACTATCCAAACACAATGTGGAATAATGTTTTGACTATGGTCCAACATGCCCCATCTAAGGATTTGTAATTTTTTTTACATCCCTACATAACTCTATTATGCTCTCCTTAAGAGTGACACTATCTATAAGAGAATAAGCAATTTTAGACTCCTCCAATCTCAGCTCCTCAAGCTGGTTTTTCAAATTTTTTTCAGTCTCACACAACCCATAACTAGGTTGCTGGGTGTTTCACGTAGCATCTTTTACATCCAACTCTACTTATAAGTGGTAGATATCTAAGCTAAACCTATTAACCTTTGGAATACAATATTTAATTCCTTTCTACAAGGAGCGCCAATGTGTCAAGCTGAAGCATCCCAAGTTTGGACCCTTAGAAAATTTCTAGGATATCTCGTTCTTCGAACCCATTACGACTCATCGTATGAGCCGTAAGCTGAGGTACGATTGGTGAAGTCCTATCATAAGCCGACAAGTGTAAATTGGTGGGATATTTTTAGCTACTAGAATGGATACAACTTAAGGGTATGAGTCGTAAGGCATGGGTACGAGTCGCAAGGCGGTTAGTGCTTGATCCTCTTGGTGTTGCATTCTTCCAGGGATACGGATCATGGGTACGGATTGAATACTGAGGTTACGACTTGGTTGGATGAGTCGTATACTGTACAATATCTAATGCATAGTTAAGGATTAGTTACTATTGGGTGGGTATCAACCGTAAGCTAGGTTACGACTCATAAGAAGGTCAGTTGTAACCTTGTGTCGGATTTTTTTAGGATTTAAGTGGGGGTATTCTGGATATTTACCTACATACCTAATAAGGACCCTCAACTTTTAATGCACTTAGGATGTTATTTACCCTATTATTTTATAAACACTTAGAATATCTTCCAAAACATATCATAATTCTCTCAAGAGTTTTTGGGGAAAAAAGCTAGGGTTTCAACTAAGGGTTTACTTTGAGGCTTGTTTTGGTGAAGTCTTTCCATCAATCTTCTTGATTTATGGCATGATTCTCTTGCCTACTTGTAATTTCAATTAAAGGCATGGTTAAATGGTTGATTTCATAGTTTTATTTTTGCATGATTTTGGTTTTCAATCATTGATTTGGGGGTTTTGATGATAAAGGCTTGGTTATGATTTCTTATGGTTTTAATTATGCTTTCTATGCATTAATGGTGGGTTTGGATAATGGAATTGCATGGTAATAGAATTTAGTTTTAGTTGTACTATGCCCCCAAGGTGTTTGATAAAATGCTTATAAAAATATGTTTATTGCATTGACTTATATTAATGGAACTTTTGCTTGTTTTCAACATATATATATGAAACCTTAAATGTTTTTCAATGGTGTACACAGGTTAATGGCTAATTGGTAATGCTTATGGAGAACATGGTAGTCTCCCAAGAGGTTAATACAATAAACGGAAAGGGCACCGAGAGTCCTCTTAATCTAAATGGTTTGTCCATGGAAAATGCTTGCAAGTATAGTGGTATGATGATGCCACTGGTTTATCAAATAACCTTGGGTAAAAAGTGGATAATTGGATAGGCTGGACTTGGTTTTAATTGGTCATTCATGGTGGCATGTATAAGCTAATCCGTGGAAGGTGGCGATCCCGGGGGAATCAAAATCGAAAACTCATATTTGCCAATATGAGGGGTCTTTGATGGCCACGTGCGAGCATCACATTTGTATTAGAGGGATTCACTAGTCAGCCCAGGGTTATTTTCTGGTCGTGCGGATACACGCACCAGGACCCTTTCAGTAGAGGGAGCTGAACCCATATGGCCCTTGGGTTGTAGGATAGCTAAGCTACATGACCCAGGTTAAGGTTTTTAAATGGCATACTAAACCCGGACCCTTATCCCGACACTTATATATATGTATGGTTGTTTTCACTGGATTTTTTTACTTGGTTTTGATAACTGACATTACTATATCCTTATCTCGAGATTTATGCTAGTGTTCACCCACTAACCCGTCTACTGGCGGCTATATACCCATGCTATGTAGGAACTAGATGTTTGACTCCTCCTTCATAGTACTTGATTCAAGGACTGCTTATTGGACTGAAGTGGTGAGCTTCCATTCTTTTGGAAGGCATCATTTCATGTTGTACATTCTTAGACTTTTTATTTTCTTTCCAGATATTGGTTTTGCCCATGGCTGGGGGCATGTCCCAACTGGAAATTTGTATTATTTTGGAAAAATGTTTTGTGGTACTTCTGGGGGTTGGAATAGGCGAGACCGGTATTGGTGTTAGCCTTGGCATTGGAATAAGGTGGGAGGCGGGCATCATCAAACATAATTTCTCGCTATTCCGTCATATAACATTTTAAGTTTGACTTTCATATTATGTTTTGATATTCTCTTTGGTTTGGTATGGTATGGATGGTTGGTTTGGTATGGACAGACTTAGTTGGGTCGGTCATGGTTGTGACCTTATCCTAAAGTCTTTATGAGAGCATTGCACAATCTTATTATATGCAAAAAATTCTGCTCATCTAAGGCTGTATAAGGTGGTTGGGTTGGGTTAAAGGGGTGGTTCCCGATCCTAGGTGGACTTGGGATGCCTATTACGATAAGGCCCCGGTCCAGGCTACGTTAAGTTAGTATCTGAGTACTAAGTTCATGGTCAATTGAGAGTCCTTAAAGCCGTGTTGAGTAGTCTCTTTTAGGGGTGTGTAGCGTGCCACACTCATAAGGGAGAGGCTGGAAGATATCTAGGAATGTTTCACTTTCTTGGTATTCTTTCTCTAATCTTGACTTCTCAGTCATAGAATCTCCTCTAATCTTTGTTTGTTCTTTCAGATCATGCCTCCTAGATCTAGAACAGAAGGATATTTTTTTGTACCATCTGGGGATAATGCTGAAGGAGTACCTCCTACGTCTAGAGTACATCTTCGATCTCATAGTCTTGTTCCTGATTATACCAGAGTTTCTCCTATTCCTCCTACTACTCTTCAGGTCCCTCAGGGCAATGTGACGAATGTAGAGTTTTGTTAGTCTATGCATGCTATTGCCCAATTAGTTGCTGATCAGGATGAATGGGGTACGACCCACATTGTATTTGTTGAGGCTGTTAGGCTTGGACAGTTTACAAATATGGGTCCTACGACTTTTATGTCAGTGAAGGCAGAGAAATACCCATAGGACTTTATGGATGGGATGGAGAAGATCTTTAAGGTAATGAGGGCTGCTAATGTGGAAGTAATACACTTTGCAGCTTATCATCTCAAAGAGGTTGCTTATCTGTGGTTTGAGGAGTAGGACAGAGATAAGGGTGATGTAGAAAATGATGGTTTGTGTGAGGCCTTTTATGATTCCTTCATGGATTAGTTCTTTCCTCAACAGTTAAGGGAAGCTAAGATAGAGGAGTTTGTGAACCTTATGCAAGGGAGAATGTCTATGAATGAGTATGCTTTGAAGTTCCATTAATTATCAAGGTATGCTTCTGATTTGGTGGCTGATATGAGGTCAAGAATAAAGATGTTTACTTTTAGGTTGAACAGAGATTTTATTCTGAAGATAAAGACTATTTTTCTCATAAAAGATATGGACATGTCGAGGCTTACTGTTCATATACAGCAGGTCCAGGATGAGAAGAGAAGGCAGGCGGATGTAACGACCCAATTTTCTGGAACCAAAATGTCACACGGTGCTCATGATCCCGAAGGACCACAAGCCAATCCTCTACTGATATCTATCCCTGAACACTGCGTAATATAAATAATAAGTGCAGAAATTGGCCATAAGGTTCAAAACATCTAATAATAATCAAAATTGAAAACTGAATACTGATACATCTGTTTGAAAAACCTCTAAACTATCTGAACTGCGGAGTTGATGGGACATGTCCCCAACTAACTCTGTATTCTAAAAGTAAACCAAATCTGATATGATAATAATAAAAATAAGGATCATCCTCGACTTAAGAGGACTCACTGCTATGTCTATTACTGCTGACTGGGACTGAGCTGCTAAGGGTACTCTGGATCTTATGTCTACGAAGCTATGGTGTCAAATAAAACACCATAGCAAAAATGCGTCAGAATGGGATTGTACCGAGTATGAAGATGAGGTAAGGCTAAATGCAAGGGCTCATGCATGAACAATTACTTAACTTAATAATCATGAGAGTACTGAGTGAGAACATATGCATGAATACATGAACCATAACTGAAATCATTATTACGCGAAATACTGAAACCCGGATACTACTTTACTTCCATCTGAACTCACTACTAATGCCTGAGATACTGAATACTGAATCATCTGATACTGATAACTGAGTACTGGAGTTGAGATCAGTCTTATCTAGCGAGTGATCTCAAAAATTAATGATACTGAAACTAATTAACTGAATCTTCTCATATCAATGATTAAATTCTGTGATTTCTACTCTCGACTGACTGCATCGAAGATCAAACCTCTCTAACGGATGATTCCAAAATCTACTATCAATAATAAGAAATGATCATGTCCGAATCTGACAACAAGAATGCTCAACTGAATCTAAGACTGAGATCAAGCCTATCTGATGGGTGATCTCTAGATCTGATAACAAGAATACTCAACTGAATCTGAGACTGAGATCAAGCCTATCTGATGGGTGATCTCTAGATCTGATAACAAGAATACTCAACTAATTTGAGACTGAGATCAAGCCTATCTGACGGGTGATCTGTAGATCTAATAACAAGAATACTCAACTAAATTTGAGATTACTCAACTGAATATAAGACTGAGATCAAGCCTATATGACGAGTGATCTCGGGATCTGATAATGAGATTACTCAACTGAATCTGAGATTGAGATCAAGCCTATATGATGGGTGATCTTGGGATCTGATAATGAGATTACTCAACTGAATATGTGACTGAGATAAAGCTTATCTGACGGGTGATCTCGGGATCTGATAATGAGATTACTCAACTGAATATGAGACTGAGATCAAGCCTATCTAATGGTTTATATTGGGATCTGATAATAAGATTACTCAACTGAATATAAGACTGAGATCAAGACTATCTGACGGGTGATATCGGGATCTGATATTGAGATTACTCAACTGAATATGAGACTGAGATTAAGCCTATCCGACGGGTGATCTCTAGATCTGATACTGAATAACTTTATATGGGACCAAGCCTAACTGATGGGTGGTCTATGAATCAATGGAACTATCTGAGTTCCTCACTGAGATAGATGACTGTATCTGACAGTACTGATTTCTGAAGATTGATACTTAAACTGCAACTGTGAGAAGTAGTCACTTAACCGACATGCCTCAAATCTCAACTGGTGAGGTCCAACCTATAACCCCAGCTGGAAGGGTGTCAATACCATGCCACGGGTAAATAACTCTCTAGTTAAGCCTATCTGACGGGTAACCCTCACAGGAAGTCAAGCCTAAGGGAATATAATAGTCAAGCCTATTTGACGGGTGACCAGCCTTTTCTGACGGATGACTCCTACATCCTGCGTTGGCTACATAGTTTTGGAGTTCAGGTATTACTCCTAATGACTGTGCCTCTCTGACAGGGAGCTGTCATCCCTTCCCTCCTCGGTGCTAGATCCTACTCCCAACTGAAGACTCTGAACTGATTCTTAACTGAACACAAACTAAACTGAATCTGATACTGATCATGTTTCTCGAATGATCTGACTAAGTTAAGATGAATTCACTTGGTTCCACATCTGACGGAATACTACTGAATCTTGTTATTTGACTAAACGAAACTAATCTCGGGATAGATTACTCGAATAATCCTGAGGACTGAACTGACCACTTGAATACTACTAGATCTGAGCTGAGTACAGAACTGAGGCTAGATTACTAGCGATACTGAGACCACAAAGATTACTAAGATTACTTAAGTTTTATATCTGTCTGAGAGTACAAAGTTCTATAACTCACTGAGTTCTAAGAATCATAGCATGACTGAGATTATCGAGAAAACTGACACTGGCTCTAGACTGCAGCTAAATTGTTGGGTATAAATACCTCCAGGACTCGATAACATAAAATTAAAATATAACCACTCTTGAATAATCAAGACTATGGACATTAATTCTTCATCACAATCACTAAAGAATCTCTTCAAGTATTTAGAAATCATAAACATGTGATAGTATAGGGACATGTTATTGGCTCATACTCCATTCACCAAAATCTTGCATCAAACACTTAGCATGTATTAAAGTCTTAGCATGTATCGAAGAACATATAATTGTGGAACTTCATGCTATCATGTCACAATTCATTCATCAAACACTTAGCATGTATTAAAGTCTTAGCATGTATCGAAAAGCTCATAATTGGGGAATTTTATGATATCATGCCACAATTAATTCACTAAGGCTTTTCAACAAACACTTGGCATGCATGGGCTTGCACACAATTGGAGATTTCTACGCAACATGATATAATGGATCTAATTCCTTCACATAAGCATTTTATCAAACATATGGAGAGCATGCTTTGCTTATTCAACAATTTCTACACTTAATTGACATAAACACACCACTTAACAAGCAACTTGAAGAGGGTTTATCATGAACATCACATGAATATCACATACTAGGGTCAAAGCTTGAAAACTTTGTAAACAAACATGAATTAAAACTCAATAATAGAATGAACTTAAATTTTAATTCACTTGAATCATGAAAACTCATAAACATAAGAAGCTTTGAATTTTGAAAAGGATTCTTGAGCTTCTTGGGTAAAAGGGACCCAAGAATCAACATCTACATACCTTAGTTTCTTGATTCTTGAAAAGTTAATGGAGAAATCTTAATGACTTGGGTCTTGGATTAGAAACCCTAGGTCTTGTTCTTGGTTTCTAGAGAGAAAATACTTTGATTTGGGGAAAAAAATAATGAATAAAGAAGTATTTTCGTTATTTAGGGTATGGATCCCTTATATTGACTAGTTTGGGTCTTTAGGAAATTACCAATTGGTCCTTAAAATTTTAAAAAAGAATCTAAAAATCCCGATTTTACATGCTGGCGCGACGCGGTGAAATTGCACCAGCTCACTGGAAACTAGACAATTGGAAAACTGGTTGGTGGCGCGACGCGGTGGAAATCGCGTTGCCACTTTGGTTGCGAACTAAAAAGGCACTGTGATGCGGTGGAATCGCGTTGGTGCATTGGAAATTGAAAACTCTGAAATTAAGCCTTGGCGCGATGTGCCATAATCACGGAGGCTCACTGGATTTTGACGATTGCCATTTTGGCTGGGTCCGCGACGCGCTAAAGTGCCAGGTGGCACACTGTCTCACTAAAATAGCTCTAACTCTTCGCCCGAGTGTCGAATTTAGGAGAATTTGGTATAAACAGAAATATTATTCAATTCTCTACATGACTTAAAGTCTATATTAGGGAAATTCTATACGGTTTAAAATACTTCTCACTTGGGAAAACACTTCTCAACCTTTTAGGGCTGGATTAACACTCCACTAAATATGCTCTAAGGCTCAGACTACAAAATAATTTTGCGAAGTCTTACAATATCTCCCCCTTGGTCTTACAATAATGCTCTAAAGCTAAGAGTAAGAATATTGATCGACTGAACTTACTCAAGGAACGGGAGCATCTGAAATATGACTATGCAACTGGAACTACTGATATTCTAAACTCTCATACTGGACATGCATATCTGATGCATGGAATACTCGACTGAAGCTACTCATAAACTCAATTCTCATAATAGATATGTATATCTGATACATGGATGCATAACTGAGTTGTTCTCATGAATGGATGACTGAAAACACTGAAAAACTAAACTCTTTATACTGAACATGCATATCTAATGCATGAATGTCTGACTGAACTCACTCTCGAAAGAATGACTGGATATGTAATAATAACTGATGTTAACTTCATAAGGAGAGTCTAAATATGCAACTGAATGAGTCCAAGGACACGAAAGCATTGTAATATCATGGGGTATCTCCCCCTTGGGACTCTATGTCCCTCTAAACACACTTCGCTGAAATACTGGGGCAGTGCACAGGGCACCTACAAACTGGGTCATGATTGACCAACTGAGATCTGAAACTAATGCGTGACTCATGATGACATATAAGCTCAAAATGGGAGCAAAGGATCTAACAATGCATATCATAAAGATGAAGGACTCATAACATACCCGAATCTATATCAGGGAACCTTTCCTGATCATGGTGGGTCTGAAGCACATGAAGTCTGTTCTGACGCTGACCACTACTGGCACCAGAAGGGGCACCCTGCTGATGAAACTCTCTATCCCTCTGATCTAGCACTCTACACTCTCGCATTCTGTGTCCTGGCCTACCACACCCAAAGCACACATCACTACCGACTCTACACATACCTAGATGGCTCTTGCCACACTCTTCACAAAGAGGATTGGTACAAACACCACTAGCACTACTCTGGGCTTTGGGGTCTAGTACCCCATTATAAATGACATCTCCAAACTTTAGTACGGGTACACTAGCTGAGGATGGAGCTGGGACTGAAAATCTCTGACTATGCTGAAAATGGCTACCACCCTGGGACCCTTCCTAAGATGAACCATGACTACCTGTCCTGGCTCTCTTACTCACTCTTTCTCTATCTTTCATCTTATCTACCTCAATCTGCTGCGCATGCATCATCAGCCTAGCAAGGTCCATATCTCTATTGAACATAGAAGCCCTACACCCCTTAAACACTAGCCCAGATACACCAGTCATAATCTTATGCATACTCGCTCTAGGGTCAGCTATCAAGTCAGGAGCATACTTAGCTAAAAGGTTGAACTTAAGACAATACTCTTTCACTATCATGGAACCTTTCCTTAGGTTCATGAAATCTTGTACCTTAGCCTCCCTCATCTCTAGCAGGAAAAACTTATCTAAAAAGGTATCCTAAAACTCCTGCCAAGTCACGAGAGTTGCATCCTCCCCTCTGCTCTTCTTCCATACTTCAACCCAGTCATGAGCGATATCCTTCAACCTATAGGATGCTAACTCTAAAATATCCTCCTTGGAAATATGCATAACCTGGGTGATCTTCTTCACCTCCTTAAGATAAAGTTGTGGGTCCTCACCTACTATCGACCCATAGAACTCTGGTGGGTTCATTCTTATGAAATCTATAATTTTGGCTGTGGATGAACCCCCATCTTGTTGAGGTGGGGACAAAGCCTGAAGATTACACTGAACATTAGTCACAGCTTGGGATAGTGCCTAAAAAGCTGCCCAAAACTCTGCATGTGATACATTCTCTTATAAGTAGCTTCAATCGAGTATTCCATATATCAGAATTACATATCCAGTATGAGAGTTCAGAATATCAGTAGTTCCAGTTGTATAGTCATGTTTCAGATGCTCCCGTTCCTTGAGTAAGTTTAGTCAATCAGTATTCTTAGCCTATCAAGCGATATTCGAGGATGAATATTTCCAAGGGGAAGATATTGAATAAGCTTTATGTTGATACCAAATTTTCCCAAATTTGACACTCAGGAGAAGAGTTAGAGCCATTTTAGTGATACAGTATGCCACCTGGCACTTTAGCGCATCGCGGAGCCAGCCAAAATGGTAATCGTCAAAATCCAGTGAGCCTCCGCGATTATGGCGTGTCATACCAAGTCTTAATTTTAGAGTTGTCAATTTCCAGAATGCGATTCCACCGCATAGCGGTTCCTTTCTAGTTCACAACCAAGGTGGCAACACGATTTCCACCATGTCGCGCTATCAAGTAGATTCCTGATTGTCCAATTTCCAGTGAGCTGGCACGATTCCACCGCGTCGTGCCAACATGTAAAATTGGGATTTTTCAGTTTAATTCCAGAGGCGAAAAGGGTCATTTTTCTACCCCTATATATACTCCTTAACATGGGAGTTGGCCTTATTTGACCCAAAAATACTAGTTTTCTCTCAAATTTATTCAAGAACAAGAGCTAGGGTCTCTACAAAAACAAAGCCCTTCTTTCTTCTTCAAGAGAATCAAGAAATCAAGAATCTCTCCAAGAGCTTTCAAGAAAGAGTTTCTCTAAGGTGTGCAGATGTTGATTCTTGGGTCTCTTTCATCCAAGAAACTCAAGAACCCTTTTCTAAATTTCAAAGCTTTTATGTTTATGAGTTTTCATGATTCATGTGAGTTGAAATTGATGTTTATGCTATTATTGAGTTATGATTCATGTTTGTTTATAAGGTTTTCAAGCTTTGACCCTAGTATGTGATATTCATGTGATGTTTATGATAAACCTTCTTCAAGTTGCTTGTTAAGTGATGTGTTTATGTCAATTAAGTGTAGAAATTGTTGAATAAGCAAAGCATGCTCCCCGTATGTTTGATAAAATGCTTATGTGAAGGAATTAGAGCCATTATATTATGTTACCTAGAAATCTTTAATTGTGTGCAAGCCCATGCATGCCAAGTGTTTGTTGAAAAGCCTTAGTGAATGAATTATGGCATAATAACATAACATTTCCTAATTATGTGCTCTTCGATACATGCTAAGACTTTAATACATGCTAAGACTTTAATACATGCTAAGTGTTTGATGAATGAATTGAGACATGATAGCATAAAGTTCCACAATTATGTGCTCTTCGATACATGCTAAGACTTTAATACATGCTAAGTGTTAGATGCAAGATTTTGGTGAATGGAGTATGAGCCAATAACATGTCTCCCTATACTATCACATATTTATGATTTCTAAATACTTGAAGAGATTCTTTAGTGATTGTGATGGAGAATGAATGTCCATAGTATTGATTATTCAAGAATGGTTATGTTTTACTTTTATGTTATTGAGTCCTGGGGGTATTTATAACCAATAATTTAGTTGTAATCTAGAGCCAGTATCAGTTTTTTCAATAATCTCAGTCATGATATGATTCTCAGAACTCAGTGAGTAATAGAACTCTGTACTCTCAGACAGATATAGAGCTTAAGTAATCTCAGTAATCTTCGTAGTATCAGTATCACTAGTAATCTAGCCTCAGTTCTGTACTCAACTCATATCTAGTAGTATTCAAGTATTCAATTCAGTCCTCAGTAGTATTCGAGTAATCTATCCTGAGCTCAGTGTCATTCAGTCAGATAATGAGATTCAGTAGTATTCCGTCAGATACAAAACCAAGTGAATTTAGCTTAACTTAGTCAGATCATTTGAGAAACATGATCAGTATCAGATTCAACCTAGTTTGTGTTTAGTTAAGAATCAGTTCAAAGTCTTTCAGTTGGGATTATGAGATAGCACCGAGCAAGGGTAGGAATAGCGGCTCCCCGTTAGAGAGGTACAGTCATTAGGAGCAATCCCTAAAGTCCAAAACTATGTAGCCAGCACAGGATGCAGGAGTCACCCATCAGGAAAGGCTGGTCACCCGTCAGATAGGCTTTTCTATTATATTGACTTAGGATTGACTTCCTACGAGGGTCACCCATCAGATAGGCTTGACCAGAGAGGTCTTTAATCATGGAACATTATTAACACCCTTCCAGCTGGGGTTATAGGTTGGACCCCACCAGTTGAGATTCGAGGCATGTCAGTTAAGTGACTACTTCCTACAGTTGCAGTTTCAATTAAGTAATTTTGTTATCAGATCTAGAGATCACCCATTAGATAGGCTTGATCTCAATATCAGATTCAGTTGAGTATTCTTGTTATCAGATTTAGCGATCGCCCATCAGATAGGCTTGATCTCAGTCTCAGATTCAGTTGAGTATTCTTGTTATCAGATCTAGAGATCACCCATCAGATAGGCTTGATCTCAGTCTCAGATTCAATTGAGTATTCTCATTATCAAATCTCGAGATCACTTGTTAGATAGGCTTGAACTCAGTCTCAAATTTAGTTGATTATTCTTATTTTCAGACTCAAAGATCTTCCGCTAGATAGGTTTGATCTCAGATATAATCTTTTCTTATCATTGATAGTAGATTCCAGAATTATTCTTTAGAGAGATTTGATCTCTGATGCAATCAGTCGAGAGTAGAAAGCTTAGAATTCAGTCATTAATATGAGAAGATTCAGTTAATCAGTTTCAGTATCATCAGTTTTCAAGATCACTGCTAGATAAGACTGATCTTAACTCCAGTACTCAGTTATCAGTATCATATGATTCAGTGTTCAATATCTCCGACATTAGTAGTGAGTTTGGATGACAGTAAAGTAGTATCTGAGTTTCAGTATTTTGAGTCACGATGATTTAAGTTATGGTTCATGTATTCATGCATGTGTTCTCATTCTGTACTCTCATGATTATTCAGTTAAGTAAGTATTCATGCATGAGCCCTTGTATTTAGCCTTACCTCATCTTCATACTCGGTATATTTCCGTACTGACACATTTGCGCTATGGTGTTTTATTTGATACCATAGGTTTAGAGGAATGAGATCCAGAGTACCCTTAGAAGCTCCGTCCCAGTCAGCAGTAGTAGATGTAGCAGTGAGTCCTCTTTAGTCGAGGATGATCCTTATTTTATTATCACAGAAGATTTAGTTGTTTTCAGTAGACGGAGTTAGTTGGGGACATGTCCCATCAACTCCACTGTTCATACAGTTTAGAGGCTTTTCAGACAGATGTATCAATGTTCAGTTTTTAGCTTTAAGTATTTTTAGATGTTTTGAACCATATGACCAGTTTCCGTATTTATTATCTATAATATGCAGTGCTCAGGTACAATATCAGTAGAGGGTTAACTTGTGGTCCTTTGAGATCATGAGCATCATGTGATGTTCCAGTTCTAGAAAATTGGGTCGTTATAGGCTAGGTAGGACATTGGCTCAGGGATTATCAATATAACATAGTTGCTATGGGGAGAATAAGATTTTGGTGGCTTCATCTTCTATTTTTACACCCGGTGGTGAGGCATCTGCTTCTGTTACTTCTCCTAGTTCTAGTGATGGTTGGAATATGTTGTATGCTCTGGCGTCCCATCAGGAATCTGAGGCATCGCCTGATGTTGGTACTGGTACATTACATCTTTTCTCTTGTGATGTGTATTATTTGCTTGATCTAGGTTCTACCTTTTCCTATGTGACTCCTTGTGTAGCTGTGTCTTTTGGTTTTGACCCAAAAATTATTTTAGATTCATTTTCTATTTCTACCCTGGTAGAAGATCCGGTCATTATTGAATGAGTCTATTAGGGGTTGTGGTATCTATAAGTGGTAGGCAGACTTTGGCAGATTTGTTTGAGTTGGGTATGGTAGATTTTAATGTAATCTTGGGCATGGTTTGGTTACATTCTTGTTATGAAAATTTGGATTGTCGAACCGGTAGGGTCATATTTAGGTTCCTTGGTGAGCCAGAAATATAATGGGAAGGTTGTTCCTTAGCGCCTAGGGGGAAGTATATTTCTTGTCTTAGAGCCTGAAGGTTAATCTCTAAAGGTTATCTTTATCACTTGGTTTGGGTTAAAGATTTTAATTTGGAAGATCCTCTTTTGACTTTGGTCCCTGCGGTTAATGAGTTTCTAGAGATCTTTCCGGATGGTTTTCCAGGTGTTCCTCCGGATAGGGAAATAGAGTTTATTATTAATTTACTTTCGAACACTCATCCAATTTCTATTCCTCTGTGTGGAATGGCTCCGACTAAGTTAAGGGAACTCAAGGAGCAAATTAAGGGGCTTCTTGATAAAGGGTTTATTTTTCCTAGAGTTACCCCATGGGATGGATCAGTGTTGTTCGTGCATAAGAAGGATGGTTCTCTTCATATGTGCATCGACTACAGGCAGTTGAATAAGGTAATAGTGAAGAACAAATATCCTCTTCCTCGGATAGATTATCTATTTAACCAAATGCAAGGTGCAAAGTTCTTCTCTAAGATAGATCTTCAGTCTAGGTACCATCAGTTGAAGATTAGGGAGGTGGATAAACCTAAAACGGCTTTCCACACTAGGAATGGGTATTATGAGTTTTTGATGATGTCATTTGGATTGACAAATGCCCAAATAAAATTTATGGATCAATAAATAGGGTGTTTTTATAGTATTTGGATCTCTTCATCATTGTGTTTATTAATAATATTCTGGTGTATTCAAAGAGTGAGGTGGATCTTTCTAATCACCACCATGCAGTGTTGCAGACCTTATGGGAATAATGGTTATTTGCAAAGTTCTCTAAGTGCGAGTTTTGGTTGAATGCTGTGACTTTCTTTGGTAACATCATTTCTAGTGAAGGGATCTTGATGGATCCACAGAAGGTGGCTGCGGTGAAGTAGTGGCCTAGAACTATGACTCCATTTGATATTTGGAGCTTCTTTGGTTTAGCCGGGTATTATAGGCAGTTTGTGGAGAGCTTTTCATTGATAGATGCTACTTTGACTAAGTTGACTTAGAAGAAGGTTAGATTTTCTTGGTCAGATGCATGTAAAGGGAGTTTTAAGAAATTGAAGGATTAGTTGACTTTAGCTCCAGTTCTGACTTTACCGGAAGGGAATGATGGGTTCATGAATTTTTGTGATGCATCTCAGGTTGGTCTTGGTTGCGTGTTAATGCAACAAGGGAAGGTGATAGCCTATGCTTCCAGGTAGTTTAAGGGGCATGAGAGGAACTATCCTACTCATGATTTGGTGTTGTTGGACGTTGTGTTTGCTTTGAAGATATGGCATCATTATTTGTATAGGGTCCACATGGATATCTTTTCTAATCACAAGAGCTTGCAGTAGGTGTTCTCGCAGAAAGAGCTTAATCTCAGGCAGAGAAGATGTCTTAAGCTTCTCAAGAACTATGGGATGAGTCTTCACTACCATTCATGTAAAGATAATATGGTTGCTGATGCTCTTAGTAGGTTATCCATGGGTAGTTTGGCTCATGTGGAAGAGGGAAATAGTTGCTTCTCAGGTCGAATGTGGTATGGCTAGCGTCGTATCTACTGAGGCCGCTAGGATTGGATAGTGAAGGTGGAGGAAGACCCACAGGGCTTTCTAGATGAGATAGAAAATATCTTTCAAGAAATGAGGGCTACTAATGTGGAAGGATTAAACTTTGTAGATTATCAGCTCAAAAAGGTTGCTTATTTGTGGTATGAGGACAAAGATAAAGGTAATATAGAAGAGGATGGTTTCTGGGAGGCCTTTTCTAATACCTTCATAGATCGATTCTTTCCTCAATAGTTAAGGAAATCTAAGATAGAGGAGTTTGTGAACCTTAGGCAAGGGGGAATGTCTATGAAAAAGTATGCTTTGAAGTTCAATCAGTTGTCGAGGTATGCTCCTGATTTGGTGGCTGATATAAGGTCGAGAATAAAGAAGTTTGCTTTTGGGTTGAACAAAGATCTGATTCTGGAGAGCAAGACTATTTTACTCATGAAGGATATGGACATTTCGAAGCTGACTGCTTAGATACAACAGGTTGAGGATGAGAAGAGAAGACAGGCTGAATATGGAGATAGACAGGGTAAGTAGGGTAGGTTTTCTGATCTGGGAGGAGCCCAATCTCAATATGGTAGAGAGGCTGGGAAAGGGCAAAAAAAGAAGTGGGGGAGTTCTGGTTCCTTCTCTACTGCCAGTACTCCTTACCCCTAGTAGTCGGGCAACAGGCTTCATCATGATGGTGATAATTCTTGAGAGTAGGGAGCCCAGTCTCATGCAAGAAGAGGTCAGTCTATTTTTTTGTATCCTCCTTGTTGGTTTTACGATCATCCTCATCGGGGATTCTATGAGAATGATAGGGATAAGTGCTTCAAGTGTGGTTAAGTAGGCCATCGACTTAGGGATTATCCATCTAACAAGGTTTCTTGGGGGGAAAATAAGATTTCGGTGGTTTCATCTTCTGTTTCTACACTGGTGGTGAGGCATCTGCTTCTGTTACTTCTCCTAGTTTCAGTACTAGTCATAATAGGTTATATGATATAGCATCTCGTCAGGAATCTAAGGCATCGCTTGATGTTGTTACTGGTATGTTACAACTTTTCTCTCATGATCTGTATTATTTGGTTGATCCAAGTTCTACCCTTTCCTATGTGACTCCATATGTAACTGTATCTTTTAGTTTTGATCCAGAAATTATTTTAGATCTATTTTCTATTTCTACCCCGGTAGAAGATCCGATTATTGCTGAATGGGTCTACTGGGGGTTGTGGTATCTCTGAGTGGTAGGCAGACTTTAGCAGATTTGTTTGAGTTGGGTATGGTAGATTTTGACGTAATTTTGGGCATGGATTAGTTGCATTCTTGTTATGTAAATTTGGATTGTCGAACTGGTAGGGTCATAGTTAGGTTCCTTGGTGAGCCATAAATAGAATGGGAAGATTGTTCCTTAGCGCCTAGGGGAGGTTTATTTCTTATCTTAGAGCCCGAAGGTTAATCTCTAAAGGTTATCTTTATCACTTGGTCCTGGTAAAGATTTTAACTCGGAAGATCTTCTTTTCTCTTCGGTCCTTGTGGTTAGTGAGTTTCCAGAGGTCTTTTAGGATGATTTTCCAGGTGTTTCTTCGGATAGGTAAATAGAGTTTGGTATTGATTTGCTTTCGGACACTCGTCTAATTTCTATTCCTCCATATAGAATAGCTTTGGCTGAGTTAAGGGAACTCAAGAAGCTAATTAAGAATGTTCTAGATAAAGGGTTTATTTGTCTTAGCGTTTCCCCATGGGGTGCACTAGTGTTGTTCGTGTTCAAGAAGGATGGTTCTCTTCGTATGTGCATCGACTATAGGCAATTAAATAAGATAATGGTAAAGAAAAAATATCCTCTCCCCTAGATAGATGATCTGTTTAACCAATTTCAAGTTGCAAAGTTCTTCTTTAATATAGATCTTCAGTCTGGGTTCCATCAGTTAAAGATTAGGGAGGTGGATATATCTAAAATGACTTTTTACCTAGGTATGTGCATTATAAGTTTTTGGTGATGTCATTTGGATTGACAAATGCCCCGACAGTGTTTATAGATCTAATGAATAGGTTGTTTTGGTAGTATTTGGATCTCTTTGTCATTGTGTTTATTGATGATATTCTGTGTATTCAAAGAGTGAGGTGGATTTTGTTAATCACCTCCACGCAGTGTTGCAGACCTTAAGGGAACAATGGTTGTTTGCAATGTTCTCTAAGTGTGAGTTTTTGTTGAATACTGTCACTTTCTTAGGTATTATTATTTCTAGTGAAGGTATTATGGTGGATTCGTAGAAGGTGACTGCGGTGAAGTAGTGGCCTAGACCTACGACTCCATATAATAGTTGGAGCTTTTTTGATTTAGTCGGGTATTATAGGCAGTTTGTGGAGAGCTTCTCATCGATAGGTTTTTCTTTGACTAAGTTAACTCAGAAGAAAGTTAAATTTTCTTGGTCCGATGCGTGTGAAGGTAGTTTTTAAAAGTTGAAGGGTAAGTTGACTTCGGCTCTAGTTCTGACTTTGCCAAAAGGCAATGATAGGTTCATGGTTTATTGTGATGTATCTCAGGTTGGTATTGGTTGCATGTTAATGCCACATGGGTAAGAAATAGCCTATGCTTCCAGGCAGTTGAAGGCGCATGAGAGGAAATATCCTACTCATGATTTGGAGTTATTGTCCGTTGTATTTGCTTTGAAGATATGGCGTCATTATTTGTATAGGGTCCATATGGATATCTTTTCTGATCACTAGAACTTGCAGTATGTGTTCTCGCAGAAAGAGCTTAATCTCAGGCAGAGGAGATGTCTTGAGCTTTTCAAAGACTATGATATAAGTCTTCACTACCATCTAGGTAAAGCTAATGTGGTTGCTGATGCTCTTAGCAGGTTATCCATGGGTAGTTTGGCTCATATAGAAGAGGGAAAGTGGGAATTGGTGAAGGATATTCATCACTTGGTAAATCTTGGGGTTCATCTCCTGGACGCCAAAGATGGTGGTATGATAGTGCAAGAAGTGGTTAGAATGTCTCTTGGTATGGAGATTAAGGAGAAGCAAGAGTTGGATTCTGCCTTGATAAAAATCAAGGGTAGAGTTGGTGAGCAAAAGGTGGCAAATTTTGGGATTAGCAATGATAGTACTTTGTGGTACCAATGGAGGTTGTGTGTTCCTGATGTAGACGATTTGCGGCAAAGGATCTTCATTGAGGTTCACGATTCACACTATGTTGTCCACCCTGGTTCTACTAAGATGTACCATGATCTACAAAAGATCTATTGGTGGAGTGGAATGAAATGGGACGTGGTTGATTTTGTGTCCAAGTGCTTGGTGTGTCAATAAGTTAAGGTTAAGAACATAAGGCCTGATAGGTTATATCAAGATATTATGTTGCCTGAATAGAAGTGGGAGAAGATTATTAAGGATTTCTTTACCGGTCTTTCTAGGTCTAGGAACCAATTTGATACAATTTGGGTAATTGTGGATAGGATGATGAAGTCTATACATTTCTTGCCTATGCAGACTAACTTTTCGATGGAGGATTATGCGAAGCTTTATGTTTAAGAGATTGTGAAATTGCATGGGATTCCTATTTCAATTAATTTTGATCACGGTACGCAGTTTATATCCCACTTCTAGTGGTCTTTTCAAAAAGGGTTGGGGACTAAGGTGGGTCTGAGTATGGCTTTCCACCCACAGTCAGATGGGTAGGTGAAAGAACTATTCAGACATTGGAAGATATGCTTTGAGCCTGTGTGATTGATTATGTTGGCAGTTGGGTGGAGCATCTATCTTTGGTAGATTTTTCTTACAACAATAGCTATCTTAAGAGTATTAGTATGGCTCCTTTTGTGTTGTTGTATGGTAGGAGGTGTAGATCTCTTATTGGTGAGTTTGAGCTCAGCGAGGCTGATTTGTTTGGTCTAAATTTGGTTTATCAAGCTATGGAAAAGGTAAAGGTGATTTGGGATATTCTCGGGGCTTGCCAGAGTTGTAAAAAGTTGTATGCAATTATTAGGTATATAGATTTTGAGTTTGCAGTTGGGGATACGATTTTCCTTAAGGTATCTTATATGAAGGGAGTAGTGCAATTTGGAAAAAGGGAAAGCTCATTCCTTAGTACATTGGTCCTTATGAGATTTAGTGGAGAGCAGGCAATGTTGCGTATGAGTTGGAGTTGCCATCTAGTTTGAGTTTGTTTTTTCCACTATTTCATGTTTCTATGTTGAGGAAGTGCATTGGTGATTCGTCTTTGATTGTTCCTTTAGAAG
Organism: Capsicum pubescens; assembly: GCA_030864215.1. Taxonomy (NCBI): domain Eukaryota; kingdom Viridiplantae; phylum Streptophyta; class Magnoliopsida; order Solanales; family Solanaceae; genus Capsicum; species Capsicum pubescens. The sequence goes on along the minus strand of CM061549.1, from coordinate 218,584,275 downwards.
GGTTGGATATCTTTGATTCTCTGTCTTATGAAGAGGTCCTAGTTGAGATATTGGATAGGTAGGTTCTTCGGTTGTGGACCAAAGATTTGGCTTTGGTTAAGGTTCAGAACCACAAGGTGGAAAAGGCCACATGGGAAATGGAATAGGACATAAAGTTCAAGTATCCGCTCTTGTTTTCTGCTCCGAATATTCATGCGGAAGGTATGTGTTCTTGAACACATCTTTATTTTTTGAGTTTGCTAAAGGAAAGATTAACATCTTTGCCTTTTTGTTTTCAAACTTTGTTAAAGGGATGTTTGATAATGCAAATGACTCTATGTGTGTTACCCCTACCTTATCCTTCATTTGGTGATGAATGTTCCTAGTGGGGGATATTGAAGTATCCCAGGTTTAGACCCTTAGAAAATTTCCATGAAATCTCATTCTTCGAATCCATTGCGACTCATGGTACGAGCCATAAGCTGGGGTACGACTGGTGAAGTCCTATCGTAAGCCGACCAATGTTAGTTGGTGGGGATGTTTTTGGACACTAGAATAGATATGACTTGAGGGTATGAGTTGTAAGGCATGGGTACAAGCCGTATAGGTGACTCGTAAGGTGGTCAGTGTTTGATCCTCTTGGTGTTGCATTCTGCCAGGGATACGGATCATGGGTACTGATCGTATGCTAAGGTTACGACTTGGTTGGATGAGTAGTATACTAGACAATGTCTGATCCATGGTTAAGGATTAGTTACGATTGGGCGGGTATCAACTGTAAGCTAGGTTACGACTCGTAAAGAGGTTAGTCGTAACCCTGTGTCGGGTTTTTATGGAATTTAAGTGGGGGTATTCTGGATATTTCCCTACTTACCCTAATAATGACCCACAACTTCTAATACACTTAGAAGGTTATTTACCTTATTATTTTATTCTTAAACACTTAGATCTCTTCCAAAACATATCATAATTCTCTCAAGATCTTTTGGGGAGAAGAACTAGGGTTTTAACTAAGGGATTACTTTGGGGATTGTCTTGGTGAATTCTTTCCATCAATCTTCTTGATTTAAGGCATGGATCTTTTGCCTACTTGTAATTTCAATTAAAGGCATGGTTACATGGTTGATTTCATGGTTTTTACTTTTGCATGATTTTAGTTTTCAATCATTGATTTGGGGGTTTTGATGTTAATGGTTTGGTTATGATTTCTTATGGTTTTAATTATGCTTTATATGCATTGATGGTGGTTTTGGATAATGGAATTGCATAGTAATGGTTTAATGGTAATGCAATTTGGTTTTGGTTGTACTATGCCCTCAAGGTGTTTGATAAAATGCTTATAAAGATATGTTCATTTCATTGACTTATGTTAATGGAACTCTTTCTTATTTTCAGCTTATATATGAAACCTTAAATGTCTTTCAATGGTTTACAAAGTTTAATGACTAATTGGTCCTACTTGTGGAGAACATGGTAGCCTTCTAAGAGGTTAATATGGTAAATGGAAAGGGCACCGAGAGTCCCCTTAATCATAATGGTTTGTCTATGGATAATGCTTGGAATTATGGTGTTATGACGATTCCACTGATTTATCAAATAACCTTGGTTAATAAATGTATAATTGGATTTTTTGGACTTGGTTTTATTGGGGCATTAGTGGCAGAGAGTGTAAGCTATGCTGTGGAAGGTGGCAATCTCGGGGGAATCAAAATTGGAAACTCATATTTTTTGATATGAGGGGTATTCGATGGCCACGTGCGAGTGTCACGTTTATATTGGAGTGATGTATTATTCATCCAAAGGTCAATGCCTGGTCGTGCGGCTACACACACCGGGACCCTTTCAGTAGGGGGAGCTGAACCCATATAGCCCGTGGGTTGTTGGATGGCTAAGCTATGTGACCCAGGTTAAGGTTTTTAAATGGTATACTAAACCCGGTCCCTTATCCAAGCACTTACATATATGTATGGTTGTTTGCATTGGATGGTTTTCACTTGGTTTTGATAACTGGCATTACTTTATACTTATCCCGATATTCATGCTAGTGTTCACCCACTAACCCGTCTACTGGCGGCTGTATACCCATGCTATGCAGGAATCAAATGTTTGACTCCTCCTTCATAGTACTTGATTCAGGGATAACTTATTGGACTTAAGTGGTGAGCTTCCATTCTTTCGGAAGGCATCATTTCATGTTGGACATTCTTAGACTTTTTATTTTCTTTCTGGATATTGGTTTTGGACATAGTTGGGGGCATGCCCCAATCGGATATTTATATTCTTATGGATAGAGGCTTTGTGGTACTTATGGGGGTTGAAATGGGTGAGATTGGTATTGGTGTCAGCCTTGGCATTAGAATAATCTGAGAGGCTGGCGTCATCGGTCTAATTTCTTACTGTTCCATTGTATTACATTTTAGGTTTAACTTTCATATTTTGTTTTGATATTCTCTTTGGTTTGGTATGGTATGGATGGTTGGTTTGGTTTGGACAGACTTGGTTAGGTCGGTTATGGTTGTGACCCTATCCTAAAGTCTTCATGAGAGCATTGCGCAATCTTTGCCTCCCACACAATGTTTGATTTAATGCCATGGAACGACATGGATAAGTTGGCCTCATGGGTTACCTCCTATACAATGCTTGATTTAACATCGCGACATGACATAATTACCTTGGTTACTCAGACTTCACCAAGGTCCATCTAAAAAACACATTTACTTCCTTAGTGTTACCCATATAGTGCTTTCCTCTTTGTCCATTCTCCTTGAATGGGGATTTACCATCCCTTTTCAATTCCAAAGCACCATATGGGAAAACTTTTAGCACAGTAAAGGGACCATACCATCTAGGTTTCAACTTACCTGGAAATAAGCAAAGCGTTAAGTTATAGAGCAATGCCTGGTCACCTTAATTGAAGATTCTTTTCTAAGTTTTGCAATCATAATGCACCTGCATATTTTACTTGTTATGTGTAGAATTTTCATAAGACCAGAGTTGGAATTCATCCAATTCATTCATCTTATTCATCCTGGACTTGGCTACATCTTGCCGCTCAAAATTCAGCTTCTTCAAGGCCCACAATGCTTTATGCTCAAGTTCAACAGGCAAGTGACAAGACTTTCCATATACTAGCTGATCTAATAAAGCACCAATTGGAGTCTTAAATGTTGTTCGGTAAACCCATAATGTGTCATCTAACTTTTGTTACCAATCAGTCCTATTGTCATTCACCGTCTTTGCCAAGATGGACTTGATTTCTCTGTTGGACACTTCCACTTGTCCACTAGTTTGCGGATGATAAGGTGTTACCGCCTTGTGTTTTACTGCATACTTTTCAAGAAGACTTTTGAATAGATGATTACAAAAATATGATCCACCGTCACTAATGATAGCATGTGGGGTGCCAAATCGAGAATAGATATGTTTTTTTAAGATTGCAGTGACACTACATGCTTCAATGTTGGAGAGTGCAACTTCGTACACCCATTTGGATACATAATCCACAGCCAAAAGTATATACGTCATGCCAAATGAACTCATAAAAGGTCTAATAAAATCTATACCTCATAGATCAAACAATTCCAATTTTAAAATAGGAGTCATAGGCAGTTTATGGCGTCTATAGATATTACCTTGGAATTGACATGGTCACAAGTAAAAGAAAAATTCTGTTCTTCTTTGAAGATTGTTGGCCAATAATACCCATATTGCAAGATTTTGTGGGTTGTGCGGGTTCCTCCATGATGACACCCAATTGGCGAAGAATGATAAGCCTTAATATGCTCTTTATCTCTACCTCAGGTATACATCTACGAATAATCCCATCCGCACATATTATGAATAAATAGGGCTCATCCTATAAGAATTTCCTTACCTCATGCATAAACTTCTTTCTTTGTTAGAAGGATAGATCTTCTAGGACTAGCTCACTAGCAAGATAATTTGCATAGTCTACAAATAATGGAATTAGTTCTCGGGAAGCTACCAATAACTGCTACTAGGAAACTGTCATCAATCTCTAGACCATCTTCCACTTTCTGCATAGCTATTTTCTCAAGTTTAGACAAGTGATCCGAACTTGGTTCTCTATGCTTTTTCTGTCCTTGACTCCATAATCATTTTCTTGCTGCAATAGTACCTACCTAATTAGTCTAGGTTTCACATCTTTTTTTTCCATCAAGTACAATAATGTTGCATGGTCCGTGTGCCCAAATACCTTTATCCCAATCAAAGATAAACCCTAAGGTATTTATAGTATCTAAAAAATACTTAGAAATCCTAATAAAAATAAAAAAAAGTAAAGTTATGTCGGCACAAGGTAAGACTTTCTCTTTAACTCGTACCAATAGTATATGAGTCAAACCATGGCTCCCGTATCCACTCCAGGGTATGCTCTTCCAGGATTTAACTTTCTATCCTATTTACGACTGCTGCTCACGAGTCATACCATGATCATATAACTCGTGTCTTTTTCTCGTATCCACCTAAGACTTCTTTCTTTATACTCTTGAACATTGGTCTACTTACAATTGCATCATACGAGTTGTATTGAGAATTCTAACTCATATTCTTCTAATATTTAAACCCTGTATTTCATTCTTGGGTTCTGCTTTATGTATGACTTCATGATATGGCTTTTACCCTCATAATACTGCTTGTATTCTCAATCGTATCTTCTCTATACTTGTTTTTTATTCTTATGCTTGGTTTCTGTTGATCTTAAGAGTTAGCCTCTGAGTTATTTGAGGTGTTGACAACTCATGAGGAGACTCATACCTTATTGTAACTTGGTCTTTTCAGGTCTTTTTCTTCCAATACTATGCTAGACCTGTTTTACCTAAAATAACCACAAAAGGAAATCATATCTACTAAAATGACCTAAGTTTAAGAAAATTTCATGATTTTAAGCAACGAACATGCCATATTTCCATGACACATCACTCATGACTGGGACTTGGCGATAATTTTTGCACTTAAGATTTAGAAGCATTACTTATATGGTGTTTGCTGGGATATCTTAATTGATCATCATAGTCTTCAATAAATTATGACCCATAGGAATCTTAATTTGAGACATTACAGATAGATTAAGTTACTGAATAACTATAAGATTTTTATTCTATACAACGTGGGTAAGGTTAATATGGTAGCGAATACGTTGAGTTAAAAGGTAGTGAGTATGGGTAGCATAGCATTCATTTCAATTTTTTAGAGATGATTGGACTTGGACATTTAGTCCTTAGCCAATGTGGTAGTTCAACTTAGTATCTTAGACCCTAGGAGGATTTTTTCTAGTTTAGAGACTAGATCTACCTTGTAAGAGTAGATTTGGAGTCATTAGTTTAAGGATGGTTATTTGTGTGGCATTCATGATCGACTATTAAGAGGTGAGTCCAAGAGGGCTAGATAAGATTTTGTGGGCATTCAAAGATCAAACAATCAAATTTGTGTTATGAGGGTGATGGGTTTGGTTCAATTGACACTTCAAGAGTCTCACAACACCAAATATTATATTTACCCCAAGACAAGTAAGATGTATAGGAATTTAAGGCAATACTGGTAGTGGAGAGGTAAACACATAGCTGATTTTGTAGCTCAGTTCCTTTGTTTTTAGCAGGTAAAGAATGAGCATTTAAGACTTAGAAGATTTCTTTAGAGGCTACTAATTCATGAATAGAAATAGGAGCGGATTACTAAGAATTTTGTGGGTGGGTTTCCTCATACTTCTTGTGGTTTTGATAGCATTTGGGTTATCATAGATTGGTTTTCCAAGTCTACCTATTTCATCCCTATTCATACTTTCTACAGTGACAAAAGGTCGCTCGTATCTATGTTTGAGATGTCATTTGCCTTCATAGGGTTCCCATGTCTATTATTTTAGATAGAGACTCTCAATTCACTTCTAGCTTCAGAAGAGCATTTTAGGGGTAGTTGTGTGCAAAGGTTGACCTAAGTGCCACTTTTTATCCCCAGCTGATGGAAAGTCATTGGATATTATAGAAGTTTTGGAGGATATACTCCATGCATATATGATGGACTTTGGGGGCCAGTGGGAGCAATTTTTAGCCTTGACGGTGTTTGCCTATAATAATGACTATCATTCTAGTATTCAGATGGCACTATTTAAGGCATTGTATAGTAGGTGTTAGCAATAGCTGTTCGGTTGGTTTGAGACATTCAAGGTTAGGATCTTAGTACTAGTTTGTTTCATGATTCATTGGATAAGGTTTGGGTTATTTAAGATATGCTATAGGCAGCTCAGAGTAGGAAAAAATTTATCTTGATCATAGACTTTGTTTCTTAAGATTCAGAGTTGGTAACCAGGTCTTTCTTTGAGTATCTTTTGAGGTTTGGGAAAAGGGGAAAGCTCAACCCCATATATATCAAACTATTTGAGATACTTCAGACATTTATGGAGGTAGATTATGATTTAGCTTTTCCTCCAGCCTTTCCAACCACCCATCAAGTTTTCCATGTATCTATGTTGTAGCGCTATATTTCAAATGAGCCTCGTGTGCTTTAGGGGGGACTCAATTCAGTTGGTTGAGAGGTTGACCTTTGTTGAAGAGCCAATATCTATGCTAGATATAGATGTTAGATGGTTTTCTTTCAGAGATATTTTTGTGTTTAAGGTTCAATGGAGACACCGTCCAGCCGAGAAGACTATCTAGGAGAATGAGTGTGAGATACAGATGCGTACCCCTACCTATTCGAGTTTAGGTTATTTCTAACCATTTCTTTTATGAACAAAAGTCCTTTACATAGTTGATGTTGTAATAACCATATAAGTTTTTATTGTGTATTTGTATTTTTTCAATATTTAAGGATTTCCCATAGTTTCCCCAAGTAAATTATAACTTACTAGGACTGACAGTTCGGTTACCAGACAATTCATTTAGTTTAAGAGCCATTTTCCTATTTTGGAGCTTTTGAAGTTGAAAAAAGGGTCTCAGGCCTAAACTTTAGGAAGATTAATTTGGATGCTCATTCTAACAGTCTCATTACCTCTGAAATATTGATTTTAGGCTAAAGGAACCCTCTGTCCATGTCCCAAGGCTTTCAAAAATTATTTTGGGCTATTGGTTGGATTTGGCTAAAATGAACCCTTGGGTATGGGACCCACTTTTCATCGGAATGACCTTAAAAATAAATTTAGATGGTGTAGTTGATTTTGAAAAGCTTAATTTGGTAGAGTCGTGTAGTTCATTTTCATTCATGGGATTTCAAATGAATCCCGAGATAGATCAAAATATTTATATCTTGCTTAAGTTGATTGTACTAATGCACCTGGTGAGAGCCAAAAATATCCATTGCATTCACCTATCCTTGGATTCATTCATGAGGGACAAGGATTTTGACCCCCATATTGGTGGATGCCATGACCTGATCTATGAGTCATGATGGAACCAACTCTATCCCATCAGTAGGTAAGCTGAACCATAGACTGGAGCTAGATGCAATGGACTAATTTGGTGGAAAATGGACAAAAAGTCGAATGTTTAGAATTAAAGATTTAAATAGCAATAATTCAATCATAAGTGTCTAATAGATAGAGAGAAACCAACAAATGTTCCAAGACTCAGTAATGCCGATACGAGATCTACTATAAAAGAACTATGAGTGCTGAATAGTCAAATACAATCTATCTCGAAGGAAAAAGACTTGATATAATAAATAGATAGAAAAACGGTAACCAGACTCCAAGAGCTCACCCAATATCCGAAATCAACTCTACACGAATATCGAATCAGCGATGGCAACTAGTACTCAGATCTGCACCATAAAGGGTACAGAAGTGTAGTATGAGTACCAAAACCAATGGTACTCAGTAGGCATCATCGGCCAATTAATCTAAATTATGATACAAATATGATAAAATACAATATAGAATAAACTAAATCAACATAAAAGAAGAAAACCTGGAAATACACCCCGACACCACTGTATATAAATAAGTAAATGCATATAGGACAATAACATAAAAATTACACATTTAAAGCTGAAATATTTTCCCCTATAAGACAATAAGAGCAAAAAGTAAATAATCCAACGTAGGCCGCCTATAAGCCTGGAGGGTACAATCAAGGAACTACATTACCAAAAATCCATAAGTCACCAATTTTTCATGCGAAGGCCTAGTATCCATCCGATGCGTAGTCTTTTATATAAAAACCCTCAAGTGCCAAACTTTAACAAGAGCTCATATCGTCAACATCACAATCAACTGGAGGACTTGAACTGGTGCTCATATCATTAATGTCATAATCAATTGTCGAACTTTAACTGGTGCTCTTATCATCAATTCCATAATCAATTGTCGGACTTGAACCGATGCTCATACCATCAATAGTTAGGATCATAAGTTATTTCAATAGTCATAGTTATAAGTCAACAAATCAAGTTTAAGCCATTACCCCGATAGGAGCCATTAATACTATCAATGGATCACACCATATCTATATGTTATATTATATCCTCCAGCCATATTATATCACTAAGGCCTTAATCATAACTATGACATATAACACATCTATAAACCATATTATTATTATATCTGGAGGCCATATAAATGATCATGTGCATGTTAGCCATGTCATACATTTCATATTTAAGCAATATCATTACTAATACCCAAAATTAGCATCGATCTTCCAACATCCAACTAATGTATGAAATGAATATATTCAATCTCTTCGAATGTCAAGCCCATCATTAGTAAAAAAAATAACATGCCCAACCTGTGATGCCCCGGAAAAAAATTTTCTGTTAAGATCTCGGACGAAAATGTGTTAAATTCTGTTCTTTATTGTGATTAATAATTTTTTGTGTGGAATTTATGGATATGCGACCAGTCATCACGTAGATAATTGAATAAGATTTCCAACGATATATGGATCATCCAAAACGGACACTCGAGCGATGAGTTATGATCGTTCCGATCTAACCGTGAATAGTGGTGAACAGTAAATGTGCAGGAAAAAAATACTGAGGCCAGGCGAATTTTAGGGTCAACTTCAAACGATCATAACTCCTTGTACATAATGATCTGGGTGAGCTACTATATATCAACAGAAAGCTCTGAAATTCCTGTTTCTAATTAAATTGTTTTCATCCAATTTTTCCATCGAAGCAAAAAGTTATGGTCTATCTACTTCAGCCTATCAAAATAGTCCACCAAAGGACAGATTTAACATTATTTGATTTTTAAGGGTATTTTGATCATTCCCACTCCAATCCATCCTGGTAAACCATGGACTTAAGTCCATTAAGAGCATTCAATAGCTCATTTTTCTTCAAAATTTCCTAAGGCTCAAACCCCAACCCTACTACTCTAAATTTCATCCTTCTATGTCTCTTGATTGAACCGTGGAAATTTCAAATTGATTTGGGATTCGAGTTGATCATGTTAAGGGCTTCGAGAAGCACCCTTTATTTTCTAGAATAAAATTACGGAGTTGGAAGTTCATATTCATCTTCCATTTTTAGGTATGTGGGGCTTTGAACAAGATTATCCTTTCAATCTTGTGCCCGGTATTTTTGTTGAATTACATTGACATGAGATTTTACATGTTTTACCATGAATTGAAAATATGGTTTTATATCTTATATTATTGTCCATGAGCTATGGGATTATGTCATCCGATATGTATATGACGTTGAGATGGAATTATGTCCAAAAAGTATTTGATTATGAGAGTATGATGATTTAATTTGTTAAGCCTTGATTTATACTATTATTCCACTATTTTCTTATTATGAATTTATAATTGATATTGGAAATTCTATATCCCTACTATGGGTTGATGTCTCAAGTACCTTTAAATGAGAGTTGGATGGCAAATTGAGAAATGTTGATATTGAAGTTGCAATGAGTCTTGGTATTTTTCGGATGGTTTTGATGAGTTAAATTGTTGAAAATATTATGTATTGAGTATTCATATCCTTGTCCAAATGTCGAGTTGATTATGGTTCAATGCATTGATACCTTGTTTATATTGAGGAAGATTAAAATATTTTGAGCTAAAATGTGTTGAGTTAGGAATCCACAAATTGATATGATTTGATAAATGAGAAAGAGATTTGATTTGGTCTTTATGATAGACCCTTGTGATGTTGTGGTGGATTTTCTAATGCGTGCTGAGCTTGTCGGGGAGTAGTACTTAGCACCGAGAGGGAAATTTTGTATTTCCCCAAACCTATGTGCCACCGTAGGGTTGTTTGATGATGATATTATTGGCCAGAGAGCCCGATTGTGATTATTGAAGTTTTAAGGTCGTACTCCCTGGCAAAGAGTATGATGCTACCACCAATGGGGGTTTCAAACGTTGGTATTCCACGTAGCTCACGTGGGGTTGTCGGTTATAGGAAACTCCCCTGTCAATAAGAGTCATGTTTATTGAAATACCGAGTCACTCCGAGTTTTGATGTGGTAAGTCAAGTCGCCTATGATGATCTATAATGATTTATGAGGTTTTTCTCCTACATTTCCTATCTAAGATGTTATGAGTTGCATGATTCAATGTCACTCAAGCCAGGTGTGTCATTATGGTCCGTATGTACGTTTTTACGAAATTTATGATATTATTTATATTTTGCATGCGCCCCCACATACAGTACTTATCTTGTGCTGACCCACATATTTCTCTATGGGCTATATTCTTACCATGATGTAGGTTCAGGTACTCAGCCGCAGCCGCGACAGTGATATCCGAGTGCCGCATCTACGTTCCTTCAGTGGTGAGTCCTCATGGTTCGAGGACCAAGTTGCTAGTTTTGGTGCTGTTGTTTTGTGATCCCTTTGGTCTGTTGAGTCAGTTGGGGGTTTGTCCCAATGGATCATTGATTTTGCTGTATAGAGACTATGTCAGACTAGTGTATTGTTGGGTTGGTTTGTGTATATACATTCCATATATGTACAGTCTAACGATATTTCATTCCATGTGCGATGTGATATGATATGTACTTATATATATCCTTAGCGTAGCGTGTATGTTGTTGTGTTGGAACCCAAGGGTTGTGTTTTGGCTTAAAAGGTTAGCTTGAGGCTACGTGTAGCCTTGGTCACCGTGTGACATCTCAGGATGATATTTTAGGGCGTTACAGAAACATTCATGAGTTAAATAGTCTTCAGGGAAGGCTAGTATATTTAAAGAGGTTTATCTCGAACCTGGCCAAAAAATGTCAACCATTTATCTGTCTCATAAAAAAGGACACTCCTTTTGAATGTGACCAAGCTTGTAGTAAGGCCTTCGAAAGTATCAAATCATACTTGATGAAGCCTCCAGTTCTTGCAGCGCGTATACCTAAAAAACAGTTAATACTCTATATCGCAACACAAGAAAGGTCAGTTGGAGCACTACTAGCCCAAGAAAATAGTAAAGGAAAGGAATACTCCCTTTACTATCTTAGCATAATGATGACACCAAATGAGCTAAATTATTCTCCAATCAAAAAGTTATGTTTGGTGTTGGCCTTCTTAATCCAAAAAATGAAACACTACTTTCAAGCTTTTATCTTTCGTCTTGTGTCTAGGGCAAATCCCATCAAGTTTGTAATATCAAAACCAGTCCTTAGTGACCGACTTGCAAGGTGGTACCTTTAATTTCAATAGTTTGAAATTGTGTACATCCCCTAAATGGATGTAAAAGGACAAGAATTAGCGGACTTCTTGGCAGACCACTTGATTCCCGATGATTGGGAATTGACCGATGAACTGCCTGATGAAGATGCAATGGTTTTTAAAGTTAGATGTCCATGGAAAATGTATTTTGATGGTGCCACACAATGAGATGAAGCTGGTGCTGGCATAGTGTTTGTCACTCCACAAAGAGAGGTCATCCCATAATCTTTTACCTTGACTAATCATTGCTCCAATAATGTTGCTGAATATCAAGTGCTAATACTCAAACTTGAGATGGTTGTCGACATGAAGCAACTATAACTATAAGTCCTTGGTAACTCCCAATTGGTGATCAAGCAGTTTTTAGGAAGCTATAAAGTCAGAAAGCCTAAGCTACGACCATATCATGATCACGCACAAAAGTGTATGGTATGGCTTGGAGAAGTAACCCTCCATTATGTGCCAAGGAAAGAAAATAAGCAAGATGATGCCCTAGATGCTCTGTCCTTGACTTAACTCTTCTGAATCATACACGAGTTACTATCCGCCAAGAATGGATTGTACTGCATCGTATGAGGATGAGGATGAGGATGTAGAAAATAAGGTTGAATACCTCATCGTCATGTCTGAAGCTGTAAAGAAAGATTGGCGACAACCTATCATTGACTATTTATGTTATGGGATACTTCCAGAAGATCCAAGGAGAAGGACTAAAATTTGTTGTCGTGCACCTCACTTTCTTTACTATAAAGACACGCTATATAGAATATCGTATGAAGGAGTACTCTTGTGCTGTTTGGGAGAGAAACAAGCAATTCAAACTTTGTAAGAAGCGCACTCGGGAGTTTGTGGATCGCATCAGTCTGGATCAAAACTCTACTTTCACATTAAAAGAATGTGATACTATTGTCCAACGATGGTGAAAGATTTCTTGGACTATGCTAGAAGATGCAAAGCTTGTCAATTCCATGCAAATTTCATACATCAACCTCCTGAAGTATTACACCCAACTATAGCATCCTGGCTATTCAATGCTTGGGGAATGGATGTTGTTGGGCCACTACCAAAATTTTTTGGTGGATACTTATACATCTTGGCCGCAATAAATTACTTCTCAGAATAGGCTGAAGTTGTTTCTCTCAAAGAAGTAAATAAGGAGAATGTTGCAAATTTCATCCGAGTGAATATCATCTACCGCTTTGGAATCCCTCAATATATAATAACCAACAATGGCAAGCCATTTGATAACAAGCTGATCAATAAGATTTGTGATCTCTTTTGTTTCAAGCAGCGCAAGTCTTCTATGTACCATGCTGCCGCCAATGGTATAGCTTAAAAATTTAATAAGACTTTATGCAATCTGTTGAATAAAGTCATCTCCAAATCCAAACGAGACTAGCATGAATGAATGGAAGAAACTTTGGGGGCATATAGAACAACTTACCGTACACCAATGCAAGCAACCCCATACTCACCTGCTTTTGGAGTCGAAGCAGTCCTATTACTTGAGCGTTAAATACCTTCTTTAAGACTGACTAATCAAGAAGGGATCACCAAAGAAGAAAATGCTAAGTTGCATCTTGCGGATTTAGAAACTCTTGATGAGAAGAGGCTGGAGGCTCAGCAAAATCTTGAATGTTATCAAGACCGTCTATCTCGTTCGTTCAACAAAAGAGTTCGGTTGAGGTGCTTCCAAGTTGGAGATCAAGTTCTTGTAGTAAGAAGGTACATTATTACTTCTCGCAAGTCTGGTGGCAAATTCACCCCAAAGTGGGATAGACCATATGTCATACAAGAGGCATATTCAAATGGTGCTTATAAGCTTGTCGATACAAATGGCTTGAAAATTGATCCTATCAAGGCCAAGTTCTTGAAGAAGTACTATAATTGAAGGAAGATGACACTCCTTAAGGCATGATTATAAACTACATGTTCACTTCTGGCCTGCAAGAGTATAAACTATGTACGACTCAAAATAAATGTCCACTAGGTTAAAAACCTTGAAAGAGGCATCCTAGAAAAAAGTTAGGATGCAAAAAAAAAAGAAAAAAACACTTACCCAGAACTACGTTGCGACTTGATCCTCTTTACTGAGGTACGTAGGCGCTTAGAATTTCATTCTGAGTTCAGTTACATGAGTGTCAAGAAAATACATGTCCCTTCTTGATCAGTCATATGAATGTTAAGCCTGCATACATATCAATTAAGTTTTGAAATTATGCCAAATACTTGTGGCTCAATGAGGGCAACCCATCAAAAGGAAAGAAAGCTCTTTCTATAGGATTTGGAATTCCAAAGCCTGCAGTTTTAGGCGTAGATCTGCCAAACATACAATTATCAAGTTTGCAAGTCAAAAGATTTAATTTTAAGGCTTCCAAACTAAAGTTTTACGTCTAACCCGGTTGTGAGACAAAGACATGAATAGTTAACAAGTTTGAAGAGAAAACCAGAGTTTAATACTACAACATCAATACATCAAAATAAGCAGGCAATTATTGAAGTTGAAATTCAAAAGGAATATTAAAAGAAATATGCAATATAAAGAAAAAGAGTTTCTATTACAAGTAATAGATCCAAAAACTCAATAAAAGGCTAAAAGAAAGCAACAAGAAGGATTCAAGGAAAGGAAACATCTCCTAAGGCTAATCTAATTATAGCTTGTAATTGACTAAATCTTGTAAAGCAGCCTCTAAGACTCGCTTCTTCTTCTCCACGACCTTTGAGGCATTTGCTGTTCCCAGAGAGACATTGTAACGCCCCAAAATTTGATTCTCGGGATGCCACACGGTGATCCAAACTACAAGTAGTCCTGAGCTAATCCTGGCTGCCTTCTACTAAATCTGAATCTAAAAATAGGGGGAGATGAATATAAAATCATAATAAATATGGAAAAACTATCTGAATTATCTCAGTAAGTTTGAAAATAGTAATCTCATCAATAAGACAAGAAAAATACTGAAAATGTGAATACTGCAACTAAAATCTAAAACTGAATCTAATAGTCCGACAAGCCTCTACTGACTGAAAATAGAAAGTCACTGGGATAGGCCCCAGCTGACTCAAACTATCTTAAAATACTATAATGGTTTATAATGAAAACCAACAGTATATCTGTAAAGCTAAATCTGTAATCTGAATCAGTAAAGTGGATTTCATAGCTATTCTGAGACCAAAAGGTCAAATCTTTATCAATAATCTGAAAAGAAATCTTGTCATAGGGTGCTTATAGCACAACAAATCTTGAAATAACAATCTTTAATTAAGGCTTAATGACCCATGCATTAAACTCATGTTAAAATATCATAATGTCCATGCTTGGTGATGTAAATATTTATAAATCAAATTAAAATATGGAATTTCTGCAATATGCATGGAAATATGAACAGAATCATGTAATTCAACTTCTAGATCACTGGAAATCTCATAAGCTTGTAAATAACAATAATAGGTATAAATCCTAACATAAATTTCATGGGAAATCATATAATATTCAATAAATTTGTAATTAAAATAAGTTTTTGGGCACAAGGATGGAAGGATTATCCTTGCTGAAAACCCCACATACCTTAATTGATGATATTAGATGAAAAACTTGAATCTTGGACTCCTATGGTATCTTTGGAGATGATTTCTTAGAGTTCTTGAATTGGGAATCCTAAATCTTGAATTGCTTTGGAGAATTAATGAAGGACTTGGATTGCTTGGTGAGTAAGCTTTGATGATCTAGGGTTTTGTTTAAGAGTATTTTGATGAAAAGTGAGTATAATATGCTTAGGATGGATATAATGATCAGTTATTCACGACTTTGGGCTAGAGAAAATACCAAAGTGCCGTTTTTAAAATTTTACTTGGTCAGGAAAAAATCCTGAAATCAGCCTATGGCGCGACGCGTCATTATCGTGGTGACCTACCGGAAACTGCCAATTGGGATCTGGAAAATCTCAATGACGCGGAGCTATCACAGTACGCTTCTGGATTGCCATTTTGGCCACCTCCGCGATGCGCCACAATCGCGGAGGCTCACTGGAAAGTGAAAATTGTGAAATGGGATATCAGCGCGATGCGATGGAATCGTGAAGTCTTACCGGAAATTGACAATTGTCATTTAAACTGTATCCTTGATGCGCTAGTGCCTGAAATGATGGTGTTTATGACTTGAACTTAAAATCTCCATAACATCTCGTTCGATTATCGGATTAAGACGAATCTTATATCGTTGGAAACCTAATTTAATTTCCTATATATTGAAGGGTCTAAATATGAAAAATTCTACATGTTTGAAAAGTCATTCTCTTTTGAAGCCAATGCTTGACATTCTCAATGCAAAATTGAAATAGGAAAAGTACGGGGTGTTACAATATCTCCCTCTTGGAAATATTCATCATCGAATGTGGCTAGTTAGACTAAGAATACTAAGGAATCTAAGGATATATGACAGCATGCACAACTGAAATAAATTGAGAAACTTAATCTAAATCATTCTGAGATAATTCTGTAAGTGCATGAACTTACTTGAGGACAACTATATAGCTGACCCTGTGAATAGAAAAGAACTTAATTAAGGAAGAGTATTACCTTTGACTGAATCTAAATTTGCGGAGAAGAGGTGAGGGTAATTGGCTCGCATATCTTCTTCTGCTTCCTAAATGGTGCCCTGAACAGACTGATTCCTCCAAAGAACTTTGACCAAGGGAACTTCTTTGTTCCTCAGTCTACGGATCTGATGATCTAAAATCTTAACTGGAATCTCTTTGTATGAAAGGTTGTTCTGAATATACGAGATTTTTAAAGGAACTACAATGGTAGAGTTGCTGATGTACTTCTTAAACATAGAGACGTGGAATACAGGATGAACGGCTGACAAGTCTACGGACAACTCAAGATCATAAGCCACTTTCCCAACACGACTCAGAATTCTATTAGGGCCAACATACTGGGGACTAAGCTTCCAGTTTTTGCCAAATATCTTCACCCCTTTCATGGGTGAAATCTTTAGATACACTAAATCACTAACCTCAAACTCGAGGTCCTTTATTCTCTTATCTGTATATGATTTTTGATGACTCTGGGCTGTTTTCAATCTTTCTTTACTCAACTGAACCTTGTCCATAGCTTTAAACACTATATTAGGCCCAAGAAAAGAGGCCTTACCCACTTCAAACCAAGCTATGGGTGATCTACATCTCTTTCCATAAAGAGCCTCAAGCGGGCCATGTGTATGCTCGAATGGTAACTATTATTATAAGAGAACTCAATCAATGACAATTGCTCATCCCAACTACCTTTGAAATCAAGAGCACATGCTCTCAACATGTCTTCTGCATTTTGGATGGTCCTCTCTGCTTGACCATATGTCTGAGGGTGGAAAGCTGAACCAAGATTAACTTGGGTACTAAGACCCTTTTGAAAGGCTATCCAAAACTGAGAATTGAACTAAGTACCCCTATCTGAAATGATGGATAAGAGAACTCCATGCAATTTGTCTAACTCTCTGATGTAAAGCTTAGCATAATCTTCAATTGTGTAAGATCTGTGAACTGGTAAGAATTGAGGTGACTTAGTCAACCTGTCTATAATAACCCAAATTGAATCATGCTGGCGCCCAGAATGGGGTAAACCAGTCACAAAATCCATATTCAACTCTTCCCACTTCCAAGTAGGGATACCAACCTCTTACAATTCACCACCAAGTCTTTGGTGCTCTACCTTAACCTGTTGACAAGTTGCACACTTGGCTATAAACTCTGCTATATCTCTTTTCATACCACTCCACCAATAGATTTCCGTAAGTCGCGGTACATCTTGGTGGCTCCAGGATGGATAGAATAACACGCACTATGCACTTCCACCATAATCTGCTACCTCAAATCATCAAAGTAAGGCACACACAATCTTCTCTGGTATCTCCACACACTATCTCCCCCTTAGGAGAAAGCCTCTACCTTTTTCATCTTTAACTGACTCCTTCAGTTTGACCAAACTTAGATCATTTTCTTGCTTCTCCTTCACTTTCAAAACTAGGGAAGATACTAAACTACTCTGAACCCAAATATTCCCTTTAGCTGAATCAACCAACCTAACACCCAATGTATCCAAACGATGAACTTCTCGAATTAACTCTTTATTGTCTTTCTCCACATGAGCAACACTGCCCATAGACAATCTACTAAGGGCGTCTGCCACTACATTGGCCTTGCCCGGATGATACAACACACTCATATCATAACCCTTCAACAATTCTAACCACCATCTCTGACGCAAATTCAACTCTCTCTGGATAAACACATATTGCAAGATTTTGTAATCCGTGAACACATCAACATGCACACCATACAAATAATGTCTCTTGATTTTCAAAGCATACACAACATCATCTAATTCAAGAACATGAGTTGGGTAGTTCTTTTTATGAGGCTTAAGCTGTCTAGAGGCATAGGCTATGACCTTACCTCTCTGCATCAAAGCACAACTCAAACCAACTCTGGAGGCATCAAAATAAACCAAATAACCATCTGTACCATCAGGTAATGCTATGACTGGGGCTGTAGTGAGTCGAGTATTCAACTCCTGAAAATACTTCTCCCAAGAATCTGAGCACTGGAACTTAACTTTCTTTTGGATCAATCTAGACATAGGAGGCGCTATGGAAGAGAAACCCTTAATAAAACATCTATAATAATCAGCTAGACCCAAGAAACTCCTAATGTCTAACATAGAGATAGGTCTAGGACAATTCCTTACGACTTTTGTATTTTTGGTGATCAACTCTAATACCCTCACTGGAAATGACATGACCAAGAAAAGCTACTGACCTTAGCCAAAATTCGCATTTGCTAAATTTGGCGAACAATTGGTGATCTCTAAGAGTTTGCAACATAATTCTAAGATGGTCTGCATGGTCATTCTCACTACGGGAGTACACAAGGATATCATCTATGAATACTATGACAAACATGTCTAGATACTATTTGAACACTCGGTTAATAATGTCCATGAAAGCTGCTGGGGCATTGGTTAGCCCAAAAGACATGACTAGAAACTCAAAATGACCATAATGGGTTCTAAAAGGTGCCTTTCGGATATCACATTCCCTTATTTTAAGCTGATGATAGCTGGATCTAAGGTCTATCTTTGAGAAATAACTTGCACCTTGGAGTTGATAAAATAGGTCATCAATTCTAGGAAGAGGGTATTTGTTCTTGACTGTGACCTTATTTAGATGATGATAGTCAATGCACATATGCAAAGAACCATCTTTCTTTCTCACGAATAGGACGGGATCACCCCATGGATAAATACTAGGCCTTATGAAACCTTTTTCTAAAAGATCTTTGAGTTGTTCTTTCAAATCCTTAAGATCGGTGGGAGCCATATCATACGGATGTATAGAAATAGGCTGAGTATCAGGAAGAAGGTCAATACCGAATTCTATCTCTCTATCGGGAGGTACCCCTGGAAGATCTTCTGGAAAAACTTCATGAAACTCATTGACCACTCAGACGGACTGAATTATTGGAGTCTCAAACTTTATGTATTTGACTTGAACTAGGTGGTAAAGACAACCCTTGGATATCAATTTTCTAGCCTTAAAATAAGATATGAAATGACTTTTGGGAGACACTGAATTACCTGACCACTCAAAGACTGGCTCGTCTGGGAATTGAAACTTCACTACTTGGGTGCTACAATCTATGGTTGCATAACAATAATGGAGCCAATCCATTCTAAGAATAAGATCAAAATCAACCATATCTAACTCTATTAAGTCTGCTAACATGACCTTATGAAGGATAGTGATAGGACACTTTTTGTAAATCTACTTGGAAACAACTGACTCACCTACTAGGGTAGAAACCAAGAAAGGTTCAGGGATATTTTTAGAACTTACCTCAAAATTTACTACAACTAATGGGGTCACATAAGATAAACTAAACCTAGGGTCTAAAAACACATAAACATCAAAATAAAATACACGAAGCATACCAGTAACAACATCTGAGGAATCTTCCTACTCCTGGAGGGATGGTAAAGCATAGAACCTATTCTGGTGCTGACCGCCACCGGTACTGGTTGAAGCGCCCTGAAGAGGGGTTGGGTGACCTAGAAGAGCTGGTGCACTAGTAGCCTAAGTCTGGGGGTAGACATCCCTATTTCCCTGTCTAGCATGCGGACACTCTTGGATTCCGTGACCCATCTGGCCACAACCAGAACAACCTTTCTGACCCCACAAATATTCACCCGTATGATTCTTACCATACTTAGCACATGGGGGATGATAGGGCTTCCCACTCATACTATTCTGAGATCTGGACATAGACGACCTACCTTAATGCTTCTATCTGTTCCTGGGTGCGGTAGCACTGGCTTAAGAAGATGCAGGCATAGATGAATAATTCTGAAACTGTGAATAATTTCCTCATGAGATATAGACTGGCCATAATCAAACTGCCCTGTTCTAGCCTTCTTATTTACTCTCTCTTTTCTTCAACTTCTCTGCCTCAATCTATTGAGCATTCATCATCAACCTAGCAAGATCTATGTCTCCAATGAGCATAGCAGTCCTATACTCCTTAACTACTAACCCAGACACACCAGTCACAAACTTACTCATGCTTGACCTAGGGTCAGCCATCTGATCAGGGGCTTACTTAGACAACTTGTTCAACTTGAGGCAATACTCCTTCACTGACATTGAGCCCTGTCGTAGGTTCATGAACTCTTCTATCTTGGCTTCCCTTTGCTCACATAGGAAGAACTTATCTAGAAACACATCCTGAAATACC
Source organism: Capsicum pubescens (assembly GCA_030864215.1). Classification (NCBI taxonomy): domain Eukaryota; kingdom Viridiplantae; phylum Streptophyta; class Magnoliopsida; order Solanales; family Solanaceae; genus Capsicum; species Capsicum pubescens. The sequence goes on along the minus strand of CM061549.1, from coordinate 218,563,893 downwards.
TGCCATGACATGGGAACTACATTCTCCCCTCTACTTTTCTTCCATATCACTACCCAATCATAAGAAACATCCTTCAACCTATAGGATGCCAACTCTACACTCTCTTATTTAGAAACATGCATAATATGGGTGATATTCTTCACCTTATCTAGATAAGACTGTGGGTCCTTTCCTTCCTTCGACCCAAAGAATTTCAGTGGATTTATTCTCATAAAATCTCAAATTCTGGCTTCGGCTAAGCCCTCATTTTGCTGAAGTGGGATTGCAGCCTGATGGTTGCCCTAAACATTTGTTGTCACAGCTTGGGCTAGTGCCTGAAAGGCAGCCCCAAACTCTGCATGTGACACATTATCATTCCAAGGATCTGTGGGCTGAGGTGGTTGGTTATCATTTTTGTGTACGTTAGCTCGACGAGGAGGCATTTTCTGTCATGTGAAAGCACGAGTTAGAAACATATAGAGACACTGAGTGCATGATAGATCATGAAAGAAAATATGATTTCCTAAAACGCTCCATATCCTCTTGCTCATATATGTGGCGTGCTACACACCGATGATGCCACACGGTGCTCCAAACTATAGTAGTCCTGAGCTAACCCTGGTTGCCTTATACTAAATCTGAATCTCAAAATAGGGGGATACAAATATAAAATCATAATAAATGCATAAAAACTTCCTGAATTATCTGAGTATGTCTAAAAATACTAATCTCATCAATCTGACAAGGCAAAAACTGAAAAATATGAATACTGAAACTAAAATCTAAAACTGAATCTAATAGTCCGACAAGCCTCTACTGACTGAAAATAGAGAGTCACTGGGACAGGCCCCAGCTAACTCAAACTGTCTGAAATGAATACTGAACTAGAAATCTAAATAGTTAAGTCCCCAAACTATGAGGACTCACCAACTGCAGATATGTAGATAAGATGCTCGAAAATCAATCACGCTGCTGAGACTGAGCACCTGAACCTATATTATGAGACAATGTAGCACATAGACGTATATATGGATCAGTACTTTGGAAATGTACTGAGCATATGTGGGTGAATGCAATAAGTAAGCAATATCATCATAATTTATAAAATCATGTGTTCTAAAGGTAAATGACTTACAAAGGCTGGAGTAATTTGAAAATTGAAGATCATAAATCATGAACAATAAAGCATATAGTATAAAACTTGTGATCCATTACACTTAGTTCTAAAATCTGTATTCTGTTATTATTCTCAAATTATGCAGGCTAAGAAAAATTTGTAAGTCTGTATCTGAAGGATTATGTAAATCAATAGTTTAAACTCAAGAACTTTAGAGTTGTAGAGAAAATACTTTATCTTAGGGGTTTAGAAATCTGAAAACTTATTCTTCATGGTAAGCTCTTCTAACCGACATAAACCATGTGAGCATTAATGGAGTTCAACGTTCTTGTCCCCCTAAGGAGGAATCCTCACGTTCGGGAGAGGTGTCATACTCTTGCCAGGGAGTATAACCTATCTAAGTGATTACATATCTATCACCCACATAGAAGTAGAAACAATCTAAATCTTATGTTGGCTCGTAGTTCTGAGTATGAAATCGTAGTAATGTACCCAACTCGGTGCTAAATACTACTCTCACTAAATCTGTATACTCATTCTGATGGAAAGCCACTTTAAAATAGTATAATGTTTTATAATGAAAACCAATAGTATATCTGTAAAGCTAAATCTGTAATTTGAATCTGTAAAGTGGATTTCATAGCTATTCGGAGACCAAAAGGTCAAATCTTTATCAATAATCTGAAAAGAAATCTAGTCATAGGGTGCTTATAGCATAATAAATCTTGAAATAGCAATCTTTAATGAAGGCTTAATGACCCATCCATCAAACTCATGTTAAAACATCATAATGTTTATGCTTGGTAATGTAAACAATTATAAATCAACTTAAAATTTGGAATTTCTGCAATATGCATAGGAATATAAACAGTATCATGTAATTCAACTTCTAAATCTATGGAAATCTCATAAGCTTGTAAATAACAATAATGGGTATAAAACCTAACTTGAATTTCATAGGAAATCATCTAATATTCAATAAATTTGTAATTAAAATAAGTTTTTGGGCACAGGGATGAAAGGATTATCCTTGCTAAAAACCCCACATACCTTAATCGATGATCTTAGATGAAAAGCTTAATATTGGACTCCTATGGTGTCTTTGGAGATGATTTCTTAGAGTTCTTGAATTGGGAATCCTTAATCTTGAATTGCTTTGGAGAATTAATGGAGGAATTAGATTTCTTGGTGAGTAAGTTTTGATGGTTTAGGGTTTTGTTTAAGCATATTTTGGTGAAGAGTGGGTATAATATGCTTAGGATGGATTAAATGATCTATTATTCATGACGGGGGGCTAGAGTAAAGACCAAAGAGCCCCTTTTAAAATTTTACTCGGACTGGGAAAAATTTCCAAAATTGGTCTACAGCGCGACGCGCCGTTATCGCGGTGACCTACTGGAAACTGCTAACCGGGACCTGGAAAATATCTATGATGCGGAGATATTGCAGTACGCTTCTGGATTGATATTTTGGCCACCTCCGCGATGTGCCACAATCGCGGAGGCTCACTGGAAAGTGACAATTGTGAAATGGGTCATCACCACGACGTGGTGAATCACAAAATCTTACTGGAAATTGAAAATTGTCACTTAAACTGTCTCCGCAATGTGCTAGTGCCTGAAATGATGGTGTTTTACGACTAGAACTTAAAATTATCATAACTTCTCATCCTTTTATCAAATTAAGGTGAATATTATATCATTGGAAAGCTAATTCAATTTCCTACACATTGGAGGGTCTAAATATGAAAAATTCTACATGTATGAAAATTCATTCTATCTTGAAGCCAATGCTTGACATTCTCAATGCTAAATTGAACTAGGAAAAGTACGAGGTGTTACAGATATCAGAACACTTGGAAAACTCTTCTTCATTAGCTAAAACTTTGGATTCCATCTCTGCAGCTTCTTTCTTGGTAGCATCTTGGTAAGATTTTAACTTCTTTACTTTCTTTCTCCCCTTCTCAAGAGATTTGTAGGCTGCAGAAACTTCTTCATAGTTCTCATCCCTCTACCTCAATATAAGTTCAAAATGCTCTTTTGCTTTCAAATATGGCTCTGACTCTTTAATTTCTATGGTTTTATCAACAAGGGTGGATCATGCTTGGTCATAAGAAGTCGCAGGACCAAAGAAAGACCCTAATAAATTCTACAATAGTGAAATATCCACACCCATTCTACTTATGTCATTGAGTATAACTTTGACATCATCTTAGATAGAAGAAGCATGATTCAGAGTAAGGCCTGTAAGTTTAGTAAGGATACTAGCCCATGCCTTCATGATAAATTCCTTTTTAAGATCTGAGATAACCTTTTTGCCATAAAAAATAGACATGGTTACCTCTAGTCACCGGGGAAGGTTTGACTCTATATTTTCTTTAACTTTGCCTCAAGGATTAGAAGTGACCTCTTTGGATGACAAAAGTAACTCTCTTGAGTCTGAACCTACCACTGACTCGCTACTATCTTGTGGCTTACTTTGGTGAGGATCTTCTAAAACTTAGACATTCTGGTTGCACACACAAAGAAAAATATCATATGAGGGGTATTCAAAGGTGATTCATATACTATGAAATAGTAGAGAGTTAAGTCGTTACCTTTTCAATGGCTGGCAGATTTTTCGATAAACTATCATTATTAGCAAAAATATCCACATGGGAATTCGAATCACCTTGCTTGTCTTAGGATGGTTTACCTTCTTCCAACAATGATATCCATGACTACTATCGCTCTCGTCTTGAGATGGTTGTTTATTGAAAGCTTGTTGATTCGAGGCAGGCGACTCTTCTTTTTGAGTTTCTACATGTAGATGTCCCTTGACTTTGTATGGAATGACTACCTTAGATTTCAAAACATGAGGCTTAACCACAATTGGGACCTCCCATGTTCTCAAGGAGTGTCAATAATACGATCTACGTTGTTCACCAAAGATTGCAAGTTAACTTCAAGAAAGTTCCCATGAACTTTGTCCCACCAAGATTTATACATCGTGGATGAATATCTTTGCACATTGGATGTGGCTTTAGGAAAATTTTCTTTCGACATAGAATTATGCGATACAAAAATTTGATGAAATTTAAGGCCTTCATCTAGTGAAGCACTACAAATATCATCTTCCAAGATTCCAGGAATGTCTTGATAAAATCCAAATTGACAGCTAAACCAATGTGGACTGTATGGCTTAAGTATGAATGAACCTTCATATCTAAAAGAGAGGAAGTTAAAATAGAGGCTCATTATATAGCTTATCCCATACTTTTCTTTCTTATAATCATACACAAACTAATAAGGAGTGGACTTGTTTAGCATGGTGCAGTCCAAATAACATTATCTTCTTGAAGGATGAGCTTTCTGGCAAGCTCTCCATCTTAATACCTTGCCCCCCATCGCCAAAATATGTCGTCATCAATGGAATAAATGGTCCATTAGAAAGTGCAAAATATTTCTTAAAGTAGTAAGCAAGCCAACCATACACATAATGAATGTGAAAGGATATTCTAAGCTGCTCAAGCTGCGAAGATTTATAGACACTGTTTAGACCATTATAAATGCTTGATAAGACTGGAACCGCAAGATTGAAAGTTTGCTTATTTTCCCTCATAGTTGTAACTCTAAAAGTTCCTAGACAAATGAAATCTCCATCCTTAGAGGGAAATACAAAGGTGCACAACCAATAGGATAGAAATGCTGCCAACTATGTATCGGTCCTATGTTCATACTTTACTCAAAGTTTAGAAAATATGGCATCATCTGCGCTTAACCACTTCGCTGCTTTCGGAATAGTCCCAGTTGGGTTATTTATTGACTTCAAGAGAGAAGATTTTTTCTCCTTCGTTGATGGAGCTCACTCATATCTTAATACCCTTTTACACTAAAACTTTATCCACTTTATTCGAGGGACTCTCTGATTAGAAGTCTCTCCTTTTTTAAGATATTGGAAGGCTACAAACAGGAATTCATAAGAACAAGAAATAAATCTCTCATTCTTTTCATCAACACCTATAAGCTCCTTTACTTTGGGCACTTCTTTATAAGGAAGACCTCCGATGAGAAGACCTCCAATTTTATATAAGTCTCGAAGGGATATGGATAACTCTCTAACTGATGTAAGCAATGTGTTGGTAATTGGACACCAAGCCCTAAAGAATGCATATAATATGTTAGAGTTTCAATCATAGGTAAACAATGATATACTACCTTCAAGATTTGTACACTTTCGGCCAATATTTCCTCAGTCCATTTCTAATATTCTTAAGTATGACGATATTCACTAGTTATCTCCATGGCACCTCCTTAACGTATATCTCTTTTGAGTACCCGACATCCTAAGCAAGAAAGAGTGCTCGCGATATTTAATTGACATTGGTTGGAAGTACAAAGAAACCATACTTTACTTGATCTATTAGCACTAATGTCATGTTCTGAAGTCCAATCTGACATATGGAGAGAATTTTGCAAGGTGGCCACGGATTTGCATACCTACCTGCTATTGGAGTATCAGTTAATAGCCTGGTTTAAATCGTACCAACATCGGCCTCAATTAGGAGATACTTAATTTTAGAGGATGAAGACGTGTAGTCTCTGAAGAGAACAATCTATGAAAGCTGCATAAACAAAAGAATATTGGTCAAATACAAAATTAAGATTCAGAAAAGTACCTGCAGAAGGGCAGAATGATAGAAATGTTCTCCATGTTTTGGCTTTAGTCTTGAAGCCAAAATTGGTCAGGTATCAAGGCAATGGAGGCGAAGCTAAACTCTCGCACCTTAATCTGACCATTGAAAGGGCCCATACTTAAAGAAGACCATTGCAAGAACACATCGGTGAAAAGGGCCCATACTTAAGGACGAACACTGTGTAAGTGCATCGGTTAAAGGGACCATCTTGAAAAAAATTTGGTCGGGTATTAAGGTGACGGAGGTTAAGTTAAAATTTTGCACCTTAAGCCGATTGCTGCATAGCCACCATCTTGAAGAAAAATTTGTCGGGTCTTAAGGTGACGGATGCGAAGTTAAACTCTCTCACCTTAAGACAATTGTTGCATAACCACCACCTTAAAGGAAAATTGGTTGTGTCTTAAGGTGACGGAGACAAAGTTAAACTCTCGCACCTTAAGCCGATAATTACATACCCACCATCTTGAAGTCAAATTGGTCGGGTCTTAAGGTGACAGAGGCGAAGTTAAACTCTCAAACCTTAAGTCAATTGTTTCATAGCCACCATCTTAAAGTCAAATTGGTCGGGTCTTAAGGTGACGAAGGCGAATTTAAACTCTCGAACCTTAAGCCGATTGTTGCATAGCCACCATCTTGAAGTCAAATTGGTCGAGTTAAGGTGACGAAGGTGAAGTTAAACTGTCGCACCTTAAGACGATTTTTGCATATTGATAATTGTTTCAACCCTAAAAAAAGAGAGACAAAATAAAAAAAAAATGAAGAAGAAATTACTTTCATTTTACACCTCCCAGTTATAACTTGCAAGCACTGCAATTGGTCTTGCAAATAAAGAATATTGGTTATTTACAAGAGAAAAAGGCCGATGGCTGCATGTGATTTTAAATAGGATTAGGAAAAGGGTAAAGGCGGCCAAGGAACAAAACAACACCTTTAGCTGTGCTCCTATACCTTCAAGGAAATATTTTTCCTTTGTAAAAGGAAAAAGTTTGGCACATTTCCCTTTTAGGAAAATGACAAAAGTCCTATTTAATTTGGCAAACATGATAATTGCCGCCTTCATTTTATATGGTAATATAGATTATATTTGTTTTTCACAACTATTAAATTATCAAGATATTACTTCAAAAAAAAAATATCTCGATAAGTCTTGAAATAAGGGGGATATTTTGTTGGCAACGAAATTTTATTAAATTTAAATCTGTATGAAATTCGAATTATAATTCAAAATATATTAGGCCCAAATAAATGTTACGAATTAATATAATTGAATTAATTATTTAAATTCAAATACATGGATTTAATTAAAGAACATTTTTTTGGGCGAGTCCATTAATTTGGGCCGCAAATAATGAGCCCATTTTGCTAAGCCAAAATGTGTTGTCTTATTCTAGAGGCCCAATTTGATGTCACGTGTCAAATGAAGTGACATGCCAAGTGCCAATAAGATCATTTCACATGTCAAAATGATGCAGCAGACCCAATGAAATTAAAATCCATAAAATATGCCACTTAAATTTGATTAGTTAAAAGAAGTCTATCTTCACTATGACTCTTCACTTCCTACAACTATAAATAGGGGTCTCATTATTCAGAAAAAGGAACCAACAACTCTAACAAGAAGTAAGAGAAAGCTCGTGGATCAAATACTGTAATTTTTCTACCATGCGCAAGCACTCAAATCTAGTTCATCAAGATGCAAGATCAAGACCGCAAGATTCAAGAACAAGACCAAAAGCCTTGAATTCAAGCATAAGTCAAGATCAAGTCCATCAAATCCACAAATCAATTTCAAATTCAAGATAAAGCTTGAGCCCTTGAATTTATATTTGAAAAGACGAATCAGAGGATTAATAGAGATTGTAACACTCACTTATTGAAATCAATGAAACAATTGTTGCAGTATTTTTTTTGTTTCGATTATTTATTTTTTTGGTATTGAAAATTTTATTGTCCAACAACTATAATTTTCATGTTAGTTTTTTAATCTTGAATTCTTACTTGCTTCAACATTAAGACTTTTCTTGAAGGGACAAAAACAAAGACGGATTCACATTTTGAATAAAAAAAATATTTCCTAGACAATCTTAAGTTAACATATATTCTCGTTGTTTAATATTATTCATTATGTTATCGATAGTCAAATGGTATAAACTTTGAATGACATTTTAAAATTTATTTTCTTATCAAATTGACATGTAAAAGGTTTCAACTTGGAGTATTTATCATTTAATTTTAATAACTAAAATTAAAATACAAAATATTAAATCGATCTAATTCAATTTACCTTTAAAAATTATTCAAATTGACTTATATAAAAAAAATAACTAATTCGAGACTAAGGAATTGATAATAAGTTTAACAACTGGATTCACAATAAATGATCATCCTAACTCAACTACTCAAGCTTATCTACTCTAGGAACAAGAAAGATACTTTGACCTTATGTATATATAATGCAATTTTTTGACAGCCCCCTTCGGTACCCTGGCTCCGCCCCTGTATTGATAAGATTTGAGAAAAATCTGTTGGGTTCATGACCATGCAACATGCAGGGGCCGCTCCAGCCATTTGATGAGCAGAGGAAAAATTGGATCTTTTGAGATCAGATACAAAGGAGTTTATATAGTTGAATTAAACTACATAGCCATCCATTCAAATGATTAAATTAAAAATTGTCGGAGGATGTATAATATGTGTATGATTATTTATAATATATGTATATCATCTAGAAAAAGTAAGCAATAAATATGCGTGATTATTCGTGTGATGATCCCTATATAACTTACACTAATTAATTGGATGCACCATTGATTGATTGATTAAATTGATTTATTGTTTTTGCAGGAGATATATATTTCAGACATGCAATTCGTTTCTATGTTTTATTTGATAATGGTAAATTGTGTTTGCATGTGAATGTATTTGTTCTGACTGAACTGAGTGATTGGTGAAAGTAAAGATGATACAAAGCCAACTCTTTCTCCATATGAAGAAGCAATGGAGGCGTTGTCGTCTTTGATATGCGTTGCTCTTTAACTATGGGTGTGTTTCGTCATTTTCCTAGAAAATTTTTTCTAGGAACATAATTTTTTTTTTTTTACTTATTTTCTTGTGTTCATTATGCAAGTAGAAAAATATTTTTTAAAAATATTTGTATGTATTTAAGTCTTCCAATTCTTTTAAAACATTACTTTTGGGGGGAGGTGGTGGATAAGAAAAAATATTGAATTTTTTTAAAAACAAATATTAAAAAATCAATCTTTCGTTTTTTCGGGGGGAGGACGGGGGAGGGCTGGTTGGCATGGGATTAAAAAAAAAATTTGGGGGGGGGGGGGCGGGGCGGGGTCGTGGGGGGAGTGGGATAAAAAAAAAATTTGAAAAGTTTTTTTAAAATGACAAATTAAAGAATAATAAAATTTTGGAGGGGGGTGGGGGCTGGGGTAAGAATGGGTGATATTTGAGTGGTATTAACATTGCAACTTTTTTTTTCTACTTTAATTAAAGAAGTCGTTTTCCTTTGTTTGAAGGAAATTATATTTCTAGAAAAAATAATTTTCAAATTTTTTAACCAAACGAATATGAGAAAATAAGAAAATAGTTCATAAAATATTTTCCTTCATACCGCACGTACCCCATATCAAGGATGTTTTTCTCGTTCTTTTCCTTTTCCAGTATTATATACGGGTGAATTATTGAAATGAAGCTAATGAGTTTTATTTCTACTGAAATAGGTCACAGATGGTGGAACTAGAATCAATTAAGCAAACAAAGATCATCCATGTCGCAGGTACTAAAGTAAAGGTAATAAGTTATATGACCTCTAACTTCTACCATATATATAAGTGAGAGTTAAGGACCACTTCGTCAACATGTTAGCAAGTTTATCAAAAATAAAAAATGTGTTAGCTAGTTCAGAAAGTTGATTTTGAAGGCATTTTGTTTTTTAAAAATGGCTTACATTATTTAGAATTTTCTTCCTTTTTTGATAATATATATAATTTAACTATTTCGAATTGTGTGATAGTCCCTAAGATAGGCACAATTAGTGTGATAATTGGATATTAGATTGTGTATTTTATGAGTTTGGTTGATCTAGTAAAACGGTAAGTGTAGGCTTAACCTAATTAACCCACAATGGATGGATCTAGGGGTGTTCATGGTTTGGTTAAAAACGAAACCGACTAAAAAAGATGATATTTGGTTAGGTTTGGTTTGGTTTGATTTTAAATTTTTAAAATCAATACTTATGTGGTTTATGTCACACCCCTTTTCTTTTAACTCCAAAAATATATGTTTTTAAATTTGAAAGGGTTTTTATTATTAAAGTGACAAAAGATTAAAAATTTATTTTGAAAAGGACTTTTTACATTTTAACTCAGAGTCGCCACTTGACATAAATCGGGTGTACCAAGTCACCTTTGAAAATCCTTTTCAAAAATAGTTTGACTCTATAAACTGATCCGCGAATAGAGATTCCGACTAAGGAATTTTGTTCATTGAGGGGAAGGTGTTAGGCACCCCTTGGTCCCATGGTTCGACCACGGTCGCTTGATAGAGCGTATCGGCTAATTTAACACTACGAATGTATAAACCACACAAAACACACAAACAAACATTAAACAAAAATCCAAAACCAAAATAATAATGTTCAGACCAATTATACAGTCCAAAAAGAGAAAAATGCGAGAAAAGAAATCCTATTCTATCCTACACTAACCTAACTATGCTCCTGTGCTTTACCCGTTGCCTCGGGCCTTCATCACGAATGTATTCCACCAACATAATATGTCGGGGCATTCCCCGGAAAATAGACACAAATCCTCGGGGCATTCCCCAGCCAAATAGTACATTTTAATCCAAACACAATAAATTATAAAACGTTCAACACACATTTCACATTCTAACATTCCACAAGACACTTAATCCTAAATTTGCTTACCCGAACCTACATTGGCCTATCCATTTCAACATATCATAATTCCATCACGTTCCGTATCAACAATCGAACAAAATTAATCCTAATCTACTCTTTTCGTTAAATTTTCAATTCCCTCCCCCCAACTTCCTTTTTATCGATCACGCCATTAAAACTAATCAAATTCATTCCTCAAACAACTAAAGTCACATCATCAAGCGCATGGTCATAACATCAACAACATCGAGCATTCATAATCACAACATCGATATAAATGTTAAAATAAGATAAGAAGCAAAAGTTGTAGAGATGGACCTTCCAATAATCGACTTTCGTTGATAATAAGAATTAAAGAAGCCCGACCTTGGAATTTCGAATAGAACCTCAACAGCGACGACTCTGACCTCGATATCGAGAAAACTCAAAAAACTCCAAAACTGATCTCGATGGACTGATCGATACGAACAGAAAAACCAAACCCCGAAACAAGAACAACACCCAATGAATCCCGAAGCCCGATTTTGACGACGAAATGAAAAATAGAAGAACCCAAAACTCCAATACACGATAGAACCTGAAAACCAGTATAACCTGAGCTAACAAAAATATGAGAATGAGAAATTCGGATCGGGTTTTAACGAGTTGGAACAGAATAAAAAACAAATTGAGATTCACTTGACTGTTTTAAGTCGGCGCAACTCCAGTAACCTCAGCGATGACTGTAAATGACAAAGAAATACCGATTATGATGTATTGCGATGGTTTTGACCAAATTCATGACAACTTTGATGCGTTTCTGGCGAGTTTGTCGCCGGAACAGTAACCAACTCACGAACTCGCATTCTCTCAGCTCTCACGCCCCCCTCTGCTTCGTTCTCTCTCTCGTTGTTCAACTCTCTCACCTGTTCAATCTCTCTCAGATCTGGGTGTGTACGTGAGTTCTGGTGAGGAGAATTCTGGAGAAGATGATGGATGTTTGGTACGAAGAAGAAGAAGGAAAAGAGAAGAAAAATGACGTCTCCCTCCCTTTTTTTTTCCTCCCTTTTTTTTTACCTATGTGTGTATGTATTTATAAAAAAAATGAAAAAACAAAAGGGCTTTTGGCACCTTCCTAAAAGGTTCCCTCGTGGGACCCCCTTTTTAGTGTATGTTTATCCTTTTTGCCTTTGTGGACAAGAAATGGAGGGGTGGTGAGGTGTTGCCATTTGATAGGGTAGGTTGTTGGTTTGTTATTTTTATCTTTTTGTAGAGGAATTATCATACGGATGAGGATACACGGTAGAATAAGGTAAATAGGCAAAAAATATCTTTCGGAGGGACAAAAATTACGTGTCTACATCATGCCCCCTTTGAATGTATACGCGCAGTGTTTTCAGACAAAGAAGTAGACAATGAGACAGAATTTTATCCCCCCTTATTCAAAAATGAAACAAAAAGAAGGAGGAAAACTAAGTATTAATATAGGACATCCTACCTACCCAAGTTATGAAGGACTCAAGTGACGGGCATCTCAAAGGATTGGAAAGAGATGGACTATACCGAGTTGGAGAGTTGAGTGAGGTTCCATCGAGGTTCCGGTCCGCGGATCTGTCATTACATCAAAATGAAAATTACAAGTTAAAACATAAATGAAATTACAAAATCCTATCTATACAGCTTCTGTTGGCTCTTGACTCGACTTTTATCACCCTATTCTTCAGGCGAGCTCCTGACTTGTAATTTCTTTCAACTTGTTGCTTAGCTTTCAATTGCTTCGCTTTGTTGCTTGACTTTTCATTTTTTCACTCTGTTCTCCAGGCGGGCTCCTGACTTGCTATTTCATCACCCTGTTCTTCAGGAGGGTTCCTGAAATCAAAAATTAAAACTAGAACGAAAATTATCCCAAACAAAAATTATAGTAAAGTAGTATTTCATTTTTGAAAGCGTTGTCCCATTTTTCAGGAGGGTTCTAAACAGAAAGTAAAGTCCCATTTTTCAGGAGGGTCCTGAACAGAAAGTAAAATCCTATTTTTTAGGATGGTCCTGAACAGAACGTAAATTCCCATTTTTCAGAAGGGTCCTAAACAGAAAGTAACATCCTATTTTTTAGGAGGGTCCTGAACAGAAGGTAAAGTCCCATTTTCCAGGAGGGTCCTGAACAGAAAGTAAAGTCCCATTTTCCAGGAGAGTCCTGAGCATAAAGTAAAATCCCATTTTTTAGGAGGGTCCTGAACTGAAAGTAAATTCCCATTCTTCAAGAGGGTCCTGAACAGAAAGTAGAATCCCATTTTTCAGGAAGGTCCTGAGCAGAAAATAAAATCCCATTTTTCAGGAGGGTCCTGAACAGAAAGTAAAATCCCATTTTTCAGGAGGGTCCTGAGCAGAAAGTAAAATTCCATTTTTCAGGAGGGTCCTGAACAGAAAGTAGAATCCTATTTTTCAGGAGGGTCCTGAGCAGAAAATAAAATCCCATTTTTCAGGAGGGTCCTGAGCAAAATGTAAAATCCCATTTTTCAGGAGGGTCCTGAGCAGAAAAGTAAAATCCCATTTTTCAGGAGGGTCCTGAACAGAAAGTAAAATCTCATTTTTCAGGAGGGTCCTGAACAGAAAGTAAAATCCCATTTTTCAGGAGGGTCCTGAACAGAAAGTAGAATCCTACGGATATGCATTTCAAATGCTAGCTGAATTAAGTGAAGCGAATTTGCCCCTATTTCAACAAAAAAATTTGTCAGTTAAAAACTTAGTGGTGGCTTGCAGCTCTTGGCATCTCAAGTATCTGCCCCAGCACTCGTTCCTTTCATCTTTGTTCCAAATCGCTGACACTTGCCCTGTCTTACCGCATCATTGACCCAGATCCATATTGAGGGAAATGAGTTCTGACTCGTACAATGGGTTTCCATTTTACCATGCCTTTGAGGTGCACCCTTTTTCCAAATCTGAATGCTTCCACGAATCCAACAGCCTGTCGGCTGATAGACTTCCTTTGCTTCGCATTGAATTACGCTCATATTTCTTTCATGTGCTGGTCCTTGGCTTTTCCTCATATAATTGGAAAGATTGGTAATAAATTTTAAAATCCTTTCTCGCTTGTTTTGACACAGACTTGACTTAAAATGTAAAGAAATGATGGTGACTTTATTTTGATAAATGACATAAAAAGACAAAAAGCATGAATATATAAATGAAAGAAAAGGGCAATGTCCCATATTCAAAAAGAAAACTTATCTGAATACGACAACCAACTCCAATGAGTATGACATGCATTTTGGATTAAGCTGCCTTATCTTCCTATCCAAACTCACCATTTGTTGTTGAGTTCGTGCCTTTGCCGCTGATCCACTTCTTCAAATCCATTGTACTCATACATCCCATTCAATTGACGACATCTTAAAAGACTTTCGCCAATAAATCTCTTTCTTTTCACTTTTCACTTTTTTCTTGAACTCGCCATCGCCTTATGGTCCCCGTAAGGGTTTTCACCAATAAGACTCTCTCATTTTTATTTCTCTCTACTCACCATCGCCTTATGGTGCCTGCGGGGGTTTCGACCAATAAGACTCTCTCATTTTTATTTCTCTCAACTCACCATCGCCTTATGATGCCCGTGGGGGTTTTCACCAATAAGACTCTCATTTTGTATTTCTTTCCTGATTTCTTATTCCGAGGGAGACAAGTGGTACCTCACAATGTATCATCATATCCATTGCATGCTTAGCCTTAACATTATCAAAAATTGATCTGAAGGACTTTATTTAGTTGTAACTTGTCTTTCAGATAAGGTTAGAAAATGATGGCAAGAGGTTCAAACGACACTTGAAGTGGGGGTGGGACTTACAACTTTTTGAATCAACTCAAAAAACACATTAACTTATGCCCCAGTTTTTGTTGACTGGGTGACTCTAAAATCTTTATTTGGTTCGACCGAGCCCGAAATAGGGTAGCCTACGTATCTCACTCCCGAGAGAGAAGAATTAGGTCGCACGTAGTTCCATACGCTTGTTCTTTGTTTTGATTTGATTTTTTTTTTCGAACTCTTTCTTTTATTCTTATTTTCTTGACCTTTATCTTTGATTCTATTTTGATTTCAAAAGAGGGATATGAAAGAAAAAATAAAACGAAGCTCAAATGGGTAAATAAAGAATGACACAATGTTTGGATAGAAGAATAAAATGCCTTCATCATATCAATCTTCAAAAATGCAAGTACTAAACATGCAATAAAATCAACAAAGGATCAAATATCATACATAATATCTTTTGACCGCATCAGCATTGATAGCCATTTCTTCCATTTTACCTTCAATATCTATCAAATATAAGGATCCATTGGGCTACACTTTCTTCACAACGAAGGGACCTTGCTAGTAAGGGGAGAACTTTTCTTTCACTTCAACCTGGTGAGGAAGGATACGTCTCAATACCAACTGACCAACTTCAAAATTCTTGGGACGGACCTTTTTGTTATACGCTCGAGACATCCTCCTCTGATACAACATGCCATGACACACAGATGTTAGCCTTTTTTCCTCAATCAAACTCAAATATTCCAGTCGGGTTTTGACCCATTCGTCATCATCAATCTCTACTTCTACAATGACTTGAAGAGAGGGAATTTCAACTTCTGCAGGGATGACTACTTCTGTCCCATACACCAATAAATATAGAGTTGCCCCTGTTGAAGTGCGAACAGTGGTGCGATAACCTAGCAATGCAAACGACAACTTTTCATTCCACTGTCTAGACCCTTGTACCATTTTTCACAGTATCTTTTTTATATTCTTATTAGAGGCTTCTACAGCACCATTGGCCTTTGGGTGATATGGAGTAGAATTTTGATGTGCGATCTTAAACTGTTGACACACTTCTTGCATCAAATGACTATTGAGATTGGCAACATTGTCTGTAATGATCATCTTAGAAATTCCAAACCTATAAATGATGTTGGCATGAACAAAATCTACCACAGCCTTCTTTGTCACTGACTTGAATCTATGTCCATTTGATGCCTTCGGCTCAATCGGTCCAATCACATCCATTCCCCAAGCCACAAATAGCCATGGAGCGTCCATTGCATGTAACTCAGCAGGAGGAGAAGGTATCAGATCACCGTGTACCTGACATTGATGACACTTTCGAACAAATCGAATAGAATCCCTCTCCATAGTAAGCCAATAATAACCTGCCCGAAGAATCTTCTTTGACAAGACATGACTGTTCATATGCAACCCGTATACTCCAGAGTGTATTTCAACCATGACTGTCGAGGCTTTTCTTGCATCTACACACCTCAAAAGTCCCAGATCTGGGGTTCTCTTATATAAGATCCCCCCACTTAAGAAAAATCCACTAGCCAAATGCCTAATAGTCCTCTTTTAATCGTTGGTGGCATATGTTGGGTAGTCTCCTGACTGAATGTATCGCTTGCTATCCAAGAACCAGGGTTCTCCATCGATCTCTTCTTCAACCGCATTACAGTAAGCATGCTGATCATGACTCTGTATATGCACAGGATCGATGCAGGTTTTATCAAGAAGTTGGAGCATTGAAGACAGAGTGGCTAAAGCATCAGCAATTTCATTATGAATCCTTGGAATATGCCTAAATTTAACTAACACAAACCGTTGACATAACTCCTGCAAAGATTATTGATACGGGATGAGCTTCAAATCTCGTGTCTCCCAATCTCCTTGAATTTGATGGACAAGAAAATACGAATCCCCCAACACCAATAATTCCTGGACTCCCATATCAACAGCTAACCTCAAACCAAGAATGTAAGCTTCATACTCTGTCATGTTGTTAGTACAGTAAAATCAAAGTTGTGCTGTTACCGGAAAATGTTGTCCCGATTCAGAGATAAGAACCGCACCTATTTCGACTCCTTTCATATTGACAGCTCCATCGAAGAACAACTTCCAACCTGGATCAGTATCTATAACGACTTCATCAACACACGACACTTCTTTGTCAGGAAAATATTTCTTTAATGGCTCGTACTCTTTATCGATAGGATTCTCAGCAAGATGATCTGCCAAGGCTTGGGCTTTCATGGCGGTTCGAGTCGCATATACAATGTCGAACTCGGTAAGCAACATTTTCCACTTTGCCAATCGACCTGTCGGCATAGGCTTCTGAAAGATATACTTCAAAGGATCCATACAGGAGATGAGATATGTAGTATAGGATGAGAGATAATGCTTCAACTTCTGTGCTACCCAAGTTAGGGCACAACACGTTCTTTCAAGAAGAGTATACCTAGCCTCATATGCGGTGAACTTCTTGCTAAGATAATAAATAGCCTGCTTCTTTTTGCCTGTGACATCATGTTGACACAGGATACAACCGAAAGAATTATCCATGACTGATAAATATAAGATCAAAGTCCTACCAGGCTTCGGTGGTACCAGCATGGGCGGATTTGACAAATATCTTTTGATTTTGTCGAACTCTTCCTGACATCCTTCAGTCCATTTTACCGCAACACTCTTTTTCAGCAACTTGAATATGATCTCACAAGTGGTTGTGAGTTGAAGAATAAACCTGCTAATGTAGTTCATTCTTCCAAGAAAACTCATCACCTCTGTCCTATTCCTGGGCGGGGGCAAATCCTGAATGGCTTTGATTTTTGTGGGATCCAATTCAATCCCCCGACAACTGACCACAAACCCCAACATCTTTCTAGAAGGAACTCCAAATACATATTTTTCTGGGTTGAGCTTGAGATTATACCTGCTAAGCCTTTCAAAAAACTTTCTGAAATCTTTAACATGGTCGGCCCGACTTTTGACTTAATAATCACATCATCCACGTATACCTCAATCTTCTTATGCATAATATCATGAAACATAGTGGTCATGGCTCTCATGTATGTTTCTCCTGTATTCTTCAAACCTAACAGCATCACTCGATAACAATAGGTCCCCCATGGTATGATAAAGACGTCTTCTCCGCGTCTTCATCATCCATAATGATCTGGTGATATCCGGCATAACAATCCACAAAAGAGGCAACCTCGTGTTTAGCACAGTTGTCTAGAAAAATATGGATGTTGGGCAGTGGAAAATCATCTTTCGGACTTGCTCTGTTCAAATCATGGTAATCAACTCACACTCGAATTTTGCCATCTTTCTTTGGTACGGGAACAACATTGGATAACCACATGGGATAACGAGCCACTCGAATTACTTTGGCTTCAAGTTGTTTCATGATTTCCTCTTTGATTTTAATACTTACATCAGTTTTAAACTTCCTCAACTTCTATTTGACAGGAGGGAATGCGGGATCAGTTGGCAATTTGTGAGCCACTAATTCAGTGCTTAAACCAGGCATATCATCATAGGACCATGCAAAAACATCCTTATAATCAATTAATGCTTGAATCATTCCATTTTTTAGCTGTGGCAAAGCATGCACACTGATTTTAGTTTCCCTAACATCTTCTTGATTCCCTATATTTATTGGCTCAGTCTCATTCAAATTAGGATTCGGTTTGTCTTCAAACTATTCCAACTCTTTCCTTATTTCTTCTAGTGCTTCTTCTTCATCATATTCCCCATCCTACTTCATTACATCTTTATTAGTTTGGATTTTAAGATCAGGCTGAAGATTCATCATGCATGTCATGTCATTAGAATTAGCGTAAAGAGAACTGTATATAAAAAAAGAAAAACAAAATATATTAGACACGAAATAAAAGGGACATTGTATTTCATTAAATAAAAAGATAGAAGGGTTTAAACATAGATGCCAACATAACATAAACAAACTAAAATCCGAATTACAACCCTGAAATAACTCGGATAAACAGAAAGAAAAACAAAAAAAAACTACCAAAAATCGCTCCTGATGGGGAGAGGAGTGACTTTCCAGTAATTGAGTCGGATAGTTGGACCTATGAATTGCACGTCTGCCATACTGGTACCTTCTCCTTCTTCGACCATATCAACTTTAATAAAAAAGGTCTGGTAGTTATCAACCAATTCAACTTCAAATTCCACATGCTTCGTGACACTGCTCTTAACAAATGATTCACTAAGTAGTGGCATTAGGCGAGTGAGTGACCATGTTTCCTTTTTTCTTCCCTTGGCTTTCTTCATATCTTCAGCTGTAGGATCAAATCCCAGACCAAACGTGCCCACATTCTCACTCGGACATATGGGACGAACTATACCTTGCAGAGACGCTCCCAAACCCTTTTCTATCTCAAATCCGTATTTCCAAAGTTCACTCACCATCATGATAGAAGCAGAAGACAATTGCAGTCCCGGTATAACCTGTCATTCAAGGATACAATTCACTGGCACTGTAAGAAAAATTTGATAGAAGAATGTCTCCTCTACATTATTTGCTTCAATAAGAGACAAGGGAGAATCTTCGCAGGCAGACAAATCTCCTTCACCGTGAATAACCACTTCTTTCCTGTCATGCTCAAACTTAATCATTTGGTGCAGTGTAGATGCAACTGCCTTGGCCTTGTGGATCCACGGCCTTTCCAACAACAGATTGTAAGAGGAGTCTATATTCAATACTTGAAACTCTATGGAGAACTCAACAGGCCCTATGATCAACATTAATTCTATTTTGCCAATGGAGTTTGATTTTGCACCATCGAAAGCCCTGACACATACATTATTGGGCCTGATCCTCTCAGCACCAATATTCAACTTTTGCAAAGTAGAAATAGGGCAGATATTTGCACCTGAACCTCCGTTAATCATAACATGAGTGACGTAGAAATCTTCGCACTTCACTGTAATGTAAAGGCCCCGGTTATGACCTGTACCTTCAATAGGTAATTCATCGTCAAAAAAGCTAATCCGATTGACGTCAAAGATTTTTCCAACCATTTTTTCAAGATGATTTACTGTAATCTCCCTAGGAACATATGCTTCATTTAATACCTTCAGTAAAATATCACGATATTCCTTGGAGTTCAACAACAAAGATAAGAGGGAAATTTGAGCAGGGGTTTTCTTCAACTTGTCTATTATTGAATACTCTGGAAATTTCATCTTTTTCAAAAATTCTTCGGCTTCTTCTTCGATGATAGGCTTTTTGATAGATGATGGTCTACTCACAATTGGCTTGGACTTTCTTAAACTTTCAGGCACGAAGCATCTTCCTGACCGAGTCAAACTCCCTACCTCTTCTACATCTTCCACTACTTCCTTCCCGTGATAGGTCATCACAGTCCACCCATAATTCTAGGGAACCCTTTTCATATCAACTATCGGAGGTTGGGTCACCGGTTTGAGGACAATAGGCGCTGCCAGTGCTCCTTTCACCGTCAAGATGGGATGACTCAGAGCTCCTACCACTGTCAACTTAGGTTTATCCTGACTTAAATCAACATACCTTCTGGCACCCTGCACCGTGATCAGGGGTTTCTTTATGCTTTCTTAGGCTTTATCTTCTCTCATTCCTTCCTAGCTCAATGACATTGCTTTCAAAGACTCTGCTACATTCACCGATTTCTCCTCAACGTTCTGTATCTTGACAATAGGCTTATAACACCTTGAAGACTCTTTCCCATCATATATCAATTTTAATATATTGGTTTCAGCATGGGTTGGCAGCAAATTCTGGTTAATGTTTGGACCCTCCGGGGCCTGGACCAGCATCTGATTTATGTCAATTAAATCTTGGACAACTCTCTTTAAATGCCAATATTTCTCGATATCATGGCCTGGCATGTCAGAACAGTATACACACCTTAAAGAATAATCGAGATTCCTCAGCGGTGGATTTGAAAGCCTTCCTTGAATTGGGATTAAGACCTTTAACTTTCTCAACCTATCAAACAAGCTAGCATATGACTCCCCAAGAGATGTGAATTGATTTTTGACCGCCTTCTCTTTCTTATACTTGGTCCTAGGTTGAAAACCGGGTCTGGAGGGGTTTTGGTATTTTGATGGAGCAGATGGGCAATTTTGTGGAGCTTGGATGCGCCATTTTGGGTAAGAAGGGGTTTGGACATATGGCTGCGCGCTATATACTAGGTACGGGGGTGGTGGAATGGAATATAAATGGTTTTGTAGAGGGTAGTAATAGTGGGGAGGAATATATAGAGCTTGGGCATAGACTTGGGATTGGGATTGGGGATAGGGGAGAGGTGGTCTTTTGGGATAGGAATGGGTTCCAGCTACAACAGTCGCCACGTCCTCTTTTTTTTACTTTCGAATGCGCGAGATCCACCTTGAACCGCTTGTGTGGTGGCTTTCAATGCGGCAAAACTCACTATTCGGATGGTCTTGATTTCGTCCTCTATCATCTCCCCCATTTTGAGGACTTCAATAAAAGACTTTCCCATTGCCGAGAGTAAATGTTGAAAATAGGTCTCATCCTATGCCTGAATGAAAACCTCTACCAACTTACTTTCTTTCATTGGAGGTTTTACCCTGGCGGCCTGTTCACGCCACCTTATCGCGTATTCCCTAAAACCTTCAGTGTTTTTCTTCTTCATGTTGACCAAGGATTTTTCATTCGGAATCAGGTCGATGTTATACTGAAAATGCTGGACAAACTCAGAGGCTAAGTCATCTCAGCTATTCCACTTGTCGATATCTTGATCGATAAACCATTCTGAAGCCAGATCAGAAAGACTCTCGCCAAAGAAAGCCATGAGTAGCTCTTTCCTTTCTCCTGCTGCCCTTAATTGGTTGCAATAACATCTCAAGTGGGCCACGGGATCACCGTTTCCTGCATACTTCTCGAACTTGGGCATTTTAAAACTGAGGGAAAGGTTGATGTCTGGGAACATGCAAAGATCTTTATAGGAAACACTCTTATAATCTTTGATTCCCTACAAATTCCTCATGGATTGTTCTAAACTTTTCAACTTCTGCACTATGACTTCCTTTTCCTCTGTTGTGACAGATTTCTCCATATCAAATGGAAATGTAGGTGGCTGAGTGTACCCATATGGTTCATTCATTCTCAAAGTAGGCTCCGGGGCATAATACTGACTATCTGGAACCTTCAATACTGGCTCACTGGCAGACTGAGCAAGCCCCATTGTCGGATGCACAGCATATGTGGGAGCTTCAGGTAGTGGCAGAGCCACGAATACCGGTGTGATCGGTGGTGCGGGCTGAGCAGCGGGTCTTAATTGGGGAGCTGCCAAGGGAACACTAGAACTGCCAGGATAATAATGTCGCAGAGTGAATCCTGGTGCGTTCTCAGGTGACTTAGTAGGAGCAGAAAATTGCGCCTGAGAGAGCGGTGGGTAATTAGAGATATTCCCAAGACCTTCAGGGAGCGGAGGAGGAGACATTCCGCTGTCCCATGCCTGGTGCAAATCTATCAATTGTTGCCTGAGCCTTACTACCTCATCATTGTGTTCTGAACTTTCTTCCCTGTGATCCTGATCTGGGTCAATGAGCGAATTTTCAATCTCCCTGCTAGCCATGGCGAGCTTTGCTTTGGATCTAGTGAAGTATGGGTGACTAGCCAGAGTGCTGCAAACCTACCACTGTTATCTGAAAGAATATGCTCATCAAAGACGACATCCGTTAGGATTAGGGCACACAACAAGCATGGGAATCACATTGGTAAAATTGTCCTAAATTCATGTTCATTTCTGCCAACTTTTGAGGGTAGCGAGGTCATTTTAAAACCATCCCGATTTTTATCTACACTTATTTTTATCTACACTTATTATTATTATTATTTATTTATTTTTTGCCTTTTTTTTTCATATCAGTCTCTATTATTTCCCTTTATTGTATCATCATCCTTTCTTTCTTTTCTTCTCTCGCTATCTACCTTCATTTATCATTCTTTATGTCTTTTGTTTTTCTTTTCTTTAAAAGAGGAAAAATAATGAAAAACAACGAAACAAAATGATTAGATCAAACCCAAAAGTAGGTTGCCTACGTATCATGTTGTACATGAATCAGATCTTGCGTAGTTCGGGCTGCATATGCATAAACATCACATAATTGAAGGTTTATTTTTTTTTCAAAAAATGAAAACAAACAAACAAAAGAAAGACGTAACATCATAACCTTTTGATGAAAGAAACAACAAAAGCATACAAAGAATTTAGGACCACTTTAAAACTAAACAACAAATACAAAACAACATTCTAGACCCCTAAGACGACGTACATGAAATTACTAATTAAGACTCTAATATAAAAAACAACTTGACTTCGACTTAAAAAAAGACACCACCCTACAATGAAAGAAACATAAAAGACTCAAACTGAATAAAGATAAGAAATGCTCTTTCAGACTGGTGCTCTGCGTGATGACCCTGGCTGAGATGGACCTGCCTGTGAAGTTCTCTTTCTCCCATTCAAACTTTGTAGCATATCCTGTAAAGAAACCCTAATATTAGGGAAGAAGCTTTGGGCCCGTATTCCTGCCTCATGAGGAGTGAACTTGGAAAGATTATTCTGACACCTTTCTACCGTCTTGAACAAATCAACTAACTGAACTCTCAGTGTCTCCACTTTGGACCCCGCACTTTCATCCTGATGATCGTCAACTATGCATTCTTCCTGTATTCTTCCCCTGAGCCACGCTGGTAAGGGTTGGCTGATACCCCGAGGGATAGATTGAAGCCAGACCCATATCCCTGAGTGTACCCCGAATTATCCAAACTTTCTTTGAGAGTGTCCACACCTAGCTTTATTGCATGCTTCCAGAACTGCTCGTATTTGCTTTTCCCTAAGGCTTGGTCCTTGAAGTACTCAACATCCTTTAGAAGATCCACTACTGGTGGCACGTCCTGCCGCCTACCCAACTGGCGCATTACCCTAGAAGGACTATATGGTCTAGTGCAATTGAGCCCTAACATAACTAGAAGGAGATGCATTTGACATCCAAATAAGATTATCTTTGGTCGAAGCCACAGACAAGTCCACAAAATGTTATCCCCGGTTCTTGACTCAAGAAATTCAATCCAAGCGTCGACTCCCACGGGTAGCGAGAATTTATCCAAACGCAACCTGAGGTCCATGGCTTTCACTCGATTGGAAATACAACGATCAACCACGTCTGGTCTAACTAAAGAAGGCGCATGCAAATGCTCCATCATCCATAACTGCAATATCAGGTTACTGCCATCAAAAAATCTCATCCCCCCTTCACTTCGGTTAAAGCCTTATATATTTATGCTAAGATCATGGGTATGAGAGTGAACCTGCCCTTTTTATTAATGACCTTGCCCTTTTGATTAGTGCCCTTGTCATTTTAATCCTTATGAAATAGAGCCATCACCACAGATTGCAACACTAAAGTACCTAACAAAGTGAGGGTGAAGACTTCAAGACGCTTTCTCTCCCACTTCTTCTTAGTCACATGAAATTCATCCCAAAAGCAATCAAAACCTTTCGAGGGCCCGAATCTAGCGAACAAAAATCTAAGGAAACCCATGAATCACTTAAACAACCCAAATGCATACCCTTACTTTTTAAACCACAAGACTGCAAAAACCTCACGCCAGTATGATTTCGTGCTCAAATCATATCTTTCTCAATATAGGGAAAATGCAACAAACCGGATATTTCTACCAAAGTAGGAGTCATTTAACATTCCCTAAACCTGATCACCAAACTACTTGGATCCCAAAAGGTCAACACAGTCTCTATTAAATCTGGATGAGGGGTAACATGCAGAAGTTCCGTAAGATCACCTAATATTTTAATCAGTTTCTGCTGATCAACATAGTTAAACATTTCCCACCACTTGATTAACTTTTTGGGCACCTTGAAAACCATCAGGACTCTAGACTTGGTGGACAAATCCATCCTGTAATAACACATAAGACGTTATCTCAAAAATTTGATAGGAGTAGAAGATTCCCAACCCTTGGGATTTTTGACGCAGACATATGTCGATGGGACAGACCACTTCATGACTCCAATTTGCCGAACAGAAGTACTGAGCAAAATCAGTCTACTTGGCTAACAACTCTAGATTACGGGGCGAGAGACCCAGGCTAATAATAAGACAAAGGCCAACACAAAGATTACCGGACTCACCAAGGGTTGCCTACGTATCCCAACCCGAGGGAAGGGAATCAGGTATTCGTAGTTCATCCAGATTGGACAATTAATGATTAACTAATAAATTGACCCAACTTAAGAGACACAACCAAAAACAAACGAATAAAAACTTTTTGGTTTTTCAACTAGACACTTCAACTAAGACTGACAACACCAATTATGAAGAAAAATCTTTTTAGTATTTTTGCTTTTGACAAATAAGTAGAAAAGACAAACAAAAACCTCTTTTTTTTTCTTTTTTATTGTTGAACTTACGGTACTTTGAGAAGATAAATGCAAAACGTAAAAAAAATCTTTTTGAGTTTTTGGATCGTGAAGAACAAAAGCCATAAAGAACTCTAAAATAAACTACGACACTCCTTTTGATTCATTCTTTTCGACTCACTTTTTCTATTTTTTTTTTTTTTTTTTTTTTTGCCTACGCACCTTACTCCTAACAAATGTTTTTTTTTCAAATTAGTCCGTCAAATGACCAACGTTACCCTTAAAGATGCAACAGTTAGCACGTAGGGATGCTTTAGAGGTGAGTCTCCCACAAAGGGCTATGTGGGTCCCGCTAGGTCTCAGTATGATGCACATAAGCATGACCTAAAGGCTGACCTACGTTGTGGTTCACTAACAAGGCTGTTCGGGGGATCGCATGGTCGATAGTGGCTGCTTTGCTTTCCACCTACTCCATAACAACGACGGTTCCCCCCCTAAAATAAGGGTGACTCAACTAGAGGTCGTGTATAACACGTGTACTACGAACTTGTTGCAGAAAGAATGACTCGGGTTATGCACATCATGCCAGATATAAAACGATAACACATAAGATAAAAACTGTAAACAAAGAGCACGTAGACACTCAAAAGTGATAATACAATAACATAAAACAACACAAACAAAATGTTCATACACCTATAGTGCCAAATTAAGCCGATACAACTCCAAAATAAGCTCGGATTCTGAAATAGTCCCCAGCAGAGTCGCCAGAGCTGTCATACCCCTATTTTTTTAACTCCAAAAATATATGTTTTTAAGTTTGAAAGGGTTTTTATTATTAAAGTGAAAAAAGATTAAAAATTTATTTGGAAAAAGACTTTTTACATTTTAACTCAGAGTCGCCACTTGACATAAATCGGGTGTGTCAAGTCACCTTTGAAAATCCTTTTCAAAAATAGTTTGACTCTATAAACTGATCCGCGAACAGAGATTCCGACTAAGGAATTCTGTTGATCGAGGGGAAGGTGTTAGGCACCCCTCGGTCCCGTGGTTTGACCACGGTCGTTTGATAAAGTGTATCGGCTAATTTAACACTACGAATGTATAAACCACACAAAACACACAAACAAACATTAAACAAAAATCCAAAACCAAAATAATAATGTTCAGTCTAATTATACAGTCCAAAAATAGAAAAATGCGAGAAAAGAAATCCTATTCTATCCTATGCTAACCTAACTACGCTCCTGCGCTTTACCCGATGCCTCAGGCCTTCATCACGAATGTCTTTCACCAACATAATACGTAGGGGAATTCCCCGAAAAATAGACACAAATCCTCGGGGCATTCCCCGGCCAAATAGTACATTTTAATCCAAACACAATAAATTATAAAACATTCAACACACATTTCACATTCTAACATTCCACAAGACACTTAATCCTAAATTTTCTTACCCGAACCTACATTGACCTATCCATTTCAACATATCATAATTCCATCACGTTTCTTATCAACAATCGAACAAAATTAATCCTAATCTACTCTTTTCGTTAAATTTTTAATTCCCTCCCCCCAACTTCTTTTTTATCGATCACGCCATTAAAACTAATCAAATTCATTCCTCAAACAACCAAAGTCACATCATCAAGCGCATGGTCATAACATCAACAACATCGAGCATTCATAATCACAACATCGATATACCAAGTTAAAATAAGATAAGAAGCAAAAGTTGTAGAGATGGACCTTCCGATAATCGACTTTCGTTAATAATAAGAATTAAAGAAGCCCGACCTTGGAATTTTGAATAGAACCTCAACAACGATGACTCTGACCTCGATATCGAGAAAACTCAAAAAACTCCAAAACTGATCTCGATAGACTGATCGATACGAATAGAAAAACCAAACCCCAAAACAGGAACAACACCCAATGAATCTCGAAGCCCAATTTCGACGACGAAACGCAAAATTGAAGAACCCAAAACTCCAATACAAAATAGAACCTAAAAACCAGTATAACCTGAGCTAATAAAAACGTGAGAATGAGAAATTCAGATCGGGTTTTAACGAGCTGGAACAGAATCAAAAACAAATTGAGATTCGCTTGACTGTTTTAAGTCGGCACAACTCCGGTAACCTCAACGATGACTGAAAATGACAAAGAAATACCGATTATAATGTATTGCGATGGGTTTGAAAAGATTCATAATAGCTTTGATGTGTTTTCGGCGAGTTTGTCGCCGGAACAGTAACCAACTCACAAACTCGCATTCTCTCAGCTCTCACGCCCCCTCTGCTTCGTTCTCTCTCTCATTGTTCAAATCTCTCTCTTGTTCAATCTCTTTCAGATCTGGGTGTGTGCGTGAGTTCTGGTGAGGTAAATTGTGGAGAAGATGATGGATGTTTGGTGCGAAGAAGAAGAAGAAGAAGAAGAAGGAAAAGAGAAGAAAAATGATGTCTCCCTCCCTTTTTTTTTTCTCTCTTTTCTTTTTTTTGCCTATGTGTGTATGTATATATAAAAAAAAAATGAAAAAACAAAAGGGTTTTTGGCACCTTCCTGGAAGGTTCCCTCGTGGGACCCCCTTTTTAGTGTATGTTTATCCTTTTTACCTTTGTGGACACGAAATGGAGGGGTGGTAAGGTATTGCCATTTGATAGGGTAGGTTGTTGGTTTGTTATTTTTGTCTTTTTGCAGAGGAATTATCATATGGATGAGGATACACGGTAGAATAAGGTAAATAGGCAAAAAATATCTTTCGGAGGGACAAAAATTACGTGTCTATAGTTTGATTTTGGTTTTACACTAAAATAACTGACAAAATAACCAAACCAAACTGATAAAAATAATATATATATATATATATATATGTGTGTGTGTGTGTATGTATACACACATATACATATGCATATGTAAATGATTTACGTATTATTCCTAAATAAAATATAAATATTTTTTATATTTTAAATTTTAATCATGAATTTAACTTTAGTCATATCACTTTTAATCATATGTCTCCATCTAGTTGATGGTACATTATGAGATTTTATATGATTTTCGCACTTTGAATGACAAATGATACTAATTGTGAAAATTATCTTGTTGTCTATGAGATTTTATAGGTGAGATTTTTTAGACCATAGACAATCACTAGTTTTGAACTTTCTTTTTGATCCCTATTGAGTAAAAAATTTATGTGTTTACCTTTTGGGGTTTATCATATCATTCTCTTATATACAGTTTCTAAATACTTTTGTCGAAGCATTCATATGATGTTGTTCATGGTTTTGCCTAAGTATAATACTAAATTGACATTTTGGTTTCAAGGTTGAGGAACAACACTCGGTTGACATTTCATATGTTGTATTGGATTTTTTTAAGAAAAATTTCAACTTTTATCATTAACTAAAGTTATAATCCGAAAAACCGAACCGAACCGAACTAAACCAACAAGAACCAAATCGACGGTTATTTTTTTGTGTTGGTTTGGTTTGATTTTAAAAATTTAAAAACCGACTAAGTTGGTTTGGTTATGGTTTTGACCAATAATGTACCCAAACCGACCCATGAACACCCCTAGATGGGTCCATTAAGGTTTCAATAATTACAGCTAGATCCCTTCCTCTAACCCTATAAAGATACCTATTTGGCTCTTTTGGAATAACATCGAGAGACATATGAGAGTATGAGGTGATGTCCCATTAAAGGGCAATATAGAGGAAAATCTAGTCCGTTTAACTATTAGTTATGGCTAAAAAATGTACTCCGTTTAATCCTACTAATCTTTATATATTTTGTGTCTTATTATCATGTTCGATTTTGAACTTATCATGTTAAATATCTAACGTGTGGTTTCAGAGCCTCAAAATTCATAATTAGTAGATATTACAGTTTTTATAAACTCTAATTTGGTTGCTACAATTTCATGTCGAAAAATTTAAAAATTCGTATGGGACCTTAGGACATTTGTTCCTCTTGTTGGGACCTTCAAATTAATAGGCGGCTCACATTCTAATTTCAAATATTGAGGGAGTAAGTGCGTTTTAAAGATTTAGGATTTATAATTACAAACTCATTCGAAATCTCTCTCGAATTTTCTTATAATGGTGAAATCTGTGTAAATATTATTGAAATTTTATTGATGGTGTAGTTGATGTCTAAAATATCAACTCAATTGCAAGAAATTATTCAAAAAATGGCTCAATTTTCAAATTTTTTTCATGAAATAGCTTCTAGGTTATTTCTAGATTTTTGGTCAAAAAATTATTTACTAAACATGATTTTTTGATGGATTTTATGTGGTTTCGACTGAAATTGATAAGGAAATTTAATTGCTTTTGAAATTCTTGTTACTTCAAAAAAAAATCGAGCTTGCCGGAATCTTACAACAACAACATACCCAGTATATTCCCACATATTGGGGTCTGGGGAGGGTAGAGTGTACGCAGTCCATACCACTACCTCTAAAGAGGTAAAGAGGTTGTTTCCGATAGACCCCCAACTCAAGTTAGAAGACAACATACAAAAGCATGAAAATCCTAGAACACAATAAAATAACAACGGTACGACATCCACAGAAAATTATACGTTGCCAAACACAAGACCCCAAAGTCCACCTAAATACTGACAACGCCTCAATCACATCCTTAACCCTCTATCCTAATGCTATTCCACCATATCTTCCTATCCAGGGTCATGTCCTCAGTCAATTGTAACTGCTCCATGTCACGTTTAATAACTTCTCTCTAGTATTTCTTCGGCCTACCCCTACCCCACTTGAAGCCATCCAAGGCCAACCACACACACCTACGAATTAGGGCATCCGTGCCCCTCCTAATCACATGACCAAACCATCTCAACCTCACTTCCCGCATCTTTTCCTCCACTGACACCACTCCCACCTTCTCCCAAATAATATCATTTCTAACCTTGTCAATCCTAGGGAATTCATACATCCAACGCAACATCCTCATTTCCGCTACCTTCAGCTTTTGGATATGAGAATTCTTAACCAGCCAACACTCCACTCCATGCAACATAGCAGGGCGGACTGCAACTCTAAAGAATTTGCCTTTCAGCTTGAGGGGCACCTTCTTATCGCACTTGCCGGAATCTTAAGTGGCCGAAAAAAATTAATTTTTTTTTCGGTGATAAAAATTTAAAGATTTTAAAAAGTAATTCTTCAATTTTGATTCTTGAATCTCTGTTAACTCCACTAATCGATGGAAATAAAATACATGAATGTAATTTGGAGATGAAAGTTTTTAAAATCAAGAGTTGCCATTAATTCGAATTTTAAAACTTAATTCATTTAATTTGGGTCATTTTCCATAGCAATTAAATGTCACCAACATGTCAACTAAAATTATCACTTCATATTCCATTTATTAATTTAAAACAAATTGAAGAAGGGTTGAGGAATTAAAAAACGAATCAAAATGGGTCATGAATTGATTTTTCTGCAATTTTAATCGAATAAATAGAAAAGGAAGACAACATAGTTGTAAAGGGTAAAACCCACTTTCAAGCAGAGGAGAGTGGGCCCACGGTGGTGGAGATCATGGGTTAGGGCCTACATGCAAGATGAAAGCCAATTAAATGCTGAAACACAAGGCCATGGTGGAGGAGGTCACAGAGACGACCATCACGCAGGTGTATGGCATGTAGGTGGCGGTCATGGAGGTGGGGGCTAGGCCATACAGGGTGGCTCAAGGATAAGGCTAGTAAAGCCTTTGCTTTGACCTCTAAAATTTTGAGGCCTCAAAATTTTTAATAATAAACTATATGATTTCAACTTCACTTGAAATAATAATAAAAATTATAAAATACATTTTAAAAAATTATCTAAAAAGAAGAGAAAAAACTATCTCATTTTTACAAAAAATATTTTATAACTTTGAATTAAACAATTCAAATTTTATATTAATAAATAAAATTTTAACAATAACATCCAAGTTAATGCATTGCAAGCAAATGACTAATATCTTATTGACTAAAATTAATCCTTACTTTTATTAATAATTATATTAATCTGTAC
Organism: Capsicum pubescens; assembly: GCA_030864215.1. Taxonomy (NCBI): domain Eukaryota; kingdom Viridiplantae; phylum Streptophyta; class Magnoliopsida; order Solanales; family Solanaceae; genus Capsicum; species Capsicum pubescens. The sequence continues at coordinate 218,532,974 of CM061549.1, read as the reverse complement.
AGTTAAAGGTTATATATATTTTAAAAATACTACCAAAACAATTATTACGCAAGAACAAATAAGACAACTTTAAATTATTATAGTAATATTTTTGTACGTATGTTTATATATGTAAGGGCCTCTTATTAAAACTTAACTTTAGACCACTAATTTTATCGAGACGCCACTGAGGTCATGGAGGCCGATCATCACGGAGGTGGTGGTCACGATGGTGCAGACCACGAAAAATTAAGTCATCAGTACTTAAATGAAGAACATCATAAGTTAAATTTTTTTTATGAATTGCTCATAATAAAAATTAAGTATGTTTAAAAATTAAGTATGTTTTTCAATTTGGAGTTCTAGCTTAGAGACTTAGCCTAATGAAGTTGCATGTTATGTTGTATATACTTGGAATTATACTATAAATATGCAATAAATATAAGTGTTTCATTTATTGTTGACTCGATCTAAAGTTCATCGATATTTATTAGTATATTTTCACATGTTACACAACAAAAAAAGGAAAAAATATATATAAAACAAGATCGATCAGGACGATGTTGATATGTCTTAAAGGATTTAAGTCAAATATATTAATTGTTTCAAAGATATTTACATAGTAAATATAGTTTTACAACTTTTATAATAATAATTAAGTGATATGATAATGTAATTTTTTTTTGTTTAGTGAATAAAGGGTATGCATATGCTCAAGTAATTTTAATATGTTTACTAGTGGAAGAGTTCTAATAATAATAAAACGTTATTATGGTTTAAAAAAATGAAAATGTTGGCAGCATTTGAACAATTAAATATTATCTAAGCTTATTAATAGCATGTTTGGGATTACTTATTTCCCAAAATAAGCATTTATTTTGAAGAAAAATCACTTCTTTTTTTAAAAAAGGTGTTTGATAAACTTTCAAAAGTGCTTTAAAAAATAAGCAGAAGTAGAAAATTATTTTTTTATGACAGAATTATCTCTATCAAACACAAATATATATATATATATTAACATATCTTACAAGTTTGATTAACGTTTTATTTTCACTCATTTTCTTTAAATAAATTTGAAAATATCACTGATGATGATGACTAAAGAATATATGAGTTATTTTATTATTATTCATGATAACAATTGACAAATGAATCACGTTACAAGATTGTATTTTGACATCACATATAATTTTTTTCTCAAATATTTAATTTTCAATAAATAATTCATGAAAAGTGACATATTTGTTAAAATATAGTATATATATATATATAAATATGATGACTGCTTATTCGTAGTAAATTTTGATACCATAAAAATATATTAAAACAAAATAAAATTAGGGATGAAATCATTGTGAATTTTTGTAAGGTATGAAGGGCCAATTATTTTTGTCGTTAATTTTTCCATATGTAGTGATTTAATTTGTGAAATAACTTTTATATTCATTTTTGTTTGATGTTTTAAGTAATATTTAAATTATTTAAGTAATATATCACCATTAAATTTTTTTAATGTATTTATGTATATAAATATTGATTGAAAATTCTAGAGTACGTACTTTTTAATTAAATAAAAAAATTTAATTAAAAATATTATAATAGATATTTAAAATAATTTTTCTCTATAAATTGATTTTAGTAATAAAAGTCTATTGATAGATGTCCTTTTTGGTCATTTGTCTCAAAAAATACTTCTTGAAAAAGATTATCCAAACATAATTTGATTATCAAAAGCACTTTTCGAATGAATTTACCAAACACAAACTGCTTTTTTTTCAAAGCACTTTTTTGAAAAGCCATTTTATAAAAGTGCTTCTCAAATAAGTAGTTTTGCAACAACAATCCTAAACGGGCCCTAAGTAAAATTCTTAGGTAGCTAAAATTTTAACAAATGGAGGAGAACAAAAATAGCGAAGTCTACAATATGTTGTGATCCAAACTTTATGAAAATAGTTCTTAAATTAACTTCAAAAATTATATACAGTCAAATTTTTGTATAACATGTTGTCCAGAAAGAATGACAACGTTCGTTATAGAAAAATATTATTAATAGAGGCTTTGTATTACGGTCCATAGCCGTCGAGAATGGCACCATACTATCCCTCTGATGAGAGAATCATCTTACTCCAATTGCTCAATTCATCAACACTTAACAGATTTTAAAAATAAAGAGCAATTCCATTACTAACTAATAATTCAAATAATTCTAATAGTAAAATAACTCGTCAACTTAGAAAATCAAATGTCTAAAATATCTCCAAAAACTGAAAGTCATTATACTAAAACATCTAGCCCTAATAAACTACGGGTACAACTTAAAAAATTAAAATCTGTGTCCTAAACAAATGGACAAGAATAATAAGTGTAAGGACTCATGGCTATCCAGAGGATGTAGCTTGAGAAAATTAAAGGAAAAGTGTCATTTAAGTTTTGGATGAAGTACTGGAGACATTGACCAACTTAAAGGGTCAAACATAATTAGAAAACTTGATTAAGTTAATTGTGGACTTGATTAATATTTTCAAAACTTTCTAATCTTTTCAAAAATACCAACCAACCCACACCCTCTCCTCTCCAAATGAACCATCTCTCTCGACAGTTTCTCCCAACCAATAGTACTGCAAATTTCTCTCTTCAATCCCTGGCAACTTCAACCTCTGTCGATAAATAGTTGGGCTTCGAGTTCTTTTTGACTTTCAACCATCAATCCACGTGACAACCTTGCTCTCCGTCCACAATAGATTCGAGTTCTTCTTCATTCCTTTTCTTCTTTCACAGGTAAAATATTATGGCCTTTTAGTTTTGAAGAAAAAGGGGAACTTGAGCTAACTTCTCTTCTAGTATTGGTTAATAATTTCAATATCTGTTGTTTTAATTTGAAATGTGGTCTGAATAAACTCCTAATTTATGGTATTTCTTCTCTTTTCTTTTCAGAGTGAAATATGATTTTTTGTTGTTTGTTGTGTTTTTTGAAGTTTAATTTTTATTGTTTGTATTTGTACAAACAAAATAATGATGTTGGCATTTTTTGTGTTGCGCCCGTTGTTGTGTTGATTTTTTCTTGTTCTTGGTAAAAATGGTGATATTGTTGTTGTTCTATTGAACAAAATCATGTTACTATTTTTTTCAGCAACAAATTAACCTTTCGATGCAACAAATTAATCTTTTGATGCAACAGATTAATCATCTGATACAACAGATTTACTATATGATGCAATCGATTTACCATCTGATGCAATAGATTTATATTTTTATGCAACACATGAACCATCGAATTAAGAATCTGATGCAACATATTTATCATTGAATTAAAAATTTGATGCAACAGATTTACTATCTGATGCAACTGCTTTACCATCTTATGCAACAGACGAACCGTCGAATTAAAAATTTGATGCAATAGATTTACCATCGAATTAAAAATATGATGCAATAAATTAACTATCTGATGCAACGGATTAACCATCTGATACAACATATTTACCATCAGATTAAAAAATCTGATACAACAAATTAACCATCTGATGCAACAGATTAACCACTCAATCCCTAATTTCTCCCTATTTCTCTAACACTCCTTTTCAAGTTTTATTCTCTAATTGAACAAAATTCTGGCCAAGTTTGTAAGCTCTCTAACAACCCCCTAGCATCCTTCTTGCATGACAAATCCAGTAGGTGTCATGAATCTATGCTTTTATTTTTGAAAATAGGCCTTAAATTGCATGATTTATAGATGACCTAAAGTTTTGATTGTTTTGCTTCCATGTGTTTATACTTGGAAACTGTGTGATGTTGGCTACTTGAGTAAGGGGTGCACACAAGTCGGAAAATCTTGAGTACCCAAAATATTTGCAAAATTTAAGACCAAATAGGGTGTGCACACCAAGTGTTAGATACATTGCCCAAATGAACTTTCAATAATGATTTTTTTATTTGAAAAGGGAACATTCAATCACCTATTAGCATTGTTTAATTGGTCATCATGTAAATCCTGATTGTAGAGCATACTAGTGGCCTAAAAATTTGGAAGAGTTTTGAACATGAAAAACTGGTAGAAACTAGCCTCAGGTATCGCGACCGCAATCACGGATGTGATTACGGTAATGAAAATGCGGTCATGGCCCATGATCACGGTAATCAGGTCCAGTTTCTTACCATGCCAAAAATCCTGCACTTCTAATTTTTAGCCATGCACCACCAAACACCCATTCCAATAAGCTTTAGCGAACATTATGGCATAGTTTACATGTTAAATTGTCATTGATTGATATTATGTATGCCTATTTCTTTCAAGAAATCCTCATAGACAAGTATGATCATATCCGATTCATGGAACCAAAGTGCCACACTCACTACTACAGTGATCTTTCAAGGACAAAGCTGTTAACGGAAAGATAGATTTGCTTGGAGAATATTCTGGAGAAATTACTGATATTTCATGACAAATTTGAAGCCACAGGGTGGCAGTGCTTTGCCCCATATCCTTGCATTGCAAATGAAAAATGGGTTCATGAATTTTATGCCAATATTAGTGAAGTGTCTTTCTCGGACCCATCCAATATGACTATTAAAATCCGGGAAAAACCAGTGAGAGTTGGGGTGGAGCAATTCAATGATGTGTATTGGATCCAACATGCATACATGGGCGAATTCAAAGCAAAAAGGTGCGAACCGATGAGTTAGTTGGCGCAATGACTATTTCCTAGAAAGAAAATCTCTTGGGGAAATACTAAAAGAAACATCTCCATGAATGACTTCACTTTCGAGGATCGGATATGGTTGCACATTATTTGTAGATGAGTATTTCCTTGCACCTATATGACAGCAGTCCCAGATCCTTGTGCTCGTGTGGTTGCTTTCATTCTAGATGGCATCCCTTTTTATGTCGGTCAGCTCGTGGTCAATGAAATAGATCATTTCAAGAACCAAGGTGGTATTCATCTCTTCTTCTTCTCTTTGATTACTGAGCTATTCAGGAGAATAAGGGTTAAAGAGTATTCTTGTGATACATGGGTGCACCCTGGTTCCCCATCTACCTCTAGAGGATTCGAGTAGAGGGCGCACCTGCAAAGGTAAGAAAAAAAGGATAAACTTGGAAAAGTAGACATGTATTGAGACTGAGTCTCAAAGTCCACCCACCACCGGACCTTCTGAGGAGTTTGGAGTTGATATTGCAACCATCAGAGAGCTTTTGTCTAGCCTACCCGAGGGATCGGAAAAGCAATCCACCACTCACTATTTATATGTATCACAGGCTAATTATGAGAAAGAGAACCAAAGTAAGCAAGAAGCTACCATTGCTAAGCTTGAGAAAGCCTACTCTTGTTTGGCGGAGTAACATGGAGACCTTCAGAGCATGCATGAAAAGATGATCATAAGGGAAAAAAAGAGGGATGAGTTTTTTATCAAGATGTTGAAAGGGGTGAAGGGCCTATGGAAGGTCTTAAAGCCCTGAGATCAACTTTCTTCCTCTAGGGTGGAGAGTGATGATGAGGCCCCCGCTAAATGGTCCGACCTTGACGAGAATGATGATGGTGTCGAGTTAGAGAGTGATAGCAACCCTTGATGTCATTTTATGAAGCCCCTTTTATCTCTTTTATTCTTTATTTGTGCAGTGGGGATACTGCTTCTTTTTTAGTTGGGGGTGTCTCCGTATTCATTTTATTTTGGCTTGTATTATTTCTATTCTTGCATACTTTCCTTCTCTTTTTGATGATTCTTATTTTTATTTGTGTTGTAATATTCGGGCACTTTGATGGTTGCATGGATTAGTTACTTTGTTCTTAGTTTGTTACTTTATTTTAGTTCTATTTGATTATCTTTTCCCTATGATAGACTGAGTGACGACATTCTTAAGGGAAATGTATCATGATTGCATTTTTAGACATGGATTGCAGGGGAAGTCTTAGTACCCGTGGCATCAGGGTCAATATAAGGGATGTCTGAGTACCTATGTCATTAATGATTTGGGATCACATTCATAACCATTGGCTAAGTTGTTTGCCATATCGATAGTTCACACGTATTAGAGCCATATTGTGAGACAATAGCTTGGGTTGTTTCCATGATGAGCAAATTATGCATGGTGGGAATGCAAAGCAAATACCCCCTGTCCGTCCAAAAATTGTTGCAAAAGTCGAGGGCATGGACGTGAGCAACCTTGTTACAAAACTTTTCCTTCTGTTATAACTCTGAAAAGTGACTTCAAAAAAATAGTTGGTACTTTATTTTTGTCTCGAGCGGGAGGAACAATTGAACCCCCTTGACGAGATTTGCATGCCATGTGTGAGAGCTTATTTGTCTACATATCCTATGTACTTGTACCATCTAGAACTTTCCCTTTTAGTCTTTCAAGGCTAAATTTTGATAATGCTTGGTTGGTAAAAGGATCATAGGCCATATTTGACATAGAAAGCCCACTTTAGCCTAAAAAGCCTACCAGTACTTTGGAGTTACCCCTAGTCACCTTCTTTGACCCTTTGGACTTTTCTTTGGCAAACACATTATAAGACGTGACCCTTCTATTTTTCCTCTTTTGAATCCTACCTTCCTTGAACTTAAGCACACAAATTTAGGCTAAAAGCCTAAGTTGGAGGTGGTAGAAATTGAAAAAGGTATAGTTGGGGTCTGAAATCATAAGAAAGTTCCTACGAGCTGAAACAAATAAAGCAAAATGATTAGAAGAAATAAAAGATCCAACAATGGAAAGAAAGGCTTGAGTTATGCACAAAAAAAAGAGAGAGAGAAAAAAAGGGAAATGAGAAAACCAAGAAAGGAAAAGTAGGCATAATAGTTAAAGAAAAGAAATGGCCAAATAGCAAAAAAGTGAAAAGAGTGTGTTGTAGAAGTTCAAGGAGGGTTTGGCCATATTGTCCTTAATTGATATCTTACCCTACCCTAAACCTACATCATAAGCTCAAAAATTCCTTTGTGATTCCCAACCAAGTATGGACATTATAGTGGAAATTGAAAATAGGGGCAAGCCTATGGCATGGTACTTGTTAATATTGAGAATTTCTTGTGAGAGAGAGTTTTTTCACTTAAACCCCTTGTTGCATGATTGATAACTTGGTGTGTGAAATTTTCTTTCTTGTGAGGAGGCATGTAAACAAGTTGAGGTGGGTGATTTTGTCTTCTTCCGGACAATGAGATAAAAAGGAGTATAATATGGTTGAGGTCAAAAAGTGAGTCATCTATAGAGTGAGTAGTAGTTGTAGCTTGGTTGCTCCTCAAAGTCTATTGCGTCCTCCACTATTCCATTTTATGTTGAGGGTCATTATTAAAATGACCTAGACTATGTGTGAGGAGCTTTTTGTGGTACTAATCAAGTTGGAGTCCTCATGATCATTGGGTAATAAAATGTAGGCATACATGTGAATTTGTCTCATAGTAAAGGGTTGTGTTACTTGAGGACAAACAAGATTAAAAGTTAGAGGTGTTCATGAGTGGTGATTTTACCACTCATTGGCACTAAACATTTATGGACAATACCATATTTTGTGGAATTTAATGAGACATAATGTTAATTTAATGCACTAATAGACATATTGTGTAGGTGTATAGTTGATGAGATGAAAAGATGTAGATTGGAGCTAAAAAAAGATCAAATGTAAGAAGAGAAGTGTAGCAGAATACCTGGAGTAGTCATCGGCCTCAGTTACCATGATCACAAGCCAGAGGCTGCAGTCACGGTCAGTTAATATGGTCAGGAAACCACGGTCGCGGAGCACAACCATGGTCGCCTTGGACACGATCACGAATATCCTCACGCGATCACGGCTAAGCAGCCAGGGAAGTTTTGCAAATTAACATGGATGAATCCTAAACGTTATTTAGGAAAAACACTTTCTTCTTAGGGTACTACTTACCTTATAGACACTTTTGAATTTAAAGAAATGACCCTAATTGGGCAAGATTGTAACTAAATTTTGAAGAGCTAAATTCTTGGTGTTTTGTGAAGAATAAATGTGTCGGATAATCCTTATGGTATATCTTTATTTACTTTCTTCATGAGTAGCTAAGTAATTTAGTCTTGGGATTATGTTGAACTAAAGTGTATTTCTGTGCGGGTGTTGATGGGTTTGCATGATTTTTAGTTATTGATTATGGATTCCACCATTGCTTAAGCTTAATAGTTAGAATTTGTGGGTGAAAACCCCAAATCTCCAAATGGGCTTGATGGGTGAAAACCCTAAACTCTAAAAACCCTTTATCATCCTTAAAAAAGGGATGACGGTAAAGTCATGGGAACTCATAACATCCTTAAAAGAGGGCAATATGGTGACAAGACACCGGTGGACAATCAAGCCTATGGTTTACTACCATTTGCAATCTTAGAAATAAGTGTGATTGGAATATGAATCATGTCAAGGGTATCATCCTAGAAATAGGGATGCCTGGTTGAGGTTTTGACTGATTATAAATTGCACACTTGTTAGGTGCTCGAAAGAGCCAATGGGTGAAATCCTTGTGGTTTTATTGAAAGACTAACCACAAAGACCTCTGACCTATCCTATCTTTTACTTAACAACTAAGTTTCATGTTAAACTCTCAACAACATATGCACTCCTTACCTTTAGGTAGACATAATCCCAAGATCTTCTCAAATCTTGATTCTAAATCAAAAGTACGAAATTAGTGTGTTTCTAACCCAAGATTGTTACAAACAAATTTCAAACAAATTCCCTCCACTTTATATTGCATGTTGTGTTTGTTAGCATTCCGGGTAACCTTTTAGTAACTAGAAAATCCATAAGATTTAAAATTTATAATTCGCTACTTGTGGATTCGACCCCAACTCGAGTTGGGTTACTGACAACGACCGCCTCACCCCTTAAACATAAGAGTGATTTGAGCGTTATCATGCTTTAAAATAAAAAGAGAGACATAAGGGCAAAAATAGAATAAAGAAAAAAGTGGAAAATAAGTGGACCCCTATATAATGCATTGTGTCAAGGAGGCATAGTCACTGAAAAATCTCAAAAATATACCATACCATACCCTAACCTACATTACAAGACAAATAAAGTCCTTTAGTGATCCTTTCCTATCTGTCTAAAAGCCTAGGAAGAGAGCATATAGGTAAAAATATGGTATTCTATATACACCGGTCGATACTTCTTTGTGTGAGAGAGCGTCTTTTGTAATATCCCTGAATAACATGATTTATCTAAATTTAGTGAATGGGATTTCTTTGATTTGAGTGCACATGAGGTATTTTGGTAGGTTGCTAGCATGTTCGGCGAATGTGATTTGTATATGCCTTGTTGTCTATTACTAATGTAATGCCATCATCAATTTCCTTTTTGTCATTCCATGTACCAAGTTGATATACTCAGTTGGGTTCTTGAAAAGTAAAACCTGGAGAGGGAATAAAATGTTAAAAATTGAAATGAAAAGTCTCTGCCATAGGTATATTAGGTTTTCCTATTTAAGCAGCGTTGTTATGGGTTGTAGTTTTTGATTTTTGTTTTGCCTGAGGATACACAAACTTCTATGATGAGGGTGTTGATGCATCTTGGAAACATGAAACTTTTGATGCTTAAAATAATGAATTTATGCTTGCACTTAGGTTGTTTTAGTAGATATGAGGTGGTTTTATGCTGGTTGCAGCTGAAAAAGGTAAATAAAAGTCTTGGAAAGAAATTAGAAGAAAAATCTATTAAAAGGATGAAGTCTACAGATGATATGAGTCAACTTACGAGTCGTCAACACATCATATGGCTCGTAGGTTGGCTCGTAGGTACACCAGAACAAAAATCCAAAAGGAAATGCTAAGTGAAGATAAGATACAACTCAGTCATACAAGTCGTAAGATGAGGATATGGCTCATGACAAGAAATCGTACAAAGAACATAGGCCAAAGTTAGATTTAGAGTTCAATTCATAGAAGAAGAAAAGTTGTAGGTCTGAGTACGACTCGTATGGGTAAACAGTAAGTAGACCAGTGTTCAGAGCATTAAAGTAAGAAGTCCTAGTTGGTAACGAGTGCAGGCTATTTGTCATATGGTCAAGGTACGACTCGTGAGAATGAGTCGTAAAGATAATAGAAAATTGAAGTCCTGAAGATCAGACAATGGAGAACATAAAAGAGGCACTGTACGACTCGTAAGAAGACTATATGAGTGGCTAATCGAGTCATACCTTGTACATACTTACTCTTTCTTTTACGTTTATCTAGGATTTTTGGGTTGTTTTAATAAACTATAAATACCCTAGGGTTTATCTTTTATTAGGTAACACTCTTAGACATTATATTATATACTTTTACAGTACTTTACATTATTCATGAGATTTTTGTGTTTTTATTCAATTAAGAATTTTGGATTTTATTTTGGTTATTCTTGTGCAATTAATTACACGAATTCTTTACTGATTATCATGGATTATTGAATGAACATGAGCAGCTAATTTTCCTGATTAGGGTTGTGGGAACCCTGGCAGATTAGCTACGTAAAGGAAGTGGGAGATTTATCTATTCTAATGTAACTACATGTATATTAATCTTCTTTATATTAATTGACCTCAAAGCTACTACAGAAGCTTGAAGATTGCCTGTATTCGATAACGTCTGCACAAGGGAGTTTGATATTGGGAAAAGAGGATTAAGAAGTAATTTGAAATTCACGTCCATCTTACTATTTCGCTTTCTCATCTAATTATCTTGAGACCCAAAAGGTGTTAGTTTAAATGAAGTGGTAGACAATAAGCAATAAAGTGATGCCCTGAGACTCACAAGGTAAAGTGTGAGATTCATCAACATATTCACAAGATGGTTGATAATACATAACTTTTCAACTTTACATGCAGAGCAGCAAAATAGGTGGGTTAAACACAAGAAATTTATGGAGTTGAGAAGCCAGGTGGAACACAGACCTTGTGTTCATCTTCTATTGTCTACAAACTTAAAGCATTCAAGATTCGGTTACTACTTACAATTGATTTTCAAATTCTCCCATTTACTTTTCTGCAGTGCTTGTGAATTTATCAGGTTAAGCAGCTGTTCAACATTTTCCCTGTGGGTTCGACCTTAACCTAGTTGGGTTGCTTTATTTGGCATCGATCATAGCATACTTATTTGGAGGTTAGTTCTGGGTGACATCATTACTCTCGTGCATCTTAAGCTACCTCGAAGCATTAGTAATAACACAACCCTACTGTATCAATGCATAACCCAAACCAACACCATAAGCATCACAGTACACGGTGAATCCCCTACCCTGAATAGGAAGATATTAAATTGGAGCCAAAGTAAGGAACTTCTTGATATTTCTAAATCTTGTCTCATATTCATCAGACCATCGGAAAGGAACCTTCTTCCTAGTCAATCTGGGCATAGGTGCTGAAATAGTAACAAAACCCTTGACGAATCATCTATAATAACCAGCCAAGCCAATGGAGCTTTAAACCTTGGTCGGATATATTGGCTTGTACCAATAATGAATAGCCTCTATCTTTACAGAGTCTACCATAAACCCATACTTAGACCCACATACCCAAGGAATGTCACCGACTAAAGCCAAAACTGTAATGAACCTTCTGTTCATTTTTTGTATTTCAGCTTATTTTCACTGTTAGAGATTCTTTATATCTACCACAAGTCATTTATGACTTTTTGGAGCTGACTTTTCCATTAGCAGGAAGTTCGTTTGGTTTTTAAAATCAATTTCTTATTTTGAAGTCTTCGCTGGTTCCAAATGAACACTGGGCAAAAACTTTAGTAAAATAATCTTGTATAAAATTTTTAACTACACCAACATCTTTGAAATGTCGATTTTAGGTGAGGTAAACCCTTGATTCGGGTCTTTAGGCAATCAAGCTCATTTCGACCTATTGGTCGAAAAGTTAAGAAAATGAAATACGGTTATGGGACCCATATTTGGTTGAAACAACCTCATATGAAAATTCTGAGTGAGTCATTGAGTACAGAACATCAAATTTGGTATGGTTACATAGTTTTTTTATGTATATGGGATTTCAAACAAATCCTGAGCACCCGATCGAGGTCATTTGGACTTGGAAAAATCTGATAAATCATGAAAGTGACAATATTGGCCGAGATTGTGACTCACTCGTGAATGCATAGATGAATTTATTGAGTATTGATGGTTGCAAACATAACACACATATTAGACGTGAGATACCACAATCGACTGAGCTCAGGTTACAATAGCGGCTCTCACGTACCTGGTATGGGTATAAAAGGATCCCTTTTTCCATGAATTTTTTCCATACTTCATCCTTCTCTTGAGACCCAAACTCCTACATAGTTTGATATCTTAAAATTAAGGCTTGTGGGTGAATTGGGAGCTTGATTAACATCTATTTTCACGATTATCTTCTGATTTAAGGTAAGAATTCACCCTTCTCTTTGTGGATTTTAGTGTTTTATTGGTCAAAGCCCCAAAACCTCTAAGGATTGATTTTATTTCTATTTTAGATTAGTTTTCACACATTTTAAGGGTAATGATTTCTTGAGATTGTAAGAATATTAGGTTGGTTTTCGAAATGCGATTTTCATAAGTGGGACCCACATGGGGATTTTGTGTGATTTTTGGACCCAAAGCACAATGGTGCAATATGAGTATCGTTATTATTGTATTGATTAGAAGAATGTGTTTATGATAGCTTGAAATCTTGAGGAGGATACTCAAAAGTGAAAAAATATAGTTTAGCAGATCGTTGAGCTTTCATCGACATCAAGATAGGCTAGGTTTATCCCTTGTTAGATGAGATATTTCACAGTATTCCTATGATGTTGTGTTGGATATTGGATGAGTTCTAGGTGTTGGATTTATGTAATGTAAGACTTGGGTTAGTTTGACCATTTAAGATAATTTGAAATCGTAAAGTTGAAACACTTGACTTGTTTCATTATGCCTTAGGTGAATTGAACTTCATTACTCATGTTTAGAATAAGAATGCCTTGGATTACTCAAGTTAGATAAAAAAATTTTAGTCACTCATGCTTAGGGTATGATTTGCCTTAGTTTTTTACACTAATAGAGGTTGACTTAGTTTCCATTTGACTTAGTTGTTGTGTTTGGAAAGAACCTCTACCTTAGGGCTAATTGTGGCTTATTTGGTAGCTAATGGAGGACTTAGATACGTTAGCCTAGCCCGGGGTAGATATTGCTTGATAAATGATTTTAGAAATTTAGAAGTGGTCTCTTTGACCCACCTTAGGCCAAAACATATCATAGTTATTGAAGACCCTAGATACGCTTATGTACATCTAGGAAAATGATTATTTCGGGGATATTTAGATGCCATGGAATTTATTGGTTATGATGGATGATGTTGAAAGTAAGGCTTATCGATTAGGCTATAAATGAATTATAGGTTAAGTTTATGATGAGCTACTAAATTATGTTATTGATTTGATTTTTTTTGGGATATCAAATATATTATTGAATAAGCCCTTGATTATCATACTGGCTAAACCATAATTTATGCTATTGATTTGATCCAACAAATGAGCTATTAATTACACTAGAAATCATTCCTATCAATAAATTAGCATTTACGCTTTTGTTCATGCTAGAGGACATGCTTATTGACTACATTGGTGACTAAGCCATTGATTATACTATGAATAAGCTATCATTTATGCCGTGGATTAGGTATTTATTATGCTAATGATAAACCCTTAATTAGGCTCTTGATAAGTTATTGCCTATATTTTTATAAAGTACAATAATATGTTATGGATTACGATAAAGAGCATACTTATTTATTATATTACCAATCATACCATTTATTATGCTAAAGATTATGCTTATTTATTATATTGACAATCATGCTATTGGTTATACTAGAATTCACGATTTCGATTATTATTATTGATCTTATTAATATATTATGGTCATGGCTATGTTGTTAAATACTCTCATGATTATGATTTTGGCATATTGATGATATTGTGATGATATATACCCGACAAGTCCAGAGGATGATAATGATGATATATACCAAGTTCAATTTTGAAAGATGATGATGATGTTGATTATACCTGCTTCAATTTCGAAGGAGGATTGTGATGATACATTGATACCCGACATGGATGGGGGATGATTATGATGATATATTGATGCCTGACAAGGCCATAGGATGATTATGATAAGATATTGATACCCGACAAGTATGAATAATGATGATGAATATCTATTGATACCCGACAAGGCTGGAGGGTGATTATATTGATGTGCCTATATGTGCATCTACTAGTTAGAGTCCGTTGATTTATGATGAATGAGTATAAAGTAGTAGAGTTGATGATTAGTGATGAATAAAAATTAGTAGTGGATATTATTTAAGTGACTAATTATGAATAGTTGATAAATGAAGATTAGTTGGTGAAGGATGATCAATTAATTAATGGTGTTAGTTGATAAATGATGGATATCTAATAAAATGATGATTAACGAATATGCGGTGAATAGTAACTAAATGATGACTAGAGGTTATATGATGACTAGTAATAAAATGAATTAGTTAATAAGAGATGGTAAGCTAATAGATGGTGGCTAGTGAGCAATGATGATAAGGTTATCAAATAATGGTTATATTATAAAATGTGGGTACATTGTCTTATGTTGGTAAATGATCGATTAATTATAAATTGTGGGATGTTGGTTTAATAACTCATCACAGACTCCCATACGTCTGGAGGGCACACACAAAGATATAATAAAGAAACCATTCATTGTTACAACTAACCAATTCGTTATTTAACTAACATCCCACATTTTGTCATCAATCAGTCATTTACCAATATAAGACAATGTACCTACATTTCATAATATTACCATCATTTAATAACCTTATCATCATTTCTCATTAGACAAAATATATTATCTAACCATCTCTTATTAACTAATCCATTTGATTACTAGTCATTATATAACCTCTAGTCATCATTTAGCAACTATTCACCACATATCCGCTAATCACCATTTTATTAGATAACCATCATTTATCGACTAGCATCATTTATTAACTAATCATTCTTTACCAACTAATCTTCATTTATCAACTAGTCATGATTATACACTCATACAATATCAACCACTAAACCTTATTCATCACTATTCATCAACTATACCACTTTATACTCATTTATCGCAAATCAACAATTATCCCTAATTCCACATAGGCATATCAATACACACATAGGCATATCAATACACACATAGGCATATCAATATAATCATCCTCCGGCCTTACCGGGCATCAATTTATCATCAACATCAACCTTCTTCCTTTTAGGGTATCAATATATCATAATAATCATCCTCTAGCCTTGCCGAGTATCAATATATCATTATAATCATCCTTCTACGTTACCGGGTATCAAAGTATCATCATAATCATCCTCTAGAATCAAACTTGGTATAGTTAACATCATCATCATCTTTTAGAATTGAATCGGGTATATAGCATCATAATTATCCTCCGACCTTGCCGAGTATATATCATTATAATTATCATCAATATGGCCAAAAGCATAATCATGAGAGTATTTAACAATATAACCATAAACATAATATATGAATATGATCGATAATCATAATCGAAATTATAAATTTTAGCATAACTAGTGGAATGATTGCAAATATAGTAAATAAGAACAATCTTTGGCATAATCAATGGTATGATAGCTAATATAATCAATAAGTATTCTCTCTAGCGTAATCCAAAACATATTAATGTGCTTTATCAAAACATAGACAATAATTTATCAAGAGCCTTATTAAGGGTTTATCATTAGCATAATCAATACCTAATCCGTCGCATAAACTATATCTTATTCATAGCATAATCAATGGCTTAGTCACCAATGTAGTCAATAAGAATGTTCTCTAGTATGAACAAAAGCATAAATGCTAATTTATCGATGTGTATGATTTCTAGTGTAATTAATAGCTCATTCGTTGTCTCAAATCAATAGCATAATTTATGGCTTAGCCAATATGATAATCAATGGATTATTTAATAATATATTCGGTAGCCCATACAATAGTCAAATCAATAGCATAATTTAGTAGCTGATCATAAGATTAACCAATATTCGTTTGTAGCCTAATTGATAAGCCTTACTTTCAACATCATCCATCATAACCAAAAAATTCAAAGGAGTCTAAACATCACAAAAATAATAATCTTCCTATATGTAAACAAGTGTATCTAGGGTCTTCAATAACTATGACAAGTCTTGGCCTAAGGTGGGTCAAAGAGCCTACTTCTAAATCTCTGAAATCATTTATCAAGCGATCTCTACCCCAGACTAGGATAAGGTATCTAAGTCCATCATTAGATATCATATAAGTCACAATTAGCCATCAGGTAGAGGTTCTTTCAAAACACAACAACTAAGTCAAAGGAAAACTACGGTAACCTTCATTAGCGTAAGAAACTAAGGCCAATTTGACCCTAAGCATGAGTGACTATAGTATTTTTGCCTAACTTGAGTAATCTAAGGCATTCTCATACCAAACATGAGTAACGAAGTCCAATTCACCTAAGACATAAGGAAATAAGTCAAGTGTTTCAACTCTATGGTTCCAAATTAGCATAAACATTACAATTAACCCAAGGCTTGTATTTCATCAATCCAACACCTAAAACCCATACACAATCCAACACTATTATAAGAAAACTACGAGATAGCTCAATCTAACAAGGGATAAACCTAGACTACCACGAGGCCGAATAAATCTCAACGATCCACTAAACAACCATTTTCCCTTCTGAGAAGCCTCCTCTAGATGTCAAGCTTTCATAAATACATTCTACTCATAAATAAGAGAATAACAATACCCATATTTCACCATTGTGCTATGGGTCTAAAAATACACAAAAAATCTATGTGGGACCCACTTACAAAAATCACATTTCCAAAACCAACCTAACATTCTTACAAGATCAAGGAATCCTTACTGTAAAAAATCGATGAAAACCATGATAAATGGGGCTAAAATCAAGCCCTAGAGGTTTTGGGGTATTGAGCAATAAAAAACTAAAATCCACAAGGAGAAGGGTGAATTATTACCTTAAATTGGAAGATAATCGCAAAAATAGATGTTAATCAAGCTCTTAAGTCACCCATAAGTCTCAATTTTAAGCTCTCACACTATTTAAGGATTTGGGTCTTAAGAGAATGATGAAAAATGGCCAAAATTAATGGAAAAGTGGTGTTAATATACACATAACAGGTACTTGGGAGTCTCTCTAACCACTTAAGCTCTCACAATTTTTATATCTCTTTTCTGCTATGCGAGTCGCGATCGAGACCATCAGTACACGATCACGACATCTAGGCCTACATAAATAAGTTGCGATCGCGGTGCACCGGAAACCTGATGCACTAGATTTTTCCAAGTCCAAAATAGGATCGATTGGGTGCTTGGGGATTCATCAGAATACCCTATACGCAAACAAACTATGTAACTATACCAAATTTGACATTCCAGACTTAATGGTGCACTCGAATTTTCCATTCGAGGTTGTTTTGACCAAATGTGGGTCCTACACTATATTTTATTTTCTTAATTCTTCGACCAATAGATCGAATTGAGCTCCGGTGCCTCGGGACTTGAACAAAAGATCTACCTAGCCTAATATAGACATTACAGAGTTACTGGCATTTTCAGAATTTGTATATGAGTTCATTTTACTATGTTTTTTCCTAGTGGCCATTTGGAACAAGCAAAGACTTCAACATAGGGAATTGGATCTAAGAACCAAATGAATTTTCCTTAACTGAACTGTTAGCTCCATCAAGTCATAAATAACTTGGGGAAGCTATAGGGAAGATCTAATGGAAAAAATAAGAAAAATTATGGAAAATGACCTGACGGGTCATTATAATATCCACTACTAAAGGAATATTCGTTTGCAAATGTTAAGGATTAGGATGTAGCTGAGTCTCGAACAAGTGAGGCTACTATGTCAAGATATCGCTCTCGATCTCCCAAGTGGCCTCCTCCACTGAGTGATGCCTCTAATAAACCTTAACTACTAGAATCTCCCTAGTGAACATCTTCCTGACATTACTTGCCAAAAAAAGCCTCGTCTTCTTTACAAAGGTCAAACACTTATCGAACTGGAATGAGTCCCATCTTAGCACATGATAGTGATCAGGAATGTATCGCTGTAAAATAGAAACATGGAAAACAAGATTAACAACGGTAAAATCTGGAGGCAGAGCTAACTCCTAAGCCACCTCACCAACTGCATGAAGAATTTCAAAAGGTTTGATGTATCTAGGACTGGGCTTGCCCTTCCTTCCAAACCTCATCACACCCTTCATGGGAAATACACAGAGAAATACACGATCACCAACTCCAAAACTCAAGGCATGAAGCTTACGATCTGCATAGGACTTCTTCCTACTCTGAGCTACTCTCAACTTATCCCAAATTACCTTAACTCTATCCAATGCCTCCGAAAGAAAATATGTACAGTGGGTCCTAACCTCGAAAGTCTCAAACTTTCCAATTGGAGATTGACATCTCCTACCATACAAATCCACAAAAGGCGCCAGCTCAATACTCGAATAACAGGTGCTATTTTATGCGAACTCTGCAAAGGATAAGTGCTCCTCCTATTGGCCACCAAAATCCATTACATAGGCTCGAAGCATGTCCTCAAGAACTTGAATAGTTCACTCAGATTGACTATCTATCTGCGGATGAAAGGTTTTACTAAGGTCCACCTGAGTACGCAACTCTTAAAATGCTATCTAAAATCTAGAAGTGAACATAGATATCCATGGTCTGAAATAATAGAAATAGGCACACCATGAAAATAAACAATCTCCCGAACATAGATATGGGCCAATCTCTTACCACTGATGAACATCTAAATAGGAATAAAATATGTTGACTTGGTAAATGATCTACAATGACTCAAATGCCACCGGAACCATGGGAAGTGTGAGGCAAACCACTAACAAAATCCATGGAAATTCACTCCGATTTCTACTCGAGAATAGTCAATCTCTGAATCAATGCAATGAGCTACAAAGTCTACTAAGTTTTTATTCATACCGCTCCACCAATAATATTGTCTCAAGTCTCTATACATCTTATTTGTACCGGGATGAATGGAATATCAAGAGCTTTGAGCCTCATGCAAAATCAACTGAATCAAGTCCTCAACCCTCGGATCATAAATGCCGCCATCAAATCTCAAAACACCCTCGGTATCTATGGTGTTCCTATTGGAATCACCACTGAACACCTGATCATGAATGAAACTAAGCTTACTATTCTTAAACTGACGATCTCAAAAATTTTCAAATAGCGAAGACCATGCCTTCACATAAGCCAAAATCTCCTAGGGTCTGAAATATCAAGGTGAATCATCAAGTCAGCTAAGGACTGAGTTCTCTATGCCAACGACCTCTAAGAAAATAAAATAGAAGCCAAGTTACCCATACTTACTTCCTTCTGGCTCAAGGCATCTGCTACCACGTTTTCCTTGCTTGTATTATACAAGATCGAAATATCATAATCCTTAAGCAAATCCATCCATCTACGTTATCTAGCATCAAGCTCTCTTTGGGTCATATGATGCTGAAGTATGTGATGATTGGTGAAAATCTCACAATGCACACCATAAAGATAATGCCTCTAAATCTTAAGCATGAAACTACCACCGCTAACTCCAAATCATGAGTGGGGTAGTTGCGCTAGTGCGCTTTAAGCTATCTAGAAGCATACGAAATGACACAACCTTTCTTCATTAATACACAACCTAAACCTACACCAAAAGCATCACCAAATACGATGAATCCCTCACCCTTAATAGAAAGAGCTAAAACAGGAGCTGACGTAAGGAAATCCTTAAGCTTACCAAAGCTCAACTCATGCTTCTAGGAGAATCGAAAGGGAACCTCCTACTGAGTCAATCTGGTCATAGGTGCTGAAATTGTAGCTAAACCTCGGCGAAGCATCTATAATAATCAGACAAACCAATGAAGCTACATGCCCAAGGAATGTCACTTATTCAATCCAAAATACGGTCATTCTCATAGACAAGGGGAATACCAAACAGGTCAGTAGGGAACACATTAGGAATCTCACAAACAATAGGAACAGAGTTAAGCAACAGACTCTCCACACTAGTATAAAATATATAAGCGAGGTAAGACTCACAACCCCTCAAAATAAGTCTCCTAGCACACGTATTGGAAATAACCCCCGTCAGCTTGCGACTAATAGCTTTCTGCCACACGACTGGGGGTACACCAGGCATGGCTAAGGTAACGGTCTTGGAAAAATAATCCATGAACGCATGATAGTGGGATAACCAGAACATGCCTAAAATCATATCAAAATCCACCATATCCAGAATAATAAAATTAACATAAATATCAATATCTCTTAAAGTCACAATACCTAATCTGAAAATTCAATCCACTACTAAAAAATTACCCACGAGAGTAGATACATGCAATAACTTAGATAATAAGTCAAAAGACAACTCCAACCATGTTGCATAATAAGAAGATGTATAAGAATAAGTGGATCATGATAAAAAAAAGCAAGGGCCAACTGGAGACACACCAAAATTGTACCTATAATAACAACATTCAAAGTCTAAGCCTCGGGTCTTGTAGGTACTGGATACAACTGACCACACCCGCCACCTGGCTGGGCACCTAAACGACCTCCTATCTTGCCTGCCTGAGAACCTCCTCCAGTACCCTGAAAACCACCCCTGAGACCATGAGAACCACCTTTAGATGAGAGATGAACTGCTCTAATAAGGGAAGTACCCTGAGCTAAAATAATAATCCCCATCGACTAGAGCAATCTCATGAATATTGATCAGAAGCTCCACAACTATAGTATGACACCTGAACTAAACCAGAACTAATAGAACTAATTGACTCAAACTAACCACCATGTCTAGAATAACCAGATAATAAACCTCTCGAAGACTTACCACTACCCTTACAGGTTGATCACTAGCATTAGACTAACCTGCATTAGTAATTTGAAGCATTGCCTGTAGGTCGACTAGAGTGACTCTAAGGCTGATAGGATGAGCGTAGAGGATACCTGCTCTAATAACTACTATCTCTAGGTTGGGAACTATGATGACTCCCACTGAATTTTCCCTGAAACCTAATCCTCTTATCATGTCCCTCATGACCCTCATGATGCATCTCCTCCATCACCCGAGCATGATCTGACACCTCAAAAAAAGACCTACCTAAAATAACTAAACTCTATGTAAACATATGAATGGGTAGTCACTACCCTCTAATAAAATAACAAACTCTCTCATTCTCAATGTCCAGAATAGAAGTCACATGCCTAGCCAACTCATGAAAATGAGCCTCATACTCTGTAACTGTCATGGAGACTTTCTCCAATCTTGAGAACTAATCCTTCAAACGATATCTAATGCTGTGAGACATGTACTTCTCTAAGAATAGCTTGGAAAACTGAGTTCACGATAAATAAGAAGATCCAGCTGGTCTAGAATTCATACAATCTCTCCCCCAATGTTGAGCAGTAAGGTCAAACTAAAATATGGTGTTACCCATACTATGAGTCTCAACAAGGCCCAAATTATGTAGCCTATCCTTATAAGCAATCAGAAACACATATGCATCCTTCCATGGATAACCAGAAAACATAAGCTAAGAAATCTCAAGAATCTACCCAACACCTTCTACTTCTCAGAAGATATAGCATGTTGGGCAACCACTAGCTGAGCAACTACCGGTACTGGAGGGACCTCAACACTGGGAGCCGTCGCTATAGGCTGCACCCTCACCTCAGTTCCACTCTTATCTTAGACTGTGCACCATCTGACAGTACACTATGAACTAACCCCAAAAGATGAACTAAAGCATCTCTTAGAACTAAAGAGCAAATAAACCCTGGTGAATCGTGGGTTGGTCCCTGGCCCACTACTGACTAAGGTGAAAGAATCTCTAGCTCAAGAGAAGGAATAGGGTTTGGTGAAGGACCCGTATCTGGGATCCTATTTGGGGACATATCTCATGGATTTCCATAACCTCTGGGTCATCCACAAATAGCAGAAGGATCTCTAGGCTCAATTTTGGTACCCTCATTGAATATAGTGGTAGCACGTGTCCTGGTTATCTGTAAAAGAGTGGTATTAATGAAATGTTCTATAAGCCAACTAAGATTCTTAGCTCGATATGCATGATAAGAGTGAAGAACTACTAAGAATATCCTATAGCCTCTAGAAGATAGCAAATAGATATCATTATTCTGATCCTCAGGACATTACTAGACACTTACTTTTGTACCAATAATACTAGTGTAACCTGGCTTTAAATTGGCATATGAAAGATAATTTTGTAGTTGTGATTGCTTGTGTGATGCCTTGTGATGTGTTATTATTTTGATTTAATTATTTGTTATACATAATGTGGTTGACATGTATTAATGCCTTATGTTATATTGTTATCCTAGTTTAATTACTTATTATGTTCAGTAAAATAAGGAATGATTCATGTCCATTTATATACCTTGACTTAGTTATGTTATCTTGCATTTTATCATACTTATATCTTAATTTAGCTCAGTTGAAAGATGATGCCTACTGAATACCCATTGATTTGGTACTCAAACTACACTTCTACACCTTTTTGGTATGGATCCGAGTACTAGCTATCTCTGTTGATCATTGATCGTGTTGTGTTGATATTTCCAGAGATAGGATAAGATCTTAGAATCAGATTCACCTATTTCCTTCTACCTCACCAAGATAGATGTTGTTGACTATTCTAGTCTTTAAGTTGTAATATTATTAGATGCTCTTGTACTGGCTCTACCAGGATGTAGGATGCTCTTGTGCTGTGTATTGTTCATTTTCATCTATGATTGGGAATTTTCCACCAAGTTAAACCATTGTGTTTAGCTCCGGATTACGATTTGGTTTATCTACTAGAGGGATAGAGGTTGGTGCTATTATTACTCATAAATTGTGTTGTGACAAAAACTCACACTTTAAGAACATGGCAAAGAGCCCATAATCTCTCAAAGTCTGGAGCATAATCCTCAAATGGGGTGCATGCTCCTCTATACTCTTTGTATACAAAAGGATGTCGTCGATGAACAGAAGCACAAAAAAATCCAAATAAGGAATAAACACTCAATTCATCAAATCCATAAGCATAGTTGGGGCATTAGTCTACCTAAAAGACCTCAGTAAGAACTCATAATAACCATAACGAGTCCTAAAGGATGTCTTTGGGATATCCTCAACTCAAATCCTCAAATGATGTTAACAATACCTCAAATCAACTTAGAGAATGTCGTTGTTCCCTGAAGCTGATCAATCAAGTCATCAATGCAAGGCATAGGATAATAGTTCTTTAATGTCACCTTATTAAGCTGTCTAAAATCAATATTAATACACATGGGGCCATCTTTCTTCTTTAAAAACAACACAGGAGATCCCCAAGGAGACACAATGGGTCTAATAAAACCCTTACTATGTAGATCCCAAATCTCAGAATTCAGCTCCTAAAGCTTGGTAGGAGCCACACAATAAAGTACCATAGAAATAGGTTGGGTTCCAAACTAAATATCAATAATAGACTCAATATTATAGGCAGGAGGAACACCAGGATGATCAATAGCTAAAAAATTAGGAAACTCTCAAACTACAGGTGCAGAGTCAAGTGAAAGATTCTCCACACTAATATCACAATATAAGAGAGAAAAGACTAGAAATCCCTCAAAATAAGTCTCCTAGGATGCATATAAATAATAATCCCCATCAGCACATAGCTAACAGATTCATGCCTTACGATCGGAGGTATGCTGGGTATGTATAAGGTAATGATCTTAACAAAAATATCCATGATCGCATGATAGAGGGATAACCAGTCATGCCCAGAATCACATCAAAATCCACCATGTCCAATATCATGAGATCGAATGGTATCAACATCTCTACCAATCATGACACATCATCTAAAAATCCAATCCACTATAAGAGAATCACCCACTAGAGTAGATACATCTAACGACATAGATGATGAATCCCAATATAACTCTAGCCATGGAGAAAAATAAGAAGACACACAAAAATAAGTGGATCCTAGATAAAATAAAGAAAAAGTTGACTGACATCACACCAAAATCATACCTGTGATAATAATATCTGAAAACTCAGCCTCAGGTCAAGCTGGTACAGGGTACAACTAACCACGCCTACCATTTGGATGGTCTCCTGGTCGACCTTCAATCCTATCTACCTTAGAGCATCCACGAGAAACTTGGAGACCACCTCTACGACTATGCATGCCACTTATAGCTGAGGGATGAACTACCCTAATAGGTGGGACACACTAAGAAGAAAGAATAACTTCTCCTAAACTAGGGCACTCTCTGGAAAAGTGACCAAAAACCTCATAAACATGGAATATCCCCTGAACTTTACTAAAACTAGAAGATGAACGTCTCAAGGACTGACCACCACTCTGCCAAAATGGTCACTTGAGCCATATTGGCCTCCATCGATAATCTAAAGTGCAGCCTGAATGGGTCTAATAGATTGAACCTGATGCCGAAATGGCTGACATGGATAATATCCAACTTTAGAACCACTACCTCTAAATCTGGAGCTACTACAACTCCCACTAATTCTACCCTGATATTGCAGTCAATTATTACTGCCCCCTTGGGTATCATGATGCATCTTCTCCATGAGCTAAGCATAATTAGAAACTTCAGCAAAAGACCTACCTGCAGCAACCAAACTCTATGTAGTCATGCGAAGAAGAAGTCTCAATCCTCAAACAAAGCAATGAACCCTCTCATACTCAGAAGATGGAATAGAAGTAGTATGCCTAGCCAGCTTATGAAAATGATCCTCATACTATACAATAGACATGGATCCCTACTCTACTCTTGTGAACTGATCTCTTAATCAATCTTTAAGGCTATGAGGCATGTACTTCTCTAAGAAGATCTCAGAGAACTGAGCCCATTTCAAAGAAGAAGATCCAACTGACCTAGAATCAAGATGACCTATCCACCAATGTCAAGCTACCAAATCCAATTGAAAAGAAGTGTAATCCATACCACGAGTCTCAACCAGGCCTAAATTACGGAGCCTATCCTCTTAAGCAATCAAAAACTCATAAGCATCCTCGCCCGATGTACTAGAAAACCTAGGCGGAGCCAACATCAAGAATCTACCCAACATCTTATGCTCCTCAACAAACATAGCAGGATGGGCAACCACTAGCTGAACAACTACCGACTGAGCAACTATTGGTGTAAGAGGGTCCTGAACTCTAGGAGATGCAGCTACAGGCTGCGCCCTTACCTCAGTACCACTCTGATCTAAAGAATTTACACAATCAGATAGTGCACCACCAACAAACTCCAACGTCTGGACCAAAGCATCCCAGAGAACTAAATAAGAAATAAACCCTAATGAAGCCTAGGATGGTCCCTATCCCACCGCTGGTGAAGGCCCTTTATCCTGGACCTTAGATGGGGGTACATCTCGAGGATGTCCATAACCTCTAGGCCATATAAAAACAATGCTAGGATCCCTAGGCTCGGTCTCCAGACCTTCATCTCGTGTAGCATTATCATGTGTCCTAGCATCTGTAAAAGAGTAAAACCAAAGGAAGGATTTAGAAACCAACTAAGTGTTTTAGCACGAAATAAGTGAGAAAAAAAGTAAAGACCTCCTAAGAATGACCAATGGCCTTGTAAAAATAAGAAATATATGTTATTATACCAATTTGCGGGGATCTACCAGACACTTTCTCTTGTACCAAAAGTATTCGTGGAACCTATGCTCTAATACCAATTTGTAATGAACTAATTTATGAGTAATGATAGTGTAATACCCCATATTTTCGTGCTAGAATTCGAACCGTCGTTTCTACGCGTCTAAACTCTAATCCAAGTGACTCTCATGCCAATATAGTTTTCTGAATCATTATCCTAGTCTATGAAGTAGCTTTGAGGTGAAAAATGTTCATAGCAATGACTTAGAACAAAGTTGAGCTAAGACCAATTGATTCGTCCAAACATTGATATTCGATAAAACAAGGGTATATTTCAAACGAGTATAACTCTTTATATACATGGAATTTTTCATCCTAAGACCTATCAAATTGTAGATAATTGAATTAGCTTCCAACGATACCAATTTCGTAAAAATCCGATACCCGAGCAAAAAGTTACAACCCTATTAGTGAAGAGCTGTAAGACAGGGCGATTAGGCCCGCGCCGCGCGCAGATCGCGCGCCAACACTGTTTCAGACTCAAATTTCAGTTTTTTATGTGTTTAGGGGCATTTTGGTCATTCTCCCTTACCTAAAATCCGTCCAAACCCTATATTAAAGCCTATTAGAAGCATTATATGTTATATTTCATCAAATTCCCTCAAAAAGAAAACCCTAAGCTCCTACATCCAACTTCAAGAACCTCCAAAGTTCACCATTAATTCTGAAAATTTATTCAAGATTCCAAGTTCCTAGTTCAAGAACTCCAAGAACCATCATTCAAAGGCACGATTAACATCTCAAAAATGAGTATCGATCTAAAGTTCATCATTCAAGGTATGTGGGGTTTTTCAACAAGAACTCTCTTTCGTTCTTGTGCCCAAGTTGATTTTTCTTTTATGAATATACATGATTTTATATGTTTTGATATGAATTTGAAGCATGAATTTATACCCTATATGATTTTACATGAGATTATGATACTCTCTATGTTTTGAAAGTTGAATTGAATGAGAATGATGACATTTTTGTACATAAAGCTGAATTTTCCAGATTTTAAAGTAAGTTATATATATTTATGATGAAAAACATGAATCTTGAGAAAATTTAATATGATTTTGATGTATGAGACCTTGAGTCCTAATTGGAATTGTACTTTGAGAAATTATGTGCTATAAGCACAATGAGATTTGAATCCCAAAGATAATATTTTTTACCAAGATGTATGATTATAAAGATGATATTTTAAGTTTTAAGTGATTATTTTTGTTCTTATGTCATAAAGTATGAAACTTTGGAAGGTTTTATGGTGATATTGATGTATGGGTTTTTGGAACCCTATTTGAGGTTATTATTTTGAGAAAATCATATGTTATAAACACCTTGAGTTTAAATAATTTGAGATGTTTTGAATGATTTGACCTTTTGATCTTAATGGAGTTGTTTTGAACTCGAGTGTGAAAGAAATCCATAACGTGGTTGATTTTAATAAATGGAAAGCATGATGGCTCCCGATGTATATTTATATATTACTGAAATTGTTTTGTTGTGGATTGTCTTTGAAATGTTCTGAGCTAAGTACGGGAGAAATCTTTAGCACCAAGTAGGAGGTATAAAGTGACCTTACTTCCCTAGAACTACGTGCCCCCGTAGGAGTGAGCCTGAGGATGATTTATATAGTGATCACTAGTTTGTGTGGATTTGATATCGATAGTCCTAGTCCGATGGCAAGGATAGGACGGATCTCCCCAACGTGGGTTGTACGTTGGACTCCATGTAGCTCACATGGTTTATATCGGTTATAGGATCTCCCAATGTGTGTGTGTGTGTATTCTTCTATCTGAGATGAAAACATATTTGCTTAAAAGGCTGAGTTTGAGAAAGTCACTATTCTTAAAAGATTTAAGGAATATATTCTAATGAGAATTGACTTGAGATTTGATTGTTTTGATGATTTGAAATTGAGATGAAAGTAAATTGAGAACTTATTGTAATGACTCAATTGTTTTACTTTACATGTGTTATTCATCCATGATTTTGATGATTTAATTTGAGCTAAGTGAGTCATCTATACCAACATGCATAATTTTATAAACTGTGATGATATTAATATATTATTTTATATATGCATTGCACTCCCATAAGCTCGGTATTTTTCCATGGTACTGACCCACATATTCATATGTGGGCTACATTTTCTCAGAATGTAGGTACAAGGTATAGTTACACCTTCAGATCCATTCAGTTCATGGTATCCAGTCAATAGGTGATGAGTCCTTTTGATTCAAGGTCTTGGATTAGTTATGCAGAGTTTATAGTGTTGTGTTTTCTTTATCCAGTTGTATTGAGTTGGGGTAGTCGGAAGTAATGACCCGGCTACCTACTGTCAGTACTAGTAGAGGCTTCATAGAAAATCAGTAGAAGTTGATGTATTTTGTTTCAATTTTGGTTGTAAAGGCAGAATTGTAATCCTGTAAAATTCCATTTTTTTATCGATCAGATTCAGAAAAGAGTTAATTTTTGCTGATTTGTATTTTTATCCAGTTGTTTATGAGTTATGCCAGTAGAAGGGTTTGCTTGGGGTCACTTGTGACCCTAAGCACCGTGTGACATCTCGGGACCCGATTTCGTGGCATTAAAAATTTGGTATCAAAGCACAGAGTTCAAGTGTCCTAGGGTGTCTATGAAGTCGTATCTAGTAGATTCTTGCGGAATGGTATGGAGATGTTTGTACTTTTCTTCGAGAGGCTATAAGGCATTTAGGAAATGTTTCCCTTCTTTCAAGTCTAAGATCGTTCTATAAAAAGGTTCTCCAATAAGCTTATATAGATTCTTATCTTACTCTATTCTAGCCAACTCTGCCTCATTTTCAAGGTATCAGAAACAGTTAAGCTTGATTCTTCGTAGATAGTTTTGGGATTGTAAGAGAGCTAGAAAGTATCCTGTCAGTTCTTTTGAGTTCCAAAGATTGAAGTACTTTATTCATGTTCATAAAAGTTGTGAACTAAGCCTAGGTTAGATGTTCTTTCAGATTCCTCCTCAGAATCTACAATGTTAATCTATACTTCTCCCTCTATGTATTATTTTTGAGATAACATGATTCGCAAGCTCCAGTTCTTCCCCAGGTAATGCTTCTATATTTTCTAGAAGAAATTTCAAAAGTTACACAAAGGGCTTGAGAGGAGCTCTCTAGTATGTTAAGTTCCTTAAGTTGAAAGTTATGCCCTCATTCTTATGAGTTATTTAATTAAGACAAAGTAAGGTGTATTCTTAGATCATTGAATGTTGTGTGTCAAGTTTCTATCTCTTTTATTATGTAATCTTGTTATCATTATGTTTGTAAAAAATCAAAGTCTAGTGAAGCCGTGTGGGGCTCTTTCGATTCACTAGCATAGCTTCTTTGTTATTCATCTCATTTTCTTATTCAAAATACAAACCAAAGTCTAGTGAAGCCTTATTGGGCATATTTTGAGTCACTAGCATAGTTACTTTGTTATTCATATAACTTTCTTGATCAAAACACAAAACCAAAGTCTAGTGAAGCCGCGTGAGGCCTATTTCGATTCACTAGCAACTTGTTATTTATCTTGTTGTTCCTGTGTTAGTTAAAAGTGTGGGTTTAGAAGTGTAGTGACAAGAAAGGTGGTAAGGGCGATTTATTGAATATGTATATCTGAATTTTTGCTTATGATTGAATTAGTAAGGAAGTGATATACCTTTGTTTGTTAGTCTAGTGAAAGTTAGAAGAGGAGTTATTAGTTAAGGTGGATTTTTGTTTGCTTAGGGTAAGTAAAGAGTTATTGATGGTATTTGTGGTGTTAGAAAAATATAGGTTATTGATGAAAGTACTTGGTGGATGAGTGTTGTTAATTTAGGCTTTCCTGAGGTGGAACGAGGGAGTTTAGTTGAAACTTATAGAGCTATGAAAGAAGTTTAGGTGTATAGATGGGTAAATAGTAATGATGTGTAGAAGGAGGATGTGTTAACGGATTGTGCATAAGATAGGCCATATGATTATAATCAATTGTCATTTTATGGGGGTTCTAGTGTACTAGTGTTTTCTAATGCTGTGTTCTATAGTTTCTAAGTGAGAATTATGTGTAAGGTGGGTTGTTAAATCATGCTTAGAACTAGACATTAAGTTTGATCGGTGGATGGTCATCAAGGTGGATGTAAAGATAGTGCAGCTACTTGTTTGAAAGTAATCTAATGGGCTTGAACAGTGTATGTAAGAGTTTATTTATCGAAAGTTGGTATGATGTTGCAGGTATGATGTAGAGGTGTGCCCAAGGTGATATGGGGCTTTCTTATTTTCAAAATTTGTTAAGTATTGTGTGGTTAGTTGTACCCTTGAGTTGATAAGTATGAATGAGGCGATGTGGTATACGAGGTTCTTGTCAATTAGATTATGGGTTATAGGTTGATGATGTTGGGTATACTGGTGTAAGTTTAGGGATGTGATATTAGTTGACTACGAAGGAAGCATTAGCAGAGAGTTTTACACTTTCAGGTGTAGTCCTTTGGAATAATTTCTACTATTTACGTGTAATGTATGACCCCATAAATTTCGTCGTTGTTAAAGCCTTCAAAATGAGTCAAGTTGAGCTTAACACTTAGAATTTTTATCTAAGAGTTTCAACACTTAGTTTTATTTTGAACCCTTTATCTTTGTTGATTTTTTTGGTGACCTTCCCGACATTTGTTTCTTGAAATTTTTGTTGTGATGTGATGCGGCAAGGTTGTAGCATGTTCCGGGTGAATTTTGGAATTTTTGGACGAGCCTGACCACGTTTGGTTTTCATTCCAGTAGCACCCCGCGATTAGCAGGCGCCGCCTGGGGTAGTGCACCGCTCTAGAATGGGCGCCCACCTGCTGGATCGCGCCAGGCCAAATTTCAGCTTCTATTTTTTTTTTCATTTCATTAAGGGAAAATGAATCTTTTTCCCATCCCCAATCCATCTAAACATAAGATTTAAGCCTCTTCTAAACACATTAGACATGTTTTCATTACTTTTCTCCCAAGCAATGCCCTAAGAACTCCAAAGCTCTTCTTCAAAGAAGTCTAGATCCTCCATTGTTACTCCAAGAAAGCTTTGTATTAACGGGTTTTGCAGTTTTATAATGATGGCTTAAAGATAAGGGAGAGATGATAGAATGAGTAACAAAGTTAGACTTCCCAATTTTAGTAGTGATGCCAGTGTAGTGTAGAAACATCGAGAGAGTGAGGATGGGTCTTAACCCATTTTTATTTTAGTGTGGGTATTTCAGTTATTCCAATATCTACTTATGCCTTATGTGTCAGTTCAATGATGATAGTTCATATTCGTGTGCATAATAGAGAATCATGTATCTTTCCAGTTCTTAATATGGGGAGTTCCAGATCATTCAAAAGTCGAAATCACCTTCCGTAAGTTATGAATTCCAAAAATTTATGTCATGTATCTCCTGACTAATGTACCCATGCAACACTTTTAACGATCAGTGAAATTCAAATTTATATCAGATACATCTTCAGATTAGATCTCTTTAATGAATCCACGCCGTGAATCCTCTACTCCTTGGGCCTCAGTAAGGTGTTAAGTTATGCTTAGTATCCCTTCATGTTTCGAATCTCAATATTCCAACCTTTCAGTGACCTTCCCTTAGATCAAGATAGTGATGATGAATGATTGTGCAGATAGAAATAAGTAGTTGTGCCATGTTGGGAGAGATTGTTGTATAGTTGTTTTATGTAAGTCCATGAGTGGAGAATATTGAGGTAAAGTCCTGTGTATGATTTTTTTAGTTGAGAATAGTTTATGTGTGTCTTCCAAAAAATTGAATAGTGTAGATGTTGATATGAAAATAGGCTTAAATGTCATGTCGGCATGTAAGAAGTTGAATTTAATGGTTGAAGTGATGAGGAAAATCATCCTAGAGTTAATAGTTATGATAGTGCTTAGAGTGTTGAATTCATGGCCCAGATTTGTATTATGGTGTGGAGTTACATGTAGCACCTTGTGGTTTCGAGTTAGGCCTTACCATAATAAAGGGAACTAGTTCATTTTAGATTTTAACAGACGAATTCATCAATGCCATATGAAAACTTTAAGTTGAATCAAGCGAGTGTGATATTTGAAATGAATAGCCTAGTCGAAGAAGAATTTGATCAGTGTTGCTAAGCTTGAAAGTAAGAAGTCACATTTCTTAAGGCCTAGTAATTCTATCCTAGCTTATGATTTATGGTCCGATGTTTCAGGTCACATAGGGATAGCAATGTTGTAATTCCTTATTCAGATGTTTTATTCAGATTATGCTCAAAGCTCTTTACTCCCTAATAGCATCAGTTTTAGATTCAGATATTAAGCCATGATTCAGTTTCTGAGTATCCTGTGTATCATCTCGATCTTCTTTAGTATTTCAACCATATCTAAATCATTTGGGGATGAATGATCCCAATAGAGGGATATTGTAATACCCTAAGTTTTTATTTTTATATACCTCTCATCTTTTCTTATGAGATCAGGTCCAGTGCAAATTAATGGTGACTCATAAGTTGACTCTCTCATTCCTATCTTAGCCATATAGCTATTTTCATAAGAATTCGTGCACTTGCGGATCAGTTCAGTGGCTCATTATATTTGAGATTCAGTGATTCAGTTTATATCAGTTGTACATGATATCTCAAAGACCAAGATTCCTCTGTATTTGAGTTTAATTATTCACATTCGAGGATAAATGTTCCCAAGGGGGAGATAATGTAATACCCCGTATTTTCGTGCTAGAATTCAAACCGTCGTTTCTACGCGTCTAAACTCTAATCCAAGTGACTCTCATGTGAATATAGTTTTCATGATAATTATCCTAGTCTATTAAGTAGCTTTGAGGTGAAAAATGTTCATAGCAATGACTTAGAACAAGGTTGAGCTAAGACCAATTGATTCGTCCAAAGTTTGACGTTCGATTATACAAGGGTCTACTTCAAATGAGTACAACTCTTTATATATATGGAATTTTTCATCCTAAGGTATGTCAAATTATATATAATTGAATTAGCTTTCCAATGATACCAATTTCGTAAAAATCCGATACCCGAGCGAAAAGTTACAACCCTTTTAGAGAAGAGCTGTAAGCCAGGGCGATTAGGCCCGCGCCGCGCGCAGATCGCGCGCCAACACTGTTTCAGACGCGAATTTCAGTTTTTTTTATGGGTTTAGGGGAGTTTTGGTCATTCCCCCTCACCCAAAATCCATCCAAACCCTATATTAAAGCCTATTAGAAGCATTATATGTTATATTTCATCAAATTCCCTCAAAAAGAAAACCCTAAGCTCCTACATCCAACTTCAAGAACCTCCAAAGTTCACCATTAATTCTGCAAATTTATTCCAGATTCCAAGTTCCTAGTTCAAGAACTCCAAGAACCATCATTCAAAGGAACGATTAACATCTCAAAAACGAGTATCGATCTAAAGTTCATCATTCAAGGTATGTGGGGTTTTTCAACAAGAACTCTCTTTCGTTCTTGTGCCCAAATTGATTTTTCTTTTATGAATATACATGATTTTACATGTTTTGATATGAATTTGAAGCATGAATTTCTACCCTATATGATTTTACATGAGATTATGATACTCTCTATGTTTTGAAAGTTGAATTGAATGAGAATGATGACATTTTTGTAAATAAAGCTGAATTTTCCAGATTTTAAAGTAAGTTATATATATTTATGATGAAAAGCATGAATCTTGAGAAAATTTAATATGATTTTGATGTATGAGACCTTGAGTCCTAATTGGAATTGTACTTTGAAAAATTATGTGCTATAAGCACAGTGAGATTTGAATCCCAAAGCTAATTTTCTTTACCAAGATGTATGATTATAAAGCTGAAATTTTAAGTTTTAAGTGATTATTTTTGTGCTTATGTCATAAAGTATGAAACTTTGGAAGGTTTTATGGTGATATTGATGTATGGGTTTTTGGAACCCTATTTGAGGTTATTATTTTGAGAAAATCATATGTTATAAACACCTTGAGTTTAAATAATTTGAGATGTTTTGAATGATTTGACCTTTTGCTCTTAATGGAGTTGTTTTGAACTCGAGTGTGAAAGAAATCCAGAACGTGGTTGATTTTGATAAATGGGAAGCATGATGGCTCCCGATGTATATTTATATATTACTGAAATTGTTTTGTTGTGGATTGTCTTTGAAATGATCTGAGCTAAGTCCGGGAGAAATCTTTAGCACCGAGTGGGAGGTATAAAGTGACCTTACTTTCCTAGAATTACGTGCCCCCGTAGGAGTGAGCCTGAGGCTGATTTATATTGTGATCACTAGTTTGTGTGGATTTGATATTGATAGTCCTACTCCGATGGCAAGGATAGGACGGCTCTCCCCAACGTGGGTTGTACGTTGGACTCCATGTAGCTCACATGGTTTATGTAGGTTATAGGATCTCCCAATGTGTGTGTGTGTACTCTTCTATCTGAGATGAAAACATATTTGCTTAAAAGGCTGAGTTTGATAAAGTCATTATTCTTAAAAGATTTAAGGAATATATTCTAATAAGAATTGACCTGAGATTTGATTGTTTTGATGATTTGAAATTGAGATGAAAGTGAATTGAGAATGTATTGTAATGACTCACTTGTTTTACTTTACATGTATTATTCATCCATGATTTTGATGATTTAATTCGAGCTAAGTGATTCATCTATATCAGCATGCATAATTTTATAAACTGTGATGATATTAAGATATTATTTTATAAATGCATTGCACCCCCATATGCTTGGTATTTTTCCATGGTACTGACCCATATATTCGTATGTGGGCTACATTTTCTCAGAATGTAGGTACAAGGTATATTTGCACCTTCAGATCCAGTCAGTTCGTGGTATCTAGTCAGCAGGTGATGAGTCATTTTGATTCAAGGGCTTGGGTTAGTTATGCAGAGTTTATAGTGTTGTATTTTCTTTATTCAGTCATATTGAGTTGGGGTAGTCGGGAGTCATGACCCAGCTACCTACAATCAGTAATAGTAGAGGCTTCATAGACAGTCAGTAGAAGTTGATGTATTTTGTTTCAATTTTAGTTGTAAAGGCAGAATTGTAGTCTTATAAAATTCCATTTTTGTATCGATCAGATTCAGAAAAGAGTTAATTTCTGCTGATTTCTATGGATTTGTATTTTTATTCAGTTGCTTATGAGTTATGCCAGTAGAAGGGTTAGCTTGGAATCACTTGTGACCCTAAGCACCGTGTGGCGTCTCGGGACCCAATTTTGGGGCGTTACAGATAGCACCAACTCTATTAGGTAAGGGAAACCATACCCGAAGCTAGATCTAATAGGCTAATTTGGTAGATAATGGACTAAAAGCCAAACATTTACAATTAATGATTTAAATACCAATACTACAATCAAAAGGGTGTAATAGATAGATAGAAACCAACAAATATCCCAAGACTCGGTAGTGTCGAGACAAGAGATACTATAAAATAAATACGAGTACTGAATAGTAAAATACAATCCGCCTCGAAGGCGAAAGGGTAAGCATAATAAATAGTAGGAAAAAGGGTAACTCCAACTCTAAGAGCTCACCTAATTTCCAAAATCAATTCTGTACGAACATCAAATAAGTTGCGATAACTACTTCTCGAATCGGCACTAAATGGTTAGAAAAGTGTAATATGCATACCAAAACCATGGGTGCTCATTAGGTATCATCAGCCGACTAAGATAAATCATGATACAAATACGATTAGATACAAGATGGGATAATATAAGTCAATGTAAAAGGGGCAAACCTGGAAATATGCTCCGACACCATTGATAAATAAGTAAATGCGTATAGGACAATAACATAAAGATTACAAAATTAAAGCTAAAAGATTGGCCCCCATAAGCCAATAAGTACAGAAAATTAAATAACCCAATGCAGGCCCACATAAGTCTAGAGGGTACTATCAAAGAACTATGCGGCCAAAAAATTATAGGTAACTAATTTTTCATGCCAAGTTTTAGTATTCATTCGATGTGTAGTACATCATATAACAACCCTCAATTGCCGAACTTGAACCGGAGCTCACATCGTCATCATCACAATCAACTACCAGACTTGAATCGGGGCTCATACCATTAATATCATAATAAATATCTGGACTTGAATCGGTGCTCATACCCTCAATGCCATAATTAATTGTCAGACTTGAACTAGTGCTAATAACATCAATAATTAGGATCATAAATTATTTCAATACTCATAGTTATAATTCAAAAAACTAAGTTTTAAGCCATTACCCATATCTATAAGCCACATCATGGCTAGGTTCCATTAATCATATCAATAGATCACACCATATGTATATGCCATATTGTATCGGTTAGACATATTATATCCATAAGCCGTATTATGTCACTAAGTCCTTAATCATAACTATGATCTATAACTCATCTATAGACCATATTATTATTATATCAGGAGGCCATATCAATGTTCATGTACATGCAATCCATTTCATACATCTTGTATTAAGCAATATCATTAATAATACCCAAAAGTACTGATCTTCCAACATCCAACTAACATACAAAATTAATGTATTCAATTAAATCGACTGTCAAGCCCATCATTAGTAAAACTATAACATGCATAACCAATCTCATAAGGCTTATCAAAGTCTTAGCCTAAGATGGGCCGAAAGGCCTACGCCTAATCCCTAAAAGCCTATTTAAGCAACATCTACACCCAAACTAGGCTATGGTATCTAAGTTCACTCATAGATGTCAAGTAAAACATCATTAGTCCTAAGATAGTGATCCTTCCAACACACGAGCAACTAAGGCAATCTGACAAAAAATGGCAGCTTAGGCATTCTTTTAACTCATACCACTAAGGAAAATATTACTCTAACAACATTAACTAGGGAAATTTCACCCACCGTGAGTAATTAAATCTTTTCCATCATAAATATATATCAAAAGGGTTCAATCCACCTAAATCATGAATAACTATGCCAACTACTCAAGGTCAACAATTTCAAGATAGCCTAACGGTCTAATTAAACTAAATATTCTCATTCATACTTACAAAATGTAAATCCCACCCCATATACAGAATAGTATCACAATCATACTATGAAATAGATCAATGTATGAAGAAGGTAAACCTAGCCTACATAGGCACCAAAGAAAGCCTAAAAAATTGCTAAATTATCAATTTTTCCTTCTGAGAAGCTTTTGCAAGTGCCACACTATCAAAATTAAAATCTACTCATCAAAATGAGAACAACGGTACCCATGTTGAACTATTATACTTCGGGTCCAAAATTTATGTTAAAACCCCATGTGTCCATCTACAGAAATTGCATTTTCAAAACCAACTCAATGCCCCCCTATGCTCTAGGAATATTTACCCTCAAAACTGGGTGAATTCTTCTAAAGGTGAGCCACCAAGATTTTGGGGATTTTCAAAAAACATGAAAAAATCACCTTTCGAAATAATGAAATCATACCTTATTTTGATGAAAAATCACGTAAACCAATGATACTAAGGCTCCGCAATAACCCACAACTGTTTCTCCTAAGAACTTCTAATTTTTATAGTTTTAGATTCTAGAGAATGGATGAGAGTTGTGAAAAATTGAGCTAAGTAGGTATTTATACCCTTTCTAGGCACGGAGTGCCTCTAAAGTGGTCAATTAGCCACTTTAGCGGTTATCGCTAAAGTGTCTAGTATCACTAAAATAATA
Source organism: Capsicum pubescens (assembly GCA_030864215.1). NCBI lineage: Eukaryota > Viridiplantae > Streptophyta > Magnoliopsida > Solanales > Solanaceae > Capsicum > Capsicum pubescens. Next base: position 218,495,519 of record CM061549.1, on the reverse strand, counting down.
CCTACCCCTATAGATATGCCGCTAAATAGGACCATAGGCCAATTTAGCGATGGTCTCTAACATACTGATGCGCTGCTAAAGCGATACCTACTGGCTGGGCAGGGCCGCTTAATAGCCCTAAGGGCCGCTAAGCGGCCTCCTGTAAAGTGCCCAAATGGCTTCTTTAGCGGTCGTACTAGGTTTTAGGAAACATATGAAACTTAAAGAATTTTCAAGTCTCTACCAACCCCTCTGGATTAATTCAGAATCCCATATACTAAAACAAAATATGCTACATTATCAAATTTGACATTTTAGATTTAATGGCATAGTCAAAATATCCATATGAGGTTGTTTTGATGAAAAATAGGTCCCATACCCATTTACTATTTTCTTAACTTTTGACCAATAGCTTGAAATGAGCCCAGGCACCTCAGGACTCGAACCAAGGACTCCATCTGGCCTAAAATCGACATTCTAGAGCTATTGGAATTTCATATTTAGCACACAAGATAGTTTGACTGAGGTTTTCATCCGATAGCCAATTTGAACCAGCGAAGGCTTCAAAATAAGGAATTATCTCTAAAAATCAAACGAACTGTCTGATAACTGAACTATTAGTCCGAGAAAGTCATGAATGACTTAGGGAAACTATAGAAAAGCTCTAAACAATAATAATGAGCAGAAATATATAAAATTTCTAGGAAGGTCATTCAATGAGGCAACTTTCATAGTTATAAAAAAGGGGTTGGCTTAGTCGGTCCAGCTTTGTTCTTTGCGACTGCGATGGATACATTTGTGAAGGTCTATTCAAGTTAGTTTTACATTTTTGACAAGGGTCCTACATTGATGAAGGTGTACCACTGGGGGTATATATAGATGATGCCTTCATTTTTAGCTTATTTCTTTTGTCTAAAACACCATTATAGTTATCTAAGAGCTTTAAAATTATAGAAAGTTCATTATCTAGTGCTAGGATTTGATTTGAGATGTTGTTTGGATTATTTCCCTATCATTATTCTCAATATTTTTAGCTTTATTTCTATCCAATTTAGTTCCTATGTTTCTTGTCTATTGTGGAACTATCTTGAGACTAGTTTGAGCTTTAATTATACCTAATTTTGAGGTAAATAATCCTTTAGCTGAGAGAGATGTTGTGATGATATGCCACAGATTTATAACACTTATGACGCTTTAAAATATGAATATTTTTGTAGGGTATTTTCATATGGATATGATGGGTTTGAGTGTTTGCATGATAAATAGGTTCAGAGAAGGAAAATGTTTTAAATTAGACTTAAAGAGAATCATACAACCATTGCCACAGCTATGGGATCGGACCATGATTGTACCAAGGATGTCATACCAAGAACCAGAGAAGTGTATCTCAGAAGTCACTCAGATGAAGGCATCATTTGATCATGTAATGATATCAGGATCGTGTAAAGTAACTGTAGAATGGAGACCTAAAATCAATATTTCAGGATTCAAGTATAATGGAGATTTGATGAGATCCAAACATGATCTTATGCTGGTTGTGTAATCATCCCATGATGTCGTGGGAAGAAAACCTGATTTGTAGTTTGTAGGGAATCTAAATAAAGATCAATCATACGACTTTATTATATGGTCATGAGTAGAATCTATGAGGTTATAGTGAGAGTTTTACCAGCCAAGACCTGAAGATTAAAACCTATGAGCAAAACTACGGGAACCAAAGGATGATCATGGGTTCTGGCAACGTTTCTACCTTTCTATAATCCGATGCCATCGACCCAAATTTCTTATTTATATTAGGATCAATTTTATTTTGTCTATAAATATTCCTATGGTGTATTTTATACGTTTTTACACTTTTTCATATTTTACAACATTATATTGTGAGATTCAAAGGCCTATTCTTTAGAATTCACGAACATCATTTCTAGGGTTTTAATTCAAGTTGAGATTTTAGAGTTTTCTTAATATTATAAGTTCATAACTATGTTCTTATCGATGAATTCTTCTTATGTTCTTGGAATTATGATTAAATAAACACCACAACTAGGGTTGCAGGAATTATAAAAGATTAACAAAGTAGTAATCGAAGTACAAGGTGATTCTCGAAGGGTAGTTTGGCATGTATTGTTGTTTCTCTAGCTTTGGGTTCTTTCTAATGAATGCACGCATTAGAACTAATCCTATCCTTACTCAGGACTTTATCAAGGCTAATCAGATAGGAATAAAGAATAAAAAACAAGACTTGGAGTTATCTTTATTTAATTAGCCTTAAGCCGATGAATAAGAAAGACTATATTGGGATCATAAATAGGGGATAGTAATTGATCAATGCAAAAAATACACCTCCAATTGAGGATAAAGAAGTCGTTGTCATGTAAAGAAACCTAACTAGGTTGGGATCGAACCAACAAGGAAGATGTGGATTTGTATCTTAAGTTTGTTGAACTCAACAGGAAGAACTGAGAGTAAATGGGGGGTTTGTATTAACAATCTCGAACAAGTGACAAATCTCAACTTTTGTGGTAATCAGTTGATGACGAACAGTAGGATTGTGTTCCCCCTGGCTTCTCAACTCAGTAGGCTTATTGTGCTTTGTTGAACCAACCCATTACTTTGCATGAAAAATCTGATAAGTTATGTAGTACCAAATGTCTTATGGACTCATTGACGGATTTTATCCTTTACCTTTTGAGTCTCAAAATGTTGCATTACTAACCATTATCCTAGATCCGAGTTAACTATTACCTTTTTATTCTCAAGTTATTAGATGATAGATAACTATCTTACATAGATGATACTGATTAGACTAGATCGACCGTTAATCCTCAAATTACTGTTGTAATTATCTTTTTCTAGTCACCACTGATCTTATGTAGTATGTAGTGATATTCTAGGCGAGATCATACCATTTGTACCCGCTAAGACATCCATTAGATTGAACATAATATAATACATGCAAAGATACTAGTTCAGAACAACTTAGCACTTCCCCTACTTTGGCAATATGCCAGGGTTCGCACAACCCTAGCTAAGGGATTTTGCCGCTCATGCTTGTGAAATGATCAATGAAGTTCACAATGAAAATCATTAAACAATTTTACAATGATCAACAAGTAAAACCCAAAGCCAAACAACTGAAATATAAACCAAAATCAAGAACAATGTAATCATAAGATCAAAATTGAATCTTGGAATCAAATATATGTTTGTAAATGTTATAAGTGCGTAACCTAACTACAAAACATCAAAAGGGTACTTATAGGATATAAGGAAACCAAAAAAATCAAAACCCAAACAAAAAAGGAAAATTGAGGTTGGTAGCCACTTACTTAGGCCACATACGGACCATATGTACCACATATGGACCATATGTGGTCCTTAGTAAGGGATATACCTCCTGCACAACTCCTGAAGCTCTCGAGACTTGACCCTCTAGCACTAACCAAGGCCACCGCGGATCGTATGTAGTACATATGAACCATATATGGTCCTTAATAAGTGATAGAGTATCCTTTTTCCTACTTCTGAGCTTCAAAATTGGGATCAAGGGATAATATTTTACACCGGGAAGGTCGTTTAGGTTAAAAGTGGACAAGTATCAAAACGACCTATGATCCTTTTGTAAACGACTATCCTACAACCTTGGAAAGACTAACCAGGCAAGTTCTGGATTTTACACACAAAAACAATTAGGTAGCATCTCACTCACATATGGCATAAAGTCATATAACAAGCTACTACCTATCCGGATCATGCATAAGTTAGCTATAAGTATAATGTCCCTAATCTAATGGCATACCAAGAGACAAAATGGCCATACATATATATATTCACACAGATCTAAAAAATAATCTTAGAGGGTTATCATTTTTCTCAAAATATGAAAAAAGTGATAATTGCCCTTAATACTTAAAAATTTTCAAATTACACAAAAACAAACACAATACAAAACAAAACACATCATAACACAAATTTTAACCTAGACACCTTGGTTCTAAAACTATACCACGGTCGACAAAAAATGTAGAACGACACTCAAAACCCGAGGCGACTATGGTATAACGAATTCCAACTAAAAATTATGCATTTTCCCTAGTGAGTGTAAATAATACAAAGAAAGGGATTGAGGACATACCTAGGATAAACTTGACGTTTGTTTCATCATGATAAAAATCACCATATAAATTGGGTTGCCTCTTAAGCAACGCCTGATTTATTACTGCGGCACGAACCAATTGCCTTGGATACTCAGACTTTGCCAAAGTCCACCTTAACATAGACTTTCACTTCCTTAAGTTTTCCCAGTAATGCTTCACCCTCTTCCCATTACCCTTTAACAGGACTTCATCATCATGTTTTATCTCTATAAAACCATATTGGAATACCCGAATCACAGTGAATGGCCCATACCACCTTGACTTTAACATGCCAGAAAACAACCAAAGTTTTGAATTATACAACAAAACCAAATCACCGGGTTCAAACTCTCATTTCTCAATTTTATTATCATGATACAACTTCATTCTTTGTTTGTATATGGCGGAACTCTAGTAAGCACGGAGTTAGAATTCATCCAACTCATTTATCTTGCCCAATCTCGACCTTGCTGCATTAAGTCACTCAAAATTTGGCCTTTTCAATGCCCATAGTGCCTTATGCTCGAGCTCGATCGGCAAATGGCATGACTTTCTATATATGAGATGATATGAAGAGGCACCTATGGGAGTCTTATATTCTATCCAGTATGCCCATAACGCATCATCCAACTTTCTAGACCAGTTAGTCCTATTGGCATTCACAGTATTCGCTACTATGGACTTGATCTCTCTATTAGATACCTTAACTTGCACATTTTTTTTAGGATGGTAAGGTATTTCCACCTTAAGACTTACACCATATTTATCAAGTAGGGCCTTAAAAATGGTTATAAAAGTGAGACCCACCATCACTAATAATTCCACGTTGAGTGCCAAAATCAAGAAAAGATATTTTTTTCAAAAATGTGGTGACACTTCTACCTTCATTATTTGGAAGTGCAACTACCTCCACCTATTTCGAAACAAAGTCAACCTCTACAAAAATATACCTCATTCAATAGGAGATCAAAAATAGACCCATGAAGTCAATCACCCATACATCAAATAACTAAAACTCTAAGATTGGTGTCATGAGGAGTTTATGGTGTCCTGAAATATTACCTTGATGCTGACATTAGTCACAGGCTTATGCAAAATCATAAGCATCCTAACAAATCATATGCTAGTAAAACACACACTGTAATTTTTTTTTTGGGTTGTATGGGTACCACTATGATGACCCTTAACGGGTGATGAATGACAAGCTTCAAGAATGTTTATCGTCTCTACCTCAGGGATACATCTCTGAATAAATCCATTCACAAAAATATTTAAAATATATGGATCATCCAAAAATAACACCTCATCTTCTGCATAAATCTCTTATGCTACAAGAAGGAAAGATCTTTTGGGACAAGATCACTTGCCAAATAGTTGGTAAAATCATCAAAATAGGGGATTAAGTCTTGAGATACTACCAGGACCCACTCATATGGAAAAGAATAATATATTTAGATCTCACCCCTAGTTTCTGCATTTCCTCCTCCTCGAGCCTAGACAAGTGATACACAACTTGATTTTCAGTGCCTTTTTGGTCTTTTACCTCAAAGTCAAATTCTTTCAGTAAGCGAATCCAATGAATCAATCTTGGTTTGACATCTTTTTTTGACATAAGATATCTCAAGGTTGCATGTTCTATATGCACTATGACTTTGGTCCCAATCAAATAGGACCAGAATTTTTCAAATGCAAAAACCACTGCAAATAATTCTTGCTCTGCAACTATATATTACTTCTATGTCGGGTTTAATTCCTTGCTAATATAATATATAGGATAAAGGATATTTTATCTCTGTTGTCCTAGTACAGAACCTAAGGACACTCCACTCGCATCATACATTAACTTAAACGGTGCACACCAAACAGGGGACACAATGATAGGAGCCAAAATAAATTGTTCCTTAAGGCACTTAAAGGATTTCGTGCATGCATCATCAAATACAAAATTCACCTCTTTCTATAAAATCTTGAATATAGGATTTACAATTTTAGAGAAGTCCTTGATGAACCTCCTATAAAAGTCTGCATAGACCAAAAAAACTCAGTATACCTTTAACAGAGACTGGTGGTGGAAAATTATTAATTACCTCAATCATAGATTTATCAACCGTAATACCTTATTTAGATATCTTGTTACCGAGAATAATATATTCTTTTACCATAAAATGATATTTTCCCAATTCAGCACCAAGGTGCACTCTTCACATCTCTGCAGTGAACTAGCCAGATTGGATAAAAATTATCATAGGATTCCCCAAGTACTATAAAATCCTCCATGAAAATCTCAATCATTTCATCTACTATATAAAAAAATATATACATCATGCATCACTGAAAGGTGGCAGGAGTGTTATGTAACCCAAATGCCATTCTTGAATGCAAAATCCCTATAGGGTCCAGTAAATAGCATTTTTTCTTAATCTTGGTGAGAAATAGTGATATGATTTTAACCCATGTACCCCTCAAATAAATAGTAGATACCCCAACCTACTAGTTTATCAAGCATATGATCCAAGAAAGGAATTGGGAAGTGGTCCTTTTGGGCTCATGTGTTCAACTTTCTATAACCCATGCAAACTCCCCAACCAGTCACCAATCTCATGGGCACAAGTTCAATCTTCTCATTAGGAGATACTATAATTCCACCCTTCTTTGGAACATATTTAACTGGCCTAACCCACTTTCTATCTATAGTAGGGAAAACCACTCCAGCATCTAACTTCTTCGTAATTTCTTTCTTCATAACCTCGGATATAGAAGGGTTCAATATGGACTGATACTCAATTTTGGGATCACATTTTGGCTCAAGCTATATTTTGTAAGTACAAATACCCGATGGAATTCCCAAAGTATCTTCTATAGTCTATCCAATGGCTCTTTTAAACCTCTGCAAAATGGATTTCAATGCTTCCACCTATGACTTTGGGAAATTTGCAACAATAATCACTGATAAGGTATTTTTAGCCCCCAATAATGCATACTGCATGTAAGATAAGAGGGCCTTTAATTCCAAAATTGGTGGCTCCTCAATGGATGATTTACCAGGAAGCGTGGTTCTATTTTGAGATAAAGATGCAGCTTTTTTGAAGCATAATTGTATGAACCTCTACCATGCAATGCTTTAAACATCTCATCATATTCTTCGATGCCATCACTTTCAAAATTCATGATTACAACTTCTAGTGCTTTGACCCCAAGCCTCTCTTCAATGGTCACAACCCCTATATCTAAATCATCATCAATAGTATTAATGACACCACTGGCAGATTATTTGGCTATTGTATTGACTGACACATGTTAAAAACCATTTGCTCGTCATTCATTCTAAAAGTTATCTCCTCCATGTACATATCAATCAATACCCTACCAATGGATAGGAATGTTTTACCCAATCTAATCAGAGCTTGAAAGTCCACCTCACTATAAATAATCATAAAATCCACTAGAAATATAAAGGATGTCACCCTTAATTTTACATCACACAAAACACCAACCGGATTTTTCACAAAAGAGTCAACCATGGATGTGGGTTTGAGTGTCCCCATCTCTAACATCTTTTATATAACCAGTGGCATCAAATTTATAGTGGATCCCAGGTTACACAAATCTTTTTTGATATTGAATGGCCCAATAGAACACGGAATAATAATTGCCCCAATGTCCTTCTTCTTTAATACTAACACTTTAGAAGGGATAACACTACAATGGTTCAATTATCATTGGGCTCAGAGACCTAGTTATCACTTTCATTAAACTCATAATCATCATAAAAATGTGAACTTCTCAAACACTGCCTTAGGTTTCTTATTGATCATAGTACTATCGTTTTTTGATTCCTTAGTAGTGGGTATGGGGGAATCAACAACAGGGGCACCACTCATAGTGGTAATAGGTAGACAATGACAAATGGTTGGAGAAATGTAAACATTGTCACTTGGAAGGATACTCGGTTTTCTCTTATTTAAAGTAGCAGACACCTACCCAAACTGGTGCTCTAACTGCATGATAGCAGTTACATAAGCGTAAACCTTCTGTGTCAAACCTAAGATATTATGCTTAATCTCCTTAAGGCATGTCTCTTGAACCTTTTGATCCTTCACCAGTTTAGACAATAACACCTTCATTCTATATTCTGTATTACGGATGCCCGATGAAATATACCTTTGTTGTTTCTCCTGGTAGTCATCTTTCCGTCTCCAATCACCATCATGCTCCCTACTCTAATCTCAGTATCTATATCCATAATACCTTTGACCTTGGTATTCTTTCCCTTTGGCTTGAAAACCCGCCAATTCACGATCAAGATACTTATCCTCCTCCTCTAAGTCAAATTTATAAGCTCTGGAGGTTGAACCCTATGCACCTCCTGCATCTACCTTCTCAAAATTTACTATAGAAAATTGCTTATAAAGAAACCCAATATCAGTTCTCGGCTATGAAATCTCTTGCTCTATAGAATTATCCACTGCTCTATGGTCGTCGAAAGCCCTAATGGCATAAGTAGCAGTACCCTTATCAGCCTCTCAAGTATGCCACCCTCGATTAGTGAGAGAAATATGGTCTAGAACCTTAGAAACTGCTTCCCAGGATAATCTCCTGATCTCTCCTCCAGTAGTTGTGTCTACCATGGCTTGGGAATTGAAGTTTAGTGCCTTATAAAATATCTTCAGCAAGCTCATCCCTAAAATATGATGATTGGGTGTCATGTTTAGCTTCTCCATCAACTAGAACCAAGCCTCGTAGATCAACTCCAAATAATATTTTTTGAAATTGCATATATCATCTTTAAGCTACAACATCTTGGCTGAAGGAAAGAAACAATTTAAGAATTGCTTGCGCAACTCATTCCATGCGGTAATAGATCCTCTTAAAAGTCTCCCAACCATAAAGAAGTTTCTCCAGTCAATGAGAAGGGGAATAAAATCAAGAGCAAAGTAATCCCAAGATCAAAATTGAAGTTTATAATTGAATATATGTTTGTAAGTATTAAGAGTGCGTAAACAAACTATAAAATTCCTAAATGGTATTTATCGGATACAAGGAAAACCCTAAAATCAAAACTCCAATGAAAAAGGAAAATTGAAGTCGATGTCCACTTACTTAGGCCACATACAGACCATATGTACTACATATGGACCATAAGTGGTCCTTAGTAAGTGACAGACCTCTTCCACAGCTCCTGAAACTCTCTAGACATAACCCTCTAGCACTTACAAAGGCCACCTATGGACCCCGTATGTACTGCATACAGACCGTATGTGGTCCTTAGTAAGTGTAAAATCTTCTTTTTCATGCTTCTGAGCCTTTGGACTTCAAGTTATGACACCTACTTACGTCACCTTACCCGGTAAATGGCACATACGCCCAGAATTGCCTTTATAATTAGCCAAAATCTTCAATTCTCATATTGTTCTTTAGTTTAGAACTAAAACCCTGATTTCCTATAAAACATAACTGAAACACATCATATCTCACAAAACAATCTAAGAAATTTTCTTATTTTCATCGTTTTAAGCATCAAAAGTTCTATAAATCCATAAAACATAAGTAATTCAAAACCCATGATGCATGAAACTTCGAACTTGGGGATAGTCAACTACAAAGGGCATAATCTGGTAGGTTAGATGATGCATAACCTATTGATTCTACATGCCGAATACTATAAGAGATCACTAAAGTACAAAGAACCTATGGAGTTATGAAGTTATTAGGAACACAATCCTAGTGCCTTTCTCATATTGATTACAAATCCAACAATCAACAATTATTACTTTTGCTCTTTTATTTCATAAATCCCTTTTTTTTTTACTCTTTTGCCAACTACTTATACAAACACTTGATAGAATTTTGACCAATTTCCTGTGGGATTGGCCCCAACCCTTTGGGCTCTATATTTAATTCAGTAACTGCATTATACTTTTTGGGAGGTGTAATTTGGGTGACATCAAATTTTGGCATCGTTATCGAAGACTATGATTACAGAGCTGATATATTGTGTATATAAAGCTATTGGTTTTATTTGTAGATTCTTATTTTATGTTATTTCTAGGGTGCATATCAGTGTATGTCTAGTACTCGTAGCATGGCAATCCCCTAATTCCATTTGATACAGAACTTGAGAGAACTCTTAGACTTAATAAAAAAATGGATAGACAAGGAGTTCATGATCCAACAACCTAACTGAAAGGTTCGTGTGGTGGTGGTGAACATCATGATCAGCCACTACCACAACATGATGGTTACAATACTATAGAACAAGTCACTGCTTGATCAATGACTATGGATAATACCACAGAAGCAGCTACCAGGTGAGTAGTAAGGGAAGAGAAGACTAGACTAGATAATGGAAATCTTCTAGCTACACATGATGAGAGGGACAGATAGAGAAAAAATAGAGAGAAACAACCTTTATAAAAGTATCTCCCACAATTTAAGGATTTCATGGAAGACTTAAATTTTTTGGATCTATTTAAAATGGGTGCAGTTATTCCACCTAAATTGCCTCAAGGTACTAAGTTCAACATTATGAGTGTAGTGATCCAACTATTAAACTTATAGAGGTATTTTTTGGCTTTCTTACTGATGATATAAAAATGCATTTTATGAACTTTATGGGATCTAAAGTTCATATAATCTACCTGGACTGAGTTAGGAGGCTATTCAACAAAGGCTATTTCCATTCTCTCTAATAGAAGAAATTACTCTATGGTTAGAGGAACTACCACATGAATCTATTACTACTTGGAGTGAGTTCAGGAGTCAATCCTTGAACCAAATTTTCTTGCTCTCTAGAATGCTATAATTGAAAGATGAGATGTACAACTTCAAATAGTTTAATTCAAAGACACTATACGAGACTTTTTAAGGTTCATGAAAAAGTTACAGAGCATGCCGAACATCGTAATGTCTTATATAAACTTGTTAGGGATCTTCTATATAGCCTTGAATACTAACACTAAGGCTATAACAGACACTATCACTGGTGCACATTCCTGAGTCTACCATGGGAACATGCTTTTGAGATTTTAGATCAGATTGTGATAACTAACCATGGTTGAGACATATAAGAGAAAAATAGACCCATGAGTACTAATGCAAATGGAGCATATACAGAGTAGAGATAATTAGATAAGGACTAAGATTGGGTTGATTAGTAAGCAATTTGCTGCAGCTAGAGCAAAAAAGGTCAATGTAGTAGGTACATAAGGTAAAGACATTTAAGTTTGAATATTTGGAATATAAAAAGAAAGAAAAGTATCTTGATAGAGAGGTGGTGGGTTTCAGAGCCAATTGCTAAGGTTTTAATCAAGAAAATTAGAAATCTAGGAAAGGGAATCAAGGTTAGAATAACTATAGGGAAAACAACAATAGGCCTGTTTATAGAGATAAAAATAGGGACAAATATGGTGATTGGAAGGAAAAAGTTGATTACAAAGACAAGAGTGGAATTTACGTTCCATCAGGGAACCACAATTCTGATTCCAACAATTAGAGGATGGAAGCTTTATTTGTGAAACTTGTGAAGGAGTCAGAGAGCCAAGAAAATTGCCTTAAGGAGATTAAGGATGACATTTCAGGGATGATCCATAAAGTTGAGTCTCATGAAATCACCATTAAACAACTTGAGAAAAAGTTTAGACATACGTTTGATACATTGAACCAATTTCAGTTGGGTACACTTCATAGCAAAACCATCCATAATCCCAAGAATTATGGCCATTTCCTAAGCATTATTACTGAAGTGGAAAGACTACTACTAATATTCCTTTGCATTTAGCTGATGACAAGAGGGTGAGCCAGTGATTATTAACATATGAATGAAATAAAGGATTTTGTGGTAGAAGACGACGCACCTTGAAAGCCTCTAGTTGCTGAAAAAGGATAAGACTGGCAAGGGGAAGGGAAATAGGGTCAACTAATTATTGATGTCCATTCCATGACCTCCTTCTTCTATTCCACAAAGATTGAAATCTAAAGTTTGTCTCAATGTTTAAGGATTTATTCATAAATATATCTCTTGTGAAGATTTTATAACAAATATAGAGCTATGCAAATTCATGAAGGAATTGGTGACGAAGAAATGGAATATAAGTGTTAAGTATTGATGGGTATGATAAGATGGTGAGCGCACTTGTTGGTAGGGTTTCATACATAAATTCACCAAAAAAGTTGGATCTTGATCTTAGAATAGAGTGACCCCACCATCCCAACCTTCTATTGAGGGGCCACTCATTTTAGAGGTCAAGACTATTACTTCATCTTTGTTCTATATCTTTTTTGAGGGTGGGGGGACATTTTTTTGTAGGTTATCCTTACAGCTAATTTTTAGAGTGGCAAGTTAAGGCCTTAATTTGTATATTGCAAAGGTTCAAACGGGTTGTTTAATGGTCTATAGACATTATTGAAATTCCACCTGAAATTTGCACCCATAAAATCCAACTCGAGTTGCAATGTATACATAGTATTAAGCACCAATGTAGATTGAATTATCCCATGTAAGAGGTAGTGAAGAAGGAGATTATTAAGTTGTTAGATGCAGGCGTGGTTTATCTTATTACTAACAACAAGTGGGCGAGCTCAGTCCAATTTATGCCAAAGAAGGGTTGAATAACTATGGTTCCAAATGATATAAAGTGAGCTAATTTCTATGAGGCTAGTCACTAAATATAGAGTTTGCATGGACTACAGGAATCTAGAAAAATTGACCAAGAGAAGCAGATGTTCAACCGTCTTATTAGTAGAGGATGGAATTATTTTCTTGATGGTTATTGTGGTATAATAAAATTTCTATCAACACTAAATACCAAGAGAAAACCACTTTCACTTGTCCATATAAGACATTTCCATTTAGGAGAATATTTTTTGGTTTATGTAACACACCCGTAACTTTCCTTCGTTCCATGATGGCTAGACTTTTTAAAATGGTTGAGGACACTATTAAGGTGTTCATAAATAACTTCTCAGGTGATTCATTTGATGATTGCTTGGTACATCTTGCCAATGTTCTAGGAGATGCGAGGAATTCAACTTGGTGTTAAATTAGGAAAAGTTTCACTTCATGGTTAAATAAAGAATAGTGCTTGGTCACAAGATTTAGACTAAAGGGATTGACATCGATAAAGAAAATATTGAGGTGATTGAAAAGTTGCCTCTCCTAGTTTAAATGAAGGGTATTTGTATCTTTCTAGTCCATACAGGCTTCTATAGAAGATTCATCAAGGACTTCTCTAAGATTTCCAATCTATTGTGCATATTATTGGAGAAAGAGGTGATGACACATACCTAAAAGTATTTGAGTGTCAAAAACAAAAGTTATTCAACCTCTATTATTGTGTCTCCTGATTAGACTCTACCATTTATGGTAATGTGCAATGGTAGTGGTATGGAACTAGGTGTAGTCCTAGGCCAAAGGCAAGAAAAAAAATCCTATATTCCATCTACTATGCAAATAAATAACATTACTTTGCTTAGAAGATTTACACTGTGATTGTGCAAGAGTTGTTTGTTGTTGTGTTTGCATTTGAAAATTTTTGGTCTTATTTGATTGGCAAAAAAGTGATTGTGCAATCAAACCATGCATCTCTCAGATACCTCACTACAAAGAAATATGTAAAGTTAAGATTGATTGTTCATTTATTGCAGGTATTCAACTTTGAATTTAAGGATTAAAAAGGGACCGAGAATCAACTATTCAACCATTTATCATGCTTTGAGTCAGGAGAAATTTTTAAACTAAGGGATGAGATAGAGACATATGATACTTATCCAAATGAGCAAGTTCTGGTAGTATCACAAGACTTAATCCCTTGGTTTACAGATTTTGCCAATTATTTGGCAAATGATCTTGTTTAAAAAAATATGCAATTCAAGTAGCGTGATGAGTGGTTAATTTATTATACATAAACATCCAAATTAGCGCATAATACTACATTCTAAAGGTTTGAATGAGACTATTTTGTTATTTAATTGCACTAATTCACATATTTTGCAGGTATACAAGAGCTTAGACAAAAAGAGGCAAGTTAAGCTGAAAAAGGATCAAAGTGGGAATGAAAGTGCAAAAGATGAAAAAACCAGACAGGTCCTTAGGTACTGTGATCGCGGAGTGGCCACTGAAATCACATAAGTTAAGAAGTCAATAAGCTGTGATCGCTTGAAGAATTCAGCAATCACAGATCCACGATCGCTTGAAGAATTCAGCAATTGTGATCGTGGGATAGTGGGATTCTTAGCTAGAGGAAAAGTTGTAAAAGCACACAGCCGACCCCAAATTCCCATTTAAAAGGTTCAAAATCCTTATTCGATGGGGTCCAATCACTCTACAACCCTACCTTCCATTCATAGTTTAAGGTTTTTGTAATTTCTTGGAGCTTGGAGCTAAGAGCTAAATTTGTACTAATCTTGATCTAAGAAAATATTAGTGTGAATTCTAAGTGGAGAATAGGCAAATCCATCGAGGATCCATTAAAACTTAAAGTGTGGTTTGTATTCTATTTATTTTTGATGAATTAATTTAATGGAGATTTTTGGTTTGTTTTTGTTTATTATTATTATGAGTAGCTAGTTCTTCCTCTTGGAATTATGTAAGAATAGGGTTTGATTGTGTTTGGGTTGTGATTCATAAGTGAATATACTAGTTTTTGGTGATGGGTTCTTTTATTGGTTGACGAAATTTGTTAGGATTTGTGGGTGAAAGCCCCAAATACCCAAATGGTTTTAATGGGTGAAAATCCAAAGCTCTTGAAATCTCAAACCATCCTTGAAAGAGGAGCTTGAGTTAACTTTAGTAACCCTCATCATCATGAAAGAGGGATGCAAGAACTAAGGTAGTATTAGATAACTATTAATCTTAGTTGGCAAATTTTCACCATCTTAGAAATAAGGGTGAATATGAGGTTGACTATCATTTGGGTACCATCCTAAAAATAGGGGTGCCTAATTGAGGTATTGGGTGGCTTTAATTGACACACTTTTTAGGTACTCAAAAGAGTCAATGAGTGACATATTTGAGGTTTTGTTGAAGAACTAGCCTCAAGTAATTTAGACCTAGCCTACCACATCATCAAAAATTAGAATTTACATTGAATTATCATGTTCCCATGCATAACTTGCCCCTAGGAAAGCATAGTCCCAAGATCTATTTTAATTGATTAGACTAATTATTCTATGTCTTGAATTAGTCCCTTAGAAGCCCAAGAATTACTTTCACATTAGAAAATATTGAAAACCCCCATACCATCTTGTACCATAGGTTTGTACTTAGCAAGTAACTTTTATTTCGAACCTACTCAATTGTCACTTGCATTGTTCCTCGTGGATTTAACCCGATTCTTAGTTGGGTTAATATATTGACAATGACCACCTTTCACTTAAAATGACGTGTAAGTTGAGCATTATCAAAAATAGCATCGTTACCGGAGAATAATTTGGCGTATTGAGTTAGTTTGAAATTTTAGCCTACTTGCTTTGATTCAAACTTGTAAATATTTTCTTGTGATTTTCTTTTGTTTCTTGTCTTTGGTAGGTTTTTTATTTTTATTTGTTCATCACTATGGAATCATGGAATTAATGTGAGCTTGGTGTTTGGAGATCCTATCGTGACAATCAATGTCCAGATTATAATGGACCCCATTTTTGGCAAGATTATAGATATGCTCCCCGGAGAGATGAGTGCACCATCTTGATCTTATAGGGAGTATGGTTGTTCTCTATATGGTGGTAGATATAGACATTGGAGTGATTTTCCAATTACCCTTATGATTTTTATAGGTTTTATGGTCAAGAAAAGAAGAACTAAGAACCGTAAATAGTAGTGTTGAAGCAATGCTTCAATTTATTTTAGATCAGTTGGAATCAATGGGGGATAACATACTTGATATGCATCGAAACATGGGGGCATGAAATGAGGAAAGAAACAAGATTGAAGAGATAGACATGGAGGTCAATCATGCAAATAATATGACCATGCCCACACTTCTAAAAGAGCTAGATATTGATGAATCCTTGGAGATTTCTCAACCTACCAACCCTAATATGATTGGAGATGTCAAAATACATGAAATGACACTAGAGTCAAAATAAGAAACAAAGAAAATCCCTTAGTAATACTCTATTCCACGGGCTCAACTCCAGAGTTGGGAAGAAGACCTCATTCGAACCACTTTTCAACATTATGCTTGGTGAATTCGATGAAAGTTCATACACCTGAGAAAGTGATGGATTACAGGGAGAAGGAACTCCATCCTTACATTTTGGAGTTTAAAATTCCAAAATATTTTATGGATGCCATACACTTAAAGGACAAGGAGCATAATTTCTGAATTTAATCTTGTGGCCTATTGAAGTTCTCACCTTTACCCAAGGATCCGACTAAGAAATTTGATGTAAAGTTGGGAAAATGGTTCAACTCTTAAAAATGGTTCGATCAAGCATGCATCACTGTACTATTACTTTTTCCCCCAAGAGCCTCGGAGATTGAATGACCAAAAAAAGGGAAGAAGGTTCAAATCCTCTAAGTGGATTCAAAAATAAGTATTAAAAAGGTGTCGAGCCATGATGTTAAATCAAGGGATTGATGGGAGGCAATCCATTTTTTTCATGTTTACATTAGTTATTTTGAATAAGTCATAAAATTCTAATGCTTTGCAGGTGATTGAGGAAGGTTGGAAGCCAAAAATAAGGAATAACCAAGTTTGGAAGTGTAACAGCCATGCAGAAAATATACGACAAAATAGAAGAGAAGATGGCCTCAGTTACTGCAATCATGGGTTGAAGGCCACGAATGCGGCACCGTGATCGTACCAATCAGGAGGCGATCACGCCTCTGTGTCCAACTTTCAACATTGTTATCAATGCAGTTTTAGGAAGACCTTTAACCCTTCTTAAGCTTTTATGTTATGTTGTGAGGTCACTACAAGTCTAATAGTTGGGGGTGCGGCCCTACCCTTATGTTTACACATTGGCTTGCAATACTTAAATTTAGTTGATATGAAGCATGAGAATTTTATAAAGTCAATTTTTTTCATTTTTTGCTTTTTATTTCTTTTAATAAGAAGGTTGGACGAGCCTTTCCCTATGATAGATTGGGTGATGTCATTCTTAAGGGAAAAGTGGTGATTGGGTTTTGGATCATGGAGGTAGGGGAAGTCTGAGTACCCATAGCATCTGAACTATAGATTCAAGGGAAATTTAAGTACCTATGGCATTTGAGAATTTGGGATAGCCATTATAACTATGGTGAAGCCTGAGTAACCATATGCCTTGCCCTTGCATGATCCAAGGTGTGAGATGGTGGCTTGATATCGACACTAGCAATAGAAAATCTTATGTGGTGTAAATGCAAAACAAATTCCCCCCTCCATCTAAAAAACTTGATAAAATCAAGGGGTATGGATGTGACCAATCTTGTGACCACACTTTACCTCTTCTTGTGACTCTGAAGTCTCTAGCTTACGATTTTTCGTTAATACTTCCTTTTTTATCTAGTGGAGTACATAGTTGAGCCTCCTTGAGAGGTTTGCATGTCATGTGTGTGGTGAGCATAATTGGTTGACTCCCATGCCTTCTTGCATCATCTAGAAATTGCCCGGATAGACTTTCAAGACTAATTTTGATCGTGCTTGGTTGGGGAAATGACCTTAGGCCATTTTTGTGAACATAGGAGTCCACTTTAGCCTAAATATCCTACTCGTGCATATATTGTAACCCTACTTACCCATTTTGAGCCTTCAAACCTATCCTTGGTAACTGCATTACAAGCCTCAACCCACTCAAATATTATCCTTTTTTTGAACCCTACTCTCCTTGAACTTAAAAATACAACTTGAGGTAAAGAGCCTAAGTTAAGAGTGGTATTGATAAGAAGAAGGTAACCTTTGGACATAGGGATGTGAGTGGATGCCTACGTACTAAGCAAAGAAATCAAAAGAGAAAGTAGAAAAGAAATGAAGTGGCAAGAGAAACAAAGGCATAGAGTCAAAAAGATCAAATTGAAAAGAAAATGCCTTCAAAGGGATGGGTGATTCGAGACAGCAAAATGAGGCATGTATAAATTTAGTAATCAAATAAAGTGGCCCATGTTCAAAAGTTTGATTGAATAGTGTAAAAGTGATGTAGATGTTTAAGAAGGGTGTAGTCACTCCATACCTAAATTATATCGTACCCATTCTCCCCAAACCTACGTTACAAGCTTGGAACGCCTTTGGGATATCCAACCAAGTATGTTCATAGTAGCGGTAATGGAAAATAAGAGCAAGCATATGGTATGATACTTTTTTTGCATGGAGAGATTCTTTGTAAGAGTGAGTGTCACACATATATCCCGTGTTGTTTCATAAACAAATTAGTGTATTGGATTTACTTCTTGTGAGGAGACATGTAAACGAAACAACGTAGGTGACATTGACATTTTTCCAATGAAAGAGGATAAAGGATTATAGAAAAGTTATATCAATAGAGAGTTGCTTCTATAGAGTAGGTAGTTGTTGCATTATTGGTCTTAAAAGTCCACTACATCTTAGCATTTGTATTTAATGATGAGGGGAGTAGTGGAAAATTTCTTAAATCGCACATAGGTGCATATTGTTGGAAAAATCCAAGCTCATAGTCATTGTGATCATCCGGCGACGCAAATGGGCTCACAAGTGCATAGTCTCTTTTAGAATGAAGTGTTGTTACTTGAGGACAAACAAGGATTTAAGTTTGGGGTATAGATAAGCGGTTAGTTTACCACTCATAGTATCTGAATTAGCGCACACTACTACGTTCTAAAGGTTTGAATGAGACTATTTTGTGATTTAATTGCACTCAATCCCATGTTTTATGGGTACACAAAAGCTTAGACAAATAGAGGAAGGATGAGCTGAAAAAGGATCAAAGCGGGAAGAGAAGTGCAAAAGTTGGAAAACCTGTGCAGACTGGGCCTCAGGTACCACAATCGCGGAGTGTCCATTATGATCGCAGTAAGTCAAGAAGTCAGCAGTCTGCGATCGCTTGAAGAATTCAGTGAACACGGAGCCACAATCGCGGCAGATCAATACTCCATCGTAGGATAGCAGGATTTTTAGCTTGGAAAAAGTTTCAAAAGCCCATAGTCGACCCTAATTCACATTTCAAAGGCTCAAAACACTTATTCCATGGGGGGAAATCACTCTACAACCCTACCTCCCATCTTTAGTTTAGGGTTTTTGTAATTTGTTGGAGCTAAATTTGTACTAATCTTGAGATAAGAAGACATTAGTGTTACTTCTAAGTGGAGAATTGGCAAATACCATTGAGGATTCATTGAAACTTAATGTATGGTTTGCATTCTCTTTATTTTTGATGAATCAATTTAATGGAGATTTGTAGTTTGTTTTTGTTATTATCATTATGATAGATAGTTCTTCCTCCTAGGATTATGTTAGAATAAGGTGCAATTATGTGTGGGTTGTGATTCATAAGTTTATATGCTAGTTGTTGGTGATGGGTTCTTCTATTGCTTAAATAAATTAGTTGGGAGTTATTGGTGAAAGCCCCAAATACCTAAATGGATTTGATGGGTGAAAATCCTAACATCTTGAAAGCTCAAACCATCCTTGAAAGAGGGGCTTGGGTGAACTTTAGGAACCCTCATCATCCATGAATGAAGGATGAGGGAACCAAGGTAGTAGTATAAAACTATTGAGCTTAGTTTGCAAATTTTCACCATCTTAGTCATAAGGGTGAATATGAGGTTTACTATCCTTTGGGTACCATTCTAGAAATAGGGGTGCCTAATTGACGTATTGGGTGGATTTAATTGACACACTTGTTAGGTAACCAAAAGAGTCAACGAGTGACATCTTTGAGATTTTTTTGAAGAACTAGTCTCATGGAAATTAGACCTAGCCTACCACATCATCAAAAAATAGAATTTGTATTAAATTATCATGTTCCCATTCATAACTTTCCCCTAGGAAAGCATAGTCCCAAGATCCATTTTAATTTATAATACTATAATTATTCTTGGTCTCGAATTAGTCCCTTAGAAGCCTAAGAATTTCTTTCACATTAGAAATCATTGAAAATCCACATACCATCTTGTACCATAGGTTTGAACTTAGCAAGAAACTTTTATTTTGAACTTACTCAATTGCCACTCACGTTGTTCCTCGTGGATTCGACCCTGACTCTTAGTTGGGTAAATATATTGACAACGACGGCCTTGTAGTTAAATTAACGTGTAACTTGAGCGTTATCACAGTGCAAGAGGTTCATGCATGAGGTGAGAAAATTCTTTTAGGATAAGCCATACTTGTTTTATGTTTGTACAGATGGTGTGATCTAGAAATGTGTTCCTGAGCTTGAGATGATGAGTATCTTAAAGTCATGTCCCTCATCACCTATTAGAGTTCATCATGGAGGTGCATAGTCTGCACATAAGATCTTGCAATGTTGTTACTATTGACTCACCATTCAAAAAATACATATTACTAAGCAAGGACTTCTGAACAATATCAAAGGCAAGATAAAATCTCACGTATGCATGAACTTCCAATGACTACTATCCTTGAGCTTGATTTATTTGATGTTTGGGGTATTGAATTCATGGGGACCTTTGTGATCTCACATGAAATAAAGTACATGTAACACCCCAAATCTGGTACCCAGAACGCTACACGGTGCCCATGACCCTGAAGGACCATAAGCTAACCCATGACTGATATCTGTAAACTGAGCACTGAATAATAGAAATATATCATAAATGTGGGAATATGAACTGAAAGTCCATAAGGTTTAATACTAGTACATAAATAAAAAATATGGTATAACAATACCAAAATAACTGAGATAATTGTCTGAACATACTGTAGTCTGAAAGCCTCTAAATTGTCTGAATAAGGAGTTGATGGAACATGTCCCCAACTAACTCCAACTACTGAAATAAACTGAACACTAAAGTATTAATGTGATCATTATGTCCTCGAAGGATGAGGACTCACTGCTAACTCAGATCGCTGAATTGGGATGCTGCTATTTTTTGGAGCTCGTGCTTCTAAACCTATGGTATAAGACACCATAGCGCAAATGCGTCAGTACTTTGAATGTACTGGTATGTAAGTGAGGTAAGATGAATGCCATAGGTTCATATGCATGAACAATACTAACTAATTGACTAACATGAATGTGATAATACAGGTATGCATACATAACTGTAACTGAGATCATGATAGGATTGAATACTGAGTTCTAACTACTGAGTCTACTGACATTGACATCTGAGTCACTGATGAGTGAGAAACAGATATGGTATTACTGAATATTGAGGGACTGATACTATGTTACTGATATATGGATAACTGTGTTTGACATTTTTGATTATGAAGAACTGGTCTGGTTGACTGTATCTGACAGTCCTGAAGCTGAATACTGATAACATAAGTTCCAATAACTGATATAACTAATAACTTGAGTGACTGTATCTGATAGTCCTGAATTTGATGGAACTAGTTGAGTTTCGCACTGTATCTGAGTAACCAAATCTGAGATCAGTCCTATCTAGCGGGTGATCTCTACATCTGATGATACTGATACCGATTGATCATAGTTGAGATCAGTCCTGTCTGGTAGGTGATCCCAGGGTCTATTTATAATGATAAGGAGTGACTATATCTGACAGTCCTAAATCTATACTACTGAGCTGAATTGACTGTGTCTGACAGTCCTGATTCTGTAACTGAAATTGTAGGATGTATTTATCTAACCGACGTGCCCTATACTAAGCTAACTGGGGTCCAACCTATAACCCCAGCTAGAAGGGTGTTACTACCGCGCCACTAGTAAAGACAACTATTGTGGAGTCAGTCCTAACCTAGAGGGTAACCCCTGGGATTAGTCCTATATATTTCAATATGCTAACGGGTGATCCCTGAGTATGTCAGTCCTATCTAATGGGTGACATATCATTCCTACACTGGCTACGTAGTTCTGGAACTTAGGGATTTCTTTTAGAGATCTCAGTCCTATCTAGGGGGTTAGTCCCCAACCCTAGGTTCGCTCGGTGCTGAATCCTACTCCTATTTGAAAGACACTGAACTGATTAACTGAAATGACCTGATTAATTAAATTAAGTTGATTCTAATGGTATTGTTTAGCAAAGATAAACTAAATTTTTTGAGATTCATTGATTGACGGAATATACTGAGTTCTGAGGACTGACTGAGAGTACTGAAGTTACTGAGATTGACTGGGAATACTGAGGTTGCTGAGATTACTAAGTACTAAGATCACTGAGATTATTGAACTACTAAGATTACTGAGATTACTGAGAGTTTTGGGTTTTCCTGAGTCACATGACTGACTAAGTTCTATGGATCATATCTTGACTAAGAGTATCTTGAAAACATGACATGGCTCTAGTCACACCGCTAAATTGCCAAGTACAAGTACCCCCCAGGACACTATGGAAAGAAACTGACATAGCATAACTTACGTGAACACATGACCAACAAGACAATTCATAATTCATACATTGAAGCACTTCATCAAATATGTGATATGCATAAACTTGTACAAACATGGGGATTTCATAATATCATGCTCGTTGGGCACCTTTCTGTAATACCCCGAGAACTCTAACCAATAGTGTCACCATGACTCAAGATCATGAGAAATAAAATTATAGTGCTTTGGTTGTTTTTTGATCAAGGGTGATGTGTATTAAGGCCTCAAAGATGTCATAGCGATTAGGTGAATCAAAACATCCCTTACTGATTGAATTCTTGAGAGGGATTTTGGCATAGTCAACTTCAAATGAGCATATATCTTGTTTCAATAAGAAATTTTGGGCTTATGACTCACCAACATATAGATAATTTAATCAGCTTTCCAATAGTACCAATTTCACCTAAATACGGTATTGGAGAAAAAAGTTATGCCTATTTTACTCCAGCGTGTCAGCCTAGAAACTGTGTGATGACATTTTGTGATGACTTGTCACAAAAGGTCGTCACCCTTAAGCAAAAAGTCATAAATTCCACTCTTTTTTTATGACATTTCGTGACGACTTGTCACAAGTTTGACGACTTATCACAAATGTCGTCAGCTAATTTTTCAGCAATTAAAGGATATTTTTGCAAGGGTATTTTGGTCTTTTCCCATTTTTTGGAGGCCCCTATATATATGAGAATCCCCATCCAAACCCTAATTTCTTCATTTTCTCTTCCAATTCTCCTAAAAAATTATATCTAGGGTTTCATTCAAGAACATTAATCTTCCAAAAATTATCCATAAATCTTCAAGATTTCTTCAAGAAACAAGTTCCTCATAGTGTGGGCTTCGAGAATTATTTATTACAAGTGCGGATAGAGTCTCAAGCACTAGAATTCATCCAATTTCAAATATTAAGGTATATGGGGTTTTAAATAAGAGCAATCCTTTCGTTCTTGTGCCCAAAGCTTTGATTTCTATTATGGATGAATATGATTTTGCAAGTGGGTTTATACCCAAATTACTTCATCATGACACTATGAGAATATAAATTGTTCAAGCTTTGTTATACATGATTATTTTAATATTCCCAAGTTATGACTTGATATTTAATATTGTGAATTTCATATTTCTACCATGAGTTGATATTTAAAGTACTTTCAAGATATGTGTCAAGCTTTAAGCTTCTTTATGATAAATTGGATTATTGAGTATATTGATTCATGAGATTGAGTTGTTACAACGAGTCTTGATATTTTCTCAAAGTTATTGATGTTGCCATGATTTAATGAATTGATATATTTTGATATTGAGAAACATTAATTTGATTTGAGTCGAGTTAGGAATCCACAAATTGATTATGATTTGATAGATGAGAAAGTGATTTGATTTGATCTTCATGATAGACCCTTGTTATGTTTGTTGTGGATTTCCAAACACGTTCTGAGCTTGTGTCTGGGAGTAGTATTTAGCACCGAGCGGGAAATGTGGTATTTCCCTGAAACTACGTGCCACCGTAGGATTGGTATTGATATTTGTGGGCCAGAGGCCAAGTATGAGATTGTGATCACTAAATTTAGTTTGTACTCCCTGGCAAGAGTAGGACACTCCTTCCATATGGGGTTTTCTTCTTAGGAGGGAAAAACGTTGGACTCCATGTAGCTCACATGGTTTATGTCGGTTATAAGAACCTCCCATGTCTATATGAGTTGAGTTTCTTGAATTACCGAGTCACTCTGAGTCTTAAGTTGAAGAGTTAAGTTGTTTATGATGATTTATGAGGTTTTTATCATATGATTTATTTACTATGAGATCATGAAAAGTATGTATCAATCTAACTCAAGCCAAGTGAGTAATCATTGTACATATGCATATTTTCATGAAATTAATGATGATATTATATTGTTTCATGCACCCCCATATACTCAGTACATTCCAAAGTGTTGACCCACATATTTTTCCTATGGGCTACATTTTCTCGTAATGTATGTTCAGGTACTCAGCCACAGCCGTGTTAGCGATATTCGGGTGCCTCACTATATTTTCTCAGTGGCGAGTCCTCATGGTTTGAGGACCGTGTCTATATTTTTGTGATATTATTTTATTGTTATAGGATTTAGTACTGTTGAGTCAGTTGGGGGTTTGTCCCAAAGGCTCCTTGATTTTAATGTTTAGAGGCTTTGTCAGACTAGAGGGATCGTATGTACAGAAATTCAATATATGTTTTGGTTGTACAGTTTAGTATTCTCCAGCATCTCTCTTAAACCTGATGTGATATATCTCTTTATTATGCATGACTATTGTTGAATTGTGTTCCTTGAGGTAGTGTCTAGCTCTGAGGGTTAGCTAGGGGCTACGTGTAGCCCTTAGCATCATATGACATCTCGGGATGCAAATTTCGGGGCTTTACAAAGCTTGGTATCAGAGCCTAAGATTTAAGGAGTCCTAGGTCCTAGGGAGTCTTACAAGCCGCGTTACGTAGAGTCTTGATCATCGGTGTGTAGCGTTTCGCATCTATGAGAAAGAGGCTATGGGACATTTTAGGAAAAGTCATTTCTTTCTTTCTAAAGTTTATCGTGCCTACAACTCTCTTTATCTGCGATTAACTTGTGCTATCTTATAACAGAAAATGCCTCCTCGTCGAGCTTGTAGAAACAACGAGCAACCTCAACCCGTTGATCCCTTGAACGAGCATGTGTCTCATGCAGAATTTCGGGCAGCTTTTCAGGCACTATCCCAGGAAGTTACTGCCAATACAAAAGCTAACGCCTAGGCTACTGTTCCACCTCCATAAGAGAATAATTTTTCTACAGTTCGAGTTCATGACTTTATGCGGATGAATCCACCTGAGTTCTATGGGTCGAAGGTAGGTGAAGACCCACAAATTTACTTGGATGAAGTGTGAAAGATCACCCAAATTATGCACGTGACTGGGGAGGAGAGTGTTAAATTGGCTGCCTATTGAATGAAAGATGTTGCATATGATTGGGTGGAGATGTGGGGGAAGAGTAGATGGGAGGATGCCGCTCCCATGACTTGGTAGTTTTTTTGGGATGCGTTCTTAGAAAGATTCTTTCCTCTTTAGATGAGGGAAGCAAAGATAGAGGAATTCATGAATTTAAGACAAGGCTCCATGACTGTTAAGGAGTATTGTCTTAGATTCAATCAGTTATCCAAATATGCTCCTAGTATGATGTCTGACTCCAAGACCACCATAAGCAAGTTCGTGACCGGCGTGTCGAGTTACGTTGTGAAATAGTGTAGATCTTCTATGCTTAATAGGGAGAAAGACCTTTCTCGGTTGATGATAAATGCCCAACACATTGAAGCTGTTAAGGTGAAAGAGAGGGAGAGAGTAAGAGGGAATAAAAGAGCTAGATCAGAGCAATAGGGATTCGGTCAGTCCAGATTGTATGTAGGGAACCGCCCTTAATTCCAGGGATGTTCGTTTATGCCCGTGCCTTCATTAGTTAGTGCTCCCGCACCTAGAAGAAGGCAGGAGCAGGGGAACAGGATTATCCCATCCAGGTCTCAGGAAAGTGTAAGTAACAGACCTCGTCCTTCTTTATGTGCCAAGTATGGTAGATTTCATTTTGGCGAGTGTTTTATTGATCAGAGGGGTTGCTTTGGTTGTGGCAAGTTGGGCCACTGAATTAGAGATTGTCTACATGATATACGGGGGAGTCGAGATGCTCATCCCCAAAGTTAGGCTACCAGTGCCCCCGCTTCCATAGTTCGCCCAGTTTCTCCTCAGGGCATCTCTTCTAGTACTGCTGGCGGTTCGCGCCAGAATTGCTTCTATGCTATACCATCTAGCCAGGACCAAGAGGACTCTCCAGATGTTGTCACTGGTATTCTTCATGTATTTCATTTCGATGTGTATGTATTAATGGACCCCGGTTTGAGTTTCTCTTATTTGAAACCTCTGGTTGCTGTAAATTTTGAGATGGACCCTAAACGGATTCCTGAGCCTATTCTAGTTTCTACCCTGGTAGAAGAATCTGCGATTGCTAAGCGAGTGTATAAGAAGTGTCCCATCACTGTCCTTCATTGGGTCATATGTGCTGATTTGATTGAGCTAGATATGGTTGATTTTGACATCATTATGGGTATAAATTGGCTTCACTCATGCTATGCGTCTATAGATTGTCATATCCAAGTGGTCAACTTTCAATTTCTTGATGATCTAGTTTTTGAGTGGTCTAGGAGTTTTGTAACTCTGAAAAGCCATTTCATATCCTACCTTAAAGCTAGCAAGTTGATTTCCAAGGGTTGCATCTATCACCTAGTTTGAGTTAAAGACCTAAAGTCCGAGATTCCGACTATTCAGTTAGTTAGCATTGTTAATGAGTTTCCCTATGTTTTCCTAGAAGATCTCCTAGGGGTCCCACCTGATAGAGAAATAGAATTCGAGATTGATCTTATTCCCTACACTCAGCCTATTTCCATTCCTCCGTACTGTATGGCTCCCGAAGAACTTAAAGAGTTGAAGGAGCAATTCAAAGATCTCTTAGACAAAGGCTTTATCAGACCTAGTATTCCCCGTGGGGTGCACCTGTTTCTATTCGTGCATAAGAAAGATGGTACATTGCGTATGTGCATTGACTACCCTTAACTCAACAAGGTAACTATCAAGAACAAGTACCCTCTACCTAGAATCGATGATTTATTTGATCAGCTACAGGGTGCAATTTATTTCTCAAAGATAGACCTTAGATCCGGCTATCATCAGCTTAAAGTGAGAGAGTGTAATATTTCAAAGATAGCCTTCCAAACCGGTTATGGTTACTTTGAGTATCTTGTCATGTCCTTTGGGTTAACCAGTGCTCCAGCAGCCTTCATGAACCTCATGAATTGAGAGTTCAAGTAATATCTTGATATGTTTGTCATTGTATTCATAGACAATATTCTTGTGTTTTCCCAAAGAGAGGATGATCATGCCGACCATCTTAGAATTGTCTTGCAAACTCTTAGAGATCATCAATTATTCGCTAAATTAAGCAAGTGTGAATTTTGCATAAGGTCAGTTGCTTTTCTAGGTCACGTTGTTTCCGCCGAAGGCATTATAGTCGATCCTCAAAAGACAGAAGCTGTAAAGAATTTGCCTAGTCCTACCTCCCCATATGACGTTAGGAGTTTCTTGGGTCTAGCTTGTTACTTCCATCGTTTTGTTGAGGGTTTCTCTTCCATTGCGTGTCCCATGACCCGGTTGACCCAAAAAAAAGTTAAGTTCCAGTGGACAGATGCCTATGAGAAGAGTTTTCAGGAGTTAAAGACTCGACTCATTTAAGTCCCAGTGTTAGCTTTACTCGATGGAACTGATGGTTTTGTGGTGTATTGTGATGCTTGTAGAGTTTGTTTGGGTTATGTGTTGATGCACAGGGGTAAAGTTATAGCTTATTCCTCTAGATAGTTGAAGCCTCATGAGAAGAATTACCCAACCGATGATCTTGAATTAGAAGCTGTAGTTTTTGCTTTAAAAATATGGAGACATTTTTGTATTATGTTCATGTTGATGTGTTTACTGATCACAAAATCTTGCAGTATGTGTTTACTCAGAGGGAGTTGAATCTTAGACAAAGAAGATGGTTAGAGTTGCTAAAAGACTATGATATGAGTGTGTTGTATCACCCGAGCAAGGCCAATAATGTGGAAGATACTCTTAGCAGGTTGTCTATGGGTAGTGTAGCTCATGTAGAGAATGATAAAAATGAATTGGCTTGTGATGTGCATCGTTTGGCTAGGTTGGGTGTTAGATTGCTTGATTTTGCTGAAGGAAGTATGTTAGTTCAGAGTAGTTTTGAGTCCTCTTTGGTTTCGGAGGTAAAGGAAAAACAAGATAGGGATCCTAGTTTGGTCAGACTGAAGGAGTCAGTTAAGGACCAAAAGGTAGAGATTTTCTCCCAAAGAGGAGATGGTGTGTTGAGATTGCAGGGAAGATTGTGTGTTCTCGATTTTGATGATCTAAGGCAGAGAATTATGGATGAAGTGCATGGTGCGCTATATTCTATTTATCCCGGTGCTACCATGATGTACCGCGATTTACAAGAAATCTATTGGTGGAATGGTATGAAGAAAGACATAGCAGGATTTGTGGTAAAGTGTTCTACTTGTCAACAGGTTAAGGTAGATCACGAAAGGCCCGGTGGTGTAATGCAAGAGTTTAGCATTCCTACTTAGAAGTGGGAAGAAGTAAATATTGATTTTGTAATTGGTTTGCCTCCTTCTCGTAGTCATCATAATTCGATTTGGGTCGTTGTAGACCGGTTGACTAAATTAGCTCATTTCTTACCAGTGCATTCATCTTATACAACTGAGGATTATTCTAGATTGTATATCCGTGAGTTAGTCAGATTGCATGGAGTTTCTTTGTCTATCATCTCAGATAGGGGTACTCAGTTTACTTTACAGTTTTGGAGAGCCTTTCAGATGGCTCTTGGTACCCAAGTTTATTTGAGTTTTTATTTTCATCCACAGACTGATGGTCAGGCTGAGAGGACTATTCAGACTTTGGAAGACATGTTGAGGGCATGTGCTTTTTATTTCAAAGGTAGTTGGGATGACCACTTGCCATTGATCGAATTTGCGTATAACAATAGTTTCCATACTAGTATTCAGATGGCCCCGTTTGAAGCTTTGTATGGGAGAAGATGTAGATCGCCTATAGGTTGGTTTGAAGTAGGAGAAGCAGCTGTGATTGGGCATGATGTTGTGTTCGAGGCTATGGAAAAAGTTAAGTTGATTCGAGAAAGATTCAAGACCACTCAACTTCGTCAGAAGTCGTATGCGGATGTGAGAAGAAAAGATCTTGAGTTTAATGTTAATGATTTGGTGTACTTAAAGTTTTCACCTATGAAAGGGGTGAAGATATTTGGGAAGAAAGGAAAGCTTAGTCCCCGTTATATTGGTCCATACAGGATTCTGAGATGTGTTGGGAAAGTAGCATATGAGGTGGAGTTACCTGCGGAGTTGTCTAGCATTTATCCGGTATTCCATGTTTCTATGCTTAAGAAGTGTATTGGTGATTCTATCGTGCTTGATTCTTCTGAAAGCTTAGATATTCAGGATAGCCCTTTATTCGAGAAGATTCTGGTTGAGATTTTAGATTTTTAGATCCGTAGGCTAAGGAACAAAGAAGTTCCTTTAGTTAAAGTGCTTTGGTGAAATCAATCTGTTGAGGGTGCTACTTGGGAAGCGAAGCTAATATGCGAGCCAAGTACCCTCACCTCTTTTCTGTGAGTTCGGAGTGAGCAGAAGGTACCATTCTTTCTTAATTCTGCCCCCTTTTTATTAAAGATTCAGCTGTGTGTCTACTTCCATCACGAATTCGTGCACTTGTATAGTATCTGAAGGTATAGAGTGAAGTAAGTCCTTTGAGTGAGTCTTTCTAGCTATACGTCCTTATTTTTTCTTGCTCTTGGCCTATCAGGTAACATTCAGGGACGAATGTTTCCAAGGGGGAGATATTGTAATACCCCGAGAACTCTAACCAATAGTGCCACCATGACTCAAGCTCATAAGAAATAAAATTATAGTGCTTTGGTTGATTTTTGATCAAGGGTGATCGGTATTAAGGCCTCAAAGATGTCCTAGTGATTAGGTGAATCAAAACATCCCTTACCGATTTAATTCTTGAGAAGAATTTTTGCATAGTAAATTTCAAACGAGCATATCTCTTGTTACACTAAGAAATTTTGAGCTCATGACCCACTAACAGAAAGATAATTGAACTAGCTTTCCAACGGTACCAATTTAACCCAAATCCGGCATCGGAGCAAAAAGTTATGTCTATTTTACTCCAGCGTGTCAGCCTGGAAACTGTGTGACGACATTTTGTGACGACTTGTCACAAGTCTGACGGCTTTTCACAAAAGGTCATCACCCTTAAGCAGAAAGTCATAAATTCCACCCTTTTGGGACGACATTTCGTGACGACTTGTCACAAGTCTGAGGGCTTGTCACAAATGTCGTCAACTATTTCTTTTCAGCAATTAAAGGACGTTTTTGCAAGGATATTTTGGTCTTTTTCCATCTATTGGAGGCCCCTATATATATATGAGAATCCCCATCCAAACCCTAATTTATTCATTTTCTCTTCCAATTCTCTTAAGAAAATATATCTAGGGTTTAATTCAAGAACATTAATCTTCCAAAAATCATCCATAAATCTTCAAGATTTCTTCATGAACCAAGTTCCACATAGTGTGGGCTTCGAGAATCATTTATTACAAGTGCGGATAGAGTCTTAAGCACTAGAATTCATCCAATTTAAAAGATTAAGGTATGCGGGGTTTTGAACAAGAGCAATCCTTTCGTTCTTGTGCCCAAAGCTTTGATTTCTATTATAGATGTATATGAATTTGCAAGTTGGTTTATACCCAAATTACTTCATCATGAGACTATGAGAATATAAATTGTTCAAGCTTTGTTATACATGATTATTTACTATTCCTAAGTTATGACTTGATATTTAATATTGTGAATTTCATATTTCTACCATGAGTTGATTTTTCAAGTGCTTTCAAGATATGTGTCAAGCTTTAAGCTTCTTTATGACAAATTGGATTATTGAGTATATTGATTCATGAGATTGAGTTGTTACAATGAGTCTTGATATTTCCTCAAAGTTATTGATATTGCCATGATTTAATGAATTGATACATTTTGATATTGGGAAAGATTGATTTGATTTGAGTCGAGTTAGGAATCCACAAATTGATTATGATTTGATAAATGAAAAAGAGATTTGATTTGATCTTCATGATAGACCCTTGTGATGTTTGTGGTGGATTTCCTAATGCGTTCTGAGCTTGTGTCTGGGTGTTATATTTAGTATCGAGAGAGAAATGTGGTATTTTTCCCAAAACTACGTGCCACCGTAGGATTGGTATTGATATTTGTGGGCCATAGGTCGAGTATGAGATTGTGATCAATAAATTGAGGTTGTACTCCCTGGCAAGAGTATGACGCTCCCGCCAATGTGTGTTTCTCTCCTTAGGAGGGAAAAACGTTGGACTCCATATAGATCATATGGTATATGTCGGTTATAAGTACCTCCCATGTCCATAAGAGTTGAGTTTCTTGAATTACCGATTTACTCCGAGTCTTGAGTTGAAGAGTTGAGTTGTTTATGATGATTTATGAGGTTTTAATCATATGATTTATTTACTATGAGATCATGAAAAGTATGTTGCAATATAACTCAAGCCAAGTGAGCCATCATCGTACATATGCATATTTTCATGAAATTGATGATGATATTTGTATTGTTGCATGCACCCCCACATACTCAGTAAATTCCAAAGTGCTGACCCACATATATTTCCTATGGGATACATTTTCTCGTAATGTAGGTTTAGGTACTCAGCCGCAGCCGCGTTAGCGATATTCGGGTGCCTCACTACGTTTCCTCAGTAGTGAGTCCTCATGGTTCGAGGACCGTGTCTATATTATTTTGATATCGTTCTGTTGTTATGACTTTCAGTACTGTTGAGTCAGTTGGGATTTTGTCCCAATGGATCCTTGATTTTGATGTATAGAGGCTTTTTCAGACTAGAGGGATGGTATGTACAGACATTCAATATATATTTTGGTTGTACAGTTTAGTATTCTCCAGTATCTCTCTTGAACCCGATGTGGTATATCTCTTTATTATGCATGACTATTGTTGAATTGATTTCCTTGAGGTTGTGTCTAGCTTTGAGGGTTAGCTTGGGGCTACGTGTAGCCCTAAGAATCGTGTGACGTCTCGGGATGGAAATTTTGGGGCATTACATTTTCCTTCATATAGGCATTTAAACAAACATATGGTAGGCATAATATATGTAGACAATATTATACAACAATCAAACATCATGATTCATATCTAATTTCATCATCCAAGGGTTTAAATCCTAAGTTTACATGAATCTACATCTTTACTAGTTAATTCCACATGAAATTTATCACTAAACATGGATTAAAACTCAATTGGTCATTATCAACATAAGAAACACAAACCCAACTTGGAATTCATACAAAAATCTATACACTTGAATTTGAAAAGAGATTCTTGGACTTCATGGACGATAGGAGTCCATGAATGAACACTATGCATACTTGGTAGGTGATTTCTTGAGGATTGACGGTGAAACCTTCTTGAATTTGAATCCCCAATAGAAACCCTAGCTTGTTCTTGAGAGAAACAAGTATATTTTGGGTGAAGAATGACTAAATCACATGTTATTAGGTCTATATAGGGGTGGGAAATTGACCCTTTTAACCCTGGCCACGTCTTTAATTTCAGAGAAATTTTCCCGAACTGGGCCCCTAGCGTGACACGGCGCGATGAATTTCACAATTGGGTAACTGAGGGATGGCGTGATGCGGAGCCATTGCGTTGCCCCTTCCTTCCTGACCTGGAACTTTGGCGCGATGCGGGGGAAATTGCCATGAGACACTGGGAAAGGACAATTGCCATTTTAGCATGTGGCGTGGCGTGCCACTGACCAATATGGCACTATTTTAATGATGGGAACTTGAAATAGGCATAACTTCTTACCCGGTTATCAGATTTTAGCGAACCTTATATCGATGGAAAGCTTATTGAATTTTCCACATGACAAAAAGTAAAAATATTGAAAATTCCACATGGAATAATCATCATTCAAAGAAAGCTTCTAATATTCTTGGGAAACTTTTCAATCTAGGAAAAATATGGGGTATTACAGTACATATTGATGGCAGTTGACTACGTTTCTAAGTGGGTGGAGGTAGTTGAGATTCCATAAAACATGGTAAGAGCGTAACTTTCCTAAAAATCAACATATTCTGCAAATTTGGGATACCTAGGGTTATCATTAGCAATGGATGATCCCATTCTTGCAATCATCTGTTTAAGGTATTGCTTGATAAATATAGTTTAAAATAAAAGGTTGCAACACCTTAAAATCCTCATACAAGTATGCAAGCTGAAGTTTACAATTAGGAGATAAAGTTTATTTTGATGAAGAATGTGACTGCCAATACGACGGACTGGGCTAGAAAGTTAGACGATACACTAGGGGCTTGCTGGAAAGCATTAAAAAGCCCTATTGGTTCACCTTCATATCATCTTGTGTATGGAAAATCATGCCAGCATAAGGCATTATGGATATTAAAGAAGCTGAATCTGGAATGGAGTGATGAGACAAAAATAAAAATAGAGTAGATGAATGAGAATGATGAGTTCCATCTCTGTGCTTATGATAGCACAACATTGTATAAATAAAATATTAAATTGTATCATGATCACAAGATTAATAGAAGGGAATTTATGGGTGATATTGCACTACTGTTTGATTCAAGGCTAAAACTTTTTCCTAGGAACTTCAAATCGTGATTGAAAGGCCTATATGAAGTGGTCACAACGTTCCATTATGGTGCAATTGAACTTGAAAACAAAGAAGGACTAAAATTTAAGATCAATGACCAAAGGGTGATAACTTTTTGGGTGAAAATAAGGACTTAAAGTTGATATATGGATCAGAGTTAAAGAAGACTTGGGAAATCAAGCCAACTCAAGTCATACCGTTATGTTAAATCAGGCGCTTCATGGAAAACAACCCGAGGGTAGTTGGTAAAGTATGATTAACACACTTATCTATGTCGTGTCGCAATGTTTAATCAAACGCTTCTGGTAAGGTAACCCATGATTTTGTACTTTATAATTTTTAGGGTAATATTTTCTACTTGTTCAGATATTATGCATATAACGAAACTGTTGAACTAGAGTCTGGATTGAACCCATTAGTAGTTTGTACGATTATAGGATGGTCCTAGGATCGTCAGTTCAGTCTTTTGATGGGAGTCATCTAACGATTGGTCATTACGATCGTACCTTAATTATACAATTATGGTATCAATCGTATGATATAACTCCTGCAAATCATCAAAATATGCATCGAAGCTACGATTTTATGGAAAAATCATGGTTACATATCATGATCATTCTTAAGATTTGTAAGTCACTAGGTAAGTATTCATCAACCTTTTTTATATAAGAAGAAGTTACAATTGTGTTTTGATTCCATGATAGTATGTTTGTAAGTGTTTTAATTAAACATAAACCCGACTCGACATTAAACCCTAAACCCTATACCTAAGACCCGATTACACTATCAACTAATTCACACTCAAATTCCCACAACTTCAAATGATCAATTAGTAAAAGAGAAGAAATATTCCCTATGATCATGCAAATATGGTTACCCCTCAGTGATTCAAACCCATCATCTTCAAACACTCATAAAATTCATGTCAATTAAGTAAGTATACTTGTAATTTTTTTTCATTATTATTAAATGAGTGCAAATATAGTTCAGTAGGGGTAAAATGAGTTTATGATGTCTAAAATATGTGTAGCTCTGAGTGTTGGATGAGTAATAAGAATGAGGAAGTCTTAAGTATTTATATTTTGTTAAAATTTTTGTCAATGAAGGTCAAACAAATATGTGACCTTTGTAGAAATAAATACCACCTTCCCTAGGTTAAATAAAGAATGTAAGACATCAAACAAGAAAAAGGTGATCAAGATAAAGACATAAGTTCCTTGGAGGAGGAGAAAGAATTCAATCTCGAATCCTCTGAGGGTGTTGTTGCTACCCTACTTTAAGGAGGTATGGAACCAATAGATTGGATAGTCCTCAACTCTTAGAATTATTATATTGATGGAGAATTATTGACGGATGGTAAAAAAAAGTAGATAAACATTCAAGAAGAGCCCTAGATCTTGATAGAGTCTTTACAAAAGATTCAGAGTTAGTGTAAAGGATTTTGAGAGGTTTAAGCTAGGATGGATAACTATACCCCTGAAAACCTATGGGCCAGAGTTTGTACAAGAATTTTATGTCAAATATGAAATAACAATAAAAAATATGACACCCTAAGACAAGGATAAAGGCATAACAATGCAGCCCAAGCTAGACATTGTTAGGGTCTGGGATATTGAGGTGGAGATCTCTATTAGGGTGATCGCTAATTCTATTTTTTAGACATATTTGAGATCGTGAAATGACTCAAGAGTATGACTATCAGAAGAATGATCTTAAGAAGGTGAAGAAATTGCTCGAAGATTATAGCGTGCTACATTACACGTGGTTGGCAAACCAAGTAGCCGAAGCACAAGGAAATTCACCAAAGTATCAATAATTTACAATCACACTTTGATGTTTTCCAACAAAGCTTGGTGGTTTATTGTGAGTCAAGTATCACACCCATAATCACTGATAAATCATTGGGTGCGATGAATGTGTTCTTGGTTTTTACGTTCATGGAAGATTTAGAACTGAACATCCTACGGATCACCTTAGAAAGGATTAAAGATAGGGTGCTCTAGTTTATCACCACAAACAATTTATCCTATCTCATCACATAGTTATTAAGAAATTCATATAATCCGATGATAGATGTAGTATCTCAGTTTATCAACAGATAAAGATTGCTGACATGGAATTGATAAAAGATTTAAGAAACCCCATGGCCTAAGATCGAGGTGTTACGATACCCGAGATATATAGGGTTCCCTAGGTAGTGAGATCCTAATATTTGAAGACAGTGCTACTTCATCCTAATCACAGCCTACAATAACACCATTGGGTACGTACATACATTCTTTTATCAAATACACTTTGATTTCAATTTCTTAGCTAGAGCAGATATTGAGAATGCAAACATTACATAATACGAGTACAAAGTTGGTGGTAAGGTTCAAACCGTACATGGTTGATGAAATTAAGAAATCTTTACGGGTAGTTCATACCTATTTTGATAAATTTGAGAGCCGGATGACAGCCAGGTAGTTCAGCCTAGATTAAGAAAACTGTCAAAGTTCTGACAAAGCGCATAGTCCTGGTTGCACCTCCTCCACCACCACTTATGCCTTTATTAGTATATTTTGTGGCGGATAGTGGACTCTATGGTCCTAAATTTCTACACTAGACACTCAAGGGTTAAGGGTGATAATACAGATGTAGAAGAGATAGGTAAGGATTTGAAGCCCTGTAATATGAGGAGAAGAGAAAGAAAAAAGAATAAGAGATAAGAAAAAGTGACTGGGTAGACCTCTGAGCTAGTGATTCCTAAGAGAGTATAGATACCACCCATAGCTGATATGGTTGAGTAGAGATTGAGGGATATGAAGACTTCCCTAATAGTTGCGACTTTGAGTGCACCAACTGCCACTGGTTCCCACATAGTTGGGAGTGCCACAACCATAATTGAGGCTACGAGAGGAGTGGATGATTTAGGGGTACCATCTTGGACCGCAAAAAATTAAAGTTTGGGGTACCATCTTGGACCTCGTCAATTTAAAGTTCGACTGGTGTCTGGTACACCAAGTATGTCCCTTGTCCTAGTTTTTTTCCCATGATTTCATGCAGTGGGGACATTTCATGATTTCTAAGTTGAGGATAGGATTGTACCATAGCTGATGGTTTTTGTTGCTTTATTTCCCCCCCACAACTTTGCTATCATAGGTAGAACAGACATTTTTAGGTATATTTATTTGATTTTATGTTGTTTTTTTGTTTTTGTTTAATTTAAACGAAATTAGGAAAACATTGTGCAGTCAAAATAAATAAAGCATGCAAACTTGTTTTGAGTGAAATAAAATATTACTCCAAAAAATTTATTTTGTTGCGTTGTGTGCTTGCATATGCTATAACCACTATTTGGATTTTGTCATTGAATTAGGATTATTAATATGATAACCTAGACTATATTTTCATGAACAAAATAGGTAGTAAGTAAGTTGATGGCCCCGAACTAAGAGTGTGTGAGGTTTTGTCTAGTCGATGTGCATGTGAAATCTAGAACTTGCCTGATTAGGCTCACTAAAAGTCGTTGGATAGGAGGTTAGGAAAGGATCATAGGTCATTATTGAAATAGTCCACTACAACCTAAATAGCCTACCAAATGAACATATTACCCTTAAACTCAAAATTTGTGCCTAAATAGATCATTTCTTTGAACTACTCTATTCACCTTCCCAATTTTTACAATATACCTGCTTTTAGACCTAGTACCTCCTTGGATACTGTGTACCTCAACTCAGGAAAATTATCTAAGTTTAGGGTTGATACTGTAGGGGTGGGTAGAAGTTGGGTATAAAGAATGTGTCGTAAAAGGAAAAGGATTTGGGTGTGCTGTAAAAATAAGAAAGAGAAAAGAAAGTAAAAGAAAATTTTGTGCAAGAAAAAATAAAGATGTTGAAAAATAAAACTGCACTCGTAGTCCAAAAGAAAGAAAAAGTTTGAAAAAAGGGAGAAGAATAAAGAAAGTAGGAAGGTAGAGTCAAAAGTGGTGTAGTGTAAAGGAGGAATGAGTCACTTTGTCCTAATATGCTATACCCGTTCGAAGCCTATATTAGAAGCCAATAAAATACCTACATTGATCCTAACTCAACTATATAAAAGCTAAGGAGTAGAAAATAAGGACTAGCCGATATGACTTCATTGTGAGAGTTAGAGATTTTATTCAATCCAATTTAATAAATTCATTTGCATACATAGAGTGATTGCAGACTTTTTTAATGTGAGGGCATAGGGGATACAGTCTAGTTGCAACTTATTTGTGTAGTGTATTAGCTTAATTATTGGTGTTGTCTATTAACAAGGTTATGCCATGTCTTGATCCTATTGTTAGGGTACTTGGTTTTCATATGCATTGCATTGATTGATTTTGATAACTGCAGGGTGTTGAAATACTTGGTTTGGTTTCTAAAAATTTAGTTTTGCAAAAGTTGACTGCCGTAGTGATCTTAAATTATCTATAGTAAGCATCTTGTTGATTTTATTTTGTTGTCTGAGGACAAGAAAACATTCTAAATTAAGGGTGTAGATGAGTCATGGATTACGACTATTAATACACTTGAAACAATGAATATTTGTACGTATATGGGTGATTTTATGTAGATGCGATGGGTTTTTGAGTCTTTGTAGAATAAATAGGTTCAGAGAAGGAAAGTGCTAAAGATTAGACCTAAAAAGGCTAAGACAACCATTTCCACGACCATGAGATCTGACCACGGTCGTACCAAGAACTAAATAAGTGTGTCTCAAAAGTCACTAGAAAAAACATCATATCAGAGGGTCCAAATCATCATAGATGGATATTTTTATACAGGCATCGCTTAAGCAACCAAGGGTTTATTAAGCGACACCTGCCCATTTTTGCATTGGTCGTTTAAGTGGACCAAGGGTCTCTCAAGAGACACTCTCTTAACTGGACACAAGGTCGCTTAAGCGATACTTGCTAGTGCACGTTAGGTCACTTAAGCGGCTGCGCCATCCGAGTTGTGCATCAGCTGGAGACTTGGTGAATTCTAAGTCTCCAAGGGTCCCTCAAGATTCATCTGGAATTCCGAGAATGCAAATGAACTATGCTACCCAATAAAATTTGACACTTCAAACTCAATGGAGATGTCAGATATTTGAAAAAAATATAATTTTCACAAAGTTGACCCTCGAAATCCAATTTCACAATTTTCTGAATCTAGGATCGAAATGAAATATAAAAGTCATAAAACCACACTAACCATATTGTTAGTTTTGCCAAAGTACAGATCAATAAATGATGATCGAAGTTAACTATAGAGCCTTTATAACCACCAAAAGCCACAAATTCATACAAATGACAATAAAATGCATTTCTAACCGTGCCAATCATCCCCACACCCAAAAAAATACCACAAAGCAATCACAAGGAGGAATAATATGCTCAATTCTCACACAAAATTATAATACACAAAAATCACTACGTTCAAGTTGTTACATCATCCAATACTAAAAATTCAATTCATCCTCGAACTAAAGGCAAGAGAAATACCCGATCAACACAAAGTTGAGGATAACTACCACGTATATCAAACTCAACCTCCTAAGTAGCCTCATCTAAAGGCCGGTGTATCCACTGGATCTTAACCACTAGAATATTTAGAGAATGCAACCGTTTAACATACCTAGCTAGAATTAAGATAGGCTCCTTAACAAAAGTCAACCTCCCATCTAACTGAAATGAATCCCAATGAATGATATTAGAATCATTTGGAGTGTAATGTCGAAGCATGGAAACATGAAAAATTGGACGAATAGAGGATAAAATAGGGGAAATGATAACTCATAAGCCATATCCCCAGTAGTTCAAAGAATCTCAAAAGATTCAATATACCTGGGGATAAGCTTGCCCTTATTCCCAATCCTCATAACGCCCTTCATGGGCTACACATAAAGGAAAACTCAATCACCAATACTAAATCTCTAGGCACAAAGTCTATAATCCGCAAAGCACTTCTGCCTAATTTAATTCGCTCGAAGTGTATCTTGAATGATCCAAACTTTATCCAAGGACTCAAAAGCAAGTCGGTACCTTGAGGTCTAATCTCAAAAATCTCAAACCAACCAACTAGAGAGTGACAATGCCCACCTTACAAAGCCTCAAAATGATCCATCTAATTTTTGGAATGGTAGCTATTAGTATATGCAAACTCCACCAAAGCTAAATACTGCTCCTACTGACCACCAAAGTCTATCACACGAGAGTGGAGCATATCCTCCAAAACCTGAATGGTCCATCTGACTGACCATTGGTCTGGGTTAAAAAATATGCTGAGATCAACCCTAGTATCCAAATCCTCCTAAAAAATCTTACAAAAGTGAGATGTGAACACAGAACTTTGATTCAAGATAATAGAAACTAACAAACCATGAAGATACACTATCTCCTAAATATAGATATGGCCCAACCTCTATAATACCCTGCACTTTTCCTAGCTTAAATTTGTCCCTAGAATGTCAAGAATTCACTTCGAAGATAAATACCATTTAACCTTTACATCAATACCAAATTCACCCAAATCCGAGACTCGACTGAGAAGTTAGAGCATTTTTAAGTTGACAGTGTTCCACCTGGACTCTTAGCACATCGCAGAAAAGGAAACAATGGTAATTGTCATTTTCCAGTGGACCTCCACGATATTGGTGCATTGCAAAGAGGTCTATTTTACCATTTGTCAATTTCCAGTAGTTCAATCTATAGTGGCGCATCGCGCCGAAGGCCAAAATATCATCTCTATAGGGCACCGCAATGGTGGCGCGTCGTGTTGAAGTTCCAGGGCCCAATTGTCAAAATCCATTAGGACAACACGATAGTTCCACATTATGGAGACCCCCAATTTACCAGTCATCAAATTCCAGTAAGCCACCGCGATAGTGGCGCATTGCGGTGGCCCATTAAATCTGGACCCTAGTTCATTTTCACAGTTTTATTTAGGAGTTTAAAAAGGGTATTGTAGACAATTCCCAAGCCCCCAATTCCATCCAAACACAAGATTTAAGCCTATTACAAGCATTTAATGCTTATATTCATCAAAGTTTCTCTCAAGAAAAACCCTAAGCTTCAACATTCAACTTCAAGAATCCCCAAGATTTCACCATTCTTTTCGCAAATCAATTTAAGATTCAAAGTTCCCAATTCAAGAATTCTAAGAATCATCATCCAAGAGCACAAATAGAATTTGAAAAGCAAACTTATTCATCAAGTTCATCATCCAATGTATGTGAGGTTTTGAACAAGGGTAAACCTTTCATCCTTGTGCCCAAAACTTAATTATGGTTTCAATTTTACTGAATATTCTATGATTTCTGATGAAATTTAAGTTAGGGTTGATACCCAAATCCTTATTATTTTATTTTATGATATTATTATGGTATTTAAGGCTCCAAATGCAAGAAATTTACATATATTCATGTTTCTTAATATAAGATTAATATTATGAGTTATATACCATTATCTTGACTGAGATTGTTGAAATATTTTAAGATGATTATTGAGCATGAAGTTTAAATCTGATTATTGATGCACTAAAGCTTTATACTTTTAGTTCTAAGTACTATTGATGATTTTACAAGGAGATTATGATCTCAAGTCATATTGACAAGTTTTGATTTGTGCTTTCAAAAGCAAAGATTGATATTTTGATCCCAGGCTAAGATAGGAATCCACATTATTCATACGTTTTATGATTTAAAACAAAGAGAAGCATAATTGATTTTAATTACGAACCCTTATGCTATTTTAAGGTGGATTTCCTAAAAGTTCTGAGCAATAAGTATGGGAGTAGTATTTAGCATCGAGTTGGGTATGATTCAATGGTCTCATGCCACAGAACTACGTTCCACCGTAGGTTTATAATTTGCCCATAGTGGGCTAAGATAGTTGTCACTTAAGTTAAGGTTCTATTCCGATGAAAAGGATAGAACAACTCTCCCCAACGTGGGCAAGACGTTGGACTCCATGTCAGCTCATATGATTTATGTCGATTAGAAGAACCTCCCCAAAAGAGTTCCCCTACTCTTGAAACAATCTATTGGTTTAAATCCTTGGGATAAAGTGTTTTCCTTACAGCTTATTGTAAAGATTTTCAGAACTATTCTCAGAAATGGATAACAAAAAGCTTTTATAAAACTAAGTGTAAAGGCTCACAAAACTTACTCAGATTATGCTTTACTGAAAGATATTATTTCCAGATTTCAGATTTAATGAGTGAGTCCTTTCTATACTTAGACAGTATGATTTAAGGAGTGAATGCAAGTACAACTTTTAGAACTAAATGTTATGACTCACTAGATTTATAAAGTATGATTTGTTACTCATGATCTTCAGTATTTAAGATATTCCAGCTAATGTGAGTCATTTACATCTAGCATGCATTATTTTACAAATTATGATGATTGATATTATGTTTTACTTATGCATTTACCCTTATATACTCAGTACATCCTCAAAGTACTGATCCACATATACGTCTATCTACTACATTGTCTCATAATGTATGTATCTATTCAGTTGTAGTATGCATACCATATTCAGATAGTTTGCAGCTTCCAATTAGCAGGTGATGAGTCCTCTTAATTTAAGGTCTCGAGTCTGTCATACAGTTCGAATAATATTTTATTTTTCTTTATTCAGTCATATTGATTTGGGATAGTTGGGGGTCATATCCTGACTACCTATAGTTAATACTAGTAGAGTCTTTATAGACAGTCTGTAGAGTTAAGGTACTTGATTCCAATTTTGTTTGTAAAAGTAGAGTTGTAATTATTTTAATTTAGTTTGGTATTGATTAGATTCAGGAAAAAAGTTATCTTCCTCTTATTTCATTCAAATTTATGTATTTTATTTAGTTGCTTATGAGTTGTGCCAGTAGAAGGGTTAACTTGGGATCACCTGTGGTCCTAAGCACCGTGTTACATCTCGGGACCATTTTTTGGACATTACAACCTCTCAACACTAAAACAAATCTAAACCAAAATGAAATGAGCATATTTGGTCAATCGATCGACTATTACCCAAGCACTATCAAAACCACAAGAATTAAGAGGCAACCCAGTGATGAAGTTTATAGTGATCTGCTCCTATTTAAACTCAGGAATGGGTAACCTTTGAAGCAATCAAATCGGCCTCAAATACTCGACTTTCACCTATTGGTAACAATGGCAATGAGTTACAAAGTATTCTACATCTTTCCTTATGCCACCCCACCAGTAATACCACCTCAAGTCATGATACACTTAGTCACTCCTGGATGGATGCAATACCAGGATCAATGAAACTCCTCCAAAATCAATCCAATCCAATAACACACTATCAGCTCAGAAACACAACCTCCAATCCTCAAACACCATTAGAATCAAGAAGGACTTCCTTAGCCTCACCACTCAACACCATATCTTGAACCACTCTCAACCCAACATCATCAAACTGATGAGCCCAAATCTGTTCTATCAAGATAGATATAGCCTCCACAAATGCTAAAACAAACACGCATGTCAAAATATCAGGCCTAACTATCTGGTTAGCCAAAGAATGAACCTCTAAGGCCAATGGTCTATCTTGGGTCAAAATATATGTGGAGCTACCCATGCTAGTCAACTTCCACCTCAAGGCATCCGCAACCACATTAGCCTTGCCCAGATGATAGAGAATAGTCAGGTCATAATCCTTAAGCCACTCAAGCCAATGACACATGCTTATATTAAGATCTCATTGGTCGAAGAAATATTGAAGACTACGGTGATTAAAGAAAATCTCACAATAGACTCCATACAGTAGTGCCTCCACAACTTTAAAGCAAATACAGACGTGAATAATTCTAAATCATGGGTTGGGTAATTTCTCTCATAAGGCTTTAATTGATGTGAAACATACGCAATCACCTTACCATCCTACATTAACACAATACCTAACCCAATACCTGATGTATCACAAAAGACGGTAAAAACTATGCCCTTATTATGAAAAGTAAAGATAAGAGTTGATGTCAACAAATCCTTGAGCTTTACAAAGCTCACCTTACGCGTATCAGACCATTGAAAAGAATCTTCTTATAAGTCAACTTAGCCAACAAAGCTATAGTAGATGAAAAACCCTCAACAAATTGATGATAGTAACCTGCTAAACCAATAA
The DNA here is from genome assembly GCA_030864215.1 of Capsicum pubescens. Lineage (NCBI taxonomy): Eukaryota > Viridiplantae > Streptophyta > Magnoliopsida > Solanales > Solanaceae > Capsicum > Capsicum pubescens. Next base: position 218,451,477 of record CM061549.1, on the reverse strand, counting down.
AACTCTGAATCTTAGAAGGAGAAGTAGGCCTAGCCCAATCATCAAATACTGCAACCTTGGACAGATCAACCAGAATACCATCCTTGGTCATCATATAATCAAAGAAGGATACAAACTCCAACTAAAAGACACATTTGGAAAATAAAGCATAAAATTTCTACTCCTTTAATCTCAGAAGTACAATCTGTAATGACTCCTCATGATCGGCCTCACTCTTAGAATAAAAAAAGATATCATCTGTAAATACAATAAAAAAGAGTTGAGATAAGGTTAAAATACCTGGTTCATCAACTTTGTGAATGTGGCTAGGGTATTGGTCAACTCAAAATACATGACCAAGAACTCATAATGACTGTACCAAGTTTAGAAAGTTTTCTTCAAAATATCTAAGGATCTAATCCTCAACTGGTGATGCTCGGACCTCAACTCAATCTTTGTAAACACTGAAGTACCATGGAGCTAATCAAACAAATCATCAATATAAGGGAGAGGATACTTATTCTTAACTGTTACCTTATTTAACTATGCATATTCAATACACATACGCATAGGCCTATCCTTTTTCTTCATAAACAAGATCGGCACACCCCGAGGTGATACTCTTATCCAACAACTCTTTCAACTGATCCTTCAGTTCCTTCAACTCAGTTGGGGCCATCCTATAAGGAAGAATAGAAATAGTCTTGTTGTTTGGCTCAAGATCAATAGAAAAGTCAATACAATAAGATGGAGGCATACTAGGCAAATTCGTAGGGAAAATATCTATGAACTCATGAACAATATGAATAGAATCCAAAGATAGAGGTGAAGCAACATTAGTATCATGAATATAATATAGATAAGACAAATATCCCTTCTCAAGAAAGCGATGAGCTTGAATGAAAGATATAACTCTCTTTGGACCCGAATAAAGAACACCCTTCCAAGGTATCCTTGGCACACCCAGTGAAGCTAAAGTTATAGCCATAGCATAATAATCTAGGACAACATGGTGATAAGCCAACAAATCCATACCCAAGATGACGTTGAAATCTACCATGTCTAAAATAAGCAGATCTACCCAAATCTCAAATCACTCAGAAGTCACAACACAGGATAGGTACACCTGATCCACCACTAAAGAGTCTCCTACAAGGGTAGATACACGAATAGGCTTAGAAAGAGGCTCACTAGAATAATCAAAACCCCAAGAAAAGATACTCAATAAAAATTTGATCCCAAATCAAATTACACAATTGTAGATTTGACAAAATAGGGATGATACATGTGTCAACAACGTCAGAAGCCTCTACCTCTAGTTTAGTAGGTATAGCATAGCACTGTCCATGACCACCACCATATTGAGTATCCCGTGACCACCACCATGGTATTTACTACCTTTTTCTCGTACACCTCTAGTAGAAACCCTACCTCTCATAGTTGAAATAAGAGTAGCTCTAAAACACAAAAAGGAAAGTCATTGTCCAAATGGCCAACTTCATAACATAGAAAACAATCTCTATGGCCCTACTCAATAAAAAAAGGTACAATTGAGCTAGAACGATCACCCAAAGCTACTGAACCTATAAGGCCACCTGCACTGTTCTACTATGATACCCATGAAATCTTCAAGAATCTCTACCTCGAGTAATGTGACCTCTAAACTCGCCTTGACGACACACCCTATTGGTGTATCCTTAAAATCCTTGAAGAATAGACTCTGTTATCCTAGGATTATCCATTATACTCCTAAATGATGCTCCATACACTACCACTTGAGTTGTAGCTAACTAAAGAAAAATAACCAACCCCTTCACGAAATTTTGAATCTTTCCAAACTTAGTGGCACTACAAGCATAAAATATCTAGACAAGGCATAGAAACATTCCTCATACTCTATAACAGTCATATAGCACTGCTCTATGTGATTTAAATCATTCCTTATCTGATCTCTAAAAATGTACGTCACAAACCTATCAAAAAAGGCCTTAACAAACTAATTCCAAGTCATCTCTTGAGAATCAAAAAGTCTGAAACTAACAAGTGACCTCCAGCAATCATTGGTTGCATCTCTCAATTAGTAAATAGTGTAAGAAAATATATGCAACTCAAGTAAATAAATGTTATAAAACTTCTCATAAAAGTCAATCAAGAACTCATAGGCATCCGAGCCTACAACACCACTGAATTTAAGAGGACCCAAATAAATGAATCTCTCAAACATCTTCTAATCCTTAAAATACATAAATTTACTTGCAATAATGGGAGGTATACTGAATCTTTTTGGTTGAGATCCCACCTGAGAAGGTACCATAGATGAAGGTTGAACTCTTGATCTCAGAATACCATAATTGGATACCAGCACAGAAGGAGGAACAATACTAGGAGTCCGTAGAGTACCATAAGATGATGTCGGTACCATTAGAGGACCCACCCTCAATAAAAAATGAACAACATAAGTAAACCCTAGCACACATGGAGGTATAATACTCAAAGATGGAGGAACACCAGGTGCACTCAAGGAGCACCCTCTAAATGGGTCAACAAATAAATTAGTTATTCCTCCAAGACTGGGATAGAAGAACTCAATGGGATCAGAGTAGGACCCATGTCTCTAACTTTCTCAAATAGAGGCTCAGGGGAGAGTCCCCTAGTGCTACCTCTAGACGGGGCAGATCCTTGTGCCCGTTCACTACCTCGAGCCCATCCACGAGTCATAACTTGCCCTCTAGACTGGGCTCTCTTATTGGATGAAGGCTCTGCATCCCTAACCTCATGAGATTTAGTCCTCATAATCTGTGTAGAAAAGAGTGAAACATATTTTAGAATACGTTATATGAAAGAATCCATATGATATGGAAAAAAATAAGAAATGTTTCCTAAAGTTATCTTATAGTCTCTCAAAGATAGATACGAACATCTAAGTATCGATTCACGAGACTTTATTAGGTACCTTATTCTTACACTATTGAGACCAATAAACCTAGTTTCTCTAATATCAATTTGTTATGACCCAAAAATCAAGGTTCATGATGGCACTTGTCTTGACAAGCCTTACAAAGTAAGTCCATCACCCAGGCTGATATGAAATGAGAAAATAATACCATAATAAAAGGTAAGGCTTCTAGAACAAAGTTGAAACACACAATAACCATAAATAAAGAAAATACATAAAAATAATACCATACAACTCCCAAAATCTAGTGTCATAATGTAAAAATAACTAAATACATCTTAAATATCAAAAGATATAATAACAACCCAAAAGGAACATAATCTATTTGTGGAGTACAAACAAGACATGAAATAGGTAAGAAAAGGCAGTAGGTCTACTCTGAAAGCATAGACCGACCACTACCTTTAATATATTCCAGATATCACCTAAATCAGCTACCGTGCAATGCACTCATACCTAGATCTACATCAAAAGGGTGCAGTAGGAGTGAGTAACTGAGTGGCTGCTTAAGCCGCAGCACCAACTGAGTGGTGTATAAACTAGAGACTTGGTGAATTTCAAGTCTTCACGGACCCCTTGGGATTCATCTGAAATTTTGTGAAAGCAAATGAATTATGCTACCCTATTTAATTTGATGCTCCAGACTCAATAAAGATATTTGATTTTTGAAAAAAATATTGTTTTCATAAAGTTGATCCTTGAAACCTAATTTTGCAACTTTCCAAACCAAGGATCGAAATAAAATATAAAATTTATAAAACTACACCAACCATTTTACCAATCTAAAATCAATGTTCTAGATCTATTGGCACAATCCATTTTGCCATCCAATGCACAAGTCAATACATATTGATCAAAGTCAACTATAGAACCTTTATAACCACCAAAACTCATAAATTCACATAAATCATGCCTAAATGTTATAGAAATCATGTTGATCATCCCCATACTACAGAACTACAATAATGCAACCACGAGGACGGGTAAAATAGTCAAATCTCATAGAAATAAATAATTCACAAAAATCACCAATAATCAAGTTGTTACATTAGTAATGCAAAAACCATGGCACATGAATCTTTATGCTTGGCGATAATTATCTATAAGGGGCATAATCTAGTTTGTTAGATGATACATGACCTATCCATTCTTTATATCGAATACCATAAGAGATCACTTAAGTACGAAGATCCTATTTAGTTGTGAAATTATTGGGAAAACAGTCCTGCTGTTTTCCTCATATTGATTACAAATACAATAATCAACAAGTGTTACTATTGCATTTTTGTTTTACAACTCCCTTTTTTTAGTTATTTTTCAGTAACTTAGACAAATACTTGATAAAATTATGACCTATTTCCAATGGGATCGACTCCAACCTTGTTGAATTCTATATTTGATTTAACGAGCAATTTATACTTTTTGGAAGGTGTAATTTGGGCGACATCAGTGACCATTTTATTTTTGCAATTTCTTAAGCAGGCCATATGTAAGAGTTTTAGATTGATTGTTGAATCAGAGCATAAATACGTAATATGGATATCAATATTCTCATCTTAATATGTTTACATTATTTTTCTAGCATGCAAGAAGTCTTAGGCTTCTCGAAAGGACAAAACTCCTAAGTAGCATATTATATGAGATTTAGACAGCGTCAGATAGACTAGGCTTACCTTTCTTATATACTTTGCTTAAATGGTAGTAGTATAGTATTATCATAGCTATGGAAGGTTATTTATGGCTCAAATGCCATTTTAGTATCTAGTGTAATATTTAGCCGGTTAAGGGACCTTTTTAGCAGAATTTTGGCCCATTTTCCTTCAGCTCAGTATACAATTATCCTTTATTAGACTTATTTCTTCTAGTGTCTTGGTATGGATTGAGAGGTCTTAATCTAGGTTTCGTAAGGTGCTTTTCTTAGAATTGGTTTTTGAGGTTTGGTAGTGGGCCCTATTGCCCTTTGTAAGATATAAGACTTAGAATAACCTCCGTTTGACCTTAATAATTACCTTGCAATTTCATAGACCATTACCTAGATTTTGAGTAAGGCTTAGACATTGTTTTAAGTATTTTTTGTTTCATTACCCAAGGTATAGTAGTATTTGACCTTAGGTTACACTTTTCAGTCCTAGTAAATAGAACCTTTTATGCCTTAAAGAATTCAATTTCCTAAAATTGATTTTCATTGGCAAAGTTAACTCGGGATAGGGTAAAGCTTAGGATATCACTATTTGGTTCCAAGTTTATCAGTTTGAGTTCGAGTCCGGCGTATGCTATATTTTTAGCACTTACAAGTATCGATTCGAGTCCGTTATCTATATATTGGTTATTATTTACTAGTTCCAGTTCAAGACTGGTATTTATGATTTATATGGATATTAATTTGGGATCTAAAATCATGTAAGGGCCAGTCAGATTTGAGTTTATGATCGAAAGAAGTATCAAACACTTTAACACGTTGGTTCATCTTACAATAGTTGATATGTTATTTCAACTTCATATCAGTGGTTATACTTTGCTTGTACCTACCAAACTTTTGTGTTTTCATCAGCTAGTACCTTCTTTGTATGCATGTTTTCTTTGTCTTTTACTATCTTCCGTCGATTAGCCTATTACTTGCCATTCCAGGCTATGCTTGGCTTACTTACTGATAGGTAAAAGTAGTTGTCATCATGACTCAAGAAATTAGGTCGTGACATCTCTTTCACTTATAACTTCTTTGGGTTGTTTGCCCATTTCTTTTAAATAACTTCGTGATGCATATCAACATAATATTTACTTATTTTTAGTTAGCAAACTGCAAACTATGATTTTTATTTCATAGATTCTTCAATTTTAAATTTCCTTTTCAAACTTGAGGTTGCAAGAAAGTTATCATAACTTGCATTTTCTATATTCAATAAAGTGAAACTACCTTTCCATACAATATTACTTTTGACCAAGTCATGTATTCTTACATGTTTCGATATCTCTCTTTACGCTTTCCTATTTCCTAGTTTTATCAACCAAATATGGTAAATAGGGAAGTCTTCATCTCATTTCAATTTCATGTTTTGCTGTCTTCTTTGGTGACGGACTTTACAAGCTTATATCTCTCACTGCACTATTAGATTTAAGCTAGTTTTGTTGTCAATTAAATTTTAGAAATTCCTTCTTCATCAAGCTATTCGCCATTGCTTTCTCCGACAAGCTCTCAACCCCTTTCTGCAAAAATATTGGTTAGTTTCCTTCATTTTTTGCTTTTCTCTCTTGTTTTTTATGCAACTGTGAAGTTTCTCCCACTCATCGTAACTACGCACAATATTTTTAGTTGACATATTATCTGAACATACATCATCAATTTTGTTCAGAATTTTAGAAAGAGCAATAATAGCCGAGAAGTTACTTCAAGTTATAGTTGGAACTTTTTCACTAATTGACTGATTGCAGTGTGCTCGACTTGCTTTCTTTGTCACAATAACATGTACCAATTCAACACTATTGATGACATAAACTTTATTAGTTGATCTTAGATGCTAATGTTCGCATGTGGAGCATTTAGGAGAGATAAGTTGTTGATTAGAAATTAGAATGATATACATGAGATGGTTACTACTGATGCTTGTTGTACACCAGAGTTTCTTTGTTCACTGTTGTGTTGGGTTGAACCAATGGGTAGATTAGGAACAAAATATTAATCCTTTGTTGGTTCAAACTGATAGATCAATGAAACTTTTATCTTTTTAAGCCATGTTGATGATCGAAAGACACAAATGAGCATCCGAGCATCCTGCTAGAAACAAAAGAACTATCATATTTGTTGCCATTTATTTTATCAGCAGCGGGATGACTTTAATTATTAATATGTTGTTGCTGATTTCTTTTTCTAGATATTCAGTTATCAAAAGGGTGCAGTCTTTAATGCATAAAATTTGTGTCTTCTGATTGATATTTTGTACAGGGTTTATGATTTATTTTGTTTTCCTTAAGTGTAAATTATGGAGGTTTTTAACTATTGTTATTTACTGTCATGGAGGTTCAGCAAATCCCATATTAAACTGCACATAAGTAATTATGGTAGTGTTAAGTATAGGGATTCGCTGAACCACGGTGACAACAAATAGCAGAGGTTAAAATCCTCAGCAAATTATACTTTTAACCTCCACAAATTGCATTTTTTTAATAGTGAATTTGATATATGTTCCATCCAGTAGTCCAGTTAAAGCACAATTATCGAAGGAAGCAGAGTTTCAATAAATCAAAATGACCAAGAGATATTGAAATCTAAATAATAGGAAATGCAATTAGAGTAGGACTCCAACAATGCAAGACAAACTAGATGTGTTTGGCTTCTTAAAGGTTTTGTGATCAAATGAACTTATTGTTATTTCGGGTACCAAAATCTGTATGTTTTAACCCAAACTTCAATATTAAGTTCAAGAACAACTTTTAAGAACTACAATGAAGTTACAACAAATTCAAACACAAGTCCAAATTAAATATCAAAATGAAGTGCTTATCAACTTTAAGAAAGAATATGATGCAGAAAACTGTAGAATCATGTCCACCGAATGCACGGTGTGTCCTTAAGGAATTTATATCCCTAAAATACTTGATATTATGAAATCTTTCCTCTCCGGATAAAATGATTCTCTTTTTGAAAATAGTGTTACGTTAAATTTTAAGAAACTTTGGACACACTCAATGATTTGATGATCACCTGAAACTCTTTTTAGAAGAAGAAAATTAGTTTTCCACTCACAAAAAATTGTCTTACCTAAGGAAAAATTCATGTATTTATAGCCATCTTGGTGTTGCTTCATGAAGAGAAGCAATGGTTCAGAAAGGTACAACTCTTCAAAAAAGTCACAACCTATTAGAAAGGTCATAACTATTCAATCTGAAAAGGTGCCTATTCAAATTGCATCTTTTCTCTTGGTGTGATTTTGGAAAAAACACCTATTTATTTTAGATTAAAACCTATTAAAAACCCAACAATCCCCCACATGAATGAGAAATGACTATTTTAACAAAACATTTACACACAAGTGAGTGATCAACAAGCAAAGACTAATCACACCTAGATAAATAAGTTTCCCTTTGGACTTTCCATAGTGAACATGCATCAGGTGTACTCGATCAATCGACAGATTTGATATCTTTAAATGGTCAAAATATAATGTACACCTAGACAACACAAGTCACACAACCATCCTTTTATCATTTATGTTTCTCATGATTTTATTCATTTCATCCATGAACACATTCAGATTTTGATGAGAGCATAGAGAATAGGCCTGTACTAACATTCTCCTTGAAGTGTCTACCACTTCACCCTTACATAGCAGATTCCTAAACCTTTAATCCTATAGATCAAACTATTTGGTCAAACCTGCCAAACTTAGAAACCATTTAAAAAATTCAAACCATAAGCCTTATCCTTGTTCTCTGAACATTGTCTTCATCATTAGAATGGGTTGAGTATATTGACAATGTTTAATCGCCCAGTCCCAACTTTATTTGATCTCTTTGAAGCTAGATCTTGGGATATCCAGTCTTCTAGGTAGAGCTACCACCATGATTAGTTTTCCCAGGCCTTAAACCCATTCCCTTCGATGATCTCTTAACTCCTTCTCTAGATAGGCCTTTTGTAAGTGGATCCGACATATTATCCTTTGACTTCACATAGTCAGGAGTGATAATTTAACTAGAGAGTAGTTCTCTAATGATATAATGTCTCCATCTTATACAAAGAAATTTACTGTTATACATCATGCTCCTTGCCCTACCTATAGCTATTTGGCTATCAAATTGTATACATACTGGTGTCAATGGTTTGGGCCAATAAGGAATATCTTCCAAGAAATTTTAGATCCATTCAACTTCTTCACCAGCTTTATCTAATGTGATAAATTCAAATTTCATTGTAGAGCGGGCAATACATGTCTGTTTGGATGATTTACAAGAGACTTCTCCTCCAGATAACGTAAATGCATATCCACTCGTGGATTTTACTTTATTTAATCCGGTGATCCAATTTGCATTATCATATCCTTCAATGATCGCTGGATAATTATTATAATGCAAAGCAAAGTCTTGAGTGTATTTAAGATATCCCAAAACTCTTTCATTGGTATCCAATGAGTTTTATTGAGATTACTCATTTACCGACTCAATTTACTTATAGCACATTCTATGTCTGGTCATGTACAATTAATGATATACATTAAACATCCTATAAATCTTGCATAGTCCAATTGAGAGTCATTTTCACCTTCATTCTGTTGAAGTGCAAAGCTCATGTCTAATAGAGTCTTTGCAATATCAAAATCCAAATACTTGAACTTGTCAAGTAACTTTTCAATCTAATAGGACCGTGACAATGCCAACCCTTATGGAGTTTAATGGATTATTATGTCTAAGATCATATCCGCAACTCCAAGGTCATTCATATCAAACTTGCTCTCAAGCATTCGTTTCATAGCATTTATTTAACAATGTCTCTATTTATGATCAGTATGTCCTCCACATATAAACAAATAATGACTGTCTGATTTGATGTGTCTTTAATGTAAACAAATTTATCATATTCGTTTAACTTAAAGTCGTTTGCTAACATGGTTTGGTCAAAATTTGCATGCCACTGTTGGGTGCTTGTTTTAGTCCATAAACTGACTTAACAAGTTTGTACACCTTCTTTTTTTCAGCAAGAACTACAAAATCCCCAGGTTGTTCCATGTAAATCTCTTCATCCAACTCTCCATTTAGAAATGTTATTTTCACATCCATTTGATGGATTTCAAGACCATATACTACCGCCAAGGCAACTATTATCTAAATTGATGTTATCCTCATTACTGCAGAGTATGTATAAAAATTCAAGGCCTTCCTTCTGTTTGAAGCCTTTCACTACAAGTCCTGCCTTGTATTTGTCAATAGTACCATCCACTTTAATTTTTATTTTGAAGAGCCATTTAGAACCAAAAGGTTTATTTTCTGGAGGAAGATAAACCAACTCCCATGTATGCTTTCTCAGGATTGAACCAATTCACTAGTGATTGCCTCTTTCCAAAAGGCTGAGTCTGAAGATGACATCGCTTCTCTAAACGTTTGAGGCTTTTTTTCTAGGTGAAATGTCACAAAATTTGATCCAAAGAAAGCTGACATTCTTTGATGTGTACTATGCCTTGGATTCTCATCATTATGTACATTATCTCTTGGTCTATATCTAGGTTATTTAGACCCCGCTAGACTGTTCATGTCCAGTTTTATATGGATTAATGTATTTAAAGAACTCAACATTATCTGATTAAATTACCGTATTTTTATTGATATCCGGATGTTTGGATTTTTGAACCAAAAACATACATGCTTTACTGCCTTTAAAATATCCAATGAATCCATAGTCTTAGGTCCTATCTTTACACTTTTAGGCATAGGGACTTGGACTTTAGCTACACACCCTCACACTTTGAAATATTACAAGTTGGGTTTCCTTTATTTCCATTTCTCAAATGGAATTGAAACTGTCTTACTATGGGGCACTCTATTTAGTATTTGGTCATCTGTAAGGATAGCTCCCCCATAAGTTTTTTGGTAAACCAGAACTTATGAGTAACACATTTATCATTTCCTTTAATGTTTAGTTCTTCCTTTCCGCAATTCCATTTGTTTGAATTAGTCCAGAAATCCATTAGAGAAATTATCCCACAGAGATGACTCAACATCATCACCCCTTGCCTAGTCCCACTCTTCGTACCATTGGTACACCACATCCTTCAGCTGGTAGACAACAAACTCCACCCTTTCCATATTAGTGGCATGCATCACGCTGAAAATCTTTTCCATCTTATCTAGAAAACCTTAAGGATCCTCCTCCACCTTAAAACCTGTAAAAGATGGAGGATTCAACCTCATGAACTGGACAACTCTTTTGGTCTCAGAAGATGGAGTAGAAGATGCACCACGCTCAGCCTGAGAAGCTACAAACTAAGCAAGCATATGAATCGATAGGCTAAACTCATCATTCATCACATTAACCCGAGGAGGACTAGAGGGAACCGGTGGAACTCCAGGAAAATCAGGGACAGGACACCTAGACCGCGTATGTATCCCATGAGTAGAGCGTGTTCCATCAACATTGTTCTCAGATAGTGTAGTGCAGTTTCCGTGAGCTTTATATCTTCGAGGCATAATCTAAAAGACAAGTAAACAAAAATCAGAAGAATCCAAGACCTTAGACTCTATATCTTGAAATAAGACAACAGAAAAGTGAAACATTCCTAAATGCCTTGTAACCTCTCCTTTATGAGTGTGGCACGCTACACACCTATAAAAAAGACTCTACTCAACACAACTTTCTGGACTCCCAATTGACCATGAACCTAAAGCTCTGACACCAACTTGACACGACCCAAACTAGGGCCTTGTCGTAATGGGCATCTCAAGCCCAATAAGGACCGGAGATCTCTCTGCTACCTAATCTAACCAACAAACATATACGCTGAGTCGGATGAATTCCTAACATATAACAAGATAGGGTGATTACCACACAAAGACATTGGGATTGGTCCAAGACCATGGTCAACCCAAACAAGTTTAACCAATCAATGCCAACAAACAACTATCACCAAAATTGAAATGATAACCACGTCCATAACCAAACCATAATAAAATGGAACAATCACAAATAAAATAAAGTCATATGGTATCAGCCCCAATTATAATACCAATGCCAAGGCTGACACCACTTTCGATAATTCCCATACCAACCCAAAGTAGTCTCATAAAGCATCTATCCGGAATTAAAAAACATCCAGTTAGGACATTCTCCCGACCATAGACAAAACTAATGTCTAAGACTAACCAATGAAAACATAAGAAACTAAAACTAGAAATGGAGCCTTCTGAAGTATGAAAACTCACCACTAACAAGTCAACACAAGTTGTTCCTGAAGTTCAATCACTGAGTAGGAGGTGTAGTATGACCAACACCTGTATCATATGTGGATACAGTGTCGAAGACGGTTAGCGGTTGGAGTGCTAGAATGTAACTCTAGGATAAGGATAAAATAGTGCCAATAGTTCAAAAACAATCATTCAATGCATATACCAATGCAATGCATACATATACATATACATTTATACTATGCCCGGATAGGGAACAAAATTAAAATGAACTTTGAAATCATAAACCTTGCCTATGTAGGATGACCGTCATAAAACAAGGCACCCACGGGCTATATGGGCCCAACTCTCCCCTAGATTGAAGGGCCCCAGTTCGTGTAGCCGCACGAATCAGAGAATATCCACATCTTTATATTCCTTTATGGGGGACTCGAACCTCCCGACATAATTCAGGTGACTTAAGCACCAATACATGTTGTAAGGGGGACTTGTACCTCCCTTTCATATGTTTATTTGCGAAACTTAAACCACCTGGTCATAAGACACCTACATCGGCTAGTGCAGTTTCCAATGTTAGTCCTTCGGACTCCACTTTCACGGCCCGGCTACATATCCTGTTTTACAGAACAATTTAAAAACATCATTCCACATACACAACTATGAAGTCAATTATCATCATACCAACACTACTTGCAAGTATATCTCATGCCATCACCATTATCAATTAACCATCCATTCATTTTACTTTGGTACTCGAATCCATCGTCTAACAAAGACACTTGTTCAATTTAATGTTTAGGGACTCAAGCCCATTGTCTAACAAATACACTAATTCAATTTAAAGTTTATGGACTCGAACCCATTGTCTAACAAAGAAACTTGTTCAAATCAAGGTTTAGGGGACTTGAACCCATTGTCTAACAAAAACATAAATAAATTTAGTGTTCAGGGACTCAAACTCTTTTAACTAATTAAACCACCAAAGTTACCATTTAAACCATTAAATGGCCAACAAGGCCTTCACAAAACCATTTACCAACCATTCATATTCATTAGGCCAAGCCTTAGTTCAAAAAATCATTAACATGTGACTAGTTTATTCTCTTAAGCATTTTCACAAACAGTTTGAGGGCATGCTTTTACCATGTCCAAAACCATAGTAAAATCCATTAAGTTTAGGGTAACCCATGGCCCATTTGTTGAACCATAATTACCAAGCACCCGTATGTGAAAACCATGATAAAAACATGTATAAACACAAGTTAAACAAAGAGTAAACAATACTCAACCATATGCAACAAAACCCTCAATATTGGTTTTCAAAACCACCATTTAAGAATCACAATCACTCTTTGAAACACATGATATTTGAGAACTAACAATGAGGTAAGAGTCACTGCCTTATTTAAGAAGAATCATAGAAAAAACTTGACTCTTAAGCTTGAAGATGGTCACCTTTGAAAAACCCTAGCCCCAATCTTCAAGAGAGAGTTTAGAGAGTGTTTTGGGAGAGTTTGATCTTTCAATTGTGGGTTATGAGGGGCCACAACATGTTTTAAGACGTGGGGACTTAATGTTCTTGGGGTGGGAAATATATGGAATACCCTTAGCTTAAAAGCTGAAGACTTACTCACAGGATGGTATAACTCATCCCCTTAAACCGTACCGTAGGGTATGAGTGCTACCCTTATCTCAGACCCTAGCATAATCTTAGACCTCCATACTGACTATCATATGACTACACATGACTAACTTGTATCCTAAAATATAAGAAGTACCCTATAACCTGTACCCCAGATAGAATGCTTTGGACAATACTTCGAGCACCATACGACTTAGCTACATACCATTGTGTCCCAACTAACGACTAGTAAGATGTTCAATTGTACCTTGGATAGTAACCAACCAATCCTTACTGATTTACATATGAGATGAGGGACCTGACCTGTACAACATCATATGACTACTACCCACAAGTTGTATGATGTCCAGAAGCTCAATGTTCAATAATTTTCTTAGGATCAAAACCAAGGCATTTCAATTATCCCCCACTAGGATCATTTTTTATCAAATGACGGGTAAGTAAAAAATAAGCACGAGTTTTCACACCATTACACATCAAACTAACCCTTAACTAAGTTAGAAACAAAAGATGTAAGGAAATCAACCTTTCCTTTAACAAAGTTTGAAAGAAAAAATATGATGAAGAACACATACCTTCCGCGAGAATTCCAGGAGCAGAAAATAGGATCGGATACTTCATGTCATCTTTCACTTCCTAAGTAGCCTCTTCAACCTTATGGTTCCTCCAAGGGACCTTTATTGAAGCCATATATTTTTTTCGCAATTGACAAACTTAACGCTCCAAGATCTCAACCGGGACCACCTTATAAGATAAGGAGTCTGAAACACCCAACCCTTCTAAAGGAACAACCGATGACTGATCAACCACAAACTTTCTCAACATAAAGACCTGTAAAATCAAAATAATGGAGCTCAAACTAGAAGGCAACTCCAATCTATAAGCAACATTGTCAATCCTCTTCAAAATCAAGTAGGGACCAACATAATGAGGAATTAACTTCAAGAATACCCAATTACGAATATTGAACTCCAAATCCCTATGCCTTATATCCGTATAGGACTTTTGTCAACTTTGAAGGGCTTTCAATCTATCTTGAATTACCTTCACCTTTTCCAAGGCTTGGTGAACCAAATAAGGGCCAAATATCTTACACTCACCAACTTCTTACCACCTAATTAGAGAACGACATCTCCTACCAAGAAATTCCTTCAAAGGAGCCATACAAATGCTAGAGTGATAACTATTATTATAAGCACATTCAATCAAAGGCAAATTGTAGAACCAACTACCACCATAGTCTATCACGTAAGTATGAAGCATAACTTCAAATGTCTAAATGGTCCTCTCCGCTTATACATCCGACTACAGGTGGAAAGCAGTAATAAGGCACACCTTAGTTCCCAAAACTTTCTGAAATGACATCAAAAAGTGAGATGAGAACTTAGTACCAAGATCCAAAATGATAAAAATTAGAGCACCTTGCAATTTCAAAATCTCCGCAAGATACTACTTAACATAATCCTCTGCCAAATAACATGTCCTCACCGATAAGAAGTGAGAGGATTTGGTTATCCTATCTATAATAACCCATATCAAATCACATTGATTCTGAGACCATGGAAGACCAATAATTAAATCCAGGTTAATAACATCCCAATTCCATTTGGGCAACTAAATTTCTTGGTATAAACCACCGGGTCTCATGTACTCAACTTTCACTTGTTGACACACCATGTACTTAACCAAATACCTAGCCATATCTCATTTCATATTGTTCCACCAATAGAACTCCTTGAGATTATGATATATCTTTGTAGAGCCAAGATGAATAGCATAATGAGATTCATGAGTTTCAGCTAGAATTTTTTCCCTCAACCCTTCAATGTCGGTATAACTTAACCTACCATGGTACCTCAGGATACTATCACCACCAATCACAAAGTCAAAAACCTTTTGCTGACCCACTTTACACATGATATTCATCAAATCAGGATCAACATCTAATTTTCCTTTATCTCAGCAATAAAAGATGACTGTGATACCGGGTACACAAACATACCACCATCCTCAGAGTCCGTGAGATGAACTCCAAGACTAGACAAATAGTGAATTTCCTTCACCGACTCCCTCTTATCCTCATCTACATGATCCAGAATCTCTATGGATAACCTGCTAAGAGTATCCATAACTACATTAGCCTTACTTGGATGGTAGTGAAGATTTATATCGTAGTCCTTTAGCAGCTCAATCCACCTTTTTTTCCTGAGATTTAACTCTTTATGAGTAGACAGATACCGCAGGCTCTTATGATAAAAAGAGATATCAACATGAACCCCATAGAGATGTGACACCAAATCTTTTACACAAATACCACCGCTAACAACTCTAAGTCATGAGTATGGTATTTCTTTTCATGAGCTTTCAACTACCTAGAAACATAAGCCACCACCCTACCATGCTACATCAATATCATAATACACTACCAAACCATTATTACCTACGGACATTGTCAAAACTAGAGCTGAAGTCAACTTATCCTTCAAATTTTCAAAACTATCCTCACACACATCCAACCATAAGAACTTGACCTTTTTTCGGGTTAACTTAGTTAATGAGGAAGATATAGTAAAAAAACATTCAACAAATCTCCTATAGTAACCATCTAAACACAAAAAAACTCTGAATATTGATTAGAGTCGCAGGTCTAGGCCACTTCTTAACCACCGCAACCTTTTGTATGTCTACCATGATTTCTTCACTATAGATAACATGACCAAGAAAAGTTAAATCCTTAAACTAAAACTCACACTTGTAGAACTTGGTACAAATGTTGATTCTTCAAGGTCTGCAACATAAAATAAAGATGGCCGACATGATCTGCCTCACTCGTAGAGTAGACTATGATATATTCAATTAAAACAATGACAAGCAAATCTAGAAACTGTCAAAAAACACTATTTTTCAAATCCATAAATGTTGTTAGTGTATTAGTTAACCCAAAATACATTACTAAGAACTCATAGTGATCATAATGGGTTCTAAAGGTAGTCTTAAGGATATCCACTTCCCTAATCATAAGATGAAGATAACTCGACCTAAGATCAATCTTAGAGAAACACTTCGCACCTTAAAACTGATTAAAAAAGTAATCAATCCTAGGTAGAGGATACTTATTCTATATGGTCACCTTATTTAACTGACGATAGTCAATTCATATCCGAAAGGAACCATACTTCTTATGGATAAACAACATAGGAGCATCCCAAAGAGACATACTTGGATGGATAAAACCCTTATCTAAGAGATCCATCAATTTCTCCTTAAGCTCCTTCAACTCAACCAGAGCCATTCTATAAGAAGGGATAGAAATAAGACGAGTGTTTGGAACAAGATCAATCCTAATATCAATTTCCCTAATGGGAGGTACACCAGGAAGGGAAAGTTATTAAACACGAGAATGGATTCTAGAGAAGGACCTTTTGAGTTAGAATCTTTAACCTAGACCGAATGATACAAACACCCTTTAGAAATTAACTTTCAGGCTCTAAGATATGAGATGAAGCTTCCCTTAGGAACTAAAGATCCCCCTTCCCATATAATAACTGGCTTATTAGGGCATTTGAACATGACTTTATGGGTTCGATAATCTAATGAAGCATAACACGAATACAACTAGTCCATCCCCAATATGAAATCAAAGTCAACCATATACAACTCTATCAAATCCACAAGAGTTTCTCTATCACTAATAGATACCACACCCTCTATAAAATCGTTTAGAAATTACAGAGTGACCAACCAGGGTAGGTACAAAAAAAGAATAAAAAATAAATTCAAGACCAAAACCAAAATACATAGCCACAAATGAGGTCATGTAAGAAAGAGTGAACCATGGATCAAGTAATCATTATATATCATGGGAGAAAATTTTTAGCACACCTGTGACAACATCGGGAGATGCCTTAGAATCCTGGCGATACGCAAGAGCAAAATACGAATTCCAGCCAGTGCTGGTACCAAAAGCAGAAATAAATACAGAATTAGCACTCTTTGGTGTAAGAGCAAATAAAGAGGAAACTGGACAATTATTATCTGTAGTTACCATTCTCGCATGACAGTCAAGCTGCATGTGACCAATCTAACCATAATAAAAACACCTGTTCTTTCCTTCTTCACAAAACCTATGATGTGATCGCCCATAAAATATATAAGGAGGGATGGATAGAGTTGACTGAGCCCCACTAGCCTAAGATTGGGCACCCTATGCCCGGGACCTACTATTATGTTGAGACTGATAATCATTCGATGGATTCAGGTAAGGAGCACTAGTTCTGGAGAAAGAACCAGAATTCTCTCAGTTCTTATTTAGCTACTTACCAACATTTCTATCACTCTACTCAGAAGGCCTAAACTTCTTCCCCTACCTCTCACTAAACTCAGACTATTTTCTTTTCTCTTTCTCTACTTGCTGCATATAAATAACACACCTAGAGATATCTATGTCCTTGATTAGCAAGACAACCTTACTTTCAAGGATCATCTCATGAGTTAGTCCTAAAGAGACCTTCCTTATCCATGACCTCATATTCGACACCATGTCTAGAGCATACTAAAATAGTTGGTGAAATTTCAAGGCATAGTTCTTGGGCGACATCCTTTCATGTTTTAGATTAACAAACTCCTCTGCTTTTACTTCACTCAACTCCTAAGGAAGGATGCAGTCCAGAAATGCATTAGAGAAATTCTCCCACAGAGATGAATCATCATCATCACCCTTTGCCTAGTACCACTCTTCGTACTATTGGTATTCCACATCTTTCAGCTGGAAAGCACAAAACTTCACTCTTTCAACATTAGTTGCATGAATTACCCCAAATATAATTTCCATCTTATCTAGAAAACCTTAAGGATCCTCCTTCACCTTAACACCCGTAAAAGTTAGAGTATTCAACCTTATCAACTGGCCAACCTTTATGGTCTCAGAAGATAGAGTAGCATATGCACCACACTCAACTTGAGAAGCTACAAACTAAGAAATCATATGAAATGACTAACGAAACTCAGCATTCATCACATTATCCTGAGGAGGACTAGAGGGAACTGGTGAAGCTCTAGGAAAACCAGGGACTCGACACCTAAACTGCATATGTGTCCTATAAGTAGAGCGTGTTCTATCAACTTTGTACTCAGATGGGATAGAGGATTTTTTATGAAATTTAGATCTTTGAGGAATGATCTGAAAGATAAGTAAATAGAAATCATAAGAATCCATGACCATAGACTCTATATCTCGAAATAAAAAAACAAGAAAGTGAAACATTCTTAAATTCCTTGTAGCTTCTCCCTTATGAGTGTGGTACGCTACACAGCCTTAAAAGATACTCTACTCGACATGGATTTATGGACTCCAAATTGACTATAAACCTAAAGCTCTGATACCAACTTTACATGACCCTAACTAGGGACTTGCGTAATGGGCATCTCAATCCCAAAAACTACCCAATCCAACCAACTAACATATAAGCTGAGTCAGATGAATTCCTAACATATAACAAGATAAGGTGATTACCAACATAAAGACATTGGGATAGGTCCAAAACCAAAATAAAATAGAACCATCATATATCAAATAAAGTCATACAATATCATCCCTAATACCAATACCAATGCTAAGGCTGACACCACTGCCGACAAAAATACCATTAAAGTAAAACCACAATAAAAACTAATTGGTACCAACGTCAATGCAAATACCAATACAAATACTAACATCTTTCATACTATTAGTAGTCCAATAAAGCCTATTATCAAAACCATAGAGTATCCAGCTAAGACATGCCCTTGTCCATAGCCAAGACTAAGTCCAAAATAATAGTCAAAATGTAAAGAAAACTATAAATATGAAATAAGGTTTTCAAAATGTTAAAGATCACCACTTCAATCTGACTCATTTGTTGATCCTCAATCTAAGTTATAGAGAAATAAGAGTGGATGTATAGCCAGTTCATGCATCACATGGGGATACACCATCTAAAGACGGTTAGCGGGGTGAATGCTAGCATGTTACTTGGGGATAAGGATAACATATTGACATGATCAATAGTTTAAAATCATTCAATCCAGTATATATACATATATATATATATATATATATATATATATCAAATTCTATGAAATAGAACAAAGATTAACATGTATTTATAATCTTAGCCTAGATTTTGTAGATCAATTATCATATAATAGTATCCATAGGCTATATGGGATTATTGAGTCTTGATAAAACAGTCTTGGTCATGGGCATTTTGGAAGGCTACGAGATAGATATTTGCCAAATGGATAGCTAGAGAGAACATAGACTGGGCATTGAGTACCAACATAATCATGGCATTTCCTTACTTATTGACTTAAATTTCTTTTGAGGCAGGGGTATAAGAACTCCCATATGTTGATCAGTTCATCAAGCTACGTACCACTACAAACTTAGGTTTGAGTATAGATATGGGTAACCCTATATCTAAGAAAGCAAAGGTGAGAGGCACTATAATTAGAGAGAAATATGAGTCAAAAGGACATGTGAGTGATACTGTAGGGTTTACCTCATAGGTGAGACCCCAATGGAGACTTCCCAGTATGAGCTTCAGACTTTCACTAATGCAGTAGGCACCTCTCAGAATTAGATTTCACCACTACATAATTTAATTCCAGATAAGCCCCTGCTTGTTATGTCTTAGAACTACAAATGATCTTAGATGAGGTAAAAAAGAGATTAGGTATGGTGGAGGCAAAGGTAAAATAATAGAGAAAGAGATAAAGCCCTGGGTAGATAGATAGATTAGGGAGGAGATAAGGATAGTTCAAACTAGATTTGATGGTTTTCAATAGCGTATCAACTAGAAGTTTGAAAGTATCCAGTATCTAGATTTCAAAGGTAGGTAGGATGAGCTAGTAGTACTTAGAGAGGAAATTGAGGATCTAAGGATATACCAATCCTATTGATCCCTACAATAGAGGAGATTCATGAGGAGAAGAAGACCCAAGATATCTGGGGTGTTGGATATTCGACCACCACGATTGATTTTGATGTGGGTGAGAGATAAAAGAATAAAATAAATAGAAAAAGAATAGAGAAGAACAACATAGAGGCTGTGAAAGTATTGTCTAGCTAAGGTCCATAAAAGATAATGACTGAAGTCAACTATAAGGCTCTTAAAGCTACCAAAAACCACAATACCGCATAAATGGCATCAAAAAATATGACAATCATCCCCACACCCTATAAATACCATAATACAACTATGGGTAGGGGTAAAATAGTTAAATCACCCAAAACTTACATTTACATATATCATCAAAATTTAGGTCGTTACACTGTGACACCAGGTTTTGGGATATTGTATTGGTATCTTTGACTGTTTCTTTTTGCGTTTACTATATATTTGTATGGTTTATCTCCACTCTAGATGTCTTATCTTAGGGTTTGGTATTGATTATTCTTTTCATATGAATTTGGGTGATCAACTTACTTGTCCAGGCTTGCCATGACAATTGCCATCATGACCTTGGTTTTTCTGATCGTGAAAAATTTGTATTAGAGCATATTGATTTTTTAGTGTCAACAGTGTAAGAACAAGATGTCTAATAGAGTCTCATAGATTGATAAATAGACATTTGTATCTATCTTTGAGAGGTTATAAGATGTTTAGGAGATTTTCCTTATTTTTTCCTCATCGTGCAAATCATTCATACCTTGTATTCTAAATAGTATTTCACTCTTTTCTGTACCTACATCTGAGTGTGGAATTTTAAGATTAGGAGTTCATCCTTTGTCTGTAATGCCTCATCAGATGGGTCCTCATCCAACCAGATTTACTATACCTTTCATTATTGGGAGTACAGTTATTTTTTATAAGAATCAAAAGATGTTTGAGAGATTCACTCATTTGGGTCCTCCTAGGTTTAGTGGTGGTGTAGACAGGGATGTCTATGAGTTCTTAATGCATTATCGTGAGTAGTTGAATAGCCCTAGTTTGCTTGAGTTGGATGGATTTATTTATAGAACTTACTAGTTAAGAGATGCAGCTAGAGATTGGTGGAGGTCACTTATTTTTTGCCAATACCTTGGTTCACTAGAGATGACTTGGAATCAGTTTATAGAGGCCTTTTTTGAAAGGTTTATGCCTCTAAGTTTAAGGGATCAAATGAGAGATGAGTTTGATTGCTTAGAGTAGGGATCTATGGTTGTTATAGAGTCTGAGACGTGATTCTATGCCTTGTATAGTTATTCTTATGCTAATACTGCCATTGAGTCTAAGAAGATTTGAAAGTTCTTGAAGGAGTTGGATGTTTCTCTTCATCTTTCAATGACTTAGATTTTGGTTTATGAGGCATCATTTTAGAGTATTATAGATCATGCTAAGATAACTGAAGCTATTTTGCTAGCATCTCTGGGAGGCTCCAAGAAGATACGCTATATGGGTGAGTTCAGAGTTTACACTTCTTGAGGTAGATGTTTTAGAGAATTTTGCGAGTATTATAGTAAACTAGTGCAAGCAGCCTTGCAGAGTTTAGGTAGTGGGTCTTCTGGGTTGAAAACTTTAGGTGGTCATCCTAGTTTAGTCATACCTACTTTCATTATACTGACCATAAGGTCTGCTGTATGTATGATGAGATTTGCCATTTGGCTAAGGACTATCTCTGTTGTGTTTTTTAAGATACTTCAGTATTGATTATAAGAGGTAGAGATTCTACTAGAGGTGCGAGAAGCAGAGGTAGTGGTGCTCATGATGGTTTTTGAGGCAACACTGAGTGAGGTGGTGGACATGGTTAGTGCTATGCTATACCTACCAGGCTAGAGGCAAAGGGCTTTGATGTTGTCATTATATGTAAAATCCATGTTTGTTTTGAATCTGCATCAATGCTGTTTGATTAGTGATTGACTTTCTCCTACGTGTCTGTATATTTTTCTTTAACTTTTGATTCTTCTTGTGAGCCTCTTGATGTGCCTATCCATGTATCTTCCCCTGTAGGAGGATCTTTAGTGGTGGATCAGGTGTACCGATCTTGTGTTGGTTGTGAGACTTGGGTAGATCTGATGGTGTTAGCTATGGTAGATTTTGCTGTTATCTTTTGTATGGAGTGGTTTTCTCCTTATCATATTATCTTAGATGTTTATACTAAGACTGTGAACTTAGCTTCATCGGGTGTGTCGAGTATAGTTTTGAAGGGTGTATTTCATTTAAGTCCTAAGAGAGTTATATATTTTCTTCAGGCTCGTAGCTTGGTTGAGAAGGGGTTTTGTCTTGGACCATATTTATGATACTAGTATTTCTTCACCTCTTTTTTTAGATTCTATTCGTGTTGTTCATGAGTTCATGGATGTTTTCCCTATAAATTTGATGGGTATGCCTCCAAATCATGATTTTGACTTTTCTATTGATGTTGAGTCGGGCACCAAGCCCATGTCTATTTCTCCTTATAGGATGACCCTAATAGAGTTACAAAAATTACAGAATAAGTTGCAAGAGTTGTTAGATAAGGGGTTTATCAACCTGGTACATCACCTTGGGGTGCGCCTGTGTTTTTTGTAAATAAAAAGGATGGGTCTATGCGAATGTGTATTGATTATCAATAGTTGAACAAGGTGACAGTTAACAATAAGTACAATCTTCCTCATGTTGATGATTTGTTCGATCAACTTCAGGGTACTTCATTGTTTTCAAAGATTGATATGAAGTTCGGGTATCACCAGTTGTGTATTAGATCTTTAGATATTCCAAAGACAACTTTTCGGACTCGGTATAGTCAATATGAGATTTTGGTCATGTCCTTTAGGTTGACCAATTGCCCCAGCCATGTTCATAGAGTTGATGAACCGGATATTTTGACTGTACCCTAGATCTTTTATCATTGTATTTATAGATGATATCTTGATTTATTTCAAATGTGAGGCTGATCATAAATAATATTTGCGGATTGTGCTTTAAAGATTTAGGGTTAAGAAGTTGTATGCTATGTTCTCTAAGTGTGAGTTTTGGTTTGAGTCTATCTTCTTCATATGTCATGTGGTGACCAAGAATGGTATTATTGTCAATCTGGCAAAGATTGCAACAGTTCATGATTGGGCTAGGCCTACATCTATAATTGAGATTCAGAGTTTTGTTGGTTTAGCAGGCAACTATAGGGGTTTTGTTGAGGCTTTCTCATTTATTGTAGCTCTATTGTCTAAGTTGACTCAGAAAAATATTTTCTTTTAGTGGTTTGATACTTGTGAGGTGAGGTTTCAAAAGCTTGAGGATTTGATGACCTCAACTCCTGTATTGACTTTGGTCAAGAAGAGAATGGGTTATATCATTTTCTATGATGCTTCTGGTGTTGAGTTAGGTGTTGTGTTAATACATATGGGTAAGTTGATTGTTATTACTTCTCACCAGTTGAAGTCCCATGAGTGGAATTACCCTACTCATGATTTGGAGTTATGCGCAGTTGTTTTTGCTTTAAAGTTTCAGAGGCACTACATGTATGGAATTTGTTATGAGATTTTCATAGATCATCATATCCTTCTATGTTCTTTAACCAACGAGATCTTAATAAGAGGCAGTATCGTTGACTTGAGTTGCTTAAGGATTATGACTTTATTATTCTCTATCATCTGGGTAAGGCTAATGTGGTTTCAGATACCTTAAGATAGAAGTCTACTAAAATGGGTAGCTTGGCAGATCTTTTGACTCAGGAGAGACCTTTGTCCTTTGAGGTTCAGTCTTCGTCTAAACAAAAGGTTAGGCTTCATATTTCTACACCTGGGTGTGTTTTGGCATTTGTGGAGGCTAGGTTTTCTTTGATAGAGAAGATTTGAGCTCTTCAATTTAATGATGTTTTGATGAGAGTGATTCAGGATATGGTATTGAGGGGTGAGGCTAAGAAAGCTTTGGTTGATTAAGATTGTAATTTGAGGATTGAAGGCCAGCTTATGTATCGAGAGTGGATGATTGGATTTGATTGATTTTTGAGGAGGCTCATTATTCTAGGTATTCCATTCATCCTGGAGTGACTAAAATGTACCATAATTTAAGACATCATTACAGGTGAGGTGGTTTTAGGAAGGATGTCATAGACTTTTTAGCTTGTTGTCTATGTTACTAATGGGTAAAGGCCGAGCATTTGAGACTTGGTCGTTTGCTTAAGAGGTTGCCTATTTCTGTGTTGAAATTGGAATAAATCACTATATACTTTGTGATCGAGTTGCCTCGTATGTCTCATGGTTCTGATAGTGTTTGAGTTATCATGGATCGGTTGATAAGATCTACTAACCTTATTATGGTTCAGGTTTCTTTTAGTGCTTAGAGGCTGGCCCATATAGTTGGATGCCATGAAAAGGGAGAGTATTGCGGCCAAGGGGGAAAAAAATTAGGTGATTCTGCACAAGATAATCTGATTCATGATAATAGCCAGTTCCAACATTCCCCCACTGATTTCCCTGATCATGAGATATATGATGAGTATAGGGTAATACATTCAGAAAAAGATAATAAAACACCTAGTAAGATGGATGAGGAAGGAAATATTGATGAGGATTTATTTAATGTATTTGATCCTAGGGATCAGGAAAACTTTGCGGTTGAGATTTTACAACTTACTTGCCAACAAGGCATCTCCCCAAGATGGTCCATGGGTAAATCTAAAACCAAATCTAAGCAAAAGTTGTCTAATATGTTTGTAGTCACAGGAAGACCTCTCAATAGCTCCCATTCTGCATATTTTTTCAAATGAACAAACACCTCATCAGGAATGCTAGGGGTATTTCCACCCAAGGTGTCCCAGAAAGACTTTAAAATTTAATTCAAATTCATCAGCTATCACTCATTATTATTTTTGAACCTTTTTCCAATAATAATGACTTTTAAGAAGCTAAAGAAAGGTTGAAAATGGAACACGCTACACGTAACCCTAATCGAAAGATTTGGCTCATTTGATCCTTAGAAATAAATTGTGATGTTATTGAAATGGATGATCAACAGATTACCTTCTCTATCAACCATACTGAACCTTCTCAGCAATAGCTGATGACCTTTGTATATGCTAAGTGCAAAGATCATTTGAGAAGACCACTATGGAATAGCCTGGTTCAATTATCCTCTACTACTATACCTTTATGAACTATTAGGAATTTTAATGTAATCACTGACGTTAAAGAAAAGTTAGGTGGGATTACTTATGACTTGAGGAAAAGATTTGAATTCTTGGGTGTTATTAAAGTTTGTGGGCTAACTGACTTAGGATTTCATGGTCCCAAATTCACCTGGTCTAACCTTGGGGGTATAAGTTTCATAATATGGAAGAGACTTTATAGGGAAATGGTATCAGATAAGTGGTTGGAAACAAAGCCCTTATCTTCCATCAGTCACTTATCCTTAGTTGGTTCTGATCATTGTCCCTTATTGTTGGAGATGCAGTAAAAGAGTACTACATTTACAAAATACGTTAAATGCTTGAACTGTTGGGTGGATAACCCTTCGTTCTTGAGCACTGTGGAATCCTGCTGGCAGAAACCATGCATAGGTGAGGCTATGTGGACATTCCGGTAGAAGATGAAAAAATTATTTTCTACTTTGAGTCACTAGTCCAAAGTTCAATATAGTGGCATCCTTGCTAATGTGAAGACTTTGAGGAAAAGGTTATGATTGTAGAGGAGAACTTAATCCTAAATAGAAATGATGATAATAGACAAGAATTCCACAGGTTGCAAGCTGAGTATATTAGACACCTCAAAGTAGAAGATGGTATTGAGACAGAAGACCAAACTACAATGATTCAAATATAGAGATTCCAACTCCAATTACTTTTATCCATTAATCAGAGAGAGAAGAAGGGGATTGTTCATTCACAAATTCAGGAATGACCAAGGAACCTAGATTCAAGGGGATTCTGAAATTAGAAATGTTGCATACAATCACTTTCATGAGATTTTCACTAAAAAAAATTAAAATTGATACAAGAAGATGTGCTATCCTTTATACCTAAACTCCTTTTATATGCTCACAATTAATTCTTCCAATCCTTGACTACTATAGATGATGTTAAAAAGGCAGTCTTCTCTATGAATGCTCACTCTGTAGCTGGTCCAGATGACATGAATGGGAAATTCTTTCAAACTTGTTGGCATATTATTGTTGAAGATCTGTTCCAGGTTTTGTTATCTTTCTTCTGTGGGAAAGCAAGGCCCAAATACTTTTCTCACACTTGCCTGATTCTACAACCAAAAGTTACACACCTAAATAAGATTTCAAGATTCAAACCTATTAGCCTCAACTACTTCACCAATAAGGTCATCTCGAAACTATTATACCTCAGGCTAGCCCCTATTCTCCCTTCCCTCATATCTCCCAATTAGTCAGGGTTTATGAAGGGTAGAAATATTGCTGAAAATATCATGCTTGCTCAGGATCTTATCGGTAGCATCAAGAAACCTATGATTGGGGGAAACATGGTCTTTAAACTAGATATGGCCAAGGTCTATGGTAGGATATCTAGGTGTTTTGTCTTCCTAGTTCTCAGAAGATTAGTCTTTGGAGAAATCATCTTTTATATGATTTGGAGGACACTTTCAAACAACTGGTACTCTATGATTATTAATGGCACTAGGCATGGATTTTTTCACTCCATAAGGGTCTTTAAACAAGGTGATCCCCTATCACCTACACTATTCATTATTGGGGATGAAGTACTCTCCAGAAATCTAAATAATTTGCATCAACAACTTTAGTATAATGGCTTTCAAATTTCAAGGACCGGTCCTCAGATTAATCACCTCAGCTTTGCTGATGAAGTGATCATTTTCACTATATGAAGAAGGCACACCTTGAGACTACTAATGAAGACACTAGATGCTTACGAAGTAGTGACTAATCAACTCATTAATAAAGATAAAATCCACTTCTTACTACCTGACCAAGCTTTTCCTTCCACTGTGTCTAGAATAAGAGGTGAAATGGGTTTCCAACAAAAACATAGCCCCATTACCTACTTGGGATGCCCAATATATATTGAGAGGCAGAGAATCAATCATTACTCTGGAATGATTAGCAAAATAGTTTCCAGGATTCCTGGGTGGTAGTCAAGATTACTCAACTATGGAGGAAAAGCAATTTTGGTAAAGAATATCCCACTGCATATTCTTTCAGCCTATACCCCTCTTAAAACTACTCTTAAATAACTAATTAGTTTATTTACTGACTTCTTTTGGGGATGGAAATATAATAAGAATAAATTCCATTGGGCTTCCTAAAGTAAATTATTCCTTCCATACAATGAATGAGGTGCTGGGATCAGTTATATTGATGATGTTTGTTGGACCATGCAACTCAAACAATGGTGAATTTTGAGGACAAAGGAATCTCTTTGGAGTAGCTTTTTGAAATCCAAATACTGCAATAGAGTTACCCCTATGGCCAGGAAATGGTGCAATGACCAGTCCTTGATGTGGAAAAATAAGATGAGAATCAAGACAGAAGTAGAGAAGCACATTTTTTGGAGAATCATATCTAGTAATTAATATTTCTAGTGGGACAATTGGACAGGTCTAGGGCTTCTACACAATCTCAGATTTGGTGGAGTAAAATCAAATAATATTAAAGCAGCATCCTTCTGGAATGAGGGTCAGTGGAATATTCAGAAGCTGAAAATAGTTGTCCCACCACATCTGGTTTAGAGTATTATAAAAATTTTCTTTCAATTCGAGAAAGGAACTCTTGATCAACCTATTTGGAAGTTGATTGACTGTGGAGAGTTCTTATGCACCTCTGCCTGAGAAGTAATAAGGGAACATAGAGATGTTACAATTGTTGATAAATACACTTGGAATAAGCATGTCCCCTTTAAGTTCTTATTTCTTGTGTGGAGAGCCTTGAGAAAGAAATTGCCTAATAATGAATGCCTCAACAAATTTGGTATTGGTACTGTTAAATATGTTTGTTGTCCTAATCCTGGCCCTGATACCATTCATCATATCTTAGTTGCTGGACTATTTGTAAGTAGTATTTGGCAAACCTTCTCTTCTTCCCTGGTAGTGGTCCATGCCATAACTTCACTCATAAACCTGCTAATGAAATAGTGGAAACTAAAGACCATTAATGTTGCTCATAAATTTCTAACACAGGCTCTTCCTATTATTATTTGATGGAACCTCTGGAAGAATAGGTGTGCAACTAATTATGGGGGAAAAGAAGTCTCACTCAACCAAGGTGAAATTCCTGATCTATAAAGACATCTTCCATTTATTAAGAACTTGTTTTCCCCATATTTCTGGGCTGGCTAAGTGGACCAAGATGATCTCTTTTGTGAAATAATGTCGGCAAGAGACAACTGTATGACATGTGTATTGGTCCAAGCCTCCAGTTAATGTAGTTAAGCTAAATTGTGATGGTAGTGCACTTTCTAATCTAGGAAAAATCGGAGCTGGTGGAGTCATGAAGGATCAAAATGGTGATCTCATCTATGCCTATGCTACTCCTTTTGGGCATAGGACTAATAATTAGGCTGAGGTGGAGGTTGTTGTTTGGGGTCTGTCATGGTGTTTGAATAATGGAATACAACAAGTTGTTTTGGAAGTTGACTCTGAATTACTTGTTCATTGGATCAAGGCTCAGAAAGCACCCTTTGGCACCTACAATCCTGTATTGTTTCTCTCCTCAAAATCCTTTCTCAATTCCAGCTATGTATTTGCAGACATGTATACAGGGAAGCCAAATTTGTAGTAGATTCTTTATCCAAGATAATTCACCACTCCGACAATCCCCAACATTATTTCCAGTGTAATCAACTCCTACTAGAAGTACTTGGATACATTTGGATGGACAAGTTGGGCATTTCAAGCTTCGGGAGAAAGAGGTTAAAATCACTTAAAAAACCCTGATAGTAATACAATGTATAAAGTATCATCATACTTGTACAGGACACTCCACACTATACTGTATAGTCTTACATGTTTACATTTTAAATGTACATTGATCCGTCAATTGTATTTAGCTACTGGAGGTCAGGTTATGCCCTCTCCATTTTTACAAACTTTTGAATAATTATAAGGTTTGGGGTGATGCTCAACCCCTAAATTATTTTATTTTTTTAAAAAACCCAAGGTTCCCTTCACCCTTTTTATGACCCCATTATACTTCCCAAGACACTACTCTATCCTCTTTCCATAACCCTCTCACCCCAAACCACCTAATTCACCCCATCCCTATAAATGACCCCTTTCGTATTCAATTGATATAGAACTATTAAGGTAGCCCTAACCCGGTGGGCTTCAATCATATTTAAGGAACCAAATAGAACACCCTACTAATAGTAATAATTAAATCAAGAGGTTTCACACTATTATGTCCCAAAGTAACCCTAGCCCTAACCAACCCAAATTTATCATGTAGCAATAATAAGCAATTAAAGATCAACAAACAATCAATATGCTATCATTAATTCAAATCAAATCAAGTGAAGTCCATGTAGGTAAACAGGTATACAACTAAACTACAACTATGTCAACAACCTGTACACTTACAACAAGAATCACGAAATACATGACCAATACCCAGATCACACGGAGTCTAAATATGTACACACAAACCAAACATTTAAGCATAAATCTCAGTTCACTAATGAATCCTATATACTCATCTGACACTTGTACATACAAGATATAAATGATACATCAACGTTCTAGATATGACCTTTAGGGGACAATTACCATCCATGTACTAAATCATAAAGACAAGTGTCTGCCAGCCTTGTTTCCCAAATATTCTATGAGAGCATTCCAAATACTGAAATATTTCACATTTATAAATAACCCTTTTAATTAAATAAGCAAGTAAAGAATTTTGATTGACCAATACAAAAAACTTGCGTTAACCGGCCAAACTATAAGTAGTTAATATTCATTTGCAATATACATTGGATTAACCACAATGCCATCGTTATGCCACCATTGTGGCCCTAGCCACTCATTCCTAATAATAACCTTGAGAAAATAAAACAAAAAGTACCACCCCAGGTTATTTAGTGAATACCCTCCACCAGACGTCACCCGATACCATTCATTTCTTTAAAGTTTAGCTAAAACCCGATAATAAGCTTCCTACTATGACATATACAAATTTGTAGCAGGAAAAACACGCCAGAATAGTCCCATACGACATAACATGAAATAATTATATAATCAACCCCTAATATATAGACTACCCCCTTTTTAACCAGTTTTTATCCATCCAAACTCCCTGCCTAAAGGCCTAGACATGAAATCTCCCATACACCTACATTAAATTCATAGTTTCTAACAAGTTTTAATGCTACAAATTTAATTTTAGCTTACATGGATGTCAAATAGGTATAGTAAGTACAAATTAATGCAATTCCCAACCATAAGGATACAGTATCACTAAAAATACATGGGTTTGGACCTATCCGCACCTCTTTCTCCTCTTCTCCAATATTTTAAAGCATGGGAGGAAGCCCTTAGGGTTTTTAGGGCTCCTAGATTATTATTTTACCAAAATAGAGAAATGTGGAAATAAATCCACTTGAGTCAAGGTTTTGCCCGACATCACACTGCTATCACAGTCTACCTACCACTATAGCGATACTATTCTAGCAAAATAAATAGTTGTAGTAGAATGACTCAGCTTGCCCCCAATATTTAATGATCTAAAATTTACTCCACGTCGTTTCATATAATAATTTTAATGAAATCCCAATAATATACCCACTATATACTAATATCAAGATGTTTCTAAGTAATGATAGATTTGGTCGTTATAACAGATACTAATTTACCCTTTGATGGTCCTTGAATGAATAAGAGAGTCTAGATTCCCATGGGCTTAACATCCTCCCCTCGAGATCGTAAGCCACAATATCACTACCACCTTAAAAAATACCAAATTTTAAATAACTAGAAAAGTTAAATGAAATACCACTGCCTTAAACGAAGATTTGTAACCTATAATCGATCCCTACTATCGATTCATATGGAAAGAACTTAGTGCCTATATGTGCATAAGATGAACAAGAATTTATTCTTAAGATTCCAAACAACCTATGGTGATATTGAAAGGTGGATTTTTTAAAAAAAACTCAATAGAGCTTGAGGTGGGCCCCCGGTATAGAAGTGACCATCCTGCTATATTGGTACTATTGTAGCGGTTGTCTCTCTACTATAGCAGTCTGATGCAGTATGTAGAGGAGAGAAATAGTTTATTTCCTATTTATATCCTCTATTCTAAAAACACTGCTCCCTCTGATCACTTTGTTCTCGTCATCAAAAAAAGGTAACACTCGACTCCTTTACCTTTAATACATTTTTACTTGCAAAAATACATGCACTAGGCTAGAATTTATGTTGAAAATAGGGTGTTAGAGCAATTTTTTCTAAATTTTGATTTTTGGGTTTGGTCGTGTCAGAATTTCGAAGAATTTTTGCTTCCCTTACATTTACAATACTTCCACTATGTTCTAAGTGTAAGAAACTTAAACTATACTCCCTTAATGGGCTTGGAACCAAAGACAATTCAAAGGGTCCGTGTTGGGTTAAAAAGGGTGATTTAGGAGTTATCATACACGATTTTTGCATAACCTAATTCTTGAACCTTGTTGGAACATTGGTTAGTGTCAAAAATTGAAAATTGAATGATTTGCGTCAAGGGGCACCATTGTGGCACCCCCTTGGCTGCTGGAGATGATAAAGATCACTATAGCAGTTCCTCCAGCTATATAGTGGTACCACTATGGAATAGAAATTGTCACTATAGAGGTAGGCCTACCTTTATAGTGGGAGACTGCAGATACTAGCCTTCCAATCCAAGATTGGATTTGCTAGATTGTTTTTCCCGATCCTTTCTGAAAGATTGATGAATCCTTAAAAGTTTCCTTATCAATTTCTTGTGATTATTAACAACTAGAATAGCTATATATTAAAGAGAACACCACTACGTATGTCGGATTTTCCAATGAAGCTATCCATGGATGATATTAGGAATACAGGTGGATGGGGTCTGCTTTGAGAAATGCTTCAACATGCTAACTGTAGAAGAGAAGATGCCAAAATTCTACAAATGCCTGCAATAATTGGGATGGGCACTTTGGTGGAAGTTCCCTCATAAGGGAATATTACTTGGGGGAGCGAGTTCTTTTCCATACTCCCTACTGTGTTATGGGACTCGCCCAACCTTACTATTCTTATTTGGGGAGTGGACGTACCCATCAATTCTTGCACCATCAATAAGGTTCTCAGGGTACTCCATGTCCCTAACATTGACCATACCATTGGTACTCGAGAGATAGGTATGGATTTTTGAGGGATAAACTAATTCTGGAGGAGTTCAAGGATTAGGTCTTCTGGCCCTCAACCGAGGTTATCACCAACACTAATTTTTTATATAATGCTAGGAGGTGGCTAAACCCAGTGTCCCAAAAAATTTATTCGTCAAACAACACTATTGATGTGACTTATCCTAGATCCTTGGTGGTTGTTTATGCCATTAGAGGAATTCCACTGAATATCGAGCAGTAGGTGGTGATAGAGTAAAAGGACTTATATAGAGGCCCTAGTAAGAATCCATTCCTCCCAGAAATGGTGTCGGAGCTATGAAGACTGGCAGGGGTACTCGCAGATCCAAATGATATAGCAACATCGATGGATATTCCCTTCCATCCCCTCTTTGTGTGAGAACCTCTATCCCAAAAGAGGAAGAAAATGAAGGCTGATAGGGAGGAGAGTAGTTGGGCTGTTGAGAAGGCCTCAGAGGCAGATGAGAATAATAATGATAATGTCCCTTACTCCCATCCCCAGCCCCTGATCCCTATTAGCCAGTTGGAGGATGACATAGTTGATTTTGGAAGGTTGATGGAGCAACGCCATTCCAGTTCCACCCATCCCTCCACTACTTAGGACACTGCAACACTCTTATATGACCTCAAAGAGTAGAGAAAGAGGAGACTCGCTCGAGATTGTTTGCTTGTTAGAATGTGAAAAACCATGATGGTCATGATTGGGTTCATGGAAACCAACGAAGTTCTTAGTTTTCTTGAGTCGGAGAATCTGAGGGAATTTTTTTCCTTATTAATATGAAAGGAGATTACCCTGCACCATAAGCCCACGAGTGAGAGGGCATTCAAATTGATTTCCCCTTTCTCCTTTACCCTTTTATGATTATTGATTTGGGTTTCCCCTGTTTAGGATATATACTAAACATTATTCCTCACTAACTTTATAAACATGGATGTTATTTTTATTCCCACGTTAATAAATAGTTCACCTACTTATACCATTTCAACATAAATTCTACATCAATGCAACATCCCACACCATAAGTATCGAAACAAACAAGCCAAACCTAAGGGCCAAAATAGGGGAAAATAAAACAAGGTTAATACCCCTCTCATTCCAATATAGTGGTGTACCTTTAGCTATAGAGGTATTAATATAACAGAATAATTACCGCTACAACGACATTTTACTATAGAGGTTCCTCACGCTGCTATGGTGACCCAAAATAGTAGCCACCCAGATTTTTGTCATTTTCCCCTCATCTTGCCTCCCTTGACCCTTTTAACCTAAATGCAAACCCAAACCAACTTAATTCCCTAGGATAAGTCCCAACTGTACGTAAGCCATCAATATGCACTGTATTATCTCTCGTAAAGCTCCACGAGGTCATAATTATAAGAGAAAACCTTTTTTAACTTCCCTGCTATCTGGATTTAAACCTTATTTTACTATTGTGCAAATTTAACCTTGCCATAACAAACAACCGCAATAGACTTAGGTGTCCAACTAAACTAAGCTAAATTCTCAAGATTCTAACAACAACCATAATTCATATATCATCAAAAAGGCACTCTACAATATCATAATTTTGCATAAGCACAAAATTCCTTAGCCCGATACTAGCTAAACTTTCATAGAGTTAGCAATCAATAGTAGGGTCAAGATCAATTCCATCAATTACCATGCAAAATATGGTACTCACAAGATATATAAAACATTAATTCAAGCAACTCAAATAACTACAATCACCATATAAATAAGGAAACATAATCAAACTCACTGTTTAATGTTCCGTTACCATCACCCTTACTTGCACTCTAGATAACCTTAAGTTGGTCACAAACATGCTAAAACCAGCCCATACCACCAAATACTAATTGGAACCTTCTCAGTTCTAATTTTGAAATCCTTAAGATAACAATTGAATTCAGTCCAAAAAAAAATTGGACCAACCACACGAGAGGAAAGAAGGAAGTGCAACTATTTCTAGAAGGCCTCATAGCTTCATAAAGATAAGATGTGAACGTCAGCACACAAATCCGCAGGACTCTATTTGACATTTTGTCTTATACTGGGAGATCGCTAACCTAGGCTCGGATACAAAATTATCATAACCCCAATTACAGGATCGTGAGGGAACCTACTCTAATTCACCTATATAGGAGAAACCCATACCACCCATTATCATATCATGTTGAAGTCCTTATTAATAAGAAATAACCAACTTTATTACAATTTACTATTACAATTTAAATGCCGAAATAAAATTATCCTAGGATCAAGTCTATAGTTACAAGAACTACTAAGAAAAAGTAATGAATGGACATGAAACAAATTCCATCAAGAGTGAGTAAGTGGGAGCTGCTAGAAGATTAGTATCACATAGTCATGAAACCATCATTGATCCCTACAAAAGACTATACCCCAAAAAAGGGATAGAAAGTGCAACATCAATACAAACCATACGTACTGGTAAGCCTCATTGGTTGACCTGAATCAGATTACACAAATATAATATAGATATCCAAGGATCAAGCATGTATATCAACTCATTCCTCAACGTCCAATGTTCCCTTCTACCTCTCTATGACCCTATCATAGGTCTTGTGACACCACTCTGCCCTCCTTTTACGACCCGATTATCCTGGACCACCAAATTTGGTTCACCCCATAACTACATATGACCCCTTTCCTATCCCTTCAACAATAAATTATTAAGTCAGACCCTAACCTTGAGGGCTTCCACTACTATAAGTAACCTAATAGTAAGCCCTATTAAGAGTGGGAATTAAATCGAGAGGGTTTTCACTATCATGTCCTAAAGAAACACATGCCCTAACTATCATACATTCAACATGTAGCAACATAAAGCAATGGATGAATAGATAAAAGTCAACAAGCTTTAACCACGTCAAATCAAATTAAGCCAAGTTCATGTAGGTAAATAATTATGCATCCAAACCACAACCATGGCAACAATCTTGACATTAACAAAAAAAATCTCTAAATGCATGATCAATACCTGTATAACATGGAGTCCATACATGTACACATAAACTAAGTATATAAGAATAAATCCAAGTTCATTCATGAAAACCATTCACTCACCTGCCCCTCATACATACGTGTTATGGGTTATGCATCCACCCTCTAGACATGACCTGCAGGGAAAGATTACCATCCATGTACTAAATCCCATGCAGAATTATCTTCCAACCTTGTTTCATCAATATCTCATGATAACATTCCAACTATCGAAACATCTCATATTTAGAAATTACCTTATAAATTCAATACAAGTAGTTAACATGTACTTATAATATACGTTGGATTAATCAAAATGCCATAATGATGCTAAAGGTGGGGCCTTAGTCATAATACATTTCCAATACTAACCCTAAGAGACCTGAACAAAAAGTACCACTATAGGCTATTTTAGAAATACCCCCTCCGTACCACTTCTTAGAGTTTAGCTAGCACTCAATAATCACCTTATTACTATGGCACACGTGAATATGCAACATAAATAACACCTCATAATATCCCAATGCAACATAACATGAAATAATCATATAATCAACCCTAATATATAGACTATCCACCTTTTAATCGATTTTAATCCATCTAAACTCTGTGCCAGAAGACCTAGTTATGAAGTCTCTCGTCCACCTATATAAAATTCATGTTTTCTAACCTGAGTTGATGCTATAAACTAAAACCTATCTTACATGGATGTCAACCAGCTATAAGAATGACAAATGAATGTAATTCCAAATTGTATGGATGTGTTATCGCTGAAAATCTATGGGTTTGGACTGATTCGCACCGCTTTCTTCTCTTCTTCAAGGTTCTAAAGCATGGGATATAGTTGTTAGGGAATTTGGCGCCTCCCATGTTGTTATTTCACAAAATGGAGAAAAGTAAAAATAAACCCGCTTAAATGGAGATTCTGTCTATTGTCACACCGCTATAATGGTCTACTTATTCAAAAAGAAAAATTTTGAACTCTATGTTTGTATTTTTATTTATTATTCGTATAACTTACGCAAAGATAAAAATATAGTGAAGACTTTACTTTTGGGGTGTCAGGTGGGAATGTCCTTTGTTTAATATGCTTTAACACGTGCTTAGACAAAACTTAGGCCATTATTTTATATAAAAGAATTAAATTGATTTAGGCATTTAATCAATTAATTCTCACTTTTACATTAAAAAATATTATGTAAATTTTATTTAAATAAAATCTTTATGTTATTTAATCATTTCTCCTCATGATTTTGTCAAGTAAAAAGTATTATTTGAGATTACTTTTATTTTAGAGAATACAAAAATACTTTTCATTATTACATAAAGTTCTTTCTTTTCATAAAAATACTTCTCTTTCATATATACTTTTATAAAAAAATTATATTGCTTATACATCCTTACATACTTCTATACACACAGTTTATGATAATATATTTTACATTTTTAACTGATACACATTCTTCACACATAAATATTTTTTATTATTTTTTAATACATATTCTCTCTCTCTCTCTCTCTCTATATATATATATATATATATGTTTAAAAATTATTTTTATGTCCTCCTTATATCGATAAATTTAGTGTAGTCGGGTACCACATTTATTATCACGCCCCTAAGCTGATCAAGGCGGAGAAGGATTTGTATAAGCACACATTATACAAATGACTTATGCTCAGAAGATGAAACATTGTACATGCAATCATAATGAGGAACAATATATAATTCACACTATCAAACTACCCCCACTATCGCAATAAAAAATTCAAACTATAAGTATGTCACGACCCGAATCGGGGCCTAATCATGATGGGTATATCAATCCCACTATGGACCAGAGACCACCCCCATAGACTAAACATCCAAGCAAAATATATATAAATAGTGAAAGACACCCAAAGTATAAAGATAAGGTAGTTAAAGTAACTCTAATGTAACTAAGAGTTTAAAATAACGACCAACCAATAATATGTCCACAAAGCCTCTATCAAAACTGAATGTCATACTAGGTCGGGACATGACCCCAACCATGGCCAAAAGACAATCCAAAAGTATGAAAAAGAAATCGATGGGATTTTGGTAAGCATAAAAAATAAGAGAAATGTCCGACCTTCTGAAAGATGGAGGCTCTCCACTTCAAAGTAGACCAATCAATGAACCAGAATCACCTAACTCTGCACAAGGTAACCAAAGAACTCCTAGTACCCTACATCTTGAAATAATGTAGCATCTGGGTATGGTTAGAGGGGTGAGCGTTAGTATGTAACTTTTGGAGGGTATAAAATAATGCCATAATAAAATCATTCAAAAACCACATGTGCACATTCATAAATACATATAATAAAATGTCGGGAAAGGGAACAAGGTTTAATCATGAATTCTTAAACCATTAGCCTGGACTATGTAGCTCTAACTGTCCTAAGGGCACCCATGGGCTATATGAATTCAGCTCCCCTCTACTAAAAGGGTCCTAACACATGTTAGCCGCACAAGCCAAGAAAATTTGAGGAAGGTCCAGGGAATACATGACCCAACCATTCCAAAATATACATATATAAAGTGTGAACTATGCATACAATAATAAAGACCCCCACACCAGCAAATGTGGTTTCCGATATCGGTCCCCATAGGACCTCTACCTTCCACGGCGAGATGAACAATGCCTTTTTAGCCCAAATTACACCATTTACACATTCCCATCAATTAACCAATGAGTCTTTTAATAAGATATTTATCATTGGTATCGTCATACCAAATACAGTAACGCTTGTAAGCCAAATTCATTATGCCATTCAAAAGCCAATTAACTAAATTGACTCTAAAGTTTCCAATTAAAAATAAATCCATAGACAACCAAGCATTCTAAAATCATTTTATGTTCCATTAACCTTTTATGAAATGCAAGATTTCAAAACTAAGTAAAACCATGTGTATTTCCATGTTTAGAACTAATTTCATAAGTTGGGTCGAGGGTAAAGCCAATTATAAACAATTAAACCATGAAATTTGGAGAAAACCATGTTCCCCATTCCAATTCCCATACCCATGCATATATTGATTTTAAAACTATGAGAATAACATGAAAGACCAATTTAAAACCAAGGAAAACTAATTTACACCATAACCATTCCAAATCCCTCAATCTAATTTAAAAATTGATAATTAAATCCACATGGACAATAATTAAACACATGCTTGTATGCAAATCAATTTAAAGAAGAGATACATGCCTGAAAATACCATGAATTTGGACAGGAAACCATAATTGAACCCTAGGTGCTTAATCCTTAGAAACCCTAGATTTTCTTGACTTTGAAGTTTTGAAAGATGAGAGGTGTGTTTGATATTGATAAACATATGATAATAGGGCTGATACGCCTAAATTACAACTCTCGTTAGAAAGTGTAAGCGGTCGCTGTCAAATATAGAACCCAACTGGGTTGGGTGTCGAATCCCACAGGGAATACTATGATCACTAAGTATTGCGATTATTATTAGACTGTTGGTCGAAGATTCCAAGATAAGGGGGGTTTGGTTTAAGTGCACAATAATACTATTAGTGTATCGAATGGGACGATATAAGTAATAAGATTTGATCACAGAGGATGATAAGTTGGGGTTATGTCCACCTTGTAGCTTCTACTTCTATATTAACTATGGGTAATACAAATTTTATACATGCATGCACTTATAGAGAGACGTATTCTAATTCTAAATCCAAGTGTTTTTCAACCATCAAGGATTTATTCACCTTAGTTCTCTCGAACCTAAAGTGTACAATAACTTATACGAACTCTCCAAGTAGTTAATCCTGCTAGGGCATTAACGTGTAAACTAGAGGTTGGAAACACTAATTTCTTGTCACACTCTCTTTTCCAAACAACAACTTTTCTCTCGAACAAGTTATTGCTATAATGGCGTATTCCCTATGTTTGCATCCACGAGAATTCAATTATAATGAAGAGAGTAATGATATAAGTGCATTACACATCATAAATTCACAAACCCATAGCAATAGAGAGTATACTACAGGGTTTCCATAACCCTAACAGATAAGTTTAGCTACTCATGAATACAACGGAAATCAAAATAGACATAATCATCATACCAAAACTTAGAACAATCTCGGCGATGGAGATGACTAGCGAAATTAAGAGAGGATCGTGTTTCTCTCTCTCCGTTGCTCAAGCTAAGCCATTTTCTGTTCTCAAAACTAGTACAAAATCCTCAACGTGAATTGTCAATAATCGAATGATCATCATGCTGAAAAATTCAGCAATAAGGTTTTTAATAACATCCTTGTCCCATAAGTTTCTACTGCATCCTTAAGTCTTTAAAAATACTGGATTTGCCCGGGAAAAAGTTCCCATGCATCACTTTCAGTCCAAAAGTTGCCTTCCCTCTTATGTGAAGTTTTCCTTTGCTGCCCACAGGTCCACAAAGTGCTGAAATCTTCATCATTAGTACCTGAAAACATGCTAATCACATAGGTCAGCTCACTTAAAGGAAAATGGACTAAAAGTGCAAGAATTATATATTTTATCCTCAAAACTTAGCTGAAACATGGGTAAATTATGGTGCTTAGGCGTGTAAATACGCCCAACATCACCACCCCACACTTAAAGCTTTGTTTGTCCTCGAACAAAATATTACATCCATGCAAACACCTAACTAGAATTTCACAATAGCAACACGAAATTTTCAACAAGACATGCACTACAATCATTAACAAAGAGTAGGTTTCTCGATCACTACTAGAAACAACTCAACCTCCAACATAGACTCATTAGGATGGTTAATTCGTATCCACAAGTTAAGCCACAAAGAAACATATAAAACTACCCAACAACCATCAACCATGTGTGCTCACACAAGATATCACCCATAATCACTCATAGTTTTGCATTTTTCGAAACATGGGTATAAGACTCTCCTTGCTCTCTCTCTCACAAAGAATTCTTTTATTGCAACTGATGACCATAGGCTTGCCCTTAGTGTAATGCTCTACTAATATCAGACTGCTAAGTTTAGGATCAAATAGGTCTTTACAGGTTGTAATGTAGGCTAAGGGACAGGTAGGACTATTTTGGCCAGAAATAGTGACTATGTTCCCTAAGCGCTTTAATACACTACAATATGCCATTTACACTATCTTTTAACAACCACTCTACCTCTCTTTTATCTACCAACCCCTTTTCACCCATTTTGTTATTCAATCATAAACACAACTATCTTTTTGTTTTTCTAAATTTTTTATTTTCTTTTTTTTCTTTTTTTTTCTTTTTTTTATATTAAGCAAGCATCCCTATAATAGCCACTCTTTTTCACAACAATTTCAAGTACCAATAGACCCTGAGGTATCACTTTCACCATTCTCCTTTTATTTTTTCACATGATTCTACAATTTTAAAGCGCTTAGGAGTTTGGATCAAATTATGGTCTTGAAAAAAAAATGGATTAGGCTACATATGAGGCTGCCAAAGAAAATAGCTAAAGGCTCAAAGGGGGTTCATTAGGACAATGTACAAAGGTAGGTAAAAAGAAGGTAAACAATTCCAGGGCTGCCAAAGAAATACCTAAATCATCTCCTACACTCACAATATTTATTTCGCTTCACACACACACCAGGAAAGTTCTAGCATCAGTCACAACAAAGAATATACAATATCCTCACACACACAAGACACATGGTCAACTTCATTGGGAGCATTATAGATTCATGACCCAACAAATGAATGAATTAAAACACAACAATTTATCACACAGTGAGTCACAACTTAGAGCCTAAGCGTCTCAATAGTAATGATTTAGCACAAACTCTTGTTATAATATACCATGCCGTCTATCAGAACAATTTCATGTAAAATCTAAAATCTAACTAACTAATTACGACTAACTAACTACGACTAATTCAAACAAATAAGAATAAATGTAGGCAAAGAAATACAATACAGCAGACATATACCCGCACCCCACACTTAGACGGGACACACTATACTCAGTGGAAATAAATAAGGAAAACCTGATTAGTCGGACTCCTCTTCTATGTTTGGGGTCATACCCCCTGCGTCGGAATCATCATCAGAGTCGTCGTCATCAGAGTTGTCCTCCACGTCTGAGTCTGGAAGTCGGTGATCATCGCCAGTCGGCACGTCATCGTCGAGAGGTTCCTCCAAATATACCTCCACTCCACACATGGCCCGTGCATGCTCATTAAGCGGGTAATCATAGTCCAACTGCTGAAGTTCTACATCAGTCGGAACGCGACCCCCATTTATCAGTGTAAATCTAGTCATGCCATACAGATGGAAGAAAAAACGTTCATCTCGAGCATGCCTCTCTGCAGTGGTAAGGTTGATGCCTTGACCAGTTTCTGGCTCTTTAACCTTTGTGAGATCAACCTTCTTCGGGTTGTGTGGTAGCTTATGATCCGCAGGTTCCTCTTCAATGTGTTCTTTCCTTAAGATCGCAGTCAACAAGTTGCCGAAACTGAAATGGGACCTTTTGTGCAGCCTAGCCTTGCGCATTGACGATCGTATAACCGCACCAATGTTGATGGGAATATTCATCATCAAAGCTTACACCAAGCAGACTCGATCACGTGTGATCTTAGTATATTGTGTCCCAGGAATCAAGCAAGAGTTGACTATCCTTAACCATATGCGAGCTTTCCTGTTCAAAGAGGCATACGGGTAGGTGTTGTGGCGACCATTATCCTTGTGCCGAATCCACCGTGCCATTGACCTTGATCCGCACAGTGTATGTCTAATGGCCCTGTAGGGAGTTCTGTGATAAAGCTCCTTGAGCGGTGATGGATCCATAGATGGAAGGCCCAGAAAAGAGTTGAAGAATTCCGCATTCAGTTGCAAGACTTGGCCCCGAATCTTTACTTCACTTCCAGTAGTCTTTGGGGACCAATTGGCATAAGGCTCTCGCGTTAGATCAAGATTGCATTCCCCCATATCTCGGAAAATGAAATCAAGATTTAGTGCCATGATTTTAGCCAAAATGCGGGGCTCTCTCTTTGCTAGACTCTCTTTCTGCATCAAATCCACGTGAACATATTTTTTTACTTTGTTGTTCTTGTACCACTCCTTTTCTTACTCCTCTAGGACCCACTTTATCCCGAAAGTTCATCGAGGCACTTGCAAAGAGGAGGAATCAGCCTGATCTTTTCATGACCTTTTCTGACCTTTTTTGGAGGTGGACACTTTTTCTTTTCCTTGTCGTCCTTTTGGGGCCATTCTACCTGAGATCACAATAAAGTTACGTTAGTTTCATCATGGAAGATTTACTATAGTCGGAAAATAAAATCGTGATGATACCACCCCACACTTAATCCGTTTGCACAATGTTAATAATCATGTAATCTTGACTATCCTTTCCGACTTTATTTCATTGGATTAAGGCAATGTTTGAACAAGACTACCACATAACAATCTTATCAGGTTTTTGCATTGAAATAACCAAACCATGTTATACTTGTGGTCAATCATGATCAATACCTTCGATGAACGAGTCATTCAAACATTCAAGCTTACAACTTTCAAGATTATGCATTAACTTCACAATTTCGACTTCATAAAAATACGACAGTGAATACCAATCAAATACAAGTCGGAGTAAAGTCAAGAACACCCACACGAATTCTTTCACTCAACTAGATACATCATAACAAACCAACCATATTCTCATCACCAAACACCAATTCACAATCTAATAAACCATTATAAGCGGAGTAGTGTAACAACTACGGAATATAAAAGAGTAACTTACGTGGTGATGGATCCGGAAGATGAACTTGCAAGATTAGATGATCAAAAAGAAAAACTTTGAGAGAATTTGGGAGCTTAGGCGTCGCCTATCTTGAGAAAACAATGGAATTGTGTTCTAAGGTTGATGATCTATTTAAAGACTAAGCCATGGGTCGGGTTTGATCCATGTACAATCGGCTTAGGAGACAAAAAAAAAAAGTAGGCGACGCCTTTAGCAATGCCTAGATAGGCATAGGCGGCGCCTTGCCTATCGCCTAGATTGGCATAGGCGGCGCCTTTCCTATCACCTAGATTGGCATAGGCGACGCCTATAGCATTGCCTACATTGGTATAGGCCTTGCCTTGTCCCTTGCCTATGTGAGGCAGTGAGCATAGGCAATGGCATAGGCATTGCCAAGATTTGCATAGGCATTGCCTTGTTCGTTGCCTAGATTGGCATAGGCATTTCCTTGTTCGTTGCCTAGATTGGCATAGGCAATGCCTAGTCTATAGCCTTTGCTCCATCATTCCTCACTTACCACCTTTAGCATGGCTCACTTTCAAATCAAAATTTGGGACTAATCTCCTCCTTTGTATATCTTGCACCTACACTTAATCAAAAACAACAAAAATGATTAGAAGGATGGGTTGCCTCCCACCGAGCGCCTTAGTTTTG
Organism: Capsicum pubescens; assembly: GCA_030864215.1. Classification (NCBI taxonomy): domain Eukaryota; kingdom Viridiplantae; phylum Streptophyta; class Magnoliopsida; order Solanales; family Solanaceae; genus Capsicum; species Capsicum pubescens. The sequence goes on along the minus strand of CM061549.1, from coordinate 218,407,301 downwards.
GTCGTGGCTCGACTCTTCTTTTTGAACTTCTATATATCAAAAACAAAATCCTAACAAAACAAACTCCTAATGATGGGTTGCCTCCCATGTAGCGCTTGATTTATTGTCACAGCACGACATAGCTATCTCGAGTACTCAGACTTCATCGAGATATAAGGTGGCTATACATTTTATCGAATCGGTAGGTCCGATATATAGCTTCACTCGCTGTCCATTCACCTTAAAGACACTACCATAATTGTTTTCTAACTCCACTGCTCCGGATGGGTAAACTTAGCTAATTCTGAATGGACCAGACCATTTAGACTTCAACTTACCTGGAAATAGCTTCAGTCTGGAGTTGAAAAGAAGTACCAAATCACCCTTCTGAAAGTTTCATTGGACAATCCTCCGATCATGGTACTTTTTCATCCTTTCCTTGTAGAGATATGCTCTTTCATACGCATGTAGACGGAATTCATCCATCTCATTCAGCTGTTCCAACCTCAGATTAATAGAATCATCCCAATTTAAGTTAAGCCGCTTCAGCGCCCACAGTGCTTTATGTTCTAGCTCAATTGGTAAGTGAAAAGCCTTCCCATAAACTAGTTGATATGGTGACATGCCAATTGGTGTCTTAAACGCAGTCTTATATGCCCATAAGGCATCATCCAGCTTTTTGGACCAATCTTTCCTACTGGCATTCACAGTCTTCGCAAGGATTAGCTTGATCTCCCGATTAGAAACCTCTACCTGCCAACTAGTTTGTGGGTGATATGGTGTAGCTACCTTGTGTTTCTTAACCCTATATTTCACCAATACGGCTCTGAACAGCTTGTTGCAAAAATGTGAACCTCCATCGCTTATGATGGTACGAGGTACCCCAAAACGAGAGAAGATATTTCTCTTTAAGAATGCTACAACGCGCTTACCTTCATTATCAGCTAGCGCTACTGCTTCGACCCATTTGGATACATAATCCACAACAACTAGGATATATTTCATCCCAAACGAACTCACAAATGGGCCCATGAAATCAATACCCCATACATCAAATAGTTCTACTTCAAGAATTTTAGACATGGGCATCTCATGGTGCTTCGAGATAGAGCCTTGCCTCTGACACTGATCACATCTTCTCACAAAATCGTAAGCATCCTTGAATAATGAAGGCCAGTAATAGCCACTTTGGAGTACCTTCCTTGCCGTTCAATCACCTGCATGGTGACCCCCAACTTGGGAAGCATGACTTGCTTCCAATATGCTAGGAACCTCCACATCTGAGATGCATCGCCTAATAATACCATCAGCACATCGTCGAAACAGATACGGTTCATCCCAGAAGTAGTGTTTCACATCATGCATGAACTTTCTCTTTTGATGAAAGGAGAGATGCTCGGGAATCACTTTACTTACCACGTAGTTCGCAAAGTCTGCATACCACAGTAAGTCTTCCACCATAGTGGCTAGGATTTCTTCGTCAGGAAATGCATCATCAATATCATGGTCGGGTTGCACTATGTGCTCACTCTCAAGTCTAGATAGATGATCAACTACTTGGTTTTCGTAACCTTTTCTATCCTTTACCTCGAAATCAAATTCTTGAAGCAGTAACACCCACCTAATTAGCCTTGGCTTAGCATCCTTCTTTGCCATTATATATCGTAGAGCCGCATGATCTGTATGAACCACTACTTTGGTTCCTAAAAAGTAAGCACGAAACTTTTCAAAAGCATAAACAACTGCTAGAAGCTCTTGTTCAGTGACGGTATAGTTCCTTCGTGCTCCATTCAAGTCCTTGCTAGCATAGTAGATTGGATGAAATAGCCTTTCTCTTTTCTGACCAAGTACAGCACCCAAGGCTACCCCGCTTGCATCACACATAACTTCAAAAGGTAGAGACCAATCGGGTGCTACAATAATAGGAGCTTCAACTAGCTTTCCTTTGAGGCATTCAAATGCCTTCAAGCAATCTTCACCAAAGTCAAATTTTGCATTCTTCTCCAAAAGTTTGCATAATGGGCTAGCAATCTTGGATAATTCTTTAATAAACCTCCGATAAAAACCTGCATGACCGAGAAAACTACGCACTCCTTTTACAGAAATTGGAGGTGGTAATCTCTCAATAACTTCAATCTTGGCTCGATCAACCTCAATTCCCCTTTCAGATACTTTATGCCAAGAACAATGCCTTCCTTAATCATAAAGCGACACTTCCCCTAATTTAACACCAGGTTGAATTCAACACATCTCTGAAAAGCCATACTCAAATTTGCCAAGCATGATTCAAATGACTCACCTACAACATAAAAGTCGTCCATAAATACCTCCAAGGTGTCTTCGACCATATCAGAAAAAATGGACATCATACATCGCTGGAAAGTAGCAGGTGCGTTACATAGCCCAAATGGCATTCGTTTGAAGGCAAACATACCATACGGGCATGTAAAAGTGGTCTTCTCCTGATCTTCAGGAGCAATGCAAATCTGATTGTATCCGGAATAACCATCTAAGAAACAGAACAATCCCTTCCCTGCCAATCGATCAAGCATTTGATCCATGAATGGCATTGGAAAGTGATCCTTTAACGTCCACGAATTAAGCTTCTTGTAGTCCATGAACACTCTCCACCCTGTGACAGGTTTGAGTAGAATTAGCTCATTCTTTTTATTTGCGACTACTGTCATGCCCCCTTTCTTGGGAACACATTGCACTGGACTCACCCATTTACTGTCTGAAATTGGGTACACCACCCCTGCATCTAACCACTTAATAATTTCTTTCTTCACCACCTCTTGCATAGGTGGATTCAAATGACGTTGGTGCTCAATGGTGGGTATGCAATCTTCCTCGAGCTAAATCTTATGCATACATATCCCAGGAGGGATACCAATTATATTAGCAATAGTCCAACCAATGGCTCTCTTGTACCTCTTCAGAATAGAGATGAGAGTCGTTACTTGCTGTTCACCTAAATCAGCCGCAACAATAACCGGAAGTGTATTCCCACTTCCCAAGAATGCATACTTTAGATGACTGGGGAGCTCTTTCAATTCTAGCACCGGTGGCTCTTCAATGGATGGTTTCGCTGGTGGTGACGGTCGATTCTTAAGGTCAAGGTCCAGCTTCTTAGGGGAATGAGAATAGGACCCCATTCCTGTTAGAGCACGAATAGTTTCTTCATACTCTTCAACATCCTCAAGCTCAAAGTTCAAAAGTACAGCAGACAATGGCTCAACAGTAAGATGCTTCTCTACAGATAATTCTTTATCGTCCTCATAATAAAAATTACCTATAGAGAGAACATTCATATCTTTAGGCTGCTTCATTGATTTGCATACATCAAAACGGACCACTTCGTTATTCATCCGAAATAAAAGCTCATTTGCTCGTAAATCAATAAGCATACTTCCTATTGTGAGGAAAGGGCATCCCAAGATTATGGGAACTTCAGAATCTACCTCGCAATCCAAAATAACAAAGTCTGCAGGAAAAATGAAGGAAGAAACCTTCACCAGTACATCATATAAGATACCAACAGGTCATTTTACCGACCTATCTGCCATCACGAGCCGCATATTGGTTGGTGTAGGATCGCCCAACCCCAACTGTTTATAAATAGATAGCGGCATCAAATTGATGTTATCCCCCAAATCACACAATGCCTTAGCAAAATCCAAGGATCCAACCGTGCAAGGAATAGTGAAAGCACCAGGATCCGCCTTTTTCTGTACTAAAGATCTTGTGGCAATTGCACTGGAATGATGAACATTATCTGCCAGTTCATAACTTGATGCCCTTTTCTTTGTCCTTCATAAATTTGGCGTATCCTGGAATCTGCTCTAGTGCCTCCACCAAAGGCACATTAATAGTCAACTGCTTCAACATAGTCATGAATTTACTGAACCTGGTGTCATCATCTTTCTTCTTCAGTCTCGGAGGAAAAGGTGGTGGTGGAGTTGGGAGAGTTTTCTCCACCACTTCCTTTTTATCTTGTTTCCGATTATCAATCTTTTCAGGCTGGTGACATCTAGGTGTAGTGTCATGAATGTTCTCATTCTAATTTTCAGCTTCTACAGAATCATCACAATCTGCTTCAATAACATTCTCTTCTGTAATATCAACCACCTGCTTGCCTTTGGATGGATTTTCCAACACCTTACCACTCCTGGTAGTAATAGCCATACATGATCCATCATTCCTTGGGTTTTGCACAGTGTCTCTAGGTAAGGTACCAACTTTTCTTTGATTGAGTGTCGCAGATAGTTGACTCAATTGTTGTTCCAACTGTTTTATAAAAGTGGAATGCGAATCAACCAATTGATTTATTGAGGACAAATCATTTTTTACCTCAGTTACTCCCGTGTTGGTTGCCTCCACTCCTTTCAACAACTTAGCCATCATATCTTCCATGGACATCTTTCCAGAGCCAGATGCCACAGCCTCACGATTTCCAGGAGGAATATACAAACCACTCCTGTCAGTCTTATTCTTGAATTCGGATTTTTCATAATAGTTCCGACCTTGGTTTCCTTGGGCATTGCCTCAGAAACCCCCTGATTATTCAAATAATTCGCTTCCTCCTCAGAATCGGATTCATCTCTACCCTGTGATACAACAACCCTGACCTTTTCTGTCTTCCCTGATAATAAATGCTTGGTAAGAAGGTCCATCTGCATTTTCATGTGAGCCATATCTTGGTCACGTTCCTCTTTTCTTCGCCTCTGTTCTACTGTCATGCCAGTAGATACAATAGAGCTTGCTACATCAGAATCCCTGGTATGCCAAGCTCTACTCTGCTTTTTCATACGATCCAGCATATCACCAGCCTCAATAAAAGTAAGGTCCATGAATGACCCACCTGCAGCATTATCAACCACTGGCTTAGTCACCGAGTTCAATGCCCTGTATAATATTTCCATCAAGTGGATGTTGGTCATCTGATGATTTGGGCACCGCATAAGCTTTTTCTTGAACCTCTTCCATGTTTCGTGGAGAGCTTCAGTTGGAAGCTGTTGAAAATTGCTGATCTCATCTCGTAACTGTGCTCTCTTGGATGGCGGAAAGAATATTTCTAGGAAAGCGTCTTTCAGTTGCCTCCAATTAGTAATAGAGTCAGGAGTCAGCCCGTTCAACCATAGAGTTGCCTCTCCAGATAGAGACAATGGAAATAAGCGCAGTCGAATTGCATTCTGTCCAACTCCTAGATTGTCAAACGACTTGCATGTTGAGATAAAAGTTGATCAGATGCATATTCGGATCATCGCCTGCAAGTACACCAAATAACCCTTTGAGTTGTAATAGCTGGATCATGGTGCTGGTGATATTGAACTTGGCTCCGGGTGCCAAGGGTGGAGGAATAATAGCCTCTGTGGCACCAGCTGCATCCAAATCGTCATCATCATTATCGAAAGGGGCCTGCACAGCTCGGCGTTCAGGTCTCATTCTAGCTTGACGATCTCTCCTGTTCACAGGTGCTTCCACTTCACCAGCACACCTTGGATTTAATAACTCATCATCACCTAGGTCCTCTTCCTCAAGATTTGTTGCCCAACCTGGGTTATCAATATTCTATCGATGCACTTGAGCAACTGCCAATGCAACTAATCTTTCCTGCTCCTGTTGAGCCGCCATCCGTTCAAGGTTTCATTGCGCATCCATTCTGCCAATAAGATGTGGTTCAGGATTTATAGGTAATAACGGTTGACCAGAACTTCGTGTATTTGGAATGCACTCCAATAATCCTGAACAAAACAAAAACAACAAACAAAAAGTAAAATTCGAGAATCTTTGACCAAAGGGTCTATTAACTATCACAAACTTACTTGAAAACCGTATTCCCCGGCAACGGCGCCAAAATTTGATACGCCCAAATTACAACTCTCGTTAGAAAGTGTAAGCGGTCACTGTCAAATATAGAACCCAACTGGGTTGGGTGTCGAAACCCACAGGGAATACTATGATCACTAAGTATTGCGATTATTATTAGACTGTTGGTCGAAGATTCCAAGATAAGGGGGGTTTGGTTTAAGTGCACAATAATACTATTAGTGTATCGAATGAGACGATATAAGTAATAATATTTGATCACAGAGGATGATAAGTTAGAGTTATGTCCACCTTGTAGCTTCTACTTCTATATTAACTATGGGTAATACGAATTTTATACATGCATGCACTTATAGAGAGACATATTCTAATTCAAAATCCAAGTGTTTTTCAACCATCAAGGATTTATTCACCTTAGTTCTCTCGAACCTAAAGTGTACAATAATTTATACGAACTCTCCAAGTAGTTAATCCTGCTAGGGCATTAACGTGTAAACTAGAGGTTGTAAACCCTAATTTCTTGTCACACTCTCTTTTCCAAACAACAACTTTTCTCTCGAACAAGTTATTGCTATAATGGCGTATTCCCTATGTTTTCAACCATGAGAATTCAATTATAATGAAGAGAGTAATGATATAAGTGCATTACACATCATAAATTCACAAACCCATAGCAATAGAGAGTATACTACAAGGTTTCTATAACCCTAACAGATAAGTTTAGCTACTCATGAATACAACGGAAATCAAAATAGACATAATCATCATACCAAAACTTAGAACAATCTTGGCGATGGAGATGACTAGCGACAATAAGAGAGGAACGTGTTTCTCTCTCTCCGCTGCTCAAGCTAAGCCGTTTTCTGTTCTCAAAACTAGTACAAAATCCTCAACGTGAATTGTCAATAATCGAATGATCATCATGCTGAAAAATTCAGCAATAAGGTTTTTAATAACATCCTTGTCCCATAAGTTTCTACTGCATCCTTAAGTCTTTAAAAATACTGGGTTTGCCCGGGAAAAAGTTCCCATGCATCACTTTTAGTCCAAAAGTTGCCTTCCCTCTTATGTGAAGTTTTCCTTTGCTTCCCACAAGTCTACAAAGTGCTGAAATCTTCATCATTAGTACCTGAAAACATGCTAATCACATAGATCAGCTCACTTAAAGGAAAATGGACTAAAAGTGCAAGAATTATATATTTTATCCTCAAAACTTAGCTGAAACATGGGTAAATTATGGTGCTTAGGCGTGTAAATATGCCCAACATCAAGGGATAAATGAGTGTTTTAAATCATGGAATGTAATGGTATGGATTGAAAAGACCATAATGACCTTAATGAATACTGGCAGGAAAATATAACTTCTAGTTATTACTTGTCAGGTAACGAATCATAGTCATTGGTCAAGAGTCATCACCGAGACTCGTAGCTTGAGACCTCAAACACTGACCCCTAGCTTTTATGGTAATGAGTCACACCCTACGACTCACGACCTCACCCTTTGACTCGTGGAGGCTAAGTCGTGATCAAGACAGAATCCTAAGGCAACCTCACAGTTCCAACAACAAAAGGAACCCTACGACTCATGATAAGTTGGTACGACTGTCACCTGAGTCGTTACCTAGACAATAATTAACTCTTCAATAAAATTCTAGAGTCTCAAAACTTGGGGTGTTACATTCCCCCCCCCTACTCAAGAATTATTTATCCCCAACAAAGGAGTTAAGGCACCCATTCGCATGGTAAAAAGAAATAATGCTTACATTCCCAAATGACAATTTTGAAATACAACGAGAAAGAATATGAAGATCATACCTTAAGCATTTTCGTCTAATGCGGGGAACAAGAACGAATACTTAGCCTTCATATCCTTTTCAACTTCCCAAGTAGCTTTTTCTACCTTTTATTTTCTCCAAAGGACTTTTACCAAAGCCACATCCTTAGTCCTCAACCTACGAATTTGTCTATCCAAAATCTCAATTGGGACTTCCTCATAAGACATGGATTCTGAAATACCAACATCCTCCATAGGAATAATAAAAGAAGGATCACCCATACTTCTTCAACATTGATACATGAAAAACAGGATGAATAGAGCCCAAGTTCGCAGAAAAGTCCAACTCATAAGCGACATTCCCAACTCTCCTAAAAATTTTCTATGGCCCAACAAATGGGGACTGAGATTTCCCTTCTTTATAAACCTCCTCACTCCCTTCATAGGAGAAACTTTCAAAAATGCCCAATCACCTACATCAAACTCCAATTCCCTACGCCTCACATTTGCATAAGAATTTTGGCGACTTTAGGATGTCTTAAGTTTTTCCCTAATCACCTTTACCTTATCTATGCCTTGGTAAATAAAGTCTTTACCAAAAACCTAGTCTCACCAACCTTGAACCATCCAATATGAGAACAACACCTCCGACCATATAAAGCCTCAAAAGGATCCATCTAAATACTAGAATGATAACTATTGCTATACACAAACTCAATAAGAGATAAGTGATCAACCTAAATACCTCCAAAATCAGTTACACAAGCCCTTAGAATATCTTACAAAGTCTAAATTGTCCATACTGCTTGTCCATCCATTGGAGGATTGAAAGAGTTACTAAGGTTCACCTTGGTCCCTAAACCTTTTTGAAATAAAAGCCAAAAATAGTAAGAGAATTTCCTACCCTTGTCTAAAATAATGGAAATTGACGCTCTGTGTAGCTTGACAATCTCCTAAACAAACAATTTAGCATAATCCTCTCCAGAGTAGTTAGTCCTCATAGGAAAAAAGTGAGCAAACTTAGTCATCCTATCCACAATTACGCAAATTGAATCATACAGATTGTGAGGCTGTGGAAGACCCGTAAAAAAATCCATGTTGATCATTTCCCACTTCCACATAGGCAACTCTATATGTTGAGACATCCCATCAGGCCTTAAGTATTCAACCTCCACCTGCTGACAGACCATACACCTGGATACAAAATTTGCCATATCATTTTTCATATTACTCCACCAATAGATTTCCTTCAAGTCATGATACATCTATGTCGAACTTGGATAAACTGTGTACCTAGACTTATGGGCCTCATAAAAAATTCTTTCTCGCAACCCATTAACATTAGGAACACACAACCTACCATGATACCTCAGAATACCATCTTCTCCAATCTCAAAATCAATTACCTTTTGCTGACCCACATCACCCTTAATCTGTATAAGAATATGATCCAAAAGCCTACTTTTTCTTGACATCGACACTAAGAAAAGACTTAACCACTACTTGAACAGTCACAGCTCCATCCTAAGAATCTACGAGATGAACTCCAAGTTAGCCAACCAGTGAATATCCTTCGCCAACCCTCTCTTTTCCTCATACACTTGAGATACGCTCCCCATGGATAACCTACTAAGAGCATCATCAACAACATTAGCTTTACCTAGATAGCAGTAAAGGCTCATGTCATAGTCCTTGAGTAAATAAAGCCATCACACCTGCCTGAGATTCAACTCCTTCTGAGTTAACACGTACTGTAAGCTCTTATAGTCTGAATAAATGTCCACATGCACCCCATGCAAATAATAATGCCTGATTTTTAACACAAAAGCCACAGTTGGTAACTCTAGAGAATAGGCCAAAACCCTACCATGCTATATTAACATGCAACCTAGTCCCATATAGATGTATTATAATAAACAACAGAACCATCGGTGCCCTTGGGAGGGTCAAAATTGGTGCAGAAGTCAACTTATCCTTCAACTTCTCAAAACTACCCTAACAAGCGTCGGACCATAAGAACTTCACCTTTTTCTGGGTCAACTTAGTCAGCAGAGTAGCAATAGAAGAGTAACTCTCCACGAACCTCCTATAATATCTATCCAAGCCTAAGAAGCTCCTAATAGGTTGGAGTCGTAAGTTTAGGCCACCTCTTAACTGCCTCAACTTTTTTTGGATCCACCATGATCCTCTCAGAAGAAACAACATACCCATGGAATATCACAATATTATGCAAAAACTTACACTTAGAAAATTTAGAATACAGTCTCTGATCTTTAAGAGCCTGCAACATAATTCAGAGGTAACTAGCATGATCCTTCTCACTCTTAGAATACATCAAGATATCATCAATAAAAACTATCACAAACAGATCCATAACTGTCTAAACAGATAGTTCATAAGATCTATAAATGCAGACCGAGAATTAGTCAACCCAAATAACATCACCAAAAAACTCATAGTGGCCATATCAGGTTTCAAAAAAAATCTTGGGAATATTAATTTCCTAAATCTTCAACTGATGCGAACAAAAATAAATGTCAGTCTTAGAAAAACATCTAGCACCCAGAAGCTGGTAAAAAAGATCATCAATCTTAAGAAGAGGGTACTTATTCTTCACTATAACCTTATTCAACTACCGATAATATGCAAACATGTATAGAGACCCACATATATTATGCATGAAAAGCATGAGAGCACCCTATGATGAAATACTAGGATAAATTAAGCCCATATCAAGGAGATCCTTTCAATTTTTCTTTAGCTCTTTTAATGCAGTCGGAGCCATTCTATAAGGAGGAATAAATATAGGATATGTATTTGGTAGAAGATCAATCCCAAAGTCTATTTCCCTATAAGGTGAAATGTCAGGTGATACACCCAAATTACACCACTATTACGAGAGATTAAGTGGTTGTTGTCAAATATATAACCCAACAAGGTTGGGGTCAAATCCCATAGGGAATATGGTGTTAATTTAAGTTATTCATGATTCAACCAACTAATAGTTTACAACTTCCTATAAAAGGGGGTTTTCAGATATTAAACAAAAGTTGTTGTTCACTTTGTTTTAACAGCTTGCAACTAATATTTCAATGTTTCAAATGTTATGGAAAACCAGAGTTGTGTTCACTATGAGTATTGGCACTTTCTATACACTAGTTATAGATCAGGATTCTTATGACATATAGGAATAACAGATTATCAATATCAAAGCACTATCTAAATGTCTCTCGACCTATTTAGATATTAGATTATCTAATTCTTTCGAACTTAGGAAAATCCGTATACTTAGCCAGATCTTATCTCAAGTTAATTAACCTTTCTACAACGTTAATCATTACATGTAAGTTTGATGCTTCCAAATCCTCGTTGATAATTCAATTCCTATTAAATTGATTTCTTACTTCAAGTAAACCAACAATTAGGTCTAATATATTTATTATTTACAACCAATAGAAAACATGCACAACAGAAGAATTATCAAGAAGTTCCTAATGCTTTGAGAATGTTAATTCAACTAATGAATTTATAAGACCAAGCTCATAGATCCCACAACCTGGGTTAAGAGAATTAGTTCCTTATAATATAGAAAGAAACAACATATATTGAATTCATAATTCAATGATAGTTAACTTACAAATGATGAAGATATATGATCGTTCTTCCTTCTCAAACACAAGAGATTTCTCAAAACCACAACAAGAATCCCAAAAACTTAATTCGAAAATTCAGAGAAAATTGTCAAAAAATGGTTGTTTCCAATAAGTTCAAGATACTTCAGAAAACCTAAAACTTTCCCTTAAATACTCATGATAATTTTTTATTTAAATTTCAAATCATAGAAAATTCGCTCCATAGCTGACGACATGGGACGACGACTTATCAGAGAGTTGACGACTTATCAGACCAAGTCGTCAACTCCTCTATCAGAATCCATGTTCTATGCTTATAGGTGATGACCTAGGCTAATGAATTATCAGGAAGTTGATGACTTATCAAGTCAATTCGTCAACTCTTCACTTCATTTCTCACTTACTATTTTCAGCTGACGACTTCTTTTGATGCCTTATCACCAAGTTGACGACTTATAAGCCAAGTCATCAACTACAAACCTACTATAAACTTTATTAAAATTTTCCCTTCATGAAATAGTTGTCATAGGTTTTCATGCATCTTGACTTACCTGCAGTATCACATAGATTATAATAAAAACTGACAAAAGTTACTTAAGAACTTACAATTATTCCCAGTTAAAATCCTTAAATGTTCTAGCACAAAGCTCGTACATCAACACCCTCAACTTAAAATACTTGCTTGTCCTTAAGCAACTAACACAGTATTATACTACGATGCATAACCAAGAGAATGTAAGTTACCTATGACTGTCAATCATCAATTTTTTTGCTCAAAACCCGTTACCCTCTCCAAGTTCAATCACTTTGAACCCAACCATGTGTATTAATGAAGAACAACAATGTCACACAAGGGAATTAAGATATGTCATCGCATTAGAAACATACAACCATGCATATATACAATTAAACTTCCCAAATAAGTTAGCAGCTAGCAGTACAACCCATGTGCCCTTACAACAAAGAAGTCCCTCCTCACTCATATATAAATTCAATGTAGGTACGACCAAGAGACACTCACTCTCAGAAAAAAGCTCCAATCAATGTACGTCAAATACCATAAACTTGCCCTTATTTTCATTACCTAAGATTTTAGAAAGTTAAGTTAGGATAACTATAGGACTTTTCTTTAGCTAGTAACATAGGCTTGGGTATGGTATGATGCGTAAGGATATTTAAAGTGGCTAAGCCTCCTTGGCACTACACTATTTTTAGGGTCTCACTTGCTAACCATTTTTAAAGAACTTACTAACTTTATTTCTCCCTTTCTTCATTAAATCATATTCAGGTTGGGAGTAATCTTTTAGTCTTTCATTTTTTTTCACATATTTTCATTTCTTTTTTTTTCTACCACAACCAGCCTTACCTTTTTTTCTCTTATTTTAACCTTCTTCATACTCATTTTATATCACGCGCCCCTTTGGTAGCCACCCTCAACTTAGGTAATTTGCCTAAGTTGAAGCGCACAATGTCCAAGGAGGGCCTGGGCCAAAATAGGTTCATTGTGATACAAATGGGAAGGTGATAGGTCTAACAAGAAAAATAGGCATACAGTCTCCAAATCGGGATCAAGGGATATCATTCATACATGGAAGGTTATTTAGGAAAAAAGTGGAATATTATAAAAAAAGGGCTTATGATCTTTTCTTAACCACTATACTACAATGTAGGTAAGACTAATTAGGCAAGTTCTGGATTTAACACACAAAGGGAACTTGGTAGTATCTAACACACACATGGCACAAAGGTACATCACAAGCTACTTACCTATCCGGTTTATGCAATTGTTAGCAATAATTATCACGTCCCTAATACTAATGCCATAAAAAGATTCACAATAGTTGAATATAAATACATATCACATTGTTGAAAAATACACACTTGGAGAGGTATTTATCATTTATCCCAAAAATCAACAAAATAAAAAAAATATGTCAACTACCATAGATACTTATTTTTCTACTTGTTAACCACAAAACATCACGAAACAAAACACAATACGCAAACAACAACAACAAACCTAAACATGTCGGTTCACAAGGTAGCGCTCAAGGGTATAGAACACAGACAATATATCCTTGAGGTTGTAAGTACACCCACCCCAACTGATAAGAATATTCATTGCCCTCAATGTATATTTAACAACTTGAAATAACAAGGAATAAGATATACCTGCAGCACTTCAAGTGCGCAAATTATGAATCACTGACTCTGCTGCTGTATCATCAGCGGGAGTAATCACATCAATAACATCAGGCTGTGCTGACGTATCTACTATAGTGGTTGGTGGAGTTAAAAAATATCCAACATTCTCACCAATAGTGAATGAAGGACTACTAGCCGAGGCTTCTACAACTCTCTCTCTTAATGCTTCCTCCACTGGTTCACCCTCCACTTTCAATATTCACATAGCTTTTTTAATCTCATTTTTGTTTTCTTTTGTCTATGCTTTCTTCTCCGCTTTCCTTTCTTAATCACTATCAGTTGTTTTATGCTTGCCTTTGTCTTTCATGTTGCCTATTTTTTCCTTTTTTCACTGGTTTTCCCGTGATGTCAAATAGTGGATCTTCATCTTCAGATTCTTCAGTAATAGGGTGTGAAGATATCACAATTTGGTGGCGCTGTAATGCCACAATATAAACTTTTGCCTTTTGCAAAGCTACTTTGAAAATTGCAATATCCGAGGTCGACATCTTACTCAATCTTGCATTAAGACGGTACTCTAAATCATCAAAATGTCCATGCAAACTTTGGAAAGGTTTAATTGCCACCTTAATTCTTTTATTCATAGCAGATTCAAATTGACTAGCAAACAACTTCAACTGTCCATTGAACCTCTTCCCTTGCTTCACCATCTTCCTGAAATTAAGAGAAGTAAAAGCATGCTCCAACACCGATGCTGTAACTATGGGGTTTTCTTCGCTCTCAGGTTCTGAATCTACCCCTGCAGAAGCTTTTCTTGTACTGCTTCAAGAACTGACATCTCTATATTTTGCATTGAACCAATATCAGTAGAAGTTATTTGTACTCCGTCAGTCCTAACTAGTTCATTTTTAGCCCCTACTCCTTTGCCTATCACTACCATAGGCTGATTCTTATCATACTTGATGGGATTGTGAGTTTTTCGAGCATTAATCTCCTAATATAATCTTGTAGTCTCACTTATATGAGCATCCTCGCACAACTTCGTAACCAAACAAAAAAAAGGTATGCAGTGTTGGGTGTTGTTTCCCAAATAATCATTTCATCTGCATTAATTTTCCCAAGGTTCAAGGGAAAGTTAGACATTAAACATGCCACCAAAACTGCCCTATTTTCACCTATAATGTTATCTCTAGCTATTGCATCAACCTATATCATACGATGCCCCACCAAAATCTTACCTCCTGAGTCATTGAGTCCTTTAAGATCCTTGCACTTGTATTTTTCAACCATTTCGGCTCTCCCTCAGCTATAATCTTTTCCAACCAAGGGCGTTGCTTTCCCTTTCCAGCATACTATAGTAAAATTCTAGAGAAGTGAACGGAGGGATGAAGTTTAGGCCATGGAGGAATATCTTGATAGTGTTGTTCGATAGATCCAACATTACTCCCCTCACTAGAATTTTATTCATGTTGGAAAGGTCCACAACATTCTGTCATTTTTTACACATATTTTCTAGTGTAGCCTTGTAGTTTACATAAAACTCTAGGACTAGTGTTGGATATAATAATTCACCTCCCTTAGTAGTCCATGCTAAAGCTTAATCTTTGAATGCCTTCTACATCTGGGGGTACCTGTTCATCCCAGTAGTGATAATCCTCATCTATTCACATATCGGCTGCTTAAGACTTCTTTTTCTTCTTATCATTTCATCATGGTAAATTGTATTTGCTCCGGGAACCTGCCATCTGACACTTTCTCAAACACTAGGATTCTTGTATTTTATCACATCTCCCCTTATATGAGGGTCTTCACTAGTTGGATGCTCAGAAGAAGGGTGTCCTGATAAAGGCTCCTCGGAATTTGGCTGCTCTGATTAAGTATTCTTAGATGGAGAGGAGTTTTCCTCCTCAGACTCAACTTCTTCAACTACCTCTTTCTCAGGCTATGGAAGAGGTTCAGCTATCTATAGACCCTACCTCATTTTACGTCTCTGGAGCTATGGCTCTTCTTTCTTACTCTCAGACTCATTAAAGAGTTTCCAAGTCAAGCTCTCCATAGTCACCTTCTTAGCTGCTTTCTTTGGTTTTCTTTAGGAGGCATGATTAAATATGCAACAAAGAGAAATAATCATTTAATACCCAATACTGAATAAGCACAAAAGAGCCAATTAATTTTAGTACTACCCTTGAAAGGGTTTTATCACTATCATTGAGAAACGATGCGACGATTTGGTCTGATAAGCCATCACATAAGTAATGTCCCGTTAGCCACATCATCAGCTTCCGGTAGAATATGATCATTTTGAATTACAAGTGAGGACTTGGTCTGGTAAGCCATCGATTATGTGACGGCTCGTCAGCCAAGTCGTCAGCCCAAAACAGAATCCTCAGGCCACTTTTCTTTTTTTTTTTTGAAAACTTTTCAACATAGTCATCATTCAAAATCATGCTTGCTAACATGTAGAATTCAATTCTTGGGTTAAAGTTTCAAACTTTTTTGCATAATTCAGAACTTGTAACTCTAGTTTTCAGTTTCAATAAGAACTCATACCCAAATTCGACTCAATAATCTAGAAAATCTAGAGTTCAGTGGATTTTTACCCAATAATAGTACATTTTTCAACTTCAACAAGTATTTTTTTATGAACACATTTTAGTTCTGCAAGAGGTAATTGATCTTGGGTGACAAATTCACTGTTCATTACCTAAAGTTGATCATGAACACTTCAAAGCCTACAAAGTTTACATTATTGGACAATTGTACTTCTTACCAAAGAAAAAAAGACAAGCTTGAAACATACCTCTCAATCGACTCAAGTTGCAGACTTCCCTAATGAGAATTTTTGAGTTTCTCAGAGAAGAAACAGGTTCTTGACTTATTTCTTAGAGAAGGAGAAGGAGAATTTACACACCTTTTTCACTTGGTTTTGAGAAGATGAAGAGAAAGTTGAATAGTGGCTTTTGAAAGGAAAATTGACGAAAAAGGTGAAGTGATTGCACCTACGTAACCTATAGTTTTTTTTTTAAATATTATCTAATAATTAATAAATGAAAACTTATTAAAGTTAATAAAAACTAATAATGGGAAGAAAATACACTAAAGAAAAATTGAATGGGACAAGGTTATTATTGGGAATTCGAAAAGACTACGGATGATGAGTTTGGGTCGGGTCAAACTTCCTTACCTAGGCCCAAAGTTAAGTGATGGCTTATCACATATCTGATAGCCTGTCACTTACATCATCACCTTAAGGCAGAATGTTGCCCAATTTTGGCTCTTCTGACGACCAGGTATGACGACATATCACATATGTGATGGCTGATCATCCTTGGTCATCATCTTTATCCAGATTGCATCGCATATTATATTCAACTGATGGCCTTACATGATGGCTTATCATGAGGGTGATCACTTATCAGCTATGGTCGTTACCCTTTGGTGCCCATTTTTACTCGAGCTGACGATATCAAGTGATGCATCGTCAGCTGGCTGATAACCCATAAACTTTGATTGTCGATTCCCTTTTACTGACAACATCAATTTTACCTTTATCCCTGCACACCAAAAAAACTCATTATGAACACAAACTTAAAAAAAACAAATATACTTACAATATAACAATTTGGGTTATCTCCCAATAGCGCCTGATTTACTGTCGCGGCATGACTTGGTTATCCCGACTACTCAGACTTTATCGAGATACATAGTGGAAAATAGCTTTACATCATTCGTTGGAACAACATAGATCTTTAATCTTTGCCCATTAACTTTGAAAAGACTTCCATCTTTACCTTCAAGTTCCACAACACCTAATGGAAAAACTAGACATACTTTAAACCGCCCTGACCATCTTGATTTTAATTTTCCCAGAAAGAGTTTATGTCGAGAGTTGAACAATAACACCTAGTCACCATCTTGAAAATCTCGCTTCCCTATTCTTCGGTCAGGGTAATTCTTCATCCTTTCTTTATACATATCAAATGTTTCATAAGATCCAAGATGGAATTCGTCCATCTCATTTAATTGTCCCAACCTTAACTCTGTTGATTCTATCTATTTCATGTTTAATCGTTTAATAACCCACAAAGACTTGTGCTCTAGTTTAACAAGAAGGTGGCATGCTTTGTTGTAGACCAACTGATATGGTAAAATCCCAATAGGTGTCTTGGAAGCAGTCTGATATGCCCACAAGGCATCATCAAGATTCCAAGACCAGTCTTTTCTACTTGCATTCACCGTCTTAGCCAAGATTTCTTGTATCTCCCAGTTTGAAACTTCCACTTAGCCACAGGTTTGTGGGTGATATGGAGTAGCCACCTTATGCTGCTTCACACCATATTTCAAAAAAGCAATTCATAATGTCTTGTTACTAAAGTGGGATCCCCATCACTAATGATAGTTCTTGGCACTCCAAAATAGGAGAAGATGTTCCTTTTTTGAAAATCCACCACTCTCTTGCCTTCATTATCAGCCAAAGCAACTGTTTCAACCCATTTGAACACATATTCCATATCCAAAAAGATATATTTTAGTCCATAAGAGCTCATAAACGGCCCCATGAAATTGATATCCCAAATGTCAAATAGTTTAA
The DNA here is from genome assembly GCA_030864215.1 of Capsicum pubescens. NCBI lineage: Eukaryota > Viridiplantae > Streptophyta > Magnoliopsida > Solanales > Solanaceae > Capsicum > Capsicum pubescens. Next base: position 218,389,351 of record CM061549.1, on the reverse strand, counting down.
CTTCCAACAGCTTCTCCATGGGAATCTCATGATGCTTCGACATTGAGCTTTATCTCTGGCACTGATAATATTTCCTCACGAACTCATATGCGTCCTTGAATAGTGTTGGCCAATAATATCCACTCTGTAACACCTTTATTACAGTATGGTCACCTGCATGGTGACCTCCCACCGAAGAAGTGTGACAAGCTTCCAGAATACTCAGCATGTCCACTATCGGGATACACCGCCTAATAATGTTATTAGCGTACAGCCGAAATAAATACGGCTCATCCCAAAAGTAGTGTTTAACATCATAGAGAAACTTCTTTCTTTTGTGAAAAGAAAGAGTCTCTAGGATAATCTCACTTACCACATAATTTGCAAAGTCAGCGTACCAAGATACTCGTTCAAGCATAGCAACCAAGATTTTCTCATTCGAAAATGTATCATTAATTTTGAACTCATCCTTGACTGCTTATTCTCCATAGAGTTCAGACAGCTAATCTGCAACTTGATTTTCGCATCATTTTTTATCTTTGACTTCAAAGTCAAACTCTTGAAGAAGCAGCACCATCTAATTAGCCTTGGCTTTGCATCCCTCTTTGCCAAAAAGTAGCTCAAACAAGAATGATCTGTATGCACTACCACTTTAGTACTAAATAATTAAGCACGAAACTTCTGAAATGCATAGACCACTACGATATATTCCTGCTCAGTCATAGTATAATTCTTCTAAGCACCATTCAATGCCTTGCTCGCATAGTAAATGGGGTAAAACAACTTTTTTTCTTTTGGCCAGGCACAGGCCCAAGCGCCACTCAACTTGCATCACATATGATTTCAAATAGCCTCGACCATTCTGGTGATACAATGATTGGGGAAAGAACCAATTTTTCATTAAGTCATTCAAATGTCTTCTTGCAATCATTATCAAATGTAAACTTGACTTTCTTCTCCCACAACTTTCAAAGTGGATTTGTATTTTTGGATAAGTCCTTTATAAATCGACAATAGAACCCTACATGACCAAGGAAACTCCACACTCCCTTTAATTAAATAGGGGGTGGTAGTTTCTTAATAACTTTGATCTTAGCCGGGTCGACTTCGATTCCCTTAGCTGAAATTTTGTGACCAAGAACAATGCCCTTCTTCACCACGAAGTGGCATTTCTCCCAATTCAACAGAAAGTTGAACTCCTCACATCTTTGCAATACTCTACACAAATTTCTCAAACATAGCTCAAAACAATCACCTACTACTAAAACGCCATCCATAAATACCTCCAAGATGTCCTCCACCATATAAAAAAAGATAGACATCGTGCACCGTGAAAAAGTGGCGGGTGTGTTACACAAACCAAATGGCATCCGCTTGAAAGCAAAAGTACCATATGGGCAAGTGAATATTGTCTTCTCCTGATCTTCTGGAGTAATAAAAATCTGGTTGTAGCCTGAATACCCATCTAAGAAGTACTACCAACATCTTCCCACTAACTTATCAAGCATTTGATCCATGAATGGCATCGGAAAGTGGTCCTTCAGAGTCCATGAATTGAGCTTACGATAGTCCATGCAAAATCTCTACCCTGTCATAGGCCTGAGTGGAATTAACTCATTTTTCTCATTCGCCACTATAGTTATGCCCCCTTTCTTAGGCACACATTGTATGGTGCTTACCCATTTACTATAAGAAATGGGGTATTCAACTCCTGCATTAAGCTATTTAATGATCTCCTTCTTAACCAGTTCTTGCATTGATGGGTTAAGGAGGCATTGCTACTCAATGGTTGGTGTGCAATCTTCCTCAAGCTGAATCTTATGAGTGCAAATACCAAGAGAACTACCAATAATATTTGTAATTGTCCAACCTATAGCCCTCTTATATCTTCTAAGAACAGATATAAGTACCTCAACCTAGTGATCAACCAAATTCCCTAGAATAATCACATATAACGTGTTTCCACTGCCTAGAAACACATACCGTAAATATCCTGGTAACTCCTTCAACTCCAACACCAGTGGCTCTTCGATAGATGGCTTAGCCGGCAGTATTGGCGGATTTTTTAGATCTAAGTCCAGCTTCTTGGAAGCATATTAATAGGATCCCATTCCCGTCATCAACACTGCAGCTAGAATTTCCACAACAAATTTCTCCTTGATTGGAATCTCTTGCTCGTCTTCATAATAAATATCAACGATAGAGAATACACTTATTTATTTGGGTTTCTTCATGGACTAGCACACATCAAAGAGAACTACCACATCATTAAGCTTGAACAATAGCTCATTAGATCACAAATCAATAAGAACTCTTCCAGTTGCGATGAAAGATCTACCAAAGATTATGGGTACCTCGAAATCCACCTCCCAGTCCAGAATAACAAAATCCATAGGAAATATAAAGCTAGACACCTTTATGAGCACGTCATATAATATCTCTACTGGCTACTTCATAGATCTGTCCGCTATTACCAATCACATATTTGTGGGTGTAGGATCCCCCAAACCCAACCTCTTATAAACAACAAGTGGCATCAAGTTGATACTCGCTCTGAGATCGCATAAGGCTATAGAGAAATCAAGTGACCCAATAGTACAAGGGATGGTGAACACTCCCAGATCGGCTTTCTTTTATACCAAGGACCTTGTCGAAATGGTGCCATAATGGTGAAGATTATTCATCGATTCATAGCTAACTGTTCTCTTCTTCGTCACAAGGTCCTTCATAAACTTTGCGCATTTGGGCATCTTCTCTAGTGCCTTCACCAAAGTCACATTCACCGTCAGCTGCTTCAGCATTGCCATAAATTTTCTAAACTTTATGTCATCAGCCTTTTTTATCAATCGATAGGGGAAGGGTGGCGGTAGTTTTGGGTGAGTAGTAACCATTGCCTCCTTATCCTTTCCTTTATCTTTTTATAACTCATCAACCTGCTGATGGATAGATATACCCGCATTACCATCCAGCTTCTCAGACTCTATTGGACGGGTTTCATCTTCTTCTGCATCTTCTTCAATTACATCATTAATCACAGCTTTGCCCACAGAAGGTCCAGGTAATACTTTACCACTCCAAGTGGTAATTTCCATGAAAGATCTATCATTCTGAGGATTTTGCACTGTATCTCTTAGCAATGTACAACTCTTCCTCTAATTAAATATTGTCGGGAGTTGGCTCATCTGTTGCTTCAGCCATTTGATAGAAGTTGAGTGAGAATTTACTAGTGACTTATGGAAGATAAGTTACTCTTCATCGTCGTCACCCCAGCATTGGTCGTTTCAAATTCTTTTAATAGTTTCTCCATCATGTCCTCCATGGAAATTTTGCCTGAACTGATGGCAAAAATATCACGGCTTCCAGGAGGTACATACAGTCTATACCTGTCACTTTTTCTCTTCCAACTCCCTTTGTCCCTATATTTGTAACCAGCTTTGTCATAATAGTTCTGACCTTGATTCCCTTGGCTATTGCCTCGGAAACCCACTGATTATTTAGATAGGTGGCCTCTTTCCCAAAATCAGAATTTTCTCTACATTATGACCCAACAACTTTCACCTTCTCAGTCTTCCCAGATAATAAATGTTTTGTAAGCAGATCCATATGGGTTTTTATGTATGCCATATCTTGGTCACGTTCCTCCTCTTTCTGACGTTGCTCCATAGATATACCATTAGACATAGTAGGGATTGCAACCATAGAATCCATGGTATGCTAAGATCTACTTATCTTAGTCAACCTCTCCAACATATCTACAGCCTCAGTGAATGTAAGCTCGATGAATGCTCCTCCTGCAACATTGTCTACAGTTGGTTTGGTGATGGAGTTTAGAGCTCTATAGAATGTCTCCATCATATGCTCATTGGTCATCTTGTGGTTCGGGCACTGTGTCAGCTTTTTGTTGAATCGCAGCGAAGTCTTGTATAGTTCATCATTTGGTAACTGTCTAAAATTGCTAATCTCGTCCCTCAAATATAACATCCTGGAGGGCAGAAAAAACCTTTCTAGGAAAGCTCCTTTCAATTCCCTCTAGTTTATTTTAGAATCGACAGCTAATTCATTCAGCCACAGAGTTGTCTCCCCAGACAGAGATAATGGGAATAGGTGCAGACAGATTGCATTCTTCCCAACTCCAGAATTGTCAAAAGATTTGCAGATGTTGATAAAATTCACCAAATGCATATTCGGGTCATCCCCTGTAAGTTCACCAAATAACCCTTTCAGGTTTATCAGTTGTATCATGGTGCTAGTGATGTTAAACTTTACGCTTGGAGCTAGTGGTGGTGGAATAATTGCTCATGTAGCACCATCTTCGTCCAAGTCAGCATCATCTTCATTAGCAAATGAAAACTGTATAGCGGGTTGACGGTTTGCTCTTCCTCTAACAGGTTGATTCTGATTCACTGGTGCATCTATATTTCCAGCACGCCTCCTATTTGAAGGTTTAAGTAGATCATCATCTCCTAGGTTACCATCATCATCCTTAGGCACCCGACCTGGGTTATCAGTATTTTGTTGATTTTAAGTTGCGCATTAGCCAGAGTAGCTAATCTCTCAGCTTCTTGTTGGTCAGCCATTCTACTGATCAAATGAGGTTCCACATTAAAAGGTAATAGTGGTTACCCTGACCTTCTGGTTCATGGCATATACAACACAAAATCTGTAAAAATCAGAAACAATAAATAAAAGTAAAATTTAGAAAACTTTAACTATGAGCCAATTATCACAAATATACTAAACTGACAATCGTATGCACTAGCGACAGAGCTGAAATTTGATACGCCCAAATAAACATCTATTACGAAAGAGTAAGTGGTTGTCGTCAAATAAATAACCCAACTAGGTTGGGGTCGAATCCCACAGGGAATATGATGTTTATTTAAGTTATTCATGATTCAACCAACTAATAGTTAACAACTTCCTATAAATAGGGGTTTTCAGAGATTAAACAAAAGTTAATGTTCACTTTGTTTTAACAACTTGCAACTAATATTTTAATGTTTCAAATTAATGTTATGGAAAACCAGAGTTGTGTTCACCATGAGTATTGGCACATGATATACACTAGTTATAGCTCAAGATTTTTATGACATAAAGGAAAAACATATTATCAATATCAAATGACTATCTAAATATATCTCGACCTATTTAGAAATTAGATTACCTAATTCTTTTGAACTTAGGAAAATTCATATACTTATCCATATCTTATCTAAATTAATTAACCTTTCTACAGCGTTAATCGTTTGATGGAAGTTTAATGCTTCCAAATCCCCGTTGATAATTCACTTCCAATTAAATTAATTTGTTACTTCAAGAAAACCAACAATTAGGTGTAATCTATTGTTTGCAACCAATAGACAACATTCACAATAGAAGAATTATCAAGAAGTTCCTCATGCTTTGAGAATCTTAATTCAACTAATGAATTTACAAGAATAAACTCATAGATCCCACAACTTGGGTTAAGAGAATTAGCTCCTCATAATATAGAAAGAAACAACATATATTGAATTCATAATTCAATGATAGTTAAATTACAAATGATGAAGATATATGATAGTTCTTCCTTCTCAAACACAAGAGAATTCTCAAAACCACAATAAGAAACCCAAAAACTTAATTCAAAAAATTAGAGAAAAATATCAAAAAACGGTTGTTTCCAAGAAGTTCAAGATACTTCTGAAAACCGAAAACTTTCCCTTAAATACTCAAGATAATTTTGGATTTAAATTTCAAATCACAAAAATTTCGCTTCTTAGCTGACGACATGGGATGACGGCTTATCTGGGAGATGCTGACTTATAAGACCAAGTCGTTTACTCCTCTTTCAAAATTCATGTTCTCTGCTTACAGCTGAAGACATGGGATGACAACTTATCAAGAAGTTGATGACTTATCAAGTCAAGTCGTTAACTTTTCACTTCAGTTCTCACATATTGTTTTTAGCTAACGACTTCTTCTGATGCCTTATCACCAAGTTGATGACTTATCATCCTAGTCGTCAACTACAAGCCTCCTATCTACTCCATCAAAATTTTTCCTTCTTTACATAGTTGTCGTAGGTTTTCATGCATCTGGACTTACTTTCAATATCACATAGAATATAATAAAAAATGACAAAAGTTAATTAAGAACTTACAATTATTTTTAGTTAAAAGCCTCAAATATGCTAGCACAAAGCTCGCACATCACTAGAAGATTGTTGGGAAATGCTTAAGGAAAATCATTGACAACATGGACAAATTGCAATGAGGGACCCTCAGAACAAGAATCCTTAACCCAAATCAAGTGACACAGACACCACTTAGAGATCAACTTTTGGGCTCAAAGATAAGAGATAAACCTACCTTTAGGCATTAGGGAACTTCTCTCCCATTTAATTATTGGTTCATTTGGAAATTGGAAACTGATTCTTTAGTCCTACAATCTAGAGAAGCCTAGCATGAATGAATTCAATCCATCCCCAATATCATAAAAAGATCTACCATATCAAGCTCTACCAAATTCATCAATATCTCCCAATGAAAGATAGACACCACACAACCCCTATGGATCATTCTAGCAACAATAGAGTCACCTACTAGAGTAGACATAGAGAAGGGGTTGGAAATACTTTTGGGACCAAAACCATAGTGCACAGCCGATCACATAAGAAAGGGTAGACCCTGGATTAACCAAACAATACACATCTTGGGAGAAGAAATTTAATGTACCAGTAATAACATTTATGATGGGTAGAAAGAGCATAGAGATTATTTAGGCCAGTGTCGGTACCTGAAGTATAACCCTTTGGTGCTGTAGCTAAAGAAGTAGCAACCGAAACCTTATTAGCCGTAATGGTTACCTTAGTTGCAGGACAATTCCTTTGTATATGTCTAGGCTAACCATAATTAAAGCATAAATTCCTTCCCTCATCATAATAACCCCAGTAAAGTTGACCGCAAAATCTACATGAAGGATATGAAGGGGCCGACTAAGCTCTACTAGCCTGAGACTAGGCACCCTGTTCCTTAGGACCACTGCTATCCTAAAAACAATAATGACCGATGTCTTAGGACAAGGAGAACTAGCCAAAGAATATGAAACAGAATTTCCCCAAGCCTTCTTTTTAGTCTATTGTCTATCATGTTTCCCACTATTCTGTTATCCTGTATCCTGCTTTGAATACCTAAACTTCTTATTCTATATCTTTTTCATCTCCTCTTGTCTTTTTTTTTCATCCTCCATTTGTTGCATATAAACCTCAAGCCTAGATATATCTATGTTATTATTCAACATAGAAGCCTTAGACTCCAATACTAAGTCATGAGACAACCCCAAAGAAAACTTTATTATTGTAGATCTTTAGCTAGACACTAATTCTGGAGTATAATAAGATAACAACTAAAATTTTAGGGCATACTCTTTCACACTCATCTTTCCCTGCTTCAAATTCAAGAACTCATCATTCTTAGTTTTCTTCATCTCCCAAGAAAAGAAATAATCAAGAAAGGCCCTTAAGAGGCCATCCTACCCAGCCAGCTCAACTTTATCACCCCTCAGCTGCTCTCACTCCTCATACCACGAATAAGCTATATCTCTCGGCTCATATGAAACAAACTCTACACCTTCAGAATCTGTAGCATACATCACTATGAATATCTTCTACATCTAATCCATAAAACCTTAACGATCCCCCTCAACCTTAGAGCCTATGAAGTTTGAGGGATTCAACCTAAAAACCTGGCCAACTCGAGCTGCCTCAGAAGAAGAAAAAATAGAACCAACACGATTTGACTAATAAAACTGCAATGTCACTAACTGAGTAACCAAATAAATGGACCAATAGGACTCTACATTAAAGATATCCCCCCTGAGGTGGCTGATCATAAGGATAACCAGCCTAAGAAGACTGAGGAGGACTAGTGGGGATAGGTGGAGCTCCACATGGATAAGTACAATTAGGACTGGGTCTGTACTTTATAGACAGTGTGAATTCCATGCACATTGTCCTTATGTAGGACAGAGGTTCCAAAGGAGTTTCTACGAGCATAATAATTTTAGGGATGCATGATTTGAAATACGAGTAAATTAGAGCTTAGAGGAATTTCAAGACACCAGACTCTGTAGCCCAGAATAGGACAAAAAAAAGGGAAACATTCCTAAATGCCTTATTATGTCCCTCTTATAAGTGTGGTGCAGTACACACCCATAAAAATGACTCTACCTGACCCGGCTTTGTGGACACCCAACGACTCTAAAATTGGCTTCGATACCAAGTTTTTCATGACCCAAAGTGGGGCCTAGTCATGATGGGTATCTCAATTCAACCATGGAGTGAATACCACCCACGTAGACTAACCACCTGGGCATAATATAGATAAATAGGAGAAGACACCAAAAGTATAAGGATAAGACAGTTAATGTAACTCAAATGAAACTAAGAGTTCAAAACAATGACCAATCCACAATGCCTCTAACAAAATTAAATATCATACTAGGTTGGGACATGCCCCCGACCATGAAGTATGAAAAGAAACCAATGGAATTTCGGCAATTATAAAGAAACCAGGGAGTCTCGGATGATAGAGGCTAACCACTTCAACACAGACCAACCGATGAACATGAATAACCTAACTCTACGGAAGGTAATCAAAGAACCCCTAGACCCTACATCATGTAACGATTTAGCATCCGTGGATAGTTACTGGGTGAGCGTTAGAATGTAACTTAGGGAAGGGATAAAATAATGCAGTAATCAAATCAGTTAAAAAACAATCAAAAACCATATTCACACATTAATTAATATATATACATAAGATGTCGGGATAGGGAACAATGTTTAAGTATGAATTCTAAAATCATTAACATGGATTGTATAGCTCTAACGGTCATAAGGGCACCCATGGTCTATATGATTTCAGCTCCTCCTACTGAAAGGGTCCAAATGCATGTTAGGTGCATGAGCTAAGAAAATTCAAGGAAGGGATAGGAAATCCATGACCCCTGCTTGTCCATATATATAAATATATAAAAGGTGAACTATGCACACGGTCATTATATATATGTATAAAGTTTGAACTATGGACACGGTCATAAAGAGCCTTACGCCAGCAAATATGGTTTCTAGGATTGGTCCCCCTGGGACCCCCACCTTCTACGGCAAGCTACCCTATTTCATTAAGACCAAATTAAATTATTTAAAAATTCTCATCCATTAATCAAGGATTATTTTAATTAGGTAGCTACCATTGGTATTGTCATACCAAATATAGATAAGCGTGCAAGCCAATTTCATTATTCCATTCCATAATCAATTATCAAAATTAACTCAAAAGTTTCCAATTTAAAACCAATCCATGGCCACCAAGGCTTTCAAAAACCATTTTAAGTTCCATTAGCCTTTTATGGAATTTAAGGTTCCAAAAGTGAGTTAAACTATGTGTATTTCTATATTCAAAACCCATTTCACAAGTTGGGTTGAGGGTAAAGCCAATTATAAACCATTAAACCATGACATTTGAGGAAATCCATGTTTTCCATTCCAATTCACATACCCATGTATATATTGAGTTCAAAACCATGAGAATAACCATGAATTACTAATTTAAAACTGTGGAAAAATAATTTACACCATAATCATTCCAAATTCCTCAACCCACATTCAAAACAAATAATAAAATCAACATGGATGATAATTAAACACATGTTTGTATGAAAATCAATTTATGGAAGAGATACATGCCTAAAAATATCAAAAAAATTTAGAGAAAACCACAATGGATCCCTAGGTTCTCAATCATTAGAAACCCTTGCTTTTCTTGACTTTGAAGTTTGGTAGGATGAGAGTTGCGTTTGATATTGATAAACTAATGTTAATAGGGCTAAATGAGTTTTTTAATTCATGGAAAGTAATACGATGGATGGGAAAGACCATAATGCCCTTAATGAAAATTGGCTAGAAAATATAACTCCCAGTCGTTACGGGTTAAGTAACGACTCATGGTCATGGGTCATGAGTCGTCACCAAGACTCATAGCCTGAGACTACAAACCCTTACCCCTTACTGTTATGGTCAAAATTCACACCCTACGTCTCGTGACCTCACCCTATGACTCATGGTGGCCAAGTTGTGATCAAGACAGAATCCTAAGGCAACTGCACTAGTCAGACAACAAAAGGAACCCTATGACCCTTAATGAGTGGGTACAACTCGTCACCTGAGTCGTTTCTTAGACAGTGATCAACTCTTTAATGAAATTTCAGAGTCCCAAAATTTGGTGATTTAAAAATTACATATTCTATAAAGAAATTCCACCATTTTCTTAAAAAAATAAGTCAAGTCATGAAACTAATAAAGGAAGACAAAGGTTTTGATCAACCCGAAATATATTTTTAGACTGAAATCAACTTTCAAGGTATGTATGAAATACATTTATCTCCTCTTTTACATTTTTAATTTAAAGATGTTCTAGCATGTTGAAAGTTGAAAAGATTATCTTTTAGCTTGCTAATGAATCCAAGAGATATAATATTGAAGTCTTCATTTATGGCCTGAGAGGATTAAATGGTCGATAGTTATAGCTTACTAGCTAAAATTAAAACGGTTCCCAAAAATAGAGGACAAGATCACAACATATTTCTAACTTTCACTCATTAAATTTCACTCCCTAATTATCATTGTGAAAATCTGTCGAGCACCTTATTTATAAATCAACTAAATAAAAGTCCATTCAAATCAAATAACCCTTAAAAGTATGTAAATGTATATTATACAACTAAATATGTTTTTAACATCTCTAAATAGGTATTGTTGAGATATATAATACTTAAACGCTACACAATGAATAGGGTGACATATAAGAAAATAATCCAAAAAGCCTATAATCTATAGATAATGATCTTTTTGATGAATATCACATGTAGATAAGTTGACTATGACGTAACGTTTAAAATATAATCTAATAGATAGTAAACTACAAAAGAACTTAATCCTTAAACTTTAAAATCGTTGAAACATATGGCATTTAATAAATTGGTAGCGATATATGAGCATATGAACTATTACCTCTAAATAGATAAACTTATGACCTACTAACAATTAAACATATTTCATATGATCAGTTTGATTCTACATCGTAATTATATGAACTTGCAAAGTATATACCGTTCATACATAATATAGGACATGTAACATAGAAATAAGTGATATATGATACCTTTAACCTATAATCAAATAACCAATGATATATGAACAATACCCTCTACTATGTATGCACATGACATATGATCAAATATTTCAAGAAACAAATAAGACATAGATGAGTAATTTGTAAAACACCTAATCTTATAGCTTGACATATGACACAAAAACATCTCTCTTATAAAACATGTAACGTACAAGAATTCACGTAACATAGCTTATAAGCAAATAATTTAAGATACTAATAACATGTATACAATTAATTTGTTAAACATATAACAAATGGATCAATACCTTATGAAACATAAAGTATGTACATCCTTCATAAAATATGTAGTAGATAAATAAATGATTTAATAGAAAATGTAGCTTAGAAGAAAATCTAAAATATATATACCATATAAATAATGATTCATATAATGTGTAACCTATAACCGAAGGATGATACCAATAGCACATAAACAAATAATCCCTAAATAACCATATAAACTAATCAATTTATTGAAATAATAATGTGTAAATAATTTATAAGACAAGTAGCATGCATACTCTTACAAGAAAGTAGTATATAATACATACATATCGTTATTATGATGACTTAATCTATGAGCAACTGGTACCTTTGTAGACTATTCGACATCCTATTGAGTCATCGGAGTCATCTAATTGTTTCTTAAGTGCAGGCATACTATTGCTAGTTCTAGATTATACAAGGTATACTTCTACCCAGAGTAGAAGTTAAGAACCAGTTCTATGTTCATTACTATCAAGTGTAACAATGAACTTAATGCTTGGTACCTTCTATAAATCCTAGTGGTAATTACCAACAAGCTTATGTTGGACATGTATCGAGTGAACACAACCACATGGCCATCCCTCTCTTAGTGAGTTATCATATACACTTCATTAATATGCCTTATCTCATCTTTCGTCCGCTATAGGTGATCTATAAATCTCTTATATGCACTCCAATTAAGAGTTCCATTGTATATGCATACGCTGTCTGAGTTATTCAGAAAGCATCCTATTTTATCTCAAATATAATCGGTGCTCTCTTACAATAATTTAAATACTGTAGTGTCATCTATTACACTAGGCATTCTAATAAATTTTAACTTATTTCTAATCCCTTGATATTCTTCAAATCAAAACATTAGTTACACAGTAATATCTCTTAACCACACCATAATTCACAATTAGGTTTCTTTAGCTCTCTCTCTTTCTATATATATATATATATATATCAATGGAAACACTTATACCAGATCTCATTAACCATAAAGCATTCATTGCCTAATTTTCAAAACTAAATAAAAATATCCTATATTAATTATCTTCCTACTAACTTATGATGATACTTATAAGGCATATAGGACTTATCTATGAATTAGGGGTATCTCTGTTTAACAATAGTGGGTCAAATTTACCTAACAATCAATGACACTACTACATCTTTAACCTATAAAGAGCTAGTCCAATTGATTCCTTTCTAATATAAACATAAGCCTGATTGCTTTGTCTACATCAAGAAAGGGGGAACTATGACACTCCTTATACTTGATTCTATAGGAATTGAAGGAATTGATGAATAAAATATTGGACTTAAAAGTTGATTGTATTCTCCTACAAAGCTATGTCAACAAATGTCATTTTGAATCTCTGTAACTTAACAAATCTTAGTTGTGTAATTGTATGACTAATTATGTTAGACTGCACAAAAATAAAATTCTCTCGTAGAATGAACCTTAGAACGTGTAAAGTGAGGCGTGATTTCAGCCGTAAAAGATTGAGAAGTGAATTCCTAAGTGAGTGTCGTATTAACCATCTAGAAATTACCTAATTTTTACTTTTTATCGCTTGGGAAATTTGATAAGCTTTTCGTCGATATAAGATTAACCCAAATCCGATATCCGGGTAAGAAGATATGGCAAATTTAAGTCATTGTCGTGAAACAACATCATTTTTGTGCTTGGCGCATCACGGAGAGTGTCTATTTGACAATTTTCAATTTCTATTGAAAATCCATGATAGTGGCACATCGCAGAGGACCCCAATTTCCAAATAGTCAATTTCCAGTGGCCTGACGCGATTGTGATGCATCGCGATGAAATTCCAGGTCCCAACTAGTGGGACAACGTGATGGCTCCGCATCGCGCTGAGTACCAGTTTCTCATTAGTCAATATCCAGTGAGCCACAGTGATAGTGGCGCATCGCAGTAGCCCATGAAATCGGGTTCCCTGTTCAATTTTTTTTAGTTTCGTACAGAAGTTAAAAAGGGCACTTTGGACTTTTTTCAAGCCTCTTGAACCGTGCTAAAACCAAATCAAGGTCATTTACAAGCATTCTATGAAGTTTTTCTCAAGTTCTCTCTCAACAAAAACCTAAGTATCAAAAACCTCTCCCAAGAATATAAAGAATCCACCATAGATTTTCTTAATTGAGTCAAGATTCAAGGTTCCCAAGTCAAGGGCTTCAAGAACCCTCATTCAAGAGTACGAATAGAGTTCCAAAAGTGAGAGTTCATCAAAAGATTCTAATTCAAGGTATGTGGGGTTTTGAATAAGGGTAATTAATCCTTTTACCCTTGTGCCCAAAGGCTTATAAAAACTATAATTCTCAGCAATTTATGAGAAATTGCAGCTGGGTCTATACCCCATGATTTTAATAATTGAGAAGTTAATAGTTGAAATTTTTGAAATAATGAAGTACATAAGTATGTTGAGATTTTGAGATAAGTTGCTGAAACTTCTAGATTTCTACATGGGTTATGAATCTATATGCTATCTATTATGCTTTTGATGAGTTTTAACTTGAGATTGAATTATGAGTTATTAAACTCTACTTGAGACTTGCAATTATTTGAACTATTGTGCTATAAGCACCCATTATTTGAGTATTCTGGAATTGTTGAGAAATGTTTTGACCTAATGGTCATTGAGCTTTGAAATCCACTTTCCTACATGAGAGTACATATTTGATTATTGGATTCATTGTGAACCATGGGATTATTTCTAAAATTAGATTTTCATGAGATGAGCGTAGATAATGTAAAGGGAGTAGTATTTAGCACCGAGCAGGTAAGTTACTATTGTTTCTTACCTCAAAACTACGTGCCACCATTGGTTGGGCCTGATGCCGATTTTATGATTATTATTGGGCCTAAGACCGAGTTGATATTGGGTCCAAAGACGAGTTTGTTCAGTGATCACTGGACCTAGGTTATACTCACTGGCAAGAGTATGATGTCTCTTCCTAACGTGAGGTCTCTTCCTCAGGAGGAAAAAATGTTGGACTCCATGTAACTCGCATAGTTTATGTCTGTTAAGAGAATCTCCCTAAACTAAAGTATTTTTCATTGAGATAAGATATTTTCCTTTAAAACTAAAATACTTTCCCCTGATATGAGTATTTTTCCCTAAAGTTTGAAATGATATAGTTTCCTAACGTGAATGAAATGCCTTCAAGTATGTTCCAAAGTTATATGATTTCGAATTCCAAGTATTTGAGTTCAAAAGAGTTATGAGTTCTTGACCATTGAAGAAGTTTTTCTCTCCATGAGACATATGCATGAGTTGAAAGTATTACTTAAAGTTTTCTTTAGCCTTGAGTAATGAGAATAAGAGAAGAATACAAATTTCAAAGCTGAAAGTATAATGACTCATGAGATTATGTTACATGTTCCATTTTACATGATTCATGATCTTCACATTTTATACTTATTCCAGCCATGTGTCATTACTTATTACTTGCAGGATTTGATTAAAGAGTATTGATGTTGTTTTATAAAAATGCATGCACCCCCACATACTCAGTATATTCCCAAGTGCTGATCCACATATACATCTATGTGCTATATTGTCATATAATGTATGTTCAGGTGCTCATTCTCAACCTCGTCAGTAATTTTTGAGTACCTCTATCTATATTCCTAGAGTGGTGAGTTCTCATGGTTCGAGGACCTATATTCAGATATCTCCATATTTTGAGAGACTATGTTGTTATTTCCAGTTCATTTTGAGTCAGTTGGGGACCTGTCCCAACGACTCTCTAGTTCATGGATTAGTAAAGGCTTTGTCAGACTAGTTGTCAGATTGTTGTTGTGTTAAAGTTTCTGATATTGCTTGATCGTTGGACCGAGCATTTTCTTCGTATCTCCTTTCATATGATATGACTATCCTTGTGTTTGAATTATTTCATCTTGAAATGAGTGTTATTAGTAGAAACGGGCTCAAAGGGTTAGCTTGGGGATACTTGTTGCCTTAATCACCATGTGACATCCCGGGAGGCAATTTTGGGTCATTACAAACTTGGTATCAGAGCATAAGGTTTTTAAGGAATCCTAGGAAGTCTGATAAGCCGCTATAAGTAGAGTCTTGATCGTCGGTGTGTAGCTCACCATATCTATGAGCAAGAGGCTACAAGATCTTTTAGGAAAAGTTGTTTCTTCCTTTCAAATGTTATCGTGCCTACAGTTGTCCTTCTCGTCTAAAAATTTATGCACTTCTATTTTCAAAAAATGCTTGTTCGAAGAGCGGATGTCTGTGGAAACAATGATGAGCAACCCCTACCTGTTGACCCTTTGAATGAGACGGCGTCTCATGCTGAGTTTTGGGCGGCCTTTCCGGCGTTAGCCCGAGAAGTCACCGCAAATGTTCGGGCCAATAACCAGGCCGCCATTTTTAATTAGTAGAGAGGTGATGTAGCCACGGCTAGAATCTGTGATTTCATTTGGATGAATCTACCAGAGTTTTATGGGTCCAAGGCAGGTGAGGACCCACAATTATACCTTGAGAAGGTGAGAAAGATCACGTAGGTGATGCATGTTTTTTAAATAAAAAGTATTGAGTTGGCGTCTTACAGGTTGAAGGATATAGCCTATGAGTAGGTTGTATCGTGGAGGAAGGGTCGAGGTGAGGATGTTGCTCCTATGAATTGGCAGGAGTTCCAAGATGCATTTTTGGACAAGTTCTTTCCTCTTGAGATGTGGAAAGCAAAGATTGAGGAGTATATGAACTTGAGGAAGGGATCTATTACTGTTAAGGAGTACTTCTTGAAGTTCAACCAGTTGGTCAAGTATACTCCTTATTTGATTTCTGAGACCCAAGCTAGTATGATCAAGTTCGTGATAGGTGTTTCTGGTTTGATGCTGCAAGAGTGTAGGACTTTGGTGCTACATAGGATATAGATCTGGCTTGGTTGATAATGCATACCCAGAAAATAGAGGTAGATAAGATTAGGGAGATAGATCGAGTGAGGGGTAACAAGAGGGCTAGATTTGGACAGTATGGGTATAGCCATCCTAGGTTCCATGGAGGGAACCACCTATAGTTTAAGAGGCATCTATCTATGCCAGCTCTTTCATCAGCTAGTGCTCCTACGCCTAGAAGCAGGCGGGAGCAAGGGGGCAGATCTTTTATGTCTAGTTCGTAGAATAGTGTTGGTAACAGGCCCCGTTATCTTCCTTATGCTAAGTGTTGTATGGATCATCACGGTAAGTGTTTCGTAGATATGAGGGATTGTTTTGGTTGTGGTAAACAGGGCCACAAATTTAGAGATTGTCCTCATGCTAGACAGGGGAACAGAGATGCTCGACCTCAGGCACCAACTGCTAGTGCACCAGTTCCTGCACCCCATCCCGCCCCTGCTCAGAGTACTTCATGTAGCACTGCTGAAGGTCAGCGCCAGAGTAGATTCTATGCCTTACCATCCCATCAGGAGCAGGAGGACTCTCCTGATGTTGTTGATGGTATGCTCCGTGTATTTTGTTTTGATGTTTATATGTCGTTAGACCCCGCGTCAAGTCTCTCCTATGTGACCCCATTTATAGCTATGAATTTCAAAATGAGTCCCAAAGAGATTCCTGAGCCTTTCCTAGTTTCTACACCCGTCAGGGAGTCAGTTGTTGCTTAACAAGTGCATAGAGATTGTCCTTTTACTGTTCTTCATAGAGTCATACTTGCTGATTTGATAGAGATAGACATAGTGGGTTTTGACCTTATTCTTGGAATGGATTGGCTTCATTTTTTTTATGAATCTACAGACTGTCATACCCGTGTAGTCAAGTTTCAGTTTCCTGATGAACCAACTTTTGAGTAGTCCGGGAGTTTGGTATCTCCCAAGAGTTATTTTATCTCCTATCTCAAAGACAAAAAGCTAATATCCAAAGGTTGCATCTATCACTTAGTTAGAGTCAAAGACACTAAGTTCGAGGCTCTAACTATTCAGTCAGTCGATATTGTTAATGAGTTTCTGATGTTTTTTCGAAAGACCTCCCAGGGGTATCTCCCAATTGAGAGATATAATTCAGGATTGACTTTCTTCCCGATACTCGACCTATTTCTATTCCGCCATACTTTATAGCACCTACTGAGCTTAAGAAGTTGAAAGAGAACCTCAAAGATCTTTTAGACAAAGGTTTCATAAGGCCTAGTATTTCTCCTTGGGGCGCACCTGTCTTATTCGTGTGAAATAAAGGCTATTCTTTGCATATATGCATTGACTATCGTCAGCTTAGCAAGGTCACAGTAAAAAATAAGTACCCTCTTCCGAGAATTGATGACCCGTTTGATCAGTTGCAAGGTGCAAGTCATTTCTCCAAGATAGACCTTAGATCCGACTATCATCAACTTAAAGTGAGGGAGTGTCATATTCCAAGGACAGCCTTCCGAACCCGCTATGGTTACTTTGAGTTTCTAGTCATGTCTTTCAGGCTAACCAATGCCGAAATAGCTTTTATAGACCTCATGAATAGAGTGTTCAAGCAATATCTTGATATGTTTGTCATAGTTTTCATAGATGACATCCTTGTCTACTCCCGTAGTGAGCATGATCATGCAGATCATCTTTGAATTATCTAGGAAACCATCAAAGATCACTAGTTATTCACCAAGTTCAGTTAGTGTGAATTTTGGCTAAGGACTGTAGCCTTTCTGGGTCATGTCGTTTCAGCCGAAGGTATTAGAGTTTATCCCCAAAAGACAGAATATGTGAAAAATTAGCCTAGACCTATCTCCCCATCTGACATTAGGAGTTTCTTGGTTCTAGCTTGCTACTACCATTGTTTTGTTGAGGGTTTCTCTTTTATTGTATCTCTTATGACCCGATTGACCCAAAAGAAAGTTAAGTTCCAGTGGTTAGATTCCTATAAGAAGAGTTTTCAGGAGTTGAAGACTCGACTTACTTCAGCCCTGTGTTGACTTTGTCTGATGGTATAGATGGTTTGTGGTGTATTGTGATGCCTCTAGAGTTGGTTTGGGTTGTGTGTTGATACATAAAGGTAAGCTCATAGATTATGCCTCTAGGCAATTGAAGCCGCATGAGAAGAATTACCCAACCCTTCATATTGAATTAGCTACTGTGGTCTTTGCTTTGAAAATCTAGAGACATTATCTTTATGGTGTCTATGTTGATGTGTTTACTGGTCATAAAAACCTGTAATATGTGTTTACTCAGAGGGGGTTGAATCTTAGGCAGAGAAGGTGATTGGAGTTGTTAAAAGACTTTCATATGAGTGTGTTGCATCACCCGAGCAAGGCCAACGTAGTGGCGGATGCCCTAAGCAGATTGTCTATGGGTAGTATTGCCCATGTAGAGGAAGGTAAGAAAAATTTAGCTCATGATATGCATTATTTGGCTAGATTGGGTGTTAGGTTACTTGATTCAGCTAAGGGAAATACTTTGGTGTAAAGTAGTTCCGAATCCTATTTAGTTTTAGAAGTGAAAGAGAAGCAAGATAGAGATCCTAGTTTGGTCAGGCTGAAAGAGATAGTTAAGGACCAAAGGTAGAGGTTTTCTCCCAAGGGGGAGATAGTGTGTTGAGATTGCAAGGTCGATTGTGTGTTCCGTGTGTTGATGATCTGAGGAAGAGGCTTACGGATGAATCGCATGACACGCGGAATTTTATTCATCCCGGCACTACAAAGATGTACCGCGACTTGTGGGAAATCTATTGGTGGAATGGTATGAAGAAGGATATAGCTGAATTTGTAGCAAAGTGTGCATCGTGCCAAAAGGTTAAGGTAAAGCACCAAAGACCTGGTGGTGTGATACAAGAGTTTGGTATACCCACTTGGAAGTGGGAGGTAGTGAATATGGACTTCGTGACCAGGTTACCTCTTTCACATCATCATCATGATTCTATTTGGGTTTTTGTAGATAGGCTGACTAAGTCCGCGCATTTCTTGCCTGTGCATACATCTTATACAGCTGAGGATTATGCTAGATTGGATATCCGGGAGTTAGTCAGGCTACATGGAGTTCCCCCATCCATCGTTTCGGATAGGGGAACTTAATTTACTTCTCAGTTTTAGAGGGCGTTTCAGCAGGGTCTTGGTACCTAAGTTCATTTGAGTTTTTCTTTTCATCCGTATAAAGATGGTTAGGATGAGAGGACTATTCAAACCCTGGAAGATATGTTGAGAGCATGTTCTCTTGATTTCAAAGGTAGTTGGGATGAGCATTTTCCATTTATTGAATTTTCCTATAACAATAGTTGCCATGCTAGCATCGGGATGGCACCATTTGAGGCCTTGTATGGTAGAAAATGTAGGTCACCCATAGAGTTGTTTGAAGTAGGTGAAGCTTCCGCAATTGGGCCTGATCCAGTGTTTGAAGCTATAGAGAAAGTTAAGTTGATTAGAGAGAGGTTGAAGACCACTCAGAGTCGCCAAAAGTCATATGCCGATGTAAGGAGATGAGATCTTGAGTTTGAGATGGGTGATTTGGTGTACTTGAATATTTCACCCATGAAATAGGTGAAACGGTATAGTAAAAAGGGGAAGCTTAGTCCTCATTACGTTGGCCCGTATAGAGTCTTAAGCCATGTTAGTAAGGAGGCCTATGAGGTTGAGTTGCCCACAGAGTTTTCAGCTGTTCATCTTATTTTTCATGTCTCCATGCTTAAAATGCATATTGGTGATTCCATTGTAGTGGATCCCTTAGAGAGTGCTAATATTCAGAATAGTATTTCCTTCGATGAGATTTCTATTAAGATCCTAGATTTTCAGATACGTAGACAAAGGAACAAAGAAGTTCCCTTGGTCAAAGTTTTGTGAAAGAACCAGTCTGTTGAGGGTGCTACTTGGGAGGAAGAAGTAGACATGCGATCCAAGTACCCGTACCTCTTTTCCGCAAGTTCAGATAAATCTGAAGGTATTATTCTTCCTAATTCATCCCTTCTAATCAAAAGTTTAGCTATGTATCTATACTTGCATGAGTTTCTACAATTTCTGAGGAATTCAAAAGTTTAGAGAGTCTTATCTATGTGTACTCTATTTTTCCTGTGTTTCTAATCCAACCAGCGACATTCGAGGACTAATATTTCTAAGGGGGAGATAATGTAAGACCCTGCAAAAAAAATTTCTCGTAGAATAAACCTTAGGGTGTGTCAAATGAGGCATGATTTCGACCCAAAATGATTGAAAAGTGACTTCCTAAGTGAGTATCATGTTAACCATATAGAATTTCCCTAATTTTGATTTTTTATCACATGGGAAATTTGATATGCTTTCGGTCGATATAAGATACGCCCAAATCTGATACCCGGGTAAGAAGTTATGGCTAATTTAAGTCCAAGTCATAAAACAACATCATTTTGGTGCTTGGCACGTCGTGGAGAGGGTCTATTTGACAATTGTCAATTTCCAGTGGAACTCTGCAATAGTGGCGTATTGCGGAGGACCCTAATTTCTCAATAGTCGATTTCTAGTGGTCTGGCGCGATTGTGATGTGTCGCACTGAAGTTCCAGGTCCAAACTAGTGGGACAACGCGATGGCTCCGCATCGCGGTAACTACCAAATTCCCATTTGTCAATTTCCAGTGAGCCACCGCGATAGTGGCACATCGTGGTGGTCCATGAAATCGAGTTCCCTGTTCAATTTTTTCCAGCTTCGTACACAAGTTAAAAAGGGAACTTTGGAATTTTTCCAAGCCTCTTAAACCGTGTAAACACCAAATCAAGGTCATTTACAAGCATTCTACGAAGTTCTACTCAATTTCTCTCTCAACAAAAACCTAAGTATCAGAAACCTCTTCCAAGAATCTCAAGAATCCACCCTAGATTTTCTTAATTGAGTCAAGATTCAAGGTTCCCAAGTCAAGGGCTTCAATAACCCTCATTCAAGAGTACGAATAGAGTCCCAAAAGCGAGAGTTCATCCAAAGCTTCTAATTCAAGGTATGTGGGGTTTTCAACAAGGATAATCCTTTTACTTTTGTTTCCAAAGGCTTATTTAAACTACAATTCTCTGCAGTTTATGAGATTTTACATGAATTTGAATTAGGGGTTTTCACCCATTGTTATTGGTTTCATGTTTTTGATGTTTCCCTTGAATTGAGAGTCTAATGGTATGATTTTTATATGTTTTCTTGAGAAATTGCAGCTGGGTCTCTACCCCATAATTTTAATCCTACAGAAGTTAATAGTTGAAATATTTGAAATATTGAAGTATATAAGTATGTTGAGATTTTGAGATAAATTGCTGAAATTTCCAGATTTCTACATGGGTTATGAATATATATGATATCTATTATGCTTTTGATAAGTTTTAACTTGAGATTGAATTATGGGTTATTAAACCCTACTTGAGACTTGAAAATTTATGAACTATTGTGCTATAAGTACCCATGATTTGAGTATTCTGAGATTGTTGAGAAATGTTTTGACCTAGTGGTCATTGAGCTTTGAAATCCACTTTCCTACATGAGAGTACAGATTTGATTATTGGGTTCGTGGTGAATGATGGGATTATTTCTATAAGTGGAATTTCATGAGATGAGCGCAGATAATCTAAAGAGAGAAGTATTTAGCACCGAGCAGGTAAGTTACTATGGTTTCTTACCCCAAAACTACGTGCCACCATAGGTTGGGCCTGAGACCGAGTTTATGACTATCATTGGGCCTAAGACCGAGTTGATATTAGACCCGAGGACGAGTTTGTTTAGTGATCACTGGATCTAGATTATACTCCCTGGCAAGATTATGACGCCAATCCCCAATGTAAGGTTTCTTCCTTAGGAGGACAAAGTGTTGGACTGCTTGTAGCTCGCATGGTTTATGTCGGTTAAGAGAATCTCCCTAATCTAAAGTATTTTCCTTTGAGATAAGATATTTTCCTTTAAAACTAAAATACTTTCCCCTGATATGAGTATTTTTTTATAAAGTTTGAAATAAGATATTTTTCTAACGTGAATGAAATTCCTTCAAGTATGTTCCAAAGTTATATGATTTCGAATTCCAAGTATTTGAGTTCAAAAGAGTTATGAGTTCTTGAGAATTGAAGAAGTTTTACTCTCCATGAGAAATATTCATGAGTTTAAAGTATTGCTTAAAGTTTTCTTTAGCCTTGAGTAATGAGAATAAGAGAAGAGTACAAATTTCAAATCTGAAATATAATGACTCACGAGATTGTGTTACATGTTCCACTTTACATGATTCATGAGCTTCGAATTTTATACTTATTCAAGCCATGTGTTATTACTTACTACATGCATGATTTGATTAAAGATTATTGATATTATTTTATATAAATGCATGCACCCCCACATACTCTGTACATTCCCAAGTGCTGATCCACATATACGTCTATGTGCTATAAGAGCGTATAATGTAGGTTTAGGTACTCAGTCCCAACCTCGTCAGTGATTTTTTAGTACCTCTATCTACATTCCTACAGTGGTGAGTCCTCATGGTTTGTGGATCTATATTCAGACATCTCCATATTTTGAGAGACTATGATGTTATTTCCAGTTCATTTTGAGTAAGTTTGGGACCTATCCCAATGGCTCTCTAGTACGTGGATTAGTAGAGGCTTTGTCAGACTAGTTATCATATTGTGGTTGTGTTAAAGTTTTTGGAATTGCTTGGTCGTTGGACCGAGCATTTTCTTCGTATCTCCTTTCATATGATATGACTATGCTAATGTTTGAATTATTTCATATTGAAATGAGTGTTATTAGTAGAAACAGACTTAAAGGGTTAGCTTGGGGCTACTTGTAGCCTTAAGCACCGTACGACATCTCGGGAGGCGATTTTGGGTCGTTACAAAGTTGGTATCAGATCCTAATATTTTAAAGGAGTCCTAGGGAGTCTGACAAGCCACGTTGATTAGAGTCTTGACCATCAGTGTGTAGTGAGCCACATCTATGAGCAAGAGGCTACAAGATGTTTTTGGAAAAGTTGTTTCTTTCTTTCGAATTCTATCATGCCTACAGTGGTCCCTCTCGTCTAATAATTCATTCTTTTCTATTTTCAGAAAATGCCTCTCCCAAGAACGAATGTCCGTGGAAACAATGATAAGCAACTCCCACCTATTGATCCTTTGAATAAGATGGTGTCTCATGCTGAGTTTCGGGCGGCCTTTTCGGTGTTAGACCAAGCAGTCACTACCAATGTTTGGGCCAATAAACAGGACACAGTTGCTAATTAGCAGGAAGGTGATGTAGCTGCGGCTAGAATCTGCAATTTCATTTAGATAAATTCGCTAGAGTTTTATGGGTCCAAGGAAGGTGAGGATCCACAGTTATACCTTGAGGAGGTGAGAAAGATCACACAGATGATGCATATTTCTAAGAAAGAAAGTGTTGAGTTGGTGTCTTACAGGTTGAAGGACATAGCCTATGACTGGGTTGTATCGTGGAGGAAGGGTCGAGGTGAGGATGTTGCTCCTTTGAATTGGCAAGAGTTCCAAGATGCATTCTTGAACAAGTTTTTTATGCTTGAGATGAGGGAAGCAAAGATTGAGGAGTTTATGAACTTGAGGCAGGGCTCTATAACTGTTAAGGAGTACTGCTTGAAGTTCAACCCATTGGCTAAGTATGCTCCTGATTTGATTTTTGACACCCGAGCTAGTATGAGCAAATTTGTGACAGTTGTTTCTGGTTTGGTGCTAGAAGAGTGTAGGACTGCGATGCTGCATAGGGATATGGATCTGGCTAGGTTTATGACACATGCCCAACAGATAAAGGCGGATAAGATTAGGGAGAGAGATCGAGTGAGGGGTAACAAGAGGTCTAGATCTGAGCAACATGGGTATAGCTAGCCTAGGTTCCATGGATGGAACCGACCTTAGTTTCAGAGATGTCTGTCTATGCCAGCGCCTTCATCACCTAGTGCTCCCGCGCCTAGAAGCAGGCAGGAGCAAGGGGGCATATTTTTTATGTCTAGGCGCAGAACAGTATTGGTAATAGTCCCCGTTATCCTCCTTGTGCTAAGTGTGCTAGTTATCATCCAGGTAAGTGTTTCATAGATCTGAGAGGTTGTTTTGGTTGTGGCAAGTAGGGCCAAAGATTTAGAGACTGTCCTCTTGCTAGACATGGGAACAGAGATACCCGACCTCAGGCACCAACTGCTAGTGCACCAGCTCCTGCACCGTATCCCGCCCCTGCTCAGGGCACTTCATCTAGCACTGTTGGCGGTTAGCGCCAGAACAGATTACATTCCTTACCATCTCTTCAGGAGAAGGAGAACTCTCCCGATGTTGTTATCGGTATGCTCCGCGTCTTTTGTTTTGATGTTTATGTGCTATTAGACCCCGGGTCAAGTCTCTCCTACGTGACCCCACTTGTTTCTATGAATTTCAAAATGAGTCCCGAAAAGATTCCTAAGCCTTTCCTAGTTTCTACACCCGTCAGGGAGTCAGTTGTTGCTGAATAAGTGTATAGAGATTGTTCTGTTACTATTCTTCATAGAGTCATACTTGCTGATTTGATAAAGTTAGACATGGTGGATTTTGACCTTATTCTGGGTATGGATTGACTTCATTCTTGTTATGTGTCTATAGACTGTCGTACCCGTGTGGTCAAGTTTTAGTTTCCCGATGAACCAGCTTTTGAGTGGTCCAGGAGTTTGGTATCTCCCAAGAGTCATTTTATCTCCTATCTCAAAGCCAGAAAGGTAATATCCAAAGGTTGCATCTATCACTTAGTTAGAATCAAAGACACTAAGTCTGAGGCTCCAACTATTCAGTCCGTCGATATTGTTAATGAGTTTCCTAATTTTTTTCTAAAAGATTTCCCAGGGGTACAACTCGATAGAGAGATAGAATTCGGGATTGACCTTCTTCTCGATACTCATCATATTTCTATTCTGCCATACCGTATGACACCTGCTGAGTTTAAGGAGTTGAAAGAACAACTCAAAGATCTTTTAGACAAAGGTTTCATAAGGCCCAGTATTTCTCCTTGGGGCGCACCTGTCTTATTCGTGCGAAAGAAAGATGGTTATTTGTGTATGTGCATTAACTATCGTCAGCTTAACAAGGTCACAGTAAAAAATTAGTATCCTCTTTTGAGAATTGATGACCTGTTTGATCAGTTGCAAGGTGCAAGTTATTTTTCCAAGAGAGACCTTAGATTCGGCTATCATCAACTTAAAGTGAGAGAGTGTAATATTCCAAGGACAACCTTCTAAACCCGCTATGGTCACTTTGAGTTTCTAGTTATGTCTTTCGGGCTAACCAATGCCCTAGCAGCTTTTATGTACCTCCTGAATCGAGTGTTCAAGAAATATCTTGATATGTTTGTCATATTATTCATAGATGGCATCCTTATCTACTCCCACAGTGAGCATGATCATGCAAATCATCTTAGAATTGTCTTGGAAACACTCGGAGATCACCAGTTATTCACCAAATTTAGTAAGTGTGAATTTTGGCTAAGGTCTGTAGCCTTTCTGGGTCATATCTTTTCAGCCGAAGGTATTAGAGTTGATCCCCAAAAGACAAAAACTGTTAAAAATTAGCCTAGACCTTTCTCCCCATCAGACATTAGGAATTTCTTGGGTCTAACTGGCTACTACAATCGTTTTGTTGAGGGTTTGTCTTCTATTGCGTCTCCCATGACCCGATTGACCTAAAAGAAAGATAAGTTCCCGTGGTCAGATTCCTGTGAGAAGAGTTTTCAGGAGTTGACTAGACTTACTCGACTTACTTCATCCCCTGTGTTAACATTGCCTAATGGTAGAAATGGTTTTGTGGTGTATTGTGATGCCTCTAGAGTTGGTTTGTGTTATGTGTTGATGCAAAAATGTAAGGTCATAGCTTATGCCTTTAGGCAGTTGAAGCCGCATGTGAAGAATTACCCAACCCATGATCTTTAGTTAGCTGTTGTGGTCTTTGCTTTGAAAATCTTGAGACATTATGTTTATGGTGTCCATGTTGATGAGTTTACTGGTCATAAGAGCCTACAGTATGTGTTCACTCCATGAGAGTTGAATCTTAGGTAGAGGAGGTGGTTGGAGTTGTTAAAAGACTATGATATGAGTGTGTTGTATCACCCAGGCAAGTCCAACGTAGTGGAAAATTCCCTTAGTAGGTTGTCTATGTGTAGTATTGACCATGTAGAGAAAGGTAAGAAAGAGTTAGCTTATTATATGTATTATTTGGCTAGATTGGGAGTTAGGTTGCTTGATTTAGCTGAGGGAAGTACTTTTGTGCAAAGTAGTTCCGAATCATCTTTAGTTTTGGAAGTGAAGGAGAAGAAAGATAGAGATCCTAGTTTGGTCAGACTGAAGGAGGCAGTTAATGATCAAAAGGTAGAGGTTTTCTCCCAAGGAGGAGATGTGTTGACATTGCAAGGTAGATTGCGTGTTCCGTGTCTTGATGATCTGAGGCAGAGGATTATGGCTGATGCACATGGCACGTGGTATTCTATTCATCTCGGCACTACCATGATGTACTTCGACTTACGGGAAATCTACTGGTGGAATGGTATGAAGAAGGATATAGCCGAATTTGTAGCAAAGTGTGTATTGTGCCAATAGGTTAAGGTAGAGAACCAAAGACCTGGTGGTGTGATGCAAGAGTTTGGTATACCCACTTGGAAGTGGGAGGTAGTGAATATGGATTTTGTGACCGGGTTACCTCTTTCGTGTCGTCATCATGATTCTATTTGGGTTGTTGTAGATAGTCTAACTAAGTCCGCACATTTCTTTCCCGTGTATACATCTTATACAGCTGAGGATTATGCTAGATTGTATATTCGGGAGTTAGTCAGGCTGCATGGAGTTCCCTCGTCCATCATTTTGGATAGGGGTACTCAATTTACGTCTCAGTTTTGGAGGGCGTTTCAGCAGGTTCTTGGTACCCAAGTTCTTTTGACTTTCGGTTTTCATCCATAGACAGATGGTCAGGCTGATAGGACCATTCAAACCATGGAAGATATGTTGAGGGAATGTGCTCTTGATTTCAAAGGTAGTTGGGATGAGCATTTCCCATTGGTAGAGTTTGGCTATAACAATCGTTACCAAGCTAGCATCAGGATGACACCATTTGAGGCCTTGTATGGTAGGAGATGTAGGTAGCCCATAGGGTTGTTTGAAGTGGGTGAAGCTGCCACAATTGGGCTTGATGTAGTGTTTGAAGCTATCGACAAAGTTAAGTTGATTAGAGAGAGGTCGATGACTGCTCAGAGTCGCCAAAAGTCATATAACAATGTAAGGAGAAGAGATCTTGAGTTTGAGGTAGGTGATTTGGTGTACTTGAAGATTTCACCTATAAAAGAGATGAAGAGGTTTGGTAAAAAGCGAAATCTTAGTCCCCGTTATGTTGGCCCGTATAGAGTCTTGAGCCGTGATGGTAAGGTGGCCTATGAGGTTGAGTTGCCCGCTGAGTTGTTAGTTGTTCATCCTGTTTTTCATGTCTCCTTTCTTAAAAAGCATATTGTTGATTCCGTTGTAGTGGATCCCCTAGAGAGTGCAGATATTCAGAACGGTCTTTCCTTCGATGAGATTCCTGTTGAGATCTTAGATTTTCAGATCCGTAGACTACGGAACAAAGAAGTTCCCTTGGTCAAAGTTTTATGGAATAACCAGTCTGTTGAGGGTGCTACTTGGGAGGCAGAAGCAGACATCCGAGCCAAGTACCCGCACCTCTTTTCCACAAGTTCAGATTAATCTGAAGGTATTATTCTTCCTTAATTCAGCCCTTCTAATCTAAAGTTCAGCTATGTATCAATTCTTGCATGAGTTGTTGCAATTTCTGACGTATTCAAGAGTTTAGAGAGATTCAGCTATGTGTACTCTATTTTTCCTGTGTTCCTAGTCCAACCAGCGACATTGAAGGATGAATGTTTCCAAGGGAGAGATATTGTAAGACCCCACAAAAAAATTCTCATCGAATAAACCTTAGGGAGTGTCAAGTGAGGCATGATTCCGACCCTAAAAAATTGAGAAGTTTCATCCTAAGTGAGTATCGTATTAACCATATAGAATTTCCCTAATTTGGAATTTTTATCACATGGTAAACTTGATAAGCTTTCCGTCGATATAACATTCACCCAAATAGGATACCCGGGTAAGAAGTTATGGCTAATTTATGTCCTAGTTGTAAAATAGCGTCATTTTGGTGCTTGACACGTCGCGGAGAGGGTCTATTTGATAGTTGTCAATTTCCCGTTAAACTCCATGATAGTGGAGCGTAGCAGAGGACCCCAATTTCCCAATAGTCAATTTTCAGTGGCCTGGCGCGATTGTGACGCATCGCGCTGAAGTTCCAGGTCCCAACTAGTGGAATAACGCGATGGCTCAGCATCGTAGAGACTACCAGATTCCCATTTGTCAATTTCCAGAGAGCCACCGCGATAGTGGCGCGTCACGGTGGCCTATGAAATTGGGTTCTCAGTTAAATTTTTTCCAGCTTCGTAAAGAGGTTAAAAAGGGAACTTTGGACTTTTTCCAAGTCTCTTATTCTGGGCAAACACCAAATCAAGGCCATTTACAAGCATTCTATGAAGTTCTTCTCAAGCTATCTCTCAATAAAAACCTAAGTAGCTAAAACCTCTTCCAAGAATCTCAAGAATCCACCATGGATTTTATTAATTGAGTCAAGATTCAAGGTTCCCAAGTCAAGGGCTTCAAGAACCCTCATTCAAGAGTACGAATAGAGTCCCAAAAGCGAGAGTTCATATCTTCTAATTCAACGTGTGTGGGATTTTGAACAAGGGTAAACCTTTCACCCTTTTTCCCAAAGGCTTATTTAAACTACAATTCTTTGCAATTTATGAGATTTTACATGAAATTGAATTGGGGGTTTTCACCCTTTGTTATTGGTTGCAAGCTTTTGATATTTCCCTTGAATTGAGAGTCTAATGGCATGATTTTTACATGTTTTCTTGAGAAATTGCAGCTGGTTCTATACCCCAATATTTTAATCCTTGAGAAGTTAATAGTTGAAATATTTGAAATAGTGAAGTATAAAGTATGTTGAGATTTTGAGACAAATTGCTGAAATTTCCAGATTTCTACATGGGTTATGAATCTATATGCTATCTATTATGCTTTTGATGAGTTTTAACTTGAGATTGAATTATGGGTTATTAAACCTTACTTGAGACTTGCAATTTTATAAACTATTGTGCTATAAGCACCTATGATTTGATTATTCTAAGATTGTTGAGAAATGTTTTGACCTTATGGTCATTGAGCTTTGAAATCCACTTTTCTACATGACAGTACAAATTTGATTATTGGGTGCCTGGTGAACCATGGGATTATTTCTAAAAGTCGATTTTCATGAGATGAGCGCAGATAATCTAAAGGGAGTAGTATTTTGCACCAAGCGGGTAAGTTACTATGGTTTCTTACCCCAAAACTACGTGCCACCGTAGGTTGGGCCTGAGGCCGAGTTTATGATTATCATTGGGCGTAAGTCTGAGTTGATATTGGGCCCGAGGACGAGTTTGTTTAGTGATCACTGGACCTAGGTTATACTCCCTAGTAAGAGTATTGACTCCTCTCCCCAACGTGAGTTCTCTTCCTTAGGAGGAAAAAACATTAGACTCTATGTAGCTCGAATGGTTTATGTCGGTTAAGAGAATCTCCCAAAACTAAAGTATTTTCCATTGAGATAAGATATTTTCCTTTAAAACTAAAATACTTTCCCCTGATATGAGTATTTTTTTCTATAGCTTAAAATGAGATATTTTTCTAACGTGAATGAAATGTCTTCAAGTATGTTTCAAAGTTATATGATTTTGAATTCCAAGTATTTAAGTTCAAAAGAGTTATGAGTTCTTGAGCATTGAAGAAATTTTACTCTCCATGAGACATATGCATGAGTTGAAAGTATTTCTTAAAGTTTCCTTTAGCCTTGAGTAATGAGAATAAGAGAAGAGTACAAATTTCAAAGCTGAAAGTATAATGACTCATGAGATTGTGTAACATGTTCCATTTTAAATGATTCATGAGCTTCGTATTTTATACTTATTCAAGCCATGTGTCATTTCTTATTACATGCATGATTTGATTAAAGAGTATTGATATTGTTTTATATAAATGCATGCACCCCCACATACTCTGTACATTCCCAAGTGCAGATCCACATATACGTCTATGTGCTACATTGTCTTATAATGTAGGTTCAGGTGCTCAGTCCCAACCTCGTCAGTAATTTTTGAGTATCTCTATCTACATTCCTACAGTGGTGAGTCCTCAACGTTCAAGGACCTATATTCAGACATCTCCATATTTGAGAGATTATGTTGTTTTTTCCAGTTCATTTCGAGTCAGTTGGGGACCTGTCCCAACGGCTCTCTAGTTCATTGATTAGTAGAGGCTTTGTCAAACTAGTTATCAGATTGTGGTTGTGTTGAAGTTTCCGGTATTGCTTGGTCGTTTGACCAAGCATTTTCTGTGTATCTCCTTTCATATGATATGACTATGCTAGTGTTTGAATTATTTCATCTTGAAATGAGTGTTATTAGTAGAACAGGCTCAAAGGGTTAGCTTGGGGCTACTTGTAGCCTTATGCACCGTGTGATGTCCCGGGAGGCGATTTTGGGTCGTTACAAATTCCCCATTAGGTCTTGATACTAAGGAAATTTTTGGGGTAAACAACTATGGGGTTTAAAGATCAGCCTTTCCAATTTTTATATTGAGCTCAAGTCAGGGTCTCTACGTAATGGGTGGTTATTAGCGGTAAACTTCCTTGATGGAAATGTGAGTAATTAGATTTTTTTCGTTGTTTAAGTTTGCTTTTAATAGGGAGAATCTGTATAACATTTAAGCAAAGTGTGGATCAGAAGTAGCTTCTTATGGGCTACCTCTGTCACACGATCTAGACCACGAAAGAAGGTCGTAATTCCTAAATGCCCAGGCAGCTCCTCCATATAGTGAACAACACATCCATAAGTGAGTCTCTACTAGACACAGCTACATAGAATCCTAGGATACCTGAACCTAGGGCTCTAAAACCAAGTTTTTCATGCCCCTAAATTGATTGAGGGGGAGAAGGATTTATATAAGCACATGTTATACAAATGACTTGTTCTAAGAGGATGATCCATTTTACATGTGATCATAACGAGGAACTATATATAAGGCACACTATCCAACTACCCACACTGCCACAATCAATAACTGAAATAATAATTACATCAGACAACGTTAGATTTTTCTACGAAGCCACTAATAAAATCTGTTATGGTACAATTCTAGATGATCAAGACAAGTACCCAACATAACCAAACTATAATTGTAACTATGACCCAGGGAACTTTGAAATCTCATCTCCTGATAAGAACAAAGATTACCAACTACTTTAATGAATACTTAGCAACCGCCTAATGTTAAGGTTTCCCAACTTGTATACCTGAACCCACTTTGCTGAAATATATCGCCCCCAAACAAAGGGACATTAGTACATATACAACATGTACTAATATGTAAAGTGGACAGAATAACAAGTAGACATATAAGGGTGCTTAATGAATCAAAATAACATGAGGAGGTATAGACAACTGAATACTAGAAACTCGTCTTAAACTACAACTTATGAGTGTACAAGTGATAGGTACACAATATGAAACTAAAACCTATGCATTTGCTTTATTAACCTATTGAAAAACATCTTAAGAGTTATTAATTCTTATGAAACACCTAATAATTTACATAAGTGATGTCCTACAACTACCTCTATTACAAATGACCATATGATGGCCTAATGAAGGTGATCCATGTCAAGCGTAAGGAACATGTTTCCCAAATACTCATCTCTATGATTTTGATAAACATAACCATAATAGCAATCTAAAGAAAGGTACGGCCGTAGGCTCACTATAAGGGTCTTCCCGCAAGTTATATGTGACATATATTAGTTAAAGTTAGGGGAACTAATTCATGACGTCCCATCTGACTCTGAATGCAAATGATGCCACAAGGGTCGGTACGCCACAACCTTTGGGCTCACTATAATGGTCTGGTCTCAATTCTTTACACAAAATTACATTTCACAAGTGTTCCAAGTAAAACTTAATACCCTCTCGTCATTAACTTTTATTAAGTAGTATCTTATAGGCCTATGCAAGTATATTATGATAAATATGTTTTACCCATTCAAGTGGCAATATTCTTTTCGAAATTAACTTTTTTAACCATAATATCCATCAATTCAAGCATTTGCTCTTTTGTTTAATACTATAACAATGTACTATGTCTTTTTTACTTAAGGCATTATGGATACTCGATTAGAAAGGGTGATATGAATATTATGACCTAAACAAGTAGACATGTGAACTATCAGAACGAGTAATTTCGAGTGAAAACGAGTGTATATAATTGGTTATGGAAGACTTATAGGCATATACTTGACATTTACCAAGAAAGGCTCTACTTACATGTTAAATAACACATGTTAAGTCTTATAAGAGAAACAACGTAAGCTTGTATCGTGTCTTTATAGAGAAGATGGTTTTAGCTTTGCGTACCTTAATTCCTTATTTTATCCCATATGTAATATCGTCGATTCCCTTCTAGTGACCGTCTTCTTAAATCTTCCTAAATAAGAGTAACCCCGCAAGTTCCGAACAATCCCCAAGGAATTCTAATTTCTCACCAGGCTTAAAAGTTTGATACTGACTGTTCGAGTTCCAACTATCGAGGTTAGCACTTTCTTTCCAATAATGGCTCTACTAACTTTACCCCAAATACTTCAATTTGCTATAAAACTCGATATTTGCTTAATATATTGATGAATCTCAAAATGTAAACCACTGGTGGTGAATCTCCTTCTTAGGAACAACAAAGTAACTCTAGACTTAAAAGTACATGGATGAGTAAGTCACTTAGAAATTAAAAATTTTCTAGGTCGGTATGGGATGAATTTCACATAAAACAATTCTCAATAAATTGAGAATATGAAACGATCTAGGTGCATCATGGTAGGGCTAAATCCCTCAAGAGGTGGGTTAAAGAAAGTTGAATCCTTGGAAGAAAAAAAGGATTTGTATTTAAGAATTATTTATTATTCAAGGGATTTATAACATAATGTAATGGACGAAGTTGTTGACTAATGCTCTTAAGGCGGTGAAGAAATGACTTGTTTTATTACTATCAAAGTGACTAACTTCCCAAACTTTCTATAACAAAAAAATTCTAAATAACTTACTATCAAGTGAACTTGAGTACATATACACATATCTACATGTAAAAATTATAATATATAGGGATTTATTGAGAAAACATTTTACTATAGTTAATTCACCATAGTATATGTGCACCATGTACGCTTTACCAATTAATAATTATCTTCGTTTAACATATTACACTTTACATGAAATCTCGAGGTAGGTCACCGTACATTCCCTACATACGTCAAGTGGGCCAGACGTTATCTCTAAACTATAGAGTGTTACATTTATGTATTCTAAAGGATGCCTTACTCTATTCCTTTGAAATAATTTTAAACCCTTACGCAGAATCTAAATTAATTTTTTTTGATTAAAACATAAGTCATATAAGTCAATAATTAAATCGGTTCTCTTATTTTTCTTAAAAAATAGATGGCGACTCTTAACAAAAATCAATTCTTTTAGACTACATAAAGTCGCTCTTTTTATTGTTTCATAATAAAGGAGGGCATGACAGAAAGGTGACACTGCTGGGAATGCTACAAGAAGGTTCTAACTATGATAGACTCAATTTTTCAATTGAGGGAGGTATTTTTATGTTCTATTTATTTAATTCATTCATTCTTTATTATTGCACGTACTATAAATTATGTGAATTATAGGTATTTTTCTAATAAATTCTTTACATTATTTGAACATATAAGCTTAGCGGTCTTATCGATTATTTGATTTATTATTTGTTTAATATAGTGTATCTGTATATTTTAAAAACTGATACACATTATTTTCACTTCATTTAATTGTAAGCATAATTCTATAATGTCTTGACACTACACTATCACACACTGAACATGCGAGTTGTGTAATGCACTTCATTCAAATTATACTCAAAAATTAGTATTTGAGCCAAGGCGTTTAGATTATTATGCACCTTCTCGTAGTTGTCTGAATATTCTTTACCAACCTAGGTGAATCTACTCTTAGAATCCTTTGGTCGTTTGTATATACAATTTTTATCATCACTTTATTTGGATGAATTTCTATTCTTTGTTTGTTACACATTTTTTATTTGAGACAGGTTCTTTGTTCATAGTATATTACACTTGTACATTCTTTAGCTATAAATATATACTTTACATGTCATGTTCAACATTGTCCACTCTGTCTGATAATTTTACTAGACTTGTGTTGAGCTTAGAATATTTTTAATTCCTAACACTCATTTTCGATCTATATGACCGTCCTTTACCATCATATCATTTCCCACCAATTTTTTCTCCTTGCATTCATTCTTTTAAACTCTACCTTTTTTTCCAAGAACTATTAACACATCTCTTCATTTTTTTCGTTATTAGAAAATATTTTTTTGATCTAAACTCTTGTTTATACCACACTTCATTTTCAATACCATCACTGATCCATAATAATCATATGTACCACCAATAATTGTATATCTGTCTGAACTACGTTTTGACCTTATTCTTATCATGAAAAGATACCTAGGCAACTCTATATTGGGGTTTGATCTCTTTACTATTTTAAAATAATTTTTTCGGTATTCAAACTTGGACAATTTCATAAAATAGTTCAAAGTCACTCTTATGTCTTGTAAGAGAGAAAATAAATGAGCCCCACAAATCCAAAACTCTTAATATTAGTGCTCCGCTGGCTTACCTCTATAGCCTCACCAAATTTTGATTAAATAAAATCAATATTTCTTTTTATCATCAATCATTAAATTTATGATGTATTGATCCTCACTTTCAAAAGCAAGCGTTCAACACCCTTTTATCCATAACAATCATGTTAACTATGGTGAAATATGTCAAAACTTCTCCAATGTCTGATCTTCTTAATCTTTCAACATACTGAAGTAGTGTCATAGCTCTATCTACACTTGTCATTCATCCTTTCGATCGTTTCACTGAAATAATTTTAATGCTTTATGTCTACAATAAATTCCCTCTCAGCCACCTTTCACACTATTTTTGAAGGATGACTACCATTTCATGAAAATCATACATGCCATATATAAATCCACGAGTTCACTCAAACTATATTTTGACCTGATTCTCATATTGATTAATCTTGATGAGATACGTAGGCAACCCTACACAAAGGTCAGGTATTTTTACTATTTCAAAATAATTTCTCTAAGACTACAAATTGGAGACATATTTTGGGATAGTTTAATAACGCTATCAAAACTCCTCAAAAGCGTCGATGAATTTTCTAAAGTTTGAAATGCAAAGAATATCAATGTCAGTCTGATCACAATACCCATCCAGCTTTAGTATCAAAATTTGGGACATTAATTTTTTTCTCACACCTACACCTTTATATTCAAACTGCCTTGCCAGCCAAAGGCTTTCACTTTCTAACTGCCCCACCAGTCGAGGTCTTCTACATTTCAGTTGATATGCCAAACGACGACTTTTATATTTTAGTTATCCCACCA
The DNA here is from genome assembly GCA_030864215.1 of Capsicum pubescens. Taxonomy (NCBI): domain Eukaryota; kingdom Viridiplantae; phylum Streptophyta; class Magnoliopsida; order Solanales; family Solanaceae; genus Capsicum; species Capsicum pubescens. The sequence goes on along the minus strand of CM061549.1, from coordinate 218,353,390 downwards.
GTTGAGGGCTTTTCCATTTCAGCAACCAAGTTATTCGAGGGAATTTACATTTTAGTTTCTCTGACAGTCATAGATCCTTTATATTAAATATTGTTGGACGTGATATTATGATGAATCACGTCCACTCTCCAAAGACTAGGGGTTCAACATAAGTCAACTTATTTTCTTTACATTGTCACTTTTAGGAGATTCATGCAGTAAAGATAGACAAATAAATTCTTAAGTCCATAAAAGCAAACATCCCTTCTTGGCTCTAAGAATTTTTCTTCGAATGAAGGAGGAACAACATCATTCCTGAAACTCATAAGAGAACCACATTGGTCTTCTATTTTAAACACATCACTTTGTTACGGGGTCTAATTTTATCTCTCTTAATTTTTTAATTTGAGAACAACTTTAACTTCCTCTTATCATATTCTTGTAGAAAAATAGTCCATGGAGTATGCATTAGGCATTAAATTCCATAAGGCACAAACATATAGTGAGACAGACAAATTAGGGGAGTCTTTGACCGAAAGATTACACTTTTCTATTTTATCATTTTTCTAGACTTCCCTACTTTCATTCATTTCTTATACTTCTACACGAACATCGTCCCCACCAAGAAGTAAGAATAATCACAATAATTCACATAAAGAAATCTCAAGAAGTAATAAAACAAAAGGTGTCCTCGAAGACAATTGGGAGGCTTTAATGAGTCGTCTCCTAAGAGTCGTCTCCTAAAACAAATAGAAGATAATCACCACAATAAACAATCTCCGCAACCAATTGAGAGACTAAAATAGTTATTCTACCCACAAATAATGCAAAGTCAATCTGTCATAAAAGTTATTTCCCAGCATCGGACTTATGAGGCATTGCTCCGATTTTGTCTATAGCTTCGCATTAATTTTGTATATATGTTTATATTTAGTAAATATCTTTCTATTGCATTTCTTCAGCAGATGAATTCATTCTCATGTATAGATTTTATTCCTTACCTTTATGAACTATGCACACCGTATTTCCATCTTGATGAGATATGTAGGCTGTCATTCTTGATTTTGGTATTTTTTATTTAAAATAAACAAAAAAATAAAAAATTATTTTCTTATTTCACATTTCGTTTCATATCTTTACGAAGTATGCATATTTGATTCTCATCTTCATGAGATATATAGGCAACCCTTCTTGGGTTCGGTATTTCTTATTTAAATAATGGATTTATTTTTCTATTTCACATTTTTTTCTTAATGATCAACTCATACCTAATTCCCATCTCGGTAATATACACAGACAATCCTTTTTGGTCTCGATACGCTTTTACTAAAATATCAAAAAAGAGATGATTTTCTTATTTCACATCTTATACTGTTTCTTCCTAAACTCCACAAACTTGATTTTCACGAGATGCATAGACAATCCTCATTTGGATTCTGCCCTATTATTTCAAAAAAATCAAAGTTTTTACTTGGTTGGTACCAACACAATTAAGAGTGCACATGAGAGCGAACAAATTGGTATGATAGAGAGGAAAAACTTCAGGGTAAACCATAAATTCATTTGGTACCTCTTAATCACACCTGAGTAACACTTAAAAAATTCTCATTCATATATCCAAGACAAGAACAAACCTCATTGTTTTATGTGCATTGTGTGGTGATATTTTGATTAATTAATTGAATTGCATTATTGATCTAGAACTTGGCCTAAATGCTTGTTGAGGTGAAATTATAAGTTACACATTGTTTAGAAAAGGATCATAGACCATATTTAACCCAATTGTGACTTTCATAGCCCTCTAAATGACATTAATCCCTTGACATTTCCTTTTGAGCCTAAAACCTTTTCTTTAGACAACAACATCTTCACCTTTACTTTAGTTCTTACATGCATTATCCCTTTCTTGGCCCAAACTCCTTCAACGCATTAAATACGTGCAAATTGCAAATAAATAGTCAAGATTAAAGATGTCAAAGGTAAAGGATACAAAGTTCCAAGAGAACTAAGTGAATAGATGATTTCAAAGAAGGAGAAGTTAAATTCCCCTAAAAAAGAAGTGGAAAAAAAACTCAAGCACAGGTAGAGAATGTTTCAAAAAAATCATTGAAAAGAAGTAGAATAGAATTCCACTTAGAATTCAAAGAAGTCAATACAAATGCAAGATAATGCACTACAAAGCAAGACAAAGAAGATCAAGCATCAAGTCACAAAAAATGTCAAAAACACAGATACAGTGCAACGCTTATTGAGGGATTAGTAGGTTTCATCCCAAATACCACCCTACCTATCCCAAGCCTATATTAGAAGTTGATAATCAGTCCTGGCTGATTTTATTTGAAGTGTTCTCACATTAGTGGATACTTACATGAAGGTCAAGTCTATGGTATCACAATTGAATCCATTGAATTTTTTTCTGAGGATGAGTGCATATCTCTAGACTTCCTTAAGTTTAAAAAAGAAAAATGCTCAAATGTGTGTGAAAACGGGTCCTTTTTTTATAGAGGTCACTTGAAACATGAGGATTGATATAGTTTGAAACCTTTGTTTAAAGTAAGATAAACAAAACTTGTCGATACTTAGGTATGTCTGAGGTACCATTTGAAACTATAAGAATTATCTCAAAATCAATCTTACTTAGCTGGGATGGAAATGGGAGAATTCTTATACAGACCACTAATTGTTGGTAACAATCGAAGTCAAGACACGATTATGCCATTTTCAGCTTTCAATATTTCTTACAAAGAAAATACAAAATTATTTCCTTATTTTTCAAGATGACCACTTTTGAATATGGGCATTCTTACTTGTATTCAAGGCACCCACCTTCAAATACGGAAATTCAATTTCCTTTTCAAGGCGTCCAACTTCAAATAGAAGCAATTTACTTTTCATTCAAGGAACCCACCTCCAAATACGAGCAGTTGACTCTCCTTTAAATACAAACGTTTTACTTTTTTGTAATCTGTCCTTCTTTTAGTTTAGATATTTTACATTTCAATATCCTCACTAGAAGAGAGACTATTACATTACAATTGCTCTCCAAGTTAAGAGCTCTTTACAATCAGTAGCCTTGCCAGTTAAGAGGCTATTTATATTTCAATAACTCTGTCAGTCAAGATCTCTTTAAATTCAATACCCTTAATAGTCAATAGGCTATTATATTTCAATTGATCCACCAGTAGAGAGCCCTTTATATTCAATAGTCCCATAGTCGGGAGGCTATTACATTTTAATTGTTCTGCCAATTGAGATCCCTTTGCATTGAATAGCCCTGCCCTTCTAGAGGCTATTATATTTTTATTGCTCCTTCAGTCGAGAACCTTGTACATTTTAAAAGACCTACCAGTCGAGAGGCTATTACATTTCAATCTCCTTACTAGTTGAGGACGTCAGTCTTTGTAGATAATTAAAGATGACGATCAACATCAGTTTCTGTAGATATTTAGAGATGTCATGCACATGTACCAGTTGACAATTGGGGACATTATTCATCAACTCCCCAAAGAAAATCAGAGGATTTTACAATAATCACATTAGTCTTCATAGACAATTGGAGATGCATAAGGTTCTTGAAAATAGTCGGAGGACTTTACAATAATCAACATAGTCTTCATGCATAATAAAAGATGTCATTCATCCATCATTCTCCATAAACAATCGAAGAAGTCATCAAATCCCCAAAGAAAGTCGAAGGACTTTATAATAATTATGATCAAGTCTCCGTAGACATTCAGAGATGTCATGCATTATTTATATTGAAAATACAACCTACAACAACATTACATTTTTGAAATTCCTTTCAAAGAGACCAAATACACTGAGGCAAATTTTGAGAACTTCCTTAGGATTTACTATAACTATTTATTACGAACTACATTGACCTTATTCTAACGAAACTAGAGATATTTAGAAAGATCAATGTATAGTTTGTTCATCACAATCACATAATCATTCTTTCTCCCCTACAAATACACAATCTTGCATTCCAAATATCTCACAACTCGATACTAGGGTAATTTTTGAAAGACGATGAGAATATATGAAAAATTTTATTTCCAATTATCTCTTCTCTCAATAATTATTTAACAGGATTGTTCACATCGGAGAACAGGATAATAGGCAACTTGTCTCAATCTTCAAACCACACCTGACCTGATCGTTGTGTAACTCTAGATATGTAGGCAATTTTAAATAAGAGTTCAGTTAATTTTTTTATTAAAATAATTTTTTATCAAGCAAAATTATCTATATGTCAATGTTTTCATCTGAAGATTTCTACACCATCTTCAAATGAAAAGGGGTAAGCTATTGGCCCCCCAATTTTGATTCTCTGGGCTTAAAATTAATATTTTCAGGATTTTAATCTTTCAAGAGCACAAAATCATATTTTTATGATTTATTAATAATTATCCTTATTTTAAATATTTTACCAATTTATTGTAATATTTTAACTTTTAATATTTTATTAATAATTATCCTTAATTTCATATATATTAAGATTTTTAACAATTTATTATAATTTAATATTTCACAGTTATTTGCATATATACACTACATAACACTACAATACACTACAATTTTAATTATTTACCACATAATATATTTTCCAAATAATTTTATTTTTTATATTTTTCTATCATTGCATATTGACACCCACATTTTTTGTACATTATTTAATATATTCCAAAAATGATAAGTTGAATCAATTATTTTAATATATAAAATAATAATTCGATTAAGCCAAGATCTTGTCACCTTTATTAAAGGTGACATTTGATATGCATACATATAACCTTTATCTTTTCGATAATAACACTCTACATGTTGGTTAAAAGGGTGAAAAATCCTTTGAATAATAACCGATGAACTAAAGTAGTATTTAATGGACAAGAGGAGGGAGCTTTTATTTTATGGACAAAGAAAGAGTTCAATTTTTATATAAAATGGGGAGGGTACTCAATCTTTTTTTCTATGTCTGGAACATCCAAACACATACACACATACACTTTACACATAGCTTTCATATATTTTTTTTAAACTCATATCCCCTTACAATTCACACACTCTCTCACTCTCGCACCTCCCTTCTTCACTGCCAAAGACAACCACGACAAACTTTAACATTGGCCAAATAATGTCTGAGCTTCATTCAACCAACACACCGTCACAAACTACCACTGCTTCTTTTCTCCTCTTTTGATTTTTTCTCCCTTCCTCTTTTCCCTTTTCTAATGCTGCTTCTCTAGAGGTTATGACCAGTGAAGCTCTGCCTACCACTACCTCCATGAATATCCTTTCTTCTCTCTTTTTTTCCCTTTATTTTCCTCTTGACTCTTTAATGAACTTGTTGAAAAACACTCAGATCTGGATGTCTTTTGTGATTTTTGTGTTTTTTAGACATTCACCATTAAAGCAACACCACCACTACATTACTCCCCCGACCAGATTCATTCAAACTCTATTTTTTAGATGAAACTCCATCATTGTTTCTACTAACTGAAATTCCTACACATGTATGTATATATTTGTCTAACTATTGTTGTTTCTTTTCTTCATCTTTTCCGTCGGAGTTTCAACTCCAATGGATTTCTTGATGGCTAGATCTTGGATGCCATGTTTGGCTATTGGTTATAGTATTTAAGTAATTATTTAATTATTTATATTTTTGGTGATGTACTCTAATTTTTGCTATTTCTCTAGCTAATTATGAACTATTTTTAGGATATTTTTGCCCTCACTATCTTTAAAGCATTATTACACTGTATTGGACAATAAGAATATTTCTCCATCGTATTTTTGAGTCCTTTCTATTACAAAATATGGATCTTATTTTTTAAGTTAACTCATTTTATATCAAATACCAATACATGGCAAATGAAAAAATTTAATCTATTTTTTAGGCCTCTAAAATTAAAAAGGCGGATATTACACATACAAATACATAATAAAACATAAATAAATTTGAGCAATGATAAAATTTATATTTTATCTAGACAATACAAAAGTTCTATGATTCATATCTTGGCAAGACGATTTAGTATGACCGATAATTTGAGCTATCATTTCACGGCCATGATGAATCTAAAATGTAAGCTAGCCCACTCTATAATGACATTCTATTTTTATATATATAATTATACATATATGCACAAAAAAATCAATTTATTTTGATAATTATTTATTCATTACTAACATTTCTACCAACCAAATATTTATACAGGTTTGACACGACCCGAACCAGGGTCTAGTCATGTCGAACATCTCAAGTCTAACAAGGACCGGAGACCACACCCCTATACCTAATCTAACCAACAAATATACAATCCGTGTCGGATGAATTCTGAACATATAACAAGATAGAGCATTTAGAATTCAATGGCTTTGAGATAAGTCTAAATTTGATAACAACCCAACCAATTCAGACCATCCAATCAAAACCAAACAAACCATAATATGCCCAAGTCCACAGTTTTCCACGCAAAGCCTCTAAATAATGCCAAAGAATATCTAGTCGGGACATGCCCCCAACCACAGTCAAAAAGCAATACCAAACGAATACTAAAGATATAATATAAACCAAAATATAAAATAGGCCTTCCGAAGAATGGAAGCTCACCACTTTAGTCTGACTAAAGTTGTCCTCGAATAACTAAGTCGTTGTAGGAGAAATAGTAGTATGGTCTGTTTCTGCATCGCGTAGGAATACTACGCCCAAAGATGGTTAGCGGGTGAACTCAAAAATGTACTCAAGAATAAGGATAAAATAATACCATTATTTAAAACCAAAGTAAATAACCATATGCAACCATATACATACATATTTACTCTGTCGAAAAACGAGACTGGTTTAGCATGAATTTAAAACTTTAACATGGGTTGTGTAGCTTTACCGTCATAATTCACCCACGGGATATATGGGTGCAGTGTTACCCTCTAAGCGGGCCCCGATGCGTGTAGCCACATGAACTGGAGATACCATAAGTGGACGGGTAATCAATCTCTTTTACACTTCACCCTCTATGATACATATGTACAAGTATATACTTGGGAGATTCCCATGTACCCTACAAGTACGTGGTCATCAACAATAATCCTTGTGTCGGCATTCAAGAGTTTCCAATGTTAACCTTTCGAACTCACAACTTCATGGATAACATTAAAATCCCCATTATTTCCCAATTAAAATATTTAACCCATAATCAAACCACCAATTCTATGAGTTAATTATTAAGGCGTTATAATATGGTATCATCATACCAATTATAGATTGCCAGCAATGTCAGTATCCAACGCGTAGGGTATTCCCATGTACCCAAAAATCCATTATTAAAATCACTTGGGGGATTCCCATGTACCCCACAAGGTTTTCGTAGATTACTCACTTAGGGGATTCCATTGTCCCCCGCAAGGTTTTAAAAACAATCTTTAACGAAAGACATGGCCACCAAGGCCTTTCTGAGCCATTAAATATCAACCAAACCAATTTAGTCTCCATTATCATATCAGTCAATGCAAGGATTTCAAGAATATTCAAACTATGTGACAAAGATCATTCTCGTTGACATTTTAACAAATATATTAAGGGCATGTAGTTTCTAAAACCAAAACCAAGAACCAATTGACAATTCACATGAAACCACATGTTCAAACCATAATTATAACATGAAAACCCATAAGTAAAACATGGGAAAACATTATCCAACCAAGAACAACCAAAAAACCCAACATACATTTCAAAACCCAAATATTACCACAATGATACCATAATAATCATTCATTAAAACATGCTTCTAGTCGAACTAACAATGAAGGAGGAGTAATAAGCCTGAGTTACAAAGATTCACAGAGGTATTTTGATCCTTAAATATTGAGATGACCACCTTGAAGAAACCCTAGCCAAACTTCTTGAGAGGTTTTTTAAGAGTGTGTTTAAAAAATGTTTTTAATCTTCTAAGTGAAGAAAGAATGACCGAATAGGGTTATAATTTGTGGTCTATTAAGAGTTTGGGATGGGAAAATACTAAAATAACCTCATTTTAAAAGTTGTAAAAGACTCGTAGGAGGGTATGGTTTGACCCCTCCACTCGTACCCACATCATATGAGTGGTACCTTCCACTTATACCTTTATCAGAAAGTTGGACATCACACTCTGTCTAACATATGACTCCTTATCCTAAATCTTAGCCTAACCATATGAATATTACCCTTCAAGTCGTACCCTAAGTAGAAACATCTAGGCTAGACACTAGACAACATAAGGTTTTGCACTATACTTTTCGTATTATGTACATACGACTCGTATGTAGTCTTCTTGTATCAACAATAAAATTTAGCCAATATGACACCGACCAACATATGAATAGGGTCATACACCCATATCTACATCATATATTGGTATGGTGTAAGTCATATGATGCACAGAAGGTTCAAATTCAGGAAATTTTCAAGGGCCAAAAACTAGGGTGTTTCTATTCTCCCCCACTTGGATTATTAGCCCTTGAATGATGGGACAAGGTAGTATAAGCACATATAAACCCCCAAATATCTCTACACTTACCTTTAACTAAGTTAGAAAACAAAGATGCCAAGCAATTCTTCAATCGTCCTTTAACAAAGACAGAAAACAAAGATATTAAGAATGCATACACATCTTAAGAACGATTATCCAAAATGGAGAGTAAGAATGAACAATTAGACTCTATGTCCCCTTAATCTCCCCATAGAGCTCCTTCCCCCACAACCAATACTTTTAATATCCTTTAAATGAGACCACACTCTCCACTAAGCTTCTAAAATAAAGACAACACTCCTCTATTTTGTAAGACCCCGCAAAATCCTCATCGTCTAAATACCTTAAACGATGCCCAAAGGATTCCTAGACTTAGAAAATCTAGCTATGTGTTAGGACTTAATCATTTATAGAGCCTAAAAACTTAGAGGATTTTATTATCAACCTTCCTGGCCTTCGATAGTTGATATTTTAGCTAATTAATGGTCAGGGAAATCAATAGGTGTTCCCGAACAAGTTTTGAAATTTTTGCATAATGTTTAGACCATGTTTGGTGTCCCAAAATAATGGACCAATGCGATCTTGGCACGACACATCGCCCATCGAGTTGGTAAATTTTGTTGGAGGAACTGCCAGTCAAAAGTACTGAGGCTTGGCGCGATTATGGAATGACGCATTGGTATTGCATCGCAAATCGCATCGATGCCCAGTTTTTCAACTTTTAAAATCCGCATCTAAGGGGACAATTTAGTATTTTTTTTCCCCGCCCTCTATCAGTCATAACATGGGATTAAGGTCCCCAAATACAAAAATATAGCCATCTTCTCTAAAGTTCACCAAGAACACTTTCTTAAGTGTTCCCAAGGTTGAAGTAAAGATTTAAGCTTCATTATGAAATTATGACTATTTGAGTATGTATATATGCTTTAAGTCAACTATGAATTGTGATGTTTCTTGAAAATAATGTTTTAGCATGACTTAAACAAGCAAGTACTTTGATTATAAAGAAGGTTGATCTTTGATCCTAAGCTAAGATAGGAATCTACTTTTATCTACGATTTAAAGCAAAGCGAAGCATAGTTAGATTCCATTACAGATTATAGTATTATTTAAAGTGGATTTTCCTAAAAGTTTCTGAGACTAAGTATGAGAGTTGTATTTAGAACCGAGTTGGGCTTGATTTCACGGTTTTATGCCCCAGAACTACGAGCCACCATAGGTCTATGATTTGCCCCTAGTGGGCTAAGACAAGTGATCACTAATGTTAATGTTCTATTCCAATGGCAAGGGTAGAAAATCTCTCCCCAACATAGGCAAGGCGTTGGACTCCATATCAGATCGCATGGTTTATGTCGGTTAGAAGAAACTCCCACATTCTTTCAAAGTTCTAAAATCCCTAAGATTCAAAAGAAGTCCTCTATTCTCCTTAAGATAATAGTATATGTTTTGAAAGCTAGTGTTTTAAGATTTTCCAAGTTCCCAAAGAGTCCCAAAGTTCCATAATCATAAGTCCTTGAATTCTTAAAGTTTCAAAAGATGTTCTTTATTCTCCTTAAGATAAAAGAATAAGTTTGATGGTTATTATTGTAGTATTACTTTTTGTTTTGTAATCTTTGAGAATAAGAGGAGAATACAAATTTTTAAACTAAGTATAATGACTCAAGAGATTTATATTACATGTTTCATTGTTCATGACTTATGAGATTTATATTCTGGACTTATTCAAGCTATGTGAGTCATTCATATTTACAAGCATAGTTTCATAAAGAGTAATGATACTGTTTATTTAGTGCATACACCCCCATATACTCAGCACATCATCAAAGTACTGATCCATATATATATATGTGTGCTATATTGTCTCATAATGTAGGTTCAGGTGCTCAGTCTTAGCAACGACAGTGATCTCCGAGTACCTCTATCTATATCTTTATTTTTAGTGAGTTCTTATGGTTTGAGCGCCTATTTTGCTGATTTCATTCTTTGTACTAGTTGGTTTATTCATTTCCAGTTCTTTATGAGTCAGTTCGGGGTTTGTCCCAATGACTCTCTAGTTCTTAGTAAGTAGAGGCTTGCCGGACTGTCAGTTGAAGTATCTAGATTTTATAGTGTTTTGCTATCCAGATATTGTTTTTCTGATATAATATAGCATTATTGATTGGTTTATTCATCCTAAAGTAAGTGTTAGAAGTAGTAGCAGGCTCAAAGGATTTGCTTAGGGCTACTTCTAACCTTAAGTACCGTGTGATGCTTTGGGATGAGATTTCAAGGCGTTACAAACTTAGTATCAGAGCCTAAGGTTTAATGAGTCCTAGGGTGTTTGACAAGTTGGTTTACGTAGAGTCTTGATTATCAGTGTGTAGCGCACCATATCTATGAGCAAGAGGCTACAAGATATTTTAGGAAAAATTATCTCTTTCTTTCATAATTCATCGTGCTTATAGTAGACTCTCTCTGCTATTAATTCGTGCTCTTTTATGACAAAAAATGTCTCCCCAAAGAGCTAATGCCTGTAGGAATGATAACCACCAACCTCATCCTGTTGAACCTCTGAATGAGAATATTGGTCATGCTGATTTTCGAGCAAATTTTTAGGCGTTAGCCCATGCGGGCACCGCGAATGTTCACGCCAATAACCAGGCTATAGTTTCAGTTTAGCAAGGAGGTGATTTAGTTGTAGTCAGTATTTGTGATTTGTGAGGATCAATCCACCAGAGTTCTATGGGTTGAAGGAAGATGAGGACCCCCAGTTGTATCTTGATAAGGTGAAAAAAATTACCCAAGTTATGCATATTTCTAAGGAAGAAAGTGTAGAATTGGCATCTTATAGGCTGAAAGATGTTTCATATGATTGGGTTGTGATGTGGAGGAAGAGTAGAGTGGAGAATGCAACTCCTATAACTTGGCAGGTGTTTTAGAATGCATTCCTGGATAAGTTCTTCCTACTTAAGATGAGGGAAGCGAAGATAGAGGAATTCATGAACCTGAGGCAAGGCTCTATGACAGTAAAAGATTACTGCCTCATGTTCAACTAGTTATCCAAGTATGCTCCTGATTTGATGGTTGACCCTAGAACCAGTATGAGTAAGTTTATGACTGGTGTGTCTGGATTCATTTTTAAGGAGTGTACGACTACTATGATCAATAGAGACATGGATCTTTCCATACTGATGATGCATGCTTAGTAGATTAAGATAGATAAGATAAAGTATAGAGATAGAGTAAGAGGAAACAAGAGGGATAGATTAGAGCAGCATGAGTATGGGCAAACTATATCCCATGAAGGGAACTTTCCATAGTTTTAGAGTCGTTCATTTATGCCAGTGCCTTAATCAACTAGTACTCCTATACCCAAAAAATAGGCAGGAGCAAGGGAATAAGTCTTATATGTCAAGATCCCAAACAGTGTGAGTAACAGTCCCAGTTATCCCCCATGTGCTAAGTGTGGTAGAACCCATCCCGGCGAGTGTTGGCCAAACCGAGGGATTGGTTTGGTTGTGGCAAGTTAGGCCACAGAATTAGAGAGTGTCCGCATTCTAGGAAGGGGAATACAGATGATCGACCCCAGACTCAGGCTACCAGTGCACCAGCTCCTTTAGCCCGTCCAGCCCTTCCTCAGAGTACTTCATCCAACACAGTTGGCGATCAGCGCCAGAATCGATTCTATGCCTTACTATCCCATCAGGAATAGGATAATTCTCCAGATGTTGTTACTAGTATGCTTCGTGTCCTTCACTTTGATGTTTATGTGTTGTTGGACCCTGGGTCAAGTTTCTTTTATGTGACCCCATTAGTTGCTGTGAATTTTGAGATAAATCCCAAAAAGATCCCTGAGCCTATCCTAGTTTCTACCCTAGTAGGTAAGCCAGTTGTTGCTAAGCATGTTTATAAAAAGTGTCCTATTACTGTTCATCATAAGGTCATATTCCCTGATTTAATGAAGTTAGATATGGTCGATTTTGATCTTATTTTGGGTATGGATTGGCTTTATTTCTATTATGCAGCTATAGACTATCGTACCCGTGTGATTAAGTTTCAATTCCTAGATGATCTAGTCTTTTAGTGGTCCAAAAATTTTATATCTCCTAAGAGTCATTTTATATCCTATATTAAAGCCAAAAAGTTGATATACAAAGGTTGCATCTATTATCTAGTTTGAGTTAAAGACACTAAGTCTGAGACTCCAACTATTCAGTCAGTCAACATAGTAGATGAGTTTCCTGATGTTTTTCCAGATAATCTCCCAAGGGTACCTCCGGATAGAGAGATAGAGTTCTAGATTAACATTCTTCCTGATACACAGCCTATTTCTATCCCTCCATACCATTTGACACCCGCATAACTTAAGGAGTTGAAAAAGCAACTCAAATATCTTCTAGACAACGGTTTCATAAGTCCTAGTGTTTTTTCTTGGGGGGCACCCATCCTATTTATTCGAAAGATAGATGGTTCTTTGAGTATGTGTATTGACTATCGTCAACTTAATAAGGTCACAATTAAGAATAAGTACCCTCTTCATAGAATTGATGACCTGTTTGATCAAGTGTAAAGTGCAACTTATTTATCAAAGATAGACCTTAGATCCGACTATCATCATCTTAAAGCAAGAGAGTGTGATATTCCAAAGACAACCTTCTGAACTTTCTATGTTCATTTTGAGTTTTTAGTCATGTCTTTTGGGCTATCCAATGCTCCGGCATCTTTCATGGACCTCATGAATCGAGTGTTCAAACAGTATCTAGATATGTTTATCATAGTATTCATAGACGATATCCTTGTGTACTCTCGTAATGAGGACGACCATATTAGAATTGTCCTGCAGACTCTTAGAGATCATCAATTGTTCACCAAATTCAGCAAGTGTGAGTTTTGTCTAAGGTCAGTAGCTTTTCTGGGTCATATTATTTCAGTCGAAGGCATTAGAGTTGATCCCCAAAAGATAGAACCTATAAGAAATTGTCCTAGACCTATCTCTCTGTCAGACATTAGGAGTTTCTTGGTACTAGATAGCTATTACCACCATTTTGTTGAACGTTTCTCTCCTATTGCATCTACCATGACCCGATGACCCCAAAAAAATTTAAGTGTCTGTGGTCAGATTCCTATGAGAAGAGTTTTCAGGAGTTGAAAACTCGACTCACTTCAGCCCCTGTATTAACTTTGCCTGATGGTACGGATAGTTTTGAGGTGTATTGTGATATCTCTAGAGTTGGCCTGGGTTGTGTGTTAATGCAAAAAGGTAAGGTTATAGACTATTCCTCTAGGCAGTTGAAACCACATGAAAAGAATTACCCAACCCATGATCCTGAATTAGTTGTAGTGGTTTTTGCTTTGAAAATCTGAAGACACTATTTTTATGGTATTCATGTTGATGTATTTACTGATCATAAAAGCCTGCAGTATATGTTTACTTGGAGGGATTTGAATCTTAGACATGAAATATGGTTAGAGTTGCTAAAATATTATGATATGAGTGTGTTATATCATCCGAGCAAGGCCAATGTAGTGGAAGATGCCCTTAGTAGGTTGTATATGGGCAGTGTGGCTTATGTGGAGAAGGATAAGAAAGAATTGGGTCATGAAGTTCATCGTTTGGCTATATTGGGTGTTAGGTTATTTGATTCAGCAGAAGGTAATGTGAAGGTTCAGAGTAGTTTCGAATCCTTCTTAGTTTCGAAAGTGAAGGAAAAGCAAGACATGGATCCTAGTTTCGTCAAACTAAAGAAGTCAGTTAAGGACCAAAGGGTAGAGGTTTTATCCTAAGGGTGAGATGGTGTGTTGAGGTTTCATGCTAGATTGTGTGTTCCTTGTGTTGGTGATTTGAGACAGAGAATTATGGTTGAAGCACATGGCGTGCAATATTTTATTCATCTCGACGCTACCAAGATGTACCGCGACTTACGAGAAATTATTAGTGGAGTGACATGAAGAAGGATATAGCAGAGATTGTGGAGAAGTGTACAACTTATCAATAAGTTAAGGTAGAGCACCAAAGACCTAGTGGTGCAATGTAAGAGTTTGGTATATCCACTTGGAAATGGGAAGAGTTGAATATAGATTTCATGACTGGTTTACCCCTTTTGCGTCGTCATCATAATTCTGTTTGGGTTGTTGTAGATAGGTTGACTAAGTTATCACATTTCCTACCAGTGCATAGATCTTAAATCAACTGAGGATTATGCTAAGTTGTATGTCTGAGAGTTAGTCAGATTGCATAGAGTTCCCTTGTCTATCTATATTGTAGAGCTTTTCAGAAGGGTCTTGGTACCCAAGTGCATCTTAGTTCTGCCTTTTATCCGTAGACAGATGGTAAGTTTGATAGGACCATCCAAACTCTATAAGATATGTTGAGGGCATATGCCCTTGATTTTAAAGAAAGTTAGGATGGGCATTTTTCATTGATTGAATTTACGTATAACAATAGTTATCATTCTAGCATTCAGATGGCCTCGTTTGAGGATCTTTATGAGAGAAGATGTAGATCACCCATAGGTTGGTTTGAAGTGGGTGAGGCTTCTTTTATTAGACCTAATGCAATGTTTGAGGCTATGGAGAAAGTCAAGCTGATTAGAGAAAGATTGAAGACAGCTCAGAGATGTCAAAAGTCATATGCAGACATGAGGAGAAGGGACCTCGAGTTTGAGGTAGGTGATTTGGTGTATTTGAATATTTTACCCATGAAAGGGGTGAAGAGATTTAGCAAGAAAGGGAAGATTAGTCCTTGTTTTGTGGGACCCTATAGAATTCTAAGCCGTGTTGGGAAAGTAGATTATGAGGTAGAGTTGCCCGCAAATTTGTTAGCTATTCATCCTGTCTTTCACGTCTCTATGCTTAAGAAGCACATTGGTGATTCCTTTGTAGTAGATCCTTCAGAGAGCTCAGACATTCAGAACTGTCTTTCATATGAAGAGATTCCAGTTGAGATCCTAGACCATCATATTCGTAGACTAAGGAATAAAGAAGTTCCTTTGGTCAAAGTTTTGTGGCGAAACCAGTCAGTTCAGGGTGCTACTTGGGAAGCAGAAGGAAAATATATGATCCAAGTACCCCTATCTCATCTCCACAAGTTCATATCAAGCCGAAGGTACTATTCTTCCATAATTCAGCTCCTCTTTAACCAAAGATTCAGCTATATAGCTATTCTCATTTTGAGTCCATGCATTCTCTAAAGTACTCAAAGTTTATGATGATGTAGAGTCAGTTTAGTAAATTATTTCAGCTGTACATCTTCGGTTCATCTGTATTCTTAGCCTAACTATTTATATTCGAGGATGAATGTTCCCTAGGGGGAGATATTGTATGACCCTACAAAATCCTCTCCATCTAAATCCCTTAAACGATGTCCAAAGACTTCCTAGACTTAGAAAATCTAGCTAAGTGTTGGGACTTAGTCATTTCTAGAGCCTCAAAACTTTGAGGATTTTATTATCAACCTTTCCGGACTTCGATAGTTGATATTTTATCTAATTGAGGATCAAGGAAGTCAATAGGTGTTCCCTGACAGGTTTCGGAATTTTCATACCACGTTTAGACCATGTTTGGTGTCCCAAAATAGTGAACCAACACGATCTTGGTGCACCTCATCGCCCATCGCGCTGGTCAATGTTATTGCAAGAACGTCCAGTCAAAAGTACTAAGGCTTGTAACGATTATGGCATGACGCATCGATTCCATCGACCCGCTGCATCTCCGATCGCATTGATGCCCAGTTTTTCAGCTTTTAAAATCTGCATCCAAGGGAGCAATTTAGTCTTTTCCCCCGCCCTCTATCATTCATAACACGGGATTTAGGTCCCCAAATACCAAAATATAGAATTCTTATCTAAATTTCACCAAGAATACTTTCTAGGGTTTCAACCCAAAGTTCAAGAGAACTCAAGATTTAACCGTCACTTTATAAAATTTCTTCAAGAATCGGAGTCCCCAGACCAAGGGCATCAAAAATAACCATTCAAAGTCGTGAATAGAGTCAAAAAAGAGAGAGTTCATTCAAAGTCCATAATATAAGGTATGTGGGGTTTGAACAAGAACACTTATTCCGTTCTTGTGCCCAATGTTTTGATTTTTATTAAAGAATTTCATGTTTTTGCAAGTGTGATTTGCCCAATTTACTTTATTTTGAGGTTATGAATTTATAAATTTGTCAAGTCTTTAAATTTCTTGTTATTTTACTTATTTATGTTTGAATTTGGGGAATTATGCTATGAATTGCACATCCTTTCCATGAATTGATGTTTTTGAGTGTTCCCAAGGTTGAAGTCAAGATTTAAGATTCATTATGAAATTTTGACTTTTTGAGTATGTATATATGCATTAAGTAAAGTATGAATTGTGATGTTTCTTGAAAATAATGTATTAGCATGTATAAAGAAGTACTTTGATTATAAAGAAGGTTGATCTCTGATCCTAAGCTAGTATAGGAATCCCCTTTTTATCTGTGATTTAAAGCAAAGCAAAGCATAGTAAACTTCCATTATACATTATAGTATTATTTAAAGTAGATTTTCCTAAAGAGTTTTGCGCCTAAGTATGGGAGTTGTATTTAGCACCGATTTGGGATTGATTCCATGGTTTCATGCCCTAGAACTACGATCCATCGTAGGTCTATGATTTGCCCTTAGTGGGCTAAGACAAGTGATCACTAAAGTTAAGGTTCTATTCCGATGGCAAGGGCAAAACAGCTCTCCCTAACCTGGGAAAGACATTGGACTCCATGTCAGCTCACATGGTTTATGTCGGTTAGAAGAAACTCCCACAGTGTTCCAAATTTCTAAAATCCCTAAGATTCAAAAGAAGTCCTCTATTCTCCTTTAGATAAAAGTATATGTTTTGAAAGCTAGTGTTGTAAGATTTCCCAGGTTCCCAAAGAGTCCCAATGTTCCATAATCATAAGTCCTTGAAATCCTAAAGTTTCAAAAGAAGTTCTTTATTCTCCTTAATATAAAAGTATAAGTTTGAAAGTTATTGTTTTAAGATTTCTTTTTTGTCTTGCAAGCTTTGAGAATACATATTTTTGAACTAAGTATAATGACTCACGAGATTTATATTACATGTTTCATTGTTCATGACATATGAGATTTATATTCTTGACTTATTAAAGCTATGTGAGTCATTTATATTTACATGCATAGTTTCGTAAAGAGTAATGATATTGTTTACTTAATGCATACACCCCCATATACTCAGTACATCCTCAAAGTACTAATCAACATATATATCTATGTGCTACATTGTCTCATAATGTAGGTTTAGGTGCTCAGTCTCAGCAGCGACAGTGATCTCCGATTACCTCTATCTACATCTTCACTGTTGGTGAGTTCTCATGGTTCGAGGGCCTATTTTCCTGATTTCATTCTTTGTAATAGTTGGTTTATTCCTTTCCAGTTCTGTACGATTCAGTTGGGGATTTATCCCAATGAGTCTAGTTCTTAGTAAGTAGAGGCTTGTTGGACTATCAGTTGAAGTTTCTAGATTTTTCAGTGTTTTGCTATCCAGATATTGTTTTTCAGTAACTTCGGTTCAGAATGATATAATATAGCATTATTGCTTGGTTTATTCATCCTAAAGTAAGTGTTAGAAGTAGTAGCAAGTTTAAAGGGTTAGCTTAGGGATACTTGTAGCCTTAAGTACCGTGTGACGCTTCGGCATGAGATTTCGAGGCGTTACACATTTCCATCTCCCAACTTCTCCCGCGAACACATGACTAGAGGTCCTGAGTTTAACCACATACCCATCCCATGCTAAAGACTAACTGAGTTAAAGTTGTTAGTGGGAGACTTGAGGCCCTACACTTTACACCACTCCAGTAATACCACCCCATCTATCACTATAATAAAAAATTAGGTCTTGATCAAAGAGAAATAGCCGCTTAACACAAAGCTTGGGTATCTATCAATCACTACACTCCAACCTATTTCTACTAATCCCACTTTATGGATCTCCTCACAAAAGCTTACACCGTCAACAACTATCGCAAAGGCTTTCACCACACCTCCCCTCCGCAACAATTTCATAGGAAAAATTTCATCTCATTCCTCCACCTACACTTATAACCTTAGATCTACTAGTCACCCCCCAAAATTTCACCACTAGAGACATCTACTACCTCGTCCTAAACATCACTACTTTTTCACAACCACCACCATCCTAACATAAGAAGGGTTATTGAGGAACTAAATTATGAAAATTACTCATGCTACTCAAGGCGATACCTAGGAAATGAGAAATAGAACAATAGGCATTAGGTACTCCATAGAAACTACCTAGGTTATAAATAAAGGATCATCCAAACATAAACATATCATAGCACGAGTCCGTAGGACTGGGTATCAGAAGAAACATGAATGCATAAATCTTGAGTAACATATGATAAAGTGGAGATTCATATTTAAGGAACAAGGTGAAGATTTCCGCTTGAGACGTCTGTTTCTTGGATTTAGGCATAATGTGGAACATGAATTTATTGGTCAGGAGTGTAATGACATGGAGCTTGATCATTTGGAAGCTTGCATTTCTAAGAACCATTATTGCCTTTGGTTTTGTCGTTGGAATATGGACGTACATGTCATGCTGAATGTGAACCTTATGTATAAGCACTATTAGAATGCGTGCAACGCTAGTAGAGTGCCTATTTAATCGAAATAAGAGTAAATCACTAGAACAGGAGTAAATTCACCCTGACTTTCCCCGAAAGTCTGCCGCTAGAAGAAAATTTAAGATTAACCCTTGATCTCCATCTTACTACATCTATAAGGATAATACTCTACTCGAAGGGTTATCACAATAGACTCGTACAGGGACACTTGGTTCTCTAATACTTAAAACATCATCTATCCAGATGCTACATAGATTTCAGCATAGCCTCACAAACTCCATGCCCTAACCCATTCAATGACTTATCCCCAATCCTTCAGTTTAACCTGGATCTCTGGCCTTTATATAAAAACTTTCCCCACCCCTATATTCCCTAAGTCATCAACCTCATTTCTTTTACAAACCTCACTAAGACTACCAATCTACCCCCATAAATCTCGTATTTCTTTCCTCGAGCTAACATACTCCCTTCACCACAATAAACAACCAAGGTCTACACTTAGTGTCTATCAACCATCATGTACTACTAACAAAGTACCCCACGAAAAACTATACATATATTTTACAACATGAAGAGGTGACACCAAATTCCTCATCCACCCGCCAGTAACCTATACATATTGGGACAAAACCATCCCCCCTTATGCACAAAGGAATGAAAGTTCTCCATGGAGAAATGCTAGGGCGGACAAACCCTTATCAAAGGATACTTCAACTATTCCTTAATCTCTTTCAACTCAACTGGAATCATTCTATAAAGATAGATAAGGACTGAACGAGTGTTTAAAAGGAGATTAACCCAAAAATTAATTTTTCCATTGGGTGGGATACCAGGAAGGTCATCAAGGAAGACCTCATGAAATTCATTCACCACTAGGATGGAATGTAAAGAAGGACCCTTCGAGTTATAGTTATTAACCCGGACCAGATGATAAAGACACCCTTTGGAGATTAATCTTTAATCTTTAAGATATAATATGAACCTCCTCTAAAGAGCTAGGGAACCACCCTACCACTCAATAACTAGATCGTTAGGGATTTTAAAGATGACCCTATGGGTCCGATTTCCTAGAGACGCATAGCACGAGTGCAACCAATCCATCCTAAACATGACATCAAAATTAACCATGTCTAATTCAAATCGATCCACTAAAGTTTTTGACCGCCCACAGATACCACACACCCCTATAGACTCCTCTAGCCACCATAGAGGTAGATATTGAAAAGGATCCTAAAGTAATCTCAGGACAGAAACCAAAATACACAACCATAAATGAGGCCACATAAGAAAAAATGGACCCTAAATTAAGTCGATGGTACACATCATGGGAAAAGAGTTTCAACAAACTAGAAATGACATCAGGTGATGCCTCAAACTCCTATCAAGTAATGAGATCATAAAGATTATCCCGGATAGTGCCAAAGCCAGAAGCTACACCCTCCGATGTAGGACCTAGGGAAGTTGCAATCAGGATCCTATTTGCCTCGTGGCAATCCTTATGGGATACTCCTACTGAATATGACCCAACTAACCATAACTAAAACACTAATTCCTCTTCTTATAACAATAATCATAGCGTAATAGACCATATAACTGGCAGTGAGGATAGTATGGGGTTGACCGAGCTCCACCAGCTCGAAAATGATATTTACTAGAAGACTGAGGATAAGAGACACTGATAACCACATGGTAACTCCCCGAATTCCCCTACTCAGACCACTGTCCACCACCTCTACCACAATTCTTTTGACCGCTCACTAAGTTTGAATATTAGTATTTCTTACTCTACCTATTTCTCAACCTCTTCTTATTATTTCTCACACCAATAGAATTAGACATACATGACAGAGATTCCACTATCTGGGTTAATAGATCAATAGAATGTCAAAACTTGACATTGGTAACATCTCCTTGATGTGACTAAGTATGAGTGTCGCCCTTTAGGGTAGTTCTAGTAGGGAACAATGGTACTCCACGAGGAAAATCAAAAACTACGACAGTTTACTGATTTTGTACCCCGTGAGTTGGATGAGATCTGTCTATGTCATCCTAGAGTAGGACCAATGAGTTACCACGAGCTTCAGATTATCAGAAGGGCATGATCTAAAAGGTGAACAAAAGAAGATTTATGGGAGAGTTCAAGACCTTAGACTATATATCCTAAAAATAGAAAGATAAGAAAGTGAAACATTCTAAATATCTGGTAGCCTCACCCTTATAAGTGTCGCATGCTACACACTCATAAAAGGATTCTACATGATACGGCTTTATGGACACCCCTTAACACTGAAATATAGGATCTGATACCAATCTAACACGATACGAACCATGGCCTAGTCACGTTGGGCATGTCAATTCCAACAAGGACCAAATACCACCACCCTATACCCAATCCAACCAACCAATATACAACCCATGTTGGATAAATTTTGAACGTATAACAAGATAAGTCTAAATCTTAGACTGACAAAATGAGTCATACCGTCCAACCCAAACCAAATAAACCATAATATGCCCATGTTCATAGCTGTCCACACAAAGCCTCTAAACAATGATAAAAAATACTAGTCATGACATGCCCCCGGCCATGGCAAACAATCAATGAATAAGGAATAGTAAATATATAAGATAAAAAATAACAAAAAATGGGCCTTTCGAAGAATTAAATCTCACCAATTCATTCTGACTTAAGTTGTCCCTAAATTACTAAGTCACTGAGAAGGAGGAATTGTCATATGGATGATTCTTGCATTGTGTGGGGATACAGCGCCTTAAGACAGTTAGTAGATGACCGCTAGCATGTACTTAGGAATAAAGATAAAATAATGCCATTATTTAAAACCAAAATAAATAACCATATTCAACCACATACATACATATATACCAAACTAGGAAAGGGGACCGGGTTTAGCATGCATTTAAAACATTAACCTGGGTTGTGTATCTTTACTGTCATAATCCACACACGGGCTATATGGGTTCCCTTGTACGCTTCGCCCTTTATGATACATATGTATGAATATATACTCAGGGGATTCTCTTGTACCCCATGAGTATGTGGTCATTAAGACAAATCTTTATGTCCGCAAACATGAGTTTCCAGTGATAACAATTTGGACTCACACCTTCACGTCTAGCTATCACAATACCCATTTTTTCCCAATTAAAATAGTTAACACATAACCAAACCACCCATTCAAAGATTCAGTTATTAAGGAATTATAATATGGTATCGCCATACCGACTATAATTTGCAATCAATGTCATTAGCCAATACTTAGGGGATTCCTATGTACCCAAAACTCCATTATTAAAATCACTTGGAGGATTCTCGTATACCCCTCAAGGGGTACATAGATTACTCATTTAGGGAATTCCATTGTACCCTATAAGGTTTTCAAAATCATCTTTAACCAATGCCATGGTCCATAAGGTTTTCAAAACCATCTTTAACCAAAGACATAAACACCAAGGCCATTTTCAAACCATTCAAAATCAACCAAACCAATTTAGGCTCCATTACCATATTATGTAATGTAGGGATATCAAGAATAGTCAAATTATATGACAAAGATCATTCTCATTGACATTTTAACAAACATGTTAAGGGCATGTAGTTTTCAAAACCAAAACAAAAAACAAAAACCAATTGATCATTCTCATGTAACCACATGTTCAAACCACAGTTATAACATGAAAACCCATAAAAAAACATGAGAAAATAGTATCCAACCAAGAACAACCAAACCCCCCAAGATATATTTCAAAACCCAAACATTACCACAATAATACCATGAAAATCATTCATTAAAACATGCTTTTAGTTGAACTAACAATGAGGTAAGATTAACATGCTTGATTTACAAAAATTAACATAGGGATTTTGATCCTTAATCCTATAGATGACCACGTTGAAGAAACCCTAGCCAATCTTCTTGACAGATTTTTAGAGAGTATTAAGAGAGTGTTTTTAAACTTCTAAGTGAAGAATGAATGACCAAATAGGTTTATAATAAGTGGGGTATTAAGGTTTTGGGATAGAAAAATTCTAAAATAACCTCAGCTTAAATGTTGTAGAAGACTCACAAGAGGGTACGGTTTGACCTTCCACACATACCCATATCATATGAGTTATACCTTCTACTCTTACTTTGATCAGAATGTTAGAAATCATGCTCTATACAACATAAGACTCCTTATACTTAATCTTACCCTAACCATACGACTAGTACCCTTCAAGTTATACCCTACGCATAAATATTTAGGATAGACACAGGACTATATATGGTTTGGCACTATACTTTTTGTATTATGTACATATGACTCATATGGAGTCTTCTCATATCAATAGCAGAACATGGACAATGTGACACTGACTAATATATGACTAGGGTCCTAGACCCATATCCACATCATACGAGTGGTATGGTGTAAGTCGTGTAATGCATAAAATGTTCAATATTTAGGAATTTTTCAAGGTCCAAAACCCAAGGTGATTCAAGGTTCTTGGAGACACTCCCATAATGGTATTTTAAAAAAATAAATTTCGAAATCTATGTTTGCATTTTTATTTGTTATTCATATAATTTATACAAAGATAAAAATATAGTGAAAACTTTACTTTTAGACATTGGGTGGAAATGTCCTTTATTTACATATGCATTACCATGTACTTAAGCAAAATATCGGTCGTTAATATTTATAAAAAATAATTAATTGATTTAGGTATTTAATTAATTAATTAAAATTTTACATTAGAAAAAGTGTGTATCCTTTTCTTTTAAAAATAAATGTTTATTTTATTTAATCTTTTCTCCTCATGATTTTTCTCCTGTAGAAAGTATTATTTGAGATTACTTTACCTTTATATAATACAAAAAACACTTTTCTTTTATTACATAAAGTTCTTTCTTTTTACAAAAATACATGTCGCTTTCATATATATTCTTATCCAATTTTTATATTGCTTATACACTTTACATACCTCTATACATACAATTTATGTCAATATGTTTTACTTATGTAATTGACGCACACTCTTCACACATAAACTATTTATGTTATCTTTTAATACATATTCTATGTATTTATACTTTAAAATAATTATTTTATGTCCTCCTTCTTTTGATAAATTTAGTCTAGTTGGGTACAATATTAGTGGATTCTATGTCTAACTCCTTTCCTTCAGAATAATTTGAATCCTTACCTTGATATATACTAATTTTCACACATTAAAACATAAGTCATACATATCAATAATTAAATAGGTTATCTTATTTTTCTTAAAAATTAGGTGGCGACTCTTTACAAAACTCAATTCTTTTAAAGTCCACCAAGTTGTTTTTTGTTTATCCTTTGTAAAAACTAGAGTTTGACAGATGGTACGTTGTGAAATGTTGATAATGTGATTGTTGTAAATTCCCAAACACTGGTTGATCGTATAGATGACCAAAATAATTCTTGTAGTAAGATCAATTTGTGTCCACCTAGTGTTAGTACTTTTGACTTTAGTAAAGATGTATTATCAAGTAATATAGGGTTCGTTAAATGCTAGTTGACTATGATAGCTTGTATGTGTACGATCTTAAGGATCTTTTGCCTTGTGATGTCAATGATGACACCTTATTGCAAGATGATAATCCCATTTTGTGGGTGTCTAAACACTAGTTGATCCTATAGATAACCAGATTGATTCTCTAGTGAGATTTATTTGAGTCCACCTAGCGTTAGCAGTTATGACTTGAAAGAAAGTGTATTTTCATATGATAGCAGCAGTCAAATATTAGTTGGGTCCAATTGTGGTAATTATGTGCTAGATGTTTTTGAGCTCAACGTGCTACCAATTAGAGTTAATTATGGTGATGACCGATTTTCTTGTAATGATGGCCTACTAATTGGGTAGTTCTGAGATGTGTTAAACAAACCTTAATTTAATTATTGTAATGATATAGTTGGACATATAGTTAGTCATGCAGAATCCTTACTTAGAGATGATGAATACCCACGTATTGATTCTATTTCTTATTCTTGTCATGAGGATCTTGAGGTAGAGTATGAACTTAGGGATAATCTATTATTTAATGATGACATGAATAATGTTAATGATGAAGATAGGGTTTTCATATAATATTGGAAGTGTAGCCACTCTTGAAGGATACCAATTATTTAAAAATCTACTATAGTGTGATGACACACTTTTCGATGGACAAAATCTCTACTTAAAAAATGATTGCACATTTATTAGAAGGGTTGGTGTTAAAAAAGAAGGTGATTTATGTGCTACAATTATCCCTCCATCTTCATGTGTTCCAATTAATGATTAGGGACTTAATGAGCTTGAATCAACTAGTGAACCATCTCATGAGAATACATTAGATAAAGTAGATCTGTGTGACACCTTTATATATTATTAGTTTGTCTTTAATGATACTCATGCCTTTGATTTGAATATGTTGTGTGAAAATAAGAGTTCCAATAGGGCAAATGGGGGGTTTCTTAACCTATTTTCCTTGAATTTCTTTTCGTTTAACCCCAATAATGAAGTGGAATGTAGCACATATGATATGTTACTTGGTCAAAATGATAAGTCAGTTGTAACTTAGAATAGTCTATGAACGTTCAAGACTTCTTTCCACCTTTGTAGGGTTTGACAATTTAAAGTATTGAATGGTACTCTTAGGAGCATGCTTAATATCATGAATAGATGTAATACCACTTGTTGGGAGGAACGTTGGTTTTGATTGAATTGGTTTCCAATAAATTCCTTAGCACCTCTAATGGCATGATTCCATTTGTGAACTCACTTTCTGTGGGAAGTTGTATTAAAAAGAAGGGTATTGAGTACCAAAATATTATTATTCCATCCTTGGATGCTCCAACTTGTAGTTATTTGCTTGCGAACTCTCTAGAGCAAAATAGTACTCTTGTATATGGTAACATATTTGATAGGGATTATATTCTTATTTCATTTCTCTAGTACCTCTTTGCAAATGATAATGTCCATTTATGTATTATATTTGATTTATATAGAGATAGGGGTTTCTTGGGTTGGTCTATTTACTTTAGTGACCAAACTATATGGGTCCTCAATATCCTGACCTCGATAAACTCTTATGGATGTTTAAACTAATGATGACACCACCTGTGGAATGGTTTTATGATGTAACAAGGAAATATTAGTGTCTTAGACCTTTTTGGTATTTTTTTTCCATGATACTTCTCATAGTTAGATCCTTTGTATATTGGACAATACATTTCTCTTATTGAACACAAAGGATTCTTCATTGTATTTTAAATCTCTGCCTTCATGGTATAATGATATTTATATTAACCCTTATTCTAACCATCATACTATAGGAATTTATGGGTTTCTTATCCTTCATATGTTCTTACATGATTCAAATTTAAGGATTAATTCTTTTGAAAAAATAGAGGATGATACAAGCATGGTTATCATGGAGAACATTAGAAGAGGTTTCTACATATGGATAATATCTTGGAGTCAATAGGATGATATAAATCAACACATACACAAGTTCACAAGCGATCAAGATTCCATTTAGGCAATCAAGAAGGGCCCTTGTGGGTATTTCCTAATAGCTACTTTTGGGGTATTTTTGTAATATTGTAACACCCCATATTTTTGGGTTAGACATTGAACTGTCATTTCTATGTGTGTAAACTCTTATCCCATGATTTATATGCTAATATATGTGTCATGATTATTATCTTTGTTTGTGAAGTGCTTATGAGGTGAAAAATGTTCACATGAATCATTAGAGCAAACTTGAGCTAAGAGCCTTTGATTTAGCCAAATTTTATAATCGATTCTACAAGGGTAGACTTTGAATATGTATAACTTTTTATGTCTATGGAATTTTTTAGCTCAAGACCCACCAAATGATATATAATTGAATTAGCTTTCCAGCGATACCAATTTTGCCTTAATCCGATACTCGTGTGAAAAATTATGACCATTTTTGTAAGAAACAGTAAGCCTCTGCAATAAGCCCGCAGCATATTGGTCTTTCCCCCATAATAAGTTATGCGCCGCATTGGTCTCTCCCGAAATAAGGTATACCGTGCAGAAGTTATTCTCGCACTGTTTTATCTTCCTAAGGGCCAAAGGGTAATTTGGTCCTTTCCCCTCAACCCCAATCATCCAAAACTCAATTTATAACATAAAAAGGGCATTAATTGGCCATCATCCTCAAAACAACCCACGTAAAAACCCTACCCTTTCCCAAGAAAATAAATCCAAGCTTCTTCTCTCAAGAACACAAGGATTCAAGCTTCAATTTAAAGATTTTTTCAAGAATCCATTCAATTAAGGTATGTGAGTGTTCATCAATGGGACCATTTCACCCATTGAGCCCAAAACCCCTCTCTTTGATTTAAAATATAAGTTTTTCCTTTATTATGAAGTTGCACATGTTCAAGAGAAGTTTGATTCATATTTTCCTTAGTAGTCAAACTCAATTCATGTCAACGTATGATTCCATAAAAATTTAGGTTATCTCATGCTTCATGTTTTAATTTCCCATATCATATTCAAGCGAATTTCATGTTAAATCCCCAAATTTATGAATATTAGCCATGTAATCATGTTGTTTCCCTCATACTTCTTCAACTTCATAATTCTCACATGTTTGTTGAAATTTCTATGTTTTAGATCTTTGAATCATGATCCCATACTATAGTTTTAAAGTTTTGCTATCGTATTTTATGATCATACATTGCTGGAAGGTTTTGAACACCCGATACCTATGTGTTTTACATGATTTTAGATTTTCAAGTAATGATTTAGTTAAACCATGGATATTATTATTCTATTTACTTGATATAATCATGATGGGAACTATAAAAATTAATGTTCAATTAAACTTAGTCCAGTTCAGTACCAGTGTTAGTTCAATTGTGAGAAGGATTTAGCACCGCACCAAATGATTTAGTTAAATTGACTCAAATGTGAAGGTAGTTTTGAAAAGCTGAAAGATAAGTGAACTACCGCACCAGTTTTGACACTTTCCGAAGGTACATAGGGTTTTTTTATGTATTGTGATGCATCCCAGGTAGGACATGGGTGTGTTCTTATGCATCATGGTAAAGTTGTGGATTATGCATCAAGGCAGTTAAAGGTGCACGAAAAGAATTATGCCACTCATAACTTAGAGTTAGCGGTTGTGGTGTTTGTACTTAAAATCTAGAGGCACTATCTTTATGGGGTGCATGTGGATATATTCATTGACCAAAAAAGTTTACGGTATGTTTTTTCACAGAAAGAAATAAATCTCAGGCAGAGGCGGTGGTTGGTATTATTAAAAGATTATGACATGATCCTGCCTTATCATCCGGGTAAAACCAATGTGGTGGCCGATGCACTTAGCATATTGTCAATGGGAAACCTATCCCATGTTGAGAAAGGAAAAAGGGAGATAGTGAAAGATATTAACCAACTTGCAAATCTAGGGGTTTGACTTTGGATTTCGAAGATGGAGGGGTAATTGTTCATAAGATAGCTAAATCTTCCCTATGTGCTGAAGTTAAGGAAAATCAAGATGAAGACCCTATCTTGTTGCAGATTAAGAATAATATGGGTCAACAAAAGGTGATGGTATTTGAAATTGGAGGTGATGGGATATTGAGGTATCAGGGTAGGCTATGTGTACCAAACATGGAAGGTTTGCGCGAGAGGATTCTTGATGAAGCTGACACCTCGAGGTGTGTTGTTCACCCAGGCTCTACTAAAATGTATCATGAACTTAAGACAATTTATTGGTGGAACTATATATAATGTGATGTTGCTAATTTTGTTTCTAAGTGTTTGAATTGTCAATAAGTTAAAGTGGAACATTTAACACCAGGTGGTACTTCCCAGAAAATAGCCTTGCCTATGTGGAAATGAGAGATGATCAATATGGATTTTATCATGGGGCTTCTGAAGTATCGGAACCAATATGAATCAATTTGGGTGATTGTACAGCGGATGACCAAGTTATGTCACTTTCTACCTGTGAGGAGTAACTATTCGGTAGATGATTATACTAAGCTGTACATTGATGAAATAGTTCGCTTGCATGGAGCACCAGTATCCATTATATACGATCAAGGTACACAATTCTCTTTGTAGTTTTGGCGGTCTTTTCAGAGGGGTTTGGGTACCCAAGTGAACCTGAGTACTTCCTTCCACCCTCAGATTGAAGGACAGGCTGAACGCACCATCAAGACACTTGAAGACATGTTGAGAGTGTGCATAATTTACTTCAAAGTAGTTGGGTGGATCATTTTCCATTGATATAATTTTTCTAGAACAATAGCTACCATGCCAGTATTCAGATAGATACTTTGAGGCACTTTATAGAAAGAGATGTAGATCACCAATTGGGTCGTATGAAGATGGCAAAATCTATTTTTTCGGGCCTGACCTTGTTTATCAGGAAATGAAGAAGGTGAAGATCATTAGAGAACGACTTAAGAAAGCTCAGAGTAACTAGAAATCCAATGCAAATGTTAGGAGAAGGGAGTTGGAATTTGAGGTTAGTGATTGAGTGTTTCTAAAAGTCTCCTCTATGAAAAGAGTCATGCAATTCGAAAAGAAAGGGAAGCTTAGTCCTTGCTATATAGGACCATATCAGATTGTGAGGTGGATAGGTGGGGTTTCTTATGAGTTAGAATTGCCCGCAAGTTTAGCTTCTGTTCATTTAGTGTTCCATGTGTCCATGTTGAAAAAGTTCATTGGAGACCATTTCTTAGTGTTTCTTGTTGAAGAGATCAATGTGAAAGATTCCCTATCATATGAAGAAGAACCCATTGCTACCTTAGATAGTCAAGTTCTAAGATTGAGATGTAAGGAGATAGTTTCGGTTAAGGTGTTGTGGAGGAATAAAAAAGCTGAGGAAGCTACTTAGGAGTCAGAATCACATGCTAGCTAGATAACTAAATCTCTTTGAAACCGTTGATTATGACATAGAAGGTATAAATCCTATACTACTCTCTCCCTATCTTTTCCTTATTCCACTTGAAATCATGATTGTCCGTGTCCCAAGACATAATTTAGGGACAAATGATCCCAAGGGGCGGTGCATGTAATGCCCCGTAGCATTCTTGACTTAATATCGCGTTTAGTAGCATGCTTTAGTACCAACAACCTGAAACAAAGTGTTGAAATGACTTAGCCTTATTATAAGCACATAAACTTTAATGATTTCAAAATCAATCTTCCTGACCCCAAGATGTGGATTCTTAAATTGAATTATGTTCGGGGGTGTAAGGGGGGTGTCTCGGGAAGGTTTCCAATTTTTCGAATAATGTTTGGGATGTGTTTGGGTGAGCAAACCAGTGGCTCGATGTGATATCAACGTATCACCTTGGTAATTGCATTGACCAAACTAGTGGCTCGATACGATATTGATGCATCACATCGGTAATTGTGTCAGCAGCCAACGTGTTGCGTTACAGAACGCGTAGGATACCCAGTTCATGTATTAAATTTTTCTCTAGTCT
Source organism: Capsicum pubescens (assembly GCA_030864215.1). NCBI lineage: Eukaryota > Viridiplantae > Streptophyta > Magnoliopsida > Solanales > Solanaceae > Capsicum > Capsicum pubescens. Next base: position 218,322,802 of record CM061549.1, on the reverse strand, counting down.
AGAACAGTATTTTTGTCTATTTACCTCATTATAACTCATCCATAGCACGAGATTTAGTATTGAAGGAGGCATAATATATCAAAAACTGCTCAAATTACTTCTAAACAAAACCATAACTACCCTCCCATAAATCAAGGTTTCATTTTTCAAGTCAAGATTCCCAAGAAAAGAGTCAAGGCTAGGGTTCCACTCTTTAAAGTGTTGAATTTAATCATAAATTGAAGAGAGAGAGGGTGATTCCTTCTAATACAGATGAAAAGTGGTGATTTAAAGAGATTACATGGTTTGTTACAAAATACTTGGCCACCACGTGTTTGTGAATAGGAATTAAGGATCCTTGACTTTGATTTTATTAATTTTAATATATGTATCCTTTTTTATTGTTTGAATTTTTTGGTTGTCTGAACACAACTTTTGAAAGAAAAGATTGTAATATGATATTGAATGGCTTAGATACAGCTTGCAAGTCTTTGGTATAAAGATACCAAATCAGTTAATGCCATACCAAATTCAGAACAGAACATAAGTCAGATTTTAATTAGATTTTCAGATTTTGAATTCAGAAAGATGCACGTTTAGAACAGCTTAAAAAGGGGCACCAAGAGCATTAGGTAGTTACTCGAAGTAGGCATGAGTCATACGATTCTTTGACTGGAATTGTGTTTGGTCGATAAGAGTTTATTATGTCCCTAATGAGGGATTATACGCTGGCCTAGTGCCCTATGGCGTATCATATTCAGATACTCCAACCCTTGTGGCAAACTTGGGTTGGGGGCTTGGCCGCAGAGTTAAGGGAGGATACCATATATCCCATGGGATACTTTCATATATATAGGGTGTACCACCTAGATCAGAAGTAAAATAAAGTAAAGAGATTGTACTCACAAAATTACATTAAGATCATGTGAAACTGCCCATGTTTTTTAAAATTATTTCATGCATAAGGTTTTGGTAAAATGCTCTCGCTTATGTAATTTATTAAAGTACATAATTTTGGATTGCTCTGGGTACCAGTACATCTGTATTGACCCCCTATATCTGAGGATCCGAGGAACAGTCCTGCGGTCCCGTCCAACAGTAGATCAGTGTGTGTCAGAAGTTGCAGTTGGTGAGCCTTCTTTATTCTGGGAGGCCTGATTTTTAGATTTTGATGTTTCCTCCTTTTTATGTTCTATTGGGGGCCTTGTCCTAGTTTCAAATGAGATATTGGTTTCTATGTACTTGAGATTTCGCAGATAGTTGTAGATGTTGTTAGAAGTTATGTATTCCATTTTTAATTGCTCCTTTGAATTATATTATTGACCATGATTCTGTATTAATATGTATATCCATACTGTTTTTTATAATATATGAATATGTGCATGAGATGACCAGAGAGTGATGGGCGCATGGGATTCATGGTCCATCATGTTCGTCGTGGCCAGGGTCTCGGCTCGAGTCGTGACAAATTTCTTAATAGAGGTGAAGTGAGACACCACGGCTTGGGATTGTAGAGAAAAGTCACCTTTCAACTCACGGACCATTTTGTTCGTACCATTCACTCTATTCAATATTCTTGATAACACATCCTCCATCTTGAATTTTTCAGGGTCAATTGCTCTTGACTCCTTGGCCTTAGCTCAATCATGAGGGGGAACATAACAGTCATAATTGCATTCCCGACATCTCCAATATCTATCCCTTTCGTAGACCATCCAACCTTGGTTCCCACCTTGCCTTTGATAGGCGGGATGGGAACCCATCGAATAGTTAGCCAAATACTGTATTTCCTCATCCAATTTCATTATTTTTTTCTCATCTATATAAGATTATGATATTACGGCATTTACCGCTTTCGCGGGTGCACCCATAATACGCTTTGTCAAGATTTAAAGTTGGGTCATCATTTTCGCCATGTTCTCATATTTTTCTTGATTCTGCTTTCTTTATTCATTATCGACCATGGAAGTAGTAGAACGAATCTTGGAACTTCGATTGCTTGGGTATGCCAGCCCCTATTTTTCTTTGACACTTCTCCAATCAATAGAAATGCCACATGGTGGTGCAATTAACTAGGGAACCGCCCGTCGTATTATTTACCACCGTTTTGTTTAATGGATCAAGGGCCCGGTAGAAGATCTCGAGAAGTATCTTCTATGGACTTCATGATTTGGGCATTGAGCTAGCTTACAATTAAACCTCTCCCAAGCTTCAAACAATGGCTTTCCACTCATTTATTGAAAATTCACAATCTCGTCCCGCTTTTGAAGAATTTTTTAAGATGGGAAATATTTATCAAGAAACACTGTAGTAAGCTCATCCAAATAGGTAATTAAGCCAGGTGGACATAAGTGGAGCCATAAAACTGTCTCTCCCATTAGTGAGAATAGGAAGAGGCTAAGCCAAATGGATTCTTGTGTAATATGTGCTATATTGAATAGTGCACACACTTCTATAAATTCATAAAATAAATATTTGGGTCTTTAAAGGCTTGACCCACGTAAAATCCTTTCATTTGAAACATGTGAAGCATGATGCTAGTCACATGGAAGACTTCATTCCCATTAGTTGGTGGGAAACGGATTGGACTTATTTTTCCCACTTCATTTAGTAGGCCCTCATCATCTAGAGGGGCATCAAAGGGCCTATATTTCTTGTGGTATCACTTATTGTTCCATTGACACTTCAATAGTCTACAAAAGATCAAAAATAACAAATAAATTAAATTACACTACCTCGGGTATTCCCAAGTAAAAATCACACCGCACAAGTAAAATTTATATTTCAATCCCCAGCAACGACACCATTTTGATAAATCTCAACTCACTCCCATGATTGAGGGATTAGGTGGTCGTTGTCAATAACCCAACTAGAGTTAGGGTCGAATCCACAAGAAGCAAATTATAGACATCAAGTCCTATGGGTACTCTAATTAGTAAATGGTTACCATGAATAATTACAAACAAGATATGTAAAATAAAATGGGGGGAATGGTTTGTAACAATTTTCGACTACCAAAGCACGAATATGAAATTTTTTGGTTTGAAATCAACATTTGAGGAGATCTTGGGATTATGTCTACTTAAAGGTATATCATGCGGGTTATTGATGGTTTAACATGAAACTTAGTTGTTAATTAAAAGATAGTCTAGGTCTATAGTAATTATGGCCAATATTTTAATAAAACCACAATGATTTCACCCATTGTCTCTTTCGAGCACCTAACAAGTGTAAAAGTTATAATCACCGAAAACCTTAATCAAGCATCCCTATTTCTAGGATGATGCTTTTGACATGGATTACTCTCCAACACACTTATTTCTAAGATTGCAAAAGGTTGTAAACCTTATATTTAATTGTACACCATTACTTTGTCCCCTTAACCCCCTTTCAAGGATGTTATGGGTTACCTTAAATTCACTTGCATCCCCCTTTCAAGGATGATAAAGGGTGTTTAGAGTTTGGGGTTTTCACCCATCTAACCCATTTGGAGATTTGGAGTTTTCACCAATCAAATTCCAACTTATTAACTCAAGCAATGGTGGAATCCATACTCAACAACTAAAAACCACAACAATACCCACACATAATTACACTTTAATTCAACATAATCCCAAGAATAAATTACTTAAGTACTCATGAAGAAAGTAAGGAGATATATACCATAAGGATTATCCAAAACATTCATTCTTCACACAATTACTAAGAAATTAAGCCTATACAATTAGTTACACACTTTCCCAATTAGGGTTTCTTGCTTTCAATTCAAAAAATATCTATAAGGTAAGAAATACCCAAAGAAAAAAGGGTTTTGCCTATATATGATTTGGGATTCGTATATGTAATTTTACAAATCTACCCTCAGACATATTCCCGTTGAACTAAGATCGCATAGCTTTGACTGAGATGGCGACTACGTGACTGCGGTTGTGTTATATGACCACATTATGCTGACCATCTTAACTGACCTCGACCACAGCCTTCGGACCTCGGTTGCGATAACTGAGGTTGAAATGGTCCTGGTCTTCAGTTGCACTCTTCTTTGCTCATTTTTTTATCATTTTAAGCTCCATTCCACGTCTTTTGTCATTCTTAACTATATACCTGCATAATGTGGAGAAAATTACATTAAATAATAATGGTTTCTTATTTAACTTTACAAACATTGTAGTGCACATAAATAGTTAGTGCTAATGAGTGGTAAAATCACCACTCATCAAAAGGACATGGCGCAGAGATTATTCCCGCACTGTTTTAGCTTTCTAAGGGCCAAGGGGTAATTTTTTCCTTTCCCCTCAACTCCAATCATCTAAAACATGATTTATAACACCAAAAAGGGTATTAATTTCCCATCATCATCAAAACAACTCACGTAAAAACCATAACTTTTTTCAAGAAAAATAGTCAAAGATTTTTCTCTCAAGACCACAAGATTCAGCTTTAATTTCAAGATTTCTTGAAGAATCCATTCAATTAAGGTAAGTGGGTATTCATCAATGGGACCCTTTCACCTATTGAGCCTAAAAACCCTCTCATTGATTTAAAATATGAGTTTTTTCTTTATTATGAAGTTGCATATGTTCAAGATGAGTTTGATTCATTTTTTCCTTAGTAGTTGAACTCGGTTCATGTCTATGTATTATTCCATGAAAACTTAGGTTATGTCATGCTTCAAGTTTCAATTTTCCCAAGTCAAATTCAGGTGAATTTCATGTTAAATCCCCAAATTTATGAATATTAGCGATGTAATCATGTTGTTTTCCTCATACTTAACATATTCCCATGTTAAAGTTCATGATTCTTAAATGTTTGATGAAATTTCTATTTTTTGTTTCTTTGAACCACATTCCCATACTATAGTTTTAAAGATTTTCTATCATATTTTATCATCATTCAGTGCTAGCGGGTTACAAACACCCGATACCTATGTGTTTTACATGATTTCAGATTTTCAAGTAATGATTCAGTTAAACCATGAATATTATTATTTTACTTAGTTGATATAATCATGATGAGCGCTGGCAGAAATAATGTTCAGTTAAACTTACTCTAGTTCAGTACCAGTGTCTGTTCAGTTAGAAGTAGGATTTAGCACTAAGTTAATGCGGGGATAGTGGGTCCCCCATTAGTTTAGGCATAGTCATTGGTAGCAGTCCCTGTGTTCTGAAACTACATAGCCAGCATAGGATATGAGGAGTCACCCATCATTTGTCTTGACTTTCTCTCAGGGTTAACCCGTTAGTTTAGGCTTGACACCCTGATCCTTCAAGACACAAGTTTAGTGGATCCACACAACTAGTGTTAGTAGTCGTGGCACGGTACTGGCACCCTTTCATCTAGGGTTATAGGTTGTCCATCGATTAGCTCAGATTGGGGTTTGTCGGTTACATAATACCTCATACATTTTCAGTCAGTATTCATTGTATCTCAACTCAGGCTTGCTTGACCAAGCGTACTGATTTTTTGTTATTCAGTTAAATAGATTTCAATCTTTTATATTACAGATTATCTGTATAACATGTTTACGTTTGGTCTTGCATTCTCAGTTTTACATGTTCATATTTTCATGCTCAATAACTATTTATAACCCTCATATTAGTTTTTCAGCATATTCATCTTTACATGAGGTTTACATACAGTATTTATGGTTATCGCTTCCCAGCTTACAAAATTGTTTTTAGTTCATGATCTAGCAATATCATTACGACTTATAGTTCTTCAAGTATACATGTGTTTTAATGTATATTTCAGCAGATAACTCAGATCCTCAGTTTTTAAGCATGTTTAAATTTTTCCATGATTTAATGCATGTCTCCATATACTCAGTACATTCCAAAGTATTGATCCACATATAGGTTTATGTGCTACATTATCTAATATTGTAGGTACCAGTAAATTCAGTTTTTATATAATTTAAATTAGTTTCTCAAGTATCATGCCAGTTCATAGGTTATCTTGGGATCATTTCTGGTTTTAAGTACCATGTTAAAACTAGGGAGTAGTCTCGGGTCATGAGAAATAGAATATTAGTGTAAAGATAATAAGTATAAATAGTTGCGTTAGCTATTTTTCATCCTTAGACTTTGATGAATTGAAAATTAAGCTTGAGAGTATTTTGGGTGAAAAACACTTAGTTTAGCTTAGGATTAGTTGTAGTTTAGATTGGATTAATAAGTTGGGTGGAATCCCATCATTGATCCAAAACTACTTATCCTTCAATTAAATATTGAGTCACTTATTTGTGGATTCAAATTGAGTTGCTATTTTCTATTGAGTTGACACTCTTCTCTCTTGGCCTAATTGTTGTTCAATTGAGTCTTTATTTCTTCACATATGATTGTTGTTGTTTAATTTTGCATTTTCTATATTGATTCAAGTTGTTCGATCAGGATCGTTATCATCCTTCTACATATGGATGATAGCTAGCAGCCCAGATGATGCGATGGAGCAATAAATACTCAAGACCATAAGCAATCAAGATGTCAATTAGGCACTCTAGAAAGACCCATGTGGGTTATTTCCTACACAACAACTTTTTGAGCTATTTTTGTTATAGTCTATTTGTGTAAAGGCAATAAGTATAAATTGTTGCATAGACATTTTTCATCCTTAGACTTGGATGAATTGAAAATTCAACTCTTTTGAAAGTATAGTTGGTATTCCTTTAGTGTATCCATACTGTTAGTGAGATATATGATGGGTGGATTCCATTGTAGATATAAAACTTCTTAACCTTGATTTTCACAAGAGTTACTCATTTGTGGATGTAAATCGGGTTTCTCTATTCTAATTGGAATTAAGTTTTCCTCTTCCTTGATTAATTGATTCAATTGATTCTTCTTTCTCCTATTTTCATCTCAATTACTTCTAATTCTCATATTTTATTTCTCAGCTATTTTTATTTAGTGTTTATTTTTCTCATTTTTGTTGTTGATTTTAGTTACTTGATTGAGATCATTATAGCTCTTAGAGGCTACAACAATGAATTACAAAGTTTCATGGAAATTTTAAGAAAAGAAAATTGTAATGTGAGCAATTATATAGAAGGAAATTCCCCAGGAATAAATGAGGTTAGAATTTTATTGACAGATTCAACATCAACTAAAGAATGATGAATCAAAGATGAAGCTAAAGGAACATCATGTTCTACTTTTCAAATCTACTTATCATTTAAGAGTTGATTTTCCTTGTGATTTGTGAAATCTATTTCCATAAAGATTAGAGTAAATAATACACTTGTGATGATCTTCAAATGCTTGATAATTTTAATTATAGTATTTTCTTATGTGATCATTGTGGATCATTATTTTTGCACAAAATCATATGTATGATTTACTCTCAAGTTTTAGGATGATATAAAATTACATTGTTTACAAGTATGTGTGTACACTTGAAAATTATTATAAATAAATATGAGATATAGAGAACACGAGTTAGTTAATTTAGTTTTCTCTCTATGCATGTGATATGAAAAGACACTTGATATGCTTAAAATATGGAGGTATTTGACATGCGATTATAAGTCAATATTAGAAGTAGCATTATTTGTTATATATATGAAGAACATAAACTTGAGATAGTATGTCTTCAATTTACAATTTTTGATGGATATGTGATATTGTGTAATGATTTATCCATATGTTGATCAAAAGAAATAATATTTTTGCATTAAAAATAAAGAATCTTGCATAAACTGATACTATGTAGGGTATCATAATTAGACAAAATAGTGGCGGTTATGAATTGAGTTAATCTCATTATATTGAGAAAGAGTTAAAATAAATTTAGTTAGTTAAATATAATAGAGATTGATACCCTATTTGATATTCAATCGAGTTAACTAGTAGACTAATTATAATGTAAGAATTGTGGCTTAACTTATGTAAGCAAGCAATGGAAAGGTCAGTAGACGAGTTCTAGGTTTTCTTTAGAAAGATAAATATTAAAGAAACTTTTAGTTTCATACTAATTTATAAGGATATATCGATACAATTGGTATTGCGTATGTGAGAAAATAAATTTATCACATAACTGGTGTTTACATTGGGAGGAGGTATAATTTCATGAAATCAAGAAATAGACTAGCCTTAGTAGAAGCAAGGAAAGGAGTTAGGTGGATGATGAATTCTATTTTTTTTAGAAAATCCATGTTTTTGCAAAATATGAGCCCAATTTTGTGATAATCAAACCACTCTAACTCGAGTATATAAAGATTATATAGCAGGAAGTCAAAATGTATGTCCCTGACATAATTAAGTGATAAAGTTAATTTAAGATGGAATGACTTATATTTAATTCAATATGGAATGACTTTTATAACATTGGTGGAGTCAAATGAATCTGATTAATCTATTTACCAAACCTATTAAAATGAAGTTATTGAATACAACTTGAAGTTTTATTATGTTAAAACTCCTTAATTAGGTACACCAATAATAATAACCCTACCCGATGCTATGAAATGAATATTTTTGAGTTTGAAAGGTAAAAATAAGTTATTGATACATGGATGTTCTAGTATATGAGTAATTAAGAGTTATGGTATCCCTTAGGGTGTTTTATGTTATTGGTTATAATTGGGAATCGAATTAAAATACAAGAAAAACTATCGCGAGTCATTACGGGTCATATCACGACTTATGACAATTAGATACTAGTTATTGCCTGGACTCATAGTCTAGGATATGACTCAAGGAAACCTTACTGCTAAGGTCATGAGTCCCACCCCATGACTTATGACCAAACCTTACGACCAGTGAGGTCAAAGTCGTGACCTTAATAGAAATCATGAGCAACTTACTCGCCAGGCTACGATTAGCACCTTATGACCCGTGAGAAGTCTTCATGACTCTTCAACTAAGTCATACCCTGAGCAGTGAGTACAATACCAAGAGAATTTCAGAGTTCAAAACCAGGGGTGCAACATTTCAAGTTGTTACATCATCCACCACAAGAATTATAGTTTGTCCTCGAACTAAGGCAAAGAAATAACTGAATCAACAAAGTGATGAGACTAAGAACAACGTGTATCATACTCAACCTCCTAACTAGCCTCATATACAGGTCGATGTCATCACTAAACCTTAACCACAAGGATATTATAGAACACAATCGCCAAACATCCTTAGCCAAAATGGATACCGGCTCCTCAATGAAAGAAAACCGCCCATCTAACTGAACTGAATTACAATGAATGACATAAAAATTATGTAGAATATAATGGAAATAGATATAAACATGAAAAACTTGATGAACAACTGATAAATCTGGGAGCAAAGCCAACTTAAAAGCCATATTACTAATAGTCTGAAGAATCTCAAAGGGATCAATATACCTGGTGCTAATATTGACCCTTTTCCCAAACCTTATAACACCTTTCATGGATGATACTAGAAGTAAAACACTATCAATCACTGATGTTGGGTGTATTTATGCACTTTAATGTCATTATCCTGTCCTATTTGGCCTTTTTTTAGGATAATTCATGTTCTTAATGAGGCAATGATGATATAAATGAGAATCTAATTGTTTACGTATGTTATTATAACGTTTAAAGGTGTTTTTAAGCAAGTTTAGATTCAAATTTATCATTTAGAGTTGAACCGAGAAAACTAGTGTGACTAGCTTGTGCTAGGTGTTTGTCTAGTCTATTGTGTTGGATTCGAACATTTTTAATGATTTCCTAAGGTTTTATAATGTGTATTTATTTTTGGAACAACTTGTATATAATGTGCAAAGTTCAATTGGATCAAGACAAGAGACAAAACAATATGCTTAATATCGATGTAGGAAAGCCTAGTCTTAGCTCGTGTTTCTAGTTTAATGTCTTGGATGTTGTGTTGTTTAGAGCTTAAAATTATTGTGTTTATTTCTATAGGATGCCTTTAGAATGGATTATAATGATATATGAAGGATATACAAGCTTTAAATCAAGTAGAAACAACTCAAAAAGTCTTGGACTGGATCAACAAGAGCAAGGGACAAAATTTGATATAAAACGGACACCTTGGCTTCCCCTACCATGTACAGGACCTTTTACACGGACAATGGGAGTGTGCTATTCACCAAAATATGCATAAGGCATAAAAAATAGTGAGGCAATACAAATTAGATACGGAGCATTGTCCTTCAGTGCAATATTCAACGTGGCGCATCACTCTTCCCACCGACAGCCAAAAACCTATACTATAAATACAACACTTATACTCGTTTGTACGATTGTTGTGACATCTTTGGAATTGAGGAGGCTGTTGCAACTTTTTCTTATATTTTTTCATTCTTTAATTTAGTTTCTTTATGGTTTTGATCATTCATACAATTATTTGGATGATGATTATGACTATGAGTGGCTAAATGCCCCTTTCTGGGGTTAAGGCAAAGAACATGACTACTATAGTTTTGAATTGAATTCGTTTGATTTACTGTTAATATTTGGTGTCTTGTTCATCTTAGATTTAATAATTTTAAGGATTTATCTCCCTTACAATACATATATTGTCAACCTTGTAATCTCGAGAGAGGGAATAGAAAGACAGAATATGGGGATGAGCATAGTAGGGTTTTTATTTCTTTTATGAAATAAAGAATTTGAATTAGCGTATGGGACAGGGATGTACCTAGAAGTATTACTTGATTCACATGCAGGATGATAGATTAAGAACCTAATTAGATTATTACATGTCGCTCAATGATATAGTTGTAATGTTCAAGTTAGGTAAATGATTAGAGGTCGGGAGAGCATGATCATATGATTAACCCTACGAATAAAAATCCAAGATAAGCAAGTTAATTAATGAAGTTCAATAGCGTAGTACAATTTTTCGAAGTTCTTCAACCCTGGGTTTTCCTTTATTGATTGTCTCAAGTCTTTTACTTTACACACTATATACTTTACAATAAATTTACAAATCACAAATTCTATTGGTTACATTACACCTTTCTAATCATAATAGTTGAATAGAAAGTTGATAGTTGTTTAACACAAGTCCCTATGGGATCAATACTTGGCTTGTGAAAGGGCGACTTTAATACTTGTGAGGCTACGTACACTTGCATTCGCGCTTGGGTGAAACAAGTTTTTGGCGCCCTTGCCGGGGACATGTAAATACGCAACTAGTTTATTTTTAGTTTTTGTATATTGAGTTGTACAAAGTTTAGTTTGCTTTAATTTTTTTTAGTTTCTTTTATTTTTTTGTCACACATCTTGACATGACAATCGAGGATAGATGGTTTTCGAGGGATGATTTATTTTTATGGAGGACCCTACTATGAGACATTTTGTCCAGATTTTGATCTAAGTATTTAGAGGGGATCTGCTTGTTTCCGACCTGTGCAGCAGACCACGAGTTGGTGTGTTATTTGTGGAAATATGTATCACTCTACATATATATATGGAGCTAATCCTGATTCATTCATATTTGAGGGCAATGCTCAAAAGATAACTAAAGAGGTAATGCATAGTAGACTCCCCAACCGGTTGCAGACAAAGTTGTTGATAATTTAAGGAAATATGAGTTCTCAGAAACTAAAGTTGTTGAACAGGTTAAGGAGATACCACCACCACCATGTCCACAGATGCTAAGAAAAGATAAATATTAGGAGGATACTAGCCAATTTATGGAACAGACATAAGAATCACAACTACTCAACTGTCATTTTTCTCTTGAGACTGAAATTGAGAAGGTGAATAAAAGTGAGATTATTGTGGATAGTGTATATTTTGAAGTGGGATTGATTGGGCCGCATTCAAAGCACTTTTCTACAATATGTTTATATAATGACTTGTCTATGGAATCATTTGAAATAGTGGAAGAGTGTGAAGATGAGGAACTAGAATCATATATTCTTGATTTTACACCGGATAAGCAACATAAAAACATACCTCACTTCAAGTCTGAGTGGTTTACCATGACCATTCATTACTCGGTTACTTAATCTTTGTACCACCACCCTATGAGTGAGGCAAAAATATTGATGCATAATTGAGGATAAAATTCATATCCTCAAGGTTGAGAAAAAAGTTAATGTGGGTCGTATTGTGACACTAAATTAGACGCTGCTTGGGAGGCAACCCAAGTAAAGTATGTTTTTTTCTAGTATTTTAGATTTTACTTGACTAGTTTTTATTTTTGTTGAGTCACAGTTGATGGAAAGTCCGAGTACCAGAAAACCTGAGCTAAGGAGAGTGGCGAAGACTAAGTGTGGGGTCCCCAATCCTTTTTGATGTATAAATATGCTACTAGCTAGGCCTAGAGATCTCAGGGAGTATTTCTATCTTTATATTTTAAGAATACTTTGGGGAAAAAGTAGATTTTTATGTGTGTGGTAGGGAAATTCCTATTTTTAAGAGTAATTTTAAAAAAAATTATTTTAGGAATAAGTGAGATAGTCTTGTTGGTTCTATATTTGATTGCATAATGCAAGTGTTTTTAAGGTAAGAAGCATGTTGATTTTGTGAATTGCTACTTTTTAGACTCCTAGGCTCATGATTATAACTCTTGTACTTGTGGATTAAAATATAAATTCATGTTATTGTTTGGTTAAGAGTTTATGATAATTTTACGTGATTCGAGCATGTACCATGTGCGTGTGAGTTGGTTGAATATTTCTTGTTGTATTTGATGCTAAAGCTTGCCTGGTGCATGTATAAAATGAAATAAAAAGTGTGGATTTAGGAAATGATTTAGGCATTTCTTTGATAGCCGTGTTTTATACCTTTTGGTGGCCTACCCTTTGTGTTTAATCCTAATCAGTTCCGTTGATCCCTTAGATCTTTCTTTGGTAGCCTCATATGTAGTCCAATCCCTTCTTTGATAGACCTTGAGTTAATCCAAAGATCCTAGGCGCTTTAATGAAAAATTAGTTCAGTAAGGAGTTTTAGAAATAAGAGGAGAAAAGGTGAAAGTGAAGCCCCAAAGTGATAGTTAGTGGTGTATAAAAAAGGTTGATATGTGTTGTGGTTGGAAGTGGAGTAATGAAAAGAATAAAAATTTGTTCAAATTTCATAAGTTGTTCATAGAATCCTCCCACCATAGTATATATAAATGAGCTTAATAAAATGGGGTGAAAACAAAAGAACAGGGTAGACAAAAGTAGTGTAATTTGGTTGTAAGAGATTGGTGTTAATTCATAATGTAGTGTGTTAAAGCGCTTAAGGAAGATAGTCACTATTACAATATAAGTCCTACCATTCCCTTAGCCTGCATTACAACTTGAAAACACCTATTTTATCCTAAGCTTAACATTTTGATATTAGTGGAGTACTACACTTAGGGAAAACCTATGGTTCTTCTAGTACAACTTGTGAATTCTTTGTGGGAGTGAGGGAAATTTTATTCTTGTACCTATTGTGATAAATTGTATGGCTGTGGGTGATTTTGGGTAACATTCTTGTTGTGAGGCCACATGTTTGATGAATGTGGGTGATTTTTATGATGTCCTTGATTGAGAAATATGCGTAATTTTTCCAATTGTTGATTCAATTCTTGAGGCTCGGATGTTTTGGAGTAGTGTTCTTCAACTATCAATTGTGTGTATAATATGCTTAATGTAAAAACTTGCATTCTTTGTAGTCATTGTAGTACTAGCTTGAGTTTATTGAATGTAGTGGATGTGTAGAGTTTCCTCAGTTTATTATTATTATAGTGAAGAGTTTTTTTAGGACAAAAAAGGCTTTAAGTATGAGGTGGTGATGTTGGGTGTATTTATGCACTTTAATGTCATTATCCTATCCTATTTGGCCTTGTTTTGAGGATGATTCGTGTACTTAATGATTCAATAATGATATAAATGAGAATATAAGTGCTTAAGTATGTTATTACAATGTTTAAAGATGTTTTCAAGAAAGTTTGGATTCAAATTAATCATTTAGAGTTCAACCGAGAAAACTAGTGTGACTAGCTTGAGTTAGGTGTTTGTTTAGTCTATTTTGTTTGATTGTAACTTGTTTGATGAGTTCCTATGGTTGTTAATGTGCATTTATTTATGGAACAACTTATATATAATGTGCAAAGTTCAATCTGATCAAGACAAGAGTCAAAATAATAAGCTTAAGATCATTGTGGGAAAGTCTAGTCTTAGATCGTGTTTCTAGTTCACCGTCTTTGATGTTGGGTTGTTTTAAACTCAATATTTTTTTTTTAATGATATATGATGATTTTTGAATGAATTATGATGATATATGAAGGATATAAATGATTCAAATCAGTGGAAACAACTCAAAAAGGACTGAAATGGATCAACAAGAGCACGAGACAAAATTTGGCATAAAACAAACACCTTTGCTTCCCCTAGCGCGTGCAGGACCTTATACATGGCCAAAGGGATCTTTATACACACCAAAAGCTTCATAAGACTCCCAAAACAGTAATTCAATGAGAATTAGATGTGTCACATTGGTACTTCGATGCAATATTCAACGCGGCGCGTCACTCTTCCCACCGATAGCCAAAAATCCAATACTATAAATACAACACTTGTACTCGTTTGTACGATTCTTATGTTGTTTTAGGAATTGAGGAGGCTGTCTTAAATTCATTTTTAGGTTTTTACATTCTTTAATTTAGTTTTTGTATGTTTTTTTATGATTCATACAGTTATTTGGATGATGATTATGACTATGAGTGGCTAAACGCCCCCTTTCCATGTTTAAACCCAAGAACATGACAACTATAATTTTGAAATGAATTCGTTTGATTTTCTTATTATATTTGGTTTCTTTTTCATCTTTGATTTAACTATTTTAAGGATTGATCACCCTTAGAATACATATATTGTAAACCTTGGGATCTAGGGAGAGAGAATAGGAAGATAGAACGTGGGGATGAGCAAAGTAGGATTCTTATTCTTTTATGAAATAAGGAATCCAAATTAGCGTCTAGGACAGGCATGTAGTTAGAAGACTTACTTGATTCACATGTATGATGACAGCTTTAAGTACCTAATTGAATTATTACATCTCCGCTCAATGATGTAGTTATAATTTTCAAGTAAGATAAATAATTAGAGTTCGGGAGACCATGATCATACGATTAACCCTACGAATCAACAACCATGATAAGCAAGTTAACAAATGAAGTTCAATAGCATATTATGATTGTTCAAAGTTCTTTAGCCCTGGGTTTTTCTCTATTGATTAACTCAAGTCTTTTACTTTATGTACTATTTTTTTACAATTAATTTACAAATCACAAATTCTATTGGTTACATTGCACCATTCTTATCTTAATAGTTGAATTGAAAGTTGATAGTTCTTTAACACAAGTCCCTATGGGATTGATACTTGGCTTATGAAAGGGCCACTTTACTAATTGTGAGTCCACGTGCACTTGTGTGTGCGCTTGGGCACAACACCCACACCAAATCTCAAGGCATGAAGTCGATGGTCAGCATAACACTTCTACCTACTCTGTGTTTCACGAAGCTTATCCTGAATGATTCAAACTCTATCCAAGGACTCTCAAAGCAAGTCCGTACCTCGAGGTTTAACCTCAGAGATGCCAAACCAACCTATTGGCAAGTGACAATGCCTACCATAAAAAACCTCAAAAGTAACCATGTCGTACTGGAATGATAGTAGATATTGTAAGCAAACTCCACTAAAGTAAAATGTTGCTCCCATTGACAACCAAAATCCAGCACACACGCTCGAAACTTATCCTCTAAAACCCGGATAGTCCGCTCGGACTGACCATAAGTCTGGGGTGAAAAATTATGTTTAGGTCAACCCACGTACCCAACTCATCTTGAAAAGTCTTCCAAAAGTTCATTGTGAATACAGAACCCCAATCTAAAATGATAGACAACTGTACACCATGAAATCACACATTCTCGTGAATATAGATACGGTCTAACCTCTCTGCACTGAAGGAGACTTGCACCAAAAGTAAATGCAGAGACTTAGTCAACCGATCTATGATGACCCAAATACTATTAGATGCATGGGAAGTGCAAGGCAACCCGGTGACAAAATCCATAGTAATCCACTCCCATTTCCACTCGGGAATGGGTAATCTCTAAAGCAGTCCACCAAGTCTCAAATGCTTAGCCTTCACTTGCTGACAACACAGGCAACGAGCTACAAAGTCCACTACATTATACCTCATACCACCCCACCAGTATTATTGTGTAAAATCAAAATAAATCTTAGTTACTCCTAGGTGAATAGAATACCTGAAACAATGAGCCTCCTCTAAAATCATTCTAATCTAAATCAAGTGGGGGTTCCTTAGACTTTCCACTCAACACGTTATCTTTAATCAATCTCAATCCCACATCATCAAACTGGTGAGCTTGAATTTTCTCTATCAAAGAAGACCTAGTCCACGCAAATGCCAAAATACACCCAGATGTCTAAATATCAAACCTAACTATCTAGTTAGCTAAATACAGAACCTCTAAGACTATAGGTATCTTCTGGGTTAAGAGATGTGCCAATCTACCCATGCTACTCAACTTCTAACACAAGGCATCGACAACCACATTAGCCTTGCTTGGATGATAGTGAATAGTCAAGTCATAATACTTGAGCAACTCAAGCCAATGATGCTGCCTTGTATTAATTTTTCACTGGGTGAAGAAGTACCGAATGCTACGATGATCCAAGAAAATATCACAACAAATCCCATACAAGTAGTGTGTCCACAATTTCAAAGAAAAAACAACCGCACAAAACTCGAAATCATCGGTAGGGTAATTCCTCCCATGTGGAGTTAGCTTACGAGAAGAATCTGCAATCACCTTACCCTTCTACATAAGCATAACACTTAACCTAACACATTAAGCATCATGAAAAAAGGTAAAATCCACATCATCCTTAGGCAAAGTCAAGATAGGAACTGAAGTTAAAAAATCCTTGAGCTTTTGAATGCTCTCCTCACAAGCATCGAACCACTGGAAAGAAGTTTTCTTCTGAGTCAACTTGGACAATAAAGTGGCAATAGATGAAAAATCCTCAACAAAATCCCAATAGTAAATTGCCAAACCAACAAAACTACTAATATCGGTGGGCGAAGTAGTTCTAGCCAATCACGAACTACTGGAATTTTTAAAATGCATAGAAAGACTCTAACAAAAACTCACACTTGGAAAACTTATCATACAACTTCTTATCACTCAATCTTCGAAGCACAATCCATAAATGCTCCTAGTGATCAACCTCACTCTTGGAATAAACAAAGATATCATCTATAAATACAATAACAAAGGAGTTGAGATACAGTAAAAATACCCGGTTCATCAACTCCATGAATGCGGCTGGGGCATTAGTCAACCCAAAAGACATGACCAAGAACTTATAATGGTCATATCAAGTCCAAAAAGTTGTCTTCAGAATATTTGAAGCTCTAATCCTCAATTTGTGATAGTCATATCTCAAATAAATCATAAAAAACATGGTAGCACCCTAAAGTTGATTAAATAAATCATCAATATGAGATAAATGATACTTATTCTTAATCTCCACCTTGTTCAACCGTCAATAGTCAATACACATATGTATATACCCATATTTTTTCTTTACAAACAAGGCAGGTGCACCCCAAGGTGATACATTAGGTCGAATAAATCCCGTATCCAATAACTTCTACAACTGATCCTTTAATTTCTTCATCTAGGTCGGGGACATCCTATAAGGATAAATAGAAATAGACTTGGTGTTTGTCTCAACATTAATAGATAAATCAATATTGTGATCCACAGGCATACCATGCAAATCAGTAGGGGAACACATCCATGAACTCACAAACAATACAAAAAGAATCCAAAAAAGAAATTCAAGCAACACTAGTTTCACAAATAAGAGACAAATAAGATAAACGTCCTCGCTAAACCAATCTATGAGCCTGGACATAAGATATAATCCTCTTAGGACCTAAATAAAGTACACCCTTCCAACTATCCTTGTACACACGGTGAAGCTAAAGTCATAGTTTAAGAAAAATAGTCTCGGATAGCATGATAAGGAGCCAATCAATCCATACCTAAAATAACATCAAAATCAACTATATCTAACAAAATAAAATCTACCTAAGTCTCATGTCCCGATAAAGTCATAACACAAGATTGGTACAACTGATCCCACTAAATATCACCTACTAGGGTAAATACATGAATAGCCAAGGCAAGAGGATCGCTAAAAAAATCAAAATATGTAAACACATAGGAAAAAGTTGATCCAGGATAAAATAACACAGATGTAGATATGAAAGAAACAGGGACGATACCTGTGATCACGATATCTGAAGCCTTTGCCTCAAATCTAGATGATATATCATAGAACTATCTAAGACCACCAACCGGCTAAATAGCCTCATGACCACTACCATGGGATCCACTAGCACTGCCCCTCGCATCGTTGGTAAAACCCCTACCTCTCACAACTAAAATAAGAGTAGCTCGAATCACATAGTGGGGACAGTTCTTAGCCACGTAGCTGAACTCCTTACACATAAAGCAACCTTTAAACTTATCCTAACAGCGCACTCTCTTGGTGCATCTCTGAGACGCTGAAGGTGTAGGTCCATGCATCTTTGTCTGACCCTCTATACTCTAAAAAGATGCCCTAAATAATATTATTTGTGTCGTGGCTCACTGAAGAGCAAGAGGCATAATAAGTCTAGTTGGCTGAGACTACACCTGGGGATGTAACGTAGATATAGGTGAAACTACTTCCCTTGGAACACCATACTCAAATATCGATGTTGAAGAAGAAATATTACTCGAGGTGTGAGGAGTACCCAAAACAAAAGTAGGTGCAACTGGAGGATCCACACTCGTGATTGGAGAAATACCATATACATACTCTGGCTCAAGAGGAAGTACAACACTATGAGTTGGGGAAATACCAAATGAACTCAAAGAAGAACTCTCTAGACGGGTCAAGTAACGAGCCAACAGTCCCTTTATGACTGAGGTAGAAGAACTCTGAGAAACTGGAGTGGAACCCACACCTCCAATATGCTCAACACGAGGATTGGGGAAAAGTTCCTTAGAACTTCTCCTAGATGGGGTTGATATACAGGCCCGTCTACTCCCTCGAGTCAATTCACGACAAAAGGCTCACCCTCTAGTTGAAGGCTCCGCATCTCTGATCACGTTGGACCTAGTCGAACTATCTACGTAAAAGGAGTGAAACATAATTCAGAACATAAGGTATGATAGAAATTCACCCAATAAGGAACAAAATAAGGGAAGTTCCCTTAAGACAAATTATAGCCTCTCAAAGATAGATACGGATGTCTACAAACCAATCTGTGAGACTCTATTAGACATCCCATTCACACACTATTAAGACACATGGAACATGCATACTCTGATACCAAATTTTCATGACCCAAAAACTAAGGGTCGTGATGGAACTTATTACAACGTACCTTGTCAAGTATTCCTATCACCCAAACTGATATGCAAAAAAAAAGACCAAAATACCCCCAATGTAAGGCTTCTAAACAAAGTCAAACCATACAAGTATAATAAGTGCAGAATGAACTAAATCAATAATACATCCATAACTCCAAAATCCTACTCTCAATAGTATAAAAATGTATCTAGTATAACTCAAATCCAAATAAAATATATAAGATTTCCAAATACATGAAAAACTCTATCCCTAAAAAGAAGTAAATACATAGTCTATACGAAAGGTAGGAGAATGCATCTAGACGCCTGAAAGTCAACCACTAACTTGAAAGCAATAAATATAGATGAATTAACCAAGCTGGGGCACACTAAAACTAGGACCTATATCTAAAGGTTGCAGTAGGAGTAAGTGAGTTGACTTGTACTTAGTTGGTATCATAGGACGATAGTACAAAGTAGATAATAACACATAAAAAATACATATAAAGGGAATGTCACCACCGCTTACACTAGAAGTTATATAATATCCATATACAATACAACAAAACACCATAAAAGAATAAAAGTATACATTTATACCACATAAAAGCAAAGAAATGAGAACAACATATATGAGGGAATCAAGTACAACTAAGGAGAGCTGGAATATATAGGCACATATCCAGTCACAATAATAATGCAGTTATAGAATAAACACCTTATATGGAATGCAAATCAAGGTGGTGATGATGATACTGATGATAATAAGGGTGAAGCATAATATTGTCTCACAACCTCTGTAAATACCTTTGGAGGCAAGCCTCCCAATGTAGGACCCATGGACGGTTCGTCAATACATATACTACCCCGTATAAACGTACGGAGGCTATCCTCCCAATGTAGGATCCATGGAGGGTTAATAATTCCCATATAAAACACAAATACATGACTTTTCTCTACCATAACCTTCGAAGAAGGTCTATAAGATCCAATATCAAGTACAAATATCCATTACTCTTCCCTGACATAACCTTCGAAGAAGGTCTAAAAGATCCAATATCCAATACCAATATCTATGACTCATCTCTAGTAACTTTCTTGTAGAGGGTCTATAAAATCTGATGTTCCCAATATTTTACAAGTCTCCAATAATTCCAGTATTTCTAGCGTTTCCATAGCACAAACATAACATGAGACACAAATCTAGTATACATTCAAAAACAACAAGCCTACAACAAATAAGAGAAATTATGTGTATGAATCCATGAGGATGATGATGCAATATTCACAAACAACCGCAAAGAGTATTTCCATAATCCACCATAATAATCAATCCCATTACCTACCAATATATCAATCACGTGAACTAATTATCCACTCATTATTTCTAACCATCCATGAATTTCTGCATTTATCATATGCCAACAAGTATGAATGTATCACAATACTCCTATAGCACCACATTAGTCATTTTAAATAGCATAATACAATTATTCACATGTAATCAAAGCTATCAATATCACATAGGACCCCACGCGGTCACATATATCACATAATATTTCAAATTTAATAATTATATCACATATATTCCCCCACACATAGATAGCCATTTTTTATGATTAGTTCCTACCCTTAACATGCATTATGAATGCAAATTAACTACCCGATCTAGTCTGAAAGAGTTAAGTCAAACATACCTCAAATACCAAAATAAATCTTCAATAATTTGATCCCAAATCCCTAATCCCTATGAACATTCTCAAAATCAACTAAAACCAAGAAATATAGAATTTACACATCCAAAAAATGCTAACGATACCCATATTGCTTACTTTTTATTTTGGTTCAAAATGGACCCCCCAAACGAATTTTCAAAAAAAGAGCAAAGTCCTAACTTTATTTTAAAAACATGTTCCTCATACCTTTTGGAATCTACAGATGAAAACTCAAGTCAAAAAGAGTTCAAAACGAGGTTCAAATAAGAGAAAAATTATTTTTAAACTTTACTAGGACAAACCTTTGAAATCCGTTTTAAAAATCAAGAATCAAAGTTGTTTTGAAAACGGAATCAAGGGAAAAAAAGTAATTATAGGATTAGAAATATTATAAAAGTCAAGAGGAGTAAAAATGGGATTTAAAATCAAGCACTAACGTTTTGGAGTTTTGAGAAATTAACCAAATAAATTTCTAAGAAAGGGGTGAATTCTTACCTTAAATCCGTAAGAGAATAAGGAAATAAGTTTTAATCTAGCTTCCCAAGCACCCACAAGTTTCAGTTTTAAAATCTCACACTATATTAGGATTTTTGGATCTCAAGAGTGATTGTTAAATGGCCAATTCGCGTCCTAAGGGGTCTATTTATGCCCATTCTAGGTGTCAGATGTTGAAATCGTAATAAGCAAGTGCAATCGTACTAACTGACATCAGAAGCAGATGTTGCAATCACAACACTAACTTGTTTAATTGCAATACTCCCTCTGCACATCATGTGCGATTGTAGACCATACCAAATGACATCTGAAGCTTGGACTTTTTCCAAGTTTCCACTAAGGATTCGTGATTCATTCAAAATCTGATACACGTAAATGAACTATGTAACCATACTAAATTTGACACTCTGGATTAAATGTCGATAACAAATTTTATAAAAGACATTATTTTCACATGGTTGAACCTCGAAACTCGAAATCACAATTTTTCAAACTAAGGGACAAAATGTGATTTAAAAGCCACAGAACCAGACAAAATATGTTACCACCCTAAAATTGACGTTCTGGATTTATTGGTGCAGTCCGTTCAACCATCCGCTATACAGATCAAAATATAACCACATAAGTCCATAATAAGGCTCTCGAAGCCTCCAAAAATCACAATATCATATAAATAACACCAAAATGCATCGGGAACCATGCCAACTAAGACCTCAGAAATACCATAATGCAAATCTAGGGAGGGATAAAATAATCAAATCATACCAAAAATCATATTTCACTTATTTCATTAAAATTTTAGGTCGTTAGATTATGTTACGTGTAATTTGATTTAATCTTGTGGCATTGCACTAAGGTAATATTCAAATCGAAAGATACATTACTCTATGAGTGAAGATAACTTGATCTTGGTGTCCTAATTTATATTTTCCCAAGTAGGGGATTTTTGGATTTTTAATTAAATTATATTATTAATTATAAGCCTATTAATAAAGAGGTGTCTTTTTAATAAGAAGAGTGTTTTTGATGAAGAGATGTCTCTTTGATGAAAGATTGTGTGATCCTTTAATTCATTAAATTTAACAAATTCTATTTATATCCAACCTCTTGTGATTTCTAACATAACTTTTACAGAGAAATATTTTTAGGGAAGTTCCTAACATTATTCTTCTAAAATCTTTTTTCTTCTCCAAAACATCAAGATCAAGTTTTATCTTTTCAATAGGATTTTCTTCACTATTTTCTTAGTTAAAAAATCCAAAGGCTTGTTATATCAACTAAAATTATTTTTGTACGATCCCACAACAATCTCACTAAGGAGAAAGAGAAAATGACATTTTTAGTAAAGAATTTCAAATGTATTTCAAACCTCCAATATAGTATTCATTGTTCATATTATATAACCTTCATCGTTGCATTCTTCTTCTTATTATTCTTGTGTTCTTGATATATATTATCCATCATTAATGCCACATAATAAATCAAAATACATATAATAATTTATTATTATGTGAAATAAATTTGGGAATATTGATATGAACACAGTTAGCTTGGAGAAAATTAGGAGGGCCTTCTATATATAAATGATAGCTTGGATCCCAGAGGAATTCATGAAGAAATAAATATACAAGGTCATAAGTAATCAAGATTCCATTTGGGCAATCAAAAAGGTCCCTTGTGGGTTATTTGTAAAATAGTCACTTTGGGACTATTTTTATAATAGGCTATTTTTGTAAAGACAATGACTATCAATATTTGCTTTAGAAATTTTCATTACTTATATTTTAATGATTGAATTTCCTTGAATAGACTTGATTTTTATTTACTCTAGGTTAGGCTAGTAATTGAGTTCAATTCCAATTGTTAGCTTAAGATCGAGTGATTAGGGTGGATTTTAAAATTGCTAGTGTTATATTCTTGGCCTAATTGATCATCGAGTTATTAGACTACTGACTCAATTTGGTTTCTCCTGTATTTTTTAGTTAGGTTCTCTTTCTTCCTTGATTTAATTATTATTCAATTGAGACTTTCTTTCTTCATTTTTCATCTCTTATTTCTCAACTATCCTTTAATTTTTTGTTTAATCTCATTTTTTGATGTCTATTTAGCCACCTACGACTAGAATCATTATCATTTTTATATCAAGAGCCTCAGTTAAGGTTTGTTTCTATAAATCTCTCTCTTGAGATTTTGATATCTCTAAAAATTCAAAAAAAAAAAAAAAGATTCTTGCTGTGATATGTTGTTTATGACACTAGATTTTTATTCTTTAGTAATTTTTAATCCTGAATATTGAATTTCACATGATTTGGAGGTGTAGATTTGAAGACACCATTGAAGTATTTGAAACTTTTGAAACATTGTAGATTTTGAAAAGTAAGTTTATTTTGGCTTTTAATTTAAAATGACCCTCCAGGTTATTTCCTCTATTTGCATGCATTTTTGGTGTTTTAATCCTTTCCAAAGTAGCTAAAGGTCATTTATGACCCACAAAAACTTTCGGTTCTATTATCGGACCGTTCATTTAGATTATAGGCTCATTTCCTTATTTTGAGGGTTTTGATATTTAGGATTTGGTCTCGAATCAAAAATCCAAGTAGACAACCTCATATGAGAATTCTGTCTATGCCATTATCTCTTGAACATTGATTTTAGCATAGGGGTACCTGTGGTTCCGGTCCTGAGACTTCCGAACTTATTTTAGGTTATTGGGTGAATTATGCAAAAAATGGAACTATAGGTGTAGGCCCAACACTTAGATAAAACAATCTAGGATTAAAGTTTTAATGGTTCCATTGAGTCCAAAACATCAAATTTTTATGATAGCATAGTACGTTTGTATGCACGGGGTTTTGAACGAATCCCGAGAAGCCGATCGTAGTTCATTTTGGACTTGGCAAAAATCTGGTTCATGGCACTTGATAGAACCGGTTAAGCGCCTATTGGGAGGCTTTAGCTTTATGCACTTTAATTGCCATGAGCTGCTTTAGCAACCCTGTTCCATTGGAAGTGGCACACTTTAGAACCACTAGGGCTATTTTAGCGGCACCCGCTATGATTGCTAGACTGCTAAAGCGGTCGTATTACTGCTTTAGTGGTAGGCGCTTTAGCGCCAAGGTATATACTTTAGAGGCACCTATATCCTTTTAATCCTCTTTATTCACCCGATTTTCCATCATTTCTTCCACCATTTTCACACCAATTTGAGAGCACAAAAAGAATAAAAGGGTGAAAAATCATCCACTGAAGCTAAGATAAGTTAGTCTAACACTCTTTGGTGATTTCCTATTAATTTTTGCTTCAATTTCCATCCTAATTCATGGTAAATTCTTAGAAATTAGGTATTGAATTCCTAAACTTTAAGTGTTTATTCGAGACTCGATTTGTGCTCAACGTTTGAGCACATGTTCCTTGCCCTTTGAGGGACCTCGTGATGGATTTGATTTTAAATTTTTTTTGTAGGCCCCACGAGCCCGTTCTTGACCATGAATTTGAACCGACCCTTATATTATAAATATTGGTCTCATTTTACTCCTAAGGAAGTGTAGATTTCTATTTTAATAACATAATAGTATTTTAGGATCATGGTGTGAAGACGGATGATTCATGGGTAATTCAAGGGTTGTGGTTCTGCTTTGAGGTAGGATTTGTTTGCCTTTCTTCTCGAGATGGTGTTTTGTATATTTTCATGTTAAATAGGGATGTTAGAGGTGATTATGGTTAGAACACCATGATATTATCTAATTAATGAGTTTGAGGATTTAAGGATAATTAACCCTTAAGGTGAAATACTTATTATACTTCTATGATCCTCTTACCTTCTTCATAGATTAAGCTAATTTGTAGTATTATGATATTATGCTAGATATGGGATAAGATTTAGGTATTGGAGGTGTGATCAGTATGATTAATATTATTTGGACTATTTAGACTACTTTGGAACCATAATTTAGGTGAAATTATTATCTTAGGGATATTTATGGTTTATCTAACATCTATAAGTGAATGCAGATGCTTAAGCCTAGACCAAGTTTGAAGCTTGTCTAAAATATAAATTTTGAAGATTAGAAGTGGGCTCCTCCGAACCACCTTATTCCAAGACTTGTGTCAGCTTTGTAGACTTATATGTGCATGTTAGCATGTTAGACATAGTTAAGATTAATGAACCTTTAGTATGTTATGGTAATGTTGGATATATATATTATTGGATTGTGATAGGTTTTTTCCTGGATTGTTATGTTATGGTTATGTTGGATATATATATTATTGGATGTAAGTTGTATTTGTTATATTGGCTGGGTTTCGGAAAGTATTTTATTATTGTTAAGGATGTGGTTGCAGTTTACAGACATTAGATGCTTATAATCATATTATTTGGATATTGGTGATGACATGCATAGATTCGGTACATTCATGCCACTGAAATGGTAAATGATACAAATCTAACTAATATGGTTTTACTATTGTTTTTCCTAAAAAAGAATTTATTCCCACTGTTCACTTTTAAAATGTATTTCTTCATACAGAGAATCCTACCATCTTAATGAATGATTTATGAGTCATTGAGACTACAAATGATGTTTAAAAGTTTTGATAGAGATAGATTTTGGTCCATGATTTTGATACTACTATTTACCTCGATCGTGAGAGATTTTGATCATTTCTACACTTTTATGATGATTTAGTCCCGAAGTTTACCCCGGGCAATGGATTAATGAACTTACACTCTTTTATCCATGATTTCAGTTTATGTATTTTATTTGTATATATATGTATTTGGTACAAAATGGAGTGGATTGATGATGAAAATGGTTATTGGAAGTCGTAGATCGGGAAAAGATCGATGTATATGGGTACTCCTAAACCCCCTAGGGGCCCCTTCATACGTGAGTCGTAGTACCAAAGAAAAGAGGTCATTGTAGGTCTTGCCTTTATAGTCGTCGAGATGAAAAAGGTGTATATACTGGGTTACTTTATGGTACTTGGATCAATTATGGTATTATTGTTTATATCTTGGCATTCATTCTTGCATGTGCATTTCCTATCACCAGTATGCCCTATATCTATTAACTTATGGGGGTTGCATAGGCAAAGGTATGGGTGCTGCATACCGTATATTGTATGGTGCTTGTATTCATCAGCCTTATGGGAGGTTGTATAGGTATATACTCAGAATGTTATTTGGTGAGTGTTGATTGAACCTTCTGAGCCTATGATAGTTTCAATTTATGAAAGGGTCAGTTAGGTATTGTTTGCTTGTGCAAGCCAGTTAATTCATATTGTTTTTGTTATTATTATGGTTAGCTTGTGATAGGTTGATTATTGGACTTGTATTTATATTTGAGGTATAATTCTAACTCTTTTATTTACGGTTGCTCTATTATGGATAGTTATCTCATGTTTAGACGTATGTGTTAGAGACCCTAATTGTGTTAGCACTAGTTTACTATGATTAGGAGGCCCTAAGATGCTACTGTGACTACTTAGGTTGTACCTTGAGTTTTCCTTGTTTATGTATATGTACCTATCTATAGTAGTTACTATATTACTTATATTCCTCTTTTCTTTAAGTTCTTCATGTTGTATATCCATTCATTGGCATTGTATACATGTATAAACATCCTTCTTCTATTCTTTATTCATATAATGACCAATGATAGAATAGGATGGTTTATCCTTATTGTCTCCTTAGCTTTATTATGTTAGTTTCTTTGATATTTGGGTGTAGTTTACATTCCTGCTGCATGTTATTTATATTTGCATTATTTTTAGAGCTCAGTAGGCAGTTTACACTAAGTACCACATGTTTGATACTCATACTACACTTATGCAACATGCATATCATAGTACGAATTCTCGTCGTTGTTGTGTTCACCGTACGAAGAAGCTATGGTTCGGAGATGCAAGGTGAGCTCCTGACGTTCAGAGTAAAACTACTCTCACTCTTATGTACTAGACTAGTCTCTATGTTGTATTTAGAGATAGGTTGTATTAATATATTCATTTAGTATCTCATTTTGTAATTTTATTACACTAGAAGATCTTGTACTAATTCCACCAGATTTTGGAACTATTTGTGTATTTTAGCCTTTTTACAATATTTATTCTACATTCTTCCCTTATTTTTCTTGATAGTCCATTACTAGTAGTTCCAGACTATGGGTTGTCTTACCTACTAGTAGGTTCTAGTAGGCGCCATCATAACCTGAGTAATTGGGTCGTGAAAAAATTGAAGGATAAAAATTTGTGTGATTTGTTCATGGGTTGAAAGGAGCACGTGGGCGATTATTTCATTGAAATTGGAGCAAAAATAAATGAGTTATGAACACTTAAAAATTGAGGTTTTTCTTATGTTCTTGAGCATCTTCATCTTGTTCTTGGAGAAGAAGATTGAAAAGGTACACTTTGATTGAAAATTTTTTAAGTCAAAGTTGGTAAAGTGTTGTGGGTCCACTTGTGGAAATTTTAAGAAAAAACTCAAAAAATAATAATAATTTCCATGTGGATTGCCACATCTTCATCACCAAAGTAGCCAAGCCCAGTCAACTTCCATGTGGTGCACCTGCAGCAGTCCAAGTTTCACCTTCAGCAAGTGAGATACACTTTCAGAGGGCAAAAAGTGTGCTGAAATTTTACACTTAAGGTTTTTTTTAAGGTCCTAAAAGTTTTTGGGACCCAAATTTTTTCTAAATAATCGAATATCATGATTCATTTTTGTTCATTTTATCCGTCGATTTCTCAACTATTTAACTAGTTATTAACATACTTAATCACTTGTTAACTATTTTTAATCATAAAATCAAACCTATTTAAAGTGATGAACTTCTTAAGGGTCTTAAAATTTTTCTAAACTGTTCAAACTTTGTGATTCTTTTTTTAAACTTTTTTTCATCAATTTCCTAACTAATTAACAAGTAATTAATGTATCTAATAACTTTTTAACTACTTTTAAACCCTCAAATCACTTCTTTGATTCATCAAATTAAGCAACATAAGTAATTTTTCTACTTTTCTTAATTTTTTTGAGTTTGTCTTTCGTGTTTCTTTTCTTTAAATTTTCTCATCTTAGTTCATTGATAGAATTTCTTGATTAAATTTGTTTAACCTTCAATTTAGTCTTCGTTCTTTCAAGGGTCATAAAGATTCATTTCTCCATAAGAATAGATAACCTTTAATTGATTGAGTGAAGCTAGTAACCCTATTAATTTGGGAATGAAACCATAGAAGGTGAGTTGAGAGTTTATTTAAAGAGTGATATGAGGCTTTCAGTACTAACTTGTTTTCTAGTTTTTAGGTACAAAAGGTTATATAAGGGAGAATATCATTCATAACTTCTAATTATTATGGAGATGACATTAGTGACTATGTTTGTAGCGATATAAACTATGAGTATAATGATGATGAGTCTCATGAGGGTTCCTTAAGTAATTATGAGAAAGGTAATGAAGCTCATGAGTATGAAGGTGAATTCTTTGAAGTAAATGATAGTTCAAGAGATTATGATAGACCTAGTGATGAGAGTTACTACAGCGAAGACAAATATGAGTTGTATAGAGCTTATGGCTCTTATCATGAATATGAAGGAGTAGAAGTATATTATGATGAATTTAATAGTGAATATGGATGGTATAGGGGTTATCATATTACATACCCTGGTTATGAGGACTATGTGAAGTACAATTCTTGTTCCTATATGTCTTATGAACTAATTGAGGTGAATTGTGATAGAAGAAGAAGTCATGGGAATGAATTACCTTCCTCATCTTGTGCTACTTACTATCCTATTTAAGTGAGTACATATTTATGGGTAGAACCACTTCGAATACATCATGCAGACCATAATCGATAAATATTCTCTACTTATTATGGCACAAGAACTTTTACTTCTTATCCTCATTCCAATATGACTAGTTCTCCATATGATAATGATGCTGGAGGAATGGTGAGAGGATCAATGAGCCATAGAAGTATAGGGAATTCATTTTTTTAAGATGTGTATGAAGGAGAGAAGCAAATTCTTGAAAAAGGTTACAAGTGAACCGCTCCCAATTGAGGATCCTACTGCTTTGAGGATGAACAAAATTTTTACTTTCATGCTAACAAATCTTAACAATATCTGTCAAATGGTCTCAAAGGAGTTGAAAGAAAAACAAGCTACTCCTTGGGGAAATGTGCTTGAAGAGGATCCAATGAATGAAATAGAGGCTACTCCTAGAAGCCCAAAGCAAAAGTTAGAGGTGAAGGGATCTCCAAACCCTATCCTAGGAACTCTTTTCACTTGTACTAACTTCTTCAAGGACGAATAAGATTCTAAGTGTAGCCAAAAACTTATTATGGTATATCGCATATATTAGTGGACGTGATTGTACAAATAATATAGTAACTCAAATAATCGGATGTCAAACCCTCAGGGACTACTTGATTAGTAATTCACTTAATTTTAGTTCTGAAAATAATATCTTCAAGTGTTTCAGAGTATTAAATGGTTGTAATAGTTTAAAGAATAATTAACAAAAAAAAAATAACAATAGTGTGTCAATAGCAATGTAAGCAAGGTTGTAAGCAATGAGAGGTAGAATCTCAGGGTTAAGACACTCTTAACAATCATGTAAATCTCTATACTTATCGTGATTATGTTGGTTATCGGGTTGTTGATTCACAGGATTTAAATTAAGATTATGGTCTTTTGAGCCTATAATCTTCTATCTAAAAGGACATTGCAACTACATCGTTGAGTGGGGATGCGATCATCCATTTAGATGTTTTAAGTTTTTTTCCTACAATTGAACCAAACAAGGCTTCTAGGTATATTCCTATCCTAGATGCTACTTCAAATTCTTTGGTCTATAAAGGAATAAAAACTTGCCCTTTAAAATCTTTGATCAATCCTAATGATTCTCCTTTTGGATTTACAAAATATATTAAACATGTATTTTAATGGTGGTTATTCATTAAAATAGTAAAAACAAGAGAATAAGAAGAATTCATGCGATGAGCCAACGTTAATCACTCTAAGAATATCAAAATACAATAATATCATCGGCCTTAACCCCAGAACAAGGGTATTTTGCTACTCATGTTCAAAATACACAACCAAGAGATATAATTAATCATATCAAATCCAAAGTTTAAAGTTGAAAAATGAAAGAACCCTAAGAAAACTCTCGTAAGTGTTTTTGCCCTTGTTATTCTATATTCTAAAGATGTCCCCAATTTCACTTAAGTATTTCTTTTAATGTAGGGCTTAACTGCACAAAATTTACCCTTCATTATGCCACAGACTTATTGCAGAGACTAAGGTCTGTGATATGCTAGTATCGCGAATGCATACTAGAATGTGCCATCCGATAAAATACAACCTCTGTGCCACGAATCCTTTTGTGGATATTAAGGTCTGTTGCATGACAATATCGCGAACCTTTACTGGAATTGACATCTAATTTTATTTTATCAACATTCCACAGAGCCTAAAGCGGAGGCTAAGGTCTGTGACACGCAAGCATGTTATTTTCTCCCTTTCCATCTCCTTGTATATTTTCTTGCTTCCAAATTTTGTTCCATTCTTTTTGAACCTTTTTTTCTAGTGTCTTCATGCTCAGAATATAACTCCAAGTGCTTCCATAATCCAAAATCTTAATGTCAATTCATCAGTTCAGTTGTACCACGTTCAAGCCCTGCAATACTAATCATGCCCATTAGCTCAAGAATGCAATTTTCTATCAAAAACAATACATTTTAAAAGTTTTAGCTCATAAAAAAAGTAAACATTTGGGTAAATACTAGAACTTGAACGTATAAATACACCCAAGATCATAACTCCAATAAAATTAAAGATATAAAATTTAGAGGAGTAAGGGTGTGATATGTGCCAACTCCAAAGAGAAAAAAAAAAGGTTGTGAGAAGCTATGTGAGAGGGTTGTCAAATCCTTATACTCACTTTTATAAAATAAATTCCTTTTCAAGTTGAATTGATTCTTGTGCAAGTATCCTCGAAAGCAAGTCTAGAGAGACATATCAAGCAATAAAAATTATGAGGTTCTAGAAAACTTTACAAAGGAGAAAATGATCTCTAATGTTGAAAAGAAAGGTGAATACAATCCTTTCTATGAGCTACAAGGTAACAAGGCTAAACGTTACACTTTGTCAAAAGTAGAAAAATACTTGTGTGGATAGTAGCCAATTGAGTTTAAGTGATGTTAGTATAAGTGTGAGCTTAAAGATTCTTTTCCTTGTGATGATATTGATGACACCTTGTTACATAGTGATAATGTATTTTTTGAGAGTGTTCATACATTAGTTGATCCGATTGCATACCTAATTGATTCTTCTAGTAAGATTAATTTATGTCCACCTAGAGTAGACATTTTTTTCTTAAATGATAGTACATTGTCATATGATTCTTTGCCATGTTTATTGATAATGTAAATATTGAGAATATGAATACAATAGTTGATTCTATTGATGACCGAATTGATTCTTGTAGTAAGATCAATGTGTGTCCAACTTGTGCTAATACATGTTATTTGAATAATAGTTCATTAACAATTGATATAGGTGATGATCTACTCGTGTGTAATGAAGACTCACTAAATTAGGAGTTTTGTGGTAAACTTAAGGAACCTCAATTTAGTGTTTACATTAATATAGTTAGTCATGTGAAGCCATTGCACCTAATTAATGAATACTTGGATTATGATGCCATTCCTTGTTCTTCTCATGAGATTTTTGAAGTGGAATGTGTTTTTAAGAATAAATCCTTATTTGAGGTTGACATGACTAATTAAGGTGAAATGCATAGTGGTATTACTTGGTATGATATAAGTGTATCCCCTTTTAAAGTCTACTAAGTGATTGAGAATCTACTATAGTATGATGACACACTTTTCAAAGACAAAACTATCTTCTTGAAAGATAATAGTACATCTTTTAGAATGGATGGTGTTCAAAAGGAAATTGATGTATGTTCTACGACTATTCCTTCATCATTATGTGTTTTTATCCTTATTCAAGGCCTTAATATGCTTGAATCAATGAATGCACCTTCTCATGAGGACACCTTGGATGAATTTGACTTGTACGACACCTTTCTATACTATTTGTTTGTGTGTGATGATATATTTACCTTTAAGTGACATATGTTGTATGAGAGTGAAAGTGCAAATAGGTTAAATATGTGTACGCTTGACCTAAGTTTATGGATTTACTTTTCATTTAACCCCGATAATGAGTTGAATAGTGCTATTGGCAATGGGATGTTTGGTCTAAACAATAAGCAAGTTATGAGAGTGGTTGTTGCCTTTTATAGTGATAAATATAGTATTAACATTTATTTTCTCCCATGTGATTATTGCTTGATCTTATGTGTTTGAATGAGATATATTTGTCAATTTTTGTGGAGAATCCCTTTGTATTTGACCCAGTGATGAATTGGAAGTAATTCCACTCATGAAGATATCTAGTGTATTTAGCGGAGTCTTAACTTGGGATGACCTTGTTTATGACATGATACATAGCTATGTGGCTATCATGTATTACTTGACTTAAAGGGGGATTTGTGTTTTTCAAAATATAGAACCATTGAGGATTTACATGTGTGGTTTTCTAAACATCATGGTTCGTTTGATTCACCCTTTGGACGGTGTTTTTTATTTAGCCAAGTATGTCTTATTTTACTGGGTTACAAATCATTGGAGACTCATTTAGATGCTTGGTTATATGTTAAGTATATGCATTCTTGGGATGGTGATAGATTCGTTATTGCTAACTCTTGAGCTAACTCTCATACTATGAAGAATATTTGGTTGTTTGTCCTTCATATGCATTTGCAAGGTTTAAATTCGAGCACGAATCCTTTTGAAGAAGGGGTGCTCCTATATATGGATGATAACTTGGAGCCCGGAGAAGGCATGAAGAAACAAAGATACAAGCTCATAAACAATCAATATGCCATTTGCACAATCAAGAAGGTCCCTTGTGGGTTATTTGTAAAATCAAATAGTCACTTTTGGGCTATTTTTGTAATAGACTATTGTTGTTAAAGAAATGACTATAAATAATTGTCTTAGTCATTTTCATTACTTAGATTTTTGATGATTGAATTGTCATGAGTAGAGTTAATGTTTAGTTACTGTAGATTAGATTATTAATTGGATTCCATTCCAATTGTTAGCTTAGATTGAGTTATTAGGGTGGATTTTCGAATTTCTTGTGTTATCTTCTTTGCTTGATTGATCATCAAGTTATCGTATTGTGGATTCAATTTGATTTTTCGTTCATTTAATTGAATTCTCTTCCCCCTTTGATTTAATTATTGTTCAATATGAGCCTTTCTTTCTTCACTTCTCATCTCTTATTTCTCAACTATCTTAACTTTTTCTATTTAATTTCGTGTTTCGATATCTATTTTAGCCATCTTCACTAGAATCGCTATCAAATGTAGTGATTCCAACATCGTGAGCTTTTTTCCTTTCCGTCTTTCATTACCATTTATTTTCACAAATTAACCAACAGCGTATAAACACATATTTAATTACATTTAAAAAGTAATTAGGTGAATGCTTCTCCACAACTTCAAGGAGTACAATTGGATACATACATTGAGTTAAACAATGTACAAAAAAAAAAAGGAAAGAAAGTAAACAACGATTAATGAAAAAGGAAGATTCGTATAAGTTAAACTGACATATTATTACATGCATATTCAAGAGTCCCATTTTGGAAATTATTCGGAGGCCAAATTCAATAATCTTTTATTTCATCAAAGTCCACAACACTGGAACAAGATGAAGAACCACGACCAGGGTATATTCTCTTACCTTTAGTAATTTTTCATGAAATTACCACCTTTGTTACTATCCTTGAGTAATTTTTCATGAAATTACCACCTTGGCCACTTCCCTTCTCCATTTTCTTCAACTTCCACTTCCCTTCTCCATTTTCTTCAACTTCTCCTTTTGATACTTTTGAAGCAATTGAAGTTGACCATAACTAAATTTCATGGAAGCCATATTTTGAAAATTCAGATAATTAGCTTCAAAGAAAAGCTCTAGAGATTTAATATTATTGCTTGATGGTCTTAGAGTAGCTTAGTGTGGAGAATGTATGTAGGAGGATTATTGCCCTTATGCAAGCAAATAATGACATAATATATTTATTTCTGTCGCCTAGTGGTGACCATTAGGCTAATAATATTATTCTAAACAGGGCGGTTAAGTACACAGATAAGCTAAAGAAGTGGAGGGTTACGTTTACATATAAAAGTGATTATCTTTTAAGGTGGCTTAACCATTAGTGGCAAAAGATATATGTATTTATTATATAGTTGGATCGTTAATGGCAGGACGAATTAAGAATTTGAAGGTTGTGGGTGAACATTATTTTTAAAGAAAAAAAAGTGTTGCTATTAGGAATCGAATCCTAACCACTTCAGGCATTAAGTTACTTAAGTTCCACACTAAAGTCAAAGCACCCAACAATCATTTTCGTCTATGAGTGCTTAAAAATACATTATAATCGATTTTACTGTATTTTATATATAAATATATAAAAAAATTCCAGGATCAATGGGTGCTCAAGCACTCGACACGGACCACCGCATGAATCCACCCCTGGTTAATGGAGTTAGCTGTCAGACTTTTAATTTATAGCATCAACATTAACAAGTTGGATAATACCATTACTTAAGACTTCTGACAATCTGTCATGTCCATACAACATCATAACAATGAAAAATTTAGATTCCAACACTAATTTATCTCAAACATAAGATATAATATATTGCCTGTCGAAACACCAATATTGAATTATTGCAAATTTAATATTGTCAAGGGCAAAGGTTCAATTAAGACACGAGGAAAGGCTTTGTCCCAACGAATAGAAGATACTTACCTCTATGTGTCCTTAGACCATGTGAAATGATCTAAATTTACTTTCCTTTAAAAGTCGAATTCATATTTATCTTTGTAGTTATTAAAACAGTCTAGATTTTCTCCTGTAAACTAACGATCAACCTAGGTCTAATCCCACCATAACACATAATGCCACGATAAATTTAAATTATTTCACATAATTTAAGAGCAAATCAATTTTTCAATTCCTAAACCCTAGACCATACCGTAGTACCTTTGCATGCACAGCAATAGTTCA
Organism: Capsicum pubescens; assembly: GCA_030864215.1. Classification (NCBI taxonomy): domain Eukaryota; kingdom Viridiplantae; phylum Streptophyta; class Magnoliopsida; order Solanales; family Solanaceae; genus Capsicum; species Capsicum pubescens. The sequence continues at coordinate 218,287,132 of CM061549.1, read as the reverse complement.
TTATATTCAATTCACTTTAGGAAGCATCAGCACCACCTACAAGCGTCACCAATTAGCATAAAATCCCTTCATTTCACAATAGCATTATCACCACACACTGTACAACCCCGGGGCATATAAATATGGGGTCATTGGATTCACATGAACTCCTGCTCCCCTCTCTAGGTCATATATAGTAGTCTTATATATTTCTAAAAATATTTAAATACAAATGTGTAACACATACTCGAAATATTTTTGTAATAATGTATCCATCCTCTCGATATCCTAAATAAGGCAAAACCTCCCTAAAAAAATGCCCAATAGCTCATTCTTACATCCGCCTTAAAATAACCACTGTTTTCATTTTTTATTTTCATTCACGTACGGCTACAGTACTCATTTCACTACCAATACCATATTCAATTCACAAAATTAGGGGCTGAATTGTATCACCTTGATTTCATCTTTGTACCTTTTTTCCTGGGAATTATAATTATTCATTGAGCGTTAGTCGATAAAACCTCACCTAGTAATTGAAAACAAATCTATACCAATATGATTTCCCTTAAATAGTTTCATTTTGATTTTCGATGAGCTCTATATATTTTTAGGATATAAACACATTAAGAGCCTGTTTGGAATTGTTGTTGGGAAGCTAAAAGTGTTTTTTGGGAACTTCCCCTTTTTGTGTGTGATAAAATAGGGTGTTTGGCTAATTTGTAAAATGAAAAAGGGTCAAAAATACTTTTGAATTATCTGAAATAGAATAAAAATATCTGTCGATAGTGTTTTGGCTAAAAAATGCCCATCTCTCAAGCAGAAGTCCACCAAGGACTCCACCTAGATAAAAAAAGTCAGCTGAACATTCTACATCAGTGTCCACGTGTGTTATTTCTTTTTAAAATTCATCAGTCTATAAGCTAAATAAATGAACCCGACCCTACCCGGCCCAATAACCAAAAGATAACCAAAAGATCTGATCCTTTAAACAAATGAAAAATTGTATATGGAAGAAGCATTAGTTGACTTAAAATCCCCCCCCCCCCCCTCCCCCCAAAAAAAAATAAAAAATTAATTGATGCATTCAGGGTTTTATGAACTATCGATGCATCTTGAGAAATCAATCTAGGGTTCGTTTTCAGTTCACTTGGTTAAAATTGATTCTTTCCTTTTCCACTTTGAACGGTACTTCTTCTTCTCCAATTCCTTAAAAAGATTTCTTTGCTGCAAAAATTTGTAGCAATGTCGGAAGATTCAATCAATTCACTTGATGCTCAATATTTGAGAAGATGCTATTGTGGACACAATGCTAAAAATTTGACGACTTGGACTGATCCGAATACTGGTCGAAGATTCTACAAATATCCAAGTTCCAAAGTAAGACGTAAATTAATTAGTAGATGGAATGGAAGAGGGTGAAAGAGTTGATTTGAGGGGGAAAATAGAAGAATAAATTTTGTTAATCTCCAAAAAGCTATCGAGATTAAAGTTTTACAACAGAAGGTTGAAGATGAAGTTTATTTCAACCCAAGAAGCTGAAAAAGTTGTGATTTTGGAGAAAAAAACAAGATGTAAAAAGTTATTATGTGCTTTGTTCTTCGTGTATATTTTGGGAATCTTTAAGTGAATGTATGTTCCTGTCTATGCTTGACCTTAAGTTGAAGTGAATCTATTTTTCTAGTTGTAATGAAGTTGGATTTAATGAAGTTTTAAGTGTTTGTAATGAAGTGACTGACTTATGTTGCTAATGAAAATTAATGTTGCTATTTTATTTTTCCTCCACTAGTTGTCTAAAATTGTATTTTGGATAGAATGTATATCTCACTAATCATAAATTGCCTTAGCGCAATTGTATATGTGTTTCCAAGTTCAACTTGAGTATTTTATGGTCCAATTTGAATGTATTTCAAGTCGTGAGGTTGGAAGACACATTCTATCTTATTGTTCTTGATAACATCTGGACCACAGAAGCATGTTTTTACTGTTTATATATTATAAGTTTGTTGAAAGATTGCTTCTTTGATGCAAATCCATATTTGTTCTCTTATGGATTAATTCAAACTACTCTTCTTATTCGAGTTACTTCGAAATGGTTTACTTGAGTTGAGGTTCTATCGGAAACACTACCCTTCCTTGATCTCAGTAGTGAAATTACATTCGATATGTTGTTGGAAAGAAGGTGCAAGTATTCAATATCAGCTTGATTTCTTTGCAAGTTAGTTTTCCTCAAGGATGAATCATTTTATTTGTGTTTTATTATTGATGGAATGTTCTGAAAATGATGTTTTTACATGTGATATACTAATTCTACCTTTGTGTAAACCATTACTGTAAAGAGAGACTTATTGTACTTTGCATTATTTGTATAATGCAAGTTGAAATTATTTGAACTGGTGATATTAGTCAGACTATGAAGACAAAACAAGGGTGAAAAGTTACTACAAGCAGTGAACACTTCAAATTGTTTAGTACCTTTCACCAAGTAGTAACTATTACTTTTATTGTTTTTCTAGTATAAGTAAAGCCTTCAAGGGGTCGTTTGGTTGAAAAAGAGTTATAATGGAAAAATTAATTTTGGAATTAGTTATCTGATCATGTATATGAGATAACTTATCCCAACGTGAAAATGGTGGGATAAATAATCCTGATACTAATTAAAATCTCCAACCAAACATGAGATAAAATAATCCCTCATTTTATTCGGGACTATTTATCCTTTATACCTCACACCAAAGGATTCCATTTGCCACTTTCTAGAGGATCGATGAAAGTGCTTGAGAAGGCAGTACCATCTACATTAATTCCATACTCAAACATTCCTAAAATGTAATGTAAGATTTGCACATTACACTAACTGAACTGTCAACTTCCTGGATCCTCTTCTATTATAACATATAAGTTTCGTATTTTTTTTTAAAATAAAAAGAACATGCCAAAGCTGGCTGGTAAGTTGATCTACCAAGAAAATATCTGGTAGAGAAACCTGCAAAATAATGTGAGACAGTTTACTTTCTATGTACATTCTGTGACAATAATGCATGTGAATTTGTATATCTCTTAAATAGCTGTTGTATCTTATAAAAAGGAGCGCATAGACAGAGCCAGACACATCTTATATAAAAGAAAAGACTTGAACGATACATAATGCTCAGAGAAGAAGAGTTATTAGATGTAGAACCAGAAAAAAATTTAAACTATTGAAGATACTTATGTCTAAACAGATGTATCAAATCAAGCATACTCCAAGATGCTAAATAACCCTACCAAACATCTCTAGAAGTCATTTTGTTACAGAATAAATCTGTGAAATACTTGGAGTAAGCTCAAAACTAGATTTTTTTAAAAGTTCTACATCAAGTTATGTTAACCAAAATGAAAGAGAAGATTCAACTAGCTAATGTGACAGCATCTATCAACACTTTCATTAGCTCCAGCAATACACCTAAATAGCATTGGTGGCAATATTATAAATACCAGTGAAGCATTTGGTGTAGCATTTGTTACTGTTGTAGGGAGCCCTCCTATCACTTATAAATAATAGTTTAAAGACCAAAGAAATAATTCCTCAGGTAGCACATTTGCTTTCAAAATGTGTAGAAATCTTTAGTGAAGAAAAAGAAATTTAAAACCAACTCACACTATCACTTGTCATTTGAACCATTACTGCTCAAGGATATGCTAGAATTGGTATTTCAAGGGCACTCAGGTGTAATCCTCTTAGTTCCACACACCCTAGTTGTATCTTCAATGGATCTTTCCCATAAAAATAGGTATTTTCTTGATGGTTACTCATCGAGATGCTTTTCTGATTTTGCACATCTCTCAAAGCTATGTTTCTTGTTACACCATGATGCCGCTTATAAAATGTTGGCATACCAGTTCCACCAGTGGTCACACCACTATGAATGGGCTCAGAGTTAATCAGATTGAGATTATTATCGATACCCTTCGAAAGTAGAAAATTATCAAAACGAAGCCATAATGAGAAAAAGTGAGAAAAACATAAAATGATGGCACCAGTGAGAGGGGTTTCAAAAGAGGCAACTTTGGCTTCAAATATTTTGACTAAGTTTTTTCTAGACACATGAAGCAAATGATCATATAAGATCCAATGGGTAAGTAGCAAGTCAATGTCAATAATGAGAAACATTATGATAGAAATGATTTGTGCAACAGTAAATATAGAACATCACTTGTTATATGATGCCTCCCCCTCATGAAACTCACAGAGGTTGAAGCTTAGTGGTAAGATTAAAATATTTTTTCTCTGAAACCTCTATAAACAAGCAAAAGAGCAATGATAAGATCACTAAGTATACCATAGTGTTTTACCACTAAGTTTAAATTCTGAAACAAAATGTTTTAGGTATAGCAGATATGCAATCCCATAGGAGAAAAACTTATTTCTAGCCAATCATCAAAAAATAGTCTCTTCTATCAAATTACTCAAAGTAGAACTGAAAAACACATTGACAGTAACTAAAACAAAAAGACCACCCCAAAGCATGAGAACTGGAAACCATGTGAATGGTACAAGCTGGAAATCATGTTGATAGTGGTTTCAACACTGTCAAAATATGTTAATGGTACACCTAATCCAGTGAACACTTAATCTCATAGAAGACTAAATTAAAAAATCAATGAACACTTAATCCCACCTTATAGCCTGAGAAAACACACTTCACCAGTAACCACTTCAATTCACCTGTAAACATATTTCATCATAAACCACTGAATTCATAACAGTAAGTAATAATCTGAAGACATAGTAAAGTCTATCTGAAGACATAATAAAATCACCAACACAATAATTCGTCACCAAATTAAAGCCAAAATAAAAGCATCCATTGTTTTGTATCCACCAAATTCTGCAAAAATAAATATAGATGCCCTTTAATGTTTTACATCAACTTTAACCAGAAACAAATTAAAAGCATTCAATGCTCAGTACTAGACATAACATTTTAAATTTGAGATTTCCATTAGCTTTTGTAGCCTTCAACTTTCCCAGCTTCTTTTGTCTTGTATTTTCCAACTGATTACTAGTGACAAATTTTTTTCCTTTCCAAGTAAGATCAGTGGGTGAATAAGGTAGATCTGTAAGGTCACTTACTCGAGCGAAATCACCTCTAAAATCTTCTAGCCTGCTGTCAGAAGAGGATGAAATTCTGAATGTTTGTCATATCAACATCCTTGTAGTGTCTTCAAGAATTGTTTGAAGGCTAAAAAATGGATCACTTTCAGGCTCTCTGATAAGAAAAATTGGTTCATATTATTGTTGTGACATACCAGGTATGGGCATTAAATGGTCCTCTTCTTCTTGTGCTAGTTGAGGGGCTGAATAATTAATAACATACACATCCTCTTGCACCTCTTGTTGAACTCTTTCTCCTTCTTAAATTTTATCCAATATTCTCTTCAATCCTGCCCTTTGTTCTTCTTTATCAAACAAAGTAAATTGTACAAAATTAGCTTATATAAGTTTTCATTCATTTATAGAGATATGCATAAAATCGTTACCTTGCATTTCCTTGAATTATTTGTTAGTGAACTACACTTACTACATGTCATTCTAGTTCCCTTTCTTGAGTGAGCCAACTCTTTTTCTCGTTTAATTGCTGCATTTTTTTCTCTTGATCATTTGGTCCTTGGTCGGCTAATAGTTTTCACAGAATCTAGCATTTTCATCGCATGTTCTGACAAAATTTTCCTGAAGTTTTCACATCATATAGGAAACAACTTTGCCTTGTATGTCTTTAAGTAAGTTTCCTTACTGTACCACATACTTATTTTCTTCTTCATAAGATCAGGTTTTATTTTATTATTCTCCATAGCTTTGATGGCATGAAGGCAGGGAATTCCAGTCAACTGCACAGACCTACAAGTACATTTCTTCTCCACCAAGTTTACTATGTGTCTATCTTAACCTTTAGTCACTTCATATTTGATATAACCATTGAAATTAATAGTGCATAATTGAGTTATCTTCTTATGAGCAGTGAATAATTCCATGCACTTAGGACTGAAATAATCCTTTCAGTTACTTCCTTTAATTTCTTTCTCTTTTAATCTATTTATTATCTTAACTCTTATGTCTTAAATTATCTTCAATATTGGATTACCCCTTGGTTCCAATACCCAAGAGTTAAAGGAATCAGTAAAATTATTATCCAACATTTGATTTTTGCAAATAGTGTCCATATATACCGTGCACCATTTTACTGGTTTAAATCTCAACAAGTCTTTGGCATCTTTTTATAATAATTCACCATGTACACTCAACTGATCCTTGAAATTTCTTCATAAGTACTCTATGCATCCCATAAAAGTAGTTTTTTCATCTCTCTTGACCTAAATCTTTTCATCCAGTTAGACTCAACATGCCTAACACAATACATGTAAATCATTATCATTAAATAATTAGCTAAAAAGTATAAACAATAAATACATCATCTTAAAGTACCTGTGGTGGGCTAAAGGAAGGACATTTTCCAATGCATCTATCAGTCCCTAATCATGTAAAATAAACTAATATTCAATTATATAAAAAGTATAAAAGGTGGACAAATGATTCAAATAAACACAAATTCATAAACTTAAATTTACCTATTGCATGTCAGACATGAAGGTAACACTTTCACCATTTTTTAGATTCAATGACTTCTCTAGCAGTTGGAGAAACCATGTCCAAGTCCTTGGTGTTTCCTTATCCACTATAGCCCATGCCAAAGGATAAAAGCAATTTCATAATTTTGTCCTATAGCCACAAGTAGTCGTCCTTTGCAATGACCTTTTAAAAATGTCCCATCCAATCACAGAAAGGGTATCGACCCTTCTTTCCATCCCAACTTTAGTTCATTAAAGCATATGTACATTCTAATAAATTTTATTTTTCCTTGTTCCAACCCATCATTTGATAAATTAATCACTACATCACTGCCTATTTTGCTCAACCTAATCACATTTTTATAAGACTCAAACTTGTTATACTAATCTAAGAAACTGCCTTCTATTTTTGGAAGTACTATCCTCTAGGTCCTTTTCAATATTGAGGGATTAACATCCGAATGATACTGATCATTCAAGTCTTCTTTCATATCTTGAATTTTGAACTTGGGATTATGCTGCACTTTACCCTTTAAATATTGGGATAAAGAAGTGGTGGTGGCTCTATGATTTATAAATACATTCTCACAAGTGTGCTTTTCAATTAAGGTTTTAACTTTAAATCCTAGACCCTTACCTTCTAATGAAACTAAAATGACAAATGGGTAGACATCCTCACATATGTACCTCAATATTATTTTGACATTTTGCTTCACTTTAAGTTGTTTCTTATTTACAAGGTCATACAGATCTACAACTCTTTCAGCCCCTTTCTTGTCCTTAAAGGTCATTGAAAGATGAAGTTCTTTGTAGTGATCAAGTTTCTCATTCACTTTCCTATTCTGTTGCATTTTGATGACTTTTAACTTCTCAAAATTATACTTTTGATCGTTTGAATCACCATTATCAGTAGAATAAATTTTCGATTCAACATCAGTTCTATATTCACACTTAATAAAGTGTGCTTTAGTATGGTGAATTAAAGTTGGAGCAGAAAATAATTCTTCATAATCATCAACAACAAAAATATGAATCACATTAAACTGTTCATTTAATAATCACTGGAATATTTTAATGCATTCAGGCCCTTCAACCAAGTAATGTTCCCTTCATGGTCCTTTCACAAGTAGTTGTTTAACAACCATAAATCCTAAATTCTTGATATACTTATATTATATTTTATAGTAATTTATTATATTATAACCAATGTCTCTCCTTGCAGCAACATATTTCTCGTCATGTACTAGTTGGAGGATTTTAATCCATTTACCCCCATAGTGTAACATAAGGTCAATAAATAAATATTTCATGTTTAATTGTCTAGAAAAAAAATAAACACATAAAATCATATTTGAGGGCCACATCATAAAAGTAAACACCTCAAATTTACTAGTGAATTTTAGATTTATATATTTAAGGAATTTGAACCTTTAAAAAATGAAAAAGAAAAACATAAAGGACTACCTATCTTTTACATTAAAAAAGGAGAGAAAATGGAGCTTATAACTAGCAACACAAAAATAAACAATGCAAAAAGGATACTAAGATCACATAATTCAATTTTGATACAATATATACATAATTAGATTTGGATAATAAAAAAATATATATAACCTCACATCAATAAAGTAAGCACTTTAGAAAATTTATAATGAAAAAGAAGTATTAGTCACATGTATTTTGCACTTAAAAATAAAGAAAAGGAAACTCTCAACTAAAAGTACAATAATAAACAATGAAAAAAAGGCATTGAAATCAAACAAATCAGGCATGAATAATATAATATAATTAACACATAAGCAGATGTAGAAAATATAAAAGACAAGTTTTGTAGGACATACAAAATTCAGGACTACACATAATCGAACAAAGAAAATTTAGGACCATAATATATACAAGACAATTTATCAAAGAACCCTAACTCATCTTCATCTCCAAATCAGTTTGATCCAGAATGACATAAATACTAGCAAATTTAAATGATCAAATAGGATAATAATATACAAGATAACTTTTTAAAAAGAATTCAAAACCCTAACTATCCCATGTCTGAATCTGGGATGTCGAAATAATAACACCATTCTATCCAAGATTTTGAAATTTTACAGTTAAAAGAACATGCAAGATTTCAAATTTTTAAATACTAAGTCAAAAATTTCTAACCTAATAGAAAAATTAGAAAGAGGGAAGAATTCACATGTAATGACCCTTCAGGTCATTATTCAAGTTCTTGCTTATTTTCACTGATAGAGCTTCTCCATAGTTTTCCTAAGTCAGTAGTGACTTTCTAGAACTGATAGTTTGGTTACTTGGCGGTTCGTTTAGTTTTTGGAATCACTTTCCTAATTTGAAGTCTTCATTGGTTCTAATTAACCACCAGGTGAAAACTTTTATAAAACATCCTTAAATGCAAAATATGACTTTGCCAACGTGCCCGAAACATCAAAATCAATGTTGTTATATATTTTATTTACTTGAAACAGACTCTGAATGCATCTCGAGGCATTGGCAGAAGCCCGAAACTAAGTTCCAAGCTTTAGCCATTGCTTGGATTAGGAAGAGATACCGTGATCATGGTGGGTAAGGTGCGAATGTGTGAGCCACGACCGCGGCCAAGCGGGGTGCATGATCGTGGTACCCGAGGTATGGGAAAACCTTTTTTAAGGGTGGTTTGCCCAAAATTTTGGCCATTTGTGCCTCCTTTTTGAAGTCTAATACCCTAATAGAGTAAAAAATCTTCAAAGTCAGTCTGGTGGGTTGATTAGGAGTTTGAATAACTTTAGTAATCTATTTTTTTCTACAAATTTAAGGTAAGATTTCTTCTAGTTCCGTATTAATTTCTTGATTTCTAGACACAAAACTACTAAGTCTTTGAGGATCAATTGTAGCCGCAAATGTGATTGATTTACTCAAATTTATTAGGGTTATAACTCCCTAATGATAGTTGAGCAATAGGTTGTTCTCAAAAACTCATTTTCCAAAGGTGGGGCCCACTTGGGGGTTTGGTGTCATTTTTTATCCATGGCATAATGGTGCCATAATGGGTGTTGTTAATCTTGTAATAATTCTTAGATTATGTTGTTGATAGTGTAGATATTGCAAGAAGCTTCAAGAAAAGGAAAGACAAAGCTCGTTAGTTCATGACCAATTTTAACTCAAGGTAGGTTAGGCTTACTTGTAGTTAGATTGAGCTATATTATAGTATATTTATAATATATTATAAGATTGGGTGGGGTCTTAGATGATAAATAGGTGAATGATGATACTTGGGATTAGTTGATCCTCATAGGCTATTAAATTTGTAAAATGTAATGCTTGGCTATAGCCTAGAACCTGCCTAGAACCTTGGATAGTTCTACTTGTATTCTCATGAATAGTATAAGAATACTTTAGTTGCTTTAGTAAAGGAGAATGATGTTGGTGACTAACCTTAAGAGTATGTTGACCAAAGTATGACTAGTTATGAATTGGCCTTAGTGTTTGGGGTGATATAGAAATGATACTTGAAGAGAATTTTCCCTCATAGGCCAAGGAAGGATTGATAAACCCTAATGGTGTGATTAGATAACCTAGCCTAATTTTGGGTAGAAGTTAGTCTTGTAGAAGTAAACTTTGTCACTTTTGGGATTTAGGAGTGGGACTTGACCCACCTTAAGCTTGAACTATGTAATTACTTAGTGAGCTAGATACTTGATTAACGTCTAAGTTACGTTATTAAGGTTATAATGGTTAAACCCAATTGTTGGTTATGCATGTGGTCAATGGTTGGATAATTTCTATACTTGATTGATTATCTTGCTTTCATGATATGGATGGCCTTGGAAATTCTTTCAAATTGAACCTATTGTTATACTATCGCTTAGCTTATTGATGAGTTCACTAAGTGAACCTCTAATTATGTTAACACTCTTGCTATGACCAAAACCTAATGATTAAGATCATGTATATGTGAAGGATTTTTCTTTGGAATTAGTATTGTGAAAAGTGGGAGTAAAAGAGACATTTAGAGAATATACACTTGACTTATGATTGACTTGCTAATAAAGATATTAACTTGGAAAAGTGGTGATTACGTATATTATTAAGATACTCACGTTCATTCATCTAATTGTACTATGTAGTGATGATTAATAGTAAAGTACGATGCTATGTGTTACCTTACATTACTTATATTCTATCATTGTGGGTTATATATTCTAATTGATTTTACTATATATCTATGTGTATATTATTGCCTTGAAAGATGTGTTAATGTGATGATGATGCCCGGTGAATTTTGAAAATATACTGATGTTATGATGATGCTCGGTGAATCTGGAGGATATAATGATGTTATCATGATGCCTGGTTCATCCAGAGGATATAATGATGTTATCATGATGCCATGTGAATCCAGAGAATATAATGATATTATGATGATGCCCAGTGAATACGGAGGATATAATGATGTTATGATAATGCCTAGTGAATTCGGAAGAGGTAATGATGATATGATAATGTGATGTGTGGTAAGTATATATGTGAATGCATGGTTGTTTTTGAGGTTATGCCATATGTGGCTAAACCCATTTGTGTACTTGGGACATGATGTCTTCCATGGTAAATTTTTATCCATTCTTTGTCATTAATTACTAGATAAGAGGTGTGACCCTTGTTAACTCTAATTAGTAACTAGAAGTAGATTATACCGAGTATGGGTTTAAGGCTAATTTATATGTGTTCTTGTGTAGAACTAAGGGCTCACCTAGTAAATCTACTTGACTTGGATAAATGGTTACGTTATGGAAGTTTTCCTAGTGAAGTGGCTTATGTGATAACTAGTTGTTTCTAATAAATGCCTATGACATATAGGCTAGAAGCCTAATGAACTAGTTTGTGGACCTTACTTGGCTAAAATATGGAAACTAGTCCTCAAAGTTGTGACATGCTTAATTATAATAGACCTAGTATTGTATGATGAGTGTTTAAGTTCATATATAGTATGTGATATCGTGGTGACTTAATTGATGACTTTTAATTAGGAGGCTAACTAGAACATGGCTTTGAGATGGGTGAATAAATAATAGTGTTGGTAACTCTTAGCTTTTCCTTATTTGATGACTAGTAAACTAGTAGACTTGCAAACTAGTGGCTAATATAAATAGAGGCTATCTAGTATAGGCTAGACATAAAGTTTATTAAAGAGTTAGAGATTAAATAACTATATAACCATGCTATGGTTATATCGGCTTCGTTGTGTCAAATTTTCATGTTGATGATGATTGTATATCTCGAAAAGAGGCTATGACAGGAATGTACAACCTACGACTTTGGTGAGTTGCTTGTGTAATTGTTCCTTGATATGTTGATGAATTGATCTTTTGGTGTACTCTTCAGTGGTATGGGATGCCATGACAAATTCCTTATTTGTCTTCCTTAAGTGTACTTCCCAGGTGTATGGGACGTCGTGGTAAGTTCTTTTGCTTTATACTCTAATGATGGTAGTTGTGTTGATTATGGTAATTACATGATTGTTATTGTATATATATGTGGCTTTACGCTTCCAGAATGATTTCTTATGTTGTATAAAAGTTATGGTATGTGTGGATATGGAATATCATACTATTATTCTAGTTGATTAGTTATCTTATATAGTGATATCTGAGAAGATTCAGGTTTGATTTTATACCTTTACATTAAGCTATTATCTTACTTTATATCATCCTTATATTATAATTTATCTTAGTCGATCGATGATGCCTACTGAGTACCTATTTTTTGGTACTCATACTACACTTCTGTACCTTTTTAGGGTAGACCCAAGTTCTAGTTGCTACTGTTAAGTCGAGTTCATATGGTGTTGACCATCAGGAGACAGGGTGAGCTCTTGGAGTTTCAGTTTCCCTTTTTTCCTTATATCTTTATTTTGTCTTTTGTATTTGACACGAATGTATAAGACTATTTAAAACTATTAGATGTTGAGTTGTAGTTTCTATTATCGAATGTAGAGATGCTTTTGTACTAATACTATTAGGTCACAGGATTGGTATTCAAATGTTAGTTGTTTCTTTGTGGAATGTCTTTGTTATATTATGCTTCCATATAGAGTCCATGTTGGACATTTCTACCAAGGTAACTTATTGCATTAGCTCTAATTACAGTGTTGGCTTACATACTGGTGGTTATGGTAGGTTCCATCATGACTAAAAAATTGGGTCGGGACAAATTGGTATCAGAGCCTAGGTGTCACTGATATTATTGGTATAAGAGCAAGTATCTAATAGGGTCCTGCAGATTAGAACATTGGCGCCCGTTTCCTATCTTCGAGAGGCTATAGCATATTTTTAGGAGTCCCTCACTTTTTTCACCCATAGCATGTTAAGAGTCTGAGTTGGTTTATTGGATATTATCTTGACTTTACTCTTTTGTAAATGCCCAGGACTTATTTTACTGTTATACGTGAGAAGGGTCCCGAGACCTAAACTTATTATGTGTCCTAGTTAGGGATTAGGGTGGACCTCTCCCAAACCCTATTCCTTCACCCGAGCCAAAGACTCCTCCACCTCAGCCAGCGGTGGACTAGGGACGAGCCCAGGATCCACCAGGATTCATCCCCTATTCTTTTCTTAAAGATGCTTTAGTTCAGCTACTTGGTATTGTTGATGGTTCACAGACTACTAGTATAGGAGTCCATCCTACAGCTGTAGCTTTAGGAGTTGAGGTTCCTCCTATTTTGGTAGTTGTTCAATAGGCAGTTTCTCAGCTAATTGTAACCCCGCCTGCTTTATCTGCTGAGGAGCAAAAGACGCTGGGTAGATTCCTGAGGTTGACTGCGCCTAGGTTTTCTGGTGCTTTTGGAGATGATCAATTTGAGTTTTTGACAACTTGTGAGGATAGGCTTCGTGGGCTAGGCCTTGTTGAGACACGTGGTGTGGATTACACTATATTTCAGTTGCACTTGTCTGCGCAACACTGGTAGAAGGGCTTTGTGATTTCTAGTCCTGTTGGATCTTTCCCTCTATCTTGGGTGGTTACTAGGGTACTCAAGGTGGTACTCAGGCAGGCAGGATAGGAAGTCGGTCAGGTGCACATACAGGTGGCGGGCGTGGTCAGTTGTATGCAGTACCTACTAGACCTAAGGATAAGACTTCGGATGTTGTAGTTATAGGTGAGATTTTGGTATGCTGCAAGTCAGCTATTGCTTTATTTGATCATGGATTCACTTATTCTTATATATCTTCTTATTATATACCACAGTTGGACATGACTAGTGATTTATTATCTGTGACTCTGAGCGTATCTACTCTCATAGGTGATTCTTTAGTAGTGGATCGAGTATTCAGATCATGTGTTATGACAGGTAGTGATGTTAATACTTGTGCTGATCATATTATTTCGGATATATTGGATTTTGATGTTATTCTGGGCATTGATTGGTTATCCCACTATCATGCGGTCATGGATTATTTTGCCAAGAATGTTACCTTAGCTATGCCCGACGTACCCCAAGTCGTGTGGCTGGGAGCGATTAGCCGTGAGCCGACAGGGATTATTTCTTATATTTTTGTTAGACGACTTATATTGAGGGGTTTCAAGTCTTATTTCACCTATGTATGTGATACCCATGTAGATAGTCCGATGCTTGACTCTGTTCCTAGTGTGTGTTATTTTTCTGATGTTTTTTTGCCGATCTTCCTATATTCCCTCTAACCATGAGATTGAGTTTCCTATTTACCTTGAGCCTGGATCTCGGCCTATTTCTATGGAACCTTACCATATTTCTCCTACAGAGCTTAAGGATCTTAACTCTCAGCTCCAAGATCTTCTTGTAAGGGTTTCATTAGGCCAAGTGTGTCCCCTTGGGGAGCCCCTATTTTGTTTGTAAAGAATAAAGATAGGTCAATGCTATTGTGTATTGATTATAGGCAGCTTAAAAAGGTGACGGTGAAGAACTATTATCCTATACCTTGTATTGATGATTTATTCAACGAGATTCAAGGCACAGTTGTATTTTGTATGATAGATTTGAGGGCCAGTTATCACTAGTTTAGGATTTAGGCTAAGGATATCCCGAAGGTAGCCTTTAGATCTTGTTATGGTCACTTTGAGTTTTTGGTGATGTCTTTCGGGATGACTAATGCCCAACCGCATTTATGGACTTGACGAACCGTGTGTTTAGACCCTATCTAGAATCCTTTGTAATTATTTTCATTGATGATATTCTTATGTACTCGAGGAGTAGTGAGGAGCATGCACAACACTTGAGGATTGTGCTCCATGTATTGCAAGAGCATGTGATTTTTACCAAGTTCTGTTAGTGTGAATTTGGCTTGAGTCAATGTCGTTTCTTGGACACGTGGTGTCCAAGATGTATATTATGGTTGACCCCGCTAAGATTTCAGCAATTTGTGATTGGGCTAGGCCTACATCCCCAACTTAGGTTCACAGTTTTATTGGTTTGGCTAGTTATTATAGGAGCTTTGTTGAGAGCATTGCTGACATATAAACCCCTATTATTAGATTGACTTAGAAGGAAGTTCCTTTTCAATGGTCTGAGAAGTATGAGTTATGCTTTGGAAAGCTCAAAGATTGTCTCACTTCAGCCCCAATGTTAGCCCTTCTAGTTAAGGGGGAGGGATTCACAGTTTTTTATGATACAAACGCTATTGGTCTTGGATGTGTTTTAATGAAGAAGGGTTGTGTCATTCCCTATGCTTTTACATAACTTAAAGTGCATGAGCACAACTACCCCACTCATGAGTTGGAGTTGGCGTAGGTAGTTTTCGTGCTCAAGATTTGGAGGCATTACTTTTATTGTGTGCATTATGAGATTTTCATCGACCAACGTAGGTTTCAATATATTATAACCCAGCTAGATCTTAATGCTCGCCAGCGTATGTGGATGGAGTTGCTAAAGGACTACGATATTTCCATCTTGTATCATCCAGATAAGGCGAATATTGTGGTTGATTCCTTAAGTCGCAAGGAAGTGAGTATGGGTAGTTTAGATTATATATTAGTTTATCAGAGGACCATGGCGCCAACATCCATTTCTTAGCCAATTTAATGGTTCTCCTTGATATTTCAGATCCTGCAAGTATTTTGGCTTGTGTGGAGGCGAGGTCCTCCCTATTTGAGAAAATTTATGATCGTCAGTTTGAGGATAGTAAGTTGTGCCTTCTCCGTGATTGGATGATGAGTGGTAAGTCTGGGAGACACACCATAGATTCTGAGGGTATCTTGAGGTTTCAGGGTCGTATTTTTGTTCCCTGACTTGATGACTTAATTCAGTCGATTCTGCATGAGGCTTACAACTCTAGATATTATATTTATCCCAGTACAACCAAGATGTATAAATATTTGAGTCATCTTTGTTGGTGGGAATGTATGAAGAGAGATGTGACAGACTTCGTAGCTTGTTGCCTATGTTATCAATAGGTTAAGGCTGAGCATCAGCATCCAGGCGATTTGACTCAGAGGTTACCCATTCTTGAGTAGAAATAGGAAAGGGTTACCATGTACTTCATAAGTGGTTTTCCTTGTACTTCCCGTGGTCATGATGGTATATTGGTTATTGTGGATCGTTAGACTATGTCGGCATATTTTATTCCTATTCAGATGACCTTCAGTGCTGAGAAATTAGTCCATATTTATGTTTGAGAGATAGTTCATCTACATGGGGTTCGTGTCTATTATATCAGACTATGATTTTGTAGTCACTTCACAGTTTTGGAGAGCATTTCAGGAGGAGTTGGGTACTTGAGTGGATTTGAGTATAGTCTTTTATTTGCAGATGGATGGTTAGTCCGAGTAGAATATTCAGGTGCTTAAGGATATTCTCTGAGCCTGTGTTATGGACTTTAGAGGACAGTGGGATCATCACTTAGCATTGACATAGTTTGCCTACAACAATAGTCACCATTCGAGTTTTGAGATGGTGCCTTATAAAGCTTTGTATGGTAGGAGATATCATTCTCCTATAGGATAGTTTGAGACTTCCGAGGTTAGACCCTATGGTACAAATTTTCTTCAGGACTCATTAGATAAAGTCAGGGTGATTCAGGATAGGCTGAGAGCATCCCAAAGTAGGTAGAAAGCCTATTTCGATCGTAGACTCTATGCTTTGAGATTCAGAGTTGGTGATCGTGTGCTCTTTGATGTTTTACCTATGAGAGGTGTGATGAGATTTGGGAGGAAGTGCAAGCTTAATCCTCGCTATATTGGTCCTTTTGAGATCCTCCATGTAATGGGCGAAGTGGCCTATGAGTTAGCTTTACCTCAAGACTTGGCCACTGTTTATTCGATTATTCATATCTCTATGTTGTGGACGAATATTCAAAATCCTTGTCATGTTCTTAGTTTGGGCTCGGTACAGTTAGACGAGCAATTATCTTTGTGGAGGAGCCCGTGCTTCTTTTTGCTAGTGATGTAAAGCGATTGCGTTCTAGAGAAATTCCGGTAGTTAAGGTTTAGTGGAGGCACCACCTAGTACAGGAGGCTACTTGGGAGATTAAGAGTGAGATGTGGGCCCAGTATCTTCATTTGTTTGAGACTTCAGGCATTTTTTTATCTTTAACTTCCGAGGATGAAAGTTCCTTAGTAGTGGATGTTGTAATGAACCATTAGGTCATTGTCTGCGTTCTTGCTTATCTTCACCGATAGAGGTTCTCCATAGCTACCCCAAGTCATTAGTGACATACTTGAACCGATAGTTCAGTTACCTTCCATTTTATTTGTTTTTAGAACCACTTTCTAATTTTGAAGTCTTTGTTGGTTTTAATTGACCACTGGGAAAAAACATCATCAAAACGACCTTAAATGCAAAATTTGACTTTGCCACCGCATTTGAAACGTCAAATTCTATGTGGTTACATATCTCATTTGCTCAAAACAGACTCTGAATGCATCTCGAGGCATTGGCCAAATCCCAAAACAAAGTTTTAAGCTTTAGTCGCTGCCTAGCTTAGGGAGACATACCGCGATCGCGGTGGGTGAGGTGTGAATGAATGATTCGCTTCTATAGCAAAGTGGGGTGTGCGATCTTGCTACCCGGGGCCTGGGAAAGCCTATTTAAAGGTTGTCTTGACGAAATTTTGGCCATTTATGCCTCCCTCTTGAGCTCTAAAACCCTAATAGAGTGAATAATATTCAAAGTCAGTCTTGTGGGTAGATTAGGAGCTTGAATAACTTGTGTAATGATTTTTTTTCTTCAAATCTAAAGTAAGATTTCTTATAGGTTTGGTATTAATTTCTTGATTTCTACACCCAAAACCCCTATGTATTTGAGGCTCAATTATAGCGACAAATGTGATTGATTTACTAAAATTTCTGAAGGGTTAGCTCCCAAATGACAGTTGAGCAATGGGTTGGTCTTGGAAACTCATTTTCTGAAGGTGGGACCCACTTGGGAGTTTGGTGTCATTTTGGACCCATGGCATAATGGTTCCATAATCGGTGTTGTTAATCTTGTAATGATGATTCGATTATGTTGTTGATAGCTTGACTCATGGAAGAAGCTTCAAGAAAAGGAAAGGTAAAGCTTGATGGTTCGTGAGCAATCTAGACTCAAGGTAGGTTAGGCTTACTTGTAGTTAGATTGAGATTTATTGTAGTATATTTTTGATATCTTATTAGATTGGGCGTGGTCTTAGATGATAAATGGGTGAATGATGATACTTGGGATTAGTTGATCCTTGTAGGCTATTAAACTTGTAAAATGTGATGCTTGACTATAGCCTAGAACCTTGGATAGTTCTACTCCTATTCTCATGAATAGTATGAGAATACTTTAGTTGCCCTAGTAGAGGAGAATGATGTTTGACTAACCTTAAAAGTATGTTGACCTAGATATGACTAGTTATGAATTGGCGTTAGTGTTTGGGGTGACTTAGAAAAGATACATGAAGAAGATTTTCTCTCATAGGCCTAGTAAGGATTGATAAGACTTAATGGTGTGATTAGATAACCTAGCCTAATTCTAGGTAGAAGTTATTCTTGTAGAAGTTAACTTTGGCATTATTGGGATTTAGGAGTGGGACTTGACTCACCTTATGCTTGAACTATGTAATTCCTTAGTGACCAAGATACTTGATGAACGTCTAAGTTACGTTATTAAAGTTATAATGGTTAAACCTGGTTGTCGGTTATGCATGAGTTAAATGGATGATTAATTTGTATACTTGATTGATTATCTTATTGTCATGATATGGATGGCCTTGGAAAGTCTTGTAAATTTAACCTATGGTTATGCTATCGTTTGGCTTATTGATGAGTTCACCAAGTTAACCTCTAATTATGTTGCCACTCTTGTTGACCCAAGTCTAATGATTAAGCTAATGTTTATGTGAAGGATTTTTCTTTAGGATTAGTATAGTGAAAAGTAGTAGTAAAAGAGGCATTTAGAGAGCATGCACTTGACTTATGATTGACTTGCTAATAAATATGTTAACTTGGAAAAGTGGTGATTACGTATATCATTTAGCTACTCATGTTCATGCATCTACTTGTTTTATGTAGTGATGATTAATAGTAAAGTACGATGTTATGTGTTACCTTATATCACTTATGTATATGCTTATTAATTTAACTACATATGTATGTGTATATCATTGTCTTGAAAGATATGTGAATGTGATGTTCGGTGAATTCGGAGGATATAATGATGTTATGATGACGCCCGGTGAATACGGAGGATATAATGATGTTATGATGATGACCGGTGAATTCGGAGAATATAATAAAGTTATGATGATGCCCAGTGAATCCGGTGGATATAATGATATTATCATGATGCCCGGTTAATCCAGAGGATATAATGATGTTACGATGATGTCTGGTGAATCCGGATGATATAATGATGTTATGATGATGCCAGGTGAATCTGGAAGAGGTAATGATGATATGATAATGTTATGTGTGGTAAATATATATGTGAATGAATAGTTTTATGTAAGGTCGTGTCGTGTGTGGCTAAACCTATTTGTGTACTTAGGACATGATGTCTTCCTTGGTAAATTCTTATCCATTCTTTGTCATTAATTACTAGATATGAGGTGTGATGCTTGTTAACTATAGTTAGTAACTTGAAGTAGATTATGTCGAGTATTGAGTGAAGGCTAATTGATATATGTAATTTTTTGTAGAACCTAGGGCTCACCTAGTAAATCTACTTGACTTGGATAAATAGTTATGTTATGAAATTTGACCTAGTAAAGTGGCTTATGTGATAACTAGTTGTCTCTAATAAATGACTATGAAATGTAGGCTAGAAGCCTAGTGAACTAGTTGGTGGACCTTACTTAGCTAAAATATGAAAACTACTCCTCAAGGTTGTGACATGCTCAATGATAATAGACCTAGTATTGTATGGTGAGTGGTTAAGTTGATATCTAGCATGTGATGCTGTGATGGCTTAATTGATGTTTGTCAGATATCTTTTTATTATGGCTAGAAACTTGCTCATCCACAATAAATAAGTGTGAATTGAGATCTTTCATATTCTTTATAAAACCATAAAATTTCATATATAACTCGAAGGAAGTGAAATTGAATAGAATGGAACCAATAATATGATCCATTTATTATAACCTATACCAATTAATTCGATATAGAGGAATAATAGTTGATAGATTGTTAGTTAGTATGATAATGCATGTCTACATTTTAATTGACCTTAGGGTGTGTTCGACACGGACGAAAATGTTTTTAGCTTATTTTTTTTGTGTTCGATGTGCAGACAAAAAAAATATTATTCTAAATCATTTGTACATATCAATAACACAAAAATATATGGATGAGTAGGGGGAAGGGGTGTGGATTGGGGGCGTATGAGGGTGGTTATTTGTGAAGGTGGGAGGAGACATTTCACTTGTTTTTCATATTTTTATTAAGAACGTCATTGTTCTTAGTTCTAAAGAATATGCTTTCCTAAAAAAAATATTTTCCAACAACAATAACATATCAGTAAAATTCCACATGTGAGATTTGGGGAGGGTAAAGTGTATGCAGACTTTACCACTACCTCAGTGAGATCGAGAAGCTGTTTTAAAAAGAACTTCAGCTCGGTAGGTAGTTACTACACCCATTCATGTTGTTTGGGTCTGTTTATTTTCAATACTAACTAAGTTATCTTTTCATACGGATTAGAGATTCTCTATATTATCACACTTATTCCTATGAAATTGCTAAACTAAAATTACACTAATGTTACATTAATAGGGATTCCTTGAATAGCCGATGTTGACTAAAGAAGTTAAAAAAGTACAGGGTAAACCTAAAATCACAAGACAACTAGATAAACAATGTAAATAAGCAATTACATGGAACGAGATGACTAAAAATTTAGACAAAAAACAAATTAAAATAAAAAACCAATGTGCACAGCCAAAATTTTCTTCCTAGAAAAAATAAAAGTTATTCTCCATACGAACATGAGAAATAACTGAGTCTCCTTCACCCAAAAATAGTAATAGATAGAAAAAAAACTACATTTAAATTCTCTAGACATAAGAGGCCATTTTCTTTAATCTTTCTTTGATTAAAATTTCTGCCTCTGCCACTTGCTTTGTAACAAAAATTGGTAAATCATCTCCATCTCTGTTAAACACAACTTATATCCATACTCTAAAAACATTATCTCTTGTACAACATCATCCAAACAACATATATTTAATTAAATTACATTTTTCAACCTGACCAAACTTTTAAAGTTTGAACAAATAATTGTCCTACTTTCATCTCTTAATAGTTGGCAATGAACAAATCCAAATGGAGAGGACCAACTATAATTTGTTGTGAAGTTCTTCAATTCAATTCATAAACAAATCTTATGGATAGTTAAATTAAAGGAGCATCTTATAGTTGCCCAGTGAAGCCGTTGATTTGGAGCCACTTGTATTAGTTTTCTAACATATTATGGGAAATGATGTTTGTTTTATGATTGCAACTGTTCATCCAATAATATATTTCTAATCTTCATTGAAGCATAATACTAAGTTTTAGGAGGTTCTTGAAGTGGAGGCTTTAAGTTGATTCTTATATTTAAGAACCATGTTCAGGTACTTTGCTTTTGGTCTGCATGGTCACCAATTTGCTAGATTTAAAAGTAAACCTTTCATGATCTAATGGTATTGAAAGAAGTGGTTAGGTTTTTTGTAGGGCCTAATTCACGTGGAAGAAAACTCTATGTGCTAATTTACTTGGCTAGGAAGTAGACTTAGACATCAAGCAAAATTTGTGAGGGACAAGTTTTGTATTTATTTTTTCTTTTCTTATTTTGTGCTTAGAGGTCAAGTTTTGTTATTTGGAGCCAACTTTTGTCATCTATAAAGAATGGCCATTCGTCATTATAATACTATCCAAAAATTCATAGAAAAATCCTTGTAGTATTGAGATATCAATTCTCTTAGGTATAATTGAAATCTCTCCTCTTTCTTTGTTAATAATATTTCGACAACTATTCTCTGCTGGAGGTAGGATCATTCAAATCTGAATCACACTAAACCTTGTGTCTTTTTCTTTTTATTTATTTCACATTTCTTCTAACAAATATTATTGAGTCAAGGTTTAATCAGAGTATGTTTTGTGGTTGCAGCACAGTCTGAATTTCTACATCATAAAAGAATTACTTTTATTTTCTGTATTTTCAAATGCTATCCATAGTAGAAAAGGAAGAACAAGTAATGGTGCATTAAATGAAGTTTGAAATTAATAGATTTAGTGTCCAGATCAACTTCAATATCTGAAAAGTCCAGATGATGGCGTTCCTGTGGAGAGAAGGTTCAGTTCATGATATTGACAATAAGTACCCCGATGGTACATCTAATTATGAAAAGAATAGGATTGAAGGGTGCGTTGAGTGTCAAACTATTCCTTGCAACAAACTGCAAGACCCCGCAAAGTTCCCTTGTAGTTTATGCCTTGAGCGTGTCAAGTGAAGTGTAATTTCGACCCTAAAAGATTGAGAAGAGACTTCCCAAGTTATTAGTGTTTTAATCTTGTTGAATGTTCCTGAAAATGACTTCCTATAGTGTAGAGAATTGAATTAGCTTTCCAACGATACTTATTTTGTTCGAATCTGGCATCGGGGTGGGAAGTTAGGGCCATTTTATCGAGAGTTGTCGGAACCTCTCAGGTGGAACGAACAGGTTGACGGATGGTCGAGTGTGCGACGGACCATCACCTGAACCATAGTAACAAAGGAAGTAACTCCCTTTTCTATCCCAAGTGTGACGACCAGGACGACGGACCATTAAAACTGGGATGGACCGTCACTGAGACCGTCGCTACTGAGGCAGTGTGGCCTCATCCTGACAAACGTGCGACGAATGATCCGATGGACTGTTGAGTTTTTGACAGACCAATGCTGAGACCATCACATTGAGATAGCATGTTCTTTTTCTGACCGACGTGGGACGGATGAACTGACAGACCGTCAGGCTAGCGACAGACCGTCACTCCGACCGTCGAAGCCCTCGTTCAATATTTTAAGTCATTTTTAAAAGAGAATTTTTGGTATTTCCGCCCTTTTATCAACCATATATATTCCAAAAGAAGCAAATGACTTCATTCATCATACAACACACAAGAGAGCTAGGGTTTCTCCCTCAAGATAAATCTAAAACCCTTCTCCATAAACTCCAAGAACTTATAATAGATTCTACAAATTGAGTTGAGATTTAAGTTTCCCAAGTGAAAGGGTTGCAAGAACCCTCTCTAAAGAGTAAGAACAAGAGTTTGAAGCAAGCTTGTTCATCCAATTTCATAATCTAAGGTATGTGGAGTTTTGAACAAGGGTAATCCTTTCACCATTGTGCCCAAAGGCTTATGTAAACTATAATTTTCTGCAATCTATGAGATTTTTCATAATATTGAATTAAGGTTTTTCACCCATTGTTATTGATTGCAATATCTTGATGTTTACCATGAATTGAAAGTCAAATAACATGATTTTGCATGTTTTCTTAAGAAATTGAAGCTGGGTTTATACCCTATGTTGTTACTCCTTGAGAATGTAAGAGTTTCAATGTTCTAAAAATTGAAGTGTATTAGTATGTTGATATTTTGAGACAAATTGCTGTTACTTCCATATTTATACATGAATTATGAATCTATATGCTATCTATTATGCATTATGATGAGTTTTAACATGAGATTGAATTATGGGTCATGAAGCCCTACTTGAGACTTGCAATTTTATGAACTATTGTGCTATAAGAACCCATGATTCGAGTATTTTGAGATTATTGAGAAATGTTTTGACCTAATGGTCGTAGAGTTTTGAAATCCACTCTACCATATAAGATTACAGATTTGATTGTTGGGTTCTTATGAACCATGAGATTATTTTGAAAGTGGATTTCCATAAGATGAGCTAGATAAACTAAATGGAGTAGTATTTAGTATTGAGTTGGGTTAGTTACCACGATTTCTTACCCCAGAACAATGTGCCACCATCAGTTTGAGATTTTGGGCCTGAGGCCGAGATGATTAGGCCAGAGGTCGAGATAAGTGATCACTGAGTCGAGGCTATACTCCTTGCCAAGAGTATGATATTTCTCCCCAACGTGAGGTTTCCTCCTTAGAAGGATAAGACGTTGGACTCCATGTAGCTCTCATGGTTTATTTCCGTTAAGAGAACCTCCCTAAACTAAAGTATTTTCCATTGAGATAGAATATTTTCCCTAAAGCTTTGAGATGAGATATTTTCTAAAGTGAACGAATTTCTTTTGAGTATTTTCCAAAGAAGGAAGTAGTTTTCTCTACTAATAAGAGTTGATCATTAATTTTTAATCCTATGAGTATTGAGAATATGATGATAGCACAAATTTTAAAGGCAAAGTATAATGACTCACGAGATTTTTGTTACATGTTTCATTCTACATGATTTATGAGCTTTTCATTTTAAACTTATTCAAGCAATGTGAGTCATTTCTATTTGCATGCATGATTTGATTAAAGAGTATTGATATTGTTGAATGTAAATGCATACACCCCTATATACTCAGTACATTCCCAAGTGCTGATCTACATATACGTCTATGTACTACATTGTATTATAATGTAGGTTCAGGTGCTCAGTCCCAGCCTCGTCAGTGATTCTTGAGTACCTTTGTCTATATTTCTATAGTGGTGAGTCCTCATGGTTCGAGGAACTATCTTTGGACATTTCAGTACTCGAGTGTTTATGTTATTACATTCAATTCAGTTTGAGTCAGTTGGGGACCTATCCCAACGGCTCTCGAGTTCATAGAGTATTAGAGCCTCTGTCAGACTAGTTATCAGACTATGGTTGTTCGAGTATTACCTTCGTATTTTATTTAATTTGATATGACAGTGCCAGTGTTTTGTATATTCCTTCGTGAATGAGTTATTATGAGAAGTGATTGGCTCAAAGGGTTAGCTTAGGGCTACTTGTAGGCCTAAGCACCGTGTGACATCCCGGGAGGTGATTTTGGGTTGTTACAAACTTGGTATCAATGCCTAAGGTTTTAAAAGAGTCCTATGGAGTCTGACAAGTTGCGTTGAGTAGATTTTTTATCATCTATGTGTAGCACGCCACATCTATGAGCAAGTGACTACAAGACGTTTTAGGAAAAAGTTATTTCTTTCTTTTAGATTCCATTATGCCTGCAGTTGTCTCTCTCATCTAATAATTCGTGCTCTCCTAATTCAGAAAATGCCTCTTCGAAGAGCGAATGCCCACAGAAATGATGATGAGAAACCCCCACATATTGATCCTTTGAATGAAACTGTGTCTCATGCTGAGTTTTGATCGGCCTTTCAGGCCTTAGCCCAAGCATTCACCGCTAATGTTCGGGCCAATAACCATGCCACAGTTGCAAATCATCAGGGAGGTGATGTAGCTACTTCTAGGATCTGTGATATCATATGGATGAATCTTCCAAAGTTTTATGGGTCAAAGACAGGTGAGGACCCACAATTGTACCTTGAGAAGGTGAGAAAGATCACGCAGGTGATGCATATTTCTGAGGAAGAAAGTGTTAAGTTGGCATCTTATAGGTTGAAGGACATAGATTATGACCGGGTTGTATCTTGGAGGAAGGGTAGAAGTAAGGATGTTGCTCCTATGACTTGGCAGGTATTCTAAGATGCATTCTTGGACAAGTTCTTTCCGCTTGAGATGAGGGAAACAAATATTAAGGAATTTATGAACTTGAGGTAGGGATCCATGTCTATTAAGGAGTACTACTTGAAGTTCAACCAGTTGGCCAAGTATGCTCCTAATTTGATTTATGACACCCGATCTAGTATGAGAAAGTTCGTGACAGGTGTTTCTGGTTTGGTGATGAAAAATTGTAGGACTGTGATATTGCATAAGGATATGGACCTGTCTAGGTTGATGACACATATACAGTGGATAGAGGTATATAATATTAGAGAGAGAGAGAGGGGTAAAAAGAGGGCTAGATTTAAGCAACATGAGTATAGTCAGCCTAGGTTCCATGGAGGAAACCGCCCTCAGTTTCAAAGATATCCATTTATTCCAGCGCCTTCATTAGCTAGTGCTTCCGCACCTAGAGGCAGGCAGAAGAAAGAGAGCAGGTCTTTTATGTGTAGTTCGCAGAACAATGTTGGTAACTCGCCCTATTATCCTCCTTGTACTAAATGTGGTAGGGATCATCTCGGTGAGTGTTTCACAGATTTGACGGGTTTTTTTGGTTGTGGCAAGCAGGGCCATAGACTTAGAGATTGTCCGCATGCTAGGTAGGGGACCAGATATGCCCGACCTTAGGAACAAACTACTAGTACACCAGCTCATGTCCCTTGTCCCACTCCTATTTAGGGCACTTCATCTAGCACTGCTAGCGGTCAGCGCCAGAACATATTCTATACCTTACCATCTCATCAGGAGCAGGAGGACTCTCCCGATGTTGTTACTAGTATGCTCCATATCTTTTGTTTTGATGTTTATGTGTTGTTGGACCCCAGTTCAATTCTATTCTATGTGACCCCACTTATTGCTGTGAATTTCAAAATAAATCCTGAAAAGATTCCTGAGCCTTTCCTAGTCTCCACACCAGTAGGGGAGTCATTTGTTGCTAAACAAGTGTATAGAGATTGTCCTATTACTGTTCTTCATAGATTCATACTTGCTGATTTGATAAAGTTAGACATGGTGGATTTTGACCTTATTCTAGGTATGGATTGGTTTCATTCTTGTTATGCATCTATAGACTATCGTACATGTGTGGTCAAGTTTCAGTTCCCTGATAAGCTAATTTTTGAGTGGTTTGGGAGTTCGGTATCTCCCAAGAGTCATTTTATCTCCTATCTCAAAGAAAAAAAACTAATATCCAAGGGTTGCATCTACACCTGGTTAGAGTCAAAGACATTAAGTTTGAGGCTCCAACTATTCATTCAGGCGATATTGGTAACGAGTTTCCAGATGTTTTTTTGGAAGATCTCCCAGGGGTACCTCTCGATAGAGAGATAGAATTTGGGATTGACCTTTTTCCCGACACTCATCCCATTTCTATTCCTCCATACCATATGGCACCAACTGAGCATATGGAGTTAAAAGAAAAACTCAAAGATCTTTTAGACAAAGTTTTCATAAGGCCCAGTATTTGTCCTTGGGGCGCACCTATTCTATTCGTGCAGAAGAAAGATTCTTCTTTGCATATGTGCATTGTCTATCGTCAGCTTAACAAGGTCAAAGTAAAAAATAAGTACCCTCTTCCGAGAATTGATGACCAGTTTGATCAGTTGCAAGGTGCAAGTTATTCCTCGAAGATAGACCTTAGATCCGTCTATCATCAACTTAAAGTGAGGTAATGTGATATTCCAAAGACAACTTTCTGAACCCGTTATGGTCACTTTGAGTTTCTAGTCATGTCTTTCAGGCTAACCAATGCCACAACAACTTTTATGGACCTCATGAATCGAGTGTTCAAGCAATATCTTGATATGTTTGTCATAGTGTTCATAGATGACATCCTTGTCTACTCCCAAAGTGAGCATGATCATGCATATCACCATAGAATTGTCTTGCAAACTCTTAGAGGCCACCAGTTGTTCGCCAAATTTAGTAAGTGTGAAGTTTGGCTAAGGTCTGTAGCCTTTCTGGGTCATATTGTTTCAGCCGAAGGTATTAGAGTTGATCCCCAAAAGATAAAAACTGTAAGAAATTGGCATAGACCTATCTATCCATCTGTCATTAGAAGATTCTTGGGTCTAGCGGGCTACTACCATCGTTTTATTGAAGGTTTCTCTTTTATTGCGTCTCTCATGACCCAATTGACCCAAAAGAAAGTTAAGTTCCAGTGGTCAGATTCCTGTGAGAAGAGTTTTTAGGAGTTGAAGACTCGACTTACTTCAGCCCCTATGTTGACTTTTCCTGATGGTACAGATGGTTTTGTGGTGTATTGTGATGCCTCTAAAATTGGTTTGGGTTGTGTATTGATGCAAAGAGGTAAGATTATAGCCTATGCCTCTAGATAGTTAAACCCTCATGAAAAGAATTACCCAACCCATGATCTTGAGTTAGCTGTTGTGGTCTTTGCTTTGATAATTTTTGAGACACTATCTTTATGGTGTTCATGTTGATGTGTTTACTGATCATAAGAGCCTACAGTATATGTTTACTCAGAGGGAGTTGAATCTTGGGCAGAGGAGGTGGTTAGAGTTGTTAAAAGACTATGATATAAGTGTGTTGTATCACCCAGGCAAGGCCAATGTAGTGGTGGGTGCCCTTAGCAGATTGTCTATGGGTAGTGTTGCTCATGTAGAGGAAGGTAATAAAGAGTTAGTTCATGATGTGCATTATCTAGCTAGATTGGGTGTTAGGTTGCTTGATTTAGCTAAGGGAAGCACTTTGGTGCAAAGTAGTTCTGAATCCTCGTTAGTTTCGGAAGTGAAGGAGAAGCAAGATATTAATCCTAGTTTGGTCAGTCTGAAGGAGGCAGTTAAGGACCAAAATGTAGAGGTTTTCTCCCAAAGGGGTAGATGGAGTGTTGAGATTGCAAGGTAGATTATGCGTTCCATGTGTTGATGATCTTAGGCAAAGGATTATGGCTGAAGTTCATGGCGCGCGGTATTCTATTCATCCCGACACTACCAAAATGTACCGCAACTTGCGGGAAATCTATTGGTGGAATAGTATGAAGAAGGATATAACTGAGTTTATAGCAAAGTGTGCAACGTGCCAACAGGTTAAAGTAGAGCACCAAAGACCTAGTGGTGTGATGTAAGAGTTTGGTATACCTACTTGGAAGTGGGAGGTGGTGAATATGGACTTCGTGACTGGGTTACCTCTTTTGCGTCATCATCATGATTCTATTAGGGTTGTTGTAGATAGGCTGACTAAGTCCATACACTTCTTTCCTATGCATATATCTTATACCACTGAGGATTATGCTAGATTGCATATCCGGAAGTTATTTAGGCGGAGTTCCCTCATCTATATTTCGGATGGGTGTACTCAGTTTACTTCTCAGTTTTGGAGGGCGTTTCAGCAGGGTCTTGGTACCCAAATTCTTTTGAGTTTTGATTTTCATCTGCTGACAGATGGTTAGGCTGAAAAAACCATTCAAACCCTAGAAAACATGTTGGGGGCGTGTGCTCTTGATTTCAAATGTAGTTGGGATGAGCATGTTACATTGATAGAGTTCTCCTATAAAAATAGTTACCATGATAGCATCGGGATGGCACCATTTGAGGACTTGTATGGTAGAAGATGTTGATCACCCATAGGTCAGTTCTAAGTGGGTGAAGCTGTCGTGACTGGGCCTGATGCAGTGTTTGAAGCTATGGATAAAGTTAAGTTGATTAGGGAGAGGTTAAAGACAACTCAGAGTCGTCAAAAGTCATATGCCTATGTGAGGAGATGAGATCTTAAGTTTGAAGTGGGTGATTTGGTGTACTTAACAATTTCACCCATGAAAGGGGTGAAGAGGTTTGGTAAAAAGGGAAAGCTTAGTCCTCGTTATGTTGGCCCGTATAGAGTTTTAAGCCGTGTTGGGAAAGTACCCTATGAGGTTGAATTGCCTGCGGAGTTGTAAGCCGTTCATCTTATTTTTCATGTTTCATGCTTAAGAAGCATATTGTTGATTCCGTTGTTGTAGATCCTTTAGAGAGTGTTGATATTCAGAATAGTCTTTCATTCAATGAGATTCCCATTGAGATCCAAGATTATCAGATCCGTAGAATGAGGAACAAAGAGGTTTCCTTGGTTAAAGTGTTGTGGCGGAACCAGTTAGTTGAGGGCGCTACTTGGGAGGCAGAAGCAGACATGCAAGCCAAGTACACGCACCTCTTTTACGCGAGTTCAAATTGATCCGAAGGGATTATTCTTCCTTAATTCAGCCCTTCTAATCCAAAGTTCAGCTATATATCTATTCTTGCAATTTCTGAGGTATTCAAGAGTTTAGAAAGATTTTGTGTCGTTTAGCAAATTACTTCAGCAATGCGTTCTCTATTTTTTTTACTATGTTCCTAGTCTAACTAGCGACATTCGAGGATGAATGTTTCCAAGGGGGAGATATTGTAAGACCTCGCAAAGTTCCCTTGTAGTTTGAGCCTTGAGGGTGTCAAGTGAAGTATAATTTCAGCCATAAATGATTGAGAAGATACTTCCCAAGTGATTAGAGTTTTAATATTGTTGAATCTTCCTGAAAATGACTTCCTATAGTGTAGTGAATTGAATTATCTTTACAACGATACCAATTTCGTCCATATTCGGCATTGGGGTGGGAAGTTATGGCCATTTTATCGAGAGTTGTTGGAACCGTCCAGGTGCGACAGACAGGTTGACGAACCGTCGAGTGTGCGACAGACCGTTGCCCGGACCGTTGCAACCAAGGCAGTAACTCTGTTTTCTGCCCCAAGTGCGACGGCCAGGTTGATGGGCCGTCAAGACTGCGATGGACCGTCACTGCGACCATCGCCGCTGAGGCAGTGTGACCTCATCCTGGACAACATGCGACGGACGATCCGACAGGCCATCGAGTTTGCGACAGACCATCGTTGAGACCATCACTGCGAGGTAGTGTGTTCTTTTTCTGATCGACGTGTGACGGATGAACCAACGGACCGTTAGGCTAGCAACGGACCATCGCTCTGACTGTCGCAGCCTGTGTTCAGTATTTTAAGTATACTCCTTGACATTACTCCTTGTCAAGGTTATACTCCTTGGCAAGAGTATGACTCCCCTCCCCAACGTGAGGTTTCTTAATTAGAAGGACAAGACATTGGACTCCATGTAGCTCGCATGGTTTATGTCAAGTAAGAGAACCTCCTTAAACTAAAGTATTTTCCATTTAGATAGAATATTTTCCCTAAAGATTTGAGATGAGATATTTTCTAAAGTGAACGAACTGCTTTTGAGTATTATCCAAAGAAGGAAGTAGTTTTCTCTACTAATAAGAGTTGATCATCATTAAACCAAAGTCATATTATTCCGAGTTCCAAGTGTTTGAGTTCAAAAGAGTTATGAGTTCTTGAGAAATAAAGAATTTTTACTCTCCATGAGACATATACATAAGTTGAAAGTATTATTTAAAGCTTCCTTCATCCTATGAGTAATAAGAATAATAGGAGAGCACATATTTTAAAGCCAAAGTATAATGACTCACGAGATTTGTGTTACATGCTTTATGAGCTTTACATTTTAAGCTTATTCAAGATATGTGAGTCATTCTTATTTGCATGCATGATTT
This sequence comes from Capsicum pubescens, assembly GCA_030864215.1. Classification (NCBI taxonomy): domain Eukaryota; kingdom Viridiplantae; phylum Streptophyta; class Magnoliopsida; order Solanales; family Solanaceae; genus Capsicum; species Capsicum pubescens. The sequence goes on along the minus strand of CM061549.1, from coordinate 218,255,888 downwards.
GATTAAAGAGTATTGATATTTTCGTATGTAAATGCATGCACCCTCATATACTCAGTACATTCCCAAGTGCTGATCCAGATATACATCTATGCGCTACATTGTCTTATAATGTAGGTTCAGGTGCTCAGTCCCAGCCTCATCAGTGATTCCCGAGCACCTTCATCTACCTTTCTACAGTGGTGTGTCCTTATGGTTCGAGGACATATCTTCAGACATTTTAGTATTTGAGTGTTTATGTTATTACTTACAGTTTAATTTGAGTCAGTTGGGGACCTGTCCCAACGACTCTCGAGTTCATGGAGTAGTAGAGGCTTTGTCAGACTATTTCTCAGACTATGGTTGTGTTAAGATTTCTAGTATTGTTGTCGTTTGGATCGAGTATTACCTTCGTATTTCTTTTCATTTCATATGACATAGCCAGTGTTTTGAATATTTCTTCTTGAATGAGTTATTATTAGAAGTGATAGGCTCAAAGGGTTAGCTTGGGGTTACTTATATCCCTAAGCACCGTATGACGTCCCAGAAGGTGATTTTGGGTCGTTACAGAAACATACTCTATGAAGTGAGTATAGGTACCGACGAGACAACCATATAGTTGTGGGACAAGATGGAAGGGTTTTTACAGCACCGTTCGATAACAACAAAAATTTTGTTACAACGTTGTATTCACACATTTAAGATGGAGTCGGGTACTTTGTTGCAAGATCATCTAGGATGTATTCAATAAACTTTTCATGGACTTACAGACTATTGGAATTAAAAAAGAATAAGGAGATGCTAACATGTGTTTTGATATTTTTATTAACTTAAAACTATCATGATATTGAGAAATTAATGATGTATAGCAAAGAGCTTATCACTCTTGAGCAAGTACCACAAACATTTAACTCTTGTGATGTGTGATGGCATTATGAAGGAGACAAAGATGATGAAACAAACAGGTTATTTGTGAATGAATGTACTAGCCAACAACGAAGGAGAAAATCAAAGTAAACATTAAAGTATTGTATGAACAAGAACAATGCGGAGTGTTTAGACTACCACAAGAAGGGGAACTTGAAATGAGATTACCAATGTTAAAGTCCAAAAAAGGAGAGTGCATCCATTGTTGAACAGATGCATGATTTTTATAGTGAATCTATTCTTTCAATATCATGCAATAGTGGAGTCTATGGTAAAAAAATGGGTGCTAGAATCTGGTTGTACTCTGCATATGATATCCAAAAGAGATTAGTTCAGCAACTACAAAACAATGTAGAGGATCCATAGTAACGGATAATAATGCAACTTGTAAAATTATTGGCATTGGCTGAGTTTGTATTTTATTCCGTGATGGAATTGTGAGGGATATTATAGAAGTTCGTCATGTGCTTGATTAAGATGTATTTTATCCTCTTGCGTGCACTGGAAAACTAAGGCTAAAAGCACATGAACGAAGGAGGAAATATGAAGGTGACTAACGATTCTTTAGTCATGTCGAAGCCCAAGCTGAAGGGTGACCTATACACATTGGAAATAAGCACCATTGTTGTATTTTATTAATGCATCTATAATGTATTTATTAAATAATGATAAAGTGAGATTATGATACTTGAGTCTGGGTTATTTGAGCACAAGAGTATTGGAGATGCTGATCAACCAAAATCTTTTGAATAGTGAGAAGATCATCATACTTAAATTTTGTGAGCGTCGTATATTAGGGAAGCAGAAGAAGGACAACTTAAACACTGGTAAGAACAAGATGGGAGAAGTGCTAGACTAAATCCATTTAGATTTATATTATTTCTCTAAAGTTCCACAAAAAGATGGAAGGAAGTATCTTCTCACCTTCATTGATAATTTTTCACTAAAGGTTTGGATGCATTTATTGAAGGCAAAAGGGAATTTTTTGAAGCACTTAAAGAGTGGAAGATTTTGGTTTAAAATAAAATAGAGCAGAAAATCAAGAATCTTCCACTGACAATTGCTTGTAGTTTTGTACTAAAGAGGTCAATAATTTATGTAAGGTGTATGAGATCTCAAGATATAAAACAGTCAAACACATCCCGCAATAGAATAAACTTACCGAATGTCATAACCCGAACCAGGGGCTGGCCGTGATAGGCATCTCAAGTCCCACATGGACCAGAGACCACCCCTATTGCACCTAACCAAAACAACACAAATCCCTGTTGTGGATGAATTTTTAACATATAACAAGATGAATTTAAAGAATAAAAGATACTTCTATAATCCATAACAAATAACCAGCCAAAATAACCGACCAAAATAACAAATAACCAGCCAAAATAACCGACCAAAATAACAAATAACCAGCCAAAATAACCGACCAACATTACCCAAGTCTATAATAATCCAACAAAGCCTTCTAAACAAAGAACCAAAACCCGTTTTGGTTTGTACATGCCCCCAATTCTGACACATAACAATAATAATGTTGATGATAGTGAAAAATATCAACTCAAATCTAAAAATGAGATCTATTGAAATCCCTAAGCCTTCCGGAGAATGACAACTCACCACTTCACCACAACGAACTGATAAACTGATCCAACTAACCTAAATCTGTAAAGGAGAAGTAGAAATAGCTTCGGTGCTTACATTGCATGGATATACAGATTCTAGGGATTATTAGTTAGGTGAACACTAGCATGAAACTCAGGGATAAAGATAACATAATGCCATGATCAACATCTTCAAATCATTCAAATCCAATGCACATAATCAAATGCATACACATATATATATCATATGCCTAGATAGGGAACAAGGATTAACATGTAATTTAAAACTTTAGACTAGATTGTGTAGCTCAACCGTCAAAATAAAAAAGGCACCCACGGGCTATATGGGCTCAGCTCTCCCCAGCTGGTAGGGCCCTAGTGCATATATCCGTATGAACTACAGTGTATACATATGCATAATGGGGAACTCCTTCCTGCATATCAAGGTGAAACGAGAACCAAATCATGTAAGATAATATGGAGGACTCGAACCTCCCAATCATATGATTATAATATTAAGGGGGACTCGAACCTCCATATCATATAGACCCCTGCGTCGGCAACCGTGGTTTCCAGTATGGGCCCCTTAGAACCTCCACTTTCACGACTCAGCTACACAACCCTCATTAAATCCCAATAAAATAAATATCACACATCTCAATAGATATTTTTGGTATCATCATACCAATTACACTTGCAAGGTAACAACAACATGCAAAAACAATTACATCACTTGGGGAAATTCATAACCTCCTTGGTTTAATTATGCAATAGCTTGTGAAAACACAAAAACCACAAGGTTCAATTCGAAACCAATATGCCTCATTAGCTTTTCACATTATGCAAAACATCAAGAATAGTTCAACATGCATACTTTTCATATTCAAATGTATTTTGCAATATGGTGTTGAGGTCATAACCACTTAAAAAGTCACAAGTTTGGGGTAAATCACAATTCCCTAGTTCATTCACTCTACCCATGCACCCACAAGTTCAAAACCATAATTAAAGCATGAGTACTCACATGTAAACCATGGGAAATATTGTTCAATCGATAAGCATTCAAAACCTTCAACCCTTGCTTCAAAACCAACATTAATTGCTCATAAACAATAGTTTAAGACATATGTTTTTAACAAATTAACAATGAGGGAAGAGTAACATGCCTTAAATACCAAGTTTCACGAAAAAATTCAACCTTGGGCCCTTAGATGACCTACTTCTTGGATATCCTAAGTATGGATACTTGAGTGAATTTGAGAGAGCTTGTAAGTATTTGAGTACATGATAAATGAAGAATAAACCCCGCCCCCCTTAAGTGCTTTATGAACGTGGTATTTTAATTGGTTGAGAAGGGAATTGTCCAAAGTTCCCTTAAATTAAAAGCTAAAATTTAGTCGTCCATGACTATAGGTCAATATACGACTCGTATAGACTGATTACGACTCATCACCCTGAATTGTAGCCAAGATAGTTCCCAGGATACCCATATACTAGTGAACCTACAACTTAACTTGTACCACTCATTATGGGACCCTACGACTCAAAGGGTCCAATCATAGTCAACATAAAAATCAATTAGGTAAACACTGGACACCTTACGATTTTCACCCAATGACTTGTAACAAGTCCTTAACACTCTTAGTGAGTCACTCATACTCATAGAAGATTTTTGCCACATACTTACTGATTTGGTTACGATTAGGTCCCTAGGACCCATCAAGACTCCCTACGACTCATATCTCTAAGTCGTACTCAGGATAACAACTCAAGCATAATTCACTAGATACTTTACGACTAGGGTCACATGACCCCTCAAGACACCCTACAACTCATGGGGGGAGCATTGTCAATATAGTGAGGATAAAATTTAAAAATATTTTTGAAGACCAAAAACATGGGGCGTTACATACTTCCCCCCTTAGGATCATTTGTCCTCGAATGATAGGATAAGGTATTTATTTGAAAAATTTGACTGTAAACACCACCATACTCACCTTTAAGGAAGAAACCAAGGATAACAAGGAAATCACAACTTCTCTTAACAAAGATAGAAAGAAGGAATGTTAACGAATACACATACCTCATGCACAATTATCCAGAATGGGAAACAAGAACGGATATTGGGATTTCATGTCCTTTTCATCTTCCTAAGTACATTTCTCAACCTTTTAGTTCTTCTTAAGAAACTTTACTGAAGCCATGCCCTTTTTCCACAACCGATGAACTTTTCAATCCAAAATCACAATTGACAACTCCTCATAGGACAAGAAATCCAAAATACCCACCCCCTTTAAGGGAATAATCGTCGAAGGATCACCCACACACTTTCTCAACATCAAAACATAAAACACTAGATGAATGGAACTTAAACTAGAAGGAAACTCCAACTCATAAGTGACATTACACACCCTCTTCACAACCAAGCACAGACCAACATAACGTGTACTAGCTTTACCTTTTTACTAAACTGCATGACTCCCTTCATGGGAGACACATTTAAGAATACCCAACCACCAACATCAAATCCCTTCCCCATCTTCACGTCCACATAGGACTTTTGGAAACTTTGGGCAGCTTTATGTCTATCTCGAATCACATTTACCTTCTCTATGGCTTGGTGAATCGAATTAGGGAAAAAGATCTTATTTTAACCAACATAAAACCACCCAATAGGATATCTACACCTTATACCATACAAGGCATCAAACGGATCCATACCAATGCTAGAGTGATAACTGTTGTTGTAGGAAAATTCTATGAGAGGCAAGTGGTCATCCCAACTACTACCATAATCAATCATACATGCTTGAATCATATCTTCCAAGACCTGAATTGTCCTTTTCATTTGCCCATCTGTCAGCAGGTGGAAACCAATAATAAGGGTTACCTTAGTCCCAAAACCTTACAGAAATGATCTCTAGAAGTGAGATAGAAACTGGTACCTGGATCAAATATGATGGAAATTGGAGTACCATGAAACATTACAATCTCCTCGATGAACATCTTAGCATATTCCTCAAAATAAAAATTAGTCTTCATTGGCATGAAGTGAGCAAACTTAGTCATCCTTTCTACAATGACCCAAATCAAAGCAAACTGATGGCGAGATAACAGAAGAGCTATAACAAAATCAATATTAATTATCTCCCATTTCCACACTGATAGCTCAATCTCTTGAATCAACCCACCGGGCCTCAAGTGCTCCACCTTTATTTGTTGACATACCATTGTAATATCCCGTAAGATCCTAAGATCAGTTTAGTTGAAGTTGCATGCTTAAGGGGTCTAAGACTTAAAATTTTCATTGAGTGTTAAGGACTTAGTCATTTTCAAGACCCCTAGACTTTATGAATTTTTAGTTTGTCCTTCTCGAACACAAAATATTGGTTTTTAAGTTGATTCATATTTAGAGAGGTTAAAAGTACGTCTCGAGAGAGTTTTGAGATTTTTGGATGAGGATTGGGGCGTGTTAGGCTAGCTAAAATAAAGAAGCAATACGATAAGGTCAAGATGTATTTCTCTCTCCTAAGGTGGAGTGATCCACAAAGAATGTCTTTCTCCTTCGGAGTAAGCTGTATGGCGTACTGCTTTCTACTGCGGAAAGAGAGGCACAACGCATTGCTTTGTCCTACGTAGTTATATGGTTTAAGTTCCCAAGGGGCATTTTGTATCCTTTACCTCAATCCAATTCGTCATTAACATGATTTGGGACTTCTGAAAGGGCACTATTCTCCCCTTTCACACCAAATTTCTCACAACAAACCCTCCCCAAGAACAAAACCCAAGATCTATCTCAAGAAATAAAGAATTCAAGCTTCTAAGTTCAAGAAAACCTGAAGAAATCCTTAAAAACAAGCTATTGAGGTATGCGGGGTGTTCATCCATAAGTCCATTTCACCCATGGAGCCCCAAAACCTCTTCATTGATTAAATTATGAGTTTTTCCTTCATTATGAAGTTGCATATGTTCAAGATAAGTTTAATTCATGTTTTTCCTTAGTAGTTTGACTCAATTCATGTCTTAGTATTATTCCATGAAAAGTTAGGTTATCTCATGTTTCATGTTTCAATTTCCCATGTTGTATTCTATTGAATTCATGTCATAATATCGGATTGTGAATTTATCCATGAAGTCATATTTTTTTCTCATGATTTAAGAAATCCCATGTTCAAGACCATGGTTTTCACTTAATTGGTGGGGTGTTTATGGTTTGGGTCTTGAAAACTTGATCCCATACTAAAGTTTTAATCTTTAATATTAGATTTTAGGATCATTCAGTGCTGGCGGGTTATGAACACCTGATACCTATGTGTTTATTTACATTTTAGATCTTTCAAGTAATATTTCAGTTAAATCATGAATATTACCATTTACTCAGTTGTTATGATTGTGATGGGCAATGAAAATTGTTATATTTAGTTGAATTTAGATTAGTCCAGTACCAGTGTCAGTTCAGTTGAGAGTAGGATTTAACACTAAATGAACCTAGGGTTGGGGGATCACCTGCTAGTAGAGGGTGTGACCCTTAGTAGAAATTCCTGAATTAAAGAACTATGTAGCCAACATAGATTTGATATGTCTACCTACCAGTTAAGGGTTGACGTATATCTCATGAGAGAACCTGCCATAGAGGGTGATTTCTTAGTCCTTCGGGACACCAGTTTAGTAGATCCACACAGCCCGTATTAGTACTCGTGGCACGATACTGAAACCATTCCAACTAGGGTTACATTTTGGACCCCAATTATCTTAGATTGGGGAATGTCGGTTACATGATACCTCCCACAGTTTCAATCATTATTTAGTATATCTTAACTCAGGTTTGTTTAACAAAGCATACAAATTTTTAATGATTAAGTTATACAGATTTAAGTCCTTCAAATTACAGATTATTTCAGAAAAACATGTTAATACTTGGTCTTACATTCTCATATATTATATGTCCATGCATTCATGCTCAGTTCTCTTATGCATTTCATCTAGTCCTCATCTCATAAACCAGTACATTCAAAGTACTGACCACATATTTTTCTTTGCGGTATGTTGTCTTATAACATAAGTTCGGACACTTAATTTCCCGACAATTCGTAGACAACTCAACTTTACTCAATAGCAGCAGTGGTAACTACTCATCCATCAAGGACATGATTTATTTATCCTAGTTATTTTGGTATTTTATTATGTTTAGTCAGTCGAAGTTAGTTGGGGGCTTGTCCCATCAACTCATCATGATGTTTAAAGGCTTTTAGACAATAAGTTAGATAATTAATTATTCCTTTTAGGAATATCAATTGCTTCAGATAGATAATTTAGTTTTCAGTATTATATTTGATATTTCAGTAATTTTATTAACATGTATTTCTTTTTTTATATTTTAGTATCTTACCAGTTTATCTTTTTGCTCGTGTGCTATATTAATATTTTATTCAGTGCTCAAAATAAGTACCAACTCATGATCTAGCTTGTGGTCTCTTGTGATCATAAGCGCCATTATCGTGACTAAGGGGTAGCCTTAGGTCATGATAAAACTTATTCATACTCTCCACCCCTATCCTTCTTATTATTTTGATATTTTTATCCAACTGATTTTCAACTTCTGTTTTATATTGACTAAACATATTTATTACTTAAACCTTATAATTTAGCAAATAAATATAATAATATCTAGCTAAATAATCAATAAAAGTTATGAAATATTATTTCCCACCACGAGATGATGTTGAATTCATATTACAAATGCCAGTGGGGATTAAGTCTAAGGGATTGAACATGGTATAATAGCATAAGGTTTTAAATTGTTCTAAGGTATCTGAAATCCGTGTTGAGTAGAGTCTTACACATGGGTGTGAAGCATGCCACATTTATAGACAGGAGGCTATGAGTTATTTTAGGAAAAGTATCCCTTCTTTCAGTGTTCATTTCGTATGAAAGAGCATGAGATCTATTTAATTCATCTTTCTAATTTATCCTTTATTTTGCTTATAGACAATGCCTCCAGAAGGAACAACATAAGAAGGAACGGGGATCATCCTGGACCACCTATTTTGGAAAATCCTGTGAATAAGCATGTCACCCATGCTGAGTTCAGGGCCACTTTCACTACCCTATCCCATTCTGTAGCTGCTCAAAACAACCAGAAGGCTGTTGCTCCAACCAACTTAGTGGTAAATACAGTTGAAGTTAGGATTTGGTATTTCCTCAGAAGAATCTCCCTCTATTTTCTTGATCCAAGTATGAGGAGGATCCACAGGAATTTATGGAAATGGTGCCGAAAGTGACAATATATTAGGTGTCACTTCGAGTAAGAGTGAAGAGTTGTATGCATATCAATTATAAGATGTAGCTCACAACTGTTTTAAGTCGTGGAAAGGGTACCTTGGTGTTGATGCAGGTCTAATAGAGTGGGAGGATTTCACCATAGGTTTCTTAGCTAGGTTCTTTCCCCTAGAGTTAATAGAAGATAAGGTTTAGGATTTCATTAAGTTGAAGCAAGGTAATATGAGTGTGAAGGAGTATTTGCTTAAGTTTACTTAGCTAGCGAGGTATGCTCCTAATAAAGTGGCGTATAATAGGTCCAGAATGAGTAAGTTTGTATTTGGTCTAGCTGATAGTGTGGTTAAGGAGTGTAGGACCGCAATGTTGATTAGGTAGATGGACATATCTAGACTTGTGGTTCATGCTTAACAGATTGAGGAGGAGAAGTATAAGGAGAAGAAGAGATAGAATAAGAGAGCCAGAATAAGTAGTTTGAACTATTCTTAGCCAAGGTTAGAAGGTGGTACCTATTCTTAATTCCGCAAAAAAATTTCATTCTCATCCCCATCTTCATCTAGTGCACCAGTCCCGAAGTTTAAGAAAAATAGTCGAGATAGAGTGCCAAGATCTAAGTCCCAGGGTAGTTATCACGACCCAAACTGGGGCCCTAGCCGTGACGAGTATCCCGAACCATGAAGGCTCGAAACACCCTTTCTCTATTTGGTAATCATGCACAACATTCATAAAAACATAAGAAAATACAGAATTGAAATCTACTACGGAAACATGGTCAAATCTGAAATATATCTGAATAATAGTATCTGACATCAGTCTGCAAAATCTCTGCTAAGAACTCAACATCTGTCTGAAAAAGAAACTGGGACAAGTTCCCCAGTAGACCACAATATAACTACTAATAGTACTCTAAGAAAAATCTCAAGGCCTTCTGGAGTAAAGAAGGCTCACCGCTGCAAAATCTGATCTGCATGTCTGAATATCTACTTCTTATCTGGATCCCTAGACTGAGCCTCAGAACATGAGAGGTTGGAGGGGAGAGGGGGTCAGCACAAAAGTACTAGTACGCAGAGCTAATCCAAAAATAATCATTTATAATTAACATATATGAGAGCAATTAAAATAGTTCATAAAAAATTTTATAGTAGGAAATCTCATGGGCATCTTTAAGAAACTCTGTAAAAAAAATATTTGAAATCTGTGACACTCTTTATACTTTTCTGCGCTAGGTGGTATACCCTACATTTCTTGAAAATTCCATGGGCCATATTAAAACTGCCATTGACTCGGCAGCTAAGCCCCCAACCCAAGTGTGCTGCAAGGGCCGGAGTCTCTATCTCTACTACGTCACACGACCATCGCCAGCGTACAATAATAATCTACCCGTATCGGCAAATACAGTTTCAGGCTATGAATTACTTGAACCCACACCTTCTTCGGGTATCCACCTAACACTCTTTAAGCCCCTTTTTAAAACTCTATGAAAACATGCATTCTCTGAAAAACATACTCTGAAATCATATTCTGAACACATACTCTGAAAACATACTCTATTATGGCATAATAACATATGGTATCATCATACCATTGACTTGCAATTCCTATCTCTGAGCCATTGTTAAATTTTCATGGATCTCTGTATAAATACATGCAATTAACTCATCTTTTTGAATCAAAACATAATAGCATCAAGATACCCTCTCAATAACTCTAAGACAATGTTTTCAAATACTATGGCATTTCAAATCACAAGAACATGCATTTCAATTCTCTTTTCAATAAAGCCAAAATCTTTAATTTATCACAAGAGAGGGAGTCCATAATTCATGCTCACAAACAAAGCTCAAATCTTAGTTTCATACATAAACATATACATGTAAATCAATTTAAGGGGGAAAAACCACAATAACAAATCATAATAGCATTTAAACATTTGAAACACATAATCTATGATATAGTTTTCAAAACCCCCATAAAATATGTGCATAAAAACTTAAATCATGCCTTTAAAGAATTTCAAGCCCATGTAGTTTTTATGAAAAACCCCACGTACCTCTATTTCCAAAGATAATAAGTGCTTCTTCAAGCTTGTGGATTGGGGATTCCGAATCTCTAACCAATTTTGAAAACCCACGGTTGAATCTTGATTTATTTGGGTTTTTAGTGTGAAACCCTTGGGAGTGTTCTTGAGAATTTTAGATAAATGTGGATGTATTTTGGAGAATTGGGGACTGAATTTCGTGTTTATGGTTGAATAAGGGTGGGAAAAGGACCAATTTGCCCCAAAAATAGAGTGTTTATGTCACTTGAAACCATAAGATATGTGTCGCATATGATATCACATATATTTACATAGGCGCCGCATATGCTTTCCAGTGGCCAAGTGCGATTGGTTAGGCAACGCTAACTAATTTTAAAGGCCATAACTTCTTGCTCGGGTGTCGGATTTTAGCAAAATTGGTATCGTTGGAAAGCTAACTAAAAAATCTATAATTTTACACATAGTAGGCTCTCTAATTTGACATATACAAAGATTCATGGTTGATAGAAGTTGACACAAATTGTAATGTCCACTTAAACTTAATCGATCGAAGTAGTTTTCAACTCGTCCTTGAGTCTGAAGACCTCTATGGTCTAAATTCAAGCTTGAATGGATTCACATACTACACAAATAATTAACATGCCATATTGGCATAGGATTTATGGCTTTGAGATTATCAACGCATCGGAATCATGGTCTATATTGTAGCCCGAAATGCGGGGCGTTACATTATCCCCCCTTAGGATCATTCGTCCCCAAAGTATGATGCGGGACACAGACAGACATGATTTTAAGCATAATAAGGACTAGGAAAGATAAGATAGGAATAGTACCTTCTGCCTCATCATCCATCGAAGCAAACAAATTGGGATATCTAATTCTCATGTCATCTTCTTACTCCCAAGTTGCTTCTTCAACTTTTTGATTCCTCCACAATACCTTCACTGAGGCTATCTCTTTGCTCCTCAACTTTCAAACTTGGCGATCTAAAATTTCAACGGGCTCTTCTTCGTAAGACAAGGAATCTGTCCCTTTGATATCCTCTACTGGCAATACCAAAGAATGATCTCCAATTCATTTCTTCAACATGGATACATGGAATACCGGATGAACGGAACCCAAACTTGCAGGAAATTCTAGCTCATAAGCAACTGCACCAATCTTTCTCAGAATCTGATATGGCCCTATATAGCGAGGGCTCAATTTACCCCTTTTTCCCAACTGCATAACTCCTTTCATAGGAAAAACCTTGAGAAACACCCAATCACCAACTTCAAACTCTAATTCTCTTCTCCAAACATCGGCATAGGACTTCTGATGACTCTGAGCAGTCTTGAGGCGTTCTCTAATAATCTTCACTTTATCCATCGCATGATGAATAAGATCAGGCCCATACAACTGAGTCTCACCCACTTTATACCATCCTATCGGGGACCTACATCTTCTCCCATACAAAGTCTCAAAAGGAGCCATCTTGATGCTGGCATGGTAACTATTATTGTAAGCAAATTCAATCAGTGGCAGGTGATCTACCCAAATACCTTTGAAATCAATGACACTTGCCCTCAACATATCCTCGAGGGTCTGAATGGTACGCTCAGCTTGCCCATCCGTCTGAGGGTGGAAAGTTGTGCTCAAAATCACTTATGTACCTAAACCCTTCTGAAAAGATCTCTAGAACTGAGATGAAAATTGCGTACCTCTATCGTATATAATGGACACTGGTTCCCCATGCAACCGAACTATTTCTTCAATGTAAATCTTAGCATAACCCTCTCCCGAATAATTAGTCCTCACAGGCAAAAAGTGGGCTAACTTTGTCAACCGATCTACAATTACCCATATTGAATCATACTGGTTTTGGGATCTCGGAAGTCCTGTAATGAAGTCCATGTTTATCATCTCCCACTTCCATAAAGGAAGGGCTATCTCTTGGGAAGTACCACCTAGCCTCATGTGTTCTACCTTCATTTGTTGACAGTTCAATCACTTGGACACAAAATCAGCTACATCACGTTTCATGTTATTCCACCAATACAAGGTTTTCAGATCATGGTACATCTTAGTAGAGCCTGGGTGAACGACATACCTTGAAGTGTGCGCCTCGTCAAGGATTCTTTCCCGCAGTCCATCAATATTTGAAACGCACAACCTACCCTAAAATCTCAGAATACCATCACCACCAATTTCAAATGACATAACCTTTTGTTTACCCACATCTTTCTTGATTTGCATCAAGATGGGATCTTCAACCTACTTCTCCTTAACTTCAGCACAAAGGGATGACTTAGCTAACTCATGAACAATTACCCCTCTATCTTCAGAATCTAAGAGTCGCACTCCCAGATTTACAAGGCGGTGAATATCCTTCATCATCTATTTCTTTCCTTCTTCTACATGAGAAAGGCTGCCCATAGACAACCTACTGAGGGCGTCGGCTATAACATTTGCCTTTCCCGGATAGTAATGCAGGCTCATTTCATAGTCTTTCAAAATCTCCATCCAATGCCTCTGCCTGAGGTTCAATTCTTTCTACGAGAAAACATACTGCAAAATTTTATGGTCAGTGTAAATATCAACATGCACTCCATAGAGATAATGCCTCTATATTCTAAGTGCAAATACCACGGCTGCTAACTCCAAGTTATGAGTGGGGTAGTTCCACTCGTGCACCTTCAACTGCCTAGATACATAAGCTACTACCTTCCTATGCTGCATAAGTACACAATAAGTCCTACACGAGATGTATCACAGTATACCACAAAGCCATCTACACCCTCGGGAAGTGTCAAAACAGGAGCAGTAGATAGTTTGTCTTTCAACTTCTCAAAACTATTCTCACACAGATCAGACCACACAAACTTCACCTTTTTCTGGGTCAGTTTGGTGAGCAGAGAAGCTATGGAAGAAAACTTTCTATGAATCTTCTGTAATAACCCGCCAAGCCCAAGAAACTCCGAATATCGATTGGGGTCGTGGGTCTGGGCCATTTTCTCACTGCTTCAACTTTCTGGGGATCCACTCTTATCCCATCATTGGACACAATATTCCCCATGAAGGCAATAGCATCTAACCAGAATTCACACTTAGAAAATTTGGCATACAGCTGATAATCCTTAAAGGTCTGAAGAATAATTCGGAGGTGATTGGCGTGATCCTCTTTACTCTTAGAATAGATCAGAATATCATCAATAAATACAATGATGAACAAGTCAAGAAACTAATGGAATACTCTATTCATAAGATCCATGAAGGTTGCAGGGGCATTAGTCAACCCGAAGGACATGACTAGAAATTTGTAGTGACTATATAGGGTTCGGAAGGCTATCTTGGGTATGTCTTACTCCCTAACTTTCAAATGATGATAATCCGAACGAAGGTCTATTTTTAAAAAACACTTGGCAGCCTAAATCTGGTCAAAAAGGTCGTCAATCCTAGGAAGAGGATATTTATTTTTAATTGTGACCTTATTCAGCTGACGGTAGTCTATGCACATACGAAGGGAACCATCTTTCTTTCGCACAAAAAGTACAGGCGCGCCCCAAGGAAACACACTAGGGCATATAAAACCCTTATCTAGGAGATCTGCTAACTGTTCTTTCAACTCTTTTAGTTCTGCAGGAGCCATTCTATATGGAGGAATGGAAATAGGACGAGTGTATAGCAACACATCAATACCAAACTCAATCTCCCTATTAGGTGGTATTCCTGGGAGATCATTTGGAAAGACTTCTGGGAATTCTTTTACTACAGGAATAGATTGAAGAGGAAGACTCTCGGCATTGGATTTATTAACTCGGATAAGGTGGTACAAGCAACCCTTAGAAATAAGTTTGCGGGCTCTGAGATAGGATATAAAGTTCCCCCTGGGTTCTAAAGAATGTCTTTCCCACTCTATTATTGGTTCATTCGGGAAAGAAAAAGTGACACTTCGAGTCCTACAATCTAATGTGGCATGGCACGAATGGAGCCAATCCATTCCCAAGATAGCATCAAAAGCAACCATATCTAACTCTATAAGATTTTCTAACGTATCCTGGCTACCAAGAGTCACAACACAAACCCTGTACACCCTCCTTAAAATAATAGAATCCCCCACCGGGGTGGAAACAGAAAAGGGTTCAGAAATCACACTGGGCTCAAACTCGAAACCAATAGCCACATAAGGGGTCACATGAGATAAAGTAGACCCGGGATTAAGTAACATATAAACATCACGGGAAAATATTTGTAACGTACTAATAACAATATCTGGGGAAGCTTCCACCTCCTGGAGGTTGGTCAAAGCATATAACCGGTTACGATTATTCCCGGCAGCTGATGTGGTGCCCTTCTGAGGTGGGGCTAGTGCCGAAGAATTTTCCTAAGACTTTGTACCACCAACATTCTTTCTAGCAGATGGACATTCCCTATGAAAGTGACCCGACTGACCAAATGAATAACACACTAACGAGCCCAAATGAAACCTTTTTGGATGATTTCTACCACAAGTGTCACACCACAGAAAAGTACGATACTGCTGAGTCACACTACCCTGTGACTGAGTATCCTGAGCTCTAGTTCCATGGTTAGTCTGAAAACTCTGAGATCATCTGTCTGCTGGTGGTCGGGGTACTGGGGCGCTGGCAGTAGACTGCGCATTATTCCAATTCTTTATTTTCTTCCATTTATTTCCCCACTTACCACCCTGAGGCTAACAGTGACTCTGGTCTGCTGATCTGACTCTTTTCGCTTGTCTTTCCACCTCCCTAGCTTCAGAGATCTTCTTATTTTTCTATTCTACCTGCTTCATACGAATGATCATCCTAGAAAATTCTAACTCCTTATTCAACATTGCCCCCTATCACTCAAGCACCAGGTTATCAGAAAGGCCGGATGCAAATTTTCTCATCCGGGCGCTCATATTACTAGTCAACTCTATTGCATAGCAGGTTAGTTTATTAAACTTCAAAGTGTACTCCTGGACACTCATACTGCCCTACTTCATATTCATAAACTCTTCCACTTTGGCCTCTCTCAACTCCAGAGGAAAGAATCGATTAAGGAAAGTTTCCACAAATTCGCCCCAAACTGTGGGCTCAACACTCTCACCTTTTGCATTCTCCTTGTCGGCATACCAATGATTTGCAACATCCTTAAGCTGATAAGTTGCTAGTTCCACCCCTTAAACCTCATCCACATGCATTACCTTAAATATCTTTTCCATCTCATCCACGAACTCCTGTGGATCTTCCTCTACCTTGGTGCCAGTGAACTTAGGTGGGTTCATTTTCATGAAATGTTCGACCCTAGTAGCCTTAGACATAACAAATGCAGACCCAACATCTTCTAATCATTGAACCTAGTTAGCTACCAACTGTGTCAGCATATGAATAGACCGTCTGAATTCTGCATTTCAAATATCTCTCTGGGAAGTCGGGGGACGGTTGACATTAGTCCGCGGAGGCCGAGGTGGACTGGATGGGACTAGAAGGACTCCCAGATTAGGGATAGGTTCTAGAGTGTGAGCTGGGTCTGCATCCCATGGGTGGGACAGACCTCATCTGCCTGAGCATTCTGATCGATGATATGATGTGGAGGAATAACTGTGTTTCTAAAATACAAGAGATCATTGATTAGGGGAAAGTTCAGACTCTGAAGCACGAACTAAATCACAAAGAAGCGAAACATTTCCTAAATGCCTAGTAGCCTCTTGCTTATAAGTGTGGTGCGCTACACACCCATAATCAATACTCTACCCGACGCGATTTCACCGACACCCTGGGACCATGAACCGTGATTTGATACCAAGTTTGTCACGACCCGAACCGGGCCCTAGCCGTGACGAGTATCCCAAACCATGAAGGCTCGGAACACCTTTTCTCTACCTGGTAATCATGAACAATATTCATTAAAACATAAGAAAATACAGAATTGAAATCTACTACGGAAACATGGTCAAATATGAAATATATCTGAATAATAATATCTGACATCAGTCTGCAAAATCTCTACTAAGAACTCAACATCTGTCTGAAAAACAAACTGGGGCAAGGCCACCAGTAGACCAAAATATAACTACTAATAGTACTCTAAGAAAAATTTGCAGGCCTTCTGGAGTAAATAAGTCTCACCACTACAAAATCTAATCTGCAAGTCTGAATATCTACTGCTTATCTGGACCCCTAGACTGAGCCTCAGAACCTGAGAGGTTGGAAGGGGGAGGGGGTCAGCACAAAAGTACTGGTACACAAAGCTAATCCAAAAATAATCATTTATAATTAACATAAATGAGAGCAATTAAAATAGTTCATAAACAATTGTATAGTAGGAAATCTCATGGGCATCTTTAAGAAACTCTGTAAAAAAAATATTTGAAATCTGTGACACTCTTTATACTTTTCTACGCTAGGTGGTATACCCTACATTTCTTGAAAATTCCATGGGCCATATGGAAAATGCCATTGACTCGGTAGATAAGCCCCCAACCCAAGTGTGCTGCAAGGGTCGAAGTCTCTATCTCTATTACGCCACACGGTCGTCGCCAACGTACAATAATAATCTACCTGTATCAGAAAATACGGTTTCGGGCTATGAGTTACTTGAACCCATGCCTTCTTCAGGTAACCACCTAACACTCTTTAAGCCCCTTTTTAAAACTCTATGAAAACATGTATTCTCTAAAAAACATACTCTGAAATCATATTCTGAACACATACTCTGAAAACATACTCTATTATGGCATAATAGCATATGGTATCATCATACCATTGACCTGCAAGTCCTATCTCTGACCCATTGTTAAATTTTCATGGATCGCTGCATAAACACATGCAATTAACTTATCTTTTTGAATCAAAACATAATAGCATCAAGATACCCTCTCAATAACTCTAAGACAATGTTTTCAAATACTATGGAATTTCAAATCACAAGAACATGCATTTCAATTCTCTTTTCAATAAAGCCAAAATCTTTAATTTATCACAAGAGAGGGAGTCCATAATTCATGCTCACAAACAAAGCTCAAATCTTAGTTTCATACATAAACATATACATGTAAATCAATTTAAGGGGCAAAAACCACAATAACAAAGCATAATAGCATTTAAATATTTGAAACACATAATCTATGATATAGTTTTCAAAACCCCCATAAAATATATGCATAAAAACTTAAATCATGCCTTTAAGAAATTTCAATCCCATGTAGTTTTTAGGACAAACCCTACGTACCTCTATTTCCAAAGATAATAGGTGCTTCTTGAAGCTTGCGGATTAGGTATTCTAAATCTCTAATCAATTTTGAAAACCCACGGTTGAATCTTGATTTATTTGGGTTTTTAGTTTGAAACCCTTGAGAGTGGCCTTGAGAATTCTAGATGAATATGGATGTATTTTGGAGAATTGGGGACTGAATTTCGTATTTATGGTTGAATAAGGGTGGGAAAAGGACCAATTTACCCCAAAAACGGAGTGTTTAAGTCACTTGAAACCATAAGATATGCGCCGTATATGATATTTCATATATTTACATAGGCACCACATATGCTATCGCATATGCTTTCCAGTGTCCATGTGCGATTGGTTAGTCGACGCATTCTACTTTGAAAGGCCATAACTTCTTGCTCAGGTGTCGAATTTTAGAAAAATTGGTATCGTTGGAAAGCTAACTCGAAAACCTATCATTTTACACATAGTAGGATCTCTAATTCGACATATACAAAGATTCATGGTCGATAGAAGTTGACACAAATTTTAATGTCCACTTAAACTTAATCGATCGAAGTAGTTTTCAACTCATCCTTGAGTCAAAATACCTCTATGGTCTAAATTCAAGCTTGAATGGATTCACATACTACGCAAATAATTAACATGCCATATTGGCATAGGATTTATGGCTTCGAGATTATCAATGCATCGGAATCATGGTCTATATTATAGCCCGAAATACGGGGCATTACAGTAGTGTAAATAGTGGTCGCTCTAATTCACTTTTTCAAAAATTTGGTAGGAATAATCAAGATGAGTGTAGGGCTGGTAGTTATGTGTTTGTTAGATGTGGACAACCAGCCAATAGAGTTAGGGATTGCCTAGGGGATGGTCACCAAGGTCAATCCAATCATCCTTTAGCTCCAGCCAGTTGCCTGACCCAGAAGGGTGCGACTTCCAGTGGAACCAGTAGACAACGCAAGAATAGATTGTATGATCTCTAGAATCAATATGATTAGGAAAGTTCTCCTGATATGGTTACAGGTATGTTACAGGTTTTCCATCAGCATGTTTATGTTTTATAAGATCCCAAAGTTTCATTTTTTTTGTGACCCCTTATATGGCCAAAAATTTCAATGTCAGTCCAAAAATATTAGTAGAGCCTTTCTCGGTATCTACCCCAGTGGTTAAATCTATTATATCCAGGATGGTATACAGAAATTTCTTGGTACCATATCTCATAAAATCACCTCAGTTGATCTTGTGGAGTTAGAGATGACTAATTTCAATGTCATTCTCAACATGGATTGGATCCTCTCACTTTATGCCTCAGTCGATTATAGAAATAGAATAGCTCAGTTTCAGTTTTCTAATGAATCAATTATTGAATAGAAAGGGTAGTACTTCAGTGCTTTGGGTTTAGATTATTTCATATCTTAAATCAAGAAAGATGATATCTAAGGGGTGTGTTTTCCATCTTATTCAAGTCAAAGACTCAAATTCTGAGACTCCGTAACTTTAGTCAGTTTCAGCAGTAAGAGAATTTCCAGATGTGTTCCCTAAAGATCTTCCTGGAGTTCCTCTTGAGAAAAAATAGACTTTAGAATAGATCTTCTTTTAGACACCTATCCTATAACTATTCCACCATAGAGAATGGCTACAACCGATCTTAGATAATTGAAAGAATATTTAAAAGATCTCCTAGATAAGGGTTCATCCAGCCTAGTGTTTCTCTATGGGGCGCTCCAGTCCTATTCGTGCTTAAGAAAGATGGTTCTCTCAGAATGTGCATTAATTACCGTCAGCTGAACAAAGTCACCATCAAGAATAAGTATCCACACTCCAAAATTGATGACTTATTCGACCAACTTTAGGGTGCCAGTTATTTCTCTATGATTGACCTCAGATCCAACTATCATCAGCTCAGAGTCAGAGAATGTGATATTCCGAAGATAGCTTTTAGAACTTTGTATGATCACATTAAATTCCTAGTTATGTCCATTGGACTAACGAATGCCCCTGCAACTTTCATGAGCTTGATGAACAGGGTGTTCAAGTACTACTTTGACATGTTCGACATAGTTTTTTTAGGATTATCATGCAAACCATATGAAAATTGTATTATAGACCCTTGGAGATTATTAGTTGTTTGCTAAATTTACTAAGTGAAAATTTTAACTGAGATCAGTATCATTCCTTGGCCATATTATTTTCGGTGATGGAATTTAGGTTGACCCACAAAAGACCGAAGCAGTCATAAACTATCCTATACCCATCTATCCATCAAATATCAAGAGTTTCTTTGGTTTGGCTGGCTATTACAGATGGTCTATTGAAGGAATTTCTCCTATTGCATCCCCCATGTCTCGATTGACTCAAAAGAAAGTCAAATTTTACTGGTAAGATTCTTGCTAGAAGAGTTTTTAGACATTGAAGACTCAACTCACTTCCTCCCTAATTTTGACTCTGCCAGATGGCACAAATGGGTTCATTATATATTGTGATGATTCTAGATTTGGTCATGGTTTTTCATTGATGCAGAGAGTTAAGTTCATAGCCTACACCTTTAGATAGCTTAAACCCTATGAAAAGAACTATCCTACCGATGATCTTAAGCTTGCAGCTGTTGTTTTTTACTTTAAAATTTAAAGGCATTATATTTATGGGGTTCATGTTAATGTGTTCACAGATCATAAGATCTTATAGTATGTGTTCGCGCAGAATGATATGAATCTGCATCAAAGAAGGTGGATTGAGATGTTAAAAAATTATGCTATGAGCATGTTGTATAATTCGGGCAAGTCCAATGTAGTGGAATATGCCCTTACTAGTTTGCCCATGGGTAGTGTTTCTTATGTTGAGAGATAAGCAGATGTTATTCAGTGAGTTTCATCTACTTACTAGACTAGGTGATCAGTTGGTTGATTCATCTTAAGATAGTACATGGGTTTAGAATGGTTCGGAATCTTCCTTGGTTGTTGAAGTGAAAGACAAAAAAGATAACGATCCTAGTTTTTTTAAGTTGAAGAAGGCAGTTAGAGATCAAAGATTAGAGGTTTTCTCCAAGGGAGATATGGTGTGCTTCATTTTCAAGGTAGGATATTTGTTTCATGTGTTGATGGTCTGAGTCAATGAATTCTTGAAGAAATGCATCATGCATGATATTCTATCCACCCAGGAGCCACTAAGATGTACCGTGATTTGTAGGAAATCTATTAGTGGAATGGTATGAAAAAGTATGTTTCTGAGTTTTTGGCTAAGAGGACAAATTATCAGCAGGTTGAAGTGAGCACCAGAGGCCTAGTTCCACTTTGCTGGAGTTCAGAATCCCCACTTGGAATTGTAAAGTTGTGAACATGGATTTTGAGACAGGATTGCCTCTTACACGTCATCCACATAATTTGATTTGGGTTATTATTGATAGAATGACCAAATTAACCCATTTCTTTCCAGTTCATATGTCATACTCAGCTGAAGATTATGCTAGACTTTATCATAGGGAGTTGGTTAAGATGCATGGAATTCCGTTGTCGATCATTTTAGATAGAAGTACTCAGTTTACCTCTCACTTTTGGAAGGATTTTTGGAAGGGTCTTGGTAACTAAGTCTGTCTCAGTACAACCTTTCATCCTCAGATAGATACTCAGGAAGAGAAGACCATTCAGGCCTTAGAATAAATATTGAGGGCATGTGTAATAGACTTTAAAGTTAGCTGGGATGACTACTTGTCTTTGATTGAGTTTTTGTATAACAATATTTATCACTCTAGTATTTGGATGGCTCCATTTGAGTCTCTTTATATAATGAGATGTAGGTCTCCTATTGGTTGGTTTGAAGCAGGTGAAGCTGTTTTGATAGGGCTAGATATATTGTTTAAGGTAATATAGAAAGTTCAGTTGACTTGTCAGAGGTTAAAGATAGCCCAAATCTATCAAAATTTTATGCATACATGAGAAGAAGGGATCTTGAGTTTGAGGATGGTGATTCGGTCTATTTGAAGATTTATCCTATGAAAGGAGTGACAAGATTTCGCAAGAAGGGGAAACTCAGTCCCTACTATATTGTCCCTTATAGGATCTTGAACCATTTCGAGAAAGTAGCTTATGACCTTGAGTTGCCTACAAATTTTGCATCAGTGCATCTAGTGTTCCATCTTTCTTTGTTAAAGAAATGCATCAGTGATTTAGTTGTTGTTGTTCCTTTAGAAAGCATGGATATTGAGGATAACCTTTCCTACGAAGAAGTTCCAATTGGGATCTTGGATATTCATATTAGTTTCCTAAGGAATAAAGAAGTTCCCTTGGTTCAAGTTCTTTGGCGGAATCTGTCCGTTGAAGGAGCTACTTGGGAACTAGAAGTAGATATGCAAACAAGTACCCTCATCTTTTCTCTGTAAACTCAAATTCGTCTTGAGGTAACAAATTTCCTTACATTTACTCAATTTCTTTCTCAATTTCATCTGTGTAACTACTCTCATGTCATTGCATGCATTCATGAAATCAAATCAGTTCATTTATCATGATTCAGCCTCAGTTATGTAATCATGTTCCAAGTCATGCATGTTCAATATATGATCACAGTTGCCTTAGGATTCTCAGTCTAATCAATCTTATTTTAAGATGAAGGTTCCCAAGGGGGAGATATGGTAATAACCCTTAAGATCCTAAGCTCGATTCAGTTGTAGCTACATGCTTAAGGGGTCCAAGACTTGAAATTTTCTCTAAGTTTTAAGGACTTAGTCATTTTCTAGACCCATAGACTTTACGAATTTTTAGTTTGGCCTTCCCAACACCAAAATATTGGTTTTCAAGTATATTCACATTTATGGAGGTTAAAGGTACATCTAGGGAAAGTTTTAGGATATTCAGACGAGGATCGTGGCCTATTTAGTTGGCTAAAATAGAGAAGCAACATAATGAGGCTACAACGTGTTGATCTCTCCCTATGTGGAGTGGTTAATGACGTGTGGCTTTCTTCCTCAGAGTAAGTTGTGTGGTGCGTTGCTTTCTCTAATGGAGAGAGAGGAGTGACATGCGACTTTATCCCATATAGTTATATCATTTAAGTGACCAAGAGTCATTTGACTCATTTCTCATAATCCAATTCATTCTTAACATGATTTGGGAATTCCAAAAGGGCATAATTTTCCCCTTTCACTCCAAATTGCTCTCAAGAAATCCTCACCTTTTTCCCAAAAAACAAAACCCAAGCTTTTTCTCAATAAATCAAGAGTTCAAGCTTCTAAGTTCAAGCTTCTAAGTTCAAAAAACTCTCAATAAATCCTCAAGAAACTAGCTATTAAGGTAGGTGGGGTGTTCATCCATAGGTCCATTTCACCCATGGATCCCAAAAATCTTTTCTTTGATTAAATTATGAGTTCTTCTTCATTATGAAGTTGTATATGTTCAAGATGAGTTTAATTCATGTTTTTTCTTAGTAGTTTGACTCAATTCATGACCTAGTATGATTCCATGGAAAATTAGGTTATCTCATGTTTCAACTTTTGATTTTTTGTGTTGTATTCATTGAATTTGATATCATAATATCGAATTGGGAATTTATCCATGAAGTAATGTTGTTTTCATATGATTTAAGACATCCCCATGTTTAAGCCCATGCTTTTCAATTAATTGGTGGGGTGTTTATGTTTTTGGCCTTGAAACCATGATCTCATACTAAAGTTTTAAGGTTTAATATTGTATTTTATGACTATTTAGTGTTGCGGGTTATGAACATCTGATACCTACATGTGTACTTACATTTCAGATCTTTCAAGTATTGATTTTAGTTAAATCATGAATATTACCATTTACTCAGTTGTTATGATCATGATGAGTAATGTCAGTTGTTATGTTTACTTGAATTAGATTTAGTATAGTACCAGTGTACCTTCAGTTGGAAGTAGCATTTTGCACCGAGCGAACCCAGGGGTGGGGGCTCACCTGCCAGTAGAGGGTGTGACCCTTAATAGAAATCACTGAATTAAATAACTACGTAGCCAGCATACGTTCGAGATATCTACTTTCCAGTTGAGAGTTGACATATATCTCATGAGAGCACCTTCCAGTAGTGTGTCACTCCTTAGTCGTTCGAGATTCCAGTTTAATGGATCCACACAACCAGTGTTACTACCCATGGCATGGTACTGACAAACTTACAACTAGGGTAACAGGTTAGACCCCGATTAGCTCAGATTGGAGCATGTTGGTTATATGATACCTCTTACAGTTTCATTCAATATTCAGTATGTCTTAACTTAGGCTTGGTGACCAAAGCATATACATTTTTAGTGATTCAGTTATATAGATTTCAGTCCTTCAGATTGTAGACTATTTAAGAAAACTATGTTAAAGCTTGGTCTTTCATTCTACGATACTGCATGTTCATGCATTCAGGCTTAGTTATCTCATGCATTTCAGCTCGTCCTCATATCATATACCTGTATACTTAAAGTACTGTCCACATACTTTTCTTTGTTCTATGTTGTGTAATAACATAGGTTTGGACTCTCAGTTTCCCGACCGTTCTTAAGCATCTCAACGTTACTCAGTAGCAGCAGTGGTGAGTCCTCATGTATCGAGCACATGATTTATTTATCCCAATTATTTTTGTATTTTCTTATGTTCAGTCAGTCGAAGTTAGTTGGGGGCTTGTCCTATCAACTCCTCATGATGTTTAGAAGCTTTCAGACAATCAGTCAAAAATTCAGTCAGTCTTTTAAGTATTATCAGTTGCTTCAGATAGATAATTTAGCTTTTAGTATTATATCCAATAGTTCAGACTTGATATTAACATGTATTCAGTATCATACCAGTTTATATTTCCAATTATGTGTTGTGTTACTATTTTATTCAGTGCTCATAATAGGTACCAGCTTATGGGTTAGCTTGTGGCCACTTGTGATCGTATGCACCATTGTCGTGACTAGGGGGTAGCCTCGTGTCATGACAACCATACACTTAGCTACCAAATTCTCCATATCCTACTTCATATTATTCCCCGATAAATTTCCTTAAGATCATGATACGTTTTTGTTGAACCAGGATGAATAGTATATCGCAACTCATGAGCTTCATCCAAAATTCTTTCTCGCATCCCATTAACATTGGGAACCCATAGTCTACCTTGGTACCTCAAGCTATCATCACCCCAAATCTAAAAAACCATCACTTTTTGCCTACCTATATCTTTCTTGATTTGCATCAGAATAGGATCCAACATTTTCCTCTTCTTCACTTCGTCTCCAAGAGATGACTTTTCTACCTCTTGAAAAAATACACCACCATCCTCGAAATCTGAGATATGAACTTTGAGATTATCCAAACGGTGAATATACTTCACTAAATCTTGCTTCTTCTCATCTATATGAGAAAGGCGTCCTATGGACAACCTACTAAGAGGATCAACAACCACGTTAGCTTTACCTGGATGATAGTGAAGACTTATGTCATAGTCCTTGAGTAACTCAAGCCATCTTCTTTACCTGATATTCAATTCTTTCCAAGTGAACACATATTGTAGGCTTTTATGATCAGAATAAATATCAACATGGACCCCCTACCTATAATACCGCCAGATCTTCAGTGGAAACACCACAACTAACAATTTCAAATCATGAGTTGGATAATTATTCTTATGAACTTTCAACTATCTAAAATCATAAGCAACCACCTTGCCACACTGCATCAACATACAACCCAATCTTTCCCAAGATGCATCACAATAGACAACAAAACCATTAGTGCCCTCAGGTTGAGTCAAACCCATAGCCGAAGTCAACTTATCCTTTAGTAATCCCAAACTACCCTTACAAGCATTAGACCACAAAAACTTTACCTTCTTCTGAGTCAATTTAGTCAATGGGCAGCAATAGAAGAGAAACTTTCCACAAACCTTCTATAGTAACCGACTAAACCCAAGAAGATCTGAATATCAATTAGAGTTGTGGGCCTAATCCACTTATTAACCACCGTGATGTGCTATAGAAATATAGAAATTTTGATGCTTAAAACAAGGAAAATATGCAGGTTTTTGAGGTTATTTTGTTAGATATAATCCATTTTGGGTATGTTTTGTAGGAAACCATGTTTTGGATGCTAAGTTTGTGAAAAAGGTGAAAAAGTTATTTTTAGCATCTTTTTGGAGAAATTACAGATATTCGGGATGTTTTCCAGCTTATTCGTGCTCAAAGCATATTCAAGATTCAAAGAAGAGCTGAAAAGATGACTCCCAACACTTACCATGGCAACATGTGGCTATGTGTAGGAGCTATAAACCACATCTAGGTAAAGCAAGTACCAGATGTTCAAAATATTGAGAGCTGAACTTGCAGGATTTTTGCTCCCACTACCTGTGCCTTGTACTTCCACCTAGTGTCAAAACTGCAGGTACTACCTACGCACAGGGCCTAACTATGAGTACTGACCACATATGGATACCTACCCAGTTTTGTCCGATTTCATTTGAGCTTTTGTTTTAGGGTTTCCTCATGTACTATAAATACCATTTATGTACTTTTTAGTAGTAGTTACACACTTTTGATAGTCATAAACATATTTTGATTCCAATATCCGATTATGATCTTGGTATTCTCTTGTACTGACTTTAGTAGATTAATTCAGTTTCAGTTATGGGTTTTAACTCTTCTTATTAATTATTGTGATTTCATCCATGCTTTCACTTATCAATGTTATTGATTTCTTCACAATCATGAGTGGCTAAAACCCATAGCTAGGGTTATGTAAACAAGAATGGATTAATGAAGTAGAGGAAGTGCGATTGTAGATTTTATAATAGATTGTTCGGGAAATAGGAAAAAACCCATACCCATGGAATGTATTGTTTTATCTTCTTTATAATAGATTTCTTAATGGGTGCACATATTAGTATCCCTCCTAGATATTAATACTTAGTCCAAAATATGAGTAGTGACGAGGAAAAAATAAAGACAACACTATTTTGAAGTTAATTATCGATTCGTTCTACAATGGAATATAGTGAATGATCGTTAACTATCATCTAATAACTAGATACTCAAAACAAAATAGTTAACTGGGATTAAGATAAGGGTTAGTAAGGTGACATACTGATACTCAAAACAAAAGGGTGAAATCTTTCTACTCATCCAAAAGACTATAAAAGGTACATAACTTATTGATTATGCATGCAAGAGTTTGGGTTAGTTCAACAACGCATGATATGCCTATGGAGTTGAGAATCCAGGAGGAAAGAAATCCTAGTGTTTACCTATAATGATTACAACATAAGTCAATATAGTTACTTCCTCAATATTAGTACATAAAAAACCCCTATTTACTTTTCTTGTTCTGCCCATTGACAACAACTGCTGAGATCTGCAAAGCCAAGTGTTCCCTTGTTATTCAACCCCAACCTTTGTTGGTTTACTATATTTTGACAGTGACCAAATCATCATCTAATAGGAGGTGTTGTTTGGACGTCATCAAAATTTTGGCACCACTGCTGGGGAATATTGTGTTAATTTGTTATTTGAAGTTGTTTTAGTTTTTGGGTCTTTCTATTTTTTGGTTTTATTCATAGTTGGGTACAGGCCGGTGTATGCCTGGGAAAAGAATTATAGGTAATCCCTTACTCCTCATGAATCCAAATTCAGAGAGTATCCTACAAACACCGAGTAGGATGTCTGAGTAGAAAAGAGATAAAGCTTTCTAAGGGGTTCGTGATGTTGTACCTCCCCCCTCTCTTGAAGGAGTACATGATATTATTTATCATTAGACTTGTGAGCTATTAGCTTAAGCTGAAGCCAAGAGGAGGAAATAGAAAAAGATGAGCGAGTATCTAGGGAGGCAAAACTAGCTAAGAAGAGACAAGCAGCATACCGTCAAGCTACGCTAGGTGAAATCCCAATAGAGCTACAGGTTCTCATTTTTAAGTAATCTCAGCATACCCGTATGTGTATCCATAAATAAATTCTTAAGAATATCAGGAATACATTGAACCTGCAGAGAATGGAGCCATAGTTCCTCCTGTTTTACCCCCAGGCATCAAGTTTTACATCACGAGCACAATGATATAACTTCTAAATCTGAAGGGTGTATTTCCAGGTCTTCCTGCAGATGATGCAAATTTGCACCTATCCAATTTCATTGAGATCTGCAATTCGTACACAAATCTAGTGGTGAATCAATAAGTACTTAGACTGAGACTTTTCCCCTTCTCACTCATAAGAGAAGCATCTTTATGGTTAGGGGAACTACCAATAGGTTCGATCACTAAATGGAATAAGTTGCACAAGCAATTCTTTAACAGGTTCTTTACTCCATCTAGGATGTTGCGTATTAAGGATGAGATTTATAATTTTAGGTAGATACCATCAGAGTCTATGTACAAGTATTGGTTTAGGTTCAAGAAGAAGATGATCATGTTTCAAAACCATGGGTTGTTAGGGATGAGCTTACTGGAGATATTCTATATATCCCTGACCATTGGTTCTATAGCCATGGCAGATACCATATCTAAAGGAGCTTTTATGAGACTACGCTGGGAGGCAGCTTCAGAGATATTAGATTAGATCTCGCTCACTAACAAAGAGTTGTAAACTCGAGAGGCTGAGAGGGGATCTGGCACTTATGCTATTGGTGTCTAGTGCAACCTAAAAGTAGATGATGACACAGTAGCATAAGAGATTGCGTTTCGAAGAACTGATCTAGGGTACTAGCATAGCAATTTGCAGTAGAAAATTTTGAGAAAGTAAATGCAGTAGCAGCACAAGGGTCATCTTCGAAAGTGTAGGAGTCAGAACTAGAAGAGCAAACTCTCTAGATCGCCAGATGATGGGTTTCCAAGCCCAAGGGAAAGGAAACCAAGGTCAAAACTACCATGACAGATATAGAGATTGTAGCAGAAAGAGAGATGATGTCTATAGATAGAAAGACAACTATAAAGAGAAGGGATAAAGAAATAATCCACCTAGCAGATGAAATACAAAATCCAGAATAGAGATGCTGCTAAGTTGGTGAAGGGTCAGGAAAATCAACAGATTGGCCTTAAGGAGATTATGGCTGACATTTTAGGATTGAACCAGAAGGTTGAGTCACATGCTACTGCTATCAAGAAGTTAGAGTACTAGTTAGGGAAAATATAAATGACTCTGAAGCAGAGAAAGCCAGGTACCCTTCTGGGCAATATAGTGTAAAATCTAAAAAATAATGGTCATGTACTTGATATTACCACTAGGAGTGGTATCACTACTATGTATCCCTTATGACCTGTTGCAGAAGATGATGATGATAAGATACCTACTATTGAGTTTGAAAAGGTAAAAGGTGATAATGGTAAAGATGCTAAATATTAAGGTAAGGGTCCGATCATAGAGTTAGAAAGCTGACAAATTTTAAGGTCGCCCCCACCTTATTCTCAAAGATTGAGGTAAAATAAAGAGGAAGGTAAGCTTAAGTGATTCATTGAGTCGATGAAATAATTGAGATTGAACATACCTCTTCTTTAGGTATTAGAGCAGATGCCTGGATATGCCAGGTTCATGAAATAATTGGTCACGAGGAAGAAAGGAGCGATAATTAAGGATGTTGATGGTATGCACCACAGCAATGTACTCATGACTAGGTATTTAGCACAAAATAAAGGGTGATCCCAGATCATTTACTATACTATGTAATATTGGGTCATCCCAATTTTCCAGAGCCTTTTGTGATTCAGGGGCTAGCATAAATTTGATGTTGCTAGCTGTATTCAAGCAATTGGGCTTGATCCCTTTAGAAAAGACTTCAATGTTGTTTTTTATGGTTGACCAGACAGTGAAAAATCCTATGGGAATCTCTTTTGATGTGATCATGAGGATAGATAACTTTATCTTTCAGGCTGACTTTGTCATTCTGGACTGTGAAGTTGACACCGAGATGCCCGTTATATTGGGGTGACCATTTATGGCCATAGCTAGAGATATGGTTGACATAGATAAAGTTGAGCTAACATTTATAGTCAATGGTTAGGAGGCTATATTCAACATCCAAAAGTCAATAAAGTAGTCATCCGACATAAAGGTAGTGTCGGTGATTGATTGTATTGATGACCCTGGAGGATACTCCTATGGGTATATTGATGAATTATGAGTAGTCAAGATACCCTAATTATGTCATGTCATTAAATCAAGCACTTTATGGGAGGCAACCCATGGGCTTGTTGGTGAAGTCTCAATAACCATCACAGCCACGTCGTGTCGTAACGTTAAATAAAGCACTAGGTGGGAGGCAACCTACTATTGTTATTGTTCAAATTTTATTTTTTTTAAATTTTCGACTTACTCAAAATAAGGTAAAAAATTTCTATATTCATTAATTTCCAAGTAAGTGGGTTGTGTGATCAACCCATCATGGTCACAAGTCCCACATGGTAAGTTAAGTAATAAGTCAAAAAGTTGAAATTTTGAGGATAAAAAATTGTGTTACGGACTTTAGAAATAAATTTTACTTTTGGGAACTAAAACTTAGGTTGGGGGACCATAAGTGATTGGAAAATTACCAAAACACCAAATCCGAATTGCAGGAAGCATGCCAAAATTTTTGGCCCAGCACCTATTGTCCGCAAGTGGCTGATGTCGCCCAAAACTAACCTCTAAAAGAAGTATGATGCGGTCAATGCCAAATATAGTAATCCACCTAGGTTGGGGTTAAACCCATAGAGAATATGATGAATAGTTTCTTAATTTGATGTAATTCATGAGCATTGTAAAAAAATAAATAGGGAAATAGTAAGTATTAGTAACTAGTAATCAAATCTTAAATGCTTTTGAGTTGTAAACAATAAAAGACGAACACCAATACTGTGTTACCCTCGCTTCTCGACACTATAAATTTCTCGTGTTTAATCCACGTATTCTATTGCTCTACATGTAAAGTCAACAAGATATGTATTATCAATCGTCTTGTGAACGTGTTGATAAATCTCACCTTTTACCTTGTAAGTCTCAGGGCATCGCCTTATTGATCCTTGTTTATGACTTCAGTTCACTTTTACCTTTTGTGTTTCAAGTGGTTAGATGAGATGATAGAATGGTAAATGAAAGTGAATCACAAATTACAGTCTTAATCTTCATTCCCCAATCACAAATTCCCTTGTGAGGATAAATGCAAATCCAAGCTATGCCCAAGATTCTACAGTAGCTCTAAGGTCAATTATTGCGAAGAAGATTAAGATACATGTAGAAACCCTAGAATAGATAAATATACGACTTCTTTTATGTAGCTAATCCGCAAGGGTTCCCACAACCCTAGCCAGGGAGATTAGCCGCTCATGTTTATACAATAAGCCATAATAATCAATAAAGAAATAATATAATTAATTGAAAAATAATGAGATGAATAAAATCAAGAATCTACTATTCAATAAAACCCTAAAATCTCAAGAACAAAGCAAAAGTATGTAATAGAGTATATTGAAACGTAAAAAGATGTTAAAGAATATCAAAGAATGTAACCTAATAAGAGATAAACCTAGGGTATTTATAGTATCTCAAAAATCCTAATAAAAATGGGAAAGGTATAGTTAAGTTGGCTCATGGTACGATTCACTTATCCACTCATATGCTCATCATACGAGTCACACCATGTCTCTCATATCCATTCAAGTGTCTGATCTCCCAAGGCATTAACTTTTTGTTCTTCTTAGGACTTCTTCTCATGAGTCGTACCTTAACCATATGACTCATGTCCTTTACTCGTACCCACCTGGGACTTTTGTCTTTCCAAGCTTTGAACACTGTTCTGCTTACAATTTTGCTATACGAGTTGTACTTAGACTTCTGACTCATATACTTTTGAGACTCAAACATTGGATGGTATCTTTATATTATGTTAAGCTTACGATTTCTTCATACGTCTTCTATTCTTGTTTACGACTCGCATGCTCGAGTCGTATCTTCTCAACACTTTGTTTTTCTTCTGCTTCTTGGTTTCTATTATTCATGTAAGTCAGCCTCCGAGTCGTATGATGTGTTGATGACTCGTGAGGAAACTCGTACCTTGCTGTAACTTGGTCTTTTCATGTCTTTTTATTCAATTTTTATCCCAGCACTCTTTAAGACTCATTTTACCTGCAATAAACACAAAAATGCATCATATTCACTTAAAAAAACTAAGTACATGCATAAATTCATGGTTTTAAGCATTGAATGTGCTATGTTTCTATGGCACATCAACACCATCAACTTAGAATTTTTCATGTCCTAAGGTAAAAAAAAAACAAAAACTACCTCACAACACAAATTTGTTACTTAAATAGAAAGATCTTAAGCTACCCATGACTATGATTTTGAAATTAATTTTCAATAGTGTTACTCCCCTCCTAGTTTTAAATTTTTAGGATTCAAACTGTGTATAATGATTTATCTCACGGAGAAACATGAGGGAATCCGATGATGGAATTACATTAGTAATAAACAACTGGGCCTAGACACAACCTGTATTCACCAAACATACTAGCAACCTAACAACATAATCTGTATGCACTCATAGTCAAAGAAATCCCATTCACTCTCAATATCGATCGATAAATTTATTCAGGGATATCACAAATGACTCTATCACTCCAAAGAAGTATCAAAGGTGTCTATAGAATACCATAGGCTTTCCCTCATGCTCTCTACCTAAGTTTTCAGACAATCGAGATCGGATCACTACATGATTTTATTCGGCTTGTAACAAAGTCTTGGGGATAGTATGATATCCTTTTTGTATTTATTTAGTGACTACACCTCCTTGACACTATGATTTCTTCAAGGTCCAGCTATTCTTCAACTTAGTCTTTTATGTTATTTGTGCCCTTATATCTCTCTTTTTTATTTTGAAACATTTAGATTTCGCTAGGTACAATTCTCTCACTTTATTTTTATTTTCTTTTTCTATTTTATTTTAATTGCAATCTTTCTTCTTCATTTATTTTATTTTGATTCTACCACACCTGGCCTTTTTTAAAATTTTTCTTCTACATGACTTTTTTCATACCCTCTTTCTCCTACGCACCCTTATAATAGCTACCCTCAACTTAGGAAATTTGCCGGAGTTAATGTGCAAAGTGTCCAAGGAGGAGGACTAGAACAAAAATAGATTCATTGTAAGGGAAACAGGAAGGTGAAATTAGTGTAATCAAAGAAACGGGTCGATTTGTCTCAAGCATTCGGATCAAACGGATTTATACTTATTTGGTTAGGGTTTAGGCTCAGCTGGACTTAAAACATAAAGGTCCTATGATCATCTCCTACTTGACTATCCTTGGCCTAGGTAAAAGAAACTGGGCAAGTTCTAGATTCCTTTACAATGGGAACTTAGTAATACCTCACACACTTGCACAGGGTTACATTTCTAAGTAATACCTATCCAGTTATGAAACTATTTTCTCCTAATTGTTCTATCTCTAATACAAATTCCTTTATCAGATTCATACCAGTCTCATACATACACATATCACACAGTTAAAAAAAAATTAGGAGGGGTCTAAAATTTTTCAACACAATTCAGATTATCACATATACTTTATAACGTTCAAAATCAAAATCATTTCGTGTTTCCAAACTCATAAATAAATTTCAAAATCATAATTCACTACAAATAAATTTCAAAATCACCAAAAATTAGTAAAATTCCATATTCTGCCATAGGTGCATATTTTCTCCCTATTTTAGCTATTTCTCAGCACCAAACCTGCAAGACATAACAGACTTTCAGACATAGCTATTTTCTCCCAAATGTTTGGAACATAAAGTGTAGGCATAACTATTGCAATCACGAGCTCCGAGATCATTGGTATATCATACAACTCTGCTACCATCTTCTTAATTTTAGAAACTTCAACTTTGATCTTAGAAATATTAGGCATCTACCCTCTACCCAATTTTTAAGTAATTATTAAATCAAATGCATCAAGATGGTGTTGTACTCATCTGTCCTGGCTCGCCATTTATGCGTCCACCCAAGGCTTTAATTCCTTTTTATGTTGTGGAACTTGGCTTCCAGCGTACCAAGTCTGGTCATGGCTTTGGTCCACATGGCCTGGGAAATCATGATAAGTCCAGAAGGCATACCTCTCAGGCAGGATGGCATAGACTGTATCAGAGGAGGCGTACTAGAAGTAGGCACTACATTTTTTTGTATAGTCTCCGTCTATCACTTGTATTCATAGCCTCAGCAGTCTCATCCTACCCGCTCTACCAAAACATATCAAATAGCATATCTGATGGTCTTCTTTCTAGTTTGTCCATTAGGTTTGCTATATATCAGATCAACCAAAGGTCGGTAATATTGGTATCCTTGATTATTACATCAACTCTTGGGATCTCCTTTACCCCTGCAGCCAAACAAAGTTGTGTAATCATACATAAGTACGACATTAGTGACTTATCACCCCCTACGGCTCAGTCTTTTATCTCCCGAGCAATAAACTCCCTAATATCAAACTCGTATTCGGCTATGAGGCCATCTATCAAAGTAGGTCAAATCGGGTTCAAAACTTTATCTCTTATGGTGGAACAAAGCCTGTGTTGGGACAACATCTACCACGCCTTGGCTCGAACGTAAGGTTATTCTTTTCCATTTTCTGGGAGACCACTCTAGGCCCTCCAATAATCCATATTGCATTTTCACCATTAGAGCCTATATGCCCCGCTATCCATCAAATTAAGCCCATTTTCTCCTCCAACCCCATCTATTTTTGAGTAATTTTTCTCATCTTCTCTAGACGGTAGTCCATTTCTCCATTGTTGATCAGATGCTAATAATCTGGTCCGTACAAGAACCTACCAATAGAGTGTTGGGAAATGTCAACCCATACTCCCCGAATCCTCAGTAAAGAAATTGGATCACCACCATTCCACAATTGACCCTGTGGATATGTCTTTTTAATTCACCCTTATATGTAGTATAAATTCTCATACTAGCACATAACTGTACTTTTTGGGTGCTCTCGTCATCCACTCAAAGACATATTTCTTGAAGCACTCCTCGAACCTGGGTAACTCCGTTATCCCAATAGTCATCAACCTCCTCTCTAGATACAAGACCAATTTAATCTTCCTATTACGGAGTCTACTCAAGCCATCATTATATGTATCCTACATATTGGGGTACCCCCCATCTTTCAATGATGGGCATCGAAGAAGTAATGATGGATAATGGTGGCTCATGTATGTAAATTGGTGGCACATTAACTTCTTCCTCAACAACCCGCTCCAAGCTTTCTTCCTCATGACAAGATCCAACATTATTTTCGACATATAGTTGGGTTCTTTCACCTTGAACCCCGTGGAGGTTTTTCCTCTGGAGTTGTTATTTGTTCCCTTTGCACCCTTTTTATGCCTTTGGGTGAACCTATTCTTTTTATGGGTAGTTGTATAATTCACTGCTACTGGTGGAAGACTGAGTAGCCTCACAACTGGAAGATTTTGCCTTTTTGTTTCCCTTTTTAGGCACTTGTTTGGAAGAAGATGCATTCTTTGGAGGAATTGTACCTAAAAGTACACATGCATTAGTAAGAAAATACTGAAAAGAAACAAACAATAATAAATTAGAGTTCAATGTGCATGTTTTATCTAGGGTACGAGTAGAGGGTACAAGTTGTATGTACTGGGTACGACTTATATGACCAAGTCGTATGATACTCAGTGTATGCATGGGTGTTCACTGGCTTGCTTATGAGTCCTCCTAACGAGTGGTAAGCTAAAGTACGACTCATTTCCAACACCTGTAAGAAAATCAGAAACAAAAGACTAAAATACGGTATCTACTAAGGTCATTACGACTTTAGTGTATGAGTCATATGGTTTAGGTATGACTCACTTTGGCCAGTCATACCCAAACAAGAACTTAACCTTACTTAAACATCTATGTTATTTGCGGGTATGATTCTTGTTATAAGTCGTTCCTTGTGAGTATAAGTCATAAGATGTTTTGTATCCACTATAACATAGAGGTTCAATCTTAGAGTTTAATCCAAATTGAATTTCCCAAACTACCCATCTACTCTACGCAACAATATCGCACATATTTTAGCTGAAATAACACACAATATCAACACCCAACACAAGTGTAACCCCCAATTTCCATTTTCAACTAAAATAAAAAAACTAGGGTTCTGAAATACAACATACATGAAAATTCAACCAAACCAAGTTCAAGGTATCTCACATTTACCATTCCAACTTGATATGAGAAGAGATTGAGTTTGAAACTTACTTTAATGAGGAGGCTACATTATTTCAATTTTAACTTTTCTTCCCCCAAATTTTTGCTGAACTCTTGGAATGTGAGGAATCTAAGCATGTTGGTAGCTAATTTTAAGTGTTTTCGAATGATTTTATGCATTGGAATCTTGCAAATCTAGCAACAATGGTAGTGGGTGAATATTTCAGATATTGTGTACCTAACGGGTACCCTATTTCTTTTTAAATCATTTGAACTGGGTTGGGTTGACTCACGACCCCGACCATGTAATCTTGGGTACTAATTATGTGTATGATTCATACCGAGGCTTACAAGTTGTATATTTAACTCGTATAGACCTAGAACCTTACCTAGGTTCTGAAGTGGATACAACTCAATGTGAAGAGTCCTACCTTGAGGGTACGACTCGTTCTAAGAGTCGTATGGCTCCAAAAACTTTTACCTAATTCTAAATTTCAACTAGGTCCTTACAACTCCTACTCACAAGTCATAACATAAAGATACAACTTATAAAGAGTCCTAATGACCAACCTTCTTGAAATTTTTTGGACATTTTCTGCAATCTTTAGTCTTACACACTGAACAAACACATTATTCTACAAATAAATAAGTACAAAACATGGGTTGCCTCCTACGGAATGCTTGATTTAATATCGCGTCATGGTGTGGCTAAGTTGGGTACTCAGATTTCACCAACTAACCTTATAGGTTTCCGCCCATGCAGCGCTTGATTTAACATCAAGCTCAACATAATTACCTTTGTTACTTAGCCTTCACCAAGGTCCATTTCAAAAATCACATTGATTTTCTTAGTGTTACCAATATAGTGCTTGACTCTTTGCCCATTAACCTTAACCGGGCTTCACCATCCTGCTTCATTCCAAAGCACCATATGGAAACACTCTTAGCACAATAAAGGGACCGTACTATCTAGATTTTTTAAGCAATACCTGGTCTCCTTTTAGAAATTTCTTCTCTCAATTTTGCAATCATGATGCAAATTCATATTTTCCTTGTAAAGTGTAGAACTTTCATACACCCAGATTCAAAATTCATCCGACTTATTCATACTATTCATCCTTGATTTGGCTGCATCTTGCCACTCAAAATTCATGTGTTTCAAAGCCTAAAGCGCATTGTGTTCAATTTCAATAGGCAAGTTCCAAGAATTTCCATACACTAGCTAATAAGGTGAAGCACCAATTGGGGTCTTGAATGTTGTTCGACATCATCTAACTTTTGTGACCAATCAGTCCTATTGGTATTCACTGTCTTTGCTATAATGGATTTGATTTCCTTATAAGAGACATCAACTTGTCCACTAGTCTATGGATGGTAAGGTTCTGCCACCTTGTGTTTCACTCTATACTTCTCAAGAACACTTTTGAATAGACGATTAGATAAATGTGACCATCCGTCACTAATGATAGCACGCAGTGTGCCAAATCGAGAAAATATGTTCTTTTTGAAGAATGCAGTGACACTATGTGCTTCATTATTTGGAAGTACAATTGATCCCACCTGTTTAGAAACATAATCTACAGCAACAAAAATATACATCATTCCAAACAAACTCACAAAAAGACCCATGAAGTCTATACCCCATACATCAACCAATTCTAATTCTAAAATAGAAGTAATAGGAACTTCATGGCATCTAGAGATATTACCTTGTTGTTGACATTGATCATAAGAAAAAGAGAAACCATGTGCATCATTGTAGATTGTTGGCCAATAATACCAACATTGCAAGATTTTTTAGGTTGTGCGGGTTCCTCTATGATGACCTCCAAATGGCAAAGAATTGCAAGCCTCAAGTATACTCATCATCTATACCTCAGGTATGCATCTATAAATAATACCATCCACACAAATTCTGAATAAATAAGGATCATATCAAAAAAAATTCCTTACCTCATGCGTAAACTTCCTTCTCTGCTGAAAGGAAAGATCTTCTAGGATTAGCTCACTTTCTAGGTAATTTGCATAGTTTGCAAACTATGGAATTAGATCTTTGGAAAAAGCTAATATCTGCTCATCTAGAAAGTCATCATCAATCTGAAGTTCATCTTCAACATTCTGCATAGCTTCCTCCCTAAATAAAGATAAATGATCTGTAACTTTACAGCAATAGCACCAACCTAATCAGTTAGTCTTTGCATCCTTTTTTGCCATTAAGTATCACAATATTATATTATCAGTGTGCACAATCACCTTTGTCCCTATAGAAGGTGAATAAGTATAATAACCACTCCCATAAAATGTACACACTATCTCATCATACTCATCTATACCATCATTATCAAAGTCCATGATAACAACTATAAGATCTTCAACACCCAACCACTCTTTAATAGGAAAAGCAACATCAGAACTATTATCCCAAAGAGTGTCTGAATCAACATCTTAGAATGAATCCGCTTTATTGTCAAACACATTAATCACGGATGCCACCCTTAACTCATCAGGATTCTTCATGGATTTGTTTACATTGAATATTACTTATTCATCGTTAAGCCCCAGTATTAGTTGTCCTGGGTCTAAATCAAACAACTTCCTTCCCATATCCATGAATGGTCTTCCCTAAATAATTGGGACTTAGAAGTCCACTTCGCAGTCCAATATCATAAAATCCATAGGAAAGATTAAAGAAGCCTCCTTTACCAATACATCATACAAGATACCAACTAGCTTTTTCACAGTCCTATCTTCCACCACCAATCTCATGGTGGTTGGTTTAGGATCTCCCAACCCCAACTGTTTAATCACTAAAAATGGCATGAGGCTGATGCTAGCACCCAAATAAAATAATACACAAGATATGTTGGAGGATCCAATGGTGCAAGGTATATTGAAAGCACCAGGATCGTCCTTCTTCTCCACTAATGATCTAGTAGCTACTGGACTACAATGATGAATGTTGTCGATAGGCTAATAACTGACTGAACTCTTTTAGATGATTAGATCTTTAATGAATTTTGCATATCCTGACCTTTTCTTCAATGCCTTTATAAGTGGGATGTTGACTGATAGCTCTTCTAGCATTGACAAAAACTTCTGATAAATACCATCTCCTTGTTTCTTTTTCAGCTTTTAAGGAAAAGAAGGATGAGGTCTCGGGATAGGCTTTAAAATAG
Source organism: Capsicum pubescens (assembly GCA_030864215.1). NCBI lineage: Eukaryota > Viridiplantae > Streptophyta > Magnoliopsida > Solanales > Solanaceae > Capsicum > Capsicum pubescens. The sequence goes on along the minus strand of CM061549.1, from coordinate 218,216,536 downwards.
GCTCCTCAGCCATCTCTTTTATTTTTTTTCCTATAACTATCCACATCAATAGGATCATCATCAATGTCTTGCTCATCTACAACTGGTACATATGGGTCTATAGTACATTTACCACTTCAGCTGGTAATGGTGTAACAATGACCATCAATTTTTGGATTAGACACCGTCTTGCTCAGGAGAGTACAAGGCTGTCTTTGATTTACTGTGACTAACATCTGACCAAATTGTTGCTTCAACTAGTTGATTATTGTAGCATGTGACTCAACTTTTTGGTTTAGCCCTGACAGGCCTGCCTTGATATTCTTAAGGCAGCTCTCTTGATTTTCTTTCCCCTTGACTAATTTCAATAGCAGAGCCTCCATTCTAGATTTTGAATCACAATTATCTAGTGGTACATACTTGTCACTCTTCTCTTTGTAGTCATCTTTCCACCGCCAATCACTATCTATCTCTGTACTTCTATGTCTGTATTTATTATTATAGTAATTTCCACCTTGATACCATTTTCCTTGGGCTCAAAAATACGCTAACCTACGATCAAGATACTTCGTTACCTCTTTAGATTCAATCTCAAAAGTTCTGGAAATAGACCCTAGTGCCATAACTGCATTCACATTCTCAACATTCATTATTGCAAATTATTTTGTAAGTAACCCACTATCAGTACGAAGCTGTGCAACCTCTTGTGTTACCAAGTCTTGACTAACTCTATAATTATTGGCTTCTTCAATAGTATAAGTAACTGGACCATATTCTACATCTCTAGTATGCCAACCTCTTCTAGTCACTGAAATATCATCCAGCATATCCTACGCAGCATCCCATCGAAGACGCATGAATGCATCTCCCAACATTATATTTGTCATTACCTTTGAGTTGACATTCAATGATCAATATAAGATTTTGGAGAAATTTGATCTTTTTATTCTAAGATTCCGTACCATGCTCAACTTTTTCTTGAATCTAAACCACGCTTCATACTAGGATTTTACAAGTAACTGTCTGAAGTTATAAATCTCATCTTTCAACTGTAGCATCCTTGCAGGAGGTAAAAATATGTTTAGAAACTATTTATGCAACTCATACCAGGTAGCAATTAAGCCTCTTGAAAGTTCCCCTAACAATAGTAATGCTTCACCCGTCAATGAAAATTAGAACAACCTCTATCTGAAAGATTCTTGATCCACCCCGAAATAGTATATGATATGCAAATCCCAATAAAACTAGCAACATGCATGTTCGCATCATCAATATCTGATCCCAAAAATACATTTTTCAAGTTTAATAATTGGATCATGGCATTTGTAATATCAAACTTCACATTAAGGGGTAAAGCAGGTGAAATGATGGATCCTATCTCAGTAGGTTCAATGTAACCCATAAACTCGTTATCATCGTATGGGTGTAAGTATTTATATTCAATAATCAATGGAGATTTTCTCTTTGAACTCTATCTCAGTGCTCGGTTCCTTGTCTAGCATAATATAGTCCTCCTTGGTGAGCTGACCCAGCCTTTTCAGCTAACTAAGCCACTTCGGATGCTCTTCTTTCTTCCTCAACAACAACTATTATTTGTTGCATCTATAAATCTACAATATTCTATTGATCAATTAGAGTGCACGGGAGTACCTCACTGGGATCCACAAGTGGAGGGTCTTAAGTCACATCATGACCTTGTCTTGACATTTTTTTGGGTGATTAAAGAATTATCTCTGGCTCTGGATCAAAAGAGAGTAAGGGATTGCCTCTTCTCCTAGTGTTAGACATAAACCGGTGTATGCCAAATAAAAAACTAAAACCCATGAATTTTACCAATTCAATTAACTACTCAAACTGTCTTTCCTGAGAACAACGCCAAAATTTGATGTCACCAAAAATTAACCTTTAAAAGAAGTATGTTGTGGTCATTGCCAAAATAGTAACCCAACTAGGTTGGGGTTGAACCCATAGAGAAGATGTTGAATAGTTACTTAACTTGATGTAATTCACAAGTAGTATGGAAAAATAAATGGAGGGATTTGGAAGTATTAGTAACTAGTAATCGAATCTTGAATGCTTTTGAGTTGTAAACAATAGAATACTAACACTAGGACTGTGTTCCCCTATTTTTTGTGTTTGATCTACATATTCTATTGATCTGAGTGTAAAGTCAACAAGATATGTATTATCATCCATTTTGTGAATGTGTTGATAAATCTCATCCTTTACTTTGTGAGTCTCAGGGTGTCTCCTTATTGATCCTTGTTTATGACTTCAGTTCACTTTCACCTTTTTAGTCTTAAGTAATTAGATGAGATGAAGGAATGTTAAGATGGAAGTAAATCTCAAATTACTATCTGAATATTTTTTTCCCAGTCACAAACTCCCTTGTGAGGATCAATGCAAATACAAGCTATCTCTAAGCTTATACAGTAGCTCTGAGGTCAATTATGGCTAAGAAGATTAAGATACATCCATAAACCCTAGAATAGATAAATCTGCCACTTCCTTTACATAGCTTATCCGCCAGGGTTCCCACAATCGTAGTCAGGGAGATTAGACTCTCATGTCCTTGCAATAAGCCATGTTAATCAATAAAGAAAGCATGTAATTAATTGCACAATAATGAGATGAATAAAATCTGGAATCTACTATTGAATAAAAACCCAAAATCTCAAGAACAAAGCAAAAGTAAGTAATAGAGTATATTGGAACATAAAAAGATGTTAAAGAATGTCAAAGAATGTAATCTAATAAAAGATAAACCCTTGGGTATTTATAGTATCTCAAAAATACTCAAAATCCTAATACAAATGGGAAAGGTAAGTTAAGTTGACATATGGTACAACTCACTCATCCACTCGTATGCTCATCATTGTACCATGTATCTCGTATCCATTCCAGTGTCTTATCTCCCAAGGCTTAAAATTTTTGTTCTTGTTACGACTTCTGCTCACGAGTCATACCTTGATCATATGACTCATGTCCTTCGCTCGTATCTACCTAGGAATTCTGTCTTTACAAGATTTGAACACTGGTCTACTTATAATTTTCTAGTACGAGTTGTACTTAGACTTCTAACTCATATACTTCATAGACTTCAACTTTAGATGGCAGCTTTAAATTCTGTTATGATTATGATTCTTCATACAACTCGTATCCTTGTTTACGACTCGGATACTCGAGTCGTATCTTCTCAATACTTTGTTTTTCTTCTGCCTCTTGGTTTTTGTTATTCAAACGAGTCAGCCTCTGAATAGTATGATATGTTGAGAACTCATGAGGAAACTCGTACCTTGCTGAACTTGGTTTTTCCAGGTCCTTTTATTTAATTCCAACACTCTTGTAGACCTGGTTTAACTGCAATAAATAGAAAAGTGCATCATATCCGCTAAAAAAACCTAAGTACATGTATAAATTTATGGTTTTAAGCATCAAAAGTTCCATGTTTCAACAACACATCAGTTACACCTACGCCTAGAGCCTGACAATAATTGCTGGCCATAGGTACAAGCTACAACATCAATTTTTGGTCCCACTTTTTAATTTATATTTGGGCCCACCAACACTTTTATTTGACCTAAAATAGAGCCCCCCCCATCTATATAAAAAAAATCCGTAACCTCATCCTAACTAATTTTAATCTTAAAAACTTAACTTTTCTCAATGAATTCAAACGTTCCTGTTAAAATACAAACTAAACCCATACTTAAGTAAAGTCTAATTGATATTTTTTTGAGATACCAACTTGTCCCGAAATGCTAAAAACAAGTTTCAACTTTGGTTATGTATTGATCTATCTATTGTTTAAAAAAGTTGATAGGTGTATTCCATTACAAAATATATTGAATCTATCATGCTTGTATACTGGAGCCTTGAAGTAGCCTAAAATCATAATATAGGGCCTTGTTTTGAAGAAAAATCTAAATGTAGGCCCTAATCAAAAGTTGAACTTGAATGAATAAAAGTAATACCATTAGTTAAGCTTTTTTGTTTGCTTTAAAATCTATAAGTTATGATAAATTTGTGCACATTGGAGTTGTTTGGATTTCTAATAGGTCATAAGGGTGTGAAAATTGAGGAAAAAATTACACTTTTCAAATTTTGAATTTTTCTTCTACTTTTGCTATCCCTCGCTTTTGTTGGAAACTAACAACTATTTTTTTAGAAAAATATGACACCAAAATCTGTGAAGGAGATGAAGGCTGCTACCTCTAGGTGACAGACAGAGTCTTCTGAGCCCAGTTGTTCAGTAGAGGAGTAGAGGAGGTAGTGACTTAGAGACACTGCAGTTGGGGTGGCACACCGAGTTATGAGAGGAAAAACATTCCAGAGTGCTCAGAAAGTTGTAGCCTGGCCAAGTATGAAGTTAGAAAGGATGTCACCTCCCTCCCCGATACACTTCTCCACCTGATGACGATAAGAAAGAGGCAACTTTTGAGTCTACTCCACAGGTTGCTTCTCAAGACTCCCAGTCTAAGGAGGGGTCCTAGGACTCATTCGATGAGGTAGAGCAGAAGGATACATCTGTAGTGATTTAAATTTAATAGGGTACCACTTCTCAGTTACAATAGTTAGAGGTACCCCAATTTGAGGAGGGTACAGAGAAGCCTTCAAATGATACATCAGTATAGAAGAGTCTCTCTCTTTCACTTGCCTCAGATGTAAATCTTTAGAAGGAACATCATAGGTGGTGTGTAGAAGGGATGCAGGAGATTTATGATATCTACAGTTATGTTTGGGAGGCAGGCATGCCTACCAGGTGCATATATAAGGAGCGTTGAATTGACCTATTGGGACTAAATAGAGTACCATATTTATGAGCAATATTTGGTAGTATCAGCTAGAGTAGATGACTAGGCTACTCAATTCCTATATCCCGTCTACGGTACATGAGATTTATGCATCCTACAGATCTATGGTGGTTATTCATCTAAGAAGACATCAAGTCCTGGTTAGATTTGTGAGGCAGTCACAACATTATCATACACTGGTTAGAGGGGTCAGAGTTGACATTTTGACAGAGACTATCGGCAAAATCATCTTTGGCCTCGATTACATCATTTCTTCTATATATACAACTGAGTGTGACCATAGATTGAGGGTTACACATAATCAACAAATCATGTTAGAAGCTGAGCACCGATGAAAAAAGGTGGAGATGGCTAAGTGGATATCTAGTTATATTTTACCTTTAGATATATGACCCCATGGATTGATAAAATTCTATGATCTAGAAGGGTACATTGACATTTGAGGCTAAGTATTGGTGGTTGCTAATTAGATACCAACTGTACCCACTTCTTTAGATAATACATTATCAAGTAAGGGAGCATCAGTGGTTGCTTGTCTAATGGCTGGATATAATGTTAATTTTGTTACTATTGTTTTGCATGTGTTACATGACAGAGCATTTGGGGAGTTGAATAATCTGCCCTTCCCTTGCATGATTCAATAGGTATGTGATGAGTTTGGTGAGCCTGAGATACTAAGTATTGATGAAAGAGTAGCTGACATGGTAGTTGCACAAACAATGACTAAGAGGGATATGGCACGTCCAAACACTTCTAGGATATCGAGACAACAGAAAGCAATACCACAGGCCTAATCTGAGGGCCCAACAGTTTCCATAGAGCCTAATGAGGCATCTCAAGGTGATGTGGTTATTAGTATTGAGATGGTATAGGGGAGCAGAGAGAGGCTCCAGATTATAGTACGCAGGTTGAGGGGATGCCAGCTACTCCTTCTTCAACTCAAGCTTTGATCTTAGAGCCAGTGGATATACCTGTAGAGCCTACTCATCCATCCACTACTACTCCTACTACAGGTATGATCACTATATCTAGTGAGTTTTTGCTGAGCTTAGTGTACAACTAGAGGTCCACCGATGCTAGGGTGAGGGTCATTGAGACCGATATGACTTATTTCTATGATAAAATAAGATCAGGGGTTAGGACTAGATTTGAGTAGGAAGAGGCTAGATGAAGGTCGTACTTAGTGTTTTATTGTCCGAGCTACGTGCTGATTTCTAGATATGGCTCGATGAGTTTGATAGACGAGTTATGTCCTAGTATACAGAGACACTAGCACAAGATCTAACCCATATGAGGGAGGAGTTTGATGTATTATGGGTAGAGGTAGACTCTTTCATGGAAAGTTGTGTTACAACCACTCCCTTAATTATACCCCAAGTGGTCTAGATATTACCTCCACACACACTGAGATATTTTGATTTCTTTACAGGAGATATTGAGGAGGTCCCAGCAGTTGGGACCAAGAGAGGTAATATTTACAACTCGTAGGATTCTCGCATACCATATGATCAGGCCTTTAAAAGGGCTAGACATGATTCTATGAAGAGTGCATTCATCCTTAGGCAAAGGCATGTATCTATAGAAATGGGTGACTCATATAGTAGTGCACGACCACTACCATCACCTCCGCCAGCTGATTTTCCCCTATCTGGGGATGCTCATGATTAGAGCAACTAGTGCGTCCCAGGTATGTTCTTATTTCCCTCTATATTACTTTGTTTTAGATTATTGAGGATAGTATGCAATTTTTACTTGGGGTGGGCATACGATGTCATCGTGGGTTTGTGTTGCCATTATTCTTTACCCATCAGTCACGGTATGTTGTAGAACTGACATGTCTAGGATAATTTTGTGTTGTATTGTGTTTTTTTTTGTATTGTATTATTTTTGTGTATTTAGAAGATTTTCAAGTATTTAGGGAAGTAGTCATATTTTTATTGATTTTTGATATCCCTGCAAAATTTTGTGTTTTAGAACTGTGTGAATATATATATGTGTGAACTTTGTGTATCTTCTTATGGAATTAGGATTAGGGACAAAATAATCACTTGCTATTAATTGCATAAACTGGATAGGTAGTTGTTGGTAATATTGATTCTATGCCATGTGTGTGTGAGATACTACCTAGATCCTTTTGTGTGTTAAATTTAGAACTTTCCTTGTTAGTCTTGCCTAGGTTGAAGAATAGTCGGTGAAGAAAGGATCATAGGCCATTTTTTATTTCAGTCCACTTTTAGCCCAAATGACCTTCCATGTGTAAATGATATCTTTTGATCCCTGTTTTGAGCCTTGTAGCCTCTTCTTCTTGTTTCACCATTCACCTTCCCACTTATATTACAATGAACCTATTTTGGCCTTGGTCCTTCTTTGACATTGTGCACCTTAACTCAGAAAAAATGCCTAAGTTGAGGGTGGCTATTATAGAGGTGTGTAGAGTAGAGCAGGTATGTAGAAGAGTGAAATAAGAGAAAGTTGGTAGGTTTAGGCGTGGTAAAAAATAAAAAAAAAATATAAATTGTGAAAAAAGTGAAAATGTAAAAATAAAAGACCACACGCAACCTGAATGTACACTAACGAATAAAAGGGAGAAATAGTGGTGGAATAAATAGGAAATTGGTTAATAAGTGAGAACCCAAGGTTAGTGTAGTGTCAAGGAGGCTTGGTTACTTGATATGTCCATATGTAACATACTATCCCCAAGCCTACATTACAATCCAAGAAAAGTCCTATAGTGATCTTAATATGACTATTTGAATGCTAAGGTAAAGAAAATAAAGGCAAACCTATGGTATTTGACATACATTGATTGGAACTTCCTTTTGAGTGTGAGTATCTCATGATCGTCCATGCATTGACATGATTTATTTAATATGAGTGGGTGGGACATCTTCATGGTGAGGGAACTTGAGTCATATTGCTAGCTATTTGCTTGTTTCGGGTAGTGTAATTTCTATGTAGGAGTGGTTGTCTATTTCTAATGAAATTTCCATACATTGATCCCGTCGTGTCATATTGTTGTGCTTCATGTGCATACACAGTTGGTTTTGAAAAGTGAGATGAGAGGGGGTGTTGTTTTTTGAGATTTAAGTGTTGACTTACTACTTTGAATAGATTAGATTCTCCTAGTTAAGCATTATTTTTGCTTTTGTTGTGTTGTGTTGACTGATGACATTCAAACATTCTAAGTTGAGGGTGTTGATGTGCTATAGAAATATAGAACTTTTGATGCTTATAATGAGAAAATATGTAGGTTTCTGAGGTTATTTTGTTAGGTATGATCCATTTTGGGTATGTTTCGCTGGAAAGCATGTTTTGGATGCTAAGTTAGTGAAAAAAGGTGTTTGGGAATATTTTTGGAGCAATTATGGATATTTAGGATGTTTTCCAGCTTGTTTGTGATCAAAATATGTTTGATAATCGAAGAAGAGATAAAAGAATGATTCTCGGCACTTACCAAGTCAACATGTGGTAGCATGTAGGACCTACTAACCGCATGTAGGAAAGGATGTACTAGAAGTCAAAAATCAAAAGAGCTGAACTTACAGGATTTTTTCTCCTTCTACCTGTGCCCTGTACCCAAGCCTAGTGTCAGTACCGCAGGTACTAGCTGTGCCCAGGCCATACCGCGAGTACAGACCACATGTGGCCACCGACCCGATTTTCTCATATTTCATTCGATCTTTGGTTTTAGGGTTTCCTCATGTACTATAAATACCCTTTATGTAAATTTTGGTAGGAGTTCCAAACTTTTGGTACTTATAAATATATTATGATTCCAATATCCGATTTTGATCTAGGAAATCTCTTTTATTGACTTTTGTTTATTAATTCAGTTTCGATTGTAGGCTTTTACACTTCTTTTTATTGTGATTTCATCCATGCTTTCACTTATGAATGTTAATGATTTCATCACAATCATTAGTGGCCAAAACCCATGGCTAGGGTTGTGCAAACCCTGGCATATTGACGAACTAAGGGAATTGCGATTGTTGATCTGAACTAATAGCCCTAGCATGCATTGCTTTATCTTCACTATAATAGATTTTTTACTGGGTGAACACATTAAGATCTCGCGTAGATATTGTTACTTACTCTAAAAGAGGAGTAGTGACTAGGAAAATATAAAAACAATAGTAATTTGAAGTTAATTATCGATCCATTGTACCATTGAATATAGTGAATGACCGTTAACTGTCATCTAATAACTAGAGACTCAAAAGGTGAGAGTTAACTGGGATCAAGATAAGAGTTAGTAAGGTGATATCCCGAGACTCAAAATGTAAAGGGTGAGATCCTTCTACTCATCCAAAAGACTGTTTAAGGTACATAACTTATGATTATGCAGGTAAGGTATTAGGTTGGTTCAACAATGCACGATAAGCCTACGGAGTTTAGAAGACTAGGGGAACACAATCCAAGTGTTCACCTATACTTATTAAAACTGAAGTCAATATAGTCACTTTCTCGAGACTACTACCCAAAACCCCCCATTTACTTTTCTTTTTCTGCCCGTTGACTACAACTGCTGAGATCTGTAAAGACACGTATTCCCTTGGGATTCGACCCCAACCTTTATTTGGTTACTATATTTTCGCAGTGATCTTATCATCATCTAATAGTTGTTGTTTAAACGTCATCACCCCAAAACGTTATGTGGATCTACCATGATCCTTACACTAGAAATAACATGACCCAGGTAAGTCAAAACATTATACCAGAACTCCCACTTAGAGAACTTTGCATACAAATGTTGATCCCTTAGGGTTTGCATCACAAGGTGGAGGCAATTGGCATGATCCGCCCCAGTCTTGGAATACACCAAAATATCATCAATTAAGACAATGAAAAACAAGTCGAGAAATTGATGGAAACCCTAATTCAAAAGATCCATAAATGTTGTCGGAGCGTTAGTCAAGAAAAAAGACATTACCAAGAACTAAAAAATAACTGTACCGATTTTGGAAATCATTCTTAGGAATATCCGCCTCTCTAATCTTCAACTGATGGTACACAAACCAAAGATAAATCTTAGAAAAGAACTTAGTACCCTGAAGTTTATCAAATAGATGATCAATTATCGGAAGCGGATACTTATTCTTCATTGTCACCTTACTAAATTGGCAGTAATTAATACACATCCAAAGGGAACCATTCTTCTTATGAATGACAAGCATGGGAACACCCCATGGAGACACACTAGGGATGATAAAACCCTTATCCAAAAGATCTTTCAACTGCTCCTTGAGTTCTCTCAACTTAGCCGGATCCATCATATAAAGAAGGATAGAGATAGGACGAGTGTCCAAAAGAAGATCAATTCCATAATCAATTTTCCTATTGGGAGGAGTACCAGGAAGATCATTAGGAAATACCTCGGGAAATTCACTGACCACAGGGACAGTCTACAAAGAAGGACATACGGATCTAGTATCCTTAACATGTACTAAGTGATAGAGGCACCCTTTAAAAACCAATTTTTATGCTCTAAGATATGAAATATTCCTTTCCTTAGGCACTAGGGAACTACCTTCCCATTCGATCACCAACTTATTTGGGAAATGAAAATTGAATCTTTGATACCGATAATCAAGAGACGCATATCATGAATGCTACCAATCCATCCCCAAAATCACATCAAAGTTTAACATGCCAAACTCTGTTATATCCACCGAGGTCTCTCTACCATGGAATGACATCACACAATCTCTATAGACCCTAATAGCCATAATGGAGTCACCCATAGGGGTGGACATCAAAAAGGGGTCAAAAATATACTCAGGTTGAAAACCAAAATGAATAGCCACATAAGGGGTCACATAAGAGAGGGTAGACTAGGGATCAAGAAAAAAATATACATCATAAGAGAAAAGTTTGAGCATACAAGAAACACCATTGGGGGAGACTTCAGAATCCTTGCAGGTGGTAAGAGCATACAGACGGTTTTGGCCAGTGTCGGAGCCAGAAGTAGAAGTGGTACCCTTTGGTGCAAGAGTAGATGAAGTAGAAAAAAGAATCTTTTTTTCCCCAGAATCAACCTTAGAAGGACAATTCCACTACATATGACTAATCTAACTACAGTTAAAGAACTTGTTCCTCCTTTCTTAAAAAATAGCACGATGCCCCGGACCACAGAATCTATAAGGTGGATATGACAAAGCTAACTGAGCCCCAATAGACTATGACTAGACTCCTAGTATACTAAACTTACTATCATGTTGATAAAAATAATCACCTGACGAATTCAGATAAGGTGTACTACCGTAGAGTAGGAACTAGAGTTTCCCTACTTCTTCTTAAGCCATTTTCCACCATCTCTGCCACTTTGTTGTTAACCTACATCCTGATCCAAATAACAAAACTTCTTACTCTGTCTTTCACTCATCTTCTCTTGCTTTTTATTTTCTTCTTCTACTTGTTTTATATACACTATAAGTCTAGAGATGTCCATATACTTTTTCAACAAGGTGGCCTTTCTCTCTAAAATTTTCTCATAGAACAACCCAGAAACAAACTTACTCATTCTAGCCCTCACGCAAGACACCAACTCAGGAGCATAACGTGACAGCTGATGAAACTTCAAGGAATACACCTTTACAGACATCCAGCCTAGCTTTAAATTCACGAATTTCTAAGTTTTCGCCTGTCTTAACTCCTGAGGAAAGAAGCAATCAAGAAAAGCACTTGAGAAGTCATCCCATAAAGAGGACTCGGTATCATCACCCCTATATTAGTCCCCCTCCTCATACCATTGGTATGCTACATCCTTCAACTGATAAGAAGTGAACTATACATCTTCCACATTAGTAGCATACATCAAACGGAAGATCTTTTCTATCTCATCAGAAAAATTTTAAGGATCTTCCTAAAATTTAAAACCAGTGAAAGTAGGAGGACTCAACCTTATAAATCAGACAACTCTAATGGACTTGAAAAATAAAGCAACAAAAGTAACCCGCTCAATCTGGAAGGCTACCAACTTGGTAAGAAAATGAATTGACAAGCAAAATACAACATTTGACACATTAGATCGATGTGCCTGAAGAGGTATAGAGGGAACCAGTGGAGCTCCATTAGGTCAATCAAAAGTAGTGACCCTAGATCGGGTTTGAACTCCTAGAATAGGATGAGCTCCATCCACATTATCCTCAGATGGGACAGAAGAGTTTTCATGAGCATCAAATCTTCTGGGAGGTATGATTTGAAAACCGAACATACAGGAATTAGAGAAGATTTAAGACCAGAGACTCTATATCTCGAAAAAGAAAATCAAGAAAGGAAAAAATTCCTAAATATTTCATAGCTTCTCCTTTATAAGTGTGGCGCACTATACACCCATAAAAGAGACTACTCTACTTGACACGACTTTGTAAACACCCAATGATACCAAATCTTTCTCTCATACCATCTTTGTCAAGATTTGAACCATTGCCTGGACGTGACGGACATCTCAAGTCCCACATGGATCACAGACCACCTCTTTTGCATCTAACCAAACAATACAATATCCTGATTATCAGATGAATTCTAAATATATAATTAGATAAATATGAAGAATAAAAGATACTTCTATAATCCATAGCCATCAACCGGCCAAAGAAACTAACAAACATCACCCCAAGTCCACAGTAATCTAACAAAGAACCAAAACCCATCTTGGTCGGGACATGCCCCCGACTCTAACAGATGACAATGATAATATTGATGATAATGAAAAATATCAAAAAAAATATAAAAATAGAAGTTGTTGAAATGCCTAAGACTTTTGGAGAATGAAATCTCACCACTTCCCCATAGCAAATCGATGAACTAAGCCAACCGACCTAACTCTGCACAGGAAAAGTATACGTAGCTCTGATGCCTACATCTCATAGGTATACAACATCCGGGGACGGTTAGTGAGTGAAAAATAGCATGAAACTCAAGGATAAGGAAGACATAATGTCATGATCAATAATTTCAATCAAATCCAGTTCACATAATCAAATACATATATATATATCATATGACGGGATAGGGAACAAGGCTTAACATGGACTTTAAAACTTTATCTAGGATTTTTTAGCTCAACCTTCAGAATATACAAAGGCACCCATGAGCTATATAGTCCCAAATCTCCCCCGGCTGGTAGGGCCCCAGTTAGTATAATTTCATGAACCAGAGGGTATACATATGAACTATGGGGGACTCAAACCTCCCTACGTATCAAGGTTACATGAGAACCAAATCATGTAATACAATGTGGGGGACTCAAACCTCCCAATCATATGATAATAATATTAAGAGAGACTCGAACCTTTCGATCATATGGACACCCATGTCGGAAACCATGGTTTCCAGTATGGGTCTTTTTGGACCTCCACTTTAAACTCAACTACACAACCCTCATTAAAACCCAATCAAAACAATTATCACACATTCCCATTCATTGAACTATATTTCATATTAAGAGATACATTGTTGGTATTTTCATACCAACTACACTTGCATAGTAACAACAACATGCCAAAACAATTACGTCACTTGGGGAAATTCACTACCTCCTTGGTTCAATTATACAATAGCTTCTGAAAACACAAAACCCATAAGGTTCAATTCAAAACCATTATGCCTCATTACCTTTTCACATTATGTAAAACTTCAAGAATAGTTCAACATGAATACTTTTCATATTCAAATGAATTTCACAAATATAGGGTTGAGGTCATAAACACTTCAAAAGTCACATGTTTTGGGAAAATCATAATTCTCTAGTTCATTAACCCTACCCATGCACCCACAAGTTCAAAACTATAATTAAAGCATGAATAATCACATGTGAACTATGGAAAACATTATTCAATTGATAAACATTCAAAACCCTCAACCCTTATTTCAAAACCAATATTAATAGCTCATGAAAAATGCTTTAAAATATATGCTTTTAAGAAATTAACAATGAGGGAAGAGTAACACGCCTGAGATACTAAGCTTCATGAAAAGAATTGAACCCTTGGATGACCTACTTCTTTAAACCCTATGTATGACTAATTGACAGAATTTGAGAGAGATTGGAAGTGTTTGAGTATGTGATGAATGAAGAATAACCCACCCCCCTCTTTAAGTGCTTTATAAACGTGGGGTTTTAATGAGGTGAGAAGGGAATTATCCAAAGTTCCCTCAAATTAAAAGCTTAAATTTAGTCGTCAATGACTATGGGTCACCATACAACTCGTATATACTCATTATGACTCATCACCATGAGTTGTAGCCAAGACAGTTCCCAGGACAATCATACACTGGTGACCCTACGATTCAACTAGTATAACTTATAATAGGTGGGGTCAAGTCGTAGTCAACACAGAAACCAATTGGACAAATACTCAAAAATTTACGATTTGTACCCAATGACTCATAACAAGTCCTTACGACTCTACCATATGCTTACTGATTTGATTATGATTGGGTCCCTAGGACCCGCCAAGACTCCATGTGACTCATATCTTTAAGTCATACTTAGGATAACAACTCAAGTACCATTTATTAGATACCTTACAACTAGGGTCACATGACCCATCAAGACACCCAACGACTCATAATAGGAGTCATAGTCAAGATACTAAGGATAATATTTCAAAAAAATTTCAAGGACCAAAATCCTGAGGCATTACCCAAAGATGTATAAAACTCTTCTTGAAAAGGATCTTTATATGCTCCTACAAATGAAAATGTCCAAAGTCATTTTGGCTGAAGTAGTTCACACTGCTTCTCATATTCTCAATCGATATCTACCATCAATTACTAACTTTAATACTCTGAATGAGGTATGGAAAGATGAATCATCTAATTATTCCTACTTGTGAGTATTTAGGTGTCTAACTTATTCTCATGTTATTAAAGACATTCTTTAATGTATGGCAAAAGATGTCATATTCGTTGGGCATGTGGATGGAATAAAAGGGTACAATCTTTGGTATTTGTCATTACTCAAATTTGTAGTTATTGTAAATGCTACCTTTTATTAATTATCTTTACTTAATACTCATAGAGTTTTGTATAGTTATTATAAGGCAAGAACAACGAGTTGGTGGAGCTACTAGTAGAGCTTACAAAAGAAAAAGAATAAGAGATTTAAGTTGATGAGTCAAAAGATGTAGATATCTAAGACCTAGTTGTAAATAAACCATAAATAATTATAAAGGTAAGGGACAAAAGGTAGATATGAAAGTTAGAACACCTTATAGAGCAAGTAAATCCAATTGCATATGCATTCTTAGCTATATAAAAAGAGATTAAGGATCTTAATCCCTCCCCGTATAATAAAGAAACTTCTTAAGATGATGTTGCATTATGGTAGTTATCCATTACAAAAGAGCTAGAGTCTCTTTACAAGAATTTGATATGAGTTTTAGTTAAATGGCCAAAGGGGAAAAGGACAATTGGAAGAAAATAAGGCTACAGAAACAGAGAGAATTCAAGTAGTAGAAAAATATTAGGTTCAAGGAGAAATTGGTTAGAAAGGATTTTATTCATATGCAGGGAATTAACTATAGTGATTTTATATTTGATTATGAATTATAGCTCAACTTACGTACTACTAGCATTGATTGCATAATTTGACTTAGAGCCTTAACAACTTGATGTGAAGATTATTTTCTTACATGGTGATCTATTAGATAAAATCTATATGGATAGGGCTGAAGGTTTCCTAGCTGAGGGAAAAGAAGATAATATATGCCAGCTGAGAAAGTCTTTGTATGGTTTGAAGCAGTCCCCTGGATAGTGGTACAAGAGGTTTGATGCAGTCATAACTACACATGGATTCTAAAGGAGTGCATTTCATAGTTTTATGTATCACAAGAAAATTTATGAAAAAACTATATAATTTATTTTATGTTGTATGTTGTTAATATACTTATTGCTACTAGGAAAATCAATGAGATATATACTTTGAAGAAACTATTGAGAAAAAAATCAGACATGAAGGATATGGGAGCTTTAAAGAAAATTATGAAAATGGATATTTCAAGAGAAGATAGTGTTGTACATCATTCTCAGAAAGAGGTACACCAAAATGATTCTTGAGAGATTCAATATGCATATTAGCAAGCTTGTAAGTATGATGTTAGCTCCTTATTTCAGAGTTACAAATGCCTCATTCTAAGGATGAGGTAGAGAATATGTGAATGATATTTTATGCTAGTATAGTTGGTAGCATTATATATTCTATGGTATGAACATGTCCAAATATTTCTATACCAGTTAGTACGGTAAGCAGGTGTATGGCCAGTTCAATAAGGAGGCATTGGAAAATTATCAAATGGATATTGAGATATCTTAAAAGAGCTTCTAATATTGGGATAAACTTTAAAAAGGTTAAGGTATTTTAGTTATTAGTTATATGGAGTCTAACTATACATGGGATCTTGATAAAAGAATGTCCACAACGGGATACATCTGTACTTTCATTGGCAGTGCCATTAGTTGAAAATACACTTACTGTTGATTGTCATTTTGTCTTCAATAGCAGGAGACTATATGGAAATAATAGAGGTAGTGAAATAAGCTATTTGATTTAATAATTTGGTGGAAGAATTGAGTTTTGTTCGGTTGAAATCAACTCTAAAAGTGATAGTCAAAGTGTTATTCATTTGATTAAAAATCAAAGATTTTATGAGTGCACCAAGCACATTGATGTTAGAATCTCTTTTATTTGTGATATCACTATGAGAGAAGTATCAAGGTCTCGAAGATTATCACAAATGATAACACTGCAGACATATTGACCAAGATAGTCTAGCTCGCCAAATTTGCATATTATAAGGACTTAGTGATAGTATGTACCAACTGGTGCAACTCTGAGAGAATAACTATTAAGTAGAGCTAGTATGTTGAATAAAGTTTTAATTCTTCTTATTTATTATAATGGGATTGCCTAGTAAGCTAGAAGTTTTTCATGGAGTTTTTCATACACATGCTCAGAGCGCAAACCAAGGTGATGTTTGAAGGAGTTGGTTTGGTTTTTTGTGACACCTAATCTTTGTTGAAGAAACTTTCATGTGCCAACTTACCGACCTAGGAAGTAGACCTGGAGAGCAAATAAAATTTGTGGAGGACAAATTTTGTATTTATTTTTTCTTTTTCTTATTTTGTTCTTAGAGTCCAAGATTGGTTTCTTGGATCCTAAGTTTTTTCATCTATAAAAGGATGTTCATTCTTCATTGTAAAACTATCCCAATATTCATGAAAAACTTTTAAGAGAAGAGAGTCGAGATAACAACTGTCTTAGGAGTAATTGGGATCTTTTTCCTTTCTTTGTTAATTGTATAAATATAATTGTTCTCTGGTGATGTAGGATCATTCAAATATGAACCATGTTAAATTTTTTAAAAAAGTTTGTGGCCAAGCCACGTTTTATTATGAAATTAGGAAAGATAATATTTACAGAACCAATCTGCTAGGCCTAACTATCTAGATTAAGAAACAAACAGTCCAAAAAATAAAAACAAGGAAAATCAAAAAGACAAACAAATATCTAAGAATGGAAAACTGAACATCTAGAAGCCTTCGATTTGAGTAAAACCAACAAGACCTGGGTCATTTATACCTAGGGCACCACATAAATCTCACTGATCCCTTGTAATCGAGTACAATGAAGACTTCTTCGACTGCTTGTAGGTATGTCCCCATTCTTGACCTCCATGCCATTAAATATCATGTCTTTTTGTTGTTCATTATTTCACGTTTCAGGTAACAGGTATGTTTGGTATGTAAATTTTTTTTCATATAATTGATTTTTAATTAGATTTTAGTGTTTGCTACGTAAATTAAAATTATTATTCCAATTATCTATAGGGTGGAATTGTGAATGGTGGAGTAGAAAGAAGGTAATCAATATTGAAGGTTACTTATGAATTATTTTTTCATAATCACGAGGAAATTCTTTTTTAAGAAAAATTCTAAGAAACTTTATTTTCCAATATAAATATTTTTCAAAATACTAATTTTTACGAATTAAACATAGAAAAATTAGATAGCCCAAAAGTTTGTACTATCATTATAACGTAAAACTATGTATTACTATGGGTAAATTATTCATATATGTATATATATATATATATGTATATATATGTATGTATATATATATATATATGTATATATATATATATGTAACGTCATGATTCTGTACCCCGGACGCTACACGATGCTCATAATCCCGAAGGACCACAAGCTAACCCATGACTGGTACCTGCTACAATAACTGAGTAGTAAATACTGTAATTATGCGGAAATAGGCAAAAACATATGTCATAAGGTTCAAATCTGTAAATAAATCTGAATGTGGTATCAAATATCAAAACTGAATATAAGTACTGAAAAACTAAACAACTATCTGAAAATACTCTAGTCTGAAAAGCCTCTAAGTGTCTGAACAGTAGAGTTGATGGGAAAACCCCCCAACTAATTCCATTTACTTAAATAAAAATGAGGTACTTTAAATAATAAGCATGTCCTCGAAATATGAGGACTCACCACTACTCTAAAAGATGAGAATCTAAACTGCTAAGGGTGCTCGGGAGCCCGTGCATCTGAACCTATGATATAAGACATCATAGCACAAACAAAAGCATGGGTCAGTACTTTGAATATACCGGTATGCTCATTGAGGTAGGATGATATACATGGGTTCATATGCATGCACAATAATAACTGAATAACGTGAGTATGACTGAGTAAGAGTACATGCATGAATACATAGACTGTAACTAAGATCGTGCTAATACTAAGTACTGAATCGGAATACTGATAATCAATATCTGAGTTTATGAATACTGTATTACTAATTATCTGAATGACTGTATCTAATAGATCCGAATACTATGGAACCATACTGAGTTGCGTACTGAGCTGAGTGACTACATCTGATAGTCCTGGATCTATAGAACTTAACTGAGTTCTATTCTAAGACTGAGACTAGAATTGAGACTGTGGAATGTAATCATCTAACCAGCATACCTCTTCTCTAACTGATTTGGGATCCAACCTATAACCCCAGTTGGAAGGGTGTCAATATCGTACCACTAGTAAGGACAAGCTATGAGTTAACCCTTTCTGACAGGAAGCTCTTTTGTCAACCATTACTGGCAGGATAACTCAGATGAGAAGTATCAACCCTCATAATGTCTGGAAGGAAGATACCTCAACCTATGTTGGCTACGTAGTTCTGTAATACAAGGACTGCTGTTAAGGGTCAAACACTCTACTGACAGGAATGCCCCCATTCCTGGGTTTACTCGATGCTAATCCTACTCCTAACTAAATAGACACTGAACGAATTGTTAGTCTGTACTAGGATGGACTGAACGGTTACTGAGATTACTGTTTAGCTAGACTAAACTGAGTTCACTAAGTTCCGTTGACTAACGGAATACTACTGAAATCTATTAGCTGACTAAGTTTACTGAGGTCTGAACTAGAGAGTGAATTAGACTGGACTAATACGGATTCTACTGAGTTTTTCTGAGTTTTGTAACTGACTGAGAGTACTACTAATCATGTTGCGACTGATAATGTTCTATGACTGACCATGGCTCTAGATAATCAGCTAAATTATCGGATACAAGTACTCCCAGGACTCGATAGCATAAATTAAGAGACATGGCATAATATGAAACATGTAAACTATGAACTTGATCATCATTCATTCATTGGGGCATTTTGACAAATACTTGCAAGATATAAATTGCACATAAGCTAACTTGACATGATTTCATTCTCTTAATAGTTCACATGGACAATTCATCAAACACTTGGTGAGCATAGTATATGCACATAGTATTGAACAATAAGTAAGCATCATAATTCATCTCGAATTTCACAAGTCAAGGGTTTATCATCGATTCACATGAATCTACACACAAAATGATCAATTTCACATGAGATATATATATATATATATATATATATATATATATATATATATATAATCATGAATTAGGAACTTCATCCAAATAGCTATTATGGATACACTTTAATTCCAACCATGGAAATCACAAAATCAATTACTTGAAGTTTAAAAGAGATTCTTGGACTCCAGGGGTGGAAAAGACCCTTGGATGAAAACTTCACATACCTTTGTTGAAGAATTTCTGAAAGCTTATGGTTGAATCTTGAGTTCTAGATTTGAAATTATATCTTCTAGGGTTTTGTTCTTAAGCAAATTTGAGAAACATGACTATTTTTTCTCTATAGGGAGTTTAATTTCATGTTTTGGGAGATGAGGGTCGAGGGGAAAAGACCTAAATACCCCCAAAGAATACGGTATTTTATTGACTGAAAACTGGGTTACAGACGCTCAGGTCGATGCGGCGTGTCATGGTATAACGCGATAGCCAATACGTCGCACCATGTTCACGTCGATTCACTAGAATTGGACGCTCGTAGTTGGGGAAAATAGTAATCAATGTGATAGTCGATGTGGCATGCCAAGATCGCATTGATTCACTATTTTGGGATTCCAAAGGAGCTTCAAACAAAGTCCAAAAAAATCCAAAACTTGTTCGAAAACACCTACGGACATTCATGATCTTGAATCAACCTAAACATCAACATTTAGAGGACGTAAAGGTTGAAAAATAAGATTTCCAACCTTCGTAGGATAAAATGACACTAAGTCTAAGTACTTGTCTAAAATATTCTAAGTTTGGGACACTTGACAAGCCTAAAGGACTGAATTAAGTTTAGGATTTTGTGGGGTATTACATTATCTCGCCCTTGGGAATATTCTTCCTCAAATGAGACTGCTTAGACTAAGAATACTGAGATACTGACTTACTTACTGGGCATGAACATCTGGAACATGACTATATGATTGATATTACTGGTATTCTGAATTATCATACTGAACATGCATATCTAATGCATGAATATAGCTGAACATAATTCATGAATACATGACTAGAATTACTGATAAACTGAATTTATGTACTAAATAAGCATATCTGATGCATGGATACATGACTGAACTGGCTCATGAACGTATAACTGAACATGCAATGGTAACTGATACCAAGTTTGTAACTGAAATATGAACATGAAACTGATTTATCCTAAAGAAATTATTACCTTGAGTTGAGCCTGTATTAGTGGAGAATAGATGAGTATACTTGGTTTGCATGTCTGATTCTATTTCCCAAGTAGCTCCCTCAACGGACTAATTCCGCCAAAGAACCTTGACTAGAGGAACTTCTTTGTTCCTCAGTCTGCGAATCGAATAGTCAAGGATTTCAATAGGAATTTCTTCATAAGAGAGGCTGTTATGAATATCTATGCCCTCATTAGGGACTACGACTACTGGGTCAACTATGCATTACTTTAGCAAGGAGACATGGAACACTGGATAAACTGAAGACAAATCTAAAGGTAACTCAAGCTCATAAGCTACCTTTCCGAAATGACTGAGGATTCGGTAAGGACCGATATATCGGGGATTGAGTTTCCCCTTCTTGACAAAATTCTTCACTCCTTTCATAGGAGATATCTTCAAGTACACATAGTCACTAATCTTATACTTGAGATCCTTTCTGCGCATATCTGCGTACGATTTCCACCGGATTTGAGCTATCTTAAGCCTTTCCCTGATCAACTGGACCTTCTCTAAGGTATCAAACATCAAGTCAGGCCCTACCACTGCGGCCTCACCCACTTCAAACCAACTAATGGGAGATTTATACCTCCTTTCATAAAGCACCTCAAACGAAGCCATCTGAATACTGGAGTGATAGCTGTTGTTATAGGAGAATTCAATCAAAGGAAATTACTCATCCCAACTGCCTTTAAAGTCTATCGCACATGCTCGCAACATAGCTTCTAAGGTCTGAATGGTCTTTTCTACTTTGCCATCTGTCTAAGGATGAAAGGTTGTACTGAGATAAACTCGAGTACGAAAACCCTTTTAGAATGCTTTTCAGAAATGAGAGGTGAACTGGGTACCTCTATCTGATATAATAGACAATGAAACACCATAAAATTTGACCATCTCCCTAATATAGAGTTTGGCATAATCCTCGGTTAAATAGGAGGTATGAACTGGAAGAAAATGAGCTGATTTGGTCATCCTGTCTACGATGACCCAAACTGAATAATGCTGACGACGAGTATGAGGCAATCCTGTCACAAAGTCCATGTTCACTATTTCCTATTTCCAGGTGGGAATACTGAACTCCTGCATGAACCCACTAGGCTTCTGATGTTAAATCTTAACCCGTTGATATTTTGAGTACTTAGCCACAAATTCTGCAATGTCTCTTTTCATCCCACTCTACCAATAGATCTTCCACAAATCATGGTACATCTTCATGGCCCCTGGATAAAAAGAGTAACGTACACCATACGCCTCTACGAGAATTTTCTACCTTAAGTCATCTACACCTGGCACACACAGACGACCCTGACAACATAAAGTACCATCTCCCCCTAGGGAGAAAACCTCTACCTTTTGATTTCTGACTGATTCCTTCAACTGGACTTGACTGGTATTGCTATCTTACTTTTCCTTCACTTCGGAAACTAGGGATGATTCTGAGCTACTCTATACCCACACACTACCTTTTGTTGAATCGACTAAGCGAACACCTAGTCGGGCTAGTTGATGAACTTCCTGGGCTAACTTCTTCTTATTTTTCTCAACATAGACCACACTACCCATAGACATTCTACTGAGAGTGTCAGCCACTACATTGGCCTTTTTCGGATGATACGGAACACTCATGTCATAGTCTTTCAACAATTCTAACCACCTTCTCTGATGGAGGTTGTGGTCTTTCTGAGAGAACATATATTCCAGGATCTTATGATCAGTGAACAAATCAACATGCAAACCATACAAGTAATGCCTCTAAATCTTTAAGGTAAAAACTACTGTTGCTAACTCAAGATCATAAGTAGGATAGTTCTTCTCATGGGGCTTAAGATTTCTAGAGGCATAGGATATAAAATTACCTCTCTGCATTAAAACATAATCCATTACGACTCTGGAAGTATCACAGTACATAACAAAACCGTCGAAAACATCTGGAGGGTCAACACTGGAGCTATGGTGAGTCAAGTTTTCAACTCCTAAAAACTCTTATCACAAGAATCTGACCACTGGAACTTGACTTTCTTCTGAGAAAATCTAGATATAGGGGATGCAATAGACAAAAATACCTCAACAAACCATCGGTAATAGCCATCAAAACCAAAGAAATGCCTTATATCTAATGGAGTGATTGGTCTAGGCCAGTTTCTCACTACTTTGGTCTTTTGGGGATCAACTCTAATGCCATCACCGTAAATTATATGACCAATAAATGCTACTGACCTTAGCCAAAATTTATACTTACTAAATTTGGCGAATAACTGATAGTTTTTTAGAGTCTGGAATACCATTCTGAGATGGTCTGCATGATCTTGTTCACTACGGGAGCAAACAAGAATGTCATCTATGAAGACTATGATGAACATGTCCAAGTACTTCTTGAACAAATGGTTCATCAATTCCATGAAGGTTTCTGGGGCATTGGTAAGACTAAAGGACATGACTAAAAATTTAAAGTTACCATACTGAGTTCAAAAAGTTATTTTTGGGATGTCACTTTCCCTGACTCTGAGATGATGATAGCCTGATTTGAGATCTATCTTAGAGAAATAACTGGCACTCTGAAGTTGGTCAAAAAAGTCATCAATTTTGGGGATTGGATACTTATTCTTGACCGTAACTATGTTTAACTGGTGGTAATCTATAAATATTCTGAGGGAACCATATTTCTTAAGCACGAATAAAACTAGTGCACCCCACAGAGACATATTGGGTCTGATGAATCCCTTATCTAACAGATCCTTTAATTGTTCCTTTAATTCTCTGAGTTTTATTGTAGCCATTCTATATGGAGAAATAGATATGGGATAAGTATCTGAGAGAAGATCAATTTTGAAAACAATTTCCCATTTAGGAGGGACTCCAGAAATGTTTTCGGGAAACAAATCTAGGAATTCACATGCTACTGATACTGATTCAAGAGTAGGGGTTTCTGAAGTAGAGTCCTGGACTCGAACGATATGGTAGACACATCCCTTAGATATTATTTTTCTAGCCCAAAGGTAAGAAATAAGTTGACCCCTAAGTGTTGATGTACTATCCTTCCACTCTAGGATGGGTTTATTTGGAAATGAAAGCTAGACAATTCTATTTCTATAGTCCACTAAGGCATAGCAGGAATGAAGCCAATCCATGCTGAGAATGACATTGAAATTAGTAATCTCTAATTTGACTAAATCTGCTAAAGTGACTTTCTGATATATCATAATCGGACAGTTCCTGTATACCAACCAGTCAATGATAGATTTGCACACTAGGGTAGAAACTGAGAAGAGCTCTGCTAGAATTTTGAGACTGACTCTGAAATCAACTGTTATATATGGAGTAACAAAAGACAAAGAAGCTCCTGGATCTAGAAAAGCGTAAACATGCAAATGGAAAACTTGTAACATACCAGTGACCACATCAGGAGAACTTTCCTAATCCTGTCGGGACTGAAGAGCATAGGGTCTATTTGGATGCTGCCCAGTGGTGGCACTGGAAGAGTCACCATGCTGATTTGGATGATCGGACTTAGCTGGGGGACGGTTTTGCTGACTCTGTGAACCAACCTGAGGACACTGTCTGCCTTTGTGGCCTGTCTTGCCATATCTGAAACACACATCACTTCCTACTCTGGTGGTTTATGCCATACTTTTGTCAAATGGGATTGGTTTGGGTACTGCTAACACTGACCTAGGGTTTAGGGCCTGATGCCCTATCTCGGCTGTCATCTCTGAATTTTGGAACTTGAGCAATGGCTGGGGAAGGAAATAGAACTAAGGGTTTTGGGTGGAAATGAGAACGATTCCCACCCTTTGACTTAGGCTTAGTGAAATTGAAACTACCTGTTCTCACCTTTTTATTCTCTCTTTTTTTTTCTTTATTCTTGGCCTCCTCTATCTGCTGAGCAAGGACCATGAGCCTGGATATGTCCATCTCATTAATAAGAATTGTGGTCCTACACTCTTTGACCATGGTGCTAGATACTCCTGATATGAACTTACTCATCTCTGTTCTGCTATCTGCTACAACATGTGGGGCATATCTTGCTAACTGAGTAAACTTAAGAGAATAATCCTACACTGTCATATTTCCCTACTTTAGTTTTATAAACTCCAAAATCTTCACTTCCCTTAACTCCAGCGGGATGAACCTATCCATAAAAGCAATTGTACACTCCTCCAATTCTATGGACCCTGCATCTGCGGCCATTTCTACCATCCACTATTTGAACCATGAGTGAGACACATCCTATAACTTATATTCAACCAACTCAGTGTTCTCAACAGCAGTTACCCCCATGATTTTGATAACCTTCTACACCTGATCAAGAAATTCCTGAGGGTCCTCATCAGAATTAGACCCAGTAAATGATAGAGGGTTCATTCGGGTGAAGTCCCAAATCCTGGAAGAATTAATATTGGCCACTGGGTTGGCCAAAACCACAGTAGGACGTTCATTCTGGGCTTCCACAGAATGAGCTAGGGTGGTGAAGGCTTCTCTAAACTCCACGTGGGAGACATATTCACCCAAAGTATCTGGATGGATGAGCTGAGGGGCTGACTGATCTCCTGTTCCTCTTCCTTAAGTCCCCTTTGGAGGCATATTCTCTAAATAGAAGAGAAGCTAGGTTTAGAAAAAGAGTGTAACTGGAGCTGATGATCACTCACACGATATGAGTACTGAAATAAGGGAAACTTTTCCTAAAACATCTCGTAGCCTCTTGTCCATAAGTGTGGCATGCAATACACCCATACACAAGACTCTACTAGATGTAGCTTTCAAACTTTCTAGGACACTGTTGAAAATTAGGCTCTGATACTAACTTTGTAAAGCCCCGAGTCTGTACCCCAGATGCTACATGGTGCTCATAATTCTTAAGGACCATAAGCTAACCCATGACTAGTACCTGCTGCAATAAGTAAGTAATAAATACTACAATTATGAAAAATTTGGCGAAAACATATGCCATAAGGTTCAAGTCTTTTAATAAATCTAAATGCAGTATCAATATACCAAAAATGAATATAAGTACTGAAAAACTAACAATTATCTTAAAATACTCTAGTCTAAAAAGCCTCTAATTGTCTGAACTTTGGAGTTGATGGGATAAGCCCCCAACTAACTCCATCTACTGAAATAAAATAGAAGTATTGTAAATAATAAGCATGTCCTAGAACTATGAGGACTCACCACTACTTTGAAATCTAAGAATTTGAATTGTTAAGAGTGCTCGGGAGTTCGTGCATCTGAACCTATGATATAAGACATCATAGAGCAAAGAAAATAATGTGTCAGTACTTTGAATATAATGGTATACTCAGTGAGGTAGGCTGATATACATGGATTCATATACATGCACAATAATAATTGAATAACATGAGTATGACTGAGTAAGAGTATATGCATGAATACATAGACAGTAACTCATATCGTGCTAATAATGAGTACTGAATCAAAATACTGATAACCAATATCTGAGTTTATGAATACTATATTACTGATTATCTAAATTCTTGTATCTGATAGTTTTGAATACTGTGGAACCATACTGAGTTTTATACTGAGATCTGTAGAACTGAACTGAGTTCTATTCTGAGACTTAGACTAGAACTGATACTGTGGGAGGTAATCATCTAACCTATATGCCCCTTCTCTAACTGATTTGGGGTCCAACCTGTAACCCCAGTTGGAAAGGTGTCAATATCGTGCCACAGGTAAGGACAAGCTGTGAGTTAACCCTCTCTAACAGGAAGCTCTTTCATCAACCCTCGTTGGCAGGATAACTCAGATAAGAAGTATCAACCATCATAATGTCTGGCAGGAAGATACCTCAACCTACACTGGCTACGTAGTTTTATAATGCAAGGACTGCTGCTTAGGTTCAAACCCTATACTAATAGGAATGTCCCTATCCCTGGGTTAACTCGGTGTTGAATCTACTCCCAACTGAATAGAAACTAAACTGATTTCTAGTCTGTACTAGGCTGGACTGAAAGGTTATTGAGATTACTATTTAGCTAGACTAAACTAGTTCATTGAGTTTTGTTGACTGACGGAATACTACTGAATTCTGTTAGCTGACTGAGCTTACTGAGGTTTGAACTAGATATAGAATTAGACTGGACTAATATAAATTCTACTGAGTTTTACTGAGTTCTGTAACTGACTGAGAGTACTACTGATCGTGTCGTGACTGATACTGTTCTATGACTGACCATGTCTCTAGGTAATCAACTAAATTGTCGGGTACAAGTACCCCTAGGACTCGATAGCATAAATTAAGAGATATGGCATAACATATAACATATAAACTATGAACTTGATCACCATTCATTTATTGGGTCATTTTAACAAGCACTTGCATGATATAACTTGCACATAAGCTGACTTCACATGATTTCATTCTCTTAATAGTTCACATGGACAATTTATCAAACACTTGGTGAGAATAGTATTGAACAACAAGTGAGCATCATAATTCATCTTTAATATCACAAGTCAAGGGTTTATCATGGATTCACATGAATCTACACATATAATGATTAATTTCATATGAGATATATACATATAATCATGAATTAGAAACTTAATACAAATAACAATCTTGGATAAACTTTAATTCCAACCTTGCAAATCATAAAATAAATTACTTGAAGTTCAAAAGAGATTCTTGGACTCCAAGGTTTGAAGGAACCCTTGGATGAACACTTCACAAACCTTTGTTAAAAAATTTCTGAAAGCTTATGGTTTAATCTTGAGTTCTTGATTTGAAATTGAATCTTCTAGGGTTTTGTTCTTGAGAAAATTTGAGAAAAAATGTCTATATTTGCTGTATAGGGAGTTTAATTTCATATTTTGGGGTCTGAGGTTCGAGGAAAAAATACATAAATACCCCCAAGAACGCGATCTTTTAATGATTGAAAACTGGATTACCAACGCGCAGGTCGACGTGGTGCGTTGATGGCATAGATGCGATAGCCAATGCGTCGCGCCATGTTCGCATCGATTCACTGGAATATGACGCTGGTAGTTGGGGAAATTAATCTATGCGATAGTCAATGCGGCGTACTAAGATCACATTGATTCACCTTTTTTGAATTCCAAAGGAGCTTCAAACGAAGTCCGAAAAATCTGAAACTTGTCCGAAAACACCTATGGACCTTCCTGATCATGAATCAACCTAAACATCAACATTTAGTGGACGTAAAGGTCATTAAATAAGATTTCCAACCTTAGTAGGTTAAAATGACACTAAGTCTGAGTACTTGGCTAAGATATTCTAAGTCTGGGACCCCTTGACAAGCCTAAAGGACTGAATTAATCTTAGGATTTTGTGGGGTCTTACAATATATATATATATATATATATATATATATGTTGGGACATTTTTTTTACATAAATATTAGCCCAGAAGTGTCAATACTAGATACTCGTAGGTCTAGTTTAATTAATCTACACCTACTCACACACAAGTTTCCACTGCTTCCTTCTTCTAGTTAGGATGACTCTTTGTGTGGAATTATGAATCATTTTATGTAATAATAAGTGATGATTATTATTTAAAAAAATTATTATTGTATATGCAAGGTATATAATTATATGTAATGTATTAACATTGCATAAAAATTTATGTAATGTATCAATGTTATATAAATAGTGTATAATCATGTATTTATGATATAAAACTATGTATCAGATATGTATATACATACATTTACACTATTTAAATAATACTTATACATTGCAGCAATTCATTTTAAAAAGTAATGGCTAGTGATACACCCATATTATGCCTCTAAATGAAGTATAAAGCAGTCGTTGTTCTAATGTAGAACCCAACAATGTTAAGGTCAAATTCTATAGGGAATATGGTCAAAAATAAGCTCAATGTGGTTATTTAATTTCATGTAAAAGTAATAATAAAGTAACTAACTCTAGTAACCAAGAATCAATGCATGATTTTTTGTAAATTTAATTCAATAATAAGAAATCACTCTTCTTGTGTTCCCTATAATTTAAATGTCAATGAGTCGCAATCACCAATAGTTCTTTCCAATGCGACACATGCAAAACTATCGATCATTTAACTTTATCTAAGTATTTTTTAACCTAATCAGATAATTGCTACTCAAAATCATTTCGTTCTTGGAGTGGATACTTTTTACTTACAATAGCTGCCTTAGGTTTGTTAACCTAGTTACAACCTTAACCATTAGATGAGGGTTGAAAACTTCAAATCCTTGTTACTAGTTCCTTTGCCAAGACTTAAAATCTTCTGTCAAGAAAGTTTCAACTTTTATGCAAGTTTTAATATTCGTAACCATTAGAAGAAAATTATGACGAAGAAAGTAGTAATACATGTATGAAAATTAGTCAAAACTACCCTTTCATAACCCTATAATGCTAATTCATCATGATTCTCAAAACCTTAATTATGGGGTTTAGATACTCATGACTTTGCACATAAAACTAGAAAAGGAATTCAATACCAAGTTACCACTTATGAGAATGAAATAAAAAGAAATCTAAAATTATATTGCGAAAATCACCAACATAGAAAGAACTTTAAGAACAAGAATGTTGTTTTGCCTCCTTATATTTAAGAACGTAAAAGGTTATAAAATAAAATATAATAAAAATTATTTATGTAATAACCTTTATTGTGACACTTCTTTTTTATTTGCTTTGACAATTTTACCCTTTTCTGTAGTTGTGATACTTGTGAAATGTGGGGATGGTACGCATTATTTTTGATGTATTTAGGAGTGAATTGGGAGAGTTTGATACTCTTAGAGGATTTGAAAGCCATGAGTTTGTTTGTGGTCTACATTTTGTGTTTCGAGCGTTTAATGAAAATTTGAAAAGTTCCATTAGATCTACAACATTGATTTTAGATTAGTAGCATGGATAGTTTAGGCTCAGAGTTTTTATTTATTATTGTGATCCTTTAGAAAAAAACTACTTAAATAAGTCTAAATAGGGTCACGAGGGCTACTTTGTTGTAACTATCTTTTCTTTTTTTGAAAATTTGACATTATCATTGAGTCTAAAACATCAAATATAATCTAGTAGTATATATGGTTAAGTTCTATTGTATTTTAAATGAATACTAAGGGTCCATTTGGAGACCTAGAGGTTGTAGTTTTCAATTGATGTAGAATTTATTTTATGGTGCATGATCATTCCTCGTGAACATGAGATATTGGTTGCGAGTGTGGAGTAGGAAATATTCCTTCATATATATCGCAAGGACGGTGGCCTCATTCATAAAATATTATTGAGTCTGGGTTAGTTCTCTTCCTTCACTGTGAATGCAATTAGACCTTGGAGAATGGTATAGGTCTCGGTGGTCAACCATCGGGAATGCGAAGGCCTAACTACAAACCAAAGAGGAAATTTACAACCCAATCAATGTTAACACTCGTGATCGGGACGCTTGGGCTACGAATCTGAGGTACTGTTCACTGAATAATATATAAATTCTATTTTCTTGATTTTCTTCTATTTTCTGACCTTGGGAGCTCGAGAAAAGGTGATTTCAAAAGCTTTTTCACTAATAATTTGTGTGGGTAACTTCTAAATCTTTATTTTATCATTTTTATTTAAGTTTATTGCTATTTCACCTACAAAAAACATGATTTCAAATTAGAATTTGAAGGGGGGGGAGATCCTGATAAACCATTAAATTGGTTCTTATCAATTTGACCCTTGATTTTAACTCATTTTTGCGTAGGTTTTTAGCTATATAATCCTATAGATATTTGAAACATGTTTCAAAAATAAAATGCTAGTTTTTACCCCTTTCATTTTCAAACCTACTTTTTTAGGTTGATTTAAGACCATCCCAAATATGGGAAAATGGAATCATTAACCTTCTTTTAACACATAGATTATGTTTTTGATAGTTTTAGCTTATTTTGAGACTTTTCAAAAAGAGAAAGCTCCATGTTGAAGGGTTTCATCTTGGATTTTCTATATATTGAGGTAGGTTATGGCTTAACTTTCTTCAAAATGGGTTGGATAATTAACATACATGCAAAGCATGTTATGTGTTGGGAAATTAGCCATGGAGAGTTATATTTTGAGTTTATTATTATTATCATGTATCTATGTAGGGCCTTATATGCATATTTTTGTTGACTTGAGAGATCATATATTGTTTGTTGCTTGTATGGGGGCTCTAGCTTACATCATAGGCCTTATATATGAATTAAATATCGTAATTGTAGTTGTGATGACCGTGCGGGGGCTTAAATAGAAATTATTATCCATTTTTTAGCATTATTTGCCTTTATCATGATTAATGTACCCGAGAGAAAGGTTTGAAATAATATTATTAATGTCGGGCATGACTATTCTTTCTAGTGGTGCCGAGCAAGCACTAATATCATCAATTATTGATATATTGAGTTGATTATGAGTTTATTCATACCATTTATTGAATTGTCTATTATCTTCATACTATTTGGTTTTGAGCATTACATCCTCATTTTACTTATATATATTTATGGGATTTGTACCACTGAAATAAAACCTATTTAGATAGAAAATGTGATATTTCTTTAAATACCTATACAGAGGGATGTGACGGTAGGGTTGGTTGCTAAATACTGATTTTTTAAGAAAATGAGAAACTTTATTAAAAACATATACCGAGGGATATGTCAATAAGATTGATCAAGACTTGAGATTAAAATTATAATAAGTATATGGGTTTGAACCTTCCATGGATCCTATCCTAATGTAATGAGGCTCAGAAGGTGTATACAAAAGTACCACCATCATTACATTGCATTGTATTTGCATTTTTTGTGCTTTTTGTGCCCTTGAAGTGTACTTAGGCTCCTTGTATATTTTTTATGTTGTTGTTTTTTTTAATCTTATTTTATAGAGCTATTAGTGATGCTGGTGTGAGCTATGATTTGGTAATATTTTTGTTTTCAGGTGACATGCTCATAGTATTTTTTACTTGTTTTGTTTTCTACTGCCCTATTAACCTATAATATCTATTGAGTACAAGTGTACCATACTCTTTTCTACTTTTGTACCTTTTAATGCAAATCTCAGTAAGAGTACAACATGTGGTTATTGATTTCTATGTAGAGAGAGCTATGTTAGATACCTATAGAGCTCTCTATTCGGAGCCTTGTTTTAGACTCTCTCTATCTTTATGTCATTATCTTCCATTTCAGAGACAAAATTGTACTTATTAGATTGTAGTATTTTCTTAGGTGCTCTTTATGCTTATAACACCAATTTTTTGCGGATTGATGTATTTCTTTGGATATTTTCATTATTTGAGTATTATGGATTGACTTCATTCTAAAAGTCTCTTCTTTATTTAATCTCTTTCACACATAAATTTGTTTTCTATTGTGGGGTTTTATCTTACCTACTAAGTCTGGGTTGAGGTAGGTGACATTATGACCTCAACTTTTGATTGTGCAAATTGGTATTAGAGCACTAGATTCACTAGTCTCATAAGTGAAATAGTAGGATGTATAATAAAGTATATCGAATTGATACATTGACATCCATATATATCTTTGAGAGCTTATATGATATCTTTATGAAAAACTTCTCCAATTTGATTCCTTATCATGTGGGTTATTCATAGCAGACATAATAAACTTGTATTCCATTCTTTTTTGTGTAGATGGTGAGGAATAAATCCATAAATGATATGGATACTAAGTTGGCACCCATTATTAGAGCCCTAATCTGGAGGTGTGGTAGGAGTTATGGCTAACCTAGAGGTAGAGGATGATACTAAGGATCTACCCTGGTGAGATGACGTGAAGGCCTCTCCTAAGCTTGGGGTTGATTATGTTGACGATGATTATCAAAATGAAAATGTGGGGATAGCTCAGGTCCTGCAGGGTTCTATTGATACCTCAATGCTACATGATTTATTAATTCATCACTTGACTTATCTGGATGGTGTTATCAAGACTAGTGTTTCTTTGAGTGTATCAAGTATTCCTTAGAATTCTTAAGGTATTTAGCCGCTAGGACTATCTTCTATTTATGTATTCTAACTTTAGGGGTACAACCATCTTCTATGGTAACCTTATGAATACATTCACTTCCTATTATGTTTTCTTTTCATCCTATTACTTTGGGTTCAATGACATCTTTTAATGCTCAAAAAGGGTTATAGATGTTCATTCACTTGGTTTCTTCTAAGTTTAACAGTGCCATTAGAAATGATGCCTATAAGTTTTTACTTAACTATTAAGAGAGGTTGCATAAACTTTGATCCCGTGAGACCTAAGGTGTTTCTAATAAGACTTATGAGTAATTGGTGTCGCTAAATAGTGGTAGCGGTCTTTTTTTGTTGTAGATCATTAGCTTTACCTGCTAGGACATAGACCTAATTTTATGTGGCTTTAGTGGAGAGGTCCGTACCTTATAGTTTGAGGGATCAAATGAGAGATGAGTTTGATCACCTAAAGTAGGGTTTCATGTATATTATTGAGTTTAATGCACATTTTTATGAACTATCTAGATATTTTTCCACTAGTATCTCAATCGAGTCTGAAAGAATCAGGAAGTTTGTCAACAATTAGGAAGGATTTTATTAATTAGCTACAACTCAGATGGTAGTTTCAGGAGTTTTTTTACAAATTATAGTTGAGCATACCAAGATACTTGAGTTGATTAATCAGGGTACCCAATGTGGTTGTGGTGCTAAAAGGAGTCATCATCAGGTTGAGTTCAGTAGATATGTGACTTGAGGTAAGGGTTTATTTGGTAGAGGTACTCAAGGTTATTATGGTAGACTAGTTCATGCATCTTTATAGGGTTCAAATGGTTGGCCTTTGGTTTCTACATCTCCTAGTATCCAGTTCTTAGTTCATATAAGTAAAGGCTTCAATTTTTGGTTCTTTAAGATAGGAAGGTTATTTTTGCTCTTCTCGACCTTCTCAATATGAGTCGGGTAGCAGAGGATGTTTTGTTTTTGAAGATCTTGTTCATAATGCGAGGAATTTCCCTCAACATGCATGGGTCCTATCCAATAGGGTTCTTAACTTACTATTTACCCTACTCCTATATCTATGATTAGAGTTGGTTCGCAAAGTGGTATGGGTGGTACTAGAGTTGCTCAAGAAGAAGATCATAGAACTTGTGGTAGTGGTCGTAGGGTTGTATAGTTCAAGAGAAAACATGGATAGTGTTATGTTATACTTAAGATATGCAAGGTATAGATCTCTAATGTAATTATTACAAGTATTCTCCCAATATGGTATTGATCTACTTCTATGATATTTGACCCTGGGTCAACATTCTACTATTTTTCTACTAGCTTTGATGTTGCATATGAGTCCCTGGTTGTGCGTCTTAGTGTTTATACCTCCATAGGATATTCATTAGTTTGATTAATCTCATTGAATTAGAACATAAAATAATACTCTCTAGTTGGAACGCTACTTGTTACAAACATCAAAATCTTGTTAACATACCAAAACCCCTTTTACCCCAGAATCTTTGATCAACAGTCTATTAATAATCATAACACTTAGTTGGCACAGTATTCCCCATGGGATTCGACCCCAACCTAGTTTGGTTCTATATTTGACAGCGACTGATTACACTTTCTAACGAGAGTTGTAATTTTGGCATATAAAATTTTAGCGTCGTTGCTGGGGAATACGGTTGTCAATTAAGTTTATGAGTATTAATTGACATTTGGTCAAGTTCCTAATTTTAATTCTATTTGTTGTTTTTGTTCGTTGAAGGATCTTTATTTTGCATGCCAAGTACGAGGAAGTCAGGAGAACCATTATTACCATATAATCTAGAACCTCAACTAATTAGTAGAATGGAAGATTAGCAAAAAGCAGATAGACTAGATGCCTTAGCTAGAACTTAATTGAACCAATAAAATAATGGTCAGCCAGCTTGTGTTCCTAACCCAGTTGAGGATGACATGGGAGATGATGATCTGATTGACCCTTTAAACAAGAGGCATGCTGAGAGTGTAGTTGTGCCAGTGACTAGGAATCGGGCAGCTAGAGAAAGATCAAACTGCCAACCTGTTGTGTAGTTTGCAGTTAATGAGGAAGATGACATAGTTTTGGATGAGGCTGGTGCAACCAAAGCAATTATTCCATCACCATTAGTACCAGGAGTGAAGTTTAACATCACAAGCACCATGATACAATTTCTCAACCTCAAAGGGTTGTTTGGTGGACTTCCAGGGGACGATCCAAATATGGACTTGGTGAACTTCATCAACATCTGCAAATCTTTTGACAACCCTGGAGTTGGACAAAATGCAATTCGCTTACGATTATTTCCATTGTCTCTGTCTGGGAGGCAACAATATGGATAAATTAATTGGCTTCCGATTCTATAACAAACTGAAGGCAGTTGAAAAGAGCTTTCCTAGAAAGGTTCTTTCCGC
This sequence comes from Capsicum pubescens, assembly GCA_030864215.1. Taxonomy (NCBI): domain Eukaryota; kingdom Viridiplantae; phylum Streptophyta; class Magnoliopsida; order Solanales; family Solanaceae; genus Capsicum; species Capsicum pubescens. The sequence goes on along the minus strand of CM061549.1, from coordinate 218,181,237 downwards.
CTTCCACGATGTTACAGTTAGGGGCGAGATTAGCAACTTCAGGAAATTACCGTATAAGGCACTCCATGAGACTTGGATGAAATTTAAGAAGAATTTGACACAGTACCCTACCCACAAGATGACCTATGAGCATTTGATAAAGACATTCTACAGAGCTTTAATTCCATCACTAAACCAACTATAGACAATGTTGTAGGGGGAAGTATTCATGGATCTTACTTTCGCTAAAGCTGTAGTTATGTTGGAGAAATTGACTAAGACTAGTAGGTCTTGGCATACCTGGGATTTTATGGTAGCAAGATCTGCTATGTCTAGTGGTATGTCTGTCAAGCAGCGATGAAAAAAGGAAGAGCGCGACCAAGATATGGTGGACATGAAAACCCAGATGGATCTGCTCACAAAGCATTTACTAACTGGGAATACTGAAAAGGTAAAAGTCGTTAGGTCATAAGGTAGAGTTGATTCTGATTCTAAAGAGAAAGCTAATTATCTGAACAACTAGGGGGGTTTCCGAGGCAATAGCCAAGGGAATTAATGTCAGACTTATTATGATAAATCTGGTTACAGATATTGTGACCAAGGGAGCTAAAAAATGATAATAAAAGGAATGAATTGTATGTGCCTCCTGGAAATCATGATAGTGTTGCTACTTGTTTGGGTAAGATGTCCATGGAGGACATGATAGAGAAGTTATTGAAAGGGGTGGAGTCTACTAATGCTGGTGTGACAATGATGAAGGGTGACTTATACTCTATGAGTTAGTTGGTCAATTCACGTTCAATTTTAATAAAATAGCTGGAGTAGCAGATGAACCAAATTTCAGCGGTAATTAATTAGAGAAAGAGTGGTACTTTTCTGAGTGACACTGTGTAAAACCCTCGAAATGATGGGTCTTGTATGGAAATTTCTACCCGTAGTGGTAAAGTATAAACGGGCCCTTCTATGGGAAAGCCTGTGATTGATGATGTGGTAAAGTTGGATGAGAAAGAAGAAGAAGACCATCTAGTGGAGTTTGAGAAGCTAGATATTGATGACACTCCATCTAATCATAAAAATACTAATGAGTTAGAAAAAAATAAGGGAAAGGGGGAGAAACAGTGGTTAAAGTAATGCCAAAACCACTTTCTCCATTTTCTCATCGATTAAAGAGAAAGGTGGATAACACATAATTTAGCAAGTTCATGACAATGCTGAAACAGTTAACCATGAATATGCCCTTGGTGGAGGCACTGGAACAAATACCTGGCTATGCTAAATTTATGAAGGATCTGGTCACAAAGAAGAGGACGGGGAGCTATGAACTGGTGGACAATCTTTACCATTATAGTTCTATTTTTACAAGATTCTTGGTGCAAAAAAAAGTGGATCCTGGAGAATTTACCATCCTGAGTACTATTGGATCGCTGGATTTTGCGAAGGCCCTGTGTGATCTTGGGGTGAGTAATAATCTGATGCCACTAAAAGTTTATAAGAAGTTGGGTTTGGAAGATCTCACGCCCACTAACATGAGACCTATGATGGTAGATAGATCAGTGAAGCGACTAGTAGGTGTGTTATATGATGTGCTCATGAAGGTGGGAAATTTTATTTTCCCTATTAATTTTGTGATCCTCGATTGTGAGGTGAACTTTGAGGTGCCCATAATCATGGGTAGACCTTTCCTCACGACTAGGAGTATATTGATTGACTTATGGGCAAACGAGCTATAGTTTAGGCTTAAAGATGAGGTAGTCCTATTTGATGTTTTCCAGTCAATGAAGCAACATCAATAGATGATTGTATTCTCCATTGTTGATGTTTATTATGAAGATGAGCGAGAGGTACCAATCGAGTAGAAATGTTTTGTTGAAACTTTGGTTGCGGTCTTGATGAACTTTGATAGCGAAGGTATTAACTAATATGAGGAGAAATTATATGCCCTGAAGGAAATGGGATCATATTAATATGCTCCCAAGAAATTGGATTTAGACCTCAAAAATCATCCATCACCATCGGCTAAGACATATATTAAAGAGCCACCGGTGTTAGAGTTGAAGGAGTTGTTGGGTCATCTACGGTATGTGTTTTCAGGTAGTGGAAACACTTTAACTGTGATTATTGCAGTAGATTTGGGTAAGCAGAAGGTTGAAGCACGTATCTCTTTGCTTAGGAGATACAAAAGGGTCGTAGGATGGACTATTTCCAATATCATTGGTATTCCTACAGATATATTCGGTCACAAAATTCAGCTTGAGGAAGATTGCACACCAACTATTGAGCACCAACACAGATTGAACCAACCAATGTAAGAAGTGGTTAAAAAGGAGATCATTAAATGGATTGACATAGGGGTAGTGTACCCCATCTCTGATATCAAGTAGGTGAGTCTCATGCAATGTGTGCCCAAGAAAGGGGGCATGATCGTGGTTGCTAATGAGAAAAATGAGTTAATTCCACTTAGGCCAGTCATTGGGTGGAGAGTTTGTATGGATTATCGAAAGTTAAACTCATGGACTCTGAAGGATCATTTCCTAATACCCTTCATGGATCAAATGCTTGATCGCCTGCAAGAAGGGGTTGGTACTACTTTCTAGACCGGTATTCAGGATACAACCATATTTTTATTGTGCCCGAATACTAGGAGAAGACAACATTCACATGTTCATATGGCACATTTTCATTCAAGTGGATGTCATTTGGTCTTTGTAATTCATCTGCCACTTTTCAATGGTGCATGATGTCGATCTTCTCCGACATGGTGGAGAACACCTTAGAGTTGTTCATGGATGATTTTTCTGTGATAGGTGATTCTTTTGAGCTATGTCTGGTAAATCTGAGTAGAGCACTGCAGCTATGCGAGGAATTCAATCTAGTGCTAAATTAGGATAAATAGCAATTCATGGTGAAGGAGCGCATTGTTCTTGGACATCGAATTTCATCCAAAGGGATTGAGGTTGACCAGGAAAAAGTATAGGTGATAGAGAAATTACCCCCTCCTATCTCTGTGAAGGTAGCTCATAGTTTCTTGGGACATTCTGGATTCTACCGCCGGTTTACTAAGGACTTCTCCAGAATTACAAATCCACTATGCAAGTTGTTAGATAAGGAGGCTATGCTTGTATTTGATGATGATTACAGGAAGGCAATTGAATGCCTTAATGAAAAACTGGCGGTTGCACTAGTTATTATTTCTCCAGACTGGTCTAAGTCTTTCGTAATCATGTGTGACACAAGTAGAGTAGCACTTAGGGATGTGCTTATCCAGAAGAAAGAAAAATTGCTCCACCTTATTTACTATGTGAGCAAGGCATTGAATGGGGCGCAAAAAAATTACACTATTACTGAGCAGGAACTTATCACGGTTGTCTATGCTTTTGAGAAGTTTCCTTCTTACTTATTAGGAACCAAGGTAGTGGCTTATATATACCACGCTGCCTTGAGATATTTTATGTCAAAGAAGGATGCTAAACCAAGGTTAATTAGATGGGTGCTACTTCTACAAGAGTTTGACTTTGAGGTCAAATATAGGAAAGAATATGAAAATTAGGTCACAGACCATCTATCCAGACTTGAGGGAGATCAGGAAATCACTGATAAATGCAAAATTGATGATGCATTCCTTGACGAGCATATCATTGTTGTTGTGCTTGAAAAAGTACCTTGGTACATAGACTTTGCCAACTATATAGTAAGCAATCTTATTCCTAAAGATTTTTCCTTTCATTAGAAAAGAAAAGTCCTCCATGATGCCAAAAGTTACTTTTGGGATGAGCCATATATATTCAGGTGGTGTGCTGATAATATTATAAGAAAATGTGTCCTAGAAGTTGATATGTCGAACATTTTGGAAGTTTTCCATGCTTCACCAGTCGAGGGGTCACCATAAAGGTGATTGTACCGCAAGGAAAGTACTACATAACGTCTATTATTGGCCAACCTTTTTCAGGGATTCATACAAATTTGTGAAGAGATCTGACCAGTGCCAGAGGAAAGTTCAATTTTGAAGCATCATGAGATGCCCATTAAAAAAATGCTAGAGGTTGAATTGTTCGACGTCTGGGGAATTGATTTCATGTTACCCTTTGACAGTTCCTATTGGTTGAAATATATCCTGGTTCCTATATATTATGTATCAAAATGGGTAGAAGTTGTGGCTCTGGTTGACAAAGAAGGTAAGAGAGTGATTGCTTTTATCAAAAAGAATATCTTTTATCGCTTTGGAATACCACATACTATCATAAGCGATGGAGAATTTCATTTTTGCAACAAAGTGTTTCGGGCTTCCTTGGTAAAATATGGGGTGAAACTGCATAAAGTATCAACTCCATACCACTCACAGACCAGTGGGCAAGTGGAGATTTCAAATCGGGAGATAAAGGCCATCCTAGCCAAAATGGTCAATACAAGTAGGCATGATTGGTCTTGAATGTTGGATGACGCTTTGTGGGCATATCTTACTACTTTTAAGACACCCATTGGGATGTCACTATACTAGCTAGTCTATCAAAAATAATGTCATTTGCCGATAGAGTTGGAACACAAGGCTTTATGGGCACTCAAAAGGTTAAATCCAAATTGGAAAGAGGCAACAGAGTTGAGACTAGGGCAGCTGAATGAGATGGATGAATTGTGTCTTGGGGCATATGAAAGAGCATATTTGTATAAGTAAAGAATGAATAAATATCATGATTATATAATTGAAAAGAGGGATTTTCAAAAAGGCGATTGGGTATTACTCTTCAACTCAAGACCGAAGCTCTTCCTAGGTAAACTTAGGTCTAAGTGGACGAGCCTGTTTAAAGTTGTACATGTCTACTGATCTGGAATAGTCAAACTTGAAAATAAATATGGAAGTGTCTTAAAGTCAACGGTCAATGAGTCAATCTATATATCGGTCCAACAGACTCGGTTAAATACTTAAGTACAATTTATCTCAATGAAGTCTAAGTAATCGAGATAACTGAGTCGTGCCGCGACAATAAATCAGGGGCTAGTTGGAGGCAACCAATAATGTATTGTTCTAAGTATAGTTAAAGTTATTTATTTCGTTTAGTGCAATTTGATGTGTTTGTGAAGTATGCAGGGATAAAAGTTCAGGGAAACAGGATTTAATCAAGTTGAAGAAGGTTGATGGGAGTGTCGACGGACCATCAAGGTCCTGACAGACAGTCACTGACACCATTATAAAATAATTTCCATTCTGGATAAGGCTTGATGGCTAAGTTTATGGACCATCACAGGCCCGATAAATCATCATAAACATCGTCAACATGGAGCTAAAAAGTCAAGGTTCTGGATAAGAGTTGACGGATGCTATGACGGACCCTGAAGCATCTGACGAACTATCATACCCGCCATCGTAGAAAGGTAAAATGAACCCTTTTCTACTAAGGATTTATGGTATAACCGACGAATAGTCAGACACCTAACGGACCATCAGGTTGGCCATCAATCGAACCCTTGCTTTTATACGAGCGGGTCGGGTCTCTAAAAGGATAATTAGTTATTTTGATCTGACCAAAATGTTATTTAATATATAGTGGGAGTTAATTACTCACACTTTCCCAACTCTTCAACTCCCATAAACGTTTGCATCCTTGTACATTTATTGTCAGATTCAAATTCATCCCCTCTTAGGCCATTTCATTTCTTCTCTTCTCTTATTTAAACCATCTCTCTTCTGATTAATCTCATCAAAAGAAAAGTTAAAACACTCACTAAGAAATTGATTAGTATAGTCTGTTCAAGATTTTTTATGTTAGAGTATTGAGGATTACCCTAAAGAAATGTACGACCAAAATTCTACTTTTCTTTTCAGAATAAAGAACATGCATAATGTTAGTGTGATAATGGATGAAAGAACTTTTTCTTTTCTTGTTTTTGATTTTGTGTTTCTAATCGAAGTCTAGTAAATAGTGTACTGGGTGAATTCTAAGTAACCCATGGCCAAAAATCGGTCCAATTAGTTTTCAAAAGTTGAAATTAATACAGTGATTGTATGCTTGATGATTGAATGCATACTAGATGTTCGTAAAATTTCCAAAGGGAAACCTGATGCTGAAAAGTCAAAGTGACGGCCAACTTGATGGACCGTCAGACACCCGACAGACTGCCACTTTGATCGTCGAGAAGTTTATGATAAAATTGGCAACTGGTTTAGCCGCGACAGATAACCTGACGGACCATCAGACCCATGATGGACAGTAACAGTGACCGTTGCAAGGCTATTTGATAAATGCATCACTAGTTAAGTCTCGACGGTCTGGGCGACGGATCATGAAAACCCTGATGGGCCGTCAACCCATCCATCAAGTTAAGTTTTTTTCATAAATTCTTTTTTATTATGATCCAACTATTTCTTGATTCCTTGTTCAAGTAAATGGTACAGAAACTACCCATAAGCAGAGGCAATGGTAGGAATCAACATGGAAGAGGCAGAAACGAGTTGGTATTAAGTGAGAAGGCTATAACTTTCAGCACTCGACAAAGGGACAGGATAAATCAGGCACTCTCCTAGTCTAAAGAGGAGAGTGATAAAAATAGTAGTAGCACAAGTTTGAGCCCCAGTGAGGAAGGGGTTAATGAATCAAACCCCAACCAAGTTGAGACATCAGAAGGTAGGATTCTAATATTGTTAAAATCAAAGACCCTCATACACAGGAAATAATTAGGTGTTAGATTGAAGGAACACGATATAAATATCTCGATGGGCTTGAACCAATAGCAACTAGGTCAAAAAGAGGCCAATCTCCGAAGGTTACCCAATTGTGATGACCGAGTCGCATGAGTAACCACAGATAGAGCGATAATTTAATGAATATGAGTTAACTTGGATAAGCAAGCCTTTTGAGGCATACCAACCAAATCTTATGCAAGACTTTTCACCAATTATTTGGCACTGGCAGATAAAAACTATCCCAAGGGCTCCAAAATTTCAGACTTTCCCAATAAGGAATCAATTCTGGTAAGAGGGGTCACCATTGATATATCTGTCATCACGCTGAACAAGATACTATTTGGGCTTGACTATTAAGCATTGGTTGTTGTACCATAGTTTGAGCATCATCTAACTACGGCATCCACCCAAAAGCCTTGGTTATCTAGACTCCTCACTGACGATGGTAACCCATCATGGTCACTTAATCCCAAAGAGCACAGTACTAAGTCGTCCCTCTATTTTTGAGCTATGTTTTGGTGGGCTATTGTTAGACTGCGGTTGATGCCAACAGGGGAAGATGCTAATTTGGACAGTCACAGGACAGTGTTGGTGGCTAGTCTGGTTACTAGGCTAAATATTAATTTTGGCCCAATTATTGTTGATGAGTTGTTCGTTCAGAAACACAAAGTGGCAAGTGCTTTACCATTTCTACATTTAATCACGGAATTATGCAGATAGTCCAGTATGCCTTTGATCCAAAGGGTTGATAATGAGGTTCAAGAAAATTATAAGAAGGATATTGAAAAAACAAAGAATGACTCAAAATATGAAATGTGAGTCAACAAGACTCCTTCTTATCAGACGCAGTCAGCTCCTACCCCCAAGTCATCTGAGATCCACAGGTATGTCGTTGCCTATTACTACATATGTGCTGCTAAGTACTTCTGCAGGATCAACATTTATGCCACCAATGGGTGGGACTTCAAACACTACATCTATCCCACCTCAATATTGTGAGTATAAGTTGACACAGAAGAATTTTGCCAAGTTTGTCAAAGAACAGAAAAAGTTTGAGAAATAGTTGAGCACCTTGGCAAAACATTTCAAGCCATTTGTTGATCTTATCATTGATGAAAACTAAAAGTCATATCAGCATATTCAGGCCAGAATAGATGACATGGAAGAGCATATAAATAAGTGGTTGGACGAGCAATCATTGCCAAATTTTGCAAAGTTTATGGCAGAGTTCAATAAGGCACAGGCTGATATAGTTGAGCTTAAAAGACAACCACTGCAGCCCACTTTTCATCCTTCTTTGATCATTAGTGATGAGGATGGGAGACTGGTTATCTAATGGGTAGACCGCTCAAGGATAAAGGTTAGAAGGTAGATGAAAGTATTGATAGGAAGGTCATGAGAAGAAAAAAGAGAGAAGAGATAACTCCAGAGGAAAGGTATGAGAGATAACAGAGGAAAGTTGCAAAGAGATTAAAGAAAGATGAAAAATTGAGGAAGAAGAAAGTTATGGATGAAGCCACAAGAGTATCGACTAGTTCTGCCCTAACTAGGGGGCCAATTCCAGATCTGATTCATTTTGAGATACCTTCGAGCTAGAAGGAAGTTGATTTGAACACCCCTACCATTATAGGGCTCAACTTTTCTGCACCTGAGGCCAAAGAAGCCTTACCATATTTGACAGACTCATCAGCCTGAGAGGATTTACAAGTTTTCCACTCCTTTGTACGTAATGTTAATGCATTTGAGGACAAAGCATTTTTTAGTGGGGGTGAGGTGCTTATTATGTTTTAGTCACCATGGTGATTTTTGTTGCCTGTGTTCTTTTCCTCCTAGTGGTATCTAGTAGAACCATCATGTTTAAGTTGCATATTTGTTTTTTCTTTATCGTCGTGATGTATATATTGTTTAGTGATTTCATTTATGTATTGTCTTCTCTTTTAGGACCTTTTTTGTATTTATGGATGATAAATGAATGTGGAAAAGTACTTTGAACATGTTTGTATGGCTATTCCTTCTTTTCACTTAGTATATGTTGAACAACCATTTGTGATTGTGTGTTTGGTATTTGGATGCAGAAATAAAGTGAGCATGATCATGTGATTTACGTCCCAAGAGTTGGTAGAATAAGTGTTAACTCATTGACTATGTGTGCGAGTGTTTGTTATAGTTCTTGCATAGTATGTACAACTAGAACTTATTAGGTTCATTGATATTGCATTGTGATTGATTCAATAAGATAGGATAGCAGGCCCTCTTCAATTATTAGTCTACTTAGCCGTAAAAAAGTGTCCCATCAAAATGATTTTTCCCTTTTGAACCTTTTTTGAGCTTGTGTTGGTGTTTATTCATACCTAATAACCTTGATTCACTCTTTTTAGGATGTTAGCACTTAACTTTGGCCCTATTTCAATTTTGATATTGTGCACCTTAACTTAGATAAAATGCCTAAGTTGAGGGTGGCTACTGGAAGGAAGTCAATAGTTTGATGTAAACGGGTTGGAGTAGAAATAAAATATCCCATCTAGACCTAATCTAGTTATATATTGTGTGCCTCAACCGACTGCATCTGCATAAGTTGAGGGTGGGTGGTACAGACTCTAAAAAAACTGGGTTTATGGTGAAATTATGGATGAATAGTATGGATTGTAAGTGAACTGGAAAAGATTAGACTTGGTGAGTATTAATCAAAGGCAAAGAGAGTGAAGTTCGAACTTGAAGTCACTTTTCCTAAAATTAGGCCTCTCCTAACACCAAAAACTTAATTACAAGCCATATAAAGACTTGTTTGATCTTTGCAAATCCATCATAGGGGAACATTAGATGATAAAGGAAATCCTATGGGTGTGGATCTTGTGTTTACAACTTCCTTTTAGAGAGGGAGAGTTTTGGTTTTCATCCACGGGTTAAACAAATAATGTGTGGTGGACTTCTTTGACTGTGAGGGCAATATAAGTTATACTTCGTTTTGCTGATTTTTGTGGTATATTATATCTATGATCGTGTATATGATGAATTGTAAATAATTCCAGTTATGTATCATGATGTGTTGAGACCACATGAGTGAGATGATAGTCTAGTGGTTGTATAGTTGTATGAAAGCTAGTTCAATAGTTGAATGCCCATCATTGTATTTGTTCATGCCTACAATTTGGTATTGAGTTGCTTGAGGACAAGTAATTGTCTTAAGTTGACAGTGTTGGTGTTGCGGCTTTTGACGGAATATTTTACATCTTTTGCAAAGGATAATTGTACATTTTCAAGCAACTATTGTTGTATCTAATGTTGGATTTTTTTGTTTTTAGGTCAAGAACTTAGCTGAAGGGATAACTTGGAAAAATAGAAGAAATAGGAACCAAAAGGAGATAACGACCAAACTGACAGGTTGTTAACCATGTAATGGACCGTCAGAGTGTCCATCGAAGCTAAACAGAATGGAAATAATGGACAACCCAAGTGAAGGACCATGTGACATATCGTCGGAACTCTGACGATCCGTCAACCTAGTCGTTAAACTGAGATAGAAAGTAGTCCCCTGTTTGATCAACTGACGGTCCAATTGATGGATCATCAGACTAGTGATGGCCCATCAACTTGGCCGTCACCCCTTAAGTATAATGAAGTATCTTGGGACCTTCTACGATGGTCCAAGCGATGAACCGTCAAGCCACTAATGGGTCGTCAACTTGGCCGTCAACTGTGATGCGGCAATGCTGAGTTCAAATTTAAAATCCCCAGTACCTGGGAACATATAAATGCCCAGTCTAGACTTAGATTAGATATCTTTTATCTTATTTCCATCTTTGAATTACATTGTAACGAATTACTCTATGAGATTACAAGCTACTATTATGGATCTGAGGATTTTAAATCATTATTCTCATTGAAGATCAAGAATAATTGTGGGAACTTTTTTAAGTAATTCTTTGAATTAATTTATGAACAAAACAATGTTTTCTTCTTCTTCTTTTGAGATGTGTGGCTAAATTTCCCATAAATTGGGTTATAGGAGCCTTGATATGATTTGCTAATTGGGGTTGTGAGAATACTTAATTTCCATGATTAATTGAGATTGTATAAACTCCACTTCACAATCATGACCTTTCTTGGTTGCAAACATGAAGGGTGAGCCCAAGAACATCACTTTTTTAGTAGAAAAATGTATGTTGGGAAAAGAGGAGATTTACAAGGAATTCAGAGGTTCCAATCTTAGGGTTAAGGGTTGATGCCTTAACAGGATCAACCCACTTGAGGAATCAATTGGATAATGAAATGCATTCTTTGAGTTTGAAATAATTAAAGGGTAATTATCCGTTTAGGTTGAGAAACGAATGGGTCAATTCTAGAATTCAATAATTCTTGCAATTAAAGTTGTATAATCGAAATTTAGAACAACTCACAACCCTAACTCCTTGAACATCTTGGCAAACATAATCCTAGTTTAATTATTCTCATTGAATTAAAACTTCCAATAATACTCTCTAGTTGGAGCTAAAGTAAAAACTTAAAAAATCTCGTTAACAAACCAAAACCCTCTTTACCCCAGAACTTTGATCAATAGTCTATTAATAATAATAACACTTAGTTTGCATAGTATTCCCTGTGGGATTCGACCCCAACCTAGTTCTATTCTTTATTTGACAGCAACCGCTTACACTTTCTTACGAGAGTTGTAATTCGGGCGTATCAATTATCTGGGAAGGGAAAATATGGTTGTGGTTGTCTTGAACTAAATGACATCTAGTATGGGGAGTTTCGGTTTTCTTTTAACTCAGGAGTGTCCTTTGGCCTCAAAGGTTTGATCTTTATCTAACCAATTGGTTAAGCTTGATATTTTGAGGTGAGATCGTATTTGATGGAGTTGATTCTATCTTTTTAATTTGATGACGATAAATTCTGGGTGATTTATGATAAGGTGTTGGGTGGCGATGCAAAGGCAACATATTTTAATTTTGATGGTATTTTAGGGATTAGTGGCTTAGTTTTATTTCTGAGAGTTGGTAGATTGATTATATTGATCTTGGAGGAGGCTCATAGTTCTATATATTCCATTCACCCAAAAGCGGCCAAAATGTATCATAATCTAAACCAGCATTTTTGGTGGTGTCGTATGAAGACGAATATTATGGTGTTCAAGACCAAATATTTGAATTGCCAATAGGGGAAATATGAGCAACAATGATTGAGTAGTATGATGCATAGAATTCCCATAACCGAGTGGAAATGGGAGTAGATCACCATGGATTTCATAACTGGCATACCCTCAAACTTGGGGAAGTTTGACTGTCATGGTGATTATGGATTGACTGATCAAATCAGTGTCTTTCATAACTATGAAGGCGAATTATAATGCAATGAATTTGGATAAGATCTATATTAGGGAGATTTTTTATTTCATAATATACCTATTTCTATTGTATCTAATAGAGGTACTCAATTTACCTCTGGTTTTTTTAGTACTATTTAAAGTGAGCTAGACACTCAGTGTGATTTGAGCAAAGATCTTCATCCTCAGACATATGGATAGTCTGAGATGTCTATTTAGGTGATACAGTAATGCTTCAAGCATGTTTCATGGACTTTGGAGGTCATTGGGACTAATACTTGTCCCTAGCAAAGTTAGCCTAAAACAACAATTACTATTCTTGCATTTATATAGGGCCTTTTAAGGTTTTGTACAAGCAGAGGTGTAGATCCATTATCGGATGGTTTTACTCATTTGAGTTGAAGCCTTATTATACAAATTTTTTTAGGTATTTGATAGATCATGGGAGATTGATTTGGAAGGATCTATTGGCTAACTAGAGTTGGCAAAAGAGTTATGTCACTGTTCAACCTGGAATTTATCATTCATGATTGGATATAGAGTTCTATTGAGAGTTTCACCCACAAAGGGTGTGATGATGTTCAAGAAGAAAAGAAAGCATAGTTAGAGGTTCATTGTCCATTTTTAGATCCTTGAGAAGAATGGTGATGTGGTGTATAGGTTAGCTTTGCCTCCACCTTTATTTATTAGTCATCCTGTATTCTATGTTGAAGAGATTCTGTCAATATGATGCACATGTGATTCTATTGGATTTCATTGTGTAAAATCATGATTTATCCTTTAAAGAGGAGCCTATGTCTATCCTATATGGGCAGACGAGGAAGTTGAGGTCTAAGAGTATTAATCAGTGAAGGTCCAGCGGAGACGTCGCCCCTTTAAGGATACTACTTGGGAGGTCGATTTTGACATGCATCATATATACCCCCAACTTTTTACCGCTTCAGGTACCTCATTTTCTTCTTAGTTTGAGGATGAAATAGTGTTGTAGTGGTGGATAACGTAACAACCTTGATTGTGAAACTTTGGTTTTATCTGCTTTGACCACTTTGACCTTCTCCATAGTTATGATGCACTATTTTTGAGATGTGGGGATGGTTGGCATAGTCCTCGATGCAATTAAGAGTGGTTTAAGAGAGTTTGAGACCCTTAAAGGCTTTAAAATCTATGAGTTTGACTTTGGCCACTAATTTTTCTGTTGAGAACTAGATTGATATTTGGATAGCTACATTAGATCCGATTTTATTTTGGGTTAGTAGGGTGGGTAGTTTGAGCCTGTGGCTTTTATATTTGTATTTTGACCGTTCGAATAAAAACTAGTGAAATAAGCCTAAATGGGCTCTTCAAGACCTAATTTGTTTTAAATATATCTTATTGAAAATCCAATGTTGACATTGAGTATGGAACATCAAAAATATCCTAGTATCATATATGGTTTAGGTTTGTGGGATCCCAAACATGTCATTACCCAAAATGCAAAGAGTCATGATGACACTTGTCACGACCAAAACTTTACAAGTAAACCTATCACACAAACTGATACAGAAAGGAAATAATACTCAAGTCCCAAGGTAAGCCTTCTGGAACGAATCCAAACCAAGCAAGGATGGCAAATGTGGAAAGGAACATAGCCAAAAACAATACCATAACTCCCCAAAACCTGATGTCAACCGTGTAAAGATATATCTAATACAACTCGAATTGAAATAAAATACATAAGGTGTCAAAAATATAAGAGAAACAATGTCTCTCAAATGAAATTAAAGACATAGTCTATAAAGACAGGTAGTACAAAACATCTGAACTCTTGAAAATCACACACTACCTTGAAATCTCCTAATACCATTTGAATCAAGCCACGTGGGGCGCACCTAGACTTTAATCTACACTGAATAGTACAGTAGGAGTGAGTACGGTCCACTTTTACTCAGTAAGTGTCATAGAGGGACCAAGAAAGTAGAAAATAAAGCATACAAAATACACATTAAGGGCATGTCAACTGTAATTTGAAAATCTTCCATAATGGTAGCTAACGTAGCCCAGACCAGGACATTGTCGTAATGGGCATCCCAAGTCCACCTAGGATCGGGGACCACCCCCTTAACCCAACCTAATCACCTTATACAGCCTTAGATGAGCTAAATTTCAAGCATATAACAAAATTGTGCACTTCTCTCGTGAAGACTTTGGGATAGAGTCACAACCATGACAAATCCAACCAAGTTCATCCTCATCAAACCAACAATCCATACCTTACCAAACAAAAGAGAATATCGAAACATATTATGAAACTCAAACCCAAAATGTAATACGATGGAACAACCAACAATATCGTCTAAGGGTGTAAGCTCTAACATCTATCTCAATGTCAATGTCAACCCCCATACCAATCCCGCCCATTCTGACCCCCGGAAGTACCACAAAGCCTCCATCCAAAAGAATAAAAATATTCGGTTGGGACATGCCCCCAACCATGGCCAGAACTAATATCCAGAAAGAAAATAAAAAGTATAATAATGTCCAACATGAAATGATGCTTCCAAAAATATGGAATCTCACCACTTCAGTCCAATAAGCTTTCCCCGAATCAAATACTATGAAGGAAGAGTCGAACGTCCGGTTCCTGCATAGCATAGGTATACAGCCGCTAGAAGACAAGTTAGTTAGTGAACACTTGCATGAATCTTGGGGTAAGGATAAAGTAATGGTAGTCATCAAAACCAAGTGAAAACCATCCTATATAAGCAACCATACATACATAAATATAAAGTATTAGGATAAGGGATCGGGTTTAGCATGCCATTTAAAAACCTTAACCTAGGTCGTGTAGCTTAGCCATCCTACCACCCACGGGCCATAAGGGTTCAGCTCCCCTAGATGAAAGAGACCTGATGCGTGTAGCTGCACGACCAGTCAATAATCCTGGGATGAATAGTACATCCCTCCAATATAAATATGACACTCTCATGTGGCCATCAAAGACCCCTTATATTGGCAAATATGAGTTTCTGGTTTAGATCCTCCCGAGATCACCACCTTCCACGGCTTAGTTACACTTTCCGCCATTAATGTCCAATTAAAACAAAGTCCAAACAACCCAATTATACATTTATTAACAAAGGCTATTTGACAAACCAGTGGTATTGTCATACCACCATACTTGCAAGTATTATCCATAGCCAAACCATTTAGATTAAGGGGACAATCAAGTGCCCTATCATTAGCCATATTAAAACTCTTGGGAGACTACCATGTTCTCCACAAACACAACCAATTAGACTTTAACCTTTGTGAACCATTGAAAAACATTTAAGGTTTTATATATAAGCTAAAAACAAGCAAGAGTTCCATTAACATAAGCCAATGCAATGAACATATCTTTATAACCATTTTATCAAACACCTTAGGGGCATAGTATAACCAAAACCAAATTCTATTATCATTAAACCATTACCATGGAATTCCATTATCCAAAACCACCATTAATGCATAGAAAGCATAATTAAAACAATAAGAAATCCTAACCAAGCCATTAACATCAAAACCCCTAAATCAATGATTGAAAAAAAACACTCAATAGTAAAAACCATGAAATCAACCATTTAACCATGCCTTTAATTGAAATTACAAGTAGGGAAAAGAATCATTCCTTAAACCAAGAATATTGATAGAAAGAATCCATCAAGACAAGCCCCAAAGTAATCCCTTAGTTGAAACCCTAGCTCTTTTCCCCAAAAGCTCTTGATAGAATTATGATATGTTTTCAAAGAGATTCTAAGTGTTTGAGAATAAATTAATTGGGTAAATAACCTTCTATGTGTATTAGATGTCGTTGGTCCTTATTATGGTAAGTAGGGAAATCCAGAATACCCCCACTTAAATCCCATAAAAACCCAACACAAGGTTATGACTGACCTTCTTACGAGTTGTGACCTAGCATGCAGTTGATACCCACCTAATCGTAACCAATCCTCAACCATGTTTCAGACACTGTCTAGTATATGACTCATCCAACAAAGTCATAACCACAGCATACGATCCGTACCCATGATCCATATCCCTAGAAGAATGTAACACCTGGAGAATCAAACACTGACCACCTTACAAGTCACCTATAAGAATCGTACCCTTGCCTTAGGACTCATACCCTTAAGCCATATCCATTCTAGTGTCCAAGACCACCCCACCAACTAACACTGGTCATCTTAGGATAGGTCTTTACCACTCATACCCCAGCTTACGGCTCGTACCATGAGTCGTAAAGGGTCTGTATAATGAGATTTATGGAAACTTTCTAAGGGTCCAAACTAGGGATACTTTAGTCTCCCCCACTAGGAATATTCGTCCCCGAATTACAGATAAGGTAGGGGTAACCACAAAATGAGTCATTTGTACTATCAAATATACCATTAACAAAGTTTGAAAACAAAGTGGCAAAGATGTTAATCTTTTTTTTAACAAACTCAGAAAATAAAGATGTGTTCAAGAACATATGCCTTTCAAACGAATATCAAGAGAAGAAAACAAGAGTGGATACTTGAACTTTATGTCCTCTTCCACTTCCCACATGGCCGTTTCCACTATGTGGTTCTGCCATAGAACCTTAACAAAAGCCACATCCTTGGTCCATAACCAACAAACCTTCCAATCCAATATCTCAACTGAGACCTCTCCATAAGACAGAGAATTTGAGGTATCTAACCTATCCAAAGGCACAATCGAAAATGAATCACCAATGCACTTCCTCAATATTGAAACATGAAATATCGGATGAACCAAATTCAAACTAGATGGTAACTCTAACTCATACGCAACATTGACCGCTCTCCATAAAATTTCATAAGGACCAATTTACCAAGGATTGAGCTTTCTCTTTTTGCCAAACTGCACTACTCCCTTCGTAGGAGACACCATAAGAAAAACCTTATCCCCAACTTTGAACTCCAAATCTCTACGCCTATCATCCTCTTATGACTTTTGACGACTATTGGAATCCTTGAGTCTATCCCGAATCAACTTTACATTTTCAATAGATTAACGAACCAAATTCAGACCAAGCAAATTAGGCTCGACGAACTCAAACCAACCAATAGGAGATCTATAGCTCCTACCATAAAATGCCTCAATAAGAGCCATACCAATACTCTTATGATAGCTATTATTGTAAGCAAACTCTACCAAAGGTAGATGCTCCACCCAAAATCCACCTTAATCAATCACATAGGCTCGAAGCATATCTTTCAATGTCTGAATCATTCTTTCTACCTGCCCATCCGACTGTGGGTGGAAAGCCATACTCATACTCAGCTTAGTCCCCAGCCCTTTATGGAAACACCGCCAGAGTAGGACGTAAACTGTGTATAGCGATAAAAAATAAATGAAATAGGCACCACATATAGTTTCACAATCTATTGAAGATAAATCTTCACATAATCTTTCACCAAAAAGTTAGTCCTTATAGGTAAGAAATGCACAAACTTCGTTATCCGATCCATAATGACCACTAATTGAATCAAATTGGTTTCAAGACCGAGGAAGACCGATAACAAAATCCATATTGATCTCCTCCCACTACCATTCAGGCATCTTAATCTATTGATACAACCCACCAGGCCTTATGTTCTCAACCTTAACTTGTTGACACACCAAAAACTTGGATACAAAATCGACCATGTCCCGCTTTATACCACTTCACTAATAGATCTCCTTGAGATCATGGCACATCTTAGTATAACCAGGATGGACAACATATCATGACTCGTTCACCTTAGCCAAGATCCTTTATCGTGAATTATCTACATCAGGAACACACAATCTTTATGGGTACTGGAAAGTACCATCGTCCCTAATCTCAAAATCCGCCATCTTTAGCTCACTAACGCTACCCTTGATTTTCATAAAGGTAGATTCCAACACTTGTTTCTCATTAATCTCTGCACCAAGAGACGATCTAACCACTTCTTGCACTATCATACCAGCATCCTTGGAGTCCAAGCGATAAACCCCAAGATTTTCCAAGCGATAAATATCCTTCACCAATTCCCTCTTTCCTTCTTCCACATAAGCCAAACTACCCATGGACAACCTACTAAGGGTATCAACAACTATGTTAGCTTTACTTAGATGGTAGTGAAGACTCTTATCGTAGTCCATGAGAATCTCAATTCATCTCCTCTGCTTGAGATTAAGCTATTTCTACGAGAACGCATACTATAAACTCTTGTTATTAGAAAAGATATCGACTTGGACCCCATACAAATAATGCCACCATATATTCAAAGCAAACACAATGGCTAACAACTTAAAATTATGAGTAGGATAGTTCCTGTAATGCACCTTCAACTGCCTGGAAGCATAGGTTATCACTTTCCCAAGCTGCATCAACACGCAACCAAGACCAACCCGAGATGCATCATAATAAACCACAAAACCATCTTTGTCTTTCGGTAAAGTCAGAACTAGAGCTGAAGTCAACTTATCTTTCAACTTCTCAAAATTCCCCTCATATGCATTCGACAAAGAAAACTTAACCTTCTTCTGAGTCAACTCAGTCAATGGAGAAGCTATCCATGAAAAACTCTGCACAAACTGCCTATAATACCCGGCTAAACCCATAAAGCTCTGAATATCATATGGAGTCGTAGGTCTAGGCCATGTCTTCACCACAGCCACCTTATGTGGATCCACCATAATACCTTCACTAGAAATTATGTGACCAAAGAAAGTGACAACATTCAACCAAAACTCGCACTTAGAGAACTTAGCAAACAACTGTTGTTCCCTTAAGGTCCATAATACCACACGGAGGTGATTAGTATGATCCACCTCACTCTTTGAATACACCATAATATTATCAATAAACACAATTATAAAGAGACCTAAATACTGCCAAAACACCCTGTTCATCAGATCCATAAATATTGCTAGGGCATTTATCAATCCAAATGACATTACCAAAAACTCATAATGCCAATACCCTAGTGCAAAAAGCTTTCATAGGGATATCCACCTCCCTAATCATCAACTGATGGTACCCAGACCCAAGATCTATCTTAGAGAAGAACTTTGCTCCTTGCAACTGGTCAAACAGATCATCTATCAGAAGGAGAGGATATTTGTTCTTCACCATTACCTTATTCAACTACCTGTAGTCAATGCACATACGAAGAGAACCATCATTCTTGTGCACGAACAACACGGGTGAACCCTATAGGGAAATGCTAGGGTAAATAAACCCTTTATCTTGAAGATCCTTAATTTGCTTCTTCAGTTCCCTTAACTCAGTCGGAGCCATTCTATATGGAGGAATAGAAATTAGACGAGTGTCCGGAAACAAATCAATACCAAACTCTATTTCCCTATCTGGAGGAACACCTGGAAGATCATCCAGAAAGACCTCTGGAAACTCATTAACCACAAGGACTGAAGACAAAGAAGGACCTTCCGAATTAGAATCTTTAACCTGGACCAAGTGATAAAGACAACCTTTAGAGATTAACCTTCGAGCTCTAAGATAAGAAATAAGCTTCCCCCTAGGCACTAAGGAACAACTTTCCCATTCTATTTCTGGCTCACCAGGGAACCTAAAGATGACCCTACGGGTTTGACAATCCAAATTTTCATAACAAGATTGCAACCAATACATGCCTAAAATTTACCAAGAAAGTGAAATATTCCTAGATGTCTTGCAGCCTCTCCCTTATGAGTGTGGCATGATACACACCCCTAAAAGAGACTATAATCAACATGACTTTTATACTCCCAATTAACCATAAACCTAGGCTAAGATAGCAACTTGACGCAGCCCGGACCGGGGTGTTGCCGTAATGGGCATCCCAAGTCCACCTAGGACTAGGGACCACCCTTTTAACTCAATCCAACCCCCTTATACAACCTTAGATGGGCTGAAAGAATATAACAAGGTTGTGCAATGCTCTCATGAAGGCTTTGGGATAGTGTCACAACCATGACCAATTAAACCAAGTTTTTCCACACCAAACCAACCATCCATACAATACCAAACCAAAGAGAATATATAAACATATTATAAAAGTCAAACCCAAAATATAATATGATGGAACAACCAACAACATCGTCCAAGGGTGTAAGCTCCAACAACCATCTTGATTTCAAGGTCAACACTCATAACAATCTCGACAATTCCAACCCCCAAAAGTAACATAAAGCCTTCATCCAAAAAAATACAAATATTCGGTTTGGACATGCCCCCAACTATGGCCAAAATAAATATCCGAAAAGAAAATAAAAAGTCTAATAATGTCCTACATGAAATGATGCCTTCCAAAAAACTGGAAGCTCACCACTTCAGCCAATAAATTATCCCCGAATCAAATACTATGAACGAGGAGTCAAATGACTGGTTCTTGCATAGCATGGGTATACAACTGCTAGTAGATAGGTTAGTGGGTGAACACTAGCATGAATCTTGGGATAAGGATAAAGTAATGCTAGTTATCAAAACCAAGTGATAACCATCTAATGCAAGTAACCATACATATATATAAGTGCTGAAATAAGGGACTGAGTTTAGCATGCCATTTAAAAACCTTAATCTGGGTCGTGTAGCTTAGCCATCCTACCACCCATGGGCCATAAGGGTTCAGCTCCCCCTATTGAAAGGGACCCGTTGCGTGTAGCATCACGAGCTGGCAATAATCCTGGGATGACTAGTACATCCCTCTAATATAAACGTGACACTCTCACGTGGCCATCGAAGACCTCTCATATCGACAAATATGAGTTTCTGGTTTTGATCCTCTCGAGATCGTCATCTTCCATGGATTAGCTTACACTTCTCGCCATTAATGCCAATTAAAACCAAGTCCAAACAATTCAATTATTCATTTATTAACCAAGGTTATTTGACAAACCAGTGGTATTGTCATACCACCATACTTGCAAGCATTATCCATAGCCTAACCATTTAGATTAAAGTGCGCTATAATTAGCCATATTAAACCTCTTGAGAGACTATCATGTTATCCAAAAGCATAACAAATTAGCCATTAACCTTTCTAAACCATTGTAAAATATTTAAGGTTTTATATATAAGTTGAAAACAAGCACGAGTTCCATTAACATAAGTCAATGCAATGAACATATCCTTATAAGCATTTTATCAAACACCTGGGGGGCATAATATAACCAAAACCAAATTACATTACCATTAAACCATTACCATGGAATTCCATTATCCAAAACCATCATTAATGCATAGAAACAATAATTAAAACCATTAGAAATCATAACTAAGCCTTTAACATTAAAACCCCCAAATCAATGATTGAAAACCAAAACCATGAATTAGTGAAAACCATGAAATCAACCATATGAACATGCCTTTAATTGAAATTACAAGTAGGGAAGAGAATCATGCCTTAAACATAGGATATTGATGGAAAGAATTCACCAAGACAAGCCCCAAATTAATCTATTAGTTGAAACCCTAGCTCTTTGCCCTAAATGCTCTTGAAAGAATTATGATATGTTTTGGAAAAGATTCTAAGTGTTTGAGAATAAAATAATAGGGTAGATAACATCCTAAGTGTTTTATAAGTCGTGGGTCCTTATTAGGGTAAGTAGGAAAATATCCAAAATACCCCCACTTAAATCTCATAAAAACTCGACACAGGGTTACGACTGACCTCCTTACGAGTCGTAACATATCTTACAGTAGATACCCACCCAATCATAACCAATCCTCAACCATGGATCCAACACTGTCCAAAATCCGACTCATCCAACCAAGTTGTAACCTCAACATATGATCCATACCCATAATTTGTATCCCTGGCCAAATGTAACACTGGGAGGATCAAATACTCACCACCTTACAAGTCACCTATATGACTCATACCCATGTTTTATGACTAATAACCTTAAGTCATATCTATTCCAGTGTCAAAGAACATCCCACCAACTAACACTGGTCATCTTACGATAGGTCTTCACCACTTATTCCTAATTTATGGCTCGTACCATGAATAGAAATGTGTCCGAAAAATGAGATTTCTAGAAATTTTCTAAGGGTCCAAACCTGGGATGGTTTAGTAGCCCACACTTCTAGAACTAACGGTTCTATAATATCACATGTAGTGCAACAAACCCAAAAGGATCAAAAGTATACTTTATAACGTATACAGGTAGAACAAGAAAGGATAATATATATATACACACAAGATCATCAATTACATAAATAGAAAGATATAATAATTAGATAAGTAATGAGTCAAAAAGGAAATACAATCACATCACAAGCATAATAAAGTAGATAAAATGAGAATAATGATGATGATTGATACACGAGGTTGTTGCACAACCTCTGAGCCTATCACATAGTCTTTGTATACACCTACGTAACTAAAGCTTCCCAACATAGGACCCATGGGGGGGTTCATCAACCCGTATACAATCCATATATAATATCTCCTTCCCGGCACTTCCCACAGGGAGGGTATTATAAGATGTCAAATTTTCTATCATTAAAAGGTGTTGCTAGTGTTTCTCAGTATTTCAACAATGGTACCATTGTTTCATGAATGAGTATGATATGCGGATGTAATGCATACAATCAATCACAATGAGTATTTTCACAACCAACCACATCATATTTTTAACAACCAACCACCATGATATATTTACACAACCACGTGAGCTAATATCCACTTTTAATTTCTAGACATTCATGAATTTCCACATATTTTATATTCTAATAAAGTATAAATTTGGTACTCCAAAACATTTTTCATCAATAAGATACAATTATTCACATCTATATAAGGCTATAAACATCACATAAGACCCCAAACGGTCACACATATCACATAATATCTCAAAATCAAAAATTATATCTCATATAGACTCCCATGCAGGCACAATACATTAAAATAGCCAATTTTGATGATTAGTTCTCATCCACTTAACATGTATTTTCTATCAAAATTAACTACCTATCCCAGTCTGAAATAGTTAATCTATAACCTACCTCGAAGGCTAAAAATGAGTCTACAAGCCTTTAATACATGACCTTGTTTCTCGTTAATAGGCTTAGAATTAACTAAAACATTAATTAACAGAATATACACATCAAAAGGAAGCCAATGATATCCATATTACCTCGTTTTAAGTCAGAGTCAAAACAGACCCTCAAAATGAGTATTTGAAAAAAAGGGCAAGATCATAATTTTTTTTCAAAAATATATTCCCTAAACATTTAGGAGTCAAAATCTAAAAAATAAGGGAAAATAAGTTAAAAACAAGGTCCAAATTAAAGAAAAATTATTTTAAAACTTTATCATGTAAAATCTTTGAAATCCATTTGAAAATCAAGAATCGAAGTTGTTTTGAAGATAAAACTGAGGAAAAGTGGATAATTATAGGATTAGAAGCTCATTCATGTGAAAAGGAGTGAAATTGGAGTTTAAATTGGTGAAATGCACTTTATAAGCCTTACGGGCCAAAATCCTTAAATTTTCTACTTAATCCATGTTTAAAATAAGAATTTAATGTTAAAGATGGAAAAAATTAATTGAAATGAGTGTAATAAAGCTTAACAAAGCTTAGAAATGGAGAAATTTGGTCAAAACCATGAAACCCTATTCCCCAAGTCTCAAAAATAGGCAAAAACCAGGTATTTATACTCGGCATTCGCGATCGCAGACCTTGTGTCGCGATCATAGGACCTAGCCTGGCAAATGTACCGTAATTATGGAAGGGGTTTCAAAATCTCATTTGTTTTTGTAGTATCAATCGTGGCATCTAGACCACTATCGCGAGTACACTAGCTAGGGATTTGTTCAATCCAAGTTCCTGTGGGGCCCCTCCAGATTCATCTAGAATCTCATGAACGTAAATAGACTATGCTACCCTATCAAATTCAATGCTCCAAAATCAATGTCAATATCAATTTTTGATAAAATATTATTTTCACAAAGTTGACCCCCCAAACCCAAAATCATAATTTTTCGAACCGAGATCGAAATGAGATTAAAAAGCCTATAATTAGACCAAATATGTTACCACCCTAAAATCAATGTTTTGGATCTTCTAGATTGTCCGCTCTTATATTCTTTACATGGATTAGAGGATAACCATATAAGTCCATAATAAGGCTCTCAAAGCCACCAAAACCCACAATATTGCATAAATGGCACCAAAATGCATCAGAAACTATACCAATCACCCCCACACTCCAGAAATACCACAATGCAACTATAGGAAGGGGTAAAATAGTCAAATCACACAAAACACATTTTTTACATATTTCATCAAAATTCAGGTCGTAATAAAACAAATCTCGAGGGTCCATTCGAAGTCTTAGAGGTTGCAGTTTTCAATTAATGGAAAAATAATTTGTTGTTGCATAATTCTTTTTATTAAAGCATGCCATTAGCCATAAAAATGGAGAAGAAACTCTTTCTTCATCATGATCACGAGGGTGGCGACTATCATTGCAAAGGATTATCCAATCTGGGACGGGGCCTTTCCTTCATCGCGAATGAGATAGGACTTTTGTGAATACAATGGTTTTGGGCTTTCAACCTTCGTGAACACGAATGGATGATAGTAAAATACAATGGGAAAATTTAAACCCCAGTCAATGTTGGACCTTGTGATTTCAAGACATGGGTCGCAATCATGAGGTATTGTTAACAAAATTATATATAATCTTTATTTTTACAATTGCTTCTATTTTTTACCTTGGGAGCTCGAAAGGAGGAAATTTCAAAAAATTTTACTCCAATAATTCATGTGGGTAGCTTCTAAGCCCTTATTTTATTAATTCACTTTGATTTTTTTTGCTAATTCACATTTAAAAATCATTATTCAAACTAGAATTTAGAGGTTTTTCTCGATAAATTATTAAATTGGTTTTTCATCTATTTTACCCTTTATTTTAACTTTTTTTTCTCAGTGATTTTCAACTGGCGACTCCTATAGATATTAGGAAAATATTTCAAAATAAAATCCCAATTTACCCTTTTCAATTTCAAACCTATTTTTTAGACTGATTCTGGACCCGTTCTAAACATGGACAATATGGGTATTGTTAGTTTTCTTTTAACATGTACATTATGTTTTTGATAGGTTTAGCTCCTTCCTTGACTATTCTAAAGGGAAAGGCTCTGCATTTAAGGGTTTAGGCTAGGATTTTTGGCACTTCCAGATAGTTTTGGCTTGGCTAGCTTTCTTTATACTGGGCTGGGTAGTTGATATGGGTTGGGAAATTAGCCATGGGGAGTTATATTTTGAGTTTTATTATTATTATTATTATTATTGTTGTTGTTGTTGTTGTGTGTCCATGTGGGAACTAATATGCACATTATTGTTAATTTGAGAGATCATATATTGCATGGTGCTCGTGTGGGGGCTTTATTTAACATCATAGGCCTTATCTATACATTAAAATATAGTAATTGTAAGTTGTGATGCCCGTGTGCGGGCTAAAATAGACATTATTGGCCTTGTTTGAGCATTGTTTGCCTATATCATTATTAATAGATCTGAATGACATGTTTGGAATAATTTATTAATATGTTACATGACTGTTCTTTCTAGTGGTCTAATGGTGCCAAGCAAGGAATGATATAATAAATTATTAGCATATTGAGTTGATTATGAGCTCATTTAGACCTATATTAAATTGATTATTAACTTCATATTATTTGATTTTGAGCATTATATTGACATTTTATTTATATATATTTATGATATTTTTAAAATTAAATAGACTCAGTGACCATGATTTGTTCCAAATAAAAATCCAAGTAATATTTACACAACTAAACCCAATAACCTATCCCAACTCAAATAAAATAAAACTAAAAAGACGAAAAAATAAAGAAAAATATCTAAAATACAAAAAATCTACTAGAAGAGGAAAGAATAATATAAGAAAAGGAAATCATTGTCCTTCAATATCTTATATAAAATTGGATATTAGAGGATATTGGTTGTATATAGGTTGGTGAGACCCCTATAGGTCCTACCTTAGGAGCACATCTCGGTAGGTGTATACAGAGGTTATGAGACAACCTCTTGCATCATCATTACATTCCCTCACATTTTATATACATTGTGTTCTTTTTGTGTTGTATTATCATTCTTGATGTAATATCTGTCTATATGTGTCACTTACTTCATACTTATACATGCCATATTCCTATACTTGTATTTCCTTATCATATCTATGTGTGGTATACATGAATTTTCTATAACTTTTAGTGGAGATTGTGTGGGCTACATAGTTTGGGATATTTTCTGGTTGTAGGTGACGTCCCCATATTGTGTATTATGTATACTTTATTTTCTACTTTCCTTAGTCGACTTATGCTACCTACTAAGTACAATTAGACTGTACTAACCACTACTGCTCCTTTTCGATGTCAATCCAAGTATAAGTGTGCTCATAGTTGTTGATTCAAGTGGTACTTTGAGCCCATTCGAGATAGCAATTGATCTTTTCATCCGAAGATGACTACTACCTTTTCTTATCTTAACTATTACTTATTTTTATTCAGAGATTTAAGTTTGCTCCTTTTTGGATACCCTATGAGTAATTTGACTTTGAGTTGTATTATTAGTTTTTACACTATTACACCAGGTTTTGGGATATTGTTATTGTATTCTTGGCTATGTATTTCCTCTTTGGTTGTATATATATGGTTTAACTTTATTTTAGGAGTCTTGCCTTGGGTTGTGGTATTATCCTTATATATATATCAGTTTGGGTGATAGGCTTACTTGTCAAGGCTTGCCACAACAAGTGCCTTCGTGACTCTTGGTTTTTGGGCTGTGACATTACTTCTCTTCCTTGTATCAATAATAATCTCTTGGGTAAGTATAACGTTTTTATTAATAAATCATCATTTAATAAAACTAGACTATTTTGTAGAAATAATATTTGGAAGAATATCATCAAGACTTCTATGTACAACCTTTGGAATGATTTTGTAATAAAATTACTCATACTAATTGGTCTAAGGTCTAAAAAAGTCTGGATGATTGATTTTTTAGGAAACATGACAGTTAGTATGAGTGATAGATTTAGGAAGAGTATCTAAAACCCCTGGGTTCAATCTTTGGAAGTTTCATGAGCTTTAAGCTTACTGTCCTACTGACGACTTAACCATATGAGTCATATGGTGAAGGTACGGGCCGGGTGACCGTATTCGTTAGGTGTCTAGTTGATGGTGGTTGGGTTTTGATCTTGGTAATGACTTGGGGGTATGAGTCGTTAGTGGTGGTGATGTGTTGCTAGGATGCTCCTTAATCAAAATAGTAATTTAGTAACTTGACTTAGCACTGAGTATGAGTGTTTTACTAAAAGCTGTAAGGATAGGTCACGAATGGTAAGGTTGAGTTGTATGTTGTCCACTATCCAAACGTTAGGGTTCTATTCTTAGTAAGACTGGACTATACGAGCTGTAAGGTTTGGTAACAACTAGGATCATGGAGTCGTATAGTGGACAGTGAATGGGTGCCTAACTCTGTTTTAGTGACGACTCAAAGGTACGAGTCTTATGTTGTGGTCATGAGTCACGGGGGTCCACTCATAACAACCTGTGGCATTTCTATAGTTTTAAGTTGGGGGCTTTCTAGA
Source organism: Capsicum pubescens (assembly GCA_030864215.1). Lineage (NCBI taxonomy): Eukaryota > Viridiplantae > Streptophyta > Magnoliopsida > Solanales > Solanaceae > Capsicum > Capsicum pubescens. The sequence continues at coordinate 218,153,640 of CM061549.1, read as the reverse complement.
CATTTCACCCTTTAACTCCCTTTGAGGCCACGACATAAAACACCCTTTGGGACTTTATTAACACACTATTCCCAATCAAACACTCTCAAACTCTCTATTGAAGTAAAAGCTAGTGTTTTATCAATATAATCAATTAAGGCTTTCAAGGGTGGTTTCTCTCCGTAATTTTTGGTATCTAAGGCATGTGACTCTTCCCTCATTGTTATTTTACTAAAGTCATATGTTTTAATGTATGGTTTTCGTGGTATTATTATGTTTTGATTTAAAGGTTGGGGGTTTTGGATCTTCATGTATGATTAATGTTTCTTATTATTTAATTATGATTTTTCATGTTTTAACTATGGTTTTTCACATATGGGTGCATGGGAATGATGATTCAATTAAGGGGTCATGGTTGAGTCCTAAATTTGATGATTTTTTGGCTTTGATAATGGCATGCCCTTAACCTATCTGTGAAATTTCCAATGAGAATGATTTTGTCAAATAGTTTGATTATTCTTTGAAACTTTACATTGCATAAATTGTTAACAAAACATGAATTGGTTTTTGTTGGTTTCATATGGTTTTGGAAGGGTCTTGGTGGCCTTGATTTGATTAAAAATAGTTTTGGTTTAATTAGAAATAGTGGAGTCTAATTTTGTTAAATTGTTTATATTGCATAAGGTAATAGATTTGTAAGCTCTAATTTTGGGATGACGATACAAATGGTTAATGACTAATTAAAAGACTACTTGGTAAAGGGTTGGGAATGTGTAAATGATTTAATATGGGCTTAAAGGGGGTTGAGTAACAAAGTCGTGGAAGGTGGAGGTCCCGGGGGAAGGGGGCGACATTGGAAACTAATATTTTCCGATGTTAGGGTGGTCTTAGTGACCGTGTGTATGATGTCGCACTTTATATATTTGGATGTACTGGTCATCCCCAGTTCTTTTCTCTAGCCGTATGGATAACACGCCCTGGGGACCTTTCAGCAGGGGGAGTTGAACCAATATAACCCGTGGGTGGTTTTAGGATAGCCAAGCTACACAACCCATGTTAAGGTCTTAAATGCATGCTAAACCTTGTTTCCTATCCCGACATGATATTTATATATGTGATTGTGTATGGTTATTTGATTTGTTTTTTAATAATGGCATTATTTAACCTCTTTTTGTTTAGTTACATGCTAGAGTTCACTTTACTAAACCATTTTCGAGCTCTAGATCCCCATCCAATGTAGGAACCGGCCATGCTACTATTCCTCCTGCTCTGTGACTTAGATTCAGGGACAACTTTGAGTCAAATTGAAATAGTGAGCTTCTATACCATAGAAGGCTCCATTTCATGCTATGAACTTCTTTTCTTTATTGTTATTTCTTTGTTTTTGGTTTTTGCTATGTTGGGGACCTGTCCGGATCAGATATTCTTTTATCCTGGCTAGAGGCTTTGTAGGATTGCTATGGGCATGGGTGGTGTCAGTATTAGTGTTAGCCTTGGTATTGGTATTGGCATTGGGATTGTTATTGGTTGGATATTTCGTTGTTCCTGTTTGGTTATGATTATGGACTTACTTTATTGTCTTTAGACTATGATTTTTTTATCTTGTGATATATTCGACATTCATCTGACATGGGAGTATAGGGCGGGTAATGGTTGGATATTGGGGGTGGTCTTTAGTCATTATTGGACTTGAGATGCCTGACATGACTAGGCACTGGCTATAGTTGTGTTAGATTGGTATCATAGCACTAGGTTCATGGTTAATTGGGAGTCCACAAAGAAGTGTCGAGTAGAGTATCTTATAAGGGTGTGTAGCATGCCACAATCATGATGGAGAGGATACAAGGCATTTAGGAATGTCTCTCTTTCTTGTGTTATGTTTTGGGCTGTAGAGTCTACGATCTTGAAATCTTTTCTAATTTTTTTTTTTACTTTTCAGATCATGCGTCCCCGACAATCTGAAGCTCATGAAAATTTCTCTGTCCCATTTAGGGAAAATGCTAATGGGACTCACTCTGCTTATAAGGTATAGACTCAATCTTGAGGTCCAGTTCCTAATTGTCCTCCTGGAGTTCCAATAGTCCCCTCCATTCTTTCTCGAGTTCCTCAGGATGATGTGATGAATGTTGAGTTTCGTTGGTGAATTTATATATTGGCATAGTTGGTATCTTCTCAGGACGAGCGTGGTGCTTCTATTACTCCATGTTATGAGGCCATAAGGGTTGGCCAGTTTATGAGGTTGAGCCCTTCTATGTTCACTAGTGTCAAAGTTGTGAAGAATCATCAAGGTTTTATTGATGAGATGGAAAATATTGTTTACGTTATGAATGGCACTAATATGGAGGGTGTAGAATTTTCTACCTACCAACTAAAAGATATAGCATACGAATAGTGCGAGGAATAGAAATAGTTAAAGGGGTGAAGATATTGAGTCAGCCTTGTGGGGTGATTTATCTAGTGCTTTTCTAGACCGTTTCTTCCCTCAAGAGCTGAGGAAGGAAAAAATAAAGGAGTTTGTTAACTTGAAGCAAGGCAAGATGTTAGTCAAGGAGTATGCCTTGAAGTTTCACCAATTATCCCAATATGCTCCTGAGTTGGTTTCTAGCATGAGGACTAGAATGAGGAATTTTGCTTCTAGGTTGTCTCGAGACTTGATTTTGGTGAGTAAGGATATCATGTTTAACAAGAACATAGATATTTTTAGGTTGGTTGTGAACATGCAGCAGATTGAGAAAGAGAAGAAGAAGCAGGCAGAGATAGGGGATAGGTAGAGAAAAAAGTTTACATTTTCTAAGTAGTATGTTATGTGTGAGAAGATACTAACACATTAGAAGCTTTTAACTCGAAATAATTGCAAGGTCTTAAGCAAATTTTGTCTTTTTTGATTGTGTTATCCTTGATTTTGCAGTATAAGTCAAGATGCAAGAGAACCCAAAATAATGGAGGTGAAAAGGATGAATTCTGATGCAAATGGTAGGAAAGTGTGGCTGACGACATTTCTGATAAGTCATCAGCCCTGTGATAGGCTATCAGAGTTGCCGTCAACCTAGAAAAAAAATATACTTCAGCTGAACTAAGTGACAACATCGTGTGATAAGCCGGCAGAAGTGTGATAAGCCATCAGGATTGCCATCAGGCTTAGGCCAAGATTCAGATTTGGAGTGACAAAATGATGCTATTTCTGATATGTCGTCACATATTTGATAAGCTATCAAGAATGTCGTCAGCCTAAGGCAGCACAGGAGAACTAAATCAGAGCCTTGACGACATTTTATGATAGGTCGTCAAGGAGCTGATAAGTCATCAAGATTGTCGTCAGCCTTAAGCAGGAAGAGCCAAAAATGAAGAAGGAGTTGACGACATTTGTGATAAGTCATCAGCCTCCTGATAGGCTATCACAAATGTCGTCACCTAATCCGAGGGATTTTTGAAATTTTATTATTTTGTTTTTTTATTTAGGGTGAACTATTTAAAGCCTTGTTTAGGTTTTTCTTAGAGAGGTCGGCACATTAAGTTTTGACAATACTTTTGATATTTTCTCTCTCTAATTTCTTAGCTTGAAAAAACAAATACTTTGAAGAGATTATTATCATTATTTTGGGATTTCCTTTGCGATTCACTAGTTATTATTCTTCTTGTGGTAAGTTTAACTTTCAAAGCATGAATACAACTCATTGTTTCAATTTTAGCATTATGAGAGGTTAATTTCCTTTAACCTGAATTATGGGATCTAGGGTTAGGTCTTGATAAGGTGCTGAGTGATCAGGATTCGAAAGGTGGTAGGACTTCTTGATAATTCTGAGGTTTTAATTAACGTCTGTTGGTTGCAAACAATAGATAAAACCTACTCTGATTTTCTTGAGAAAGAAATCAAATATAGTAGGAAGTGAATTATCAGCAGGGACTTAGAAATACTTCGTTTAATAATCAGAGTTGTACCAAGGTTGGTTAACCTGAGGTAAAATCTGGGCAGTGAATATAAATTCACTAAGTCCGAGAGGATTGGGTAATTAAATGCTTAAGTAGGTCGAGAGACATTTAAGCATAACTTCTATAAATATAACTTGTTGTCCTACCTACCGTGAGAATCCTGAACCACTAGTAGCATCCGTTAAGTACCAAAATCTCTAGTGAACATAATTCTGGTTTTTCATAAACTCGTGATTACGAAAACTGAAACTAACGTAACCAAAAATTATTTGTTTGATCATCAAAAACCTCCATTTTATCTTTTCATGTCATTTGTCTGAATTTAACTTGTAGCTATAGTTTCAAATTAGTTTAATCGACACTCACATTGTTTCCTATGGATTCGACCCCGACTTCAAAGTTGGGTAAATATATTGACGATGACCGCCTTGCACTAAATTGACGTGTAAGTTGAGCGTTATCAAAAATGGTGTCGTTGTCGGGGAACAATTTATCATATTGAGTTGGTTTGGAATTTTAGTTTACTTGTTTGAATTCAAACTTGTAAATATTAGTTTAGTTTTATTTATTTGTTTATTTATTTTATTTTGTTTTATTTTTATTTTTCTCACATCTTTCTTGAGATGTCAACCTGGATATATGGTTTTTTGAGTAATGACGATTCTTGTTATTATTGTGGGGGACCATATTTTGAGGCTTGATATCCAGATTTACCTAGAAGTGAATGGATGGGACCTTCACAATATGATGTGGATACTGTTCTACTTATTGTAACTTGGTGTTTGTCTTGTGGTCAAAGTGATCATACTAAAGATATGTTTGTTGTCATGATTCAAGTGAACAAATTGATGAAATTAATATTAGAGAATCAAGAATAGCTGTGGGAAAATCTAAAAGAGTTACAACTCTCACTATGTTTACAATGGCTAAACAAAGAAGAATATGAGGGGGACATTAGCCAATTTGAGGAGAAAACTCAAGAATCACAACTACTAAATTGTCATCTTGATCTTGAGACTGACATTGAGAAGGTGAATAAAAGTATGTGTAGTAGATAGTGTAAATTTTGAAGTAGAATTAGTTGGGCCTTACTCGAAGCATTTTTCTACATTATATTTAGATGATATCTTGTCTGTGGAATCATTTAAAATAGTAGAAGAGTGTGCAGATGAGGAACAAGAATCCTATATTCTTGATTTTACATTAGACAAGCAACATAAAAACATACCTCACTTTAAGGTCGAGTGGTTTACCGCGATCAATCCATTACTCGAGTTTTTAATTTTTGTACTACCCACCTATGATTGAGGCAAGAAGATGGACTCTAAGTTGGGGGTGAAATTCAAATTGTCTAAGCGGAGGGATAAAGTATGAAGCACTTTTAAGGTATCTTGATGAATTTTGAGTAGTCAAGATAACCTATTCGTACCGCGACACAAATTAGGAGCTTCTTGGGAGGCAACCTAAGGTATTTTGTTGTTTGTATTCGTATTACGTGATTGACATCAGATTTTTGCACCCATGGTGCCACAGGTATGTTTCTAACTCTCTTGTTTGGTTTGACGCATTGGGGACAATGCATCATTATAAGTTGACGGTGGGACTACTTATGGGTGTTGATGTTGTCTTGGGGTTTTTATTGTCGTGCCTCTTTTCCCCAGAGTCTTGTTCCTAGTAAAGTCGGCATGTTTAGGCGTATTGCATTTATTTTGTGATGTGTTGAGGTTAACTGGAGAAAAAATAAGTATCTAGGGCAGTTGACATATTTTTATTGATTTTTCTTAGAATGATAAATACCTCTCCAATTATCTATCTGGTAACTGTGTGAATTACATCTATTTATGACCACTGTGCATCTTGGTTTTGGCATTAGTTCTAGCGACATGATAATCATTGCTAACCAATTTCATGAACCGGATAAGTGGCGATGTGTGATATACTTGTGTGCTATGTGTGTGTGAGGTGTACTGAGTTCCCTTTGTATGATTGAATCTAGAACTTGCCCGGTTAGTCTTGCTTAGGTTATAGGATAGGATTTAGGAAAGGATCATAGGCTATTTTGATATTAGTCTACTTTTAGACTAAATGACCTTCCATGTGTGAATGATATCCCTTGATCTCGATTTTGAGCCTGAATGCCTATTCTTCTTATTATACCTATCACCTTTCCATTTGTATCACAATGAACCTATTTTGGCCTTATTCCTCCTTGAACATTGTGCACTTTGAGTTAGGCAAATAACCTAAGTTGAGGGTGACTATCATAGAGGTGCGTGATGAAAAATAAGTATGAATAAAGGTAGAATAAAAGCAAAGAAAAGAAAAAAAAGTTGGGTGCGGTGGAAAAAGAAGAAGAAAAGAAAAGTTGTGAAAAAAAAAATGATTGTCAAAAAGACCGCACCCATCTTAAATGTACTTTAATCAAGAAAGGAAAAAAAAGGTTAAGAAGTATGGCCCCAAGAGGTTAGTGTAGTTTCAAGGAGGCATAGTCACTCTAACTGTCCTTGAATATCATACCAGCCCCTAGCCTACATTACAAGCCAGAAGAAGACCTATAGTGATCCTAACTGACTTGTCTGAAAACCTTGGTAATGAATATAAGGGCAAGCCTATGGCATTTGGCATACATTGATTGGAACTTCATTATGAGAGTGTGTATCTTTTGATTATCCCTATACCTACACATGTGATTGCTGATATGAGTAAAGAAGGGATTTCTTTATTGTGAGGGCACATTGAGTATGTTACTAGTTGGTAACTTGTTTGGGTAGTGTAATACTGATACATGCATAGTTGTTGTTGTTGAATTTGCCCATATCTTGATTCCGGTGTGTTACATGGTTGTTTTCCAATAATAGACACAGTTGCTGATGAATTGATTGACCTTGGAGAAGGTGATGATATATTGAGATTATATGAGTGATTAGCTTCCAATTGTACTTTGTATACTCTTAGTTATGGTTTGGTTTCTTGAGAATAAGCAATTGTTTTAAGTTGAGGGTGTTGATGTGTGAGCAGATGATAACACATTTGAGGCTTATAACTCTAAATAATTGCAAAGTCTTAACCAACTTTTGTCGTTTTTTATTGTGTTATCCTTGATTTTGCAGTATAAGTCAAGATGCAAGAGAACCCAAAATAATGGAGGTAAAAAAGATGAATTCTGATGCAAATAGCAGGAAAGTGTAACTGACGACATTTTTCATAAGTCGTCAGCCCTATGATAGGCTATCAGAGTTATCGTCAACCTAGATGACAAATAGACTTCAGCTGAACTAAGTGACAACATCGTGTGATAATCCGTCAAAAGTGTGATAAGCCATCAGGATTGCCAGATTTGGAGTGACAAAGTGATGATATTTCTGATATATCGTCACATATCTAATAAGCTGTCAAGAATGTCGTCAGCCTAAGGCAGCATAGGAGAACAGAATCAGATCCTTAATGATATTTTGTGATAGGTCGTTAAGGATTTGATAAGTCATCAAGATTGTCATCAGCCTTAAGCAGGAAGAGCCAAAACTGAAGAAGGAGTTGACAACATTTGTGATAAGTCGTCAGCCTCTTGATAGGCTATCACAAATATCATCACCTAATCCGAGGGATTTCTGAAATTGTTTTATTTTGTTTCCTTATTTAGGGTGAATTATTTAAAGCCTTGTATAGGGTTTTCTTGGAGAGGTCGGCACATTGAGTTATGGCAATACTTTTGATATTTTCTCTCTCTAATTTCTTGTCTTGAAAAAGCAAATACTTTGAAGAGATTATTATTATTATTTTGGTATTTCCTTTAGGATCTAATCCTCGATTCACTAGTTATTATTCTTCTTGTGGTAAGTTTAACTTTCAAAGCGTGAATACAACTCGTTATTTCGATTTTAGCATTATGAGTGGCTATTTTACTTTAACCTGAATTATGGGATCTAGGGTTAGGTCTTGATAAGGTGCTGAGTGATCACGATTCTAAAGGTGGTAAGACTTCTTGATAACTCTGAGATTTAAATTAACGTTTGTTGGTTGCAAACAATAGATAAAACCTACTTTGATTTGATTGTGAAAGAAATCAAATATAGTAGGAAGTGAATTATCAGCAGGGACTTGGAAATACTCCATTTAATAATCAGCGGTGTAACAAGGTTGGTTAACCTGAGGTAAAATCTGGGCAGTGAATATAAATTCCCTAAGTTCAAGAGGATTAGGTAATTAAATGCTTAAGTAGGTTGAGAGACATTTAAGCATAACTTTAATAAATATTACTTGTTGTCCTACCTACCATGAGAATCCTGAATCACTAGTAGCATCCGTCAAGTACCAAAATCCCTAGTGAACATGATTTTGGTTTTTCATAAACTCTTGATTATGAACACTGAAACTAACGTAACCAAAAATTATTTGTTTGATCATAAAAAAACCCATTTTATCTTTTTGTGTCATTTGTCTGAATTTAACTTGTAGCTATAGTTTCAAATTAGTTTAATCGCCACTTACATTATTCCCTGTGGATTCGAACCCGACTCTAAAGTTGGGTAAATATATTGACGACGACCGTCTTGCACTAAATTGACATGTAAGTTGAGCGTTATCAGTATGGTGGTCAACAGCAGAGTGGAAGGGATGGTGGAAAGTAGTCCAAGAAGAAGTGGGGCAATTTTGTTTCTTACTCAACGGCTAGTGCTCTATACCCAAAGCCATTGAGTGAAAGGCATTTTTATGATGGAGGTAATTATAGGAAACAGGGTGACCAATCTCAAGCTTGCGGGAATCAGCTCTATCATATCCTTCTTACATCCTCCCTATAGATTTTATGGTCAATTGCATTAGGGTTACTATGATGAAGGAAAGGATAAGTTCTTCAACTATGGTCATCCAGGCCATAATCTTAAAAGTTGTCCCATTATTAAGGTTGCCTCTGGGGAAAAAAATTGGTGTTCCCTCTTCATCAGCTCAATCACCAAAGGGTGCACCATCTGGTTCCGACACTAGTCAGAACAGACCCTATGATCTCATCATTAGTCAGGATTTCGAGGCATCGCCTAATATTTTTACTGGTATGTTAGAACTCTTTTCTCGTATTGTGTACTATTTGGTTTATCCAGGGTCCATTCTGTCTTATGTAACCCCATTTATGGCTGTGCATTTTGGTTTTGATCCCGATAGTATTTTAGATTATTTTTTTATTTCTACCCCATTGGGTGACTCTATGGTCACTAGAAGAGTCTATAGGGGGTTGTGTGGTGTCTGTAGGATGGTCGGGAGACTTTGTTGGATCCTTTTGAATTAGACATAGTGGATTTCAATGTGATATTAGGGATGTAATAGTTACAATCGTGCTATGCTTTTTTAGAGTGTCATACCTATAAGGTTATCTTTAAATTCCCTAATGTGACTATTATTAAGTGGGAGGGTAGTTCCCTAGATCCTAAAGGGAGGTTTATATCATATTTTAGATCTCGGAGATTAATCTTCAAGGTATGTCTCTATCATCTTATCTGGGTTAAAGAGTCTAACTTAAAGGTTCTTTCTTTACATTCCATCCCAATGGTGAATGAATTTATTGAGGTCTTTCCTGAGGGCCTTTCTTGTGTTCCTCTCGATAGGGAGATTTATTTTGGGATAGATCTTATTTTGTACACTCATCCAATTTATATTCCTCAGTATAGAATGGCTCCTGCTGAGTTGAAGGAGCTTAAGGAGAAACTAAAGGATCTTTTAGATAAGGTTTTCATCCATCCTAGTATGTCTCCGTGGGGTGCACCAGTTTTATTTGTGCGTAAGAAGGATGATTCATTTTGAATGTGTATTGATTACTCGCAGTTGAATAAGGTGACAGTAAAGAGTAAGTATCCTCTTCCAAGGATAGATGAGTTGTTTGATCAGCTTTACAGTTCAAGTTTTTCTCTAAGATTGATCTTCTATCTAGGTAGCATCAACTAAAAAAAAGGGAGGTAGATATTCATAAGACTACCTTCTGTACCTGGTATAGGCATTTTAAGTTTCTGGTTGTCTTTAAGTTAATTAATGTCCTGACAACGTTCATAGGTTTGATGAATAGAGTCTTCTATTAGTTTTTGGATTTGTTTGTCATTGTGTTCATAGATGATATTCTGGTGTACTCTAATAGTGAGATGAATCATTCCAATCATCTTCGCATTGTGTTACAGACCCTGAAAGGTTAGCAGTTGTATGCTAAATTTTTGAAATATGAATTTTGGTTAAATACTGTCACTCTTTTGGGTCATGTCATTTCTAGTGAATGTATCATGGTCGATCCGTAGAAAGTTGCAATGGTTAAGAAGTCACCTAAACCCATGACTCCAGCCGATATTCGGAGCTTCCTAGGTTTAGCCAGTTATTATAGATGGTTTATGGAAAGTTTCTTTTCTATAGCTGCCCCATTAACTAAGTTAACTTAGAAGAAGGTAAGGTTCTTGTGGTCTGATGCTTTTGACAGTAAATTTGAGAAGCTTAAGGATAAGATGACTTCGGGATTGATCTTGACCCTGCCTGAAGTCACGTATAGATTTAGGGTCTATTGTGATGCGTCTCGTATGGGGCTTGGGTGCATTTTGATGCAGCATGGCAAGGTGATAGCTTATGCCTCTTGATAGTTGAAGGTGCATGAGAAGAATTATCCAACTCATGACTTGGAAGTTTGGCTATGGTTGTTGCGTTGACAATTTGGCGTCATTATTTATATGGAGTTCATATGGATATCTTTTCAGATCACAAGATCCTGCAATATGTGCTTACTTAGAAAGAGTTGAACCTCATGCAAAGGAGATGGATTGAGCTGCTCAAGGATTATGACATGAGTCTTCACTACCATCCAGGTAAAGCTAATGTGGTTGTTGATGCTCTTATTAGGTTATCCATAGGGAGTGTAGCTCATATGGATGACGGAATGCGATAATTGGTGAAAAATTTTCACCATTTGGCTAACCTTAGAGTTTTTCTCTTAGACTCTGAGGATGGTGGTGTATTTTTCAGGAGGTGGCGAAGTCATCCCTAGGTGCTAGGTAAAGGAGAATCAAGTGTTAGATCCTATCTAGTTGAGAATCAAGGGTGATGTAGGTATACAAAAATAAATGGCGTTTTGGGTAAGCAATAATGACACCTTTCAATACCAAGAGAGGTTGTGCATTCCAATGTGGATGGATTGCGAGAAAGAATCTTGGTTGATGTGTATGATTCGCACTATGCTATTCATCTTGGTTTGACAAAAATGTATCATGACCTTAAGAAGGTGTATTGGTGGAACAATATGAAGCGGTATGTGGCTAATATTGTGGTGAAGTGCATGATGTGCCAACAGTAAAAGTTTAGTACATAAATCCTAGAGGATTGTATCAAGAAATTAAGTTGCTTGTGTGGAAGTGGAAAGTGCTCAACATGGATTTTGTTACTGTTATTCCTCGATCTCAGAATAAGTTTGATTCAATTTGGTTCATTGTGGATAGGATGACTAAGTCGGCTCACTTTTTGCTAGTAAGGAAAAAAATTTTTGCAGAAAATTATGCAAGGTTATACCTCTAAGAGATTGTGAAGTTTCATGGGGTACCTATTTCTATTATCTTTGATCATGGTGCGCAGTTTTCATCGCACTTTTGGAGGTAATTTCAGAAAGATTTAGGGACCAAGGTGAATCTTAGTACTTTTTTTGACCTACAGTCGGATGGGCAAGTGGAAAGGACTATTTAGACATTGGAAGATATTCTTCGAGCTAGCATGATTGACTGTGGTGGTAGTTGAGTTGAGCATTTGCCTCTTATAAAGTTTGCATATTATAATAGCTACCATACTAGTATTGGGATGGCTCCACTTAAGGCATTGTATGATAGGAGGTGTAGGTCTCCTATTGGGTGGTTAGAGGTTGATGAAGCAAAGATGTTTGGTCTGGATTTGGATCACCAAGCCATGGAGATGGTGAAAGTGATTCGGGATAGGCTTAAAGCTGCTCAAAGTAGCCAAAAGTCTTAAGCAGATATGATGCATAGGAAATTAGAGTTTGAGGTTGGGGATAGGGTGTTCTTAAAGGTGTGTCCCAGAAGGGAGTGATGTGGTTTAGAAAGAAGGGGAAGATCAATCCTCGATATGTTGGTCCGTATATGGTTTTGAGAAGGGTTGGCAATATTGTGTATGTGTATGAGTTGTCTTCTAGTTTGAGCTCCATTCACCCGATTTTCCACGTATCTATGTTGAGGAAGTGTGTGGGTGATCCATCATAAATTATACCTATCAAGGATATTGGTATTTTGGATTCCCTATCTTATTAGGATGTCCCTATTGAAATATTGGATAAGCAGGTTCATTGGTTGCAGACCAAGGACGTAGCTTTGGTAATGGTTCTATAGACAAATCACAAGGTGGAAGAGGCTATATGGGAAGCTGAAGAGGACATGAAGTCCAAGTATCCATTCCTATTTCTTATTTTTAAAAACTATGCTTAAGGTATGTTTTGTTCTTAATGTCTTTATTTTCATACATGTTTAAAAGCAGATGGTTAATTCCTTACTAATATATTTTCTGTCTTACAGGTAAGAGTATAGATGTTTGGGATTTTAATAGTGCTAGTCACTGTCTTGTCCCATCATTCATGGATGAATGATCCAAGTGAGGGAGAATTAAAACACCTTAGGTTTTCACCCTTGGAAATTTCCTGAGCTTTAAGCCCACTATCCTGCTAACGACTTAACCATAAGAGTCATATAGTGTAGGTATGGGTCAACAGACCCTAGTCGTTAAGTGTCCAATGGATGGTTGTATATTTTTTAGGTCTTGGTAACGACTTGGTGGTACAGGTTGTTAGTGAAGGTGACGGGTTGTAAGGACGATCCTTAATCAAATCAGTAATTTAGTGAATTGACTTTGATCTGTGCATGAGTAGCTCACTAAGAGTCGTGAGGATTGGTTGCGATCGGTAAAGTTGAGTTGTATGTTGTCTAATATCTAATTTGGTTTGATTCTGTTCTGTTCTGGGTACGACTAGACCATGTGAGCCATATGGTCTGTAAATGAGTGGGATCATGGAGTCGCATGGTGGACAGTGTATGGGTGTCCAACTAACTGTCTTGGTGACGACTCAAGGGTATGAGTCGCATGTTATGGTCATAAGTCACGGGGGTCGACTCGTAACCACCTGCGGCGTTTCTATAGTTTTAAGTTTGGGGCATTTTGGATATTTCCCCCTCTAACTCCCTTTGAGGCCATGACTTAAAATACTCTTTGGGGCCTCATTAACTAACTATTCCCAATCAAACACTCTCAAACGCTCTATTCAAGTAAAAGATAGGGTTTCATCAAGATAATAATTAAGGTTTTCAAGGGTGATTTCTCTTCGAGCTTCTTGGTATCTAAGGCATGTGACTCTTCCCTCATTGTTATTTACTAAAGACATATGTTTAAATGTATGGTCTTCATGGTATGGTTATGTTTTGAACTAAAGGATGAAGGTTTTGGATGTTCATGGTTGATTAATATTTCTCATGATTTAAGTATGGTTTTTTGTGTTTTAATTTTGCTTTTCTGTATATGGGTGCATGGGAATGGTTATTTAATAGAGGGGTCATGGTTTAGCCTCAAATTTGATGATTTTTTGGCTTTGATAATGGCATGCCCTCAACCTGTTTGTGAAATTGTCAATGAGAATGATTTTGTCACGTAGTTTGATCATTTTTGGAAATATTGCATTGCATAAATGGTTAAAGAAACATGAATTGATTTTGGTTGGTTTCACATGATTTTGGAAGTGCCTTGGAGTCCATGATTTTATTATAAATAGTTTTGATTTAATTGGAAATAGTGGAGTCTAATATTGTTTAATGGATTATATGGCATAAGGTAATAGACTTTCAAGCTCTAATTTTTGTATGACAATACCAATGGTTAATGCCTAATTAAAAGACCTTGTTAAATATTTGGGAATGTGTAAATAATTTAATATAGGGTTAAAGGAGGTTGAGTAGAAAAGTCGTGGAAGGTGGAGGTTCCGGGGGGACCGACATTGGAAACTTATGTTTGCCGATGTGAGGGTGGTCTTGGTAACCTTGTGTATGACGTTAAACTTTATATTTTGGAATGTACTAGTCATCCCAGGTTTTTTTTTCAGGTCATGTGCCTAACAAGCACTGGGGCCCTTTCAGCAGGGAGAGCTGAACTCATACAACCCATAAGTTATTTTAGGCCGGCCAAGCTACACAACCTAAGTTACGATATTAAATGCATGCTAAACCTTGTTCCCTATCCCTGCATGATATATATAAATATATATATATATACACACACATATTATTGCATATGGTTATTTGATTTGGTTTTGAATGATGGCATTATTTTACCTTTTTCCCTGAGTTACATGCTAGCGCTCACCCCGTTAATTATCTTTAGGCTCTATATCCACATGTGATAAAGGAACCAACCATACTACCATTCCTCCTACTCAGCGACTTGGATTCGGGGAGAACTTTGAGTCAGATTGAGGTAGTGAGCTTCCATACCCCGAAAGGTTCTATTTCATGCTATAGACTTCTTTCCATTATTGTTATTTCTTTGGTTTTGGTTTTGCCTGTGGTCGAGGGCATGTCCCAATCGGATGTTCTTTGATTATGGTCAGAGGCTTTGTCAGACTTCTATGGGCATAGGCGATGTAGGTATTACTGTTAGCCTTGGTATTGGTATTGACATTGGGATTAGTATTGGTTAGATATTTGGTTGTGGCTGTTTGGTTATGATTATGGATTTACTTTATTGTCTTTAAATTATGATTGTTTTATCTTTTATATGTTCAAAATTCATATGACATGGGAGTGCAAGTCGGGTAATGATTGGGTATTGAGGGTGGTCTTGGTTAAACTCGAGATACCCGACACGACTAGGCCCTGATTTGGGCCGTATCAATATCCCCATTAAAAAAAGCATGCACTATTTCATAAATATCACATTGGACCATTTCCGAACAATATTGCAAAAAACCACCAAATAGCCCATCAGGCCCACAAGCACTAAAATCATCCATTGAAAAGACATCACTTCTAATTTCTACCATCCTAGTTTTTACTGTGAGCCTCAAGTTTTCTTCTTTTGAAAACATACAAGGAATGTGGTCTAAAATAGCAAAATCAGACCCCCCCTCTTATTCTTTGGAAAATTGCTTGTAATAAAAATTAATGTATAAAGATGCTAACTGTCCTTCATCTTCAGTCCATGTTCCATTTTTGTCCATTAATATTTCACCTGAAGCCATTTGATCCTACCATTCACTAAATTATTGAAAAATCTATTATTTTTATCCCCCCTTAACATGCTATGTAACCCTTGATTTTGTCTACAAAACTCTTTTTCACAATGGAGATACTCTTTTAACTCTTTCTAAGCTTGTTGTAAAATGCTCCTATTACCAGCAATAAGAATTTCTTCATATGCTCCTCCTTTAATCTCACAATCTTTTCCCTAATGATCAACTATTGAAAAATGTCACGATATGTGTCCTACTCCATTTTGATAAATCTTTCTTCACCTGTTTAATCTTGTGCTTAAATAGAAGGAAAGAATGTCCATCAAAATCTGTTGACCAATTTTATTACACTATGTTTGGAAATCCTCATGCTTTATCTACAATTTCAAAACTCTAAACTTTTTCACCTGAGATTGCCTTTGATCTCCCAAAGTAATAATTAAAGGGCCATGGTCTAATCGTGTTCTTTCTAGATGCCCCACCTCTATATTACCAAAAAAGATCCATCATGCCCTGATTAACCACAACCGGAACAAAGCTTAGAATTACCAAACCTACCAAAACAGGTATAATCATTTACTATTATGAATAGCTAAATTCATAAATTCCTAACAATCATGATATGATAAAATAAGTTCATGTTAGTTGCTTTATAGTAGAATTATTCAAAAAATAGCATGTTAAGAAGTTTATTAGCAAAGTGGAAAAGGAGAAAAATCCCTAAGAACTATGTCATCCTAGGGGGGTGCGGATAACTTGTGTGGTAAAATAGATCTATTATAAATACAATGGATCTATTTTTATTTGTGCATGGATATTTCTTAACTTCTCTAAATATTTTTATTTTGAGTTTATTTATGTTAGTTTTATCGATATTCATATCTTGGAGGGTGATTATATGGTAATTGGTTAAATGCTTTATTATAGTATTCTTTATTTTTTTCCCTTAGTTTTTTGTAATTCTTCTATATTATTTTGAAGGTATTCTAAATGTTCTATATCTTTTGTTTCAAAATATCCAATTAGATTATCTTTCATAAGTTTTTCTAATAATATTATTTCATCCATATTATGTCTCCAATATTTTAAATATTCATAGTCTATCATTTTATCTTGTAGTAATTGCAGAGTTACAAATTTCTGTATAATAATTTATCATAATTGTACTGTAATGTATATCTAATTCTAGATTTTCAATGCTATTTATTATCTTGTGTTGTTCTTCTCGTAGCGAATTTTTTAAATTATATAAACTATCACATGTACTTTTTCCTAAATTTTCTAGGGTTTCTTCTATCCATATTAATTTTTCTTTTAGATTCTCCATTATTTTTCTAATTCGGTTTCTATAATTAATTTCTTCATTTAGATTATCTTGATTTTCTCTAGTTTTTCTAATATATTCTAACATTTCTTAATCTGAATAATATCCATCTGGGTAATTATCCAGGTATAACTGTTCTATCTAATTTATAGTTTCAATTTCATAGTCTAATACTTTTTCTAATATTATTCTCTGAATATCTATAATTTCTATATCTCTAAGTATATATAAGATTAAGATTTTAAGATTATCTATCATTTAAAATTGGTTAAATACTTTATTATAATATTTTTTAGTTGTTTGTTTTAATCTCATTAATTCTTCTATATTTTCACTAAGAAATTGTATATATTTTATATCTATTTTCCAAAATTCTAAATATACAAAATTTATCATAGTTAGTGTGTAGGGTTGGTATGTAAGTATTTATAAGAGTAGTTCGGTAGGTGTGGTATATAATTAATTCTAGTCATATCATGAACTTATTTTATCATATCATGATTGTTAGGAATTTATGAATTTGGCTATTCATAATAATAAATGAATATACCTGTTTTGGTAGGTTTGGTAATTCTAAACTTTGTTCCTCCATAGATTTTTCCATTAAAATATACCTGCTTTTTAATGAATAAGCAAAATATTTGTTGTAGACGAGAGAGAGTTTTTTGCTTCAACTCATGAAGTCTTACCTTCATCTGAGCGAATGCTCTTCCATTTATAATACTGAAATCAAATATTTTACACTGTTCTAAGTTTACACGTATCTACATACTATTCCTAAAAGTTTAGCTAAAGTCTTAAAAAAATTAAAAAGGTCAAAAAGCCTATAGTAGGCTAATAATGGTACCTAACCTAGTAAAGACTAACTATACAATGTCTTTTACGTAAAAGAAATTAAAAGCTATAATAATTCACATGTTGAAAACTATAAGTCATATGTCCTTTTCATATCTATAATAACTTTTTGATAAATTTGTCTTATTTTCTTTATCCGTGGTTGATTTTCCTTTGTTGTTGTATCTATCTTCTTTTTATTGCTCTGTATCTCCATTATTGCTTCATATCTTGCATCTTCCAACTATAGCTTTTATCTTCTTCTATTCCAGTTGAACTTCTGGGATAATATTATCTTCTCCATTACATTTTGAACATTGATGGTCTGGATATTTATGTCCAATTAACTTGCAATATCTGGTTAATAATTCTTCCGAAATAATTTTTTCTATAATGGCTCTGGCGATAGGTTTTTTCTCTGGATTGAGTAACGTCAAGATCCATTGCCTAACGTCTTCCGTATCTACTTCTCGTAGTTCCTTTGAATTTGAGTATACTATTACATTACCTCTTGAATAATAACTCCATATAGGATTTCTGTTGCGATAAGTGTTTGCTAACTCTTGAAGAATCGTGGATAGTCCAATAATTCTCTTATTTGCATAAAAATTTGGTATCTCAATTCTAGGTATTTCTGGTTGTTGAGTAATATCTTCTGATATAATCATATCTCGGGTCTTTTCTATTTTTACAACTTGTATAGGTGATTTAACTTCATCATACAATATCTCTGCTGGTGGTGTGTAAAATTTTATAAAAAATAGGTTACCTTTGGTTATTCTTTTAAAAATATTAAATGACTCATATATTTCTGGTATAGTGGATATTTCATTTTCGTCTTGGGTATATATGGTACTAAGTAGTCCATATTCGTAACAGGTTTTAACTAGACTTGGTTTGGTTTTGGATAAAGCAATTAGCTTATTGTATCCGGTTAGCTTCTGGGTTATGTAATTCGTATGTGGTTCTTGGATGTTTATAACTCTGGGGTTGGTATTGAAGAAGGTTTGTATTTTGTAAATATTTTTTATGTATGTTCGGGATGTATAGTTGTAGGTCTTTTTGTCTTGGTTTAAACTATATCGGTATGTGGTAATTTGTAGGGGTATGAACATAGGATCTTTTGGTGTATTTGGAATAAATGGTTTATCAAATAGCCTGTTTAGGTTCATATTTGTGTTTTTCCTAACTCCTTTGCTTGTACCTGCAGAAGTAGATTGATAAACGTTATGGGTTTTATGTAGTATCCCAACGTCTCCTTCTAGCTCTGGAATTTTAATGTCTTCTGATTGACATAGATCTGCACACTGCTGAGTTAGCTAATTTGTAGCTTCAGACTTCAGTTTAACTTCATTAGTCTTTAGCTTTTCTATTTCATTACCCCTACTGTCCACTTTCATTGAAAACATAGTTAGGGTGTTGAATATCTTTTCTAGGGTATCCTCTTCTATTATATCAGTCTGTGTAGCTTTATCTTGATATGTAATCTGCAATAACGTTTTTGTTAGCACTAATTACTTCAATTGTAAATGTAAAATTTAATATATTCAATACTAGTCTCCGAATCTCTTTTGTTGTAACTGAATTTTGTATTTTTTTTGTTAGCCACCAACGTACCTGTGTATTATCTGTTCGTACAATAAACTTATTATATACAATATATGGCTCAAATGCTAATAAACATTTATATAATGAACATAATTCTTTTCTATTTATTTACCATTTTATTTCTGTTTCATTAAACGTTCCTGAATAATATCTACAATGATGTTCTATTTTTTCATTTTCATACCTATATTTAAGTACTCCTCCATAACTACATTCACTAGTATCTGCTTCTACTATATATATAAATTTTCTATTTTCGTTTGGGAATTGTAATTTTGGTAATTCTTTACAAAGTTTTTTTATTTTCTGAAATTGTTTTTTATCTTCTTCGTTATAATTATATTCTACATCCTTTTTAATTTTTTCTGTAAAGGCTTTAGATTTTCTGCTAATTTTGGTATATATTCCCTTACTTGGTTTACTAATCCCAAATATGATTGTAATTTCTTTTTTGTATCTAATTCTTCTTTAGAATTTATTATTTTTTGTACTATATGTTGTTGCATTTTTACTTCATTTTTATCTATTTGTATTCCTAAAAATTCTATCTGGTTTTTCATAATTTCAGCTTTCTTTTCACTTAAACTTATTCCTGATTTTCCTATTATATCCGTAAATTTTTCTAATAATTTTAAATGCTCTTCTTTGGTTTTTGTATATAATAGTATATCATCTATATATACTATACAATTAGGCAATTGTTTAAAATAACTATCCATAAAATGTTGATATCTACCTGGTGCATTTTTATATCCAAATGGTAGTACATTCCATTGATAAAATCCTTATGGTACCGTAAATGCGGTTAATTCCTTAGATTCTTCTTCTAACTTTAAATGGTAAAATCTTGATTTACAATCAAATTTACTAAAGTAATTATATCCTTGTATTTGTCTTATTTTTAATATCTTATTTGGTATTGGGTAATTATGTCATAGTTTTTGCATTTAAATTTCTATAATCAATAATCATTCTACTTTTTCCTCTTTTTTTTTCACTATGTTTATTTACTATAAATGCTGGGCTATTATGTTTACTATTACTTTTTTGTATATATTGTTTTTCTAATAATTCTTCTATGTGCATTTTAAATTCTTTTAAATCGTCAAAATTATATGTTAATGGCTTTTGAGTTATTATGTTATTTTTATCTATTAATTCAATTTTTATAGTGGTTTTATGTTTTTCCCATCCTTTTAATGGGTCTTCACTATATAATTTTCCTAATTTTTTCTTAATTATTTCTATCTTACTTATTGAAAGTATAGTTATTTCCTTTTTATTTATTGAAAATACGACCAATTCTATTGTATCTTCAGTATTTTTTATATTTTCTAATTTTTGTGTAATTTTTTCACTTCCTTCTATCCAATCAGTTTTCTTTCTTATTTTATTAGTAACTCTTTTTACTCTTACTTTCTGTTCACATGGTGTTGTAAACCACCAATCGGTTCTAGTTATTATATGTGGGTATAATTTATCAAAAAATGGCATTCCTAAAAGTATATCTTTTGATGTTAGCTCATAATTATAGATTTCTTCTATTGTTAATATTTTATCCCATACTTGTGTTTTTACATTCTTAGCTTTATAAGTAATTAAGCTTCCTTTGTTATTAAATCCTTTAACTATTATTGGTGTCTTTAATTCATCCCATTTACTTTTTGGTAAACAATTATATCTACATAAATTAGCTTCTGCTCCTGTATCTAGCATAGGCATATAATATCTACTGTAATACCCTTCTACTACTATCTTCATTAATATATTTATTTTCATATCACGTTAAAGCTCTTCTTAAGAATAATTTCTCTCTGTTATATGTTATAGATAATTGTGTATGCTCTATATTATATGGTTTTACTTATTCTAGCCATTTTATTCCTAATATTATGTCTGTTTTTTGTATTTCTTCCTTTATTTCAAATTCTATTTTTATTTATCTAACTCCTATTGTTATTTCTATTTTTTGCTATATTTTTAGTGTTTATTAAGCTTCTTGGTAGATCTGGACATATATTATTGTCAGATTTTATTTCCTCATTTTTCATTAGATATCTTGCTATATAATTTTATTCTTATCCTGTATTTAAGAGTATTAAATATTCTTTTTTATTTATTGTTCCTATTATGTAATATTGGTTTAAATTAGTTGTTGAACTTGTTTCATAACTTGTTCTTTTTGATGAACTTGATGATTCTGATTTTTCATAAGCTATTCTTTTTGTTGTACTTATTCTATCATTTATTATTTGTAAATTTTCGTCTATATCTATGTCTCTTTAACTATAATCATTATTATCAATTGTTTTTACAAATTGTTCGAAAGGACTTTCTATTTGTATTTTGTTAATTTTATTTTTTCTGTTATTTTATATTTTGTTGTTAATACATAAAGATTTTTACATCTTGCTGTAAATATTTTACTTCCTGGGGTTAGTTTTATTCCTGATATTTTCCAATATAATACTAATGATTTATCTATATTTTTATTTGTTATTGCTATTGAATAATTCACACTTATTATAAATTTAAATTTTTGGTATATTAAATTTGCTTTTATGGCAGTTATTATACTTTTTTCTATAGGTTTTATAATTCTATCATCTGCTAGGTATAATTCTATTGGTGTATCTATTCCTTCTCTAAAACATGTTTTTATTAATATCTCTATACCTCCAAGGTGTACATATTTTATTGGGTCTCTACTTTTTATATCGTTTATTTCTTTATTAATTATCTTTTTTGTTACTAGTGGTATACTAGCTTTACCTTTTGCATATCTACAGTCTATTGCATGTTCTTTTTGGCTTACTACGTAGTATTCTTCTTTTCTTCTACTAAATATATTTTTTATTGTTGGTATTTTAAATATTTTTTCTACACTTAAATCTAATTCTTTTCCTTTTATTTCATCAAATATATGACTATCAAATATTATTTTTTGATTTGTTCCTTTTTCATTTAAATATTCTTCTTTTGTTATTATTTTTATATCTTCTTCAGTTATTTGGTTTATTCTTATATCTTTTTCAGTCATTTAATTCATCTAATTCACTATCTATTTCATTATCTGTATCATTCTCTGAAATTTCATATATACTATCTTCACTTTCTAATTCGTAATCTATATAATCTATCTTCATATATTCTGTATTTTCTATTTTTAGTTCTGATATTCATTTATTTTTTGGGTTTTTAGGTAATTTACAATCTCTAGCTAAATGTCCTAATTTTCCGCAATTATAACAAGTACATTCTTTTATAGATTTCTTTTTCCAATATGATCTTTTATGTTTGTAATTTTTTACATAATATCTTTTTCTTGGTTTCCTATATTTATATTTTGATTTTTTGTATTTCTTATATTTCTTATGTCTTTTTCTTTTCTTATAATATTTTTCTTCGCATCCAAATTGAGGTGTTATTTTATATTTGCAACATGCTAAATTTCCTATTAATGTTTTTTCCATTTTTATTTCTTCTCTATATTTTTCACATTGGTTTCTATACCATTGTTGTAAAAATTTTATTCTTGCTCCTAAAGTATCAACTATTTTTGTTTCATCCCAACTTTTTATTATTTTTGAACTAAATGGTTCAGGTAATTTATTAAAATATAATTTTCTTATTTCTTTACTTTCTTCTGTATTATATGTTTCTTTATAATAATATTCTTTAAATGCGCAAGTATACTCATCTATGTAACACCTATTACATATTGCTAATTTTAACATTAAATTTCTATTTGTATCTTTCTCTTCATTTTGTTCTTCTTTTGTTGTTGTCATGCTGCTAAATTCATCTTTTATAGCTATTTCATATTTTTTTAATAATTCTATAGGTGTTAATTTAGTTGTAGTTGTTGATGATGTTCCTCTGTAGGTTTATCAGTTCTTAATACCTTCTTGCTATTTTTAGTTAAATTTGAAAATCATAATTTCACTGTTCCTATTAGTGTTCTTTCTATATATTTTGGTGCATCTGTTACGTTTACATTATTATCTAATAATTATTTTGTCATATATCCTATCCATAATTGTATTGTTTTTTCTGTATCTATACCACAATCTAAGTCTAAAAAGTTATAATTTTTATTAACCATTTGTTTTGGTGTCCAGTTGTCATATTCATCTTTTAGATTATATCTTTTAAACTTATTCTTATAATATGTAGGTTTTCTTATTTCTGATATTCTAGGTATTATATTTTCATCTTTTTTTTATCAAGAGTATTTATTTTTGTGTTTCTATTTTCTAAGTTTTCTTCATTAATTACTTCTTGTTTTTCATTGATTTCTAATTTTTTTGTATTTGTTAAGATTTCTGTATATGTTTCACTCTCTTTAGAATAATAATTATATGTTTCTTCAATATCTATTGTATTTATTTCTAATTTTTCATTAAATTGATTTATCTCGTTTAATAATTTTTGTTCTATATCTTTTTCTTTCTGTCTTTTTTCATACAAATCTTTTAGCATTTGTAGTTCTTTTTCTAATTCAGCAATCCTACTATTTTTAATTTCTTCTATTTTTCGTATTTCTTCTGTAGTTTGTTGTTTTATTTTTTCTATTTCCTTTTTTCTATCTATTTCTTCATTTTCTTTTTCTATTCTTACCATAGCTGTCAATTTATCTTCTAATTTTAATTCTTCTTCTTCTAACATTAAATATAAATGTTCACCTATTTTCTTATACCTTCTTCCTAGATTAGAAAATACTATTTTTATTTTTAATCCTTCATGGTTTTCATATATTTTTTCATCTATTATAAATTTTTCTTTGTTCATTTTTATTTAATTGTTAATAGATCATGTTGGTATGTATATTCTAGATTATCTATTGTTGATTCTAAATTTGATATTTCTTCTTTTTGTGCATTTATTGAGTTTTTACTAACTCCGGCAATTATATTATATTGTAGTCTTTCTATCCTTATTTTTAATTCTTTACGTTTTTCAGATATTATTTTCTTTAATTCTTTATATTTTGGTAATTTTTGTACTTTATTCATCTAAATAATATTTTGGGGAATATCTAGATCTAGTTTTATCAAATAAGTCATAATTAATAAATTAATCAAATAAATTCAAATATATACTACTTCCGTAACTTTAAACATAATAGGCTTTGAGAAATGCAAAAAGCAGATATAATATTAGGAATAAAATGGCTAGAACAAGTAAAACCATATAATATAGAGTATACACAATTATCTATAACATATAACAGAGAGAAATTATTCTTAAGAAGAGCTTTAACGTGATATGAAAATATATGTATTAATGAAGATAGTAGTAGAAGGGTATTACAGTAGATATTATACGACTATGATAGATACAGGAGCAGAAGCTAATTTATGTAGATATAATTGTTTACCAAAAGGTAAATGGGATGAATTAAAGACACCAATAATAGTTAAAGGATTTAATAACGAAGGAAGCTTAATTACTTATAAAGCTAAGAATGTAAAAATACAAGTATGAGATAAAATATTAACAATTGAAGAAATCTATAATTATAAGCTAACATCAAAAGATATACTTTTAGGAATGCCATTTTTAGATAAATTATACCCACATATAATAACTCGAACGGATTGGTGGTTTACACTATGTAAACAGAAAGTAAGAGTAAAAAGAGTTACTAATAAAATAAGAAAGAAAACTGATTGGATAGAAGGAAGTGAAAAAATTACACAAAAATTACAAAATATAAAAAATACTGAAGATACAATAGAATTGGTCGTATTTTCAATAAATAAAAAGGAAATAACTATATTTTCAATAAGTAAGATAGAAATAATTAAGAAAAAATTAGGACAATTATATAGTGAAGACCCATTAAAAGGATGAGAAAAACATAAAACCACTATAAAAATTGAATTAATAGATAAAAATAGCATAATAACTCAAAAACCATTAACATATAATTTTGACGATTTAAAAGAATTTAAAATGCACATAGAAAAATTATTAGAAAAACAATATATACAAAAAAGTAATAGTAAACATAATAGCCCAGCATTTATAGTAAATAAACATAGTGAACAAAAAAGAGGAAAAAGTAGAATGGTTATTGATTATAGAAATTTAAATGCAAAAACCATGACATAATTACCCAATACCAAATAAGATATTAAAAGTAAGACAAATACAAGGATATAATTACTTTAGTAAATTTGATTGTAAATCAGGATTTTACCATTTAAAGTTAGAAGAAGAATATAAGGAATTAACCGCATTTACGGTACCACAAGGATTTTATGAATGGAATGTACTACCATTTGGATATAAAAATGCACCAAGTAGATATCAACATTTTATGGATAGTTATTTTAAACAATTGCCTAATTGTATAGTATATATAGATGCTATACTAGTATATACAAAACCAAAGAAGAACATTTAAAATTATTAGAACAATTTACAGATATAATAGAAAAATCGGGAATAAGTTTAAGTGAAAAGAAAACTGAAATTATGAAAAATCAGATAGAATTTTTAGGAATACAAATAGATAAAAGTGGAGTAAAAATGCAACAACATATAGTACAAAAAATAATAAATTCTAAAGAAGAATTAGATACAAAAAATAAATTACAATCATTTTTGGGATTAGTAAACCAAGTAAGGGAATATATACCAAAATTAGCAGAAAATCTAAAACCTTTAAGAAAAAATTTAAAAAGGATGTAGAATATAATTATAACGAAGAAGATAAAAAACAATTCCAGAAAATAATAATACTTTGTAAAGAATTACCAAAATTACAATTCTCAGACGAAAATAGAAAATTTATATATATAGTAGAAGCAGATGCTAGTGAATGTAGTTATGGAGGAGTACTTAAATATAGGTATGAAAATGAAAAAATAGAACATCATTGTAGATATTATTCAGGAACGTTTAATGAAACAGAAATAAAATGGGAAATAAATCGAAAAGAATTATGTTCATTATATAAATGTTTATTAGCATTTGAGCCATATATTGTATATAACAAGTTTATTGTACGCACAGATAATACACAGGTACGTTGGTGGCTAACAAAGAAAATACAAAATTCATTTACAACAGAAGAGATTCGGAGACTAGTATTGAATATATTAAATTTTATAATTACAATTGAAGTAATTAGTACTAACAAAAACGTTATTGCAAATTACATATCAAGACAAAGCTATACATACTGATAAATAGAAGAGGATACTCTAGAAAACATATTCAACACCTTAACTATGCTTTCAATGAAAGTGGACAGTATGAGTAATGAAATAGAAAAACTAAGGACTAATGAAGTTAAACTGAAGTCTGAAGCTATAAATCAGCTAACTTAGCAGTGTGCAGAGCTATGTCGATTGGAAGACATTAAAATTCCAGAGCTAGAAGGAGACGTTGAGATACTCCATAAAACCCATAACGTTTATCAATCTACTTCTGCAGGTACAAGCAAAGGAGTTATGAAAAACACAAATATGAACCTAAACAGGCTATTTGATAAACCATTTATTCCAAATACACCAAAATATCCTATGTTCATACCACCACAAATTACCACATACCGAGATAGTTTAAACCAAGACAAAAAGACCTACAACTATACAGCCCGAATATACATAGAAAATATTTACAAAATACAAACCTTCTTAAATACCAACCCCAGAGCTATAAACATCCAAGAACCACATACGAATCACATAACCCAGAAGCTAACCGGATACAATAAGCTAATTTCTTTACCCAAAACCAAACCAAGTCTAGTTAAAACCTGTTACGAATATGGACTACTTAGTACCATATATACCCAAGACGGAAATGAAATATCCAATATACCAGAAATATATGAGTCATTTAATATTTTTAAAAGAATAACCAAATGTAACCTATTTTTTATAAAATTTTAGACAACACCAGCAGAGATATTGTATGATGAAGTTAAATCACCTATACAAGTTGTAAAAATAAGAATGACCCGAGATATGATTATACCAGAAGATATTACTCAACAACCAGAAATACCTAGAATTGAGATACCAAATTTTTATGCAAATAAGAGAATTATTGGACTATCCATGATTCTTCAAGAGTTAGCAAACACTTATTGCAATAGAAATCCTATATGGAGTTATTATTCAAGAGGTAATGTAATAGTATACTCAAATTCAAAGGAACTACGAGAAGCAGATATGGAAGACGTTAGGTAATGGATCTTGACGTTACTCAATCCAGAGAAAAAACCTATCACCAGAGCCATTAGAGAAAAATTTATTTCGGAAGAATTATTAACCAGATATTGCAAGTTAATTGGACATAAATATCCAGACCATCAATGTTCAAAATGTAATAGAGAAGATAATATTGTACCAGAAGTTCAACTGGAATAGAAGAAGATAAAAGCGACAGCTGGAAGATGCAAGAAACGAAGCAATAATGGAGATACAGAGCAATAAAAAGAAGATAGATACAACAACAAAGGAAAATCAACCACAGATAAAGAAAAGAAGACAAAGTTATCAAAAATTCATTAAAGATATGAAAAGGACATATGACTTATAGTTTTCAACATGTGAATTATTATAGCTTTTGATTTCTTTTACGTAAAAGACATTGTATAGTTAGTCTTTACTAGGTTAGGTACCATTATTAGCCTACTATAGGCTTTTTGACCTTTTTAAGTTTTTATGACTTTAGCTAAACTTTTAGGAATAGTATGTAGGTACGTGTAAACTTAGAACAGTGTAAAATATTCGATTTCAGTATTATAAATAGAAGAGCATTCGCTCAGATGAAGGTAAGCCTTCGTGAGTTGAAGAAAAAAACTCTCTCTCGTCTACAACAAATATTTTGCTTATTCATTAAAAAACAGGTATATTTTAATGGAAAAATCTATGGAGGAACTAATCTTAGAATTACCAAACCTACCAAAACAGGTATATTCATTTACTATTATGAATAGCTAAATTCATAAATTCCTAACAATCATGATATGATAAAATAAGTTCATGTTAGTTTCTTTATAGTAGAATTATTCGAAAAATAGCATGTTAAGAAGTTTATTAGCAAAGTGTAAAAGGAGAAAAATCCCTAAGAACTATGTCATCCTAAAGGTGAAACCGATGAGGCAAGAAAGCCGTGATGGGGGAGTAACCAGAGTAGAGGTGTTGTTTAAGGAAAAAGTATGAAGATTACCATGCTAATAGTGACCGAAGAATATGTTATTTAAGAATAATCTAGTAAATAGCAATCTAAAGTGATCATATTTTGTTATGTGCATGATTGAAGGAAATATTTTGAAAATAGCAATTTTATGAAAAATGGATAATTATTTATCTAACAAAATGGTAGATAAATTTAAAATACTCGTTTTATATGTACTTAAGGATATAGAAATAGTAGATATAGGAAAAATCATATTGGAAAAATATTTGATAGATATTTTATGACTAGAATTAATTATATACCACACCTACCGAACTACTCTTATAAATACTTACATACCAAATCCACACACTAACTATGATAAATTATGTATATTTAGAATTTTGGAAAATAAATATAAAATATATACAATTTCTTAGTGAAAATATAGAAGAATTAATGAGATTAAAACAAACAACTAAAAAATATTATAATAAAGTATTTAACCAATTTTAAATGATAGATAATCTTAAAATCTTAATCTTATATATACTTAGAGATATAGAAATTATAGTTATTAGGAGAATAATATTAGAAAAAGTATTAAACTATGAAATTGAAATTCTAAAGTGGATAGAACAGTTATACTTGGATAATTACCCAGATGGATATTATTCAGATTAAGAGATGTTAGAATATATAAGAAAAAATAGAGAAAATCAAGATAATCTAAATGAAGAAATTAATTATAGAAACCGAATTAGAAAAATAATGGAGAATCTAAAAGAAAAATTATTATGGATAGAAGAAACCCTAGAAAATTTAGGAAAAAGCACATGTGATAGTTTATATAATTTTAAAAACTCGCTACGAGAAGAACAACACAAGATAATAAATAGCACTGAAAATCTAGAATTAGATATACATTACAGTACAATTAGGATAAATTATTATACAAAAATTTGTAACTCTGCAATTACTACAGGATAAAATGATAGACTATGAATATTTAAAATATTGGAGACAAAATATGGATGAAATAATATTATTAGAAAAACTTATGAAAGATAATCTAATTGGATATTTGGAAACAAAAGATATAGAATATTTAGAATACCTTCAAAATAATATAGAAGAATTACAAAAAACTAAGGGGAAAAAATAAAGAATACTATAGTAAAGCATTTAACCAATTACCATATAATCACCCCCAAAGATATGAATATCGATAAAACTAACATAAATAAACTCAAAATAAAAATAAAAATAAAAATAAAAATAAAAATAAAAATATTTAGAGAAATTAAGAAATATCCACAGACAAATAAAAATAGATCCATTGTATTTATAATAGATCTGTTTTACCACACAAGTTATCCGCACCCCCCTACAATTGGTATCAGAGTCTATTATGTTTAAAGTTATGGAAGTAGTATGTATTTGAATTTATTTGATTAATTTATTAATTATGACTTATTTGATAAAACTAGATCTAGATATTCCCCAAAATATTATTTAGATGAATAAAGTACAAAAATTACCAAAATATAAAGAATTAAAGCAAATAATATCTAAAAAACGTAAAGAATTAAAAATAAGGATAGAAAGACTACAATATAACATAATTGTCGGAGTTAGTAAAAACTCAATAAATGCACAAAAAGAAGAAATATCAAATTTAGAATCAACAATAGATAATCTAGAATATACATACCAACATGATCTATTAACAATTAAATAAAAATGAACAAAGAAGAATTTATAATAGATGAAAAAATATATGAAAACCATGAAGGATTAAAAATAAAAATAGTATTTTCTAATCTAGGAAGAAGGTATAAGAAAATAGGTGAACATTTATATTTAATGTTAGAAGAAGAAGAATTAAAATTAGAAGATAAATTGACAGCTATGGTAAGAATAGAAAAAGAAAATGAAGAAATATATAGAAAAAAGGAAATAGAAAAAATAAAACAACAAACTACAGAAGAAATACAAAAAATAGAAGAAACTAAAAATAGTAGGATTGCTGAATTAGAAAAAGAACTACAAATGCTAAAAGATTTGTATGAAAAAAGACAGAAAGAAAAAGATATAGAATAAAAATTATTAAACGAGATAAATTAATTTAAAGAAAAAATAGAAATAAATACAATAGATATTGAAGAAACAGATAATATTATTCAGAAGATAGTGAAACATATACAAAAATCTTAACAAATACAAAAAATTTAGAAATCAATGAAAAACAAGAAGTAATTAATGAAGAAAAGTTAGAAAATAGAAACACAGAAATAAATACTCTTGATAAAAAAGGAGATGAAAATATAATACCTAGAACATCAGAAATAAGAAAACCTACATATTATAAGAATAAATTTAAAAGATATAATCTAAAAGATGAATATGACAACTAGACACCAAAACAAATAGTTAATAAAAAATATAACTTTTTAGACTTAGATTGTGTAATAGATACAGAAAAACAATACAATTATGGATAAGATATATGACAAAATTATTATTAGATAATAATATAAACATAACAGATGCACCAGAATATATAGAAAAAACACTAATAGGAACAGTGAAATTATGATTTTCAAATTTAACTGAAAATAGCAAGAAGGTATTAAGAACTGATAAACCTACAGAAGGAACATCATCAACAACTACAACTAAATTAACACCTATAGAATTATTAAAAAAATATAAAATAGCTATAAAAAACGAATTTAGCAGCATGACAACAACAGAAGAAGAACAAAATGAAGAGAAAGATACAAATAGGAATTTAGTGTTAAAATTAGCAATATGTAATATGTGTTACATAGATGAGTATACGTGCACATTTAAAGAATATTATTATAAAGGAACATATAATACAGAAGAAAATAAAGAAATAAGAAAATTATATTTTAATAAATTACCTGAACCATTTAGTTCAAAAATAATAAAAAGTTGGGATGAAGCAAAAATAGTAGATACTTTAGGAGCAAGAATAAAACTTTTACAACAATGGTATAGAAACCTATATGAAAAATATAAAGAAGAAATAAAAATGAAAAAAACATTAATAAGAAATTTAGCATGTTGCAAAGATAAAATAGCACCTCAATTTGGATGCGAAGAAAGATATTATAAGAAAAGAAAAAGACATAAGAAATATAAGAAATACAAAAAATCAAAATATAAATATAAGAAACCAAGAAAAAGATATTATCTAAAAAAAATAAACATAAAAAACCATATACGAAAAAGAAATTTATAAAAGAATGTACTTGTTATAATTGCGGAAAATTAGGACATTTAGCTAGAGATTGTAAATTACCTAAAAACCCAAAAAATAAACAAATATCAAAAATAAAAATAAAAAATACAGAATATATGCAGATAGATTATATAGATTACGAATTAGAAAGTGAAGATAGTATATATAAAATTTCAGAGAATGAAACAGATAATGAAATAGATAGTGAATTAGATGAATTAAATGAATGAAGAAGATATAAGAATAAACCAAATAACTGAAGAAGATATAAAATAATAACAAAAGAAGAATATTTAAATGAAGAAGAAATACAATAATATTTGATAGTCATATATTTGATGAAATAAAAGGAAAAGAATTAGATTTAAGTGTAGAAAAAATATTTAAAATAGCAACAATAAAAAACATATTTAGTAGAAGAAAAGAAGAATACTACGTAGTAAGCCAAAAAGAACATGTAATAGACTGTAGATATGCAAAAGGTAAAGCTAGTATACCACTAGTAACAAAAAGGATAATTAATAAAGAAATAAACGATATAAAAAGTAGAGACCCAATAAAATATGTACACCTTGAAGGTATAGAGATATTAATAAAAACATGTTTTAGAGAAGGAATAGATACACACATAGAATTATACCTAGCAGATGATAGAATTATAAAACCTATAAAAAAAGTATAATAACAGCCATAAAAGGAAATTTAATATACCAAAAATTTAAATTTATAATAAGTGCGAATTATTCAGTAGCAATAACAGATAAAAATATACATAAATCATTAGTATTATATTGGAAAATATCAGGAATAGAACTAACTCCAGGAAGTAAAATATTTACAGCAAGATGTAAAAATCTATATGTATTAACAACAAAACATAAAATAACGGGAAAAAATAAAATTAACAAAATACAAATAGAAAGTCCTTTCGAACAATTTGTAAAAACAATTGATAATAATGATTATAGTTAAAGAGACATAGATATAGAAGAAAATTTAGAAATAATAAATGATAGAATAAGTACAACAAAAAGAATAGCTTATGAAAAAACAGAATCATCAAGTTCATCAAAAAGAACAAGTTATGAAACAAGTTCAACAACTAATTTAAATCAATATTACATAACATGAACAATAAATGAAAAAGAATATTTAATACTCTTAAATACAAGACAAGAAGAAAATTATATAGCAAGATATTTAATAAAAAATGAGGAAATAAAATCTGACAATAATATATGTCCAGATCTACCAAGAAGCTTAATAAACACTAAAAATATAGCAGAAAAAAATAACAATAGGAGTTAGAAAAATAAAAATAGAAGAAATAAAGGAAGAAATGCAAAAAGCAGACATAATATTAGGAATAAAATGGCTAGAACAAGTAAAACCATATAATATAGAGCATACACAATTATCTATAACATATAACAGAGAGAAATTATTCTTAAGAAGAGCTTTAACGTGATATAAAAATATATGTATTAATGAAGATAGTAGTAGAAGGGTATTACAATAGATATTATACGCCTATGATAGATACAGGAGCAGAAACTAATTTATGTAGATATAATTGTTTACCAAAAAGTAAATGGGATGAATTAAAGACACCAATAATAGTTAAAGGATTTAATAACGAAGGAAGCTTAATTACTTATAAAGCTAAGAATGTAAAAACATAAGTATGGGATAAAATATTAACAATAGAAGAAATCTATAATTATGAGGTAACATCAAAAGATATACTTTTAGGAATGCCGTTTTTAGATAAATTATACCCACATATAATAACTAGAACGGATTGGTGGTTTGCAACACCAGGTAAATAGGAAGTAAGAGCAAAAAGAGTTACTAATAAAATAAGAAAGAAAACTGATTGGATAGAAGGAAGTGAAAAAATTACACAAAAATTACAAAATATAAAAAATACTAAAGATACAATAGAATTGGTCGTATTTTCAATAAATAAAAAGAAAATAACTATATTTTCAATAAGTAAGATAAAAATAATTAAGAAAAAATTAGGACAATTATATAGTGAAGACCCATTAAAAGGATGGGAAAAATATAAAACCACTATAAAAATTAAATTAATAGATAAAAATAGCATAATAACTCAAAAACCATTAACATATAATTTTGACGATTTAAAAGAATTTAAAATGCACATAGAAAAATTATTAGAAAAACAATATATACAAAAAAGTAATAGTAAACATAATAGCCCAACATTTATAGTAAATAAACATAGTGAACAAAAAAGAGGAAAAAGTAGAATGGTTATTGATTATAGAAATTTAAATGCAAAAACTATGGCATATAATTACCCAATACCAAAGAAGATATTAAAAATAAGACAAATACAAGGATATAATTACTTTAGTAAATTTGATTGTGAATCAGGATTTTACCATTTAAAGTTAGAAGAAGAATCTAAGGAATTAACCGAATTTACGGTACCACAAGGATTTTATGAATGGAATGTACTACCATTTGGATATAAAAATGCACAAGGTAAATATCAATATTTTATGGATAGTTATTTTAAACAATTGCCTAATTGTATAGTATATATAGATGATATACTATTATATACAAAAACCAAAGAAGAACATTTAAAATTATTAAAAAAATTTACGGATATAATAGAAAAATCGGGAATAAGTTTAAGTGAAAAGAAACCTGAAATTATGAAAAACCAGATAAAATTCTTAGGAATACAAATAGATAAAAGTGGAGTAAAAATGCGATAACATATAGTACAAAAAATAATAAATTCTAAAGAAGAATTAGATACAAAAGATAAATTACAATCATTTTTGGAATTAGTAAACCAAGTAAGGGAATATATACCAAAATTAGCAGAAAATCTAAAGCCTTTACATAAAAAATTAAAAAAGGATGTAGAATATAATTATAATGAAGAAGATAAAAAACAAGTCCAGAAAATAAAAACACTTTGTAAAGAATTACCAAAATTACAATTCCCAGAAGAAAATAGAAAATTTATATATATAGTAGAAGCAGATGCTAGTGAATGTAGTTATGGAGGAGTACTTAAATATATGTATGAAAATGAAAAAATAGAACATCATTGTAGATATTATTCAGGAACGTTTAATGAAATAGAAATAAAATGGGAAATAAATAGAAAAGAATTATGTTCATTATATAAATGTTTATTAGCATTTGAGCTATATATTATTTATAACAAGTTTATTGTACGAACAGATAATACACAGGTACGTTGGTGGCTAACAAAGAAAATACAAAATTCAGTTACAACAAAAGAGATTCGGAGACTAGTATTGAATATATTGGATTATAGGATGTCACTGCCATGCTACAGAAAATGGGCTAATGTAGCCAGCTGAGAATTTTTAGGGTTAAGTTCTTTTTGATTTGAAAAGGAAGTGGCGGGATGGTTTGAATGGCTTAAGGCCAGGAAATTCTAAGTAGAGAGGGACTGGTTAGCCATTAAATATGACTTGCTAGTGTCCTGAATGGCTATGGCAGAATCTAGATCTAGAAAGTCAAGGTTTTCACGAGAAAGAGAGGAGAAAGTGTTTTCCCTCTAAGGGATATTGAGGTAAACAATGCATTAAAAAGAGGTCATCATGAGAGAAACACTTAGTTTGATAAAAAATGAGATATTGTATAAAATATCTATTAGCGAGGGATGCCCTGGTACTGTTTGTTAAGAAATACCGATTTCATAAGAAAATAAGACACTTTATAAAAACCTAAATTGAGCTATGTACCGGTAAGGTTAATTGAGACTTGAGATTGAAATTCTATTAAATATACAGGATGTACCCACCCCCTATGGGTCCTATCTTGAAGCATTAAGGCTTGAAAGGTTAATATAAAAGTCCCACCATTATTGCATTGCATTGTATTTTCATCTTCTATGTTTTCTGTTTGGTACCCTTGATGTGTAGTACTTATATATTTTGTGTGTAGTTATTTTTTTTAATCTTATATTATAGAATTTTTAGTGAAGACAGTGTGAGTTAACGTTTGATAACTTTTCTATTTGTAGGTGATGTTCTTATACTATCTTTTACTTGTTTTATTTTATGCATTACTTAGTTGGCCTGTGATACCTACTGAGTATAATAAGACCATACTCACTCATACTTTTGTTACCTTTCTGTTCAGATCCAAGTACGAATGCTACCCGCGGTGTCTAATCATACAAAGAGAGACTAAATTGGAGATTTGGTGAAATCCCCGTCTGAAGCCTTGCTCCAGCCTCTCTCTATCCTTATGTGTTTAACATGTAATTTGGAGACAGAGTTGGACTTAACATATTCTAGTATTGTATTAGATGCTCTTTACGTTTATGATACCAAGTTTTTGGGATTGCTATATTTCCTTGGATATTTCCCGTTATTTGAGTATTATGGCTTGACTTTAATCTTTAAGTCTCTTATTTATTTAATTTCCTTCATATTTTGAATTTTTCTTCTATCGTGGGTTTTCAACTTACCTACCAAGGCTAGGTTGAGGTAGGTTCCATCATGACCACAACTTTTGGGTAATGACAATTTTTAGTTGGTACAAGAATTAAATTCAAAATGGAGTAGGAAATTGGATCGTATCATATCCTATGGATGGTCGCATGATTCAATTCCCACTTTGGACATATGACACTCAACTTTTTGTTTTGATCCGATAGATAATAGTGATGGTATGTCAAATAATTAACGACCCATTATTGGGAGTGTCACCTAAAATATACATTTTATATCTACTACCTCAATCTCACGGTTCATATGTCACGATACAAGGCTGGGCCCTGGACATAACAGGTACTTAGAACCATTATGGACCTAAAGAAACTCTTAGTAGTCATCATAATCATTCAATTAAAGTAGCGGAAGAAATATTTTCAAAACCATAATTTGAGTGTCTACAATAATTAAACCATTATAAGGAAAACTCATAATCAATTGAGAATACAAAAAACATCTAACAAACATTGATATAGGACTATGAAGACTCTAAATATAAGATAATTGACAAAGACGAGACAAGGCCTTAACAATACAATAAACTAAAATAATATGAAAGGAAAATCTAGAAAAGTCTGACTTTTGGAGAATAGAGGGTTCACCAAAGTTGAGACTACTACAAGTGCTCCTACCGCTACACAAAACCATGGGAATATGACTTGGAACCTACATCATAAAAATATGTAGTATCTGAGAAAGGGGATAGAAAGGTGAATCGATACTTAAGATGAAATATATGTTATCCCTATAGGATCCTATTACCCTAGGTTATGATAAAGTTAGAAATAGTTGAGGCTAGGTTTACTACTTGACACGGTGGATTTTTATGGTTTCTCAGATTATAGTTATTCCGTTTGTATATGATTAGGCCTAGGGCCATGATATGATATTAGGGGACTCTGGGTGGGTGATTTATTCATATAAATGATATACTCGTCGATTATAGATGTTTAAACACTCATAATAGTGTAGTTTAAATACTGGTGATGGTATACATAAGTTTGTATCATTCATGATCACTTAATGGTAGCTCCAACTAAAAACATAGTTTTACTATTGTTTGCCTAAAAAGGGGATTTATTCCCATTTTTGACTTTAAAAATAGTTTCTTTCATAATGGGAATCATACAACTTTAATGGATGACTTATGTTCTTTTGAAATGAAAAAAATGGTTTAGAAATTTGATTGAGATACATCTCTATAAGGCTATTTACTTCAACCGAGAGAGAGATTCTGACCCTTTCTATTCTTTGATATTGATTTAGATCCAAAGTTGATCTCAAGTAACAAATTTATAGACTTATACTCTTTTATCCATGGTTCAACTCTATGAATTTATTTTATATACATCTCTGTGTTACTGGACAGAGTAGATTGATGATGATGTTGATTGAAAATCATGGATTATAACTGTGTTAGTGAATATGTTATACGACCCAAATCGGGGTCTTGTAATAATGGGCCTTCTAAGTCCAACCAGGACCGGGGACCATTCTCGTTACCCAACCCAACCGCCAAACGCATACCCTGAGTCGGACAAATTTAGAACATATAACAAGATATGTAACAATCTGGACTCTAGATTGGTCCATAACCGTGACCAACCTAAGCGAGTCCAACCATCCAATACTATAACGCCCCAATTTTCTGAACTGGAATGCTACACGATGCTTATGACCCCGAGAAACCACAAGCTAACCCATGACTGATATCTGTACCTGTATACTGCAATTCATGACATAATAATGCGGAAAACATGCACAATAAGCCATAAGGTTAAACTAAAATAATGTAACATCCATATGGGCAAAAAATACCCAAAACAACTGAAAACTGAATCAAATCTGAACATAAGTCTGAATATTAAATCTGAAAGCCTCTAAGTACTGTATGAATAAGGAGTTGAAGGAACATGCATCCAACTAACTCTATAAACTGATAACTGGATAAAATAATAATGAATAAATCAAATCATATTGTCCTCGAATGAAGAGGACTCACTGAATCTCTACGATTGGAAATGCTACTACTACTGCTGGTCTGGAGCTCGTGTCTCTGAACCTATGGTGTAACATGAAAAGAAAGAACCATAGCGCAAATGCGTCAGTAAGAGGGGATGTACTGAGTATACGAGTGAGGTAGGCTAAATATAAATAGGGTTTGCATGCATGAAAAATGCTAACTGACTGACTGATATGAACGTAAGAGTGCAAACATACATACATAGTAACTAAGATCGTGAGTACGTAATGGCTAAATCTGTATGCTAATACATGGATGGAACCGTAGTTTTGATAACATGGATGACTGTATCGGACAACCTTGAATATGGTTGAACTCTCTGAGTTCCGTGCTATAACTGAATTTGACCGTATCTAACAGTCCTGGTATACTGATATCTGAAGAACTATCTGAGTTCTTTTACTGAGACTGATACTGAAACTGTGGGAGGTAGTTATTTAACCGACATGCCCCATATGTGCCATTATGTCTATAATGGGGTCCAATCTCTGCCCTAACTAGAAGGGTGTCAATACCGCGCCACTGGTAAGGACAATATGTGAGCAACCCTCATATAACAGGTAACTCTAGTGAGAACGGTAGGAACCCTCATATAACAGGTTAAGCCACCTCATCTACCCTCATATAACAGGATGTGATGTCTCAACCTATGCTGGCTATATAGTTCTGGAACGCAAGGATGACTGCTAAGAATCACACCCTCATATACAGGTGAGTTCCCATCCTTGGGTTCACTCGGTGCTAACTCCTACTCCCATATGAAGAGACTAAACATAATTCAACTGGCTGTACATGGAAAGATTAGCTGACTTCCCTTAACTAACGGAGTAGTACTATTATCTGATAGTTAACTGGGATCATGAGATTTCTGAGGTTTCCTGAGTCACATGACTGACTGAGTTCTATATATTATAGCTTGACTGAGATTATCGTGACAACATGAGATGGATCTAGGCAGACAACTATGTTTTTTGGGTACGAATACCCCTAGGACTCGATAGAAGGAAACTGACACACATGACATGACTTGATCACAAAATTGGAGTCCACAATTCGCTATATCATAAGTAGGGGATAGTATACTTCATGTATTTAATCAACACCTCAAACATGGTAGGTAAAGGATGGATATAATTTGCACACAAAATTCATATTTCCATCATCATACATACTTCATGCCATCACCATAAGAATACATAAA
Source organism: Capsicum pubescens (assembly GCA_030864215.1). Lineage (NCBI taxonomy): Eukaryota > Viridiplantae > Streptophyta > Magnoliopsida > Solanales > Solanaceae > Capsicum > Capsicum pubescens. The sequence goes on along the minus strand of CM061549.1, from coordinate 218,114,582 downwards.
TAGCATGGGCATTCATATTGAAGTGTATCGCTAATATGGACTTGTCATTTAGATATCATGAGATCATGTAAATATGAACTTCTAACATCCTAGGCATTTTATCAAACACCTTACATGAATTCTTTAAGTCATAGGTGGATTTCATACTTGCATTAGTTCAACCCACCCAAAGTTCATAATTTTCAACCAACAATCACATATATTCCATGAAAAACATCCTTAGATATCATCTTGAAACTTGAACAATAATCATCAACGTGTACATGCTTATATCACCACAAAATTTTACAAAATAACATTTAAAAGCATGGTTCTTGAAATCTATGAATGAATTGAATCCATAGATAAACACTATGCATACTTTAAAGCTTGATCTTGAAAGAGATCTACCATTTCTGAAGGTTCCTGAAGAAATCCTTAGGATTGCCCTTGATTTTTCTTTACTAGGGTTTAACCCCTTTGGGAAAAAATGTTCTTGTTCCTGAGGATATGATCTTAAGAGGAAATCCTAATCTTGTGGTTGAAAGTGTATGAGAGAGCTTTTTGAGATATTTTAACTAAAGAGAATGAAAGATAATACGTTCCTTGAGGGTTATAAGTCATGGAAAGTTAAGGGAAAAGACAAAAATACCCTTATGAAATAAATTCCCAGTTGCTGACAATAATAGCTGACGACATTTATGACAAGGCGTAAAAAATGTGGTAAGTCGTCAAAAATGTCATCACACAAAACCTAGAATTGATGGTTTCTGCCTAAGTCTGACGACCTTCGTGGTAGGGCATCACAAATGTGGTAAGCTACCACGAATATCGTCACACAGGAGCTGGATTCTTCCTAAGGCTGACGACCTTCGTGGTTGGGCATCACAAATGTGGTAAGCTACTACGAATGTCATCACACAGAAGTTGGTTTCTGCCTAAGGATGACGACCTTCCTGGTAGGGTGTCATAAATGTGGTAAGATACCACGAATGTCGTCACACAGGAGCTGGTTTCTGCCTAACGCTGACGACCTTCGTGGTAGGGCATCACAAATGTGGTAAGCTACCACGAATGTCGTCACACTGTTTCCAGCCTGACATGCTGGAGTAAAATAGAAATAACTCTTTTCTCTGATATTGGATTTAGGTGAAATTGGTATCGTTGGAAATATAATTCAATTATCTATATGTTTATAGGTAATGAGCTCAAAAATTCCAAGTATAATGACTGATATGCTCGTTTAAAGTTGACTATACTAATATCCTTCTCAAGAATTCAATCGGTAAGGAATGTTTTGATTCGTTTGATAGCTGGGAGTTATTTGAATCCTTAATATACATATAACCTACTCATTAAACTATAAAATAACCATGATGTACTATGCATGAGCTTGGTACATGTCTATAATAGTGGTTTGGATTTTTCGGGGTATTACAATATCTGCCCCTTGGAAACATTCGTTCTTGAATGATGACTGCTTAAGAGGGGAGAAAGGATAAAATGATGCATAAACTGATCATGCTCAACTGTCACATGATTTAGGACTGAATTGAATTCTAAACTAAATATAGCCCAACTGAACACGCATATCTGATGCATGACTGATAAGCTGAACTCATGAATGCATGATAAGCTATGCACTTATACTTGATACCAATTTTATACTGGAATTTTGAACATGTAACTGAATTAGCTTAAGAAAAATGGTTACCTCGAGTTATGTCTAAATTAGCGGAGAAAATATGAGGGTACTTGGTTTGCATGTCTGCTTCTGCTTCCGAAATATCTCCCTCCATGGACTGATTCCGCCAAACAACCTTGACTAGAGGGACTTCTTTGTTATTAGCTTACGAGTCTGATAGTTAAGTATTTCGACTAGAATTTCTTCATAAGAGAGGCTATTCTGAATGTCAACGCTCTGAATAGGGACTACAACTTCTGGGTCACCTATGTACTTCTTGAGCAAAGAGACATGGAAGATTGGATGAACTGAGGCTAGATCTAAAGGCAATTCAAGCTCATAGGATACCTTGCTGAAGCAACTGAGAATCCTGAAGGGACCGACATATCAGGGACTGATCTTTCCCTTCTTGCCAAATCTCTTCACTCCCTTCATGGGAGAGATCTTGAGATAGACATAGTCATCGACCTCAAATTCGAGATCCTTTTTATGAATATCCGTATAAGACTTCTGTCGGCTCTGAGCAGCCCGGAATCTTTCTCTGATCAACTGAACTTTCTCTAAGGCATCAAATACTAAGTTAGGCCCTATGAATGCAGTCTCACTAACTTCGAACCAACTAATCGGATACCTACATCTCCTACAACAGAGAGCTACGAATAGAGCCATCTGAATACTGGAGTGATAGCTGTTGTTGTATGCGAACTCAATCAAAGGCAAGTGGTCATCTTAGGTTCCCTTGAAATCAATTGCACACGCCCTTAGCATATATTTTAGAGTCTAAATGGTCCTTTCTATTTGACCATCTGTCTGAGGATAAAATGCTGTACTGAGATGAACTTGGGTACCAAGACCCTTTTGGAACGCTTTCCAGAAGTAAAAGGTAAACTGGGTACCTCTATCTGAGATGATAGATAGTGGAACACCGTGTAATCTGACCAAATCCCTGATATAGTGTTTGGCATAATCCTCGGCTGAGTAAGAGGTACGAACTGGAAGGAAATGAGCTGACTTGGTCATTCTGTCTACAATAACCCAAACTGAATCATGTTGATGACGTGTTCTAGGCAAACCCATCACGAAGTCCATGTTCACTTCTTCCCACTTCTAAGTAGAAATAGTGAACTCTTGCATGGAACCACTAGGTTTCTGATGCTATATCTTAACCTGCTGACATGTAGAGCACTTAGCCACAAACTCTACAACATCCCTCTTCATCCCACTCCACCAATAGATCTCCCGCAAGTCGCGGTACATCTTAGTGGCCCCTGTATTAATAGAGTATCGCTCACCATACGCTTCTGCAAGAATTTGCTGCCTTAAGTCATCTTCACCGGGAACATACAAACGACCCTGACAATGAAGAACAACATCTCCACCTTGGGAGAAAACCTCTACTTCCTGACTTTGAACTGACTCTTTTAGCTTGAAAAGGCTAGGATCCCTGTCTTTCTTCTCTTTCACCTCAGAAACTAGAGATGACTCTGAACTACTCTGAACACATACACCATCCTCTGAAGGTTCGACTAAGAGAATGCCTAGTCTGGAAAGCTGATGAATCTCCTAACCTAATTTCTTCTTACTATCCTCAACATGGGAAACACTACCCATGGACTGTTAACTAAGTGCGTCGGCCACTACATTGGCCTTGATAGGATGGTAAAGGACACTCATGTCATAATCCTTCAAGAGCTCTAACCACCTTCTCTGACGAAGATTGAGATCTTTCTGGGAAAAGACATACTAAAGGCTCTTATGCTATGTGAATACGTCTACATGAACACTGTATAGATAATGCCTCCAACTCTTTAAGGCAAAGATAACTGCTGCTAACTCAAGGTCATGAGTAGGATAATTCTTCTCATGGGGCTTTAACTGTCTAGAGGTGTAGGCTATGACTCTACCATGCTGCATGAGGACATAATCTAAACCTACTCTGGATGCATCAGAATATACTATGAATCCATCGGAACCGTCGGGAAGTGCTAAAACTAGAGCTGAGGTGAGTCGAGTCTTCAACTCCTGAAAACTCTTCTTGCATGGTTCTGACCACTGAAACTTGACCTGAGTCAATCTGGACATAGGAGACGCAATAGAATAAAATCCCTCGACAAACCGTCGGTAATAGACATCCAAACCCAAGAAACTCCTAATATCCGATGGAGAGACAGGGCGAGGCCAGTTTCTTACTGCTTCAGTTTTTTGAGGATCTACTCTAATGCCATCACCGAAAACAATGTGGCCAAGGAATGCTACTAATCTTAGCCAAAATTCGTACTTACTAAACTTGGAGAACAACTGGTAATCCCTGAGAGTTTGAAGAACAATTATGAGATGGTCTGAATGATCACACTCTGTGCGAGAATAGACCAGAATATCATATATAAAAACTATGATGAATGTGTCTAAGTACTGCTTGAACACCCGGTTCATCAAGTCCATGAAAGCTGCAGGGGCATTGGTAAGACCAAAGGACATGACTAGAAATTCAAAGTGACCATACCTAGTATGAAAAGCTATCTTTGGAATGTCACATTCTCTAACTCTGAGATGATGATAGCCTGATCTGAGGTCTATCTTGGAGAAATAACTGGCACACTGAAGTTGGTCAAATAAGTCATCTATCCTAGGCAGCAAATACCTATTCTTGATCGTGACTTTGTTGAGCTGGCGGTAATCAATACACATTCTGAGAGAACCATCTTTCTTGCGCACGAATAAGACTGGCGCACCCCATGGGGATACACTGGGCCTGATGAATCCCTTATCTAAGAGATCCTTCAACTAATCTTTCAGTTCCTTCAGTTCTGCTGGTGCCATTCTATATGGCAGAATAGAAATAGGCTGAGTATCTGGGAAAAGGTATATGTCGAAGTCTATTTCCCTTTCGGGAGGAATGCCTGGTAGATCTTCGGGAAATACGTCTGAATATTCATTAACCACTGGGACTGATTCGAGACTGGGAGATTCGGAACTGGAATCCTTAACATGCACGAGATGATACAACCCCCTTAGAAATCCTTTTCCTTGCTCGAAGGTAGAAAACAAACTGACCCCTGAAAGACGAAGTGCTACCCTTCCACTCTAGGACGGTCTCATTCGGGAACTAAAACTAAACTATCCTATTTCTGCAGTCGACTATGGCATAGCAGGAATGAAGCCAATCTATGCTGAGAATGATATCAAAATCAGTCATCTCTAACTCGACTAAATCTACTAACGTGGATTTTTGAAATATCATAACCGGGCAGTTCCTGTATACTCGCTGAGCTATGATGGTTTTACCCACTGGGGTAGAGACTGAAAAGGGCTCTACTAAAATTTCGGGACTGATTCCGAAATCACCTGCTATGTATAGAGTGACAAAAGACAAGGATGCACCTGGGTCTAGCAAAGCATAAACATGAACATGGAGATTCTGTAATGTACCAGTAACGATATCAGGGGAATTTTCCTGATCCTGTCGGGTCTGAAGAGCATAGAGTCTATTTGGGCGTTGCCTACTAGTAGCACTGAAAGTGGCACCCTGCAGGTTTGGGTGACCGGACTGAGCTGTGGAACGATTCTGCTGACCGTGAGGACCTGGCTGAGGACAGTCCCTAAATCTGTGGCCTAGCTTTCCCCAACCAAAACAAATGTCTTGACCCGCTCTGTACACACCTTGATGGTGCTTATTGCAGGTCTGATACTAAGGATAAGTGCGGGCACTACTAACACTGCTCTGAGATTTAGAGCCTGGTGCCCTGTCTCTGTTGCCGTCCCTGAACTTCGGCACTGGGGCACTAACGGAGGAAGGGGATGAAACTGCTGACTTAGGACGAAACTGCGAATGATTTTCTCCCTCTGATTTGGGATGAGCAAAACTGAAACTGCCTGCTCTTTCTCTAGGGGAAAGAATCTGTCTAAGAAAGCTGTAAAAAATTCTTTCCAATCACAGGACCTGAATCCCCTAACCTTTCTGCTAGCCACTTCTTGTATCAAGTATGAGCGACATCCTGCAATTGATATGCGGCTAACTCGGCACTCTAAGAAGAAGTGACTCCCATGATATCAATGACCTTCTGGACTTGGTCAATGAATTTTTGAGGATCCTCGTCTGGCTTAGACCCAAAGAAGGATGGAAGGTTCATTCAGGTGAAGTCCGAAATCCTAGCTGCTGTTGAATTGGCCACTGGGTTGGCTGGAATGACTGCTGGTCATTCATTCTGGGCAGCTACAGACTGAGAAAGAGTGGTAAATATGGTCCTGAACTCCGCATGAGAACATGTTCGCCCAAAGGATCTTCGGCCTGAGGAGCTGACTGATTTCTTATCTTTGGAGGCATGTTTCTGAAATAAGAGAAGAGCGGATTAGACTGAGAGACTGACTTGAAATTATGTTTACTAGCACGCCATGAATACTGAATAAAGGGAACTTTTCCTAAAACATCTTATAGCCTCCTGTACATAAATGTGGCACGCAACACACCCATGTACAAGACTCTACTAGATGCGGCTTTCAGACTTCCTAGGACTCTATTGAACCTTATGCTCTGATACCAAGTTTGTAATGCCTTAATTTTCTGAACTGGAACGCTACACGGTGCTTATGATCCTGAGGGACCACAAGCTAACCCATGATTGATATTTGTACCTGTATACTGCAATTCATAACCTAATAATACGAAAAACATGGACAATAAGACATAATGTTCAACTGAAATAATGTAACATCCATTCGGGCGAAAAAAATCCAAAATAACTGAAAACTGAATCAAATCTGAACATAAGTCTGAATACTGAATCGGAAAGCCTCTAAGTACTGTCTGAATAAGGAGTTGAATGAACATGTCTCCAACTAACTCCGTAAACTAATAACTGGCTAAAATAATAATGAATAAATCAAATCATATTGTCCTCGAATGAAGAGGACTCACTGAATCTCTGCGACTGGAAATGCTACTGCTACTACTGGTCTGGAGCTCGTGTCTCTGAACCTATGGTGTAACATAAAAAGAAAGCACCATAGCGCAAATGCGTCAGTACGAGGGGATGTATTGAGTATACGAGTGAGGTAGGATAAATATAAATAGGGTTTGCATGCATAAACAATGCTAACTGACTGACTGATATAAACGTAAGAGTGCAAACATACATACATAGTAACTAAGATCGTGAGTACATAATGGCTAAATCTGTATGCTAATACATGGCTGGAACCGTAGTTCTGATAACATGGATGACTGTATATGATAGCCCTAAATATGGTTGAACTCTCTGAGTTTTGTACTATAACTAAATTTGATCGTATCTAACAGACCTGGTATACTGATATCTAAAGAACTATCTGAGTTCTTTTACTGAGACTGATACTGAAACTGTGGGAGGTAGTTGTTTAACCGACATGCCCCATATGTGCCATTATGGCTAAGATGGGGTCCAATCTCTGCCTTGACTGGAAGGGTGTTAATACCGCGCCACTGGTAAGGACAACATGTGATCAACCCTCATATAATAGGTAATTCTAGTGAGAACGATGGGAACCCTCATATAATAGGTTAAGCCACCTCATCTACCCTCATATAACAGGCTGCGATATCTCAACCTATACTGGCTACATAGTTCTGGAACGCAAGGATGACTGCTAAGAATCACACCCTCATATACAGGTGAGTTCCCATCCTTGAGTTCACTCGGTGCTAACTACTAATCACATCTGAAGAGACTAAACATAATTTAACTGACTGTACATGTACAGATTAACTAACTTCCGTTGACTGACGGAGTAGTACTATTATCTGAGAGTTAACTGGGATTCATGAGATTTCTGAGGTTTCCTGAGTCACATGAATGACTGAGTTCTACAGATTATAGCTTGACTGAGATTATCGTGACAACATGACATGGCTCTAGGCACACAACTATATTTTTCGGGTACGAATACCCCTAAGACTCGATAGAAGGAAACTGACACACATGACTTGACTTGATCATAAGATTGGAGTCCACAATTCGCTATATCATAAGTAGGGGATAGTATATTTCATGTATTTAATCAACACCTCAAACATGGTAGGGAAAACATGGATATAATTCGTTCAGAAAATTCATATTTCCATAATCATACATACTTCATTCCATCACCATAAGAATACATAAATAGCACTGGCATTCATATTGAAGTGTATCGCTAACATGGACTTGTCATTTAGATATCAAGAAATCATGTAAATATGAACTTATAACATCCTAGGCATTTTATCAAACACTTTACATGCATTCTTTAAGGCATAGGTGGATTTCATACTTGCATTAGTTCAACCCACCCAAAGTTCATGATTTTCAACCAACAATCACATATATTCCATGAAAAACATCCTTAGATATCATCTTGAAACTTGAACAACAATAATCAACGTGTACATGCTTATATCACCACAAAAGTTTACAAAATAACATTTAAAAGCATGGTTCTTGAACTCTATGAACGAATTGAATCCATAGATGAACACTACGTATACCTTAAAGCTTGATCTTGATAGAGATCTAATGTTTATGAAGGTTCTTGAAGAAATCCTTAGGCTTGCCCTTGATTTTTCTTGACTAGGGTTTAACCCTTTTGGGAAAGAATGTTCTTGTTCCTGAGGAGATGATCTTGAGAGGAAACCCTAATCTTGTGGTTGAAAGTGTATGAGAGAGCTTTTTGAGATGTTTTAACTAAAGAGAATGAAAGATAATACATTCGTTGAGGGTTATAAGTCGTTGGAAGTAAAGGGAAAAGACCAAAATACCCTTATGAAATAAATTCCCAGTTGCTGAAAATAATAGCTGACGACATTTGTGACAAGGCGTCAAAAATGTGGTAAGCCGTCAAAAATGTCGTCACACAGAAGCTGGAATTGATGGTTTCTACCTAAGTCTGACTACCTTCGTGGTAGGGCGTCACAAATGTGGTAAGATACCATGAATGTCGTCACACAGGAGCTGGATTCTGCCTAAGGCTGACGACCTTCATGGTAGGGCGTCACAAATGTGGTAAGCTACCACGAATGTCATCACACAGGAGCTGGTTTCTGCATAAGGCTGACGACCTTCATGGTAGGGCATCACAAATGTGGTAAGCTACCACGAATGTCGTCACACAGGAGCTAGTTTCTTCCTAAGGCTGACGACCTTCGTGGTAGGGCGTCACAAATGTGGTAAGCTACCACGAATGTCGTCACACTGTTTTCAGCCTGACATACTGGAGTAAAATAGGAGTAACTCTTTTCACCAATATTAGATTTAGGAGAAATTGGTATCGTTAGAAAGATAATTCAATTATCTATCTGTTGATAGGTCATGAGCTCAAAAATTCCAAGTATAATGAGAGATATACTCATTTGAAGTTGACTATACCAATATCCTTCTCAAGAATTCAATCGGTAAGGAATGTTTTGATTCGTCTGATAGATGGGAGTTATTTGAAGCCTTAATATACATATAACCTATTCATAAAACTATAAAATAACCATGATGTACTATGCATGATCTTGGTACATGGCTCTAATATTGGTTTGGATTTTTTGGGGTATTACAAATACCCAACCAGTAACCAATTCCAAAACCAAACAATAACCAAGTATGAGTCTATAACATAAAAGAATGGAACAATCATAATTACAGTCCAACAGTATCAACCTTAACACCAATGCCAATACTAAGGTTAACATCAATTTCGACACCGCCCATTCCAACCCATAGTAGTTCCACAAAGCCTCTAACCAAAAGTAAGACTATATCTGGTTGGGACATGCCACCAACCACAACAAAAACCAATGTCAATGAAATAACCAAAGTATATAAAATCATCTATGACATGAAATGGAGCCTTCTAGAATTTGAAAGCTCACCACTTTAATCCAACAGTTGATTACTAGTCTGATCACTAAGCTGGAGTAGTAGAATGACCGGTTCCTATATCGTGCAGGGATACAACCATCCAAAGAAGGGTTATCGGGTAAACGGTAGTATGCACTTAGGTTAAAGATAAAATAATGACAACCTTTAAGACCAAGTAAACCAACCATATGCTTTAAAAATCATACATACATATATCTAACAATGCTAGGAAAGAGAAATAGGTTTAGCATGCCATTAAAATTATTAACCTAGGTATGTGTAGCTTAACCATCCTAAAACCACCCGCGAGCAATATCGGTCCAGTATAGCCGCATGAACCGAAGATACCATAGGAGTAGGGGTTCCCGTGTACCCTTTGCTCTCCATGATACATATGTACAAGTGTACTTAGGAGTTTCCCATTTATCCCGTAAGTATCATATATGATCATCATGACCAATCCTCATGTCGGTAAATATAAGTTTCCATTGTCAGTCCATTGGACTCACACCTTCACGATTAGCAATCACACCTCACCATTACTACCCAATTAAAACCATTACCACACAACCATACCACCATTTAATTTAATATTAAACAAGGTTATAAGTAGTGGTATCATCATACCAACTATAGCTTGCAAGCAATGTCCTTATCCATCCTCTTTAAGAAGAAGGGATTCCCATGTACCTATGGATTACTTTATTAAGTTGACTTAGGGGAATCCCATATGCCCCACAAGTAGATCATTATCAAGTTTTCTTGGGGGATTCCCTTGTACCCCATAAGGCTTTCAATTAGATCAACCATAACCACCAAAATATTACCATTAAATCATTTAAACAATTTATAACATTTAGGGATCTATTACCAAGTTATACCATGCAATAGTTCATTGAAACTCCGACAATTTAACAATAAACATTATCATAGGCATTTTATCAAACATGTTGAGGGTATAGTATTTCCAAAGACAAAACCAAGAACCAATTAACCATTCCAATGCAAAAAAATGTTCAAACCACCATAATAATATGAAAAACATAAGTAAATGACATGGGAAAACCATAACCAACCATTATAACCAAAACCTCCAACATATATTTGAGAACCCAAAACCATACAACATTTATGGGATGAAATTTTTTTTATAAAAACATGCCTTTAGTTGAACTAAAAATGAGGAAGGAGTAACATACATTAGATTAAGAAGAAAATGAGAAAAAATCAACCCTATGAGCCTCAATTGACCACATTGAAGGAAACCCTATCTTTTTCTTAACCCAAGAGCCTTGAGATATTTTGAAAGAGTTTAGAGTGTTTGATTGATTGCGAATAGGTTAATGAAGACCAAAAATGGTGTTTTAAGTCATGGGTCCCAAGGAGTTATAAGGGGAATTATCCAGAATACCCCCAACTTAAACTGTATTAACTTACTGAAGGAGGGTAGGAACCCATATCCATACCCTAGGGTATGAGTGGTACCCACCACTCGTACCCCAAGCAGAATCTCAACCCCCAAACTAACAAACCTATGACTCAAAAGTCACACTCGTAGCCAATCATATGATTGGTACCCATAAACCGTACCTTAGGTAGAATATAATCACCTAGGTTAAGACATAGGACATCGTACGTGTTGCATCATATGAATCGCATGCATTATACGAACCTTATATAAAAGTCGTACCTTAAACAGTAGACAACCCAACCACACTGATCAACATAAGAGTGATTACCCCTAAATCGTACCCCAACATACAACTAGTACCCTTAGCCGTATGATGTCCAAAGAGTTCAAAACTCAGGAAATTTCTAATGACCAAAACCCAGGGTGTTTCAATCTTCCCCACTAGGATCATTCGTACCCGAATAACAAAAAAGGTAGTACAAGCACGAATTATACCCCAACATAACCATTCAAACCTTTAACTAAGTTAGAAAATAAAGTTGCAAGGAAATCAATCTTCGTTTAACCATGTTAGAAAATAAACACGTGATCAAGAACACATACCTTCTGCATGAATATCCAGAGCAGAAAACAAATGCGGATACTTAGACTGCATGTCCTCTTTCGCTTCCCAAGTAGCTTATTCCACCTTATGGTTCATCCACAAAACCTTAAACGAAGCTACATCCTTTGTCCGCAACAAACTAACCTGCTGATCCAAGATTACAATTGGGATCTCTTTATAAGATAGAGAATCTAAGATACCAAATCCTTCCAAAGAAACAACCGATGAAGATCACCTATATAATTTTTAAACATAGAGACATGAAATACCGGATGAATGGTGCTCAAACTAGAAGACAACTCTAATCATATGCCAGATTACCAACTCTCCTCAAAACTATATTAGAACCAACATACCAGGGACTGAGCTTCTCCTTTTCCCAAACCGCATAACTCCCTTCATGGGAGACATCTTTAGGAAAACCCTATCCCCAACCTCAAACTCTAAGTCCCTATGCCTTACATCCACATAGGACTTTTGGCAACTTTTGCAGCCTTAAGATTATCCCAAATCCCCCTCACCTTCTTCATAGCCCGATAAACCAAATAAAGGCAAAACATATCCGTCTCAACAAGCTCAAGCTACCTAATAACAAATATATATCTCCTATCATACAATGCCTCAAAAGGAGCAATCCCAATGCTAGAATGGTAACTTGTTGTAAGAAAACTCTAAAAGAGGTAGATGCTCAACCTAATTAACACCATAATCAATCACACATACGTGAAGCATATCCTTCAATGTCTGAATAATTCTTTCTGCTTGCCCATCCGTTTGTGGGTGGAAAGCAATACTCAGATTAACTTTAGTACCCAACCCTTTCTGAAATAACCACTAAAAGTGGAGATGAAAACTACATACTATGATCGGAGATAATCGAAATAGGTACCCCATGCAGCTTCACACCCTTATGAAGATACAACCTCGCATAATCCTCATCCAAAAAATTAGTCCAAACTGGCAAGAAGTGACCCAAATTTCTCTTCCTATTACTGATGACCCAAACCGAATCAACTTAATTCTGAGATCGAGGAAGATCGATAACAAAATTCATATTGATCACTTCTTATTTCTATTCAAGAAATTCAATATCCTACTATAAATCTCTAGGCCCCACGTGCTCAACTTTTACTTGTTTACACACCATGTATTTCTCCACAAAATCAGCCACATCCTTCTTCATACCATTCCACTAATACATCTTTTTGAATTCTTGATATATTTTCGTTGAATTGGGATGAACAACATAGCGTAATTCATATGCCTCAACCAATACCCTCGCGTAAATTATCAACGTCAGGAATGAATAACCTTCCTTGGTACTATCAAGTACCATCAACACTGATCTCAAATACCATTACCTTTTTCCCACCTCCATCACCCTTGATTTTCATCAAGACAGGATCTAGAATATTCTCTTCCTTGATCTCTGCACCGAGAGACGACCAAACCACTTCTTGTACCACCATCCTCGATTTTCAAAAGACGAACTTGAAGATTAGACAAGTAGTGAATATCCTTCACTAACTCCTTTCTCTCCTTATCCAAATGAGCTAAACTCCCTATGGACAACCTGGTAAAAGCATCAACAACAATATTAGCCTTACCCAGATGGTAGTGAAGACTCATGTCATAATCCTTGAGATGCTAAATCCACCTCCTTTTCCTAAGATTAAGCTCTTTCTGAGTGAACACATACTGTAGACTCTTATGATCAGTAAAGATATCCACGTACACTCTATATAAATAGAGTTTCTAGATTTTCAAAGCAAACACCACCGCTAAAAGCTCTAAATCATGAGTCAGATAGTTTCTCTCATGCACCTTCAACTTCCTGGAAGCATAGGCTATCACCTTCACATGCTGCATCAAAACATAATCAAACCCCACCCTAGATGCATCACAATAAACCACAAACCCGTCAATGCCTTTAGGAAAAGTCAAAATTGGAGCCGAAGTAAGCTTATCCTTCACCATCTCTAAACTACTCTCATAAGCATCCGAATAAGAGAACTTTACCTTCTTCTGAGTGAACTTAGTCAATGGGGAATCTATCATTAAAAGACTTTCCATAAAACTCTTATAATACCTAGCCAAACCCTAAAAGCTTCGAATATCGATTGGAGTCATGGGTTTAGGCAACTTCTTAACCACCACCACCTTTTGTGGATCCACCATGATCCCCTCAATAGAAATAATATGACCCAAGAAAGTGACAATGTTCAACCAAAACTCATATTTCAAGAATTTTGCATATAACTGTTGCTCTTTTAAGGTCTGCAACACCACATAGAGGTTATTGGCATAATCCACCACACTCTTAGAGTGCACCAGAATGTCATCAATGAACACAATGATAAAAAGATCCAGAAACCAATGAAAGACCTTGTTCATCAATTACAAGAATATCGTTGGGGCATTTGTCAGAGCAAATGACATAACCAAGAACTCAAAGTGCCCATATTGGGTTTGAAAAGTTGTCTTAAGGATATCCACCTCCTTAATTTTAAGCTGATGATACCCAGACCAAAGATATATCTTAGAAAAGAATTTTGCACCATGCAACTTATTAAATAAGTCATCTATATATCCTTGGAAGAGGTTACTTGTTCTTCACTATCACTTTATTCAGCTGACGATAGTCAATACACATCCGAAGGGAACCATCTTTCTTATGCACAAATAACACCGGTGCACCCCATAGAGACACTTTAGGATGGAGAAACCCTTATCCAAGAGATCTTTAAGTTGATCCTTGAATTCTCTTAACTCAGCCGAAGATATTCTATAAGGAGGAATATATATTGGATGAGTTTTAGGAATCAAATCAATCCCAAACTCAATCTCCCTATCAGGAACAACACCAGGAAGATCATCAAGAAAAACCTTAGGAAACTCATTCACCACCAAAACTGAATGTGAAAAAGAACCTTCTGAGTTAGTCTTTCACCCACACTAAATAATAGACAGTACTTTAGAGATTAATCTCTAAGCTCTCAGATATGATATAAACCTTCCTTTAGGACCTAGGGAACCACCCTTCTAGTTAATAACCGGCTCACCAGGGAACCTAAAAACAACCTTACAGGTCTAACAATCTAAGGACGCGTAGTACGAGTGTAACCAATCCATCCCTAGAATAACATTAAAATCCACCACATCTAATTCGAAAAAATCCACCAAAATATCCTTTCTACCAACAGATACCACAGACCCCTTATAGACTCTTTTAGTAACCATAGAGTCACCTACTCGGGTAGAAATAGAATAAGGATCCGAAATAACCTTGAGATCAAACCCAAAATACACAACCAAAAATGGGGTCACATTGGAGAGAGTGGACCCTGGATCAAGTAAACAACAAACATCCCAAGAAAAGAGTTGTAATATACCAATCACGACATCAGGCGATGCATTAGACTCTTGTTGAGTAGTGAGTGCAAATAACCTATTTTGGCTTATGACAACATTAGAAGCAGAAATAGATGAGAAAGTAGCACTTTTTGGTGCAGGAGAGATGAAGAGGAAATCAGATGCAAAAGAAGCACTCTTTGGTGCAGGAGCAGATGAAGAGGAAACCGAAACCTTGTTCTCTCCTGACAAAACCGTACCAACCGGATAGTTCCTGAGCATATGGCCTGGATGACCATATTTGAAACACCTATCCCTCCTATCATCGCAGAAACCCCAATGTAACCGACCACAGAACCTACAAAAAGGATATGATGATGCCGACTGAACCCCACTAGATTGAGATTGGGCACCCTGCGCCCTAAAGTTGTCGCCACCCTATTGACGCCTGTCACTCAACAGCTTTGAATAGGGAGCACTAGCTATTGAGAAAGAACCAGAACTCCCTCACTTTTTCTCTATCCACTTGCCACCATCCTGACCACTTTGGTATTGTCCACCCTGCTAAAAGAACCTAAACTTCCTACCGTACCTTTCTCCTATCTCCACCTACTTTTTCTTTTCCTTCTCCACCTATTGCATATGAATAACCAACCTAGAAATATCCATGTCCTTGATCAATAATGTAATCTTACTTTTAAGGATAAAATCCTGAGATAGTCTTGAAGAAAACTTTCTCATCTCGACCCTCATATAATACATAAATTTTAGAGCATATCTAGAAAACTGATGGAATTTCAAGGAGTACTCCTTGACTGACATCTTGCCCTGTTTTAGATTATCAAATTTCCCTACTTTTACTTGCCTCAGTTCCTTAGAAAAGAAGCAATCCAAGAATGCATTAGAGAAAGTCTCCCACAGAGAAGAATCATCAACATCACTCTTTTCCTGATCCCATTCTTTGTACCATTGGAATGCCACATCCTTTATCTAATAGGCAACAAAATTCACCCCTTCCATATTCGTGGCCTGCATGACCCTAAAGATCCTTTCCATCTTATCTAGAAAACACCAAGGATCCTACATCACTTTAACACCAGTAAAATTTAGAGAACTCAATCTTATAAACTAGCCAACCCTTGTGGCCTCAAAAGATGCAATAACAGATGAACCACGCTCAGCCTGAGAAGCTACCAACTATGCAATAATATGAATCCACTAACAAAACTCCACATTCATCACATTATCCTGAGGAGACTAAGGAGGACCCAAAAAAGCTGGTGGAAATCTAGATGAATCAGGTACTAGTCCTCTAGACTGAGTATGGATCCTCTGAGTAGATTATGTCCTATCTACATCATTCCCAATTGGGATAGATGAATTTTCAAGAACTTTAAATTAGTGAGGCATGATCTGAAAGACAAGCAAATGAAAATTAGAAGAATCCCAGACATTAGACTCCAACATTTAATAAATGCCTCGTAGCCTTCCTTTTATGAGTGTGGAGCACTACATACCCTTATATGAGACTCTACTCAACAGTACATTGTGGACTCCTAATTTACCATGAACCTAATGTTGGGTGTATTTATACGTCTAAGAACCATAACTTACCCATGTTTTAGCTAAGTTTTGAGGATAAAATACATAAGTCTTGCACTTTTAGTCCATTTTTAAGTAAGTGAGCTGACCTATGTGATTAGCATGATTTTTAGGTACTAATGAAGAAGATTTCAGCACTTTGGGGACCTGTGGACAACAAAGGAAAACTTCACATAAAAGGGAAAGCAACTTTTGGACTGAATGTGATGCATGTGAACTTTTTCCCGGGCAAACTCAGTATTTTTAAATAGTTAAGGATGCAGTAGCAATTTATTAGAGAAGGATGTTATTAAAAACCTTATTGCTGAAATTTTATGTGGAGGGGGAGATTTCTGTAATATTGGGAACACAGAAAAACACAGCGTAGCTTGAGGAGAGAGAGAGAGAAACGTGCTTCTCTCTTGAATTCGCTAGTCATCTTCATCACCATAATCATTCGTTGTTTTGGTATGATGACTACTTCTATGTTGATTTCGGTTTTATTCATGAGTAGCTAAGCTCATCTGTTAGGGTTATGGAAACCTTGTAGAATACTCTCAATTGCTATGGGTTTTTGAATTTATGATGTGTCATTCCATTTATATCATTACTCTCTTCTTTTTGATTGAATTCTCGTGGTTGCAAACATAGGGAATACGCCATTATAGCAATAACTTGTTCGGTAGAAAAGTTATTGTTTGGAAAAGAAAGTGTGACAAGAAAATAGGGTTTTCAACCTCTATTTACACGTTAATGCCCTAGCAGGGTTAACGTCTTGGAGAGTTCGTACCATTTGTTGTACACGTTAGATTCGAAAGAACTAAGGTGAATAAATCCTTGATGATTGAAAAACACTTGGATTTAGAATTAGAATACGTCTCTCTATAAGTGCATGCATGCATAAAATCCGTATTACTCATAGTTAATAGAGAAGTAGAAGCTACAAGGTGGACATAACCCTAACTTGTCATTCTCTGTGATCAAATATTATTACACATATTATCTCATTGTTACACCGATAATATTATTGTGCACTTAAACTGAAACCCCCCTTTACTTTGGAACCTTCGATCAACAGTCTAATAATAATCACAATACTTAGTGATCATAGTATTCCCTGTGGGATTCGACACCCAACCCAGTTGGGTTCTATATTTGAAAGCGACCGCTTGCACTTTCTAACGAGAGTTGTAATTTGGGCGTATCAAATTTTGGCGCCGCTGCTGGGGAATACAGTTGACAACTAAGTTTGTGATAGTTAATAGACCTATTGGTAAAAAATTCTCAAATTTTACTTTTTGTTTGTTATTTTTATTTTGTTCAGGTTTAGTCGATTGCATGCCAAATACACGAAGATATGGTCAGCCATTATCACCTATAAATCCTGAACCACATCTCATTGGCAGAATGGATGCACAACGAGACCCTGAAAGGATAGCTGCTCAATAGGAGCATGCTAGATTAGCTGCATTGGCAGCTGCGCAAGTAAATCAATAAAATACTGATAACCCAGGTCAGGTACCAAATCCTGATGATGAGGACTTGGGTGATGATGAGTTATTAAATCCAAGGCGTGCAGATGATGTGGTTGCACCAGTAAACAGAAATGTCAATAGAGGTCGTCAAGCTAGAATGAGACCCGAACGCCGAGCGGTGCAAGTCGCTTTTGATAATGATGATGACGACTTGGACGGGGCTGGTGCCACAGGGGCTATTATTCCTCCGCACTTGGCACCCGGAGCCAAGTTCAATATCACTAGCACCATGATCCAGCTATTGCAACTCAAAGGGTTATTTGGTGGATTTGCAGGCGACGATCCGAATATGCATCTGATTAATTTTATCTTAACATGCAACTTATTTGACAATCCAGGGGTTGGACAGAATGCGATCCGGCTGCGCTTATTCCTATTGTCTCTATCTGGAGAGGTAACTCTATGGTTAAACGGGCTAACTCCTGACTCTATTACCAATTGGAGGCAACTGAAAGACGCTTTCCTAGAAAGATTCTTTCCGCCATCCAAGAGGGCACAATTGTGAGATGAGATAAGCAATTTCAGACAGCTTCCAACTGAAGCTCTCCACGAAACATGGGAGAGGTTCAAGAAGAAGCTTACGCGGTGCCCAAATCATCAGATGACCAATGTCCACTTGATGGAAATATTATATAGGGCTTTGAACTCGGTGACTAAGCCAGTGGTAGATAATGCTACGGGTGGGTCATTCATTGACCTAACTTTTCTTGAGGCGTCTGACATGCTGGATTGTATGAAAAAACAGAGTAGAGCTTGGTATACCAGGGATTCTGAGGTAGCAAGATCTACTGTATCTATTGGCATGATGATAGAACAGAGGTACAGAGAAGAGGAATGTGACCAGGATATGGATCACATAAAAACGTAGATGGACCTTCTTACCAAGCATTTATTATCAGGGAAGACAGAAAAGGTCAAAGCTGTTGTATCACAGGGAAGAGACGACTCCGATTCTGAGGAGGAATCAAATTACTTGAATAATCAGGGGGTTTCCAAGGCAATGTCCAAGGAAAACAAGGTCAGAACTATTATGAAAAATCCGGATACAAGGACCGAGACCAAGGGAATTGGAAGAATAAAAATGATAGGAGCAATTTGTATGTCCCCCCTGGAAATTGTGAAGCTGCTGCATCTAGCTCTAGGAAGATGTCCATGGAGGACATGATGGCTAAGCTGTTGAAAGGAATGGATGTAACCAAACCGGGAGTAACTGAGGTAAAAAATAATTTGTCCTCAATAAATCAATTGGTTGACTCGCATTCCACTTCAATAAAATAGCTGGAACAACAAATGAGTCAACTATCAGCGGCATTCAATCAAAGAAAAGCTGGCACTTTACCGAGTGACACTGTCCAAAATCCAAGGAAAGATGAATCATGTTTGGCTATTACAACTAGAAGTGGTAAAGTATTGGAGAATCCATCCAAGGGCAAGCCCGTGGTTGATAGTAAAGAAGAGAACATTATCGAAGCAGATTGTGATGATTCTGTAGAAGTTAAAGATCAGGATGAGAACGGTCATGATACTACACCTAGAGGACAACAGTATGAAAAGATTGATAATGGGAAGCACAATAAAAAGGAAGTGGTGGAGAAAACTCTTCCAAATCCACCACCACCTTTTCCTCAGAGACTGAAGAAGAAGGCTGATGACACCAGGTTCAGTAAATTCATAACCATGCTAAAGCAGTTGACTATAAATGTGCCTTTGGTAGAGGCACTGGAGCAAATGCCAGGATATGCCAAATTCATGAAGGACCTTTTGACAAAGAAAAAGGCAGCGAGCTATGAACTGACAGATAATTTTCATCATTGCAGTGCCATTGCCACGAGGTCTTTGGTACAGAAGAAGGCAGATCCAGGTGCTTTCACTATTCCTTGCACAGTTGGATCTTTAGATTTTGCCAAGGCTTTGTGTGATTTAGGGGCTAGCATTAATTTGATGCCACTAGCCATTTATAGACAGTTGGGGTTGGGCGATCCTACACCAACAAACATGCGGCTTGTAATGGCAGATAGGTCGGTAAAATGACCTGTTGGTATCTTGTATGATGTATTAGTGAAGGTTTCTACCTTTATTTTTCCTGCAGACTTTGTTATTTTGGATTGCGAGGTGGATTTTGAGGTGCCCATAATCTTGGGTCAACCATTCCTCACAACAGGAAGTGTGCTTAATGATCTGCGAGCAAATGAGCTTTTATTTCAGATGAATGATGAAGTGGTACGTTTTGATGTATGGTAATCAATAAAGCAGTCCAAAGATATGAATGTGTTCTCTATAGCTGATGTTTATTATGAAGATCAGAAGGAATTATCTTTAGAGAAGCAACTTACTGTTGAGCCATTGGCCGCTGTGCTTTTGAACTTTGAGCGTGAGGATGTTGAAGAGTAAGAAGGAACTATCTGTGCTTTGACAGGAATGGGGTCGTATTCATATGCCCCCGAGAAGCTAGACCTTGACCTTAAACATCGACCTTCACCACCGGTGAAACCATCCATTGAAGAGCCACCGGTGCTAGAATTGAAAGAGCTACCCAGTCATCTAAGGTATGCATTCTTGGCTAGTGGAAATACACTGCCGGTTATTGTTGCTGCTGATTTAGGTGAACAACAAGTAGAGGCTCTCATCTCTATTCTGAAGAGGTACAAGAGAGCTATTGGTTGGATTATTGCTGATATAATTGGTATCCCTCCTGGAATATGTATGCACAAGATTCAGCTCGAGGAAGATTGCGTACCCACTATCGAGCATCAGCGTCGTCTGAACCCACCTATGTAAGAGGTGGTGAAGAAAGAAATCATAAAGTGGTTAGATGCAAGGGTGGTGTCTCCAATCTCAGACACTAAATGGGTGAGTCCTGTACAATGTGTGCCCAAAAAAGGGGGCATGACAGTAGTGGCAAATGAAAAGAATGAGTTAATTCCACTCAGGCCTGTCACTGGGTGGAGGGTGTGTATGGACTACCGGAAGCTTAACTCGTGGACGTTAAAGGACCACTTCCCAATGCCATTCATGGACTAAATGCTTGATCGATTAGCAGGAAAGGGATGGTTCTGTTTCTTGGATGGTAATTTCGGATATAATCAGATTTTCATTGCTCCTGAAGATCAGGAGAAGACCACTTTTACATGTCCATATGGTACTTTTGCATTCAAATGAATGCCATTTGGGTTATGTAATGCACCTGCCACTTTTCAGTGGTGTATGATGTCCATTTTCTCTGATATGGTTGAAGACACCTTGGAGGTGTTTATGGATGACTTTTCAGTTATAGGTGAGTCATTTGAATCATGCTTGGAAAATCTGAGTATGGCCTTGCAGAGATGTGTTGAATTTAATCTGGTTCTAAATTGGGAGAAGTGCCATTTTATGGTTAAGGAAGGCATTGTTCTAGGGCATAAAGTCTCTAAAAAGTGAATTAAAGTTGATCGAGCCAATATTGAAGTTATCGAGAGACTACCACCTCCAATTTCTGTGAAGGGGGTTCGTAGTTTTCTCGGTCATGCTGGTTTTTATCGGAGGTTTATTAAAGACTTCTCCAAAATTGCAAATCCATTATGCAAACTTTTGGAGAAGGAAGCAAAGTTTCACTTTAGTGAAGATTGCTTGAAGGCATTTGAATGCCTCAAGGGGAAGCTAGTTGAAGCCCCTATTATTGTAGCACCTGATTGGTCTCTACCTTTTGAAGTTATGTGTGATGCAAGTGGTGTAGCTTTGGGTGGGGTACTTGGTCAGAAAAGAGAAAATCTATTTCATCCAATCTACTACGCGAGCAAGGCCTTGAATGGAGCACAGAAGAACTATACCGTCACTGAACAAGAGCTTCTAGCAGTTGTTTATGCCTTTGAAAAGTTTCGTGCTTACTTGTTGGGAACCAAGGTAGTGGTTCATACAGATCATGCATCTCTAAGATATCTGATGGCAAAGAAAGATGCTAATCCAAGGCTAATTAGGTGGGTGTTACTTCTTTAAGAATTCGATTTCAAGGGAAAGGATAGAAAAGGTTGTGAAAATCAAGTACCTGATCATCTATCCAGACATGAGAGTGAGCACACAGTCCAGACCGACCTTGATATTGATGATGCATTCCCAGACGAAGAGATTCTAGCAACTATGGTGGAAAACTTACCGTGGTATGCAGATTATGCCAACTACGTGGTGAGCGAAGTGCTCCCTGAGCATCTCTCCTTTCATCAAAAGAAAAAGTTCATGCATGATGTGAAACATTACTTCTGGGATGAGCCTTATCTTTTTCGACGATGTGCTGATGGTATTATTAGGCGGTGCATCCTAGATGTAGAGGTGCCTAGCATACTGGAAGTAATCCATGCTTCCTAAGTTGGAGGTCACCATGCAGGTGATCGGATGACCAAGAAAGTACTGCAAAGTGGCTACTATTGGCCTTCATTATTTAAAGATTCCTATGATTTTGTAAGAAGATGTGATCAGTGTCAGCGGCAAGGTTCTATTTCAAAGCACCATGAGATGCCCATGTCCAAAATGCTTGAAGTAGAGTTATTCGATGTCTGGGGTATTGATTTCATGGTCCCATTTGTGAGCTCATTTGGGATGAAATATATCCTAGTTGCTATGGATTATGTATCCAAATGGGTCGAAGCAGTCGTTATAGATGATAATGAAGGTAAGAGCATTGTGGCGTTCTTAAAGAGAAATATCTTCTCTCATTTTGGGGTACCTCGTACCATCATAAGCGATGGAGGATCACATTTCTACAACAAGATGTTCAGAGCCGTATTGGCAAAGTATGGGGTTAAGCAACATAAGGTAGCTACACCGTACCACCCACAAACTAGTGGGCAGGTGGAGGTTTCAAATCGGGAAATCAAGCTGATCCTTGCTAAGACTGTGAATGCCAGCAGGAAAGATTGGTCCAGGAAACTGGACGATGCCTTATGGGCATATAGGACCGCGTTTAAAACACCAATTGGCATGTCACCATACCATCTAGTTTATGGAAAGGCTTGTCACTTGCCAATTGGGTTAGAACATAAAGCAATGTGGGCACTGAAGCAGCTTAACCTGAAATGGGATGATGCCATATATATGAGATTGGGACAGCTGAACGAGATGGATGAATTCCGTCTAAATACATACGAAAGAGCAGATCTTTACAAGGAAAGGATGAAAAAGTACCATGATCGGAGGATTATCCAACGAAGCTTTCAGAAAGGAGATTTGGTACTCCTTTTCAACTCCAGACTGAAGCTATTTCCAGGTAAGTTGAAGTCTAAATGGTCTGGTCCATTCAGAATCAGCCAAATTTACTCATCTGGAGTAGTGGAGTTAGAAAATGATGATGGTAGTGTCTTTAAAGTGAATGGCCAAAGAGTGAAGCTATATATCGGTCCAACCGACCCGATAAAATGTATAGCCACCATATATCTTGATGAAGTCTGAGTAATCAAGATAACTATGTCGTGCCGCGACAATAAATCAAGCGCTACATGGGAGGCAACCCATCAATTTTAATCATTTTTGTTTTACTAGGAGTTTGTTTTTGGTAAATAAAAATTCAAAAAGAAGAGTCGAGCCACGACCAAAACTAAGGCGCTAGGTGGGAGGCAACCCATCCTTCTAATCATTTTTATTGTTTTTGATTTAGTGTAGGTGCATGAAGTACAAAGGAGGAGATTAGTCCCAATTTTGATTTGGAAGTGAGTCATGTCAATGGTGGTAAGTCTAGGAATGATGGAACAATACAGGTAAGTGGGAGTAGTCAAATGTGTAAGGTTCAAGTATGATTTGCATTAGAGTCGCACCTCGAATTATGAAGATTCGACCCAAAAAATTCTGCGGTGCGACTTTATTTTGTGATTTTCAATGAGGTCTGTGGTGGTAGCGTAGGGATCGGGCCGATAGTACGCCATTTTTCCAATTGCATATGCCAACATAGGCAATAGGATAGGCGCCGCCTATGCCTACATAGGCAATAGGCTAGGCGCCGCCTATGCCAACATAGGCAATAGGTTAGGCGCTGCCTATGCCATTGCCTATGCTCACTACCTCACATAGGCAATAGGCTAGGCGCCACCTATGCCAACATAGGCAATCGGCTAGGCGCCACCTATGCCAACATAGGCAATAGGCTAGGCGCTGCCTATGCCATTGCCTATGCTTACTGCCTCACATAGGCGGTAGGATAGGCGCATAGGCTAGGCGCCGCCTATGCCAACATAGGCAATAGGCTAGGCACCGCCTACTTATGCTTAGGCAATGCTATAGGCGCCGCCTACTTATGCTTAGTCAATGCTATAGGCGCCGCCTATCAACATAATTTTTTCCCACTAACCCATTTGTGAATGGACCAACCCGACCCATTGCTCATCCTTTAAATATATCCTCTACCTTTGAACACCACTCAATTGTTTTTTGAAACCTAAGCGCCGCCCAAGCACCCTTGCCCTCTCCAAATTTTTTTCTTTTCTCATCTAATCCTGCAGGCTCACCTTCCCGATTCATCACCAATTGTTCTTATAGACGTCATGACATTATAACAGGAGCTTGTGCTGAATCACTACTATTGAAACATTTAGGCTCCAAGTTGTGACTCACTCTGTGATAATTGTTTGTGGTTTAATTCATTTATCTGTTGGGTCAAGAATCTATAATTCTCCCAATTAAGTTGACCATGTGCCATGTGTGTGTAAGGGTATTGTATATTCTTTGTTGCGGCTGATGCTAGAACTTGCCTAGTGTGTGTATGAAGCGAAATAAAGATTGTGAGTTTAGGAGATGATTTAGGCATTTCTTTGGCAGCCCTGATATTTTTTATCTTCTTTTGACCTACCTTTGTACATTATCTTAGATAGCCCCGTTAAGCCTTTAGCTTGTTCTTTTGTTAGTCTCATATGTAGCCTAATCCGTTCTTTAATAAACCGTAATTTGATCCAAAAAGCTCCTAGGCGCTTTAACGTAAAATCAATGTGAGTTAGGAGTTTGAGAATGAGAGGAAAAAGGTGAAATTGATGCCCCAAAGTCTAGTTATTGGCGTGAGCAATTGATATGGTTGGGAGTAGCTAAAATTGTTGAGAAAGTTCAAAATTTTATCCCAGACATGTTACAATGAACATGTTTTGGCCCAGGTCCTTCTTGGACATTGTGCACCTCAACTAAGGCAAAGTGCTTAAGTTGAGGGTGTCTAGTATAGGGGTGCGTAACGTTAAAAGGGTGCAAATAAAAAAAGAAAAAAAAGGGAAATACTTGAAATGGATGCATACTCCCACCACAGTGTTATTAATTAAGCTTAACGAGTTGGGGTGAAAAGCAAATCTGTGAAGATAGAAGAAGTAGAAATTGGTTGTTTGAGATTGATCTTAATTGCATACTGTAGTGTATTAAAGCGCTTAGGGAAGATAGTCACTATTTCTGGCAAAAATAGTTCCTACCCATCCTTTAGCCTGCATTACAACCCATAAAAGACCTATTTGATCCTAATCTTAGCATTCTGATATTAGTGGAGTATTACACTAATGGCAAGCATATGGTCATCAGTTGTAATTTGAGAATTCTTTCTGAGAGTGAGCGCAACTTGATTCTTGTACCCATTTTGTTAGAAATTGCATGATTGTGAGGGATTATGGGTAACTCTTTTGTTGTGAGGGCACATGGTTGATGATTGTTGGGTAGTTTTATATGATTTTTTTTGGCTTAACTTGTGTATACGAATTAACCAACTTAATGAGTCTATGTTGGAGGGTGAGTTATTTCTAGTAATGATCAAGAAATCTACTCCTTGTTAATAATTGCCGTGTGTATCTTGTTGAAACTTTTATGTTGATCTTGTGAAATTTAGTTAGGTATTCACATGGATGTACTATTTTGTTCGAGGAAAAACAAAGCTTTAAGTGTGGGGTGGTGATGTTGGGCGTATTTATACGTCTAAGCACCATAACTTACCCATGTTTTAGCTAAGTTTTGAGGATAAAATACATAAGTCTTGCACTTTTAGTCCATTTTTAAGTAAGTGAGATGACCTATGTGATTAGCATGCTTTTCAGGTACTAATGAAGAAGATTTCAGCACTTTGGGGACCTGTGGACAGCAAAGGAAAACTTCACATAAAAGGAAAAACAGCTTTTGGACTGAATATGATGCATGGGAACTTTTTCCCGGGCAAACTTAGTATTTTTAAATAGTTAAGGATACAGTAGCAATTTATTAGAGAAGGATGTTATTAAAAACCTTATTGCTGAAATTTTATGTGGAGGGGGAGATTTCTGTAATATTGGGAACACAGAAAAATACAGCGTAGCTTGAGGAGAGAGAGAGAGAAACGTGCTTCTCTCTTGATTTTGCTAGTCATCTTCATCACCATAATCATTCGTTGTTTTGGTATGATGACTACTTCTATGTTGATTTCGGTTTTATTCATGATTAGCTAAGCTCATCTGTTAGGGTTATGGAAACCTTGTAGAATACTCTCTATTGCTATGGGTTTTTGAATTTATGATGTGTCATGCCATTTATATCATTACTCTCTTCTTTTTGATTTAATTCTCGTGGTTGCAAACATAGGGAATACACCATTATATCAATAACTTGTTCGGTAGAAAATTTACTGTTTGGAAAAGAGAGTGTGACAAGAAAATAGGGTTTTCAACCTCTATTTACACGTTAATGCCCTAGCAGGGTTAACGTCTTGGAGAGTTCGTACCATTTGTTGTACACGTTAGATTCGAAAGAACTAAGGTGAATAAATCCTTGATGGTTGAAAAACACTTGGATTTAGAATTAGAATACGCCTCTCTATAAGTGCATGCATGCATAAAATCCGTATTACTCATAGTTAATAGAGAAGTAGAAGCTACAAGGTGGACATAACCCTAACTTGTCATTCTCTGTGATCAAATATTATTACACATATCATCTCATTGTTACACCGATAATATTATTGTGCACTTAAACTGAAACCCCCCTTTACTTTGGAACCTTCGATCAACAGTCTAATAATAACCACAATACTTAGTGATCATATTATTCCCTGTGGGATTCGACACCCAACCCAGATGCATATTCGGATGGTCGCCTTCAAGTCCACCAAATAACCCTTTGAGTTGCAATAGCTGGATCATGGTGCTAGTGATATTGAACTTGGCTCTGGTGCCAAGGGCGGAGGAATAATAGCCCCTGTGGCACCAGCCCCGTCCAAGTCGTCATCATCATCATCAAAAGCGACTTGCACCACTCGGCGTTCGGGTCTCATTCTAGCTTGACGATCTCTGTTGACATTTCTATTTACTGGTGCAGCCACATCATCTGCACGCCTTGGATTTAATAACTCATCATCACCCAGGTCCTCATCATCAGGATTTGGTACCTGACTTGGGTTATCAACATTCTGTTGATTTACTTGCGCAGTTGCCAATGCAGCTAATCTAGCCTGCTCCTGTTGAGCAGCTATCCTTTCAGGGTCTCGTTGCGCATCCATTTTGCCAATGAGATGTGGTTCAGGATTTATAGGTAATAATGGCTGACCAGATCTTCATGTATTTGGCATGCAATCCACTAAACCTAAACAAAACAAAAACAACAGACAAAAAGTAAAATTTGAGAATCTTTGACCAAAAAAGGTCTATTAACTATCACAAACTTAGTTGTCAACCGTATTCCCCGGCAGCACTGGTGATGTTGGGCGTATTTATACGTCTAAGAACCATAACTTACCCATGTTTTAGCTAAGTTTTGAGGATAAAATACATAAGCCTTGCACTTTTAGTCCATTTTTAAGTAAGTGAGCTGACCTATGTGATTAGCATGCTTTTCAGGTACTAATGAAGAAGATTTCAGCACTTTGGGGACCTGTGGACAGCAAAGGAAAACTTCACATAAAAGGGAAAACAACTTTTGGACTGAATGTGATGCATGGGAACTTTTTCCCGGGCAAACTCAGTATTTTTAAATAGTTAAGGATACAGTAGCAATTTATTAGAGAAGGATGTTATTAAAAACCTTATTGCTGAATTTTTATGTGGAGGGGGAGATTTCTGTAATATTGGGAACACAGAAAAACACAACGTAGCTTGAGGAGAGAGAGTGAGAAACGTGCTTCTCTCTTGATTTCGCTAGTCATCTTCATCACCATAATCATTCATTGTTTTGGTATGATGACTACTTCTATGTTGATTTCGGTTTTATTCATGAGTAGCTAAGCTCATCTGTTAGGGTTATGGAAACCTTGTAGAATACTCTCTATTGCTATGGGTTTTTGAATTTATGATGTGTCATTCCATTTATATCATTACTCTCTTCTTTTTGATTGAATTCTCGTGGTTGCAAACATAGGGAATACGCCATTATAGCAATAACTTGTTCGGTAGAAAAGTTACTATTTGGAAAAGTGAGTGTGACAAGAAAATAGGGTTTTCAACCTCTATTTACAAGTTAATGCCTTAGCAGGGTTAACGTCTTGGAGAGTTCGTACCATTTGTTGTACACGTTAGATTCGAAAGAACTAAGGTGAATAAATCCTTGATGGTTGAAAAACACTTGGATTTATAATTAGAATACGTCTCTCTATAAGTGCATGCATGCATAAAATCCGTATTACTCATAGTTAATAGAGAAGTAGAAGCTACAAGGTGGACATAACCCTAACTTGTCATTCTCTGTGATCAAATATTATTACACATATCATCTCATTGTTACACCGATAATATTATTGTGCACTTAAACTAAAACCCCCCTTTACTTTGAAACCTTCGATCAACAGTCTAATAATAATCACAATACTTAGTGATCATAGTATTCCCTATGGGATTCGACACCCAACCCAGTTGGGTACTATATTTGACAGCGATCGCTTGCACTTTCTAAAGAGAGTTGTAATTTGGGCGTATCAGTACCTAAAGCTCTAATAACAACTTGACCTGAACTAAACTAGGGCCTTGTCATAATAGGCATTCCAAGTGCAACCAGGACCGGGGACCACCCCAGTTACCAAACCCAACCACCAAATTCATACCCTGAGTCAGACAAATTCTAAATATACAACAAGATAGTGTATTTGTACTAATCCAGACTCTTGGATAGGTCCATAACCATGACATACCCAAGAATGTTCGACCATCCAATACCCAACCAATAACCGATACCAAAACCAAAATAATAACCAAGTATGAGTTCATAACATAAGAGGATGGAACAATCATAAATACAGTCCAACGCTATAAACCCAATACCAATACTAATACTAAGGCTAACACCAATACCTACACCACCCATTACAACCCAGATTACTTCCATAGAGACTCTAACCAAAAGTAAAACAATATCCAATTGGGATATGTCCCCCAAAACAGCCAAAACCAATGTCTATGAAATATCCAATGTAAATTAAAATATCCATGACATGAAATGGAGCCTTTCGGACTATGAAAGATCACCACTTTAATCCAACAGCTGATCCCGAGTCTGATCACTAAGTATGAGGAGTAGAATAGCTTATTCTTACATCATGCGGGGATACAACCACCCAAAGATGGGTTAGTAGGTGAATGCTAGCATGTACTCATGATAAGGATAAAATAATGCCAAACTGTAAGACTAAGTAAAACAACCATGTGCATTCAAAACCATACATATATATATATTATCATGCTGGGAAATGGAACTGGGTTTAGCATACCATTACAACCATTAGCCTAGGTATGTGTAGCTTAATCATCCTAGAACCACCCACGGGCTGTATAGGTCCAGTGTAACCCCCTGAACGAGCCTCGATGCGTGTAGCTACATGAACTGGAGATACCATAGAAGTAGGATATTCTGGAGTACCCTTTGCTCTCCATGATACATATGTAAAAGTGTACTTAGAGGATTCTCGTGAACCCCGTAAGTATTATGTATGATCTTCATAACCAATCCTTATATCGGCAAACATGAGTTTCTAGTGTCCATCCATTGGAGTCACACCATCACACTTAGCTATCACACCCGACCTTATTGCCCAATTAAAACCATTACCACATAACCATACCATCATTCCATTTATTAATAACCAAGGCTATAAGTAGTGGTATCATCATACCGACTATAACTTACAAGTAATGTCCTTAGCCATCATTTTTATGAAGAAAGGATTACCATGTACTCATGGATTACATTATTAAGTTTACTTGGGGGAATTCTATGTACCACACAAGTAGTTCATTATCAAGTTTGTTTAGGGGATTTGTTTGTACCCCAAAAAGATTTATATTAGATCAACCATAACAACTAAAACCTTACCATTTAATGATTCCAAACCATTCATACCATTTAGGGTTCGATTACCAAGTTATACCATGCGATAGTTCAATGAAAGTTCAACAATTTAACCAAAATTATTCTTATAGGCATTTTATCAAACATGTCAAGGGCATTGTATTTACAAAGCCAAAAGAAAGTAACAGTTAACAATTCCCATGAAAACAAATGTTCAAACCACCATAATAATATGAAAACCATAAGTAAAAGCTATGGGAAAACCATAACCAACCATTATAACCAAAACTTCCAACATATATTTGAGAACCCAAAACCATACAATATTTATGGCATAAAAAAATCATAAAAGCATTCCTTTAGTTGAAGTAACTATGAGGGAAGAGTAATTTACCTTAGATTAAGAAGAATATGAACTGAAATCACCCCTATGAGCCTCACTTGACCACCTTGAAGAAAACCCTAGCTTTTTCTTAACCCAAGAGCCTTGAGATATTTGAGAGAGTTTAGAGTGTTTGATTGATTGAAAATAGGTTAATGAAGATACAAAAAAGTGTTTTAAGTTATGGGGTCCCAAGGAGTTATTAGGAGAAATGTCCATAATAACCCAAATTTAAATGGTAATAATTTCCCGCAGGAGGGTACAACAACCCCCCTATCCTTAGTCTCGAGTAAGGTGGTACCCACCACTTATACCCCAAAAAGAATCTCAACCCCCAGACTGACAAACCTACCACTCAAAAGTCACACTTATACCCAATTATATGATTGGTACCCATAAACCATACCCTAGGCAGAATAGAATCACCTAGCTTAAAACATAAGACATCATGCGAGTTGCATCATATGACTCACATCCCATCATACAATGCTTATATAGAAGTTGTACCTTTGACAGTAGCTAACCCAATCACACTAATCAACATATGAGTGATGATCCCTAAATCGTACCCCAACATATTACTAGTACCCTTAGCCGTATGATGTCAAGAGAGTTTAAAACTCAAGAAATTTCTAAGTACCAAAACCTAGGGTATTTTAATATGGGTACCCCCAAACCACGTAGGGGTCTCTAAGTCTTTGAATCGTCAAGCCAAAGAAGAGAGGTCATCGTATGTCCTAACCTTTTGAGCCTTCATTCTTAGAGAAAGTGTGCATGCTAGGTTTCTATAAGTCCTATAAATTTTTTGATCATTTTATTGTTTACCTTCCCATATGCGTGTTATCGATGTTTTACTTAAAGTAGGTTTAGGGATGATGTAAGGGTATTTTGGGAAATTTTTGAAATTTTTAGAAAGGGTTCAGGGCTATTTTAGAACTCTGAGGTAGTGTAACTCTACGACATCACCGTGCCATAGAGGTTATCCTCTGTGATATTTTTGTTGAATGAAGGATAACCTTTACGATAAGGCTGTGCCATGTTGAGGGTTAAATTTTGTCCAGTTTGTTTTTTTCACTTAGCGGTAAGGGGATTTTGGTCTTTTAACCCATTTCATGACTTGTAAACATAAAAGTGACCCTTTTTCTTCAATTTTAAAAGATCAAACTCTACTTTATTATTCTTCAACTCTCAAACCACTAAAGTTTAAGGATTTTATAGAGAATTCATCATCCAGGCTCGAAACTCCAAATTCTTGTGTGCTTCAGGCATGTCTCCCTTCTTTAAACTTTAATTTTACATTTTCACATGAATTAAATGGTTTTCCATGTGATTTAAGAAAAAGAACACAAGAATTAGAAAGAGAGTATTCCATGAGGGCTAGATCTATGGGGAAATTTATGGCATCCAAAGGAGAGTTTAGGTCTCAGTTTTCTAATAGACCGCCTATACCATTATTTTCTTATTCTTTAGCTAGTGCTCTACGATAGATTCAAGGGTCTAATGGTGGCCATTTTGGGCAAAGAAGTGAGAGTGAGAGTTCACAAACACTTGAATATCAAGATCAAGGGAATATGAAAAAAATAATACCTCCTCAATAGCCATGTAAACAATGTGGAAAGCTTCATTTAGGTTCATATTAGTTTGATACAAATTCTTGCTTGTGGTGTGGTACATCGGGGTATATGATGAGAGAATGCCTGAAAAGGGGCATAGGTGGTATGACACGACCTACTGGATCATCCATTGTATCATCATCATCGATGGAATATTTAGGTAGGAGTGTACAACCTATGGGTCATGGTAGAGGTGGTAAAGGAGCAGCTAGCTCTAGTGGAGTTCAGAATTGTACATATGCTTTAGAGGATCGACAAAATTTAGAGGTTTCTCCAGATGTGGTTACAGGTACATTGTCCATATTTTCACATGATGTATATCCATTAATTAATCTAGGTTCTACATTATAATATGTCACTCCATTAGTTGCTGGAAAGTTCAAAACATCACCAGAATTACTAGTTAAGTTATTTGAAGTGTCTACACCGGTTGGTGAATCTATTAGAGCTAGAAGAGTGTATCAAAATTGTATAATAACTATTTGTGGTCATGCTACAACTAATCACCTTGTTGAGATAGAAAGTTTAGATTTTGATGTTATATTGGGTATGGATTGGTTGGCTTCTTGTTATGCCAGAGTAGATTGCCAAACTAAGAGGGTGTATTTCCATTTTCCAAGAGAGGCAGTCCTTGAATGAAAGGGTAATATTGGTGTGCCAAGAGGTAAATTTATTTCTTATTTTAAGGAAAAACTGATGATTTCTAAAGGTTACATATATCATTTAGTTAGTGTGAAAGATAAAGATGTAGAACCATCAACTCTTTAAACTATTCCAGTGGTAAATGAATTTCTCAATGTATTTCTTGAAGATCTTCAAGGTTTACCTCCAGAATGAGAATTGGAGTTTGGTATTCATGTGATTACAGGTACTCAACAAATCTCAATTCCTCCATATAGAATGGACCCAATAGAATTATGAGAGTTGAAAGCGTAATTGAAAGACTTATTAGAAAAAGGATTCATAAGGCCTAGTATGTCCCCCTGGGGTGCACTAGTGTTATTCATGCATAAGAAATATGGCTCATTGAGAATGTGTATTGACTAATGATAATTGAATATAGTGACTATTAAGAACAAATATCCCCTTTCGAGAATTGATGACTTATTCGACTAGTTACAAGTTGCCAAGTGTTTTTCAAAGATTGATTTGAGGTCAAGTTACAACCAAGTGAGGATCAAAGAGAAGGACATACCCAAGAAAACTTTTCAAACATGGTGTGGTCATTACGAGTTTCTACTTATGTCCTTTGGGCTAACTAATGAACCCACAACTTTTATGGATTTGATGAATAGGATGTTCAAGCCATTCTTAGATGTGTTCATGATAGTTTTATAGATTATATTATGGTTTATTCGAGATCAAAGAAGGAACATGCCAGTCACTTATGACAGGTGTTACAGATTTTTCGTGATTTTAAGCTGTATGCAAAGTTCTATAAATGTGAGTTTTGGTTAAAATATTTGGCATTCTTTGGTCATATTGTATCTAATGAAATAATAAAGGTTGATTCTTAAAATATAGAATTTGTGAAGAACTAGCCAAGACCTACAACACCTAAAGAGATTCATAGTTTCCTTGGGTTAGCAGGTTATTACAGAATGTTTGTTGAAGGATTTTCTTTAATTTCTACATCATTAACAAAGCTAACACATAAAGCATCCAAGTTTCAATGGAATGGTGCATGTGAAAGGAGTTTCCAAGATATGAAGAATAAGTTGACTTCTACACCCATATTGGTACTTTCAGAAGGAAAAGAAGGTTATGCAATGTATTGTGATGCTTCAAGAAGTGTCTTAGGGTGTGTGTTTATGCAGCATGGTAAAGTCATAGGATATGCCTCAAGACAATTATGGCCATATGAGAAGAATTATCAAACACATGATCTGGAGCTAGCAACGGTTATATTTTCCTTAAAGATATGGTGTCACTCTATGTATTGGATTCAAGTTGACATATATACTAACCACAAGAGTTTGCAATATATCTTTAATCAGAAGGATCTAAATTTGAGGCAGCGAAGATGGCTTGAGCTATTAAAAGACTATGTTGTGATATCTTGTATCATCCGGGAAAAGCAAATGTGGTAGCTGATATGTTAAGTCATAAAGATATGGTGGCCACTTATGGGAAGACTACGGAACGACAAGGGATTACTAAGGATCTATACCAACTAGCCAATTTGGGGGTTCGCCTTCTTGAATCTCCAGATGAGGGGCTTATTGTGCATAATGCAACAGAATTTTCATTAGTAGACAAAGTAAAAGAGAAATAATATTCATATGTTATTCTGTTATGGCTTAATGATAATGTACAATATGGTATGACAATTGCATTTTGAACTTACACAAGAGACATTAATTCAGTGCCAAAATAGATTGTGTATGCCTGATATAAATGGGCTAAGAGAGAGAATTATGATACAGGCATATCATTCAAGGTATTCCATCCATCCAAGGTCAACTAAAATATATAAGAATTTGAAAATAATGTATTGTTGGGGTGACATTAAGAAGAGCATTTAAGAATTTATAGCTGAATGTCCAAATTTTAAAAGAGTTAAAGTAGAGAACCAAAAGCCCGGGGGTTTATGTGCAATGTTGTAATACCCCAAAAATCCAAACCAATGATAGAGTTATGTTTCAAACTCATGCATAGTACATTATGGTTCCTTGGTAGTTTTATGAGTTAGTTTGATGTATATTAAGGTCTCAATAACACCCAGCTTTTAGACGAACCAAAATAATCCATACTGATTGAATTTTTGTATAAGAATATTGAATTAGTAAACTTCAAATGAGTATATCCTTTTATCTACTCATAATTTTCCATCTCAAGACCATCCAAGTTATAGAAAATTATATTAGATTTCCAACAATACCAATTTCACCTATATCTGATACTTGGGTGAGAAGTTATAGAACTTTTAGTGCAAAATAGTAGCCCAACACGATAAGGCTGTGTCGCAGTGATGGACAATTTTACGTTCTTCCTTTTACAGTGAGTCACTGCGATTTCCACCTTTTCACGCCAAGGGTTCATTACACAATGGTCATTTTCCAGTGAGGCTCCGCAATGGCACTGCATCGCGCCAAGGGCAAAATTCGTATTCAGTGGGGTACCATGATGGCGTTGCATCATGCCCAACTTCTAGTTCACAGTTGTTAGCTTTCCAGTGGCATGACGGGATTGCACTGCATCGCGCCGGCTATCAAAATTTGTATTTTCAATCTGCGACTTAATTTTTGAGGGACCATTTGATCAATCCCCAAAGCCCCTAATTCATCCAAAACACGTAATTAAATCCTTAAAGAGGCATTATATTCCCTATTACTCACAAATCCTCTTCAAGTAGCTAATCTTCTTTCAAGAAAAAAACCCTAGCCATCAAAATTCAAGATCAAATCTCAAGAATTAACCATCAATTCTCATAAATTTGTTAACCCAGGTATGTTAAGTGTTTATTCATAGGTGCCTTTCACCCATGGAGCCCAAGTATCCAATTTTAAATTCTAGTTATGATCTTTACAAGTTACTTATGATTTTAAATTGTGATTTTAACCATGAATTGTAATTCTATACCATGTTTACATGAAATTTGTTGTTGTTTATCAAATCCCACATGTTTTAATGTTGTTATTCACTAATTTAATTCATAATTGGTGATATTGGGGTTGAAATCATGATATTTATACAAGCATTAAACTATTCTAATGCTCATCTTGAACTATGAACATCAAGTATTTGATGAGATGCCTATAAGAATGGGTTTTGATATAAATGTTTTCATGCTATGTCCTTAGATTTTTAGTACAATTTTACTATTAATGCTATTGAGTCCTTGGGTTATGAATACTTGAAAACTTAGCTGTTTACTTAGTCTCAGTATCTTCAAATTAGTTTCAGAATATGTTATGAGCATTATCAGTTCACTGAGTTATCATAATTAGTTAAACTTCGTACAGTTCATCCTTCTGAGTCAGTTCAGTTAGGAGTAGTATTTAGCACCGAGTGAACCCCAGAATGGGGGTTCACCTGTAAGTTGAGGGTGTAACCTTTAGTAGTAGTCCCCATATTCCAGAACCACGTAGCCAGCGTAGGTTGAGATCTTAACCTTCCAGTTGAGGGTTGATCTCATACGAGTACATGCTAGTTGAGGGTAACCCATAGTCCTTCAATACAATACTTTAGTGGATCCACATAGACAGTGTTAATACCCATGACATGGTACTAACACCCTTTCAATTAGGGTCACAGGTTTGGCCCTAAATTGCTCATTGGGGCATATCGGTTAGATGATAGCTTCCACAGTCTCAGTCCAGTAAACAACTCAGTAATTCATTTTTCGTTGCATGACCATAGCATATTGATATTAGTTATTGAATTATTAGATTTTAGTATTTCAGATTATAGATTATATTCAGAATATGTTTATACTTGGTCACACATTTTCAGTATTTACAAATTTCATGCATCTTCAGTATTTATGG
The DNA here is from genome assembly GCA_030864215.1 of Capsicum pubescens. NCBI lineage: Eukaryota > Viridiplantae > Streptophyta > Magnoliopsida > Solanales > Solanaceae > Capsicum > Capsicum pubescens. The sequence continues at coordinate 218,077,871 of CM061549.1, read as the reverse complement.
ATTTCATGCATTCTATTGAGTATTTCATGCTATCTATTTATTCAATCAATAATTGCTCATGTTCATGAAAGCATGAATATCAACCTAACTCATTTAGATTACCAGTACATTTAAAGTACTGATCAAATACTCTTTTCTTGAGCTATGATGTATTATATCACAGGTTTGAATGCTCAGTTCATGGATAGCGCTTAGACTTTCCATATTATCAGCCGTAGCAGTAGTGAGTCCTCATATTTTGAGGACATAGTTTATTTAGATAATGTTACTTTATCATTTTCAGTCATTTCCATTTAGTCGGAGCTAGTTGGGGGCATGTCCTATCAACTCTTCAATCAGTCATTAGAGGCTTTTCAGACTCGTACAAACAATTAGTCAGTTTTTAGTTTTCAGTTGTCATTGTCAGATATCTTCTCTGTATTATCAATTTTGTCTTATAGACTTTATCATATTTATGACTTAAAACCTTATGGATTATTAGTTGTTCTTCCGTATATGTTATAATATTATTTAGTACTCACAACAGATACCAGCTCACGGGTTAGCTTGCGGGCCCTCAGGACTGTAAGCATCGTGTGGAACACATGTTGTACTCTCAGGGCATTACAAAATTGGTATCAGAGCCAGGTTTTAAAGTGTCCTAGGAATTCTGAAATCCGCGTCAAGTAGAGTCTTGTGCATGGGTTTGAAGTGCGCCACACTTATGGGTGAGAGGCTATGAGGCATTTTAGGAAAAACTCCATTTCTTTTAGTATTCATGTCGTGCGAATTAGCATGATGCTCATGTTAAACTTTCTGTCTAATCTATTCTCCTTTCTATTTACAGAATATGCCTCCCTAAAAGACTATCAAAAGAAGAAATGTAAACCAGCTATCACCTCCACCCATTCAGGAATATCCCCTTAATGAGCATGTTTCTGATGCAAAGTTCAGAGCTGCATTAACCATTCTAGCCCACTCTATAGAGTCTTAGAATGCTCAACCAACATCTGTCCTAGCCAACCCAGTGGCCAATACTATTGCAGCTAGGATTCGGGACTTTACTCGAATGAATCCTTCTCTATTTTCAGGATCTAAATATGAAGAGGATTCGAAGAAATTCCTAGACATGGTACAAAAGATAACAAATATTTTGGGGGTAACTTCTGGTGAGAGTGCTGGATTGGCTGCCTATTAGTTAAAAAATATAGATCATATATGGTGTAAGTAGTGAAAGGTAGAAAGAGGCACAGATGCAAGACCTATAGAATAGAAAGAGTTTACTACAGCATTCTTAGATAGATTCTTTCCATTAGAGCTAAGAGAATCCAAAGTCTTAGAGTTTAACTTAAAGTAGGGAAACATGAGTGTGAAGGAGTATTCCCCCAAGTTTACTCTGTTAGCTAGGTATGCTTCTCATGTGGTAGCCGATAGCAGGTCTAAGATGAGTAAGTTCGTGTCTGGTGTATCTGATAGTATGGTCAAGGAGTGTAGGACTGCAATGTTGATTAAGGATATGGACTTGTCTATTTTTATGTTCCATTCCTAACAGATTTAGAAGCAGAAAACTAAAGAGAGAGAGAAAGAACAGAAAAGCTAGAATTGGTAGCTTTAATTTCAGTCAGCCAAGGTCAGAAGGTGGTAAGCATCTTCAGTTCTGTCAAAAATATTCAGTCCCAACTTTATCTTTAGCTAGTGCCCTAGTACCTATGTTTAGAAATGACAATTGGGATAGGTTGCCAGGCTATAATCCCCAAGGCAGTGTTAACAGTGCTCGTACGAATCTTTTTTCCAGAAATATGGTAGAAACCATTAGGGAATTTGTAGAGCCAGTAGTGATGTATGTTTTGTGTATGGAAATCCAGGCCATAGAGTTAGGGATTGTCCAAAGAGTGGTTAGAAGGGTCAGTCCAGTCGTTCCCCAGTTTTGTTCGATCACCCGACTCAGCAGGGTGCCGCTTCCAGTTTTTCCAGTGGCCAGTGTCCAAACATATTCTATGCCCTTTAATCCCAAAATGATTAGGAAAATTCTCCTGATATGGTTATTGGTGTGTTACAGGTATTTTATTCACATGTTTATGCTTTATTAGACCCCGAAGCTTCTCTTTCTTTTCTAACCCCTTATATAGCCATCAACTTTGAAGTCAGTCCAGAAATCTTAGTAGAGCCTTTGTCAATGTCTACCCCAATAGGTGTATCTATTATAGCCCTGTGGATATACAGGAACTTCCCAGTCACATTGTCTCAGAAAGTCACTTCAGTTGATCTTGTGGAGTTAGAGATGACAGATTTTGACGTCATTCTCAGCATGTATTGGCTCTAACTCATGCTGTTCTTTAGATGATTGCAAGAACAAAATAGTTCATTTTTATTTTCCAAATTAACCAGTCCTTGAATGGAGGGGTAGTTCTACATCTCTTAGGGATCATCTTGTTTCATACCTTAGAGCGAGAAAAATAATATCCAAGGGGTGTATTTATCATCTTGTCTGAGTCAAAGACTCAAATTCAGATACTCCTAACCTTGAGTCAGTTTTAGTAGTGAGGGAATTTCCATATGTGTTTCCTGAAAATCTTCTTGGAGTTCCACCCGAAAGGGAAATTGACTTCAGAATAGACCTTCTTCCAGATACCCAACCTATCTCTATTCCACCATACAGAATGGCTCTAGCTAAACTCAAAGAGTTGAAAGATCTCCTAGAAAAGGGATTCATCAGGCCAAGAATCTCTCCGTGGGGCGCACAAGTCGTATTCGTACGTAAGAAAGACGGTTCTCTTAGAATATGTATTGACTACCGTCAGTTGAACAAAGTCACAATCAAAAATAAATATCCACTTTCTAGAATTGAGGACTTATTCAACCAACCTCAGGGTGAAAGTTATTTTTCAAAGATAGAACTCAGATCTAGCTATCATCAGCTCAAAGTCAGAGAATATTACATTCCAAAATCACTTTCAGAACTTGGTATGGTAACTTCGAGTTTCTATTCATGTCCTTTGGTTTCACGAATGCCCTAGCAGCTGATGTTGGGTGTATTTACACGCCTAAACACCATAATTTACCCATTTTATAGCTAAGTTTTGAGGATAAAATATATAATTCCTGCACTTTTAGTCCAGTTTCCTGTAAGTGAGCTAACCTACGTGATTAGCATGTTTTCAGGTATTAATGATGAAGATTTCAGCACTTTGTGGACCTTTGGGCAGCAAAGGAAAACTTCACAGAAGAGGGAAGACAGCTTTTGGAAGCTTATGGACTGAATGTGACGCATGGAGAAATTATCCCGGGTAAAAGCAGTATTTTTAAATACTTAGGGGTGCAGCAGTAACTTAATAGGACTAGGAAAAGGATGTTATAAAAACCCTATTTGCTGAATTTTTCAGCATTCATTCGATTCATGCATTCATTCATGAATTGATTCATTCGACACTTTTTATTTTATTCAGTTTACAGATTCTGTAAGTTTAGACAGAGAGAAAAAATGCTACAAGAACGGCTAGAGAGGAAATCACGTCATTCTCATAGTGACGCCAATACATACCCATCATGAGATTGTTATCATTTTGGTATGATGATGATGATGTCTACGTTGTTTTCCTTTACAATCATGAGTAGCTAAACTTCTCTGTTAGGGTTATGGAAGCCTTTTGATATACTATCTATTACTATGAGTTTGTGAATTCTTGATGTGTATGCTACTTATATCATTACTCTCTTCATTTTAACTTAATTCTCGTGGTTGCAAACATAGAGAATAGGCCATTATAGCATTAACTTGTTCGAGAGAAAATTTACATGTTTGGAAAAGAGAGTGTGACAAGGAAATAGGGCTACCAACCCCTATTTACACGTTAGTGCCGTAACTGGGTTAACCTCTTGGAGAGTTCGTACCGTTAGTTATACGCTTTAAGCTCGAGAGAGTTAAAGTGAAATAATCCTTGATGGTTGAGAAACACTAGGATTTACCATTAGAATACGAATCTCTATAAGTGTATGCATGTCTGAATTCTGCATTACTCATAGTTAATAGATACGTAGAACTCATAAGGTGGACATAACCCTAACTTATTTTTCTCTGTGATTAAATCTTACTAAACAAAGCATTCTGTTGTTACTTCCATAGTATCAATTCACGCCAAACCCAATCCCCTCTTTTCCGTGGAATTTTCGATCAACAGTCTATTAATAATTGCAACACTTAGTGACCAAGTATTCCCTGTGGGATTCGACACCCAACCCAGTTGGGTTCTATATTTGACAGCGACCGCTTACACTCTTACGAGAGTTGTAGTTTGGGCGTTGCCAAATTTTGGCGCCGTTGCCGGGGAATACAGTTGTCAACTAAGTTTGTGATAGTTACTAGACCCTTTGGTAAAAAATTCTCAGATTTTACTTTTAGTTGTTGTTTTTGTTTTATTCAGGTTTGTTTGAGTGCATGACAAACACTAGAAGTTTAGTTCAACCGTTATTACCCATAAATCCTGAACCTCAGCTTATTGGCAGAATGGATGCACAACGTGACATTGAAAGAAGGGCTTCTCAATAGGAGCAGGCTAGATTAGCTGCGTTGGAAGCTGCTCAAGTGCATCAACAGAATATTGATAACCCAGGTCGGGCAACAAATCCTGATGATGAGGACCTGGGTGATGATGAGTTACTGAATCCTAGGCGTACTGATGAGGTGGCGGCACCTATGCACAGGACAGATCGCCAAGCTAGAATGAGACCTGACCGCCGAGCTGTGTAGGCTCATTTTGATGATGATGATGACGATCTTGATGGAGCTGGTGCCACAGGGGATATTATTCCTCCGCCCTTGGCACCCGGAGCTAAGTTCAATATCACTAGCACCATGATTCAGTTATTGCAGCTTAAGGGGTTATTTGGTGGACTCGCAGGCGATGATCCGAATATGCATCTGATCAACTTTATTTCAACATGCAAGTCGTTTGAAAATCCAGGAGTTGGACAGAACGCAATTCAGTTGCGCTTATTTCCATTGTCTCTGTCTGGGGAGGCAACACTATGGTTAAACGGGCTAACTCCTGATTCTATTACTAATTGGAGGCAACTTAAAGACACTTTCCTAGAAAGATTCTTTCCGCCATCCAAAAGAGCACAATTAAGAGATGAGATCAGCAATTTTCGACAGCTTCCAACTGAAGCTCTCCACGAAACATGGGAGAGGTTCAAGAAGAAGCTTATGCAGTGCCTAAACCATCAGATGACCAATATCAACTTGATGGAGATATTATACAGGTCTTTGAATTCGGTGACAAAGCCAGTGGTTGATAATGCTGCAGGTGGGTCATTCATGGACCTTACTTTTCTTGAGGCAAGTGATATGCTAGATCGTATGACAAAGCAGAGTAGAGCTTGGCATACCAGGGATTCTGAGGTAGCAAGATCTACCGTATCTATTGGCTTGACTGCAAAGCAGAGGCGTAGACAAGAGGAACGTGACCAAGATATGGCTCACATGAAAACACAGATGGATCTTCTTACCAAGCACTTATTATTAGGGAAGACCAAAAAGGTTAAGGCCGTTGTATCACAGGGAAGAGATAAATCTGACTCTGAGGAAGAAGCGAACTACTTGAATAATCAGGGGGGTTTCCGAGGCAATGCACAAGGAAACCAAGGTCGGAACTATTATGATAAATCTGGATACAAGGACCGCGATCAAGGTGGTTGGAAGAATAAGACTGACAGGAGTGGTTTGTATGTTCCTCCTGGAAACCGTGAGGCTGTGGCGTCTGGCTCTGGAAAGATGTCCATGGATGATATGATGGCTAAGCTGTTGAAAGGGGTGGAGGCAACCAATATGGGCGTTACTGAGGTAAAGAATGATTTGTCAGAAATAAATCAATTGGTTGATTCACATTCTACCGCGATAAAACAGCTAGAGCAACAATTGAGTCAACTATCAGCGGCATTAAATCAAAGAAAGGCTGGCACCTTACCTAGAGACACTATGCAAAACCCAAGGAATGATGGATCATGTATGGATATTACTACCCGGAGTGGTAAAGTGTTGGGAAATCCATCCAAGGACAAACAGGTGGTTGATGATATAGCAGAGAATGTTGATGAAGCAGAGTTTGAAGATGCTGTAGAAGATGAAGTGAGTGCTCATGATGTTACACCTAGATGTCACCAGCCTGAAAAGAGTGATAATCGGAAGTAAGATAAAAAGGAAGTGGTGGAGAAAACGATTCCTCTTCCACCACCACCTTTTTCTCAGAGACTGAAGAAGAAGGCTGATGACACTCTTGAAAAGGTTGATAATCGGAAGAAAGATAAAGAGGAAGTGGTGGAGAAAATGATTCCCCTTCCACCACCACCTTTTCCGCAGAGACTGAAGAAGAAAGATGATGACACCGGGTTGAGTAAATTCATGACCATGTTGAAGCAGCTAACTATTAATGTTCTATTGGTGGAGGCGCTGGAACAGATGCCTGGGTATGCTAAATTCATGAAGGACCTGTTGACAAAGAAGCGGGCAGCAAGTTATGAGTTGGCAGATAATGTTCATCATTGTAGTGCAATTGCTACAAAGTCGCTAGTACAGAAGAAGGCAGATCCTGGTGCTTTCACTATTCCTTGCATAATTGGATCGTTGGATTTTGCTAAGGCATTGTGCGATCTAGGGGCTAGCGTCAATTTGATGCCGTTATCCATTTACAGAAAATTGAGGTTGGGTGATCCTACACCAACCAATATGCAGCTCGTGATGGCAGATAGGTCGGTAAAACGGCCTGTTGGTATCTTATATAATGTGTTAGTGAAGGATTCCACCTTCATCTTTCCTGCAGACTTTGTTATTTTGGATTGCAAAGTGGATTCTGAAGCTCCCATAATCTTGGGACGCCCTTTCCTCGCAACTGGAAGTATGCTTATTGATTTAAGAGCTAATGAGCTTTTATTTCGGCTGAATGACGAAGTGGTCCATTTTGATGTATGTAAATCGATGAAGCAGCCTAGATACATGGACGTGTTCTCTGTAGCTGATGTTTACTATGAGGATGAGAAAAGATTATCTGTAGAGAAGCAACTTATTATTGATCCATTGGCTGCTGTGGTCATGAATTTTGAGCATGAGGATGTTTAAGAATATGAAGAAACTGTTTGTGCTCTAACAGGAATAAAGTCCTATTCTCATGCTACTAAGAAGCTGGACCTTGATCTTAGGAATCGACCTTCACCAACAGCGAAGACTTCCATTGAAGAATCACCAGTGCTAGAATCGAAAGAGCTCCCCAGTCACCTAAGGTATGCGTTCTTGGGAAGTAGAAATACACTTCCGGTGAGTGTTGCGGCTGATTTAGGTGAACAACACGTAGAGGCTCTCATCTCTGCTCTGAAGAGGTACAAAAGAGCTATGGGTTGGACTATTGATGATATAATTGGTATCCCTCCTGGGATATGTATGCACAAGAGTCATCTCGAAGAAGATTTCATGCCTACAAATAAGCATCAGCGTCGTCTGAATCCATTCAGAAAATGATGCACCATCTATCTCGACGAAGTCTAAGTAATTGAGGTAACTATGTCGTGCCGCGATAATAAATCAAGCGCTACATGGGAGGCAACCCATCGTTTTTAGTCGTTTTGTTTTCCTAGGACTTTGTTTTGTTAAATAAAAATCCAAAAAGAAGAGTTTTTGTTGTTTTTGATTAAGTGTAGGGGATGACGTATAAAGGAGGAGCTTGGTCTCAAATTTTGATTTGAAAGTGAGCAATGTTAAAGGTGGTAAGTGAGTAATGATGGAGCAAAAGGCTTTCGGTTAGGCATTGCCTATACAAATCTAGGCAATGGACAAGGCAAGGCCTATGTAAATCTAGGCAACGGACAAGGCAAGGCCTATGCTATTGCTTTTGCTCTCTGAATCCACAATTCTATAGCATAGGCGCCGCCTATGCTCAACTAGGAAAAGCTAAAGGCGCCGCTTATGCCATTACCTTTTCTCTTTGAATCTACAATGCCATAGCATAGGCGCCGCCTATGCTCAACTAGGCCATAGCATAGGCTCCGCCTATGTTCAACTAGGCTTTGCTAAAGACGCCTCCTATGCTAAGCATAGGCAAAGCATTAGGCGCCGCCTACTTATGCTTTTTGGTCTCCTAACCCGATTTTTCATGGGTCAAACCCCACCCAAGCCTTGGTCTATAAATAGAACTTCAACCTTAAGACAAAATCTCATTGTTTGCTCAAGATAGGCACCGCCCAAGCTTCCAAATCCTCTTAAATTTTTTTCTTTTTTCTCATCTAGTCTTGTGAGTTCATCTTTCGGATCCATCACCAAGTAAGTCATTCTTTTATATTCTGTAGTTGTTGGAATGCTATGTTTATAATGATTTATTAGATTTTGAAGTGGTGTTGGTGATTAGAATGTGGTTGGTTTGTTATGATACATCTAGTTGAGTGAAAGAATACGTGTGGGTGTTCTTGACTTTGTTCTGACTTGTATTTGATTGTTATACACTGTCATAGTTTGATGAAGTTGAAGTTGTGAAGTTAATACATAATCTTGTAAGTTGAAAGCTTGAATGTTTGAATGACTCGTTCATCGAGATACCGATTATGATTGACCACAAGCTTAAGATGGTGTGATTATGCCTATGCAATAACTTGTTTCTATTTGTGGTACGATCCTTATGTGGTAGTTTTGTTCAAAAAGTGCATTCATCCAAACATGAAAGTATAGACAAGATTACATGAAATAGAATTGGAAAGGATAGCTAAGATGACATGAACGTATGACTGTGCTGAACATGTTATTGGAACATATCTCCTAAATGTATGTCGATGAAGTCTGAGTAATCGACATCACTCACTTAATTAGTCTGTGCCAACAAATAAAGTATGGGGTGGTGCCACTACTGTTTGTTTTTCGACTGAATCTTTCGAGATGAAGCTCACATGACTCTATTTTAATCTCAGGTAGAATGACCCCAAAAGAACGATAAGGAAAACAAAAAGCGTCCACCTCACAGAAAGGACAGAAAAGGTCAAAAAAGGAGCAAGCTGAGTCCTCCTCTCTACAAATACCTCGATGCACTTTTGGGATCAAGTGGGGTACATTTTGAGGAAACTCTGAGGATGACGACTCTGATGATGATTCCGACGCAGGGGGTATGACCCCAAACATAGAAGAGGAGTCCGACTAATCAGGTTTTCCTTATTTGTTTTCCACTGAGGGCAGTGTGTCCTGTCTAAGTGTGGGGTGCTGGTATTTGTATGCTTCTTGTACTTCTTTGCCTACATTTATTCTAGTTCTTTTTTGTTTTAATTAGTCGTAATTATTTAGTTTAATTTTAGATTTTTTTAAAATTTTGCATGAAATTGTTCTGATAGGCGGCATGGTATTATGACAAGAGTTTGTGCCAAAATCATTACTATTGAGATGTTTAGGCTCTAAGTGTGACTCACTGTGTGATAATTGTGTGGTTTAATTCATTCACCTGTTAGGTCAAGAGTCTATACTGCTCCCAATTAAGTTTACCATGTGCCTTGTGTGTGTGAGGTTATAGTATATTCTGTGTTGTGACTGATGCTAGAACTTGCCTGGTGTGTGTGTAAAGCGAAATAAAGATTGTGAGTTTAGGAGATGATTTAGGCATTTCTTTGGTAGCCTGTGATTTTTTACCTTCTTTTTACCTACCCGTGGACATTATCCTAGTTAACCCCCTTTGAGCCTTTAGCTATTTTCTTTGACAGCCTCATATGTAGCCTAATCCATTTTTTTTCAAGACCATAATTTGATCCAAATTCCTAAGCGCTTTAAATTGTAGAGTCATGTGACAAAATAAGAGGAAAGTGGGTGAGAGTGATGCCTCAGAGTGTATTGGTACTTGAAATTGTTGTGAATAAGAGTGGCTATCATAGAGGTGTTTTATAAAAATAAAAAAAAGAAAAAAAAACAGAAATAGAAAAATAAAAAATAAGTTGTATATTCTCATCTTTGTGTTTATAATTGAATAACAAAATAGGTGAAAAGGGGTGTTAGATGAAAACAAAGGTAGAAGGGTTGTTTAAAAGAGTGTTAATGGCATAATGTGATGTATTAAAGCGCTTACGGAACATAGTCACTATTTCTGGCCAAAATAGTCCTACCTGTCCCTTAGCCTACATTACAACCTGTAAAGACCTATTTGATCCTAAGCTTAGCATTCTGATATTAGTGGAGCGTTACACTAAGGGCAAGCCTATGGTCATCAGTTGCAACATAAGAATTCTTTGTGAGAATGAGAGCAAGGAGAATCTTGTACCCATGTTTCGAAAAATGCAAAACTTATGAGTGATTATGGGTGATATCTTGTGTGAGACACACATGGTTGATGAGTTTTGGGTAGTTTTGTATGATTCTTGGTTCCTTAACTTGTGGATACGAATTAGCCATCATCACGAGTCTATGTTGGAGGTTGAATGGTTTCTAGTAGTGATCCAGAAAACTACTCTTTGTTAATAATTGTCGTGCATGTCTTGATGAATATTTTGTGTTACTGTTGTGAAATCCTAGTTAGATGTTTGCATGGACGTAATATTTTGTTCGAGGACGAACAAAGCTTTAAGTGTGGGGTGTTGATGTTGGGTGTATTTACACGCCTAAACACCATAATTTACCCATGTTATAGCTAAGTTTTGAGGATAAAATATATAATTCTTGCACTTTTAGTCCAGTTTCCTGTAAGTGAGCTAACCTACGTGATTAGCATGTTTTCAGGTATTAATGATGAAGATTTCAGCACTTTGTGGACCTTTGGGCAGCAAAGGAAAACTTCACAGAAGAGGGAAGGCAGCATTTGGAAGCTTATGGACTGAATGTGACGCATGGAGAAATTGTCCCGGGCAAAAGAAGTATTTTTAAATACTTAGGGGTGCAGCAGTAACTTAATAGGACTAGGACAAGGATGTTATAAAAACCCTATTTGCTGAATTTTTCAGCATTCATTCGATTCATGCATTCATTCATGAATTGATTCATTCGACACTTTTTATTTTATTCAGTTTACAGATTCTGTAAGTTTAGACAGAGAGAAAAAATGCTACAAGAACGGCTAGATAAGAAATCACGTCATTCTCATAGTGACGCCAATACATACCCATCGTGAGATTGTTATCATTTTGGTATGATGATGATGATGTCTACGTTGTTTTCCTTTACAATCATGAGTAGCTAAACTTCTCTGTTAGGGTTATGGAAGCCTTTTGATATACTATCTATTACTATGAGTTTGTGAATTCTTGATGTGTATGCTACTTATATCATTACTCTCTTCGTTTTAACTTAATTCTCGTGGTTGCAAACATAGTGAATAGGCCATTATAGCATTAACTTATTCTAGAGAAAAGTTACATATTTGGAAAAGAGAGTGTGATAAGGAAATAGGGCTACCAACCCCTATTTACACGTTAGTGCCGTAACTGGGTTAACCTCTTGGAGAGTTCGTACCGTTAGTTATACGCTTTAAGCTCGAGAGAGTTAAAGTGAAATAATCCTTGATGGTTGAGAAACACTAGGATTTACCATTAGAATACGAATCTCTATAAGTGCATGCATGTCTGAATTCCGCATTACTCATAGTTAATAGATACGTAGAACTCATAAGGTGGACATAACCCTAGCTTATTTTTCTCTGTGATTAAATCTTACTAAACAAAGCATTTTGTTGTTACTTCCATAGTATTAATTCACGCCAAACCCAATCCCCCCTTTTTCGTGGAATTTTCGATCAACAGTCTATTAATAATTGCAACACTTAGTGACCAAGTATTCCCTGTGGGATTCGACACCCAACCCAGTTGGGTTCTATATTTGACAATGACCGCTTACACTCTTACGAGAGCTGTAGTTTGGGCGTTATCAGCAGCCTTCATGGACTTGATGAACTGAGTGTTCAACCAGTACTTTGATGTGTTCATCATAGTCTTTATTGATAACATTCTTGTCTACTCCCGTAACAAAAATGATCATGCAGGCCACCTAAAAATAGTATTGAAGACTCTTAGAGCCCATCAGTTGTTCACTAAATTCAGTAAGTGCAAAATTTGTCTAAGATCATTAGCTTTCCTTAGCCATATTGTTTCTGGTGATGGCATTAGAGTTGATCCTCAAAATACAAAGGTGGTGAGAAACTGGCCCAGACCTATCTCACCATTAGATATCAGGAGTTTCTTGAGTTTTGATGGCTATTACAAACTGTTTGTTGAAGTATTTTTGTCTATTGCATCCCCCATATCCAGATTGACTCAGAAGAAAGTAAAGTTTCAGTGGTCCAATTATTATTAGAAGAATTTTCATGAGTTGAAGACTCGACTAACCACAACCCAGGTTTTTGACATTGCCAGATGGTTTAGATGGGTTTGTTATGTACTGTGATGCTTCCAGAGTTGGGTTGGGATGTGTTTTGATGTAGAGGGGTAAAGTTGTGGCCTATGCATCTAGAGATCTTAAGCCCTATAAAAATAATCATCCTACCCATGATATTAAGTTTGCAGCTATTATGTTAGCCTTAAAGATTTGGAGACACTATTTGTATGGGGAGTATGTTGATGTGTTCACAAATCACAAAAGCTTGCAGTATGTGTTTTTGCAGAAGGATTTGAATCTGCGTCAAACAAAATGGTTAGTGTTGTTGAAAAATTATGATATAAGTATTTTATATTATCCGGGCAAGGGTAATGTAGTGGCATATGTCCTAAGTAGATTGTCTATGGGTAGTGTTGTTCATGTCGAGGGTGATAATAAGAATTTAGTTAGAGAAGTTCATCAGCTTGCCAAATTAGGTGTTTGTTTGGTTGATTCAGCTGAGGGTAACGTTTGGGTTCAGAATAGTTTAGAATCTTTTTTGGTTGCCGAAATGAAAGAAAAGCCGGATAATGATCTTAGTTTGGTGAAGCTGTAGGAGTCTATTAGAGATAAAAAAGTAGAGGTTTTCTCCTAAGAGAGAGATGGTGTGATGCGTTACCAAGGTAGATTATGTGTGTTATATGTTGATGAGTTGAGATAGAGGATTCTTACAGAAGCGCATGGTGCGTGTTACTCGATTAATCCATGGTCCATAAAGATGTACTGTGATCTGTGAGAAATCTATTAGTGGAGTGGGATGAAGATAAATATTACAAAGTTTGTAGCTAAGTGCTCCATATGTCAGCATATTTGATTGAGCATTAGAAGCCTAGTAGGTCTATGTAGGAGTTAAGTATTCCAACTTGGAAGTGGGAGGAAGTAAACATGGATTTTGTGAGAGGTTTTCCTCGTACTCGTCGTCAGCATGATTAGATTTGGGTCATTGTGGATAGGATGACAAAATTATCTCACTTCTCACCAGTCCATACTTCTTATTCAGCCGAGGACTATGCCAAGCTCTATCTAAGTGAGTTGGTTAGGTTGCACGGTGTTCCATTATCTATCATCTCAAATAGAGGTACTCAGTTTACCTCTCACTTTTGGAAATCTTTCCAGAAGGGCCTTGCTACCCAAGTTCACCTCAGTACAACCTTCCACCCTTAGAAAGATGGTCAGGCATAAAAGACCATTCAGATCCTTGAGGATATGTTAAGAGCGTGTGTAGTCGACTTTAAAGGCAGTTGGGATAATCACTTGCCTTTAATTGAATTCGCATATAATAACAACTATTATTCTAGTATTCAGATGGATTCGTTTGAGGCTCAATATAGAAAGAGATGTAGATTTCTGATTGGCTGGTTTGAAGTAAGAGAAACCATGCTAGTAGGGCCTGACTTGGTGTTTGGTGCTTTAGAGAGAGTTTAGTTGACCAGGGAAAGACTTAGGGCAGTCCAGAGCCAACAGAAATCATATGCAGTGTAAGGAGGAAAGATCTTGATTTTGTGATTGATGATTTTGTATATCTTCATATCTCTCTCATGAAGGGAGTGAAGAGGTTTGGTAAGAAGGGGAAGCTTAGTCCCCGATATGTTGGCCCTTACAGGATTTTGAGCCATTTTGGAAAGGTGATATATGAGCTTGAGTTTCCTACAAAATTAGCATCAGTGCATCCAATATTCCATATCTCTTTGCTGAAGTGTATTAGTGACCCAGTTGTAGTTGTTCCCTTAGAAAGCATAGATGTTCAGAACAGTATTTCTTACGAGAAAATTCTAGTCGAAATCCTTGATCAACAAATTCATAGCCTAAGGAACAAAGAAGTTCCCCTAGTAAAAGTTCTTTGGCGAAATCAGTCCATTGAGGGAGCCACTTGGGAAGCAGAAGCTGATATGCAGACCAAGTACCCTTATCTTTTTTCTGAAAACACAGACTCAGCTTAAGGTAACAATCTTCTCAGAATTTCTCTTCTCCATGCTCAGTTTCAACTGCATATCATTCTCATGTCAGTCATGCATTCACAAAGCTAGTTCAGTCACAAATCATATTTTAGACTCAGTCATGTAATCAGGAATATTCAACATATAATCTCAGTTCCTCAGTGCTAATAGTTTAGCCAGTCTCATTTGAGGATGAATGTTTCCAAGAGAGATATATTATAATACCCCAAAAATCCAAACCAAGACTAGAGTCATGTTTCAAGTTGATGCATAGTACATTATGGTTCCTAGGTAGTTTTATGAGTTATTTTGATATATATTAAGGTCTCAATAGCTCCCAGTTTTTAGACGAACCAAAATAATCCTTACCAATTAAATTTTTGTATAAGAATGTTGCTTTACTCAACTTCAAATGAGAATATCTTTTTCTCTAATCAGAATTTTCCATCTCAATACCCACCAAGTTATAGGAAATTGAATTAGTTTTCCAACGATACTAATTTTATACAAATCCGATACTCGGGTGAAAAGTTATGGCACTTTTAGTGCAAAGTAGTAGCCCAACGCGATAAGGCCGCATTGCGGTGATGGCCAATTTCACGTTCGTACTTTTCCAGTGAGTAATTGCTATTTCCACCACATCACGAGAAGGGGTTATTTCGCAATTGTCATTTTTTAATGATGAACCACGATGGCGCCGCGTTGCGCCAAGGGCCAAATTCGCATTCAGTGGGGTACCCCGATGTCGCCGCTCTCGCCGCTCTCGCCAAGCTTCCAGTTCACAGTTGTCAGCTTTCCAGTGGCCTGACATGATTGCACTGCATCGCGTCGGGTGTCAAAATTGGGATTTTTTAGTCCTCGACTTAATTCTCCCGGGATCGTTTGGTCAATTCCCAAGGCCCTTAATTTGTCCAAAACACGTAATTAAATACCTAAAGAGGAATTGTATGCCCCATTACTCACAAATCCTCTTCAAGCAACTAATCTAATTTCAAGAAAAAAAACCCTAGTCTTCAAAATTCAAGATCAAATCGCAAGAATTCACCATCAATTTTCACGAATTCATTAACTCAGGCATGTTAAGTGTTCATTCATGGGCCCCTTTCACCCATGGAGCCCAAGTATCCAATTTTAAATTCAATTTATGATCTTTACAAGTTATTTATGATTTTAAATTGTGATTTTAATCTTGAATTGTAATTCTATACTATGTTTACATGAAATTTGTTGTTATTTATCAAATCCCACATGTTTTAATGTTGTTATTCACTGAATTATTTCATAATTGGTGATATTGGTGTTGAAATCATGCTATTTCTATAAGTTTTAAACTATTCTCATGCTTAACTTGATCTATGAACATCAAGTGTTTGATGAAATTCTTACCAGAATGGATTTTGATATAAATGTTTTCTTGCTATATCCTTAGAGTTTAGTACTATTTTACTATTAATGCTATTGAATCTTGGGGGTTATGAATATCCAAAATCTTAGTTGTTTACTTAGTCTAAGTATCTTTTGATTAGTTTTAGAATATGTTATGAGCATTATCAGTTCCGTCAGTTATGATAATCAGTTAAACTCCATACTATTTAGTATTTCGAGTTAGTTCAGTTTGGAGTAGGATTTAGAACTGAGTAAACCCAGGGATGGGGGTTCACCTGTCAGTTGAGGGTGTGATATTTAGTAGAAGTCCTTGCTTTCCAGAACTACATAACCAGCGTAGGTTGAGATGCTAACCTGCCAGTTGAGGGTTGATCTCAGACAGGTACGTGCAAGTTGAGGGTAACCCTTGGTCCTTCGGGATAGAACTTTAGTGGATCCGCATAGTCAGTGTTAGTATCCGTGGAATGGTATTGACACCTTTCCATTTGGTGTCACAAGTTGGAACCCAAATTTCTCATTAGGGCATGTCGGTTAGATAATAGCTCCCACAATCTCAGTCCAGTAATCAACTCAGTAATTCAGTTTCAGTTGCATGACCATAGCATACATATATCAGTTATTTAGTTATAAGATTTAAGTATTTCTGATTACAAATTATATTCAGAACATGTTTATTCTTGGTCACACATTCTCAGTATTTACAAATTCCATGCATCTTCAGTATTTACTGATTTTATGAATTCTATTCAGTATTTCATGCTATCTATTTATTCAGTCAGTTATTACTCATGTTCATGAAACCATGCATATAAAACTACCTCAGTTATCATACCAGTACATTCAAAGTACTGATCGCGTACTCTTTTATTGTGCTATGATGCATGATATCATAGGTTCAGATGCTCAGTTCCCGAATAGTGCTTAGACTTTCCAGATTATCAGTCGTAGAAGTTGTGAGTCCTTATATTTTGAGGACATGATTTATTTAGCTCAGATTACTCGATCAATTTTAGTTATTTCCATTCATTCGGAGCTAGTTGGGGGCTTTTCCTATCGGCTCCTCAGTTAGTGAGTAGAGGCTTTAAAGTCTAGTACAGATATTTAGTCAGTTTTTAGATTTCAGTTGTCATTGTCAGACATCTTCTCAGTATTATCAATTTTGTCTTATATACTTTATCAGATTTATGACTTAAAACCTTATGGCTTATCAGTTTTTCTTCTGCATATGTTCTTATATTATTCAATTCTCACAACAGTTACCAGCTCATTGGAAAGTTTGTGGTCCCTCGGGACTGTTAGCACCATGTGGCGCCTAAGGTGTACTCTCGGGGTGTTACAAATGGATAGATCTTCCAATATTGAGCTGGGACATGATCAACATGGATTTTGCCGATGGTTTGCCTCGTACATCTCGAAAGTTTAATTCCATATGGGTGATAGTTGATAGGCTTACCACATCAGCATACTTCTTACTGGTTAGGACAACTTACACAGTTGAAGAGTATGCAAAATTATATATCAAAGAGATAGTTCGATTACATGGAGTACCAGTCTCTATTACATCAGATAGGGGAGATCAATTTACTGCAAATCTTTGGAAGTCTTTTCAAAGAAATTTGGGAAGACAAGTTAAGTTATGTTGAACTTTCCACCCTCAAACAGATGGACAAGCAGAACGTACCATTCAAACACATAAAGATATGCTAAGATCTTGTGTATTGTACTTTAAAGTTAGTTGGGATGATCATTCATCTATCATTGAGATCACCTACAATAATAGCTATTATTCAAACATCAAAATGGCACCATATAAAGATTTGTATGGAAGAAAGTGTACGTCACCAAAAGATTTAAAGAGGGTAAAACTGCCTTGTTCGGGCCAGATCTTGTTCACAAGCTATGGAAAAGGTTAAATTAATCCAACGATGGCTAAAAATAGGCCAAAGTCGACACAAGTCATACACAAATGTTAGAAGAAGGGAGCTATAGTTTGCTATAGTTTATTGGGTTTTCTTAAATGTGTCACCAATGAAGGGGGTTATGAGATTTGGTAAGAAAGAAAAACTAAGTCAACATTATATAGTCCCATCTAAGATTACTCAGAGGTTTTTCCAAGTTCCTTATGAATTAGAGCTACCCCAAGAGCTCTCAAAAGTTCATCTAGTATTTCACATCTCAATACTTTGAAAGTGCATGGGAGATCCATCTCATATTACTCCTACTGAAGATGTACAAGTTATGGATGATATCACCTATAAATAAATACCCATTGCTATCCTATATCGACAAGTTAAGAAGTTAAGAAATAAAGAAATAACTTCTATAAAATTGCTTTGGAGAAACCAGAATATAGAAGAGATAACATGGGAAGCTGAAGAAGCAATGAAATCTAAGTACCCACATTTAATCAAATACGAAGAGAAAGTTCAAGATAATGAATTGGGACAATAACAACTAAGTGTAATATATAGGCACTACATGCTAACATGAGTATTAAACTTAGGATTGAACTTGTTTTTGTTGGATAATTATGCTAACATTTGAAGATAAATGTTCCTAAAGGAGGGAGGATGTAACATCCAGTATTTTTCTTGAACTTGATCTAATTATATGGAACTTGGTATAGCCTTATGGTATAGGTAACGAATGAGATTTGTTGTGTGAGTATTAATGGTGTAGATGGAATTATAGATGCTGCCCGTACATTTTAAAGTGATTCGACCAAGTTAACGTCGATACAACTATTTAAACTTGGTATCATAAGCTAGTATTTGAATCTAAAATTTAAAGTGACCAAGCATATATAAGTTTTAAGTTAGATCCAAGGGTTTAAGAACAAAAAATGAAGCTCTTATTGAGGTGCTTGCTTGACTTAATTAAGCTAGTTGGTGAGTCACCTACCTAAGATACATGGACCAAGTTAATGGACCCAAGGTTATGAATTTGATTTGATCCTAAGTTAAGGTACTCATTTGGGCCTAACTTAAGTAAAATAAAAGGAAATGATGAAATGACCCAACACGTAAATCTTCCAAAGTCCCAAGTTAATTGAGCCGAAATAAGAACTTAATCAAGTAGGTGCATCACCTACTTTGACCTTTTGAGCAGCTTGATCACTTTAAGTAGGTGCATCACCTACTTAGACCCATTTGGCCCATTTTTGAGGTAAAAAATGCAACTAAATAGATGGCCAAAAATAAGGGCCTTATATGGCTAAGTTGTTGGCCATTTCCTAAAATTCTAAGTCATAAGAGTACCATATTTCATAAAGTTCTCTCTACTTTCTCTAGAACAACAAAGATCATCCCTATTTTTTTTCTAGGGTTCTTGAAGAAACCCCCAACCTTTGTAGGCCAAGATAAGTGAAAACACTCATGGTTTATCTTAATAATCTCATGGAAGGTTAGAAAAATATGCTATAAGTTCTTAATTATTAATTCATGGTAGAATATAGAACAAGCTACTTGCTCACTTTTTCTTTGTTATTAAGATATCTGTTTTCTTCTTTGGTTTAAAGTGTGAAGGAAAGTGAAATTTGAAGTTCTTAAGGAGTTCAAATTTAAAGGATAAGTTGCGAAATTGAGGTAAGAAGACTACCTCATTTTGTTCTCCTTATATATGAATTTGGGAAACAAGGATGTATGAATTATTATTGAGAACTCAAGAGATGATGAATTCAATAATTGATTGCTACAACAAAAGGTATTAGGGGCTATTTTGTAGACTATTTTGTGTGTATATGTTATGGGCTTCTAGATTGATGTCGTAAATAGGTTTAATTAGTTTGTATTGAAATATAGAAGAAAGGTGTGGTGGTACACCACCGAACTAATAGTTGTATACGTCTACTGCCCATTCTGTTTCATGTATTGTTTGGAGGGTGTAATGAACCCAAATTTGTTTTGAGGGATCTTATAATAATATGTATGGTATGTGGATGTAATTGGAGAATAAAATGGTTAAAATAACACCCTTGATTGATAAATTGAAGGTTTACTACCCAACCATTATTTTGGTGAAGTTAAATAGCCCAAATGTGTCGGTTGGTTCATAATATTAGACTACCATAAATTTTATTGTAGATAAGTAGTACAAAAGGCGGGAAGTCAATTTGGGTTGGTATTGGAGTTGTACAACCAGGTATGTAAGGCCACTCTATTTTGCACTCTTTGGCATGAAATAGAACATTTGTTCAAACAAGTAAGCTTCCAAGGTTATCCTAAAACAAGTGATACGTGATAGTAGGGTATTATATACCATGTAGTTAATGACCTTGTTCCCACTCTCTAACATATTAAAACACCTCAATACATGCTTATTATTAAGTCTGCACGTCTATTTTCATTAGAAAATTTCAGGAGTTCTCTGTTTACTCAAATAAGACCCATGTGTTATTTTCATCTCCTAAATACTTTATTTGTGTGGCAATAGATCCCTACCTCTTTTTGGTTACATTAAGTGTCCATTTTAATGTCTCTTATTGGTAGATTATTGTTTCAAGGTACCATAATATTATGAACACCAAATTAAGAATCTCAAAGACTTAATAAACTAAGTAACGCAAATATGTATTAAATGGGTGGCAGCTCAAGGGCATAATCCTAGAATGGTATGAACCTGATATTTTATATGTAGGTGGAATCTTAGGGGTGTAAGGATAACATGGGTCGATCCCATTTTTTATTTATGGGTGGCAGCTCAAGGGCGTAAGCCTAGCATAGGAAGATCCCAATTTTTCTATTTACCACTGATCAGCTGGTCATTTGTACCATGTAACTTATAAAGATTATCAAGTAAGAAAGGTAAAACAAAGAAAGGAATGTAATGTACCTAACCTTACAAGTATATATAAAGGTGGTCTACTAGCATTATTTGTACACTTATTTTTTATTTTTGTTGAGCTCATATATCATATGTGGTTACTTTTAGCCTTAATATTTATTACATACTTTCATAATGATTCCCTTCATGGGGGACCTATATTTTATGCTGCAGGCATAGGTGCTTCAGCAAATACACCTTCTCAGTAGGAGCCCAGATTATCCAATGGCTATTGGTGAGCTCCAAATTAATTCGGGGCTTTCCGAGTCTGATTTATATATTTTGGTATTGTATAGTAGTCAAAAAAAAGGCAGGGGTTTGTCTCGACCTTAACCTGATGTCTATGTATCTTTTAGTGGATTTGTAGATCAATATAAAGTTAAGCATGATAGTGTCTTATCTTTTAGATATTATGTCCCCAATGGCCAAGTATGGCATATATATAGTTTTGGGTATATCGTTTATTTCTCATCAATGCATTCTATGCATGTATGATAAAACCTTTTTTTATGATAGTTACATGCATGAGGAGCACAAGGTTATAGATTGGTTATCTCGGGCCTTTATGGCTATGGGTGCCTATCTGCTTCAATAGGATTTGAGGCGTGACAGTTTTAAATATGGCGTAATGTTGGGAAGTGTAGTTGAGCCATGAAAGTGGAGTCTAAAAGACTAACACTGGAAATACACTAGTCGGTGCGAGTGTATTATGACTTGGTGGTTTGAGTCCACTGTATAAATATATGAAAGAAAGGTTCGAGTCCCCCTTACTATATGTATTTATTCTTAAGTCACCTTGATTATGACGGGAGGTTTTACTCCTCCATAAAGGCATATACAGATATTTTCTAGTTCATGCAACTACATGCACTGGGGGCTTTCCAGCTAGGGGAGATATGGGCCCATATAACCCATGGGTGCCTTATTCTCCAACGATCATGCTACACAACCAGGTTAATATTTTCAAAGTTCATGCTAATTTTGTTCCCTATCCCGGCATGATATAAATATGTATACATATATAGACATGTATTTCAATGGTTATATGCATTGATTGATTGGTTTTGAACTATTAGCACTATTTAATGCTTAAACTTTAGTTATATAATAGTGATCCATCCTCTAACTATCTTTGATGTTTTATCCCCACATGATGTAGGTGTTTGTCATACTACACCTCCTACTTAATGATTGGACTCGGGAACAACTTATCTAGACATAAAGTGGTGATATTGCATACATCAGAAGGCTTCATTTCTTGTTTTAGTTTCCTGTGTTTTCATTAGTTTAGTCTTGGACATCAGTTTTGGCTATGGTCGGGGGTATGTCCCTACTGAATGTTTTTTTAACTTTGGATAAAGGCTTTATGAGATTACTATGGGTTGGTATGGGCAGTGTCGGCAATGGTGGCATCTTTGGCATTTTTATTTTATTAAGGTTGATACCGTATGACTGTATCTGATTTATGATTGTTCCATTTTCGTATGTTATGGATATGAACTTAGTTATTTCTTTTGTTTTGTTATGATTATTGGTTTGGCATTTTACGACTAGACTAGTTTGGGTTGGTCATGGTCTTGGTGCTATCCTAAAGTCTTTGTGTCGTTAATCTACTTATCTTGTTATATGTTTGGAGTTCATCCAAATCAGGGTATGTGTTGGTTGGTTGGAATGGGTAACGAGGTGATATCCAGTCCTTGTAGGGCTTCAGATGCCAATAACAACATAGCCCTAGTTTGGGTTGTGTGAAGTTGTTATTAGAGCTTTATGTTCATAGTCAATTGGGAATCCACAAAGCCTTGTCAAGTAGAGTCTCTTTTAAGGGTGTGTAGCACGCCACTCTCATAAAGAAGAGTCTACAAAGTATTTACGAATGTTTCACTTTCTTGTTGTCTTATTTTGAGCTATAGAGTCTAAGGTCTTAGATTCTTCTAATTTCCATTTACTTGTCTTTAAGATCATGCCTCAACGATCTAAAGCTCACAAAAACTCCTCTGTCCCAATCGAGGACAATTTTAACTAAACACGCTCTACTTATGGGATCCATACTCGATCTAAGGGTCCAGTTCCTTATTATCCTAAAGTTTCATTAGTTCCTTCTAGTCATCCTTAGGCTAATGCAATGAATGCTAAGTTTTCTCAGTCGATTTATATGATTGCTCAGTTGTTAGCTTTTTAGACTAAGAATGATGAATAAGCTACTCCATCTTCTGAGGCCACAAGGGTTTTCCAGTTCATAAGGATGAATCCTTTGACTTTTATTAGTATTAAGGTAGAGAAGGATCCTCAAGATTTTCTGGATGAGATGGAAAAGATTTTCAGTGTTATGCATGCCACTAATGTGGATGGGGTAGAGTGTGCTTCCAACCAACTGAAGGATGCGGCATACCAATGGTATGAATAGTAAGACCGAGCAAGGAGTGATGATGATAATTCATCGCTGTGGGATAATTTCTCTAATACATTTCTGGATTGATTCTTTCCCCAGGAATTGAGGGAAGCAAAAATAGAGGAGTTTGTTAACATGAAATAAGGAAAGATATATGTCAAGGAGTATTCCTTAAAGTTTCACCAATTATCTCTGTATGATTCAGAGATAGTGTTTGATATGAGTGAAAGGATGAGAAAGTTCACTTTAGGACTGTCTCATGAGTTGATACATAAAAGTAACATTGCCTTACTAATTAAGGGCATAGATGTCTCTAGGTTGGTTGTTTACATATTGCAAGTAGAGGAAGAGAAAAAGAAGTAGGTTGGGCTTAGTAAAAGACAGGGGAAAATTTTTAGGCCTTTTGAGCAAAGTGGTAGAGATGATGGTAAGTTGTTGAAGAAGAACTAGAGGAGTTCTAGTTCTTTCTCCTCAGGTAGTTATCCTTACAAAAAGTTGTTGGTCATTATTTGTCTTAGCATGATAGAGGGTCCAAGGAAAAGGGTGCCCAATCTCAGGCTAGTGGGGCTCAGTAGCTCCATCCCACCCTTCTTGTAGATATTTTGGGTGGATGAACTGTGAATTTTTTTAGGAAGGGAAGAATATATATCTTATTATGGAAAGATTAGACATAAGTAGTGTGACTGTCCTGTTAGAATGGCTCCTGGGGTTAAAAAAGTTCTGGTTTCCTCTTCATCTGCTCTTACACTAAAAGGTGTTACTTCTGATCTATTTCTGCTTCTGAAACCAACACTGGCAGGAATTGGTTATACACTCTTTGTCTCACTAGGATTCTAAGGCATCTGTCGATATAATTACTGGTATGTTAAAACCTTTCTCCTGTAATGTGTATTGTTTACTTTATCCAGGGTTCACTTCTTCTTATGTGACACCGTTTGTGGCTATGCATTTTGGTTTTGGTCCTGAATTTATTTTTTATCCCTTTTCTCTATCTACCCTAATTGGTGACTCTGTGATTGGTAAAAGAGGATAGAGGGGGTGTGTGGTATCTTTTAGTGATAGAGAAACTCTTATGGATTTTATAAAGTTAGATATGGTTGACTTTGATGTTATATTGGGAATGGATTGGTTGCATTCGTGTTATGCTTTCTTAGATAGTTGGGCCCGTAAGGTCATATTCAAATTCCCTAATGAGCTAGTCATTGTATGGGAAGGGTGTTCTTTAGTACCTAAGGGGAGGTTCATCTCATATCTTAGAGCCCAAAAGTTAATTTCCAAATGTGTTTGTATCATTTGCTCTGGGTTAAATATTATAACTCGGAAGGTACTTCTCTAGAATTTGTTCCCGTGGTTAATCATTTTCTTGAGGTTGTCCTTGATGATCTTCTTGGTGTTCCTCCTGATAGGGAATTGATTTTGGGATTGATCTTGTTTTGGACACTCGACCTATTTCTATCCCTCCTTATAGAATGGCTCTGACTTAGTTAAAGGAGAGTAAGGAGCAATTGAAGGATCTCTTATAAGAAGATTATATCCATCCTAGTATGTCTCCTTGGGGTGTTCTTATGTTGTTCGTGCATAAGAATGATGGTTTTCTTTGAATATGCACTGATTATCATCACTTGAATGAGGTAACCATAAAGAACAAGTACCCCCTTCCTAGGATCGACTACTTGTTTGATCTACTTCAAGGTTCGAAGTGTTTTTTTAAGATTGATCTTAGGTTGGGTTATCATCACCTTAAGATTAGGGAAGTGGATATCCCTAAGACTGCCTTCAGGACCCAGTATGGTGACCATGAGTTCCTAGTTATTCTTTCAGGTTGATCAATGCTCCGACAGCATTTATGGATTTGATAAATAGGGTCTTCCATCAATTTTTAGATTTTTTATCATTGTCCTCAATGATGACATCTTGGTCTACTCTAAGAGTGAGGCAAATCATGTAGATCACCATTGTGTTGTGGTGCATACCTTGAAGGATCACTATTTGTATGCCAAGTTCTATAAGGGTAAGTTTTGGTTGATGACTGTGACTTTTCTTTGTCATGTTATCTCTAGTGAAGGGATCATGGTGGATCCAAAAAAGGTTGTGTCAGTTAAGAAGTGTCCTAGACCTGCGACTCTAATCGATATTCAAAGCTTCTTGGGTTTATCCGGTTACTATAGGAGATTTGTGGAAATTCTTTCAACTATAGATTCCCTCTTGACTAAGTTAACCCAGAAGAAGGTCAAGTTCTTCTGGTCAGATACTTGTGAGAATAGTTTTGAGAAGTTGAAGGATAAGTTGAGTTCAGCTCCAGTTTTGACCCTGATCGAGGGTAATAATGGCTTTATAGTGTATTCTGATGCTTCTCGTGCTGGGATAGGTTATGTGTTGATGCAGCATGGTAGGGTGGTATCTTATTCTTCTAGGTAATATAAAGTTAATGAGAAGAACTACCCAACTCATGACTTAGAGTTATTAGCTGTGGTATTTGCATTAAAGATTTAGCATTACTATCTCTATGCGGTTCATGTTGATATCTTTTCTGATCATAAGAGCATGCACTATGTACTTACTCGGAAAGTGTTAAATCTCAGGCAAAAGAGATGGCTTGAGTTGTTGAAGGACTACGGTATGAGTCTTTACTACCATCCAGGTAAAGCTAACGTAGTTGTTGATGCTCCTAATAGGTTATCCATGGGGAGTCTATCTCATGTGAATGGGGATAAGCAAGAGTTGGTGAGGGATATTTACCATTTGATATTCTTGGAGTTCATCTCATGGACTCTAAGGATAGTGGTGTATTTGTGCATCAGGTATCATAGTTGTCTCTGGTTGTTGAGATATAGGAAAAGCAAATATTGGACTCTGACTTGATGAATATTTGAGGAAATATAGGTCAATAGAAGGTTGTTGACTTTGTGATTGGTGGAGATGGTACCTTGAGGTACCAAGGAAGGTTGTGTGTTCCCGACGTCGATGGATAAAGGTAAAGGATTTTGGATGAAGCTTATGGATCTCGTTATGCTATTCATCCTGGTTCTACAAAGATGTATCGTGATCTGTCAGTTCACTGTCCTCAACCATAACAAAGTCACACATCCTTGTTTTCTACCACCCATGGAACTTCCTATTAAATCAAGGTGGTCTAGCAGTAGATTGCCCTTTTTCTAGACTAGGTGGATCAACCATGATAACCAAATCACTCTAGGTGTTAACCATTTATAGTATTTTGGCTCTGATACCAATTAATGGAACTCACAGGGTTGCACCAGATAGTGAGGGCCCAGGTCCCTTAGAGTCAGTCACAGGCAAAAAAACAATAAAGCACAGGAAAACTAAAACTTTGCAGAAAACTAAGGAACACAAAGATTTTAATGTGGAAACCTCCTTTCTTAAGGGAGGAAAAACCACTACTTGCCCTCACAAGCACCCAACAATCCACTATAATCAAACTCTTGATTATAGGATCAATGAACCTAACTCTAGGCTCCACCTACTTACAGTAACTCTGCTACAAGCCTATCTTGACAACACTGCCAAGAACACACCTTGATATTGAATAAATCTAACCAATATCATACCCAGGTAACTCTACTTAAGCACTCTTAAGAAACAAAAGAAAAGATTACTCTAATATCATGAGTAATTCGTTTACAATTCAATACTCAACTCAAGAACACTCACTCTTTTAGTACATAAGAAATAAGAACTTGAGCAATACTTGAGCAATAAAGATGGATTGAGTTTTTGCCTTTTTCACTCTTGAATAATTTGATTGTTAAAACTCACACATTTGAGAAGCATTCTTTTAGTTTTATAGCGGAGTAATAATTAGGGTAGAAATCTTATGGGGCCAAGTGCCCTGACTGGTACACATCTCACCTATGTAGTTTGTTACACTAGACAACAAAACTGTGCAGGCCATGTGACAGCTATATACTTCCATGAATACCTAGGGACTTGGTCCCTTGTAGTCTGCTGCTCATCATCAAATCAAGATATAACAGTAGTGGATATTATAATGAGCCTCCAGGTCATTTCCTTGATTTTCATGCATTTTCAATATTTTGAGCCTTCCCACAATGGCTACAGGTCATTTATGGTTTGTCCGAATAGTCAGTTTGGTGATCAGAGAGTTCATTGGGATTTTAGGCTCTTTTCCCTATTTTGGAGCTTTTTTAGTTTAGGATTTTGTCCTAGACCAAAAATCTTAGTAGATTACCCTAGATGAGAATAATGACATTTCCATTATCTTAGAAATGTTGATTTTAGGATAAGGGGACCCTTGGTTCAAGTCCTTAGGCTTCCTGACTTATTTTTGGTTATTGGCTAGATTTTATGAATAATGGAACTACAGGTGTGGGCCTCACATTTACTCTAAATAATCTAAAATGAAAGTTTCGATGATTCCATTTGATCCAAAATGTGGTTTATGACGTGTTATTGAAATATAGCACTTTCGATGCTTAAAACTATGACAATACCCAAGTTTCTGAGGTTGTTTTGTCAGATATGATACATTTTGCGTATGTTTTTCACAAAGTTATGTTTTCAATGCTATGTTCATGAAAAAGATGAAATAGGTATTTTTGGATACTTATGGGGGCAATTATGGATGTTCGGATCACTTTCTGGCTTCTTCGTGATCAAAGCATGTGTGGGAATTGAAGAAGAGCTAAAATGGTGACTCCAGGCACTTGCTAAGTCAATATGCAGACCACATATAGTACATCTCGAGAGCTAACCTGCAGAATTTTTTGGTCATGGCACTTGCAGGCACCACTTGCACCCACCCTGCAGGCCACAAGTACTAGCTGCGCCCAGGGTCGGGGTGCATATAGGGACCATAAGTAGCCACCGACCTTTGTTTCTTCTATTTCATTCGGGATTTGATTTTAGGATTTCCTCATGTACTATAAAGATCCCTATTTCATTATGGTTTCCTCATGTACTATAAATATCCCTTATGCACTCTTAATACTCACAAACATATTTTGATTTTGAAATTTGATTTGTCTTGGAATTCTCTTGTATTAACTTTGGTTGATTAATTCAGTTATGGTTTTGGGTTTTTCTTCTTCTTATAGTGATTTCATTGTATGATTTCAATCATGAATTTTGTTAAGTACTTTACAAGCATGAATGGCTAATAAGCCATAGCTAGGGTTGTGGAAACACTGGCAGACTGTGAAGTAGGGGAATTGCTATTGTTGTTTTGATCTGATACCCATGTATGCGTTGCTTTATCTTTATTTTAATAGTTTTCTTAAAGGATGCACATGTTAGTACCCCGCTTAGATTGTTGTTACTTACTCCAAAAGAGGATTAGTGACTAGGAAAAGATAAAGACAATAGTAGTTTTGAGTTAAATGTTGATCCACATTTTATCTCAGTAAGAATGTTAGATTTCATCTAATAATTATAGATTCAAAAGGTAATAGTTAACTATGATCAAGATAAGGATTAGTAAGGTAACATCCCCAGACTTAAAATAAAATGGGTGAAATCCTTATGCTCATCCAAAAGACTGTAGAAGGTACATAACTTAACAATTCTGCATGCAAGGTATCAGGTTGGTTCAATAAAGTATGATAAGCCTATGAAGTTTAGAAGGTGGGGGAACACAATCCTATTGTTCACTAATGACTGATTACAATCGAAGTTGATATTTGCTACTAGTTCTACATTGATACTCAAAGACCCTCCCCCCTCCCAATTGAATTTTCCAATTCTACCCACTGATTAAAACATCCGAGAGACACTATTCCATGTAATAACTTAGTATTAAACCCCAACCTTTATTGTGTTACTATATTTGGCAGCGACCGTATCATCTTCAGAGTAAAGGTGTAGCTTCCACATCACTAAATTTTTGTGTTGTTACTGGGAATACAATGTTGATTTGTTATTTGAAGTTGTTTCAATTTATGGGGTATTTTTGTTTTTGTTCTTAGTTAAGTATACATTGGTGTATTCCTAGAACATGGAGTAGAGAAAATCCCTTACTCAATGTGAATCTGAATCTAGAGAGGATCCTACAAACCCATAGTAGGATAGGAGAACATAAAAGTGATGATATTCCTGAATGGGTTTGTGATGTTGTACCTCCCACTCCTTCTCAAAAGAGTAAAGCATATTATTGAAAGACATTTTGGTGAGATTTTAGCTTAATCTAAAAATGAGAGAAGGGAATGGAAAAAGCTTAGTGAGTAGCTCGGGAGGCAGAGCTAGCTGACTAAAGACAAAAATCAGATCATCGAGCAGCAATCAGTGGAAATAAGAATAAAGTTAAAGGTGACCGTATTCAAGTGATCCCAAAATATTAGTATGTGTAGACAAATATCATTGATGAAGAAGATCTGGGAAACATTGTGTCGGCAGAAACTAAATCCATTATTCCTCCTGCTTTATCCCAGACACCAAATTGTAAATAATAAGCACAATGATCCATCTCTTAAATTTGAAAGGTATGTTTGTATGTCCTCCTATAGATGATGTAAATTTTGACCTTACAAATTTCATCGGGATCTACAGTTCGTACATAAATCCAGGGTTGGATTAAAAAGCACTTAGACTAAGGTCATTCCACTTATAACACACAGGAAAAACATCTCTATGGTTAGGGGGACTACCAAGAGTCTCTATCACTTCATAGAATGATTTGCGCATGAAATTCTTGATCTAATTTTTTCATCCATCCAGGATATTGGTGCTCAAGGATGAGATTTATAATTTTAGGTAGCTATAGTCAGAATCTATGTATGACTCTTGGTTCTGGTTCAACAAAAAGCTGAGTGTGGTGCCCAACCATTGGATGTCAGGGATGAGTTTATTGGAGATATTTTACTGAGTCTTGACCATCAGTTCCAGAGCCATGGTAGACACTATCTCTAGAGGATCTTTTATGAGACTATGCTGGGAGGCAGCTTCAGAGATGCTGGGTAAAATCTCTCTCACTAACCGATGGTAGCAAACTTGGGAGGCTGAGAGGGGATTTGGAACATAAGCTATTTGTGCCTCATACCATAAGCAAATAGCTAATGATTCAGTAGGACAAGAAATTGCACAGCTAAGAACTTATCTAGGGGTACTAGCAATGCATCTTGCAACAACAACTTCTAAGAAAGTGAACCAAGTAGCAACATAGGGTTTAGCTTCCAAAGCTTATGAGTCAGAATTAGAGGAGGAAACAAATTATCTGGATGCCAATTGGCAGGTTTTTGATCCTAAGGACAAGGGAACCAAGGTAAGAAGTACTATGAAAGACATAGAGACCATAGTAGAGAGCGAGATAGTGACTAGGGAAAGAAATATGACTGTATAGAGAAGGGAGATAGGTATATTCTACCTGGCATATAAGATACAGAATCTAGAATTAAAGAAATGCTTAATAAGTTGGTGAAGGGTAAAGAAAATCAGGAGATCATCCTTAAGGAGATTAAGGCTGAAATTTTAGGGTTAACCTAAAAGGTCAAATCTCATGCAATTTCTATCAAGTAGTTGGACCACTAGTTCGGGTAGATGTCAGCAACTCTAAATCACAGGCAGCCAGGTACCCTTCCGAGTAATACTGTGCAAAATTTGAAAAACGAAGGTCAAGTTTTTGCAATTACCATAAGGAGTGGTTTTACTACTATATTTGGAGTCAAAAAAAGCAATAGGTGGTGATGATGTAGTTTCTAAGGAAAGAGGTAACGGTTCAGTTGTTGTGTAGGAAATAACAAAAATTTTGAGACCGCCCCCACCCTTTCCTCTGCAACTGAAGCAAAAAAGAGAGAAAAAAATTCAAGTGATTTATTGAGATACTAAAAGAGTTATGATTGAATATTCCTCTTCTCGATGCATTGTAGCAGAAGCCTGGATATGCCAAGTTTATGAAGCAACTGGTCACAAAGAAAAAAAGAGCTACAATTGAGGATTTTTATGGCTTGCACCACTATAGTGAAGTCACTAAGAGGTTATAGGCTCAAAAAAGGGGTGACCCTATAACATTCACTATAACATTCACTATTAGGTCATCTTGATTTGCCAGAGCCTTATGTGACTTAGGAGCCAACATTAATTTTATACTACTGGCAGTATTCACGCAATTGGGTTTGAACACTCCAAAACTGACTTCAATGGGGTTGTTGATGGATGATCGCATAATGAAGAAACTTGTGGGAATTTCATTTGATATGATTGTGAGAGTTGACAACTTTATCTTTCTGATTGACTTTATCATTCTGTATAATGATATTGACACCGAGATTCGCATCATATTGTGGATACCATTTATAGCCACAGTTAGAGTGATGGTTGACATAGGGAAAAAATAGTTGAAATTTAAAGTCAACAGTGAGGAGTCCATATTCAACACCAAAAAACTAATGAATCATCCTACCGACATGAGGTTTATATTGGTGATTAATTGTATTGATAACCATAGAAGGTACTCATATGGGTATCTTTATGAATTTTGAGTAATCAAGATACCCGTATTGTTCCCCAATGTTAAATCAAGCATTGTATAGAGCAATCCATGGGCTTTTTTATGAAATCTGAGTAACCAACACAACCATGTCGTGCTACGATGTTAAATCAAGCGTTTAGTAAGAGACAACCCACTAGTTTAGTGTTCACTTTTTATTGGTTTACTTTTGTAGGTTTTAAGCTTATGGACTTGCCCGAAACATGGCATATTTCTACATTCATTAATTTCTTGGTACACATGGCACCAATAGCTTCTAAGAAGAAGAAGATTGATACCTCAATGAAACAGGCTGTGTCTCCTGAGCCTAGTGGTTCAGTGGAGGAGTACCCAATGTAAATAAGTAGAGACGCTATAGTTGGGATGACATAAAGAGTTACTAGAGATAGATGCATCAGGCTGCACAAATAATTGCAGCCTATCCATAATTGAATTCAGTATGGAGGTCATACCCACACTCTTCTCCACCAAATGATAATAATGATGAGGATGAGACAGATTCTAAGTCTACTCCACAGGTTGCAAATTAGGACCCCCAGTCTTAGAAGGGTTCCCAGGATTTATCCAAAGGTGCAGAGAAGGAGAAGTCATCATCGGTGCCTTAGTCTGAGGAGTATACCGCTGTTCATGTATAGTAGTAAGAAGTACCCCAGTCTTAGATGGTATAGAGAAAGATTTCCTCGATGCACCAGAATAGCATGGTAGAGTGCTGCATACATACATTCCTCGAAGGTACATCTGAAGTTGTGTGTAAAGGATGTATGGTCTATTTATGATATAGACAGTCGTATCTCAGATATTAGTAGGTCAAGAGGCTTATTTATGAGGAGTTTTGGATTTATATATCTAGGATTAGCAGGGTACCACTGTTGAAGGATGACTTTGATCGCTATCAATTAGAAAGGATGACTAGATCACTCAATTTATACAGCCTGACTATGGTACGTAAACTTTATACATTGTAATGAGCTATAATAGTTATTTCCATGCACAAATTTCTAGGCATGATGAGGCACATGGATAAGCCACAACTTGATCATACACTTGTGATAGTGGTTAGAGTTGATCTTTCAGTAGAGACTATCCGTCGGGCCTTTTTTGGTCCAAATTATATTACTCCTGTACCTACAGTTGAGTGTTACTATAGGCTATGAGTTTCACATAATAGATATATTATGTAGGAGGTTGAGCATTGATGAAAGAGGGTTGAGATATCTAGGTGGATAGACAACTATATTTTACCTTTGGATGATGCTACCCCGTGGATTGAGGGTCATAGGGTGATTAAGAAGGGTAAGTTAACCTTTAAGGCCAAGTTTTTGTAGTTTGTCATATGATATCGACTATTCCTTATTGCTTTAGATAATTTATTGACTTGGGAGGGAGCAACCTTGGTTGCTAGTGGGATGGACGGATATGCTATTGATTTTGCATCCATCTTCCAGCATATGATCTACCATAGGGAATTTAGGTAGATGACTAATCTTCCATTCCTTTGCATGATTTAGAGACTATGTGATAAGTCTAGTGTACCTAAGATACCGGGAGAATATGAGAGGGTACTTAGAATAGCTAATACACAAATAAAGAGTATGAAGGATATAGTATGTCTAGGCCTTCCTAGAAAATCTAGTGAGCCTGTCGCAGTACCTCGGGCCCAGACTTGGGGCCCATTAGTTTCCACGGAGCTTGGAGATGGACATGGAGGTGACATGGGTGTTAGTGTTGATATTGTGATAGGGGAGCAGAGAGAGGCTCCAAATTTGAGTACTCAGGGTGAGGGGATACCAACCGCTTTTTCATCAACCCCAGCTTAAACCTTTGAGTTGATTGGTGTATCTTCAGAGCCGAATCACCCTTCCACTACAACTCCTACTATAGGTATAATTACTATATCTCGAGAGTTCTTGCAGATCTTAGTAGATAGTTAGAGGGCCACTGATTCTTGATTGAGAGTTGTTAAGATCCAGATGACTACTCTATACGGGAAGATAGAGGAAAGATGGAAGGCATCACAGAGAGCTACACTGTGTGAGCTATGTGCTGACTTCAAGTCATGAATTGATGAGTTTGAGAGACTGGTTACAACCTAATTTATAGAGAATAAGGAACTATATCTAGCCTAGATAAGGAGGATTTGGATATATTATGAGCAGAGGTATGCTCTCTCACAGATAGCTGTGTAGTAGCCACTCGCTCAATTATACCCTTAGTGGTACATATATTACCTACGCGCATATCCAGAAAGTTTGATTTCTTCATGAAGGATGATGAGGAGGTCCCGGTAGTTGGGGACAAGAGAGGTCACCTTTGAGACATGTAGGATCCTTATATGCCATATGACTAGGCAGTTAAAAGGGCCAGGCATGATTTGATATAGACTACAATCATTGACAGGTAAAGGAATACAAATATTGCCATAGGTGAATCCTCTAGTAGTGAACCACCACCACCACCACCACCGCCTCCACCAGTTAATTTGACCCTATCTAGAGATACTCATGACACATGCTTAGTGAATCCTAGGTATGTTATCACTTTCCTTTGTATCATATTATTTTATTACATTGAGAATAATGTGCAATTTTATGTTAGAGGTGGGGTATACCATAGCCGCCATATGTTTTTACTATTGTACTTTATTTCTTGTTGGTCGTGGTATGATTATAGAACCGACATATCTAGGATAACTTATGTTGTATTGTGTTTTGTTTTGAATTGTGTTGTGTTTTAGTGTAATTAAGAGATTTTTAAGTATTTAGGAATGTAGTATTTTTTGATTAATTTTTATACACCTCCAAATATTTGTGTTGTAGAACTTTGTTAATGTATATATGTATGAATATTGTGGATCTTGTTATGGCATTAAGATTAAGGATATGATAATAACTTGCTAACAATTGCATGAACTGGATAAGTTGTAGTTTTTAATATTGAATCTGTGCCATATGTGTGTGAGATGCTACTTAGTTCGTTTTGTATGTGAAATCCAGAACTTGCACGATTAGTCTTTCCTAGGTTGTAGGATGGTTCAGAAAGGATCATAGGCCATTTTTTATTTTAGTCCACTTTTAGCCTATATGACCTTCTATGTGTGAAATAGTATTCCTTGATCCATATTCTTAGACTCTTATCTTATTTGTTTGTTTTCACCTATTCACCTTCCCATTTATATTACAATGAACCTATTTTGGACCTGGTCCTCCTTGGACATTATGCACCTCAACTCAGGCAAAATAACTAATTTGGGGGTGGCTATCATAGGGTGTTTAGTGTAAAGTGGTTATGTAGAAGGCTAACTAAGAGGAAAAATTAGTAGTTCTGGGTTTGATAAAAAAAAGAAAAATAAAATAAAAATTATGAAAAGTGAAAAAAATGAACAAAATACCACACCCAACCCGATTGTGCATTAATGAATAAAAAAGGCAAAATAAGGGAGGAAATAAAAAGAAAATTGGCTAGTAATTAAGACCCAAGGATAGTGTAGTGCCAAGGAGGCTTAGTCACTTGATATGTCCATATGTACCATACCAGCCCCCAAGCCTACATTACAAGCTGAGAAAAGTTCGATAGTGATCATAACTTGACTATCTGAAAACTAAGGTAAAGAAAATAAGGGAAAACCTATGGTATTTTATTCACATTGATTGGAACTTGTTTTCTGAGGGTGAGTGTCTCTTGAATGTCCCTGCATTGACATGCATGATTTTATATGAGTGAGTGGGACTTCTTTGTTATGAGGGCACATGAGTCATATTACTGGATATTTGCGTGTTTAGGGCAGTGTAACTTGTACATATGTGTGGTTGTCTATTTTTAATGCAATTACATACCTTGATCCCATTATTTCACATTGTTGTGCTTCAAGTTTATACACAGTTTGTCTTGAAAAGTGAGGTTAGAGAGGGTGTTGTGTTTTAAGCTTAAAGTGTTGATTGACTTTCTAGAATAATTAGATTCTCCTAGTTAAGCGTCCTTTTTTTGTTTTGTTTTGTTACCTGAGGACATACAAATTTTTTAAGTTGAGGATGTTGATGTGCTATAAATAATATATTTTCAGATACTTATTGGAGCAATTATGGATGTTTAATACACTTTTCAGCTTGTTTGTGATCAAAGCATGCACATGAATTGAGTGAGAGCTAAAAATATAACTCCCGACACTTGCTAAGATTTTCATGCTGTATATAGTACATGTGGACCACATATGGGAAAAACATGTGTCAGAAGTCCAAAATCCCGAGAGGTAACCTGCAGGATTTTTTGGTCAGGACACTTGTGGTCACTACTTGCGCCCACCTTGTAAGCTGCAAGTACTACCTTCACCCAGGGTCAGGGCGCATGTATGGACCATAAGTAGCCACCGACCATTTTTTCATATATTTCATTGGGCTTTAATTTTAGGGTTTCCTCATGTACTATAAATACCCCTTATGTGCTTTTTTAATAGATATTACACACCCATCATACTCAGAAACATATTTTGATTCTGAGATTCAATTTTAGTCTTGGAATTCTCTTGTAGTTGATTTGTTTAATTAATTCAATTACTATTTTGGATTTTACTTCTTCTTATTATGATTTCATCTTATGCCTTCAATCATAAATGTTGTTTACTTCACAAGCATGAGAGGCTAAAAACCCATAGCTAGAGTTGTGGAAAAGTAAGTAGACTGACAAAGTAGGGGAAGTGGTATAATTGTTTTGAACCAATGCCCATGCATGAATTGCTTTATCTTCACTTTAATAGTTTTCTTAACGGGTGTACATGTTAGGATCCCTCTAAGATTATTGATACTTACTCTAAAAGAGGAGTAACGATTAAGAAAAGATAAAGAAACAAAAATTTGGTGTTTATATATCGATCCACGCTTCTAGATTTCATCTAAGTAAGATGGTTAGATTTTATCAAATAACTAGATACTCAAAAGGTAACAGTTCACTGGGATCAAGATAAGGGTTAGTAAGGCGACATCCTGAGACTAAAAAGGTAAATGGTGAAATCCTTTTGCTCGTCCAAAAGATTGTAGAAAGTACATAGCTTATCAACTTTGTATGCAAGGTATCAGGTTGGTTCAACAAAGCACGATAAGCCTATGGAGTTGAGAAGACATGAGGAACACAATCCTATTGTTCAATCATAACAGATTACAACCAAATTTGATATTTTCTACTAGTTTTACATTGATACTCAAAGACCCCCATTTACTTTTCCAGTTATGCCCATTGATTACAATAGTCGAGAGCCATGATTCCACGTATTCCCTTGGGATTTGACCCCAATATTTGTTGGGTTACTATATTTGTCAGCAACTGTATCAACTTTAAGGTGGAGGTGTATCTTGGACGTCACCAGTTTACAATCAAATTTCACTATTGGATTATGTTCATGGGGTTTCAGATGAGTTTCGAGGGTCAAAAATAAGTTTTTGACTTTGTTGGTGTTGGTGTATTCGTAAAAGAGAACTTTGAGCATTTTAATAGGTCGTGTATTCGACCAAAAATTTTTATAATAAAATTTTTTACCCCTAGATCATGTTGCCTAAGTGATCAAAGTGTTACTTAAGCGACCATCACTGAGTATAAGACTCCATATTTGTAGTTTTTACATTTTAGGAGCTAGGCTTCGATTTTGATGATTTTTTATGTGTTTTTCTCGTATAGTCTTTGTCTATTAATTTAAAAGTCTATTTTCCCCATTTTAGAACAAAACTATTTAATTTTTTGTGATTTTTTCTCTAGTTAAGAATTAAAATCCCATTTTCACCATTTTTTAGGCTTAGGAGTTTGGATTTGGGTGATTCCAAAGGAGTTTTCAAGATTTATTCCATGGGTAAGTTTCCTAATCTTACAATTATCATTTTTCCTTGATTACATCTTTGAAGCAACTTCAAATTTAAGATTTCACAAAAGGTTTTTTTGTTTTTGCCATTAAAGCTTAAAAATATTCTTTCATTACTTTGAATCTCATTTTTAACTCATTTTTGCATGGATTTTCAATTGTAGAATCTTATGAGTATGCAAAACATATTTCTAAAATATAATGATGGTTTTACCCCTTTTAGTTTTGAATCTATTTTTGACGTTCGTTTAGACCAACCTTTAATATAGCAATATTGGGACCACGGTGAAAATTGATATATGTAGGTTTTTTGATGAGTAGCTAAGTACAAGGGACCAGGTACATGGATGTTCATGGTACAGTACAGTTGGCACGCATATCTACATAGTTTTGTTTGCTTGTGTAACAAATTTGTAGGTGTTTCCTGTACTGAATAGGACACCTGGTCCAATAGTTTTTCAACCTTATTCATCACTCATCTAAAAAATAAGAAATATGCTTCTTCATCAAATAGTCTTTGCACAAATCTAAAGAGAAGAGAGAGGCAGCAGAAAATCCATTTCAAGATGGCTCAAGCATTTCTCATGTTCTCATCTTTGTAGTATGCTTAAAAAGTGAGTGAGTATTCTTAAGTGCTGATTTGTAAAAGAATTACTCATGCTATAAAGGAAATGTCTTGTATTGTTTATGCTCGAGAGTTCTTAGGTAGAGTTTCCTAAGTTTGATATTGATTAGAGTTAATTAGTGTAGAAAGTCCTTGATAGTTGTCAAGATGAGCTTGTAGTTGTGTTAATACAAGAGAAAGGATGCTAGAGTTAGGCTGAAATCGAGTCTATAATCAAGAGGTTGATTATAGTATATTTCTTTCATGCTTATGAGGATAATCAATGGATTGCACTTCCTTGAGCAAGGGGGTTTCCACGTTAAATCTTGTGTGCTATTATTTTCCTACACATCTTTTAGTTTTCCTACACTTTAGTCTTTAGTTGCCTGTGATTGACTTTGAGAGACCTGGTCCCTCACTATGTGGTGCAACCCTAAGGGTTCAAGTAATTAGTATTACAACAAGGTCATTCTAAAAGGTTTAAACCTAGAGTGTCTTGGTTATCATGGCTACTCCACCAAACCTGGAAAAAGGGCAACCTATCACTAGACCACCTATATTTAATGGACAATACTATAGGTAGTAGAAAATAAGGATGTTTGACTTCATTATGGATGAAGACGGTGATCAAATGGATATTATTCTAGATGTTCCTCATGTACCTGTAAGAGCAATCAAAGGAGAAAGTGTTACTAGAATGGATATCAAAAGCAGGAGAGAGTTCAATGATAAAGACAAAACAAAAATTGAGAAAAACTATAAAGCCAACAAATTGCTTGTCTACGGCATAGGACTTGATGAATACAACCGGATTTTTTCTTGTGAAATAGCTAAGGAAATCTAGGACTGTATAAAGATAGCTCATGAAGGAATCACTGATGTAAAGGATTCAAAAGATTATATGTTGACCACTCAGTATGAAGCCTTCATAATAAAATAAGGATAAACTATTAAAGAGATGCATACCAGGTTTACTTCTATCACTAATGAGTTGCACTACTTAGGAGAAGTAATTCCTTTAAACAAACAAATAAGAAAAATCATTGGGGTTCTTCCTAAATACTGGGAAAGAAAAGTAGATTCTGTCACTGAGCCTAGGAACTTGGAAACTCTCTCCATGGATGAACTCATTAGGAATCTGAAAACTTAAGAACTTAAAAAATAGGAAAGACATGGAAGATGGAGGTAAAAAAGGAAAAATCTCTGGCACTAAAAGCACTAAAATCAGACTCTAATGAAATAGACACTGATATTGGCTATTTGGAAAAAAGAATATCTAGAGCTATGAGACAAACTACCCAGTTTCAAAGAAGTGAGAGTAGCAGGAAAATGGTAGGCACTATGGAAGTTTGTCACAGATACGAAAGTCCTGAACATTTTATTAAGGATAATCTAATATATAAAATGGACTATCAGAATTATCAAAACACTAGAGGTGATAAAGGAAGAAATAGAGACCAGGTACCTATAAAATTAAGAAGACAGGCTGCAGCTGATTATGCAGTAAGGCAGGCCCTAGCAATGTGGGGAGATTTCTCTGGTGAATATGAGGAAGATGAAAAGTAGAAAAATATTTTAATGGTGGTAGTGGATGATGAGATAGTGACCTATGATTCCATATTTTCTTTTATGGAAAACACTGAAGATGAAGAAGAATATGAGGTAACACTTTTTGACATTAAAGAAAACTTAGAGAATTACTTTTCAAGAAAAATAAAACATCTTGCTAATGTGCTGATTGATTCCATGTATAAAATGACTAATGAAAAAAATGCTTTGGAAGAAAATGTAGAAAGTCAAGAGCTTGAGATGATAGCTCTAACCCTCCAGATATCTGAAACTAAGGAATGGGTTGCAATGCTGAAATTAGACAATTTAACCTTAATTAATCAACTAGAGAAAGATATTAATGTCTATGATAAAGAGAAAAATAATCCTATAGAAGGAAATATAGAAGATTAAGAGCTTTAATTGATAGCTTTGATTCTCCAGATATCTTAAACTAAGCAACAGGTTGCTAAGCTCAAAATTAAAAATCTGAGCTTTGTGAGTCAACTGGAGAAAGTAGATGTTATTGAGAGTAAAGGGAATAAAGAATCATCAAAGTTTTAGGTTGATCTTGCAGAAAAATATGAGGATTTCTAGAAGCATATTATTTCTACACTCCAGAAGAATGAGGAGTTAGAGAGGTACCTGGTCCGTCTTAGGGAAGAACTCAAAAAATCCCTTCAGTGGACTTCATCCTAACAAATCCTTAGTAACCTAACTAGTCATGAGTCAACAATGGTAAGTTCCTTGGGTATCAACACAAAAATCAATCATCTGGGTCGCAAGGCAAGGTTGTTCAAAATGTAAAAAAAAAGCATATAAATCCTTGTGCACTAACTGTGGAAGAGATGGACACCTGAAAGAAGACTAACAAAGCTGGCTCAGAGAAAGAATGCAAAATATTAGATATATTCACCATGGGATCACCTATCCTAAAGGTTAAATACCTTGGTAAAACATTAAGAAGCTCACATTACATAGATGGACAAAGAAGGATCTAATCACACTCTGTCCTCATACTGGGAACTCAAGTTCAAATTAGTTCCCAAGTCTAAAAAATTATCATAAGTGTAGGAGGGAGAAAAGGTTTTGATCAAAGCAATCTACTTGATATGAAATTTCTCAAGGTTTTTTATGAAAGGTCTGATTGTATTCTCTTTCCTAAGAAACTTCAAGGTGAAAAGTGCCTTCTATGAATAGGTAGTATGTAGATGATGGGAATATTCAAGAGCCTACACCAAAAATCTCATGGATTTTTTAGAACTTCTATCCCAAAAATAAGCTCACAGAGATGTGAAAGAAGCTGGCAAGTTCAAAGCAATGCAGAAGAAAATGAGGACATTTGAAGAATGGCAAATCTAGGACCTGGCCTCAGACTTATTTCCAAAATAAGTCATGGTATGATATGGTGTAATGAATCTAACAAGTTGATAATAGGATGGATTAGATTAGCCTGAGCTACTATGAAGTGAATGAGTGTCTCCTAAAAAAATATTCTATGTTCAGGAGTCTGGTATCCTT
The DNA here is from genome assembly GCA_030864215.1 of Capsicum pubescens. Taxonomy (NCBI): domain Eukaryota; kingdom Viridiplantae; phylum Streptophyta; class Magnoliopsida; order Solanales; family Solanaceae; genus Capsicum; species Capsicum pubescens. The sequence continues at coordinate 218,037,034 of CM061549.1, read as the reverse complement.
GCTAAATTCGGTACTTGTTGGTCTAACTAAATACCATACCTTTGTAAGGATACACCCATGCAAAGAACTATGGAGGTGGACAAATCTGACAAGCATAAACTTGAAGTTTCACACAATCTAGAAAGGGACATAGTCCTATCTCTTAGGTTAGTATCTTGTATTGCAAATTTTTTTTGTTCTATCAAGAAAAAAGTGTCCTTCCATTCCTTGTTTCAGAAAAAGGTTATCCTATTGTAAAAAAAAGTGTGTCCCCTAAAATTTGAAATTGATCATATCCTTTTCCCACAAGAAAACCCTTCATGGTGCTCATTATTCCTTAAATCCTGCTGCACCCACTCATTCTCTTATCAAAAAGGAAAATCTAAATCCCAATTAGCCCTTCTAAGAAAAAGACCTTCCTGATGGCTATAGTTCTCCTATTTTTATGTCCTTCAAAGGATTTTGAGCATGGTATTGTTAAAAATCCATTCCTAAACACTGCTAAAAATATCCTTCTGTTCTTAATATTCTAAATCCCAACTCCTTCATTACTCAACCTATTGAAGTAAAATTAGCCTTGAACCCTCAAACCATTCTGATAAAGTTCTGATGAATGAAACATGGGTAGCTAAAAACCACATATTATTGTAAATTAGCCCAGTAATGAGCATAGTTGATCACAGGATAACCAATGTCTGTAAAACATAAGAATTTTTGAAAATAGTATAGAAGGTTTACTGAGAAACTGATGGCATTTGAGTGACCTATTCCCAAGAAAAGAAAAGTAAATAAAAAATAATTTGTGATCAATTATACTAAAAGAAAGAATTAGGAGATCAGTTAGGTGGTATCCAAGGAAATTAGAAACATGTTCTAGAAAAATCAAAAGGTGTTAATTAGAAGGATTTTTTATTCAAATGTACTAAAAGAATCTGGTATGATGGAACTAGTTGAGCTTGTAAAACATTGAGGTTGGATTAATCTTATGGAAAGACCTATTCCTATTATTTTTGTGAGATGGTCAGAGAATTCTATTTCTCTTTGAAATTATTAGAAAATAGAATGAATCTAACTGCACATGTCCAAGGAAAGAAAATAAAGATGAATGAAAAAACACTGGGAAGAATTTTGGAAGTTCCTATAGATAGTGTCAGAACTATCTCAAAATAGTTGTGTTCAATAGAATTCTTAACTAATGCATCAAAGGTCAAAAAAAATCTGTGGTTGTAGTGAATAGGAAATCACTCAAGAGTGAGTTTCAATTGTGAATAGGAAATCACTCAAGTGTGAGTTTTAATAGGTCTTTGACTTTGTCAATAAGGTGATTCTGCCTAGATCACAAAAGAAAAGCATTTCCTTAGACACTGATTTGTATGTGATAGAATGACTTAGGAGCATTGAATTCATTAATCTTCATGCTTTAATGATGGAACACATTCACAAAGTGGTTCTTGAAAAAAATGCAAAACATGGCATGCCTAATAGATATTGGCTAAACAAGGTATTTGACCAATTTGGTATTGTCTGTGAAAATAGAACCCAAGGGACTTTGTTACAAATGCTTGGCATGAAGACATTAGTTAAAACTGAATGTGTTAAATTAGGTAGCATTTCTCAGAAGGAGTTTAACAAGAAAATGCTAAACTGAAAAAGAGGGTGTCAATCTTAACTGATGAGGTCCTTATCCGGAATGCAGAGTTAAGACATCTCAACATTAATATGACCCTACTCCTTAAAAATTGTTTTCCCAGTCCTTCACTCGTTAATCCTTCTTTATTCTTGTGATATTTTTCCTAGAACATTTAAATTATGCACTGCAATGATACTTATCATCTACTTATGAATGAATATTTATTGTTTGTGTTATATTTGTTCCCTTTAAATTTCAAAATTATTCTTCATATTAGTGTTTCCCAAGTGTCCATAGGTTAACTAATGTGTGCTTAACTTACTCTTGGTTTACTATTTTCAATTTTCAATAATTCCAAAAGGAGCAATACTTAGTTCATAGAGTAAGGGAAATAGTAGTGGACCATGTACCAAACTAATGTTACTGGCATGCTGATAGGGGAAGGTAAGTGATGTACTGAATAGATGAATAAAGAAAGCCATAATGACAGAGGGAAGTAGAAAAGCAAATGTGCTCATGTGATCTAAGTTTTTTATGTAAATAACAAGTGACCAGGTCCATGTGTTGCATGATGATAGGGGGAACATTCATCTTAAAAGTGGTAATTGCACTGACTACATGTGATGGATGTGCCCAAATTTGTATGGTTGGTTTGTCATCATCAAAAAAGGGAAAAATTGTTATATATAGTTTTGATGATGATCATCTAACTGCAAGGGACAAGGTCCCTAGATATTCATGGTATAGTACAACTGGTATGCGTGTCTGGACAGTTTTATCCTCTTAAGTAACAAACTTATAAGTGTTGCCTGTACTGAATAGGACACCTGGTCTAATGAATTTTTAGCCCTAATCATCACTCATCTATAAAATGAAAAAGATGTTACTTCATCAAAAAGTTTTTACATAAATCTAAAGAGCAGAGAGAGAAAACAAAAACTCCATTTCAAGATTTCTCAAGCATTTCTTATGTTCTTATCTTTATAGTATGTTTAAAGAGTGAGTGAGTGTTCTTTGGTGCTGATTTGTAAGAGAATTACTCATGCTATAAGTGTAATGTCTTGTTTTGTTTATGCTCGAGAGTGCTTAGGTAAATTTTCCTAAGTTTGATACTGATTAGAGTTAATTAGTGTAGAGGGTCCTTGATAGAGTTACCAAGATGAGCTTATAGTAGAGTTATTACATGCAGTAGGAGCGTAGAGTTAGGCTAAAATCAAGTCTGTAATCAAGAGGTTGGTTATAGTGGATTTCTTCGGTGCTTGTGAGGGCAAGCCGTGGTTTTTCCCACCTTAAGAAAGGGGGTTTCCATATTAAATCTTGTGTGTTGTTATTTTCATTCACAACCTTTAGTTTTCATGTATTTAGTGTTTTATTTCCAATAATTGACTTTAAGGGACCTAGTCCCTCACTGTGTGGTGCAACCATTAGGGTTCCAACAACTAATATTGATGATCTTAGAGATTTGACCGAACTAGATTCTGATACACAGTGCTAATACTAATATTTACCCTGATTGTGAGAGATTCCGACCCTTTATACACTTTTATGATGATTTTGTCCCAGAGTTTACCCTAGACAATGGATTTATGGATTTACACTCTTTTAGCCCTAATTTTAGATGTGCACTTATATACATATATGTACACATATATCTCTGCTACTTAATGAATAGTTGATTGATGATATAAGTTCTTGTTAAACTTCGATGATTGATGATGATATTGATAATATGAGTTTCAGTTCAAGTCTGGCGATTGATAATGATATTAATTATATAAGTTCTAATTCAAGTTCGACGATTGATAATGTTATTGATGATATTAGTTTTAGATCAAGTCCAATGATTAATGATGACATTTAAGATATGATTGTATACAATATCTTAATTTATGGCATTTGAATCAGTTATGGTATGATGGACTTATTCTTGACTGTACATTGCCTATCAACAGTATTCCCTATATCTATCAGCCTTATGGGGTTTGCATAGGTATAGATATAAGTATTTCTTGTAGCACTGACTATTGTTGTTGTGTATTGATTGAACTATCTGAGCCTATGTGGGTGGTAGTTTATGAAAGGCTCAATTAGGTATTATTTGTCTGGATTAGTCAATTACATGCATTGTTATTGTTATTGTTATTATTATAATTGTTATCAATTTTATGGATAGTCCATAACACATTGGTTAATGATCCCCAATATTAGACATAGTTAAGACTAATGAACCTTTAGCATAAGATTTTCTATGTGACTTAGTGGATTATGATGGTTTCTCAAATTATGATATGATTGTACTAGATATATATTTTTGGGCCTAAGGCCAGGATAATGTTATGGTTATGTCGGATATCTATATGGGCCTAAGTTTGTGATTATGATGTTTTAGTTATTCCGGATATGTTATTGAAACCAAGGCCCTGTTTATGATATTAGTTAGATTCCAAAAAATATTTATCCTTTTAAAGGTAGTGGTTGTAGTCTGTAGCCATTGATTTTTATAATTGTAATGTGTGGATACTGGTGATGTCATGCATAGATTTGGTAGGTTCATGATCACTTAGATAGGTAATGGTATGATTCCAACTGAAACTATTATTTTTCTACTCTTTTCCTAAAGAGATATTTGTTCCCAGTTTTTACTTTTAAAATGTGTTTATTGATAATGGGAATTGTATCATCTTAATAAATAACTTATGAGCCTTCATTACTAATAATGACAATCTTAGATTTGACCAAGATGGATTCTGGTCCACAGTGTTACTACTACTATTTACCTAGGTCATGAGAGATTCTGACCCTTTCTACACTTTTATGATGATTTAGTCATGGAGTTTACCTAGGATAGTGGATTTATGGATTTACAGTCTTTTATCTATGATTCTAGTCATGCACTCGCATACATACATATATATATATACATATATCTTTTGTACTAAATGAAAAGTTAATTGATGATGATATTGATTATATGATTTTTGATTCATGTTTGGTGATTGATGATGATTTAGTTGATATGACTATCATTTAAAGTTCGGTGATTGATGATGATATTGATGACATAAGTTTCGATTCAAGTTCAGTGATTGATAATGATATTGATGATATAAGTTTTTGATCGAATACGGTGATTAATGATGATCTTGATGAGATGAGTTTATACATTATGTTACTTTATGGTATTCAGACTGGTTATGGTATTATGGACTCATTCTAGTATGCATATTTCCTATCACCAGTATGCCCTATATTTTTTATCCTTATGTGGGTTTTAATAGGTGTTGACATAAGTGCTGCTTGCAGCACTGACTGTTGTTGCTGAGTGTTGATTGAACCTTCTGAGCCTATAAAGGTGGTGGTTTATGAAAGTCTCAATTAGGTATTGTTTGTCCATATTATCTGATTACTCATATTGTTATAATTATTATTATGATTGTTATCACTATTATTGCTAGTTTGTGACAGATTGGTTAATGATCTAGCATTGAGATTCAAGAAATGTTTTGGATTCCTTCCTTCATGGTTGCTTTATTATGAGTAATTATTTCATGATTAGATGTATGGATTAGCGACCCTAATTATAGTTGTACTAGTTCTTACTATTACTATGAAGCCTTAAGATGCTAGTCTGATAACTTAGGTTGTACCTTAAGATGACCTTTTATATATATATATATATATATATATATATATATATATATATATATATATATGATATCTATCAATATATAGCAAATGCATTACCATATATCCCTTCCTTTCTTCAGTTATTCAGATTATATATTCATTCCTTTGCCATGTACTATTATATATCCTACTTTCGCCCTTTATTTGTATATTATCTAGTGATATATAGTATGGTGTTAAGGTTTATGATTATGAATAGAATGGGATAGTTCATCCTTAATACCTCCCCAGCCATATTATGTTAGTTTCTTGGATATGAATAGGATAGTTTTTTTGTATTATCTCATTAGCTTTATTATGAAGTTGTTGGATATTTTGGTATAGTTTATATTTCTTCTTACATGTTATGCATATTTTCATTATCTTTGGAGCTCAGTCGGTAATTTCCTATTTAGTATAATGTGTTTGGTACTCATAATACACTTCAACAACTTACATGTCATAGTACGGGTTATCACTGTTGTTGTGTGTGTTGTGCGGTGTAGCTATGGTTCGAGGACATAGAGTGAGCTAACAGTGTTTGGAGTATTACTTTTATCCCTTTTATATACTAGACTAATCTATATGTTGTATTTAGTGATGGTTTTATCTATATATTCATTTGGTACTTCATTTTGTATCATTGTTAAAAGCAGAAACTCTTGTACTGATTCCACCAGATTTTGGGACTATTTATGTATTTCAGTCTTTATTTTTATTTATTTTGCACCATCCTTCATTTCTCTTGGTTATATATTACTAGTAGTTTCGGACTATGAATTGGCTTGCCTACTTATGGTCTATAATAGGCGCCATCATGACCTAAGAAATCAGGTCGTAACATATAACCCACTAGTAGGTAAGCCCACTCATAGTTTGAAAATACTAGTAATGGACTAACAAGAGAAAATAAGGAAAAATGCAGAATAAATATAATAAAAGACTAAAATACATAATGTAGTCCCAAAACTTGGTGGGTTCGGTACAAGATCTTTTGAAACAATAAGACTATAAAATAAAGTACTAAATGAATATGCAATTGCAAATCATTTATGAATACAACATAGAGACTAGTCTAGTATATAAGAGGGAGAATAGTAGTACTCCGAATGCCAGGAGCTCACCCTACGCCTCAAAACCATAGTTGCTCTGCGCAATGCACACAAGAATGATGAGAAAGCTTACTATGATTTGTAGGATACAGAAGTGTAGTATGATTACCAAACATGTGGTACTCCATAGGAAAGTATCGACTAGGCTCCAAAACTAATGCAAATATAAATTAGATACAAGAAGGAATGTAAACTATACCCGAATATTAAAGAAACTAACATAGTAATACTAAGGAGGGAATAACGATAAACTATCCTCTTTTAGTAAATCTTAGGGACCTATGAACTATACCATACATTGATTGCCAATAAATAATTAAAGAGAAAAAAAAGGATATACATGTAGTAGTATACAAGGCCAAGGGATGGATATACAACTTGAATAATGAAGGAAGGGAGGGATATACGGAAATTCCATAACTACATATGGATATATATATATATATATATATATATATATATAAATATGGCTAACTCAAAGGTACAACCTAAAGTAGTCAGCCTAGCATCATAAATATGGCTAACTCAAAGGTACAACCTAAAGTAGTCATCCTAGCATCTTAAGGCCTCTTAATCATAGAAGAAACTAATGCTAGAGTAATTGGGGTCTCTAATCCATATGTCTAAATATGAGATAATTATTTAATTATTAATAATTATAAAATAAAGAAATGAAAATCATACCTCAAATCTCAGTACTAGTCCAATAATCAACCTGTCATGAACTAACAATAATGATAACATACTATAGTAAACGACTAGCCTAAATAAACAATACTTAAACTGGGCCCCATAACCTGAAAGGCCTAATCAGCACAAACTATACACCACAAGATATAATTATCACCTATACCTATGCAAACCCTTATAAGACTCATAGATACAAGGGTATATTAGTGATAGGCAATACACATGTAAGGATGAATGCAAACTATAACCCATACTACTAAAACTGAACCAAGTACCATAATGTAATACAGTAAATACACCTCCTTCAGCTCGATGTCTCATAAAGGTAGGACCTACGGTGACCTCTCTTCTACATCTTGATGTCTCACGGACGAAGGGTCCCCTAGGGGTTTGGGAGTAATCGTATACATCGACCTGGTCTTGATCAATAATTTTCAATATACATCATCATCATCAATCCACTCTGCCCAACACTAGGGAAATGTATATACACATCGATGCATAGACTTGGACCATGGCTAAAAGAGAATGTAAGTCTTTAATCCATAACCGGTGGAGTTCTCAGTCTAAATCATTATAAAGTGTACACAGGGTCAAAATCTCTCTCGACTGAGGTAAATATTAAAATTAAAATAGTGGACCAAAATCTATTAAAATCTCTAAAGCATCATTTTTAGTCTTAAAGACTCATAAATCCTTCATTAAGGTGGTACAATTATTTTATGAAAGAATCCCTTTTAAAAGTGAAAAGTGGGAATAAATTAATTTTTAGGAAAATTAGTATTAAAAACATAATTTTTGTTGGAAACGTACCATTTACTATTTTAATGAGCATGAGTGTACCAAATCTATGCAAGCCGTCACCATTATCCAAATAATATGATTACAATCATCTAATGTTTATAAACCACGGTCATGTCCATTACAAGGATAAATCACTTCCCGTAATCCAATTAATATTATAATCATGGCCTTAGTCCCAACAATGCGTATCTGACATATCCATATCATAATCTGAGAAGCCCTCATAATCCACCGAGTAACATAATAACCTTATACTAAAGGGTTATTATCCTCAACTATTCCTAACATGCCAACAACCTAGGTTAGTAGGATTCTAGAAATATAATAAGTATTTTACCTTAAGGGTCAATTCACTCTTCATTCCTCAAACATATAAATTAGGCGAAGTCATGGTGCTCTATCCATAACTGTAACACCCTAAAAATATAGGCCTTTGAAAATTTTTTGAGTTAAGCTTACTGCCCAACCTATGACTTACCTCACGAGTTGTAAGGAGGTGTCACTATAGGTAGTAGTACTCCAATCATAAGAAAACCAATGAGGTTTACCAAGATGTTTATTATTTGTATGACTAAACTCAATGAGTCATCAAGACTCTATACGAGTCATAGGGTCGCCAGAGAGGGGGTCATTGAGTTACTGTGTAGACTATAATTGGATATAATGAGTCGTACTGTCTGAATGTGACTCATAAGGTACGACTCATAGTCAGACTAGTGTGGGTTCTTTGAGATTCTGGTTACACCATGAGTCATGGTGTCATGGTGACGACTCATAAGGAGTCATCACGATCTATAAGGTGACCCATGACAACTGGCATCACTTTTCAACTTTTATTTAAAGGGAACTTTAGACATTTCTCTCTTTCAACAATAGGGACTCACAACCTAAAATACCCTAAGGTACCCCAAAACCTCTCATTACTCAAACAATTGTTCTTCCATTTTCTCTCAAATTCCCTATTCAAAGACAGAGCTAGGGTTTCAAGAGTTTGGCCTTTAAGGGCTCAAGTATGGTTTCTTCTCCAAATTTCTTAGTGATTACGACATGTATCTCTCTCTCTAAATCTATGTTTTAAATTATGGCATGAATTGCTTCGATATTCACATGATTTTGGATGTGGGTTTTTAATGATTGGTTGAGGGTTTTTGATAATTATTGTTTAAATGTTTTACCATGTATTTTATGGAATAATTATGATTTAAATTGATGATTTGTAAACCCATTGGGGTGAATAGGCATGGTTATGAAATGGGATTGTGGATATCCCCAAATAATTGGATTTTTGGTATTAAAATTGATGAGAACCTCAACCCATTACATGATTGGTTTTGAATGCGAATTATCATTTGGATTTTTCTTATTATTTTGAACTAATGCCTTCCATAAGTGGATAAGTTTTCTTTTTAAAGGTCTTGGTGATCATGCAATGGTTTTGAATTGAAACTTAATAGTCCTATTGGCCAATAGGTTAGAGTCCCACTAGACTAAATAATTTTGTTCCTACTTGGGACTTTGCATTCCTATTGGCTAAGGAGAGGTAGGATCCTACTTGGATAAAAGGTTTGGTTCGTACTTGGAAATTTAGAGTTCTATTAGTTAATGGGTTAGATTCCTACAAGTAAATGATTAGATTTGGCAAATTTGCATGTTCTTGCAAGCTATCATCAGTATGACGATACCACTTAATATTTCTTTAATTTATGACTCTTGATTATATAAATGAATTATGTTCTAAATGGTTTAATTTAGGATTAAATAAGGTTGTGTAGTTTGTCGTGAAAGTCGAGGTCTCGTAAGGAATAGTAGTGGAAACCATATCTGCTGGCATGAGGGTCTAAATTACCAAGTGTTTCAGTCACTTTTTATTTATGATTAGGTATTTATGTTACCCTTGATATATAACTTGGAGGTTCGAGTCCCCTATGCATGTATGTTTATGATTTCTCTCTAGTTCATACGGTTACACGGACTAGGGCCTTACCAGGGGGTAAGAGTTGGGGCCAATATAGCCCATGAGTACTATTATGATGGTTATGCTACACAATCTAGGATAATATTTTAAAGTCCATACTAAGACTTGTTCCCTATCCCAACATGTTATATATATGTATATTCATATAACTATATGCATTGACATTGAATGATTTTGAATTGTAGATCATGGAACTATATTATTCTCTTATCCCTGAGTTACATGCTAGAACTCAACCCATTAACAATTTCTGGATGTTGTATCCCCATGCAATGAAAAGACCATAGATACTTTTACTTTTCATATGCAGTGATAGGTGGTCCTTGGATTATTCATGAGTCATCTTGAAGTGGTGAGCCTCCTTTTTTTGGATGTCCGGTTACTTCATATTCCAATTTTTGTCATAGACTAGTTCTTTGGTTACTTTTTGGCTATTGTCAGGGGTATGTCCCAGCTTAGAATGATGTTAGTCTATTTATTTGCTTTTTGGATTATAGTGGATTAGAAGTTGGTATTATGGATTTTTTATATCTTTTTATTGTTGCTTATTCTATCTTATTATATATTTGGAATTCATTCACTGCTAGTTGTATTTTGTTCTATTTAACTAGGCAAAGAGGGAGGTCTCTGGTTCACGGTGGAGTTGAGATACCCTTCACGGATAGGACCTAGTTTGGGTCGTGACAAGTTAGTATCAGATCCTAGGTTCAAAGTTAATTAGGTCTCCACAAAGCTGTGTCAAGTAGAGTCTCTTTTATAGGTGTATAGCACGCCACACTTATAAGGGGAGACTATGGGACATTTAGGAATATTTCCCTTTCTTGTGATCTATTTTTTGTCTATAGAGTCCAAGGTCTTGAAAAATCCTCTAATTTCATTTGTTTGAATTTCAAATCATGCCTCCCCAAGGATTTGATACTTGTGGAACCTCTTTTGTACCACTTGAGGATAATATGGATGGAACTTGCTCCACTTATGAAGTACAGACCCAGTGTAGGGTCCTAGCTCCTGATTGCACTACTTTTCATTGAGTTCCACCATTCCCTACTAGTATTTATTTGTCTCTTTGAGCTAATGGTAATTCTATCCCAATGTCTTAGGAGGTGTGTTTAATGTCGAGTTTCGTCGGTCTATTCATCTGCTGACTCAATTGGTGACTTCTCAGTCTCATTATCCTGATCATGTTGGTTTTGTTTCTCCATCTTCTGAGGTCACTAGGGTTGGCCAATTCATGAGGTTGAATACCATGACCTTTATTGGCTCTAAGATTGAAGATGAACTTTAAGGGTTTATTGATGAGACAGAGAAGATATTTAGGGTAATATATTCTTCTGACTTTGGGGGTGTGGAGTTCGCTACATATTAGTTAAAGGATATGGCATATTAGTGGTATCAGGAGTGGGAAAAATTAAGAGAAATGATGCTAATCCAGTAAAATGGGGTGACTTCTTTTGTCATTTTCTTGGTCATTTCTTTCCTCAGGAGTTGAGGGAGTAAAGGATGGAGAGTTTGTGAATCTGAAATAGGACAAAATGAGTGTGTAGAATTACGTCCTAAAATTTCATCAGTTGTCTTGCTATGATCTTGAGCTAGTGTTAGGATGAGAAAGTTTTCTTTTGGCTTGTCTCAGGACTTGGTGTTGGAGTGGAAGTCCACCTTACTGAATAATGACATGGATATCTCTAGGCTGTTGGTGTACATGTAATAAGTAGAGGATGAGAAAATAAAGAAAGCTAAAATAGGGGAGAGGTAGAGTATGAAATACAGGTATTCTGAGTAGGGTGGAGGCCAGTAGAATAATACCAGAGATGGAAGGCAGTGGTATTAGAAGAAGTGAGGATATTTTGTTCCTATTCTATGGCTAGTGGTCTATATCTAAATTCGTCTGATGATCATCACTTTTAGACTGATAGTGGGTTTAAGGCACAAGGTGCCCAGTCTTGAGCCAGTAGAGCTTAGTTAGCTCCATGTTATCCCCTTTGTCATTCTTATGGGCGGGTGCATCGTAGACTGTTTGATGATAAAATGAATCATTGTTTTAGGTGTGGTCATCTTAGTCACCTATAGCGAGAGTATCCTTCAGCTAGAGTTGCTATAGGATTAAATAAGGTAGCAGTTACTATTTCTTCAGATCTTGCGTCAGAGGGTGATACTACTGGATCTAGCATGGGTCAGAACTGTCTTTATGCTCTTGTAGGACCCAAAGGGTTAATTTCCAATTCTAGAATGAACTGGTGATTGAGTGGAAAGGTAGTTCTCTAGCTCCTAAGGGGGGTTCATTTCTTATCTTAGAGCCCATAAATTGATTTCCCAGGGGTGTCTATATCATCTAGTTTGAGTTAATAATTCTAATTATGAGGATCCCTCTTTGCAATTTGGCCCTATTTTCAGTGAGTTTCCTGAGGTATTTCCTGATGATCTTCTTAGTATTCCTCTAGATAGGATAATAGACTTTGAGATTGATATTTTTTCTGAACACCCATCCTATCTCTATCCCTCCTATCAGAATGGCTCTTATTGAGACTCAAGGAGCAGTTAAAAGGTCTTCTTGATAAGGGTTTTGTTTTTCCTAGTATTTCTTCATGGGGTGCTCTTGTAATTTTCGTGCATGAGAATGATTGTTCCTTTTGGATGTGCATAAACTATCGGAAGTTGAATAAGGTGACTTTGAAGAATAAGTATCCTCTTTCTAGAGTTGATGACCTATTAACCAGCTTCAGGTTGCTAAGTACTTTTCTAAGATTGATCTCCGATCGGGCTATCATCAGTTGAAGATTAGCATAGTGGACGTCCCTAAGAATGCTTTTTGTACTCGGTATGGACACTATAAATTCTTGGTCATGTCTTTTGAATAGACTAATTCCTCAATAGCCTTTATGGATCTTATGAATCGGGTATTTCATCAGTTCTAGGATTGTTTGTCATTGTATTTCTTAATGACATTTTGGTATACTCCAAGAGTGAGGAGGATCATGCCAATTACCTCTGTATAGTGTTGTAGACTCTTAAGGATTAGTGTTTGTATGCTAAGTTCTCAAAGTGTGAGTTCTAGTTGATTATTGTTACTTTTTTCGGTCATGTTGTTTTGAGTGAGGGAATTATGGTGGATCCATAGAATGTTGAGGCAGTTAAGAAGTGGCCTATACGCACAACTATAACCAATATTTGGAGCTTCTTGGATTTAGATGGGTATTATAGGAGGTTTGTGAAGAGTTTCTCTTTGATTATTGCCCTATTAATTAAGTTAACTCAAAATAAGGTGATGTTTCTGTGGTCCGATGCTTGCGAGGGTAGCTTCAAGAAGTTGAAGGATAAGATGACATCTCCTTCGATTTTGATCCTACACAAGGGTACTGATGGTTTCATTGTATATTTGATACATCCAAATTACAACTCTCATTAGAAAGTGCAAGCGGTCGCTGTCAAATATAGAACCCAATAGGTTGGGTGTCGAATCCCACAGGGAATACTGTGCTCACTAAGTATTGTAATCATTACTGGACTGTTGATCAGAGGTTCCTGAATAAGTTTTTTTTTGGTTTTTAACTTATAAAATAATTAATTGTAACAAGAGTATTCTAACAAATGATTCTCTTTGTAATTCGTAACTTTATGAGATTAAACAAACCAGGGCTATGGTCACTAAAATTCTAGCACAATTCGGGTTGGAATCACTTAGGAGTCCATTTTAGAAAATTCAATTGCAAAAATGGCTAAGACCTATTCTTTATCCCTTAGTTTCTCAACCTAAGTGGATAGATTATACAAAAATTCTCTCGAACTCAAAGGATGCATTGTTCTTTCAACCAAATTTCTCATGTAAGCTAATCCTGTTAGGGAATTTATCATTACTCTAAAGGTTAAGGCCGTTAGAATTCATGCAAACACTTTCTTTTCCCAACAAACACTGTCCTTTCAGACAAGTGATGTTCTTGGGCTCACTTTTTAAGTTTGCAACCAAGAAAAGTGTTAAATTGAAGAAAGGTTTATACAATATCATTCAGTTGTGGAACTCAAGTTTATTCACAACCCATAGATTCTTTTCACATTAAGGATCCCATAACTGAGGAAGGAGAAATAATTCTTGTATTATACATAAATAGATTTAGAATTCACTTTCAGAGAATCCCAAGAATCAGTTATGGAATATTTAATAAGCCATCTTCAATGATAAAACTTCTCTAAGATTTCTATCAATCCCCCAAAGTACTAGGTTACAGAGAGTTTCAATAGAAGATAAAACTTGTAAAAGATAAAAGGTAAGTCTCTTAACCCTAGAATTTGGTATTTATATGTTCCCAGATAAAAAAGGAATTTAAAATTTAAAAGCAGAAAAGTCAAGTTGAAATTGACGGCCCATATGGTGATCCGTCGCAGTGTTGATGGTACACCATCTGGTCCATCAGTCATTTCTTCAAAATCGTAGCTTTTGGATAAGGTCTGATGGTGACACTGGTGGTCCGTCGCAAGATTGACGGTCCACCATGTTGATCGTCTCTAAGTCCTTCTGAGAGGTGGTTTCTGGATATGGATTGACAGTAACACTGGTGGTCCTTCGCAATACTGACGGTCCACCATGTTGATCATCACTAAGTCCTTCTGACAGGTGGTTTCTAGATAAGGATTGACGGTGACACTGGTGGTCCGTCGCAAGAATGATGGTCCACCATGTTGATCGTCACTAAGTCCTTTAGGATTCCATGTTCTGTTTGTCTTGATGGACCACCTGGTGGTCTGTCATAAGACTGACAGTCCACCATTTTGACCGTCAATCTCTCTTCTCTGCTACTTTTTCCTGTTTTCTTCTGTGGTTATCTCCTTTCACTGAAAGCAGTAAAAAACTTTATCAAAAACACTTTGGTTGCTCGAAAATATACAATTTTCCTAAATAAATGATGCTAACTGTTTCGTAAGATACTGGAACATCAACACCTTCAAATTAAGATAATTGCTTGTCCTCAAGCAACTCAGCACCTAATTGCATAAATGAACAATAAAATGACATGTAACCAACCACTCATCAGTTCAATCACATGCATTTAACACCTCAGGATTCACACCCAACATTGATCATAGTTCAGCCCACAAGCCTGAATGTTACATTCTACTAAAAACAACAAAATTCAGTGAAACTTTCGTTTCCCTCACAACAATGAAATCCACCACTCATTTTATGATGTGGACACTGTCTAACTCTCACACTTACAAAGAAGTTACAACCATAGTCTAATGATGATAGGCGAATTTACACGCCTATAGCACTATATTTTGCCCATATTTTAGCCTAGTTTTGAGAACAAATTATATATTTCATGCACTTTTAGTCCTTTTTCCTGTAAGTGAGCTAACGAACATGATTAACAAAGTTTCAGGTATAAATGATGCAGAATTCAGCATTTTATGGATAACTTGACGCCAAAAAAAGCTTCACGAAAGGAGAAAAGCCAATCTTGGACGCCAAGGACTAAAGATGGCGCATGGAAATTCTGTCCCGGGCTAAAACAACATTTCTGAAGACTTTGGGGACTAGCAGTAACTTATTAGGATTAGGATAATGATACATTAACCTAGTACAATTGGGTTAAGTATTTCATTAGCTTAGTAGGATTTGGTTAAGCATTTCATTAGCTTAGTAGGAATAGGATATGGGTATTATAAATACCCTATCTAGCTAGAGATTTTATAACATCTTATCTTACTTCTCAACATCAAAATTCTACTTTTCAATTCTGAATTAATTCTATTTTTCTTCTTCTACTCATCTATTCTTAAATTCCGCAACAAGAGAAACGTTACCTTGTTAAGGAATTCACGCCTAAACGCCTACCACACCATTATCAACGTGAAATCATAATTGTGGGAAAACAACAATGTCAATTGTGATTTCCTTCGTACTCATGGGTAACTAAACTTCTCTGTTGGGGTTATGGAAGCCGAATGAGATACTATCTATTGCTGTGAGAGTGTGAGTTCGTGACACGTATGTTGCTTATATCATTATTCTCTTCATCTTAATCTAAATTCTTTGCGGTTGCAAACGCAAGAATACACCAGTATAACATTTAACTTGTTCGAAAGAAAGGTTATCTGTCTGGAAAAGAGATAATGTCAAGGTAGTAGGGTCCCATCCCCTATTAAAAAGTTAGTGCCGTAACTGGATTAACCTCTTGGAGAATTCGTACCGTTAGACACGCTTTAAGCTCGAAAGAGTTAAAGTGAAATAATTCTCGAATAGGTCGAAAGACGCCTGGATTTACCATCGAATACAATTCTCTATAAGCACATGCATGTCTGAATTCAACACACTCATAGTCAATAGAGACGTATAACTCAGAAGGTGGACATAACCCCAACTCCTCAATTCTCATTGTTTCACAACCTACTAAAAATTCTTTCTTTTTACTTTCCTATTGCTGTTTTCTCTACTAATTTGGTTACACATTACAAACCCCCCTTCTTACGAGACTTGCACTAAAAGTCTAGTAATCGTTGCTTACTTGTTGCCCAAGCTATTCCCTGTGGGATCGATACCCAACCCAAGTTGGGTTCTATATTTGCTAACGACCGCTTTACACTCCTTTGAGAGCTGTAGATTGAGCGTTATCAAAAATTGGCACCGCTGCCGGGGAATACAAGTGTCAATTAAGTTCGTGATAATTACTAGACCCTTTGGTCAAAGATTCTCATACTTTTACTTTTAGTTTACTGCAGGTTTTTTTTATTCAGTGCATGCCCCATACTCGAAGTTCTGGTCAACCGTTATTACCAATCAATCCTGAACCACAACGAATTGGCAGAATGGAGGCACAAACGGAAATCGAAAGAATGGCTGCTCAACACGAGCAGGCGAGATTAGCTGCTCTTGCCGCCGTCCAAGTACACCAACAAAACATTGATAACCCTGGGCGAGCAACAAACCCTGACGATGAGGATTTAGGTGATGACGAGTTACTAAACCCAAGGCATGATGATGAAATCGCAACACCGGCCAACAGAAGAGGTCGACAAGCTCGGTTTAGGTATGATCTCCAACCCATGCAACCAGCTTTGGATGACGATGATGATGATCTTGATGGAGCCGGAGCCACATGAGCCATTATTCCTCCACCATTAGCGCCTGGAGCCAAGTTCAACATCACAAGCACCATGATTCAGTTATTGCAACTCAAGGGATTATTTGGTGGACTGGCAGGCGATGATCCGAATATGCATCTCATCAACTTTATTTGTACATGCAAGTCATTTGACAATCCTGGTGTTGGTCAGAATGCAATTCGATTACGTCTATTTCCATTATCTCTGTCTGGGGAGGCAACTCTATGGTTGAATGGGCTGACTCCTGATTCTATTACAAATTAGAGGCAATTGAGAGATGCTTTCCTAGAAAGATTATTTCCGCCATCCAAAAGAGCACAATTGAGAGATGAAATCAGCAACTTTCGTCAGCTTCCCACTGAAGCTCTTCATGAAACATGGGAGAGGTTCAAGACAAAGCTAGCGAGGTGCCCAAACCATCATATGACTAATGTTCACCTAATGGAGATATTATATAGAGCCGTGAATTCAATAACTAAACCAGTGGTGGATAATGAGGCTGGAGGATCCTTTATGGATCTCACCTTTGGTCAAGCAAGCAATATGCTAGATCGTATGATGAAACAAAGTAGATCTTGGCATACCAGGGATTCTGAGGTAGCAAGCCCCACTTTATCTATTGTCATGACTGCAGACCAAAGAAGAAGACAAGAAGAACGTGATCAAGATATGACGCACATAAAAACACAAGTGGATCTTCTTACAAAGAATTTATTATCAGGGAAGACCGAAAAAGTGAAAGCTATTGCGTCAAAAGGAAGAGACGAATCTGATTCGGAAGAAGAAGCCAACTACTTAAACAATCAGGGGGGTTTTCGAGGTAATACCCAAGGAAACCAAGGTCGGAACTATTATGATAATTCTGGAAACAAGGACCAAGGTTGTTGGAGAAAAAACAATGAAAAGAGTGGTGTATATGTTCCCCCTGGAAGACGTGACACCACCATATCTAATTCGGGAAGTATGGAAGACATGATGGCTAAACTACTGAAAGGAGTGGAAGCAACTAGCGCGGGAGTAACGGAGGTAATAAATGATTTGTCCTCTATGAAGAAATTAGTTGATTCTCATTCCACTTCAATCAAGCAAATAGAGCAGCAATTGAGCCAACTTTCAGCAACACTCAATCAAAGAAAGGCTAGCACTTTACCTAGCGACACCGTGTAAAACCCAAGGAATGATGGGTCATGCATGACCATTACTACAAGAAGTGGTAAGGTGCTGGAAACTTCAGAAAAAGGCAAGCAAGTGGCTGACGAAGAAATGGAAATTGATGATAAGGCGAAAGGGGAAGATGCCGCAGTAGCCAATCCTAATGTCCTTAACGTCATTCCTCACGACGTGCAGCCTGGAAAAGCTGAAAAATGGAAGCAAGAGGAGAAGAAAGCCGTGGAGAGAACAATGCCATACCCACCACCACCTTTTCCCCTAAGATTGAAGAAGGTGGCGGATGATACGAAGTTCAGCAAATTCATGACTATGTTAAAGAAGCTGACCATTAATGTTCCATTGGTGGAAGCACTTGAACAAATGCCTGGGTATGCGAAATTTATGAAGGATCTTTTGACAAAGAAGTGGGCAGCAAGTTATGAGTTGAAAGATGATGTCCATCACTGCAGCGCAATCGCTACCCGATCAATAGCTCAGAAGAAGGTTGAGCCCGGAGCTTTCACTATTCCTTGCACCGTTGGATCTTTGAATTTTGCCAAAGCATTATGTGATTTAGGAGCCAACATCAATTTGATGCCATTATCTATCTATAAAAAGTTGGGGTTGGGTAATCCTACTCCAACCAATATGAGTCTCGTCATGGCGGATAGGTCGGTAAAACGACCTGTTGGTATCATATGTGATGTCTTGGTAAAGGTTTCTTCATTCATCTTTCCAGCAGACTTTGTTATTTTGGATTGTGAAGCGGACTCAGAGGTTCCCATAATCTTGGGACGCCCTTTCCTTGCTACAGGAAGTGTGCTCATTGATTTGAGAGCTAATGAGCTTTCATTCCGAATAAATGATGAAGTGGTTCGCTTTGATGTTTGCAAATCAATGAAGCAACCTAAAGATCCGAGTGTATTTTCGGTAGCTGATGTTTTCTTTGATGATCTGGAAGAATGACTTAAAGAAGAGCAAATTATTGCTGACCCTTTGGCAGCTGTGCTCATGAATGAAGAAAGTAAGGATGCTGAAAATTGCAATGAAGCTATTTGTGCTCTATCAGGTTTAGGGACATATCGCTATGCTCCCAAGAAGCTGGACCTTGATCTAAAAAATTGACCCACACCACCAGCTAAGCCATCTATTGAAGAGCCACCCACGTTAGAATTGAAGGAGCTGCCAAGTCATTTAAAGTATGCATTCTTAGGAAGCGGAAGCACACTTCCAGTCATTGTGGCAGCAGATTTGGGTGAGCAACAAGTTGCAGCTCTTATTACTATTCTACGGAAGTATATTAGAGCCATTGGATGGACCATTGCAGATATTATTGGTATTCCACCTGGGATTTGTACTCACAAGATTCAGCTTGAAGAAAATTGCAAACCAACCATTGAGCATCAAAGACGTCTAAACCCACCTATGCAATAAGTTGTGAAGAAAGAAATTATCAAGTGGTTAGACGCAGGGGTTGTGTATCCAATCTCTGATAGTACATGGGTAAGTCCGGTACAATGTGTTCCCAAGAAAGGAGGCATGACGGTGGTCGCGAATGAGAAAAATGAACTTATTCCACTCAGACCTGTCACTGGATGGAGAGTATGCATGGACTACCGAAAGCTGAATTCTTGGACGCTCAAAGATCACTTTCCAATGCCATTTATGGACCAAATGCTAGATCGATTAGCGGGGAAAGGATGGTTTTGTTTCTTAGACGGGTATTCAGGCTATAATCAGATTTTTATTGCTCCCGAAGACCAAGAGAATACAACATTTACATGCCCATATGGTACGTTTGCCTTCAAGCGTATGCCATTCGGGCTATGTAACGCACCAGCCACCTTTCAACGCTGTATGATGTCCATTTTTTCTGATATGGTTGAAGACACTTTGGAGGTATTCATGGACGATTTTTCAGTTGTTGGTGAGATTTTTGAAGCGTTCTTGACAAACCTAAGTATGGCGTTGCAAAGATGTGTAGAATTCAACCTAGTGCTGAATTGGGAAAAGTGCCACTTCATGGTAAAAGAAGGTATTGTTCTTGGGCACAAAATCTCCGAAAATGGAATTGAGGTTGATCGAGCAAAAATTGAAGTCATTGAGAAGCTACCGCCTCTAATTTCGGTGAAGGGTGTTCGTAGTTTTCTCGGCCATGCAGGTTTCTATCGTCGGTTCATCAAAGACTTCTCCAAAATCGCTAGTCCATTGTGCAAACTCTTGGAGAAAGATTCGAAGTTTGACTTCAATGACGATTGCTTGAAGGCATTCGAATGCCTCAAAGGAAAACTCATTGAAGCCCCTATCATGGTAGCACCAGATTGGTCTCTCCCGTTCGAAGTCATGTGTGATGCTAGTGGTGTAGCCGTTGGTGCTGTACTTGGTCAGAGAAAGGAGAAGCTATTTCATCCTATCTACTATGCAAGTAAGGTCCTAAATGAAGCCCAAAGGAACTACACTGTTACTGAACAAGAGCTCCTAGAGGTTGTGTATGCGTTTGAGAAGTTTCGTGCCTACCTAACGGGTACTAAGGTGATCGTTCATACAGACCATGCAGCTCTTAGGTATCTAATGACAAACAAGGATGCAAAACCAAGACTAATTCGATGGGTATTGCTGCTGCAAGAGTTTGATTTCAAAGTTAAAGACAGAAGAGGTTGCGAGAACCAAGTAGCCGACCATCTCTCTAGACTCGAGAGCGAGCATGTGGCGCAACCTGAAATTGAGATTGATGATGCATTCCCTGATGAGGAGATCTTAGCCACAATAATAGAAGAGTTACCATGGTATGCCGACTTTGCAAACTTTGTGGTGAGTAATATGATACCTAAAAATTTATCTTACCATCAAAAGAGGAAGTTTATGCATGATGTACAACACTACTTTTGGGATGAGCCATATTTGTTTCGAAGATGCGCGGATGGTGTTATCCGATGATGTATATCCCATGAAGAGGTTCCAAATATATTGGAAGCATGCCACACTTCCCAAGTTGGGGGACATCACGCAGGTAATCGAACAACAAGAAAGGTATTGCAAAGCGGATACTATTGGCCTTCGATATTTAGAGATGCTCATTACTTTGTTAGAAGATGCGACCAATGTCAGCGACAAGGTGCTATTTCAAAACACCATGAGATGCCCATGATGAAAATCCTTGAAGTAGAGCTCTTTGACGTATGGGGTATTGATTTTATGGGTCCATTCGTAAATTCATTCGGAATGAAGTACATCTTAGTTGCTGTGGATTATGTCTCGAAATGGGTTGAAGCTGTAGCGTTAGCCGACAATGAGGGAAAGCGTGTTGTAGTGTTCTTGAAGAAGAATATCTTTTCTCGCTTTGGAGTACCATGTACTATCATAAGCGATGGAGGATCTCACTTTTGCAATAAGCTATTCAAGTCCGTGTTGGCAAAATATGGTGTCAAGCAACATAAGGTAGCCACGCCTTATCACCCACAAACTAGCAGATAGGTAGAGGTTTCCAATCGAGAGATCAAGCAAATCCTTGTGAAGACGGTAAATGCTAATAGGAAGGATTGGTCTTGGAAGCTAGACGATGCACTATGGGCATACAGGACTGCATTCAAAACGCCAATTGGCATGTCCCCTTATCAACTAGTTTATGGGAAGGCTTGTCACTTACCCATTGAGCTCGAGCACAAGGCATTGTGGGCGCTGAAGAGATTGAATTTGAATTGGGATGATGCAATGAAGCTGAGGATGGAGCAACTGAACGAGATGGATGAATTCCGTCTACATGCTTATGAAAGATCAGACCTATACAAGGAGCGGATGAAAAAGTATCATGATCAACGGATTGTTCGTCAAAACTTTCAAAAGGATGATATGGTACTTCTCTTCAACTCCATATTGAAGCTCTTCCCAGGTAGGTTAAAATCCAAGTGGTGTGGTCCATACAAAGTTATCCAAGTCTACTCGTCTGGAGTAGTTGAATTGGAAGACAATAATGGTGTTATCTTTAAAGTGAATAGCCAACATGTGAAACCTTATATCGGTCCTCTTGATTCGACAAACTTCATGGCCATCACTTATCTCGACGAAGTCTAAGTACTTGAGGTAACTATGTCGTGCCGCGATAATAAATCAAGCGCTAGATGGGAGGCAACCCATCGTTTATCGTTTTTCATTTTTCATTTCGTTCTAGTATGTGTTTTGCTTTTGATAAATAAAAATCCAAAACTAAAAGTCGTGCCACGACCAAAACTAAGGCACTTGATGGGAGGCAACCCATCGTTCTAATCGTTTTTAGTGTTTTTGAGCAAATGTAGGTGCAAGAGGTGTAAAACGAGGTGATTGGTTTCAAAGTTCGATTTGGACGTATTGCATGGTAAAGGTGATAAGTTAGGAATTAAGATGCATAAGGCTATGGATTGAGCATTACTCATGACAAAATAGGCATCGAGCAAGTCTAGGCCTAGTTAAAACTAGGCCACGAACAAGGCATGGCCTATACTATAGCCCAAGGTCTCGGAATCTAGTGTGCTATAGCATAGGCGCCGCCCATGATCAAGTATGCCATAGCATAGGCGCCGCCTAAGCTATAGCATTTGGTCTCTGAATCTCATATGCCATGCTAAAGGCGCCGCCTATGGTCACTAAAGGCTTTGCACTAGGCGCCGCCTATGCTCACTAAAGGCATTGCACTAGGCGCCGCCTATGGTCACCATAGGCAAAGCTAAAGGCGCCGCCTATGGTCACTTTTTGTCTCCAAAACTGATTTTAAATGGGTCAAAACCTGACCCATTCTTTTCCTATATAAAGGAGACTTAGTCTTAAAACATAAACACATTGAAAACTTGACCTAGGCGCCGCACATACTCTCCAAATCATCTCAATAATTTTCTTTTTTCTCTCCCACTTCATAAGAACATCTCCAAAGGCTTCAATCACGTAAGTACTCTTTTGTTCTTCATCTATTTTTTCGTAAGTGCTACGTTTCTATGTCTATTATGAATTGCTACATCTTGAAGAAATATTGGTGATGTTAATGTGTTTGAATTGTTGATACAAAACCAAGTGAGTGAACATGAACGTTAGGATACTCTTAACTTGTTTCCGACTTGAATTTCATTTTGATGCATTGTTATGCTACTTGCGGAATTGCTACCGTCATGAACATTGCATACTCTTGTCACTTGAATACTTACATGTTAGAATGTCCCGTTCATCGGAATAAGACTTATAGTTGTTCACCGACATAGGCGATTGTGATTATACCATGATGAAATCCCTAGGTAGAAGTCTTGATATACCTAACATGATAGTATTGCAAAGGTTGCAAGAAGTGATACATCTCTGATTTTCTTGTTGGAATATAGCTCCTACAACGTATGTCGATGAAGTCTAAGTAATCGACCACTTTTACTTCACTAATTCGTACCAACAAACTAAGTGTGGGGTGGTACCCCTACTGCTTATGTATAGACTGTATCCAATGAGATTGTGCTAACGTGAACTCTATTTCAAATCTCAGGTACAATGGCACCCAAAGCGAGACAAGGCAAGGAGAAGGCTACCACTTCCCAAAAGGGCAAGAAAAGAGGCCGCAAGGAGAAAGGAGAATCATCCTCAATGCAATTACCACGCCGAATGTTTGGAATAAAATGGGTTCTTGAGGAGGAAGCCAATTAATGGTATAGGAACAACAAGGAAAGAAAATATGTTCATGTCGACGTGATAAACAAGGAAAGCCTAGCGAAGAAGGAGCCGCGCATGTTGGCGAAGATCATGGCATTAAATCTGGATTTCATCTTCCGCGACATGGGAGAATGTAATCTTGATTTGACAAGAGAATTTTATGCCAACTGGTCGCCAAAAACCACAGGCAGCGAAGTCAAGATTCGGGGCCAAGTGTTACAACTCAATGCGGATTTCTTCAACTCCTTTCTTGGCTTGGCTTCAATCGATCCAGCACCATTCAAAGAGCTGTACAACAGACCTCCTTATAGAGAAATTCGACACACACTCTGTGGAACAAGATCCATGGCACGCTGGAGTAGACACAAGGACACTGGTCAACACAACACTTTCCCATATGCTTCTTTGAATAGGGAAGCAAGGATATGGTTGCGCATGATCAACTGTTGCCTTATTCCAGGGACGCAATACACAAAAATAACAAGAGATAGAGTGTGCTTGGTATATGCAATGATGACGAATATCTCTATCAACATTGGGGTAATCATCTGATCTACAATGCGGAAGTCTAGGCTACACAAGCGATCCCATTTTAGCTTCGGAAATCTGTTGACTGCAATCTTGAGGAATGAAGACATCAAAGAGGAACCAGCTGACCATAAACTCCCACACAATCCGAAGAAGGTTGACATCACAAAGGTCAAAGATGCTGAATCAACACATGGCACCAACCTTACTACGACAGAGAGACATGCTCGGGATGAGAGTTTCTCCCGCCATATGTACGGCATGATGAGGTTTACAATGATGAGTGGAGGTCGTGTTCCCACTGCTGCAGAGCTCCAACAGCTGGACCATGACTATCCAATGAATATTCATGCACGAGAGATGTGTGGAGTAGGTACATACTTTGAGGAACCTCTCGATAACGACGTGCCGACCGATGATGATCGACGAATGCCAGACTCTGACATGGAGGAGAATTCTGATGATGACGACTCCGACGAAGGGGGTATGACCCCCGACATTGAGGACGAGTCCGACTGACCAGGTTCTTCGTATTTATTTTCCACTGAGGACAGTGTCCCGAATAAGTGTGGGGGGGTGGTATTGCATTCTATACTTCTCTACGCGCATCTATGTTTGTTTGCTTTGTTTTTGTTTCATTTTTTTTTTCATTTTTAGTAGTAAATTTTTTTTTTAACTTCGCATGAAATTATTCTAATAGGCAGCATGAGATTATGACAAGAGTTTGTGCTAAAATCATGACTATTGAGACATTTAGGCTCTAATTGTGACTCACTATGTGATATTGTTTGGTTCAATTCCTTCACCTATTGGGAAAAGAGTCTATACTACTCTCAATAAAGTCGACCATGTGCCTTGTATGTGTGAGCTAATAGTATATTCTGTGCTTGTGGCTGATGCTAGAACTTGCCTGGTATGTATATAAAGCAAAAATAAGGAGTGTAAGTTTAGGAGATGATTTAGGCATTTCTTTGGAAACCTATATTTGTTTACCTTCATTTTTACCTACCCATGGACATTATCCTAGTTAACCCTTTTGAGCCTTTAGCCTATTTTCTTTGACAACCTCATATGTAAGCCTAATCCATTTTTTTCAAGACCATAATTTGATCCAAATTCCTAAGTGCTTTAAAGTGAAAAAGTCATGTGACAAAATAACAGGAAATTGGGTGAGTACGATGCTTTAGAATGCATTGGTGCTTGAAATTGCTATGAAAAAGAAGTGCTATCATAAAAGGTATGTTATGAAAAGAAAAAGGAAGAAAAAAAAACTAAAAAGTTAGTCATGTTTAAAATCGAAAAACAAAAGAGGAGAAAAAGGGTGGTAGAACAAATGAAAGAAAGGTTGTTAAAAAGAAAAGTGTTAATGACACAATGTGATGTATTAAAGCGCTTAGGAACATAGTCACTATTTCTGGCCAAAATAGTCCTACCCGTCCCTTAGCCTACATTACAACCATCAAAATACCTATTTGATCCTAAGCTTAGCACTCTGACATTTAGTGGAGCATTACACTAAGGGCAAGCCTATGGTCATCAGTTACGTCATATGAATTCTTTGTGAGAGCGAGAGCAAGGATATTTTGATACCCATGTTTGAAAAATATGCTATACTTGTGAGTGATTATGGGTAATATATTGTGAGACACATGGTTGATGAGTTTTGGGTAGTCTTTTATGATTCTTTGTGCCTTAACTTTTGAATATGAGTTGACCACCATCACGAGTCTATGCTAGAGGTTAAACTGTTTCTACTAATGATCGAAAAACTACTCTTTGTTGATAATTGTTGTGCTTGTCGTGACGAATATTTTGTGTTGTTGTTGTGAAACCCTAAGTTGATGTTTAGAGGGACATGATATTTTGTTCGAAGACGAACAAAGCTTTAAGTGTGGGGTGTTGATGATAGGCAAATTTACACGCCTATAGCACTATATTTTGCCCATATTTTAGCCTAGTTTTGAGAACAAATTATATATTTCATGCACTTTTAGTCCTTTTTCCTGTAAGTGAGCTAACGAACATGATTAGCAAAGTTTCAGGTATAAATGATGCAGAATTCAGCATTTTATGGATAACTTGACGCCAAAGAAAGCTTCACGAAAGGAGAAAATCCAATCTTGGACGCCAAGGACTAAAGATGGCGCATGGAAATTCTGTCCCGGGCTAAAACAACATTTCTGAAGACTTTGGGGACTAGCAGTAACTTATTAGGATTAGGATAATGATACATTAACCTAGTACAATTGGGTTAAGTATTTCATTAGCTTAGTAGGATTTGGTTAAGCATTTCATTAGCTTAGTAGGAATAGGATATGGGTATTATAAATACCCTATCTTGATAGAGATTTTATAACATCTTATCTTACTTTTCAACATCGAAATTCTACTTTTCAATTCCGAATTAATTCTATTTTTCATCTTCTACTCATCTATTCTTAAATTCCGCAACAAGAGAAATGTTACCTTGCTAAGGAATTCACGCATAAACGCCTACCACACCATTATCAACGTGAAATCATAATTGTGGGAAAACAACAATGTCAATTGTGATTTCCTTTGCACTCATGGGTAACTAAACTTCTCTGTTGGGGTTATGGAAGCCGAATGAGATACTATCTATTGCTGTGAGAGTGTGAGTTCGTGATACGTATGTTGCTTATATCATTATTCTCTTCATCTTAATCTAAATTCTTTGCGGTTGCAAATGCAAGAATACGCCAGTATAACATTTAACTTGTTCGAAAGAGAGGTTATCTGTCTGGAAAAGAGATAATGTCAAGGTAGTAGGGTCCCATCCCCTATTAAAAAGTTAGTGTCGTAACTAGATTAACCTCTTGGAGAATTCGTACCGTTAGACACGCTTTAAGCTCGAAAGAGTTAAAGTGAAATAATCCTCGAATAGGTCGAAAGACGCCTGGATTTACCATCGAATACAATTCTCTATAAGCACATGCATGTCTGAATTCAACACACTCATAGTCAATAGAGACGTATAACTCAGAAGGTGGACATAACCCCAACTCCTCAATTCTCATTGTTTCACAACCTACTAAACATTCTTTCTTTTTACTTTCCTATTGCCGTTTTTCTCTACTAATTTGGTTACACATTACAAACCCCCCTTCTTACGAGACTAGAACTAAAAGTCTAGTAATCGTTGTTTACTTGTTGCCCAAGCTATTCCCTGTGGGATCGATACCCAACCCAGGTTGGGTTCTATATTTGCTAACGACCGCTTTACACTCCTTTGAGAGCTGTAGATTGAGCGTTATCATCTACGTACCCATAGGCTTTCCCTAGCCATACGACACTTCCTCAAGGTTGACTCACTAGGATCAAACAGGTCTTTTCAAGGCTTGCAATAAGGTCTCGGGTCAGGTGGGGTATGATCTTGGGTAAAGTGACTCATTGAGACTTAACTCTCCTTACCCTAGCATATTTTCAACCTCAATTTGCTATTTTAGCATACATTTATCTTTTTTTTCTTTTTAACTACCCCCAACTCATGCTGATACAGTCAGTGGCCAATTGTCTCTAATTAAATTCTAACTTACTTTCCATTTGGCTCTTTCATTTTTGACATTATCCACCCTCAAATTAGATTCTTTGTGTAAGTTGAAATGTATAATGCTTAGTATTTAGCCTAGGCTAGAGCTGAATGTTGAAGTTCTATGGAGAGAACTAACAGTGACAATATTTTAAAATGGGTTTCAAAGGTACAAGATGGGTTCGAAAGGGATAATCATTCTGGTAGGGTTGTTTCTTTAAGCTAGATGGGATCAAAGTACAAGGAGTCCTGTTATCCTATCCTAATGACTCCCTTAGAAGAATGTATCAATGACTCGGGAAAGTTCTATGTCTTAACCTATTAAAGAACTGCACGTAAAACCTCACACCAACAGGCAAAGAAATTAAACTTCCTTTGCAATTCTTGGAATGCTCATCGCATGTTTCATGCACCTCTTCTAGACTAATGCTAAACACAGAATTACTAAGAGTTATATACACATCTTTACATGATAGAGTAAGCAATTACATACACCTGCTCAAAGTATTATGCCAACATCATCCATTACCCATATTCACAATGAAGTACTGAAACAAAAACCATTCATAGATGATCATTAAACATTAAACAAATGTATTTACATCACAACTTGGAGAATTGAAATGCAATAATAAAAACAACCTAGACATGTCGTTTCTACTAGATAGTACATGATTGGATTCAGAATATTGGCAATGACATCCAACCATGATGTAAATACACCCACCCCCACATAGAAAAATAAGCATTATCCTCAAAGCAATGAATTACCGTACATGGTTGGAATAGGCTATTTACTTTACCTCCTATTCCTCTGATTAATCTTTCAGGTGGGGTGATGTTCCTGTGTCCTCCTCCTACATAATGTTGGCTCCTATGATGGTAGGATCACTCACAACCTCAACCTCTATAATTGGAGAAATCATCTCCCGAACTGATCCTGCACTTCCCCCCTTTTCCGGGGCAGCACTAGTAGAGACTCCTGCCACTTCATTTTTTTGCCTCTAGTTGCTTCCTTTCAGCTTCTTTACTAAACTTCTTTGTATTTCTTTTCAGGTTATGTTGATCTAACTCTTCGGGTGACATGGCTTCTCTCTTCCTCCTTTTTTCTTCTTTCCTTGCTGCTTTTTCATCTATTTTCTGCTTGCCTTTGTCTTTCACAGGTTTGCCCATCAGGTCCAGAATGCCTTCCTCATCATCACTTACTACTAAAGTCAGGTCCAATGCAGACGGCTATGACTGTTTCTCCTTTAACTCAGCTATGTCAGCATTTTCCTGCTCAAACTCTGCCATTAGCTTGGCAAGATCAGAGAGAGGCAGTGAATCTAGCCTTTTGTTGATGTGGGATTCCATGTTATCCATTTTAAGTTGAATAGTTTGAAATGGCCTGACTGCTTTGGACACAATTTCATCCACAAAAGGTTTGAAATCTCCAGCCTATTTTTCTAGCTATTTCTGAAACCGCTTTTGATTCTTCACTACCTTAACGAAATTGTGCTGGTTGAACCTGTATTCTGCAAACTCCGCTCCACTAGCAAATTGTGTAGAATCTACCCTACAGACGTTCCCTAAGGCACATAATCAGGTGGTACATATGTGGTGATAGGTAAAGGTATACCTTCAAGCATTTCTGTGGTCTCGGGAACTAGTGCAGACTGAGGCTGATATGCTGGAGGTTTGGTCACCAAAATTTTGAGTTTTAATTCGTCCTTCGACTTCTCAATGTCCTGCCTATATATAGCCTACACTTCGTTATCAACCCCATAGATCAGCAGCACACCGACTTGTTTGCATTACCCAGTGATTAAATATGTGAAGGGTATATAAATATTCACTTTATGTGCCCGCACAAACATATCATCTGCAATTAGCTGGCCAAAATCAATTTGTAGTCCTGAAACTAAACTGGCTACTACTACTGCTCTGTGATGATCCAAGTTTCCATCTCCTTTTGTTGGCATTAACCTCAACCGAACAATAGCCCACCAGAACTTATCTTTAAAGATAAGAGTGAACTTTGCAATGCGTTCTTTGGGATTAGTCAACCAGGAAGGATTTCCATCATCGGTCAGTACAGAAGCAGCCCAACGTCTCTGACCGGAAGCATTTCGCATTCTATATTCAAAATCTGGGATAGCGGGTGAAGCCTCATATCCTGGCCCAAATAACATCCTGTTAATTATTCGGGTTGAGATATTAACAGTGACCCCTCGAACTGGAACAGACTCTCTATTTGGTCAATTTGAGATTGGAGTCCCCTTTGGGAATTTCGCTTTCACCAAACACATATAATTTGCAAAGAATTCTCTTACCCAATTTGGTTAGTACTCCCCTGGTGGTCTGATCATTGATGATAGTCCATATTCATTGAACCGGTTCTCTAACTCGGGATATTCATGAAGTTCTGTTGTCATAATCTGATATTCCTCTATGAATGATCTTCTGATCCCTCGAGCTGTAGGTGTCAACCCGTCATAGAACTCTTTTTGTGCTCCCTCTATCTGCCACCTCATAGCCTCTCGAATCTATGGATCCTCCCGTCTAATAAAATTATTACTCTCCAGTTTAGCTTCAGCATCAGGAACTTCCGTTTGATCCTCCACAATAATAATTTAAGTTTTACCTTCTACTGGCAATTATGAGAGCTTCTCTTTCATTTTTTTTGGTGTTGTAAGCTAGTGTGGATGCATTCCTACCTCGTTGAGATCTTCCTCCTCTGGTTTGTGGAAGTTTAGGAGCCATATCACCTGAAAACTCTTAAGAAATCAGTTTTGAATTCAAACACAATCAAAACAGTGCATAATGTGTCCTGACGGTAGATTTGACGGTCCACCAGTGGTGGGACGGTCAACCAACTCTGCCGTCAGCCTTTAAGCAGTGTTTTATAAAATCTTGAGTCCTCTGAAGGTAAACTTGGTGGTCCATCACAAAGTTGAATGTCCACCAAATTAACAGTCATAGCTTATACAGAAGGTACATCTGCATTGAGTCTTCTGACGGTCAACTTGGTTGTCCATCACAAAGTTGACGGTCCACCAGTTTGACCGTCGCACCTTTGTCTTCATCCATAATTTTGGGTTCGACCATTTGTTAAATCAAACAACATAGCATAGCTATTTTCAAGCTATACAGATCATTAAAGCCACTATGAAAGCATTTATAACCTCATTTGAACAGATTAATCCATCTCAGAACTCACCTAACAAGTTAACTACGAAGAGAGAGTTCAAGAGATGTGCATACCTCGATATTATAGTACTCTTCTTGCTTGAGACTTCAGGTATAAAACTACTTACAACTTCTAGCACCTGTGTTACTCTTTGGTTTGTGATGGAGACAAGAGAGGAATGAGTTGGTTTAAATAAGGCACAAATAGAGGAGATGGGAAGTCTCAGATGGGATAACTCCCTTCAGGTTCTTCAAATCTTAAGGGAGTGGAACATTCAAAGGTCATGGAACGGTTACAATGAATGTACCCACTCAACTTTATTCTTAAAATCTCACTTTGAGCCAAATACAGAATACTTATAAAGAGTACCGGGTCAATCCGACCTGATTTAGAACTAGGGTTAAAGTGATGGTACAATTGATGGTTCATCACATGTTTGACGGACCACCACTCTGAACGTCCCTTATTACCTGAGTTTGAATGTTTTTGTTTCGGTGAGACGGTAAGTGGGACGGTCCACTAAACATGTGATGGTCCACCAGTTTGACTGTCACTTCTTACCAGAATGTGGGTCACCGATCTTACTTCTGACGGCTGTTGTGATGTCGCACCAGGTTTGTGACGGTCCGCCACTCAGGCCGTCATGGCTTATCCAGTGAATACATTTTCTTGCCAGTTCTTGACGGTTAGAGATGGTGGTCTATCAGGGAACTGGTGGTTCATCAAGTCGTCCTTCAGAATGTTCCAGTAGCTCATATGCCTATTTTTCTTTTTACTGCATTTCTGGTCCTACACACTTCACAAACACGTCAAAATTGCACAAAAACATGAAATGGAATCTTACTATGGTGACAACAACATGTTGTGGGTTGCCTCTCACTAGTGCCTGATTTAACATCGCGACACGAATCAGGTGTCTCGAGAACTCAGACTTCATCAAGATAAAAGACATCAACACTTCTTATCAATTCTTTTGGACCAATATAAAGTTTGATTCTTTTCCCGTTCACTTTGAAGACACTATCGTCTTCATTTTCAAGCTCGACTACTCCAGATGAGTGGGCTTGGCTGATTTTGAATGGACCAGACCACTTGGATTTCAACTTACCTGGAAACAACTTCAGTCTGGAGTTGAAAAGAAGTACCAAATCACCTTTCCTGAATTCTCTTTGTGTAATCCTTCGATTATGGTATTTATTCATTTTCTTTTTATACAAGTCTTTTCTTTCATAGGCCCTGAGACGGAATTCATCCATCTCATTCAGCTGCTCCAATCTTAGATCTGCTGCTTCCTCCAATGCATATTATGCCTCTTGAGAGGCCTTATGCTCAAGCTCGATTGGTAAATGACATGCCTTCCCATAGACTAACTAATACGGTAACATGCCAATTGGTGTCTTTAAAGTAGTTTGATATGCCCACAACGCGTCATCAAGATTTTGAGACACAATCTTGCCTATTAGCATTCACAGTTTTGAAGAGAATGGCCTTAATCTCACGATTCGACACCTCCACTTTCCCATTAGTTTATGGGTGATACGGATTTGCTACTCGGTGTAGTTTTACTCCATACTTCGCCAAAACAGCCCTGAAAACTTTATTGCAGAAATGGGATCCCCCATCACTTATGATTGTTCTTGGTACTCCAAAACAGGAGAATATATTCTTCTTCAGAAATGCCACAACTTTTTTTCCTTTATTGCCAGCCAAAGCAACAGCTTCCACCTATTTCGAGACATAGTACACAACCACTAGGATGTATTTTAACCTGTATGAGCTTACAAACGGGCCCATGAAGTTGATTCCCCATACATCAAACAACTCTACTTCCATTATCTTAGACATCGGCATGCCATGGAGTTTTGAGATTGATCCTTGCCTTTGACATTGATCGCATCTATGAGCAAACTCATGTGCATCTTTGAATAATGTAGGCCAATAGTAGCCACTCTGCAATACTTTCTGAGCGGTTCGGTCACCCGCATGATGACCACCAACAGGTGAAGCGTGGCATACTTCCAAAATACTCAGCACTTCTACTTCTGGGACACAATGCCTAATAATACCATCTGCACATTGCCGAAAAGGGTAGGGCTCATCCCAGAAATATTGGGTCACATCATGAAGGAACATTTTCCTTTGGTGAAAGGAAAGATTATCGGGTATCACCTCACTTACCACGTAGTTTATGAAATCAGCATACCAAGGTATCTACTCGATCTTTGCAGCTAGTATCTTCTCATCCGGAAAGAAATCATCAATAACTAACTTGTCCTTGATTGCTTGGTCACCTTCAAGTCTGGATAAGTTATCTGCCACTTGATTTTCACATCCCTTATTATCCTTGAACTTAAATCCAAATTCTTGAGGCAATAACACCCACTAGATCAATCTCGGCTTTGCATCTTTCTTCTCCATTAAATACCTTAGAGCTTCTTGATCCGTGTGGACCACCACCTTGGTCCCTAGCAAATACGCTCTGAATTTCTCAGAAGCATAGACTACAGCCAGGAGCTCCTGTTTAGTGACAGTGTAGTTCTTTTAAGCTCCATTCAGGGCCTTTCTAGCTTAATAGACTGGATGAAACAACTTATCCTTCTTCTTCCCAAACACAGCTCCAAGCGCCATCCCGCTAGCATCACACATTAGTTCTAACGGCTTTGTACACTCAGGAGTAATAATAACTGGAGCCTCTACTAATTTTAGATTAATGCTTTCAAACGCCTATCTGCATTCATCATCAAAAGATAACTTGGCCTCTTTTTCAAGAAGTTTGCATAATGGGTTTGCAACCTTCGAGAAATCTTTTATAAATCTGCGATAGAGTCCTGCATGGCCAAGAAAGCTACGCACCCCTTTTACTGAGATAGGGGGAGATAGTTTCCCAATGATCTCAACCTTGGCCATATCCACCTCAATACCTTTCATAGAAATTTTATGACCGAGAACAATGCCTTACTTTACCATGAAGTGGCATTTTTCCCAGTTAAGGACCAAATTAAACTCTTCACACCGCTGTAATGCTTGACTTAGATTCAGAAAGCACAAGTCAAAGGAATCTCCAACCATTGAGAAGTCATCCATGAACACCTCCAAGGTGTCCTCAACCATATCAGAGAAGATCGACATCATGCACCTTTGGAAAGTGGACGGTGCATTGCATAAACCAAAAGTTATCTTTTTAAAAGCAAATGTGTCGTATGGACACATAAACGTCATCTTTTCCTGATATTCAGGTGCAATAGAGATTTGGTGAACCCCGAATAACCATCCAAGAAGCATTACTAACCCCTTCCTGCCAATCGTTCAAGTATCTGATCCATGAATGGCATTGGAAAGTGATCTTTTAGTGTCCACGAGTTGAGCTTTCGATAATCCATACACACCCTCCACCCAGTGACAGGCCTGAGTGGGATCAATTTGTTCTTCTCATTGGCCACTACTGTTATGCCCCCTTTCTTGGGCACACACTGTACAGGACTCACCCACTTACTGTCTGATATCGGATACACCACCCCTGCATCCAACCACTTGATGATTTCTTTCTTCACCACCTCTTGCATAGGTGGGTTCAGGCGACGCTAATGCTTAATAGTAGGCATATAATCTTCCTCAAGCTGAATCTTGTGCATACATATGCCAGGAGGGATAACAATGATATCTACAATAGTCCAGCCAATAGATCTCTTATAACTCTTAAGTACAGAGATGAGAGCTTCCACCTGTTGTTCGCCCAGATCGACAACAATAATAACCGGTAGTGTATTTACACTACCTAAGAATACATACCTCAAATGACTGGGTAACTCTTTCAATTCTAACACCGGTGGATCTTCAATGGATGGATTTGCTGGTGGTGAAGGTCGATTCTTAAGGTCAAGATCAAGCTTCTTAGGGGCATAAGAGTACGACCCCATTCTTGTCAAATCACAAAAAGTTTCTTCGTACTCCTCAGTATCCTCACGATCAAAATTCATAAGCATAACAGATAATGGCTCAACAACAAGCTGCTCTTCTATAGATACTTCCTTCTCGTCCTCATAATATACATAAAATATAGAGAACACACTCATTTCTTTATGCTTCTTAATTGTTTTGCATACATCCAAACGCACCACTTTATCATTCATCCAAAATAATATCTCATGAGCCCGCAAATCAATTAACATACTTCCGATTGCGAGAAAAGGTCGACCCAAGATTATGGGCACCTCGAAGTCCACCTCACAATCCAAAATGACAAAATCCGCAGGGAAAATGAAGGTAGCCACCTTCACCAATACATCATACAGAATACCAATAGGTCATTTTACCGACCTATCTGCCATCACAAGCCGCATATTAGTGGTGTAGGATCTTCCAAACCCAGCTTTTTATAAATGGCCAGCGGCATCAGATTAATTCTAGCCCCCAGATCACATAAATCTTTAGTAAAATCCAAAGACCCAACCGTGCAAGGAATAGTGAAAGCTCTTGGATCTGCCTTCTTCTGTACTAAGGACCTTTTCGAAATCGCACTGCAATAATGGAAATTATCCGCTGGTTCATAGCTTGCTGCCCTTTTCTTTGTCAAGAAATCCTTCATGAATTTGGCATACCCTGGCATTTTTTCTAGTGCCTCTACCAAAGGCACATTTATAGTCATCTACTTCAGCATTGCCATGAATTTACTGAACTATGTGTCATCAACCTTTTTTCTCAGTCTTTGAGGAAAGAAGGGTGGTGGTTTTGGGAGAGTTTTCTCCACCACTTCGTTTTCCTTATTTTTCTCTTCTTCAAACTCATCAGACTGATGATAGTTGGGTGTAGCATCATAAATAATCTCGTCAGGGTTTTCAGCTTCTACGGGATGATCACAATCTGCTTCATCAACACTCTCTGCTACACTATCAACCACAGGCTTACCCACAGATGGGTTTGCCAACACCTTACCACTCCTGGTGGTAATTTCCATACAAGACCCATTCTTTCTTAGATTTTGCACTGTGTCACTTGGTAGAGTGCCATCCTTTCTTTGATTAAATACCGCAGACAGTTGACTCATTTGCTTCTCCAACTATTTTATTGAAGTGGAATGCGAATCAACCAATTGATTCATCGAAGACAAATCATTTTTTACCTCAGCTACTCCCGTGTTGGTTGCCTCTACTCCCTTCAACATCTTAGCCATCATGTCCTCCATGGACATCTTCCCAGAGTTAGATGCAGCAACCTCACGATTCCCAGGAGGAATATACAAACCACTCCTGTCATTCTTATTCTTCCAATTACCTTGGTGTCGGTCCTTGTATCTGTATTTTTCATAGTAGTTCCGACCTTGGTTTCCTTGTCCACTGCCTCGAAAACCCCCCTGATTATTCAAGTAGTTTTCTTCCTCCTCAGAGTCAGAGTGAACTCTTCCCTGTGATGCAACAAGTTTAACCTTCTCTGTCTTTCCTGCTAATAAATGCTTAGTAAGAAGGTCCATCTGTATTTTCATGTGAGCCATATCTTGGTCATGTTTCTCCTCCATTCGCCTCTATTCTGCAGTTATGCCAATAGATATAGTAGAGCTTGCTACCTCAGAATTCTTGGTATGCCAAGCTCTACTCTTTTTTTTTATGCGATCCAGCATCTCAGACGTCTCAAGAAAAGTGAGGTCCATGAATGACCCACCCGCAGCATTATCCATCACTAGCTTAGTCACCGAATTCAAGGCCCTATATAATATCTCTTTCAGGTGAATGTTGGTCATATGATGATTCGGGCACTGTGTGAGCTTCTTTTTGAACCTTTCCCAAGTTTCATAAAGAACTTCAGTTGGAAGATGCCTAAAATTATTGATTTTATCTCTTAACTGTGCCCACTTGGACGGCGGAAAGAACCTTTCTAAGAAAGCATCTTTCAATTGCCTCCAATTTGTAATAGAGTCAGGGGTTAACCCATTCAACCATAAATTTTCTTCTCTAGAAAGAGGCAACGAGAATAATCACAGCCGAATAGAATTTTTCCTAACTCCCAAATTGTCAAACGACTTGCATGTTGAGATGAAGTTAATCAAATGAATATTCGAATCATCACCAGCAAGTCCACCGAATAGCCCCTTTAGATGCAATAATTGGATCATTGTACTCATAATATTAAACTTAGCTCTGGGTGCTAAGGGCGGAGAAATAATAGCCCCTATGGCACCAGCCCCATGCAACTCGTTATCATCATCATCATGAGCAAACTGAATAGCTTGGCGTTCGGCTCTCATTCTAGACTGGCAATTTCTATTGACATTCTTGTTCACTGGTGTAACTTTATCATCTGCATGCCTTGTATTTAGTAACTTATTATCGCCTAGGACTTCATCGTTAGGGTTTACCTCCCGACCAGCATTATCAGCATTTTGCTAGTTTACTTGAGTGGCTGCTAAGGCAGCTAATCTAGCCTGCTCCTACTGAGAAGCTACCCTTTCAGGGTCCCATTGACCATCCATTCTACCAATGAGATGTGGTTCAAAATTAATAGGTAATAATGGTTGACCCGATCTTCACATACTTGGCATGCAAGACACTCAACTTACACGAAGAAAAAACAACCAACGAAAAGTAAAATTTAGAAATCTTTGACCAAATGGTCGATTAACAATCACAAACTTAGTTTACAACCATATTCCCCGGCAACGGCAGCAAAATTTGATACATCCAAATTACAACTCTCATTAGAAAGTGCAAGCGGTCGCTGTCGAATATAGAACATAACTAGGTTGGGTGTCGAATCCCACAGGGAATACTGTGCTCACTAAGTATTGTAATCGCTACTCGATTGTTGATCAGAGGTTCTTGAATAAGGGTTTTTTAGGTTTTTAACTTATAAAATAATTAATTGTAACAAGAGTATTCTAACAAATGATTCTCTTTGTAATTCGTAACTTTATGAGATTAAACAAACCAGGGCTATGGTCACCAAAATGCTAGCACAATTAGGGTTGTGAATCACTTATGAGTTCCATTTTGCAAATTCAATTGGAAAAATGGTTGAGACCTATTCTTTATCCCTTAGTTTCTCAACCTAAGTGGATAGATTATCCTAAAATTCTCTCAAACTCAAAGGATGCAATGTTTTTTCAACCAAATTTCTCATGTAAGCTAATCCTTTTAGGGAATTTGCCATTACTTTAAACGTTAAGGCCCTTATAATTCATGTCAACTCAGACAAGTGATGTTCTTGGGCTCACTTTTCAAGTTTGCAAC
The DNA here is from genome assembly GCA_030864215.1 of Capsicum pubescens. Classification (NCBI taxonomy): domain Eukaryota; kingdom Viridiplantae; phylum Streptophyta; class Magnoliopsida; order Solanales; family Solanaceae; genus Capsicum; species Capsicum pubescens. Next base: position 217,998,806 of record CM061549.1, on the reverse strand, counting down.
CAAGAAAAGTCGTTAAATTGAAGAAAGGTTTATACAATATCATTCAGTCATGGAACTCAATTTGATTCACAACCCATAGATGCTTTTCACATTAAGGATCCCATAACCCTAGTTATGGGATCTTAGCCACAAAACTCCATCGAAGAAGGAGAAATAATTCTTGTATTATTCATAAATAGATTTAGAACTCACTTACAAAGAATCCCAAGAATCAGTTATGGAATCTTCAATAAACAATCTTCAATGATAAAACTTCTCAAAGATCTCTATCAATCCCCAAAAGTAATAGGTTACAGAGAGTTTCAATAGAAGATAAAACTTGTAAAAGATAAAAGGTAAGTCTCTTAACCCTATAATTTGGTATTTATATGTTCCTAGAAAAAAAGGAATTTAAAAATTAAAAGAAGAAAAGCCGCATCCAAGTTGATGGTCCATATGGTGATACATCGCAGTATGGACTGTCCACCATCTGGTCCGTCAGTTATTTCTTCAAAATCGTAGCTTCTGGATAAGGCCTAACGGTGACACTGGTGGTCCATCGCAAGATTGATGGTCCACCATGTTGATCGTCACTAAGTCTTTCTAAGAGGTTGTTTCTAGATAAGGATTGATGGTGACACTAGTGGTCCATTGCAAGACTTACGGTCCACCATGTTGATCATCACTAAGTCCTTCTGAGAGGTGGTTTTAGGATAAGGATTGATAGTGACACTAGTGGTCCATCACAAGACTGATGGTCCACCATATTGATCTTCACTAAGTCCTTTAGGATGCCATGTTTTGGTTAGTCTTGACGGTCCACCTGGTGGTCCGTCACAAGACTAACGGTCCACCATTTTGACCGTCAAACTCTCTTTTCTGCTACTTTTTCCAGTTTTCTTCTGTGGTTATCTCCTTTCACTGAAAGCACTAAAAAACTTTATTAAATAACACTTTTGTTGCTCGAAAACATACAATTTTCCTAAGTAAATGATTCTAACTATTCTGTAAGATACCGAGACATCAATATTATGATACGTCCCGTGTGGGACTAGGTTGCATTTTAATGCAACACGATAAGGTTGTGGTATATGATTTTAGACAGCCTAAGGTGCATGAGAATATTAATCTGACTCATGATTTGGAATTGTTGGTTGTGTTCTTTTCTCTGAAGTTTTGGTGCCATTACTTGAATAGAGTTCATGTTGACATATATTTAGACCATAAGATCTTGCAGTACGTGTTCACCTAGAAGGAGTTGAATCTCAGGTAAAGAAGATGGCTTGAGTTACTCATGGATTACGACATGAGTCTTTATTATCTCCTAGGAAAAGCTAATGTGGTTGTTGATGCTCTTAGCAGTTTGTATATGGGGAGATTATCTTATGTTGATGAGGAGAAGCGAGGGTTAGTGAAGTATATTAATCGTTTTTCTAATCTTGGAGATTGACTTTTGACTTTGAGGATGGAGGTGTGATTGTTCAAGAGGTGGTAAAATCATCTCTTAGTTCTGCGGGGAAGGAGAAACAGGTTTTTGATCCTATCTAGATGCACATTAAGAATGATATGGGGCAGAAGAAAGTCATGTATTTTGAGATTTGTGGTAATGGTATCTTAAGGTACCAAGGTAGATAGTGTGTTCCTAATATTGATGGGCTACAGGAAAAAATCTTGGTTGAGGCTCATGAGTCGAGGTCCATGGTTCAACCTGGTTCGACAAAGATGTACCATGATTTGAAAGAGATCTATTGGTGGAATAACATGAAGAGGTATGTTGCCAATTTTGTGGCCAAGTGTATGGTTTTCCAGCAAGTGAAGGTGAAACACTTGAGTCCTGGTGTTCTATCTCAAAAGATTGAGTTCCCCGTGTGGAAGGGGGAAGTAATTAATATGGACTTTGTTACTGGTCTTCGCTGTCTCGAAGTCAGGTTGATTCGATTTGGGTCATCGTTGTTAGGATGACTAAGTCCGGTAATTTCTTATCAATTAGGACAATTATTCCGCGGAGGATTATGCTCAACTTTTAATTCAGGAGATCATCAAGATACATGGTGCACCTATGTCTATTTTATCTAATAGAGGTACCAATTTCTTGTTGCACTTTTGGAATTCTTTTCAGAGAGCTTTGGTGATTAAAGTGAACCTTAGCACCGCTTTCCACCCTCTGACGGATGGACAAGTGGAGGGACTATTTAGACTTTTGAAGATATGCTAAGGACTTGTGTGATCGACTTTGGTGGAAGTTGGGTTGATCATTTTCCTCTCATAGTGTTTATGTAAAATAATAGCTATCACTCGAGTATTCGTTTTTCCAAATTCGAGGATTTGTATGGTAGGAGGTATAGGTCTCCTATTGGATTGTTTGAAGTTGGTGAGACTCAATTATTTTTCCTTGATTTGGTTCACCAAGCTATGGAGAATGTGAAGGTGATTCAGGATTGTCATGACCCGAAATAGGGCTTGGCCGTGATGGGCATCTACAATCTGCCGTGGACCAGGGACCACCCCCTGAACCTAACCAAACACCACACACCACCCGACAATGGCTGAATTTTTAACATATGACAAGACAACATATTTAAAAGCTCAATGAATTCAGTGGTAAGTCAATGGTTGATGACCGACCGAAACCAACAAACCAACACCACCCAAGTCTACAGTAATCCACAAAGCCTTCTAACAAAACCGAAATCAATAAAGTGTCGAGACGTTCCCCTGATAATAGCAAAAAATAGTATCAATAGTCTATGAATCAAAGGAAAATATAACATCAAAATGAGGCCTTACAAATAATGGATACCACCTACTTCAAGTCAACTCATGAACTATCCACGAGCAACTAGTCACTGAGCAGGAAAAGTAGCGGTATGACCAGTTCCTGCATTGCGTAGGGATATGGCATACGTAGATAGTTAGCAGGTTGAGTGGTAGAATATAACTCAGGAATAAAGGATAACATAATGCCATGATCAACAGTTCAAAATCATTCGAATCCAATGCACATAATCAAATGCATATACATATATATATCACATGTCGAGATAGGGAACACAACTTAGTATGCATTTTAATACTTTAACTTGGATTTTTGTAACTCAACCATCATAATATAAGAAGACACCCATAGGCTTTATGGGACCAGCTCTCCACCATATGTTAAGGCCCTAGTGCGTGTGGCCGCACGAACCTTATGATATACAGGTGCACTGTGAGTGACTCCAACCTCCTGACACATCATGGTGACAAAAACACTTAATAATGTGATATAATATGGGTGACTTGAACCTCTCATTCATATAATAAGGGGGACTCGAACCACCTGGTTATTTAGCCCCCCCGCATCGGCAATTGTGATTTCTACTATTGGTCCCTCGAGACCTCTATTTCACAACTCAGGCACACAATCCTCTTTTAAGCCTCATTAAAATATTTACCACACATTTCCATTAAATGAACCACATTACACATTAAGGCATACATTATTGGTATCGTTATACCAACTACACTTTCAAGGTGAAAACAACATGCCAAATCAATTATCATTACTTGGGGGAATTCACAACCCCATTGGTTTAATTGTAGTTTAGCTTGAGGAAATACATAACCCATAATGTTTATTTCAAAACATTATGCTTCATCAAGCTTTCACATTATGCAATAATTCATAAATAGTTTGATATGCATACTTTTCATATTCAAAACCAATTTTACAATATAAGGTTAGGGTCATTACCACATCAATTGTCAATATTCACAAAATTGGGGAAATCACAATCCCCTAGTTTATTCACCATACCCATGCATCCCAAAAGTTCAAAACCATCAATAATGCATAAATAATCGTGTGTAAACCATAGGAATGATTGTTCAAAAATAAACATTCAAAACCCTCAACCCATGTTCAAAAACCAGCATCAAAACCATATGAATAACTATTTTAAACTCATTATTTTAAAAAATAATAGTCGGGAAAAATTAACATGCGTGAGATACCAAGTTTTATGGAGAGAATTCAACCCTTGAACCCTTGGATGGCCAACTTCCTGAAAATCCTAAGAATGGATGCTTAGCAGACTTGAGAGAGAAGAAAGAATGTTTGGAGTGGGTTATTAATAAAATTAGGGCTCCAAGTATGTTTATAGGTCATGGGAAATTATTGGGATAAGAGAGAAATATCTAAAATACCCCAATTACAAAATCTGAAAAAATAACTGTCAGTCGTTATGGGTCTCATAACGACTCATCACGACTAATTACGACTCGTCCCCATGAGTCATTTTCAAGATAGTGTCACCAGGTACATCCACCTTTAACCTTACAACTCGTATACCATGGCTCGTAATGGGACCCTACGACTTATGGGGTCCAGTCATAGTTAATACATAAATCAATTGGGGTAAACACTGGACAACTTATGATTTATAGCAAACAACTTGTAATGAGTCCTGACGACTTGTAGTGAGATACTTGTACTAAGAAAAGAACTTAGCCATTCATACACTATTTAGCTATGGTTTGAGTCCAATGACCCATCATGGGTCTTTACGGTTTGTGCCCCCAAGTCTTACTCAGGACAACAACTGAAGAACCATTTACTGGATACTTTATGACTAGGTTCATTTTACCCTTCAAGACACCCTATGACTCGTAAGGTGAATCGTAGTCAGGAAAGTAAGGATAAAATTTCAGAAATTTTCAAGGACCAACACTTGGGATGTGTCATTGTCCACCCCTCCCCCAAGATCATTCATCCTTGAATAATGTGTTAAGGAATTTATTAGCAAAATTTGACCCCAAAAACAACCACACTTTCTTTTAACAAGAACATAAAACAAAGACATAAAGGAATTCACAATTTCCTTTAAGCAAGTCAGAAACAAAGATTCTAAGATCACACATACCTTAAACATGATTCTCCGAAATAGGGAATAGGAATGTATATTTGGATTTTATGTTCTCCTCAGCTTCCCAAGTATCTTTCTCAAACATTTGGTTCCTCCAAAGAACCTTTACCAAATCCACAGCATTTCAGGCTAGAATAAAAACCATGACTCTGATGCGTTGATAATCCCAGAGCCTTAAATCCTATGCCAATTTAGCATGTTTATGTAGTATGTGAATCCATTTGAGAATAAATTTAGACCATAGAGGTCCTTCAACTCAAGGAAGAGTTGAACTATTTCGATTGATTAAGTTTTAGTGGACGTTGTAATTTATGTTAGTTTTCATTGACCATAACTCTCTGTATATGTCGAATTAGAGAGCCTAATTATGTCAAATGATAGGTCTTCGAGTTAACTTTCCAATTATACCAATTTTGCTAAAATCTGACACCCGAACAAGAAGTTATGGCCTTTCAAAGTAGTACGCGTCGCCTAACCAATCGCACATGGACACTGGAAAGTATATCCGATAGCATATGCGGCGCCTATGTAAATATAGGTGATATCATATGCGGTGCCTATGTAAATATAGGCGATATAATATGCGGCACTTATGTAAATACATGCGATATCATATGCGGCGCATATCTTATGGTTTCAAGTGAGTTAAACACTCTATTTTTGGGGCAAAATGGTCCTTTTCCCACCCTTATTCAGCCATAAACATGAAATTCAGTCCCCAATTCTCCAACATACATCCACATTCAGCTGAAAATTCTCAAGAACACTTCCAAGAGTTTCAAACTAAAAACCCAAATAAATCAAGACTCAACCGTGGATTTTCAAAATTAATTAGAGATTCCGAATACCCAATCCATAGGCTTCAAGAAACACCCATTATTTTTCGAAATATAGGTACGCGGGGTTTTCCTACATTCTCATGGTCATAGAAAAATCATGTTTTAGAATGGGGTTTTTGAATCTATGTATATATTTATGTATTAAATGTTTTAACATCATTGTTTTGGTCTTTTGACCTTTCCCAAAGTGATTTGAGAATATGAATGTATGAAACCATGTATTTAAGAATGAATTCTTATTGAGAGCATGATTTTTAGTGAATTCCCTCTTATTATGATTTTTTTCAAATTTCTCATAGCATATGAATTGTTTTGTAATGCATCCTTCAAAAGCACTATATGAAATAATTGAACTCTTGTTATGACTTAAAGGTGGTTTTAAATCACTAAAGAGAGAATCTTGCATGAATTTTTAATGTTCAAAATGCATGTAATGAAAGAGTGCATGGATTTGCTAAAGGCAGTAGACCAGCATATGTTGATGAAGTTTTTGCATGATTTTGGCTTGAGTTTCGAAACGCGAAATCTTCTATATTTTTTTACATGTTTTTGGTGGTCTAAATTATTATTTAAATGAAAGATTTAGCTTAATTTATTATGGATTATAAATCATGACTTTCAAGTCTTGGTATGACGATACCAATTCAGATCAATGCCATATCAGACTCAGACTAATAGATATTTCAGACTATCATGATTTTAGATATTTAGAATGTTGCATGTACAGAAAAGGTTAAAAATGGGTATACAGAGATGTTAGGTGGTTCCCTGAAGAGGGCTTGAGTTCAATAAACTCATTTCCTAAAATCGTGGTTTGCCAACCCAGGTATATTATTATACGCTGACTTAAGTGTCGTGTGGCGTATCAGATTCAGGAACTCCAACCCTTGCTGCATAATCGGGTTGGAGGCTTCCCCTCCGAGTCAATGGCGGATTTCATATCGCCCTTGGAATATCATACTTGTAGGGGATACCACCTAACTCAGAAGTAATACACAAATCAGTGTTTAAGAATACACATCTTACTCTTGTCTTAATTGAATGCCTCGTAAGATGTGTATTCTTGAGTCATTGAATATTGTATATCAATCTTCTATCTCTTGTAATCTTGATATCAGTGTGTTGTTGAAAACAAAAGTTTAGTGAAGCTGCGTGTGGCCTATTTGGATTAACTAGCAACTTGTTGTTCATGTTGTTGTTCTTGAGTTTGTTGAAACTGTATTTCCACCCGTGTAGTAGTATAAGTTAGAGTGTCGGTGTCATGACCTATTGGTAGTGAAATTAGACCAAAAAGTTTGTGATATGAAGTCATAAGGTTAGAGGTCAGAGTGAGGGTGACTTTTGTGATTAAATATTTATAGTTGAATAACCATTGATTGAGAATGATTTACCCTTTCATGGTGGTAGACTAATGTGGTGGTACTATTTATGGATTGTATGGTAGTCCATGGAGAAAGTGTTGACTCAAAATGTTATTTGTTTACTTCCTTTCAAAATAGAGAAAGAGCCCAAAGTGGATATTTAAGGTGGTTATAGAAACCCCTTATAAGCTATGAATGAAAATGGCTTGATTAGCCAGTAGGTTGTAAGTATAGACTCATTGTCATATGGGGTATCTGAAGTAGTCTAAATGCCCATTGGGGTAAGTAAGTGTGATGTGAGAAAGCCGTATAAGTAGATAAGATTGTATGGTTATAATATAAGCTTAAGTTTGATCATGTCTATTATGTGACCTTACCCCTTAACCTTCTTCTCATTGGTAGTTGTAAACTAATACTACCTGTGAGAAAGTATGTAGTATATTTTTGAAGTATTTGGGTAGAATATCCCAATTTGAAGGATTAGTATATTTATATTATGTTGCACTCTTCATTTGTTGTAAATGATTGATGCTAGACTATAGGCTTGAATTTAAATGGTGTGGTAGTGAATAGTGGCAAGAGATTGATGATACATGTTTCGTGGGATCAGATTTGTAAGCTTGATGTGTTAAAATAGTACGTGTTGATGGATTATGATAAGGAAAACCGTAAGGTCGTGATCAATTATTGTGGTTATGAAGTTCTAGTGTACTAGTGTTTCTTGATGTTTATTTCACAGTTTCTAAGTGAGGATTGTGTGTAAGGTTGGTTGTAAATCATGTTTAGCACTAGACATTAAGTTTGAAACAATTAATGGCCATGGAGGTGGATGTGATGATTCCTTGGTTAATGATACTAGTTATATGGAAATGATCTATAGGCTTGAACAATGTATGCAAGTGCCTAAGTTTATTTGATTCGTAATGAAGTATGACGTTGTATATGTGATGTAGAAGTATGCCCAAGGTGGTATGAAGCTGTAGTATATTTCTAAGGCTATTACATGTGTGTGGCTACTGGTACCATTGAGTTGCTAGGTGGAAAAAGACTAGCTAGATGGTATATGGTGTTCTAAATATCCAAGTTAAGGACCTTTGATTGATAGCGTTGAGCCTTTTGATATGAGCTTGATTCTCATGGTAGAGGAAAATAATTTTGAAGTTTCTATGTTGGTAGACTATGATGGAAATAGAGTGGCTCATTGAACACTTGGTGATACCCATGTTAGGTATTATAATCTAAGCTCGAGTCCTTGAAAGTTGTGCTAATAGAAATAAGAGTAGAGGCACTAGAGGGTGTGCACTTCAACTTTGGGGATACTCATGAAGATTCAAAGTTAGTAAGTGTTCAAGTAATAGATGATGACTATTGGGGTTACAGAATGATAGAGTGTTCCTCAGGAGGTAGTATTAGCAGTGGGTGTTCCACTCTTATGTGTGGTGTTTCGGGTTAAGTTTTATTAATTTTGTGTATTCTCATATTTCAGAACCTAGAGTGCAGTGAGTGCAGTTAAGTTTAAAGTCTAGTAAGGTACCTCCCAAAACATAAGATGATGGCTTGAAGCTAAGGAGGAGATGACTAAACAAATAACCAAGTAAGCCTCTCAGATTCTTGTAGTGATGTCATGATGATGTAGAACATCAAAAAGTAAGGGTGAATATCAACCCATTCCTATCTCAGTATTTCTCGGTGATCCTAATACCTACTCATGCTTTATGATTTAGTTCCATGATCAGTTCACGTTCATACATATGATAGAGAGTCATGTACTCACACTGTATAATGTTCTCCATTTCCATAACTCATATTTTATGCCAAATGATTGGTGAGATTCCTCTTATAGCCGTGAATACCCTAAATTCAGAGCGCTTTGGTGAGTCCCTATTGTTGTTTTGCTATTCCTCAGGCTTAGATGAGTGTCAAGATTTATATAGTATCATTCCATGCCTCCAGATCTTATGCTCTAACCTTTTTGTGACTCCTTCTTATGCGATGATAGTGGTGGTGAGTAATTATTCCTTGTTGATTGAAGATCATAGTACGCTTGTTTAGATAAGGCCATAAGTATGAAGTAAGATTTGGGACCAAGTTTTTATTTATGTGATGGTTAGTGGAATTTTATATTTGTATGTTCTTGGGGTAGCTCGTGGGAGTGATATTGATAGTGGTTTAGAGAATATGTGAAGTATGCCTTTATGAGTGTTTGCTTTGAGGTTCATATGTGGTTATAAAGATAGGCTTGAATGACATATTGAGATTGTTGTAAAGGAACGCTATATGCGCTAGTGACTTCATAGTAAGAGTTCAGAGTAGTCATTGAAGTGGTAAGGCATGTTATACTTAGGATATCATCTTTAAAGGAGATCTAGAAGATTGCATCATATGGTTTAGAATAATAGCGTAGTCTGGCATGTTGTATTTTTGTGACTTAGAGTTAGGCTTGATCACAACGAAGGGATTAAGTTATTTCCGACATTAGTAGAAAGATTTGTCAATGCTCATATGAAAATTTTAAGCTGAGTTAAATGAATATGATATTTAAGGAGAATAGTATAGTTAAGTGATATTCGATAAGTGTGCTAAGCTTGAAAGTAAGAAGTTGTAATGCCAAAATCCTGGTAATTCTATCCTAATTCAGGAGTTATATGCCTATGTTCCAGACTGCAGAGTAGTGTCAATGTGGTGATTCCTCTGTTGTATGTCTTGTGTAATCCATACCCAAGATTCATGGCTCCCTATTACTGCTAGAATTTCTTTAGAGAATTGTGCTGAAGAGATACTCCAGTTAAGTATGAGGGTGTAGTATAATTCAGTCTGTATGGCCAATAAGTCAGTTTAGCAGTCAAATTCTCATGACTTTTTTTCTCGTCTTTGTACTTATTCATGCTACTCGAAATCTCAGACATGCTACTATTCTAAGATAGAGTATACCAGTAGTTACGAGTATATCCCAGTTCATGCATCATGCATTAAATTCAGATTTCAGATGTTCAGTTATGATTCAATTCGTAGGTGCCCTGTGCATCGCCTCAGTTTTTCGAGTATCTTAGTAAATTGAGCATTCATAGAGGGACATAGGGTACCAAGGGGGAGATAACCCATTTAGTTGAATGCATAGATTCTTATTACAAGCTTCGCATCAGTTATTATTGCGTATATAGCCATACGTTCATACGTCAGTTCAGTCAGATATGTATGCATTAGAAATGCATGTTCAATAGAAAAGTTCAACTTATCAGTGTATTCAGTCCTGCATTCATGAGAACAAATAGTTCACAGATCCATGCATCAGATATGCATGATTCATTATAAGAATTCAGCCTATGAGTAGATTCAGTCGTGTGTTCCATGCCTCGGTTATGCATATCCGGCATAAGCATTTAAAACATTAGTAGTTCCAATCTTATAGCCATGTTTCCGATTAGTGTATTCTTTCTTAGGGAACATATCATGTACGCGTTATCCCATACCCTTAAGACTTCGACATTCTATCCATCATGCGGGGACGAATGATCCCATGGGGGAGATAATGTAACACCCCGCATTTCGGGCTAGAATAAAAACCATGACTCTGATGCGTTGCTAATCCCAGATCCTTAAATCCTATATCAATTTGGCATGTTTATGCAGTATGTGAATCCATTTGAGCATGAATTTAGATCATAGAGGTCCTTCAACTCAAGGACGAGTTGAAACTATTTCGATCGATTAAGTTTTAGTGGATGTTGTAATTTGTGTCAGTTTCTATCGACCATAACTCTATGTATATGTCGAATTAGAGAGCCTACTATGTGTCAAATGATAGGTCTTCGAGTTAAATTTCCAAAAATACCAATTTTGCTAAAATCCTACACCTGAGCAAGAATTTACGGCCTTTCAAAGTAGTATGCGTCGCCTAACCAATCGAACATGGCCACTGGAAAGCATATGCGATAGCATATGCGGCGCCTATGTAAATATAGACGATATCATATACGGAGCCTATGTAAATATAGGAGATATCATATGCGGAGCCTATGTAACTATATGCGATATCATATGCGGCTCATATCTTATGGTTACAAGTGACTTAAACACTCCGTTTTTAGGGCAAAATGGTCCTTTTCCCACCCTTATTCAGCCATAAATATGAAATTCAGTCTCCAATTCTCCAAAATACCTCCACATTCATCTAAAAATTCGCAAGAACACTCCTAAGGGTTTCAAACTAAAAACCCAAATAAATCAAGACTCAACCGTGGGTTTTCAAAATTGATTAGAGATTCAGAATCCCCAATACACAGGCTTCAAGAAACACCCATTTTTTTCCAAAATAGAGGTACGCGGGTTTTTTCTAAATTCTCATGGGAATAGAAAAATCATGTTTTAGAATGGGTTTTTTTGAATCTATGTATATATTCATGTATTAAATGTTTTAACATCATTGTTTTGGTCTTTTGACCTTTCCCAAAGTGATTTGAGAATTTGAATGTATGAAACCATGTATTTAAGAATGAATTCTTGTTGAGAGCATGATTTTCGGTGAATTCCCTCTTATTATGATTTTTTTTCAGATTTCTCATAACATATGAATTGTTTTGCAATGCATCCTTGAAAAGCACTATATGAAATGATTGAACTCTTGTTATGATTTAAAGGTGGTTTTAAATCACTAAAGAGGGAATCTAGAATGAATGTTTAATGTTCATAATGCAGGTAATGAAAGAGTGCATGGATTTTCTAAAGGCACTAGACCACCATATGTTGATGAAGTTTTTGCATGATTTTGACTTGAGTTTCGAAACGCAAAATCTTCTATATCTGTTGCATGTTTTTGGTGGTCTAAATTATGCTTTAAATGAAAGATTTAGCTTAATGTATTATGGCTCAGAAATCATGACTTGCAAGTCTTGGTATGATGATACCAATTCAGACTAATGCCATATTAGACTCAGACTAATAGACATTTCAGACTATCATGATTTTAGACATTCAGAATGTTGCATGTACAGAAAAGGTTGAAAATAGGCATACAGAGATGTTAGGTGGCTCCCTGAAGAGGGCTTGAGTTCAAGCAACTCATTTCCTAAAACCGTGGTTTGCCAACCCGGGTATATTATTATACGTTAACTTAAGTGTCGTGTGGCGTATCAGATTCAGGAACTCCAACCCTTGCGGCATACTCGGGTTGGAGGCTTCCCCGCCGAGTCAATGGCGGATTTCATATCGCCCATGGAATATCAGACTTGTAGGGGATACCACCTAACTCAGAAGTAATACACAAATCAGAGTTTGAGATTTACAGTCAGGTTACATGTTTTCAGTAGGTGCCCATGTGTTTTTTCAAAAATTGTTTTATGCATAATGTTTGATGAACATTTCCTCTCACGTATTATATATATATGTTCAATTACTCTATTTTGGATTGCTTCGCGTGCCAGTACAATTGTACTGACCCCCCCTTCATCCCAGTTACTGAGGCGCAGTCTAGGGGTCCAGATTCTCAGTAGAGTCTACAGATAGGGTTGTCTCAGTGTTCTGTTGGTGAGCCTTCTTTACTTCGGAAGGCCTAGTAATTTAGGTATTTATTTCAATATGGTTTTTGGTCTGCTGGGGACCTTGTCCCAGTTATTCAGATAGTATGTCAATAGAGATTTTGCAGACTGTTGCATATTTTTATTAATTATTGTTGGGCATGTTTTTAGGACTTTAACTGTTTTAAATTGTTGACCATGTTTCCATATTATTGTGTCTATTTCGTATTACTTTGATCATATGAATTATGTGCATGATTAACAGATAGACAGAGGGCGTTCTGGGCCTTCGGGTTCGGGAATGCTCATCACGGCCAGGGCCCCGGTTTGGATCGTGACATTCCTACACCTTCAAAAGGGACAACCAACGAAAGATCATCCACGCACTTCCAGAACATCGAGACATAGAAGACCAGATGAATAGAGCTTAAGCTACAAGGCAATTACAATTCATATGAAACATTGCTAACCCTTTTCCAAACCAAATACGGACCAACATAATAGAGACTGAGCTTCCCCTTCTTTATAAACCACATATCACCCTTTAAGGGAGACACTTTTAAGAATACCCCATCACCAACATTAAACTCCAAATCCTTCAATCACACATTCGTATAGGACTTTGTGCGACTTTGGGCAGTTTTAAGCCTATCCCGAATCAAATTCACCTTCTGCATGGCTTGGTGAACCAAATGAGGTCCGAATAACCTATTTTCACCAACCTTAAACCACCAAATAGGAGACCAATATCTCCTACCATACAAAGACTCAAAGTGATCCATACCAATGCTAGAGTGATAAGTGTTGTTGTAGAAAAATTCTATGAGAGGCAAATGGCCAACCCAACTACCACCATAGTCAATCACATAAGATCTGACCATAACCTCCAATATATGAATGGTCCTCTCTACATTCCCATCTTCCTGTGGGTGGAAAGAAGTACTAAGTCTCACCTTAGTCCCCAAACCTCTCAAAAAGGCATGCCATAAGTGAGAAAAGAACTGAGTACCTCGATAAAATATGGTGGAAACTGGAGCACCATACAACTTCACAATCTCCTCAATGAGCAACTTGGCATATCCTCAGAAGAGAAATTAGTCCTTACTAGCAAGAAGTGAATAGACATAGTCATCCTATCCATGATGACCCAAATAGAATGGAGCTAAATTTGAGATACGGAAGACAAGTAACAAAATCTATATTAATTATTTCTTATTTCCACTCAGGAAGCTCAATTTCTTGGAATAATCCACCATCCCTCAAGTGCTCAACATTCACTTGTTGTGTCACGACCCGACTTCTGAGTCATGATGGAACCTACCTTGTCCCACTTGTAGCTAAGTCGATACCATAACCCAGAGCTAATGCAATGGGTTACCCTTGTAGGAATGTCCAACATAGACCCTATGCGTAAACACAATATAACAACCATATTTCACAACTAAAACAATTAATAATCAACTACCAATCACATGATCTGATAGTATTAATACAAGAGCTTCTAATATAGACCATATAAGTTTACAATATCAAAGTCTAAAATGTCTTAGATAATCTCATACATTTTTCTCAGAAAAAAGAAAAATAAAGATAGAGAAGAAAGAGGGCAACTCGATCTCCAAGAGCTCACTCTATCTCAAAATAGTCAACTCACACGGACTAGCTCAATGGCAGCAACTAGAACCTGTGTCTGCAACAAAAAGATAGAGAAGCGTAGTATGAGTACCAAAAGACGAGTATTCAATAGGAATCATCGGCCGACTGAGCTCAAATATAATGTAAAAGAAATATAAGCAAGACAATAATCTTAAAGTCAAGGGATAGGATCAAACCTGAATCTTCTTTGATACCACTATGAAAACATCTATACTACTAAAGGAAAAACACGACATACTATCTCAATATACTCCTTAATCACCATACCAACTGAGTATCATTTCGGAAGCATAAAGACATATACACAATAGTAAAGCATATACTCACCATAATCATTATCAACCATCCTCAGAACATAAATCACAAGAACTTACAATGAGGTCCTATACTTCCGGGAAATAAACGAAAGAGATCACAATAAAGAACTCATCAAGGCGTCCATACCACCAGAGAGTAAACAAAAGAATGTCAAACAAGAACCCATCATGGTGTCCCATACAATCAAAGAATACACCAAAAGAACACAACCAATAATACAATAAAGCACAACTACTCTATTAATTGACCGAAACTGTAGGTATCTCAACCCCGTCATGGCTCATTATCGAAATCCACATCCAAATTCCCATACCATAATTTAACATAATTGAAAGGAATATGGTCATAGCATAGATATGCAGTCATTAATTCTATAATTGTTAGATAAACACCACGTGAAATCTATACTAGTTAACCTTATTTCCTAAGAATCAATAGATTACAAGTCTTAAAATTACTAGCCATAAATTTGGGAAAAACTACAAGCCACCCATATTATAGGTTATTCAACTATCACAAGGCCATTCTTTAGCTAGCATCTTCATGATATGAGTCATCAATTAAGGAACCTTAACCTCATATATTGGAAGATAATCTATTTAACCATCATGCAATACTAGGTCCATCACCACTAAGAATGTTGCAACCTTAAGGACTAGTTTCTATATTTTAATCAAGTAAAGTCCACCAACTAGTTTACAAGGTTTCTAGCCTTCAAATTGTAATCACATATTTTTAAAGTAACTAGTTGTCACATAAGCCCCCTTACTAGGAAATATTTCATAATATAACCTCTTATTCAAGTCAGGTAGATACAGTAGGTTATCCCTTGATTCTACGCAAGTTACACATACCACTAAGTCTTAAGCCAATATTAGGCATAGATTTCCTCAAGTTGCTAATTAGCATCAACAAGGGTTACACCTGTTATTTAGTGATTAGGAGCAAGAATTGAATAAGAATTTACCAAGAGAGACCTCATATCTCAAGCACATAGGTGGTTGGCCCCATTCGGCCTAACCTTACAAATATCAATACATATAAGTAAATTTTCCCCACACGGCATCATAATGTTCTTACCTCTTTTGGATTCACCAAGAATTATCATAATATATACATATTCCTCTGGAATCACCAGACATTATCATAATATCAATATATTCCTCTGGATTCATCGGGAATCATCATAATATCAAAATATTCCTCCAGATTAATCGAGCATCATCATAATATCAATATATTCATCTGGATTCACTGGGATCATCATAATATAAACATATTCCTTTGGATTCACCGGGCATCATCATAATATCAATGAGTTTCCCAATTTAATAACATACATCCACATGCAAAGTCAAACCAGTAAACATACATAAAAGTCCATAATATTAGAAAGTGGGGACGTACGATAATACTTGTCATTTTACATTGCTAATAAACACCACACATAATAAGAGTATAAACAAGGCATGAGTATTTAGATGACATGAATACTAATCACATTCACAAGTTTATTCAAGTCACGATCACAAACTAATCCAAAAACCGAGTTTACTAACCATAATCCGAATATGTACATTGGTCACTCATCGAGAATCTAGGTCACTAAGGATTTTTAGGTCCAACTTATGGTGTGTCAAGTCCCACTTCTAAATCCAGAGAATGCCAAGCTTACTAACACGAGTCTAGTTTCTACCTAGAATTAGGCAAAGTCATCTATACCTCACCATAAGGGCTTACCAATCCTTACTAGGTTTATAAGGAAAGCCTCTTTAAGAATCCTTCCTAAGTCAACCGAACACCAGGATCATTTTCTTTCTAGGCATTATATAGGTGAATACACTCCTAAGGATAGAGAGATATACCAATCATGTCTACTTAGAATAACTATAGTGTTCTCACACTAGTCATGAGACCATAAATAAGCTACCCAAGGTCCTAGACTAAGGGTCAACTATCATACCTTATAAATTAATAGCCTATAGAAATCAATAAATCCCAAGTTCACCATTTAATCAACTATCATCAAAATTCTCCATCCAATCTCGTATGATATCAATAAATACATTACAAACAAACTCAATCTAGTCTACGGAAAAGATTAACCTACGTTGAGTCCAAGAAACTCATGAACCAATGAGCTTTTTATTTTCCTTCCGTGAAGCTTCCTCTAACACAAATAATGTTATCAACAATACAATCTAAGCATTACAACAGGAATGACAGTACCCATTATGGAACCATTGCGCCATGGGCTTCAAATGGACACCAAAACCCCAATTGGGTTTCACCCTTGGAAAGGAGTTTCCAAGACCAACCGATAACCTAACTATCTTAAAGGAGTTAAAACCCTCAAGTAATTTGAGTCAATCATTTAATTTTGGGGATACAGTTTACCCTCAATGGTTTAGGGGTTTTGAGTTAAGAAACCATGAAATCAATACAAAATTAGAGCAAGTATAACCTTAGATAGTAGTAAGAATCAATTACACAAGTTGTTTAAGCTCCAATTCATCCCATAAGGCATACTTAGAAGGTTTTACACTCCATTAGGGTTTATAGGTTAAGCTAGAGGGATAAAATGGCCAAAATTCATGCAAAAATGCACTTAAATATGGACCAACTAGCCCTCTGATGGCGCGGTCGTGACCTTATGGTCGAACCTCTTTTTCCACGGTCACGACACCTCGACAATTTTCGATCTTCAGCCAATGCCTCAAAATACATTCAGAGTTTGTTTGGAATAAATATTATATGAGACCCTATAGCTTTCGATGTTCCAGACGTACAGGCGAAGTCATATTTTGCATACAAAGTTGTTTAACTAAAGTTTTTGATTGCCAGATAATTAGGACCAACGAAGACTTCAAATTAAGAAAAAGGGTTCTAAAACCCAAACAAACCATCAGGTTGTAATGCCTCAAATCTGGTACCCAAAACACTACATGGTGCCCATGACCCCGAAGGACCATAAGCTAACCCATGACTTATATCTGTAAACTGAGCACTGAGTAATAGTAATAATATCGTAAATGCGGAAACATGAACTAAAAGTCCATAAGGTTCAATACTAGTACATAACTGAAAAATATGGTATAACAATACCAAAATAACTGAGATAATTGTTTGAACATACTGTAGTCTGAAAGCCTTTAAACTGTCAGAATAACGAGTTGATGGGACATGTCCCAAACTAACTCCAACTACTGAAATAAACTAAAAACTGAAATAGTAATGTGATCATCATATCCTCGAAGGATGAGGACTCACTGCTAACTCTGATTGTTGAACATGGATTCTACTGGTTATCTGGAGCTCGTGCTTCTAAACCTATAATATAAGACACCATAGCGCAAATGCGTTAGTACTTTAAATATACTAGTATGCAAGTAAGGTAAGATGAATACAATAGGTTCATATGCATGATCAATACTAACTGACTGACTAACACGAACGTGAGAATACATGCATGCATACATAACTGTAACTGTAACTGAGATCATGATAGGACTGGATACTGAGTTCTGACTACTGAGTCTACTGATATTAATATCTGAGTACTGATGAGTGAGAAACTGATACTGTATTACTAAATACAGAGGGACTGATACTATGTTATTGATACATGGATATATGTGTCTGACAGTTCTGATTATGAAAAAATGTCTAGTTGACTGTATCTGACAGTCCTGAAGCTGAATCCTAATAACATAAGTTCTGATAACTAATATAACTGATAACATGAGTGATTGTATCTGACAGTCCTGAATCTGATGGAACTAGCTGAGTTCCATATTGTATCTGAGTAACTAAATCTGAGATCAGTCCTATCTAGTGGGTTTGATATCTAAATCTGATGATACCATTACTGATTGACCATAGTTGAGATCAGTCCTATCTAGTGGGTGATCCCAGAGTCTATTTATAATGATAAGGAGTGACTTTATCTGACAGTCCTAAATCTATACTACTGATCTAAATTGACTGTACCTGACAGTCCTGATTCTATAACAGAAACTATGGGATATATTCATCTAACATACATTCCCCATACTAAGCTAACTGTGGTCCAACTTATAACCCCAGCTGGAAGGGTGTCAGTACTGCGCCACTGGTAAAGATAACTTCTATGGAGTAAATCCTAATCTAGCGGGTGACCCCTGGGATCAGTCCTATATATTTAAATGTGCTAACGGGTGATCCCTGAGTATGTCAGTCATATCTAACGGGTGATATCTCATTCCTACGCTGGCTATGTAGTTCTGTAACTTAGGGATTTCTTTTAGAGATCTCAGTCCTATCAAGCGGGTGAGTCCCCATCCCTAGACTCGCTCGGTGCTGTATCCTACTCTCATTTGAAAGACACTGAACTGATTAACTGAACTGAGCTAATTCTAATGGTATTGTTTAGCGGAGCTAAACTGAATTTACTAAGATCCATTGACTGACAGAATGTACTGGGCTCTGAGGACTGAATGAGAGTATTGAAGCTACTGAGATTGACTGGGAATACTGAGGTTGCTGAGATTACAAAGTACTGAGATCACTGAGACTAATGAACTACTGAGATTACTGAGATTTCTGGGTTTTCTTGAGTCACATGACTGACTGAGTTCTAAGAATCATAGCTTGACTGAGAGTATCTTGAAAACCTGAATCTAATTTCATTATCCAAGGTTTTTGATCCTAGGTTTACATGAATCTACATCTTTACTAGTCAATTTCATATGAAATTTATCACCAAACATGGATTAAAACTCAATTGGTCATTATCAACATGAGCAACACAAACCCAATAAGGAATTTATACAAAAATCCATACACTTGAATTTGAAAAGATATTCTTGGACTTCATTGATGAAAGAAGTCCATGAATGATCACCTTACATACCTTAGTTCGTGATTTCGTGAAGATTGACGGTGAAACCTTCTTGAATTTGAATTCCCAATAGAAACCCTAGCTTGTTCTTGAGAGAAACTAGTATATTTTAGGTGAAGAATGGCTAAATAACGTGTTATTGGGTTTAAATAAGGATAGAAAATTGACCCTTTAAACCCTTGAATGCGTCTTTAATTTCTGAGAAAATTTCTCGATTTTCATCCTTGGCGCGACGCGCCATTATCGCGCCAAGTCACTGGAATGTGAAAAATGGGAAATTGCACGGTGGCGCGATGCAGAGCTATCGCGTTGCCACCTTTTCTGCGACCTGGAACTTCGGCGCGACGCGCCACTATTGTGGAGCAACACAGGAAATTGATAATTTCCATTTGAGCTATCTCCGCGATGCACTGAAGGCTCAGGTAATACACTGTCTCACTAAAAAAGCTCTAACTCTTCACCCGGGTGTTGGATTTTGGTGAATTTGGTAACGATGGAAATCTTATTCGATTCCCCACGTGTACAAAAGTGGATTCATATTTCAAAAAAAGTTTTTAACTTTCTTGGGAAACTTTTCAAGCTAGGAAAAGTACGGGGTATTACATAGGTAACCGAACTATTATTCCCCGCAAGTCATAAATGACTTGGGATGGCTAAGGAGAAGCTCTATCAGAGGAAGTAAACAAGAATACATATAATGACATGAAGGGTCATTACATGTTGAAACACAATGAACTTAGCCACAAAATTGGCCATATCCCTCTTCATATAATTCCACCAATAAATCTCCTTAAGATCATGATATATTTTCATCGAACCAGGATGAACCATATAACACAACTCATGATCTTCGGCCAAAACTCTTCTAAGCAACCCGTCAATATCAGGAACACATAATCTACCTTGGTAAATCAAGATACCACCACTACTAGTCTCAAAATCCATCACTTTCTGGCACTCTACCTCATCTTTGATTTGTATCAAGATAGGATCCAAAACCAATTTCTCCTTCACCTCCGCACCTAAAGATGACCTAGCCACCACTTTATGAATAATACCGCCATCCTCAAAATCTAAGAGGAGAAACCCAAGATTATCCAAACAATGTATATCCTTCACCAAATCCCACTTTTTTTCGTCCACATGAGATAAGATACCAATGCATAACCTGCTAAGAGCATCAGCAACAACGTTAGCCGTACTAGGGTGATATTGGAGACTTATGTCATAGTCCTTTAACAATTCAAGCCACCTTCTTTTCCTGAGATTCAACTTTTTCTTAGTGAACATGTATTGCAGGTTCTTATGATCAAAATAAATGTCAACATGTACCCCATACAAATAATGTCACCAAATTTTTAATGTGAACACCACCACTAACAATTCTGAATCATGATTCAGATAGTACTTATCGTGAAGCTTTAACTATCTATAGGAATATGCAACTACCTTGCCATGCTACATCAACACACAAGAGAGTCCCACCCGGGATGCATCACCATAGACAAAAAAAGCATCAATACCCCCAGGTAAAGTCAAGATTGGAGCCAAAGTTAACTTATCTTTAAACTTCTCAAAACTACCCTCGCAAGCATCAGACTACAAGAACTTTACCTTCTTCTGAGTTAGCTTAGTTAATAGGTCAGCAATAGAAGAGAAACTTTCCACAAATATTCTATAATAACTGGCTAAACCCAAGAATCTTCGAATATCGATTAGAGTCACGGGACTTGGCAACTTCTTAACCAGCTCAACATTTGGTGGATCCCCCATGATCCCTTTACTACAAAACAATATGACCCAGATAGGTCACAACATTTAACTAGAACTCACACTTTGAGAACTTTGTATATAACTACTGATCTTTCAAGTCTCGCAACACAAGGAAGAGGTGATCGGCATAATCCACCTTACTCTTAAAATACACCCAAATATCATCATTGAATACAATTGCAAATAAATCCAAGAACTAATGGAATATTCTATTAATAAGATCCATAAATGTTGTTGGGGAATTAATCAAACCAAAAGACATCAACAAAAACTCAAAATGACCATTCCAAGTTTAAAAAGCAGTCTTAGGGATATTCGTCTCCTTAATCTTCAACGGATGGTACCCAGACTGAAGATTAATATTAGAAAAGTACTTAGCACCTTGAATCTAATCATAGAGATCATCAATCCTCATATGGGGATACTTATTTCTCATGGTCACCTAATTCAATTGGCAGTAATCTATACATATCTGAAGGGACCCATCCTTTTTACACATGAATAGAACTGAAGCACCCCAAGGAGAAACACTAGGGAAGATAAAATCATTATCCAGAAGATTTTTTAACTGCTTTTAGAGCTCTTTCAACACCGCTAAAGCCAATATGTAAGGAGAGATAAAAATAGTACGAGTGTTTGGGAGAAGATCAATCCCAAAATTAGTTTCCCTATCGTGAGAAACACTAAAAAAATCATAAAGGAACACCTCAGAAAATTCACAAACCATAGGGTCATTCTACAAAGAAGTACTTTCAGATATAGAATCCTTAACATGCACTAAGTAATAAAGGCACCCCTTAGAAATTAATTTCTGGGTTCTAATATATGAAATGAACCTTAGGGAATTACCTTCCTATTCGATCAAGAGGCTCATTAGGGAATTGGAAAATGACCCTTCTAGTTCAACATATAAGAGATGCATAGCATGAATGCTGTCAATCCATCCCAAAAATAATATCAAAGTCTAACATGTCCAACTTTATCAGATCCACCAAAGTCTCCCTACCACAAACCGACAACACATAACCCCTATTGACCATTTTAACCATAATAAAGTCACCTACTGGGGTGAACACAAAGAAGGAATTGATAATACACTACAGGTCAAAACAAAAATGGATAACCACATAAGAAGTCACATAAGAGAGGGTAGACCCAGGATCAAGTAGATAATATACATCATGAGAGATAATTTTGAGCATACCAGTAACAACATCGGGGGATGCCTCATAATTCTAGTGGGTGGCAAGAGTGTTTAGACGATTTTTACTAATGTTGGAACCAGAAATAAAAATAGCACCATTGGTGCCAGAGCTAACAAAGTTGCAACAAGGATCTTATTTCCTCATATGCAACCCTAGAAGGACAATCCCTATATATATGAAAAATCTAACCAAATTTAAAGCACTTATTGCTCCCCTCTTCACAAACACCACTATACACCTGACCATAAAATCCTAAGGGGATATGATGGAGCTGATTGAGCACCACTAGCCTGAGGATGGGTATTTTGTACCCTTGGACCCATACTATTCTAAAAACGATGATCACCTGATGGCTTTGAATAAGGACCACTAGCCATAAAGTAAGAGCCAGAATTTCCCACCATCTTCTTTGACCATTTTCCACCATTTCTACTACTTTACTGCTGACCTCTACCATAATTTGAATACTAGAACTTCTTACTCTACCTTTCACTTATCTCAACCTGATTTTTCTTTTCCTTCTCAACCTGCTGCATGTACACCACCAAACTAGATATGTCCATGTCTTTGTTTAATAGAGCATCTTTGCATTCTAATATCAATTTATTGGACAATCCTGAAGCAAATTTTCCTATTTGATCTCTCATATAGGACACCAACTATGGGGCATATTTCTACAACTAATGGAACTCTAAGGAATGCTCTTTTACTGTCATCCTGCATTACTTCAAATTCATGAATTCCTCAGCCTTTGCCTCCCTAAACTCATAAGGAAAAAAGTGATCAAGAAAAGCACTAGAGAAGTCATCCCACAAGGAAGATACACTATCATCACTCCTATACTGGTGCAAATCCTTAAACCACTAATACACCATATCCTTCAACATGTAAGCATCGAACTCCACACCCTCCACATTAGTAGAATACATCACATAGAAAACCTTTTCTATCTCATCAATGAAATTTTAAGGATCTTCCTCAACTCTTGAATTAGTGAAAGTCAGAGGACTCAACTTCTTAAATTAGCAAACTCTAGTGACCTCAGAGGATGGAACAACAGAAGCAACATGCTTAGTATAAGAAGCCACCAACAGGGTAAGTAAGTTAATTAACTAGTGAAACTAGCATTAGACACGTCAGCTTGAGGTGACCGAGGAGGGATACGGGAAATCGATGGAACTCTACAAGGAAAATCAGAAGCAACGACCCTAGACCAGGTCTGAACTCCTTGGGAAAGATGAGCTCAGTCCACATTGTCCTCAAATAGGAAAAAAGAGTTTCCACAAACATCATATCTTCTAGGAGGCATTACCTAAAAAGAGAACATACGGGGATTAGAGGAGATTTCAAGACCTTAGAATTTATAGCTCAAAATAGAACAACCTGAAATAGAAAAATTCCTAAATACCTCGTAGCCTCTGCATTATAAGTATGGCATGCTACATGCCCATAAAAGAGACACTACTTGATATGGCTTTGTGGACACCCAATAACACCAAACCTGGACTCTGATACAAACTTTGTCATGACCCAATCTTGGGTCTGGCATTGATAGCCATCTCTAATTTATAGTGGGCTGGATATCACCTCTAAACCTAACCAAACACCACACACTGCCCAATAATGGTTGAATTCTAAACATATGACAAGATAACATAAGAAAAAGATCAATGAATCTAATAGTAAGATAATGGCCGATGATCGATCAAAACTAATTAAAAAACACCGCCCAAGTCCACCGTAATGCACAAAGCTTTCTAACAAAACCAAAATCAATAAAAAAATCATACCCATAATAATAGCCAAAAATAGTATAAATAGTTTATGACTTAAAGGAAACCATAACATGAAATAAGGCCTTTTGAAGTATGAAGCCTCACCACTTCAAGTCAACTCATGAACTATCCATAAGAAACTACTTACTAAGAAGGAGAAGTAGAGGTATGGATAGTTCTTACATCGTGTGGGGATACAACATATGTAGGTGGTTAGCAGGTTGAGTTCTAGCATGTAACTCATGAATAAAAGATAACATAATGTCGTGATCAATAATTCAAAATCATTTGAATCCAATGCACATAATCAAATGCATATACATATAAATATGTTACATATAGGGATAGGGAAAAAGGCATAACTTACACTTTAAAAATTTAGCCTAGATTTGTGTAGCTCAACTGTCATAATATAAGAAGGCACCCATAAGCTATATGGGCCCAACTCTACACCAGCTAGTAGGGCCCTAGTATGTGTGGACGCACGAACCAAAGAGTTTACATATGCATTATGGGAGATTTGAAACACATGACATATAAAGGTGACACAAGCACCCAATGATA
The DNA here is from genome assembly GCA_030864215.1 of Capsicum pubescens. Classification (NCBI taxonomy): domain Eukaryota; kingdom Viridiplantae; phylum Streptophyta; class Magnoliopsida; order Solanales; family Solanaceae; genus Capsicum; species Capsicum pubescens. The sequence goes on along the minus strand of CM061549.1, from coordinate 217,974,040 downwards.
TAATATAATGTGGGGAATCGGACCTCCCATCCATATAATAAAAAGGCCTCAAACCATCCGGTTATTTATACCCCCGCATTGGCAACCATAGTTTCCAGTATTCGTCCCTCGATACCTATATATTCATGACTCAGCTATACAATCCTCTTTTAATCCCTATTAAAATAATTATCACACATTACCATTAATTGAACCACATTACACATTAAGGCATACATTATTGGTATCGCCATACCAACTACATTTATAAGGTAACAACAATATGCCGAACCAATTATCATCACTTGGAGGAACTCACACCCCCTTGGTTCAATTATACTTTATCTTGGGGAATTATATAATACCATAAGATTTAATTCAAAACCATTATGTTTCATTAGCCTTTCACATTATGCAATTGTTCATTAATAGTTCGATGTGCAGACTTTTTATATACAAAACCAATTTCATAATATAGAGTTGGGGTCATTACCACTTCAATTGTCAATAATCACAAAATTAGGAGAAATCATAATCCTTAGTATATTCACCATATCTATGCACCCCACATGTTTAAAAATATCAATAATGCATAAACAATCATGTGTAAATCATGAGAAACATTGTTCAAAAACAAACATTCAAAACACTAACCCATATTCCAAAAGTAATATCAAAACCACTTGAATATCTATTTAAAACTCATGTTTTTACAAAATAATAGTTAGGTAAGAGTAAAATATCTGAGATACCATGTTTTATGGACAGAATTCAACCATTTCCCTTTGATTATCAACTTCTTAAAATTCCTAAGTATGGATGCTTGAGAGACTTGAGAGAGAAAAAAGAATGTTTAGAGTGGGTTATCGATGATATTAGGTTTCCAAGTATGTTTATAGGTCATGGGTTATTACTGGAATAAGAGTGAAATATTTAAAATACCCCTATTTAGAAAGCTAGAAAAATAAATTGGTAGTTGTTACGGGCTCACAACGACTGTTCATGACTTGTACAACTCATACCCATGAGTCATTGTCAAGATAATGTCACCAGGTACACCCATCGTTGACCTTATGACTCGTATACCATGGCTTGTAATGAGACCCCACATCTCGTAGGGTCCACTCATAGTCAACCAAAAACTAATTAGGGTAAAACTAAGCATCCTCTGATCTATACAAAATGACTGGGAATGAGTCCTTACAACTCATAGTGAGCCACTCATATTCAAAAAAAAAAATATAGCCATATACACACTATTTAGGCTACAATTTAAGTCGAACAAATCATCATGGGCCTTTACGATTCGTGCCCCCAAATCTTACCCAGGACAACAATTCAAGCATTATTTACTAAACACCTTACAACTAGGGTCATATGACCCATCAAGACATGCTACGACTAATGGGGTAAGTCATTATCAGGACAGTGAGGATAAAATTTTAGATATTTTCAAAAATAAGACTTAGGGGATAGGCTTAAGACTACCCAAAGTCACCAAAAGTCCTGTGTGGATGTGAGGCAAAGGTAGTTGTAATTTGATGTTAGTGATTGGGTGTTCTGGAAGGTGTCTCCCATGAAAGAGGTAACGAGGTTATCATAGAAGGGGAAGCTCATCCCTATTTTGTTGGTCCGTACTTGATTTTGGGTACAGTGAAAAATGTGGCTTATGAATTGGAGTTTCCTTTGAGTCTAGGTTCTATCCATCTCGTATTTCATGTTTTGATGTTATGTGGGTGATCCCTCCTTGGTTATTCTTTAAGAGAGTGTGGATATTTCTGATTCCTTGTCTTATAAAGAAGTCTAAATTGAGATTTTGGATAGGAAAATCCATCATTTAAGTGCTAAGGATGTGGATTTAATGAAGGTTATATGGATGATCAATAAGGTTGAAGAATCTACTTGGGAATATGAAGAGGACATAAGGTTCAAATATCCATTCATGTTTCAAGCTTTGAAAATTGTTCTTCAGGTATGGGTATTGCTTAATACATTTGTTTTCTATCTTTGAAATGAAAGAGTGGTTGTGTTTTGTGTTAAATATTTCTAATAGATACCTTGTCTCATCATTCGGTGATGATTGATCTTAAGAGGAGAATGTAACACCCCAAAAATTTGGGCCCTTGAAAAATTTATGAGTTGAGCTTACTGCCCAACCTATGACTTACCTCATGAGTCTTAAGTTGTCACTATGAGTTTTAGGACCCAAATCATAAGGTAGCTAGTAAGGATTCCCAATATGTCTATTCTGAGTATGACTAGACTCAATGAGTTGTCAAGACTCTATACAAGTCATATGACGCAAGTCGTAGGGTCACCAATGTTTGGTCCCTGAGTTACTTCTAGATTACTATCAGATCTAATGTGTCGTAAGGTTTGAATATGAGTCTCAGAGTATGACTCATATTCAAACCAGTGTGGGTTCCCTAAGATTCTTGTTACACCACAAGTCGTGATGGCGACTCATAAGGCATCATTACGAGCTATAAAGTAATCGGTGATGACTAGCATTACTTTTCAACTTTTATTTAAGGGGAACTTTGGATATTTCCCTCTTTCCCCAATAGGAACCCACGACCTAAAATACCCTAAGGGACCCATAACCTCTCATTGCTAAAAAATTATTCTTCTCTCTTTTCTCAAATTCCCCATTAAAAAATAGAGCTACAATTTCAAGAGTTTGGTCTTTAAGGAATCAAGGGTGGTTTCTTATATAAATTTATTTTTTATTAAGGCATGACTTTTAAATTCACATGATTTTTTATTTAGGTTTTGAATGATGGGTTGAGGGTTTAGGATAATGATTGTTTAAATGTTTTCCCATGTGTTTTACAGAATAATTGTGCTTTGAATTGATAATTTGTAAACCCATTAGAGTGCATGGGAATGGTGATGGAGTGGGGATTGTGAATACCCCAAATAATCATTGGATTTTTGGTATTAAAATTGATGATAAGCTCAACCTACTTCCATGATTGGTGTTGGAATGAGAATTATCATTTGTCTTTGCCTACTATTTCGAACTTATGCCTTGCATAAGTGGCTAAGTTTTCTTTTGAAAGATCTCGGTGATCACGAAATGGTTTTGAATTGAAACTTAGGAGTCCTATTGGCCAATAGGTTAGAGTCCCACTACATTAAATGATTTGGTTCCTACTTGGGACTTTGGATTTTTATTTGCTAAAGAGGGTTAGAGTTCCACTTGGCTAAAGGCTTTGGTTCCTACTTGGAACTTTTATTACTATTAGTTAATAAGTTGGAGTCCCATTGGTGAATGATTGGATTTAGAAAATTGACATGTGCTTGCAAGCTATGGTTGGTATGAGCATACCACTTCATATTGCCTTAATAAATGACTACTTGATTATATAAATGAGTTATGTGCTAAATGTTTTAATTTGGGCTTCAAGGGGGTTATGTATTTCTCTATGAAAGTAGAGGTCCCGAGAGGAATAATACTGCAAACCACATTTGCCGATGTTGGGGTCTAAATGGTTGGGGGTTCAAGTCACCCTTTCTTTATGATTGAGTGTCATGTCACCCTTTATATATGACTAGGAGGTTTAAGAACCCTATGCATGTATATTTATGATTAATATCCAGTTTGTTTAGCTACACACGCAGGGGCCCAATCGAGGGGTAAGAGTTGGGACCTATATTGCCCATGGGTACTATTATGACTGTTATGCTACACTATCCATATAATGTTTTAAAGTTCATGCTAAGTATTGTTCTCTATCCCAACATGTTATATTTATGTATATGTAATAACTGTGTGCATTGGTATTTAATCCTTTTGAATTGTTGATCATGGCACTCTTATATTCCTTTATCCCTGAGATACATGATAGAGCTCTACCCGTTAACCATCTCTGGATGTTATATCCCCCTGAGATGTAGGAAAAGAAGACATTTCTACTCTTCCTACACAGTGTTAGGTCATTCTTGGATTTTTCGTGAGTCAGCTTGAAGTGGTGAGCCTCCTTCTACTGGATGCCTTATTACTTCAAGGCCCAGTTTTTTCATAGATTGGTTCTTTGGTTACCTTTTTTGCTATTTTCAAGCGCATGTACCGACTTAGGATGGTTTTGGTCTGTTTAGAGTCTTTTTGGATTATTATGGATTTGGAGTTGGTACTATAGATTTTTTAGCACATTCTTATTGTTTCTTATTGTATCTTGTTATATATTTAAAATTCATCTGCTGCTAGCTATATTATGTTTTGTTTGACTAGACAAAGGGGGTGGTCTCTAGTCAATAGTGGACTTGAGATACCCGTCATGGCCAGGCCCTGGTTCAAGTCATGAAAATAATCACATCCTAACATCCCTATTTAGTATATTGTAACGACCCAAGACTACCCCTAGTTGTTAGACAGTGCTTATGGTCCCGAGGGACCATAAGGTAACCCATGAGCTGGTACTTGTTGTGAGCACTGAATAATATAATCAAGAATATGGAAGAATAACTGAAATGCCATAAGGTTTTAATAATGAAAGGGCTACTGAATTATGAATATGGCATAATACTAAAATTTGATTAATCTGAATAGCTAACTATAGTGTCTGAAAAGCCTTTAAACTGAATATTGTGAGTTGATGGGATAGGCCCCAACTAACTCTACTAACTACTGAGACAAAGAAGAGAAGTAATATAATCTGTCCTCGGATGATGAGGACTCACCACTGTTACTATACTGTTGATAATCTGAGGGACTAAGTGCAATTCGGGAACTGAGCATCAACACCTATGATATTATACATCATGACGCAAAAAAAAGGTATGCGATCAGTACTTTGAATGTACTGGTATGCTAAATGAGGTAGGCTGATATGCATTGTTTCATGAATAGGAATAATAATAATTAACTGGATATTCTTGGAAAGCACGGAGTACTGAATAAAGAGAATGGAATCTGTAGATACTAAAAATGTATGAAAATCTATAAATACTGAGGATGCATGACCAAGCATATAACATAAACTGAGTAAAATTAGTAAATTAAAATATGTATGCTTTGGTCAACAACACTAAGACTGAATAACTGAGTTGGGACTGTAACTAAGACTATATCTAAGACCGTGGGAGGTATCATCTAACCGACATTCTCCAATTTGAGCTAATCCGGGTTGAACCTGTAACCCCAATTTGAAGGGTGTTAATATCATGCCACGGGTACTAACAATGGTTGTGTGGATCCACTAAACTAATATAATGTCTAAAGGACTAAGGGTGCCAAGCCTGAACTGACGGGTGACCACTGCTAGATAGTCAATCCTAATCTGATGGGTGACTACTTATATCCTACGTTGGCTAAGTAGTTCTAGAGTATAGGGACTGCTACTAACAACTCTGCCTAACTGACGGGTAAGCCACCATCTCTACACTCGCTCGATGCTAAATCCTACTTCCGACTGAAAGACATTGAGATACTAGACTTTTCTGATTTGAATGACGGATATCTGAGTATTTTGATAATGCTCATAATATAATCTGAAGACTATTTTGTAAAGTACTAATACTAGACTGAGTAAGAAGCTATGAATTTTGGGTATTCAATACCCCCAGGACTCAAAACAATTCTAGTAAAAGGACACTAAATCTTGAAGGAAAAAACATGAAGGCTTTCATTTAAATCAATCACTCTTGTACGTATTTTATCAAACACTTGTAGTTCATGGTTTAAAACAATCATAGGAATGTCTTAAAATATATAGAAATAGCATGAATCTGACATAATAGAGTTAAATCGAGGTCTTGTTCAATAAATAACAACATTAAAACTTGGAGGATTAAATAATAACAATAATTTCATGGTAACATGGTGTAGAATCATAGTTCATGGAGATTCTTGGGTGAAATCACAATTTAAAATAAAATAACTTGAAAATATCACAATTTTCTAATTTAAAAGGGTTTCTTGGACTCCAAGGATGAAAATCTAACATACCTTTATTGATGAATTTCCTGAAGTTCTTGGTTAGTTCTTGAGGATTGGCCTTGAAATTGGAGAGCTAGGGTTCTTGATTTGGGAGAGAAAGCTTCTTGATTTGGGAAAAAATAATTAAAATAATGAGTCTAAAAATATTTTTATGGCTTAAAAGCACACCTGGACGGATTAAAATTAGGGGAAAGTACTATTTTACCCTTTGGTAAAACTTTTTATTTTTGTCGAATTTTTCCAAAATGGGCACCTGGCGCGACGCGGCGCTATCGTTCCATGTCACTGGAAACTAACAACTAGGAACTGGGCTGACGGCATGACGCAAAGAAATTACGGTGCCCTTTTGATTCTAATTTTCACTGTTGGCGCGGTGCGCCATGATCATGTTGCCTCATAGAAATCGGACAATTATGAAATGGGCATACAGCGCGATGCGACACTATTACGGAGCAACACTGGAAATTGATAATTACTATTTACACTGACTCTGTGACGTGCTAAGGATCAATATGACGGTGTTTAACGACTGAAACTTAAAATTTCCAGAACGTCTTACCAGGTTATTGGATTTAGGAAAATTTTATATCGTTGAAAATCTAATTGAATTTCCTACACAATGGCAGTCTCTAAACTGAAAAATAATGATTTTTTAAAAAATTTTATATATGAATACTCATGTATTTGGACTTAAGTTATGCTAAGGAAATGCAAGTAATTACAATATCTCCCCCTTGGGATCATTCGTCCTCGAATGAGACTGGTTAAGCTGAGGGAAAACTGATGAACTAAACATACAGACTGAACATGCATATTTGATACATGGAAGGCCTGACTGAACTGATTCATTAATGCACGATTGATATGAAAATTATGTGCAACTAAAACTAAGCATGATAGTGAAAAATATTAAGAAGATTTGGTACCTTATACTGAATTTCGATTCCCGAAGAAAAGATAAGGGTACTTAGTCTGCATATCTGCCTCTGCTTCCCAAGTGGCTCCCTCAACGAACTGATTCTTCCAAATAACTTTGACTAGTGGAACTTCCTTGTTCCCTAGTCTACGAAATTGATGATCAAGAATTTCGACTTGGACTTCCTCAAAGGAAAGACTGTTCTGAATATCTACACTTTCTAAGGGAACAACTACAGTTGGATCACCAATAAACTTTTTCAATAATGAGACATGGAACACTGGGAGTACTGAGGCTAAATCTAATGGCAACTCAAGCTCATAAGCTACCCCTTTTAAACTATTGAGAATTCTGAAGGGACCGACGTATCGGGGAATGAGTTTCCCTTTCTTGCCTAATATCTTTACTCCTTTCATGGGAGATATTTTCAAGTGCATGAAGTCACTGACCTCAAACTCAAAATCCTTTCTCCTCATGTATGTATATGATTTCTGTCAACTCTGGGCCTCCCTGATCCTTTAACACCAAGTTAGGCCCTACTACTGCGGGCTCACCTACTTCAAACCAACTAATTAGAGATCTACATCTCCTATCTTAGAGAGACTCAAACGGAGCCATACAGATACTAGAATGATAGTTGTTATTGTATGGAATTCAATCATAGGAAAATGGTTATCCCAACAACCCTTGAAATCAACAACGCATTCTGTCAGCATATCTTCTAGAGTCTGAATGGTCCTTTCTACTTGACCGTCTTTCTGAGGGTGGAAATTTATACTGAGATGGACTTGGGTATCAATACCCTTTTGGAATGCTTTCCAGAAATAAGAGTTAAATTGGGTACCTCAGTCTGAGATAATAGAAAGGGAACACTGTGAAATCTAACTAACTCTCTGAGATAGAGTTTGGCATAGTCCTTGGCTGAATAAGAAGTATGAACTGGTAAGAAATGAGCTAATTTTGTCATCCAATCTATGCAAACAAAATAGAATCATGATGATGACGGGTACAAGGTTAATTTATCACAAACTCCATGTTCACTTCTTCCCATTTCCACATAGGAATATTAAACTCCTGCATGGAACCACTAGGCTTCGGGTTCTCAATATTAACTTGCTTGTATGTAGAGCACTTAGCTACAAACTCTTCAATATCTCTCTTCATCCCACTCTTCCAATAGATCTTACAAAAATTGTGGTATATCTTAGTGGCCACTGGATAGATATAGTAACGCGTACCATATGCTTCTGCAAGAATTCATTGCCACAAGTCATCTACACTAGGCACTCACAATCTACCCTGACAACGCAAAACACCATCTCCCCCTTGGGAGAAAACCTCCATCTTCTGATCTCTGATTGATTCTTTTAATTTAACTAGACTGGGACCTCTATCCTACTTTTCCTTCACCTAAAAAACTAGAGATGATTCGGTGCTACTCTGCACCCACGCACTACCCTCTTTTGAGTTGACTAATCGGGCACCTAATCGGGCAAGCTAATGAACATCCTGAGCTAACTTCTTCTTACCATCCTCAACATGAGCAACACTTCACATAAACAATCTACTTAGAGTATCAGTCACTATATTGGCCTTACCCGGATGATATAGAACACTCATGTGATAATCCTTCAATAACTCCAACCACCTTCTCGGATGAATATTCAAATCTTTCTGAGAGAACACATACTGAAGGATTTTGTGATTAGTGAACACATCTATATGCACCCCATACAAGTAATGCCTCCAAATCTTTAAGGAAAACACTGCAACTGCTAACTCAAGATCATGAGTAGGGTAATTCTTCTTATGGGGTTTAAGCTGTCTAGAGGAATAGGCTACAACCTTACCTCTCTACATAAGGACACAACCCAAACCTACTATGGATGCATCACACTACACAACAAAACCATCTGAACCGTATGGTAAAATCAAGATTGGGGATGAGCTAAGTCGAGTTTTCAACTCCTGAAAACTCTTCTCGCAGGAATCTGATCACTGAAACCTAACTTTCTTCTCAGTCAAACTAGACATGGGGGAAGAAATAGAAGAAAACCCTCAACAAACCAATGGTAATAGCCAGCTAAACCCAAGAAACTCCTGATATCTGATGGAGAGATGGATCTAGAACAATTTCTCAACGCCTTAATCTTTTGAGGATCAACTCCAATGCCATCACCAAAAATGATATGACCAAGAAAAGCTACTGATCATATCCATAATTCACACTTACTAAATTTAGCAAACAACTGATGAGCTCTAAGAGTCTGAAACACTACTCTGAGGTGCTCTGCATAATCATCTTTGATATGGGAGTAAATAAGAATGTCATCAATGAAGTCTATGAAAAACATGTCCAAGTACTGCTTGAACACTCATTTCATCAAACTCATGAAGGATGTTCGGGCATTTTTAAGACCAAAGAACATGACTAGAAATTCTAAGTGACCATAACGAGTTTGGAAAGATATTTATGTAATGTCACATTCCCTGAACCTAAGTTGATGATATCCTGATCAGAGGTATATCTTGGAAAAGTAGCTATCACCCTGAAGTTGGTCAAATAAGTCATCATTTCTAGGAAGTGGATATTTATTCTTGACTGTGACCTTGCTCAACTAACGGTAGTCTATACACATTCTGAGAGAACCGCCTTTCTTATGCATGAATAGGACTGGTGCGCCCCACGGAGAGACACTAGGTCTAATGAATCCCTTATCTAATAGATACTTCAATTGTTCTTTCGGTTATTTAAGTTTATCTAGGTCCATTCTATATGGAAGAATAGATATAGGCTGAGTATCTAGGAGAAGGTCTATCCCAAAGTCGATTTCCCTTTCGGGAGGAACTCCAAGTAGATTTTCAGAAAATACATCTGAGAATTTATTTACTACTAAAACTGACTCAAGAGTTGGAATTTCTGAGTTAGAGTCTTTTACTCGCACAAGATGGTAATACACCCCTTCAATACCATCTTTCTTTCCCTAAGGTACAAAATCATCTGACCTCTTAGAGCTGTAGTAATACCCCTTCATTCAAGGACTGGTTCATTTGGGAACTAAAAATAAACTATTAGATTTCTACAGTCAACTGAGGCATAGCTTGAGTGGAGAAAATCCATGTCGAGAATGACATCAAAATCCATCATCTCTAACTCTATGAGATTAACTAGGGTAACTTTCTGAGATATTGTGATTGGACAGTTCCTGTATACCTCTCTGGCTACAATGGAAATGTCTACTGGGGTAGATACTGAAAAAGACTCTGCTAGCATTTTGGGACTTACTCCGAAGTTGACGGCTATAAAGTATAAACATGTAAGTGAAAGACCTGAAACATAATAGTAACTACATCAGAAGAATTTTCCTAATCTTGGCGAGACTTAAGAGCATATAATCTATTCGGACGCTGACCACTGGTAGCACTGGAAGCGACACGCTACTGAGTCGGGCGACCGAATGGAAATGACGACTAATGGGACTTGCACTATTGGCGCACATCCCTACCCTTCTGAGAAACTAACCAACACTTTCAAATCTGGTGACCTGGCTTTCCACACCCAAAGCATACATTACTACCCGCTCTACACTTCCCTATATGGTGTCTGCCATACTTTTTGTATAAAGGATTGGTACGAGCACTTCTAAAACTGACCTAGGACATAGAGCCTGGTGCCCTATCCCTATTGTCATTTCTGAATTTGAGTACTGGAGCACTAGCTGAAGAGGGTGCTGGGGATGAAGACCTCTAATAAAACTGAGGACGGTTACCACCTTCTAACTTTAGCTGATTGAAATTAAAACTACCCATCCTAGCTCTCTTTTTTCCTCTCTCCCTCTCCTTAATCTTTTGTTCCTCAATCTATTAAGCATGGACCATCATCCTAGACAAGTCCATCTCACTAATCATCATTGCGGTCCTGTACTTCTTGACCATACTATCACATATTCCAGAACAAACTTATTCATCTTGGACCTATTTCCAACGGCCACATGAGGATCATACCTATCTAACTGAGTAAACTTGAGGGAATACTCCCTCACACTCATGCTTCCTTGCCTTAAATTAATAAACTCTAACACTTTGGCCTCCCTCAACTCCAATAGGAAGAATATGTCTTACAAAGTTGTGGAAAACTCTTCCCATTCTACGGCCTTGCATCTACACCCCTATAAACTTTTCACTACTTAAACCAAGTATGGGCTATATCCTGCAATTAATATGCAGCCAACTCAGCACTCTGACTAGATGTCACCCCCATAGCATCCGTTACCTTCTGAACCATATCTAAGAATTCTTATGGATTTTCTTCAGACTTGGATCCCCGTGAAAGAAGAAGGATTCATTCGGGTGAAATCCTAAATTTTGTTAGCAGCAGTATTGGCCACTAAGTTGGCCTAAACAGTAGTTGGCCATTCATTGTACTGGTACTGAATTGGCTAGAGTAGTGAACGCCGCTCTGAACTCTATGTGTGAAACATGCTCGTTCAGAGGATCTTCCTGGATAGGTTGAGGGGCTGGCTAGGTTCCTATTATTCTTCCGCTCTTCTTGGGAGGCATGTTTTGTAAACGGAAGAAAGAAATGGATTAGACAGGGATTTTAACTTAAGCTCATGCTCACTCGCACGACATGAATACTGAAAGAAGGGAAACTTTTCCTAAATGCCATGTAGCCTCTCGTCCATAAGTGTGGCACGCTACACACCCATGCACAAGACTCTACTCGACTCGACTTTCAGACTTTCTCGAATACTTTAACACCTAAGGCTCTGATACCAAGTTTTTAACGACCCGAGACTACCCCCTTAGTCGTTACACAATGCTTATGGTCCTGAGGGACCACAAGCTAACCCATGAGCTGGTTCCTGCTGTGAACACTAAATAATATAATCATGAATATGGATCAATAACTGAAATGCCATAAGGCTGTAATAATGAAATGGCTACTGAATTATGAATCTGGCATAATACTGAAATCTGAATAATCTTAATAACTAACTGTAGTGTCTGAAAAGCCTCTAAACTAAATATTGTGAGTTGATGGGACAGGACCCAACTAACTCTACTAAATACTAGGATAAAGACATGAAGTAATATAATTTGTCCTTGGATGATGAGGACTCACCACTGCTACTGTACTGCTGATAATTCAAGGGACTGTATGCAATTAGAGAACTTAGCATCAACACCTATGATATGATACATCATAGCGCAAATGAAAGGTATGCGATAAGTACTTTGAATATACTAGTATTCTAAATTAGGTAGGCTAAAATGCATGGTTTTATGAATAGGAATAATAATAATTAACTGAATATGCATGTCAAGCATGGAGTATTGAATAAAGAGCATGGAATCTGTAGATACTGAAAAAATGTATGAAAATCTATAAATACTAAGGATGCTGACCAATCATATAACATAAACTGAGTAAAATCTATAAACTAAAATCTATATGCTTTGGTCAACAATACTAAGACTGAATAACTGAATTAGGACTATAACTGAGACTATATCTAAGACCATGGGAGGTATCATCTAACCGACATTCCCCAATTTGAGCTAATCAGGGCCCAACCTGTAACTCCAATTGGAAGGGTGTTAATACCATACCACGGACTAACAATGGCTATGTAGATCTACTACACTGATATAATGTCCAAAGGACAAAGGGTGTACTGCCTGAACTGACGGGTGACCCCTGCGAGATAGTCAAGCCTAATCTGATGGGTGACTACTCATATCCTATGCTGGCTACGTAGTTCTGGAATATAGGGACTGCTACTAATGACTCTGCCTATCTTATGGGGAAGCCTCCATCCCTGCACTCGCTCGGTGCTAAATCCTACTCCCAACTAAAATACACTGAGATACTAGACTATTCTGAGTTGAATGACTAATATCTGACAATTCTCATAATGCTCATAATATAATCTGAAGACTATTCTGTAATATACTGATACTAGAACAACTAAGCATCTATGGATTTTGGGTATTCAATACCCCCAGGACTCAATGCAATAATAGTAAAAGGACACTAAGGCATGAAGGACAAAACATGAAGGCTTTCATTTAAATCAATCACTCTTTTAGGCATTTTATCAAACACTTATAGTTCATGGTTTAAAATAATCATACGAATGTCCTAAAACATATAGAAATAGCATGAATCCGACATAATAGAGTTAAATCGAGGTCTTGTTCAATAAATAACAATATTAAAATATGGAGGATTAAATAATATCAATAATTTCATGGTAACATGGAATAAAATCATAGTTCATGGAGATTAATGTGTGAAATCTCAATTTAAAACACAATGACTTAAAAAGATCACAATTTTATAATTTAAAAGGGTTTCTTGGACTTCATGGAAGAAAGGGATACATGGATGAACATCTAACATACCTTAATTGATGAGTTTCCTGAAGTTCTTGGTGAGTTCTTAAGGATTGGACTTGAAATTGGAGAGCTAGGGTTCTTGATTTAGGAGAGAAAGCTTCTTGATTTGAGGGGAAATAATTAAAATAATGAGTGTAAAAACATTTTTAGGGCTTAAAAGCACACCTGGGCGGATTAAAATTAGGGGAAAGTACTATTTTACCCTTGGGCAAAACTTTTAATTTTCGTTGAATTTTTTCCGAAATGGGCACCTTACGCGACTCGGTGTTATCACTCCATGTCATTGGAAACTGACAACTAGGAACATGGTTGATGGCACAATGCGAAGAAACCACGGTGCCCCTTTGATTCTGATTTTCACCGTTGGCGTGGCGCGCCATGATAGTGCTGCCTCACTGGAATTGGACAATTATGAACTGTGCCTATGGTACGACATACCACTATCGTAGAGAAATACTGGAAATTGACAATTTCTATTTACACTGACTCCACGATGCGCTAAGGGTCAAAATTATGGTGTTTAATTACTAAAACTTAAATTTGACATAACTTCTTACCCGATTTTCATATTCTGGTCAATTTTATATCGTTGGAAAGCTAATTGAATTTCCTACACAACGGCATGCTCTAAACTGGAAAATAATGAGTTTTTCAAAAATATTATATATGAATACTCATGTATTAGGACTTAAGTTATGCTAAGGAAATGCGGGGTATTACACATGCAATATATAAAATACATTATCTCATGAAGAAGACTAGACAAAATCTTACCTCAATTCCAAACGACAAATCCCTCAATATCCCACAAATCATCTACAATTTCTTTGTTTCCTTAGAATGTTGTCATGCTGACAAAATTTAAAATCTACACATCATTAGGGGTAAAACGAGACCCATATTTCTTTATTAAGGGTCATATAGAAGTTTAGGTCAATAATGGGCCTACACAATATGTAAATTCCATCCAAATTTGAATTCATCATGAGGTCCCTCAAAGGACAAGGAATGTGTGCTCAAAAGTTAAGCACAAATGATGAGTAAATCATGTCTCAAATCAACCTTTAATGTTTAGGAATTTTAGACATAATTTCAAAGAATTTTTCATGATTTGGAATTTAAATTGAAGTTAAAATTAATGTGAAATTACCAAGGAGTATTAGGCTAGCTTAACTTAGCTTCTATGGATGATTTCCATCTTTTTTATCTCTTTGAGCTCTCAATTTGGTGTAAGAATAGTAGAAGAAATGGTGGAAATAGTATGGAGAAAAAGGGGATAAATGGAAACTAGGTACCACTTAAGTGGTCACCCCATCGCTTAAGCTACATCCGTTTAAGCGGTTCCATGATCACTTAATTGATCTGGAACTAGAGGGTCGAGTATCGCTTAAGCGACTCCTAGACCACTTGAGCAATATCCACTTAAGCAGACACAAACATCACTTTAGCAACCCTTTACTAAATATTCAACGTGACTTAAGGAACCTTATGTTACATACGTGATGACCGCTTACACAGTCATATGATCACTTAAGTGGTGTTACATTAGATTTTTTTAGTCCAAAAGTGGACTCCGACTGGGTTGTCCAGATTTATTTATAAACCTATACGCGCAAATAAAATGTGTTACAATACCAAATTTGACATTTTGGACTCAATAAAACTATCAAAACTTTTATCCGTTATCATTTCAACCAAATGTAGGGCCCACACCTATAGTTCCATTTTTCACATCATCTACCCAATAGCCTAAGACAAGTCTAAAAGCTTCATGAAACAAACCAAGGGTCTCCACTATGGAAAGTCTCAAAATACAAAAAATCCATTAAATCAAGAAAATGATCTAGAGAGCTATTATAGCGATCAAGGTAGGTTTTTAGCTACTCTTCTTCACAAGATAGTGTATTATATATATTGCATTTTAGGCAAGAATTTTAGGATGTGATTATTGGTTATAAACCATGACTTAGACTAAATTATAAGTTCAGGGGATATAAGGGTGAATCAACCCTTAAGATGAAATACTTGTTATGCCTATATGATCCTATTACTCTAGGTTATGGGCATGTTAAAAATAGTTGAGCTAGGTTTAGTACTTGACCAAGAGATTGATATGGTTTCCTAAATTGTACTATTATGCTTATGCCAGTTGTATATTATTGGGACCAGGTCCGTGAAACGATATTAGTTGGAATCGAGGTGAGTGGTTTATTCTTGTAAGGGATATACACGTAGTCTATAGATGTTTAGATTCTTATAATTGTATTGTTTAGATGCTGGTGATGACATGCCTAGGTTTGGTACATTCATTATCACTTAATGGTACAATTCCAGCTAAAAACATGGTTTTACTACTGTTTTCCTAAAAAAGGGATTTATTCCCCCTTTTCACTTTTAAAAAAGATTCTCTCATAACAAGAATCATACCACCTTAATGGATGATTTAAAATATTTTGAAACTAAAAAGGATATTTCAGAGATTTGACCAATATATATTTTGTTCTGCGGTTTTACTACACTATTTAACTTGATCGAGAGAGAGATTTTGATCCTTTCTTCTCTTTGATATAGATTTAGTCCTAGATTTGATCTCGAGTAATAGATTTATAGACTTATACTCTTTTATCCATGGTTCAAGTCCCTATACTTATTATATATACATTTTTCTAGTACTATACGAAGTATATTGATGATGATAATGATGATGATGATTGGAAATCCTTGATCGGGATTGGGATAGCGTATATAGGTACTCTCAAACCCCATAGCGGTCCCTTCATTCATGAAACATCATTTTAGAGAAGAGAGGTAGTCGTACATTCTGCCTTTGTGAGTCATCAAGCAAGAAAAGATGTGTAAACTAGGTCTTGTTATACCACTTTGATCAATTATGGTATCATGAATTTACTTTGCATTCATTCTTATATGTGCATTGCCTATCACTAGTATATAATTTAAAGGACTAAACGACTTATGGGGGTTGCATAGTTATGGGTTATGATTTCTTCTTACAGTGTGTTATATGTTTATTAAGCCTCCTAATTTATGGGGCCCAGTTTAGGTATTATTTTTCTAGACTAGCTGGTTACTCTATTATTTTTATTATTGTAAGATCACGGCAGGTTGATTATATACTAATACTGAGATTCATGGTACTATTCTAATTCCTTTCTCTTACGGTTATTTTATTATGGACAACTAACTCATGTTTATATGTTTGGATTCGGGACCCTGACTCTGTCAGTACTAGTTTTTACTATGATTAGGAGGCCTTAATATGTTACATGATTACCTTAGGATGTACCTTTGAGTTAGACTTGTATGTATATAAATGTATCTAGTTATAGTATTACTATATATCCCTATCTTTCTTCATTTACTTATGTTGTATATCTATTCTTTTGCCTTTTATACTACTTTAAATCCTTTTTATACCCATATCTCTATATTGTTCTATGGTATACAGTGTAGTGCTTAGTGCCCGGATACACCTAGAATAGGGTAGTTCATCCTTATTGTCTCCCCGGTTTTGTTATGTTAGCTTCTTGGATATTTGGTAATAGTTAAATTCCTGCTAGCATGTTATTTATATTTTCATTATCTTTAAATCGCATATGGCAGTTTCCTAATGAGTGCCACACATTTGATACTCATACTACCCTTCTGCAGCCTGCAAATCAAAGTATGGGTTCTCATCATTTTTATGTTCATCATGTGGAGAAGCTATGGACCGAAGATTAAGGGTGATCTCCTGGCATTTAGAATATTACTATTCTCCATCTTATGGATTAGAATGATCTGTATGTTGTAATCTGAGATGGGTTGTACCCATGTATTCATTTAGTACTTTATTTTGTATTCCTATTATATTACAAGCTTTTGTACTAATTCCACTAGGTTTTGGGACTATCTTACAACTATTAGTCATATATTATATCTATTCTGCATTTCTCTTTCATTTCTCTTGGTAGCCTGTTACTAGCAGTTCTAAATTATGGGTTGGCTTGCCTACTATATGGTTATGTAGGTTCCATCATGACATGAGAAATTAGGTCGTGACACGACTGGAAGAATACTAGGCATAAATTTGATGTCTCTCCTCAAATAGGTCTATTTTTCAATACAACCCTCGAAATACGATATCATGAACCAGTCCTTCTACGATAAACTCTATAACCATAATTCTATAAATTTATTTTATATGATAGAATTTGATACATATTCCTAAGATCATCCTCTATATATAAATCAAGTCAAACTCCCCAATTATTTCTCACATTAATATCAGATTTCCATAAACTAGCACACCTTCAAAATCCACTTAATACTAGGCCAACCCTGCATTTCTTATAAACTGTCTAAGGGAAATTTTGGTGAAAGTTATAATTCTTATTTCAATGTTACTACAATTTGAGTCGTTACAAGTTCTGCATACCTTAAAAAGACTTTGAGAAATAACCTTGAAGAAAGCCTTGAATTTTAAATCTCTTGTTCCTTAGGTTTCTTGTGAGTTTGTGGGAGAAGAGAGTGTCTTTGGTTGATAAATTATAGTTGACTTGGAGATGTTTTTGAATAGTAGGGTATGATCTTTTATTAAATAAAGGACCAAAACTCCCTTGGAATTCCTAGCGTAGAAAAACTTCCATCGCGGACCTAGAGGGTCTGTGGCGTGTTTCCAACATGGTGGATCTCTAAAATTTCACAAGAATTTTCTTTTTTTTTTGTGTTCCTACCCCTTATCATAGGTTGGATGCATAGATTCTCTCTCATTGTACTTCGGTCACTTATAATGATCAATACTCCCTAATATACCTCCCTACTTGATACGAGTAATTTTCCAAAGTTTTCTAAATGCAAAACAACATTATTTTAAAGTAAAACATGACATAATGAGATGCGTTGTCAAGTAAACACCCACTTAGTGCTACAATATCTCCCCCTAGGATGATTCATCCTTGAGTGGTGTAAATAACTTATTCTAAATTCTATAAGCATGATAAAAGGATTGAAACTTAGCATCAAAACTTCAGCTTTTGCTAACAGACACAAAGATAGAGATCCTACAACAACATCAAGCTAATACATTTAGCACAAATCATGTGACATTTTGGTTTCACATAAACATAGGCTAAGACATGATTTTTTATTGGAAAACTGATCAAATATATCAAGAATACAAAAAGAGTTAAACACGAGGATTAGGACTTACACCTTCAACATCATCTATGAAAGAAGTAAATAAATTAGGATATCTAGCTCTCATGTCTTATTTTGATTCACAAATAGCTTTTCAACCATTTGATTCCTCCACAAATCTTTTATCAAAGACATTTCCATAATTCTTAATTTTTTAACTTGATGGTACAAAATATAAATTTTGACATCCTCATAAGTCAAGGAATCATTTACACCAATGATCTCGACAAAGAAAAAGAATCATCGAACACTTCTTAGGCATAGAAATGTGAGGTACACGGTGGACAAAAAATAGGTTTCACAAAAGTCTCATATTCAATCTAGTATGGAACTATCTATCAAGGACTGCGCTTTTCATTCTTTCTGAACTGCTTAGTGCCCTTCATGGGTGAAACTTTCAAGAACACCCAATCATTCACAAAAAAAAACTATCTCTCTTCGCATCACATCAAAATGACTGTTCGTGATTGGACAATATTCAATCTCTCCCTAATAATTTTACCTTTTCTATGGCTTAGTGGAGAAATTTTGGACCTAAAAACATAGTTTTACCAAGCTCATACTAACCTATGGGAGACAAGCATTTCCTCTAATATAAGGCCTCTAATGGAGCAAGTTGGATGCTGGAGGGATAAATATTTTTATAGGCAGACAAAATAAGAGGCAAGTTATCTGCTCACATACCTTTAAAGTCAATAATGCATGATCTTTACATATCCTCTAATATTTGAATAGTACACTCTGCATGCCCATCCGTTTGACAATGAAAAGTGGTACTAATATTTACTTGAGTTACCAAACCTCTCTAAAAATGTTAAGTAAATTACCTATCTCTATTTGAAATAATAGACAATGGCATCATATGCAATCTAATGAACTCCTAAATGTATAATTTTTCATAAATTACCACTAAATAAGTCATCCTAATGGGAAAGAAATGAATTGATTTGGTCATTCTATCCACAATAACCCAAATAAAGCCATACTGGTTATGTATACATAATAAATGTATGATGAAGTCTATAAACACCATATCCTATTTATTTACTACAATTTCTACGTCTTGAGCCATGCCACTAGTCCTCGAGTGCTCAACCTTAACTTTTTTGAAATTTAGGCACTTAGAAACGAAGTTCGCAACATATCTTTTCATATAATTCCTCTAATAAATTTTTCTTACGTCATGATATATTTTGGTGGAGCCTAGATGAATAGTATGTTTGAAAAAATAAGCCTCGATCATAATCCTCTCATCCAGACCATCAACGTCATGAACATATAACCTCTTTTGGTGCATCAAAGTACTATCTCCCCTATCTCAAAAGTCATAACCTTCTTCTAAGCAACTTTCTCTTTAATTAGGGAAAGAACAAGATCATTACTTTATGTTTCCATGAACATAGAACCTAAATATGATTTTAAAACTTTATGAACAATCACACATCAATCATTGGAGTCTAGAAGTCAATTAGTAACCATGCTAGACTTGCCTAAATAATAGTGTAACCAATTAGTATCCTTCTCTAAGCCTTTCTTCCCCTCTTTTATGTGAGTAAGATTCTATATCAATAACCTGCTAATAGCACCAGCTACTATACTAGACTTACCTAAATAATAGTGCAATCTCATGTTAACGGCCTTAAGCAATCACAGCCACCTCCTATTTTAGAGATTAAACTCTTTCTGAGTGAAAACTTATTGTAAACTTTTGTAAAAATTTAAGATATGCACATGTACCTTATAAAAATAATGTTGTCGAATCTTAAGAGAAAAACCCACCGCTTCCAACTGAAGATCATGTATTAGATAATTTATTTCATGATTTTTAAGTTATCTGGAAGCATATGCCACAACATTTCCATGTTTCTTAAGCACACACAGAAGTCCCACCTAGGATGCATCATAATACACTACAAATCCATTGGTATTCTCAGGTAGAGACAACAGAGGAGCAGAAGAAAATTGATTTTTCAACTTTGCAAAATTACCCTTATAAGCTTCTGACCATTGTAATTTCATTTTCTTTTGAGTCAACTTCATCAATGGAGCAACTATTGATGAGAAACCCTTTATGATTCTCCTAAAAAAACAACCAAACCAAAATAACTCCTAATACCAATTAGAGTTGTGGGTCAAGGCCATTTCTTTATAGATTCAATTTCTTGAGATTCCACATTGATCTCTTTACTATAAACAACATGAATGAGAAAATCCACAGAACATAGCCTAAACTCAAACTTAGAGAATTTAGATACAATTCTCGATCCTTGAGGATCTAAAGTACAATTTAGAGGTGATTAGCATGCCCTTACTCACTGTGAGAGTAAACCAGGATATCATCATTATAAACAATTATGAACATATCTAAATACTGCAAAAACACCCTATTCATAAAGTCCATAAAGGCTATAGGAGCATTAGTTAAACCAAAAGACATAACAAAAAATTTGATATGACCATATCGGGTCCCTAAAGCAGTCTTTGGAATATAAACTTATATAACTTTCAATCGATAATAACCTCAATAGAGATCTATCTTGGAGAAACACTAAGCACCCTTTGGTTGGTCAAAATGATGATTTATTCTAGGTAGGTTTTACTTCTTCTTCATGGTAAACTTATTCAATTATTTGTAATCTATATATATAGAGAGATCTATCTTTCTTAAGCATAAAAAGTATAGGATCACCTTAGGAGAGATATGAGGATGAATAAAACCCTTATTAAGGAGATCTACTAACTACTTTTTTAACTCCTTCAACTTCATAGGATCCATTCTATATGGTGGATTAGAAATTGGTTGAGCTCCTAGAAAAACATCAATCACAAAGTCTATCTCCCTAACAGGAAGGATTATAGGAAGATCTTCAGAAAAAAAACTCAAGAAATTCATTAACTGTGGGCACAAAATAAAGTGGGTAAATTTCAAACACTGGAATTATTGACCCAAACTAAATGGTATATACACCCTTTAAAAGTTATTTTACAAGCCCTTAGGTAATAAATAGATTTTCCTTTTGGTACAACAAGGACACCCTCCTATTCTAGAATTGCTTTATTAGGAAAAGAGAAAATAACTTTTCTGGTGCTACAGACCACATAAGCATAAAAAGAATAAAGCCTATCCATCGTTATAATGATGTTAAAATACACTAAATCTAACTTTACTAGATCCAAATTGTTTCCTAGATGAAAGATATTCATAAAACAATCCCTATAGACCCTTCTAGTTAAATTAGACTCACCAACAAAACTAAAATTTTTGAAGGGTTCATGAATATTTTTGGGACTAACCTCAATATTTACAACAACAAATATAGACAAAAAATAAGGTATCACTAGGATCAAGTAACACATAAACATCACCAGAGACAACATATACATACTAGTGACAACATTTGGTGAATCCTCAAAATCCTAGTGGGTAGATAGAGCACACAAGTGGTCACAACCTCCACCTAATCCTAAATTGGCACATTTGAATACTAGTCTTTCTTATGTATAATCTTGGTCCCTACTTCCCCCAATAAGTCCCTTAGCTATCAGGAAGTCCCTTTGGATGTGTCCTTACTAACCACAACCTTAACACACAACCTTACTCGAAAGACATTTCCCTTGATACAATATTCCACAAGTGTTGCCAGGAGGATAAGATAGAGATGTTTGTGCCACACTTCCCTATTACTGATAACCCAACACTCTAGTTCATTGACTATACTAGAAGCGTTGATCCATCAAGACTTTTTTTTAAAGAATAATCTGCCACTCTTACCATTATTCTAGTGACTCTTCTCCTAGTTGATCATCTTACCTCTCATATATAGATGATCCTCATCTCCCCTTTATTATATTTACCAATTCTACCTACTGTACATAACCTATTAGTCTTGAAATATCTATGTCTCCACTCATCATATCTCTCTTACACTTAAGGATCGCATCATCTAAAACACCAAACACAAACTTTCTAATTCTAGATCTCATGATAGACTCTAATTTAGGAGAATAGTGAGATAATTAAGGGCACTTTGGACATTTCCCTCTTTCCCCACTTAAGACCCACAACTTAAAAGCATATTTGGGACCCTATTCTCAACACTTAGAAAATCAAAACATTCTATTTTTTCTATCGAATCCCTAGGTCAAGAGTGCTAGGGTTTCTCAAGGAATTGGTAATTAGAGATTTCAAGGGTTGATTTCTCTTCGTAATTCTTGATATATCAGGCATGTGACTCATCCCTTAAACATGTTTTACTTAAAGCATCTGTTTAGATAGTAGTTCATGTGCATTTGAATATGTGTTTTGATATGGTTGAGGGATTTGGAATAAATGTTATTTGAATTGAATTACCATGATTTTATATGCATTGTTCAAGCTTTATCAATATTTTTTAAAACTAATTGGGTGCATGGGTATGGAGATTCGAAAATGGGTCTAGGCATTCCACCAATTTGATGATTTTAATTTATGCATTATGTTCCCTCAACCCACATGTATAATTGGCTTCAGATATGATTTTTCATATGATTTGACTTACTCACTATAGTATTTCATTTCATAAAAGGTTAAACAAATAAACATGGTTTTGAAAGCCTTGTTGGGCATGTTTTTAATATTAAACTAGAATCTTGGGGTCAAGGCACTACCCCGAGTTGATTTGATAACAAAAAAGGGGGCGAGGCATTCCCCAAATTTCATTTAATTAACAAAGGGGATTGTGGCATTAGCCTACATAGATTTAATAAATAATGGGGTTGAGATATTCCCCCAATTTAATAGAATAGTTATGGCATAATTATAATCTTGCTAGCATAAGGGTATGATGATACTTATGGTATGCCTTAATAGATAATTCCCTTTTTAAATAGATAGGTTATGTGAAACATGTTTGAATTTAGCTTAAAGGGGGTTGCTTTTCTCACCGTGAAGGTGTAAGCCCAAGGGAGAACAAATACTGGAAACTACATTTGCTGGCATAGGGGTATTGATGATCGTATAATAGGTCACACTATACTATACTTATGTATCCTAGTTAACATGGAGTCAGGGAATTCCTTGATCTTCTTTAGATATCTCTAATTCGTGCAGCTAAAACACACTTGGTCCTAACCAACAGGGGGAGCAGGACCCATATAGTGTGTGGGTTCTTAGATGATGGAAAAGCTACACAGTCCAGGCTAATGACTTAAATATTATGTTAAGCATTATTCCCAATCGCACTATCTTATATATGTGTATGTGTATGTATGTATGTATGCATGTATGTTAATATGTACATTGAGTTTGGACTAGATTTTAAATTAGCATTACTTTATCCTTATCTTGAGTTACATGTTAGCGCTCAACCCACTAACCATATTTGGACGTTGTATCCCTATGCAAAGCAGGAACTAGAGATGCTTTCACTTTTCTTGTGTAGTGAGAGGATTTTTGGTTGTAAGTAGTTAGCTTTGAAGTGCTGAGATTCCATTCTCCGGAAGGGCTATCAATTTTTAGGCTTGTTTTATTTTTATCTTGACTATTCTAGTTTGAATATTTTGGCTATTTTTGAGGTCATGTCCCAACTTCGAATGGTTTTGGTCTATTTAGTGGCTTTGTAGATTACTGTGGATTATGATGTTGTTAAAATTCTAAAGTTTCTTTTTTGTGTTACCTATCTTATAATATATTTGGAATTCATCCACCACTAGATATATTGTGTTCTATATGGATAGGTAAATGGGGTGGTCTCCGCTCCTCGATGACTTGAGATACTCGTTAGGGCCAGGACCTGGTTTAGTTCGTGATAGTTGGTACCAAAGACCTAGGTTAATGATTGATTAGGTATCCATAAATTTGTGTCGTGTAGAGTCTCTTTTATGGGTGTGTAGGACAGCACACATATAAGAGAGATGCTATAAGTCATTTAGGAATATTCCCTTTTCTTGTGTTCTACTTTTGGGGTGTAGAGTCTAGGTGTTGAAATCTCCTCTAATTTAATTTGTTCGTATTTTAGATCATCTCTACAAAGAGATTTGATGCTCGTGGAAATTCTTTTGTCCAACTTGAGGACAATATGGACAGAACTCATCCATCTTATGGGGTACAAACTCAGTTTAGGGTCTCTTCTTCTGATTTTTCCTGGAGTTCACCGATCCTTACTAGTCCTCTTTAGAGTTCTCAAGCGGAAGATACTCATGCCTCGATTCCTCAGGGTGAAGTATCTAATGTTGAGTTACATCATTTTATTCATCTATTGACCTATTTAGTGACCTCTCTGTCATACCAGTTTAGTTTAGTTAATTAGAGAAGAAAATGGACAAAGTTGGATGAGAGCCAGAATAAGAGGATTAGGTATTTAGGGTAGGGTACAAATCCGCAGGATAGTGTTAGAGATGGCAGATAGTGGACTGACAAGAGGAATTGAGGGAGTGTACATTTGACTATTTGTTATTTTTTGTTTAATTTGGTATTTTATTAATAATCATCAAACAATAATGGACCAACCCAATTTACAAAATTACATCTTATGTTTATTTGGTTGACCTGATCCAATTCAAATCCATTTAAAACAAATATAATCAGTATGATTTCCATAACAAACAAGATTTCTAATATCTTTCTCATTCACGCCTCCTTTAAAAATGATGCTCCCCTTCTTCAATTGTAGCTTCCTTCGACTGCTGCTATAGATAATCAACCTAGTGCCTCCTTCATCGAGAATCTCATGCTCTTTCAGCTTACAAAAGTTAGTATATCCTCTTTTATGTTATTGTATCTTCTTGATGTTACTTGGATGTTGATACTGGATCTTTTGTAGATGAGTTCTCCAGTGTATGGTACCTTAAAAGATTTTTGATCATCTTTGAGGGATCTAGTCAACTGTGATAAGCTGATACCTCCAGGTATGTTGTTTTTCATTTGCCTTTGTGATCTCGTATTGACTCTGTTGGTGTACCTTAGTGTTTTTTCCTTGTGATTCTTAGATCTAGAAGGGTTGAAGATAAGGGATGCTTAGACCCACAAAGATTCTAGTAGCTGCTTCACACCCAGGTTTAAGAAGCTTAAATTGACCAATAGACCCTCCTATGATGCTGAGAGTCTATTTTGTTGGCTGTAGTAGACTAGTCTATCTATAGTATGCTCTTTTTTTTCTATTTTTTTTTCTTGAGCATATGTTGCATGTAAACTAAGCAACCTAAGACTCCCTTTGCCCTCTATCCTCTTAATTGATTAATTGTTAAGTAAGGGAAATATCATTTATCACTGTTAAGTATGGTTTTTCCTCTGTGGTGTAGTTGCTGAAAGCTGGTAACATTGACTTCCCTTGTATCTATTGCTAGATTAGAAATATAATCAACGAACTGATTTCCTTCCCTATAAATTTATTGATATATTACTTGCTTATCTGTTATATTTTGCTCTATCTCCTTGACGATGTTTGCAACATTCTATGGACACTTCCATATTCCTATTAATATCTTCTGCATAATGAGAGAATCTATCAGAATGATTACCTTATCAAAATATGTTTGCTTTCAATGCTTGACTACATATAAAATAGCATTTGCATCTGCTTTCATATTGTCTGCATATTGTAGTGGTTGTGCTTGAGCATATATTAGATCTTCCTTCCCATCCCTCAAACAGAAATCATATGAGCTTCCACCTTCTTCCCCTCTAAATGCTCTATCTGTATTATATTTCAACCACCCATCTAGTGTCATCTCCCACATACACTTAGTAACCTTGATCTAACTTTTAAACTTAGCCAACTCCTGTAAAATTTGTGGCCATTCAGTAGGAAACACTTTTGCTGGTTTTTGGACCATCATTAGCAACCTCAAATTCCTTGTTATGTTATCAATGATCCTCAATCCTGTGGTGTTATAGTTTTCATGATTCTTTATTTTTCTTCTCACCCATAACTCCCATAGAATGATTCTGGGTAAAGTATGTAAATATGGTTGATCTCTCATCTTCACCTCAGTTTCCCACCATTTGAGAATAGTACCTGATGTTGGGTGTATTTATGTATTCTAGCATCACTATTCTAGCCTTTTTAGCCTTATTTTGAGGATAATTCTACACAATATTGGTTGATAATAATATAAATATGTATGAAAGTGTTAAAACATGTGTTTACAATGGTTACGAGTGTTTTTTCAACAAGTTTTTACTTAAAAGAGTCAAGTAGAGTTCAATAGAGAAAACTAGTTTTTCTAGCTTGAGTTAGTTTCTTGTCTAGTCTATCTTGTTCGATTATATTGAGTTCTATGTGTTCCTTATGGTTTTAAAAGTGTTATTATATGTTGAACAAGTTTATAGGAGTGTATAAAGTCCAAATGAGTCAAGGAAAGAGTCAAAACATTGAGTGGAAGATCATGGAAATTTGCCTAGTCTAAGCTATTGTTTTTGATTAATTATTGTGGATATAGTGTTGTTAGTGCCTCAAATTGTTGTAGTGTGTTTTGTAGGATCCCTTGTGAGATTAATATGATGATATATAGATGATATAGAGGTCTTAAAATAATTGTAAAGACACCACAAGACAAGGGATAGAAGGAGGAAGGACCAACACTTAACCAAAATTTGGAGGACAACTTCCAGAGGCACCATGCGATTAGCATACGATGCACGCTCCACTCCACACCTGTGCATTTAATGTGAATTCAATTTCTACATGAACTTGGCTTACCCTTATGCTATAAATACATGTATCACGTTCTTACATATCTTTTAAAATATTTTGGAGATCAACGGGATACTACAACTTCATAATTAGGTTTTAATTAATTTTATTTAGTTCATACATATTTTTAGTCATTAATTACAACCTTGTGATTACGATTATGACTATGTGTGGCTAAACGCCTTCTTTCTGGGGTTGAATCCAAGAACATGAGTATTAATGTTATTGATTAAGTTTGTTTTCTTTGCTTATCAATATTGGTTGTTTGTTTATTCTTGTTATCACTATTTTAAGGATTAGCTACCCTTAAAATACATCCATTGTAAACCTTGTGAACTGGGGAGAGGGAATAGGGTGATATAACTTAGGAATAAGTAGAGTATGATTTGTATTTCATTATGAAATAAGGAATTCAAATTAGTATCTAGGATAGGGATGTACGTAGATACTGTACTTGTTTCATACGTAGAAAAATATTTATAAAAAACTTAAGTGAACTATTACATCCCCTCTCAACGATGTAGTTGTAAGGTTTAAATTAGGTAAAGGATTAAAGGTTTGGAACCATAATCATGCAATTAACCCTATGAATCAACAACTAAGATAAGTAAGTTAACAAATGAAATCCAATATCTTAATATGATTGTTAACAGTGCTTCAACCCTGGGTTTTCTCCTATTGATTGTCTCATGTTCTTTACTTTTCGTTGTGTTTACTTTACTTGTAATTATAAATTTCCAAACTCCTCTTTGTTACGCTTGCATCAATTGAATCTAAATTGTGAACTGAAATAGAATTATTACTGAATCAAGTCTCTGTGGGATCGATACTTGGCTTTCATTAGGCCACTTTACTACTTTATAAGACCACGTACACTTGTGTGTGTTCTTGGGAGTTGTCAAGTTCATGGCGCCGTTTTCGGGGACTTGTATTTTGGCAATTTTTTATATTAGTTTACTTTTAGATTTATTTGGTGTTTTACGCTTTGTCTTGGTTTTGTTATAGAAGGAAATAGGTTTTTAGGTTGATAAGCTAGAAAGGGATTGGGAATTGGTAGAACCAATCCCTTTCACCAACTCAGGAGAGAAGAAATTCTTCTCCACAGAATTTCTCAAATCCAAAAAGACTAAGAGAATACTGTTCCAGTGGTTGAAGAACAAGCAACCCGAAGGACATTTAGGGAAGTGGCAGTTCCACTTCCGACGAACTTGACATCCCTAATTCAAAGACCGGTAGTTGGGGGAATTTCAAGTTAAAACACAATAAGATACAACTTCTTATTAGCAATGGAGAGTTTGAAGGGCTTTGACATGAAGATCCACAAGTCCACTTGAAGACCTTCATTGAGCTTACTGATACATTTATTCTGACTGAGGTGAGTACAGATTATGTGAGGCTGACAATGTTTCCCCATTAACTTTTGGGGAAAGCTAAAAGGTGGTTGAATGCGGAGCTGGCCAATTCAATCACATCATGGAATGACTTAGACAAATAGTTCCTCATCATATTTTTTCCATCAGGTAAGACCGCGAGACTTCACAATGAGATAGTGAGCTTCAAACAAAAGCCTGATAAAAACCTTTATCATGCTTGGGAATGCTTCAAGGCTTTTCTTCGGGACTTTTCACACCACTAACAGTCCAATGAGGTACTTTCTCATACTTTTGTAGAAGCACTTGATCACAATATGAAGATTTTGCTATATTCAGCCGCTGGTTGTCAAGCGTTGGAATTGACTTATGGTGAGTTGTACATATTACTGAACCACATAGCATAAGGAAATCCAGAGTGGTATTCAGATTCTAAAAGATCCATGAAAAGAATTGCAGGCATATTGGAGGTGGACCAATTTACAGCCTTATCAACACAGGTTTTTGCCTTACAAATTTGATCAACACATCATTCAACAACATAAAGTTGGGAGCGGCAAAACCTGCAACCACAGTCAATGTTTTCCAACATGTTGCAGGTTGGTGTGGGGTCTGAGAAAATAATGGCCATTCAGCGGCCATGTATGCTTCAAATCTAGAATCTATGATGTATGTAGGTAATTCTCAAAGGCTAAATTATGGTAATTCCTACAACATGAAATGTCATACTCAGCCACCAAATCAGCCATGGAATGCCCCATAGCCACAGACCCAATCAAATCAGTGAACTAGCAAAATAGAAGAGATGTTGAAGTAGATTCTAGCAAATTAGACACAGTTGACTGCAGACATGAAAAATCAACAAGCGGTCACAAGAATTTTAGAGTTTAAGTGAGATAATTATCACAGGAAATGAATACTAGACCACAAGGTGGTTTGCCAGCAGGTACAAAAGATCCAAAGAAGGTTATGGCAATCATATTGAGAAGTGGTAAAGAGCTTCAAGAATAACCTCCTAAGGCAACAAAGGAAGTAGATGCTGATATGGTGACCCAGTAGGTAAATGACAAAGATGCTGAAAATTCAAGGAAGTTTGAGTACTTGAAAGATAAAAAGTTGATGCAGAAGAAGTTAAGAAGACGCTACCATTACCGTTCCCTCAGAGGCAGATTAAAGAGAAGGAGGATACAATGTTCAAAAAGTTCTTGGACACATTCAGAGTGATTCATATTAATTTACCTCTTTTAGATGTTTTGTATAGTATGCCCAAGTATTCAAAGTACTTAACGAATATGGTGACAAATAAGGTAAAATTGCAGGATGTGGGGGCAATAACACTCACTAAAGAGTGTAGCACTATGATGACAAATAAAATCCCCAAGAAATTAAAAGATCAGGGAAAGTTTGTATCCCTATTAAAATTGGGAGTAAAGCGGTCCATGCATTGAGTGACTTTGGGGAGAGAATTAATGTGATTCCCCTATCATTATTTAGAACATTGGGTTTGGGAGATCCTAGATCGACCACAGTGGTTTTGCATCTCGTATACAGTTCCATAAAATATCTAGAAGGAGTAATACAGGATGTCCTCACAAAGGTTGGTAAATTCATTATACCTACTGACTTTTTTGTTCTTAATTTTAAGGCAGACGAACAGATAACAATCATGTTAGGGCATCATTTCTTAGCAACTAGAGGGGCATTGATATATGCTAGAGAAAGCATGCTTAAAATGAGGGTAGATGATAAAAAGGTGGTATTTAATGTTAAAAAAACACCCATCATAAATTCCCAAATTTAAGATAAGTGTGTAATCAATGTTATTGAAATAGAAAAGTGTGGGGTGGTGAATCCACCAATGACCTCTTTGGATTACCTGATTGAATGACCCAAGTGGAATCCACTGTGTCCCAACATGATAAAGGTTGAAGTGAAGAGAGATGTTGACCTTGAGAGTGCAAACTCAAGAGATCAGAAATGAAAGAGAAAATAGCTCCCAAAAGAGAGTAAAAGGGTGAAGGAATATGGTTGAGATAAGTTAGGTCGTGCCGTGCTACTAAATCATGCGCTTCTTGGGAGGCAACCCAAGTTAAGTAGGTATGTTTTCTTTTTTAATTTTTAGTTCTTTCCTTCATGTAATTTTTGTTTTCGGTTGAGTCACAGGTTAATGGAAAGTATGAGTACCATAAACCTGAGCTTGAAGCATGGCAAGGACTGAGTGTGGGGTCCATGGACCTTATTTATGTGAAAAGATGCTACTAGCTAGTCCTAGAGGCCTCAGAGAGTATTTCAATCTCATACCTTTAAAATTTACTTTGGGGACAAAGTAGATTTTTAAGTGTGGGGTGGGGAAATTCTAAAATTTTGGCTCAATTTAAATTTTTTTGTGTGAGATATTCTTATTGGTGATATTTTTCATTACATGATGCAAGTGGGTTTGTTTGTAAAAGCATGTTGATTGAGTGAATTGCTATTTTTAAAACTCTTAGGCTCCTGTTTATGACTCTTGTATGTGGTGGATTAATTTTGAATTTGTGCGATTATTTAGTTGGGAGTCTATGATGATCCTATATGAGTTGAGCATATTCCATGTGCATGTGAGTTTTTTGTGGATTCCTTGTTTTATGTAATGTCTAGAACTTGCCCGGTGTATGTATGAAGCAAAATAAAGAATATGGGTTTAGGAGATGATATAGGCATTTCTTTGATAGCCTTATTTTTATACCTTCTATTTGTCCTACCCTTGTGATTTAACCTAGTCAACCCCCATTGAGCCTTTAGCCTTTTCATTAGTAGCCTCATATGTATCCTAAACCCTTTTCTAATAGTCCAAAATTTGATCCAAAAAGCTCCTAAGTGCTTTATTGAAAAATTAAATTAGTAAGAAGTTTGAGAAATTGAAGAAGAAAAGGGTGAAATTGATGCCCCAAGGTAATTATTATTGGTGTTAATAATTGATGTGTGGTGGATGGATGTGATATAATTTTTGCTAAAAATACTGCTATAATTGTCAAAAAGAGAAAAATTGATTCTTGTGGTACTAAACTTTGTGGCCACCAAGTGTTTGTGAAAATGCTTAAAAGAGATGGGGCAAAAACAAAAGGTATTGATAGATGAAAAGGTATAATTTGGTTTTTGGAGATTTGTTTTAAATATATAATGTATTGTATTACAACACTTATAGAGGTTAGTCACTATTCCTAAATAGTGTCTACCCGTCCCTTAGTCTACATTACAACCCGAAAAAGTTCTAATTGATCCTGAACTTTAAATTCTAATAATAGTGGATCATTACACTAAGGGAAAGCATATATTTCATACTGTGTAACTTGTGAATTCTTTGTGAGAGTGAGCATAATTTGATTCTTGTACCCATTGTGATAAATTGTATTATTGTGAGTGATTATGGGTAACTCTCTTGTTGTGAGGGACACATGTTTGATGAATGTGGGTGATTTGTATGATGTATTTGATTGAGCAATATGCATGAGTTTTCCACTAGGTGAGTCAATTCTTGAGGCTAAGATGTTTTGGAGTAATGTTCAGGAGATTTCAATTGTGTAAATATCATGCTTAGTGTAGTAACTTGCATTCTATGTACTCATTGTATTACTATCTTGAGTGTATTGCATTCATTAGAAGTTTAGAGTCTCCGTAGTTGATGACGATTATAGTTAAGAGTTTTTCAAGGATGAATAAGGTTTTAAGTGTGGGGTGGTGATGTTGGGTGTATTTATGCATTATAACATCACTATTCTAGCCTTTTTAGCCTTGTTTTGAGGATAATTCTACACTATATTGGTTGATAATGAGATAAATATGTATCTAATTTTTAAATCATGTGTTTACAATGGTTAGAATGGTTACCCAACAAGTTTATACTTAAAAGAGTCAAGTAGAGTTCAATAGAGAAAACTTGTCTTTCTAGCTTGAGGTAGTTGCTTGTCTAGTCTATCTTGTTGGATTCTATTGTGTTCTATGTTTTCCTTATGGTTTTAAATGTGTTATTATATGTGGAACAAGTTTTTAGGAGTGTATAAAGTCCAAATGAGATAACCAAAGAGCCAAAACATTTGGTGGAAGATAATGGAAATTTGCCTAGTCTAAGCTCTTGTTTTTTATTCATCATTGTCGATATAGTGTTATTTGTACCTCTAATTCGTATGGTGTGTTATTATAGGATCATTTGTGAGCTTAATATGATGATATATATATGATATAGAGGCTTTAAAATAATTGGAAAGACACCACAAGACAAGGGCTGGAAGAAAGAAGGACCAACACTTAACCAAAATTTGGAGGACAACATCCAGAGGCACCATGTAATTAGCATGCGATGCACACTCCACTCAACACCTGGTTATTTAATGCTAATTCAATTTCTACACAAACATGGCTTACCCTTATTCTATAAATACATGTTGTATCACATTTTTACATATCTTTTGACATATTTTAGAGATCAAGGGGCTACTACAACTTCATTATTAGTTTTTATTAATTTTATTTAGTTCACACATGTTCTTATTCATTAATTACAACCTTGCGATTATGATTATGACTATGTGTGGTTAAACACCCTCTTTCCGGGATAGAAGCCAAGAACATGAGTATTAATTTTAGGGATTAAGTTTGTTTGCTTTTTTTATGAATATTGGTCATTTTTATATTCTTGTTATCACTGCTTTAAGGATTATCTACCTTTAGAATACATCCATTATCAATCTTGTGAACTGGGGAGAGGGAATAGGAAGATAAAACATGGGAATAAGAAGAGTATGGTTTGTATTTCTTTATGAAATAAGGAATTCAAATTAGTATCTAGGACAGGGATGTACTTAGATACCATACTTGTTTCACACGTATGATGATATTTGTAAAGAACTTAAGTGAACTATTACATCCCCGATCAATGATGTAGTTGTAAGGTTCAACTTAGGTAAAGAATTAGAGGTTGGAAAACCATAATCATGCAATTAAACCGACAAATCAACAACAAAGATAAGTAAGTTATCAAACAAAATCCAATAGCATAATATGATTGTTCAGAGTGCTTCAACCCCGGGTTTTCTCCTATTGATTGTCTCAAGATCTTAAATTTATGCTTTAATTACTTTACTTGCAATTACATATTTCCAAACTCTTCTTGGTTACACTCGCATCAATTGAATCTAAATTGTGAACTGAAATAGAATAATTGCTGAATCAAGTCTATGTGGGATTGATACTTGGCTTTCATTAGGCCACTTTACTACTTGATAAGACCACGTACACTTGTGTGTGCACTTGTGCACTGTTAGTATCCCTTAGTGTTGAATCCTGGATAGATATACCTGTAAAGGAATAAAAGTAGGACCAAGTCCTATTAGCATTATATGATCTTCTGAAGACACGTGGAAGTGTCTCCACTGCAGGTTCATCACAACACCAACATTTAGATGGCCCTTGCATTCCCCATCTTCTAGAATTATCATCCACTGGTATTCTGCTTTTCCATAACCTCCACATTAAGAAGCATATTTTAAAAGGTAAACCTTTTATCCAAATACACTTATAAATGTTAATTAGTTGACCCTTATTCCTGATGTATTTACAAGTAGTCTTAATTGCAAACACTTCTTCGTATTCCATACTCCATACTGTCCTATCATTACCATCACCTGTTGGGGGATTTGCTTTAGTTAAAATATGCTCAACCATTTTTGGTGTGAACATATTTAATATCAATTGTTTATCCCATCTGTCATCCCTGACATTATCCTTTACTTGCTGATACTGCACATTTTCCTCCCAATAACCATCCATTAAAGAGTATAAATCTCTATATCCAGTCCAATTATCTTATCATAAATTATCATTTCCTTCCCCCATCTTTCAAACTATCAAATGCTCTACAAAATCTCTAGAACTTAACATCTTGCTCCATACATGTGATCCTCCTGACCCAATTTTCCATACCACCATTGTTGGATGCTTCTTTTTACAATATTTATTTAACACGTAGTCTCTCTAAATGGATCTTATTGTCCTGAAAGTCCCCCATAATTTACAGAATAAATCCATAGAAATATATGATATTCTTCTAAAGACTAGTCCTCCTCCCTCTTGTGGTAGATACACATCCTGCCACTTCATACAATGTTAAACCTTTTCCCTAATTTACTACTCCAAAATAATTGAGCTAGAACCTCATGAATAGATTTCAAAACATTTAAAGGTAGATTCATTACTTACAAACAGTGGATAGGACTACTCTTTAACACATGCTTAATCAATACTGCTTTGTCTCCATATGAAAGAAGTTTTCCTTTCCATGTTTGCACCTTGTTTGCTATTTTACTCATCAATTGTTGATAGTAATCCTTTTTCTTCCTCATATATAAAATTGGACAACCTAGGTATGTGAAAGGAAATTCTTTCCTCAAAATACCTATAACAACTTCTACCATTACTCCTACTCAATTTGAAACCCCTTTGTGCAAATAAATTGCACTTTTTTCTTTATTGATCTTCTGCCAATTTTTTTTTCATATCTTCCCAAAGTATTAGAGACCATCTGCAATTTTCTCACTTTAACTTTGCATACTATAATCATATCATCTGCAATGGCTAACTGATTTAATTTAGGTCTTTCTCTTCGCATACCAAACAACTTAAACTCTTTTTCCTGCATCAGTTTCTTTAGATTCCTAGAGATAACTTCAGCTAGAATAATGAACAAAGTAGGTGACAAAGGATCACCTAGCTTCAAACCTCTTGATGATTTAAAAAATACTTTAGGTTGCCCATTCAGAAGTATTGAATACCAGTTATTCTCTAGCAATTTGTACACGATGTCATTAAGTACTACTAAAAAACCTATTTTCCTCACAACTTTGGTTAGAAAAAGCCATTCCACCTTGTCATATGCCTTCATCATATCTACTTTCATGACCATATTAGGTGGTTTACCCCTCTTTCTTATTTCTAAAACTATTTCCTAAACCACCAAGATATTCTCAGCAATGTTCCTTCTTTGTACAAAACCTTCTTGCTCTGGTGATATTAATTGAGGTAATAATCCCTTAATCCTCTCATGAATAATCCATAAAAAGATTTAATTCTCAAAATTACTAAGTGATATAGGCCTCATAGCTGAAAATATGTTCACTACTAACTTTTTTGGTAATAATACCAAATTAGTATAATTAATGAATCTTGGAAGTTGATATACACAAAATAAGGCTATTAACATTTTTTGTATGTATTGCTTGATGATTTTCCATGCATCTTAATGGAAGGCTCTAGCCATTTCATTAGGCCCCCTTACACTGTTCCTATTCAACCCCATTACTGGTTTTTTTACTTCATCTTCAGTAGGTATTCTCATGATTTCCTTATTCTGCTTATTAGTTACCAATCTTGGTATTTCATCTAAAATTGAAAAATCCTCTGTATCTTCCTGCTTAGTAAACTGATTCTGATAAAAATTCACAACTGAATCAGCTATGGCTTATTTTTCTTCCATCTATTCCCCTTCTTCATTGTGTATTCTTTTGATTCTTAGTCTGCTCCTTCTTCCTTTAACAATTGTATGGAAGAATTTAGTATTCCTTTTTCTATTCTTAAACCATTCATACCCTGCCTTCTGCTTCTAGAACTTTTCTTCCCTTTTTAGTTGCAAGTTTAATTCACCCTGAGCCTTACCCTAGTTATTCCACAAGGATCCTCCTCATATTGCTTTACTTTAAATTTGATAATATATTCTAGTGTTGCAATTTCCTAGAAAATATTACCTAAAGTTTCTTTACTCTACCTTGTCAAAGCAGATTTTGTATTCTTGATCTTCTGATGAAACACTATGAATGGATTCCCTTCTATCTCCGCTATACAATTATGCTTTATCTCTTCCAAACATGATTCTTCTTTCAGCCATAGATTCAAAAATCTAAATAATCTGATTATTTGCTTTTTTCCTAATCTGAAATGAATTAGATGATGAGAATGATCAGATCCACTTCTAGGTAAATGCTCCACTTCCAAAGTCTAAAACATATTATGCAACTTATCATTGCACAAAACTCTATCTAGCCTTTTAAATATACATTCTTCATCAGTTCTCCCATTCCACCATGTATATTTGTATCCCTTAAATAGAGTTTCTTCCACATTACATAAATTTATACACTAATTAAATTCTTGTGTTTCATTAAGTGTAACTGGAACCCCCTCCCTTCCCATTTTTTTCTCTTTATTACTTATGATATTGAAATCACCTCCTGTTAACTATGGTTGTTGCAATGTATCAGCTATGTCTAGTAAGGAAGCCCATTAAGGAATCCCATAATTCTTGTCTTTCTCTTGAACTACACTTGGCATATACTAATCTAACTATCAAAAAAACATCAACATGTTGATTTTCTAGCTTCAATGATAATTGTTGTTTCTCATCTTTAACTATGCTAAATTCCACATTCTCATCTATGAATGCCCACATCTTTCCTGATACATTCACCAAAGCATGCTTCATACCCAATCTCCATATGTATTCCTCTATATGCTTCCTATCTTGAAAAGGTTCCATAATGCCTTAAAAATAAAAAAAGTTTTCTTCTCTGCATAGTGGTTAATCTGGTAAAAGCCTATTGTATATTAACTTACCTTATATTCCATATTAATGAATTCATCATGATTTGATCTTAGAAGTATGACTCTTTGTATGAATTATAGCTGAGCTTGCATTATTACTCTTATTCTTCTTTTTTGATTTTCCCAACTTAGCTTTCAATGACTCAATTTGCTTTAGAGACAAGTCTGCATCTTTATCTACTTGATTGATATTGTCATCCAGATTGTTTCCATACAGATCTTCCTTCTTATCATTGTAACTCTCCATTGACTTATCTGGTTGAATAGCTATAGAAGAAATCCCTTCCAATACCATCGATTCCTTTGCTTCCCCATCAAATATCTGTATTTTCTTATCTTCTTCATCCTTCTGTATCTCTTCTTTGTTAATCCTCTGTTGATCTTCTATTATTTTTTAACCACTCTACTCATGATGTACCTCTGTTTGCTGAGTTTTCTCTTCGTTGTCATTCTTTTCAGTTGTTGCATTCATATGATCTAGATCTGGTACTCCTTGCTGTATTTCTACACTTTTGACAAAACTTTTATTTACCCAATCTTTTGTGCTGAGTTTATCTCCTTCTACTTGTTTATCTTTATCATTAGCTTCTTCTTTTTCTCTATTGCTATCACCTTGATCATTCTTATCCTCTAATGTATTAAAGAAATTGGTCACTTACAACTACTTATTATTTTTCTCATTCATCTCCCTAAGAATATGTCTATATATGTCTCTCCTATATGTGTTCTTCCATGTGAGCCACTGTTGGTTGTTTGTGTTTCCTCTTCTTGAACTGTCCTGATGTTGTTGCTGCTTTCCTTGTCCACTATGTCCTTATCTTCTGAATTCTCTTTTGTACCTTTGATTTCCTTCTTTATTTTGTCATAAAGTTCTAGATGAATTTTCTAGAAACTCTCCTTATCATTCCCTTGTAAACAACAATCGTTATAATAGTTTGGCATGTAATCATACTGAATTTGTATTCACTTGGATTTAATTTCTCTAGTGATATCATTCTCCTCATTTATTTGTATCCTTTGGGGTAACATTGAAACTAAAACTACCTCCACTTTGACACTTGCACAACTAGGTCTAGTATAATTTTTCATAGACATATCTACTATAAGCGGTTGACCTACTACTGATACAATTAAAAATATTGTATATTTTGCAAAAAAAATTGGGGGTAGATCTGACATAGATAACCAAGCTACTGCTATTGTAGTTTCAACATCAGGCTCAAATCATGGATCCTATTCAAAGTCCTCATTTGTCAATATTTATCCATCGATTCAATGTGAAAGACTGTTGTTGATAATAATTAAACATAATATTCTAACCCTTCTAACCTTATTATCACGTCCTTTGTCCATAACTCATATAGTACATTGACCCTTGATTCCATACTGATTCAGAATAATTTTTCTCAATAAATCAATATGTGGCTTACCGTAAAAGAACTTCCAATGATCGCATAATGTAGTTTCTCCTACATGATTAGGTGTTGAACTTTGGATGATTTCCACTTAATATTAGGCTCCCCATGCAACATTATAACAGGTTTATGAGGAACCCTAATGCTACTATTATCAATAACTTTAGGTTTCAAAAGATCTTCATACTTTGGGGTCACTTGTTGATAGTCATGACTTGTCTCAACTATACTATGCTTGCTATTGTTATCCGGTGGGATAGTCCCAACGGCTATGGTTTCTATGTTTGCTAGAAAATATAGGGTTTTTTGAAGTCAATGACTAGGGTTTGAAGAGAGAGAGTCCACCCTATTTATTCGACTATTAGTGTTGCTTATCCTAAGTCTTTAGGTGATTGTTGCTTTTATGACAACAGTTGAGTTATGGTATGGAGAGCCCAATCTCAGGCTAGTGGAGCTCAATTTGCCCTATCCTATCCTACTTGTAGATTCTGCGACCATCTTCACGATGGTTATTTCACTAAGGAGAGGAACTTATGCCTCAACTGCGGTTACCCTAGTCATATAAAGCAACATTATCTTTCCACTAGTTTTTCCTCTAGATCTAATAAGATTCCAGTTGATACTACTTTGGCTTTTACACCAAAGGGTGCTACTTTTAGTATCGACATTAGTCAGAATCATCTGTATGCCCTTGCCACCCATCAGGAATCTGATGCTTCTCCTGATGTTGTCACTAGAAAATTACAACTCCTTTCTTATGACATGTATTGCTTACTTGATCCGGGGTCTACTCTTTAGTCTGTGACCCCTTTTGTGGCTATTCATTTTGGTTGTATACACGAATGTATTTTTGATCCATTTTTTATGTATACCCTGGTGGTTGACTCTGTTATGGTTAGAAGGGCCATTAGGGGTTGTGTGGTTTTTATATATAGTAGAGAGACGTTGGTGGATCTGATAGAGTTGGATATATTAGATTTTAATGTAATATTAGGGATGGATTGGCTCGATTCATTCTATGAATCTCTTTATTATAGAACCCAAAGGGTTAGTTTATAATTCCTAAATAAACCAGTGATTGAGTGTGAACGAAGTTCCCTGATGCTTAAGGAAAGGTTTATTTAATATCTTAGAGATCAAAAATTGATTTATAAGGGGTGTTTATATCATCTATTCTAGGTTATGAATTTTAATTTTGAGGGGCCTTCTTTTCAATCCATCTATGTTGGCAATGAGTTTCCTGATGTTTTTCCTAATATTCTTCCTTGCATTCCTCCTAATAGAGAAATAGAATTTGGGATTGATATTCTTTTGGATACCCATAATATCTTTATCCCTCCTTATAAAATAGCTCCTATTGAGTTAAAATAACTCAAGGGGCAGTTGAAAGATCTTCTTGATTGGGGTTTTTTTGCCCTAGTATTTCTCTATGGGTGCTCTTGCTCTTTTCATGCATAAGAAGGATTGTTCCTTTTGGATGTTCATAGACTATCGACAGTTGAATAAGGTGACTGTGATGAATAAGTATCCTCTCCCTATGATTGATGACTTGTTTTACCAGCTTCAGGGTGATAAGTACTCTTATAAGATTGTCTTTGGCCGGGTTATCATCAATTAAATATTAGGGAAGTGGATATCCCTAAGACTACTTTCTGAACTCAGTACAACCATTATGAGTTCTTAGTAATGTCTTTTAGTTCGACTAATTCTTTGGTGGTGTTTATGGATCTTATGATTTGGGTTTTCACTCAGTTTTGAGACTTATTAATCATTGTGTTTATTGATAACATCTTGGAATATTTTAATTGTGAGGAGGACTATACTAATCACCTCTTTTTAGTATTGTAGACTTTTAAGGATCAACGGTTGTATGCTAAGTTCATGAAGTGCGAGTTCTGGTTGAATGTTATGACTTTTCTTGGTCATGTTATTTCTTTGAAGGGATCATGGTGGATCCACAAAAAGTTAAGGCAGTTAAGAAGTGGCGTAGGCCTATAACTACAACCGACATTCAAAGCTTCTTAGGTTTAGCGGGGTATTATAGGAGGTTTTGTGGAAAGTTTTTTTTCGATTGTTGCTTTGTTGACTATGTTGTCTAAAAAAGGGATGTTTTTATGGTCCAGTGCTTGTGAGGGTAGTTTTGATAAGTTGAAAGAAAAGTTAACTTTAACTTCAGTTTTGACCCTACCTAAGAGTACTGATGGTTTTGCTGTTTATTGTGATGTGTCCTGTGTAAGATTGGTTGTGTGTTGATATAGTGTGTTAAGGTTATGGCGTATGCATCTAGGCAGTTTAAGGTCCATGAGAAGGATTATCCGACATATTATTTGGAGTTGTTCATTGTGGTCTTTACTTTGAAGATTTGGCGCCATTACTTGTATGGAGTACATATTAATATATATTCAGACAATAATAGCTAGCAGTTTGTGTTCACCTAGAAGGAGTTGAATCATAGAAAAAAGAGATTCAAGAAAGAATATCAACATCATGAATTCATCAAGAGTTGAATCGTTGGATGTTGATGGGCTGCAAGAAAGAATCTTGGATAAGGATCGTGAGTTAAGGTACACTATCTATCCTAGTTTGACGAAGATGTACCATAATTTGAAAGAGATCTATTAGTAAACTAACATAAAGAGAGATGTGGCCAAATGTATGGTTTGTCAGCAAGTGAAGGTGGAGTACTTGAGGCCTGGTGTTTTGTATTAAGAGATTAAGTTACCCATGTAAAAGTAAGAAGTAATTAACATGGACTTTTTACTAGTCTTCCTCTATCTCGAAGTTAGTTTGATTTGATTTGGGTCATCATGGATAGGATGACTAAGTTCGCTCACTTCTTTCCAGTGAGGACTAATTATTCTATGGAGGATTATTCTAAGCTTTTCATTCAAGAGATCATCAAGTTTCATGGTGCCCCTATTTCTATTATATCTGATCGAGGTACATAATTTCCATTGCACTTTTGATTGTTATTTAAAAGAGGTATGGGAACAAAGATAAACCTTATCCTCACTTTTCATCCTTAGATTGATGGACAAGTGGAGAGGACCATTCAGACATTGCAAGATATGATAACGGTGTCTGTGATTGACTTTGGTGGCAGTTGGTTTGATCATTTTCCGCTAAGAGAGTTTGTGTATAATAATATCTAATAGTATAGTATTTAGATGTCTCCATTTGAGGCTTTGTATAGTAGGAGATGTCATTCCCTTGTTGGGTGGCTCGAAGTCAGTGAGACTAGGTTGTTTGGTTCTGACTTAGTTCATCAGGCCATGGAGAAGGTAAAGGTGATTCAGGATAGACTTAAGATTGCTCAGAGTCTCCAAAAGTCCTACACGGATGTGAGGCATAGGGAATTGTAGTTTGATGTTGGTGATTAGGTATTTTTAAAGTATCTCTAGTAAAAGGGGTGATGAGTTTTGGAAAAAGGGGAAAAATCGGTCCCCGATATGTTATCCCATACTTAATAATGATAAAAGTGGGAAATATGGCATATGAGTTGGAGTTGCCTTCAAATTTGGGTTGTATCCATCCACTGTTCCATGTTTCAATGTTGAAGAAGTGTGTGGGTAACCATCTGGTATTCCATGTTTCAATGTTGAAGAAGTGTGTAGGTGATCATTCATTGGTTGTTCCGTTGGAGAGTGTTGGTGTTTCAGATTACTTGTCTTATAAGGAAGTCCCGATTGAGATTTTAGATACACAAGTCTGTCATTTAAGGACAAAAGATATGGCTTCGGTGAAGGTTCTATAGAGAAATCATAGGGTTGAGGGAGCTACTTGGGAAGCTGAAGAGGACATAATGCCCAAATATCTATTTTTGTATCCCGCTTTGGATAATCGTGCTTAACGTATATGTATTCCTAAACATCTTTGTTTTCTAACTTTGTTAAAGTTAATTGTGGTTGCGTTTTTGTGTTAAATCATGCTAATGGAAGCATTGACTCATCATTCAGGGATGAATAATCCTAGGGAGGAGAATGCAACACCCCAAATTTTGGCTATGGAATCACTTCTCTGATTATGACTAGCCAAACGAGTCATAAGGTCTACTTACGGGTAATTGGGATTGAGTGATAAGGTGACCAGTGAATTTTATCTTTGTTTCTTCCTTGGTTATGATTTGATTATTTCATGTTTTGGAATGGATGTTATTTGAGTTGAATTCCCATGATTTTATATATATTGTTCATACTTTATCAATGTTTTTTTGAACTAATTTGGTGTATGGGTATGGGAATTGGAAAGGGGGTCGAGGCATTCCCCCAATTTGATGATTTTGGTTTAGAATTTGATTTTGTAAATTGTGTTCCCTTAACCGACCTGTGTAATTGGTTTTGAATATGATTTGTCACATGGTTTGACTTACTCTCCTATATTATTGCATTGAATAAAAGGTTAAACGGATGAAAAATGGTTTTGAAAGCCTCGTTGGCCATGTTTTTAATATCAAACTGGAAGCTCAGGGGATGGACATTCCTCGAGTTGATTTGATAACAGAAAATGGGTTGAGGCATTTGATTTAAACAACAAAGAGGGTCGTGGCATTCCTCTACATTAATTTAATAAACAAAGGGAGTCAAGACATTTCCCCAAGTTAAAGGTATTGTGATGGAATGATTATAAGATTACAAGCATAAAGGTATGACGATACCTATGGTGTGCCTTAATGGATAAATCCTTGATTAAATGGATAAAGTACCAGGGAGAACGAACACTGGAAACCATATTTGACGGCGTGGGGGTGTTGATGACCGTGTGCATAGTTCACACTATATTATACTTATGTATCCTGGATTGACGAAGGGTGAGGGTATTCCATGGTCTTCCTTGGATATATCTAGTTTGTGCG
Organism: Capsicum pubescens; assembly: GCA_030864215.1. Taxonomy (NCBI): domain Eukaryota; kingdom Viridiplantae; phylum Streptophyta; class Magnoliopsida; order Solanales; family Solanaceae; genus Capsicum; species Capsicum pubescens. The sequence goes on along the minus strand of CM061549.1, from coordinate 217,930,669 downwards.
GCTAACATGCACTGGGGCCCAACTAATAGGTGGGGTTGGAACCATATAGCTTGTGGTGCTTAGATGATAGGAAAACTACAGAGTCCAAGCTAATGATTTGAATCTCATGCTAAACCTTATTCCATATCCCCGCATCTTTTATATATATACATATATATGTATATATATGTATGTGTGTATGCATGTATATGAACATTTACATTGTGTTTGGACTATATTTTGAATAGGCATTACTTTATCCTTATCCTGAGTTACATGCTAGCGCTTTACCATTCTAACCGTCTTTAGACGTTGTATCACCACTCGATGCAGATTCTGAAGACACTTCTACTTTTCCTGCACAGTGATAGGATTTCCAGGTTTTCAGCATTCCGCTTTGAAGTAGTGAGCTTCCATTCTCCAGAAGGACTTTCATTTTGAAGTCTTGTTTCATTTTTATCTTAGCCTATTCCTATGTGACTCTTTTGGTTATCGTCGGGGGAATGTCCGGACTTAGAACGGTTTTGGTCTATTTAGTGGCTTCATGGAATACTGTGGATTGGGAAGTTGTTAAATTCTGAAGTTTCTTTTTATGAGTTATCTATTTTGTTATGTGTCCTGAATTCATCTATTGCTATATGTATTGTGTTCTATTTGTCTAGGTAAAGGGGGTGGTCTCCGTTCTTCGGCGGACTTAAGATACCCGTCAAGGCCAAACCCTGGTTTGGGTCATGACATCCCCCTGACTTCATAACTCCATAGATATTTCATGATCTATCAAACTATCCCAATACCTTGCATACATACTCTGATAAGGTATGTGTCACTAATATCTTGTGAATTCCTTAAGTTAATTTCACTTTTTACCTTTTGAGTCTCAGAATGTCGCTTTCCTAACCCTTATCCAATATCCCAGATTAACTATTACCTTTTGAGTGTCAACTTTATTAGGCAAGGGTTGGTAGCCTCAAATTACTGTCATGATCCTCTTTTCCTAATCTCCACCTCTCTTGTCCTCAACTTAGGTCACCACTAAGAAAATAATTAAACCGAAGATGAATACAATACTGCAAGAATATTGATCAAGAATGATGTTGCACTTCCTCTACTTTGTTGTTCCGCCAGGGTTCCCATAACCACTCGCGCTTTCAAGAACATCTATATAATTAACATATGAAAGCATAAGATGAACCGCATAATAATTTAAGAAGAAAACCCAGAAACTCAAATTAATAATCAAGAACAAAGGATTCCAAGATTATTAGGCGAATCTTAGAATCAATGTATGTTTGTGAAGGTATAAAGTACGTCAAAGTACATAAACTAATACAAAAACATCAAAAACGTATTTATAGAATACATCAAAACCCTAAAAATCCTAACCAAAATAAATTAAAAAAATTGGGTCGGCGACCACTTACAGAGCCACTTACGGGTTGTAAGTGGTACTTATGCCCCATATGCAGGTGTTGTAAGTGTCAAAACTCTGGCAAGTTGCACGATGCTATCCACGATGGAACTTACAACAGCATAAGCGTCACTTATGCCGTGTAAGTTACCCCATCATAAGTGTTAAAAAAATCTCCAGCTTTCAGAACCTCGGATCTTCATCATGTGATAACTACAAAGGGACCTACGTCCATCGTTGATACAACTTATGGGTGGTTACTGTCCCCATAAGTGGTCTTCCTATATTTTGTCATCCTCTTTTCTTCTCTTCATCTCCATAAACCTTGTTTTCTACCAAAAAAAAACACAAAATCACATCATATCTAATAAAACTGACCTATGTACTTACATATTTTCTTGTTTTAAGCTTCGAGAGTGCCATGAAACCATGGCACATCTGGTATCATTTTTTCAAACATTTAAAAACACAAAAAAAAAAACATGTCGGCTGCACTTAGATTCCTTATTTTTCTTATAATTAAACAAAAACACCACATATCACATATAATGACTCAACATAAAACCTTAACATGGCAGCTTTACTATGATAGCATACCCTAGGGAGAAGAGACATAACAACAAAAAAATTTGGTGGTTAGTGCACCCCTATCCCCAACTGACAGCTGATGCACTATACCTAGTGTATACTAAACAACACCAAAAAAGGGTGTAGAATACCCATGGGAAAATTTAGGAGTTAGAAGCGGGCCTCATTTGGCTCACCCTCATCTAGGTATCATGTGTCTCAGATACAGGAGGTGGTGGTGGTTGATAACGCTCAAATCACACCTCTCTTACGAGAGAGTAAGCGGTCGTTGTCAAATATATAACCCAACTAGGTTGGGTTTGAATCCCACAGGGAATATGGTGTTAATTAAGTTGTATGCAGATTAGTTGACTTTTAATCGTTCGTTTCCGTAAAATAAATAGGGGGGATTTGATTCAGTTCACAAATTAATGGTTTCAGTTTAGCAAGATGAAATATGTGTAGTAGTATTCAAATTCAGAGAAATAGAAAGCTAGGGTTATGTACACCTTGTAGTTTTTAATACTTACTAACTATGGGATTTATGAATTCATACATGCATCGTTCTTACAGAGAAACGTATTGTATTTAATAACATAATCCTAGTGTTTCTCAACCATCAAGGACTAATTCACTATAGTTCTCTCAAATCAAAAGTGTTCACCAAAAACAATACGAAATCTCCAAGTAGTTAATCCTGCTAAGGCATTAACTTATAAAATAGAGGTTGGTAATCCTATTTTCTTGTCACTACTCTCTTTTATGAACATCAACCTTTCTTTCGAACAAGTTGCAATTTAAGGCATATCCTCTATGTTTGCAACCACGAGAATTCAAGATAAGCGAAGAGAGTACGATGTAAACAAATCAATGCATAATGAATTCAAAACCCAAAGTGATAGACTGTATGCTACACGGATTCCATAACCCTAACTAATAAACTTAGCTACTCATGAATAAAATGAAAATCACAATAGAAATATTCATCATACCAAAAACTAGAAGACGATCTTGGTGTGCGAATAGTGAAACAAGAGAGAAACATTTTTCTCTCTCCACCCTAAGACGCTGTTCCCTTCTCAAAATACTACAGAATAATGAATAATGAATAAAAATTCAGCATTAAGCCTTTTAATAATCTTTTCTCTCATAATTGCCTTCTAAGTCCCTGAACTAATTATAAATGACAAACGAGTCTTGGACATAGTTTCTAGGTGCAACATTTGGTCCAGATTGCTACTCTCTCTTGTGTCATATGCCATCCACATTCCATAGTCCCATAATGTCTTCATCTGCCTTATTAATACCTGAAATCATACTAATCACATCGGTTAGCTCAATCACATAGAAGTCGAGTAAAAACATAAGAAACTAGGCACTTTGTTCTCTAAACATAGCTAAAATATGGATAAATTATGGTGCTTAGGTGTATAAATACACCCAAGATCAGTGGTTGTCGACTAGAAGAGGTTCTCAATGCCATTTGGGTATGTTTATCCTCACCAAATCTAAGTTACATACTCGACTCCACGGTGGCCTTTTTTAAGGCCTGCTAAGACTATGAAGAGTCACCTAGCTCCTCCTCCCCAAGACTTCTGTTGAACCCAATAGGTAGGGCCTCATCATCCTCGGCATATAAATCAAAAACCAATGGTGATGTCCTTGATAGCAGCTGCGTGAAACAAGAAATCACCAAAGGGATGAGTGAAATGTGTCTCTCGGCTAAAGAGGCACCTCAGATCTCAATGTAGTAACCTCCTCGCATAGGCCCAGTAAATCAAGAACCTTGGCCTCGCAAAGTAGTATTTCTATTCGGGCCTCAAAACTATAAATATATTTTTACAACTCCCTGGTGAACTGCTCTATGACAACCATAACCTTAACCTTCACCATCACCTTGAAAGTTTCAAAAGTAGTCATGACCCATGGCTAGATTTGTCCAAATAATATGGTAAAATAGGTCTCTGTATGTGTCTGGTGAGCACTTATCTTATTTTGTCGATTGAATAGCTTCTGTAAGAACTCCTAAGAAACACTAACAGAATAAAAAATCAACGATAAAAGGGGCAATTCAGAAGTATAAGTTGGAGCTAAAGTGTTTGTAGCCCCTTCACTGCCTGCAGTAGTCAAAGGCTCTACCCTCTGAACATCGATATCAACATACCACCCAATATTGATATCAACATGCTTAATAGAAACAGAAGGCCCCTCAAAATAGGTCATGTCGGAAGATGTCAAAGGTTATGCTCTATATAATGTAATCAGGTTGGCAGCATCTTTAATCAACTCAGTATTTACCATGCGGGTAGCCTCGGCCCACTGATAAACCTCTAGAATAGCTGGTACTCCTGTCGCAACACATAGTATCTATATTAGATAAATAAAGGGAAAAGTGGTGAACTCATAGAATTCCCTCTTGTATATCTCAACCAGATTCCACCTAGAAAAATCAATACCATATCCATATATGAGGCTGGCAATAAGAATAACTTTATCCCATATGAGCACATTGTCAGCAGATATCAGTCTCAAATGGTGCCTCACAATCATCAACTAATACTTATAGCAAAGCATAGCGACACCTTTTTGATAACACCCATCCACTCAACCCAAGAGGCATTAGTAACCAACTCAGAAATCTGCTCGGCTACCCATCTAGCCAAGTCTATCGTTTGTCTTATTTTATCAACATCTCTAATCGTGTGCCTACTCCTCACAAGTCTTAAATGATAATTAAACTAAATTTTGGTGGTTGACCTCACAATCTCTGACCTAAACAAAAAATACCTAATAGTCTCCTCTAATACATAGAACTAACCCCTCTAGCTAGTGTGTAAGTTAGTAGAGGTTGGTATAATCCCCTCCCCTTAGATGAGGTAACCAAATAAACCAACGATTCATATGAAGCATATAACTCCTAAATAACCTCTTGTAGTAAGATCCTCAAAGCTGGGTCATCCACCTAAGTTGATATCTGTCAAAAGTAGCCTGCAGGTCTAGATCCCCCATCAAAGTAGCTAGATTAATTTGGTTCTTATCAATAATATTGCATTGGGATCTACCCTATGCTATAATATCACTCTCTCTATCATAAATACTATGTATCCTCTCCATACACCATATTGGAATAGCCTAAGCTAATGGTATTGCAGAGACATATATGGACTCCTGAGTTGCTGAAGCTAAAGCAATAGTATCCTAAGTAACCCATTCTATAGTAGATACCTCCTACATACCCTAAAATTTATCATCACCATCATAAAATTGTCTCCTAAGCATCTTTACTGATTACAGACTCTAACCCCTCAGGGTCGGCAGTATCCTCCTCCTCATTAAAATTTTAACGTGACTCATCCTCTCTCTCATCAGACTGGGTGAAACGGGAGAGTGAGGTGATGAATTATTTGTTTACTTTATCCCAGTGTAGATAAAATAAGATTTTAATATTTGGGTCCCTAACTGCAGTGCCTGTGGTTAAAGGGGATGAGAGACCGATTGAATAGTAGTTAGGATGGTTTGAGAGCCTGGTTGAATAGTTACCCTAGCTACATCCTGCCTCCATGCCTGTCCCCTAGTTTTTCATAGAGCCAAGGGTGTACTGTCCTCACTTATAGGTCCCTCCTTCACAGATCGACTCCACTTGGGGGACTCATTTCTCAACCTGGGCTATACTCTCTTCTTTAGTGTAGTCTTGGGTACCATAGTAATTTAAATAAGAGTTGTAACTGGTTGAAACACCATAATTAACTAGGAAACAATAAGAAAATTGACTTCCCAACACAGAAACTACCTACGGGGCTGTAGGTAGCCTCATATATAGCAGAAAAGTCGCTAAACCTCCAGGGCTTTAGGTTTGACACCTACGTGGACACCTACGGGCTCGTAGGTATAATTACATGTTAGTAGGTAGGTTTAGTGGGTTCAAGCTGAGGGTTTGTCAAATTTTCCCAAAATTCCCATCCAATATAGATAAATTTTCAATTTTACAGACCAAATTCAATCAATATAACGTGCATCAAGTCAAGTTCCACAGGTATTTAACACATTATTTGAATTATTCAACTTCTACTTGTAATTTTAAGTGTATGCATAGTTTGTTTGAATAAAAATTTACGTTAATAATTAAGTCTGACTCAGTAAAACCTTACCTTAGGTAAAGATTTTAGATGTAGATGATGAATTAGTGAGTTTTCCCCAAGCTCTGAGTGTCATAAGTACAAGTGAGGTATAGTGGGGTAGGGTTGGCCTTTTAAAATTTTGAATGGGAAATGAAGAGGTTGAATTTAAGTCGGACTTTTGGAATTGAAGACTTAGGGTATTAGAGGATTGTATCTAAGGTTTTTACAGCCTGGGCATGTCGAATCGGGTTGGGTTGCATGAGCCCAACCTATATTTCTTTAAAAATTTGGCCTAAATCACTAACCCTACTTACGGGTCGTAGGTAGTTCCTACTCTACCATAGGTAGGGGTCATAGATAGGCCGTGTAGCCTTTGTTTGGCTCTGATTCCTAAGATCCACCCTATGGGGCCGTAGAGTGTGCCTATGGGGATGAAGGTAGGCTCTGTAAATTGAAGTCCAAAGACCTAAATTTTTCTTCTCATTCCCATGACCCCGTAAGTAGGGTCGTAGGTCCACTTACTTAGACTTGTCTAAAAAAATTTAATTTTTACCATCATCCAAGTGTTTCTTGATGCTTTTAACCTATAAAATAAAAACAAAGTTAACACTAAAATCCTTGGTTCCCTTCCAAGCAGCGCTTGATTTAACATCGTAGAACGATGTGGCTATATGGTATGCTTAGACTTTACCAAAAATATCATGGATTGCCTTTCATGAAGCGCCTGATGTAACATCATGGTACAACTTGGTTGCTTTGGATAATTAGACTTCACCAATGCTAATATTCTCACACATATTCAGCTCATCCATACTTCTTATGTAATACATAACACGATGCCTTTTATATCTTGTTTTGATAATGATCAACTGACAGCAAGGGACTAGGTCCCTAGGTCTTTATGAATTCAATACAGCTATCACATGTCAGCGCAGTTTGGTTTGTTAGTGTAACAAATTGTACAAGTGATCTATGTACCATTTAGGACACCTGGCCCAGTAAAAATTCTACCCTATCGTTATTCTACTATAAACAGAAAAGAATTATTATCAATTTAATAGATTTTACAATATGATTATTCAAGGAGGAATTCTGTGAAAACTAAATATTTCTCAAGATCTAAGTTTTTATGTGTTAAGATAGTATTTGTTCTTAAGTCAAGTCTTGAACTGTAATTGAATTATTCGTCTTATGAGAGTTATTATTTTCTTCGGTCGATAGAGTGCTTAGGTAGAGTTACCTGAGTTGATACTGGTTAGAGTTAATCAATTTTGAGGAGAGATCTTGACAGAGTTGTCAAGGAGAGTTTATAATAGAGTTGTTACAAACTAGCAGAGCTTACAGTTAAGTTCCAATGGATTTTTTAATCATGAGTTTGATTATAGTATATTTTAAGCGCCTGTGAGGGAAAGCCGTGATTTTTCCTCCATTGAGCAAGATGGTTTCCATATTAAACTATTCTGTTATTTACCATCCTACAAAGTTTTATTTCCTTACTGCATTACTACTTTATTGTTTGCATCTGACTGTAAGGGACCTTGTCCATTATAAGGTAGTGTTCCCCCACGTTTCATCAATTTGTATCAGAGTCAGGACACTCTAAAAGGTTCACACCTAGAGTGATTTATTTATCATGGCTGCTCTACCTAATCTGGAAGAAAGGCAATCTAACACTAGACAACCCCGTTAATGGACAGTACTATGGGTGGTGGAAAACAAGGATGTATGACATTATTATGGGTGAGAACAATGAGCTAATGGATGTAATACTATATTGACCTCATATACCAGTTAGAGAGGTCAAATAAGGAGACAAAACAAGGATGGTTGTCAAAACCAGGAGTGTTTGATGAAGAAGATCGAAACAAACTTGAGAAGAATTACAAGGCAAAGAAATTGATTGTTGTCGTATAGGACCAGATGAGTATAACAAGATTTCTGCTTGTGAAAATGCTAAGGAAATCTGGGATTGCTTGTGAACTGCTCATGAAGGAACAACTGATGTGAAGGGATTCAAAAGTTGACATGCTGACTACTCAGTATGAAAATTTTTCCATAAATGAAGGAGAAACAATACAAGAAACACATACTAGATTTACTTCAATCACAAATGAGTCGCACTGTCTAGGAGAAGTGATACCCTTAGATAGGAAAGTGATAAAAATTGTAGGTTTTCTTCCTAAATCCTGGGAAATCAAAGTAGATGATATTACTGAGGAAAGAAACCTAAAGACACACTATGGTTGAACTTATTGGTAATCAAAAGACTCATGAGTTTAAGAAGTAGCAAGGGCAAGAGAAGAAGTAAAAAGAGAAAAATCTTTGTCATTGCAAACTTCAAAGTCAGATTCAAGTGAGGATGACACTGATGTTACCTATTTTTTAAACAGAATTGTTAGAGCCATGAAGAAAAATGGTCAGTTTCAAAGAAGAGAAACTAGCAGTACAAAGAGAGGTACAATTAAAGTTTATCATAAATATGGAATCCCTAAGCATTTCATCAAGGATTATCCATTGTACAAAATGGACTATCAGGATTATATAAAATCTAGAGCTAACAAGGGAAAGAAGAAGGACCAGGCCCCTGAAAAGTCAAGAAGAAAGGCTGCAACTTATTATGCAGTGAAACAAGCTCTGGCAGTTTGAGGAGATTCCTCTAATGAATATGATGAAGCCAAAAAGCCTGAAGATTGTCTATGCTGACAGTGGAGGATGAGAATGTCACCTTTAACTCCATATTTACTTTCATGGAAAACTAACACTACCCAAAATAGGACCTTGTCGTAATGGGTATCCCAAGTCTAACCAAGACCGAGGACCTCCCCCGTTACTCAACACAACCAGCCTACGCATATCCTAAGTCGGTTGAATTTTGAACATATAAGAAGATAGCGTTAATGCATAATCCAAGTCTCTGGGATATGTCTATATCCACGACCTCCCAAACGAGTCCAACTGCCTGATACCTGACCGATAACTAATACCAACCAAACGATAATCCAAACTATAACTATATGAGTTCCATAATAATTATATATAATCACAAAATAAAATAGTATGGAACAACCAACAATACATTGAACCGATGTCATCATCAATACCAATACCCATACTAAGGATAACACCAATATTGATCCTACCAATACCAACCCATAGTAGTTCCACAAAAAGCCTCTAACCAAAAGAATACCAAAATTAAGTTGAAACATGCCCCCAACCATAGCTAAAACCAATATCCATAAATAAAACAAAGTATGAAATAACATCCATGAAATGGAGCCTTCCCGAAAGATGGAAGCTCACCACTTCAATCCCATAGCTAATCCCGAAGTCCTATCGCTAAGCATAAGGAGTAGAATGGTCGGTTCCTACATCGCATGGGGATATAGTCACCCGAATACGGGTTAGCGAATCAACGCTAGCATGAACTCATGATAAGGATAATGTAATATTATTTAAAAAACACCAAGTAAACCATACATATATATATAATTGTGCTGGTAAAAAGAACCGTGTTTAGCATGCATTTAAGACCATTAACCTGGGTATGTGTAGCTTAACCGTCCTTAACGACGCACGGGCAATATTGGTCTAGTGTAACCCTCTGAATGGGCCCAGATGTATGAAGTTGCACGAACTAAAAATACCATAAGAGTAAGGGATTCCAATGTACCCTTCAACCTCCATGATACATATGTACAGTGTACTTACAGGATTCCTGTGTACCTTATAATATCATATAAGGTCACTATGACCTGCCCCTTATGTCGCCAAACATGACTTTCGAGTGTTCATCCGTTGGACTCCCACCTTCACGGATAACTATCACACCTCGCCTTTATTGCCTAATTAAAACCATTTCCAATAAACTAAACCATTGTTATTAACCGAGCCAATACATAGTGGTATCATCATACCGACTCTAACATGAAAGTATTTTCCCTAGCCAAACCTTTTTTGAGATCAAGGGATTCCCATGTACCCATAGATCACATTAGTCTATTAACTTAGGGGAGTCCCACGAACCCCACAAGTGTTCAGTTATTATGATTACTTGGGGGATTCCATTGTACCCCACATGAATGATTGTTAAATCCAAAACCATTCCATTTTGACCATTCCAAACCATTTAACAATTTAGGGTTCCATTACCAAGTTTATATTATGCATAAGTTCCATTAAAAATCCAATAATATAGTGAAAACAATCTCATAAGTATTTTATCAAACACATTGTGGGCATATTATTTCCAAAACCAAAGTCAATTACCAAATACCCATTCCCATGCAAAAAATTATCCAAAACCACTATTAAGGCACATAAAAGCATAATTAAAACATGGGAAAACCATAACCAAGCATTTATAACCAGAACCCCTAAATTATATTTGAAAACCCAAAACCAACAATAATTAAACCATTAAAACATTGTATAAAACCATGCATTTAGTTGGAACTAACAATGAGGGAAGAGAACAAGCCTTTAATTGAGTAGATGATGGAAAGAAATCCCCAACACAAGCTCCAAATTAATCCATAAGATGAAATCCTAGCTTTTTTTGCCTAACAACCTTAGAGAGGATTAAATAGTGTTTTCTAAGTGTTAAAGAATAGAATAATAGGGAAAATAACCTCCCAAGTATGTTAAAAGTCATGGGACCTTTTTGGGTTAAGTGGGGAAATGTCAAGATTACCATCACTTAAACTTCACCTAAATCCTATTAGAGGGATACGACTATCTATACCAGTCGTACCCTCCAATACGAATGGTACCCATCACTCATACCTAAAGCCATCTCCCTTGAAGCCATCACTATCAAAGGTAAAAATCACCCTAAACCATGTTGTATCCATATATATAACCGATACCCATAATCCGTACCCCTGGTAGAATAGAATCTAAAAAAGATTGAACATTTCCCATCATACGAGTTCATGGTATGAATCGTACCCTAGCTTATGGCTCATGATGCGCCACTCGCACTCAGATAAAAGTTAGTCTACCAAGTCTAAGATTAAGTGAAGGAAAGACCCAAACCAAATGACTCGTGTCTCTCCATACGACTCGTACCAAACAAATCGCACCCATTCCAGAAAACAAATCGCACCCATTCCAGAAACCAAATCCAACCCACCAACCAATACTGGTCAGCATATGACTAACCTATACCACTTGTATCCTAATGTACTAGTCATTTCCCCTAGTCATATCCTGTCTAGAGACCAAAAATCTAGGAAATTTTCTAAGGTACAGAAACCCGGGGTTTTTAACTCTCCCCCAATAGAAACACTCATCCCCGAATGACGCATAAAGTAGTTTAACCACAAGAATGATTCATTTGCATTATAAAATATTAATCCAACCTTTAACCAAGTTAGAAAATAAAGATGCAAAGTTATTAATCTTTCCTTTAACAAAGTTTGAAAACAAAAGTATGTTGAAGAACACATACCTTCCACACGAATCCCAGGTGTAGAAAATAGATACGAATACTTGGACTTCATGTCCTCCTCCACTTACCATGTAGCCTCTTCCACCTTATGATTCAACTGTAGAACCTGAATTGAGGCTACATCCTTGGTCCATAAGGGATGAACCTGCCTATCCAATATCTCAATTGGGACCTCTTCATAAGATAGAGAATCTGAGATACCCAAGCCCTCCAAAGGAACTATAGAAGAAGGATAACCAACGCACTTACTCAACAAAGATACATGAAATACTAGATGAATAGAGCTCAAACCAGAAGTCAATTCCAATTCATAAGACACATTACTTACCCTACGTAAAATGGCATAAGTACCAATAAACTAGGGACTGAGCTTACCCTTTTTACAAAACCACATTACTCCCTTCATGGGAGATACCTTTAGGAACACCTAATTCCCAACTCAAATGCCAAATCTCTACGTCTTACATTTGCATAGAACTTTTGGTGACTTTGGGAATACTTAAGCCTATCTAGAATCTCCTTCACCTTTTCCATAGCCCGACAAACCAAATTCTCACTGAACATATCCACCTTAGCAAGATCAAGACAATCAATAGGAGATCTACAACTCCTACCATACAATGCCTCAGAAGGGGCCACCCCAATACTAGAATGATAACTATTGTTGTAAGCCAACTCCACCAAAGGTATATTCTCAACCCAACAACCATCAAAGTAAATCACACATGCCCAAAATATATCCTCTAATGTCTGAATAGTCTTTTTCGCCTGTCCATTCATCTGCTGATGACAAGCAGTACTCAGAATCATCTTAGTAGCCAATCCCTTCTGAAAAGACCTCCAGAAGTGAGATGAAAATTGTGTACCACGTTTAGAGATAATTAAAATAGGTACCCCGTGCATCTTTTCTATGTCATGAAGATACAACTTTTCATAGTCCTCCACCGAAAAGGTAGTCCTCACTGGAAAGAAATGAATGGACTTTTTCATCCTATCCACGACGACCCACATTGAATCAAATTGGTTCTTACACCGAGAAAGACCGGTAACGAAATCTATATTGATTAAATCCCATTTCCATTCAGGAAAATCAATTTCTTCATACAACTAACTGGGCCTCATGTGATCAACTTTAACTTATTGACGCACCATGCACTTCCTACAAATCATCCACATCCTTTTTCACACCATTCCACCAATATATCTCCTTGAGATCATGATACCTCTTTGTCAGACTGGGATAAACAACATAGCACGATTCATGCGCCTCAGCCAAAACCCTTTGTCGCAAACCGTCGACATAAGGAACACACAACCTCCCATGGTACCATAAAGTACCATCGCTACTAATCTCAAAGACCATTACCTTTTTTCCACCAATATTACTCTTGATTTTTATCAAGAAAGGACCTAACACTCATTTCTCCTTAATCTCTTTACCAAGAGATGACCTAACCACTTCCTGTACCATTACCCCACTATCCTTGGAGTCCAAGAGATGAACTCCAAGATTGTCCAAGAGGTGAATATCCTTCACCAATTCCTATTTTCCTTTATCCACATGAGCCAAACTTCCCATGAACAACCTACTAAGATCATTAGCCACCAGGTTAGCTTTAGTTTGGTGGTAGTAAAGAGTCATATCAAAGTTCTTGAGAAGCACAGGACATCTCCTTTGCTTGTGATTTAACTTCTTCTGAGTAAACATATACTGTAGACTCTTCTGATAAAAAAAAGATATCGATGTGCACTCCATACAAATAATTCTACCATTTTCAAAGCAAAAACCACCGCTAATATCTCCAAATCATGAGTAGGATAATTCCTCTCATGCACCTTCAATTGCCTAGAAGAATAGGAAATCACCTTCCTATGTTGCATCAAAACACAACCAAGTCCTACCCGGGATGCATTATAATAAACCATAAATCCCTTCATACCTTCTATCAAGGTCAGAATCAGAGCTGAAGTCAGCTTATCCTTAAGCTTCTCAAAACACCTTTCACATAATTTTGACCAAGAAAACTTTACCTTCTTCTAAGTTAACATAGTCAATAGCACAGCTATCAAAGAAAACACCTCCATAAACATCTTATAATACCCAGCCAAACCCAAAAAGATCCTAATGTTAGTTTGAGTCGTGGTTCTAGGACACCATCCATAATCGTCTTACTAGAAATAATATGACCAAGAAAAGTCATTGCTTTCAGCCAAAATGCACACTAGGAGAATTTGGCATTCAACTGTTCCTCTTTCAAGGTCTGCAACACCACACAGAGGTGATTGGCATAATCAACCTTACTTTAACAATACACCAAGATGTCATCAATTAACACAATGTCAAAAAGATCCAAAAACTGCCTAAATACTCTGTTCATCAAAACCATAAATGCTTCCAGGGCATTAGTCAAGCCAAATGAAATAACCAAGAACTCAAAGTGCCCATACCGAGTACAAAAAGTCATCTTAGGGATATCCTGATCCCTAATCTTAAGCTGATGATACCCAAACAGAAGATCTATCTTAGAAAATAACTTGGCACCTTGCAACTAATCAAACAAATCACCTATCCTTGGAAGAGAATACTTGTTCTTGATCATTACCTTATTCAATTGCTGATAATCAATGCACACCCGAAGGGAACCATCCTTCTTGTGCATTAACAACATCGATGCACCCCACGGGGATACATAGGGATGAATAAACCCCTTATCCAAAAGGTCATTAAGTTGCTTCTTAAGTTCTCTCAACTTATCCATAGCTATTCTATAAGGAGAAATAGATATTGGATGAGTTTTCGAAACCAAATTAATACCAAACTCAATCTTTTTATCCAAAGGAACACCTGTAAGATCATCCGAAAAGACCTTAGGAAACTCACTTACCACTGGAATTGAATGAAAAAAAGGACCGTCCGAGTTAGAATCTTTAACTTGGACCAAGTGATAAAGACACCCTTTGGATATTAACCTACAAGCTCTAAGATAAGAAATAAAACTTCCCCTAGGAGCTAGGGAACCACCCTCCCACTCTATAGTCGGATCACCAAGGAACGTAAAAGTAACCTTTTGGGTCTGACAATCTAAGGATTCATAATAAGAGTGTAACCAATCCATCTCCAGAATAATGTCAAAATCTGCAATATCAAGATAAAATAGATCTACCAAGGTTTGCTTGCTACCAACAGATACCCCACACCTTTTATAAAGTCTTTTAGTAATAACAGAGTCACCTTCTGGGGTATAAATAGAAAAAGGATCTGAAACAACCTCAGGATCAAAACCAAAACATACAGCCACATATGAGGTCACATAAAAAAGAGTAACCCCCTTGATTAATCCCAGATCAAGCAAATAATACATATCCCGAGAAAAAAAATGTAACGTACCAATCATGACATCACGATATGCCTCATATTCCTATCGAGATTCAAGAGCATACAACCTATTTCACCCAGTGTTGGTACCAGAAGCAGGCTAACGTAGAAGTAGCACCACTAGGCGTAGGAGCAGAACATGAAGTAACCAATGTTTTTAACGCTCCCGAAGCAATCTTACCAATCAAACAATTTGATTATATGTTCTGGCTAATTGTATTTAAAACACTTGTCCCTTCCTTCATCACAAAATACCTAATAAAGACAATGACAGAACCAATAAGAAGGACACGAAGAAGACGACTGAGCCCCACTCGCCTGAGATTGGGCACCCTGTTCCCAAAAATTATAACCACCTTGCAGACGCTTTATCACCCGGTTAATTCTGGTAAGAAACACTCGTTGTATAGAAGGAACCATAACTCCTCCACTTCTTCTTAGACCATTTTCCACCATCCCGACCACCCTGCTGTTGACCACCACCCTGCTTAGAGAACCTACTCCTCTTACCCTGTCTTTCCCAAAACTTTGCATATTTCCACTTTTAGTCCTCCACCTATTGCATGTGGATAACCAACCTCTAATTATCCTTATCTTTAATTACTAAAGTAGTCTTACTTTCAAGGATAAAATCCTGAGATAGCCCAGAAGTGAACATTCTTAACCTCTCTCTCCTATTAGCCGCCAAATCCAAAACATACCTTAACAGCTGATAAAACTTTAAGGAATATTTCTTGACAGACATTCTTCCATACTTAAGATTCACAAACTCTTCTATCTTCGCTTCCCTCAGCTCTTGAGGAAAGAAGTGGTCTACAAAAGCATTAGAAAATTCCTTCCATAAGGATAAATCCTCAATATCACCTCTATCTCTATCCACTCCTTGTACCATTGGTATGCAATATCCTTGAGCTGATAAGGTGCAAAGTTTACCCCTACCACATTTGTGGCCGGCATCATCCTAAAGATTTTCTCCATTTTCTCAAAGAAAGCCCGAGGATCCTCCTCTATCTTTACCCCAGTAAAAGTATAAGGATTCATTTTCATAAACTGGCTAACCCTTGTGGCCTCAGCAGATTATACACCAGATGCATCCCGCTCAGCCTGAGAAGCAACCAACTGAACAATAACATGAATTAATTAGGAAAATTCTGCATTAGTCACCTCAACTTGAGGAGGACAAATAGCAACCGAGGGAACTCCAGAACAATCAAGGATAGGACCTTAGGACCGAGTACTAACTCCAAATGTACAGTGTACCCCATCAACATCATTCCCATATGGGACAGAAGAATTTTCTTGTGTTCTAGATTGTTGAGGCATGATCTGAAAAGTGAACAAACATGATTATAGAAAATTCCAGGACTTAGACTCCAAGCTTGAAAATAGAATACCAAGAAAGTAAAACATTCCTAAATGACTTGTAGCCACTCTCATATGATTGTGGCATACTACATACCCCTAAATCAGTCTCTACTAGATACGACTTTGTGGACTTTCAATTGACATTAAACATAAAGCTCTGACACTATCTTGAAACGACCCAAACTAGGGCCTTATTTTAATGGGCATCCCAAGTCCAACTAGGACCAGCGACCATCCCTATTACCCAACCCAACCAGCCTACACATATCCTAAATCGGCTGAATTTCAAACATATAACAAGATAGAATTATTGCATAATCCAAGACTCTAGGATAGGTCTATATTTGTGACAACCCAAATGAGTCTAAATGTCCGATACCCAACCAATAACCAATACCAACCAAACCATAATCAAAACCATAATCATATAAGTTTAAAAATAATAACATATAATCCCAAAATAAAAGAGGATGGAACAAACAACAATACAGTCAACCAGTGTCACCCTGAATACTAATATAAATACTAAGGCTAACACCAATACCGGTCCAACCCATACCAACCCATAGTATTTCCACAAAATCCTCTAACCAAAAGAATACCAAAATCCAATTGGGAAATACCTCCGACAATAGACAAAACCAATATCCATAAATAAACCATAGTGTGAAACAACATCTATGAAATGGAGCCTTCTAGAAAGATAAAAGCTCACCACTTCAATCCAATAGTTGATCCCGAAGTTTGATCTCTAGATAGGAAAAGTAGAACAATTGGTTCATACATTGCCTGAGGATACAACCGCTCGAAGATGGGTTAGCGGGTGAACGCTAGCATGAACTGAGCATAAGGATAAAATAATGTCATTTACCAAAACAAGTAAACCATCCATATGCATACAAACAATACATATATATATAATTATGCTGGGAAAGGTAACCGGTTTTAGCATGCATTTAAAATAATTAACTTAGGTATGTGTAGTTTGACCGTCCTAAACCACCCATAGGCCATATGGGTCCATTGTAACCTCCTAAATGGGCCTCGATGCATGTAGCCACAAGAATCAGAGATATCATAAAAGTAAGGGATTCCCAAGTACCCTTCAGCCTCTATCATACATATGCCCAGTGTACTTAGAGGATTCCCGGGTACCTCGTAGTATCATACAAGGTCACCATGACCTACCCCTTATGTGGGCAACATAACTTTCTAGCGTTCATCTATTGGACTCCCACCTTCATTGTTAGCTATCATATCCCACCTTTATTGCCCAACTAAAATCATTTCCAACTAACAAAACCATTGTTATTAATTGAGGCTACATATAGTGGTATCACCATAACAACTACAAGTTACAAGTATTTTCCCTGGTCAAACCTTTTTGAGATCATGGTACTCGCATATACCCATAAATCATATTAGTCAATTAACTTGGGGGAGTCCCATGTACCCCCCAAGTGTTCTATTATTATGATTACATGGGGGATTCCATTGTACCTCAAAAGAATGATTGTTAATCCCAAGACCATTCCATTTTGACCATTCTAAACCATTTAACCATTTAGGTTTCCATTATCAAGTTTAAACCATGCATAAGTTCCATTAAATATCCAGCATATAGTGAAAATATTCTAATAGGCATTTTATCAAATACATTAGGGGCATAGTATTTCCAAAACCAAAGATAATTACCAAACACCTATTCTCATGCAACCAATTATCCAAAACCACCGCTAAAGAATATAAAAGCATAATTAAAATATGGGAAAACCATAACGAAGCATTTATAACCGAAAAACCCAAATTATATTTTAAAACCCAAAACCAATAATAATTAAACCATGAAAACATAGTATAAAGCCATGCCTTTAGTTAGAACTAACAATGAGGGAAAAGAACATACCTTAAATTGAGTAATGATGGAAATAAATCACCAACACAAGCCCCAAATTAATCATTAAGATGAAACCCTAGCTTTCTTTGCCCAAGAACTCTAGAGAGGATTAGAGAATGTTTTCTAAGTATTAATGAATAGAATAATAGGAAAAATAACCTCCCAAGTATGTTAAAAGTCATGGGGATTTATTTGGTTAAGTGGGGAGATTTCTAGATTGCCTTCACTTAAACTGCACCTAAATCCCATTAGAGGGATACAACTAATCATACCAGTCATACCCTCCAATATAAGTGATACCCACTACTTGTACCCAAGTCCATCTCTCTTGGACCCATCACTATCCAAGGTATAACTCACCCTAAACTATGTCGTATCCATACATATGACTGGTACCCATGATTTCTACCCCTGGAAAATTATAATGTAAATAGGATTGAATACTGCCCACCATATGAGTCCATGGTACAAATCGTACCCTGTCTTACGGATGATAGTGAGCCACTCATACTCACAACTAAGTTAGTCTACCAAGTGTAAGATTATGTAAAAGAAATACCCAAACCAAATAACCTATGTCTATCTATATGACTTGTACCAAACAAATATACCCATTCCAGAAATAAAATCCAACCATCAATAAACATTGGTCAGTATACGACAAACCCATACCACTTGTATCCTAGTGTAAGATCCATTTACCATAGTCGTATCCTATCCAGAGACCGTAAATCCAGGAAATTTTCTAAGGGCCAGAAACCCAGTGTGTTTCACAAATACTGAAGATAAAGAAGAAAATAAGGTAACTCTTTCTGACATTAAGAATTATTTAGATAACTACTTTGCTAGAAAGATAAAGAATCTTGCAAATATATTTATTAATTTAGTGTGTAAATTGACTGTTAATAAAAATGGTCTAGAAGAGAAAGTAGAAAATAAAGAGCTTGAATTGATTGCCTTAACTCTCCAGATATTAGAAATAGAAGAATTGTTCACAAAATTGAAATCTAAAAATCTGAGTTTAATGAGTCAACTGGAGAAAGTATATAATTTAGATGGTAAAGATAAGAAAGAAGCCTTAAGGCTTCATTTTGAGCTTGAAGAAAAACTCAAGGATTCTTAAAAGCACCTCATGACTGAACTCCATAATAGTGAAGAATTAGAAAGGGACCTAGTCTGTATAAGTGAAGAACTTAACAAATTGTTAAAATGGGCCACATCCTCACAAATCTTGTCTAATTTAATTGGTTAGCATGTCAATAGTGAAAAAGGCCTTGGATATCAGTATAAGACCCAGTCACTTGTGTCTCAAGGGAAAGTTGTCCATGGTGTTAGAAACAAGGTTCAAAAACATAGATGTACTCATTATGGAAGAGATGCGCACATGAAGAAAAACTATCAAAGATGGCTTAGAGCTAGAATGAATAGTGCTAGATACATCCAGTAGAGAATTCTTGTCCTAAGGGTTCCAAACCCTTGAAAAATATAAAGAAGAACTCACAACCTAGATGGTCCAAGAAATATTTGATCACACCCTTATCTTTCTTTTGGGAACTCAAACTCAAGTGGGTTTCCAAATTAAACAAATGACTATGTTTGTACGTAGGGGAAAGGGATTATCGTCATAACTAGTTGATGGATAGTAGATTTTCAATGCATTTAACTGGAAGGACTGACTATTTTCTCTCTTCCAAGACACTTTAGGGTGGAGGTGTCTTATTTAAAAATGGTAAAAGGAGTTATATCCATGGTATGCGAAAGATTATAAAATCACTTGATCAAGAAATAAAAGATGTGTACTATGTGAATAGCCTCAAGTATAGTTTTCTAAATGTTTCTCAAATTCGTTATAAAGGTAATGAAGAAAAATTCTTATATGATGAATGCACTATGTCAAGTTTGAAGTATGGGAGAGTTATTGTCAAAGACAAAAGGATAAAAAATATGTATGTGGCTGATTTAGAGTCTGTATCTGATGGGGAATTAACTTGCTTAAGTGTTTAATGTGAAGATGTTGATCTATGTCACAGAAGGTTGGGACATGTAAGTTCCTATTTGCTGAAAAAGTTCACTTCAAAGGACCTAGTCTGTGGCATGCCAAAGCTGAAATTTCCAGACAACAAAGTTTGTGATGCTTGTGTTAAGGGTAAACAAACCAGGTCTTTGTTTATGTTGAAGAAGCAAGTGAGTACTTTTGGAACTCTTCAGTTTGCAGTACATAGATCTATGGGGACCCCTTAAATTCAAAAGTAGAGGAGGAAATAAGTATGTGTTTTTCACTGTGTATGATTAGTTCAGTTTCACCTAGACAATGTTCTTGAGAACTAAGGATGAAACCTATGGGGTTTTGGTATCTTTCTCGAAGAAAATTCAGATGAAGCTGAATTGCAAAATTGTTGAACTCAGATCTGAACATGGAACTAAATTTGAGAACCCCCAAGTTGTAGGATTTTATGATGAACAAGGAATTAGTCACCACTTCTCTGCTCGTAGGACTCCTCAACAATGTGAAGTTATTGAAATAAAGAATAGAACCCTCATAGATATTTCCATAACAATGTTGATTGATAGTGGGCATTCAAAGAGCTTTTGGGCTAAAGTTGTTAATAATGCATATTATGTGACAAATAGGTGTTTGATTAGATATCTCCTAAACAAGACCCTATATGAGCTTGTGTTCGATAGAAAGCCTAAGTTTGACCACTTCAAACCTTTTTGGTGCAAGTGCTTTGTGCTAAACAATGTGAAGAATGAACTAGGGAATTTTGACTCCAAAGTGATAAAGCAACATTTGTGGGCTACTCTTCAACAAGAAAGTCATATAAAGTTTTTAATAAAGGAACTCTATATATGGAATAAAGTATACTTATGGTCTTTGATGAGTCAGGAAATCTAGTGAATCTAGGTGATGATGAATATTCTGATATGGAATAACTCATTCCTATTCAATGGGATGATATTGCTGAAAATGATGGTCTAGGACTAAATGATGTTGTTAAGAATGATGAGGGTGATAGTGATCTAGGGACCCTTAATCTAGATGAACATCAAGAAGGGTCCCATAAAAATCCTCAAGGAGTTGGCCCCAGTGTAACTTATCTCACAAGGTTAAACTGGAGGGACAAATCTTCTCACACACTTGAGAATTGGACTACACCTTTGGAATCTGGAGTCCAAACAAGAGATCAAGCCATATATTTCATAGAATTCTAATAATTATTATCCGAAAATTAAGCCCAAAAATATGAAAGATGCTGACTAGATCAATGCAATGTAGGAAGAGCTTCAGTAATTTTAAAAATGTAATGTCTGGCACCTGGTCCCCAGACCTGTTGACAGAACCATGATTGGTACCAAATGGGTGTAAAAAAGCAAGCAAGATGAGCATAGATATATCAACAAAAATAAAGCAAGGCTTGTTGTTCACAGTTATAACTAGGAGAAAGGAATTAACTATGATGAGACATTTGCCACTGCAGCAAGGATAGAGGCTATCAGAATTCTTATTGCACTTGTTTCCTACATGGGGTTCTAACTCTTCCAAATGGATATCAAAAGTGATTTTTTGAATGGAAACTTGAAGAAAGAAATCTATATCAAGCAACCTCCAGGTTTTGAAGATGAAGTTTTACCCCATTATGTGCTTAAATTGGAAAATCTCAATATGGTTTGACGCAAGCACCAAGGGCTTTGTATGAGATACTTCCAAAGTTTCTTCTAGAAAATTGCTGTAAAATAGGAAAAATTGACAACACTTTTTTTAATGTCTCGAGGTAGAAACTTACTAATTGTAAAGATATACGTTGATGACATAATTGTTGGAGCTACTTCTAAATCAATATGTGAAGAGTTTGCAAACTAAGGGGAAGTGAATTTGAAATGAGCATGGTGGATGAATTGAGTTTTTTCCTAGGCCTATTTATTAAGAAAACCTCTCAAGGAACAATGATTTGTCAAGATAAGTACATCAAGGAGCTACTGAAGAAATACAATATGGAAGATGCCATGACAATTGAAACTCCAATTGGAACCAATTCAAAGATGGATAATGATGAAACTGGTCCTTAAATTAAGAGACCATGTATAGAGAGATTATTGGATCTTTACTATATCTTACTGTTAGTAGGATAGATATTGTAATTAGTGTGGGAATATGTGATAAATTTCAAGCTTACCCAAAGGAGTCTCATTTGAAAGCTGCACAAAGAATTCTTAGGACTCTGAAAGGGATAGGGGACCGGTCCTATACTATCTATCTGGAGACAATTTTGAGCTAACAGGCTATGTTGATGCTTATTATGCTAGATATTTGGTGGAAAGAAAAATTACCTCAAGAATGGATCATTTTCTTGGGTTTTCCTTAATTTCTCGGGGTTCTAAAAAGTAACATTCAGTTGATTTATCTATTGTTGAAGCAGAGTATATGGCTGCAGCTTCTTATTATGCTCAATTATTATGGATCAAATAGTAACTGAAGGATTTTGGGATTGTCTCAGAAAGTATCCCTCTAATGTGTGACAATACAAGTGTTCTTAACATGGCTAAGAATCAAGTGCAACATAAGAGGACAAATCATATCGATGTAAGGCATGATTTTCTGAGAGACAATATTGAAAAAAGAGTCTTATGCATGAAGTTTTGAAAACCTAAATATTAGAGAGAAAATATATTTACAATAGCTCTACACAAAGAGAAATTTTTGAAGAACAAGTTGAAGTTGGAGCTGATTAAAATGAACAGACCTACTCAATGGTTTAGTTTTTCTCCACAAAATTTTCTATGATCAAGAGACAAGTATCCTTGATAAAGTATGTACTTGTTGGTCTAACTCAGTAATATACCTTTGCATAAATACACGCAACTTTGGAACTGAACAGCTAAAACAAACACAAATTTGAGAATTCACTCAAGAAAGAGAAGGACCTGGTCCCATCACTCAGGTTAGTATCATGAATGTACATTTTTTTGTTCTATCAAAAAAGGTCGTGTCTTCTCTATTTGAGTCAGAAAAATTGTTTTATCCTAACAAGGAATGATGAGTCACACAAATTAAAATTAATCACATCTTTTTCTTTCAAAAATCTTTGTGCTTATTTATTCCCTTAAATCTTGTCGTACCCAAACCTTTTTTTGTCAAAAGAAAAAACTAGTTTCAAAAATCCCTCTTGTGAAAAGGATTTCTAAATGTATACTAATTCCTTATTCTCACGCCCCACAAAGGACTCTGAACTTAGTGTACATAAAAATCTTCTCTTAAATCTTCTTCAATGTACCAAGTTTGCTTCATCCTTCACATCCCTGTCAGAACAGCCTTTGACTTAACTACTCTTACTAAATACCTACATGGATAAACCTTTAATGAATGAAATCCCTACAAAAAAGGGACCTTCACCTGAACCTACTTCTAAGGTAGAGGATAGTACAAAGGTTGATCTCCTACTTTAAGTCATCCCTGCTGAAAGAGCAACCTTTCATAAAATGAATAATTACATTAAGATATCCTACCCTTTAAAAACCACACTTCTTCTTCACTCAACTCATGAATGTGTATTTTTTTGTTCTATCAACAAAGGTCGTGCCTTCTCTATTTGAGTCAGAAAAATTATTTTATCCTAAAAAGGAGTGATGAGTCACACAAATTAAAATTAATCACATCTCTTTCTTTCAAAAATCTTTGTGCTTATTCATTCCCTTAAATCTTGTCGTACCCAAACCTTTTTTTGTCAAAAGAAAAACCTAGTTTCAAATATCCCTCTTGTGACAAGGATTTCTAAATGGATACTAATTCCTTATTCTCACGCCCCACAAAGGACTCTGAACTTAGTGTACATAAAAGTCTTCTCTTAAATCTGATTCAATGTACCAAGTTTGCTTCATCCTTCACGTCCCTGTCAGAACAACCTTTGACTAAACTACTCTTATTAAATACCTACATGGATGAACCTTTAATGAATGAAATCCCTACAAAAAAGGGACCTTCATCTGAACCTACTTCTAAGGTAGAGGATAGTACCAAGGTTGATCTTCCACTTTAAGTCATCCCTGCTAAAAAAGCAACCTTTCTCAAAATGACTAATTACATTAAGATATCCTACCCTTTAAAAACCACACTCCTTTTTCACTCAACTCATTGATGAAGATTTATCTCTGGAACCTAATAACCTTTCTAGAAGTATAATGATGGATGATGCTTGGGTTGCTGAAAATCTCATTTTTCTATCAAATAACCCATGAAAGAGTATGTTTTTTCCTAAGGAACAAGATTTCGGTAAGAGTATAAGAATTTCTAGAGAAATGTCTAGTAATTCTATTGAGAGGCAGTATACATTTGAAGAACCTAGTCCCAAGAAGAGAAAAATAACTGAAGTAGAAACTATTAGTGTTTCAATAAAGGAAAAAATAGAGAAGAAAGGAAAGTTTGTATCTAAAGAAGTGTGAAACAAGTCTTTGAGAAATCAAAAGGTGCTAACTAGGAAGAACTTTCACTCAAATATATTTACAAAAGCAGGTATGACAAAATTAGTTGAGCTTGTTAAATATCAAATATGGATCCATCTTATGAAAAGAAGCATTCCCACTGTCTTTGATGAGGTAGTCAGGGAATTCTACTCCATAGTAGACTTTCCTAAAGACATCCTGGAGATGACTGTTGTAGTTCAAGTGAAGAAGCTGAATATTGATGTTGCTAATTGGTAAAATTTTGGATTTTCTTATCAGTGGTGTGAAGACTGTCTCTAAACAACATCCCTTAGTAAAATTTATTGTGAATACATCAAAGGTTAAAGAAAAATTAGTAGCTGGAAATATCACTCAAAAGTGAGTTACAATTAGTCTTTGATTTTTTTAATAAATTGATTCTACCTACATCATAAAAGAAGAACACTATTTTAGTTGTTGATTTGTATGTGATAGAGTGTCTTAGCAGTCTTGAGTTGATCGGTTTGCCTGCTCGAATGATGGAGAACATACATAAAGTTGTTTGTGAAAAGAATGGAAGACATGGCATGCCTTGTGGATATTGGTTAAGTAGAGTGTTTGATTATTTTGGAATTTTCTATGAAAATTGAACTCCTAGAACTGTGATACAACTATTTGGTCTCGAAACATTCATCAAAACTGAGTGTGTGGAAAAGAAATTAGGAACCATCTCTCAAAAAAATCTCAACAAAGAAATAAAGAAAGTGAAGCTTAACACAGTGTCTAAGGATGCAGAGATTAGAAAATTGTAAATGAAAATTCAACATCTTTCTAAGGAGGATTCAAGTTTCTCTGAAAACCTTAGAACTAAGAATGTTGAACTAAACAAGAGAGTTTTTTCTCTAACTGATGAGGTTCTTAGCTTGAATGCAGAGATATAGCTGCTAACCGAGGAATTGTTACACTGTGATGCTGCAAAAAATAGTAAGATGACTCTAGTTCTCCAAACCCTCTTCCCAAGTCATTCACCTATTTAAATTTCTTGATTTTTGTGGCTTTTTCTAGGGAACAGAAAATTTAAATCTTTCACTACAATGATATTTAACTTTTATAAATGAATGAATTCTTTGTTTGTGTGTTTCATCTGTCTCTTCTTTCTTTAAAAGTTTTTCTTCATGTTAACGTATATCCAGTGGCCATGAGTTAACTAACTTGTGATTATTTTACTCTTAGTTTACTATTTTTTCTTTTTAATGATGCCTAAAGGGGGATATTTAATTCATGAGGAAGGGACCAGGTACCAGGGGTAACACATGTGGTGAATGATATGTTTAAGTATAGGTATATTGACAGGGGGAAGCATGAGGTATATTTATAGAGGGAGCATGGTGCATAGTTATTAGGGGAATATTAAATGAGGTGAATATATTTTGATTCTCCAAGATATGTGGTTTATCATTATCAAAAAGGGAAATTGATATATTTTGTTTTGATGATGATTAGCTGAGAACAAGGGACCAGGTCCCTAGGTCTTCATGAATTTAGTATAGTTGTTACATATTGGTGCAGTTTTGTCTGATAGTGTAACAAACTATGTAGGTGAGCAATGTACCAATCAGGACACCAGGCCTAATTGAAATTCTATCCTAATCATTATCCTTCTATAAATAGAAAAGAATGCTTCTTAATTAAGTAGTTTTTGCAACCTTATTATTCCAGGAGAAAATTGGCGTAAACTCAAATTGCTCGAGATCCCTAATTCTGTGTGCTAAAAGAGTATTCTTGAGTTAAGTATTGGTCTTTAATTGAATTAATCATTTTATAAGGGTAATGTTTTTCTTGTGTCTGTGGAGTGTTTAGATAGAGTTACATAAGTTGCTATTGGTTAGAGTTAATTAATATTGAGATGAGATCTTGACAGAGTTATCAAGGAGAGTTTGTAATAGAATTGTTACAGACTAGTGGAGCTTAGAGTTAAGATCCAATGGAGTCTGTAGTCATGGGTTTGATTCTAGTGAATTATTGAGCGCTTCTGAGGACAAGCTTTGGGTTTCCCTCCCTTGAGCAAGGAGGTTTCCACGTTAAACCATTGTGTTCTTTACTTTACTGTAAAGTTTTATTTCCTTACTGCTTTACTGCTTTATTGTATGTATCTGACTGTAAAGAACCTGGTCCCTCATAAAGTGGAGAACCCACCCCCCCAACATATATTTCATCAATGCCCTTTCACCTAGAATGGGAATCTTCATCTCTCTTTAGCTAAATTGCACCAAATGGAAATGCTCTAACCATGATGAATGGTCCAAACCACCTAAACATCAGCTTATCAGGAAATAGGAGAATTTTTGAATTATATAAGTAAGACCACATCACCAAGTTGGAATATCTTCTTCTCAATCTTCTTATTATGGTACAACTTCATCTTGTCCTTATACAAGGATAAACTCTAATATGCACAAAGGAGAAATTCATATTTATTTAATCAAACCTCAAGTGCACAACATCACTCCACTCAAAATTCAGCTTCTTCAATCCCTATAGTGCCTTGTGCTAAAGTTCAACTGACAAGTGACATGCCTTACTATACACAAGTTAGTAAAGAGAGGAACCTATAGGATTTCATAAGCTATTCGGTGGGCCCAAAGTGCATCATTTATCTTTCTCGGCAAATTAGTCTAGTTGGCATGCGCAATCTTTGCCAAAATGGACTTGATTTCACTATTAGAGACCTTAACTTACCCACTTATCTATGAATGGTAAGGTGTTTCCACCTTATGTTTCATAAAATATTTCTCAAGTAGGTCTTTGAATAGATGATTGCAGAAATGGGACCCACTATCACTAATGATAGCTTTGGGAGTACAAAATAGAGAGAAAATGTTCTTCTTCAAAAATGATGTGACACTTTGACCTTCACTATTATCAAGTGCAACTACTTTCACTGACTTAGACACTTAGTTAACTGTCACCAATATGTACTTCACACAATGAGGACTCATAAATGGACCCATTAAGTCAATACTCCACAAATCAAACAACTTTAGCACAAGAATAGGTGTTATGGGGAGCTCATGCTTCTGTGAGATATTGTCCTACATTTGGTATTGGTTGCAGGATCGAACATAGCCGTGTCCATCTTTATAAATCATCGGCCTATAATAACCACACTGTAGAATTTTATGAGCAGTCCGAGTACCTCTACTGTGACCCCCCAATTGGAGATGAATGATAAACCTCCAGAATAATTATTATCTCAACTTTGAGAATACACCTCTAAATTAAAACATCCATACACATCTATAATAAGTATGGCTCATCCCAAAAGAACTTTTGTACCTCATGCATAAATCATTTTTTCTTCTGAAACGGCATATTTTCTAAGATGATGTCACTTGCCAAATAATTGGTAAAGATAGCAAACCAGGGGATTGAGTCTTGTGATACTACTGGTGACGTCCAAACTACACCTCTACTCTGAAGATGATGTGGTCGCTGCCAAATATAGTAACCTAACAAAGGTTAGGTTCAATTCCCAAGCCAATATGTGGAATAGTGGCTCTAAGATGTTGTAATTGACGGGCAGACTGGAAAAAATAAATGGGGGTTTTGAGTATCCATATTGAACTAGTGGCAAACATCAACTTCAGTTGTAATCAGTCATCGGTGAACACTAGGATTATGTTCCCCCTGGATGCTCAACTCAATAGGCATATCATGCTTTGTTGAACCAATTTGATACCTTGCATGCAGAATCGATAATTATGTACCATCTATAGTATTTTGGATGAGTATATAGATTTCACCATTTACCTTTTGAGTCTCAGGATGTCACCTTACTAACCCTCATCTTGATCCCAATTAACTATTACCTTCTTACTCTCTAGTTATTATATGAAATCTAACCATCTTACTTTGATAATACCTAGTAGCGTGGATCGATAGTTAAACTCCAAATTAGTATTTTCATTATCTTTTCCTGGTCACTACTACTCTTTTGGAGTAAGTAGCGATAATATAGGTAAGATCCTAACATTTGCAACTACTAAGATAACTATAAAAGTAAAGAAAATACAATACATACATGTGTATCGATTTCGAATAACAATAGCACTTCCCTTACTTCGTCAATCCGCTAGGATTTCCACTACCCTAGCTAAGAGTTTTTATCTGCTCATGCTTGTAAAGTAATCAACAATATTGATAATTGAAAGCATAAGATGAAATCACAATAATATCAATTAAAAACCTAAAACCATAACTTAATTAATCAACCAAAATCAATACAAGAGAATTCCAAAACCAAAATTGAATCGCGTAATCAAAATATATTTGTGTGTATCAAGAGGGCATCACTTCTACTAAAAGCACATACGGGGTATTTATAGTACATGAGGAAACTCTAAAAATCTAAGCTCGAACAAAATAGGAGAAAAACGGATCAATGGCTATATGTAGTCTCCACATATGGCCTGGCCTAGGGAAAATATGGTACGTGAGGCCCAAGGATAGGCGCATGTGGCCATTGCATGTGCTCAGACCAAATATTCATGCAGGTCTACTCTTGGGATTTTGGACATATAACACATGCCTTGCCTAGATATGGTCATCATGTGCTACATGCGGTACGTATGTAGACTAAGTAAGTGCAAAAGTATCCACTAGTAGATAGATAATTGAATTAGTTTTCCAATCATACCAATTTGAAATAATTTGATATCGAGGTGAAAAGTTATAGCCAAATTGCTAAGCACTGTCAACTCTTGGGATATTCAAATTTTGAAATTTCCTTAGTCACAAACGAACCACAAGTGCTACATGTGGTCCACATGTAGATATAGGTAAGTGTCAGGCCTTTCAATACTTGCAACTAAGCTTAAAATCTTCAACATTCTTTACATGCATTGGTCACGTGCAATCCGAATAGTGTCACGAATACCCAAGATTTATCATATAAGTATCCAAAAACACAATATTTTCACCCTTTTCATGAACTTCTCATAAAAAACCTAGTTTCCTGCAAAACATACCCAAAACACATTATATCTAGCAAAACAACCTAAGAAACTTGCATTTTTTCATAGTTTTGAGCGTTTAAAGTGCTATATTTCTATAGCACATCAACACCCTCAACTTAGAATGTTTTCATGTCCTCAGGCAATAAATCAAAACAAAATAAAACAAAACATGACTCTTAACTAGGAGATTCTAAGCCATTCAAGGAAGTTAATCAACACTTTAAGATCAAATCACAACACCCTATTATATCTCAACTTTTCAAAACCAATTATGTATATACATGAATCAAAATAATGTGAAATAATGGTATTAAGGTATTGCATTACATTAGCAGAAGAAAACCATGCACATGTACAACTTACACTACCCAAATACATAAATAGCTAGCAATATGACTCATGTTCCCTCACAACAAAGATGTCCCACTCACTCATATGAAATAATGCATGTAAATGAAAGGATAGTCAATAGATGCTCACACTCAAAATAGAATTTCTGATCGATGTTTATCAAATACCATAAACTTGCCCTTATTTTCTTTAAACTTAGTTTTCAGATAGTCAAGTTAGGATAACTATAGGACTTTATCGTCTTGTGATGTAGGATTGGGGATTGGTATGGTACATATGGACATATCAAGTGACTAAGCCTCCTAGATACTACGCAAACCTTGGGGTCTCACTTAATAGCCAATTTTTTTTTATTCCACCCTTATTTCTTTTTATTTTATTTTAAAGCAAATTCAAGTTACGTGTGGTTTTTTATTATTTCTTTTTCACTTTTTCACAATCTTTCTTTTCTGTTTTACATATCCAATTTAGACTATCCACCTCTATGATAGCCACCCTCAACTTAGGCATTTTGCCCGAGTTGAGGTACACAATATCCAAGAAAGACTAAGGTCAAAAAAGGTTCAATGTAATACATATAAGAAGATGAAAGGTGTAACAATAAGAATAGGCTATAAGGCTCAAAACAGGGATCAAGGGATAGTATTTCACATAGGGAAGGTCATATAGGCTAAAAGTGGGCAAAACTCCAAAGAGACCTATGATCCTTTCCTAACCGATTATCATACAACCTAGGGAAAACCAACTAGGCAAGTTTTTCATTCAACACACAAAGGGAACTAAGTAGAATCTCACAGACACATGGCACAGAGTCAATATTACAAGTTACTACTTATTTGGTTCATACAATTGTTAGTAAGTGATTATCATGAACCGAATCCTAATGTCATAACAAGATCTATAATTTTTACACATATGTACATTCATATAGTTCTAAAACACAATTTTAGTAGGGTATTCATGCAATTGTTAGTAAGTGATTATCATGTCCCAAATCCGAATCTCATAACAAGATCTATAATTTTTCCACATATGTACATTCACACAGTTCCGAAACACAATTTTAGAGGAGTATCATTTTTCTCAAAAATTAATAAAAACATAACAATTGACCTAAATACTTAAAAATCTCCTAATTACACAAAAAACACAACACAATATGAAACAAAACACATTATGACAAAAATTAACCTAGACATGTCGATTCTATAACCATACCACGGACGACGGGAAAAGAAGCACGACAACAAAAATTTATGGTGGCTATACTATACCCCACCCAGAACTAAAAATTGTGCATTGTCCCTAATGTGCTAAGATAATATAAATCAAAGGGAACGAGTACATACCTGGCACGTGCTAAGCATTCATGCCATGATCTTCCCTAAATTGGGGTATATCAACTTATGGAGGCCATGCTGGTGGCGGTGAACTATGAGAATATGCACACGCTTTTAGCTCAGGATGCTTCTGCCTATCAACAAATCCAGTCTCTATCGAAACATGGGTGGCCCTTTTCAGGGATTGCTCATTTGGCATGTATTGATTTTGTAGGTCCGTCTCTTGACCTCTCTTGGTCCCAACTATGGGGACCCAACTATGGGGACCATTGCATCATTCTTTATAAATAAATCAAAGTGTCCGGGACCACGCAGAGGTGATGGCTGAACAATTGGAATACAACTAAAGGAATGGCGGTAGTTAGACTCTCATGTAGATCTAAATGAATCATGAGACTTTTTTTATAATGGACCTACTACCAAAAATTCAATGCGTAATCTCAGCATTCAATGTGTATTTCAGAATAATCACATTTCTCAATTATTCAACCATTTTATTTTACCAAGTTCAATGTTAGAAAGATTAGTCAATATTTATATCTTTCGATGCAACAACAAGATCTTATTGGTAACCACTGGCAGATATGTAGCTCTTAGTAAGAGAGCATACCTATACTCTAAGTAGGCCTACCTCTTTCCAAATGTTTCATAGATCTGGTACCTTAATCCTACTGAACTAGGTTAATAGTTGACCCTTAAAATCATCAATCCATGATAAAACTTTTCTTATAGCTCTAACATCATAGCCCGGTGCACAGACTATAATTTCGCCTCAGTCATCGATAGTGTAGTCTGGACCTATGGTCGGATCTGCTTATATAATGTCGATATCTTAGTCTAAATATTTGGTATATGAGTAGTATTCTCTCCTTAACACTTAGTATATTTGGCATATTGGCCTTTATAACAATATCCTTATCACTAGTGTTTATTATAAACACCACTCGCATATCGTCTGGTTGTAGCACTACCATACACTCATCAAAAACCACTTGCTTAACATTCAATTTGAAGGTAATCTCCCACAAGTGCATATCAATCAACAACCTAATAATGGATAGGAAGGGTCTACCCAATATAATGGGGGCTTAATAGTTCACCTCACAATCAAGAAATCAGTGGGGAAAATAAAGGATGCCACCCGTACTTCTATGTCACACAAAATACCCACCGATTTTATCATAGAAGAGTTATCCATCAATAGCTTCATGGATGTATGTTTGAGTTCCCCCATCCTCAAAATATTGTACACAACCAGTGGCATCACATTTACTCTTGATCCCAAGTCACATAAAGCATGTTTGACATTAAAAGGTCCAATCCAACATGGAATGGTAATAGAATTGGGGTTCTCTTTCTTTTCTACTAATGGTAAGAAAGGGGTCGCACTATAAGGGTGAGCATTATCATTGGGATCGATGACCCAATCCTCACCACTATCATACTTAAAATTATCATCACCTCATATCGACTTCTCAAACTCTGCCTTAGGTGTCTCATCAACAACAATATTATTCTTCATCAACTCATTAGTAGTAGGCAAAAAATTCTCATTGTGTGGGGAGTCACTCATAGTGTTATTAGCCAGACAATGAACAAGTACTGGAGGATTCTGCATAGTGTTACTAGGAAGGGCACCTGACTGTCTTTGAACCAAAGTGGCAGAGATTTGCCCATATTACTGCTCCAACTGCTTGATAGCAGTTGCACATGACTCAAACTTTTGGGACAATCCTGAAATATCATCCTTGAGTTCTTTAAGGAAAGTTTCTTGGCTCGTTTGACCTTTTTTCATCTTAATCAACATCTTTTCTATTATTGATTCTAAATCTCATCTACTAGGTGGAATGTATTTGTCCCTATCATCATAATAGTTTTAACCTTTATTTCCTTGCCCTTGGGGTCCGAGACCCGTCAAATGATGATCCAAATATTTTTCCTCCTCATCTGACTCCTTAGAGAACCCTGTGCCCCTACTGCATTAACCTTTTTAGAATTTATTTTTGGAAATTGTTTGGCCCACTCACTAACATCAGTCTTAATAGTGAAATCTCCTAAGCTAAGCATCCTTAATTACTGTCCACTTACCAAAAATTCCCATGGCATAAATGTCAGGACCTCTCTCAACCTCCCGAGTTTTCCACCCTTAGTTAGTTAATAAGATATGATCCATAATACTCAAAGTTGTCTTCCATCATATCTCATAAAGGATCCTTCAGAGATAGTCTGACATAGATCTAGAACTAATAGTCTGGGCTCTATAGAATATCCCTAACAAGATTGACCCTAAAATCTGGTGGTTGGACAGCATAATAAGCTTCTTCTTGAATCTAAATCATGCCTCATACATAGATTCTTATTGTGGAGACCTAAAATTATTATTCTCTTCCTTCGGCTGCAACACTCTACATGGAGGAATGAATATGTTCAAGAATTTTCTACATAGCTCATTCCATATAGTGATAGATCCTCTGAGAAGTTCCCATATCCATAAAGATGCCTCTCTAGTAAGTGAGAAGAGAAGAACAACCTTAATCTAAGATCTACCCTAGGTATAGTATCTGAAGTATAAATCCCCATAAAATTGCTAGATGTATGTTTGTATTATCTGTAGGCAACCCAACAAATACACCCTTCAAGTATAAGAGTTAGATCATAGAACTAGAGATATTAAAATTGACATCGGAGGGAAAGATCAGGGTAAAAATGGCTCCTGTTTCTACCGGTGCAACGTATCCCATATCTTCTTCATCATCCTCGTACGGCTGCACATACTGATATGCTGGGATCACTTAAGAATAGCCTTTTCTAGCTCTATTCTAATTTCCATTGAGTGCTACTCGACGATCTGCTGCCTGCTACATATCTTTGCTCAGCTAGCTCTACCTCCTAAGATATGCTATGATCTTATTATACTTCCCTTTTCTTATTTATCTTGATCTAAAATCTCACCAGTCTATTGATCAACAATATCCTGAACTCCTTTAACATAAGGAGAAGGCACATCATCACGAACACTTTCAGGAATTTTATTTTTTTTGTTACATCATCCTACTAGGTATTTGTAGGATCCTCAATGGATTCAAATTCACTGGGATGAAGGGATTGCCTCTACTCCATGTGCTAGGAATACACTAGGGTATACCCAACTAAAAACAAAAATAACAAGAAAACCCAAAAACTGCAAAGACTTTAAATCACAAATCAATAGTGTATTCCCTGATAATGGTGCTAAAATTAGGTGACACCCAAGATACACCTCCACTCTAAAAATGATGTGGTCTCTGCCAAATATAGTAACCCAAAAAAGTTTGGGGTCGAGTCCCAAGGGAATACGTGGAATTGTGGCTCTCAGCTGATGTTATTGACGGGCAAACTGGAAAAACTAAATGGGGGTTTTGAGTAGAAATATCAAACTAGTGGAAAATATCAACTTTGGTTGTAACCAGTCATAGATTAACACTAGGATTGTGTTCCTCCTAGATTATCCACACAATAGGCTTTTCATTCTTTGTTGAACCTATCTGATACCTTACATGCAGAATCGATAAGTTATGTACCATCTACAGTCTTTTGGACAAGTAGACAGATTTCACCCTTTACCTTTTGAGTCTCAGAATGTCACCTTAATAACCTTTATCTTGATCCCAATTATCAATTACATTTTGAGTCTTTAGTTATTAGATTAAATCTAACCATCTTACTTAGATAATACCTCGGAGCATAGATCGATAGTTAAACAACAAATTAATGTTTTCATTATCTTTTCCTGGTCACTACTCTTCTTTTGGAGTAAGATATAATAATCTAGGTGAGATACTAATGTTTTCAACCACTAAGATAACTATTAAAGTAAAGATAATACAATGCATGCATGGGTATTGGTTTAGAACAACAATAGGATTTCTCTTACTTCGTCAATCCACTAGGATTTCCACTACCTTAGCTAAGAGTTTTTAGCTACTCATGCTGGTAAAGTAATCAACAACATTCATAATTCAAAGAATAAGATGAAATCACAATAATCACAAGTAAAGACCCAAAACCATAACTGGACTAATCAATCAAAATCAATACAAGAGAATTCCAAGACCAAAATTGAATCTCAAAATCAAAATATCTTTACGAGTATCAAGAGTATGTCACTTCTACTGAAAAACATATATAGGGTATTTATAGTACATGAGGAAACCCTAAAATCAAAGATTAAATAAAATAAGAGAAAAAAGGTATATGGCTACATGTGGTCACCACATGCAGCCTTGCCTTGGGCAGATATGGTATATGCGGCCTGAAGCTGGGCTCATGTGCCATGCATGTGCTTAGACCAAAAGTTCTTATAGGTATGCTCTCAGGATTTTTGACTTCTGACACATAATATACCTACATGTGGTCCGCATGGGCAATGTATGGCACACATGTTCTACATGTGGTCTACATGTAGACTAAGTATGGGAAAAATTCCCCACCATCAGATAGATAATTAAATTATCTTTCCAACGATATCAATTTTTCCATAATCCAATATCGAGGTGAAACATAATGGCCAAATTACTAAAGCACTATCTACAATTAGTATCTTCAGCTTTGGCACTTACCTTAGTCACATACGGACCAGAAGTACTACATGTGGTTTATGTGTCATGGAAACACGACACTTTCGATGCTTAAAACTGTGAATTTATTATGAACTTCGTATATTTTGTTAGATATGATGCACTTTGGGGTAAATTGTAGGTAAAATAGGTTTAAGTGGTATTTGAATGAAAAGAGAAAAAAATGACCTGAAAAAGACTAACTCTAATCAGTATACAAGTTATCTCCTTTGTTGTAACCATCGGATATGATTCGTATGCTAAATCGTATAAGTAACAGAACTAAAATCCAACTAAAGGATCTAAGTATGAGAAAGATACGACTCAAGTATACCAGTCGTAAACCAGGATATGGGTCGTACAAGACAGTCGTAAGCATAACAGGATATGAGATGCCATCCAGGAGTTGAAGTGTCAAAAGTATATGAGTTGGAAGTATGAGTACGACTTGTATAGGGATGTTGTATGCAAACCATTGTTAAAGACTTGGAAATACTGAAGTTCTAGGTGGATACAAGTAAAGAACACGAGTTGTAAACTTGGGTATGACTCGTATAGAGAAGTCGTATGCTGAACAAAAAGTTGAAGCCTTTGGAAGATCAGAAACTAGAATTGATAGGAGAAGGCAGGTTACGAGTCGTATTGAGCCGATACGAGTAATGATTGATTCATACTGACAACCGACATTACTTTAACTTTCCCATTTTTATTAGGATTTTTTATTATTTTTTAGATACTATAAATACCCTATGGTTTATCTTTTATTAGGTTATGTTATATTATGCATTATTAAACACTATTACATTCTTTTATGCTCTTTTACAATTGTTCTTGAGATTTTAGGGTTTATTAAATTAAAGACTTTAGATCTTATTCATCTTATTCTTGTGCAATTGATTTTATGTGTTCTTCATTGATAATCATGGTTTCTTTCATAAACATTAGAGGTTAATCTCCTTAGCTAGGGTTGTGGTAACCCTAGCAGATTAGCTAGGTAGAAGAAGTGTCAGACTAAATTGTTCTAGGATATCTACATGTCTCAAGTATCAGTCGTACCTTGAGATAACCTGTATTAGTATCTATCCCTACCGAGGAGGTTGTGCTTGGGAAAATAAGATAAGGCCATGATTTGGGATTTGTACATATACCTTTTAGTCCCCACATCTCAGCTAATCACTTGATCATTCCTCGATAAGTAAACTAAGTTCTTAACAAGGAGAGACAAGAAAACACCCTAAGACTTACCTAGTAAAGGGTAAAATTTATCTTCGAGCTTACCCGACTATTGATAAAACTTATCTTGTATACTTTGTATGCAGAACAACAGAATAGTTAGGTTGATCATGAGAAATTTATGGAGTTAAGAAGACAGGGGAAATAATGTTCATATCTTATTGATTACAACTTGCAAGCACTCGAGATCTGGTTACTACTTACAATCGATACTACAAATCCCCCTATTTACTTTCCTTTACTGTTCGTGGATTACATCAATCCAAGTAAATGTTCACGTTTTCCCTATGGGATTAACCAAAACCTAGTTGGATTATTATATTTGCAATAGACCACATTATATTCTAATTGGAGTGTAGTTTTAGGCGACGTCAAATTTTAGCATCGTTGTCAGGGAAGACGGTTTGAGTAGTCAATTGAATTGGTGAAGTTCATGGGTTTTTAATTTTTATTTTTCATTTTGCATACTCTGATGTATGCTAGTACTAGGATTAGAGACAATCCCTTACTCTCTTTTAATCCAGAACTAGAGAAAATCCTTCAAATGTCGAGAAGGATTTCATGACAAATTCATGAAGGGGTTCAAGATCCCCCACCTGCGGATCCAAATGTGGAACTCCCTCGTGCTCTATTAGATCCGCAAAGTATTATAGACTTACAAAAACAACAACTATTGGAGAAAGAATTTAGAGAAGTAGAAGAAACCAAACTTTCTACAGTGGCGGTGGTAGCTCATCCAGATTGACTAGTAAGACTAAGACAGGTTGTTGTTTGTCGGGTTTAGAGAGGTAGAGTCTCATTTATTTCTTCATATCAACACTTAGACCCATATGAGGAAGATGATTAAGATCTGGTTTATGTTGATCCTACGGAATCTGGAGCCATTGTTCCTCCCGCATTAGCCCCTAATGTGATGTTTTATATCACTAGTTCTATAATCCAATTATTGAATCTGGAGGGTGTATTTTTGGGTGTATCTATGGATGATGCAAACATGCACCTTAAATGTTTTCTCAGGGTATGCACAAATTATAATATTCCAGGGGTTAATCAGGAAGTATTAAGATTAAGGTTGTTCCCATTTTCTTTGACAAGTGAAGCATCACTATGGCTAGTGGAACTTCTAAAAAGATCTATCACTAATTGGCATGAGTTGAAGACATAGTTTCTGAGAAGATTCTTCCCTCTTACATGGATGTCACAATAGAAGGATGAAATTTACGATTTCATATAGCTACCTACAAATTCTATGTATGAAGCATAGTTTTATAATCAAGCTGAGTATGGTACCAAATTATAAAATCAGAGGATCTAACTTGTCTAAGATCTTCTATTGATCATTGAATGATTGTTGAAGAGCTATGATAGATATTATTTTAGGAGGAGCATTTATGCGTCTTCGCTAGGAAGTTGTACAGGAAATGCTAGATGATATCATGGTTACCAATAGAGGATGGCACACTTGAGATTCAAAATATAATGATGTTACATATGCGAATGGTGAAACAAATACGTTAAGAGAAGCGAATGACATAATAGCATAAGAGGTTGTATAGATTTGTCTAGATATTGGGTTGCTTAAAAAATAATTTGCGTCAATGAGTGCTGAGAAAGTGAATGTAGTTGTGGCACATACTTCCAAACCATTTGAGATTGAAGCGTAAGTAGAGGCAAAGTATCTTAATTATAGATTGGAGTATTTCTAAACCCAATGGAAAGGGAATCAAGGTCAAAACTAATATAACGATAGATACAGAGATAGGAGTAGAGATAGAGATGGTGATTGGTAGCGTAAAGAAGACTATTAGGAGAAGAGTGACAAATATATTCCACCAGGTAGTCGAGATACAAAGTCCAGAATAAAGGCCCTTTTGTCTAAGATGGTTAAAGGGAAAGAGAGTTAAGAAAACTGCCTGAAGGATATCAAAGCTAATATGTCAGGATTAAACCATAAAGTGGAGTCACATGCTACAACAATCAAGCAATTTGAGCAACAATTTGGTCAAATATCAGCGATAGTGAATTATAGACAACCTAGAACTCTTCCAAGCAATTCAGTGGTAAATTTCAAAAATGATAGTCAATGCCATGCCATTACCACTCGAAGTAGTAAGGATACTTCAGACCCACTTGTACCCACAGCTTATAAGCAGAAGAGTGAGAATGAATCGATTGATGATGGAACTATCAACAAGAAGAATGGGGAAGAAGAGAAGGTTAAAGAGCCTGTGATGAACCCTATTCCAAGACCCCTTCCTCCCTATCCATAAAGATTTAGAAAGTAACAAGATGAAGGCAAGTATCAGAAATTTTTATCTATGTTAAAAGAGCTAACTATCAATATACCGCTTGTAGAGGCATTGGTGCAGATGTCAGGATATGTAAAATTCATAAAGTATTCAATCAACAAGAAAAGTCCAGTCAGTTATGATCCAGTCAACAATATTCATCATTGCAGTGTTGTAGTTACTAGATCTTTAGTAGAGAAGAAGGAGGACCCTAGCGCTTTTACAATACCTTGCACTATTGGGTCTTTCAATTTTACTCAAGCATTTTATGACTTGGGGGCTAGCATCAACGTCATTCTCTTTGTCATATTCAAACAGTTGGGGCTGGGATCTCCCAAATCAACTACCATGAGAATAATGATGGCTGGCAGAATAGTGAAGAAGCTTGTTGGTATCCTTTATGATGTTTTAGTATAAGTTTCTTTTTGTATGTTTCCAGCAGATTTTGTTATATTAGATTGTGAAGTGAACTTTCAAGTTCCAACTATTTTTTAAGCCCATTTTTTGCTACAGGTAGGATGCTGATTTAACTGGAGAAAGGATATTTGATGCTGCGACTCCATGATGAATGGGTGACTTCATTCCATGATGTTGATACAGTTACTTTATGGGATAATGGTTCTAATCTGGTTGATCCTACTGAAGAGAGACTAGGTGATGAAGCACTTGCAGCTGTGATCACAAATTTTGACTCTTATGGTATCGAGGAGTATGAGGAGTTAGTTGGTGCATTGCATGGAAATGGTTATAATTTTGCACCAAAGAAGCTTGATTTAGACTTGAAGAACAGAACTACTCCACCTACTCACTCATCTATTGAGGAACCACCTGTTTGAGTTGAAGTCCCTCTCATCACATTTACGATATGCATTTATGGGGGCTAACAACACTTTTCTAGTTATCATTCCAATTGATCTAAGACAGTCAAAAGTAGAAGCATTATTGTTCAGTATTGCAGAGATTTAAGAGGTCCATTCGATGGTCCATTACAAATATTGTGGGCATTATGCCTGGGTTGTGTACTCACAAAATACAACTTAGACCTGATTATATTCCATCTATTAAACATCAGCATCGACTAAATTCTCCTATGTATGAGGTGGTGAAGAAAGAGATAATAAAGTGGTTGGATGGTAGTCTAGCGTATCCCATTCTTGATAGCAAGTGGGTCAGTCCTGTATAATGCATTCCAAAGAAAAGTGGAATTACTGTGGTGCCTAACGAGAAAAATGATATAGTGCCTATGAGGCTAGTCATTGGATAGAGAGTGTGCTTGGATTATAGAAAATTGAATGCATGGACTTTGAAGAATCATTATCCTATGCCCTTCATGGATCAGATGTTAGACAGGTTAGCAGGCAGAGGATGGTATTATTTTCCTGACGGGTACTCAGGCAATAATCAGATCACTATTGCACCTGATGACTAAAAGAAGACTACTTTTACATGTCCTTATAGGACCATTAGTCAAGTGTATTCTATTTGGGCTATGCAATGCTCCAGCTATATTTCAGATATGTATGATGTTTATTTTCTATGATATGATCGAAGAAACCATTGAAGTTTTTATGGATGATTTTTTAGTTTTTGGCAATTCTTTTGAAGATTTACTAAGGCACTTGGAAAAGGCAATACAAAGGTGTGAAGAATACAACTTGGTGCTTAATTGGAAAAAATTTCATTTTATGGTCAACGAGGGAATTGCTCTTAGGCACAAGATTTCAAAAAGAGGCATAAAAGTTGATCGAGCAAAGATTGAGGTGATTCAAAAATTACCTTACCCCATTTATGTGAAGGGAATTCAAAGTTTTCTACGGCATGTAGGTTTTTATAGGCAATTTATCAAGGACTTCTCAAAGATTGCTAGTCCGCTATGCAAGCTTCTTGAGAAGGAGATAAAATTTTATTTTTATGATGCATGTAAGAGTGCTTTTGAAAGCCTAGAAGAGAAGTTGGTCCCTGCTCCAATCATTATGTCTCCTGATTGGTCCTTACCTTTTCGATATTATGTGTGACACTAGTGGATTGGCCTTAGGGTTTGTACTAGGCCAACAAAAAAAGAAGATCATTCATCCCATATACTATGGTAGTAAGGCACTAAATCCTACTCAAAAGAACTATACCGTGATAGAGCAAGAGTTATTGGCAGTGTTTTTTGCCTTTGAAAAGTTTAGATCTTACTTGATTGGGAAAAAGGTGATTATGCACACAGATCATGTGGCATTATGGTACTTAATGTCTAAGAAAGATACAAAGCTGAGGATTATTTGTTAGGTGTTTCTGTTGCAAGAATTTGATTTTAAGGTGAAAGGTTGAAAAGGCATAGAAAATCAAGTTGCAGATCACTTGTCTAGACTAGAGGAGGAAGTTATGTAGAAGGTTTCTAAGGGATTGGAGATTGACGATATTTTTACATATAAATAGATATTGGTTTCTTCCTAAGATCATATTCCATGGTTTGCAGACTATGAAAATTACCTAGCTAGTGATCTAGTCCCAGAATTTCTTTCCTATCAGCAAAGAAAGAAGTCCATGAAAGAGGTGAGAAATTTTTTTGGG
Organism: Capsicum pubescens; assembly: GCA_030864215.1. Lineage (NCBI taxonomy): Eukaryota > Viridiplantae > Streptophyta > Magnoliopsida > Solanales > Solanaceae > Capsicum > Capsicum pubescens. The sequence continues at coordinate 217,888,709 of CM061549.1, read as the reverse complement.
AATGAACCTTATTTGTTTAAAATTTTTGCAAATGGATCATTCGTAGATGCATACCTGAAGTAGAGATGATAAGCATACTTGAAGCGTGCCATTCATCGCCAGTAAGGGGTCATTATGGAGGGGCCCTCATAGCTCATAAGATCCTAAAATGCGGCTACTATTGCCTGGCCATATACAAAGATATTCATGATTTTATGTCTTCTTATGATCAATGCCCGGAACAAGGCACTATATTTAGAAGACATGAACTACCTATGAATCCTGTTCTAGAATGGAAGTGTTTGATATATGGGGTATAGATTTCATGGGACCTTTTGTGAGTTTGTGTGGAAAGAAGTACATACTTGTAGCTGTAGACTATATGTTGAAATGGGTGGAAGCAATTGTGCTTCCTAACAATAATGCTCGTAGTGTCAGTGCATTTTTTCGAAAGAATATATTTTCTTGATTTGGTATGCTATGTGCTATCATTAGTGACAGTGGGTCATATTTCTGCAACTACCGATTCAAAAGACTGCTTGAAAAGTATGGTGTGAAACATAGGGTGGCAACACCCTATCATTCGTAGACTAGTGGACAGGTTTAAATATCTAATAGAGAAATCAAGTCTATATTCGTGAAGACTTTTAATGCCAATAGGACTGACTGTCCAAGAAAGTTATATGAGGAATTATGGGCTTACCGCACAACTTACAAAACCCTTATATGTGTTTCACCTTATCATATTATGTATGGAAAAGCTTTTAATTTACCAATTAAGCTTAAACACAAGGCGTTATGGGCGTTAAAGAAGTTGAATATAGAATGGAAGGATGCAACCAAGTCAAGGTTGAATAACATCAATGAGTTGGATGAATTTCGGATCCAGGCTTATGAAAGTTCAGCACTTTACAAAGAAATGATGAAGTTGCAGCACAACCAAAAGATTGAGAAAAGGGTATTTGAAAAGGATGACCAGGTGCTACTTTATAATTCCAAGCTACATTTATTTCAAGGTAAGTTAAGGTCGAGGTAGAATGTCCCATTATCAGTAACAAGAGTTTTTCCCTATGGTGCTTTGGAACTACAGAGGGATGGTGATTGCCCATTCAAAGTAAATGGACAAAGAATAAAGCACTATATGGGAAATATAAAAGAGGTGAAAGAAGTAGCTAAAATTGACCTTTATGAAGTCTGAGTAATGAAGGCAATTGTGTCGTGCTGTGACATTAAATCAAGCACTACATGGGAGGCAACCCATGTTATTGTACTTATTTTATTTAAAGGGTAATGTGTTTGTTCAATGCGCAGGACTAAGGAATACAGACAAAATCAAAAAAAGGTGAAAAAGAAATCATACAGACTTTTTATGAGTGGTATCTATACGGTACGACTCGTGAGTAGGAGTCTTATTGACCTAGGAGAAAAATCAGAATCGGACATTAGTTTCTTGAATGAATACGATTCTCAATATGAGTTGTATCCTTTGGGTACAACTCATGACATACAACTCATGACTGAGAATCGTATCCACTCCAGAACATAGGTAAGTTCCAAGCCGATACGAGTAAAAGAAATGACCCATAAGCATGGGTACGAGTTGTATACACCACTCATACCCATGCTTACTAGGTCAAAACTCGGGTTGACCCAGCCCATTGCTTAAATAAAAAGAAAAGTAACATACGATCGTATCTAATCGCACCCAAACCATTTCTCACCCAAATTTCAACCTCGGAACAACAAAATCAAAATGTTTTCAACATGATTTAACTACCAAAAACTTTAAATCTTTAAATTTTTTAGCTCCAAACTCAAAATTAAGGACTATAAAATATGAAATCGTGAATCCAACTTCTACAAGCATCAAGTAAGTACCTAAACTTATTTTTGCTACTTTGTAAGTTGAAATAAGTAGTATTTGACATAGTGCACTTGGTATGAGAAAGAATTATGCAATTTTTGGGTTGTTGGCAACTTATTGTAAGTGTTATTATCAGAAATTAAATATGGGGGTAGAACTAGGGTTTAGAAATGGATTTATATATGTTTGTGTGTTAAGATAATGGAAATAGTTGATTCTAGTAGTGGGTATTCTTGGAATTTGCATTGGACTCGAACTTTGAAGTTGGACTTCTATGTTGAAATGGATACGAGACTTCTTACGACTCATACCCACCGGTACGGGAGTCGTAATGAGACTCTAACCCACTGACAACATGGAAGTTTAATAAATTCCAAGTTCTAGAATGGATACAACTCAACCATATGAGTCGTATCCACCCCATACGACTTGTACATACTAATCGTACCCACTTGGGAAGAATTAAAATAGAATAAAAATTTTTAACTATCTTACGACTGTTGGCCACGAGTCATACTCATATGGTACGACTGGTAAGGAAGAGTCGTAAGTTGACCAGTAAACCAAGGGCATGAACTATCTAAGATATGATTCGGTTATATGAGTCGTACCCAGTTGGTACGACAAGTACCCATCACTCATACCCAATCCAGACAAAGCACATTGAACATTAGTTTTAGATTTTTCTCTTCTTTTCTTAACTTAGTTACTAATAATTGTGTATTTGCAGATATTATTCCTCCAAAGAACTCCTTGTCTAAAAAAGTAGTTAAGAAAGTATCCAAGCAACAACCTATTAAAAGTGAGGAAACCAGTGCTTCCAAGTATGAATCTATATCTGAAAGCAGCGGAGAAGAATATTATGGAACCTCATCAAAAAAAGTTACACCGAAGGGAAAGGCAGTTGTTCTAGCTAAGGGGAAGAAAGTGCTTCCCCAAGAGTCTGAGTCACCACCACCAAGGGGACCGATGAGAAAGAATGATACTATGTCTCTTCCACACACACCATAGCTTGTTAAAGATAAAAATGATGATGAACCGGAATCTAGCTCTGAATGAGGCTATATTTGAAAAAGCTCAAGGTCCTGAGGCGGTTGAGGCTACACCTATAGATAGACAGGAGCCCCCACCCAAATTTACCACTACTCCGGTGCACATCATTGAATGATAGACGGTATCTCGGCATACAGATTACATTCAATATGGGGCTATTTTGTCTTTTCAATGGAAAAATAAAGAGTCCTGTAGCTAAAAAGAACAAGAACACTATGGGGATGTCTGAATTATGCAATTTTGAAGAATGCTTCAGGAGTTGTGGATTTGGGTGGATGATGAGAGAGCCCAAAAGATACAGTGAGGTTCTAGATCACGAGTTCTATGCAGCCTGCAAGGGTAAGCTACAAAGTCAATACCCGCAAGGTCAACGATGTAATGGTGGTGATCCTATAACCTCTCTTATGATTCAAGGTGTGTGAGTTGATATCTCTCCCCGGTCTATTAGGAGAATTTTATATGGTCCAGAGTATCAAGCTCCGGCCAACACAACAAAGATGGACTACAGGATGGCTAAGTTGTGAAAGATCACAAAGCAAACACTAGGTTTGGAAGACAAAATGGTAATTTTTAGATGGATTGTGAAGTGGATAGCTTCGAATGGTGTGCATTCTACTTGGGTTGAATGAGGTACCAGAGATTTATAGCTGATAAAGTAGGGTACCCTTAACTTTGAGGGTAAGGCTTGGTGGACACTATCTCAACTTCGGTTGTGTCCTACTACAGGAAGTGATGTTCTGAGCCCGATCTGAGATTCTATGATAGCTGGCTTCACAACCGGGTACGCAATTGATGTTGGTGAGTTCCTGGCCTAAGAGCTGAGAGATAGGGCAGTTGAGGGGCTAGAAGGCATTACTGGTACCCCTGCATGATTACATAAATTATCCTAGATGTGGGAGTGATGGAGCTCCCTAGTATTGATGAGATAATAGAGGTGAGGAGAATGTTTTGCATTTGGCTGATCAGAGATGCGGCCAACCCATTAGCTTGACTAGTTAGATAGGAAGTAGATGCTATGGAAGGAGTGTTCCCGTAGGATTATCAGCGTTATATCCCTACGATAGCTGAGGCAACTGAGATAGGAGCACAGATTGAGGGCTCACATACCGATGCAAGCAGGAACTTCTAGTGCCCAACTATTTGGCCAGTCTATTCCACCTAGGCCATGGGGTATGCTTCTAGGTATTATGATGACATCCCAGGCTGCATGGGCCAAGGTTATGACCCAGTTGGCTACTTTGAATGCAAAAGTTGGTCATATAGAAGGTAAATTGAAAAGGTGGATTTATAGGCAGCTCGAGGAGCAAGATAGATGAGTCCTAGGGCACCTAGATTCTTTTGAGTTGATGATTACTTGACATTTTGGTAGAGGGAACGTGGTTGATGTCAGATCCAAGATTGCAGCAATCAAGAAAATGGTTGCTAAACTTTATGAGAGGACTGTGGTTGTAGAGCCAGTAGTCGAGATTGCGATTTCTACATTCGAGATGCCTATCATTTAGGAAGACTCAACTAATGGATAGGTTAAGGAGACCTAAGAGCAAAGGTATGATAAGAAGATAAGGAATAGAGAAGAGAAAGTGGTTGAGAAGGACCATCTTATGTAGGTTCGGGAGATGGCCTTGGGATCTGGTCTATCGAGATCTCCCATGGATAATGCTGAGGGGGTTAAGGTTGTACCCTCATCTATTGTTAATTTAGTATCGGCTGATGGGACAGTAGTTGATAAGACTGGGAACCGACCTGAGGGCTCTCCTTGAGCACCAAGGTATGACATTTATCCCTTATTCTATTTATTTTTATAGCACTGTGGATAGTGAAACAATCTTAAGTTGGGGGTGGAGTTTATTATGAAAAATATGGGAGTATCTATAAAATATCCATAGCTAAGATTGAGAGTTTTTTATAACTTATAGGTTTGATGCAGACAGCTGAGATAGGGAGTAGATCAGCGCGCCTATGGTAGCGAATATATTTTTAATTGATGATATTATGATTTTTGGAGGACTTTGAAAAATTTTAGTTGTATTGAAAGATTTTGATTCTATTTTGATTCTTTCATGTGATTGTTGAAATACTATAGATTTTTGAAATGCTATCGTGAAAAGTGGTATTGACATTATGATGAAATTGTGTTGAGAAAAGTTGAGCCCCCTCGAAAAGTTTTTCTAATTAATTGTGTGATTTATATACTTGTGTGAGACTGTTGTGAATCTTATAATGGCATTAGGATTAGGGATAGAACAATTAGGGATAAAACTATTTCATAGTTGGATAACTAGTATTAGTAATGTAGCCCTGTGCAAGTGTGTGAGAGCTCTACTGAGTTCCCGGTTGTGTCAGAATAAAGAGCTTGACTAGCTGCTTTTACCTTGGTCTAGGATAGTTAGGTAGGAGGTGATCATAGGCTATTTTTTTATGAGTCCACTTGAATCTAAAATGGCTTAACCAAATGAATGGATCCCTTTGATCCAAATATTTGAGCCTTAAAAAACCAATTTTTCTTGTTACACCTGTCACATTCCCAATTAAACTTACAATGAACCTGTTTTAGCCCTAGTCTTCCAGTGGACACTGCGCACCTCAACTCAAAAAATTCACCTAAGTTGAGGGCAGTTATGATAGGGGTGCGTAGTAGAAAAATAAGAAAGAAGAAAAAGGATATAACAAAAACAAAAATAGTTGAAACATGAGAAAGTGTGGTGAAAGGAAAATTGCATTAAAAAGCAAAAGAATAATAAAGATAAGTGCTAAGAGAACCACACCTGACCCATTTAGAATGTGCTTAAAAGAAAAAGGGAGAGATAAGGGTGGAAACCAAGGAAAAAGTGAAGAGTATGGGGGTCCCAAGAAAAGCTTAGTGTCCAGGAGGCCTAATCATCAAATGAATCTCAAATTATATCATACCATCCCCAAGCCTACTGATGTTCCGGCTTTTGACGGAATATTTTTCATCTTTTTCTTAGGAAAACTGCATGTTTCCATGCAACCAAGGTTGCCTTTAATGATGGTTTTTAGGGTTTCAGGGTGAGTAGCTGACTCAAGGAAAATACTCAAAAAATTTGCAGAAAAATACTTCTAACGGTGAAAATGGTGGACAATCAGTTTTGCGATGGATCACCAACACAACCTTCAGATCGAGGCAGAACCCATGAACTCTGAAGTCCTAGCAACAGTCCATGTGGTGGACCGTCAAGCCTGCGATAGAACACCACTTTATCCATCAAAAATAAATAGAACCAAGGATTTTGGAAAGTTCAGCGACGGCCAACTTGGTGGACCATTAATCTTTCGATGGACCACCACTCCAGCCGTCAGGATTATCCAGAACCTGAATCACCAACACCACCAGCAACGGTCAAAATGGTGGACCGCCAGTTTAGAAACGGACCACCATATGAGCCGTCGGTCTTAAGAATAAAGTTACCATACAAGATCAGCAGCGATGGAAAAAATGGTGGACCGTCAGCCTTGCGACGGACCACTACTTTTACCGTCACTTTGGACGCGGATTTTATATTATTTTAGTTTTAAATTCTTTTTACGAGGGAACATATAAATACCCAGTTTTAGGTTTTATTATGGATCTTTAATCCATCTCTTATATTTTATTAGGGTTTGTTCCATACTTGAAACATATTCTTACATAGTTTTTCTCTAAGAGTCATTGGAGTTTTTTGTAGATCTAGAATCCTATATCATATTTATGAATAACACAATGACTTCTTATCTTTCTTGGGTGGAAATGTGTGGCTAAGCTCCCATAACTAGGGTTATGGGAGCCTTGATGTGAAAAGCTAATTTTGGGTTGTGAATCTAGTAGATTCTCATGAGTAATTGATATTGCATAAACTTTTCTTCATTTTAATGAATTTTCTTGGTTGCAAACATGAAAGGTAAGACCAAGAACAACACTTGTTCAAATATAAAAGTGTTTGTTGGGAAAAGAAAGGGTTTACACAAATCTAAAGACTTTAATCTTTGAATAGAGGGTAGATTCCTTAACCAGATCAATTCATGTGAGAATGGAATTGAATAAATAGCTTGGTTCTTAATTTTGAAAGAATTAAGGGATAAATTACCCATTTTGGGTTGAGAAACTAATGGGTAAATCATAGAATTCAATTTATCTTGCAATTGAATTATTCATTGGGAATCCAAAATAGTTCACAACCTTAGCTGCTTAAGCATCTTGGTGACCATAGCTCTAGTTTTACTACTCTTATTGAATTACTATTTGCAATACAATTAATATTTGGATTACTCTCTGTGACAAATACTTAAGTATAATTGATAAATTAAAACCCCCTCTCCATTTTGGATCCTTTGATCAACAATCTAATAACAACCACAATACTTAGTGAACATAGTATTCCATGTGGGACTCGACACCCAAACCAGTTGGGTTCTATATTTGACATAGATCGCTTACTCTCTCGTAAGAGAGCTGTAATTTAGGTGTATCAATTTTTTTCTCCATTGGGGAATATGGTTGTTAATTAAGTTTGTGTTTGTTAATTGACCTTTGGTTGAGTTTCCCAAATTTTAGTTTTGTTTGTTGTTTTTGTTCTGTGCAGGGAGTTATTGTGTATGCCAAGTACATGGAGATCGGGTGCACCATTATTACCAATACATCTGGAACCGCAGCTAATTGGCAGAATGGCAGATCACCAAAATGCTGAAGGACTAGCCACTTTGGCTAGAGCTCAATTAAATTAGTAGAATGATGTTCAACAAGCACATCATCCTAATCCTGATAATGATTATTTGGGGGATGACGACTTGTTAGATCTTTTTAATCCAAGGCATTCAGAAAATATGGTTGCACCAGTGAATAGAAATGTCAACAGTAATTTCCTCTTTAGGGCAAGGCAAGAGCATCAACCTGTTCAGTTTGATCTAAATGACGATGAAGATGGAATGAATGGAGTAGGAGCAACTAGAGCTATCATTCCTCTACATATAGCACCAGGAGCTAAATTTAATATTACCAGTATGATGATTTTACTCCTTCATCTTAAGGGGTTGTTCGGTGGTCTTCCTGGAGATGATCCAACCATACATTTGGTGAATTTTGTCACCATTTGCAAGTCCTTTGATAATCCAGGAGTGGGTCAGAATGCTATCTGTCTGTGTTTTTTTTCGTTATCTCTATCTGGAGAGGCGACACTATGGATGAATGAACTCAATCCTGACTCTACAACCAACTGGAGGCAGTTGAAAGAGGCTTTCCTAGAAAGGTTCTTTCCACCCTCCAGAAGGGTACAGTTGAGTGATGAAATCAGTAACTTTTGATAGCTTCCCACTGAAGCTCTTCATGAGACATAGGGGAGATTTAAAAAGAAGCTGATGCAATTCCCGAACCATAATATGATGGATATTCATCTGATGGAGACTCTTTGAATTCTATTATGAAGCAAGTCATGGATAATAATGCAGAAGGTCATTTGTTTACCTTACTTTCCCAGAGGCCTCAGAGATGCTTGATCGGATGACTAAATAGAGTAGATCTTTGCATACCAGGGATTCTTTGGTAGCAAGTTGTACTACGTCTGGTAGTATGACTGTAGAGCAATGCAAGAAGAAGGAAGAACGTGACCAGGATATGGCATACTTAAAGACTCAGATGGATTTGTTGACTAAGCATCTATTTTTTGGAAAAATAGAGAAGGTGAAAGTTGTTGCATCCTAGGGAAGAGCTGATTCTAATTCAGAAGAAGAGGAAAACTATCTAAATAATCAGGGGGCTTTCCGAGGTAGTAGCCAAGGAAATCAAGGTCGGAACTATTATGATAAAGTTTGTTACAACGATAGAGATCAAGGGAATTGGAAAAGCAAAAATTATAGGAGTGGACTATATGTACCTCCTGGAAGCAGAGATAATACTGCAACTAGCTCTGGCAAGATATCCATGGAGGACATGATAGAGAAATTATTAAAGGGAGTTAACACTACCAACTCTGGAGTGACCACTATGAAGAGTGATTTGTCTTTCATGAGTCAGTTGGTAAACTTACACTCTACTTCTATCAAGCAGTTGGAGTAGAAAATGAACCAACTCTCAACAACATTGATTCAGAGAAAGAGCGGAAATTTACCAAGTGATATAGTTCATAATCCTCGAAATAATGGGTCCTGCATGGCAATTACCCCATAGAGTGGTAAGGTATTAATAGGCCCATCTGTGGGAAAAGTTGTGATTGTAGAGGATATTGAGCATAAAGAAACTTATCCAGTGGAGAATGAAAAACTTGATGAAGTTATTGATAATACACTATCCAACCATCAGCAGGTTGATGAGTTGGAGAAAAGTAAGGGAAAAAGACTGAAGTGGTGGTTACTGAGCTCCTAAAACCACCTCCTCCATTTCCCCATCGATTGAAAAAGAAGGCCGACAACACAAAGTTTGGCAAGTTTATGGCCATGCTTAAGTAGTTGACAATCAACTTTCCATTGGTGGAATCCTTGGAGCAAATGCATGGTTATGCAAAGTCATGAAATACCTTGTCATTCTCGATTGCGAGGTGGATTTCGAGGTGCCCATAATCTTGGGTAGACCTTTCCTCACAATCGGGAGTGTACTTATTGATCTAAAGGTAAATGAGCTACTATTCAGGCTGAATGATGAAGTATTTCAATTCGATGTATGCCAGTCCATGAAATAACATAAATATATGAGCATATTTTCTGTTATGGATTCTTATTATGAGGAAGAGTAGGAAGTACCTATTGAAAATTAAATTATTGTGGAGACTTTAGTTGTTGTATTAATGAATTTTGATCAAGATGGTATTGAAGATTATATGGAGACTGTGTGTGCTTTGACAGGCATGGGGTCTTATTCTTATGCACCAAATAAGCTAGATTTGGATTTGAAAAAACATCATAGTCCACCAGCCAAGCCAAGCCGCCTATTGAAGAGCCACCCACTTTGGAGCTGAAAGAGTTGCCTAGTCATTTGAGGTATGTGTTCTTGGGCAGTGAGAATACATTACCTATCATTATTGCAGCTGGGTGAACAACGGGTTGAAGCCCTCATTTCTATTCTTAAGAGATATAAGAGGGCTATTGGTTGGAAAATTGCTGATATTATCGGCATTCCTCCTGGTATATGCACACATAAAATCCAGCTAGAGGAGGATTATTTCCCAACTATTAAGCATCAGTGTCGTCTTAACCCACTTATGTAAGAGGTGGTGAAAAAATAAATTATTAAGTGCCTAGATGCAGGAGTGGTGTACCCCATCTTAGATAGTAAGTGGGTAAGTCATGTTTAGTGTGTGACTAAGAAAGGGGGCATAATAGTGGTGTCTACCAAAAAGAATGAGTTGATTCTACATAGGCCAGTTACTGGATGGAGGGTGCGTATGGATTATAAAAAACTCAACTCATGGACATTGAAGGATCATTTCCTAATGTCTTTCATGGATCAGATACTTGATCAGCTAGTGGGAAGAGGTTGGTACTATTTCTTAGATGGGTATTCTGGTTACAACCAGATTTTTGTTGCTCCTGAAGATTAGGAGAAGACTACATTCACATGCCCATATGGAACATTTTCTTTCAAGAGGATGCCTTTCGGATTGTGTAATTCACCTTCCACTTTTCAGCGGAGCATGATGATAATATTCTCTAATATGGTCGAAGACACCTTAGAGGTGTTTTTGCATGATTTCTCGATGGTCAATGATTCTTTTGTGTTTTGCTTGGTAAATCTGAGTAGGACCTTGCAGCGGTGTGAGGAGTTCAATCTTATGCTTAATTGAGAGAAATACCACTTCATGGTGAACGAGGGCATTGTTCTCGGACACAAAATTTCAGCAAAGGGGATTGAAGTTGATCGAGCTAAAGTTGAGGTTATAGAGAAGCTTCTACCTCCTATTTTAGTGAAGGGAGTGCAAAGTTTCCTTGGTCATGCTGGCTTCTATAGGAGGTTAATAAAGGACTTCTCAAAGATTGCAAACCCCTTTTGCAAACTTTTGGAGAAGGAAGTCAAATTCTCCTTTGATGATGATTGTTTGAAGGCATTTTAATGCCTTAAAGGGAAGTTGGTTGATGCTTATATTATTATTGCACTGGATTGGTCAAAACCATTTGAGATAATGTGTGATGCAAGTGGTGTTGCCCTTGGAGATGTGCTGGGACAATAGAAAGACAAATTGTTTCATCCAATCTATTAGGCTAGCAAAGCGCTGAATGGAGCTCAAAATAACTACACCATCACAGAACAAGAACTTCTTGCAGTTTTCTATGCCTTTGAAAAGTTCCTGGCGTATTTTCTAGGAACCAAGGTGGTGGTCCACACTAACCATGAAACCTTGAGATATTTGATGGAAAAAAGGGATGCGAAGCCAAGGTTAATTAGATGGGTGTTGCTGCTTCAAGAGTTTGACTTTGAAGTAAAAGATCGGAAGGTTTGAAAAAATTAAGTTGTGGACCACATATCTAGGCTTGAAGTGGAGCAAGAAGTCAGAGATGAATTTGAGATCAACGATGCATTTCCTGATGAGGAAATCTTGGCTGCTGTTATGGAGAAAATACCTTGGTATGCTTATTTTGCAAATTGTATGGTGACCGAGGTGATCCCAGAGAATCTTTTCTTTCATCAAAGGAAAAAGTTTATCCATGATGTGAACCATTATTTCTGGGATGAGCCATATATTTTTGGTGATGTATGAATGGTATTATTAGATGGTGCATCCCAGAAGTAAGTATGTTGAGTATACTGGAAATGAGTCACGCTTCCCCAGTTGGACGTCACCATGCAGGTGATCGAACTACAAGTAAAGTGCTTCAGAGTGGCTACTATTGGCCCTACTTATTCAAAGATGCCCACGAGCTCATGAAGAGATGTGATAAATGTCAAAGTCAAGGGTCCATCTCAAAGCACCATGAGATGCCAATGTCTAAGATGCTGGAGGTAGAATTATTTGATGTCTGGGGCATTGATTTCATGGGACCCTTCATGAGCTCATTTGGGATGAAGTACATATAAGTGGTCATTGACTACGTGTCAAAATGGGTTGAGGCAGTGGCTCTGGCAGATAATAAAGGGCAGAGAGTTATTGTATTATTATGGAAAAACATCTATTCTAGCTTCCAAGTACCATGTACCATCATTAGAGATGGAGGATCACACTTTTATAATAAGATGTTCTGATCACCCTTGGAAAAATATGGAGTTAAGCAGCACAAAGTGGCTACACCATACCACCTGCAAACCAGTGGGAAAGTAGAAATATCTAATCGGGAAATCAAAGCTATCCTTGCCAAGACTGTAAATAATAGCAGGAAGAATTGGTCTAGAAAGTTGGACGATGCCTTATGGGCGTATCGAACATCTTTCAAGACACTTATTGGCATGTGTCCGTACCAATTGGTTTATGGCAAGGTGTGTCATCTGCCGATTGAGCTAGAGAATAAAGCGTTATGGGCATTAAAGTGAATTAACTTGGATTGGAATGAGGCAGCAAATATGAGACTGGGGTAGATGAATGAGATGGATGAGTTCTTTCTTGGATCTTATGACCGGGCTGATCTATACAAGGAAAGAAAGAAGAAGTACCACGACCGCAGGATTGAAAAGAGGGATTTCCAGATAGGTTACTTGGTGCTTCTGTTCAATTCCAGACTTAAACAGTTTCTAGGTAAGCTCAAATCCAAATGGTCTAGCCCATTTAAAGTGACTCAAGTCTACTCATCTGTAGTAGTGGAACTTGAAAATGAAGACGAAAGGGTCTTCAAGGTAAATGGGCAATGTGTAAAACTGTATATCGGTCCAATGGACTCGATAAGGAGTATTGATATTGTGTATCTCGATAAAGTCTTGGTAATTGAGATAGCTGAGTCGTGTCGTGACTATAAATCAGGTGCTAGTGGGAGGCAACCCACGTTGTGTTGTTGTAAAACATTAGTTAAATTATTGTGTTATTTTTTTGCATTTTTTATGTGTTTCTGAAATGTGCGGGATCAAAAGTGCAGAAAAAAGGGGTGAAAATCTGAGCTACTAGAGCAAAGTGATGATTGATTTGGTGGACCACCAGTCATCTGACGGACCACCATTCCTACCATCACAGAAAGGCTGAAAAGTTCATTCATTAGGAAAAGTTTATGGACAAAATGGTTAACCATCGCAAATTTAGTGGACCACCAAATTGACCGTCAAAACTCAAGATGGTGGCCTAAGTTCTGGTAAGGGGCGATGGTCAAAGTGGTGGGCCATCACCAAATTGGTGGACCACCAAATTGACCATCATTGTTAAGCTGAAGTGACTATGTTCTGATAAGAAGCGATGGCCCAATTGGTGGTCTGTCGTATGTCCGATGGACCTTCGTTGTAGCCGTCAAAGTTACCCTAATGTTGTGTGGGGCCGAGTTAATTTAGAAGCCTATTTAAAGGACCTATACTTGACCTAAAATATTTTAAAGAGGTAAAATAAGGCGGTTACAACATTTGTAATCTCTTTCAATGCTTCAACTGGATAACTCCACTTGGATTCAATGTATATGAATACAGTTACTCCATCTAGGACACCCCATCTACTTTCTCTTCCCTCTATTTAAATATACCCTCTCTGTTTGTAATCTTCACCACAAACAAGTTGCAATCAAAATAAATAAAGTTCTAAGTTAGTCTTGCTCTCTAAAAATTGCAAGTTGGTTCACTGCAAACTCAAGGTATGAGTGTGACCCTATTCTTCTTTTGTTGAATTGCAATGACCTGAATGGCTGATTCGTTCTTAAAATTCCATCTTGTTGTTTTGTTTTAATTTGTTGGGTATAAGAACTGTTGAGTGAAGTCTGAGTATCTCATACGTGTAAAAGTGAGAAATTATGTGCATAAACGTAAATTGGGTGTAAATTATTGCATAAGACCTGACGGACCACCTGGTTGACCATCAATCACCTGACGGACCACCAGTGTAGCCGTCAACCCAAAATTTTCACTGTTTTGTCCTGTTTTATGTTGTGAACTCATTTTTTACTTCTTTTCCAAGCGTTATGGCTCCCAAACTTCCACAAAATAGAGGAGAAAGATCTCAAAGGGATAGAGGTGAACCATCACCTGGTTATAATACCAGGCAATGTGAAAGGGAAACTCTTCGTCTCTCCCAGTCAGAAGAGGAGAGCGACAGTAGTACAAGTAGTACCAACTTGAGCCCGGATGAGGCAACGGTTGCTACAAACCAAGCCAAGCCTGTTGAAGGTGAAACTGAGGTTGTTGACGTGGGAGAGAAAACTGAGGCGATTGAGGTGGAGGGTTAACTCAAGGATGTTAACATAATCAAACGTAAGGATCCTCAGGTTTGAGAAGCGATTAGATGTCAGATATATGGAGCAAGAGAGAAGTTCTATGACGGATTGACACCTACAACAATAGGGATAAAAAGCCCATTCGTAGAGAAACATCAAATTATGACAATGGAGATTTATAAATACCCTGAGTTGGGATACCGTTTCAACGAGTATGAGCTAACATGGATGAGCATACCACTAGGAGCGTACCAACCAGATTGGGAAAGAGAGTTCTTTGCCAATTATCTTGTGTTAATAGAAAAGGAACTTCTAAAGGTGACATTGGTTTCCAGTTTTCCAAATAGGGAGTCTATGCCTATTCGAGGAGTGGCTATAGATATTTCAGCCTGAATAATCAATTGGATGTTGTTCAGGCCAGAATACGATACTCCACTTGCTATAACGGATCTTGAGTTTAGTTTGAGGATTGCATCTACTCAGAGGCCTTGGGTAGCTTAATTATTGACTAATGATGGAAACCCCTCTTGGTTGAAAAATCCACGGGAGCATATTGCAAAGTATTCCATTAGATTCAAAGCTAAGTTCTAGTGGACAGTTGCTCACTTAAGGCTAAAGCCAACAAAATGTGACGGAAATTTGGATAAGCATAGAGTTATATTGGTGGCAAGCTTGGTTTAGGGGTTGCCGGTTGACTTCGGCCAGATTATTGCAGATACGATTTCATAAGAGCACATAAGAAAACTAGCACATTGCCATCCCCCTGCTTAATCATTGATTTATGAAATCATGCAGGTGTGCCTCTGATCCGTGGAGTTGAAAATGAAATCCCAACTATACATAAACAGGACATTGAGAAGTCGAAAGATGACTCAAAGTTTGAAATGCACGTAAGCAAGCCACCTGCTTACCAGACTCAATCTGCACCACTTCCTGATGCTACCAAAATGCCTGTAGGTATGCGTCTTCCCATCACCATTTATGTGCCACCCAAGTATGTGACTCCAAATACATCTGTAGGATTAGGTTCTGCACAGTCTATGGGTGGAGAAGATTTTGCTAAATACATGTTCACACCAAAAAATTTTACTTAATCGGTGAAGACACAAAAGAGGTTTCAGAGACAGCTAGACAAGTGGGTTGCAGACTTCAAGACCTTTGTTAATGAAATTATAGCTGAGGACATCCGTCCATTTCAAACCATTCAAGCTAGGATGGACACCATGGAGCATCATATTAACAAAAGGCTAGATGCACTGTGTCTCCCTGATCTTGCCAAGCTCATGGCTAAATTCGAAAAAGCAAAGGATAATATAACAGAGCTGAAGGGAAGGAAACCACAACAGCCTATGTTTTACCCAGATTTTATGGAAAGTGGTGATGATGAAGGTATAGTGGACCTGATGGGAAGGCCCGTGAGAGAAAAAAAAGCAGAAGATAGTTGAGAAAGCTATAAGAAAAGAATAAAAGAGGAGAAAGAGAGCAGAAATTACACCGGAGAAAAAGGAACAGTATAATATGAAGAGAGCTCGAAAGAAATATAAGAAAGATGAAGAAAAAAAATAAGAGAGAAGAAGATAAAGTAGTAGGAGTATCTAGAAGTGTTGCTCTAGCAAGGGTGCAGAGTTCAGCATCAGTTTGAGAGATGATTCTTCCGATCCAGGAGGGTGAGGTTTTGAGTGCCCCTACCACCATAGGGGCCAATGTTGCACAAGGTGAGGAAGCAGGAGCCTCGCCATACTTCACAGACACCTTAGATTAGTAAGAGGCAATACAAGTATACCCATTCCTTTGTTCTTTTATTTAACGCTTTGAGGACAATGCCTATATTTTTCTGTGGGGGTGGGGCACTTTTACCATGGGGGGATTGTGTTGCCGACATTCTATACCCTTACCATGTGCTATCTAGAAAAAGTGGCATGTTTAGGTTTAACTTCATATTTTCATTCTTCTTGTTTTTAAGTCTTGATATATTGCTAAGGTTGGTCTATAAAATAAAAGTGTTGTTTGTGTTAGTATCTTATTGTTAATACGGATGATGAATGATGTTGGCATCTCACTATGACTGTTTCCATTTAACTGATAACTTTTGTCTCCTAGAATATGTGATCAACTGTTAGTGAATCTATAATTGGAATTAACCTATAAATACACATGATATATGATGCAAAAATCTTAAGAACAGTAGAATAGAAGTGACTCAGTAGGATCTCCATTCAAAAATTGATACGCCTAAATTACAACTCTCATTAGAAAGTGTAAGCGGTCGCTGTCAAATATATAAACCAAGTGGGTTGGGTGTCAAATCCCATACGGAATACTGTGTTCACTAAGTATTGTGGTTATTATTATACTGTTGATCGAAGGATCCAAAAAGGAGAGGGGGTTTTGATTTATCAATTGTATTTAAGTTCTTTTCACAGAGTGTAATCCAAATATTAATTGTATTGCAAATAACAATTCAATAAGAGTAGTCAAACTAGAGTTATGGTCACCAAGATGCTTAAGCAGCTAGGGTTGTGAACTATTTTGGATTCCCAATGAATAATTTCAATTGCAAGATAAATTGAATTATATGATTTACCCATTAGTTTCTCAACCCAAAATGAGTAATTTATCCCTTAATTCTTTCAAACTTAAGAACCTAGCTATCTATTCGATTCCATTCTCACATGGATTGATCCAATTAAGGAATCTACCCTCTATCCAAAGATTAAAGTCTTTAGATTTGTGTAAACCCTTTATTTTCCCAACAAGCACTTTTCTATTTGAACACATGTTGTTCTTGGGCTCACTTTTCAAGTTTGCAACCAAGAAAAGCCATTAAAATGAAGAAGAGTTTATGCAATGTCAATTACTCATGGGAATCTACTAGATTCACAACCCAAAATCATCTTTTCACATCAAGGCTCCCATAACCTTAGCTATGGGATCTTTGCCACACATTTCCACCCAAGAAAGAGAAGAAGTCATTGTGTTATTCATAAATTAATTAAAACATACTTACAAAAGTAACAATTGTTGTTCTCCAATCTTCAATAGAAAATATGATAAAGGAATCTAGATCCACAAAAACTCCAATGAATCTTAGAGAAAAACCATGTAACACTATGTTTCATGTATGGAACAAACCCTAATCAAAGATAATAGATGGATAAAGATCCCTAATAAAACCTAAGGCTGGGTATTTATATGTTCCCCCGTAAAAAGAATTTTAAATTCAAATAATATAAAATCCACGTCCAAAGTGACGGTCAAAGTGGTGGTCCGTCGCAAGACTGACGGTCCACCATTTGGTCCGTCGCAGCTAATCTTGGATGGTAACTTTCTGGTTAAGATTGACAGCTCATATGGTGGTCCATCTCTAAACTGATGTTCCACCATCTAGACCATCATTGTTGGTGATGGAGAGTCAGGTTCTAGATAATCCTAACGGCTGGAGTGGTGGTCCATCGAAAGATCGATGGTCCACCAAGTTGGCCATCGCTAAGCCTTCCAAAATGCCTGGTTCTATTTATTTCTGACGGCCAAAGTGGTGGTCCATTGCAAGACTGACAGTCCACCACATGGACCGTTGTTGGGTCTTTAGATTTCATTGGTTCTGCCTTGATCTGATGGTTGAGTTGGAGGTCCATCGCAAAATTGACGGTCCACCATTTTGAACGTCATAAGTGTTTTTCTAAAAAAAATTGTGTCTTTTCATTTAGTCAGCTCCTTACCCTGAAATACTAAAATCCAGTATTAAATGCAACCTTGGTTGCTTGGAAACATACAATTTTCCTAAGAAAAAGATGAAAAATATTTTGTCAAAAGCCGGAACATCAACACCCTTAACTTAACATCATTACTTGTCCTTAAGTAACTCAGCATCAAATTGCTAATATGAACAATACAATGACGGTCATTTACCACTGAACCAATTTTCACACAACAACTCACTTGTCATCCAAATCATATGGGTTAACATGTCAGAGTCTATAACTGGTATTGTTTTAAATTTAATTCATCTACACAACATAGATACAAGTGTCTACAGAGATCATCCAAATTAAGTATAACTCAATTTTCCCTCACAGCCAAGGAGATCCACTAGTCAATATCTTTTGTGGATACAAATCACATACTCCTCACTCATCAAAAAAGCTTCAAACATAGCACATGCACCCATAAGCTTTCCCTTATCATCCAATGCCCCCTATAGCTAAGTTCCAAGATGAAGAAGGTCTTTTCTAGGCTAGTTCTAACATATCAGGCAAGGTTAGGAGGAAATTTTGGGCAAAAGTGACTAAAAACTATGCTTCAACTCTCTTTGCCTACACAACAATTATTCTTATCAAGGTTATTGCTTTGCTATCTCACTTACCATTTTCTTATTCATTCATGCTTTACCACAATAAACCTTTTTTTATACAAGCATCAGCCACCCTCAATTTAGGTTGATGCCATAAGTCAAAGTGCACATTGTCTTAACTAGACTAGGGCCAAATGCTCTAATTCAAATTCTAGACCAACTTTCCATTAGGCAATTAGCAGTCCTACAATAGCCACCCTTAACTTAGGTGTTTTCTTAGGTTTAGGTATACATTGCCCATTACTAGGCTAGGGCCAGAGCTAGGCGTCAACAACTGAAAGAGAGTTAACAAGAATGTTTGGTGATGTAGAAAAATTAATAAAGGCTTCAAAAAAAATGAAAACTTATTTTTGGTGGGGTAAATTATTTTGGATAAATGGACTAAAAGCACAAGGTGTCCTGCCATCACTTCTTATCCCATCAACTACAGAACAGCTTTAATTGAACCAGGAAAATTCTAGGTACTATTCTATGCAAGAACTAATACAAATACTCTCACACACAGTGGCAACTTAGTCACACCTATTCTACTGTTCTTAAGACTTTTGCATCACATACCATGTGCTATCTAGAAGAAGCGGCATTTTTAGGTTTAACTTCATATTTGTATTCTTTTTGTTTTTAAGTCTTGATATGTTGCTAAGGTTGGTCTATGAAATAAAAGTATTGTTTTTGTTAGTATCTTGTTGTGAATATGGATGATGAATGATGTTGGCATCTAACTATGACTGTTTCCATTTAATTGTAAATGGTGACATCAGTAGTGTTTTCTACAAATTTTCTGAGTCTTTTCCTTTTGTCAGCTCCTTACCCTGAAACACTAAAAACCAGCATTAAATGCAACCTTAGTTGCTTGGAAACATGCAATTTTCCTAAGAAAAGGATTAAAAAATATTTCGTCAAAAGCCGAGAACATGGTTATGTGTATGGTGGTATACAATGAATGCACAATATTCATGCAATAAAGAAAAGATGAAAAATATTCCTACAGAGTATAGTTTATCCGAGAGAGATTAACGGTAATGTGTATGGTGGTATATCTCTTGTGTTGAGAGTTATTGATATATATTTGATAAGAGGTTATGTTTGCAATTCTAGGATTATGAATTTGTTCTAAGGGGGAGATGATGAGTTAAAGTAGTCCTCAAATTTTCTTATGGTGTCAAGTTTCAAGTAAGATTCATGATAAATCTATTACAATTCAATCAAACTCCTCCTACTCATTCTACGAGGTTACACTGTTCATGCCTTATGTTATGTATCCAAGTCCTACCTATGTCTAAGTTTGAGCACTCTATGTAACTCATGACATGTCCTGACTTCCAAACTAGAAGAAATAATGTCCCTCGATGATCCAGTATTCTATGTATCCAAGATCTATGTTATGTTGCTCATGAACAATAAATTTGTGTCCCAAAATCATGATTGTTTCTAAGAAACTATGTTTTTGTATGTTAACGATTCATTTTATGTCGGGATTATCCAAAATGATGAAGTTGTGTGAACTTATGACTATTTCAATTCTAAAAATGAGAAGCGATAGCTTCGAGTAAAAGTCCTTGACTAAATCTTCGACTTTATGAATTCCACACTCATGTTATAAGACTCATGATGTAAGCTCTCATGTTTCTCACTGTGGTTTTCCTAAGAACTCATGCTATGTTGAGTTTATGTGTGATCCAAGAACTTAATATATGAAACACTCTGTGATTGTACTATATCTTCAACTCATGTCCCACCTTGAGTATGGAAATAAGTATATGTTATAAATGAATAGTGTTACTCCCTTTCATGATGCTCTTTCTCAGGTCTTTAATGACCCTCTATATGCTACTATGATGGTGGTTATGGAAGCATAGATGGGTGTTAGGTGGGGGAGTAGATGCCGTTGTAGGTGAAAATTTTGATGTGATTTCTTGAGCTAAGGTTAGAAGAGCAGGGAAAGGAAGGAGATAAATATTCTTTACTTGAAATAGTTAGGAGGGAAGTATATGGCGAGATTCTTAGTGAATATGATTGAATTTTCAGGTCTTAGTGGAGATGTCCATAAAGTGGGGTGTGGTAGCGGTAGGCTGAAATTTTTTGATTGATGAAAACACAAACTAATGTGCCATGCATTTAGTACTCTTTGAATTATGACTTGATGTTATTGGATTATAGTGATGAGGTGATATTATTTCTTAATGTAATGTAGAGTACATGGTCCCATAGTTTAAATTAGCACCTCCTTCCTCCGAGTTAGGCTTTCACATAGAAGTATTATACGATGGGATACAAATTCTTATGGTTAGATATGTTATGGAAGAATTTTAAGTTGGATATGATGAAGTATGTTGATTAATGTTGGGTATAGACAAGTAGTGTTGCTAAGTTTAAGTCCTTTCATTGTAGCTTAGAAGATGGAGAATGCTAATATTCTTATGTTCCGCGAGAAACTTATCTCATGTCTTGTACCAATCTTAATCAGGACGAGGACTCTTAGGAAAAGTTATGTCTTACAATGTTTTGATCATGGGCCATAAAACACATGACAAGATTCATGTCAATATCAAGTTTCGCTATCTCGGGTTTCGTGCTTACCCAATTCCCTAGGGGTTATCATAAAGATCGTGTGATTCCTTTGCATATATTTTGTTGAGGAAAAATGTTTGAATCAATATTACATTCTTTATTCTACACTTTTATAGCTTCAAGAAGTCCCTACCCATCATTTGGGTACGAATGATCCCAAGGGCGAGATAATGTAACACCCAGTACTTTCGGGCTAGAATTTAGACTGTTGTTCCTATGAGTATAGACTCAAACTAAATGATTCCTTATTAATATATGTGTGTTGATAAATACTATAGTATGATAATACCTTTGAATATAATTTTATGACAAGAAAAATCCTTAAACTCATAGACGAGTTGAAAACATTTCTATCGATTAAGTTTTAGTGGATGATTCAACTTGAATCAACTTCCATCGACAATAACATTTTGTATATATGGAATTGTAGGAACTACTATAAATAAAATTAAAGGTATTCGAAGTAGCTTACCAACAATATCAATTTCTCCTAAATTCGATAACCGAGCAAAAGTTTTTGACTTTGCAAAGTGGAGTACATCCCCTAATAAATCGCCTAAGTCCACTGGAATGGTTATGCCATAAGTTAGGAACCGCCCAACATAGCTTAGGCAATGGGTTAGGTGCCTCCCATCCTAAATTAGGTGATGGATAATGCGCCGTCCATCCTAGCTTAGGCGATGGGCAATTCGGCGCATACCTTATGGCCCAACGACGTAAATTTATCATTTTTAAGTCTTTTTAAGGGCAACCAAGACCTTTCACATCCCAAAATCATCCCTAATCATTTTTAAATGAATTTAGTCTTATTAGTAATGTCTAAACTCTCCTAAGATACCTAGTTCATTCTTCAAGAACACAAGAGAAGAAAAAAACTAGGGTTTGAGCAATCAAGCTTAAAGGTCAAATTTTTTTTAAACATCTTCACGAATTCTTCGCAACTAAGGTATGTGGGGTTTATACTAAAACTACATGGGCTTGTTGAAATGCTTGAATATGATTTAAATTTTATCAAGCATGAAATTATAAAGGAGTTTTGGAGTATATGTTTTAAATTATGCATCCTGAATGTTTCAATGCTATTATTGTTTTGGCCTTGGGGCCTTTCCTCTTAAACTGATTTATACTCATATGTATATGTATTAAATTGAGTTTTGAAAATAGATTGAGAGAATAATTATGAAGTCCCTCTCTTGTGATGAATTGAAGTTTATGATCTTATCGGGAATGATTTGAAATGCATGTTTTATGATTCAAAAGAGGCTTTCTTAATATCATAGTATTTGAACATGATTTAGAGATGATGAGAGGAATTTTTCTTGATATAACTATGTCCTTATTTTAAAGAGAAAGAATTTCATATAATTTGAGTAAATTGACAAGACCACCTTATGTTATTGAAATGTTGAAAAGGAGAGGGTTTCTTGCATGTGTTTACATGAGTTCTTTGAATTGATTTATTGATATGGTGGTTCAAAACCTTATGTTTTGAAAGCGGAGATTATATTATACTATTAATGGCTAAGAGATGTGACTTACAAGTCAATAGTATAATGATACCATATAAATGTATACCATAACAGAGCTAGAATTTTCAGTGTTTATTTTTAGAGAATGCATATTTTAAAGAGTTAAAAATGGGCTTAAAGAGGGTTAGGTGGTTACCTGAAGAAACAACGAGTCAATCGATTTATTGCCTGAAATAGTGATTTTCCAAGACAATTTATTATCTAATTCTTTCGAACTTAGATAACTTATGTATTTCCAATAGGATGTTATCTCAGGTAGATTAATCCAGTTACGGCATTAATCATTAAACAAAAGGTTGGTAGCTGATGTTGGGTGTATTTACACGCCTAAACACCATAATTTACCCATGTTATAGCTAAGTTTTGAGGATAAAATATATAATTCCTGCACTTTTAGTCTATTTTCCTGTAAGTGAGCTAACCTACGTGATTAGCATGTTTTCAGGTATTAATGATGAAGATTTCAGCACTTTGGGGACCTTTGGGAAGCAAAGAAAAACTTCACAGAAGAGGGAAGGCAGCTTTTTGAAGCTTATGAACTGAATGTGACGCATGGAGAAATTGTCCCGGGCAAAAGCAGTATTTTTAAATACTTAGGGGTGCAGCAGTAACTTAATAGGACTAGGACAAGGATGTTATAAAAACCCTATTTGCTGAATTTTTCAGCAATTCATGCATTCATTGACGATTGCTTTCAGAATTCGATCGACACTTTGAGTATTATTCAGTTTACAGATTCTGTAAGTTTAGACAGAGAGAAAAAACGCTACATATTTGTGGAAGACGACTAAGAGGAAAACATCATTCCCCTTTGACGTTAAAAGCATCCTCTCGCGAAGATTGTTCTAGTTTTGGTATGATGATGATGATGTCTTCGTTGTTTTCCTTTACAATCATGAGTAGCTACACTTCTATGTTAGGGTTATAGAAGCATTTTGATATACTATCTATTACTATGAGTTTGTGAATTCTTGATGCATATGCTACTTATATCATTACTCTCTTCATTTTAATTAAATTCTTGTGGTTGCAAACATATAGAATACGCCATTATAACATTAACTTGTTCGAGAGAAAAGTTACATGTTTGGAAAAGAGAGTGTGACAAGGAAATAGGGCTACCAACCCCTATTTACACGTTAGTGCCGTAACTGGGTTAACTTCTTGGAGAATTTGTACCTTTAGTTATACACTTTAAGCTCGAGAGAGTTAAAGTGAAATAATTCTTGATGGTTGAGAAACACTAGGATTTACCATTAGAATACGAATCTCTATAAGTGCATGCATGTCTGAATTCCACATTACTCATAGTTAATAGATACGTAGAACTCATAAGGTGGACATAACCCTAACTTATTTTTCTCTGTGATTAAATCTTACTAAATCAAGCATTCTGTTGTTACTTCCATAGTATTAATTCACGCCAAACCCAATCCGCCCTTTTCCGTGGAATTTTCGATCAACAGTCTGTTAATAATTGCAACACTTAGTGACCAAGTATTCCCTGTGGGATTCGACACCCAAACCAATTGGGTTCTATATTTGACAGCGACCGCTTACACTCTTACGAGAGCTGTAGTTTGGGCGTTATCAGTAGCTTCTGAGTCCCTGTTGATAATTCACGTCCTCTAGTCTATTTCTCCATTAGAAGAAAATAAAACCTAAGGCATAACCTAATGTTTGAAACCACTAGATTTCAGTTAAAATAATAGAATTTCAAGATGTTCCAGTACTCTTTGAATCCGTTAAACACCTAGCATCATATCAAACCCTAATCCATGGATCCCATAACCCCGGTTAATGGAATTAGCCGCTCATGATTTGATGAATGAAATCACAAGTTGAATTCATAATGATAAGGATAACTTATGATTAGATGGAAAACAACAAGTAGTTTCTTTGATTGAATCACAAGGCAGAAACCTAAAAATATTTGATAAAAATAAGAAGAATAATTGATGTAAGAGAGAAATATTACGTGCCTCTCTTTCCTAGGTTAATTGTCTAATACATGAATTATTAATTAGAAACCCTAAAAGATGCTATTTATACTAAAGCCTAATTAAGGAAATAAAATAACAAAATCACAGCTCGCCTCGGATTTAGGTGACGACATATTGGTGTTGATCGCCAGGCTTCTGACGGCGTCTCAAATATGTCGTCAGAAGTCATGCCTTCTTAACCTGTTCTGCCTCACTCTGACGATGTCCTTCAACGTCATACCAGAGGGGTGACGGCGTGTAGCAAATGTCGTCAGACCTTTAGTTTATTTCACCATGTTTTGTCCTACTTGAAGGCACTTCTGACGGCTTACCACACTAGTGACGACATATTGAGAATGTCATCACCTTCATCCAACAACTCTTTTTCACTGTTCTTCCTGACGCCTTTTATTGGTAACTTACCACATCTCTGATGGCTTGCAAGAAATACCGTCAGACTCATATCAGCTTACTTGTACTAGATTTTACTCTTTTGCTCCTTTGTTATTTATTTCCATGCATCTTGACTTTCCTACAAAATCTTAAGAAATAACATCAAAAACACCAATAATTACTTAAGAACTTACAATTATTTCAAGTTAAAAAGTCTTAAATGTGCTACAAAAATCTAGCACATCAACACCCTCAACTTAAAATAATTGCTTGTCCTCAAGCAACTACATAACACCATACTACGATGCTTAACCAAGAGACACATTAGATACCTATCACAGTTGATTATTAAGTTTAGCTCAAAACTCATGCCACTCTCCACGTTCAATTACTTATATATCCAATTGTGCATATCAATGAAGATTAACAATATGACCCAAAGGAATCAAGATATGGCATCAATTCAGCAATAATAACCATGCATATGTACAAGTTAAACTACCCAAACAAGTAAACAGGTAGCAATGCAACCGATGTTCCCTTACAACAAATAACTCCCTCCTCACTCATATATGAACTCAACCATGTCAATAAGGGGACGGTCAATAGGCACTCACTCTCAGAAAGAAATTCCAATCAATGTATGTCAAATACCATATGCTTGCCCTTATTTTCATTACCAAGGTGTCCAGATAGGTAAGTTAGGATCACTATAGGTCTTTTCTTCGGCTTGTAATGTAGGCTAAGGGTTGGTATGATATTCAATGGAATTTAGAGTGACTAAGCCTCCTTGGGACTACCTTAACTTTTGGGGTTCACTTATTAACCTTTTTCTTTTTTTTCTTCTTTTCTTGATCACACATTATTCAGGATGGATGTGGCTTTTCTTTTTCATTGTTTTTCTTTTCTTGTTTTCTTCCACACCACCCATCTTTTTATTTTTTTTCACTTATTCTTTTCCTTTTATTCTACCTTTCTTCATACTCAGTTTACATCACGCACCCCTATGATAGCCACCCTCAACTTAGGTTGTTTACCTAACTCTAGGTGCACAGTGTCCAAGGAGGACCAGGGCCAAAACAGGTTCATTATGATCTAAACGGGAAGGTGATAGGTGTTATAGAAAGAAATGGTCAATTCAGGCTCAAAATAGGGATCAAGAGATATCATGCATACAGGGAAGGTCATTTAGGCAAAAAGTGACTTAAAAATCAAAACGGCCTATGATCATTTCCTAACCCCTATCTTTTAACCAAGGTAAGACTAATCGGGCAAGTTCTAGATTTAACACACAAAGGGAACTAAGTAGTATCTCACACACACATGGCACAAAGGTGCATCACAAGCTTCTACCTATCCGGTTCATATGATTGTTTAGAAGTGTATATCATGTCACTAGTACTAATGCCATAACAAGATGCACAGTGGTCACATATAAATGTATATCACACAGTTATAAAACAGACCAATGTTGAGGTGTTTATCAGTCTCAAAAATCAACAAAAATATGTCAATTGCTCTAGATACTTATTTTTCTCCAGTTAACCACAACACATCACAAAATAAATACAGTACGCCTAAACATGCCGGCTCTACTAGGAACAAGACTCCGGGGAAAAGAGGCACGGCAACAAATACCCCAGAAGGACATCAACATCCATAAGTAGCCCCACCCTCAACTTAATATCATGCATTGTTCCCAACATGTCAAATCAAAACAAGAGAGTTAGAAATATACCTGTGGCACCATGGGTGCGAAAATCTGATGCCAATCACATAATATGAATACAAATAACAAATTACCTTGGTTTTCCTCCCAAGAAGCGTCTGGTTTAACGTCGCATCTCGACTCAGTTATCTTCACTACTCAGACTTCGTCAAGATATCTTGTTGATAATTATTTATATCTCCACTTGGAGGATTTGAAATGCCGGCCCAACTTTTGATCAATACATCTTCGGGGTGTGTTGGGAAAATGTGAGGGCATGATGAGGAATGTTCTATCACGCTACTTCAAAGATTTGAACTGCTTGCCCAATTTTGCATCAAACTTTCATGTGGGATCATTTGGAAACGGTGAGAATCTTAAACATCCACTAAATGGACATCGATCTTTAAGCTCCTTGGCCTTCAATATTGGGGTTGTAGTATACCCTTTTGGAAGGACAAACTCTAAAATGTAAGAATCTTCCTCCTTATTTTCAAAATTCATCATTTGCTTGGGTGATTCGACTTTCATCACATCCACTAAGCATAATGTTGAAAAGTGATTCGAATAAGGACTAACCCTCAATTTCGGAATAACTTCCCTATTAGTATTTTTACCCCGAAATGGACTAGAGTCTTCACGAGGGTTGTGCTTAATTCTTTCTTTTGACTCTAATACCATTTCCTCATCCTTGGCATCTTCATTAATGAATGGTTCGGTTGGTTGGGAAATCACCAAGGGTTGCTCAACATTAAGCTCATCATCAAAATCAGATTCTTGCTCTTCATCCTCACACTCTTTCATTATTTTAAATGATTCCACAGACAAGATATCATCTAAACATAATGTAAAAGAGTGTTTTGGATGATTGACCTCTATATCCATCTCCTCATGAATGATTGGCCTTATGTCTTGATGAATATCACATACGATATCATATGTTTCTTTCTATAGATCCAACATTCTTTTCAACATAGCTTCCATGCCACTCTTTCCGGTGCTTCGTTCTTTCATTTCTTGACCATAAGACCTGTCAGACTCATACGAACAACTAGAATTTAGGTTAGCACAATAGGGGGAGGGGGCATTTGGGTAATCACTCAAATATCCATCTTGGCCACCATATACAGAACAATCGTACTCCCGATAGGATGGAGATAGTGCACACATCTCTCTTCGGGGAGCATAGCCACAGTCTTGCCAAAAGTGAGGTCCATCATAATATGGACATGGATCATTACGATAATATTTCCAACCACCAAGATCATGTTCATTCCATGATGCCATAGTAATAAGTAAACTAAAATAAAAATCTACCTAACACAAGAAATAAAATAAAACTAAAAACAAATATTTACAAGTTTGAATTCAAGCAAGTAGGGTAAAATTCCAAACTAACTCAATATGCCAAATTGTTCCCCGGTAGCGGCGGCATTTTTTATAAAGCTTAACTTACACCTCAAATTAGTGTAAGGCAGTCGTCGTCAATATATTTACCCAACTTTGGAGTCGGAGCCGAATCCACAGGGAACAATGTGAGTGGCGATTAAGATAATTTAAAGCTATAGCTACAAGTTCAATTCAAACAAAATGCTACAAAAATATTAATTAAGATGGGGGTTTTGAAAGTATCAAGTAATGTTGTCACTTCAATATTAATGTTTGTAATCAATATAAATGGGAAACCAGAGCTATGTTCACCAAGGGTTTCATGAATTGACAGATACTAGGTAATGCTAGAGATTCTCGGAATGATTAGAACAACAGAATACCCTGACAATTATACTATCTAACTTATCTCTCGACCTCACAAAACAATTTATTATCTAATTCTCTCTAACTTAAATAACTTATCTATTTCCAAAAGGATGTTATCTTGGGTAGATTAATCCAGTTACGGCATTAATCCTTAAATAGAAGATTGGTAGCTTCCGAGTCCCTGTTGATAATTCACGTCCTCTATTCTATTTCTCCGTTAGAAGAAAATAAAACCTAAGGCATAACCTAATGTTTGCAACCACTAGATTTTAGTTAAAACAACAGAATTTCAAGATGTTCTACTACTCTTTGAATCTGTTAAACACCTAGTATCATATCAAACCCTAATCCATGGATCCATAACCCCGGCTAATGGAATTAGCCGCTCATGATTTGATAAACAAAATCACAAGTTGAATTCATAATGATAAGGATAACTTACGATTAGATGGAAAACAATAAGTAGTTTCTTCGATTGAATCACAAGGTAGGAACCCAAAAAAAGTTGATAAAAATAAGAAGAATAATTGATGTAAGAGAGCAAATGTTATGTGCCTCTATTTCCTAGGTTAATTGGATGATAGATGAATTATTAATTAAAAACCCTAAAATATGCTATTTATATAAAAGCCTAATTAAGGAAATAAAATAACAAAATCACAGCTGGGCTCGGATTTAGGTGATGGTATATTGGTGTTGATCGTCAGGCTTCTAACGGCGTCTCAGATATGTCGTCAGAAGTCATACCTTCTTAACCTTTTTTGCTTATGCTGACGATGTCCTCCTACGGCTTACTGATAATTCCAAAACTATAGCTCTCGTAAGAGTGTAAGCGGTCGCTGTCAAATATAGAACCCAACTGGGTTGGGTGTTGAATCCCACAGGGAATACTTGGTCACTAAGTGTTGCAATTGTTTGTAGACTATTGATCGAAAATTCGACGGAAAAGGGGGGATTGAATTGTGGCGTGAATTAATACTATCAAAGTAACAACAGAATGCTTAGTTTAGTAAGATTTAATCACAGAGAAAAATAAGTTAGGGTTATGTCCACCTTATGAGTTCCACGTATCTATTAACTATGAGTAATGCGGAATTCAGACATACATGCACTTATAGAGATTCGTATTCTAATGGTAAATTCTAGTGTTTCTCAACCATCAAGGATTATTTCACTTTAACTCTCTCGAGCTTAAAGCGTATAACTAACGGTACGAACTCTCCAAGAGGTTAACCCAGTTACGGCACTAACGTGTAAATAGGGGTTGGTAGCCCTATTTCCTTGTCACACTCTCTTTTCCAAACATGTAACTTTTTTCTCGAACAAGTTAATGCTATAATGGCGTATTCTATATGTTTGCAACGAGAAGAATTTAATTAAAACAAAGAGAGTAATGATATAAGTAGCATACGCATCAAGAATTCACAAACTCATAGTAATAGATAGTATATCAAAAGGCTTCCATAACCCTAATAGAGAAGTTTAGCTACTCATGATGTTAAAGGAAAACAACGAAGGCATCATCATCATCATACCAAAACTAGAACAATCTTCGCGAGAGGATGCTTTTAACGTCAAAGAGGGATGACGTTTTCCTTTTAGCCTTCTTCCACAAATATGTAGCATTTTTTTTCTATGACTCAACTTATAGAATCTGTAAACTGAATAAAATAAAAAGTGTCGACTGAATTAATTCATGAATGAATGAATCAATGAATGCTGAAAAATTCAGCAAATAGGGTTTTTATAACATCCTTGTCCTAGTCCTATTAAGTTACTATTGCACGCCTAAGTATTTAAAAATACTGCTTTTGCCCGGGACAATTTCTCCATGCGTCACATTCAGTCCATAAGCTTCCAAAAGCTGCCTTCCCTCTTCTGTGAAGTTTTCCTTTGCTGCCCAAAGGTCCACAAAGTGCTGAAATCTTCATCATTAATACCTGAAAACATGCTAATCACGTAGGTTAGCTCACTTACAGGAAAATGGACTAAAAGTGCAGGAATTATATATTTTATCCTCAAAACTTAGCTATAACATGGGTAAATTATGGTGTTTAGGCGTGAAAATGCACCCAACATCAACACCCCACACTTAAAGCTTTTTTCTTCCTCGAACAAAATATTACGTCCATGCAAACATCTTACTCGGATTTCATAGCAGTAACACAAAATGTTCAACAAGACATGCACGGCAATTATTAACAAAGAGTAGTTTTCAGGATCACTACTAGAAACCATTCAACCTCAAACATAGACTCGTGATGATGGATAATTCGTATCCACAAGTTAAGGAACCAAGAATCATACAAAACTACCCAAAACTCATCAACCATGTGTGTCTCACAAAAGATATCACCCATAATAACTCACTAGTTTCGCATTTTTCGGAACATGGGTATAAGATTCTTCTTGTTCTCACTCTCACAAAGAATTCATATGTTGCAACTGATGACCATAGGCTTGCCCTTAGTGTAATGCTCTACTAATATCAGAATGCTAAGCTTAAGATCAAATAGGTCTTTACAGGTTGTAATGTAGGCTAAGGGACAGGTAGGACTATTTTGGCCAGAAATAGTGACTATTTTCCCTAAGCGCTTTAATACATCATATTATGCCATTAACACTCTCTTTTAAACAACCCTTCTACCTTTCTTTTAATCTAACACCCCTTTTTCACCTATTTTGTTATTCAATTATAAACACAAAGATGAGAATATACAACTTATTTTTTTTTTCCATTTCTATTTTTTTTTATTTTTTTTTTATAAAACACCTCTATGATAGCCACTCTTATTCACACCAATTTCAAGTATCAATACACTCTGAGGCATCACTCTCACCCACTTTCCTCTTATTTTGTCACATGACTCTACAATTTAAAGTGCTTAGGAATTTGGATCAAATTATGGTCTTAAAAAAAATAGATTAGGCTACATATGAGGCTGTCAAAGAAAATGGCTAAAGGCTCAAAGGGGGTTCACTAGGATAATGTACACAGGTAGGTAAAAAGAAGGTAAACAATTACAGGCTGCCAAAGAAATGCCTAAATCATCTCCTAAACTCACACTCTTTATTTCGCTTTACACACACACCAGGCAAGTTCTAGCATCAATCACAACACAAAATATACTATATCCTCACACACACAAGGCACATGGTCAACTTTATTGGGAGAAGTATAGACTCTTGACCCAACAGATGAATGAATTAAACCACACAATTATCACACAGTGAGTCACACGTAGAACCTAAATGTCTCAATAGTAATGATTTAGCACAAACTCTTGTTATACTACCATGCCGTCTATCAGAACAATTTCATGCAAAATCTAAAAAAAATCTAGAATTTAAACTAACTAATTACGACTAATTAAAACAAATAAGAACTAGAATAAATGTAGTCAAAGCAGTACAAGAAGCATACAAATACCAGCACCCCACACTTAGACGGGACACACTGCCCTCAGTGGAAAATAAATAAGGAAAACCTGATTAGTCGGACTCCTCTTCTATGTCTGGGGTCATACCCCCTGCGTCGGAATCATCATCAGAGTCGTCATACTCAGAGTTTCCTCAAAATGTACCCCACTTGATCCCAAAAGTGCGTCAAGGTATTTGTAGAGAGAAGGACTCAGCTTGCTCCTTTCTTGACCTATTTTGTCCTTTCTGTGAGGTGGACGTTTTTTCTTTTACTTGTCGTCCTTTTGGGGCCATTCTACCTGAGATTAAAATAGAGTCATGTTAGCTTCATCTCGGAAGATTCAATCGAAAAACAAACAGTAGTGGCACCACCCCACGCTTTATTTGTTGGCACAGACTAATTAAGTGAGTGATGTCGATTACTCAGACTTCATCGACATACATTTAGGCGATATGTTCCAACAACATGTTCAGCACAGTCATACATTCATGTCATCTTAACTATCCTTTCCAATTCTATTTCATGTAATCTTGTCTATACTTTCATGTTTGGATGAATGCATTTTTTGAACAAAACTACCACATAAGGATCGTACCACAAATAGAAACAAGTTATTGCATAGGCATAATAACACCATTTTAAGCTTGTATCCACACCCCACACTTAAAGTTTTGTTCGTCCTCGAACAAAATAATACGTCCATGCAAACATCTAACTCGGATTTCACAGCAGTAACACAAAATGTTCAACAAGACATGCACGACAATTATTTACAAAGAGTAGTTTTTAGGATAACTACTAGAAACCATTCAACCTCCAACATAGACTCGTGATGATGGCAAATTCGTACCCACAAGTTAAGGAACCAAGAATCATACAAAACTACCCAAAACTCATCAACCATGTGTCTCACACAAGATATCACCCATAATCACTCACTAGTTTTGCATTTTTCGGAACATGGGTATAAGATTCTCCTTGCTCTCACTCTCACAAAGAATTCATATGTTGCAACTGATGACCATAGGCTTGCCCTTAGTGTAATGCTCTACTAATATCAGAATGCTAAGCTTAGGATCAAATAGGTCTTTACAGGTTGTAATGTAGGCTAAGGGACAGGTAGGACTATTTTGGCCAGAAATAGTGACTATTTTCCCTAAGCGCTTTAATACATCATATTATGCCATTAACACTCTCTTTTAAACAACCCTTCTACCTTTCTTTTCATCTAACACCCCTTTTCACCTATTTTTTATTCAATTATAAACACAAAGATGAGAATATACAACTTATTTTTTTATTTTTCTATTTCTGTTTTTTTTTCTTTTTTTATATAAAATACCTCTATGATAGCTACTTTTATTCACACCAATTTCAAGTACCAATACACTCTGAGGTATCACTCTCACCCACTTTCCTCTTATTTTGTCACATGACTCTACAACTTAAAGCGCTTCGGAATTTAGATCAAATTATGGTCTTAAAAAAATGGATTAGGCTACATACGAGGTTGTCAAAGAAAATGGCTAAAGGCTCAAAGGGGGTTCACTAGGATAATGTACACAGGTAGGTAAAAAGAAGGTAAACAATTACAGGTTGCCAAAGAAATGCCTAAATCATCTCCTAAAATCACACTCTTTATTTCGCTTTACACATACACCAGGCAAGTTCTAGCATCAGTCACAACACAGAATATACTATATCCTTACACACACAAGGCACATGGTCAACTTTATTGGGAGCATTATAGACTCTTGACCCAACAGATGAATGAATTAAACCATACAATTATCACACAGTGAGTCACACGTAGTGCCTAAATATCTCAATAGTAATGATTTAGCACAAACTCTTGTTATACTACCATGCCGTCTATCAGAACAATTTCATGCAAAATCTGAAAAAAATCTAGAATTTAAACTAACTAATTACGACTAATTAAACAAACAAGAACTAGAATAAATGTAGGCAAAGCAGTACAAGAAGTATACAAATACCAGCACCCCACACTTAGACGGGACACACTGCCCTCAGTGGAAAATAAATAAGGAAAACCTGATTAGTCGGACTCCTCTTCTATGTCTGGGGTCATACCCCCTGCGTCGGAATCATCATCAGAGTCGTCATCCTCAGAGTTTCCTCAAAATGTACCCCACTTGATCCCAAAAGTGCGTCGAGATATTTGTAGAGAGGAGGACTCAGCTTGATCCTTTCTTGACCTTTTCTGTCCTTTTTGTGAGGTGGATGCTTTTTCTTTTACTTGTCATCCTTTTGGGGCCATTCTACCTGAGATTAAAATAGAGTCATGTTAGCTTCATCTCGGAAGATTCAATTGAAAAACAAATAGTAGTGGCACCACCCCACACTTTATTTGTTGGCACAGACTAATTAAGTGAGTGATGTCGATTACTCAGACTTCATCGACATACATTTAGGTGATATGTTCCAACAACATGTTCATCACAGTCATACGTTCATGTCATCTTAACTATCCTTTCTAATTCTATTTCATGTAATCTTGTCTATACTTTCATGTTTGGATGAATGCATTTTTTGAACAAAACTACCACATAAGGATCGTACCATAAATAGAAACAAGTTATTGCATAGGCATAATCACATCATCTTAAGCTTGTGGTCAATCATAATTGGTATCTCGATGAACGAGTCATTCAAGCTTTCAACTTACAAGATTATGTATTAACTTCACAACTTCGACTTCATCAAACTATGACAGTGTATAACAATCAAATACAAGTCAGAACAAAGTCAAGAACACCCACACGTATTCTTTCACTCAACTAGATGTATCAAAACAAACCAACCACATTCTAATCACCAACACCACTTCAAAATCTAATAAATCATTATAAACGTAGCATTCCAACAACTACGGAATATAAAAGAATGACTTACTTGGTGATGGATTCGGAAGATGAAATCACAAGACTAGATGAGCAAAGAGAAAATTTTTGAGAGGATTTGGAAGCTTGGGTGTCGCCTATCTTGAGCAAACAATGAGATTTTGTTCTAAGATTGAGGTTCTATTTATAGACCAAGGCTTGGGTCGGGCTTGACCCATGAAAAATTGGGTTAGGAGACCAAAAAGCATAAGTAGGCGGTGTCTAATGCTTTGCCTATGCTTAGCATAGGCAGCGCCTTTAGCAAAGCCTAGTTGGGCATAGGCGGAGCCTATGCTATGGCCTAGTTGAAACAGTGAGCATAGGCAATGGCATAGGCGGCGCCTTTAGCTTTGCCTAGTTGAACATAGGCGGCGCCTTTAGCTTTGCCTAGTTGAACATAGGCGGCGCCTATGCTATGGCCTAGTTGGGCATAGGCGGCGCCTATGCTATGGCATTGTAGATTCAGAGAGCAAAGGCAATGTCATAGGCGTCGCCTTTAGCTTTGCCTAGTTGAGCATAGGCGGCGCCTATGCTATAGCATTGTCGATTCAGAGAGCAAAGGCAATAGCATAGGCCTTGCCTTGTCCGTTGCCTAGATTTGTATAGGCAATGCCTAACCGAAAGCCTTTTGCTCCTTCATTACTCACTTACCACCTTTAACATTGCTCACTTTCAAATCAAAATTTGAGACCAAGCTCTTTCTTTATACATCTTCCCCTACACTTAATCAAAAACAACAAAAATGATTAGAAAGATGGGTTGCCTCCCACCAAGCGCCTTAGTTTTGGTCGTGGCTCGACTCTTCTTTTTGGATTTTTATTTAACAAAACAAACTCCTAGGAAAACAAAACGACTAAAAACGATGGGTTGCCTCCCATTTAGCGCTTGATTTATTGTCGCAGCACGACATAGCTATCTCGATTACTTAGACTTCATCGAGATAGATGGTGCGTCATTTTCTGAATGGATTCAGACATCGCTGATGCTTACTTGTAGGCATTCAATCTTCTTCGAGATGACTCTTGTACATATATATCCCAGGAGGGATACCAATTATATTATCAACAGTCCAACCCATAGCTCTCTTGTACCTCTTCAGAGCAGAGATGAGAGCCTCTACGTGCTGTTCACCTAAATCAGCTGTAACACTCACCGGAAGTGTATTTCCACTTCCCAAGAATGCATACCTTAGGTGACTGGGGAGCTCTTTCAATTCTAGCACTGGTGACTCTTCAATGGAAGTCTTTGTTGTTGGTGAAGGTCGATTCCTAAGATCAAGGTCCAGCTTCTTAGTAGCATGAGAATAGGACTTTATTCCTGTTAGAGCACAAATAGTTTCTTCATATTCTTCAACATCCTCACGCTCAAAATTCAACACACAGCAGACAATGGCTCAACAGTAAGCTGCTTCTCTACAGATAATCCTTTCTCATCCTCATAGTAAACATCAGCTACAGAGAACACGTCCATGTCTCTAGGTTGCTTCATCGATTTACATACATCAAAACGGACCACTTCGTCATTCAGCCGAAATAAAAGCTCATTAGCTCTTAAATCAATAAGCACACTTCCAGTTGCGAGGAAAGGGCGTCCCAAGATTATGGGAGCTTCAGAATCCACCTCACAATCCAAAATAACAAAGTCTATAGGAAAGATAAAGGTGGAAACCTTCACCAACACATCATATAAGATACCAACAGGCCATTTTACCGACCTATCTGCCATCACGAGCGGCATATTGGTTGGTGTAGGATCACCCAACCCCAACTTTCTATAAATAGATAGCGGCATCAAATTGATTCTAGCTCCCAAATCGCACAACGCCTTAGCAAAATCCAACGATCCAATCGTGCAAGGAATAGTAAAAGCACCAGGATCTGCCTTCATCTGTACTAGCGATCTTGTAGCGAATGCACTGCAATGATGAACATTATCTTCCAACTCATAACTTGCTGCCCGCTTCTTTGTCAATAGATCCTTCATGAATTTACCATACCCAGGCATCTGTTCCAGCGCCTCCACCAACGGAACATTAATAGTCAGCTGCTTGAACATGGTCATGATTTTACTGAACCTGGTGTCATCAGCTTTCTTCATCAGTCTCTGCAGAAAAGGTGGTGGTGGAAGGGGAATCATTTTCTCCACCACTTCCTCTTTATCTTGCTTCCGATTATCAACCTTTTTCGGAGTGTTATCATCCTTCTTCTTCAGTCTCTGAGGAAAAGATGGTGGTGGAAGAGGAATCATTTTCTCCACCACTTCCTTTTTATCTTTCTTCCGATTATCACTCTTTTCAGGCTGGTGACGTCTAGGTGTAACATCATGAGCACTCACTTCAGCTTCTACGGCATCTTCAAACTCTGCTTCATCAACATTCTCTGCTATATCATCAACCACCTGCTTGCCTTTGGATGGATTTTCCAACACTTCACCACTCCGGGTAGTAATAGCCATACACGATCCGTTATTCCTTGGGTTTTGCACAGTGTCACTAGGTAGTGTGCCAGCCTTTCTTTGGTTGAATGCCGCTGATAATTGACTCAATTATTTCTCCAGCTATTTTATTGCAGCAGAATGTGAGTCAACCAATTGATTTATTGATGACAAATCATTCTTTACCTC
The DNA here is from genome assembly GCA_030864215.1 of Capsicum pubescens. NCBI lineage: Eukaryota > Viridiplantae > Streptophyta > Magnoliopsida > Solanales > Solanaceae > Capsicum > Capsicum pubescens. The sequence goes on along the minus strand of CM061549.1, from coordinate 217,851,322 downwards.
AGTAACGCCCATATTGGTTGCCTCCACCCCTTTCAACAGCTTAGCCATCATATCATCCATGGACATCTTTCCAGAGCAAGACGCCACAGCCTCACGGTTTCCAAGAGAAACATACAAACCACTCTTGTCAGTCTTATTCTTCCAACCACCTTGATCGCGGTCCTTGTATCTAGATTTATCATAATAGTTCCGACCTTGGTTTCCTTGGGCATTGTCTCGGAAACCCCCCTGATTATTCAAGTAATTTGCTTCCCCCTCAAAATCAAAATCATATCTTCCCTGTGATACAACGGCTTTAACCTTTTCGGTCTTCCATAATAATAAATGCTTGGTAAGAAGATCCATCTGCGTTTTCATGTGAGCCATATCTTGGTCACGTTCCTCTTGTCAACTCCTCTGCTCTGCAGTCAAGCCAATATATACGGTAGATCTTGCGTATCCAGATCGTCATCATCATCATCAAAAGAAGCCTGCACAGCTCGGTGTTCAGGTCTCATTCTAGCTTGACGATATCTCCTGTGCATAGGTACTGCCAATTCATCAGTACACCTGGGATTCAGTAACTCATCATCACCCAGGTCCTCATCATCAGTATTTGTTTCTCGCCCTGGGTTATCAATATTTTGTTGATGTACTTGAGCAGCTGCCAGTGCAGCTAATCTAGCCTGCTCCTGTTGAGCCGCCCTTCTATCAATGTCACGCTGTGCATCCATTCTGCCAATAAGTTGAGGTTCAGGATTTATGGGTAATAACGGTTGACCTGAACTTCGAGTGTTTGGCATGCACTCAAACAAACCTGAATAAAACAAAAACAACAACTAAAAGTAAAATCTGAGAATTTTTTACCAAAGGGTCTAGTAACTATCACAAACTTAGTTGACAACTGTATTCCCCGGCAACGGTGCCAAAATTTGATAATGCCCAAACTACAGCTGTCGTAAGAGTGTAAGCGGTCGCTGTCAAATATAGAACCCAACTGGGTTGGGTGTCGAATCCCACAGGGAATACTTGGTCACTAAGTGTTGCAATTATTTGTAGACTGTTGATCGAAAATTCCACAAAAAAGGTGGGATTGGATTGTGGTGTGAATTAATGCTATCAAAGTAACAACAAAATGCTTAGTTTAGTAAGATTTAATCACAGAGAAAAATAAGTTAGGGTTATGTCCACCTTTTGAGTTCCACGTATCTATTAACTATGAGTAATGCGGACTTCAAACATGCATGCACTTATAGAGATTCGTATTCTAATGGTAAATCCTAGTGTTTCTCAACCATCAACGATTATTTCACTTTAACTCTCTCGAGCTTAAAGCGTATAACTAACGGTACGAACTCACCAAGAGTTTTACCCAGTTACGGCACTAACGTGTAAATAGGGGTTGGTATCCCTATTTCCTTGTCACACTCTCTTTTCCAAACATGTAACTTTTCTCTCGAACAAGTTAATGCTATAATGGCGTATTCTATATGTTTGCAACCACAAGAATTTAATTAAAACAAAGAGAGTAATGATATAAGTAGCATACGCATCAAGAATTCACAAACTCATAGTAATAGATAGTATATCAAAAGGCTTCCATAACCCTAACATAGAAGTTTAGCTACTCATGATTGTAAAGGAAAGCAACGAAGACATCATCATCATCATACCAAAACTAGAACAGTCTTCACGAGAGGATGCTTTTAACGTCAAATAGGGATGACGTTTTCCTCTTAGCCGTCTTCCACAAATATGTAGCATTTTTTTTTCTCTGCCTCAATTTACAAAATCTATAAACAGAATAAAATAAAAAGTGTCGACTGAATTAATTCATGAATGAATGAATCAATGAATGCTGAAAAATTCAGCAAATAGGGTTTTTATAACATCCTTGTCCTAGTCCTATTATGTTACTGCTGCACCCCTAAGTATTTAAAAATATTGCTTTTGCCCGGGAAAATTTCTCTATGCGTCACATTCAGTCCATAAGCTTCCAAAAGCTGCCTTCCCTCTTCTATGAAGTTTTCATTTGCTGCCCAAAGGTCCACAAAGTGCTGAAATCTTCATCATTAATACCTGAATACATGCTAATCACGTAGGTTAGCTCACTTACAGGAAAATGGACTAAAAGTGCAGGAATTATATATTTTATTCTCAAAACTTAGCTATAACATGGGTAAATTATGGTGTTTAGGCGTGTAAATACACCCAACATCACTTACCATAGGGGTGATGGCATGTAGCAAATATCGTCAGACCTTCTGCTTATTTCACCATGTTCTATCCCACTTGATGGCATCTTCTGATGGCTTACCACACTTGTGACGATATATTAAGAATGTCATCACCTTCATCCAGCAACTCTTCTTCACTGTTCTTCGAGATGCTATTTTCTGGTAGCTTACCACATCTCTGATGGCTTGCAAGAAATGCCATCAGACTCATATCAGCTCACTTGTACCAGATTTTACTCTTTTGCTCCATTGTTATTTATTTCCATGCATCTTGACTTTCCTACAATATCTTAAGAAATAACATCAAAAGCACCAATAATTACTTAAGAACTTACAATTATTTCAAGTTAAAAAGTCTTAAATGTTTTACAAAAATCTAGCACATCACAGAGTATACCACCTAGCGCAAAAGTAAAATAAAGAGTTTGTCACAGAGTTCGGATGATTTTTCAAAGTCTTTTAAAAATGCCCATGTGTTTTCATATCATATGTTATATTTATGAACTGTTTTTGAAATGCTCTCGCCTATGTTGAATAAAAATTATTATTTTGGATTTGCTCTGCATACTAGTACAATTGTATTGAACCCCTATATTTCAAGGTCTGAGGCTTAGTCTAGAGGTCCTGCTAAATTGTAGAGTCAGAAGTGTGCAGTTGGTGAGCCTCCCTTACTTCAGAAGGCTATCCTTAGATTATTGTTATTTTATTATGGTATTGTTCCACTGGGGGCCTTGTCCCAGTTTCAGATAATTGTTATTTCCGTACGTAATAGAGATTTTGCAGATTGTTTAGATATTGTTTAGATGTTGTCGGATTTCTTTCAATATTATCAATTGAACTCAGAGTATGACCATGGTTCCATCATGATTTATTTTTTGCATCTTCTCTTTATTGAATGAATGTTTTGTATGATTACCAGATAGAGAAGGGTATCTGAGCCTTCCTAGTTTGGGATGCTCGTTACGACCAGGGCCCCAGCTCGAGTCATAAAAAACATGGCATTAGAGCATTCATGACATTAAGAATGAAATCTCGGCTACAAATAAATAGGACATTGAGAAGTTGAAGATGACTCAAAGATTGAGATGCATGTTACCATGTTGCCTGCTTACCAGACTCAATCTACACCACCTCCTGATGCTACCGAAATACCTGCAGGTATGCCTCTGCCCATCATTACTTATGTTCCACCCGAGTATGTACCTCGTAATATATCTGTAGGGTCAGGTTCTGCAGAGTCTATGGGTGGAGAAGATTTTTCTGAATACAGGTTCACATCGAAAAATTTTGCTAAATCAGTGAAAATGCAAAAGAGGTTTCAGACACATCTAGATAAGTGGGTTACAGACTTCAACCCCTTTGTTGATGAAATTATAGCAGAGGAGGCCCTCTGTCCATTTTAATCCATTCAAGCTAGGATGGACAGCATAGAGCATCGTATTAACAAAAGGCTAGATGCATTGTCTTTCCCTGATATTGCCAAGCTCATGTCTGAATTTGAGCAAGCAAAGAATGATATAGCAGAGATGAAGGAAAGGAAGCCACAACAGTCTGTGGTTGACCCAGCTTTTATGGCAAGTAATGACAATAAAGGTATAGTGGATCTGATGGGAAGGCCCATGAAAGATAAAGGAAAACAGCACATGGATGCGAAAGTTGTAAGGAAAGAAGAAAAGAGGAGAAAGAGAGAAAAAATGACACCGGAACAAAAAAAACAGCATAATTTGAAGAGAGCTCAAAAGAAATCTAGGAAAGATGAAGAAAAGAGAAAAAAAAGAGAAGAAGATGAAGCAGTAGGAGTATCTACGAGTGTTTCTCTAACAAGGGGGCAGAGTTCAGCATTAGTTCGAGAGTTGATTCCTCCAATACAGAAGGGTAAGTTTTTGAGTTCCCCTACCACCATAGGGTCCAACGTTGCACAAAGTGAGGATGCAAGAGCCTCACCACACTTCACAGATGCCTCAGATGAGTAAGAGGCAATATAAGTATACCAATTCCTTTGTTATTTAATTTAATGCTTTGAGGACAATGCATGTATTTTTCTGTGGGGGTGGGGCACTTGTACCATTAGGAGTTGTGCTACCAACATTTAGAAACCCTACTATGTGCTATCTAGAAGAAGCGGCATGTTTAGGTTTAACTTCATATTTGCATTCTTCTTATGTTTAAGGCTTGATATGTTGCTAAGGTTGGCCTATGAAATAAAAGTGTTGTTTGTGTTAGTTTCTGGTTGTGAATACGGATGATGAATGATGTTGGCATCTAACTATGATTATTTTAATTTAATTGTTTCTTTTTGTCCCCTAGAATATGTGATCAACTGTTAGTGAATCTGTAATTGGCATTAACCTATAAATACACATGTTATGTGATGCAAAAATCTTAAGAACATTAGAATAAGTGTGACTCAGTTGCCGTTGTACGTGCGAGTATTTGTATTAGTTCTTATATATTATAGTACCTAGAATTTGCTTGGTTCAATTGATGTTGTTCTTTAGTTGATGGGATAAAAAGTGATGGCAGGCCACCTTATGCTTTTAGTCTATTCAGCCAAAATAATTGACCCCACCAAAAATAAGTTTCCATTTTTTTTGAACCCTTTGTTGAGCCTTTGTTAATTTTTCTTCATCACCAAACATTTTATTTAACTCTTTTTCAGTTATTGATGCCTAGCTCTGGCCCTGTCCTAGTAATAGGCAATGTGTACCTAAACATAAGCAAAACACCTAAGTTCAGGGTAGTTGTTGTAGGACTATTAATCGCCTAATGGAAAGTTGCTCTAGAATTTCAATTAGAGCATTTATCCCTGATCTAGTTAAGACAATGTACACTTTGACTTATAGCCTCAGCCTAAGTTGAAGGTGGTTGATTCTTGTATAAAAAAGGGTCTATTATGGTAAAGCATGAATGAATAAGAAAAGGGTAAGTGAGATAGCAAAGCAATAGCCTTGGTAAGAAGAATTGTTGTGTAGGCAAAGAGAGTTAAAGCATAGTTTTTAGTCACTTTTGCCCAAAATTTTCTCCTAACCTGGCCTAATACATCAGAACTAGCCTAGAAAAGACCTGCTTGATCTTGGAACTTAGCTATAGGGGGCATTGGATGATAAGGGCAAGCTTATGGGTGCATGTGCTATGTTTGAAACTTTACTGATGAGTGAGGAGGTTGTGATTTGTATCCATAAAAGATATTGAGTGGTGGATCTCCTTGACTGTGAGGGAAACTTGAGTCATACTTAATTTGGTTGATCTCTGTAGATACTTGTATCTATGTTGTGTAGATGAATTGAATTTAAAACAATGTCGGTTATAGACTCTGACATGTTAACCCGTATGATTTGGATGACAAGTGAATTGTTGTGAGAAAATAGATTCAGTGGTAAATGCCCTCCATTGTATTGTTCATATTAGAAATTTGATGCGAAGTTGCTTGGGGACAAGCAATGATCTTAAGTTGAGGGTATTGATGTTCCGACTTTTGATGGAATATTTTTCATCTTTTTCTTAGGAAAATTGCATGTTTCCAAGCAACCAAAGTTGCATTTAATGTTGGTTCTTAGTGTTTCAGGGTAAGGAGCAGACAAAAGAAAAAGACACAAAAAATTTGCAGAAAAACACTTCTGACGACAAAAATGGTGGACCGCAGTTTTGTGATGGACCACCAACTCAACCGTCAGATCGAGGCAGAACCCATGAACTCTAAAGATCCAACGATGGTCCATGTGGTGGAGCGTTAGTCCTGCGATAGACCACCACTTTTTCCATCAAAAATAAATAGAACCTGGCATTTTGGAATGCTCAGTGATGGCCAACTTGGTGGACCGTCGATATTTTGATGGACCACCACTCCAGTCATCAGGATTATCCAGAACCTGACTCTCCAGTACCACCAGCAATGGTCAAGATAGTGGACCATTTATTTAGCGATGGACCATCATATGAGCCGTCGGTCTTAACCAGAAAGTTACCATCCAAGATCAGTTGCGACGGACCAAATGGTGGACCGTCATTCTTGAGACGGAACACCACTTTGACCGTCACTTTGGACGTAGATTTTATATTATTTGAATTTTAAATTCTTTTTATGGGGTAACATATAAATACCCAATTTTAGGTTTTATTAGGGATCTTTTATCTATCTCTTATCTTTTATTAGGGTTTGTTCTATACCTGAAACATATTGTTACATAGTTTTTCTCTAAGATTCATTGGAGTTTTGTGGATCTAGATTCCTTTATCAGATTTTCTATTGAAGATTGGAGAACAACAATTGTGACTTTTGTAAGTAAGTTTTGAATTAATTTTTGAATAACACAATGACTACTTCTCTTTTTTGGGTGGAAATGTGTGGCTAAGCTCCCATAAGTACGGTTATGGGCACCTTGATGTGAAAAGTTGATTTTGGGTTGTGAATCTAGTAGATTCTAATGAGTAATATATATTGCATAAAATCTTCTTCATTTTACTGTCTTTTCTTGCTTACAAACTTGAAAAGTGAGACCAAGAACAACACTTGTTCAAATAAAAAGTACTTGTTGGGAAAAGAAAAGGTTTACACAAATCTAAAAACTTTAATCCTTGGATAGAGGGTAGATGCGTTAACCGGATCAATTCATGTGAGAATGGAATTGAATTAATAGCTTGATCCTTAAGTTTGAAAGAATTAAGGGATAAATTTCTCATTTTGGGTTCAGAATTTATTGGGTAAATCATAGAGTTCAATTTATCTTGCTATTGAAATTGTTCATTAGGAATCCAAAATAGTTCACAACCCTAGCAGCTTAAGCATCTTGGTGACCATAGCTCTAGTTTGACTAGTCTTATTGAATTACTATTTTCAATACAATCAATATTTGGATTACTCTCTGTGAAAAGTACTTAAATACAATTGATAAATCAAAAACCCCTCTCCATTTTAGAGCCTTCGATCAATAATCTAATAACAACCACAATACTTAGTGAATACAGTATTCCCTATGGGATTCGACACTCAACCCAGTTAGGTTCCATATTTGATAGCGACCGCTTACTCTCTCATAAGAGAGGTGTAATTTGGGCTTATCACCTACGTTACAAGATAAGTAAAGCATTATAGTTATCTTACCATAACTATCTAAAAATTTAGGAAAAATGCATATGGGGAATCCTATGGTATTCTGTATACACCAGTAATACTTCTTTGTGAGTGAGAGGGTCATTGTTATATCCCTTAATAGATTGATTTAACCAAAAAAAGAGTGAATGGGATTTGTTTTACTGTGAGCGCACATGGGTTATGTTGCTAAGTTGCTAGATTGTTTGACTAATGTAAATTATGTTTATGGACAAATGTCTATTGCTAATGTAATTCTATCATCGTATTCCCTTATGTTTCTACGTGTGCTAAATTGTTATACGCTGCTGAGTTTTGAAAGTTGGAATTAGGAGGGGGCAACACGATTTAAATTAAATCCAAAATCACTACCATGGGTAGATTAAGATCTTCCTGTTTAAGAATCACCTCCATGCTAAAAAGTAGTTATTTGGTTTTGTTTGCCTAAGGACATGCAAAAGTCTAAGTTAAGGGTGTTGATGTGGTGTGGAAACACGACACTTTTGATGCTTAAAACAGCAAGTTTATGCGTGAACTTAGGATATTTTGTTGGATATAATGTACTTTGGTGTGAATTGCAGGTAAAATAGGTTTACAATAGTAATTGAATGGAAAGAGAAGAAAAACCTGAAAAAGACCAACTCTGATTAGTATACAAGTCAGCTCATGAGTCGTAACCATCCAATATGATTCGTATGCTGAATCGTACAAGTAACAGAACCAAAAGACAATTGGATAATCTAAGTGTGAGGAAGATACAACTCAAGTATACCAGTCGTAAGCCAGGATACGGTCGTACAAGACTGTCATAAGAATAACAGAATCTAAGCTGCCATCTTGGAGTTAAAGTGTCAAAAGTATAAGAGTTGAAAGTTTGAGTACAACTTATATAGGGATGTCATATGCAAACTAGTGTTCAAAACTTGGAAAGACTGAAGTCGCAGGTGGATATGAGTAAGGGACACGAGTCATACACTCAGTTATGACTTGTATGAAGAATTCATATATTGAACAAAAATTTAAAGCTTTGGGAAGATCGAACACTAGAATCGATATGAGAGGGTAGGGTATGACTCGTATTGAGCTGATACGAGTGAAGATCGAGTCTTATTGAATGCCAATATTACTTTACCTTTCCCATTTTTATTAGAATTTTTTGTTATTTTGAGAAACTATAAATATCCTAGGGTTTATCTTTTATTAGGTTATGGTTTATTACACATTATTAAACACTGCTAAATTATTTTATGCTCTTTTATAATTGTTCTTGAGATTTTAGGGTTTATTCAATTAAAGACTTTGGAGTTTATTCGTCTTATTTTTGTGAAATTGATTTTATGTGTTATTCATTGATAATCATGGTTTCTTGCACAAACATGAGCGAATATTCTTCTTAGCTAGAGTTGCGAGAACCCTAGCAGATTAGTTATGTACAAGAAGTGTGAGACTAAATTGTTCTAGGGTTTCTACATGTATCTTAATCTTTTTCAAAATAATCAACCTAAAGTATCGATCGTACATTGAGATAGCCTGTATTCGCATCCATACCTACCAAGGAGGTTGTGATTGGGAAAAGAAGTTAAGACAGTGATTTGGGATTTCTACATCCACCTTTTAGTCCCCGCGTCTCAAACCTATTTTTCAAATAAATTTCAGATCTAATTTAAATACAGTCAATATAAGTATCATTATTTTTATTTTGAAACATAGATTATATTTTCGATAGATTTAGCTTATTTGAGATTGTTCATTAATAAAGATTTTGCGCTGAAAGGTCTAGGGTTAAATTTCCACATTTCGTGATGGAAAGGCTTGACTTTCTTCAGACTCAATTGGTTAATTAACGATCATGTAAATCATTTTATGGGTAGGAATTTAGGGGTGGGAATTATATTTTGAGGTCATTATTAGTATCTCATTCCCGTGTGGGGGCTTATTTGAATGTTGACTTGATAATTTATAATTGTTGTGATGCTCAAGTTAGGGGTTTATACAGTATTGTAGGCCTTATTTGTGCATTATATTGTCTTATTTATTGTTGCACAGCTCTAGTGGAAGCTTGAATTATTACTATAGGCATTACTTGTGCATTATTTTCCTTTATTATTATAGTATACCCGAGTAAGAGATTTAAAATGATATTATTACATCTTACATGACTATTTATACCAGTGGTGCCATGTGATGGCTTTTTATCATAAAATATTATCATTTTGAGTTGATTCTAAGCTTATTCATACATGTATTAAGCTGATAATTATCTTAATATAGATTAGTTTTGATCATTATTTTAAGACCCCGCAAAGTTCCCTTATCGTTAGAGCTTTCAAAATGAGTCACATGGAGCCTAACACTTAGAACTTTAGCTAAGTGTTAAACACTTAATTTATTTTGAACCTTCAAACTTCGGTGAATTAATTCATGACCTTCCCGACATCTGTTTTTCGATTTTCAAGTTTTGTTACGATCGAGCAAGCTCATAGTACATATCGGATGAGTTTTGGAATTTTTCAGAATGCATAAGGCCGCGTTTGGATTTCAAACCAGTAGCAAAAATGCTACTTTTGCCCAGTTTTCAGCATTTCAGGGTCAACTTCCAACGATCATAACTTCCTGTATTTAACGAACTGGGTGAGCTACTAAATATCAAATGAAATATTTTTGAGTCTTCTTTACAATGAAATTGGTTTCATCCAATTTTATCATCGGAGTAAAAAATTATGATCAATTTAATTCAGCATATCAAACCAGTGACTGGGGAACAAATGTGACTTTATTTGATTCCTTAGGGGCATTTTGGTCATTTACCATCCCCCAATCATGCTTTAAAACGGGATTCAGCTTACATTGGACCAAAATTTGGTCATTTATCTGAAAATTCTCAAGAACCAAACACATGAGCTTCAACCAAGAATTCAAGATCTCTAAAAATTCAACTGCAGGAATTCAAAAATAATTTAGGAATCATAATTCCCAAGTTGAGATCTTCAATAAGCACCTATTATTTTACGAGTAGAGTTCCGGAATTGCAAGTTCATCCAAAGTCACAAATTTGAGGTATGTGGGGTTTGAACAAGAATAATCCTTCCGGTCTTGTGCCCAAAACTTAATTTTTATAAAGATTATGTAAATTTTTATGTTGAAGTTTATACCAATTTATCTTATTTTGAGTTTATGTAATTATCCATGAATTGAGTATTTGAAGGCATTATATTTTATCTTGATATGATTTGAGTTGAGATATACATATTTTGATTTATATTTTCCTATTAAGAATTGATGTTATTGAATTTATTTGAAATGAGTATTGAGAATGAATTTACGGAATTTGTGATATGAATTTTGAGTTGTTGAACTTATGATATTTATGTCATGAATTTATTCCCAATATTTTAATTGAGATAAGTGAAGATTTTCGAGATGACTGTTGAGTATGAAATTTAGATATGATTTTCATGTATTAAATCTTTATATTTTGGGTTTTAAATATATGTGATGAAATTATAAGGAGATTTTGATCTCGAGTCGTGGACATGATTTTATAAGTATTTCCCAAAAGGAAAGATTGTTGTTTCGATATTGAACAAGTATGTAATTTGAGATGATATTTTGGAAGATGGAATCGTTATATTTATGTCAAGGTTGAAATTGGATTTTTATGATATTACGATTTGGAGTTTTCCTTTATCAAATTATTTATCGAGATTTGAATTGAAATTTATATCATGATCGTTGAGTTGAAAATAGGAATCCACAATTTATTATGATTCAATTATGAGAAATATGATTTGTCCTTCATTATAGGCCCTTGAGATTATTTTGAGGTGGATTTCCTAAATGAGACTGAGCTTGAGTATGGGAGTAGTATTTAGCACCGAGCGGGAGGTGTGGGTGAGCGTACCCTACTTACCCAGAACTACATGCCACCGTAGGATTGAGATTTGTGGGCCTAAGGCCGAGTGTGTGATCACTGAGTTGAGGTTATACTCCCTGGCAAGATTATGACGCTCTTTCCCAACGTGGGGTTTATTCCTTAGGAGGACAAAATGTTGGACTCTATGATAAGCACACATGGTTTATGTCGGTTATAAGAAACTCCTATGGTGTGTGTGTGTGTCTACTCTATCTAAGATAAGTGTGTATGGTTTGAAAATTATTATTTGTGAGAAAGTTCCTTGTTTCCGAAAGATTGAAATGTTATGTTCTAAAGATAGTTGTTTTAAGACTTGATTACTTTACAAGTTGAAACCGAGCAGAAAATGAATTTGGAACTTATTGTAATGACTCATGTGATTTATTTTACATGTATTATTCATCCATGATTTTGATGATTTAATTCGAGCTAAGTGAGTTATTTATATCAGCATGCATAATTTTATAAACTGTGATGATATTAAGATATTATTTTATATATGCATTGCACCCCCATATGCTCGGGTACATTTCCATAGTACTGACCCACATATTCGTATGTGGGCTACATTTTCTCAAAATATAGGTACAAGGTATAGTATGCACCTTCAGATCCAGTCAGTTCGTGGTATCCAGTCAGCAGGTGATGAGTTCTTTTGATTCAAAGGCTTGGGTCAGTTATGCAGAACTAATAGTGTTGTATTTTCTTTATTCGGTCGTATTGAGTTGGGATAGTTGGGAGTCATGACCTGGCTACCTACAGTCAATACTAGTAGAGGCTTCATAGACAGTCAGTAGAAGTTGATGTATTCCGTTTCAATTTTGGTTGTAAAAGCAGAATTATAATCTTGTAAATTCAGTTTTGTATCGATCAGATTCAGAAAAGAGTTATTTTCCGCAGATTTGTATAGATTTATACTTTTTGTTCAGTTGCTTATGAGTTATGCCAGTAGAAGGGTTAGCTTGGGGTCACTTGTAACCCTAAGCACCGTGTGACATCTCCGAACCTGATTTCGGGGCGTTACAATTATACCCTCATTTAATTTATACATATTCATGAGATTGGTACCACTAAAAACACTTATTTTTTAAAAGAAAATAAGACACTATATAAGGTTGATTAAGAAAAATACTAATTTTATTAGAAAATGAGACACTTTATAAAATATTTATACCGAGGGATGTGTTGGTAAGGTTGATTGAGACATGGGATTGATATTGTAAAAGTATATTGATTGTGACCCCCCCCCCCCCATGGATCCTATCCTGAAGCTCTGATGCCGAGAAGGTCTATACAAAAGTTCCACCATCATTATATGGCATTTGCATATTTTATGTTACTTTTATGTATTGATTGATGTGTACTTAGTTTCCTTATACACATCGACCCCCCCACACACACATTTATATATATATATATATATATATATCCTTTTTGACTATATACTTTAGGGTTTTTAGTGGAGATGGTATGTGTTGCCTTCTAAAAACTTTTCTATTTATAGGTAGAACTTGCTCATAGAATCTTTTAATTATTTTATTTTCTACCTTGCTCAGTCGGCTTATGGTACCTATTGAGTACAAGTGAATAATACTCACTCCTACTTTTTGTACTCTTTTGACACAGATCCTAGTTCGAGTATGACTTGTGGTGGCTGATCTCATACTATGGTAGTTGGCTCTGGTGTTAGGGTCTGATTTTAGACACCATCTTACTTTATCATGTCTTTAGTTATTTTTGGAAACAAACTCTTGTATTTTAGATTCTTAATTTTGTATCAGATGCTCTTTCTACTTATGGCAAGTATCTTAGGGATTATGTATTTTTTATTCTAATATTTATGCCATTTGGATATATTATGGCCTGACTTTCTTCTAGAAGTCTTATTTGTACTTTTTTCCTTCTTATTTCAATTTTTCTTTATTTTTGGGATTCAGCTTACCTTCCAATGTTGGGTTCAGGTAGGTGCCATCATGATCTCAATTTTTGAATCGTGAAAATTTGGCATCAGAGCTTTAGGTTCACCGTTCTCAAAAATGAAAGAGCAGGAAGTGAAATAAAGTTTCACATATCGGTTCATTAACCTCTGTATCTATCTTTGAGAAGTTATAGGATATCTTTTAAACATATTCTAAACATATATTCCATTTATTTCGATGCAAATGGTGAGGACTAGATCTAGAGATATTGAGGATGTTGAGCCAGCACCCATTGTTGAAGCCTGAATCATGGTGTTAGGTAAGATTTCTGGTCAAGATAGAGGTAGAGGTCATAAATGAGGAGCTACTCTGACCAGAAAATAGTCTAGGATGGACTCTTCTAAGCTCGAGAGTTATTATGATGAGGATATTTAGATAAAGGATGTGAGACCAGCTCAGGTCCCTCAGAGTTTAGTTTCTACCCTGGTATTATAGTATTTTTTTTATTCATTTCTTGGATTATTTAAATGGAAATCCCCAAAAAATATGTCCTACTAAATGTGTTTGATATTTCTCAGACTTTAGGGATACATCCATCTACTATGGTGCCCCCTCGTGTTTATTTTTGCCTACTAGACTCATTATTTCTCCTATTTCTTCAATTTTTGTGATGTCTTCTGATTATCAAAATAGGTTTGAGAGATTTATGCATTTGGATCCTCCCAAGTTTAGTGGTACTATTGGAGAGGACGTCTATGAGCTTTTACCAGACTGTATTGAGAGGTTGCATTACCATGGATCCTTTGAGTCCCATGGTGTGCTTATACAAATTATCAGTTGACTGATATGGCTAGATAATGGAGAAGGTATCTTAGTACTGTTAAACCATTGGGTTCGCCCGCTATGACATGGACCAAGTTTTTTATGGCTTTTGTGAAAAGGTTTTGTAACATCCCCAATTTTCAGATTAGAATTCAAACGTTGTTATCAATTGTACAAACTGAAACCCAATGATTCTATGTCTATATGGGTAATGATTAGTTATATAGAGTAAAAATGTCATTTGATATCAACCGAGGTCATAAAAATCTCCTAACTCAAAGACCAGTCGAGGACGCTTCTATTGATTAAGTTTTAGAAAATATTTCAGTTTGGGTCAATTTAGAAGACCATTAATCCTTGTACATAATTAATTATATATCCTACTATATATCAAATGAAAGGTCTTTGAATCTTCTTACAAATGCATTTGGTTTCACCTTAATCCGATATCGGAGCAAAAACTTACGCTAATTTTATTTTACCATGTTTGTCTGTCAACATAGTGACGACCTGAGTTGATAGGCCATCACCAAAGTGACAACCTATCAGCCAAGTCGTCACCCCAAACTAGTGAGCCATTATTTTCAGCTTCTAAGTGACGATCTAAGTTGATAGTCCATCACCTAAGTGATGACCTATCATCCCAAGTCGTCACCCAAGACCAGTAACTCATAAAATCAGCTTCCAAATGATGACTTGAGTTTATAGGCCATCACCTAAGTGATGACCTTTCATCCCAAGTTGCCACCCAAGACCAGTAACTCATAAAATCATCTTCGAAGTGATGACCTGAGTTGATAGGCCATCACGTAAGTGATGACCTATCAACCATGGCCGTCACTCTTGAAATTAAGAAATTTCTATTTAAATTTGGAGGGAAATTTTGGTCTTTTCCTTCAACTCCCACAACTTAAGTTATCAAAATCACTTACTTAGCCATCAATAATCAGTTTTGAAAACCCCTAATCCTCTTTATTCACAAGAATAAGATTAGGGTTTCTCCTTAAGTCCTTCTTCCAGCAACATCAAGAATACACTACATTCTTTTCAAGATAGTTAAGAATTCAAAGTTTCCAATCCAAGAACTTCAAGAAAAGTTCTCAAGAATATTCCCAAGTCTACCAAAGTCAACTTGTCCCCTCAAATCAGGCTAAGCAAGGTATGTGGGGTATGAACGAAGGTTTTCTTCCACCCTTGTGCCCAAATCTTGATTTTTAGTAATATTTTGTATAAATTGAAGATGGGGTTGATACCTAATTTTTATTATTTTGAATTTACAAAATTATCATGTTAATTAAGGCTTCAATTGCAAAAGATTCACATATATCCAAGTTTGAAATCATGAGAATCATATTATGAGTTATATTCCACTATGTTGATTAAGATTTTTGAAAGCTTTTAAGATGATTGTGAGCAAGAAGTTTAACTATGATTATTGATGCATTAAAGCTTTATATTTTGAGTCCCAAATGCAAATTAGGAGTTTATAAAGAGATTATGATCTCAAGTCTATTGACAAGTTTTGAAAAGTGCTTTAAAAGTAAAAGATGGATCTTTTGATCCAAAGCTAAGATTATGAAATCCACATTAATCAGAATGTTTATGATTTAAAGTAAAGAGAAGCATAATTGGCTTTCATTATAAACCTTTGTGTTGTTTAAGGTGGACTTCCTAAAGTTCTGAGTGATAAGTATGTGAGTAGTATTTAGCATCGAGTTGGGTATGATTCCAAAGGTCTCATGCCCCAAAACTACATTCCACCGTAGGTTTATGATTTGCCCATAGTGGGCTAAGATAGTGATCACTTAAGTTAAATTTCTATTCCGATGGCAAGGGTAGAACATCTATCCCTAACGTGGGTAAGATGATGGACTCTGTGACAGTTCACATGGATTATGTCGGTTAAAAAAATCTCCCAAAGTCCCTAAGTCTTAAATCCAAATGTCAGAACAGTTTTGAGAAAACTAAGTGTAAAGGGTCACAAATATACTCAGACATTATTTTACTTAGGATTTTTAGTTATCAAATTTTGGATTGAAGTTTTAAGATTGATAAAAGTGAACCCTTTTTACTTAGATTGCATGATTTGAAGAACAGAACAAGAGTACTGTTTATTAGAACTAAGAATGGTGTCTCACAAGAATTTCTTTACGCCTTATTAACCATGACTTAAGATTTGTCATTTTTTATTATTCAAGCAAAGGTGAGCCACTCATATTTAGCATGTTAATTTGAATGTTTATTTGAATCATTGCATCTAATGTTTTACTTATGCATTCACCTCCACATGCTCAGTACATTCCAAAAGTACTGATCCACATATATGTCTATGTACTATATTATTTAATAATGTAGGTTCAGGTGCTTAGTTCCAGCAGCGTAATTGACGTGGGCATCTCTAACTATAGCCCAACAATTGGTGAGTCCTTCTAGTTTGAGTACCTATTTATTCATATTTTCTACTTTCATAATATTTGATTAGTTATTTTCACTTTAGTTCAAGTCAACTGGGGGTCTGTCCTAGTGACTCTCTAGTTAGTAGAAGTAGATATTTGTCAGACTGTTAGTAATACTCAGATTTCCAGTATTGGTTGTCCAAATTCTTAAGTTGAGCACTTTCAAACTATATATTCATCAAAACTTAGATCAGTTATGACAGTAAATATAGTATTCCAGTATTTTAGTAGATTTGCATGCGTACATTACCTTTATTATGGGTTTCAGAATTGGTAGAAGGCTAAAAGGGTTATCTTGGGGCTACTTATAGTCTTGAGCACCGTATGACGTCTCGGGATATATTTTTATGGCGTTACAAACTTGGTATTAGAGCCTAAGGTTTAAAGAGTCCTACGGAGTCAAATAAGCCACGTTATGTAGAGTCTTAATCATGGATGTGAAGCGCACCACATTTATGAGCTAGAGGCTACGGGACATTTTAGGAAAACATCTTTTTCCTTCATGCTCTATTGTGCTTTCAGTTGTCTCTATCTGTTTTTAACTCATGCTCTTATGTGACTGATTATGCTTCCTCATCGAGTGATGCATGCAGAAATAATAACCAACCACCCCAGCCCGCTGACCCTCTGAATAAGAATGTATCCCATGCAGAATTTTGTGTTGGTTTTCATGCATTAACACAAACTGTGACTACAAATGTTAAGGGTAACCATCAGGTTGTAGTCCCACTTCAGCAGAATGGTGATTTAGCTACATCCAGGGTTCGTGATTTTATGAGAATAAATCTTCCTGAATTCTTTGGGTCAAAAGTAAGTGAGGACCCACATCTCTATCTTGATATGGTGAAGAAGATCACCCAAATAATTCCTGTCATGAAGGAGAAGAGTGTAGAATTAACATCTTACATGCTTAAGGATGTTTATTATGATTGGGTGGTGATATGGAAAAATGGTAAAGGTAAGAATGCAGCTTTTGTAAGTTGGCAGGTATTTCAGGATGCGTTCCTAGATAGGTTCTTTCCGCATGAGATAAGGTAAGCTAAGATAAAGGAGTTTATGAACCTGAGGAAGGGCTCAATGACAGTGAAGAAGTACTACCTTAAGTTCAACCAGTTGTCTAAGTATGATCCAGATTTGATAGCTAACCGTAGATCTAGTATGAGTAAGTTTGTTACTGAAGTATCTGGATTGGTAGTCAAGGAATGTAGGACTTCCATTCTTATTTGGTACATAGATCTTGCTAGGCTAATGATTCATGCTCAACAGATTGAGACAAAGAAGTTAAAGAGAAAAGAGGGGGTAAATAAGAAGGCTAGGATCGGGAAGTTTGACTTTGGTCAATCAAAGTTTGGAGGGGGAAATCATTTGCATTTTCAGGGTCGGTCATCTATGCCAGAACCATTTTCAGCTAGTTCTCCCATTCCCAGAACCAGGCAAGAGCAGTGGAGTAGAACTTTTATGTCCAGGTCTCAGAATAGTACGAGTAGAAGGCCCAATTATCCTACATATGCTAAGTATGGTAAAACTCATCCTGATGAGTATTTGAGAGGAACAAAGGGCTGCTATAGATGTGGTATGTTGGGTCACAAAATCAAAGAGTGTCTATATACCAAGAAAGGAAATAGGTATGTTCATCCCCAGACTCAGGATGCTAGCACACCAGCTCTACCAAGTCGCCTAGCCCCTCCTCAGGGAACGTCATCCAGTAGTGATGGTGGTCAGTGCCAAAATTGGTTTTATGCCTTACCATCCCGTCAGGAGTAGGAGATTTTACCAGATGTTGTTACTGGTATGCTTCGTGTCTTTCATCTTGATATTTATGTGTTGTTAAATCCTGGGTAAAGTCTCTCTTATATGACCTTGTTAGTTGCAGTTAATTATGAAGTAGGTCCTGAACAGCTCTCTATGCCCTTCTTATTTTCCACTCCAGTGGGCGAGTCAATTATTGATGAACGAGTCAATAGAAAGTTTCCTATCACTGACCTTCATAAGATCATATTAGCAGACTTAATAGAGTTAGACATGGTAAATTTTGACATCATTCTAGGCATGGTTTGGCTTTATTCTTGCTATATATCTATAGATTGTCGCACTCGAGTAATGAAATTTCAGTTTCCTGAAAAGCTAGTCTTTGAGTAGGAAGGTAATTCAGTATCTCCCAAGAGTCATTTTATTTCTTATATTAAGGCCAGAAAGTTGATATCAAAAGGGTGAATTTATCATTTAGTTCGAGTCAAAGACACTAAGTCCGAGACTCCAACTATTCAGTCAGTCTGTGTAGTCAATAAGTTTCCTGAAGTCTTTCCCGAAGATCTGCCAGGGTTACATCCTGATAGAGAAATAGAATTTGGTATTGACCTTCTTCCTTATAAGTAGCCCATCTCTATTCCTCCTTATCATATGGCTCCATCCGAGCTTAAAGAGTTGAAAGATCGTCTTAAGGACCTCTTAGATAAAGGTTTCAAAAGGCCCAGTGTTTCTCTATGGGGAACTCCCGTCCTATTCATTCATAAGAAATATGCCTCTCTCTAAATGAGCATCGAACAATCACGAACAAATATCCTCTGCCTAGGATTGATGACTTATTTGACCAACTCCAAGGTGCAAGTTACTTCTCTAAGATAGACCTTAGATCCGGCTATCACCATCTTAAAGTAAGGGAATATGATATTCCAAAGATAGCTTTTAGGACCCGTTACAATCACTTTGAGTTTTTAGTCATGTCCTTCGGTCTAACAAATACTCCAGTAGCCTTCATGGACTTAATGAACAGATTGTTCAAGCAGTACCTAGGCATGTTTTTCATAGTCTTTATTGATGATATTCTTATCTATTCTCATAGTGAGGATGACCATGCAGACCATCTTAGAATCATGTTGCAAACTCTTAGAGATCACCAATTATTCACCAAATTCGGCAAGTATGAATTTTGGATAAGATCAGTAGCTTTCCTCGGTCATATTATTTCTGCCGATGGTATTAGAGTTGATCCCTAAAAGACCGAAGCAGCTGGCCTAGACCCATCTCTCGGTCAGTCATAAGGAGTTTCTTGGGTTTGGCTGGCTATTACTGATGGTTTGTTAAGGGGTTTTTGTCTATTGAGTCCCCCATGTCTATATTGACTCAAAAAAAGTTAAGTTTTAGTGGTCAGATTCTTGTGAGAAGAGTTTTCAGAAGTTAAAGGCTCAACTCACTTCAGCCCCACTTTTGGTGTTACCTGATGGCACAGATGGTTTCATGGTTTATTATGATACTTCTAGAGTTGGTATGGGTTGTGTTTTGATGCAGAAAGGTGAGTTCATAGCCTATTCCTCTAGATAGATTAAGCCTCATGAAAAAAACTATCCTACCTATGATCTTGAGTTAGCTGTTGTGGCATTTGCGTCAAAAATTTGGAGGCACTATTTTTATGGGGCGCATGTTGATTTATTCATGGATCATAAAATCTTACAGTGCATATTTATGTGAAGAGAGTTAAATATATGTCAGAGAAGGTGGTTAGAACTATGAGTGTTTTGTATCATCTAGGTAAGGCCAATGTTGTGGCCTCTACCCTCAGTAGGCTGTCTATAGAAAGTGCTACACGTGTGGAAAATGATAAGAAAGAACTAGTTTGGGAGGTTCATCGGTTGGATAGGTTAGGTGTGTGGTTGGTTGATTCAGCTGAAGGGAATGTTTGGGTTCTGAGTAGTTCAAAATCTTCTCTAGTTGCCAAAGTGAAGGAGAAACGGGATAAGAACTCTAGTTTGGTTAAGCTGAAGGGGTCAGTTAAAGACCAAAAGGTGGAGGTTTTCAGCCAAGGGGGAGATGGTGTGTTGAGATACCAGAGTAGATTATGTGTAGCATGATTTGATGGTTTGAGACAACAGATTATGGTTGAAGAACATGGTGCGCGTTACGCCATTCACCCTGGTGCCATAAAGATGTACCAAGATCTACGGGAAATCTATTGGTGGAGTGGTATGAAGAAATATATTATGGAGTTTGTGGTTAAGTGTGCTATTTTTCAACAGGTTAAGGTAGATCCCCAAAGGCCTGGTGGAACCTTACAGGAGTTTAGTATTCCTACCTGGAAGTGGGTAGAGGTGAAAATGGATTTTGTAATAGGGTTACTCCATTCGCTTCATCAACATGATTTCATTTGGGTTATTGTAGATAGATTGACTAAATCAACCCACTTCTTTCCAGTTCACATGTCTTATACAACTAAAGACTATGCTAAATTGTATATTAGAGAGTTGGTCAGATTGCACGGAATTCCTTTGTCCATTATTTCAAATAGAGGTACCCAATTTACCTTTCACTTTTAGAAAGCCTTTCAGAAAGGTCTTGGAAACCAAGTTAATCTCAATTCATCTTTTAACCCTAAGACAGATGGTTAGGCAGAGAGGACTATTCAGACCCTAGAAGATATGTTGAGGGCATGTATTCTAAACTTTAAAGGCAGTTGGGATGACCACTTGTCATTGATCAAATTTTTCTAAACTAACAGTTACCATTCTAGCATTTAGATAGCCACATTTGAGGCTTTTATAGGAGGAGATGTAGGTCAACCATCAGTTGGTTCAAAGTGGGTGAGGTCGCATAGATGGGGCCAGAGGTGGTGTTGGAAGCTATGGATAAAGTCCAATTGATTCGAGAGAAAGTGAAAATAGCTCAGAGTCATCATAAATCTTATGCAGATGTGAGAAGAAGAGATCTTGAGTTTGAAGTGGATGACTTAGTTTATTTGAAGGTTTCACCCATGAAAGGGGTGAAAAGATTTGGTAAAAATAGGTAGCATAGCCCTCGATATATCAGCCCTTATAGAATATTGAGTCGGGTTGGTAAATAAGCATACGAGCTTGAGTTACCTGTAAAATTATCATTCGTTGGCCCAGTGTTTCATATCTCTGTATTAAAAAAGTGTATTGGTGACCCAGCCGTAGTAGTTCCTTTGGAAAACACTAAAATTCAGGATAGTCTCTCTTATTAAGAAGCCCTGGTCGAGATCCTTGATCACCAGATTCATAGGCTAAGGAAAAAAGAAGTTCACTTGGTCAAAGTCCTTTGGAAAAAATAGTTCTTTGAGAGTGACACTTCGGAAGCAGAAGAAGATACGAGATCCAAGTACCCCCACCTTTTCTCCGCAAGTTCAGCTTCATTCTAAGGTAACGATTCTCCTCAGATTAATTCTGTTCAGTACTCAATTTTAGTTAAGTAGTAATGTTCTGTAAATACTCTCAGATCTCCTAGTTTTCTCAGCTAACTAGCCTCATTCGAGGACGAACGTTCCCAAGGGGGAGATAATGAAACATCCCCCATTTTGGATTAGAATTCAAATCGTTGTTATCAAGAGTACAAACTGAAACCCAATGATTTTAGGTATATATAGGAAATGATTAGTTATATAGTGTAAAAATGTCCTTTGTTATCAATTGAGGTCATAAAAATCTCCTAACTCAAAGACGAGTTGAGGATGCTTCTATTAAATAAGTTTTAGAGAATATTTCATCTTGGGTCAAATTTAGACGACCAATACTCCTTGTACATAATGAATTACGTATCCTACTATATATCAAATGAAAGGTCTTTGAATATTATTTCTAGCGCATTTAGTATCACCTTAATCCGATATCAGAGCAAAAAGTTACACTCATTTTATTTCAGCATGTTTTTCTATCAACAAAGTGACGACCTGAGTTGATAGGCTATCAGCTAAGTGACTACCTTTCAGCCAAGTCGTCACCCAAAACCAGTGATCCGTCATTTTTTCAGCTTCCAAGTAACGACCAGAGTTGATAGGACATCACCTAATTGATGACCTATCAGCCCAAGTCATCACGCAAGTCCAGTAACTCATAAAATCATATTCCAAGTGATGACCTAAGTTGCTAGGCCATCACCTAAGTGATGACCTATCAGCCAAAGTCGTCATCCAAGACCAGTAAATCAAAAAATAAGCTTCCAAGTAACAACCTCAGTTGATAGTCCATCACCTAAGTGATGACCTGTCAACCAAGGTCGTCACCCTTGAAATTTAGAAATTTCTATTTTAATCGGGAGGGGTATTTTGGTCTTTTTCCTCAACTCCCATGACTTAAATAATCAAAATCACATACTTAGCCATCATAAATTAGTTTTGAAAACCCCTAATCTTCTTTATTCAGAAGAACAAGATTGGGGTTTCTCCTTAAGTCCATCTTCCAAGAACTTCAAGAATCGACTACATTCTCTTCAAGATAGTCAAGAATTCAAAGTTTCCAATCCAAGAACTTCAAGAATATTCCTAAGGCTTCCAAAGTCAACTCATCCCATCAAATCAGGCCAAGCAAGGTATGTGGGGTATGAACGAGGGTTTTCTTCTACCCTTGTGCCCAAATCTTTATTTTTAGTTAAATTTTGCATAAATTGAAGATAGGGTTGATACCCAATTCTTATTATTTTTTGTTTATGAAATTATCATGTTAATTAAGGTTTCAGTTGCAAAATATTTTCATATATCCATGTTTAAAATCATGAGAATCATATTATGAGTTATATTCTACTATCTTAATTGAGATTGTTGAAAGCTTTTAAGGTAATTGTTGTGCATGAAGTTTAAATATGATTATTGATGCATTAAAGCATTATATTTTTAGTCCCAATTGGAAATTATGAGTTTATAAGGATACTACGATCTCAAGTCTATTGACAAGTTTTGAAAAGTGCTTTAAAAGCAAAAGATGGATTTTTGATCCCAAGCTAAGATTATGAAATTTACATTAATCAGACTGTTTATGATTTAAAGTAAAGAAAAGCATAATTGGTTTTATTATAAACCCTTGTTTTGTTTAAGGTGGACTTCCTAAAGTTTTGAGTGATAAGTATGGGAGTAGTATTTAGCATTGAGTTGGGTATAATTTCAAAGGTCTCATGCCCCAGAACTATGCGCCACCGTATGTTTATGATCTACCCATAGTGGGCTAAGATAGTGATCACTTAATTTAAGGTTATATTCTTATGGCAAGGGTAGAACATCTCTCCCTAACGTGGGTAAGACGTCGGACTCCATGACAGCTCACATGGATTATGTCGGATAGAAGAATCTCCCAAAGTCCCTAAGTCTTAAATCAAAATGTCAGAATAGCTTTTAGAAAATGAAGTGTAAAGGGTCACAAATGTCCTCAGACATTGTTTTACTTAAGATTTTTAGTTATCAGATTTCAGCTTTATGTTTTAAGATTGATTAAAGTGAGCCCTTTTTACTTAGATTACATGATTTTAAGAACAGAACAAGTGTACAGTTTATTAGAACTAAGAATGATGGATCATAAGAATTTCTTTACGCCTTATTAATCATGACTTATGATTTTTAGTTTTTATTATTCAATCCAAGGTGAACCATTCATATGATCGGGAGGTTTGAGTCCCCCAAATGAATATATGAATGGGATGTTAGAGTCCCCCATATTGTATACATTGGTGATACATCACCTTGATTATGATGGGAGTTTTGATTCCCCCATAATGGCATATACGAATATATATATTCTCTAGTTCGTATGACTACACGCATTGGGGCCCTTCCAGCTAGGGAAAAGTTGGGCCCATATAGCCCGTGGGTGCCTTATTTTATGATGGTTATGTTACACATTCCAGGTTAATGTTTTCAAAGTTTATGCTAAGCATTGTTTCTATAACGACACTATATATATGTATGTATACATGTGATTGCATATGTTTATTTGACTTGGTTTTATTGATGGCATTATTTATTCCTCTATCCGTTAGTTATATGCCAGCACTCTAACTGCTAACCCTCTACGTACGTTGTATCCACACGCGATACAGGGATCAAAGCTTCTTATTCTTTTTTTGCACAGTGACTAGTTCTTCGAATGGCTCATGAGTTGACATTGAAGTGGTGAGCTTCCATTGTTTGGAAGGCATTCATCTCATGATCTTTTTACTCTATGTCGTAGACTTTGGTAGACATGGATTTTGGCTTTTATTAGGGGCATGTCCCGACATTTAATTGACTTTGGATTATAGTGTCTTTGTGGATTACTGTGGACTTGGGTCTGATGGTTTAGACATTTCTTGAACTGTTGTTAGTCTTATATTACTTTATCTTATGATATGTTCAAAATTCATTCAATATTTATAGTTTATATA
The DNA here is from genome assembly GCA_030864215.1 of Capsicum pubescens. Lineage (NCBI taxonomy): Eukaryota > Viridiplantae > Streptophyta > Magnoliopsida > Solanales > Solanaceae > Capsicum > Capsicum pubescens. The sequence goes on along the minus strand of CM061549.1, from coordinate 217,826,771 downwards.
TTGGTTAGGTGAGTGGAAGAGGTCGATCTCTGATCCAAGTGATACTTACGATACCCATCATGGACAGTCCCTAGTTCAGGTCATGACACTGGGAGACACTATTTTTGAAAGAAAATGACTCACTTTTGAAAACCCTTGGTCGAGGTCATTTCACCGGCAAGGTTGGTTCTGATATTTTAAAAACCCTTAGTTGAGGTGATTTTGTGGCAAGGTTGGATTGAGATTGTGATATGAGATATAATATATGGGTCGTAAACTCCCTATGGGTCCTACCTGGTTGTTGCGAGCTTGGTGGATTTATATGAAAAAGTCATGTGATGGATTTAATCACTTATCCATTCATTTACATTCATATCTTACCTGTTTTCCTTAGTTTCTTTGCTTTGTGTATTTGTTTTTGGGGTATTTCACACACATATATATAACTTTCACTTGGGATGGTGTGAGCTACTGTTTGGGATTCTTTCTATTTACAGGCGATGTGCTCATCAGTGTAGATTCTACCATTCTCTTTCGGTGTATATCCTAGCACGAGTACGAAACATAGACATTGAGATCATGTTTTTAGTTAGTTATATTTAAGGTACTAGACCATTCTAGTGATTAGGGTGGATTTTTTAATCTCACACTATCTTACATATGTCTTTATTTGGATCAGATATAGATTTTATACTTTTTAGTTTTGGATTTGTATTTAGATTGCTCTTACATTATGATACCAAGTTTTGGGTAGTTTCTATTATTTCTTCAGATTTTCTTTTATATATATATATATATATATATATATATATATTGTATGATTGTCCTGAATTTTCTCTAGAAGTCTCTCTTTGGATTTTTCTTATTATCGATATCTATATTATATTGTCATTTTGGATAATCAACTTACTTGTCAAGGCTAGGGCACAACAAGTGTCATCATGAGCTAGTTTTTGGGCCATGACATAAACTAGAGCACATATTTTTTTCTTCTTTCACTTTGGGGGTTTCATCATGTGTAACTTCAAGCTTGTCTGACACCTCCTTTATAGTGTCAAATGTTGAGATATTAATATTCCGATCCATTAACTTTATAATAAATCAAATTGATGGTCCTAGCATTAGTTTAAATTACCTCTAAGTGTTCCTTTGTCACTTCAAAGGTTTTAGGTTCAATGTTGCTGCTAGATTCCTTTACAGTGTCTTTTAAATTGATTCCTAGAATGGGTTTTTCGTCCTTTCTTAATTATGACCCAGCCTTGGAAGTTAGTTGCTTGAACAAAGATTCTAAATCTTTCCTTCTAATTTGTTGTCCATTGAAATAAAGGGGTCTGTTTGATGAATGTTCATCTTGCAAAATTTCATTTGGGAACTGTTAATTTACCGCTTGATCTTTTCTTAAGTATGGTTATGAAATAATATGTCAGACCTACTCCAATACCAATTGAAAGTCAAGTGGGGTGGGGTGAATTAAAAATTCTGTTTTTTAATTGCCTGTGGTGATTACTTATCTAGTATGATCTTACAAAATTGTTAGTGTTGTAAATAATAGTAATATAAATCTAATAACAGAAATAAACATTGATTCACAAATTGATACTGGTTTGAAATACCCTTGTGGTGCCTATGTTTAGTTCACTTGGGTTACAAGAGTTCCCTTAGAGTTTTTGACGATATTGGATTATAATGATGTCAGATCTTTTATGTGTCAATGGAAATAGGCTTAGCTCCTGAAGATGTACAACCTATGCTCATATAACTTTCTATTTTTCTCCTCTTTTTGTGCTTACTAAGAAAAAAGTTTACAATGATTCTTCGAGAAACAGAGATTTAAATAAAAAGTTCAAACGAAGTTGTACAAGTGTATTTTATTTCTCAAACTATATTCATTGAGGTCTGACCATTAACGTAACATTAATGATGCGATGTGACTTCTATTCTTGTGGCTATTTGGAATTGTTTTTATTGACTCCTTAATATTTGGAATTTGAATTTCCTTCTTCTAATTCCAAGTAGATCTTTCGTGTAACCAAGGGATGGGCGATGTTCTAGAGATATTTAGAAAATCTAGACTTGATGCTATAGTTTGTATCAGATAAGTCCATATTTCTTTTTTTCCTATAGCACGACTCTTCCTTGTCTTGAGGGGACTTGATTTTCTTGACCGATTTTGTAAGACCCTTAAAATTTCCATCATTTTAATTTTGACCTGAACATGCGGAATATCAATTTTTGACTTGAATTGTGTTTAGGGGTGTTAAAAGGGTAAGTTAGGAAATTTTTTGAATTTTTGGAAGGGGTTCGGGGTCATTTTGGGACCCCAAGGCTGTGAGGGTCCGCGATATCATCGCGTCACGGAGGTTACCCTCCAAAATATTGGCGTGACATGGAGGATAACCTCCATTTTGGCGTGCCACGCCAAAGTGTAATTTTCTTCTAGTATTGGTTTTTTAGTTAAAGGTGAGGGGATTTCAGTCTTTTTACCTTTTCCGTGACTTTTAAATATAAAATAGTCCCATTCCCATCAATTTTCAAAGATCAAATCCCCTATTTCACTCTCAAAAACAAAACCCAAGAACATTCAAGGGTTTCTTTTTTGTATTTATCATACGGGTTCTAAACTTTAAATTGATTTAAAATTCTTGTGTGTTTCAGGCATGTATCTCTTCCCTAAATTAATTTTATACAAAATCATGTGTTTAATTATTGTCCATGTGGTTTAAATGTTGAATTTTGAATATAGGTTGAGGCATTTGAAATGGTTGTTACATGAATTAAGTTCCCATAGTTTTGAATTGGTTGGTTATACTTTATTCTCATGATTTTGAACTAAAAAAATGCATGGGTGTGGGAATTGGATTACATTGGTTTCCCAAATTCTATGATTTAATGGTTTGCAATTGGCTTTAACCTTAACCCAACTTTTGAAATTGATTTGAAACATAGATATATATATATAATCTACTCCACTTTTGAAACCTTGCATTGCATAAAACTTATAGTGGTACATAAATTGGTTTTAAAATGCTTTGGTGGCTATGGATTGCATTTCAATTGGAAACTTTGGATTAAATTTGGCTAATTGGTTTTGGTATGGAATAATTGAATTAGCTTGAAAGTTTAACTTTATTTGGTATGACGATACCAATGGTAAATGCTAATTAAAAGATTCCTTAGTTGATGGATGGGAATGTGTGTAAATGATTTTAGTTTGGTCATAAATGGGGTTAGCTCGTCGTGGAAAGTGAATGTCCCGGGGGGACCGATGCCGGTGTGGGATTTATATGACCGTGTGCATAGTTCACATATTATCCATATGAATTTGAATGGTTGGAGCCTCGGTGGCTCTGGACCTTCCTAGAATTTCTCTAATTCGTACGGCTAACACGCATTGGGGCTCTTTCAGCAGGGGGAGATGAACCCATATAGCCGTGGGTGACCTTAGGAAGGATAGAGCTACACAGTCTAGGATAATTGTCACGACCCAAAATCCAAAGGGTCATGATGGTACTTGTTGCGGAGAACCTTGAAAAGTAAACCTATCACATAAACTGATACCCAAAAGAGAAAGGACAAAAATACCCCAAGGTAAGGCTTCCAGAAAGAAGCCGAACCACATAGATACAATAAAAGTGGAAAGAATAAAATCAACAGATGCATCCATAACTCCCAAAACCTGGTGTTAATAGTATAATAACTTATCTAGTACAACTCAAATCCAAAAGACTTACATAAGATATCCAAATGCAAGAGAAAATTTGTCTTTAAAAGGAAAATAAATACATAACCTATAGAAAAAGGTAGTAGAAGACATCTGAATGCCTGAAAATCATCAACTACCTTGAAACCTCCAACAATCGTCTGGATCAAGCAATGTGAGGTGCACCCGAACCTGAATCCACACCAGATGGGTATAGTAGGAGTGAGTACGGTTCACTTGTACTCAGTGGGTATCATAAGACGATCAAGCAAAGTACAAAATAAAGTACACAAAATAGACACTAAGGGCATGTCGCCTGCAATCAGAAATGTCCCACAATGGTAGCCCACACTGCTTGCACTAACAGTTCTAATATATCACAATTACAACAACAAAATATGTACAAGAAAAGTATACATTATATTACATGCAAGTAGAAACAAAGAAGAAAATGTACATATAAGATGGAAGAGTATAAATGACAGGATATAGAGCAAGTAGACACACAACAAGCCAATATGGCAATCAAATCACAGCATCAGTCACAATAAAGCAAATGCAATGTATAAGATGATGATGATGATGATGCATAAGGTAGAGTCACAGCCTCTAGGTTGGAACGCAACCTTGAGTTTGGCACAAAACCTTGAGATTGACACACAACCACAAGTTTGGCAGACAGCCTTGAGATTGACACATAGTCATCGAGTCTTCTCCGACATAATCCTTCGGAGAAGGTCTATAATATCCAATAACCGATACCAATATTCAGTATTTTCTAGGTTTCCTAAAGTTTTAGTATTTTTAGTGTTTTCAAAGCACATATATAACATAAGACACAAATCAAGTACTCATATATGATAAGTAAATATAAAGCAATAAAACAGACAAGTAAAATAATGTGTATGATGACATGAAAATGATGATACAACGTTCATAACCATTGAAAATGAGCATTTCCACAACCAATCTACATGGTGTATTTCCACAACCAATTTATTATGATCTATTACCACAATAAAGCACATTGTTACAATTCCACAACCACGTGAGCCAATATCCACTCACTATTTCCATTATCCATGAATGTTCCAAATGATTCATATGCCCACAAAGTATGAATATATCACGATACGTTAAAGGCACACAATAGGCATTTCTAACAACACAATACAATTATTTTCATACATTCCAGGCAATCAATACCACATATGACCCCGCACAATCACATATCATCTGATATCTCAGATTCAATAATTACATCACATTTAGACCCCCACACGATCACAAAATATGGATAGATATATTTCATGATTAGTTTTCACCCTTAACATACATTTTGTACCAACATTTACTACTCAGCCTAGTCTAAAAGAGTTGAGCCATAATCTACCTCGAAGGTCTAAATCGGTATGCAACACTTTCAACTTCAAAGCCCTAGTTCTCACGAAAGGTACTGAAATCAACTAAAACCAAGAAATATGGAATTTATGCATCAAAACAAGGCTAACAATACCCATATTTCTACTTTTAGTTTGGAGTCAAATTGACCCCCGAAATGGATTTTCAAAATAGAAGGGAAAAATCATAACTTTACTTCAAAAATGTGTTTCTCATAATTTTAGGAACCTACAATAGAAAATCCAAGTCAAATCGAATAAGAAATAAGATTCAAATAGTAGAAAAACTATTTTTAAGCTTTATCAGGTAAGATCTTTGAAATCTGTGTAAAAATCAAGAATCAAAGTTGTTTTGACGGTTAAATTGATGAAAAACTAGTAATTATAAGATTAGAACACTATTCAAGTAAAAGGTAGTGAAATTGGGTTTAAAATCAAGCTCTAAGATCTTTGGGTTTTGAGAAATTAATCAAAAAAATTAATAAGAAAAGAGTGAATTCTCACCTAAAATTGATAAGAGAATCAAGAAATAGATATTTATCTAGCTTCCCAAACATCCACAAGCTTCAATTTAAAGCTCTCATATTATTTTAGGATTTATCTCTCACGAGGCAAGGTGAAAAATGAGCTAAATTCTGGCAAAAGAGGGCTTTTATACATGCACTAGGTTACCAGGTATTTAAGGCATAAATCAACCTTCTCAAATAAGATTTACCCTTTATTTTTTCAGGTTGCGCCAGCAACCTGTTGCACTAGATTTTAAGTCCAAAAACAGACTTCAATGAGGTGCCGTGGATTTGTTTGGAGCACAAAATATGCAAATAAACTATGTAACCACACTAAATTCGATACTTTAGACTCAATTGTGATATTAGATTTTTGAGAAAACATCGTATTCACAAAGTTGACCCGTGAAAGATAAAATTATAAATTTCTAAACCGAGGATTGAAATGAGATTTAAAAGCCATGAAACCATACCAAACATGTTTCCACCCTAAAATCAATGTTACAAATCTATAGGCATAGACCATTCAACCATCTATCATACGTATCAAAATATAACCACAGAAGTCTAAAATAAGGCTCTCGAAGCCACCAAAAACCACAATATCACATAAAAGGAATTAAAATGCATCAGAGACCATGGAAATCACCCCCACATCCCAGAAATACCACAAAGCAACTATGAGGAGGGGTAGAATAGTCAAATCACATAAAATCACAAATTTCACATATTTTATCAAATTTTAGGTCATTACATCATCCACCACTAAAAATCTAGTTCGTCCTTGAACTAAAGGCAAAAGAAATAATTGAATCAACAAAGAGCTGGGGATAAGAACTAGCATATCAAATTCAACCTCCCAAGTTGCCTCATTTATAGGTCGAAGTCTCCACTGGACCTTAACAACAGGAATAACTCTAGAATGCAACCACCTCACATCCCTAGCCAAAATGAAGACTGGCTCATCAACAAAAGACGACCACTCATCTAGCTGAACTGACTCCCAACAAATAACATGAAACTTATTCGAAATGTAATGGTGAAGCATAAAAACATGAAAAACTAGATGAACAACTAGTAGATCAGAGGGCAAAGCCATCTCATAAGCCACAACATCAACAGTTCGAAGAATCTCAAATGGACCAATATACCTGAGCCTAAGCTTGACCCTCTTCCAAAACCTCATTACACCCTTCAAAGGTAAAATTTAAAGGAAAACACAATCACCAACACCAAATCTTAAGGAATGAAGTCTACGATCGGCATAACACTTCTGCCTACTCTGAGCTGCTTAAAGTCTATCCTAAAAAGTCTTCCAAAAGTTAGATGTGAACAAAAACCTCGATCTAAAATAATGGACACTAGCACACCATGCAGACGTATAATCTCACAAATATAGATACGGGCTAACCATTCAGCACTAAATGAGACCTGAATTGGAATATAATAAGCTGACTTGGTCAATCAATCCATGATGACCCAAACACAGTCAAAACTATGAGATGTACGAGGCAAACCAGTCATAATGTTCATGGTGATCCATTCCCATTTCCACTGGAGAATGGGTAACCTCTAAAGCAAACCACCAGGTCTCATATGCTCGGTCTTCACCTGGTGATAACATAGGCAACGAGCCATAAAATCTTTTATATCTTGCCTCAAACTAACCCACCAGCATTGTTGTCTCAAATCACAATACATCTTAGTCATACCTGGATTGATGGAAAATCTTGAACAATGAGACTCCTCCAAGATCAACCTAATCTAGTCACCCTTTCTTGGCACACAAAATCAGCCTCTAATCTTCAAAACTCCATCTAAATCAAGTGAGGCTTCCTTAGCCTCACCCTCAATACCTTATCTCAAATCAACCTCAATCAAATATCATCAAACTGATAAGCTCAAATATGCTCCATCAAAAAAAATCTAGCCTTTACAAATGCCAAAAGAAGCCTAGGTGTCGAAATATCAAGACTAGCTATCTGATTAGCTAAATACTGAACCTCTAAGGCCAAGGGCCACTCTTGGGTCAAAATTGGAGCCATGTTACCCTTGTTAGTAGATTTTTGTCTCAAGGCATCCGCAACCACATTAGTCTTTCCCTAATGATAGAGAATGGTAAAGTAATAATCCTTAAGCAACTCATGCCAATTGCCCTTCCTTATATTTAGATCTCACCGAGTAAAGAAGTACTGAAGGCTAGATCCTAGAAAATCTCACAATGAACTATATATAAGTAGTTCCTCCAAAACATCAAAGTAAACACAACTGCGCATAACTCCAAATCATGGGTAGGATAATTCCTCTCATGAGGCTTAAACTGACGAGATGCATACGCCATCACCTTACCCTCCTACATCAACTCAACACCTAATCTAACACCTAAAGCATCACAAAACATGGTAAAGCCCACTCCCTCCTTGGACAAAGTCAATATAGGATTTGAAGATAACAAATTCTTAAGCTTTTGGAAGTTTGCCTCATAACCATCAAACAACTAAAAGGAAATCTTCTTTTGAGTCAACTTAGTCAAAAGAGCTGCAATAGAAGAGTGACCCAAGAAGGAACAGACTCCAACCAAAACTCATACTTGGAGAACTTAGCATACAACTTTTCATCCATTAATCTCTGAAGAATAAACCACAAATGCTCCCTATGATCAGCCTCTCTTGGAAAAAAACAAGAAATCATCTATATATAATAATAAAGGAGTCGAGATACGGCCAAAACACCTAGTTCATCAACTCTATGAACGCAGAAGGGGCATTGGTCAACCCAAAAGACATGACCAAGAACTCATAATGACCATATCGAGTCTAAAAAACTGCCTTTTGAAATATCTTAAGCTCTAATCCTTAACTATTGATAATTGAATCTCAAATGAAGATTCAAAAAAACTACAGCACCCTTAAGATGATCAAATAAATCATCAATATGAGAAAGAGGATACTTATTCTTAATCGTCACCTTTTTCAATTGCCGATAATCAATACACATCCGCGTAGACCCATCCTTCTTCTTAAAAACCAAGACAGACGCACCCCAAGGTGATACACTAAGTTAAATAAATCCCTTATCTAGTAACTACTGCAACTAATCCTTTGATTCCTTCAACTCAGCTAGGGCTATTTTATAAGGAGAAATAAAAACAAGCTTGGTGCCCATATCAACATCAATAACAAAATTAATATCTCGATTCAGAGGCATATAGGCAAATCCATAGGAAGCATATTCATAAAATCATGAACAACATGGACAGAATCCAACAAAGAAAGTGAAACAACACTAGTATTATGAATATGAGCCAAATAAGATAAGCATCCTCTCTCAACCAATCTACGTGATTGGATATAAGAGATAACCCTCTTAGGACCTGAATAAAGCGCACCTTTCTAAGTTTTCTTAGCACACCCGGTGAAGCTAAAGTCACAGTCTTAGGAAAAAAAGCTAAGACAGCATGATAAGGAGCCAATCAATCCATATGCAAAATAATATCGAAATCAACCATATCAATACAAGCAAATCTAGCCAAGTCTTACGACTAGATAAAGTCACAATACTATATCGGTACACATGACCCACCACTAAAAAATAACCTACCGGGGTAGATACACAAATAGCCATGGCAAGACGCTTACTAACAGAATTAAAACCCAGAGCAAAATACACAGACACATAAGAGAAAGTTGATCCGGGGTAAAATAACAAAGATATAGGTTTGAAAGAAATGAGGATAATACCTATGATCATAGTTTCTAAATCCTCTGCCTCAGGTCTAGCTTATATAGCATAGCACTACCCACGACCACCAACTGCCTGAGTGGCTCCATGACCACCCTTATTAGCTCCACTATCTATGCCCCTCACATATTTGGTAGAAATTGTGCCCCTCATAACTAAAATAGAAGTAGCACTAAACACACGATAGGGATAGTCCTTGGCCAAATGGTCAGTCTCATCATACATAAAACAAGCTTGATGGCCCGACTCAATAGGAAAAGCTACAATTAGGCCTGACCTACCACCCTGAACCGCTAAACTAGATAATCCACCACTAGAACTCTACAAATTTGCCTGCACCAATCTACCCTAATAACTATGAAAAAATTTGAATTCTCTACCACGAGAGGCATGACCTCTAAACTCGCTAAAATGGTGTACTTTTTTGGCACCACCCTGAGATACTCAAAGAATATGCTCTATCATCTTAGAATGATCCAAAATACTCTGAAAACATGCCCTAAATACAACCATCTGCGGCATAGCCAACTGAAGGAAAACATATAAATACTTCACAAACTCCCAAATCTTCCTAAACTTAATGGAAATACTAGCATTAGAATATCTGAAGAAGGCATAGAAGTGTGCTTCAAACTCTACTACCATCATAGATCCCTGCACTAGTCGGTCAAACTCATCACGAATTCGATCCCTCAAACTAAGGCACAAATCTATCCAGATAGGTATTGACAAATTGATCCCATGAAATCATAAGAGAATTAATAGGTTTACAACCAACAATCAATCTCCACATATGTCTAGTAGTATCTCTCAATTGGTAGGTAGTATAAGAGACCTCATGACACTCCAACGAACCTAAATTATGCAACTTCTCTTGACAATCAATCAAACACTCATAGGCATCCTCATCCATAGCACCACTGAATCTAAGATAACCCAAGCGAGTAAATCTATCAAACCGCTTCTAATCCTTAAAAGACATCATAGTACTGGCAATAAAAGGAGGCATAGTGAATCTAGCAGGCTGAGATATAATCTGAGAAGGTAAAATAGACGAAAGTTGAACCCTTATTCTCAAAACAACATACTCAGATATCGGTGCTGAAATAGGAATAGGACTCGGGGTTTGACGGGTATGAAAAATAGAAGCAGGTGTAATAGAAGAATCCACACCCGACATAACCATAAGAGAACCCTCTAAACAGATTAACAAATGCACCAATAATCTTTACAACACTACGTACTGAAGGATAAGGAACTGGATTAGAACCCACACTCAACCTGATCAACACAAGGCTAAAAAAAGAGTCCCTTAGAACTTCTCCTAGATGGGGTTGAACCATAGGACCATCCCCTGCATTGAGTTCACCCATGACTCGAGGTTCACCCTCTCGACTAAACTCTCTCTTTGAAAGTAGGCTTTGTATCTCTGGCCTCATGGGACCTAGTCAATACCATATTTACGGTGAGGGTAAAACACAACTCAGAACACAAGATATGAAAGAACTTTGCATGGTAAAGAATAAAATAAGAAAATTTTCCTAAAAACCTCCTATAGCCTCTCAAAGATAGATATGGACGTCTAGGTACCGATCTGCGAGACTCCATTAGACATACTATTCTTACACTATTGAGACCAATGAAACCTTGATGCTCTGATACTAATTTGTCATGACCCAAAATCCAAAGGGTTAAGATGGCATTTACTACGGCGAACCTTGACAAGTAAGCCTATCACATAAATCAATACTCATAGGAGAAAAGACAGAAATACCCCAAAGGTAAGGCTTCTAGAATAAAGATGAACCACATAGATATGATAAAAGCAAAAAGAATAAAATCAACATATGCAGCCATAACTCTTAAAACCTAGTATGAATAGTATAAGAACGTATGTAGTGCAAATCAAATTCAAAAGAAATTCATAAGATATCCAAATATATGAGAAACTCTGTCTTTGAAAGGAAAATAAAGACATAGTCCATAGAGAAAAGTAGTAGAATACATTAAAACGCCTGAAAATCATAAAATACCTCGAAAGCTCTAATAATTGCCTGAATCAAGCAACATGGGGTGTACTCAAACCTAAATCTACTCCAGAAGGGTACACTAGGAGTGAGCACAGTCCACTTGTTCTTAGTAGGAATCATAGGACGACCGAGCAAAGTAGAAAATAAAGCACACAAAATACACACTAAGGGAACGTCACTTACAATTAGAAAACATCCTACAACGATAGACCATACCGCTTTCACTAATAGTTCTAATATATCACAATTACAACAACTATAAAATACTTACAAGATAAGTATATATTACATCACATGCAAGTAGAAATATAGAAGAACATGTATATATAACATGGATAAGTAGAAATGATAGGATATAGAGAAAGTAGGCATACAACAAGTCTATATGGAAATCCAATAACAAAACCAATCACAATAAATCAAATGCAATGTTAAGATGATTATGATAATGATGATGCATGAGGTTATCACATAGCCTTGGGTTGGCACATAACCTTGAGTTTGGCACACTACCTTAAGTTTGGCACACATCCTTAAGTTTGACACACGACCTTAAGTTTGCCACACAACCTTAAGTTTGGAACACATCCTTGAGGTTGACACATAATCAAAAAGTCTTCTCTGGCATAATCCTTCAGAGAAGTCTATAATATCCAGTAGACGAACCAATATTCAATATTTTGTAGGTTTCCCAAATTTCTCGTATTTATAGTGTTTCCAGAGCACATTCTTAAAATAAGACATTAATACACTACACATATATGACAATAAGAAAATATAAAGCAGTAAAATAAACAAGTGAAATAATGTGTATGATGACATGAGAATGATGATATAATGTTCAAAACCATCCAAAATGAGTATTTCCACACCCAGTCTACATGGTGTATTTCCACAACCAACCCATATGATGTATTTCCACAACCAACCACAATGTTATAATTCCACAACCACCTGAGACAATATTCACTCACTATTTCCACTATTCATGAATTTTACACATGATTCATATTACCACAAAGTATGAATATATCACGATATGCCAAAGTTACCACAATAGGCATTTATAACAACACAATACAATTATTCCTATGTGTTACAAACATAATTGAAAGCTTATGAACACTACTCCAAAACATCCTAGCCTCAAGAATTTACTCGCCTAGTTGGCAAACTCATGCTTTTAATTCAATCAAGGACTTCATACAAATCACCCACATTCATCAAACATATGGCCCTCACAACAAGAAAGTTACCCATAATCACTCATAATTACGCAATTCATAACATGGGTACAAGAATCAAATTACACTCACTCACACTAGGAATTAACAAGTTACACATAATGAACCATAAGCTTTCCCTTAGTGTAATGCTCCACTAATTTTAGAATGATGAATTTAGAATCAAATAGGTCTTTTTTGGGTTGTAATGTAGGTTAAGGGACTGTTAGGAGCTATTTGTGAATAGTGACTAACCTCTTTAAGAGCTTTAATACACTACATTATACGTTTAAAACCAATCCCCAATAAACAATTGACACCATTTTTGTCTACTCCATTCTTTTATTTTTCCCCATCTCTTTTAAGCATTTTCATAAACATATGGTGGGCGTATTGTTTATTCCTTCAAGATTCATTTTTTCTCATTTTCTACAATCATTAGAATATTTATAACACCCTTTATATCACTCCCAACCACCACACATCAAATATAAACACCAATAACTATTACCTTCGGGCATCAATTTCACCTTTTTCTTCTTCAATTTCTCAAACTCCTTACTAAATTAATTGTTTTCATTAAAGAACTTAAGAGCTTTTTGGATCAAATTATGGTCTATAAAAAAAGGAAATTAGGCTACATATGAGGCTACCAAGGAAAAGGCTAAAGTCTCAATGGGGCTTAACTAGGATAATGCACAAAAGGTAGAACAAATAGAAGATATAAAACAAGGCTATCAAAGAGATGCATAAATCATCTCCTAACCCCACACTCTTTCTTTTGCTTTACACACACAGGGAAAGTTCTATAAATCACACGAAACAAGGAATATACAAAAATCTCACACGCACATGGCACATGCTCAACTCAAAAGAATCATCATAGACTCTCAACCAAATAATAGCATGAATTCAAAATCAAACCAAAAAGTACAAGAGTCAAAAACTTGAGCCTAGGAGTCTCAAAAATAGCAATTCACTCAATCAACATGCTTTTACTAACAAACCCACTTGCATCATGCAATCAAAAATATCACCAACAAGAATATCTTAGAAAAAAAAAATTGAGCCCAAAATTTAGGAATTTCCCCGCCCCACACTTAAAAATCTACTTTGTCTCTAAAGTGAATTTAAAAGTAAGAGACAAAAATACTCTCTGAGGCCTCTAGGCCTAGCTAGTAGCATCTTTTGCATATGTAGGATCCGTGGAACCTTACACTCAGTTTTTTCCATACTTTTTAGATCAGATTTTCGGTACTCAAACTTCCCATCAACCTGAGACTTAATCAAAAATAAAAACTACGTGAAATAAAACTAAAATACTAAAAAGAAATCATACCTTCTTAACTTGGGTTGCCTCCCAAGCAAAGCCTGATTTAGTGTCACGGCATGACCCAACTATGACTTAGTCATTCTCTTTCCTTCTCTTTCTCACGTTTGGCCTCTAGCTTCTTATTCTCTTCACCCCTCTTGGGTGTGAATTCTCAAAAGCAGTAGATTTCTCAACTTTAGCCTTTTCAGGAAAATCAATTAGCATCAAATTAGACTTACGTGATAGAATCTTAGGCTGCTCAATCAGGTAGTCCAAAGAGTTCATTGTTGGACTAACCACCCCACACTTGTCCCCTTCAATCACATTGATCAAACATAAATTTGTATAGTGGGACGTTATTATGGGTTCTTTATAAATATCAAATACCACCTCTTCACCCTCTACCCTCATTTTGAGCATGCCTTCTCTAACATTAATTAATGTTTTGCTTGTTGCTAAGAATGGATGCCCCAATATAATTGGTACCTTTTCGTCTTCCTAAAAATCAAGAATAATAAAGTCAGTAGGAATAATGAATTTACCAACCTTTATGAGGGCATCCTCAATTACTTATTTTGAATATTCCATGGATCTGTCTGTGAGCTGCAAAACTACAGTGGTTGAACTAGGCTTTCCCAAGCTTAATTTTTTCAATAGAGATAGGGGCATCAAATTTATTCACACCCCTAAGTCACTCAATTTGTGGACCACTTTACTCCCAATTTGGATAGGGAGAGTAAACTTCCCCAGATCTCTCAATTTCTTGGGGATTTTCTATTTCATTATCATGTTGTACTCTTTAGTGAGTGTTATCGCCCACATATCTTGCAATTTTACCTTATTAGCCACCATATCCCTCAAGTACTTTCCATACTTGGCCATAGATTACAAAATATCTAACAAAGGTAAGTTAATGTGAGTCCCTCTGATCGTGTCAAAGAACTTCTTAAACATTGCATCCTCTTTCTCTTTCATGTGCTTTTGAGAAAAGGGTAGTATTAGCACTTGCTTTTTTTCTGGTTTAGCAACAACTGTCTCTTTCAAGTATTCAAACTTTCTTAACTTATCAGCAACTTTTTCAGAAACCTACTGGGGAGTCAAATCTACATCTACCTTCTTTCTTGCCTTGGGAGGTTCTTCTTGAAGATCTTTACCACTTCTCCAGGTGATTGCCATGACCTGCTTTAGATTTTCTATATCTTCTATTAAACCACCTTGTGGACTAGTAGTTAATTCTTGAAGTATCTGCCCTACTTGAATCTCTAAGCTTCTCTGAGCAGCTTATAATTTTTTCATGTCTGCAATTAACTGTGCTTTATTAGATAAAAGTTGCTTTAACATCTCCTCTATATTGTTATTTGACTGATTAGTTTGGGCTTATGGTTATGGAATTTGATGTTGTTGTGTATTCCAAGGCTGAGTCTGCCACTTCATGTTGTTGGCATTACCATAATTTGGTCTTTTTGCATTGCCCACATACATTACTGATTCCAGATTTGAAGCACATATGGCTGCAGAATGGCCACTATTTCTGCATACCTCACACCAACCATTCATTTGTTGAACTACATTAATTGTTGCAGTAGGCTGTGGAGCTCCCAATTTTATGTTGTTGAACTGAGTGTTTATTATGTTTTGCAATGCCATAACCTAAGCTGATAAAACAGTGTATTGGTCCACCTTCGACAAGCCTACAACTTTCTTTGTAGCACTCCTAGAATCACCATGACACTAAGGATTTCCTTGTTCTATATGGTTTAACAATATGTACAACTCATCATATGTCAATTCCAACGCCTGACCACCTGCGGATGAATCTAGCAAAATCTTCGTATTGTGATCAAGAGCTTCTACAAAAGTATGGGTAAGTACCTCATTGGACTATTGGTGATGTAGATAGTCCCTAAGAAGATCCTTAAAATTTTCCCAAGCATGATAAAGATTCTCTTCTGGACTTTTCTTAAAGCTCACTATATCACTGTGAAGTTTCACAGTCTTACCGAACGGGAAGAATCTGATGAGGAACTTTTTAGCCAGGTCATCCCATGATGTGATTGAATTCACTGGCTCAGAATTCAACCACTTTTTAGCTTCCCTAATAAGTTAATAAGGGAAGAGTGTCATCCTCACATAATCAGCATTCAAATCTACTGGAATGAATGTGTCAGTGATCTCAATGAAATTCTGCAAGTGAACCTGTGGATATTTGTGTGCCAGCCCGGTGAATGGTCCACTACTTATCAACAGTTGTACCACATTATTCTTGAGCTCAAACCACCCTCTAGCAGCTGGTTTCTAAAAAAGTGAAGTCAGATTTATTAGGAATGGGATTGCTAGTTCCCGAACTGCCCTGCGGGCTACTTGTTCTTCAGCATTGGAGAAGGAACTACTTTGTCTTCTACTATTTGTGGGATTTGGGGGAGACGGAATGTGTCTCTGCTGCATTGATGGAAGCGTTGAACGGGTTCAGGACTTGGTTCCACCAAATTCGTATCCTTTGCCATCTTACAAACCCTTTAAAACCTGTTTCCTGCAAATACAAAAATAAGACCAAGCGTAAAAATACCAAATAAATCTAAAAGTAAAACTAAAATAAAAAGTTACCAAATAAAAAGTCTCCGGCAATGGCGCTAAAAACTTAATAGCGCCCGAGCGCACACACAAGTGTACGTGGTCTTATCAAGTAGTAAAATGGACTTCAAGAATTCAAGTATCGATCCCACATAGACTTGATTCAACAACAATTTAATTTTAGTACACAATATCGATTTTGTTGATGCAAGCATAATCGAAAATAGAGTTTGTAATTTATAACTCAAGAAAAGTGAACAATGTGTAAAGTAAAGAGTTTGAAACAACCAATAGGAGAAAACCCAGGCATAAAGAACTTTAAACAATCGTACTATGTTATTGAATTTCATTCGTTAACTTGCTTATCTTGGTTGTTGATTCGTAGGGTTAATTGAATGATTATTGTTTCCTAACATCTAATCCTTTACCTAAGTTAAACCTTACAACTAAATCGTTGAGCGGGGATGTAATAGTCCACTTAAGTGTATTAAGTTATCATCCAACGTTTGATTCAAGTTTGGCTCCCAAGTAGATCCCTGTCCTAGGTTCTAAGTTCATTTCTTTATTTCATACAAGAATAAAAACCCAAACTTTTGTTCACTCCCATATTCTATATTCCTATTCCCTTTCTCGAGTTCACGAGTTTGACAATTGATGTATTCTAAGGGTCGTGAATCCTTAAAATAGTTATAACAAGAATAAACAAACAAACAATAATGATAAGCAAATCAAACAAACTTAATTCAAAATAATAGTACTCATGTTCTTAGATTTAACCTTGGAAAGAGGGTTTTTAGCCAGTCATAGTCATAATCAACATCCAAATAATTTTATCAATTATTAAAACCATAAATAAAGCTAAATTAAAGAAATAAAAACCCAAAAAAAAGTTGTGGTAGCCTCCAATGTTGTTTGAAGCAATCTAGGGGTTCCAAGATGATTAAAACGGAATTTGAAACGTTATATTTATAGTATACAAGTCATAATCCGACTTGGATTGGGTTTCCACGTCATTATCCTTCAGATGGACACTTTTTTTTTCTGTTTTTGATGGTCATCACGTCACGGTATCAAGTCAATCAGCATTTGTCAAATTCCAGAATCTCGTTGCGATTACATCGTGCCGCAGTGCCTCCTTAAACTCCATTAAGACCTACACGTGCTAGTTGGTCACTATTTTGGGCCTTTTCTGAAACCATTTTTGTTTTTCACGCGTCCATTGGCCACTCCTACAGTACACATGCACCAAATACATTTCAGGGGTCCAAATTGCATCAATTTTCGTATTGTGCTTTTGTTGAGCCATTCCGAGCCTTTTTGAGTTGTTTCCACTTGATTTAAAGCTTGTATATCCTTAATATATCATAATAATCCATTCATAAAGCATTATATAGCATTAATCACAACAATTTAGAGATCAAAACAACACAACATCCAAGACGGTGAATCAAAAACACGAACTAAGCATAGGCTTCATTCACTTTGATCTCTAACTTATTGTTTTGACCCTTAGATTGATACAATTGACCCTTGAACATTACCAACAAGTTGTTTCACATATAAATAAATAATAAAAACCTTAAGAACTCATTAAAACACATTAGAACCCAACACAATAGACTAGACAAACACCTAGCTTTAGGTAGTAACACTAGTTTTCTCGGTTGAACTCTAAATGCTCAAATTGAATCAAAACTCATGTGAAAACACCATTAAATATTGTAAGAACATACTTGGACACATAAATGATCATTTATATTATTATAAACACATATTGCATAAGAATCATCCTCAAAACAAGGCTAAAGAGGCTAGAATAGTAACGCTAGAATACATCAATACACCCAACATCAGTATGTATTCCAGTCTATCAACATCACATATGACCCCACACGGTCACACATATCACATGATATCTTAGATTCAATAATTAAATCACAGTTAGACTCCCAAATAGAATAACGTATAGATACCCATATAGATAGCCATATTTCATGATTAGTAACCATTCTTAACATACATTTTATTCCAACATTTACTACTCAGCCCAGTCTGACAAAGTTAAGCCATAACCTACCTTGAAGGTTGAAACTGATCCTCAACACTTTCAACCACAAAGCCCTACTTCTCATGAACAGCCCCAAAATTAACTAAACCTAAGAAATATAGAATCTATACATCAAAACAAGGCTAACAATATCCATATTACCTACTTTTGGTTCGGGATCAAAATAGATCCTTGAAATAGGTTTTCAAAAGAGAAAGGCAAAATCATAACTTTACTTTAAAAATGTGTTCTCTATACTTTTAGAAATATATAACTGAAAACTCAAGTCAAATTGAGTCAAAAACGAGGTTCAAATCGAAGAAGACCATTATTAAGCTATACCAGATAAATTTTTTGAATTTTATTTAAAAATCAAGAACCAAAGTTGTTTTGAATGCTAAATTGATTAAAAAAAACTAGCAATTATAAGATTAAAATATTGTTCAAGTGATAAAGGAGTGAAATTGGGGTTTAAAATCAAGCCCTAAGATTTTTGGGGATTTGAGAAATTAATTCAAAAATTTACTAAGAAAAGGGTGAATTTTCACCTTAAATCCATATGAGAATCACGAAATAGATGTTAATCTAGCTTCTCAAACATGCACAAGCTTCACTTTAAATCTCTCACACTATTTTGGGATTTATCTCTCAAGAGCAAGGTGAAAAATAATCTAAAATCATGAAAAAAGGATTTTTATACTTGCACCAGGTTACCAAGTATATAAGGCATAAATCATCTTTCTTAAATGAGATTTACCCTTTATTTTTCGAGATTGCACCAGCAACCTGGTGCACTAGATTTTTAAGTCCAAAACGAACTTTGACGGGGTGCCTAAAATTTGTTTGACGTCCGATATACGCAAACGAACTCTGTAACCACTCTAAATTCGATGCTTCAAATTCAATAACGATATCAGATTTTTGAAAAAAAAAATCATTTTTACAAAGTTGACCCCCAAAATCACAATTTTCCAAACTAAGTGTCAAAATGAATTTTAAGTGTTATGAAACCACACCAAATATGTTACCACCCTAAAATCGACATTCTGGATCTTCTGGCATAGTCCGTTCAGCTATCCATCAGATGGATCAAAAGATAACAATAGAATTCTAAAATAAGGCTCTCAAAGCCACCAAAAACCATAATATCGCACAAAAGGAACCAAAATGCATTGGGAATTGTAACAGTGTTATCGTAATGCAACTACAAGGACGGGAAAAATAGTCAAATCACACAAAATCATAAATTTTATTAAATTTCAGGTCATTACAATAATGGTTTTATATCTCATGCTTAAACCTCGTTCCCTATTCAGCAACTTATATATTTATATACAATGTGTGCATGTGGTTTAATTTTGTTTTGGACGTGGCATTATTTTATCTCTATCTTGAGTTATATGCCAGTGCTTATCCCATTGATCATCCTAGGATGATATATTGTTTCATAATGTAGGGTCTAAAGACATTTCTTTTACCCCTGTGCAACATTTGGTAGATTAGCACTATTATCGAGTTGTTGTGAAATGGTAAGCCTCCATCCTTCATATGGCCTTATCATTTCCACATTCTTTTATTTTGACTCAGTACTTTTGAATTCCATTGGTCATGGTTGGGGGCGTGTTCCGACCTATTTTGTAGTCTGATTTTAGAGACTATTGTGGACAGATGTGTGTTGGTTGGTTATTATTTTGACTCTTAGTTTCATTGAGTCATTTATTCATCACTTTAGTTCCAAATTAAGTTGAATTCTGCATTGTTATTTATTATTGTCTTTATGGTTTTTTTTTTCATGAGGTTAGGCAATAGGTGTGGTCTCCAGTCCATGGTGGGATTTAGACACTCATCATGACTAGGCCCTAGTTTGAATCGTGACAGATTCCTTCCTTGAATGAATTTGTGATATGCGGATTTGGCTTGATTAACTTTCCTAGTATGAGTTTGACTATGACTCTTCATCTGTTTCCTTCTTACTGATGTTCTTTCCTTGTGAGAATTGTAGATCTTTTCTTTATATATTTACTTCCTTCTAAGTTTAATCTACAATAGGGAATCAGTTAATTGTCGTCATTAAATAATTGAGTCTAGTGTGTGTGTATATATAGTGTATCAGATATGTATATGCCTTTATATGCATTGTTTATATAATATTATATATAAATAGTTTTTAGTTCTGAATAGATCTTGTTGTACCGTTAGTCAACCCCTTAGGCTAGAAATATTTGGACTTCTTATTTTTAATTTTCCTCTATTGTTTCTAGCCCTTGCCAGGCCATGAACAACTCTTTCTTTCCTTCTTATGTGTACTTCCCTACCCAAATCTCTACCTAGAATAAAGATATATTTGATAATATCTTCTACAAGAAAATAAAACTTTTAGCTCATTTAGCTGGTATCTAGGCAACCCCCACTACCCTACAAGTTCCTTCCTACAACACCTAAAAATAATCTTATTCAAGACTATAATGGTCTTCTATATATTGAGTGTGATTTTTGAAAGCTCAGATCTCATATTCAATAGTTCAATGATGGGGATGCAAAATATGATTTTTTCCATATTTCTACTCTCTAAAGAAAAGGAAAAATAGTATTGTCTCTCTTAAAGATTCTGTGAGAAACTAAATTTCTTGAAAGGATAATATTGAGAGTCATATTTTGGCTTTCTTTTCCAAGCTGTATACCTCAAACCAAATTTCCTCCTATAGGCAGTTTTATCTCTCGAGGTCCCACTTTGTCACTCCACTTGACTCGTAATCCATGGATAAACCCTTAAGTAACCTTGAGCTTCACAAAGGTCTCTTCTCGTTTAAGCCAAATAAAACACCGGCTCGATGGGCTTCACCCTTTATTCTTTAAAAAATATTGGAACATTGTGTGTAGTTTTATTGATGATTTTTACAACAAAGTCTTTTTAGATTGGGAAATTCTAGAAAAAATTAATGACACTTACGTCTGCCGTGTACCTAAATCTACTTCTGCTAGATCTATTACTCAATTGTAGACCTATTACCCTATGCAATATGATTTATAAAATTATCAATAAGGTTTTGGTAAATTGTATTAAGCCAATCTTCTCTAGCTTAGTAGGCCCTCCCTAGTCCAGTTTCTTAACAAATCATAGAACTTCAGATAATGATATAATTGTTCAAGAGCTGCTTCATAATTTTCAGGAAACCAAAGGACATAAGGCCTACATTATATTCAAAATTGATCTAGAGAAAGCTTTTGACCATTTGGAATGGTCCTTCATCAATGATACTCTTTTTTTTTTCTTTTTACAGATTTCCTAGTAATATTGTTAAGCTCATAATGTCTTGTATTTGTACAAGTTCTATCTTTATTCTTATTAATGGGTCTTATGTTCCCTATTCTCTCCTACTAGAGGTAACATCTCTCCTTACATTGTTATCATATACATGGAGTGACTTTCCTATTGTATTGACATAGTGGTAGATCCTTGCCTCTAGAAACCCATTAAGATATCAGCTAGGGCTCCTCCCAAATCCCATCTTCTTTTTGGGGATTACATAATACTTGCCTAAAAATTTTATGATGTTTCAAGCAATTCTATTTCCATCATCTTAGAGCACTTTAGTTTAATATCGGGCCCAAAAACAAATTTTGCAAAGTCTAATGTATTCTTTTCTAAAAATCTTTCCGCTACTGATAAGGACTTGGTTCTCAACTCTTTAATAATCCATGAAGGACACAACTTTTGAAAGTACTTGGGCATCCCAATGTTCACATCAAAGCTCACAAAGGATCACTTCTAATTCCTCTTGTATAATTCAAGACTCATATAGTTGGTTGGATAACTAATCTACTCTCTACTATAGGGAGAGCTACATTAATTCACTCTATTCTTGATAGCCTCTCAAACTATGTGATGTGAATAGTTATGTTGCTTTCTTATATTACTAAGAGATTGGAGTTCTATGAATATAATTTCTACTGGGCTTTATGGATACTAGTAGGAAAGTTCATCTTGTAAAATAGTCCTTTGTCACTAAGTGTAAAAAATATGGTGGGTTGGGTATCCAAACCTTACCATAAAAAAATAATGCCCTCATGGATTCTTTTGTCAAGCAGGTTTTTACTCGTAATATCTTTAGGCTCATCATTCATTTAGCAAGTATTTTATCTATATTCCTCTCTTTCTACAACTTGGATGGATCTCATGAGGGGTCGGGGATACTTTCATCTTGGTATACAATGGAAAATGGCTAAGGGTAACCATATAAATTTCTTCCATCAGTCATGGATTACGCCCAACCTTACTCTTCGCAGTCAAAGCCAAGGACCCTTGCAAAATTCATGAATTTGATGTAAAAAATTTCACTTCAGGGATCCTAATAGTAGCTCTTTCTCAACCTCTCTTTTGACCTACCATACACAATTACCTCTCTAATGGATTCTATTTACTTCCTTAGTTTCCCATCTTTAGTTTTTGATTGTATTAGATAGGGCCTCACTGATACTAAAAATTTTATAGTCAAATCCTACTTTAATGCCACTATGCAACTCATGAAGGAAACAAATCATGCAACTCAAGTCACCCCCTAACTAACTTCACTTGGCTCTGAAAGATGGATCTTCCTCTAGAGCTGAAGCACTTATTATGGATTTTTAATCATGGATATCTACCTACAACATCACTCTTGTTCCATATAAACTGTATTCAAACCCTTACTTGCAGCCTTTGCAACTTTTGTGAAGAAACAATTTCCCATCTTTATTTAAATTATCGAGCAATGAAACCTTTGTAGGATGAATACTACCTGTAACGACCTTAGTTTTGATGAAATATGTGAAATGTGTGTTTTTGTGTGATTTTACTATTTTATCTCTCCCCGTGGTTGTATTATGGTATTTTTGGCATGGGGGTAATTGACACGGTTCTCGATGCAATAGGTACTACTTAAGCAATATTGTGGTTTTTGACGGCTTTGAAATCCTCATAGTGAAGCTCAGTTGTTATCTTTTGATACGTGTGGTCGATGGCATAACAGACTATGCCAGCAGATCATAACATCGATTTTAAGGTGTTAACATGGTTGGTGTGGTTTTATGACTTTTAAATCTTATTTTGACCCACAGTTTTTGGAAAGTTGTAATTTTGGATTTCAGGGTCAACTCTGTGAAAATGTCTTTTCAAAAATTTATATCTCCATTGAGTTCAAAGCATCAAATTTGATACGGTAGCATAGTTCATTTTCATACATGGGATCAAGGATAAATCTCGAGGGTACTGTAGAGACTTGGAATTATACCAAGTCCCCAACTAGTGCACCCATTGTCGGGTTCACCCACGATTGCAAACTAGGTGCATCAATCGTTATTGGGACAGCATATGTGACGCTGCGATTGCACCTTTGTCCATAATCATGACACCTTTATCTGTAAGAGTATTGCGATAGCGACTCGAGGTCTGCGATCGCAGAACCTAGGTATATATACCTGGTTTCATCATTTTCACTATTTTTGAGACTTGGAGCTTAGGGTTTTGTGGTATTGAGCAACTCTCTCCATTTCTAAGCTTGGGTAAGCTCCTTTACACTCATTTCAACTAAATTCTTCTATCTTTATCCTTAAATTCTTATCTTAAACAAGGTTTAAGTTTGGAATTAGGAAATTTTGGCCTTTAAGGGCTAAAAAGTGTATTTCACCAATTTATGCCTCAATCTCACTCTTTTTCAATTGAATGAGTTTCTAACTCTATAATTATCCATTTTCACTCGATTTTATCTTCAAAAAAACTTTGATTCTTGATTATTGGATCTCAAAGATTTTCCTGGTAAAGTTTTAAAATATTTTTTCCTTTGATTTTGACTTTGATTTTTCTTGGGTTTTCAGCTGTAGACTCCTAAAAATATGGGGAACATTTTTTTGAAATAAAGTTACGATTTTTCCATTCCTTTCCAAAAACCCGTTTTGATCCCGAATCAAAACTAGGCAATATGGACATTGTTGGCTTCCTTTTGACACGTAGATTCTATATTTTGATGTTTTAGTTGAATTTAGGTCCATTTGTGAGGACTAGGTCTTTGAGATCGAAGTGTAGCAGATCAATTTCGGCATTCGAGGTATGTTATGACTTAACTCTTTTAGACTGGGTTGGGTAGTTAATTAGTATACAAAATCATGTTAAGGTATGGTAACTAATCATGAAAATTTGATATCTTTTTGTGTTGTTCCCGTGGGGGGCCTATGTGTGATATGATGTGGTGGTTTTGGAACTTTATGTATTATGTTTGACCATGTGGGTCCTATGTTGAATTGATAGTCTTATATACATGATGATAATTGTATTTTTTTTGTTGAGAAGTATATTGTGGTACTAATTGTGTATTGTGATGTATTCAGACTCTTTTTTCATATGAATCATGTTGGATTTCATGAATGGTTAGATATAATGAGTCGATGATTGGCTCATGCGTTGGTATATTGGTTGGTTGTGGAAATATTATTGTGGCTGGTTGTGGAAATACTCATGGTGGTTTGTTGTGATCATTGCATCATCGTACTCATTCATGAAACAATGGTACCAGTATGTAAATACTGAGAAACACTGGCAATATCGTTTTATGACAGAAATTGAAACATCTTATAAAACCATTCCCGAGGGATATGTCGGGGAGGAGATATGATATATAGATTATATATGGGTCGATGAACCCCCCATGGGCCTACATCGGAAATCTTTAGCTGTGTAGGTGTATATGTAGACTGAGTGATAGTCTTGGAGTTGTGCGATGACCTCGTGCACAAGACCCAACCTCGAGCCTAGCCGTGATGGGTATCTCAAGCCCATCATGGGCCGGCGACCACCCACATAGTCTATCCAATTAAAACATGATATAGTATAATAGCAAAAATTATTCAAGTAAGCATATGGAAGATAAATAACCATGACAAAGGTTCCACGATCCCAAACAAATTTCCCAATCCACAATTGTCCACTAAAGCCTCTATACAATCTGAATATCAACTAGATCGGGACATGCCCCCGACCATGACAGTGACAATGAAAATGATAATGTTAATGTGAACTATCCTAGTCTAAAATGTGGAAAAAAACCAATGGAATGACTAAGCGTTTTGGAGGATAGAAGATCACCATTTCACCGTGAACCAACTGACGAATTGGATCACCTAATGATGCACAGGCGTAAAAGAAGTGTCCTCAAATCCTACATTATGAAATAATGTAGGATCCTATGACGGTTAGAGAGGTGAGCGCTATCATGTAACTGAAAATAGGGATAAAATAATGTTATTTCAAAATAAAGTCCAAACTCCATGTTCATGTTCACATACGTGCATATATATATATATATATATATATATATATTTATAAGATACTAGGATAGGGAACTAGGCTTAGCATGCGATTTAAAGACATCAACCTAGACTGTGTAGCTTTAAACATCCTAAAAACACCCACAGGCTATATGGGTATGGCTTTCCCCACCGGAAGGACCCAGTGCGCGTTAGTTGCACGAACCGGAGGTAACAAGGAAGGTTGGGGAATCCATGACCCTACGCCATTCCTGGATACAAATAAATAAAAAGTGTGACACTTGCACAAAATCATTAAGACCACCCCTATGCCGGCAAACATGGTTTCCAGTATTGGTCCCTCGGGACCTCCACCTTCACGGCGAGCTACACCACCCTCTTTATGGCCAATTTAAACATTTACACATTCCCGTTCATCAAACTATGAATCATCCATTAAGTCATATACTGTTAGTATCGTCATACTTGTTACGCTTGCAAGATAGTATCATTATGCCATTTTATTTATCCATCAACTTGGGGGAATCCACGACCTCCAAGGTCCAATTTAACATTAAAACACATTCCATTACCATTCTATGCAATGCAAGGTTTCAAAACAATAGTTTCAATATACATATATCCGTGTTACAAAGCCAATTTCATAAGGTGGGTTGAGGTTATTACCAATTCCAATGTCAAAATCCATTTATTTTGGGGAATCCATAATCCCCATACTATCACCACCAATCTTAAAGGCCTCAATTGCTTAACCTTCACTTGCTGACACACCATACACTTAGCTATGAAGTTCACCACATCTCTTTTTATATTGTTCCACCAATAAATCTATTTCAAATCATATATATCTTGGTTGAACTCGGGTGAACACTATAACTCGACTCATGAGCCTCAGTCAAAATCCTCCCATAGCCTAACAATATTAGGAACACAAAACCTACCTTGATACCTCATAGTACCATCACCACCAATCTCAAAGGCCATAACCTTTAAATGTCCCACGTCATCCTTAATCTGCATAAAAATCGAATCCAAAGTAAGTTTCTCCTTCACCTCAGCATCGAGAGATGATTTGACCCCCTCTTGCACAATTACCCGTCCATCCTCAGAGTCCAAAAGACAAACTCCCAAGTTAGCCAATCTATGAATGTCCTTCACTAATCCTCTTTAATCTTAATCCATATGAGATAAGATCCCCATGGAAAACCTACTAAGAGCATCAACAACCACATTAGCTTTACCTAGATGATAGTGAAGACTCATATCATAGTCCTTTAGCAACCCAAGCAACCGCCTCTACTGAAGATTCAACTTCTTCTGAGTAAACATATACTATAAGCTCTTATGATTGGAATAAATTTCTACACACACCTCGTACAAATAATGACGTCAAATCTTCAAAACAAAAACCACAACTGCCAACTCCAAATTATGAGTTTGACAATTCTTCTCATTAACCTTAAGTTTCCTAGAATCATAAGCCACAACCTTCCTATGTTGCATCAAAACACAACCCAGTCCCACACGGAATGCATCACAATAAAATATGAACCCATCAGTACCCTCGGCCAGGGTCAAAATTGGCATAGAGGTCAATTTATCTTCCAACTTCTCAAAGCTACCCTCGCAAGCATCAGACCATAAAAACTATACCTTTTTTCTGCATTAATTTCATCAATAGAGCAACTATAGAAGAAATGCTCTCTACAAACCTTCTATAATACCCAGCCTACCACAAGAAGCTCTAAATATCAGTTGGAGTCGTGGTTCTAGGCTACCACTTTACCTCCTTAACTTTTTGTGGATCTACTTTTATCCCCTCACTAGAAACAACATGCCCAAGGAAAGTCACAGCATTCAACCAAAATCATACTTAGAGAATTCAGCATACAACTTCTGATCCATAATCATACTTAGAGAATTCAGCATACAACTTCTGATCCATAAGAGTCTATAACATAATTTAAAGGTGATTGGCATGATCCTCCTCACTCTTGGAATACACCAAAATATCATTAATAAAGAAAATAACAAACAAGAACAAGAACTATCTGAACACCCAATTTGTAAGATCTACAAAAGAAGTTGGAGCGTTAGTTAATTCAAATGACATCACAAAAAACTCATAGTGACCATATCGGGTTTGAAAAGCAATCTTAGGAATATTAGCCTCCTTAATCTTCAACTGATGATAACCCAAGCGAAGATCAATCTTAGTGAAGCATCTAGAACCCTGAAGATGGTCAGAGAGATTATCTATCCTAGGAAGAGGATACTTATTCTTGACCTTCACCTTATTCAACTACCAATAATCTATACACATCCGAAGAGACCCATCTTTTTTACACACAAAAAGAATAAAAATACCCTATGGAGATATACTGGGATAGATGAAACCCTTTATGAGAAGATCTTTTAATTTCTTCTTTAGCTCTTTTAACTCAGCTAGAGCCATTCTATAAGAAGGAGAAGAGATAGGATAAGTATCCGATAGAAGATTAATCCCAAAGTCTATTTCCCTATCAGGATGAATGCAAGAAAGATCCCCGAGAAATACTTTAGGAAACTCACTAACCACAGGGATAGATTGTAAAGAAGGGCCCTCAGAGATAGAATCTTTAACCAGGACCAAATGTTAAAGACACCCCTTGGAGATTAATTTACAAGCTTTAATATAGTAAATAAACCTCCATTTAGGCACTAAGGAACTTCCCTTCCATTTGATTATCGATTTATTAGGAAATCGGGTCCTACAATAAAGGAAGTATAACACTAATAGAGCCAATCCATCCCCAAAATAACACTAAAATCCACCATGCCAAACTCAATCAAATCCACCAAGGTCTCCCTATGAAAAATGGACACCACACAACCTCTTTATACCTTTCTAACCACAATTGAATCACCCACCAGGGTAGAAAGGCTCAGGAATAGTCTTAGGACCAAAACCAAAATGCACAACCATATAAGGGGTCACATAAGAAAGGGTAGACGTCGTATCAAGAAAACAATACAAATCATAAGAGAAGATTTATAATGTAACAGTAACAACGTTAGGAAATGCCTTAAATTCCTGATAGGTGGATATAGCGTAAAGATAATTTCACCCAGTGTTGATACTAGAAGTAGCACCCTTTGGTGAAGGAGATGAAGAAGTAGCAATCGGGACCTTATTAGCTTCTGTGGTAACCTTAGCTATCGAACAATGTCTCTGCATATGACCCAACAAACCATATTTATAGCACTGATTGCTCCCCTTATCACACTGACCATGGTAAAGTTGTCCACAAAATTGACCGAGAGGATATGATGTGTCTGACTACACTTCACTAGCTTGAGATTGGGCATCCTATGCCTTAAAACCACTGTCAGTTTGAAAGCAAAGATCACCATATGGATTAGTATAAGGAGAATTAGACAACAAATAGGAATTAGGGCTCCCGCAATTCTTCCCCTTAGACTATTCTCTACTATTTCTCCCACTAGCTTGCTGACCTCCACCCTACCCTGAATACCTAAACTTCTTATTCTACCTCTTTGCTATCTCTTCCTATTTCTTATTTTCCTCATTCACCTATTGTATATAAACCACAAGTCTTGATATATCCATATTATTATTCAATATTACAACCTTACATTCCAATACCAAGTCATGTGACAAACCAAAAGCAAACTTTCTGATTTTAGACCTCATGTTAGACACTAAATCCAAAGCATAAAGAGACAACTGATGAAATTTCAAAGCTTACTTATTCACACCCATCCTACCCTACTTTAGATTTGCAAACTCATCTGCCTTAGCTTTCCTTAACTCTTGAGGAAATTTATGATCAATAAAGGCATCATAGAACTCTCCCCACAAAGCCTATTCAGCATCATTACCCCTCGACTGTTCCCAATCCTCATACTATTAATATGACACATCTTTCAACTGATATACAACAAACTCCACACCCTTAGAATTGAAAGTGTGAATCACCCTAAAGATTTTCTCCATCTCATTAATAAATCCTTAAGGATCTTCCTCAACCTTAGAGCCAATAAAGATTGGGTGATTCAACTTAATGAACTAACTAACTCGAGTAACCTTTGAAGAAGGAGTAACAAAATGACCCTGACTTTATTGGCATGACTAGAAAGTCACTAACTAAGTCATCAGATTAATAGAAAAACAAAACTCTGCATTAGAGATGTCTTCTTGACGTGACTGAGCATGAGTTTCATCGAGCAGATGAGGGATAGTGGGGAATGGTAGAACTTCACATGGGGAAGTCCAATCAAGAGTAGGGACCCTAGATCAGGTCTGCACCCCATAAGTAGGTTGAGTTCCATCCATATTGTCCATACGTACGACAGAGAGTCTGACAGAGTTTTATGAGCATTAGATCTTTGAGGAGGTATGATCTAAAATGTGAGTAAGGTAGAGATTAAAGGAATTTTCAAGACACTAGACTCTATAGCCCAAAATAGAACACAAGAAAAGGAAATATTCCTAATGGCCTTGTATCTTCTCCCTTATAAGTATGGAAAGCTACACACCCATAAATGAGACTCTACTTGACACAGCTCTGTGGACTTACAAAGACCTTAAACCTGAGCTCTGATACTAAGATTTTGATAACCCAATCCTAGGCATGGCTGTGATGGGTATCTCAAGACTACTATGGGCTGGAGACCACCCACATAGTCTGTCAAATCCAAACATTATATAGTATACTAGAAAAAAAATTCAAGTAAACATATGAATGATAAATGACCAAGGCAAAAGTTCTAAGATCCCAAACAAATATCCCATTCCATATTTGTCCACAAAAGCCTCTAAACAATCCAAATATCAACTAGGTTGGTTCATACCCCTGACCGTGACAGTGAAAATGACAATAATAATGTTAATTTGAATTCTTCAATTCTAAAATATTGAAATAAATCAATGGAAAGGCTAAGCTTTATAAAGGATGAAAGCTCGCCACTTCACCACGAACTAATCGATGAACCGGATCACCTAATGATGCACATGGGTAAAAAAAGTATCCCCAAACCCTACATTATGAAATAATGTAGCATCCTAGGATAGTTAGCGGGTTGATCTCTAGCATGTAACTCATGATAGGGATAAAATAATTCCATTTCAAAATCTAGTCTAAACTTTATATACATGTTCACAAATATCTATACATACACAAATATAAGATGATGGGATAGGAAACAAGCTTAGCATGAGATTTAAAACTATCAGCCTGGATTATTTAGCTCTAACCATCCTAAAAACACATACGAGCTATATAGGTTTGTCTACATTTATCGGAAGTTCCCCAATGTATATTAGTCGCACAAACTGAATGTATCAAAGAAGGCTAGGGAATCCACGAACCTACGCTATTCCTGGATACAAATATGTAAAAAGTGTGACACTTGTACATGGTCATTAAGACCACCCCCACACTGACAAATGTGGTTTGTAGTATTGGTACCTCAGGACCTCAACCTTCAAGGAAAGCTTCACAATCCCATTTAAGCCCGATTAAAATATTTACATATTTTTATTTATTAAACCAGGAATCAACTATTAAGTCATATACCATTGGTATCATCATACCTATTATACTTGTAAGTTAGTATCATTATGTTATTTAAATTATCCATCATCTTGGAGGAATCCATGACCCCCAAGGTCTAATTTAAAATTAAATCACATTCCATTATCCTTTTATGCAATGTAAAGTTTCAAAACATTAGTTTTAATATAAATATATCCATGTTTCAAAGCCAATTTCATAAGGTGGGTTGAGGTTATTACTATTTCCAATACCAAAATCTATTTATTAATGGGAATCCATGACCCCCATCCCATCATTATGCCCATACACCCCTTGGGTTTGAAAATCAAATAATAAATAAATACATGTAAACCATAGGAATATTATTTAAATAATAACCATCCAAAAACTTTAACCCAAATTCAAAGATCACACATTAAAATCATGGGAATATCAAATCATTCCTTGCTATAGTAAAATAGAAGTTTAGGGAAGAGACACATACTTTAAAATACTAAGAAAGACAAAGCACAATTTGAAGCTCTAGATGACCAATCACTATAAACCTTAGCCTTGGATTTGATTAGGGAATTTGAAAGAGGAGAGAAGACTTTACATTGGATAAATGATAAAATTAGTTATCGTTAGGATACTTATGGTCATAGGTCATATTTAGAGAAAGAAGGAAATGTCCAAAGTGTCCCAAATTAAAAGTGCAAAAAAATTATTGTCATTCACTATAGGTTACCTTACAGTTCATAAGGATGGGTCACGACTCATCACCATGACTGGTGGGTAAAATATTTGGGACATTATACTGGTTTGATCATAAGTCCCTCATTATGACTTGTGACCTTACCAAATGTCTCGTGAGGTCCAAATCATAGTCTTAACAAAACCATGGACAAACTTATTGGTCAAACTTTGATTAGCACCTTACGACTTGTGAAGAGTCTTCATGTCTCAAAAACTGAGTCATAGCCTAAGCAGTGCACACAACACCAAGTGAATTTTTCAAAGTTCTGAACCTAGGGTTTTACGATCATAATCAGCATTACCATCATAATTCTATTCTTTTACCTTATTATAATTATGGTGTGATAGTATATTCTATTTGACTTGTTACCTATTCATTATTCTATCTTTCCTTACTTGAATTTAATGCTCTCGTACCTATTGTTCTTTTTTCCTATCTTATATGTAGTGTAAATGTATACTTGTATTCTTTTCTGGTGCTTTGTTGAATTATATTTGGATATTATATAACTGTTAGTGCAAGTAGTGTGGGCTATCATTGTGGGATATTTTTTTATTGCATGTGGTATGCCCTTATTGTGTATTTTGTATGCTTTATTTTCTACTTTGCTCAATCAACCTATGATACCTACGAGTACAAGTGAACCGTATTCACCCCTACTATGCTCTTTTGGTGCAGATTTTGGTTTAGGTGCGCATCATGTAGCTTGACTTCGAGCGTTCTTGGAACTTTTTTGAGGTAGTAGTTGATCTCAAGCATCTAGAATCTACTTCTATCTCCTTTTATTAGACTATGTCCTAACGTATTTTAGAGATAGAGTTGTTCTTATTATGGGTGTCTTTGTATAGGATTGTTGGATTGTATTAGAATTTCTTACACTATTGATACTAGGTTTTGCGAATGTATGGCATTTTGGTTGTATTTCTTTCTACATTCATTATATAGTTATGATTTTGCTTTATTCTAAAATTCTTACCTTGGGGTTATTTCTATTTTTTCTCCTTATGTATCAGTTTGGGTGATGGGCTTACTTGTCAAGGTTTACCGCAACAAGTGCTATCATGACCCTTGAATTTTAGGTTATGAAAAATTGGTATCAGAGCAAATAGGTTTCATTAGTCTCAATGGGGTAATAATAGGATGTTTAATAGAGTCTCACAGATCAGTACGTAGACATTTGTATCTATCCTCAAAAGGCTATAGGATGTGTTTAGGAAGATTTCCCTTATTTAGTTCTTCATCATGTGAATCTTTCATGCCTTGTATTTTGAATTATGTTTCACTCTCTTTGTGCATATTATGTTGACTTATCTCGTGAGGTCAAAGATGTGGAGCCTTCATCCAGAGGGAGAGCCTTGAGTCATGGATAGCGTCGAGGAAGTAGAAGGGGTCGTGGATCATTCTCGTCTAGGAGGAGTGCTAGAGTACTCTCCCCTAAGCTTCATGTTAAGAATTTTGGGGGTATAGGTTCAGTTCTAGTTCCTCAGAGTTTGTCTGCCCAAATTTTGGGGGGTTTGTTGGTGTATTTGCTTACCCGTTTGAAGGGTTCTTCTTTGGTTATGTCAAGTGTTCCATTAGTTTTAAGTGTGGAACCTCCAATTGCACCTGTTTCTATTTTGGGTACTTCTCAGATATCAAATACTATTTCTTCATTAGCGCTGACATCTGAGTATGCTGTTCTGAGATCATGGGTTCAACCTTTATCTATGTTACCTCCCTAGATGGGATCTCAGCATGCTAGATTCACTATGCCTCCTTAAGCTGTGAGTACAGTTATATCTTCTGAGGATTAGAAAAAGTTTGAGAGTTTACTCATTAGGGTCTTTCTAGATTCAATGGTGCAGTGGATGAGGATGCCTATGAGTTCCAAATTGATTGTCGAGAGAAGTTGCATAATTGAGGATCGCTTGAGTCGAATGAGGTTGTTTATACTACTTATTAGTTTAGAGATACTACTAGAGATTGGTGGAGGTCACTTCTCTGTTGTAGACCTCTTGATTCTTCTAAGATGACTTGAGATTAGTTTGCTGATGCTTTTTTTGAGAGATTTGTATCTACAGTCTAAAGCATCAGATAAGATATAAGTTTGATCACTTAGAGTAGGGATTAATGACTATTGTAAAGTATGAGTCATACTTTCATGCCTTGTGCAGATACTCTTATGTAAATATTTCTACCTAGTCCGAAAAGATTCAAAAGTTCGTGAAGGGTTTGGATGTCTTTCCTTAGTTGGATACATCTTAGATGGTTGTATTTGGAGCGTTCTTTTGGAGTATAATGGATCATTCTAAGAGAAGTGTAGGTATTTTACGAGCTTCTCAGGAAGGCACCAAGAAGGTGCGCTATTTTGGTGAGTTCAAAGGTTAAGATTCTTGAGGCAGAGATTTTAAAGGTTCTCATAGTTATCATGGTAGGCTAGAGCAAGCAGCCTTGTAGAGTTTGGTTTGTGGGTCTTCTAGTCCAGCAATTCAGGGTGGTCGTTCGGGATCAGTGGTAACTTCTTCTATTTAGTCAGGCCATAGAGGTTGTTTTATGTGTTATGAGATAGGTTATTTGTCCAGGGACTATCCCTACTGTGTGGTTAGAGCTACTCCTATTTTAGCTATGAGAGGTACGGGTTTTACCAGAGGTATGAATGGCAGAGGTAGTGATGTGTGTGGTTGTGGTAGCTGGGATATTCAATCAATTAGTACTCGTAGACAATTCTGTGTTATACCAACCAGACTAGAGGCATAGGCTTCTGATGTTATGATCACATGTATCATCCTTATTTGTTTCAGATCTGCATCTATGTTATTTGATCCAACATTGACTTTCTTCTATATGTCTACATAGTTAGCTTTGGGTTTTGATTCTGTTAGTGAGCCTCTTTCCATAATTTTGTGTATCTACCCTAGTAGGAGATTATTTTGTAGTGGATAGGGTGTACCGATCCTATATTGTGACTTTTTTTAGTCATGAGACTTGGGTAGATATTCTTGTATTAGATATGGTTAATTTTGATGTTATTTTTTTTATGGATTGGTTGGCTCCTTATCATGATGTCCTGGATTATTATGCTAAGACTATGACTTTAGCTTTGTTAGGTGTGCCAAGAAAAGCTTGGAAATGTGTACTTCATTCAGGTCCTAAGAGGGTTATATCGTATGTTAGGGCTCATTGCTTGGTTTAGAGGAGATATTTGTCCTACTTAGTTCATATTTATGATACTAGTATTTCTTTTCCTCCTTGTTTGGATTTTTCTTGTATTGTTCATGAGTTCGTGGATGTGTTCCCTACGGATTTTCCTGGTATTCCTTTGAATCATGATATTGATTTTTCTAGTGATATTGAGTTGGGCACCAAGACCATTTCTATTTCTCCATGTAGGATATCCTCCGTCGAGATGAAAGAATTGAAAGATTAGTTGCAGGAGTTATTGAATAAAGGATTTTTTGACCTAGTGTGTTGCCTTAGGTGTGCCTGTCTTATTTGTGAAGAAAAAAAATGGGTCTATGCTTACGTGTATTGAAGATCGAAAGTCAACAAGGTGATGGTCGAGAATAAGATCCTCTACCCTATATTGATGATTTATTTGATTAGCTTTAGGGGGCTGTAGTATTTTCAAAGATTGATTTGAGGTCCGGCTATCACCAGTTGAGGATTAGGCTTAGGATGTTTTGAAGACAACTTTTTGAACTCGATATAGTCATTATGAGCTCTTGGTCATGTTTTTTAGGTTGACCAATGCCCCAACCACATTCATGGAGTTGATGAATCAGGTGTTTTGATTATATCTCAACTCCCTTGTTATTATATTTATAGATGATATCTTGGTTTATTCCAAGAGTGAGACTGAGCATGAAAAGCATTTCTGGATTGTGCTTTAGTGATTGAGGGATGAGAAGTTGTATGCTAAGTTCTCCAAGTGTGAGTTTTGGTTGGATTCTATTTTTTCTTGGTTTATGTGGTGACTAACGAGGGTATTATGGTTGATCAATCCAAGACTGCAACGATTCGTGATTGGGATAGGCCTACTTTACCCACCGAGATTTAGAGTTTTGTTGGCTTCATAGGTTATTATTGGTGTTTTTGGAGGGTTTCTCATCCATTATATCTCTATTGACCAAGTTGACTCAGAAGAAGATTTCTTTTCAGTGGTCTGATATTTCTGATGTGAGCTTTCAAGAGCTCAAGGATTTGTTGACTTCAGCTCCTATCTTGACTTTGCGCAAGAAGGGTGTGGTTTTTACTATCTTTTTTAATGTTTTAGGTATTGGTTTAGGTGTTTTGTTGATGTGAGAGAGTAAGGTTATTACATGTGCATCTCATAATTTAAAGACCTATGAGAGGATTTACCCTACCTATGATTTAGAGTTGTGCGAGGTGGTTTTTCCTTTGAAGTAGTGGAGGTATTACTTGTATGGAGTCCATTATGAGATTTTCTTAAATCATCATAGTCGTAAGTACTTACTTCACCCAATGAGATCTTAATATGAGGCAATGGCATTGTCTTAAGTTACTTATGGATTATGAGTTTCTTATGGATTATGACTTAGCTATTCTCTATCATCCGAGCAAGGTTAATGTGGTGGGAGATTCCTTGAGCCAAAAGCTGACTTGCATGGGTATCTTGGCATATCTTTTAAACCAGGTTGGCCTTAGAGGTTTAATCTTTAGTTACCCAGATGGTTAGGCTTTGTATTTTGACACCTAGGTGTGTTTTGGCAATCGTAGAGGCTAGGTCTTCTTTGATAGAACATATTCGAGCTCATTAGTTTAATAATGTTGTGTTGAGATCGATTCAAGATAAGGTGTTGAGTGGTAAGGCTACGGAAGCCTAACTTGATTTGATGGTGTTTTGAGGATTGGAGGTCGAGTTTGTGTACTGAGAGTGGGTGATTGGATTAGATTGATTTTGTAGGAGACCCATTGTTCTAGGTATTCCATCCATCCGAGAGTGACTAAGATGTATTGTGACTTGAGGCAACATTACTGGTGGGGTGGTATAAGGAAGGATGTTGCAAAGTTTTTAGCTTGTTGCATATGTTTCTAGTAAGTGAAGGCTTAATATTTGAGGCCTGGTTGATTGTTTCAGAGATTACCCATTCCCAAGTAGAAGTGGGAGCGGATCACTATGAATTTTATGACTAAATTACCTCGCATTACCCATGGATCTGATAGTATTTGTGTAATTTGATTGACCAAGTCTATGTATCCCATTCCTGTGTAGGTCTCTTTCAATACTTAGAGGCTAGCCAGTATCTATATTCGGGAGATTATATAACTTCATGGTATACCAGTGCCTATTATTTCATATCGAGGTGTTGTGTTTACTTCCCACTTTTGGAGACTTTTCAAGATGAGTTGGGTACTCAGGTTGACCTTAGCACAACATTTCACCCCTAGCATGATGATCAGTCTATTCGGATGATTTAGGTTTCAGCGAATATGCTCTGTGCGTGTGTGATTGATTTTAGTGGCTAATAGGAGAAATATTTGGCTTTAGCGGAGTTCTCCTTTAATAATAGCTACCATTAAGGTATTGATATGGCTCCTTTTGAGTCTTTGTATGGTCGACCTTGTCACTCTCCAGTTGGTTGGTTTGATGTTTCTGAGTTTAGACCTCGAGGTATGGACTTACTTCGTGAGTCTGTAGATAGACTTTGAGTTATTCAGGATAGGCTTCGTGTAACCGAAAGTAGGCAGAAGTGCTATGTTGATCGTATACTTTGTGCCTTAAGATTTATTGTTAGTGATAGTGTTTTCTTTCGAGTTTCACCTATGAAGGGTGTTATGTGGTTTGAAAATAGGGGCAAGCTTAGCCCCAGGTAGATTGATCCATTTGAGTTTCTTCAGACTGTTGGTGATGTGGCTTATGAGTTAGCTTTGCCCCCATACTTATCAGTTGCTCATCTATTTTTTTCATATTTCTATGCTTTGCCATTACATTTTAGATCAGTCTTATGTTATTCATTGGGAGTTGTTTCAGTTAGATGACCGATTTTCTTTTGCTGAGAAGCTGGTTTCCATTTTGGTTAGATAGGTTATACAATTGCATTGTAGAGTTACCCCTGTAGTTAAGGTCCAGTGGAAACATCGACCTGAAGATGAGCCTACTTAGGAGGTCGATTCTGATATATGTAGTTCTTATCCTCAGCACATTGTTGATTCAGGTATTTTTCTTACCTATAGTTAGAGGATGAACTATATTTTTAGTGGCGGACGATGTAGCGACCTGGGTTTTAATGAAATATGTGAAATGTGTGTTTTTGTTTAATTTGACTATTTTACCCCTCCCCCCCTCTCCATTATTGCATTATTGGATTTCTAGGGTGTGGGACGATTGGCATGATTCCTGATGCATTTTGGTTCTATTTATGCGACATTTTGGTTTTTGATGGCTTTGAGAGCCTCATGTGGAGTTCAATTGCTATCTTTTTTCCATACCATGGTAGAACGGACTGCGCCAGCAGATACGGAATGTTGATTTTAGGATGGTAACATAGTTGGTGTGGCATTATGGATTTTAAATCTTATTTCGACCCTCGATTTAGAAAGTTGTGATTTTGGGTTTTGGGGGTCAACTTTGTGAAAATGACATCTTTTTGAAAATCTAAATCACTATCGAGTTCGGAGTGTCAAATTTTGTAGGGTAGAGTATACTTTGTTTGCATTCATGGGATTTCAGATGAATCTCGAGGGGATCCATTTTGTAGTACACCGTCGATCGCGAATTAGGTGCTACAATTACAACTGGTCCAACAGAGGTGACGCCGTAATTGTGACCCTTGTTTGTGATTGCGACACCTTCGTCTGTAAGGGTACTTCGATCGCGACCCATGGTCCATGATCGCAGAACCTGGGTATATATATATCTGCTTTCATCATTTTTCACAATTTTTTAGATTTGGAGCTTAGAATTTCATGGTTTTTAGCAACTTTCTCCATGTTAAACTTGGGTAAGCTCCATTACACTCATTTCAACTAAATTCTTCTATATTTAACCTTAAATTCTTGTTTTAAACATGGATTAAGTTTGAAATTTGGGAACTTTGGCATGTAAGGCCTAAAAAGTGTATTTCACTAATTTAAACCCCAATTTCACTCTCTTTTCACTTGAATGAGTTTCTGATTCTATAATAATCCATTTTCCGTTGATTTCATCTTCAAAACAACTTTGATCCTTGATTTTTAAATGGATTTTGAAGCTTTCACTTGGTAAAGTTTAAAAAAGGTTTTTCTTCGATTTGGACCTCGTTTTAAACTCGTTTTTGCTTGGGTATTCAACTGTGGACTTATAAAAATATGGAAAACATGTTTTTAAAATAAATTTACAATTTTCCCTTTCTTTCCAAAAGTTCGTTTCACGTGTCCATTTTTACCCCAAATCAAAACTAGGAAAAATAGTATCGTTGGCTTTCTTTTGGTGCGCAGATTATATATTTTGATGTTTTAGTTGATTTGGGTCCGTTCATGAGGAGTAGGGCTTCGGGATCAAAGTGTGGCAGATCAATTTTGGCATTTGAGGTAGGTTATGGCTTAACTCTTTCATACTAGATTAAGTAGTTAATTTGTATACAAAAGCATGTTAAAGTGTGGGAACAAATCATGAAAAATGTCTATCTTATTGTGTTGTGCCCGTATGGGAGCATATGTGTTATATCATGTGGTGGTTTTGGAACTTTATGTGTTATGTGTGATCGTGTGGGGTCACATGTGCTATTGATAGACTTGTGTACATGATGATAATTATATTTTATTGTTTGAGAAGCATATTGTGGGACCAATTATGTATTGTAATTTATTCATACTCTATTGGCATATGAATTATGTTGGATTTCATAAATGGTTGGAAATAATGAGTAGATAATTGGCTCTCATGATATTATAGCAGTTGGTTATCAAAATACTCATCGTGTTTGGTTGTGAGCATTGCATCCTGATACTTATTCATGTAATAATGGTACCACCTGAAAATATCGAGAAAAACTAGAAATGCCTTTTTTGTGACAGAAAATGAGACATCTTATAAAACCCTCCCCAAGGGATGTGCTGGGAAGGAGATATGATATATGGATTGTATATGGGTTTACTAACCCCTATGGGTCCCATGTCAGGATGCTTTAGCTTTGTAGGTGTATACGAAGACTGTGTGACAGTCTTGGTGGTTGTGCGATGAACTTGTGCATCATCATCATCATCATCATTTCCTTATTATTCTTGTGATGAGATTTTTTTTCTGTTACACTTGTTATCTATTCATTATTATATCTTTTCTTACCTATAGTTGATGCTCTTGTACATATTGTTCTCTTTTCCTAGCTTATATGTGATATAAATGAATACTTGTATTCTTTTTTGGTGCTTTGATGTATTGTATATGGATATTATAGAACTGTTAGCACAAGCGACGTGGGCTACTATTGGCGAAATTTTCTGATTACAGGTGGCGTGCCCTAAGTGTGTATTTTGTATGCTTTATTTTCTACTTTGCTCAGTCGGCCTATGATACTGACTCAGTATAAGTGGACCATACTCACCCCAACTACACCCATTTTATGCATATTTTTGTTCGGGTGTGCATCATGTGGCTTGATTTCGGGCGCTTTTGGAGCTTTTTCAAGGTAGTGGTTGATCTTAGGCATTCGGAATCTACTCCTATCTCCTTTTATTAGAATATGTCTTATTGTATTTCAGAGACAGAGTTGTATCATATTTTGGGTGTCCCTATAGTGTATTGTTGGATTGTATTAGTAGTTCTTACGCTAATAACACCAGGTTTTGGGAATGTATGGTATTTTGGTTGTATTTATTTCCGCATTCTTTATATTGTTGCGGTTCAGCTTCATTCTAAAAGTCTTGCCTTGAGGTTATTTTTGTCTTATTCCCTTTATGTATCAGTTTTGGTGATCGGCTTACTTGTCAAGGTCCGTTGGGACAAGTTCCATCATGACCCTTGGACTTTATACTTGGAGTGACAAGAATCGAGAACAAATAATCTACTCCTAGATTTACAGTGTATTTTTTAACACAGATTGGTTAAATACTATGCCAACTTTTAATGCTTAGTTCCTTCCCAAGGGGGTTAGTGACCATTTCCCGGTGAAGAAAACTTTGACTAATGGTCTAAAGAGAGCTAGGAAAGTTTTAAGTATTGTAATATTTGGGAAGTCATCCTTAATTATTAAATAATGTGAAAGTAGGTTGGTAGGTCGCTATTCAATGACACACTATTTTACAAGTTGTAGAGATAATGAAGTGGCCAAAGAGGGGTCTCAGGGGGATTAATGGGGAGCATTTTTGTCATGATCCAATAGTTAAGGTCATGATGGAACCTACGTTGACCCAATCTTGGTAGGTAAGTTATCACCCTAACATAGAAAAGAAAAAGAAAAAAGATAAAGAAATAATAGATACGAGACTTCTAGAACAAAGTCAGGCCATAATACTCATAAATAGTGTAAACATTCAAAGAAATACCAGATTGTCAAAACCTAGGTCATAAGTGTAAAGAGCAACTAATACAAAACTATATCTGAAATGCATAACTCTGTTTTTGAAAATAAATAAAGACAACATATAATATGAAGCGGTCTAAAATCCTTGTCTAACTCTGGAGCTCACTTGTACCTTAAATATTAACTCACACTACAAGAGATCAGCCACCATGACTTGCATTCGTACTAGGATCTCCACCGGAATGGTACAAGAGTAGGAACAAGTACAGTTAACTTGTACTCAACAGGTACAATTGGCCGACTAAGAAAAGTAGAAAACTAAACATGTAAAACATACTATGAGCATGTCCATATGCGTACAGAAAAGTTCCCAAACAATGGCTCACACCATCTCCACTAACAATTCTATAATAGAATAAGAAAAAAGGAAAGCTACACACTCTCTCTCTCTATATATATACACATATAAATATATAAATAGAGAGAATTGATATTGGAGACAGTGTGAGCTACCATTTGGAAACTTTTCTGTATGCTGGTGGACATGCTCATAGTATATTTTACTTGTTTAGTTTTCTACTTTGCTTAGTCGGCCCATGTTACCTACCGAGTACAAGTGGACTGTACTTGTTCCTACACTTGTAACTTTTCAATGTAGATCTTAGTATGAGTATGACTCGTAGTGGCTACGCTGTTTGAGTTGATATATGAGGTACAAGTAAGATCCATAGATAGAGGTGGATTTTCGATCACTTCTTATATATGTTGTCTTTATTTATTTTCAAAGATAGGGTTATGTATTTCAGATTTAGTTTTGTATTAAATGCTTTTTACATTTATGACCCAGGTTTTGCGAATTTGGTATTTCTTTAAATGTTTATGCTATTTATGAGTATTATGGCCCGACTTTGTTCTAAAAGTCTGATATCTATTTATTTCTCTGTCTTTTTTATTTTTTTTTCTATCTTGAGGTGTTGCTTGCCTACCAATATCGGGTCAAGGTAGGTGCCATCATGACCTCAACTTTTGGATCGTGACAAAAATGCTCTTCATTAATCCCCTGAGACCCCTCTTCAACCACTTCATTATCTTTACAACTTGTAGCATAATGTGTCCTTGAATAGTGACTTGCCAAACTACTTTCACATTATTCAATAATGAAGGCTGACTTTCCCAAATATTACAGTACTTAAAACCTTTCCTAGCTTTCTTTGGACCATTAAAGTTATCTTCACCGAGAAGTGGTCACTAATCTCCTCAGGAAGGAGTTGAGTATTAAAAGTTGACATAGTATTTAACTAATTAAAGTTTAAAAAAATACTCTATCAATCTAGGAGTAGATTCTTTGTTCTTTGTACTTTTCACCCCAAGTTTCTCTCTCTCTCTCTCTATATATATATATAGAGAGAGAGAGAGAAAGAGTGAGAGAAACTAATTACACAACAATAAATATATAGAGGAAATACAAATATTGTAAATACAATTCAATGATGGTGGAACAGTGACATAAGCCATCACATGACTTTTGTATACATCTTTCGAGTCTCAGCACTTTGACTAGGACCTAATGGGGGGTTCACAACTAATATACTCTCATAATCTCAACATTATATCTCAATTTCCTTGCCGACAAATAACCATGACCAAGGATTTTCAAAATATTACAATCACCTTGGTGGAAAATGACCTCGGCCAAGGGTATTCAAAAATGTTTTAATTAGCTTGCGGTCAA
Source organism: Capsicum pubescens (assembly GCA_030864215.1). Classification (NCBI taxonomy): domain Eukaryota; kingdom Viridiplantae; phylum Streptophyta; class Magnoliopsida; order Solanales; family Solanaceae; genus Capsicum; species Capsicum pubescens. The sequence goes on along the minus strand of CM061549.1, from coordinate 217,783,497 downwards.
TTTCCTTGGCCAAGGGTTTTATAAAATATTTATTTTAAAATTTGTGTTTCTTGGTAATACATGTATATCATTAATATGCATGTATGAAATGAGGTTGTAATGCTCACAACCAATAGTTATAAAGATGATAATTAATTCAATGCAAGTATAAATGAGCTCAGAATCAATTCAGCATGTCAATAACTCATTATATAAGCCCTCGCTTGGTGTAACTAGAATAAATAGTCATGTAAGACACCACTAATATAATGTCCAACCCCTCACTCGGGTACCATTATAATGATAAAGGAAAATAATGAGAAAATAAGGCCTACATATAGTAGTAGTAGTAGTAGATGTAAATGTAAAGATAAGGCATACAATGTAAAATAAATCCCCCACACAAGCATCACACCAAATATAATTTCTCAAGTCAACAACCATCTGCATGTAAGCTTGTATACGGGCAACACGATAATAATAATAACCTCAAAAATGCGATTTCCATTCTATTTTTACAACCATATCATGCTTTACACAAATGGTCAACAACCAAAGCTAGTTTGAAGAAAGTTAAGTAATAACCTACCTCGAAGAGCCAAAAATTCAAGTCTAGACCTTCAATGCGAAGCCTTTCCTTCACAAGAGGTCTAATATTAAGCTAAATCCATCAAATATGTAATTTGTGCATCAAAGGAAAACTAATGATACCCATATCAGCTATATTTAAATCGTGTCAAAAATTAGTTTGAAAAATTGATTCAAAGTCATAAGGGGTAAATATGAAATTTTATTTTAGAAACATGTTCCTCATAAAATTTGAAAATCCATGTAAACATGATTTTAAAATGGAGCTCAAATCAAAGAAAACCCACTTTAAGGTTAGCAGGGTAAAAACCACAAAAATCCATTTTGAAATCAAGCTTTTAAAGCTATTTGGGAGATAGAATCACTTGGAAATTATAGAAATAGGAGTATAAAGGTTACACAAGTATAAATGATAAAGGAACCCCTTTAAATCGCCTTTTCCAAAGTTTCCAAGTTCAAAAAATAGCGAAAATCATGAAACATGTCTGTTTAGGTTAACAGTACCTCGCCACTGCAGCTCCCACCTCGCGATCGCAAGGGTTAACATTGACCAACCATTAAATTGGCTTTTGCATTAGCAATTTGTTTCTTACATTCGCGAAGGATGATGCCTCGAGCAACTCGTTCTTGTGATGTTCTAGTCGCGATCTCAATGAGACAAAGCCCAACCTAATTCACTGACAACCCATCACAATTGTGGAACCACCTCATAATTGCGATTAAGGACATTTTACTTCTCCACATTTGTGGCCAATGGTTTATATTCGCAAAGGAGGATTTATGCGCCAAATATCAGTTTTGTATCAATTGAATCCAAGGCCCCAAAATTTTTGAATGGAAATTTAGGATTTGTTTGAGACCCTGCAGAAATAGACTAGACATGCTACTAGGCTATTTTCGATGTTCCAAACTCAATGGCATCACCGAATTTTCAAAACGATGTTGTTTACAAAAATTTAGCCTTGAGATCCCTAAAAGATTATTTTGACTAGTTTTCATCAAAAGTGTTAAGATGCAAAATAAAGGCTCCAAGCCTGAACCAACCCCAATACAAACCCAAATTGACATTTCAGATCCAATGGAACTGTCCAAATCACCATCCACCACTTGAAACAGAAAATGTTGATTGAAGTAAAAGATATGGATTTTAAATCTTCTAAGAGCCTCATACTCACCCAAATCTCTACCGAATACATTAGAAATCATGTCAACCATCCCTACAACTCACAAATAGCATATAATAACTATGAGAAAGCGCAAAATGGTCAATATACTTAAAAAGGTGAAATTCACCACTACAATTGTTATATTATCCCCCAATAAAACATAAGTTCACCCTCAAAATAAAAATAAAATGTCACAACCCGAACTAGGGCCTGGCCGTGACGGGCATCCTAAGTTCGTCGAGGATTAGAGACCACTCACTTTGCCTAACCATATAGAACACATACAAACACGTGACAGCGGGTGAGTTCCAAACATATAACAAGATAGAGTAAATAGTGACTAAAAATTCAATGAAAATCAACAACCCAAACTATCCAGAGTAATCCACAAAGTCTCTATACCATGAAAAAGACCTACGTCGGGACATGCCCCGACTCTGGCAATAAAAATAACAATGTTAATGTTAATGAGAAGTCTTTAATTCTAATTCATGGAACGGAACCGATTGACTGATCAAGTTTTCCAGAGAATCAAAACTCACCACTTCCCCACAAATGACCGACGAACCAAATTAATCCGCCTAACATTGTGCAGAAAAAGTAGGATTGCCTTCAAACCCTGTATCACGTGGGCATACAGTGTTCGGAAAAAGTTATGGGTTGATCAGTAGCATATAACTCATGGGTAATGGTAAAATAATGACATGGTCAATAGTTCAAAATTCATCAAAATCCAATACACACGATCACATGCATATACATATATATATATATCAAATACCAGATAGGGTACAAGGCTTAGCATGCACTTTAAAATCATTAACTCGGACTATGTAGCTTAATCGTCAAAATAAGGCAGCCACGAGCAATATGGGTCCGCTCTCCCCTAGCTAAAAGGGCCCCAGTGTGTATTGCCTCACGAATAAGAGAATAATCACATATGCATTTGCACTGTGGGGGACTCAAACCACCCCGCATACATAAAGGGTGACTCAAGCATTCACTGACATAACATGGTGGACTTGAGCCACCGGTCCATTTAGACCCCCACGTTGACAATCGTGATTTCCAGTATTGGCCCCTTGTGACCTCCACTTTCACGGCATAGTTACATAAACCTTATTAAATCCCAATTAAAACTATTTTCACCCATCTCCAATCATTAAAAAAAGAATCATTCGTTAAAGGAAGTCATATCATCATACCGACTGTAGCTTGCCAACATGTTAGTTTGCCAAATTAAATAATTTGCCAATGGGACTCTAACCCAATTAGCTAACAATACTCCAAAGTTCCATGTAGGAACCAAACCATATAGCCAAGTGGGACTCTAACGCAACTAGACAACGAGAATCCAAATTCCAAGTAGAAACCAAATCATCTAGCCAAGTTGGACTCTAACCCCTCGGTCCATAGGAATATGAAGTTTTCAATTCAAATTCAATTCATAGCCGTCAATCCCTCTTTAAAGTCAATGTAGATTCCATTACTCTTTTATACTGTCCAAGGTTTCAAAATACTTTTCAATATGCATATTCTTATGTTTGAAGCCAATTTCAGAAGATTTGGGTTAAGGTTATTGTAAGCTTTAAGTTATTAACTCATCAAACATTGAGTAAACCATATTCCCCATTCAATTCACACACCCATGCATCAAATTAGTTTCAAACAACCATTTAAAACATAAACAGTGCATATTTAAACATGAAACATCACATAAACAACAATCAATCAAAACCCTCAACCCATATACAAAAACCAACAATTAAACCACATGAGTAACCACTTAAGCACATGTTTTTAACAAAATAAGTTTTAAGGAAAGAGGTACATACCTGAAAGGATCACAATTTTAGAGGGAATTGACCTTGGAAGATCTAGACAATCAACTTTGAGAAAACCCTAATGCTCTTGCCTAAGAGAATTTATGATAAGAGAGAAGTTATTTTGGTGTGTTATAGATAGGAATGGGGTCCCAGTAAAGTTTTAAAGTCATGGTTTATATTTAAGGAAAAAGAGAAATGTCCAAAACATCCTTAATTTAAAAGCTAAAAAATTATCGCCAGTGACTAGGGGTCACTAAACGAGTCGTAAGGACTCATTACAACTCGTAGGGTCCGAGTTCTAATCAAGAAATAAAATTATGGGTACACGCTGGTCACCCTATGATTGGTACCTTATGACTCGTATAGAATCATTATGACTCGTTAAGTCAAGTGGTACTCAAGGCAGAACAGTTTGGGCATCATACTGGTTTGGCTACAGAAGGGGGCTATATGACTCATAAAGAGTCTTTATAACTCGTTACCTCAAGTCACCACCAAGGTAGAAACTTAGGTAAAACTCACTGGACACCCTACAATTTAGGTCCTACGACCTGTCATGACACTCTATGACTCATAGGGTGAGTCATAGTCAGGATAATGAGTTCAAAATAATGAATTTTTTAGTAGCCAACACTTAGGGCATCAAATTCTCCCCCCTTAAGATCATTCGTCCTCGAATGATGGGTCAAGGCACCCATTAGCATAATTTAACACATCACAACCACACTTACCTTTAACAAAGACAGTAAACAAAGATGTTATGGAATACACATACCCAAGCACAATTATCCAAAGCAGGAAACAAGAAGGGATATTTGAACTTCACGTCCTCTTTGGCTTCCTAAGTAGCTTATTCAACCTTATGATTCCTCCATTGAACCTTCATAGAAGCCACATCCTTATTCCTCAAACAACAGACTTGCCTATCCATAATCTCAATCGGGACTTCCTTATAAGACAAGGAATCTAAAACACTAACACTCTTCAAAGGAACTACGTAGGAAGGATCACCCTCACATTTTTTTAATATCAAAAAATGAAAGACCAAATGAATGGAACCCAAGCTCGTAGGAAATTTAAACTCATAAGCTACACCACCTACTCTCCTCAATACAATATGGACCAACATAATATGGACTGAGCTTCCCCTTTCTTCTGAACTGCAGCACTCCCTTCATAGGAGACACCTTCAAGTATACTAAATCATCCACATCAAACTCCAAGACCCTTTTTCTTATATCTGAATAAGATCTTTGGTGACTCTGGGTGGTCTTAACGATATCTCAAATAACCTTCCTTCAACATATCTTGGTGAACCAAGTCGGGACCATACAATCTATTCTCACCAACCTCATACCACCTGATAGGATACCTACACCTTTTACCATAAAGAGCCTCGAATGGAGCAATCCCAATATTTATGTGATAGCTATTATTATATGCAAACTTTATGAGGGTAAAATAATCAACCCAACTACCACCAAAGACAAGCGTACAAGACGTTAGCATATCCTTCAAAGTATGAATGGTCTTGTCTGTTTGTCAATCCATTTGAGGATGGAAAAAAGTGCTAACGTTTATCTTAGTTCCCAAACCACTCTGGAAAGAATGCCAAAAGTATGATGAGAACAGAGTACCCCAATTAGATATGATGGAAACTGGAGCACCATGCAAATTCACTACCTCCTAAATGAAAAGCTTAGTGTAATCCTCCATTGAATAGTTAGTCTTTACTCTTCACTGGTAGGAAATAAGAGGACTTGGTCATCCTTTATACAATGACCCAAATCGAATCAATCAAATTGAGAGATCATGGAAGACCGGTAATGAAATTCATATTAATCACTTGCCATTTCCATGTGGGAAACTTAATCTATTGAGACAAACCGCTAGGCCTCAAGTTCTTTGCCTTCACTTGTTCACAAATCGTACACTTAGCCACAAAATTTTTCATATCCCTCTTCATGTTATTCCACCAATAGATCTCTTTCAAATCATGGTACATCTTCATTGATCTTGGATGAACAATGTACCTCGACTCATGAGCCTCAGCCAAGATCCTCTCTTGCAGCTCATAAATATCGGGAACATACAATCTACCTTGGTATCTTTTCATATCATCACCACCCATCTCAAAAACCATCACTTTCTGCTAGCCTACATCACCCTTAATATGTATCAAGATGGGATCCAAAACCTTCTTCTTTTTCACCTCAGCACCAAGAGATGACTTAACCACCTCTCACACCATCACACCTTCATCGTCAGAGTCCAAGGGACAAACCCTTAGATTATCCAACCAGTGAATATCTCTCAAAACTTTGGCTTTTCCTTATCCACATAAGATAAGCTTCCCATAGATAATCTACTAAAAGTATTAGTAACTATGTTAGTTTTACTTGGATGATAATAAAACTCATGTTGTATTATTTGAGCAACTCAAGCCACCTACTTTTCCTGAGATTTAACTCTTTCTAGGTAAACACATATTGCAAGCTCTTATGATCTGAATAGATGTCAACATGAACCCCATACAAATAATGGAGCCAAATCTTCAAAAGAAAAGACAAAGCCAACATTTCTAACTCGTGCATCGAGTAATTCTTCTCATGAACTTTTAATTTTCAAGAAGCATTAGCCACAACCTTACTATGTTGCATCAACACATAGCCCATTCCCACATGAGATGCATCACAATAAATAACAAGATCCTCGGTACCCTTGGGTAGAGTCAAAAATAAAGCTGAAGTCAACTTATCCTTCAACTTTATAAAACTACCCTCACAAGTATCCGACCACAAGAACTTCATTGTTTCTAAGTCAACTTAGTCAATGGGGAAGCAATAGAAGAGAAACTTTCCATAAATCTCCTATAATACTCGGCTAAACCAAGGAAGCTCCAAATATCAGTTAGAGTCATGGGTTTAGGACACTTCTTAATCACCTCAAATCTCTATGGATCCAACATGATCCCCTTACTAGACACAACATGACCCAGATAGTTCACAACATTCAACAAGAACTCACACATAGAGAAGTACTTAAAACCCTTAGGCTAGTCAAACAGGTCAGAAATTCTAGGAAGAGGATATTTATTCTTTGTTGTCACCTTATTCAATCGGTGGTAGTCTATACACATTGGAAAGGACCCATCCTTCTTGTGCACGAAGAGCACAGGACTACCCCATGGGGAAATATTAAGAGAAATAAAACCCTTATCAAGGAGATCTTTCAACTACCATTCTATAGGGAGGGATAGAGATAGGATGAATGTTCAAAAGAAGATCAATCGCAACACCAATTTTTCTATTGGGAGGAAAACCAAGAAGATCATTAGGGAACACTTAAGGGAACTCACAGACTATAGGGACATATTATAATGAAGACCATTCAGAACTAGAATATTTAACATGCACTAAATGGTATCGACACCCCTTGGAGATCAACCTTTGGGCTTTAAGATACGAAATGAACCTTCCCTTAGGAACTAGGGAACTACCTTCCCACTCAATCATCGGCTCATTTAGGAATTAGAAACTAACCCTTTGGGTCCAACAATCTAGAGAGGCATAATATGAATGGAGACAATCCATCCCTAGGATAACGTCAAAATCGACAATATCCAATTTTATCAAGTCTACCAAGGTCTTCCTATAACAGATAGATACCACATAACACCTATAAGCTCTTCTAGAAACCACTAAATCACTCACAAAGTTGGACACAAAAATGGGGTACAAAATACTCTTAGGACCAAAATCAAAATGAACAGCCACATATAGTGTCACATAAGAAAGAGAAAACCCCAAAGCAAGTAGACAATACACATCATGGGAAAAGAGTAATAACTTACCAGTGACACTATCCAAAGATACCTCAGATTCCTGGCGAGTGGAAAAGGCAAAAAGGTAATTCCGGCTAGTGCCGAAGATAGAAGTAGCACACTTGGTAAAGAATATGAAGACATGAAAATTGGAACCTTATTAGCCCATGTAGCAACCCCGACTGATGGACAATCCCATTGTGGGTGGCCCAACTGATCATACTTAAAGTACTTATTCCTTCTCTCCTCACAAAATCCATGATGTACCTGCCCACAAAAATGATTAGAGGGATATGATGGGGCTGACTGAGCTTCACTAGCCTGGGATTGGGAACCTGTGCCCTTGGACCATCACTGCTCTAGAAACGACAATTACTAGACGACTTAGAATATTGAGCACTAGTTATAGAATAAAACCAAAATTTCCCCGGGTTTCTTAGACCGCTACTTCCCATCACCACCACTACTTTTCTTACCTTTACCCTATTCTGAGTACCAAAACTTCTTATTCTGCCTCTCCCCACTTTTTTCCTGCTTCTTCTTCTCATCCTCCACTTGTTGTATGTATGCCACTAACCTAGTAATATCTATGTCCTTGTTCAATAAGGCAACCTTGAATTCTAACAAAATGTCATGGGATAACCTAGAAGCAAACTTCTTTATCCTCTCCCTCATGGAAGACACTAACTCAAGAGCATACCACGATAGCTGGTGAAAATTTAAGGCATGCTCTTTAATAGTCATCTTGCCTTGTCTCAAATTCACAAACTCTAGGACTTTATTTCTCTCAACTCCTGAGGAAAGAAACGGTCAAGGAAGGCACCAGAAAAGTCATCCCATAAGCCTACCTCACCATCATCACCTCTTTTACTGATCCCACTCCTCATATAACTAATATGCCACATCTTTTAACTAATATGCGGCAAATTCCACACCTTCTAAGTCAAATGCATTTATTACTCAAAAAATCTTTTCCATCTCATCAATGAACCCTTAAGGATCCTCCTCAACCTTAAACCAGTGAAAATCAGAGGTTTAAGCCCCATGAATTTTCTAACTCTAGTCCCCTCAACAAAAAAAAGCAACAACACCCTCATTCCCAGACTAGCGAGACTAAGAGGTCACCAACTGAGGTAATAGATAAATAGAGCGATGAAATTTCACATTAGAAATACCTCCATAAAGTGACTAAGCATGAGTGTCACCAACCAGAGAAGGATTAGTGGGAACCAATGGGACCCCATGAAAGAAATCAAGAGAAGAGACCCTAGATCGGGTCTGTACTCCATAAGTAGGACGAGCTCCATCGACATTATCCTCAGACTGGATAGAAGAGTTTCCACATGCATTAAATCTTCAAGGAGAATGATCAAAAATGCGAAAAAATGGGTATTAGAGAAGATTCAAGTCCTTAGACTCTATAGCCCAAAATTAGATCACAAGAAAAGGGAAAAATTGCTAAATAACTTGTAGCCTGTCCCATATAAGTGTGGCATGCTACACGTCCATAAAAGAGACTCTATTTGACACGGCATTATGGACACCCAATGACACCAAACCTAGACTCTAATATCATCTTTGTCATGACCTGAACCAGGGTCTGGCCATGACGGGCATCCCAAGTCTGTCGAGAATCAGAGACTAACCTTTTTTCCTTACCATATAAAACACACACAAACACATGACAGCAGGTGAGTTCTAAATATATATCAAGATATAGTAAATAGTGACTCAAAAGTCTATAAAATTCAACAACCAAAACCATCCATAGTAATCCACAAAGCCTCTATACCATGAAAATAACCTACGTCGGGATATGACCCCGACTCTGACAATGATAATGTTAATGTGAAGTCTTTAATTCTAATTCATGGAAGAAAGTCGATAAAATAATCAAGTCTTCAAGATAATGGAAGCTCACCACTTCAACACAAACAACCAAGGAGCCGAATCAATCCAGTTAACACTGTATAGGAAAAGTAGGATTGCCTTTGGACTCGATATTTTGTGGGGATATAGCATATAGAGATTGTTAGTGGGTTGAGAACTATTATGTAACTTAGGGGTAAGTGGTAAAATAATGCCATGATCAATAGTGCAAAATTCATCAAAATTTAATGCACAATCACACACACACACATATATATATATCAAATGCCGGGATAAGGTACAAGGCTTAGCATGCACTTTAAAATCATTAACCTGGACTATAAAGCATAACCATCATAATAAGGCACCTACAGACTATATTGGTCCACCTTTCCCAAAGCTGAAAGGGCCCCAGTGTATGTGGTCGCACGAGCCAGACAATAATCACATATGCATATAGACTAAGGGGGACTCAAACCACCCAGCATACATCAAGAATCACTAAAACACTCAGTCATATAACATGGGGGACTCGAACCACCCAGCCATTTAGACCCTCACATAGGCAATCGTAGTTTTCAATATTGGCCCCTCGAGACTTACGTTTTTATGGAATATATACACAACCCTTATTAAAGCCCAATTAATATACTTTTTACACATTCCCAATTATTAAACTAGGATTCATTCATTAAGGCATTATCAAGTGGTATCGTCATATCGATTTTAGCTTGCCAGCATATGTCACATTTTCAAATTAACAATTTGCCAATAGGACTCTGATGTAATTAGCCAACAAGACTCCAAAGTTCCACGTAGTAACCAAACTATGTAGCTAAGTGGGATTATAACCCAACTATCCAATGAAAATCCAAAGTCCCAAGTAGGCACCAAATCATCTAGCCAAGGGAACTCTAACCCCTCAGCTAATAGGACTCTGAAGTTTTCAATTAAAATTCAATTTATGGCCATCAAGCCCTCTTTAAAGTCAATGCGGATTCCATTACTCTTTTATACTGTGCAAAGTTTCAAAATACTTTTCAATATGCATATTCTCATGTTCGAAGCCATTTCACAATAGTTGGGTTGCGATTATTGTAAGCTTCAAATTGTTAATGCATCAGACATTAGGAAAACCACATTCCCCATGCAATTAACACACCTATGCATCAAATTTGTTTTGAATCACCATTTAAAACATAAACAATGCATATGTAAACATGAAACATCACATAAACAACAATTATTCAAAACCCTCACCCATATAAAAAAAACAAAAAATTAACCATATGAGTAACCACTTAAGCATATGCTGTTAACAAAATAAGTGTTGGGAAAAGAGGTACATTCCTAAAAGGATAATAATTTTTGAGAGAATTTTCCCTTGGAAGCTCTAGACAGTCAACCTTGAGAAAATCTTAATGCTCTTAGTTGAGAGAATTTGTAAGAAGAGAGAAGTTATTTGTGTATGTTATAGATGGGAATGGGATCCCAATAAAGTTTTAAAGTTCAGGGCTATATTTATGGAAAAAGAGAAATGTCCAAAATGCATTTAACTTAAAAGCTAAAAAGTTATCGCCAGTGACTACGAGTCACCATACGATTCATAAGGACTAACTATGATTCATAGGGTTCAAGTTTTAATCAGGATAGAAATTTTTAGGTACACGTTGGTCACCCTACGATTGGTACATTATGACTCGTAAAGATTCATTATGACTCATTGAGTCTAGTCGTACTCAAGGCAGAACACTTTGGGCATCGTACTAGTTTAGCTATGAAAGGGGGCTACACGACTCGTAATGAGTCTTTACGACTCATTATCTCAAGTCATCACCAAGGTAGCAACTCAAGCCAAACTCACTGGATACACTACAATTTGGGTCCTATGACCCGTCAAGACACCCCATGACTCATAGGGTGAATCGTAGTACTAGTTTAAACATATAATTTTCCTAGTATCTAACAATTGGGTCATCACAGAAAATAAAGTTCTTGAAGCAGTAAATAGTTATGGTATCTACATTACATATTAGACTTGACATTCCAATTAGCCTCCATAATAGGACGATGTCTTCACTAGACATTTACTGAATCAATGTGCTTGGACCTCAACTTCTTAGATTGCATGTCTAGGATAACAATGGTATCCTCCTAAACGGATAAATGGTTGATGGATTGGAATGGATTATGAAATGGGTACGACAAGGGTTGGTATGAGTTGTATGGTGGTTGACGGGTTGTTTGGTTGGGTTCTCTTTCACTTAATTTGAGACTGAGTAAAGTAACTTAGATCTTAGTACGAGTGGCTCACCATGGGTCGTTAGATAGGGTACGAGTCATATTGTCTCACTTATATGTTGGATAGTGTCAACTCCTCTTGGTTCTGTTATAGGTACTAGATATATCTTTGGATATAGTCTGGCTTGCATGGTTGTATGTTAACCAGTTTGATTTTCTAAGGGAGTTCTAGGATACGAATAGTGGGTACTATTCATATTTGAGGGTATGACTAGTATGGTGGGGTTGTACCCACCTACGGGGATTTTATGAAGTTAAGTTGGGGGTAATCTGGATATTTTCCCACTTAGCCACTTAAGGCCCCATGACTTATAACTGTATTGGGATATTATTTACCCTATTATTCTAATTATAAACTCTTATAAACTCTATCTAATTCTCTCTAAGGCTCTTGGGTAAAGAAAGGCTAGGGTTTCATCTAGAGAAGCAATTTGGGGCTTGTTTGGGTGATTTCTCTCCATCATGTTTCTAAACTAAGGCTGGTACTCCTCCCTCATTGTTAGTTCCAACTAAATTTGTGTTTTATACAATGTTCCCATTGCATGATTATTGTATGGTTTTGGATTTTCAAATATATGTAGGGGTTTTGGTATTAAATGCTTGGTTATGGCTTTCTAATGTTTTAATTATGTTTTTACATACTTAAATGCTTTTTTAGACAATTGATTTGCATGTGAATGGTTAATTGGTAATTGGAATTGTCATTGGAAACACTATGCCCCTAACATGTTTGATAAAATGCCTATGATAATATTTTTACTATATTATGGGACTTTTTATGGAACTATTGCATGGTATGGTTTGGTAATAGAACCCTAAATGGTATAAATCTTTTAAATGGTTTAGTATGGTTAATTGGAATAGTTTGGTGGTAATGGTTATGGTTAATTAAACTTTCTTGTGGGGTACAATGGAATCCCTTAAGTATACATGATAATGAATAACTTCTGGGGTACATGGGATTCCCCTAAGTAAACATAATAATGGAACATTTGTGGGGTACATGGGAATCCTCCAAGTTAACTTGATAGTGTAATCTATGGATACATGGCAATCCCTTTATATAAAAAAGTTGGCTAAGGACATTATTTGCATGCTATGGTCGGTATAACGATACCACTACTCATAGACTTGGTTAATAATAATGGAATAATGGTTTGGTTGGATAGTAATAGTTTTAGTTAGGAAATAATGGAGGGGTATGATAGCTAACAATGAAGGTGCGAGTCCAATAGATGGACACTGGAAGCTCATGTTTGCCAATATGAGGGTTGGTCATAGTTACCATATATAATACTATGAGGTATATAGGAATCCTCTAAGTACAATATATATATGTATCATGCAGAGAGAATGGTACTTGGGAATCCCCTACTCTTATGGTATCTCTAGTTCATATGGCTACATGCATCGAGGCTCGTTCACGGGGTTACACTAGACCCATATAGTCCTGATGGTTTTAGGATGGTTAAGCTACACATACCCAGGTTAATAGTTTTAAATGCATGCTAAACATGGTTCTCTTTCCCGGCATGGTTATATATATATATATATATATATGGTTGTGTGAATATGGCTGGTTTACTTGGTTTTACTTGCCAATATTAATTTATCCTTATCCTGAGTTTATGCTAGCGTTCACCTCTTAACTGGTCCTCGTGCGGTTGTATCCCTATGCAATGCAGGAACTGGCTATTCTACTCTTCCTGTATAGTGATCGAATCTCAAGATCATCTTGACTAGATTAAAGTAGTGAGCTTTCATATTCCGTAAGGCTCTATTTTATTTCATGGACATCTTTACATACTTTAATTATTTTATGGTTACTGGTTTTAGCTATGGTTGGGGGTATGTCCCAATTGGATATTGTTTTTCTTTTAGTTCGAGGCTTGTATAACTACTATAGGTAGGAATAGGTGGGATCTATATTGGTGTCAGCCTGTATTGGCATTGGTATTGGGGATGATACCATTGGACTAAATTTATGATTGTTCAATCCTCTTTTATTTTGGATTATATATGTATATTGGAATTCATTTGGTTCATGGTTTGATTCAGTAATTGTTATTGGTTGGATAATTGATGGTCGGACTTATTTTGGTTGGTCAAGGTTGTAGACCTATCCCAGAGTCATAGGTTATGCTTACACGCTATCTTGTTATATATTTAAAATTCATCTGACTCAGGGTACATATTTGTATAGTTGGGTTGGGTATTATAGGTGGTCCCTGGTCCTGGATGGACTTGGGATACCCATTACGACAAGGCCCCGGGTCGGGTTATGTTAAGATGGTATCAGAGTTTTAGGTTCATGGTCAATTTAAAGTCCACAACCGTGTCGAGTAGAGTCTCTTTTAAGGGTGTGTAGCACACCACACTCATAAGGGAGAGACTACAAGGCATTTAGGAATGTTTCACTTTCTTGGTATTTTATTTTCAAGCTTAGATTATAAGTCCTGGAATCTCTTCTAAAGTTGGTTTGTTTGTTTTTCAGATCATGCCTGGATGATCTAAGATAAAAGGTAACTCTTCTGTCCCAATAGGGATAATATGGAAGGGACACAGGCAATCCATACTTAGTCTAGGGGTCTAGTCCCTGATATTTCTAGAGTTCCACCATTTGCTACTAGTCCTCCACAGGGTGAGGTGAAGAATGTAGAATTTTGTCAATCAATTCATGTTATTGCTTTGTTGGTTGCTGCTTAGCCTAAGTGGGATGCATCTGTGTTTCATCTCTAGAGGCCACAAGGGTTGGCCAGTTTATAAAGATGAATCCTTCTACTTTTACTGGTGTAAAGGTGGAGGAGGATCCTTAGGGTTTCTTTGATGAAATGGAAATTATTTTTAGGGTAATGCCATCCATGGATGAGGAAGGGGTGAATTTTATTACTTACATTTAAGGATGTGGCATACCAATGGTAGGAGGAATGGGATATGGTAAGAGGAGATGCTGAGGAGTTGACTTTATGGGAAACTTTCTCCAATACTTTTCTAGATATCTTCTTTCCAGTAGTTGAAGGAAGCTAAGATGGAGGAATTTATCAATCTGAGGCAAGGGAAAATGTTTGTCATGAAATTTCATTAGCATTCAAGGTATGCTCCAGAATTAGTGTCTAATATGTGGGCAAGGATGAGAAAGTTTTCTTTTGGACTATCTCAAGACTTTATCCTTGAAAGTAAGACTATGTTGTTGATTAAGGATATGGATATGTCTAGGTTGGTGGTTCATATGAAATAGGTGGAGAAAGAAAAGAGAAAGCAGATTGAGTTTGGGGAAAGAAATGGTAAGAATTTTAGGTATTCTAAATAGGGTGGCGCTTAATTGCAAGGTGGTCAGGATGACATAAGTGGCCAAAGAAGAAGTGGAGGAGTCATGGATCCTCTTCTATATCTGGTACTCCTTACCCAAAGCAATCGGGTGATAGGCATCAGCAGGGTAGTGATAATTTTCGAGAATAGGGTGCCTAACCTCAGGCAAGTGGGACTTAGTCAGCCTCATCATGTCCCTTCTATCAGTTTTGTGGTAGGTTGCATAAGGTATTCTGTGATGAAAGGTGGGACAAATTTTTCAAATATGGTTAGCAGGCCATATGATCAAAAAAAATTTGGTTTGTAGGATGCTTTGGGAGAAATTAAGTCCCTTATTGCTTCATCTTCTGCTCCTATGTCAAAGGGTGTTGTTTCTGTATTTATCTCTACTTCTGGTACCGGCACAGGTCATAATAAGTTATATGCTCTTGATGCTCGATATGAATCTGAGGCATCATCTAATGTCATTACTGGTACATTACAACTCTTTTCTCATGATGAGTATTCTTTGCTTTATCAGGGGTCCACTCTCTCTTATATGGCCCTATTTGTGGCTGTGTATTTTGATTTTGATCTTGAGGTTGTTTCAGATCCTTTTTCTATATTTACCCTAGTAGAAGACTCTATGGTTGCTAAGAGAGTCTATAGGGGGTGGTATCTATTGGTAGTAGACAGAATTTGGTGGATTTGTTTGAACATAATATGGTGGATTTTGATGTTCTTCTGGGGATGGAGTTGTTATGCTTTTGTTATGTATCCTTAGATTGTCAGACCCGTAAGGTTGTTATTAGGTTCCAGGTGAATCGATTATTGAGTGGGAGGGTGGTTTCCTAGCTCCTAAGGGGGGTTTAATTCTTATCGTAGAGCTCAGATATTAATCTCTAAAGGGTGTCACTATTATCTGGTTGGGGATAAAGATTCTACCTCGGAAGGTTCTTCTTTATATTCGGTCCCGGTGGTGAATGAGTTTCCTGAGGTATTTTGGAATGTCTTCCTGGTGTTCCTTTGAATAGGGAGATTGAGATTGGTATCCATTTGGTTCTGGACACTCGTCCAATATCTACTCCTCGTTATAGAATGATTCCGGCTGAGTTGAGGGAACTTATGAAGAAACTTAAGGATCTTTTAGATAAGGGACTCCTCCATCCTAGTGTGTTCCTTTGGGGTGCACTGGTTTTATTCATTCGCAAGAAGGATGGTTCCCTTCGGATGTGCATTGACTACAAACAATTGAATAAAGTGATGGTTAAGAACAAGTATTTTCTTTCAAGGATAGATGATTTTTTTGATCAGATGCAAGGTGCCAAATTCTTTTCTAAGATAGATCATTAGTATGGGTATCATCGCCTTAATTTTAGGGAGGAGAATATCCCTAAGACGGATTTTCATACTCAATATGGTCACTTTGAGTTCCTGGTGATGTCATTCAATTTGACAATTGCCCCGGTGGCATTTAGGTCTGATGAATAAGGTTTTCAAATAGTTTCTAGATCCTTTTCGTCATAGTGTTCATTGATGACATCTTGGAGTATTCTAAGAGTGAGGTGGATAATTCTAATCCACCTCCGTATGGTGTTGGAGACCATGAAAGAGTAGTGGTTCTATGCCAAATTCTCCAAGTATGAGTTTTGGTTGAACGTTGTGACTTTTCTAGGTCATACTATTTCTATTAAGGGGATCATGGTAGATATGCAAAAGGTGGTTGTGGTTAAGTGGTGTCCTAAACCCACGATACCAATCGTAATTCGAAGTTTGTTGGGTTTGGCTAGATATTATAGGCGGTTCATGAAAGGTTTCTCAATGATATCTACCCTATTGACTAAGTTGACTCAGAAGAAGGTAAAGTTTTCTTGGTCGGATGCTTGTGAGGGGAGTTTTGAGAAGCTTAAGGATAAGCTAACTTTGGCTCCGATTTTGTCATTACCTGAAGGTATTGAGTTTTTTATGGTTTATTATGATATGTTCTGGATGGGACTTGGTTGTGTTTTGATGCAGCATGGGAAGGTGATAGCCTATGCTTCCGGGCAATTGAAGGTGCATGAGGGGAATTATCCTACTCATAATTTAGAGCTTTTAGCGGTGGTTTTTGCTTTGAAAATTTGGTGGCATTATTTGTGTAGAGTGCACGTGGGCATCCTTTCTGGTCATAAAAGTTTACAGTATATGTTCACTTAGAAAGTGCTAAATCTCAGGTAGAGGAGATCGTTGGTTCTTCTCAAGTACTATGATATGAGTTTTCACTACCACCAAGGTAAAGCTAACGTGGTTGTTGATGCTGCAGGTTATCCATGGGGATATTAGCTCATTTGGATAAGGAGAAGCGGGAATTGGTGAAGGATATTCGCCACTTTGCTAATCTTGGAGTTCATCTCTATGAATCCTATGATGGTGGTGTGATGGTACAGGAAGTGGTCTTATCGTCTCTTGGTGCAGAGATCAAGGAAAAGAAAATGCTAGATCCCATCTTAATGAAAATCAAGAGTGATGTCGGTAGGCAAAAGGTAATGGTATTTGAGATTGGTGGTGATGGCACCATGAGGTAACAAGGGAGGTTATGTGTTCCTGACATAGATGGCTTGCGTGAAAGGGTTTTAGCTGAGGCACATAAATCGCGCTACGTTGTTCATTCCGAGGAGGCAAAAATATATCATGGTATCAAGGTTATGTATTGGTGGAATGGAATGAAAAGGGATGTGGCTAATTTTACCGCCAAATGCAAGGTGTGCCAACAGGTTAAAGTTGAGCACATGAGACCTGGTGGGTTGTATTAGTAAATTATGTTGCCTGAATGGAAATGGGGGGTAATTAATATGGATTTTGTTACCATTCTTTCTCGGTTCAGGAATCAATTTGATTCGATTTGGGTCATCGTGGACAGGATGACAATGTTCGCTCACTTCATGCAAAATTAGACTAACTTTTTTACTGAGGACTATATGTGGTTGTATCTTCATGAGATCATAAAGCTTCATAGGTAACCTATTTTGATTATTTCTAATCGTGGAATATAGTTATCACTCACTTCTGTCGGTCTTTTTAGAAGGGGTTAGGTACCAAGGTCAGTCTAAGTACTTCTTTTCATCCGCAGACGGATGGACAAGTAGAGAGGACTATTCAAACATTAAAGGATATGCTTTGTGCGTGTGTGATCGATTATGGTGGCAGTTGGGTTGAGCATCTACCTTTGGTAGAGTTTGCTTACAATAATAGCTATCATTCTAACATTGGGATGTCCCCTTTTGAGGCATTGTATGGTAGGAGGTGTAGATCTCCTATTGGGTGGTTTGAGCTTGGTTAGGCAGATATGTTTGGTTTGGATTTGGTTTATCAGGCTATGGAAAAGGTAAAGGTGATTCGAGATTGTCTTAAGGATGCCCAAAGTCACCAATAGTCCTATACAGATGTAAGGTGTAGAGACTTGGAGTTTGAGGTTGTGGATAAGGTATTCCTAAAGGTAACTCCCATTAAGGGAGTGATGCAGTTCAATAAAAAAGGGAAGCTTACTCCCTGGTATGTTGGTCCTTACTTGGTTTTGAGAAGGGTTGGTAACGTGGCTTATGAATTGGAGTTTCCTTCTAGTTTGAGCTTCATTCATTCGGTATTTTATGTCTCTATGATGAGAAAGTGTCTTAGTGATCTTTCTTCGTTGGTTTTCTTGGAAGGATTGGATATCTCACATTCTTTGTCTTATGAGAGGTGTCAAATGAGATATTGGATCGGTAGTTTTGTCGGTTACAAACCAAGGATATGGCCTCGGTTAAGGGTCTATAGAGGAACCATAAGGTGGAAGAGGCTACATGGGAAGCAAAAGTGTACATGAAGTCCAAATATCTGCATTTTCTTCTGCTCTAGATATTCATACGAAAGGTATGTGTTCTTGATCACATCTTTATTTTCTATCTTCGTTAAGGGTTAGAATAGATCTTTGCATCTTTGTTTTATAACTTGGTTAAGGGTTGGATTGATATTTGATAATGTAAATGAATCATACTTATATTTGAACTATCTTATCCATCATTCGGGGACGAATGATCCTTGTAGGGGAGACTGAAACACCCTAGGTTTTGGAACCTTAGAAAGTTTCATGGATTTCTGATTTTTGGACAAGATACAACTAGGGGGTACAGGTCGTATTCTCGGGTACAGTTGGTAATGTTTGGTCGTACACTAACTAGTGATGGTTGGTGGCGTGGCTTGGATTCTATAATTGGTATGACTTGTGTTGGTATGAGTCGTATGGTGGTTGATGGGTTGTATGGTTGGGTTTTCCTTTACTTAGTCTGAGACTTAGTAAAGTAACTTGGATCTGAGTACGAGTGGCTCACCATGGGTCGTGAAATAGGGTACGAGTCGTATTGTCTCACTCATATGTTGGACGATGTCAACTCCTCTTAGTTTTATTATAGGTACGGGTAAAAGGTACTAGACATATTCTCGGATATAGTTTGGCTTGAAGGGTCGTTTGTTGACCAGTGTGGGGGTCTAAGGGAGGTCTAAGATACGAGTGGCGGATACTAGTCATATAAGAGGGTATGACTAGTATGGCTGAGTCTTACCTACCTGCGGGGATTTTATGCAGCTAAGTTGGGGGTAATCTGGACATTTCCACACGTAGACACTTAAGTCCCCATGACTTATTAACTCTATTAGGACATCATTTACCCTATTATTCTAATCTGAAACACATAGAAACTCTCTCTAATTCTCTCTAACAAACTTGGGTAAAGGAAGGCTAGGGTTTCATCTAAAGGAGGAATTTGAGGCTTGTTTGGGTGATTTCTCTCCATAATCTTTGTAAACTAAGGCATGTACTCCTCGCTCATTGTTTGTTCCAAATAAAGGCATGTTTTATACAATGTTTTCATGGCATGATTATTGAATGGTTTTGGGTTTTGAAATATATGTTGGGGTTTTGGTATTAAATGTTTGGTTATGGTTTTCCCATGTTTTTATTATGTTTTACATGATTTAATGGTGGTTTGGATAATTGTTTGCATGGGAATGGTTAATTGGTAATTGGAATTGGTATTTGGAAATACTATGCCCCCAACATGTTTGATATAATGCCTATGATAATGCTTTTACTATATTATGGGACTTTTTATGGAACTATTGCATGGTATGGTTTGGTAATGGAACACTAAATGGTGTAAATGATTTAAATGGTTTGGTGGTCATAGTTATGGTTAATTAAACTTTCTTGTGAGGTACAATGGAATCCCCCAATTATACATGATAATGAACAACTTACGGGGTACATGGGATTTCCCCAAGCAACATAATAATGAAAAACTTACGGCGTACATGGAAATCCTGCAAGTTAACTTGATAATGTAATCTATGGGTACATGGGAATCCCTATACATAAAAAGTTGGCTAAGGACATTGCTTGCAATTTAAGTCGGTCGGTATGACGATACAACTACTCATCTCCTTGGTTAATAATAATAAAATAATGGTTTGGTTGGATGTTAATGGTTTTAATTGAGCAATAATTGTGGGGTGTGATAGCTAATCGTGAAGGTACGAGTTCAATAGACGGACACTGAAAAATTATGTTTGTAGACATGATGGTTGGTTATTGTGACCATAGATGATACTATGAGGTACATAGGAATCCTCTAAGTACACTGCACATATGTATCATGGAGAGCGAAGGGTACTTAGGAATCCCCTACTCTAATGGTATCTCCGATTCGTGCGGCTACACACATCAGGGCCATTCATAGGGTTACACAAGACCCATATAGCCCGTGGGTGGTTTTTGGACGGTTAATCTACCATAACTAGGTTAATAGTTTTAAATGCATGCTAAACCCGACTCCCTTTCCCGGCATGGCTATATATATGTATGATTTTGTGCATATGGTATGTCTATTTTTTTTTTACTGGACGGCATTAATTTATCCTTACCCTTAGTTCATGCTAGCGTTTACCAACTAAACCATCCTCGGGAAGATGTATCCCAATGCTATATAGGAACTGATCATTTTCCTCCTCCTGTATAGTGATCAGATAACGAGGTATTTGAGGTGGTCCTCGGTCCTGGATGGACTTGGAATGCCAATTATGATAAGACCTTGAGTCTGGTCGTGTCAGTTGTTTTATATTAAGATCTTACTGGGTGAAGAAGTAATGAAGGCTATGATGATTTGAAAAATATTAAATGGAATCCATACAAGTAATGTCAACAAAACTTCAACAAAAACACAACCGCGACCAACTCTATGTTATGAGCAGGGTAATTCTTCTCATGAGGCTTCAACTGTTGAGTAGCATAAGCAATCATCTTATAGGTTGCATCAACAAATAACCCAAGCTAAGTCCAAAATCATCACAAAACATGGTAAATCCTGCTCCCTCCTTGGTTAAGATTAAGATATGAGTCAAAGTCAACAACTCCATGATATTTTGAAAGCTATACTTGACACGACCAGAAATTCAGACCATGTTGTATGGGCACCTGAGGCTCATATGAACTAGAGGCCACCCTGATAACCCAACCTAAATGTCCCATCATATCATAGGAGTCAAAGTAACTCTAACTCGTGCATCAAAATAGCAGAAATAATACCATAAGTCAATATTAGATTCATTATAATAAACTACACCCAAGTTCATAGTTGTTCACAATACCTCTACATAATGTGAAGTCAATAAAAGTATGTTTTGGGATAAGCCCCCGACTATAGCCAAACCAACTCCTAAAGAGACTAAGTCTAAAGATAGAGACCAAGAGATGAATCCTTCTAAAGTAAGGAATCTTACTACTTCAAGTCAAGCACGAACTGCCTCGATCTACTAATCACTGTGCAGGTAAAGAAGAAGATGCTCCGGGCCCTACGTCGTGTTGGGACATAGAGTCCGGAGACGGTTAGCGGTTGGAACGCTAGCATGTAACTCAAGGATAATTGATAAAATAACATCATCATTCTATAACAAGATAATATATCATATTTCATATCATTCATACACTTATCCATACATATATCACATGCTGGTCAATATATCATATCAAGGCTCGTCATCTTTCTCAAGCATTCATTCATTAGACATAAAGTGGAGGACGACCAACTCCTACACTCATAGATTTATCATTATTAACATAATAAGGACTTCAACCATAATCACATTATCATTAGATAAGGGACTTCACCCGTGCACACACATTCATTAGCCAAGGACTTTAACTACATTCACAATCATTCAAATAAGGGACTTTACCCACACACGTTCATCATTAAACAAGGGAATTAACCCATACACATTCATCTAGGAAACAAGGGACTTTACCTACACATATTCATTTAGGCAAGGGACTCCAACTTCATGACCATTCATTATGAAAGGGACTCTAACCTCATGTCACACGTGGACTCTAACCACAAGTCTTTTCATAAGGAGAGGTACCTTGACCTTATGCGATGTCATTAGGCATGGGACTCTAACCACATGCCATTTCATTAGGAATGGGACTCTAACCACATGAGATTTTATTAGTCAAGGAATGTTAACCTCAATCCATTTCATAAGGTAAGGAACTCAAACCATAAGCCATCACAACCATCATAATCGACATTGGGACTCTAACTCTTTAGTTATGCATTATTATACATTCAATAGACTTTAACCAATTCAACACTACTCATGACCACAAGGTCCTTATGGGAGCCTTCATTGCTCAACCATCTCATTAGGCCAATGCCTTAATTCAATTCATCACACAATTTTTTTATGGTCCTCAAGACCCTCACAAGACATTCATATTTCAATAGCATTCTTATACCACACTCTAGTTCAATACACTATCCAAGTTCATTTCACATTGAGGGACTTCAACTCCCTTATTGATCATTAGCACAACAAGGTTATCATCACACCTTGTATGGCTTATAATACCTCCACAATATCATTCAAAAATCACTCATACTCATTTGGGCCCTTTCCCTAGCTCAACACATTGTCAACATACAACTAGTCATTTCATTTAGATATTTTCACAAACACCTTTACTGCATACCTTTAACAAGGTCATTTTCATGGTAGATATCATCAAGTTTAGGGTTACTCAAGACCCTCATGTTCAAAAACATACAACAAGTATCTGCATATGCAATCTATCATCAATAACATGTATCAACACAAGTACAAACAAGAATCATCATTATTCATTGTTAAGTATCAAAACCCTTTTCATTTGATTCAAAACCACAATGTAAAGTTACCATTCCATGTGAAAAATACATGGGTTTAGAGTTATTTAAATATGGGAAGAGATACATGCCTTAAACAATAAGAAACACCAACAATCTTGACTCCCTCTCTTGCCACAAGATGAGCACCTCCAAACCCTAGCCTCCAATCTTGCTTCCAAGAGCCTTTAAAGTTCTTAGGAGTGTTTAAGTCTTATAAATAAAGAATTGGGAGGCTACCATGACTTATATAGTGAGAGGGTTTAGGGTTTTAGTGAAGGGAAATAACCAAAAGTTCCTTGGATAAAAGCTAGAAACACACATGTGCAGGGGTACAACTCCTTCTCAAAGTTCACTTGGCAATAGTAACCTAGGGTGCGAGTGGTACCCTAACTAATACCCTAGACTTATGATAGGTCAACCACACTGTTATAGGTACAAAAAGGGACCTTTGAGTCGTAACCAAGGGGCACGTCTCACCCCCTAAGTCGTAAGCTCCATCCGTGACCAAAATAGTCCACTCTAGGTTAGGTTTCCCTCTATACGGTTGAGTAGTTTACGACTCGTAAGAATGGTTACGACCAAGAGATGACCTTGTCGTATGGAGGACAGTATAATAACCTAACATAATTCCTAGGATATGAAAGGGGAGGTCATGATGGGTATGAGTCGTGACCTAGGGTACGACTCAAGCACCCCTAACCGTATCCACTCCAGAGGCATCAGAAGTTAATGTTTTCTCAATGTTTCCAAGGTCTAGGTGCTTCAACTCTCTTCCACTTTGATAGGTAAGTATAGATATAAGTTAAAACCTCAACATTCACTAAAGAAATCTTTAAACAAGTTATAAACAACAAACAAAAAGGAAACAACACAACACATATATCACGATCACTACCAATCAACTAAAAATTTTGTGAGGCCACATTCTCTGGTGTTTCATTCTCCCCCACTTAGGATCATTTGTCCGCAAATGAAGGCTAATGTAATAATAAACACAAGTTAACACATCGACATGCCTCAAACCATAACTTACACAAGTTAGAAATATGCACACAACGAGGATGCAAAATGACACATATCATGATCATCATCAATCAACTATTTTACTTCATTGGTCTTGGGACTGCAACCCATTTATTTCCAATACCTAGTCATTTTACAACTTAGGGACTTCAACCCATAATTTATCAAAGATGTAAGGAAACTCAAAGCATTGACTACTTTACTCCATCATCTATCAAGTAAATGAATCAATTCAAAGTATTAAGGACTTAAACCCATCACAACAAGTCATATACTATTTCATCGAATTTGGAACTTTAATCCATGGTCTAAGAAAATACCAATCATTTCCCACATTGGAAACTTTAATTCATTGTCTAACAAAGGAATAAACCAATCTCAATCATTGGAGACTTTACTCCATTATTTATCAAAGACATACATCAAAGTAAGGAGACCAACACATACCTCCATCACAAACTTCCGAAATGGGGAATAAATATGGGTACTTGGACTTCATGTCCTCTTCCGCCTCCCAAGTAGCTTCTTTGGACTTTTGGTCCCTCCATAGAACCTTCACCAAATCCACTTCTTTCATTTGTAACCAGCGAACTTGCCGATCCAAGATCCTCATCGAGACCTGCTCATAAGATAAGGAGTCTGAGATACCAACATCTTTCGAGGGAACAACCACGAAAGGATCACCCACACATTTCCGCAACATAGACACATGGAAAACTGGTTGAATGGAGTTCATACTAGGAGAAAACTTCATCTCATAGGCGACATTGCCAACTCTCTTCATAATCAAGTAAGAGCCAACATATCAGGGACTAAGCTTCCCCTTTTTACCAAACCGCATCACTCCATTCATGGGAGACACTTTATAGAATACCCAATCTCCCATATTAAATTCTAAGTCCCTACGCCTCACATCTACATAGGACTTTTGGCATCTTTGAGCGGTTTTCAATATATCGCGAATCATCTTCACCTTCTTTAAGGCTCGGTAGGCTAAATCCAAGTAACTTACCCTCGCCAACTTTGTACCACCTAATAGGAGATCGGCATCTCCTACCATACAATACTTTGAAAGGCATCATGCCAATGCTGGAGTGGTAACTATTATTATAGGAGAAATCAATCGTAGGCAAGTGGTCATACCAACTACCACCATAATTAACTACACAAGCCCGCAATATATCCTCTAAAGCTTGGATATTTCTCTCTTCTTGACCATCCATTGGCAGGTAGAAAGCGGAACTAAGGAATAATCTAGTACCCAAACCCTTTCAGAATGACTTCCAAAAGTGGGATGAAAACGGAGAACCAAGATCCGAGATAATAGACACCGGAGCACCGTGCAACTTCACGATCTCCACAAAATACAACTTAGCATAGTCTTCCAATGAGAAGTCTGTTCTCACAGGCAAGATATGGATGAACTTGGTCATTCTATCAACAATGACCCAAGTAAAATCACATTGCTTCTGGGATCTAGGAAGACCGATAATGAAATCCATATTAATAGGCTCCCACTTCGACTCGGGGAACACAGTCCCTTGGTATAGGCCACTAGGACTCATATATTCAACCTTCACTTGTTGACACACCATGCATTTAGACACATGGATAGCAATATCACGCTTCAAATTATTCCACCAATAGATCTCTCTAAGGTCATAATACATCTTGATGGAACTAGGATGAATAGCATAACGGGCTCTATGAGCCTTGGCCATGACCTTTTCCCTCAATCCATCAACATCAGGAACGCATAGCCTACCTTGGTACCTCAAGATACCATCACCACCAATGACAAAGTCCATGGCCTTGTGTTGACCCACATTACTTTTGATCTTCATTAATTCGGGGTCCAAGACTTGTTTTTCCTTTATCTTAACAACAAGAAACGATTGATATACCGAATGCACAAATACAACATTATCCTCGGAGTCCGCAAGTCGAACTCCAAGATTTTCCAAATGGTGAATATCTTTCACCAATTCCTGCTTATCTTCATCAAGATAGACCAAACTTCCCATAGACAATCTACTAAGAGCATCTATGACTATATTTGCCTTAATAGGGTGGTAATAAAGACTCATATCATAATCTTTCAATATCTCAAGCCACCTTCTTTGTTAGAGATTCCACTCCTTTTGGGTAAACACATATTGGAGGCTCTTATCATCGGAAAAGATATCGACATGAACACCATAAAGATAATTCCACCAAATTTTCAAAGAAAAGACCATGGCTAACAATTCTAAGTCATAGGTGGGGAAGTTCTTTTCGTGAACTTTCAATTGCCTAGAAGCATAGGCCACCACCCTACCATGTTTCATCAGCACGCAACCAAGACCAACATGAGAAGCATCACAATAGACCACAAAACCATCACTACGCTCGGGCAAGGTCAACACTGAAGCCGAAGTTAATTTATCTTTCAATTTCTCAGAACTACCCTCACACGCATCGGACCATAAGAACTTGACCTTTTTTTGGGTCAATTTGGTCAATGGGGAAGCTATAGTGGAAAAACTCTCCATGAACCTTCTATAATAGCCGGCTAGACCCAAGAAACTCCAAATATTGGTTGGATTCGTAGGTCTAGGACACTTCTTAACCGCCACAATATTTTAGGGATCCACCATGATCCCTTCACTAAAGATGACATGACCAAGAAAAGTTACGGATTTCAACCAAAACTCCCACTTGGGAAACTTGGCATACAAACGATGATCCCTCAAAGTTTGCAATTCAGCACGGAGGTGATCTACGTGATCTGCCCCACGCTTAGAATAGACCAAGATATCATCAATGAAGACTATGACAAACATGTCCAAGAATGGACGAAAGACCCTATTTATCAAATCCATGAATGTCGCTGGAGCATTGGTCAACCTAAAGGACATGACAAGAAACTCATAATGACCATACCGAGTCCTAATGGCTTTCTTAGGGATATCTGCATCCCTAATTTTAAGTTGGTGATAACCCGATCTAGGATCAATCTTAGAGAAACACTTCATATCCTGAAGTAGATCAAACAAATCATCAATCCTAGGGAGAGGATACTTATTCTTTACGGTCACTTTGTTGAATTGACGATAATTAATGTATATACGAAGGAAATCGTCCTTCTTGTGCACGAACAACACGGGAGCAGCCCAAAGAGACACACTAGACTGGATAAAACCTTTTCCAAAAGGTCTTTGAATTGCTCCTTAAGTTCTTTCAACTCTGTCATAGCCATTCTATATGAAGAAATAGAGATCGGACGGGTGTCCAGAATAAGGTCAATCCCAAAATCAACCTCCCTATTGGGAGAAACATCGGGAAAATCATCAGAAATCACATTGGGAAACTTATTCAGCATGGGAATGGACTCTAGAGAAGGCTATTCCAAGTCAAAATCTTTAACTCAGACCAAATGATACAAACACCCCTTAAAAATCAACCTTCAGGTTTTAAGATAAGAAATAAACCTTCCCTTAGGCACTAAGGGACCATCTTCCCATACAATGACCAGCTCATTGGGGAGTTTGAACATAACCCTATGGGTCCGACAATCTAAAGAAGCATGGCAAGAGTGCAACCAATCCATTCCCAAAATGACATTAAAATCGACCATGTCAAACTCTATCAAATCAACAAGAATATCTTTACCAGAAACAGAAAACACACATCCCCTGTAGACTCTTGTAACAACCACAGAGTCTCCGACCAGGCTAGAGACAGAAAAAGGAGCCGATAGACTCTCGAAACCATAATTAAGATACACATCCACATACGGGTTCACATAAGAAAGAGTAGACCTTGGATTAAGCAAATAATACACATCACAGGAGAAAAGTTTCAACATACTCATAACCACATCGAGATATTTCTCATATGACATAATCTCTGGCTTTCTGAAGCCCCAAAAACCATAAATCTACTATCTAAACTTTCAAACACTGCTTGAACTAGTCTACCATGATAATTGTAAGCACCGTGATAATTGTAAGCACCTTTGCATGAGAAATACCTACCTCGAGAAACATGCCTACTAAACTCACCATATTGGTGGATTTTCTTAGAACTGCCACCACTGTAAGTATCTTGACTAATCGAATCAATCAACTTAACATGGTTTACAATACTCTAGAAAAAAACTCCTAAAACAACTATCTTAGTTGTGGCCAACTGGTAATAACCCGCCAAACCCTTGATGAACTTTCTAATCCTCTCTGACTCGATGGAAATACCGCCAGTGGCATTTCTTAATAGTTTATGAAAACACACGTCATACTCTACAATTGTCATGAAGCCTTACTACAGGTGATCAAACTCATATCTCATCTGATACCTCAAACTATAAGGCAAGAACATCTCCAGAGAAGCCTCAAAATACTAGGTTCATGTCGTAGAAGGAGAACCCAATGGTCTACAACAAGCAAGAGACCTCCACCACTATTTGGCCACATCAGTTAATTGATAAGTCATATAGGCAACACCATAGGACTCAAGGGATCCAAGTTTATGCATCCTCTACTGGGAGTCAAGCAAGAACTCATAGGCAACCTCTCTAATCTATTTTGATCCTTAGAAGCCATCACAGGACCAAAAATAACAGAAAGAACAACGAGCCTAGCAGGCAGAGTGAATAAACACAAGGGGTACCATAGTAAATGGTTGTACCCCTGAAGTTGAA
The DNA here is from genome assembly GCA_030864215.1 of Capsicum pubescens. NCBI lineage: Eukaryota > Viridiplantae > Streptophyta > Magnoliopsida > Solanales > Solanaceae > Capsicum > Capsicum pubescens. Next base: position 217,754,740 of record CM061549.1, on the reverse strand, counting down.
AAACCACAAGAAGAGGTTCAAAATCTGCCCTAAACTCGACGTCTCACCCATACCTTATATTTTAAATCTTATTATATGAGATCAATCATTACGAATCGCATTCATATAAGGATCTACATCAAAAGGGCATAGGAGTAAAAGTAAGTGTGGTCTTCTTGTACTCAATAGGCATCATAGGTTGTCTAGGCAAAGTAATAAACAAAATAAGTAAAAGATACTATGACCACATCAGCCTACATACATAAAAGTTCCTAAATGGTAGCTCACACCATCTCCACTAATAATTATATATTACAATAAGGTAAAAGAAAAGATACACAAGAAATATATTAAAAAATATATTGTTGACACCCTTGGGGGCAGCACCAGATAGTGAGGGACCACGTCCCTCAAAGTGAAACACAGGCAAAAACACAGTAAAGTAACTAAGAATAAAAGGCAATCCAAGAAGAGTAAAAATACAAAATTTTAACGTGGGAACCCCCTTGCTCAAGGAATGAAAAACCATGGCTTGCCCTCACAAGCACCTTAGAAATCAACCATAATCAACCTCTTGATTACAAACTTAATTTCAGCATAACTCTTGGCATCTCCTTCTTGTAGTAACTCTACTACTGCTTAACCTTTGAAACTTTACCAAGACTCCCTCACACTAGTTAACTCTAACCAGTTTTAGAATTAGGCAACCCTACCTAAAAACACTCAAGACACTCTCTAATTTAGCACACAAAAATAAGAAATTGAGCTAAACTTAGTTTTTTCCTTTTTCCTCTCTTTGCTCTTTGAATTTGCATAAAAATATTTGATAAAGAAAAAAAAATTTCCTTTTATAGATGAGTGATGATTAGGGCTGAAATGTCATTGGACTAGGTAACCTAATTAGTACAAGCAATACTTGCCAGTTTGTTACACAAATGGACAAAGATGTGTAGACGCGTGTCAACTATACTGTTGCTTCGAACATCTAGAGACCTGGTCCTTTGTAGTCATCTTCTCCTCATCAAAACTACATATAGAAATTTTCCCCTATTTTGATGATGCCAAACCAACCTCAATGTTTTGAGCATCAATGTATATTTATTATATTTAATCAGTTTGATTGCCACTACAGAAAATGAATGTTCCCCCTATCATCATGCTTCCACCATTATGCAACATAGGGACCTGGTCCCTTGTTGTCAATTGCTTATAAAGCTTTAATTTTTTCCTTGTTTATCATGCACCCTTATTTATCTAGTGTATTTGCATATTTTCCTCGGTTATTATGCCTTCTTTTATTCATCTATTGAGAACATCACTTACTTCCCTATATCAGCATGTCATTTAAATCTGCAAAACATAAAATTTGAAATTCAACTTATCATGAACTCAGTATTCCCCTTTTTGGCATCATTGAAAAATCAGTACAGTAAGTCAAGAGTAAAGATAAGTATAGGTTAGTTAATTCATGGACACTAGGGAAATACTAACATGAAGAACAACTTTAAACTAAAGGAGACACACAAGCAGAAATCATTCATTTTCAAATAGAAGTCAATATCAGTACAATTATACCAAAATAACACATAAAATAAACTATCTTCAAGAGCCAACATAACAACTAAAATTAAACTGACAAAAGATTAATGAGAGGAAAGAGATAACAGGTCTTAAGTAGAGGAAGGTTTGGAGAAAAGAACTTAATCACCATCTCTATCTTGCATTTTAAGCAATGTGGGCATCCAACAACTATTTGGTGATGACCTTCACTTCAGCCTTCAATCCTTGAATATCACCAGTTAGTCTGGCACTTTTGCCTGAAGTTTTACATTTTCATATGAAAGTTAATCAGTGGCACCTAGTGATCTGAGGTGGTTTTATACACTTTTGTATCATTATTCTAGCTTATTTCGCCTTGTTTTGAGAGCAATTCGTGTGCTTAACGTGTTCATATTTATATAAATAAGCATTTAAGTGTTCAAGTGTGATTACAATGTCCAAAGTATTTTTCAAACAAGTTTATGCTTAATTGAGTAATTTAGAGTTCAACCCGAAAAATTAGTTTTACTAACTTGAGTTAGGTGTGTGTCTAGTTGATCTCGGTAGATTCTGATCTGTTTAATTTGTTCCAAATATTTTAATGGTGTAATTATGAGTAGAATAACTTGTTTGTAATGGGCAAAGCTTAAATTAATTAAGATAAGAGTTGAAAAAATAAGTGGAAGATCATTGTGAATTTGTCTTATCTTAACTCTTGTTTTGATTTGTTGTTAAGAATATTGTGTTGTTTTGATTTTTAATATGTGGTGCATGATATTTTAGGAGGCTTGGTGAATTAAATACGGTAATATATTGATGATTTAAAAACCGAAAATTTATTAAAAATATACTACAGAAGGCATGAAAAAAAGAAGAATAGTCCAACACTTAACCAAATTTTTAAACGCAAATTTTAATGAGACAACGCGAAGTCAACGCATCGCAACAATGTGCCAACGCATTGAGCAACGTGTCGCGTGCTCTGATCATGCACTGCAAAGTGATATGCGCCGACACAGATTGAAATTTGTCCATTTTTTAAATGCAAGTGATTGTCTGGTGGAAAATCTAAGTGGGGAGCAACTTGGGGCACGTGCAGCTTTAGTATCCTAAATAAATTAGGAGTAATTTTTATTTAATCCCACAAAAAAATGATGGACAGCTGGACATGGAAATTATTTTATTGATCAACTTTTAGTCAACTTTGGACAATTCTTGGATTATAAAAGGGGGGCCAGCTGGTCACTCTAGAGGAGAACATTGAACAATCCACTGGACATGCAAGGGACGGTTAAGCACTATTTTTGAGAAAATTGCGGAAACGGCTACATGGTTTATTATATTTTAATTTTATTTTTAATCTTTAATTTTTCATATCATGTATTAAATTATTTAGATTGTGATTATTAATATTAGTGGTTAAGTATCCTTTTTTTAGGATTAAAGTCAAAAACGTGAGTACTACTGTTTTGGATTAAATTTATTAATTTTTGCTTATCATATTTGGTTGTTTGTTTATTTTTTTATTATTATTTTAAGGATTCACCACCCTTAGAATACATATATTATCAACCTTTTAATTTCGGGAGAGGGAATAGAGAGATAGAACATGGGAATAAACAAAGCTTGGGTTTTAATCTTTTATAAAATAAAGAATTAAACTTTGAGTCTAAGATAGAGATGCAGTTAGATGTCTTACTTGATTCATACGTAGGATGACAGGTTTAATTAACTTAATTGAATTATTACATCCCCGCTCAATGATGTAGTTGTAATGTCCATATTTGGTAAAAGATTAGAGGTTGGGAAATCATGATCATGCAATTAACCCTACGAATCAGCAACCAAGATAAGCAAGTTGACGAATTAATTTCAATAACATAGTATGACTATTCGAAGTTCTTTAACTCTGGAATTTTCTCCATTGATTGTCCCAAGACTTTTATTTTTATGCATTATTTATTTTATTTTTAATTTACAAAATTACAAACTCTCTTGTTTATTTTTTTTCTCAATTAGTTAAACTAGAATTAGATAGGCGACGAACACAAGTCCCTGAGATATCGATACTTGGGCTTCCTTGAAACCACTATATTACTTGATAAGACCACGTACACTTGCGTGTGCGCTTGGGCGCTGTCCAGTTTTTGGCACCGTTGCCGGGGACTTCTAATTTAGCAATTGTTTATTTTAGTTTTACTTATAGATTTATTTGGTGTTTTCACTTTTGGTCTTGGTTTTGTTTTTGCAGGAAACAGGTTTCAAAGTAGAAAGCTGGCAAGGGATCACGACTTGGTTGAACCAAGCTCCGAACCTGAGCAACTTTACCATCAATACAGGAGAGAAGCAATCCTTCTCCCAAGAATTCCTCAACTCCAAGTAGACCAAGAGCATACTAATCCTATGGCTGAATAACAAGCAGCTGGTAGAAAGGTTAGGGAAGTGGCAGTCCCACTTCCAACAAACTTGAGTTCCCCAATTCAAAGACCAGCAGCTGGGGGGATTTCGAGCTGAAATACAATATGGTGCAGCTTCTTATTAGTAGTGGACAGTTTGCAGGGCTTTCACACGAGGATCCACAAGTCCACTTGTAGACCTTCATTGAGCTTTCAGATACATTCACTCCAATCGGGGTGACTCTAGATTATGTGAGGCTGACACTCTTCCCCTATTCACTTATTAGGAAAGCTAAAAGGTGGTTGAATACAAAGCCGGCCAGTTCAATAACAACATGGAATGACTTAGCCAGAAGTTTCCTCATCAGATTCTTTCCATCAGGTAAGATTGCGAGACTTTGCAGTGAGATAGTGAGCTTCAAACAGAAGCCTGATGAAAATCTCTATCATGGTTGGGAATGCTTCAAGGCCCTTCTTCGAGATTTTCCATACCACCAGCAGTTGAATGAGGTACTTGCTCATACTTTTGTAGAAGCTCTTGATCATAATACAATGATTTTGCTAGATTCAGCCACAGGTAGTCAAGCGTTGGAGCTAACTTATGATGAGTTGTACACATTGTTGAAACGCATATAACAAGGAAATCCAGAGTGGCATTCAGATTCTAGAAGTGACACGAAAAAAATTGCGGGAGTATTAGAGGAGGACCAATTCATAGTCTTATCAACACAGGTTTCTGCATTGCAGAATTTGATCAACACAATATTCAGCAGCATAAAGTTGGGAGCAACACAACCTGCATCCACAGTCAATGCCATCCAACAAGCTCTAGGTTGGTGTGAAGTATGCTGAAATAGTGGTCATACGGCTACCATATGTGCTTCAAATCCAGAATCTGTGATGTATGTAGGAAATGCTCAAAGGCCAAATTATGGTAATTCCTACAACATGAAGTGGCAAACTCAACCACCTAATCATCCATGGAATACCCCACAGCCAAAGGTTCAATCAAATCAGTCTACGAGCAACATGGAAGAGATGATGAAGCAACTCGTAGCTAAGCAACCACTATTGATTGTAGTTCTGAACAGTCAATGGGCGGAATTATAGAATCAAAAAATGGCCCAGAGAAATTTAGAGTTGCAGGTTGGGTAGATACAACAAGAATTAAATACCCATCCTCAAGGTGGTCTTCTCGCTGATATAAAAAATCCAAAGCAAGTCATGGAAATCACCTTGCGGAATGGTAAAGAGATTCAAGGAGAACCTCCCAAGGCAACAAATGAGGTAGATGCTGAGGTGGTAACCCAATAGCTAATTGAAAGAGTTGCTGAAAATTCAAGGAAGTCTGAGTACTTGAAGGAAAAAATTGTTGAACCAGAGAAGAAGAAGACGCTGCCATTGCCTTTACCTCAAAAGTACATAAAAGCAAAGGAGGATGCATTGTTCAAAAAGTTCATTAATACATTCAAAGAGTTGTATGTTACTTTACCTTTGCTAGATGTTCGGTAGAGTATGCCTAAGTATGCAAAGTACTTGAGAGATGTGGTGGAAAAAAGGGTGAAATTGCAAAATGTCGGAGCAATAGCACTCAATGAAGAGTGTAGTGTTGTGATGACACAAAAGATCCCCAAGAAATTAAAAGATTAGGGGAAGTTTGCTATTTCTATTAAAATTGGGAGTAAAGATGTCCATACACTGAGTGATTTAGGGGCAAGTATAAATTTGATGCCCCTATCTCTGTTTGAACAATTGGGCTTGGGAAAGCCTAGATCGACCACTGTGGTTTTTCTGCTAGCAGACGGTTTCATGGCATATTCAGAAGGAATAATTGAGAATTTCCTCATAAAGGTTGGTAAATTTGTTATTCCTGTTGACTTTTTTTTTCTTAATTTTGTGGCAGACGAACGGTAACAATTATTTTGGGGCGCCCATTCTTAAAGACTGAAGGGGCTTTAATTAATGTTAGAGAAGGCACACTCAAGATGAGTGTAGATGATGAAAAGGTGGTATTTGATGTTTACAAGGACCCCATTGAAAATCCCTTATATAAAGATCTATGCATGATTAATGTGTTTGAAAGGGATGTGTGTGGGGTGCCTAAGACACTAAAGACCTCTTCCGACTACCTGATTGAATGGCCTAAGATGAAACCACAGACTCCCAACATCTTAAAAGGTAAAAGAGGTTTGAAATGAATGAAATTATGTTTCCCGAAAGAGAGTAAAAGGGTGAAGGAATTTGGTTGAATTGATGAGGGTCGTGCCGCAACACTAAATTAGGCGCTTCTTGGGAGGTAACCCAAGGTAAGTAGGTTTTATTTTTAGTTTTTAGTTTTTATTTCACGTAGTTGTTGTTTTTGGTTGAGTCACAGGTTAATGGGAAGTCTGAGTACCATAAACTTGAGCTTGGATCATGGCAAAGACTGAGTGTGGGTCCCATGAATCTCCTTTATACAAAAGATGCGACTAGCTAGGCCTAGAGTCCTTAGGGAGTATTGTTATCTCTTACTTTAAAGTTCACTTTGGGGACAAAGTAGATTTTTAAGTGTGGTGTGGAGAAATTCCCAAATTTTGGCTCAATTTAAAAAATTTATATTTTATGATTTTAAAAATAATTAAGATCAATTCGGACCAAATTAACATTTTCAAAACTACTTGTCATTTTTTCCAAAATACAAATCAATCCGTACAAAATGTTTTATCATTTTAAATCTCGAGGTCTCGCTCTTTCTCTCTCATTATCACTCAACAATACAGTACAGACAATAACTACTCAACAAATTTGCTCAACCCTCCACGACAGGTCATTTTTCTTCTCATTTCTGACCACATAGGTGTTATTTTTTACTTCATTATTGCTTGTATCAGTCGTTTTATTTGTCTTCGTAGGAAACAGTGTTCAAGAAGAGCCCTATATTTGTTATATTTTTCTAAAAAATAAGGTTTTTTAAGTTAATGATGAGAAATAAAACTTTTAGTTGTATTATCTTCGAGAATGGGTTTACAATTTTAAGTTTTGATGGTAAAATCGTAGAAAGAACTTGAGAAATTCCTAGTTTTCGTCGCAGTGTTCCGTTGACTATCGTGGTATTGTTGGATGGTGTTTGTAGTGTTGGTGGTGTTGGTGTTTGTGGTCTTCGTGGTGGCACTGGTGGTGGAATTGGTTGGTGGTGTTTGTGGTGGTTGTCGGTAATGTCGGTATTCGTGGTATTTGTTTATTTGTTGGCATTGGTTGGTGGTGTTTGTGGTGGTGGCTATTGGTATGTCGGTATTCTTGGTGTTTGTAATGTATTTTTTAAAATCTATGCATACATCAATTGTAATGTAATTTTTGTTTTTCTTTGTCTATAGGTAAAACATGTCTCCCAAAAGAAAAGAAAGTGAAAGTGGATCAACGTCTGACCACTCAAAAAAAAAGCTACAGTACAGAGAGATTCGGAGGGGCTTCCAGAACAATCTCAGTCAGTGAAAAGTGAAGCTGAGGAGAGATGTGAAAACAATATTGAGGGAGGTAGACAAGGGTCCATAGATAGTGATGAAAAAAATAAAAGTGAGAAAGAGGAGGAATTGGTGAGTGAGAAAGAAAAAGAGGATGATCATCAACATGATGATAATGGATCACTGATGGGGCGTGAGTTAATATCGACATCCCAGCATGAGCCTGTCAAAACTTTTAGTATTGACAGGTTTCAAGTTGCGATGCTGATAAATGACCTAGAAGGAAAATAACTAACTGGTCAAATTGTACTTAAATGTCAGATGGGGAAAATTTTTGAACATTTTATGAAAATTATGAAGAACGAAAACATAGGCGAACTTTTTAAGAAGAGCTACTTTGGATGCTTTCTCGAGCTGCCTGAGGACCCCTCAGCCCGTATCCGTTTCCCTATGACGATGGTATACGGTTTTCTCAAGCGCAGGATCAAGTACACGGGGTATGATAAAGATCCAGAGGAGGGGGGCAAAACAAAGATGGATGAAATTTGGATCAACTACTGTGGCATGCCTGTGTTTTTTGGCTTACAAAAGTTTGCCGTAGTGACGGGCTTGAGATACCAACGTCCAAAAGGACCACCACCCTGCAAAACATCCAAGGCAAGAAAATGCACGAAAAAAATAATGGGTTGTTTGACATTGCTCGACGTGGCTACAAAGCATCAGATTTGTTGATAGATCTCGAGGATAAAACCATACCAGAGCAGTACAGGGAGAAATTATGCTTAGTTTAGTTTGACCATTTGGTTATATTGGCAAAAGACGTCAACAAGGTCATAGAAGATGATTTGTTGGCGTGTTCTGAGGATTTTGATAAATTCAACAATTATCCCTGGGTATATGACAGCTTCTACTTAACTGTCCAATATTTACTGACAAAGCTATCCTCAGGGACGACCACATTATACGACTTTCCTTGGGCTTTCATGATAAAATTAATCACTAATTTTACTCATCCATTAATTTATATTAAATATAGTTATTATGATTTTTTTTGCTTGCTTCCTGTTTACAATTTTTAGGCTTGGGCATTTGAAGCCATTCCTCCCCTCCAAAAGCAGTTAATGGATTACCTGGATGAGGTTTCTCATCCAAGGATGTTTAGGTGGTTGGATGCAAAGAGCAACACCAATATTAAGGAGGCCGATCTCTTTAACCCTCCAGATGATGTAGTACGTCTTCTTTAAGAAAAATAATTCTACTCAAAGATAAGAAAGATATTGAACAGATGTTATATCTGGTGCAATAGATGTTATATCTAATGCACCAGATGGGACATCTGTTGCGACAGGGTATATATTACATTAGATTACCCATCTGTTGCTTTGGTTCTCTGAACTCGACTCCTAAAAGATTAACCATCTACTGCAAATTATGCAACAGATGTTTAATCTGATAACATATTGTTCATCTGTTGCGACGTACAGATCATCTGTTGTATAACAGATTACCCATCTTGTGCAACTGTTACAACAGATGATTGATATTTTGCATCAGATTATCCATGTGTTGCTCTGTTTCTCTGAACCAGAATCAAACGGATTTTAACCATATACTGCAAACTATGCAACAGATGGGTCTTTTTTTAAAAACATAGCCCAACTGTGAAATTATTATATTATATAATTTAAATGCATCTGTCGTTTTTTTCTTTTTTATAGGTTGTGCATCCATGGATCGTGCCTACTGAGGAGGAGTTGGTGATGACTTCTTATATTACTCTAGGTCATATTGATACTATAGCAGACCCAACGGTGGAGTTAATAAAGAAGGAATTAGCTGGAGCAACAGCCATAAGAAGAGCAGTTAGGCAAGGTCAGCCTAATGTTGAGGCTCTTCATGACCAACCTTTTACTAAGGCAGATCCGGGTGCTTCTTCTGGTGGAGTTGTTGTTGTTGGTGGAAGGCATGATGATGATGATACCACTCATGATGATGAGCATGTTGATGCTCAAGAAAGAATAAATATGTTTGAAAACACCCTTTTTTCACCCTTACACAGGTCCCTCTTCACCCTCGTGTTCTCGTTGCAGATGTGATAGTGCAAGGATAGACAGGATAAACTCTTTGAAAAATTAAATGCTATCTCTAAAGCTATTGAGGAATTCAAATCCAAGAGGTGTGTCATACCATCCAAGAAGGTGAGGGATCCACACACTCCTACAATGTTGGTTAGGAGAAAGAAAAGAGCAATTAGAGACGTACTCTCCACTCGGAAATAAAAAAAAATTGCAATTCCTAAGCTATTGAGGAATTCAAATCCAAGAGGTGTGTCATACCATCCAAGAAGGTGAGGGATACACACACTCTTACAGTGTTGGTTAGGAGAAAGAAAAGAGCAATTAGAGACATACTCTCCACTCGAAAATAAAAAAAAATTACAATTCCTCCCTCTCCAAAAGCTATTGAAGTTTAGGGGCCAGTCAAGAAGGTGGACATATACGCGGACCTTGGTGCCGAAAAGAAGAGGGATCTGCGACAGGCCAAGAATGCCAAGCCAGGAGCACCAGATTACCCCAGGCCTCCCTTTTTCCCCCAAGATATGCGTATGCCGTACGATCCAAGGCAAGTTTACTTTTCCTAACCTATCCCTTCTAATCTACCCCATGAAGAAGAAGCCATGCAACATATTTCACATATGTTGCAGCAGCTGGGTATACTGGTGCAACTGGTAGTGGTTCTGTTGCAACTTATTATCCATCTGTTGTATAAGTTGTGTTGGATTATTGATTCAGAGACCCCTATGCAACATATGGACCATCCATTGCATCTTTACAATTACTAACCTATTTAAAAATCGACTTCTTATCTCACAGAATGTTGACATAATTCTCTGCCTCATGAGAAAAAGGCAATTAACTTACCGGGAAGCTTATGACGTTGCCGATAGGATAATGGACCTCGTCTTCTGCAAGAATCTCAAGGATAGGTACGATCAACTCAATGGAGAGGCTTCAACCCTTGGCATGGGACTTTATTTTCTAGTTCCTACGTTGGTCTTGGATGAAAAAGAAATGATAAAATATGTTAGAGAGGGCAGTCCAAATCCACACGGCAAGAGATGGACCGAGGCAAAAAAAATTCTTGCAGTCATTAGCGTGAATGGCATGCATTATCGGGCTGTTGAGATACTACTCGAGGAGGGAAAAATCAATGTTTATGACTCCAACGTACCTCTCATCGACGATTTCGATCTTTTTCTCCTCATGGAGCCACTGATGGTGTTGTTGCCCATCTTGTTGAGGGAGAGTAAACTGATGAATCATTTGTCAAAGGAAGTTTTGATGAAGAAATCATGGGATTTTGAATGTTGAAACAGGGGAATGATCCTTCCAAAAGATGATGTCGCTAAAGAGAGCAGCTCACATGCTCTTACACACATCAAATGTTTGCTGACCGACACAGAAATGGCTGAGCCAACAACTTTTCTATGCGACAACGTTGTGGCAAACCTGCAAAAGGTCTAGGCTTATGGGGTTCTAACTGGACGCTTGAAGCCTGTGTATATAGAAGAGCCTGTGAAATAGAAATTTTTAATTTCAAGTCACCCTTCACTTTATTACATGTACATGTAGTGGCAATAATTTTTTTCTAATGAAAGTTGAGTTTTTTATAATGCAATAAATTAGATTGTCAATCTGTTGTAAAATATATTTAATCCCTTCTGGCAAATATTTTATCTGTTGCAATAGGTTGGTCATCTGTTGTATTACGCCGATGTTATTTCTATGAATAATCTAACAATCTAAGTCTAATCTGTTGCAATAGTGGGAAGTCCTATTTGATAATTTTCAACAGATGACCTAAATTTTACAACATATGCCTAAATCTTTTTGATATTTTCCAACAGTTATGCTTGAATATCCATGTGCTCGACAACACCAAAGCAGTAGAAAATACACACACCACCATGAAAATTTCAGCAATTAGGCTTGAATATCCATGTGTCCAACAACACCAAACCAGTAGCAATAACGGCAACAATGTAGTATCTTCTTGCTCGATTTTGTTTCTCTTCAGAAGCCTTGACTTTGTTCAACAAACCCCAGATTACACGATTTTCTTGTGAAGGGTGTCGTTCTTCATACCAATTAAAGTAATTGCATCTACCCAATTTCTATAAAAAAGAGAACACAATTACAAAATAATTACAAGTCAATAATTAATCAACTAATTAAATAAAAAAAATATTACCTTTGAAATCTTACAAGTAAAAAACCTACGACCCTGATTTTGATGAGTTCAAGAGGTCTTTAACAGAGCTTCATGATCGCACTTACAATATCAAAAATCTTTATCACAAAAAATAGTGAAAGATGCGCTCGACATTGTCAAACTCAATTGGAAAAAATAAAAGAAATAATTTGAAGAATTTGGATAGATAAAAGAAGGTGACGATAAAGAAGAAGATTTGGGAATTTAGGGTTACATTTTAGGAGGAAGATGAATATATAAGACAATGGGGGGAGGGGGAAATGATCATTGGAGTCCAAGTGACGGCAAGTCAGCGAAATGTGCCAGACTTGACACTGACACATTTGATGCATATTTTATTTTATGTGTTTAAAATGAACACTGTCTACTTGATGCCTATTTTTTTTAATTGTTTGAACTGAACACCGTTGATGGGTTGCGCCTTTTTTATTTCAATTCAATTCACTTTAACCTTTTTACACGTAGTGGTAATTTTTTATGTCCAATTGAATTTTATAATGCAACAGATTCTCCATCCGTTGTAATAGTTATCCTACCTGTTCTGACATATAGTTTATATGTTGCAATAGGTTGATCATCTATTTCATTATCTCGATATTTTTTATCTAAAGTCCATCTGTTGCAATAGTGGAAAGACCTTTTTAATAAATTCCAACAGATCACCTACCTGTTGCAACATATGTCTAAATCTATTCGATTTTTCCAATAGATGTGTCGTCTGTTGCAACAGATACATTATCTATTGCAATATTTGAATCTAGTATTCCTTTTCAATTAATAATTTCAAATCTAAGGAATAAATAAAATTTGTAGTGAAAATAAAATAAATCGAAGCCTTCATAAATTAGCTGAAATAAGTCAACGAATAAATAAAATGTAAAAAATTTGTTATGGGTACAGATCTCAACAAATACATCAACAACAATTTAAGTATACTGCCAAGGATTGCTTTGACAGACTCAAGCTATAATGATCTACTCAGTATGGACAAGTTGTTCTTCATCCGGTGCTATGAAATTCCGCTTTGCTCGTCGTGGATCTTTATTGTCTCTTACGTACGGTTTCTGCGCTTTTTGTTCTCCGTATTTCCATAAAAAGAGTAGCATATTGTCAATGCTATTCAGCAGTAGATTCTTCTACATCCAGCTGAAAATCTAAAATTGGTCAATGCTAATCACGAAGATACAACAAAATGGAAAAGGATAACTCATCTCTTCTAGCAAATCAAACAAGTCTTCCTCTCATTTTAAATTGTCCAAAATAGATTATATTTCTATTATAACAATGAATCAACTGTTGGGACAAATTTTTATATGAGGAAGACCCTGTGTGATAATTTCCAACGGATGAACCATCCGTTGCAACATATGAATTATCTGTTGCAGCAGATAGGTCTTCTGTTGGTACAAATAAAAGCGGTACGAAGAGCTGTTTGATTTGTTAAAATAGACGAGACATATGTTTATCTGGTGCAATTGGTTAGTCAACTGTTGCAACAGATATATATATCTGTTTGATAATTTTCAGCAGATGTGTCATCTGTTGAAACAGATATGTGTCTGTTTGTTTTATCAGTTGGAAGACATAATATATTCACCTTCTTCAGCTCGTGCTTCTTTCCTTTGGACATTGTACGTTGCTCAATGCAACAAACAGACAAAGGAGTTGCAATTTTGCTTTTTTGGATGCTTAATAATGCCCTGGAAATCACTCTTCTTCTCCTCTTAGCCTTAATCTCTAATGGAGTGGACGAAAATAAAATCCTCTTTGATGGAATGAGACCCCTTTTAGATGTTAATTCCTTTACAGAAGCAGTTAATGCATTAATAGCATTAATCATTACATCATATTTCGTCCTGCAGTCTTGACATTTGAATGCAGAACATTCGCTGGGAGAGGCAAAATCTGTATAACCAGTATGATCATACTCATAATGGTTTGCTTTAAATACTATAAGAGGAGCATCATTAGCACCAACAGAAGTACCACTACCACCACCAACAGCTCCATCACTACTAAGACCATCAACAACAACAAGTCCACCCTCCAAAATTATTTTTCTTGTAATGGCTATTTCTCCAAATAACTCTATTTTTATTTTGTCGATGACCTTAGGGTCCAATAAAGTTTGCACAGACCGTAAAGTAAGAAAAAATGACATCTTCAACTCTTGATTGGTCGGAACTAGCGATGGATGCACAATCTAACATAAATTATTACATATATTAGAATGATGATTAGATCATTCGAAAAAAATCATTAATTAAAAGAAAAAATTAATTATAATTATACTTACTGCATCCTTCGGGAGATTGAAGAGATCAAGAAATTTATATTTTTATCAGTTTTGGCCGACAACCATCTCAAGATTCTTGGACAGGAAACTCCTTCCTAGTAGTTCACTTGTTGTCTTAAATAAGGAATGGCTTCAAACGCCCAAGCCTATAAAATAACGCCAATAAATCAAAACCATTATTGAGCGAAAAAAATGAATGGTATCATAATAGAAGAAAGAAACATTTACCATTAAAGACCATGGGAAGCCATCTAAGTTGACTGTCTTTAGCGCTAACGGAGTCAACAAATATTTGACAGTCATTTTGAAGCTTTCATACCCCCAAGGATAGTTGTTAAACGCATCAAGATCCTCGGAGAGCTTTATTAAATTGAGGCTTATGTTGTTGTTAACGTCTCTCGCCCAAAGAATATTATGTACAAACCAAACCAAAAACAATGACTGTTTCTGCTTCTTTGAAAGTCCTTTACCTTTCAATGCTTCTATCAAATTTTTGTTTTTAAAGTTTGGACCAACAATGGACACCAGGTCATCACGATCACACGACTTGCTTTTGTCTTTTTTGGGTGTGCGGGGTGCTTTTTTTTGTTAGAATAGGTATAACTTGAGAAAGAGGATAGCATTTTAGTCCAGTAACTATGGCAAACTCCTTCCAACCAAAATAAATAGGCATGCCACAGTAATTTATCCACACCTCATCCATTTTATCTTTGTTTTCATACATAAATCTACGCTTGAGAAGTTCATATACCATTTTCATTTGGAAACGAGCATTGTTGTCCTCCGACAAATCAAGATATTTTCCAAAGCAGTTGTCCCTGAAATAAGCATCCAATTTTTGTTCTCGAAGTATTTTTCTGAAGGCGTCAAAAGATTTTCCCATGGCTGACTTAACCACGAAATCACCCATTAAATCTGCGACACTATCATACTGCATTGTCATAGGATAACAATCAATGCTGAAGGCTTTGACCAGCTCTTCGGTGGAAGGGTTATTAGCATCTGCATCATCTCTTTTGAAACATCCCTCCTCCCCGTGTTCATCATATTCTACTCCCGATTGAGATAATGCTTGTAAAGTAAGCTCATAGAGTGGTGGATGTAGCCTAGCTGCTTCACTTATTTCTTTACTTGGACTTGATTCGATTTCTATTCTTTTGGAAACCATATTATCTAAAATTAGCAGGAACATAGAATAATATATTATTATTGATTAATGCATCGTTAAAAGGGATAATAGTAAATCAAATAAGCAAAATGGTAAAATAATAGTTGCAACAGATCACCGATCTGTTGTACTAGGTAGTATATCTGTTGCAGCATATAACCAAACTGTTGCAGTGGATGAGTAATCTGTTGCAACAATACAAAATATATCACTCATCTTTTAAGACAGATGAATGGTCTGTTCAACAGATCACACAGCTGTTGTGACATCATCTGTTGCAACATATAAGTGATCTGTTAGAATAGTTAAATAATCTATTGCAATAATACAAAATATATCACTCATCTGTTGAGAAAGATGAATGGTTTGTGCAATATATCACACCTCTGTTGCAACATATGAGTGATCTGTCAGAGCAGTTAACTAACCTGCAACAACGGCTGAGTAATCTGTTGCGACAATACAAAATATATCACTCATCTGTTGAGAAAGATGAATGGTATGTGCAACAGGTCACACATCTGTTGCAACACATGAGTGATCTATTGGAACAGTTATCAACAGTCAATATTGTTTAGATTTCTTCCAACATAAGGCCGTCTATCGCGGCAGATAAATGATCACTTGGAAAAATCAAGTCTTAGACATTTTCCTGTAGGAAGAGTTGATGGGATTTTATCCAACATGAGGTTTATCTGTTGCATCAGATCATTAATCTGATGGTTCTTCCATTGCACCAGATGGTTAATTATTTACATCAGATTTTTTATCCGATGCTTAATTTGTTACAACATATGGTAAAGCTATTGCATCAGATAGTTAATCTGTTGCATCAGAATTGTAATTTGATGGTTACTCTGGTACATCAGATGGTTGATCTATTGCATCATATAATAAATCTGTTGCATCAGATGGTTAATATGTTGCACCAAATGGGTAATCTGTCGAAGGAAACAAAAAATAATAGCACGATTTTGTTCAACAAAAAACAACAATTTCATTATTTTTACCCAGAACAAGAATAGAACAAATCAAACCAAATTGTCGTTTTATTTTTATAAACATAAATAACAAAAAGGTCATTTCAGACCGCATTTTAAATTAGTGCAACAAATATTGAAATTGTTAACCAATACTATAAGAGAAGTTGGCTCAAGTTCCTCGTTTTCTTCAAAACTAAAAAGGCCATAAATTTTTACCTTTGAAATAAGAAAAGGAACGATGAAGAATTCGAAGTTTTTATGGCCGGAGAGCAAGGCTATCACGTCGATTGAAGGTTGAAGTCGAAAAGAAACTCGAAGCCCAACTATTTGTAGTCGGATGTTGAAGTCGCCGAGGATTGAAATGAGAAATTTGAAGAACAGTTGGTTGGGAGAGAGTTGAGAGAAGCTGTCGAGAGAGGGATGAGAGATAGGTTGATTGAATTGAAGAGAGTAACTCGAAGCCCAACTATTTATCGCTGGAGGTAGAAGTCGCCGAGGGTTGAAAGGGAGAAAAGAGGGGAACTCAAAGCCCAACTATTTATCCTCAGAGGTAGAAGTCGTCCAAGGTTAAAGGGAGAAATTTTCGCAAAACTGTTGGTTGGAAGAGAGTTGAGAGAAGCTGTCGAGAGAGAGGAGGGAGTGGTTGATTTGGATTGAAGAGGGGTGTGGGTTGGGTTGATTTATATTTTTGAAAAGATTAGAAAGTTTTAAAAATATTAATCAAGTCCACAATTAACTTAATCAAGTTTCCTAATGATGTTTGACCCTATCTGTTGGTCAATATCACCAATCCTTCATTCAAGACTTAAAAGACACCTTTTCTTCAGTGTTCTCTTGCTTCTGTAACACAAAACAAATTAATGGGGCTAAAAAGGAAATGAATTAGGAAAAATATGGCTAAATATTGAAGTGTCCTACCCATAAATAAGGATAAAAGTAGAGCTAAGAAAGGTAATTTGTTTCTTTTTTTCAGGAGTATGCTTTTTCTTAGCTAGTTGTTTGAGGTTGTGGTATGAGAGATACATAAGAAGGCATGAATATATATATAAGAACTAGTTTAGCAGGCACGTGTAAATTTTGATTATTTAAAATTAAACGTTTTATCTATTACAAAGATTTTTAATGAAGTGCGAAAAGTTCAAAATATATATTTTATTGTAAGCACATATATATTTTACCATCAAAATTTTCAAGTGGTTGATGGATTTAATATATTGTACATACAGATGCAGATTTATAAACTTTATAAATCTTCTTAAAATCAAATTTATTTGATTTAGAATTCTTAAACTAATGGAAAAAAAAATATTAGTTGTCATTAATCATGATAACTTCTAACAAGGAATGTTTTTATCATAAATATATTTAATTAATTTTTAACTCTTAAATATTAAGAAAAAATAGTGAAAAACGACTTTGTCTAAAGCAAAGACTTTCAATGAAGGGTAAAGAGTCCAAAAGACATTTTTAAGGCCCTTCACACTTTTAATATATTAATTATTAATTATTAATTATAATTATAATTATAGATATATATTATGGATTATAGATTAATTAATAATGTGCGTGCTTCAGTCATATGTTTCATGTCAAGTCATATGTGAAGTATTAATATCTTAATCGTCTCCTATGATGTGAACTATCACATCTTGGATAATAACAAAAAAAAAAAAGATAGTAATAGATCATAAATTACAACAAAATAAATTGATTAAATCTAAGTTTTACACAAAAATTTCTCAAAGTCTGACCAAACATTTATCTACCACTATAAATTCAATAGAACAATACAATAATCGAGATATCATAACAATGCGATTAAATCCTAACCTTTAGAAAAAATCTCAAATCTCGATCACACGTTAATCTATCACTTGAAAAAACAACAAATAATAACAGAATAGAAACTACGTACTGTATTCGAGAATATTATAACAATATCATCAAGCATAACCTTAACGCAAAATTTTCAAAGTCCGACCAAACATTCATTGCAACATAGCCTTAAACATAACAAAAACTACAACAAAATAATACGATAATCGAAATATTAGAATAATACAATTAAACCTAACCTTTTGTGATTGTAGATGACACCTTTAGAGCTCATAAAAAAGCAGTTATTAGAATATCTCCCCCAACAAATTTTACATTGTGGATGGTATTATATTATTGTAGAAAAAAAATTCTCTAATACTTTTTTCTACAAAAAAGAATCATCTAAATATGAAAGTTTTTTATTTATATATTGCGAAAAGGAAAAAATTAATTATGGTATCAAATTAAAATATGAAAGATTTTTATTTTTATGTTGTGAAATGAAAAAAATTAATTATTGAATTAAATTAATGAAAAAAAGAATTCTCCAATACTTTTTCCTACAAATTTTTTTTATCTAAATATGGAAGATTTTTATTTTTATGTTTTGAAAAGAAAAAAATTAACAATATATAATGGAATTCCTCTGCTACAATTGTTAACCTTTTTAGGTTTCAACTCTACATATAATTAGTAAATTTTGAGCTTATGTTTCTGGTGCAATGTAATGTAGTCCAACACTTGATTTTTCTCTCTGTTTGGCTGCGGTTCCACAGATTTTTTCTTTTTTAAATTAAAAAGTTCTATGAGCAAACACCACTTCCGTTAACCACACAATTTGGCTTTTAGTTATTTCCTGTCAAATTACACACCTTTCTTTTTCTTGCATTTCGAATTTTGAATTAAATAAATTTAACTAATATAATAATGTATTTTTTCATATATTGATGTGAAAAGAAAATTACAGCCTATAGTATTTTTCATATATTAGTTCTGGAATTTCTAAATTTTGATCTTAAAACATTAAGTTGATATAATTCATTTAACTTCAAGGATAGTCGCACAAACGAAAGATATCACATAAATTAAGATAGATGTAATAATGTTTATCAATTGGTAAGGGTTTTTTCTTCGATGTAGCTTGTTTTCTGCTCTTTATCATACTAGTTTAGGTGTACGCGTCTTGCACGTGTATATTGTTTTAATGAGTTCAAACGTTACACTAAATATCATATTTGTTTTAATAATAAAGATGAATACAAGAATTAAATTCAACACCTTTTGAATATGTAAAGACGAAAATTTAATTAGTCAATTATATAATATTTGTGAATATCTAGCATACAAATAAAATAGGTGAAATACTTTGATAACCCCTTAAATTACGATTGATGTCTTCAATAAGATAATGATTAAAGCTTGATAAGTATAAGTTGAGCAATTTAACTTGGATCCATTCTAGAAGAGCTAAACACACGCACACCGCTTATCATGAGGAACAAAAAAAAAAAAAAGAGTTCGAGAATAGTGGGGGATGATATCCCAAGCCATTTTTTATATATGAAATACTCCCTGGTTGTATTTTTATTATAAGATATTCAATAATTTTTGTTTAGTTTGAAAAATTAATGCATAATTCATTATTTTTTAACTATTTTATTTTCATTATTAATTATTATTCATCGCTCAATACTTTTTTCAAAATATTGCATTTATTATACTTAAAGAATGATAGAGTAAATTACATCTATTATTTATTGATTCTTAACTTATGCATAAAGTAAATAATGGATATATGGTTGTACGGAAATAGTTGAATCAATCATGATCGAAAAGGGTTAAAAAAATCAATCTGCACTATCAATTTTTTTTTATAATAATTTTTTTCTCAACTGATTATTTTCTGTTTGTGCAGAAATGCTACATTAATATACAGAGAATGCTGCTCAACAACTATATTATGTGCCTAGCATGATACCAATATTGTCTAATACTATTACAAGCATGAAACATTAAAGTTCAAATCCAAAAGTTTTTACTATTCTTCCACTCGAGGCACTATGTTGAAGTAGCTTTTACTTTAAAAAAGTTGTGGTTGCTTCACAAATGACGTTCTCGCCAAGTTATTAGGCTACTGGACACATGGAAAAATTGTGCATACCTCTAATGTACGTTCTCGAAGTACGAAGTAAAATTCAAGGAACTCTACCTTCTCTCTGGAATTCTTCTTCCTCTTCTTCACCAATTGGGCTCTTTAGATTTGGAGTCATTGCAGAAGGACTTCATGAGGCAGCCAGGTAATCATTCCAATGTGTAGAAAGGATAACATCTTCCTTGTCTGCGGACTTACGACCAGCATGCTGTGCAAATAACTCCAGGTCCTTTGATAGGTCTTCTGCAAATATGAAAGTTGAGAAACCTCCGTGCAACATTGTTTAGCCTCGACTTTGGCAATGAATATTGTGCAAATATCGTCAATCTACACTAGGCACGTATATATACAAGTAATTACACAATTAAGAACTTAGATTTTCTTCTTCTTACTAAACATCTTATCCTAACCCCTGTGGTGATCCTTTCCTGAACCTTACGCGTAGCGGGAGCTTTCATGCACGGGCTGCCCTTTAGTAAAGGCCTTATCCTTGATATCCAAAACCTGTTTTGAACAAAAAAAAATACTAATTACATAATGAAGAACTTAGTTTTCCTTCTTTTTAGAAAACATCTCATCCTTGATGTCCAAAGCCTGTTTTGAACGCAAAAGAACAAAAAATAAAATAGTTACTACGGAATTAAGAACTAACATTTCTTCTTCTTAGCAAACCAAAATAGTTATTACACAACTAAAGTAGATCAATATAATAATAATGCAAGTAGAAGGAAAAAAGTAACATTAACATCAATTATTGCCATAAAATCAATTTCAGCATGAAATTGTCTCACCTGAAAGTAATATAAGAGAATGAAGAAGAGAAAGAGAACGAAGAAAAGATGAAAAGGGGAGAAATTTATTTTAGTGATGAGATAGAAGTTTGCAAATGTAAGGAGCAAAATAAAACCTCTGTGGGACGAGGATCATCTAAATGAAGACCTTCTGATCGAATTCACGTACTCCATCTTACATGGTATCACCAACTCGATCAGAGATGAAAGCTGTAAGACAACTGTGCGAACTCCTGACTCTTGAGGTTTTATACTCCCTCCGTTTCATTTTACCCATTTCAAATTGGGATGACACAGCTATTAATAAAACAATTATTGGTAATGTAATTTTATCATTTTGCCCCTCTTAATTGTGTCTTGTTATTAGTTCCAATATTGATGGATGGATAATACCAAAACACCATTTATATTCTTAATGGTGTACTCTTAATGATACTCCTTATAAATAACACAAGATTAATTGCTACAAATCACACGGAGGGAAATCAAAAAGATATAAAGAACAAATAACACAAATATACGTAGAAAAAATGGAGGAAAACAAAAAGGAACTTTGCATTATTTTTATACTGGTAACATTTTGAACTTTCCCACCAAATATTCATTATAAATGCATTAAATAAATTGCTTAAAGACTTGGTAAATTTCCAACACTGTTTCTTTAATTTTTGAGAAGTTCAAAAAGTCTTTGTAATATTTTTCAAAAATGCTAATAACAAGGAGTAATCAATTGCACTAAGGATATAATGGAAAAAAAAATTGGTCTTGTCTTGATAAGTAAAAAGGACAAGTAAAATGGGACATTTAATTAGAAAATTTGGGATGAATAAAATGGGACGAAGGGAGTAAATAAGTAATTTTTTTTGGTTTTTTGGACTAATTATGATAGAAATAAAAACATATCTTTTCCCAATTTTTAAAAGTGATAAATCATTTTCTTAGCTAAATTGACAGAAAAAATCTAATAAACTTTACTACTATTTATGCCTCAATAGGAATTGGATGCATAGGCCTAGCACACTAGTGATTGACTTTGCACTTCGGCTCGAGGGAGTTACTTGATTGACTTTGAAGATCATAGCACCTGGTGAGACTTGCATGTGCTTGCATTGAGATGGTAGCATGACAAGACATTTGGATACTTCATAACTAACGGTGATAGTTTGAGTTATACTTTCTCCGTTTGATTTTACTTGACATATTTTAATTTGATACATCTATTAAAAAAATAATTAATAATATAACTATTTTATCATAGTACCCCCATTAAATGATGTTTACATTGTATTTTGAAATTAATTTGAAGAAAAACAATTAATACTAAGGATAAAATAGGAAAAGAAATTGTATTTTCTTGTTTCAAAAATAACAAGTAAAAATAGAAATTAATTAGAAAATTAGTGACAAGTAAAAGCAGGGTACTTCATAACTAATACTCTAATGGAGATAGTTTGAGATTTTTTATTTTTTTTTGCAAGTTCTGGTTAGGATTAGCTTTTTTTTTTTTTTCCAAGTGTTAGTTAGGACTAGTTTTTTTTTTTTTTTTCTCATCTGGTGTTTAGCATTTATATTGGAGTCCCAACTAATATAGATCGCTTAATGTAGGATCCATTTTGGGGTGAAATTCCCAAGAGAATTTCCTCCATATCCGAAACTTGAATTCGAAACCTTTAACTAACGATGAAGCAATCTCACCACACCACAATTCTTGTTGGTCTAGTTAGGATTAGTTAGAAAAGGGCTAACCGCCTAATTACTTGTACTTTCTTAAGAGGCCTTGATACTTTGTCTATTGCATTCACTGCAAAAAAAAATAAAAAAAAATCTACATCTGTAATAATCTATAATCTATAATATATTAAAAGTGTGAAAATCCTTAAAAAAGTGAATCAAACTTTTTGCCCTTCATTAAAAGATTTTGCTTTACATAAAATAGTCTTTTTAACCTTTTTTTTCCAATAATAATAATTTAAATATTTAGTAGTTTAAAATTTAAATTAATTTAAACTAAATTTGGTGAAATAGGATTCTTTTTGGACTCCAATTAGTCCATGGAGTTTACCGACATTATTAAAGGAAAATTATATAACCTTTCTTGGCCTTCTAGGTTTTCGTCTCTCCGCTATTAATTGATAAATCAATGGATTCTCTTGTTGAATCAGTCAGGTAACATTGCATTGCATCCGCAAAAAAATCATATTTTATGAGAATCATTCTACGATTTTATAGTTTCTTTTGATTGTGATACGATTCTTCTATTACTGCTTTTGTTTTGGTTTTTCATCTCTTTTGATAGTCTAGGTTTGAGAAGAAAAAAAGAGGGATTCAATGTAGGCACTATTATTTGTTGAAAAGGCTTACACTGCTAAGTATTAATAATTACGTTGTAAAATAACAACAACAATAGACCTAGTGTATTCCCATCAAGTTGGGTCTGGGGAGGGTAAGATGTATGCAGACCATACCACTACCTCCGAGGAAGTAGAAAGGCTGTTTCCGATAAACCCTCGGCTCAAGGTGGAGTTGACCTATCCTTTTTTTTCTTTCTTTTAATTTTGGTATGCTTTTAATGCACAGTGTTTTGAAACGGTAAGCAACTTCTCACTTA
Organism: Capsicum pubescens; assembly: GCA_030864215.1. Classification (NCBI taxonomy): domain Eukaryota; kingdom Viridiplantae; phylum Streptophyta; class Magnoliopsida; order Solanales; family Solanaceae; genus Capsicum; species Capsicum pubescens. Next base: position 217,731,298 of record CM061549.1, on the reverse strand, counting down.
TCTTCCTTCTTTTTTTATATGATAATTTGGGTATTTGTTTATTGAATTATTGTATTCATTGATTTGTGTATCTAATCAACCTTGTTTGTATAATACCACAATAAATATAGAATGATTAGTCTTAACTAATAACAAATTCCTGCATGCACCTTATTGATTTGTTTGACTGTTGAATTATGGGGGTGTTGTTTGTTGGTTTCTCACAAACTTTTTGAATCAAGTAACATTAGGTGCATGAGGTAATGAGGTTTTTTCTTATAAATCAGGAGTGGGAGGAAAAATAAGGAACTTCTTTCAATCTAAAAAGAAGTTAAGAGTTTGGAAAAGAAGATAAAAAGGAATAGTTTCATGTTTTTTGTTGGGCACCTTAATGTTTGGTCTGTTTTGAGCTTGTAAGTCCTCTCTTTTAAAACTCTTTTTTTATTAAAAGAAGTCCTCTCTTTTGATAAAGTTAATTTGAATTTTTTTCGTTAGGTTTGTAAAATTTAAAATCAAGAATTTATTAGGTTTTGATGCAGATTCGGTTGGACTTCGAGAATCTTTTGTATACATATGAACATTCAATCAGGCTTTGAGAAATTTTATATAGGTTAGATTTAATCATATTGTTTTTACATTTTCATTATAGTATTGTGTTATTGTAATGTCGATGAATGTTCGGTCGAACTTGAAGAAACTTTTCGTAAAAGTTATGTTATCTTGATTATCGCGGTGGTAGATGAATATTCGATCGGTACGTTTGTCCTGTATTTTGAAAGAACAAAAATAATGTATAAAAAGAGTAACAGTTATACAAAAACAAATATAGTTACATATTGCTTCAGCTTATGAACGGGAGAATACGCTATCTACAGTTTAGATCTCCCACATCCTCTTCTCAATGATATTTTGATTAATATAGCTAGACACATTATGGAAGAACTTCTTCTTAAGAAAACGCAATGGAGGAAGCATAGGCCATAAAGCTGGTCATTGTACCTTTGCTATACAGATCTAGCATCTAGCATTTATTTTTGTTACGATTCTTTTTCGATTAAAGTTATTCGAGGCATGCTTAATCCTAGATGTGACAAATACATCATTTAGTTTACAAAATATCTTACTTACGCCGACATGCATTTATGATGATAAGTTGGGTTGGTGCACAAATACTGTGATTACACAAAATGAAATCCAGAGTGTTATAATGTTAAAAGGAAAAGGAAATATTCATGGAAGAATATAGTAAACTCCAAAGCAATGAATAAAGAAGAAATCACCGACAAATTCAAATATTAAAGCTTATGAATTTTTTATAAAGATCTAAAATTAATACTACAATTCAATGAATGAGACACAATTAAATATTAATTTATAGCTAATTAATTTCTTAACACATATACATTGTACATGAACAAATCTTAGACCTGACTTTTAATTTTAAATGTTGTTTCCAAGTTTTAGGGTGTTTACGTGGCTCATGTTTAATTTGAATGATCTCCGTTCCTAGATAGTAACATTAATATAGTAAGGTAACAATTTCTGGTATGGTATAAGTAGGTTTTAATATGATGGAAAACATAATTGCATTCATCATGATAATGTTATATTTTGAATGCGTCTTCTTTAATAATAAAACCTACATCATGGTAAAAAGACAATCTCTCTGTATTTCTTGAACTCTTAAGATTTAGGATGTTTAAGCAACCTGCCTCATGATAATATCTTTTTATTATATTTTCTGTTTTACTGATGAAAATATAGATATTTTCATCAGTAAAACAGAAAATATAATCAATGACACACCTTGCAACTTTCTTTCTGTTTAAGTCACATGTTCAAGTGTGTTGCATTTTTTCGACGATGGAATGTTCTATTGATTTTGGTTGCGGGAATGTTTATAATTTTTCATCCTAAAATATATGGTAAGAGAAAAATATATGGCGAACTAATAGTGGTAGTTTTCCCTTTTCTTCTTGAGTAAAAAAATGAATTCTGAAATATATGGTTAGAAAAAAGTCATAACATATATGGTAAAAAAATACAAAAAATATATTTGATAGATTTTCAAGCTTTCACGACAAATCTATAGAAGTTTATTTACTAAGAGGGAGACCATGAGTTATCAAGAATTGTTTTTGCCAATTTGGTCGTACAGATCACACCAAATTATGCAATATATTAGTCTTTTAATTTTTCTTTTTTAATCTTTTTTATTTTTATCATTATAAATTTCATATTTTTATCTTCTGCTTTATTAAAATTCTTATCGATATTTAAATTTATCACAAGTAATTGTATTATATTATTATACTCTTATATAATAGTTTAAAATGTGTTTTCGTGCATTTAATACCAATGACAAAATTTGTTGACTTTAACTAATTACATAATTATATATAACCCCTCATAATATATTATACATAAAATTTAAAATAATAACTCCTAAAAACACATATAATCCTACTTAGGTTAACAAAAATCACATCCTTTTAAAAACTCTTAACAATTGGTCAATAAATCCTTCATTCATAGTCCAGTACTCTTTATAACTAATAACGTTTCTTTAAACATTCTTCTTCTTTATATAGTTCTATTGATGTTATTAAAGTTATATGACAATTTGTACATCTAATATATTCTGGATAATTTTTCCTTTTTCAGAATTATACTTATACATCATAAAAAGTTTTTATACTTTTTGATGTCAATTATTATAAATATCAATCAATTTATCTGATAATAGAGTTTACTGCTATTAGATGTGGTCATAAAACTAAAAAGTCGGGTGTCAAAGTTCAAAAGTGTCGAAAAAATCGTTTAGCATTTGAAGTTAACTAATCTAACGAATATAGAGTCCAACTATATCATTTAAATAAATATAAAAATTGTTTTAACATTAAGTGCTATTTTTAAATAATTTTATTTTTTATGTATATTTTTATTTATAGACGTGATCAGATACACGTGCATCGCACGTAAATTAAACTAGTATATTAAAAGTGTGAAGCCCCTTAGAAAAGTGAATTGAATTTTTTGCCCTTCATTAAAATACTCCGATTTAGACAAAATTGTTTTTTCACTATTTTTTTCATAATATTTAAAAATTATAAATTAATTAAATATATTTATGGTAAAATCTTTGTTTATTAGAACTCTAAATTCCTAATATTAAGGAAATAATAAAAATAGTGATTAATATTAATGTTATAAATGGACAAAATAGTGGGAAGAATCCAAAACTTAGGAGGAGACCTTTTTTTTTTGGGTAAAAATTCACGTAGTTTTTTTCAAAAATCCAAAACAGTTGCCTTTTTTACTTCATTAAAATTTTTCATTTTCGACAAAATTAAATTTTCACCTATTTTTTCTTAAATTATTATATCATTATATTTATAATATTTACAATTAAGAAGTCCTAAAATATATGTTAAGCAAAAAAGGGTAAGAAATTTTTTACAATTAATAATTAAAGAGATTCTTTTGGTAGGAATGTTTGTCTACTTTAAACTCTATTTATATTTACAGAAATTTTATAATTTTATAGCATAACTTTATGAAAAAACTAACAACTCTTCAACTGAATGAAAAACTCATTCAATTTTTCGGTTATGGAAATCCTTATTTATAGAGATACTCTCCCAATCTAAGGAGAAAAGAAAAACACATGCCTATTTCTACTTGAACAAGGAAAAAATAGTGACTTCTCATTTTTCCATATAAAATACGATTCTAAGTTCTAGTTTAATAGAGACAATGTAGGGACCACAAATTAATTACTGATGCTTGTTATGAAAATAATTCAAAATAATAATTTGAATATTATTACCATAATAAATTATAAATCATTCCACCAAAAATTCGTAATTGCACTTCTCTATTTTTATTTTAAAATTTCTCATTAAACACTTATGTAATTCCCCAAGTTAAGATTACATATACTAATCAATACATTAAATTATTGACAAATTTAATATAATGATTAATTTCCTTTAGAGCAATGCTTAACTTATTTCACATGTCGAATTATAAATCCACCGACCGGGTTTATAGATGAAAAAATTATCAGCTTCTCATCAAAGGTGAATCATCAATCTCTATATCGAGACATGAATTCCATCGACTAACTTATTATTTCACCAGCATATATTATTATCATCCAATCTACTAGGAATATTGACTTGTCTCAGAATCTCACCTTTTAATAAATTAAAACGATAAATAATATATACAAATCATAGTAGTTATATCAAGATTGAAAATATAAGTACATTTAATAGTTTAGAAAATATGTTTTTATCAATCAATCCAAAACAACTATCTCTACTCGATCCTATTCAATACATATAAAATGCAATAGCACGAGACGTCAGCACTATACCATTCTCGTAATCAAGATAAATTATATTTAATCTCGTGCTACAATTATTCTGATGGTTTCTCCAAATTTTTATCTACGATTGTGAACTATAACTTATAAGAACCGATGATTTAATCTTTCATGTATAAGGTTAAACTCTATACACCAAATCATATATTATATAAGTTAAGGACACATATATAACAATGATCTATTTAATGTAATAATTTATTGGATTAAATAAATAAATAAGTAACTATTTAATAACTATATCAAAATACATGATTTATAGTATATCCTAATAATCTCCCACTTAAACTCATAACCATGCACCCACAACTCTAACACCCAATCCTTCTACATGCCTTTCAAAAGGTTTCTGTAATAAAGCTTTTGTAAAAAGGTTTTCCAAGTTGTTTTCTAATGCAATCTTCGCAACTACCATATTTCATCTTTGCACTATGTATTGAATCAAATGATATTTACGCTCAATGTGTTTGTCTTCTTATGGCTCTGTGGTTTCTTTGAATTTATAACTGCACCACTATTGTCATAATAAATTGTAAGTGACACTTCTATCACATGGATAATCACCAAATCTTTAAGAAACTTTTTTAGCTATACTGCCTTCTTAGCTGCCTCAGAGGCTGCTATTGAAACACCTTGAATTTTGGTCCTTGAAAATTTCATGAGTTTTTACCTTTCTGTTGATCATATGACTCACCATACGAGTCGTATGGTAAGGATACGGGCCAGGTCACTACTAGAAATTACCCCTATAGTGACGGTTGTAAAACTGTCACAATAGATAACAAAACCGTTGCCATAGCTCTACCGCAATGGTTCATCAACCGTCCTATAGGTGGGCGTTGCGATAGGTCTATGGAAACGATTTATGAAACAGTTGTCTGAACCATCGCTATAGGTCAAGCCATGGCGACGGTTTCAGACAACCGTCGCCATAAGTCAAACTATGGAGACAATTATTTTTTGACTTATTGAGACGCCTATTTTCATCTATTGCAACGACATTAAACAGTTGCAACAACCTCTATTGCGACACTTTTGTTATTCTGTTGCAACGCTTTTTGAGTACCTATTCCAACTATTTCATTACTTATTGGGACACCTATTTTCATCTATTGCAATGGTTACTAACTGTTGTAGTAGATTGTATTGCAACGACATTAAATCGTTGGAATAACATCTATTGCAACGCTTTTGTTATTCTGTTGCAACACTTTTTAACTACCTATTGCAATGGTTTATTGATCTGTTGCAACAATTATTGCCACATGTTATTAAATTGAAATGATTTATATAAATAGTCACTCGTATTAATGTAAATTTTTATTTACATACATAATAAATTATAACACAATATATATACATCATAAAACAAAATCATTCATTAATAATCTCATAATTCAAAATATGCAACAAGCTAGTAATTTAAACCTAATAATTCAAAATATGCAATACTGCTAACTACAACTTATGTCCACTTTCAAATAGAACAACAATGGACTTATCCTTATTTCCACCAAGAAGAGCTGGAGATGATGCATGTTGATTTTCATACTGGCCGATAGCAAGCTGATCACCTTTTTATATAGCTTGTATTCTTCTTCTTCTTGTGTTCTAGTATTTGTTTGTTTCGTAGAGCTACAAGTGATCCAGTTGAAAGAAAGTTTTTAGCTTTTTGATGATTTCTCGAACACCTTTATTTATTCATGATTCTTTAAGTCAATGTAAGATCAAGAGTAAGAATCCAATGTCAAGCTGGTTAAAATAACAAAGCAAAAATTAAAACTCCAATGTCAATCAGAACTAATGCACAATCTTGCATTCGTTTGTGCTTATGTTGATACGTGAGTACCATAATTTTGACTCTTACCTGATGGAATTCCTGAAGCTTCTGCAGTAGTAGCTGAGGACTTGTAGCTATCACTTTGCCCAACTTCTGGTTTCTAATGTTGAAGTTACGCAACTGTTCCACAACCAATTTCAGCTTGTTCACCGACAACCTCAAAAGGAGCGGGGAGCTTTTAATTCCGAGAGCTACACAAATTTTTAGCACCTGCCCAAAATATGTATTAGATAAATGACAATCAATTATACTCTAGCTTGTGAATTGTAACCTTATGAAGGATACTGATCAGCATCCCACAGATTCAAGTATGTACTTCAACCTAGAGAAAGTTCACTCGTAAATACCCATATTTTAATTTTTAAATCAAATCGTGAACATGTAACACTCATCAAGGATACTGAATAAACCAAGTGACAATATTATCATCTCATATAATGCATTGTCAAACACATCAGCATGATGGACCATTTAAGAAAAAATCATGCTCTAAGCTCCCTTTTTATATAGTATTCTCCCATAACTGGTTTTAATAACTTACAGACAAAAGGATATTTATCTTATCATGATATACTGCATTTGTAGTGGTCATTGCATTAAGCTTTTTTTCCACAGAGCAGCTCTCACCTATCATCAGAACAAAAAGAAGATGGCATAAGAAGAACAAAAGAAAGGGAAAACAACTAAAGAGCCTACAATGAAAAGTACAAATGATGTGTACCAATTTCTACTATGATATAAAAAATCATTGACATCTGTGATGAAGCATGCTCGAAGGATAGAGATGCTATCCAAGAACATCACTTTTAATATGAAGCTTTTGACATTTTCTTCTCTGTTGTAATTTTCTTCATTTGTTTTTAGCTGTTCACAACCTGGTAGAATCTAATTTCATGTCAATTAATGGTACTTATTCCTTAAAATTTCCCAATTCAACTAATCTTTTGAGTTGAGTTTATCGTAGGTGGATTTCATGCTAGAATTACTGTAAAAGGGGTTCGATTTCTACATTCTTATGAGAGTGATTTGCATTCCATCCTGTATTTCAGATGATTGCCTAATTACAGACTATGGAACATCAACACCTATATTTTTGAATCATATTATGGCCATCATACTACTAATTCTATATTACTGTATTAGTTTCATTATTATCCACTTGTGGGAATCTACTGGGTATGTTGGGTATGTTGTTGTTGTATTGTCCTAACGCAACTACATGTGTCTTTGAGCTGAATCTACTATATGATGTGTACCAATTTATATTGCACCCACAGACTAGAGGATAGGGAATATCTATTCACAATAATAAATGAGAGGAACGACAACTATGCTTAATAATAGATAAAGCATTTCATCATCAAGATATCATGTACTTCTGGAAAGTGAAATTTAATATCAAACAAGAAATTTTATTGAAACTTATTGTTCCCTAGTTATGCCGGGAAAGCAATAATCAGTATGGGGTGTCACTACACGCCCTTTTTTCACTAAAAACTGCAAAAAGCAAAAACATGAAATTTTCTCAGGGTTTACCTATTTGAATATCAGTTTATTATATGATTATTTATTCTAAACAAGTAGATACTTTACTTTAGTACCAACATTGAAATAACAAGACTAAGATACCTCTAGTGCATATAATGGAGAATCAACTCCTTGAACCGGAACAAGTACCCCACCAGTCAAATCCTATAGAAAGCATAAAATGTTATATACGTCAATTTCTCTTTTGACAGAATTTTGAGAAGAGTAATATGCAGTATGTACCTGATCAAAAGAGTCACTCAAAGAATAAACGGGATCAGTTGAAACAAAAAGAGTCGAGTGACTATGGTTTGCAAATTTTACTGCTAGAGAAGAAACACAAATAGTCTTCCCAACATCTCCTTTCCCTCACGACATGAAATACTTCTGTTGTGTCCCACTAACCATCTCATCGAATCCAACAAAAGCTTTAGTAGGAGTAGTAACTAACCTCACTACAAAGATAAGAGGAGCTTAAATAATCTCGAAGTTGTTCTTTATAAAACTTCTTAGAATTCTTCTGTATAATGTCAAGAACATAGATTCATGTTTTTTATCGATTCAACTTGGCATTTACTATTTACTATAAGCAAAAACAGTTGTGTAGAGACTTGTTTCACACATTTTGGTCCCAACTCTAGTGGACTAGATAAAATTTTTAGAGCAAGATAGAAACAAACTGGTAAAGCATGGCATCATATATTGATTGACATTAAATTCTGAAAATGGTTTCAAAAAATCTAGTGTAGTTCTATCACATTCTTCACTATTGGTCTCAAATAAATACCTAAGCAAAATTGGGATTATCGACTTCTCTTTTTATTTTGGTTGAGAAAGTTAGAATTTTATAGACAAAAATACACCAATTTACCTAAGTATACAGTAAGCAAAATCCAAAAAACTAAAGTTGAATTATTCACCACTTGGAATTTGTGATTCTCAACTCTCAATTCACTTTGGGAACAAACCTTTGTTCCTTTTTTTTGTGATGACCAAATTAATTTCATGGGATACCTGCCACAGGATTAATACCACATCTTTGCAAAATTTGAATGAGGTTGGAATGACAACACACGCATGAATAGTATCTCTTTGGTGGAAAATCTAAATCATTGTACAAGAAAACTAAAAATAGCATTTCCCTTGGTGGGACCAAGTAGTTGATAACGGTAACAAGTTCTACATTGTATCATTGTCAAACCCCACCACCGTAAGGCCGATTAACTTACAAAATTTGCAATAAAACCAAATTCATTTCTAAGACAAACCAAATTATAAGCAAAATTAGGAAAAGTCAAAATGTTTCACTGGAATGCATATTGTGGACACATTAAATTGTAATGGGGCATGCACTCCAAAAACAAGAAAAATAAACATCAACAAAATATGGAGTCAGAATACATATGTTAACCTTATATAGTCGTAAACTGAGCAATGTACATCAAAGATTAGGATGCATTCAAAATCAACTAAGAATCAAGTTAATGAATTTATACAACACCAATCTGCTCAAATTAGGACCATGCTACAAAAGTTAGTAAAGAATATAGAGGCATCAACTACAACTACTAATATGTTCAAATTATAAGTTTAGTGTAGCTATGCTGATCTCCTGAGCTTTTAGGGTAAGAAAGGTCAAGTTTACCATCAAAATCAAGAGATAATAATTCGAGGTACTCCACAGAAAATCATAACTCATATAATCATCAATTCATAGTAAATTCGCTTCAACTCTAACAATGATGGAATATTTGAAGCAGGCTCTTCGACTACATTTTCACCTTCTTTTAGTTTCTTTTTTTCTTTAGAAGGATCAGCTTCAAACACTTTGGGACTAATATTTCTTGAGAGTATTTGTGCACGCACATAATCTAAACTATCCAAACAGAGACACACCTATAGAGTTCAGCATTACATAACTAGCCCAAAGTAATGATTCATTTTTATGTGGGAAAAAAAGGATCAACGGTTCGTACTTGTTCAAGAATAAAAGCTATCTTCTCTATTTTTTCCACCACATGAGAAGGCTCGTCTTGATAAAAGGAGTATTAAAATTGGGTGAGAGGTACAAGACACCACATGAGAAGGCTCATCTTGAGCAAAGGAGTATTACAATGGATTTGTAAGAGGCTTAAGGAAGTGTCTAAAAACAAGGGGAAGACTTTTAATTCTTGGCGTTGTAAGGATTTCTCGACAAACCTTTTTATTTCTCAAAAAATTAATCAATATCAGAGATATCTATCATTTTTACTAAGGGGAAGAACAGAGAAATAATATTCAATTTGAACGCATTCATTTAAGGATGGGTACAATTGATAGGAAAAATAGAAGGCTTCATTAATAGAGGTGTTCCATTACAAAAACCCATTAAAACTTTAGAGGATAAAATCTTAGCTATATCTAAGGAAAAGAGGATCTACAAAGAAGCAATAAATAAAAGCAGATGGACACAGAGGGATCCACCGGTAAGTGATAAGGAGATTTGTCTGAAAACCTTGATGACAAGGATAATCCTTGGAAATGTTTGGTTGGGAAATTCTCAACCGAAACATTAAATAAAACTGTAGAGTTGTAACACAATAAAAACCAGCACATGAATTGTTTTACCTTGAGGTTTGGAATTTGCACAACCTGGAGAACCGTGATGATCAATGCAATATCCTAGTTAAGAGAAACCAGAATTCATTACCTTGAATCGATACTAATATAAACAAAAATAGAGTGCAATCTAATAGTTGCAATCTACCCCTTAAATACACAAGCATAATACTATGAGCTCTGTGACTTTTTTGATCGCCTTATTTATCAACCATAAATTAAAGATGCGATTATCTATCTACAAGGGTTGTGTGTATTGCACTTGAGGTCTATTGTGCCACCTGTTTTATCACTATTACTAGATAAGGGTTTTAGGAAGTAGGTTATGAAATTCTAGTATGGACTTCGTCACAATTTAGACATGCGAGGAGTACTAAAGAATATTGTTCACTGCCACTATAGCGCGTTTATTAATTGAGTCTTGGGTCCACCATTGTTCACTAGCGTAATATTTATGTAATTTTGCAGCTTTTGTAAGGCATAGTATCATCAGTAACTGGAGCAGCAACATTAGTGATTTACATAGGACTAAAAGGCAACACTCATGTGGGGTGGGGAAAGGTTTGCAGTTTGTATGGCAAGTTCTGCAGATATCTTGGAGCCTCTGTAGGAGTCTCATTGTTTGCAACCGTTATGCTTGTTCTGCTCTCTGTTTATTCCATTTATAAGAAGATCCCAAAGTGACTAGACAACTATGGAAAAGTGAATTCTTGAGTACAGGACTTACTAAATTTGAAGACCTCATCTTAAACCAACTAAACCTGATTATTGCAGCAAAATTAAGTCCAACATGATTGCAGTGACCAATTCAATAAATAATGTGCATCAGCTGACCAAACAAATTGAAGAAGTATCAACATCAACTATATTCTCGACAAACATTACATCTAGGATTTTAAATATTGTAAAACTTAAATTCATGATTTAATCTTCTGTTATTTCAATGCAGGGGCAAACCTAGGTTACAAATTATGGTGCTTCAGCATCCGTTAAACTGACCCAGAATAGGTATAACTGTATAATAAATGTATAAAAGTTGATATAAGATGGAAAAAACACCCTTGAATCTTATAGTCTTGGGTGTCAATATATGTGTTTCAACATCCCGAGGACCCATGACTCCTAAATCTTGGGTCTGACACTATTTTAAAGGATAGTAGAGCCTCAAACTGATGGAAATACATCAGTTCATAAATCAAAAGTAGAAAGAAACATCATATAAGACCCCATCATACACCCAATTTTGTTGCCCTAAATCCATTTCCAGTTTGCTTCTTTTGAAAGCAGACACTACAAATATAATCAAACTAAATTAATTAAAAATCTAATAAATAAACTAAAATGAAAAAAATGTTAGTATGAACAGTAGGTGAAATTTTTTACCAATGAGGCCACGATTGTATTCAATAATTCACTAGCTTTCTTTGAATCAGACTGCAAAAATTCTGCAACATCAACAAATTAGGTCAATAATCAACGTGAAAGAGAAGAAAACCCCAAAATAAAAACTCAAAAAATTAGGTCAAAATCATCAATTTGAAGACAAAAAATCTTAAAATCAACAAATTAGATGAAAGCCCCAAATTTGGTGGAAATTTAAGCGGTGGTCAGAGAAGTGGTGCCTCTTTACAACTTCTTGGAGGATGCTACTGCAACTGAAATTAGAAGAGTACAAATCACTTTCATTACTGGTGATTTTGGGATGAAATTGAACTTAGACAGTCGGAGATGGATTGAGAGAGAAGTTAGAAACGAGTGTACTGGTGGTATGCAATCGGAGCTACTAGTTGTGTGTGGTTGGAGCTACTAGTAGTGTGTGGACGGATCCTACTGGTGGTGTTGGTCATCAGAGCGTACTAGCTGTCATGGTTGAGAATGGGAAATCTTCATCAGAAATGGAAAATTTTCTTTATATACTTATTTAACTTTGATATATATTATTTTAATTTTGGTGAATGTAGTGAAAAAATTAGGAGGGAAATGGGAATAAATTACAACTAATGCAATAGCTTTTTATCGTCAATTAAGTTTTGCCATAGGTGACTTTATGGCACTGGTTCATGCAACCGTTGCTATAAGTCACCCTATTGCAACGGTTATCCATCAATAACAATAGATATAACATAAAATAGTTCTATTAAAATAATTTTTTTTGCAATGCTTGAAACCATCGCAATAGACCACCTATTGCAACGCTTTGTTAACCGTCGCCAAAAAGTTTGTTGCCATAGAGGTAATTTCTAATAATGGGTGATCCCACCTCGTAGGATGTCCAGTGTTTGGTGGTTAAGTTTTTTCTATGGTTACGGTTCGGTGGTACGGGTCATTGGGTTGATCCTTTACTTAATCTGAAACTTAGTAACTTGACTTGGCTCTGAGTACGAGTGACTCACTATGAGCCGTGAGGATAGGGTACGAGTGGTATAGTGGAGTCGTACATTCTCCAGTGTTCAACCTTTTTGATTCTATCTTGGATGCGACTTATGGGTACTACTCGTAGATTATGGGTAAGAGTGGGACTAAGGGGGTTGTATGGTGGACAGTGTATGAATGTACAACTTTCTGTTCTAGGTACGACTGGAGGGGTCCAACTGTACCCACCTACGGGAACTTTTACAGTTTATGTTGGGGATATTTGGACATTTCCCCTCTTAACTTCTTTTGACCCCACAACTCGAGACATTTTTGGGACGTCATTAACCTACTATTCCCAAATCAAACACTCTAAATCTCTCTCTCAAAACTCTTAGTTCAAAAAGAGGCTAGGGTTTCTTCAAGGTGGTTAATTAAGGATCTCAAGGGTGGTTTATCTCCGTCTTCTTTAGTATCTAAGGTATGTTACTACTGCCTCATTGTTAGTTCAAACTAAAAATATATTTTACTTAATGGTTTTCATTGCATTATTGTGGGTTTTTGTTGGTTTTGAAATATGTGTTGGGGTTTTGGTTACTAATGGTTGGATGATGTTTTCCCATGTTCTATTTATGGGTTTTTATGTTATAATGTTGGTTTTAACACGTGGTTGAATGGGAATAATTAATTGGTTCTTGGTTTTGGTTTTGGAAACTCTATGCCCTCAATATGTTTGTTAACATACCAATGAGAATGTTTTTTGTCACATAATTTGACTTTTATTGAAAACCTTGCATTGCATAATATGGTAATAGAACCCTAAATAGTTTGATTGAATTAAATAATTTTGAAAGGCCTTGGTGGTCATGATTTTGATTGATTGAAAATCTTATGGGGTATATGGGAATCCCCTAAGTATTGGCTAATGACATTGGTTGCAAGCTATAGTCGGTATGACGATACCACTTCATAATGCCTTGGTAATTAGATTTTGGAATTGATGGTTTGATTATGTGTTGAAGGTTTTAATTGGGCAATAATGGCGGGTTGTGATAGTTAGCCGTGAAGGTGTGAGTCCGATATATGTACACTGGAAACTCATGTTTGCCGACATGAGGGTTGGTCATGGTGACCATGTACTTGTGGGGTACATAAGAATCCTCTAAGTTTATACTTGTATATATGTATCATAGAGGGTGAAGGGTACACGGGAATCGCCGTCCCTATGATATCTCTGATTTGTGTGACTACACGCACTGGAGCCCATTCAGGGGGTAACATTGGACCCATATAGCCCATGGGTGGATTATGACGGTAAAGCTACTCAACCAAGTTAAAGGTTTTAAATACATGCTAAACTTGGTTCCCTTCCCCGTCATTGTATATACATATATATGTATGTGATTGCATATAGTTATTTACTTTGGTTTTGAATAATGGCATTAATTTTTCCTTATTCTTAAGTACATGTTAGCGTTCACCCGCTAACCCATCTTCGGTCGCTGTATTCCCATGCGATGCAGGAACCGACCATATTACTTGATGCGACCCGACCAAGGACCTTTTCATAATGGGCATCCCAAGTTCGACCGTGACCGGAGACCACCCCCGTTACCCAACCCAACCTCCAGCCGCCAACCCTGAGTTGGTTGAATTTTGAGCATGTAACAAGATAGTGTAATATCTCACATAAAGAATCTGGGATAAGATCACAACTGTGATCAACCGAACCAAGTCCAACCATCCCATACCAGCAATCCAACCATACCAAACCGATAAAAAAACAAAGTCCATAAACCAGGCCACAACCAAAGATGTTCCAAAACATAGTATAATTAATCTCAAAATGAAATATGATGGAACAACCAACAATCGTCCAATGATGTCAACCTTTTATCTTATTCTAATGCCAAGGCCGACACCAATACTGATCTCACCCATTCCAACCCATAGTAGTACCATAAAACTTCTAGCAAAAAAAGTAATAAAATCCGGTTAGGACATGTCCCCAACCATGGCCAAAACCAATATCCAAAATAAAATCAAAGTGCCTAGAAATATCCATAACATGAAATGGAGACTTCCGAAAGGATGACCACTTCAGTCCAAATGCTGATCACCAAGTCAATCACTATGTAAGAGGAGTAAACTAGTCAGTTTCTGCATAGTGTGGGTATACAACCACCAGTAGACGGGTTAGCGGGTGAACTTTAGCATGATCTCATGATAAGGATACAATAATGCCATTTATAAAACCAAGTGAAACCATCCATATGCACACAACCATACACTCAGACACACACATATATATATGTATATATATATGTATATATGTGTGTGTATATATATATATATAACCATGCCCGTAAAGGGGATCGGGTTTAGCATGCCTTTAAACCTTTAACTGGGCTGTGTAGCTTTGCCGTCCTAAACCACCTATAGTCTATATGGGTTTAGCTCCTCCTGCTGAAAGGACCCTAGTGCATGAAGCCGTACGACCAGGGAAGAAAATGTGGGATGACTAGTACATCCCTCAAAATATAGTGTGACATCATGCACACGGTCATCAAGACCGACCTCACATCGGCAAATACGAGTTTTCAGTTTTGGTCCACCTAGGATCTCCACCATCCATGAATTTGATACACATCCCATCATTATTGTCCAATTAAAAACATTACCAAGTAACCAGCCAATCCACTTACCATTTATTAACCAAGGCCATTTAGCGGTGGTATCATCATACCGACCACACTTGCAAGTACTATCCATATCCAACCATATATAGGTTTAAGGGGACTTCTAAGTGCCCTTCTATTTACCATATTAAACCACTTGGGGGATTCCATATACCCCACAAGAATAACTATTTATCCATTTACCTTTCCAAGCCATTTAAACCATGCATAATTCCTTTACCAAGTTTTAAAACAAGAGAGAGTTCCATTAAAATACTCAATGCAATAAAAATATTAATATAGGCATTTTTTCAAACACATTGGGGGCATAATATAACCAAAACCAATTATAATTACCATTAAATCATTCCCATGCAATCCAATTATCCAAAATCACCATTAATGCACATATTACATAATTAAAACCATGGAAAACCATAATCAACCATTTACTATCAAAACCCAAAATTCATATTTGAAAATCAAAACCATACAATCAATGAAGTCATGAAAACATTAATAAAATCATGCTTCTAGTTAGAATTAACAATGAGAGAAGAGAACATGCCTTAAACCAATATGATTATGGAAAGAAATCACCAAGACAAGCCCCAAATCAATTCTCTAGTTGAAACCTTAGCTTCCCTTGCTCAAAAGCTTTTGAGAGAATTATGGAGTGTTTAGAAGAGTTTCTAAGTGATAATGAATGGAATAATAGGGTAAATAACCTCCCAAGTAGGTTATAAGTTGTGGGAACTTATTGGGATAGGTAGGGAAATATCCAAAATACCCCCACTTAAGTTACACAAAATCCCATCCTAGGGGTACGACTGAACCTCAAGAGTCGTACCCTCCAATACGAGTGGTACCCTCCACTCGTATCCTAGACTTAACATTTGGATCCAACACTGTCTAATATATGAATCATCTAACCAAGTCATATCCAAAGCATACAATCCGTACCCTTCATCCGTACCCCTGACAGATTTAAACCCAAAGAAGATTTAGATACTATCCCTCATACGAGTCCTGGGTATGACTCATACCCTGGATTATGGATTATGGTGAGCCACTCATACTCAGATCTAACCTAATAACTAGGTCTAAGATTAAGTTAAGGAACCAAATGATCTGTACCAACCAATATAACTCACACCCCTAAGTCGTCTCCATTCGAGTAACTAAAATCCATCCCAC
Source organism: Capsicum pubescens (assembly GCA_030864215.1). Taxonomy (NCBI): domain Eukaryota; kingdom Viridiplantae; phylum Streptophyta; class Magnoliopsida; order Solanales; family Solanaceae; genus Capsicum; species Capsicum pubescens. Next base: position 217,714,737 of record CM061549.1, on the reverse strand, counting down.
CAACCAACACTGGTCAGTATACGACTGGACCATACCATCTATACCCTAACATATAGATTGTACTCATGAGTCGTATTGGGTCCAAAGACCAGAATTCTAGGAAATTTTCTTTGGTCCAGCAACTAGGGTGTTTTAGTCTCCGTAACTAGGAACATTCATCCCCGAATAATGGACAAGGTAGGGGTAACCATATGCACCAGTCATTTGCATTATCAAATATAATTTTAAAGTTGCCGATCTATCCCTCAAGATTTGTTTGGAATCTAAGAAAAATGCAATACGCTACTACACTAAATTTGATGTTCTAGACTCTATGATAACATTAAATTTTTTATGTTCTGGCCTCTATGACAACATTAAATTTTTAAAAAGTCATTGTTTTCACAAAATTGACTATCGAGACCTAATTTTACAAAATTCCATACCAATGGTCAAAATGAGTTCTAAAAGCCATAAAATCAAACCAACTATGATACCAACCCAGAATTGATATTCTGAATCTACTGGAGCACTCCATTTTTTCATCCTATACATAGAACAGTAAATGGTGACCATAGTTAACTATGAGGCCTTTCCAACCTCTAAAGACCACAAACTCATACAAATCATTCTAAATTACATTAGGAACCATGCCAACCATCCCCATACCCTAGAAATAACACATAAAAACCATGAAAATATGTATAATGGACCAAATATTTAAAAATAAAAGGTTCATAGAATCAAGAAATTAAATTAATGGTCTCCCAGTACAAAAACAAACATCGAGTGGAGTCCTATGGATTGGAATGTTGATGTACACATCTAATCTTTAGAAAGCTATGAGCCATTCTAGGATATTATTTCTCTTCTTTCTTTCCTCTATGCAGTTTGTACTATTGCTTGTGTGGATTAAAATACATTGGTATCTCTTATTTCCAAATAGTATCTTTACAATCATAACTGGAATCTATTCCAATCAAATTTTATCTTGAGAAGTTTGCAATTAGAACCCAGTTATTTCTAATTGGTTCGGTCTATAATGGTTGGAACGTATGATTGTCATATCAATTTTGATGAAATTGATTGGTCATAACTTTATTGGTGTAAAATAAGATGTGATTATAATTTTATGTTTTTTTGTTAAATTTGAATCATGATAAGTAAGAATTGTAAGTTATTTTGCATTTTGTGATGTGTGACAGAATTTGAGCAGGCCTATTACTTCTCTTGTTGGTAGTACCATGAAGTTTTAATTTGTTGTTTAAGTTGATGCTTATATTAGTTGTGGTTGATTGACTTGTGTGAATTCTAACAATTGTGAAAGGTTGTAACTTGGTTGTGTGTTGATGGTTAAATGAAATTATTTTCTATGTGGTCTAATGGAGACCGTATACTAAATAATTTGCATGTTTTTTTCATTGATAAAAGTGATAAGTGGAATATTTTGTTCGGTCTTGAGATTCTAATATGGTTGATAAAATATGATATATTGACAAGTTAAATGTCTGATGTGGGAATGGTTGTCTATTTGAGGTGACTTACATATTTAAATTTTAGACTTTATTTGACATGGTTATTTTTATTATTGTTAATTGGATAGATAAGTTCTCTGGGCTATTGGCATAATTGGAATATAAGAATTCTTCTCATGTATATTTAAGGAATAATTAGGCAAGGTGACCTTATGGCTGTTATTTGTACTGTTGACTTGATGAATTGTCTATCATAACTTATACCATCTTGGTTATTTGTAATGACCTTCTAGGTCATTTCATTGATTTATGTGTATTTATAGTGTTTTGACCCTTCCCACAGTAGCTAAGGTCATCTGTGACTTACTAGATCTATCAATTTAGTTATCGACAGTTCATTTGGGTTTTATGCTCATTTCTATATTTTGGAGCTTTCGATGTTAAGGAATTGGTCTAGAACCAAAACTCATTCCTTTGATGAGAATTCTAATAATTCCATTAGCCGTGGAACATTGATTTTATGCTAGGCAGAACATAAGTTCAGGTGTCGATGCATCAAGACTCATTTTGGGCTATTAGGTGGATTATAAGAAAAATGGAACAATAGGTGTCTTCCCTACATTTAGTTTAAATGATATCAGATGAAATTTTAGATAGTTCCATTGAGTCTGGGATGTAGAATTTTGTATGGTAACATAGTTTGTTTGCATGCATAGGGTTTCAAAAGAACCCGAGCACTCAATCAAAGTCTATTTTTTGACTTAACCAAATCTTGTGCCTGATATATCAGCACTTTAACGGTCATAAAGCCACTTTAGTGGAAAACAATTTAAAATCTATGAGCTACTTTAGTGTCCTTATACATTTGGATAAGGCTTGCTTTAGCGGTTAGGGGCTATTTAAGTAGGCACCTCTATAGCAGCCAGGCAACCACTTTAGCGGTATCTACGATAGTGGTACAGAATCACTTTAGTGGAATTGTACCACTTAAGCGGACAAGTTATTTCTTTAACAACACCTAGGGGAAGTTAAATCCCCTTTATTCATATGATTTTCCCCATTCTTCTTCTTCTTCTTCTTCTTCATTTTTACACAATTTAGGAGTTTGAAGAAAGGGAAAAAGTGGGTAATCATCCAATAAAGCTAAGGTAAGTTAGCCTAACACTCCTTGGTTATTTCCTATTAATTTGTCCTGCCAATTTTCGTCCCATTTCATGGTAAATTCTTATAAATTAGGTCTTTAAATCCCTAAACCTTAGGGGCTGATTTGGGCCCCTATTTATTCACCATTTATGCTCAACTCTTGAGAACACATTTTTTTTCCTTTGAGGAACCTCGTGACGAATTCAATTTTAGATTTCATTTGTGGGCACCACATGCCAGTTCTTATATCAAATTCTAACCCGACCCTTTATATAAATATATGGGTCTGATTTTACTTCTAATGACGTGCAGTTAGTATTTTGATAGTGTGGTGACATTCGAGGATCATGGAACAAAGATGGATGATGTGTGGGCAATTCAAGGATTTGCAATTTGACATCGAGGTAGGATTTAATATACTATTCTTGACAAGATAGTATATGATAAATATTCCAAGTTAGGTAATGATTTTAGGATATAATTATGGGTAAAACACCATGGCATAGCCTAAATTATGAGTTTGGGGGATGAAAGGGTGAATCTACCCTTAAGATAAAATATTTGTTATTTCTATAGGATCCTATTAGCCTAGGTTACGATCATGTTAGAAATAGTTGAGGCAAAAAACCATTTTTTCTAAGGTTTACTACTTGTCTCAGTGGATTATCATTGTTTACCATAATATGGTATTACAATTATGCTGGTTATATGTTATTGGGCCCAAAGTCGTATTTGTGATATTAGTTGAACTCCAGGTGAGTGATCGTTCCTTGTAAAGGATGTAGTTGTAGTTTGTAGATGCTTAGATGATTATGAATATATTATTTGGATATAAGTGTAACTCCCCACGATTTTGGTCCTTCAAAATTTTTGAAATTTAATCCTCATTGTCTTGAATATGACTCCATTTACGAGTCGTAAGGGGTCTTGACGAGTCCTAGGGACCCAAGTCGTAACCAAATAAGTAAGTGGATAAGTTCTGCTCTTAGTAAGAGTGGCTCACTATGAGTCATGAGGACTTATTATGAGTTGTTGGGTGCAAATCGTAGGCTGTTTAGTATTTACCCCAAATAGTTTCTGTGTTGATTACGACTGGACCCTACGAGTTATAGGGTACCATTACAAGTCCTAGGGTAAACATATTGTGAGTGCCTTGGAGATTGTCTTGGCGATGACTCATGGCGAAGAGTCATAATGAGTCTATACGAGTCGTATAGTGACCCGTAATCATTGACGACTAAATTTCAGCTTTTAATTTAAGGGCACTTTGGACATTTTCCTCCTTACCCAATTAAACCCCATACCCATAAAGTACTTAAGGGGCTTATATTTCATTTTGAACATACTCAAGCACTTCCAAAGCTCTGTCAAATTCTCTCAAGAAGAAATACTTAGGGTTTCCAAGGAGTAGGTCATCCAAGGGCTCAAGGGTTAACTTTTTATTATGAAACATGATATTTCTGCCATGTTACTCTTCCCTAATTGCTAATTTATTTTAAAGCATATGTTTTAAAGTGTTGTTCTTGACATATTGATGTTTATTTTAAAAGCATGGGTTGAGGGTTTTGTATAACTATTGTTTATATGATGTTTCATGTTTTTCCCTACATGGGTTATGTTTAAATGGTGGTTTTAAATCAATTTGATGCATGCAAATGGTGAATGAACTACGGATTATGATTTTCCAAACTTGTGACATTTGAAGTGGTTATGACTTGACCTCAACCCATATTGCTTAATTGGTTTTGAATATGGAAATATGCACATTGAACCACTCTTAAACTATTATATAATGTAAAAGACTAATGAAATATATTGATTTTAAATAAAACCAATAGGGATTTTGAATTCCCCTAAGTGATGGTAATTGTTTGGCATGTTAATGTTAAGTTGGTATGATAATACCAACAATGTATGCCTAAATGTATATAATAGTTCAATGGATGATAATGTATGTGTTAATTGTTTTAGTTGGACTTTAATGAGGGTTGTGTAGATGAGTCATGAAACTGGAGGTCTGAGAGACCAATACTGGAAACTGCAGTTGTCGATGTGGGGGTCTATATGACCGGGTAGTTTGAGTCTCCCTTATTATTATTATCGATGACTGGGAGGTTCGAGTCCCCCATATCATATTACATGATTTGGTGCTTGTGTCACCTTGATATGCTATGAGGTTTGAGTCCCCCATAGTGAATATGTATACCCTCTGGTTTGTACGGCCACAAGTATTGGGGCCCTACCAGCTGGGGGAGAGCTGGGCACATATAGCCCATGGGTGCCTTTTATGTTATGACGGTTGAACTACACAATTCAGACTAAAGTTTTAAAGTGTATGATAAGCATTATTTTCTACCCCAACTTTTATATATATATATATATGCATATGGTTTTGTGCATTGGATTTTCACTGACTTTTAAGTATTGATCATGACATTATTTTGCTCACTTATCCCTGAGTTTCATGTTGGCGTTCACACCACTAACCGTCTCTAGACGTAGTATCCCCATGCGATACAGGGTTTAAAGGCAAGTCTACATTTCTTGTGCAGAGTTAGGTGGATCGGCATGGTTCGATGGTTTGTTGTGGTGAAGTGCTGAGCTTCTACACTTAGGAAAACTTAGATTTTTATTAGTTCTTGTCATATATAAGTGTTGAGAGTTTTATTATCATTAACATTATCATCGTCATCTGTCAGAGTTGGGGACTTGTCCAGACCAAGACTGGTTTTCTTTGGTTTTGTTTTGTTAAAAGGCTTTGCTTAGATTACTGTGGTTATTGGTTGATATTGGTTGGTTGTTTGGTCGGTTACCGTCGTTAGTTATAGATATGTTTCAATTTTCTTAAGCTTGATGGATGCTATCTTATTATATGTTTGGAATTCAACTGATGTTAGGAAAATTATGTTTGGTTTTGTTAGTGGAGGGGTGATCTTCGATCCACATGGGACTTAAGATACCCATCACAGCTAGGCCCTAGTTTGAGTTATGACAAAGATAGTATCAGAGCGTACGTTTGGTTTCATTGGATGTCCAACAAAGCTGTGTCAAGTAGAGTCTCTTTTGAGGGTGTGTAGTGTACCATACTTATAAGGGAGAGGCTATGAGAGATTTAGGATTGTTTCCATTTCTTTTTGTTTTATTTTTGAGCTATAGAGTCTAAGGTGTTGAATCTCCTCTAATTCCCGTATGTTTAATTTTCAGATCATGCCTCCCAGAAGATCTAATGCTCGTGAAGACTCTTTTGTCCTGTCTGAGGACAATGTGGACAGAGCTCGTCCTACTCGAGGTGTTCAGACCCAGTCTAGGGTCACTGTTTCTGATTGCCCTGATTGATCTCCAATGGTTTCCCCTATCCCTTTTCAAGAACTCTAGGCTGGTGTGTTTAATACAGAGTTTCTCTAGTAAATTCATTTGCTTACCCAATTGGTGGCCTCCTAGACTGAGCATGTTGCTTCTGTTTCTCTATCACCCGAGGCCACTAAAGTTGGCCAATTTATGAGGTTGAGTTCTCTTACTTTTATTGGTTTTAAAGTTGAGGATTCCAAAATTTCATTCGTGAGATAGAAAAAATCTTTCGTGTGATGCATGCTACTGATATGGAGGGTATAGAGTTCACTACTTATTAGTTTATGGATGTAGCATACCAATGGTATGAAGAGTAGGAGCAACTTAGGGGAGATGATGCTGAGTCCTCCTTGTGGGATGACTTCTATAGTGCTTTTATTGATCGCTTCATTCCTCTGAAGTTAAGGGAGACGAATGCTGAGGAGTTCATAAATTTTAATCAAGGTAGGATTATAGTGAAGGGGTGTTCCTTGAAGTTTCATCAGCTATGATCCAAAATGAGTGTCTACCATGAGGGATAAGATGTGGAAGTTTGGCTCTGGGATGTCCCATGAATTGATCTTAGAGAGCAAGACTGCCTTGTTGAGCAAGGATATGGATATCTCTAGACTTGTGGTGTATATGCAACAAGTGGAAGAAGTAGCAAGCTGGGATGACTGAAAGGAATAATAAGAAGTTTTACTACACGGATAAGGGTAGAGGCCAATAGTAGAGTGGTAGTGATGGTAGAAAGTGGTCTAAAAAAAGTGGGATAATTTTGGTTCCTATTCTACGGCTAGTTATCCTTATCCAAAGCCGTCAAATGATCGTCATTCTAAGTATAATAGTGAGTTTAAATCACCAACAGATCAACCTCAAGCTAGCGGGGCTCAGTCAGCTACATCATATCCTCCTTATAGATTCCGTGGTCAGGTGCATTGTGATGTTTGTGAAGAAGGGAGGCACAAGTGCTTTAAATATGGTCAGTTTGGTCACATGCAAAGGGATTGTCCTTCTAAGATTAATTATGGGGAAAATAAGATTCCTATCGTAACTTCATCAGCATTTGCACCAAAAGGTGCTACTTTAGCTTCTGGCTCCGACACTGGTCAAAACTATCTGTACGCTCTTGCCACTTGCCAGGATTCTGAGGCATCCCTTGATGTTATTACTAGTATGCTTAAAATCTTCTCTCGTGATGTATATTGTCTACTTTACCCTGGGTCTACTCTCCCTTATGTGACCCTTTATGTGGCTATCTATTTTGGCTTTGATCCCAAATGTATTTCAAACCCATTTTATGTGTCTACCCCATTGGGTGACTCTATTGTGGCTAAAAGGGTTTATAGGGGTTGTGTGATATCGGTCTATGGAGAAAGGCCTTGGTAAATCTGATAGAGTTGGACATGTTAGACTTTGGTATGATTTTGGGGATGGATTGGTAGTATTTGTGCTATGCATCTCTTGATTGTTGGACTCAAAGAATCTGTTTCCATTTCCCAAATGAACGAGTAATCGAATGGGATGGTAGTTCCCTAGTACCTAAGGGAAGGTTTATTTCGTATATTAAATCCTAGAAATTAGTTTCTAAAGGGTGCCTCTATCACTTATTATAAGTTAAGGATTCTAGATCCAAAGGTCCTTTTTTCCAGACTTTCCCTATGGTCTGTGCATTTACCGAGGTGTTCCTCGATGATCTTATTGGTGTTCCTCCCGATAGGGAAATTGATTATTGAACTTCTTCCGAACACTCGGCCGATTTCTATTCCTCTTTAAATACTAGCTTCGTCTGAGTTGAACGATCTCAAGGAACAGTAGAAATATCTTCTTGACAAGGGATTTATCCACCCTAGTGTGTCTCCATTGGGTGCTGCTAATCTTTTTATGCATAAGAAGGATGGGTCCCATCGAATGTGTTTTGATTAGCGCCAATTGAAAAAGGTGACTGTGAATAATAAGTATCCCTTTTCAAGGATTGATTATCTGTTTGATCAGCTTAAGAATGCTAAGTTCTATTCTAAGATCGAGCTTCGGTCAGTTTATCATCAGTTGAAGATTAGGGAAGTGGATATCCCTAATATTGCTTCCCAAGCCTAGTATGGTCACTTTGAGTTTTTATTGATGCCCATTGGTTTGACTAATTCCCTGACAATATTTATGGATCTTATGAATTGGGTTTTCTGACAGTTCTTAGATTTGTTCGTGATTATCTTTTTTGATGATATTTTGGTGTATTCTAAGAGTGAGGCAGATTATGCTGATCATCTCCGCCTTCTGTTGCAAACCTTGAGAGATCAGCGATTGTATGCAAAATTTTCTAAGTGTGAGTTATGGTTAAATTTTGTGACTTATCTGGGTCACATTATTTCTAGTGAAGGGATCATAGTGGATCCACAGAAGGTTGTGGCGGTTAAGATGTTTCCTACACCCACGACTCCAACCAACATTCGAAGCTTCTTGGGTTTAGTTGGTTATTATAGAAGGTTTATGGAGAGTTTTTCTTCTATTGCAGCCCTATTGACTAAGTCGACTCAGAAAAAGATGAAATACTTATGGTTTGATGATTTTGATGGTAGTTTCAAGAAGCTATAGGATAAGTTTTTTTCAACTCTAGTCTTGACTCTGCTTGAAGGCACTGAAGGTTTTATGGTCTATTGTGATGCATCCCGGGTGGGACTGGGTTGTGTGTTGATGTAGCATGTCAAGGTTATTTCTTATGCTTCTAGACAACTGGAAGTTTATAAGAATAATTATCCAACTCATGATTTGGAATTGTTAGATGTGGTGTTTGCATTACAAATCTGGTAGCATTATTTGTATGGGGTCCATGTTTATATATATTCTGATCAAAAAAGCCTGCAACACGTGTTCACTCAGAAGAATCTAAATCACAGGCTGAGAAGATGGCTTGAGTTGCTTAAGGACTATGACATGAATTTTCACTATAATCCAGGTAAAGCTAATATGGTTGGTGATGCTCTAAGCAAGTTGACAATGGGAAACTTACCTTATGTAGAAAAAAAAAGTGGAATTTGGTGAAGGATATTCATCATTTGGATAATCTAAGAGTCCGTCTCTTAGATTCTGATGATGGTGGTGTGATTGTTTAAGAGGCGGTGAAGTCATCTCTTGGTGCTGAGGTGACGGAGAAACAAATATTAGATCCTATTTTGATGCAAATTAAAAAAGATGTAGGTAGGCAGAATGTGATGATTTAAGATTGGTGGTGATGGTATCTTGAGGTAGCAAGGCAGATTATGTGTTCCCAATGCTGATAAGTTGCAAACAAGAATTTTGGCCAAGATTATGAGTCACATTATACTATTCATCCTGGTTCGACGAAAATGTATCATGACCTTAAGGAGATTTATTGGTGGAATAACATGAAGTGGGATGTGTCCAATTTTGTGGCTAAGTGCATGGTGTGTCAGCAAGTGAAGGTGGAGCACTTGAGGCCCAGTGATTTAACTCAAGAGATCTAGCTTCCAGTGTGGAAATGAGAGATAATTAATATGGATTATGTTACCGGTGTTCCACGGTCTGTCCAATAATTTGATTCGATTTAGGTCATCATGGATAGGATGACTAAGTCTACTCACTTCTTGCCCGTGAGGACAAATTAATCTTCTGAGGACTACACTAAGTTATTTATTGAGGAGATCGTTAAGTTACATGGTACTCCTATTTCCATCATATCTGATTGGGGTACTCAATTCTCATCTCTCTTTTGGAGGTCGTTTCAGTGAGGGTTAGGGACTAAGGTAGTCCTTATTACCACTTTCCACCCACAGACTGATGGTCAAGTAAAAAGGAAAACTTAAGTTTTGGAAGATATGCTTCAGGATTGTGTATTTGATTTTGGTGGTAGTTGGGTTGACCACTTGTGACCCGACCCGACTGGGGGCCTTGTCGTAATGGGCGTTCCAAGTCTGATCGGGACTGGAGACCACCCCCTTTACCCAACCCAACCTCCATCCCCTTCCCCAAGTTGGATGAATCTCGAGCATATAACAATATAGTGTATCATCTCACATGAAGACTCTAGGATAGGATCACAATCATGACCGACCCAATTGAGTCCAACCATCCAATACCAACAATCCAACCATACCAAACCAATACTGAAACAAAGGCCATAAACCAGGCCATAACTAAAAATGTTCCAAAACATAATATAATTAATACCAAAATAAAATAAGATAGAACAGCGAATTATGTCCAATGATGTCAGTCCACCAGCTTATTCCAATGCCAAGGACGACACCAATACTGATCTCGCCCATTCCAATCCATAGTAGTACTACAAATCCTTTAACCAAAAGAGTAATAAAATCTAGTTGGGACATTCCCCCAACCATGGACAAAACCAATATCCAAAAGAAAATCAAGTGTCTACAAATATCCATAACATGAAATGGAGCATTCCAAAAGGATGAAAGCTCACCACTCCAATCCCAATGTTGATCCCTGATTCAATAACTACGTATGAGGAGTAGAATGGCCGGTTCCTTTATAGCGTGGGTATACAACGCTAGTACACGGGTGAGCGAGTGAACGCTAGCATGATCATAGGATAAGGATTAAATAATGCCATTTATAAAGCCAAGTGAAACCATCCATATGTACACAATCATACATATATATATATATATATAACCATGCCAAAAAAAGGGACCGTGTTTAGCATCCCTTTAAAACTTTTACCTAGAATGTGTAACTTTGACGACCTATACCACCCATGGGCTATATGGGTTTAACTCCCTCGGCTGAAAGGGCCCCAGTGTGTAAAACCGCACGACCAGGGAAGAAAACCTGGGATGACTAGTACATCCCCCAAATATAACCTGTGACATCATGCACACGATCACTAAGAACAACCTTACATCAACAAATATGAGTTTCCAATTTTGGTCCGCTCGAGACCTCCATCTTCCACGGCTTTGTTACACATGCCACCATTAATGCCCAATTTAAAATATTTTCCAAATATCCAAACCATTATCCAGTTATTAACTAAGGCCATTATTATTGGTATCGTCATACCAATCCTTACTTGCAAGTATTATCCATAAACAACCATATATAAGTTTAAGAGGACTTTCAAGTTCCTTTTCATTTACCATATTAAACCAATTGGGGGATTCCATATGTCCCACAAGCATAACCATTAGCCTTTTATCATTCTAAGCCATTTAAACCATGCATAATTCCTTTACCAAGTTTTAAAACAAGAAAGAGTTCCATTAAAAGTAGTCAATGCAATGGACATATCTTTATAAGCATTTTGTGAAACACATTGGGGGCATAATATGACCAAAACCAATTCCAATTACTATTAAACCATTACCATGCAATACAATTATCCAAAAGAACCATTAATGCATATAAAAGCATAGTTAAAATCATGGAAAACCATAACCAACCATTTAATTTCAATACCCCCAATTCATATTTGAAAACACTACTCATACACGCAATGAAATCATGAAAACATTCATAAAAACCATTTCTTTAGATAGAATTAATAGTGATGGATAAGAAAATGCCTTAAGTAAAGATGATGATGGAAAGAAACCACCATGACAATCCCTAAATAAATCCTCTAGTTGAAACCCTAAATTCCCTTGTCCAAGAGCTTTTGAGAGAATTATAGAGTATTTAGAAGAGTTTCTAAGTGTTAATAAATGGAATAATAAGGTAAATACCCTCCCAAGTAGGTTAGAAGTCATGACACCTTATTAGCATAAGTGGGGAATGTCCAGAATAACCCCACTTAAGTTTCACCAAAATCTCATCACAGGGGTACGACTGACCTTCACGAGTCGTACCCTTCCAATATGAGTGGTACCCAAAACTCGTATCCTGGCCTCAAATTTAGATCCAACACTATACAGTATACGAATCATCCAACCAAGTCATATCCAAAGTATACAATCCTTATCTTTCATCTGTACCCCTGGTAGCTTTAAACCCAAAAAAGATTTAGACAGTATCTACCATACGAGTCTTAGGTACGACTCGTACCCTGGCTTACGACTCATGGTGAGCCACTCGTATTAAAATCCAACTTAAGTAACCAAGTCTAAGATTATGTTAAGGAACCAAATGATCCTTAACCACCAATACGACTCATACCCCTAAGTAGTATCCGTTCGAGTAACCAAAATCCATCCCACCAACCGATACTGGTCAGCATACGAATAGACCATACCATTCGAAACCCAATATATGACTCATACCCTTAAGTCGTATTAGTTTCAGAGACCAGAATTTTAGGAAATTTTCTAAGGTCCATAAACCATGGTGTTTCATGCATATATTTGGAACATTCATGCTTACTTAACAATATGATTCCAACTAAAAGGACATGTTTTTACTACTATTTTCCTAAAAAAGGATTATTCTCACTTTTCACTTTTAAAATATATTCTTTCATAATGGGAATCATACCACTTTAATGGATGATTTACAATTTTTTGTAAGTAAAAACAATATTTTGGAAATCTGATCGAGATTGTTTTGTCCATGGTCTTAGCACTATTATTTGCTTCAATCGATAGAGATTTTGACTATTTCTACACTTTTATGATGATTTATTCCTAGAGTTAACCATGGGTAATAGATTTACAAACTTACATTCTTTTAGCCACAATTCGAGTCTGTCTACTTATTATATATATATATATATATATATATCTCCAGTACTAGACAAAGTAGATTGACGATGATGATCATAATGATTGGAAATACTGAATTGGGACAAGGTTCATTTATACTGGTACTATTGAACACCCTAGGGCCCCTTCATCTATGAGCCATAATTCTGGAGAATAGAGGTTATTGTAGGTCTTGCCATTGCCAGTCATTGACCTAGAGAAGGTGTATACACTAGGTTAAGTTATGGAATTTGGATCAGTTATGTTATTATGGATTTACTTGGCATTTACTCTTGCATACGCAATGTCTATCACCAATATATTGTTTGGTGCTTTTATTTATCAACCTTATGTAGGTTGCATAGGTATAAGCTTTGATTGTTGTTTGATGAGTGTTGATTGGACCTTCCAAGCCTATGGCCATGGGAGATTATTAAAGGCATAATTAGGGATTGTTTGTTCAGACTAGACAAGTACCTTATTGTTGTTATTAAAGTTAGTTTTTGGCAGGTTGATTATGGACTGGCATTGGGATTTGAGGTATGGTCTATTTTTTTTCATTTTACGGTTATTATATTTCGATGGTTAACTCATGGTTATAAATTTTGACTATATGCCCAATCATGTTAGTGTTAGTTCTTCTACTTGGTTAGGATTCCCTAAAGGGTTAGGTTAGCCACCTTATGTTGTTACTTTTGCGTTAGTCTTGTATATATATATATATATATATATATATGTATCTAGTTATAGTATTACCATATCTCCTTCTCTCCTTTATTTAATCATGTTGTATATCCATTACTTGGCCTTATATACTCCGATATATCCTTCTTCCACTCATGATTTGTCTATTGGCTAGTGATATATTGTACAGTGCTTTAGTGCCTGGGACAACTAGAATAGAATAGTTCATTCTTATTACTTCTCTAGTTTTATCATGTTAGCTTTCTAAACAATTGGTTGTAGTTTACATTCTTGCTTGTATGTTATTTCTATTTACCTTATCTTTGGAGCTCAGTCTATAGTATCCTACTGAATACCACATGTTTGTACTCATACTACACTTCTGTAGCCTGTAAGCAATATATTAGAGAATAAGGGTGAGATCATGGCATTTATAGTATCACTACTCTCCCCTTATAAATTAGACTAATCTCTATATTGTATTAGAGGTAGGATGTACCTGTACATTTATTTAGTACTTTTTTTTGTACTCTTATTATATTAAAAGATCTTGTACTGATTCCACTAGATTTAGGGACTGTCTTAAATATATTAGTCTTTTATTATTTTTCTATATTTATTCATGTCTATTGGTAGTCTGTTAATAGTAGTTCTAAACTATGGTTTAGCTTTCCTATTTGTGCTTTATAGTAGGTACCATCGTAACCTAAGAAATTGGGTCACTAGGAATTCATAGTAGCTCTTAGGTTTATCGGTGTGATGGTATGATAACGCTCAAATTACACTCTTGAATGGGTGTAAGCGATCATTGTCAATATAAAACCCAACTAGGTTGGGGTCGAATCCCACAAGGAATGGGGTGTGAACGTCAATTTGTTTACAAAATACTTTACTAGTAGTTTATCATTTCCGAAAGTTGGGGGTTTAAAGTTCACAATGTATCAATCTTCATTTTCTGAATTTTTAGAGTTGTTATCAATATAAATGGGAAACCAAGGTTATGATCACCAAAGGTATCGGGTATTGACAGATACCAGGTAATTCTAGAGATCCTCAAAATGAGTAGAACAATAGAATATCCTTGACTATGATACTATCTGACTTATCTCTCGACCTCACCAGACAATTTATTATCTAATTATCTCGAACTTAGATAATTTATCTATATCCAATCGGATGTTATCTCAGGTAGATTAATCCAGTTACGACATTAATCATTAAATATAAGGTTGGTAGCTTTCGAGTCCCTGTTGATAATTCCCGTCCTCTAATCTATTTCTCCATTAGAAGCAAATAAAACCTAAGGCATAATCTAATGTTTGCAACCACTAGATTTCAATTAAAACCATATAATTTGAAGATGTTCTACTACTCTTCGAATCCGTTAAACACCTAGCATCATATCAAACCCTAATCCTTAGATCCCATAACCCCGGCTAATGAAATTAGCCACTCATGATTTGACGAAGGAAATCACAAGTTGAATTCATGATGATAATGATAAACTTACGTATAGATGTAAAACAACAAATAATTTCTTCAATTAAATCCCAAGTTAGAAACCCAAGAATAGTTGATAAGAAAGAAACTAAAAAATAATTGGCAGAAGAGAACAATATATGTGTTTCTCCCTCCAAAATTCTTGTTTTGAATAATGAAAACTTTCTTTCTTAAAAACCCTAAAAACTGCTATTTATACTAAAACCTAATTAAGGAAATAAAATAACAAAATCACAGCTGGGCTCGGATTTAGGTGACGCCATATTGATGTTGGTCGTCAAGATTCTAATGGCATCTCAGATATGTCGTCAGAAGTCATGCTATATTGACCTGTTCTGCCTCACTATAACGATGTCCTATTATGGCTTACCACACTTGTGATGGCGTGTAGCAAATGTCGTCAGACCTTCAGCTTATTTCACCACGTTCTGCCTCACTCTGACGGCATATTCTGACAGCTTACCTCAATTGTGACAACATATTGAGAATGTCGTCACTATCATCTAGAAACTCTTCTCCACTGTTCTTCCTGACGCCTTTTTTTGGTAGCTAACCACATCTCTGTCGGCTTACCAGAAATGCTGTCAGACTTATATCAGCTCACTTGTACCAGATTTTACTTATTTTGTTCATCTTTCCTATGTTTTCCTCCCATCCTTGCTACAACTGCAATATCACAAGAAAACGATAAAAAACAACCAAAAGTTTCTTAAGACTTCAAAATTATTTAGAGTTAAAAGCCTCAAATGTGTTAGCATCTGCTCATACATCAACACCCTCAACTTAAAACAATTGCTTATCCTCAAGCAACAAAAACACGACTAAGAGAATACAATGAACATTCAACAGTCAACAACCAATTCTTAGCTCAAAACTCAGTTTACCACTTCCAAGGTCAACCAACTCAAACTACTGTGCAATTTATTAAAAAACAACAATGTAACACAAAGTCTTCTACCCATAGCATCACTAAGTTCCAACAATCATACATGTAATTTACACTACCCAAACAAGCAAGTAACTTAGCAAGATACTAGTGTGCCCTTACAATAAAGAAATTCCCCCTTTCTCTCATTATCAGCAATCAAGGTATAATCATGGGGATAATCACAAAGACTCTCGCACTCAGAATGAAATTCAACCAGTGTATGCCAAATACCATATGCTTTCCCTTATCATCATTACCAAAGTGTCTAGACAGGTAAGCTACGATCACTATAGGACTTTCTCAGGCTTGTAACGTAGGCTAGGGGCTGGTATGGTATTAAACATCATTTAGAGTGGCTAACCTCCTTGGCACTACCATATCTTGTGGGGTCCACTTATTAACCTCTTTTTCTCTCTTTTTCTTTTCTTGATCACACTTTCAGGATGGGTGTACTTCTTTTTATTCCAACAGATTTTCTTTACTTGCTCTTTTTCACCAACACCTAATATTTTATTCTTTTTCTTTAATTCTTTCTATTTTATTATACCCTTCTTCATACCCAACTTATAACACGCACCCCTATGATAAACACCCTCAACTTAGGCTGTTTGCCTACATTGAGGTGCACAGTGTCCAAGAAGGACCAAGGCTAAAACAGTTTCATTATGATTTAAAAAGGGAAGGTGATGGGTTTCATAGAAAGAAAATGGTCAAGTTAGGCTCAAATGGGTATCAAGGGATATAATGCAGTACATGGAAGGTCATTTAGGCTAAAAGTGACTTAAATTAAAAAATGGCCTATGATCCTTTCCTAACCCCTATCTCTCAACCAAGACAAAACGAACTGGGCAAGTTCTAGATTCAGCAATACCACAGGGAACACAGTAAGATCTCACACACACTTGGTACACAAGAATTTCACTAACTACTACTTATTTGGTTCATGCAGATATTCAGCTGTGATTGTTAAGCACAAAATTAATGCCCTAACCAGATGCTCAATAGTCATAATTTGAGGCAATTCACACAGTCATACTAAACAAACCTTTGGAGAGGTGATTAAAATAAAAAAAATTAGTTGACTACCTATAGAACTTGCACTACTCCTAGTTATTTGTAGAATATGCTACAACAACATGCTACCCTACACCCTCAACTTAAAATCAAAATAAAATGAAACTAAGGGTTTAGGGCGTACCTGGTAGAGATCAAGTACGAGGATAATGGGGTTTTACCCCCACATCAGTATCTCCAATCGGGACACTTATATCTGGAGCTTGCTGCTGCGCTGACACAGCTACCACTGCATCTGAAAGAGGTACACTGGATGAGGCTCCTACGGCTCTAGCTCGAAGCGCCTCCCCCTTCTCAAGTGGTCCTCTAGGGACGCTTGTATTGCCTATTTTAGGTTTGCTTTATCAGTGGCTGCTACCTCATCACTTTCTTGCGTCGTCACTTCTGCTCTTATTTTTTGAGCCTTCTTTTTTTTCTTTGCCTTTTTCTCGGCTTTTCCCTCATTCTCATCATCTCCTTGTCTCTTTCTCTTTCCTTTTCTCTTCTCATCTTTATTTTCTTTGTTTTTCTTCTTTTGCACAGGCTCCTCAGTAAGATCAAGCAACTCTAATTCACCTTCGGGCTCCTCAGCCACATCTTCTGTTACTATAAGGCACTAGAGCTGTCTAATCACTTCAAACTCCGTCTTCATCTGCTTAAACTCAGATCTGCACTGTTTAAGCTCTGTAATTACCATTTCTCTTTCTCACACATCAAACCGATTCTCCAAGTCAGAAAACCTAGCAGGCAAGGACTCATAAGGCTCAAGTGCAACCCTGATTCTCTTATCTACTGCAGTTGCAAACTGCTTCAGCTGGGCCTCGCACCATTGAGTTTGTCTAGCAATTTTTCTAAAGTTTGGAAAGTTAAAAACAAGTCCTGTTGGTGCTGCAGAAGCTAATGGAGCTGACTCAGTTGCAGACACTAAACCTGCCTGTGCTGAAGGTGGTGGTGGTACTGCTGCTGCCTCAGGAGCTTGTGCCTCCATAGTAGGCACTGAACTAGAATCTGGAATAGAAGGCTCAACTACTAGCTCTACTCCTCTCTCAAGTCTCAATGTAGGTAGATTTTCCTCACTTCTGATTGGGTTGTGAGTCTTTCTAGCAGCAATATCCTCATCCACACCTGCGATCTCAGGCACATTTGCTGCTCCACATGGTTTAGTGATTAGACACAGGAATGGATATGCAGTGTCAGGCCTAGACATCCAAATTTTTATCCCCTCAGCAATAATTTCACCAAAATACATGGACATCCTAGTAACTAGACTAGCAACTAGTATGGACCTGTCATCTCCCAGTAGATTATCATTTTTTGTAGGGATCAAGTGCATGCGCACTACGCCCCACTAGAATTTTGCCTCATGTGTCAGAGAAGCTTTGTAGATCCTTTCATTCAGGTTGGTCAACGAAATAGGCTCTCCCTCCGCTATGTGAGTAACCAACTATCTATGCTGATTCGCCTTATCTTTCAAATGGACATAGAATGTGGGTGAAGTATCCTAAATATTGAAGTTCAGCCCATGAAGAAAACGGTTGATTGTTGTGTCTGAGATACTCACCATCACTCCCCTTACTGTAATTTTCTCCAGTAATGGCATGTTCGATATTCTCTCACCTTCCTTGCATCTATTTTCCAGGTCCGCTTGGTATTTTGCATAAAACACCCGTACTACTACTGGACTGTAGAAATCTCCTATTCTGGTAGTCCACTCTAGGCCATAATCTTGGAACTTTTTCATCACCTCCGGGTAGTTGATCAACCCTTTGGTAATGATTTGTTTTTCTTCAAAAATAAGTCTCCAAATAGGTCTCCGCTGAGTTCTATGCAGACCATCAAGATATACCCTCTCAGCTCCCGGAATGAGCCATCTGATATTATCTTTAACCTCTGGGTTTTTGCATCTCACTACAGATCTCTGAATTGAAGAATCAACATCACTTTGCTTTTCTGAGGATGGTGGTCCCGATTCTGTCTCCTCAGACCCCTGCTCTTTAGATTCAGCCTTTCCAAACTCAGGCTGTTCGAACTCAGATTTCTTGGAACCCTCTTGCTTAGAGAACTCACTCTCAGGTGGGGTAGTACTTTTAGTATCATCACTATCCTCCACCTGAATGGGTTTAGGTGGAGGAGATGCCTTTGGGCTTGGTTTCTTTCTCTTCCACCTGAGAAGTGGTTCTTCATCTTCATAGTCGAAGTCCTCATTAATAAGACTCTTTCTCTTGGGTGCCATTTTTATTCCTGCAACAAGTTAGAGTAAATTTTCAGTGTTCTAAATCATATCAACAAGATTCATCCGTGGTTTCTTAGAATCCCTGAGAAGGGTTCAATTCAGTTTTAGTTCAGAGGCTTGACGATATCTCTGGTAAGTCATAGTATTTCTAATGGCTTACCATAGACGTCGTCATCCTCAAGCAGTGACTACTAAAATTTCTTAACTTTTGACGATATTGTCTGGTAAGATGTCACACCTGTGATGACGTCTCAGATATGTCGTCAGACCTTAACAGAACCTCATCTTTTTTTTCTTGAACTTATGATGACATTTGTGGTAAGCCGTCATAGATGTGACGTCCTACCATAAATGTCGTCAGCTCAGAACACAATCCTTCAACTCTATTTTTCATTGATTTTTGACTTCAATTTTGACTTGATTTTAACTTAAGTTGAGTTCTTGAGCTGCTCTTTAGATCTTTTTCAGTTAGAACCCAGCGAAACCCTAGATTCAAAGTAGCTTGTAGTACTTTAATCTGCTTAAGATCCTTTGAACCAAGGTTGAACTTCTCCTATTATACATACCCAAAAGAAAGAAGAGTTTTAAGCATCGAGCATACCTAATTGTCGACTTGCACACTTCCTTAACAATGGAGCTTAGTTCGTATGAAGTGTGAGCTTGATTGAGAGAATGTGGATGACAGAAGAAAGTTGGTCACTTTGCTTTCAATCCAATCTCTCAAGGGAAAGGTTTTCTTGCTTAGTTGTGATCAAGTTGGAGAAGGAAGGAAGATATTATGTATTCTAGCTAAGGAAGGAAATAACTAAACATGGAAACCAAATAAACTACTGGGAAGGTGAAGAGTTTAAGCCTGGGCCTGGTCGGATCCAACTTAACATCTAGTCCCGTAATACCTGACGACATAGAAAAATGCCGTCAGAGGTGTGGTAACTCGTTAGTCAATATCATCAGGGTTAGGCAGACACTTCTTCATACTAGACCTCTCTGACATCATTTTTTGGTAAGCCGTCATATGTGTGACATCTTACTTTAAAGGTCGTTAGGGTCATTTTTAGAAGATAATCTTGATTTCACCTTCCAGGTATTAAAAACCTAACTATAAGAATAAAAACTAACCTAAAAATGAATAAAAATAAAATTTTAGGTTGCCTCCCAATAGCGCCTGATTTAATGTCGCAGCACGACTCAGTTATCTTGGCTACTCAGACTTTGCCAAGACATCATACCGATACCTTTTGTCATCCATATAGAATACATCCATGACTGTGAATACACTCATCTCTTCTTGATTCACTGTGGATGAGAACATTTTAAACTTTGCTTCATTTTTGCCAACTCGAAACTTGAGCTCATTGAGCTCCAAATCTGCTAGCACTGTCTCTGTGGAAAATAATGGTCTTCCCAGAATAATAGGCACCTCAAAATCAACATCACATTCTAGAACCAAAAAATCCACAGGGAGAATGAAGTCGGCCACTTTCACCAGCACGTCATGTAGAATACCGACAGGTCTTCTGATTGACATATCTGCCATCACGAGTCGCATGTTTGTAGGAGTAGGTGCCCCTACATCAAGCCTCTTAGAGACGAACAGCGGCATCAAATTAATACTTGCGCCAAGGTCACATAAAGCTTTCTCAAATTTCACGGGTCCTACTGTGCACGAAATAGTGAAAGAACTAGGATCACTCTTTTTCTGTACTAAGGACTGTGACGAAACAACACTACAATGGTGGAGATTGTCCACCATCTCACATCTTACTTTCTTCTTCTTCATCAGCATATCCTTCATAAATTTAGCATAGCTTGGCATTTGCTCAAGTACCTCTATCAATGGCACCGTCACTATCAGTTGTTTCATTACTTCTATGAACTTGCTAAATTTTTCATTGTCTTCTTTATTTTTCAACCTCTGCAGAAATAGAGGTGGTAGTCTTGGCATTTGTTTTCATACCACTTCCTCTTTCTTGTCGTCTTCATTCTCTGGCATGTCAACAAAGCCATCCACCTTCTCAGACTCCACAGTATTTCTTACTTCTGATTCATCAATACTTAACTCCTTCTCCACGGCTTTGCCCATAGAAGGGACAAATAACATATTACCACTTTGAGTGGTAATCTCCAAATAAGAGCCATCATTCCGTGGGTTTTGAACCATATCACTAGGTAAAGTGCCCATTTTTCTCTGGTTCAGAGTAGCAAAAAGTGGGCTTATCTGTTGCTCCAACTTCTTAATAGAAGAAGAGTATGAGCTAACTAACTGACTGAGGGTAGAAAACTCACTTTTCATATTAGTTAACCCCAAGTTAGTAGCTTCAACTCCCTTCAACAGGTTTTCCATCATGTCCTCCATGAACATCTTGCCAAAACTAGTAGATGCAGTATCCCGACTTCCAGGAGGAACATACAAACCACTCCTGTCATTATTGTTTCTCCATTGTCCCTGATCCCTATCTTTATAATCAGGATTTTCATAGAAAGTTCGACCTTGGTTTCCTTGGATATTGCCTCGTAAACCCCCTGATTACCTGCATAGTTGGCCTCAGCATCAGCACCTGCAGATACGGTACCTTGAGTATCCACAACCTTAATCATTTCTGTCTTTCCGGATAGCAAGTACTTAGCCAGCAAGTCTATTTGTGTCTTCAAGTGGGCCATATCCTGATCTCGCTCCTCATCCCTTCTATGCTATTTTGCAGTAATACCACCAACAATCGTAGGGCTAGCCACTACAGAATACCTAGTGTGCCAAGCTCAACTTTGCTTGGTCATTCTATTTAGCATGTCAGAAGCATCCAAAAAAGAGAGGTCAATGAACGAACCACCTGCAGCATTGTCGACTATTGTCTTTGACACAAAGTAGAAATCTCTATACAAGGTCTCCATCAAATGCAAGTCCGTCATATTGTGGTTCGGACATTGTGAAAGTTTCTTCTTAAACCTTTCCAAAGTCTCGTGCAGTGCTTCAGTCAGAAGCTGTCTGAAGTTGCTAATCTCATCCCTCAACTATACCCTTTTAGAGGGTGGAAAGAACCATTCTAGGAACGCATCTTTCAACTGTCTCCAGTTTTTTATAGAATCAGTCTCTAACACATTCAACCACATTGTTGCCTCTCCAGGTAGAGACAATGGAAATAACCTCAATCTAATTACATTCTGACTCACTCCTGGATTGTCAAAGGATTTGCAGATGGTGATGAAGTTCACCAAATGCATGTTAGGATCATCACCAGGCAAGCCTCCAAATAACCCCTTCAGATTCAGAAGTTGGATCATGGTACTTGTTATGCTGAACTTTGCACCTGGTGCCAACGGTGGCTGGATGATCGCGCCCGTTGCACCTGCTGCATCCACCTCGTCATCCTCTTTAGCCTTACACCAAAGTGATCGTTCTGCCATTTTGCTTATGTGATGGAGTTTCGACTTGGGTACTGCTTAGTGCAGCCTAAAGTAAATATCCTGCAAATAGACAAAAACAACAACCGAACGTAAATCAAGGAAACTTAACTATTAACAAATTTTTGCGCACAAAATTTTTAGTCTACAACCGTAGTCCCCGGCAACGACGCCATTTTTGATAACGCTCAAATTACACTCTTGAATGGGTGTAAGCGATCATTGTCAATATAAAATCCAACTAGGTTGGGGTTGAATCCCACAGGGAATAGGGTTTGAACATTAATTTGTTTACAAAATACTTTACTGGTAGTTTATCATTTCCGAATGTTGGGGGTTTAAAGTTCACAATGTATCAATCTTCACTTTCTGAATTTTTAGAGTTGTTATCAATATAAATGGGAAACCAGGGTTATGATCACCAAAAGTTTCGGGTATTGACAAATACCAGGTAATGCAAGAGATCCTCGGAATGAGTAGAACAACAGAATATCCTGGACTATGACACTATCAGACTTATCTATCGACCTCACTAGACAATTTATTATCTAATTCTCTCGAACTTAGATAATTTATCTATATCCGATCGGATGTTATCTCAGGTAGATTAATCCAGTTATGGCATTAATCATTAAATAGAAGGTTGGTAGCTTTTGAGTCCCTATTGATAATTCCCATCCTCTAGTCTATTTCTTTGTTAGAAACAAATAAAACCTAAGGCATAATGTAATGTTTGCAACTACTAGATTTTAGTTAAAACCACAGAATTTCAAGATGTTCTACTACTCTTCAAATCCGTTAAACACCTAGCATCATATCAAACCCTAATCCTTGGATCCTATAACCCCAGTTAATGAAATTAGCCGCTCATGATTTGATGAAGGAAATCACAAGGGTAATTCATGATGATAATGATAAACTTACGTATAGATGGAAAACAACAAATAATTTCCTTAATTAAATCCCAAGTTAAAAACCTAAGAATTATTGATAAGAAAGAAACTAAAAAATAATTTCCAGAAGAGAACAATGTACGTGTTTCTCCCTCCAAAATTCTTGTTCTACATAATGAAAACTTTCTTTCTTAAAAACCCTAAAAACTGCTATTTAT
Source organism: Capsicum pubescens (assembly GCA_030864215.1). NCBI lineage: Eukaryota > Viridiplantae > Streptophyta > Magnoliopsida > Solanales > Solanaceae > Capsicum > Capsicum pubescens. The sequence continues at coordinate 217,691,249 of CM061549.1, read as the reverse complement.
ACTAATGCCTAATTAAGGAAATAAAATAATAAAGTCACAGCTGGGCTCGAATTTAGGTGACACCATATTCGTGTTAGTCGTCAGGCTTCTAACGACGTCTCAGATATGTCGTCATAAGTCATTCCATCTTGACCTATTCTGCCTCACTCTGACGATGTCCTAAGACGGATTGCCACACTTGTGACGGTGTGTAGCAAGTGTCATCAGACTTTCAGCTTATTTCACCATGTTGTGCCTCACTCTGATGACATATTCTGATGGCTTACCATACTTGTGATGACATATTGAGAATGTCGTCACTCTTATCCAACAACTCTTCTCCACTATTCTTCCTGACGCCTTTTTCTGGTTGCTTACCACATCTCTGACGGCTTGCCAGAAATGCCGTCAGACTCATATCAGCTCACTTTTACTAGATTTTACTTATTTTGGTCATCTTTCCTATGTTTTCCTCCCATCCTTGCTACAACTGAAATATCACAAGAAAACGATCAAAAACAACCAAAAGTTGCTTAAGACTTCGCAATTATTTAGAGTTAAAAGTCTCAAATATGTTAGCATCTGCTCAGACATCATGGTACAAGAGCTAAGTATCTTGTAGAGTCTTACGGATCAGTGTGGAGATGTTTGTATCCTATCCGTTAGAGGATATAGGGAATTTTAAGGAAATTCTATTCTTGACTCATTATGTTGCGTCTGTATTACTATGAGCCTTAAGTACATTCTTTAACGCTATTCTATCTTAGATGGATGATGCAAGGTTATCGATAAATGAGGATGGGATTTTAGCATGTGTTTCTTGAGTTTTAATACAGCATTAGTGTAGGGAGTAAGATATTAATATCAAAGATCATTAGTGTTAGTTGGAGGATTTGGGTCCATCCCCTATTTTGGTAGGGTTTGTGACTATTTTAACTTTTCAATGTTTAGCATTGGTGTTTTTGATCCTTTTTACTAACACCTCCTAGCAGAAGATGAGGTTTGGTTCATCAAGCGGTTCTTGGGTGACAGTTGGGTTTGTTGGTGTTTAGTAAGGTTCCTTGTTAATTTTAGAGTGTGAGATAGGGTATCTTGAGTGGTCTAGGCATATTACTATGAAATGTCCTTTAGAGCATGAGATAGTTTGTATGTTTATTGGAGGATTAACCTTTCCACTCCATTTGGCATTAGAGCATTTGACATTATCTGGATTTTTTTTCTCTCATGATTTTGATCATGTGAGGGCCACAGAGAGAGCATATAGTGAGACTTATAGAGGTGGAAGTAAGAGGATATGTCATCAATTTAGTTCCATTAGTATTCTATCTAGGAGAGAGAATTCTCTTAATGGAGATCAACTTTACATGTAGCCTGTTAGTTCCATGCAGATAGCGTCTCAGGCTATAGGTGGCTCTAAGATTAGTCTTGGTGGTCATGAAAGGCAAAGTTATCATAAAATCTTATAGAGTATTCGATACAGATCTTTTGGCTATTGCGGCCATTTTGGATTAGTGGGTACAATACCTTATAGTATTCTTGGAGATTTTCATGGTTTTAGTGACATTGGTCATTAGTTTAGAGCGTTCTCCAAGCACAAGTCGGTTTTTCAGACAAAGATAGCATATATTCCTTGCCAACCTAGACCTTTTGAGGTATGTTATGATTTTGGGAGGGATGGTCACTCTAGTATGGAGTGCTCCCGACGTTAGTTGGTCAGCCAGTTAGGGCTTTAGGGGTTTGATTCAAATATAGAGAAATCAATCACTGGTCTAGAGAGAGTCCCAGATGTGGGCCATTAATCATTTATCTTATCTAGATCAGTCTCATAGTATCGTGGCACCTTCAGTTAGAGATAATGTACTTTGTACCTTGGTTGGTGATTTCGATGCTCGGTTTTAGTATGGATTAACTTAGATTCGTACTACATCGGGCATGTCAGACATATGACTTTAGATTCCACTTTGACAAGTTCATATTTCATTTCCTGCCATTACCTTTTCATTTATGTGTATTAGGTTTTTTATACCCATCGATGATTATATACCTTGGTAGGTTTATATTGATTGTTGTGTCCCTTGGTGTAGAGTTCATGATTATATGACTACCTTTGTAGACTATTTTATTTAGTAGTAGATAGAGTGGATCATTTTTGATATTTCCCTAGGGGTGTACCATTTGGGTTCGAGTCCTATTTACTTTTGTATATTGGCATTCTTATGGCCTTTGAGTGGTACTTGCACTTGATTTTCATTTTTCATACCACCTACTCTTTATAAAGGTACTTCTATTGCAATTCCACTATTTGATATTGATCGATCATTGAGTGATAGATAGATGGACTAGCATTTTCTAGTTTGAATTTTATTCCTCGCGATTATGGTTCATAGACTAAGCGGCTAGCTTGGTTGGATGGCTTCTCTCTTATTGCGAGGTGAGGTTGGTCATCTTCCTCTTCTGTTGGTGAGGTTAGACCAGTTGTTGAGTGGCTTATATCAATGAAAGTAAGTTGGCCTTCCATGGTTCTATTACGGTTCTAGAGTTTGAAGTTTGGTTTTATTGATATTTTTAGTAATACATTCAGCATTGGTTATCCTTCTTTATAACCCATTTTTGAGGTTGACTAGTTTGGATTTATTCTTTCAATTTGACTAGTTCATCATTCAGTAATTATCTTGGTGTTGATTTCGACTTTGTATTTACCTTTCAAGTTTATTAGGTTCATCTTTTGGTGATAGGTTTGATTTTTTATTGGTATGGAGTTGGATATCCCATCCCTATCGTGATGTGGTTCTTGTTCTAGTAAAGTTAAATGAGGTAGCGGTAGGTGATCTTTTCCTGCAACCACTTCTTAAATTGGCAAATTACCTTATTATCAAATTGAGCGGTTCAACCTTAGTATTATGATTTCAGCTAGGAGTTATAGAGCTTGGGTTCCTCCTTTAATTTTGGATTTGACTTAGTTGGGGTTTCACATCTAGGCTAGCTAACCCTACTCCTTAGCTACCTATTCGATCTTTCTCAATTCAAGTTGATATGAATTGGCACATGGTAAGATGGTGGCCAGTTGGTAGTTGAGGATGGTTTCTTCCGCTCTTGACCTTTATTTTTAGTTTTTGGTGGAATTTTCTATGATATACTCAACATATGTAGTATGATTGAGTTGGATTCAACATGACTTCTTCCTTAGTTGATTAGACATCCCGGAGACGATTTTTCAATGGTGAGTGTTTGTGCTTCAAACTCCCAACTGTCATTTTTGAGGATCATCTGAACTAGTTGTAGCATTAGCAGTGGGTTACAATCATTGACCATCTCCTTTTGTGTGCCTAAGTATCACCTTATGGCTTATTCTTATGCTTGCCATTGTGGATTTTAGTGGACCAGCTTTAGTTCTTCTAGATTAGTGCGATGGAGTTGCATGGACAGGTCTTGGATGACTTTTTTCTTGGCTTAGAGTAGATAACAGGTTTGGAAAGGAAAAAGAAGGGTATATTTGGATATTGAAGTTGGTCGCCTGATTCATACCTTTGAGTGCCTTCATCTTGGAGGATCTTTTTCTTGGATGGTTCTGGTATCTGTGTTGTATCAGGGTGATACCGTTTGGATTTGACTGCATCATCCTTCCTTGAGGTTGGGATTCGGTTGTCTGACAGGTGAGATAAGAAAGTTTGTTGAAAAAGGGATACATATTGCAAAATCTCCTAGTAGCAGTGTCTCTCCGTAGAGGGTATTTACAGATTTATGCTCAAAGCATGTGGGACCAATACCTCATTCGGTTGAGATTTTGTGCTCCTTTTATCTATTGACTTTCATGGATGATGTCTCCCAAAATTACCTATCTAATAAAGTATATTGCGGTTGCTATCAAATAAATAACACAACAAAGGTTGGAGTCAAACCTACATGGAATAAGATGAATCTCTGTCATGAACTTACAGAAGTTGTTAGAAAGTGCAAAATGTAAATGGGGGGATTTTTCAATAACCATAGCAATAGTAACAAATCTTGATTTTTTAAGTTAAAATTAGTATGACACGAATACTAGGACTGTGTTCCCTCTTACTTCCTAACTCTGTAGACTTATCATGCTTCGTTAAGCTAACTCAATGCCTTACACGTAAAATCTAACAAGTTAGATATCACATACCATCTCTCGAGACCCTTTGGTGAATTTCACTTATCTCGTTTTGGGTCTCAGAGTATCATTTTACTAACCCTTGTCCTGGATCCGAGATTGGCTATATCCTTTTGGGTCACAAGTTAATTAGATGAAGGTTGATAGCTTTAAATTATTATTGTGGTCTTCTTTTCCTTACCTCAATCTCTCTCGGGTTAATATTGAATATAAGCAGGATTTTAACAACTGCAGTCGTTAACATAGCAATAAAATCGAAAAAAATTAGAATACATGCAAGAACATCAATCAATAAAGACTTTGCACTTCCTCTACTTCATTATTCCATCAGGGTTCCCACAACCTTATTTGAGAAGTTTTGCCACTCATATTTTCAACAAAACCTATAGAATTCATAAAAGAAAGCATATAAATACTCTTACATTAAATAAATAATGAAAAACAAAATCTCAAATCAATCTCACATTATAAAAACCAAGAACAAGGATTCCAAGATCAAAGTCGTATCTCAGAACTCAATATAATGTTGAAAGTATGAAGAGTGTGTAAACTAATAACAAAGAATCAATGAGGGTATTTATATGATATATCAGAAACCTAAAAATCCTAACCAAAATAAAATAGGAAAACTAAGTAGGAACCTACTTACGGACCCACTTACGGGCCAAAGGTACTACCTACGAACCCTGAGTGGGTTTGTAAGTCTCATAGGAATATTCCATCTTTAGATCACCTACCTACGAGGGTCGTCGGTGACACTTATGCCTCGTAGGTGTCCTTCGTAACTCTCAAAGCCAACTTCAGACATTCAAAACTTTTTTACTGGCACTTATGTGGACATTACTTACAACCCAATAGTGGGTCAGTAAGTGGCCTTCCCAGCTACATTTCATCTCTTTTCTTCCTCTTCTATTCCTAAACCTATTTTTCTATAAACCAAACACAAAAATACATCACATCTAAAAAAAGGACCTAAGTACTTGCATATTTTCCGGTTTTAAGCATCGAAAGTTTTATGAAACCATGACACATTGATAACACACAACTTACATGTCAAATTAAGTACAAGGCGATCGTTTTCAATATAATTACTGAACTTTAAGTCAGGGTCGAATCCACGAGGAAAAATGTGAGTGGCGATTAAATAAGTTCAAAAGAAAAGTCACTTGCTAAAATTCAAATCTATGATACAAAGTAGTTTGGGGGTTTTCAATGTTTTCAAATGTGAAAGTAATTCTTAGGTTTCTAAGGGACCAATTCGAGACTAAGACTAATTAAAGTGTAATTAATTAGGCTCGAATCTTGGGATTACGCTATCCTAGTGGAAAGTTAGGCATGGGTACGTGATGATTCAGTGTAAATTCTAGTCATTAATGATGTGGTAGACTAGGTTTAAAGTCCTTAAGGCTAGTTCTTCAACAAAACATCAAACATGTCACTTATTGACCTTTTCGAGTACCTAACGAGTGTGACAATTAAATCCACCCATCACCTCAATTGGGTATCCCTATTTCTATGATGATACCCAAGGTATAGTCAACCTCATAATCATCCTTATGTCTAAGATAGTGAAAACTAGCAAACTATGCTCATAATTGTCTACTATTGCCTTGGTTCCCACATCTCTCTTTCAAGGATTATATGGGTTCTAAAAGTTTGCCCAAACCCCTCTTTCAAGGATGCTTTGAGCTTTCAAGAGTTTGGGATTTTTACCCATCAAACCCATTTGGGTATTTGGGGCTTTCATCTACAAATCCCAATAAATTTAGTCAAGCAATAGAAGAACCCATACAAACAAACTAGCATGTGCACATATGAATCACAACCCCACACAAAATTGCACCCTATTCTAACATAATCCCAAGAGGAAGAACTAGCTACTCATAATGATAATAAACAAAAATAAACCAAAATCTCCATTATATTGATTCATAAAAAATACAGAGAATGCAAACCACACTTTAAGTTTCAATGAATCCTCAATGGGATTTGCCAATTCTCTACTTAGAAGTCACTTTAATGTCTTATTAGCTCAAGATTTGTATAAATTTAGCTCCAAGCTCCAAGAAATTACCAAAACCCTAAACTAAGAATGGGAGATAGACTTGTTCAATGATGGTCATAAGATATGAATGGGTTTTGAGCCTTAAATGGGATGTTGGGTTCGGCATACCAAAATGACATGATTGCCCTTGGGCATAATCCCGCTAGTCCGCGATCATAGAAGCTTGTGCGCAATTATGGCAACCGTGATGCGTTAAGATCAATGGAATGACGGTCCTTTAACTTGACTTGACTGGCCTCGATCGTGGCCCCCAGAATACGATCAAGGTAACTGGGACTGTGTTCTATTCTAGGTCTACTTGCTGCACTTCTTCTCTCTACTCATAACCCTTTCCATCTTGTATACACATTTTTCCTTCTCTTAACCTGTATGCCTACAAAATATGGAAAATAGTGCATTTAATAGCAAAGTTGTCTCATTTTGACATTCAAATCATAGTAGTGTGCACGGAAGTTGAGTGCAAACCTATGGTAAATTTACCACTCATCAATACCCCCAACATAAATCCTTGCTTGTCCTCAAGAAACACTACTTCTTACCTTGAGACAATTGCACATGTATGCCCAATTTCTATTACCCAGTGGTCACACTGACTTCAACTTGATTACTACTACAAAAATCTCTTAGTACATGGGCAACGCTATTCTCACGACACCCCTCAACATAAAATGCAATTTTCAAGGGTGCAAAAGACTTTAAAGAGAAACAATGCAGGAATCACCTTTACTCTAGAAGTAACTCCTCTTTGGCCTCTACTACATTACACCCTTTTTGCCTCATTTTTCAAGAGATGACAAAGTTGCCCACCTCAACTATCTTAGATGCCTCATCACAAGAAAAAAAATTCCACACACCAAGTTATCAAATATGAAACAAGGAATTTAAGTGCAAAATACTCTTTCTCTCAAGAACTCTCTATTCTAACAAGTACCATGCTATAGGCTTGCCCCTATTTTCAATTGCCACTACTATGAATGCACTTGGTTGGAGATCTCAAATGGATTTTAAGCTTGTAATGAAGGTTCGGGGTAGGGTAGGATATTATTTGGGAACAAAGTGACTATACCCTCCTTGAACATATACATTATACTTTTTCATCCAACTTTTGTCCATGGGCCACTTCTTTTGTTTTCACTCTTTAAACATGTGTCTACTTTTACTACCTTGATTTACCTATATTTTGGAAAGCATCTTGTTTTCACCTCTTTACCTTGTACATTTCATGCTTTTGTTTCCCTTCTTGGGTCCCTTCTTTTTCCTTTTCATTTGTTCTCAAAATTTAGATCTAGGGTACTAACTTTCATTCTCATGGCCCAAAGTTATCTCTCCCAATCTTCACCACCCCCAACTTAGTCTCTTAAGTACAATTTGCATTTTTAAGTACAAGGAATATAGGGTTCAAAAGAGGGATAAGAATTAAAAGACTCACGGCTTGCACTATGTTTTCCAAAGAAAGGTATCAAGGCTCAAAGTGGGTGACTAGGGATAATATCTATGCAAGGGTAGGCTTTTTAAGCTAAAGTGGAATTTCAATGTCAAAAAAATGGCCTAAGATCATCTCCCCAACAAAGTACAATCAAAATTAGCTTTTAGAGACTTATGGGACAAGTTCTAGATGGTACAAGTATACATGATATCTAGACAAATAATCTTACCACACATGGCATACAAATTTGCCAAGGAGGCTCAATTTCCCATCCCGCTAGATACAAAAATAGAGTATATACCAATTTTCACAAGTAAAAAATTTGGAGTCTCAAAAAGAGAAAAAGAATTGTTACAGTGTCGCTCATATCCTTGCCCTTGATTTTTGAAAAGTTTTGGACAGAGCGGGGTGTTTGTTTTGCATTTGCATAATGTACAAATTGCTAACCATGGAAACAACCCAAGTCTTGGTCTCACATTTTGGCTTCATATAGGAAAACTAACCATATGGCTACCCAAACTTTGCCAATGGTATGAGTGCAATCCTAAATCCACAATACCACATGTACTCAGACTTTCCTTGCATTTATAGTCTTGATGCTACAGGTACTCATACTTCCCCTGCATATGTGGCTTAAGACCACATCATGATGAGTTTCCCATAAGAATTTTTCACTCAATCTATAATAGGGAAAGGCTTTCCCAATATCATTATTAAAAGAAATAGACAACTACAAATGAAAACAATCAATTCACAAACTTTTCATGTTTCGTGTGTACTAAATTCAAGTATTGCAAGACAACGTGTACTCACACAAGGGCAGGGACACACACACACCCAATAAAAATACTTTTAGTGGCCTCACTAGATAATACAAAAGCATAAGAAGGGTCAAAGTGCTCCCTAAAACTACATTGATAACCATGTTGAAAGCTGGCATAGTGGAGCAATCGCGACATGGTTGGTGTGATCACAACCCTCAGTCCGCGATCATGGTAACTGAGGTAATTTGCTCCTCTATTTTTCCCTATTTTTTGCATGGCTTCTATACATCTAAGCTTGGGTTTCCCCTATTTTTTTATCTTCCAATCCTATTCAACGCACCTACAAAACATGAAAATTATGTGACTTATTCAAAAATAAATAATATATACATGAAAATAATGGGTTGCCTCCTATAAAGAGCTTCGTTTAACATTACGGCACGACGCCTCTTTAATCATCATTCATGTATCCACTTAGAGGATTTGATTCTTTTGCCCAACTTTTGATCATTCCATCTTCGAGGCTCTTTGGGGAAAAATAGGGGTGAAATGATGCATGTTCGATCGCACCACTATGAATACATGAATCATTTATCCAATTTCACATCAAATTTTTGATTTATCTCCTTGGGTAATTGTGGGAATATCAATAGGCCACTAGTTGAACATCAGAAGTATTGCTCCTTGTCCTTCAAGTTTGGGGCTCCCATATGCTCTTTTGGAATATCAAACTCTAAAATGTAGGGGTGGTGGTCCTTCTCCCCATGACACTTTATTTGCTTAAGTAGATGGACTTTCATCACATCTTCTAAGTATAATATTGAAAAATAGTTTGAATGAGGTCTACATCCTTATTAGCATCTTCGCCCTGAAATGGACTAGACTCATCATAAGAGATTGGCTTAGTTTCTTCTTTTGACTCAAGCACTATTTCCTTTACTTTGACATCTTCTCTCATGTTTGGTTTGGATGGTTGGGGAATCATCGAGGATTAGTTAACATTGAGCTCATTTTAAAAAGTGGGAACACCCATGGTATTTGAGAGGTTAGCCTCTACACCCACTTCTTTTATCCTTTTGATCTCTTCTCTACATGTCTCGATGTTTTGCTTCAACACTACTATTTCTGGTGCTTCATTCTTCGAACTAGCACTTGGGTTAACATAACAGGGGTAGGGGGCATTTGGACAGTCACTTCAATGTCCATCTTGACCACCACAGAAAGAAAAATCATACTCCCAATAGGATTGAGATGGTGTACACATCTCTCTTTGAGGAGCATATCTACAATCTTGCCAAAAGTAGGGTCAATCACAATATGGACATGGATCATCAAGATAGGATTTCCAACCATCAAACTGACTTTCATTCCAAGATGCCATATTAACAAATAAATAAAAATAAAAACCTATCTAACAAAAGAAAGAAAATACAATCACAAACAAATATTTACAAGTTTGACTCAAATAAAGTAAGCTAAGATTCCAAACTAACTCAATACACCAAATTGATCCCCGACAATGATGACATTCACATCAAATTAAGTGTAAGGTAGTCGTCATCAATATAACTACCCAAATTTGATTTGGGGTCGAATCCATGAGGAACAATGTGAGTGGAGATTAAATAAGTTCGAATAAAAAGTCTCTAAAATTCAAACCTATGATACAAAGTAGTTTGGGGGCTTTCAATGTTTTCAAATGTGAAAGTCATTCTTGGGTTTCTAAGGGACTAATTTGAGACTAAGAATAACTAAAGTGTAATTAATTAGGCTCGAATCTTGGGATTAAGCTATACTAGGGGATAGTTATGCATGGGTACATGATTATTCAGTGCAAATTCTAATCGTTGATGATGTGGTAGGCTAGGTTTAAATTCCTTAAGGCTAGTTCTTCAACAAAACCTCAAAGATGACACTCATTGACCATTTTGAGTACCTAACAAATATGACAATTAAAGCCACCCAACACCTCAATTGGGTATCCCTATTTCTAGGATGACACCCAAGGTATAGTCAACCTCATAATCACTCTTATGTCTAAGATAGTGAAAATTAGCAAAACTATGCCCATAATTGTTTACTATTGTCTTGGTTCACGTATCTCTCTTTCAAGGATGATATGGGTTCCAAAAGTTCACACAAACCCTTTTTTCAAGGATGGTTGGAGCTTAAAGAGTTTGAGTATTTCACCCAGCAAACCCATTTGGGTAATTAGGGCTTTCACCCATAAATCCCAATAAATTTAGTCAAGCAATACAAGAACCCATCACCAATAAGCTACCATATGCACATATGAATCACAACCCCACACACAATTGCAACCTATTCTAACATAATCCCAAGAGGAAGAACTAGCTACTGATGATAGGCGGATTTACACTCCCATATCAATATATTTTGCCCATATTTTAGCCTAGTTTTGAGAACAAATTATATATTTCATGCACTTTTAGTCCTTTTTCCTGTAAATGAGCTAACGAACATGATTAGTAAAGTTTCAGGTATAAATGATGCAGAATTCAGCATTTTATGGCTTACTTGACGCAAAAGAAAGCTCACGAAGGAAGGGAAGGGAGTTTACACGCCTAAGGACCAAAACTGCTGCATGGAAAATCTGTCCCGAGCTAAAACAACATTTCTGAAGACTTTGGGGACTTACAGACACAAAGCTGGATTTTGACAATGATACATTAACCTAGTACAATTAGGTTATGTATTTCATTATTTTATGTGGATTATGATAATGTTACCTTAACCTAGTATATTTGGGTTAAGGATTTCATTAGTCTAATAGGATTTGGTTATTTATTTCATTAGCTTAGTAGGATTAGGATATGGGTATTATAAATACCCTATCATGCTAGAGATTTTAGAACATCTTCTTAACTTCTCGTCTTACAATTCAATTCTATTTTTCTTCTTCTACTCTTCTATTCTTAAACTCCACAACAAGAGAATCGTTACTTGCTAAGGAATCACGCCTCACGCCTATCACTTGATCTACACACCATTACTCAATATCGTGATTTAATAACAATGTCAATCGTGATTTCCTTCGCATTCATGGGTAACTAAACTTCTCTGTTGGGGTTATGGAAGACGAATGAGTTACTATCTATTGCTGTGAGTTTGTGAGTTCGAGGCACGTATATTGCTTATATCATTATTCTCTTCATCTTAATCTACATTCTTTGCGGTTGCAAACACAATAATACGCTAGTCTAACATTTAACTTGTTCGAGAGAAAAGTTATTTATCTGGAAAAGAGATAATGTCAAGGTAGTAGGACACCCTTTCCTATTAAAAATCTAGTGCCGTAACTGGACTAACCTCTTGGAGAATTCGTACCGTTAGACACGCTTTAAGCTCGAGAGAGTTAAAGTGAAATAGTCCTTGTTTAGGTCAAGAGACGCTTGGATTTACCATCGACTACAATCCTCTATAAGCAATTGCATGTCAGAATTCTACACACTCATAGCCAATAGAGACGTATACCTCAGAAGGTGGACATAACCCCAACGCTTCAATTCTCATTGTTTACAACCAACGTAACAATCTCTCTCTTTTTACTTTATTATTTTCAGCTTTTGTTTACATTACTTGCAAAACAAGAATCCCCCCTTCTTACGAGACTTGCACCAAAAGTTTAGTAATTTTACTTACTTGTTGGCCAAGTTATTCCCTGTGGGATCGACACCCAACCCAGGTTGGGTTCTATATTTGCTAACAACCGCTTTACACTCAAACTAGAGCTGTAGATTGAGCGTTATCAGCTACTCATAATGATAATAAATAAAAATAAACCAAAATCTCCATTAAATTAATTCATCAAAAATAAAGAGAATGCAAACCACACTTTAAGTTTCTATGAAACCTCAATGGGATTTTCCAATTCTTCACTTAGAAGTCACTCTAATGTCTTCTTAGCTCAATATTAGTACAAATTTATCTCCAAGCTCCAAGAAATTACAAAAAACATAAACTAAGGATCAGATGTAGACTTATGGAATGATGGTTATAAGATATGAATGGGTTTTGATCCTTAAATGGGATGTTAGGGTCGGCTGGCCAAAATGACATGATTGCACTTGGGTATATCTCTCTAGTCCATGATGGCAGTAGCTTATGCGCGATCGCAGAAACTGTGAATGAGTTAACATTACTATAATCATGTCCATTGACCTACCTCGACTGGCCACAATCACGGCCCTTTGACCACGATTGCGGTAACTACGACCGTGTTCTGCTCAAGTTCTACTAGCTACACTTCTTCTCTCCATTCTTGACCTTTTTCAACTTGTATTCATATTTTTCCTTCTCATAACATGTATGCCTACAAAATGAGGAAAATAGTGCATTTAATAGCTAAGTTGTCTCATTTAGACATTCAAATCATAGTAGTGTGAACAAAGGTGAAGTACAAATGAGTGGTAAATTCACCACTCATCATATATCAACACCCTCAACCTAGAACATTTGAATGTCCCCAGGTAACTAACATATAACAAAACCACTATGATGCTCAACTAAGAGAAACCTAAGTCACCTACGATAGTCAACTCAATTTTAGCTCCAAAACTCATATCCCCTCCTATTTCTAATTTTTCAAAACCACTATCAGGATCTATGTAGCATTACAGTATGACACAAAGTAATCAAGCAGTGAAATTACCTTAGTAACAAAGAATCAAGAAAATATGCAAGTTACACTACTTGAACAAATATGCAGTTAACAACAAAACCCATGTACCCTCACAGAAAGGAGGTCCCAACTCATAATATCATCATGCATGTTAAGGAAAGGGACGATGTCATGACATACTCTCACAAAAAAAGTTACAATCAATGTGCATAGAATACCATAGCCTTGCCCTTATTTTCTATACTTTAGTTTTTCAGACAGTTGGACTAGAATCACTATAGGACTTTACTCAGTTTGTATGTAGGCTTGGGGGGACAGTACGGTACATTTGGGATCTACTGACTCACCCTCCTTAACACTATACTTACGTTTTGTCTCCACTTATCAACCATTTTCCTCTTTTGCTCCATTTTCTCTTTTTATTGATTCTTTCGGGTTGGGTGTGGTTTTCTTTTTTGCTTTTCATTTATTCATTTTTCTCTCTTTCTTTTCAAGTTTTCTAAGAAAATATGTTTTCTTTTTTTTTCTCCTCTACGACACCCACTTTAATTTCTTTTTCATTTACATTACTCACTCTTCTGCATACCCAATTTTAACTGTGCACCCCTATACTAGCCACCCTCAACTTAGGCGATTTACCTGAGTTGAGTTGGACAGTGTCCAATGAGGGGTCAGGGCCAAAATAGGTTCATTGTATTCAATTGGTAAGATGAACACGTGAAACAAGACTATAGGGCAATGTAGTCTCAAATTAGGGATCAAGGGACACTTATTTACATATGGACAGTTATTTTTGCTAAGAATGGAATAATTCAAAAATGGCCTATGATCATGTCCTAACCAACTATCCTACAACCTAGTGAAGACTAACAGGGCAATTTCTGATTTAAATTCACAAAGGAAACTAGGAAAGTGCACTACACACACATGGTATAAGGATATACCATCAACTACTACCTATCCAGTTTATGCAATGCTGGCGATGATTATTTTGTCCCTAATCCTAATTCCATGACAAGATACATAATAGTCACATAGATATTTACATCAAACAGTTTACAAAAATTCTAGAGGGGTATGATTTTCTTCAAAATGTTTAAAAACAAAAACAAAACATGTTGAAATAACAAACAAACTATGTCAACTAACCTTAGGTTCCTTATTTTAATCCTAATTAAACATAAATAAAACATAGCATATATAATGACACAGCACAACCTAAACATGTCAGTTCTACTAGGATAACGCTGTCGTAGCACAAGAACATGAAAAGAAAAATGCACTGCTATGGTACATCCCTAACTAAGGACTATGCATTATCCCCAGTGCATAACTATAATGTAAAACAAGGGATGAAGACATACTTGGGATGATCTAGGATTTCAAATTTGCCTCGCCCCTATTAGGGGCATCACATAGCTCAACTAAAGATGGTATTTGTGGGATGCAACTAGAAGAGGTACATACTACCATCTCAATGCGCCTTATCTTATTAATAGAGCCTTCAGCAATCGACTTATGAGTGGCCCTTTTCATAGTATACTAATAATTCATAGTCAGATATTATAACTCCTACTCTCGACCTTTTTTGGGCCCAACAACGGGGAACATATCATCCTCCTTCAATAAACCAAATAACACAGTAGGAGGTCGGGGAAGTGTCTTCGTAAAAGATGTAATGATTGGAGGTATGAACAAAATATGGATCTCAGCTAGTGATCGTACCTCTAATCACAGTGTATTTATTTCCTCATGTAGGCTTGATAAGTCTGATGGTTGGGCTTGACACATCCGTGCACTCATTTGAGTCTCAAAATTATCAATATGGGCATGCAACTTTCTGTATACTCCTCCATGGATTGCATCCTCCTCCTCTTAAATCTAGACTCAAAAGCATCTAAAGTTGTCTGGACCCATGGCTGGATCTCACTGAATAACATGGCTAACTGAGTCTCTGTATGATGAGTTGAGCAGTAACCTTCTCAACATACTTAGTAGCTATCAGGTGAGGGGGGTAAAGTAGATGTCTTGGTTGGCTCTATAATAAAAGCTAGGGTATGGTTCGGAGGTGCTTGTGGCCCCCTCCTCACTTATAGTGGTCACGAGCTCAATTCTCAGATCACCAATCTCAACATCAACACTCGCATCTAAAATCTCAATAGGATTATCTGAAATAAAAGGTGGCGATGCTCTATGTGCAAGGATCGGGTTTACCGCATCTTTAGGCATCACTTCAACTTCATCACACAACTACTGTATTAAATAAGAAAATAGAAATATGTTGGTTCCACTATATGCTCTCATATGGATCTCAATCTAGATCAATTTGGCAAAATCTATATCATATCCAACAATCAAGATGGCAATCATAGTTGCTTTGTACCAGGTGAGAATATTAACCATATAAGTAAGGTTCACCATTGTTTATTGCATAATCCACCAAAACATTAATCTAATGTGTAGTGATGACTTTTTTAACTCACCCTTTCCATAAACCCATGTGACATCATTGCCCAACTCAGCTATCTGTGTGGCTATACATCTCACCAAATCAATTCAAAGTGATATAAAACTAAAATATACTAGACTACCCCACATAATCCTCCCTAAATAACAGTCGATAGACAACTACCTCAGAAATATCAACTCTAACCCCCTAACCAAAGTATGGTTTAGTTGGGGATACTCAACTACTCTACACTCGACTGGGGTAACCTAGTATATTGTCGATGCATAGTATGAGTAAAACTCTAAAAAAAGATCTAGATTGTATGAACTGTAAGGTTGTGTAATCCATCCTAGATGGTATCTCTCAAACTAAGCCCGTAGGTTTGGATCTCGTGCTAACTCGGTAAACTCTATCCTGGCCTCTTGCACTCTACTGCATCATGGGAGACCCTACTCCATGATAAAAATATCTCTGTCAACAAGCTATTAAATACTCTCCGCACATTATCCTAGAGGTATCTGAGATGTAGGCACTGTAGAGAGTTGTGTGAAGTCACACTTTAGTGTAGAAGGTAGTGAAACTATAGGCTAAGTACCATGAGAAGCCGTCTGATTACTCGGTGCTAATAATGATGATATATTCTAGGAATACTAAGCAATACCCTCATTAGTAAGGTACACCTGAGTGTGATAAAAACTTACTCTCAATTAATCTGAATGAAGACTCCAACCCTTCTCAGACTGGGAGCCGACTGCATCCTTTTCTTTTCCAAAACCTGTACTAGACTCAATATTCTTTCCTTATTTTTTCCATAACCTGTACTAGACTCAACATTCTTCTCTGAACCAGTATCAGACTTATCTTCTCCATCCTCAGAATGGGGAGATTATGGTGGTGACTTGATCGAATACTTTATCTAGAGTCTATTCTAGATGACGCATTCTGGTGAAGTTTGTACCATAACCTATGGTGCCTGTGGTGGTGCGAAATGAATACTCAACTTAGTAATAACTACTTCAGATGCAACTTGTCTCTGTGATAGACTCCGAGTGTATCGTGGGGCTAATGGCATGCTATTTAGGCTCACAATATACTCCAATATAGAACCACTTCATCTAGGAGACTCAGCTCATAGCCTGGACTAAACTCCATTCTTTGGCACAACTTTTGGTGCCATGGTACCTGAAAAACTAGTTTTTAGGGCTTGAAATACAAGAACAAAACATAAAATTTTAAAAAATTTGACGACACTAGGAAGGGGTAATCTACAACCCCTACCTACAGGCTATAGGTAGTACTTACGAGGGTTGTATGTACCCTCATAAGTAATAGAAAAACAACTGAAGTTTTGGGGCTTTAAGTATGATACCTACAAGGCTAACTATGGGCCCATAGGTACTATAACAAGGCTCATAAATAGACGTGTATGTGCTCCTCTAAGAGAAAGTCAGATTTCAACATAAATTTCATCCCACATAGATATAATTTCAATTTTTAGACCCAATTCTTACACTACAACATACAACAAGTTAATTTCCATAGGTATTGCACAAAGTTTTTGAGATTTCCTCTCATTATTAAACTTCTAATTCCATTTATTTTGTGATCATGGGTTTTCCAAACAAAAATCATGCCACAATTTTAATTTTTATCCGATTTAGGATCCAGAATTTTCAAGAATCATGAGACTTTAAGAAATTTCAGTTCTATTTCAACCAAAATCTCAAGTTTAATGATCAAGAACAGGTTTTTACAAAGTTGGAGACAAAACTTATTATCTGGATTCGAAGAGTCTTGGAAGTAAAAGATGAACAATGAAAATTTAGCCCTACTTTTTGAAGATATTCATCCAAGTGTGGTGAAAAGAAGTGGGGATTTTCCTTTAATAGAGAAAAAATATGGAAGTGGGAGAGTTCTAAGGGAGTGGGAGTTTGGAATTTGAAATTGTGGGGGAATGGGGCAGTTTTAGGGGTTTTAAGGTTGATGGGAGGCTGGTTCAGGCCGAATCTATATGAGCTCATCCCAGATTTTTATATTTGTACCAAAATATATTAACCCACTTACAAGGGCACTTACGTCCCGTAAGTCGTACTTTCAGCCCCTATAAGTGGGTTTGTAAGTAGATCCTGCAACCTGGTTTCTTCTTTAATTTCTATAACCCTCATAAGTAGAGTCGTAGGTGCTACTTACGACCTCCTGTATTTAAAACTTTAGATACCAAAAATTCTATAAATTTTTTTGGCAGCTACAACATCCACTTACCTATCCTAGGTTTGACCTACGACCCTCATAAATAGGATCGTAGATCCACTTACCTGGATTTTTCTGAATTTTAAATTTTCTTACCATGCTCCAAGTGTTTCTCCGTTCCTTAAACCTACAAACCATAAAAAAAAGTGAACAGTAATAGCTTAGGTTGCTTACCAAGCAACATTTGATTTAACACGCAACACGACATGGCTGTGTTGGGTACTCAGTTTTCACTAACAATCCTATGGATTTACGACGTTGTTGTGCTAGATTTAACATTATTGTATGATTCAGTTGCCTTGGATACTTAGGCTTTTCCAAGGCTAACATCGTCACAAGTCTTTATCTCCTCCATACTTCCTATATATTGCTTACAATGATGCTCGTTCACTTTGAAGGTGGCTTCTCCAACTAGTTTTAGATCAATTTCACTCTATAAAAAAATATGCTAACCATGGTGAATGGTACATACCACCTAGACTTCAACTTGCCAAGAAACAAGCAAAGTATTGAATTATACAATAAGATCATATCAACAGGATGGAATATTTTTTTCTCAGTCATCTTATGATGGTACAAATTCATATTTTTCTTGTACAAAAAAGAGCTCTCATAATCATGGATCCAGAATTTATCCAACTCATTCTCAGGTTTGCAACATCACTCTACTCAAAATTAGCTTCTTCAACGCCCATATTTCCTTGTTCTCAAGTTCAATCGGCAAGTGGCATGCCTTTCCTTACAAAATCTGATATGTATAGGCACTTATAGGACCTTTAAAAGTTGTTTGGTAAGCCTAAAGTGCATTATCAACCTTCCTTGACCAATTAGTCTGGTTGGAATTCATAGTCTTCTCTAAAATGGACTTGATTTCATTATTGGAGAACTCAACTTACCCACTTGTCTGTGGATTGTAAGGTGTTTCCCCTTGTGTTTCACAATATATTTTTCAAGAAGGACCTTAAGTATACATAAAAATAGGAACCACCATCACTCATGATAGCACATGGGGTACCAAATCGAGAGAATATATTCTTCTTCAAGAATACCGTCACACTGTGACCCTCATTATTGGGAAGCATAATATCTTCCTCCCATTTAGAAACATGGTCAACTGCTACCAATATGTATTTCTTACCATAAAAATTCACAAATGTACCCATGAAGTCAATTATCCAAAAATAACTCAAGCTAAAAAATAAGAGTCATAGGGAGATAATACTTTTGCGATATATTTCCTTGGCACTGGCATTGGTGACATGCCCGAGCATAATCATGTGTATATTTATATTACATCGTCCAATAGTAACCACACTGTAAGATTTTGTGGTTTGTGCGAATGCCACCATGGTGACCCCTAACTAGAAATGAGTGACAGGCCTCAAGAATATGCATCATCTCTACTTCTAGACTACACCTATAAATAACACCATCCCCACACACTCAAAATATGAAAGGATCATCCCATAAAAACATTCATACCTCATGCATAAACTACTTTTGTTTCTAGAAGACAAGCCTTTAAGAATAAGGTCACTGATGAGTGGTGAATTTACCACTCATTTGCACTCAATATTCATGCACAATACTATGATTTGAATGTCCATGTGAGACATATTTTTGATTAATTCCCAATATTTTGTAGGTATACAAGTGTTGCAAAGAAAAGAAGAAACCTTGAGCTAAAAGGATCAAAAAGGGAATAAAAGTGTAAGAGCTGGACAAGATAAAGTAGGAGGAGGATCTAACCCACAATTACCGCAATCGTAGGATGAGGGACATGATTGCAGTCAGTCATGTTAGTCAACCAACGACGATCACGATCCATCCTCTGCGACCGAAGTAGGTGCGATCACAATCAAGCCTCCATGATTATGTCAGAGCAAAAAATAGCCTAGGGGCAAAAATATCATTTGGACAATCATCCCTAAATCCCATTTAAGGCTCAAAACCCTTTCATTCAAAGAATCACATTCATCATTCTAATAACCCTACCTCTTATTATTAGTTTAGGGTTTTTGTAATTTCTTGGAGCTTGGAGCTTAAATTTATACTAATTTGAGACAAAATTTAATTAGAGAAGCTCTAAAGTGTTGATTTGGCTTTTTCTATTGAAGATTCATTTGATTCTAAAGTGTGGTTTGTTCTCTCTTTATTTTTCTTATGAATAACTTTGATGGATATCTTGGTATATTAGTTTTCATTATCTGTATGATGTGCTAGATCTACCTCTTGGGGCTATGTTTGATTAGGGTATATTTGTGTATGGGTTGTGATGTATTTGTATAGATTCTAGTTTGTTGATGATGGGTTCTACTATTACTTGGTTGAAATGGTTGGAATTTGTGGGTGAAAGACTTAAATACCCAAATGGGTTTTATGAGTGAAAATCTCAAACTCTTGAAAGCTCAAACCATCCTTGAAAGAGGCGTTTGGGTAAACTTTTGGAACCATCATCATCCTTGAAAAAGGGATGTGGAAACCAAGGAAATAGTAGACAATTATTGAGCTTAGTTGGCTAATTTTCACCATCTTATAAATAAGGGTGAATATGAGGTTACTATCCCTTGGGTACCATCCTAGAAATAGAGGGGCCTAATTGAGGTATTGGGTGGCTTTAATTGACACACTAGTTAAGTACTTGAAAGAGTCAATGAATGACATCTATGAGGTTTTGTTGAAGAACTAGCCTCAAGGACTTTGGCCTAGCCTACCACATCATCAATGATTAGAATTTGCATCGAATTATCATGTTCCTAGGCATAATTTGCCGCTAGGAAGCATAGTTCCAAGATTCGTGCCTAATTGATTACGCTCTAATTATTCTTAGTCTAGAATTAGTATTTTAGAAGCCCAAGAATTACCTTTTACATTCGAAAACATTGAAAAACCCTAAACCATCTTGTACCATAGGTTTGACATTAGCATGCAACTTTTATTTCGAATTTACTTAATCGTCACTCACATTGTTCCTCGTGGATTCAACCCCGACTCTTATTTGGGAAAATATATTGACAATGAGTTTGAACTTAAATTGATGTGTAAGTTAAACGTTATCAGTCACTTGCCAAATAGCTGGCAAAATCAGCAAACTAGGGGATTAAGTCTTGTGATCCTGCCCAGACCTGCTCATATCAAAAAGTATCATCAATATCAAGCTCATGCCCTAATTTGATCATCGTCTCCTCTTCTAGGTGAGATATATGGTCTACAACCTAGTTTTTTATGCCTTTTTGGTCCTTTACCTCAAAGTAAAATTCATGCAATAAGAGAACCCAATAAATCAACCTAGGCTTAACATCTTTTTTATACATAATATACCTCAAAGTTTCATGGTCAGTATGCACAATAACTTTAGTACGAATAAAATAGTATCATAAATTTTTAAAAGTAAACACCACCATAGTAACTCCTGCTCAGTAACTATATTATATTTCTATGTGGGGTTGAGTTCTTTATTTGCATAATTTATTAGGTGAAGAATTTTCTCGTATCTTTGGACTAGGACAACTCTTAAGGCCACACCATTAGCGTCACAGATTACCTTAAAAGGCAAGGTCCAATCTGGGGACACAATAATAGGGGCCGAAATCAACAACTCTTTAAGGCACTCAAAAGCCTTGATACAAGAACCATTAAACACGAACTTCACCTCCTTCTCTAAAAGCTTGGATAATGGATTAGCAATTTTAGAGAAGTCCTTGATGAACCATCGGTAGAACCTTACATGACCCTGGAAGCTTTTAATAATTTTAACTGAAATTAGTGGTGGTAATTTTTCAATCACCTCTATCCTAGCCTTGCAGACATTGATTCCCTTATTAAAAATCTTTATGTCTGAGAATGATCCGCTCTTTCACCATAAACTGACACTTCTCCCATTTAAACTAGGTTGCACTCCTTACATCCGTGAAGTGCTTTGCCTCAGTAGGCCAGAAAATTATCAAAAGAATATCCCACAACTGAGAAATCATCCATGAAGACCTCAATAATATCCTTTACCATATAAGAAAATATAGATATAATACAATGCTGAAAGGTGGCGGGAGAATTATAATGTCCGGAAGACATCATATTGAATGCGAATGTACCATATAGATATGTGAAATTAGTTTTTTCTTGTTCTTCAAGGGAAATAGAAATATGATTATATCACTGAATAAACTTTAAGAAAATAATACCATCCTCTACCTATAAGACAGTCTAACATCTAGTCTATAAATGTTATAAGAAAGTGTTACTTATTTTTCTAAGTGTTTAACTTTCGATAATCCATGCATACTCTCCATCCTATAACTAGTCTCATGGATACTAGAACATTCTTCTCATTAGGACCACAGTGATCCCACCCTTCTTAGGTACACACTGAACCGGGATCACCCACTTGCTGTCAGTAATAGGATAAACTTCACCCGCATCTAACAAATTTATAATCTCTTTCTTCACAACCTCTTGCATATATGGGTTCAAACAAAGATGATGCTCGATGTTTGGTATTTAATCTAGTTCCAACTGCATCTTATGAGTACAAATTCTAGGTGGAATCCCAACAATATCTACAATATTCCATTTGATGGCCCGTTTAAGTATCTGTAATACTGAAATTAAAGCCTCAACTTATGTCTCCAAAAAATCCAAAGAAATAATAACCGATAAGGTATTGTTCACCCCTAAAAATGCAGAATACAAGTAATAAAGAAGGGGCTTCAATTATAAGACCGGTATCTCCTTAAAAGATGGCCGAGCTGGAGGAGTCCCTGTATTATTCATGTCCAAATCCAACTTCTTTGGAATATAAATATAAAATCTTCTACCAATAAGAGCACTCACCATCTTATCATACTCTTTAATGTTGTCACTATGAAAATTTGAGATTATTATCTCTAATACCTTTACACCAAGTCTTTCCTCAAGGGACACATTCACTGCATCATCTTCTACTGTGTTTATTATAGATATTACACACATATGTTTTGGTTGTTGCATTAACCCCACATTGAAAGAAACTTGTTCATCATTAAGTCTGAATTTTATATATGATATCTCCATATCAACCAAAGCCCTACCCGTGGATAGGAAATTCCTTTCTAAGATAATGGAAACATCAAAATTCATCTCTGAACTGAGAATCATAAAATCACCAGGGAATATAAAGGAATCTAACTTTACAAAACATCACAACAAATACCAACTAGTTTCTTCACAGTCCGATCAACCATTAATAATCTCATCGATGTCGGAATAGGTAACCCCAACCCTAAATTCTTCTACAAAACTAACAACATCAGATTAATGCTAAATCCCAAGTCACATAATGCTCGTGCGAAATTTGGAGGCATAATAGTAAAGGCTCCGAGATCCTCTTGCTTCTCAATCAAAGATTAGGAAATAATAGCACTACAGTAGTGCATATTATTAGCGGGCTCAAAACTTATCGTCTACTTCTTCATAACTAAGTTCTTCATAAACTTTGCACAACCAGTTATCTGCTCTATTACTTCTAGAAGAGAGATATTAATAGAAAATTCCTTCAACATCAACATAAATTTTTAATATTTCCCTTCTTCCTTCTCTTCTTCAACCTTTAAGGAAAAAAAGGGGGAAGTCATGGAATGGTTTTAAATATAGGATAAACTTCCTTCCCTTTTACATTATCCTTCTTAACTTGTTTATCTACACCCATCTATTTCTCTGATGAATCTCTATTAGTTACAAACTTCACAGATTTTTCTTTAGGTGTATCATTAATATCTATAACATCATCCTTTAACCCTCAACTACCGATATAGGAGGATAAATAGTAGATTTACCACTCTAAGTGGTGATGGATATAAATGATAGTCATTCTTCAGATTCTACACAATATTGCTTAGAAGAGTGCCTGGTTAATGCTGATTCAACGTAGCTAATATCTTACCAAACTTTTGCTCAAGATGATTAATCATAGTAGCATGCAATTCCATATTTGGTTCAATCCTAAAATATCTTCCTTAATCTCCTTAAGGAAACTTTCTCGGCTCTCTAGACCATTAACCATCTTAAAAAGTATTGATTCTATATTAGAATCAGCATCTTAATTTCACGGTGGAACATAATAACTACTCTTCTCCTTATAATCATTCTTTCTCTGCCTGTCACCAACTCTCTCTACTCCTATCTCGATATTTGTTCCTATAATAGTTTCAACCTTTATTCGCTTGCCTCTAGTTCCAAGAGTCCTAATTAGACCCTTGTATTTTGGCTTGGAAATCCACCATTTCTCTATACAAATACTTAACCTCCTCCTTAGTAGTTAATTTTTAATGCATAAAAGATTTACCTTGTACACCCACTGTGTTCACCTTTTCAACATTCAAAGTTGTAAACTGCTTGGTAAGTAACGTAGTCCCTATCCTCAGTTGTGCAACCTTTTATCCACTGTATCATCTAGGGTTCTCTACTCACTGGAAGAACCAATAACATAAGTGTTAGATTCTCTTTATGTCTCCTGAGTTTACCACCCAATGAAGTCTCATGAAAGTCACACCAGTAATAGTATCATCAATAACTTTGGTGTTTAGATTCAGGGCTCTATAGAATATAACAAGCAAATTCCTCCGTAAAATTCTATGATTAGGCACAATCATCAACTTCTTCTTGAACCTCAACCATGTCTCATACAATTTTTCTAAACGCAATTGCCTAAAATTATAAATTTGATCCTTCAACTATATCATTCTAGAAGGAGGGAGAATTGATCCAAGAATTTTTCTGTGACTCATTCCTTGTAGTAATGGACCCACAAGCTAGTTTCCCTAACCATAATATTACCTTACCCGTAAGAGAGAATAGGATCAACCTAAGTCTCAAACCTTTCTGAATCTCTCCAGGTATATTATATAAAGTACAAATTCCAATAAAATTCATGATGTACATGTTTGCATCATCAATCGGTAAACCAACAAACATATCCTTCATATTATTTAACTGAATCATAGCACTCTTAATATCAAACATCACTCCTTGGGGAAACTTAGGGTGAGCGCCCATCCCTAGGTTCGCTCGATGCTGCATCATACTCCTAACTGAATGACACTGAAATACTAGACTAAACTAGGCTTAACTGAATAAGTAACTGATCATAACAACTACTGAATGATACTGTTAATGGTTTTATCTAAAAGCATTCTAAAACTATTGAAATTCGGTAAATAGCTAAGTAACGGGTGTGCATAGCCCTCCAGAACTCAATGGAATCGACAATATGAACACATGCAAGCTTTGAAACCCATAAAATAGAGTTATTATTCAAAATCCATAGCTTTGGAGTTTCTTCAAACACATGGGGATCAAGACTTTAACATAGGGATACTTTTACACATGATGAGATAGCACGATCACATGACAAAATCATAATCTGAGGATTTATATTAAATTCGCTTAAACATGATATGAGAACTACAATATTTAGAACATAGTATAATCCATTCCACTTGAAAGCACTTATAATCATAACTTAAAATTGAAATAGCAAGAAATTCATGAACTTAAGCATGGGAGTGAATGAAACATGTTTGAATGGCGTAATTGCTATAATAAAACAATACTTAGGGATTTAAAGATGAAATTTCCATCAAACAAATGTACAAGGGCAACTTCTATCGAAATAGACTTGTAAACATGATGTATAATCTAAGTTCATAAAAGCTTCATAGAGATGATTGATTGTAAACATGTAATTTCATAAATTAAATAAGAGTTGATGAAATTTTTAGTTGATGACTTGAGTTGATAACTTATAAACTAGTTGATGTCTTATAAACTTAAGTCGTCACTTGTGTAGCTGAGATGGTTATGAGTGATGACTTGGTTGATAAGTCGTCACTTAGTTGATGAATTATCACCTCAAGTCGTCACTTTGTATCTGAAGTTGATAACATTATGGTTAAGAATGGAGACTTGTCTGATATGTCGTTACTTTGTGGACAACTTATCAACCCGAATTGTCACTTTGATGACAGACAGACATGCTGAGGTAAAATGAGCGTAACTTTCCACTCCGATATCGGATTAAGGTGAAACCAAATACGTTGGAAAGAAGATTAAAAGATATTTGTTTTGATATATAGGACACCTGAATCAATATATTATTGGAGATACACTCATCTAAAGTGGACCCTAACTGGAGCATTTGTCAAAACCCTATCGATAGAAAAATCCTCATTTTGTCTTTGAGTTAGGAGGGTATTATAACCTCGATCAATATTCAAGGATATTCACATATCATATATTTGATAATCACACATATATATACAAATAATAATTAGGTTCATGTCTGTATGCATAGGAACAACGATTTGAATTCTAGCACAAAAATATGGGGTGTTACATTATCTTCCCCTTGGGAACATTCATCCTCGAATAAGACTGGTTAGCAGAGAATACTGGGAGAACTGAGATCGTATACTAAAAATGAATGACTGTAAACAAGATTACATGACTGAGTGATAATCATGATACACGACTGAACTGAATTTTTGTGAATATATGCAATGACATGAAAATGATTATAAGGATGAGATAGAAACGAGAGAGTCAATTTATGAGTACCCATTACTTTAAGATTGATCTTGTTTCATGGAGAAAAGTTGAGAGATTTAGTACATAAAAACTTGGAGGTATTACAACATCTTCCTTCCTTGGGATAGTTCATCCCTTGAATGATACCGACTTGGAAGAAATACTAAGGAAAGATTGAGATAATGTATGAGACACTTACGGACTGAATCGTGATTGAATATTTGAAGTCAAAAATTGAGGCCTGAGGAATAGAGTATCAACGACATGAATTCATCAAAGAAATTAAATCAGACA
Organism: Capsicum pubescens; assembly: GCA_030864215.1. Taxonomy (NCBI): domain Eukaryota; kingdom Viridiplantae; phylum Streptophyta; class Magnoliopsida; order Solanales; family Solanaceae; genus Capsicum; species Capsicum pubescens. The sequence continues at coordinate 217,664,686 of CM061549.1, read as the reverse complement.
ATATATATGACCTAATTTGAATTTCGCTGATCATTAGAAGTGTAATATGAGTCATGGGAACTGAGCATACCGTAAAACATGAATTCATGAGTCATGATCTGCATGGCCTAAGTTTGGAGTTCATAAATTCATGGAATATGATTCAGACTGCTGGGTAAACTGGAACTCCTTATACTAGGAAGTAGAAGCATACATGATTTTCTATAAAGTGCATAAATACGAGACATGATCATAGGACTCACATATAGGGCATGAGTAGATATCGTGATGAAAGAAAAACCTTACCCTGAGATAAGAATGGGTCGGGCATCTTCCTTCCCTACCGATGTTCTATAATACACTGGCATTACTACTAGAATCTGAGAGCCTGACTTGGTTACTTGTTCTACCATCTCCCCCTTAGCTTAAAGACATCATTCTAAGTCTGTGAACCATTTAATCATCACATCTAAACTGAACTGAAACAACTTTAATCTAGAGTCCAAGAATTAATAATACTCATAAACACTAAACTCACCCTGAAAGACTTCACTTAAAAGTGTAAAACCCTACTGCTGATACTTTCTTCTGAGATGGAACTCTTAACTGTCTATAGCCCTAAATACATCATGTAACAACTTAGGAATTGACTAAATTGGAATTCTCATCTCTTCTTTCTATTAGCTCAATCTTTAAAGATTCAAACTTAGATTTTAACACTTAACATGGATATCCCCAACCCTTCAATGAACCAGACTAACGTCCTGTATAACCTACTAATATCACATCTCTATACTTATATTTTGAATCAACAACTTAAATTCTTGCATACACTGCTTCAAGTCTACTGATTCACCTTTTTATCCAAGTAGTCCCACGGATACATAGTCCACCAAATTCAGATAACACTATCTCCACTTTACTGCTACTAAGCTTCTGGATTCATGCTTCAAACTCTAGGTCATACACTCTCATAGGATTTTGAGGAGAAATCTAAAAACACGTCTTACTCCTAAGAACTGAGGTACTACCCCTTCATACAATGACTAGTTCATTGGGAAACTTAAACTGAATGACTCTATTTCTGAAATCAACTGAAGTGGTTTCCTGGGATACTATAATCGATAATTTCTTTATACCCTCCTGACTATGATAGATTTACCCACTAAGGTAGACACTGAGAAGGGCTCTACTAATATTTTGGGTCTGACACTAAAGTCGTCATTTATATGGGGGTAATAAGAGAAAGTAAAGCTTTGGGGTTTAGTAATACATAAACAAGAATATGAAAGGCCTATAACGTACCCATAACTGCATCAGGAGAACTTTACTGGTAATGTCAGGGCTGAAGTCCATAAATTCTATTTTGACATTGATCACTGGTGGCACTGGAAGTGGCGCCCTACTGAGTCGGACGTATGGATGAAACTGTAGGATGGTTGGACTGAATTTGTTGGCGCAAATCCTTTCCCTTATGATCCATTACTATACACTCCCGTATCCTGTGGACTGGGTTACCACATCCAAAATATACATCACTACCAGCTCTACACACACCTTGGTGATTTCTACCATATTCTCCTCAACATGGATAGGTACGACCATGTTCACACTTCCTATGATTTAGTAGCTTGATACCTCATCCCGACTATCTCTTCTGAACTTTTGTACTAGCATACTAACTGAAGACGGAACTGGGGCTGAACACTTCTGGCACAACTGAGAACGGTTACAACCCTCTGACTGAGAAAAATTAAAACTACCTATCCTAGCCCTCTTACTCTTTCTTTCTTTCCCTTTAACCTTTTTTTCTCTATCTGCTGAGCGTGGACCATAAGTCTAGACAAGTCCATTTCCTTAATCGACATTGAGGTCCTACACTCCTTGACCACACTATAAATACACCAAAAGAAACTTGCTGGTACCAAGTTTGTAACGACCCAAAAATATACCATGATCGCCACACGATGCTTACGGTCCCGAAAGACCACAAGATAACCCATGATCTGGTACTTGCTGTGAGCAATGACTAAAACTTATAGAAAAAGACATATGCTGAAATTTACTGAAAATACCATAAGGTTTAAACATATGGAATCATGAATCTGAACGCCTAATGACATACTAAAAGACTATTAAAAAATAATTGGTAAATCAACTAACTATCTGTATGTCTCGAAGCCTCTAAAACTAACTAACTATGGAGATTATGGGATAAACCCCCATCTAACTCAGACTGAATAGAAATACTAAACTACTAAGCTAAACTAAAATAAAAAAATCATGTCCTCCAACTATAAGGACTCATTACTGCTTCTACTAATAATCTAAATTGTCTAAGCGTGGTCATGAAACTGAGCATCCGAACCTATGATATAAGATATCATAGCACAAAGAAAATGTATGTGATTAGTACTTTGGATGTACTGGTATGAGTGATGAGTTTAGGCTGATATGCATGGCTTATGTACATAAAGTAAAGTAAAGACTGACTTAACATCATGGGATAACTGAATAAGTAATATGAATGTGTGAATACTGTAAAATTTGAGAATGCATGACCAAGCATATAACCTGATTCTGAAATAGTTTGTAAACTGAAGTAATGGAATCTAGTAGTTGAATACTGATAAACTAAATGTTATAGTTAACCAAAACTGATCTAATTCTGTACTGAATACTGAAACTGAAACTATGGGAGGTATCATCTAACCGACATACCCCAAAGCTGAGCTGATTGGGGTCCAACCTGTGGCCCTAGTTGGAAGTGTGCTAGTACCGTTCCATGGGTACTAACAATGTCTGCGGAGTCAGTCCTAATCTTGTGGGTGACCCTTGAGATCAGTCCTAAACTGGTGGGTGATCCCTGAGAGTGTCAGTCATAAATTGGCAGGTGACATCTCATAACCTACGTTGGTTACGTTGTTCTGGAACTTAGGGATTTTTTCAAAGGAACCATTCCTAACTAGTAGGTGAGCTCCCATCCCTAGGTTCGCTCGGTGCTAAATCCTACTCCCAACTGAATAACACTGAATAACTGGACTAAGCTAAGCATTACTAAATAATGAACTGATCATAATAACAACTAAATAATATTGCTAATGGTTTATCTAAAACCATTTTAAAACTGTGGAAATTTAATAAAAAGCTAAGTAATGGGTGTTCATAACCCGCCAGCACTCAATGGAATCGACAATAAGAATACATGAAAGCATTGAAATCTATGTTGGATAGTCATTATTCAAAATCCATAACTTTGGAGTTTCATCAAAAATATAGGGATCAAGATTTTGACAAGGGGATACTTTTACACATGATGAGATAACACGATCACATGACAAAATCATAAACTGAGGATTTATTCTGAATTCGCATAAACATGATATGAGAACTACAATATTTAGAACATACTATAATCTATTCCACTTGAATATAATTATAATCATAACTTGAAATTAAAATAGTAAGAAGTTCATGAACTTAAGCATGGGAGTGAATGAAACATGTTTGAATTGCGTAATTGCAATACTAAAGCCATACTTAGGCATTTAACTATGAAATTTTGATCAATCAAACGTATAAGGGTAACTTTCATCGAAATACACTTAAAAATATGATGTATAATCTAAATTCATAAAAGCTTCATGGAGATGATTCATTGTAAACATGTAATTTCATAAATTAAAACATAAAAATAGATTCTTGGACTCCATAGGTGGATAGGTCCCATGTATGAACATCACACAAACCTTAAAGCTATAATATGGAAAGAGAATAAATTTTTCTTGAACGTTCTTGGGTTGGGAAGCACAATTTCTTAGTTTTCTTGAAGGAAAGGCCTGAATCTTGTTCTTGGAAGATGATCTCGAGAGAAAACCCTAATCTTGTTATTGAGAGTGTATGAGTGGATTTTGAGATATTTCACTGATGAAATAGGAGAAAAGTAACACCCCTTGAAGGTTATAAGTCGTGGGTGGGGTACGTTTTGAGGTGAGGAAAAGACCAAAATACCTCTATGAAGCTAAATAAGAGTTGTTGATATTTTTAGTTGATGACTTGAGTTGATAACTCATGAACTAGTTGATGGCTTATCAACTCAAGTCGTCACTTGTGTAGCTGAGATGGTTATTGGTGATGACTTGGTTGATAAGTCATCACTTAGTTGATGAATTATCACCTCAAGTCATCACTATGTATCTGAAGTTGATAACATTCTGGTTAAGGCTGACGACTTAGCTGATAAGTTGTCACTTAGTTGACGGATTATCACCTCAGTCGCCACCTTGATGATAGACGGATATGCTGAGGTTAAATGAGCATAACTTTCCACTCTAATATCGAAACCAAGTGAATTGAAAAGAAGATTCAACGATATTTCTTCTGATATAAAGTAGGACACCTGAATCAATTTATTATACGAGATACGCTCTTCTAAAATGAACCCTAGCTGGAGCATTTATCAAAACCCTATCGATAGAAAAGTCCTCATCTCGTCTTTGAGTTAAGAGGGTATTATTACCTCGATAAATATTCAAGGATATTCCCATATTTATTATTTGATAATCAGACATATATATACATAGAAAAATTAGGTTAAAGTCTGTATGCATAGGAACAACAATCTGAATTGTAGCCTAAAAATATAGGTGTTACATTATCTCAAGCTTGGGAACATTCATCCTCGAATGAGACTGGATATTTGAGAATACAAGGAGAACTAAGATCATAGATTAAAAATGAATGATTGGAAACATGTTTACATGACTGAGTCATAAACATGATACATGACTGAACTGAATTTTGGTGAATATATGCAATGACATGAAAATGATTATAAGGCTGAGATAGAAATGAGAGAGTCAATTTATTAGTACCCATTACTTCAAACTTGATCTTGTTTCATGAAGAAAAGTTGAGAGATTTAGTACATGAAAACTTGGGGGTATTACCATATCTTCCCCCCTTGGGATAGTTCATCCCCCGAATGATACTGACTTGGATGAAATAGTAAGTAAAGACTGAGATAATTCATGAGACACTTACAAACTAAATTATGAATGAATATCTGGAGTTGAAAACTGAGGCCTGAGGACTAGAGTATCAATGACATAAATTCATCAAAGAAATCAAATTTGAGGATATATATGACATAATTTGAATTTTGCTGATAATTAAGAGTGTAGTATTAGTCATGGAAACTGAGCATACTGTAAAACATGAATACACGAGTCATGAGCTGCATGACCTAAGTTTGGAGTTCATAAATTCATGGAATATGATTCGGACTGGTGGGTGAATAAGAATTCCTTATACTAGGAATTGAAAGTGTACATGATTTTTTATAAAGTGCACGAATATGAGACATGATCATAGGATAGATATGTAAGGAATGAGTAGGTATCGTGATGACTAAAAAACCTTGCACTGAGATAAGAATGGGTCAGACATCTTATTTCCCTATTGATGTTCTACAATACACTAGCATTACTACTAGAATCCGAGAGCCTGACTTGGTTACTTGTTCTATCATCTCCCCCTTAGCTTAATGACATCATTCTAAGTCTGGGAACCATATAATCTACATCTCTAAACTGAACTGAAACCACTTAACTCTAGAGTCTGAGAAATAACAATATTGATAAACACTAAATTCTCCCTGAAAGACTGTAGCTAAAAGTGTAAAAGCCTACTGCTAATAACTCTTTCTAAGATAGAACTCTTAACTTTCTATAGCCCCAAATACATCATGTAACAACTGAAGAACTGACTATCTTAGAATTCTCAGCTCTTGTTTCTATTATCTCAATCTTCAAAGATTCAAACTCAGATTCTAACACATAACATGGATATCCCCAAACCTTCAATGAACCAGACTAACTTCCTTTATAGACTACTAATATCATATCTCTATACTTTTATTTTGAATCAACAACTTAAATTCTTGCATATACTGCTTCAAGCCTACTAATTTACCTTTTATCCAACTAGCCTCAGGGATATATTGTCCACCAAATTCAGATAACACTATCCCCACTTTACTGCTACTAAGCTTCTGGATTCATGCTTCAAACTATAGGTCATACAGTTTCATAGGATTTTGAGGAGGAATCTGAAAACATGTCTGACTCCTAAGCACAAAGGTACTACCCCTTCATTCAATGACTGGTTCATTGGAAAACTAAAACTGAATGTCTCTTTTTCTGAAATCAACTGAAGTGGTTTGCTGGGATACTAAAACTGGGTAATTTCTGTTTACCCACTTGGATATGATAGATTTACCCACTGAGGTAGACACTGATAAGGGATCTACTAATATTTTAGGTCTGACACTAAAGTCGACAACTATATGGGGGGTTATAAGAGAAAGTGAAGCTCCAGGGTCTAGTAAAACATACACAAGAATGTGAAAGGTTGGCCTGTAACATACCCATAACTGCATTAGGAGAACTTTCCTGATCATGTCTGGGATGGAGTGTATAAAGTCTATTCTAACGTCAACCGCTCGTGGCACTGGAAGTGGCGCCCTACTGAGTCAGGGCATCTGAATGGAACTAGAGGACGGTTGGACTAAATCTATTGGCACAAATCCTTTCCTCTCTGAGCTATTACTCTACACTCCCGCATACTGAGGCCTGGCTTACCACATCCAAAATATACATCACTGCCAGCTCTATGCACACCTAGGTGATTTCTCCCACATACTCTACAAATTGGATGGGTACGACCGTTGTTCACACTACCCAGGGTTTTGGAGCTTGACGTCCAATCTCAACTATCATTCCTGAAATTTGGTACTGGTACACTAATTTAAGATGGAATTGGTGCTAAACACTTTGGGATAAACTAAGAACGGTTACCACTCTCTAACCGAGAAAAATTAAAACTACCTATCCTATCCCTCATACTCTCTCTTTCTTTATCTTTAACCTTCTCTTCCTCTATCTGCTAAGCATGGATCATAAGTCTAAAAAGTCCATTTCCTTAATCGACATTGAGGTCCTACACTCCTTGACTACACTATAAGATATACCAGGCACAAACTTACTAATTCCAAGTTTGTAACGATCAAGAAATACACCCTGGTCGCCACATTGTGCTTACTGTCCTGAAAGACCACAAGATAACTCATGATCTAGTACCTGCTGTGAGTACTAAATAAAACTGATAGAATAATACATGTGCGGAAATTTACTGAAAATGACATAAGGTTTTAACATAATGAATAATGAATCTGAACACCTAATGACATACTGAAAATAGTATTAAAAACACAATTGATAAATCAATTAAATGTCTGTCTGAAAGCCTCTAAAACTGACTGACTATGGAGCTGATGGGACAAAACCCTACTAACTCCAACTGAATAGAAATACTGAACTACTAATCTAAAATGAAATAAAGAAATCATATCCTCAAAATATGAGGACTCTCCACCGCTACTGTTCATAATCTGATCAGTCTAAGTGCGACCAGGAAACTGAGCGTCTGAACCTATGATATAAGACATCATAGCACACAAAAAATATATACGATCAGTACTTTGAATATACTGGTACGAGTGATGAGGTTAAGTTGATATTCATAGTGTATGTGCATGAAGTAAAGTAAAGACTGATCGAATATTATGAGATAACTGAATAACTGATATGAATGCGTGAACACTGTAAAATCTGAGAATGCATGACCAGGCATATAACATTATTCGAAAATAGTCTGCAAACGGAAGAACTAAAATCTGGTAACTGAATCCTAATGAACTATATACTATAGTAAAGCAAAACTGAACTAAATTCTGTACTGAATACTTAAACTGAAACTATAGGAGGTATGATCTAACCGACATGCCCCAAAGCTGAGTTGATTGGGGTCCAACCTATAACCCTAGTTGGAAGGGTGCTAGTACCATGCCATGGGTACTAACAATGAATGTGGAGTCAATCCTAATCTGGCGGGTGACCCTTGAGATCAGTCCTAAACTGGTGGGTGATCCCTGAGAGTGTCAGTCCTAAACTAGTGAGTGACATATCATAACCTATATTGGATATGTTGTTCTGGAACCTAGGGATTGTTTCAAAGGACCCAGTCCTAACTGGCGGGTGAGCCTCCGTCCAAAGGTTTGTTCGGTACTAAATCGTACTCCAAATTGAATGACACTGAATTACTAGACTAAACTAAGCTTAATTGATCAACAAACTGATCTTATTAACTACTGAATGATACTGCTAATGGTATAGATAAAATCATTCTAAAACTGTCGAAATTCTATAAATAGCTAAGTAACGGGTGTTCATAACCCTCCAGCACTCAATGGAATCGACAATAAGAACACATGAATGCTTTGAAAATGATGTTAGAGATTCATTATTCAAAATCCATAACTTTGGAGTTTTGTCAAACACATGGGGATCAAGACTTTAACATGGGGATACCCTTACACTTGATGAGATAGAACAATCATATAAAAAATCATAAAGTGATGATTTATTCTGAATTCGTATGAACATGATATGAGAACTACAATATTTAGAACATACTATAATCTTTTCCTCTTGAAAGACCTTATAATCATAACTTGAAATTGAAATAGCAAGAAATTCATGAACTTAAGCATGGGCGTGAATGAAACATGTTGGAATAGTGTAATTGCAATACTAAAACCATACTTAGGGATTTAACAATGAAATTTTCATCAATCAAACGTATATGGGCAACTTCCATCGAAACACACATGTAAACATGATGTATAATCTAAATTCATAAAAGCTTCATGGAGATGATTCATTGTATACATGTAATTTCATAAATTAAAACATAAAAATGGATTCTTGGACTCCATGGGTGGAAAGGGCACATGGATGAACATCACACACACCTGGAAGCTATAATCTTAAAAGAGAATTGACTTTTGTTGAACGTTCTAGGATTGGGAAGCATAATTTCTTGGTTTTCTTGAAGGAAGGGATTGAATCTTGTTCTTTGGAGATGATCGTGAGAGGAAATCCTAATCTTGTTGTTTAGAGTGTATGAGAGGATTTTGAGATGTTTAACTGATGAAATAGGAGAAAAGTAATGCCCCTTGAGGGTTATAAGTCGTGGGAGGGGTAGATTTTGAGGTGACGAAAAGACCAAAATACCCTTCCGAAGCTAAATAAGAGTTGCTGAAATTTTTATTTGATGACTTGAGTTGATAACTTATCAACTAGTTGATGGCTTATCAACAAAAGTCGTCACTTGTGTAGTTGAGATGGATATGGGTGACGACTTGGTTTATAAGTCGTCACTTAGTTGATAAATTATCACCTAAAGTCATCACTTTGTATCTGAAGTTGATAACATTCTAGTGAAGGCTAATAACTTGGCTGGTAAGTCGTGACTTAGTTGACGGCTTATCACCTTAAGTCGTCACCTTGATGACAGACAGGCATGCTGAGGTAAAATGAGCATAACTTTCCACTCCGATATTGGATTATGGTGAAACCTAATGCATTATAAAGAAGATTCAAAGATATTTCTTTTGATATATAGTAGGACACCTGAATCAATATATTATAGGAGATACACTCATCTAAAATGGACCCTAACTGGAGCATTTGTCAAAACCCTATCGATAGAAAAGTGCTCATCTTGTCTTTGAGTTAGGAGGGTATTATGACCTCGATCAATATAAAAGGATATTCCCATATCATATATTTGATAATCACACACACACATATATATACTAAAAATAATTAGGTTCAAGTCTATATGCATAGGAACAACGATTTGAATTCTAGCCCAAAAATATAAGGTGTTACATTATCTTCCCCTTGGGAACATTTATCCCTAAATGAGATTGGTTAGCTGAGAATACTTGGAGAATTGAGATCATATATTGAACATGAATGAATGGAAACATGATTACATGACTGAGTGATAAACATGATACATGACTGAACTAATTTTTTGTGAATATATGTAATAACATGAAAATGATTATAAGGCTGAGATAGAAATGAGAGAGTCAATTTATGAGTACCTATTACTTCAAGTTGGATCTTGTTTCATAAAGAAAGGTTGAGAGATTTAGTACATGAAAACTTGGGGGTATTACAACATCTTCCCCCCTTGGGATAGTTCATCCCCCCAATGATACTGATTTGGCTGAAATACTAAGGAAAGACTGACATAATGCATGAGACACTTACAGAATGGATCATGATTGAATATCTAGAGTAAAAAATGGAGGCCTAAGGAATAGAGTATCAATGACATGAATTCTTCAAAGAAATCAAATATGAGGATATACATGACATAATTTGAATTTCGTTGATCATTAGGAGTGTAGCATGAGTCATGGGAACTGAGCATGCCATAAAACATGAATAAATGAGTCATGAGCTGCATGACCTAAGTTTGGAGTTCATAAATTAATGGAATATGATTCGGACTACTGGGTGAACTGGAACTCCTTATACTAGGAACTGGAAGCGTACATGATTTTCTATAAAGTGCACGAATACGAGAGATGATCATAAACTGATATGTAAGGCATGAGTAAATAATGAGATAACTGGAAAACCTTGAACTGAGATAAGAATGGGTCGGTCATCTTCCTTCCCTACTGATGTTTTGCAATGCACATACATTACTACTAGAATCTGAGAGCCTGACTTGGTTACTTGTTCTATCATCTCTCCCTTAGCTTAAAGAAATCATTCTAAGTCTAGGAACCACTTAATCAACATCTCTAAACTGAAAAACAACCACATTACTCTAGAGTTAGAGATATAACAATACTCATAAACACTAAACTTACCCTGAAAGACTGTACCTAAAAGTGGAAAACCCTACTGCTGATACATTTTTTTGTGGCTAAACTGAGAAAGGTTACCACTCTCTGACTGAGCAAAATTAAAACTACCTATCCTAGACTTTTTACTCTCTATTTCTTTCTCTTTAACCTTCTCTTTCTCTATCTGATGAGAATGAACTATAAATCTAGACAAGTCTATTTCCTTAATTGACATTGCTGCCCTACACTCTTTAACGACACTATCAAATACACCAGACACAAACTTGCTGATACCAAGTTTGTAATGACTTAGAAATACACCCTAGTCACTACACGATGCTTACGGTCCCAAAATACCATAAGCTAACCCATGATCTGGTACCTGCTGTGAGGACTGAGCAAAACTAATACCATAGGACATGTGCAGAAATTTACTGAAAATGCCATAAGGTTTTAACATACTGAATCATGAATCTAAACCCCTAATGACATATCAAAAGACTATTAAAGAAATTACTGATAAATCAACTAACTGTCTGTATGTATGAAAGCCTCTAAAATTGGCTGACTGTGGAGCTGATGGGACAACCCCTAACTAACTTTGACTGAATAGAAATACTGAACTACTAAGATAAACTAAAACAAAGAAATCAGGTCCTTGAAGTATGACGTCTCACCACTGCTGTTGCTGATAATTTGATCTGTCTAAGCGCAGTAAGAAAACTTAGCATCCGAACCTCTGATATAAGACATCATAGCACAAAGAAAACATATGCGATCAGTACTAGTATGAGTGATGAGACTAGGATAACATTCATAGTTTATCTACATGAAGTAAAGTAAAGACTGACTGAACATCATGAGATAAATGAATAATTAATATGAATGCGTGAATGCTGTAAAATCTGAGAATGCATGACCAAGCATATAACATGATTTTGAAATTAGTCTATAAATTAAAGTACTGAAATCTGATAACTAAATATTGATAAACTATATGCTATGGTCGAGTAAAACTAAACTAAATTCTGTACTGAGTACTAAAACTGAAATTGTGGGAGGTATCTTCCGACCAACATACCCCAAAGCTGAACTGATTGGGGTCCAACCTATGACCTCAGTTGGAAGGGTGATAGTACCATGCCATGGGTACTAAGAATGGCTGTGAAGTTAGTCCTAATCTATTGGGTGACCTCTAAGATCAGTCCTAAACTGGCGGGTGACATCTCATAACCTACACTGGCTACGTAGTTCTGGAACTCAGGGATTATTTCTAAGGACCCAGTCCTAACTGGCGGACCATCCCCATCCCAAGGTTAGCTCAGTGCTGTATCCTACTCCCAACGGAATGACACTGAACTATTGAACTAAACTAAGCTTTACTGAACAAGGAACGAATCATAATAACTATTGAATGATACTACTAATGATTTATCTAAAATCATTCTAAAATTGTTGAAATTCTATAAAATAGCTAAGAAATGGGTATTCATAACCCTCTAGCACTCAATGGAATTATCATAAAAACACATGAAAGATTTGAAATCCATATTGGAGAGTCATTATTCAAAATTCATAACTTTGGAGTTTCGTCAAATACATGGGGATCAAGACTTTAACATGGGGATACTTTTACACATGATGAGATAACACAATCACATGACAAAATCAGAAATTGAGGATTTATTTTGAATTCACATGAACATGATATGAGAACTACAATATTTAGAACCTACTATAATCTATTCCACTTGAAAGCACTTATAATCATAACTTGAAATTAAAATAGCAAGAAATTCATGAACCTAAGTATGAGAGTGATTGAAATATTTTAGAATGATGTAATTGCAATACTAAACCATACTTAGGGATTTAGCAATGAAATTTGCATCAATCAAATGTATAAGGGAAAATTCCATCGAAATACACTTGTAAACATGATGTATAATCTAAATTCATAAAAGCTTCATGGAGATTATTCATTGTAAACATGTAATTTCATAAATTAAAATATAAAATTGGATTCCTGGACTCCATGGATAGAAAGGGCCTATGGATGAATATCTCACATACCATAAAGCTTTAATCTTTAAAAAGAATTAACTTTTCTTGAACATTCTTGGATTGGGAAGCACAATTTCTTGGTTTGCTTGAAGGAAGGGCTTGAATCTTGTTCTTGGGAGATGATCTTATGAGGAAACCTCAATCTTGTTGTTGAATGTGTATGAGAGGATTTTTAGATGTTTAACTGATGAAATAGGAGAAAAGTAATGCCCCTTAAGGGTTATAAGTCGTGGGAGGGGTAGGTTTTGAGGTGAGAAAAAGACCAAAATACCCCTCCAAAGATAAATAAGAGTTGCTGAAATTTTTAGTTGATGACTTGAGTTGATAACTTATCAACTAGTTGATGGCTTATCAACTCAAGTCGTCACTTGTGTAGCTGAGATTGTTATGGGTGACGACTTGGTTGATAAGTCTCACTTAGTTGATGACTTATCACCTCAAGTCGTCACTTAGTTGATGACTTATTACCTCAAGTTGTCACTTTGTATCTGAAGTTGATAACATTCCGGTTAAGGATGACGACTTGGCTGATAAATCGTCACTTAGTTGACGGCTTATCACCTCAAGTCGTCACCTTGATGATAGACGGGCATGCTAAGGTAAAATGAGCATAACTTTCCACTCCGATATCGGATTAAGGTGAAACCAAATGCATTAGAAAGAAGATTCAGAGATATTTCTTTTTATACGTAGTAGGACACCTGAATAAATATATTATAGGAGATACACTCATTTAAAGTGGACCCTTGTTGGAGAATTTTTCAAAACCCTATCGATAGAAAAGTCCTCATCACGTCTTTGAGTTAGGAGGGTATTATGACCTCGATCAATATACAAGGATATTCCCATATCATATATTTAATTATCACATATATATATATACATCAAATAATTAGGTTCAATTTTGTATGCATAGGAACAACGATTTGAATTCTAGCCCAAAAATTTAGGGTGTTACAAGGGAATTGACAAAAGTTCCCTTTGTAAAAACACTGTGAAAAGTTACCACCCAGTCGTTACGGGTTACCTTGTGATACATAAAGACTGACAATGAGTCATTCCGTTAACTTGTAGTGTGGGCAGTGTCCTAGGTACCCCAACTATTGACCCTATGTATTGTACTATATAACTTGTTGTCCCTCCTTATGACTCATAGGGTCCAGTCGTAGTCATGATATAAACAAAGGGCCAGTATACTGGTGAGACTACGAGTCCCGTATTACGACTTGTAATGTATCACCATGACTTGTATGGTCTTAATATTACTCAGGACATAAACTTTGGTACCAAAACTGGTCACCCTAAGAAAGGGGGACTATGTTTTGTATTGAGTTTTCACAACTAGTTAGGTGAGTCGTAGCTGGGGAAGTAAGCTAAAACCTCAAAATTTCTCAAAGGCCAAAATCATTTTTCCCCCTAGGATCATTCGTCCTCGAATAATGAGTTAAGTCATCCCTTAGGACTATTCTAAGACCAAAACACATCCATAATTTCCTTTAACAAAGTCAGAAAACAAAGATGTTAAGAAAAATACATACCTCAAGCATGATTGTCTAATTCGGGGAACAAGAATAGATATCTAGACTTCATGTCTCTTCAGCTTTCCAAGTAGCTTCTTCAACCTTTTGGTTTCTCCATAGAACCTTTACCGAAGCCATATCCTTAGTCCTTAAATGATGAACATGTTTATCTAAAATCTCTATTGGGACTTCCTCATAAGACAAGGAATTCGAAATACCAACACTCTCAATTGGAATAACCATAAAAGGATCACTCACACACTTCTTCAACAACAAAACATGAAAAACCATATGAACGAAAACCAAACTCGAAGATTACCCACTTTCCTCAAAATTGAGTTTGGACCCACATACTGGGGACTGAGCTTTCCTTTCTTCCCAGATCTCATCACTTCTTTATAGGAGATACTTTTAAGAACTCATAATTAATAACCTCAAATTCTCTTTACCTCATATCTCCATAGGACTTTTGCTGACTATGAGCAGTTTTAATTCTATCCCAAAAAACCTTTACCTTCTCCATGGCTTGGTTAACCATGTCCAAATCGAAAAACCTGGTCTCACCAACCTCAAACCACCCGATAGGAGATATAAACATCTTACCATAAAGAGCCTCAAAATAAGCCATCCTAAAGCTAGAATGATAACTGTTATTATACATGAACTCAGTTACTAACAAAATCTAACACAAAGGCCCTTAGCATATCTTTCAAAGTTAGAATGATCCTTTTCGCTTGTCCATCAGTCTGACTATGGAGTGTGGTGCTAAGGATCTCCCGTGTACCCAAGCCCTACTAAAATGAATGCAAAAAATAGAAGAGAACTGCATACCTTGATCTGAAATGATAAAAACTGGAGCACCGTGTAATTGGACGATATCCTGAATAAAAAACTTTGCATAATCCTCTCCAGTTTAAGTAGTCATTAGGGGTAAGAAGTGAGCCAACTTATTCATCCTATCCACGATGACCAAAATCAAATTATGTTGATGCCGAGACCGTTTAATACTTGTAACAAATTCCATGTTGATCACCTACCACTTCTACATAGGTAACTCAACCTCTTGGGATATGCCATCAGGCTGCAAGTGCTCAACCTTCACGTACGGACACACCATAAATTTAGCCACATCTTTCTTCATGTTATTCCACCAATAAATCTTTTTCAAGTAATGATATATCTTTATCAAGTTAGGATGAACTGTATACCTCAACTCGTGAGCCTCAGTGAAAACTCTTTCCTGCAGCCCATCAACATCAAAGATGCACAACCTACCTTGGTACCCTAAGATACCCTATCCACCAATCTTAAATGCTATGACCTTCTGCCGATCCACCATAACCTTAATATATATCAAAATAGGGTCAAAAGCCTGCTTCTCCTTTACCTCTGCACCAAAAGATGACTTCACCACCTCTTGTACGAATGCACCTACATACTTGGAATCTAAAATATGAACTCTAATATTACCTAATGGGTGACTATCCTTCACCAATCCCCTCTTCTCCTCATCCATGCAAGACAAGCTACCTATGGACAATAGGCTAAGAGCATTAGTAAGCACATTATGTTTACCTAGATGGTAATGAAGACTCATGTCATATTCCTTATGTAATTCCTCGATTCTGTACCCCGGACATAACACGGTGCTCATAATCCCGAAGGAGCACAAGCTAACCCATGACTGGTACCTGCTGCAATAACTGAATAATAATTTGATATAATGCATAATAATGGGATGAAATGCCATAAGGTTCAAAACTATAATACTAATGAAAAGAAAATAATAAAGTCTGATAAAACATCAGAATCTAAAATATTGAATACTGTCTGAACATCTAGTCTGAAAAGCCTCTAACTGAACTGTCTGAATAAGGAGTTAATGGGACATGTCCCCAACTAACTCTAACTGCTAAAATAAACTAAGTACTAAAATAGTGAAATGATAGAACTTCCAAGAATGATGATGACTCACTGCTAGTTTATCTGCTAAATGTCTGAACTGCTGAGGGTGCTTTGGAGCTCGTACGTCCGAACCAATGGTATAAAATACCATAGCGTAAAATAAAAGTATGCATCAGTACATGTGAATATACTAGTACGTAGACTGAGGTAAGGCTAAATGCAAGAATTCATATGCATAAACTAAACTGACTGCATAATATGAAGATGACTACATGAGAATACATGCATAAATACATAATTGTAACTGAAGTCATAAGGATTCTGAACATTGAGTTTAATGATAACATGGATTAATGATAACTGATATAACTGATAACTGATATATTGTTTATTGAGTGACTATGTGTGACAGTCCTATTTCTAATAGAACTTGCTGAGTTCCGTACAGAGCTGAGTGACAGTATCTGATAGTCCTAAAATCTGCAGAACTATCAGAGTTCTTTACTGAAGACTAAGACTGAGACTGTGTGAGACAGTAATCTAATCGACATTACCCAAATAAGATATTATAACTGAGTTGGGGTCTAATCTGTAACCCAATTGGAAAGGGTGTCAATATCGTACCACTGGTAAGGGCAAGCTGTGAGTGACCCTCATCTATCAGGTACTCTAATAAGAATGATGGGACCCTAATCTGACAGGTTAAGCCACCTCATCAACCCTCATCTGACAAGTTTTGATATGTTAACCTACGCTAGCTACATAGTTCTGGAACGCAAGGACTGCTTCTAAGAATCACATCCTCTGCTGGCAGGTGAGTTCCCATCCTTGGGTTCACTCGGTGCTGAATCCTACTCACAACTGAATAGACACTGAACTGAGTATACCGGAATGAACTGGAATGAGTTCACTAAATTTTGTTGACTGACAGAATATTACTAAATTCTATTAACTGGCTGAGTAACTGAGGAATGAACTGAATACAATTGGGTTTTTCCTGAGTGCCGAGTCTAACTGAATTCTACTGGTCATGACTTGACTAAGACTATCTTGAAAACTGACATTGGCTCTAGGCACACAGCTAAATTGTCGGGTATTAAATAACCCCAGGACTCGATAGCATAAAAATACATGCGACATGACACTACTTGAACACATGACCATAGTCTACAATTCATAATACTATCATTGAGGGATTTCATGAAGCGTTCGCAAGTTATAAGCTTACATATAAATGGGAAAACATGCTAACGTAATATAATTTCACAAATTCATACTTATGAGCATTCCACCAAATCATTAAAAGACATAGCTTTACCATGGGAGTCATTTTGAACATTTGGGTACATCTTGAATTCATTATTTAGATCACAAATAGGTCATAATACATAATTCTTATTCATTTAGGCATTTTTACAAACACATGGAAGGCATAACCTTTTCTAGGGCATGAATAAACAACTAATACATCTTGGCTATATCAAGCACTTCACATTTAAGGATTTCAATCCACATACTAACATGAATTCATGAGAATTTAATAAAGATTCAACCTTGGAAATCATATCACAACGTAAAAATATGTATAATCAAACCCACAACATGGAATTCAAAATTCTTATTTTGAAAAGGGTTTCTTGAGCTCCAAGGGTGGAAGGGACCCTTGGATGAACACTTTACATACCTTGGTTTACAATTTCTTGAAGATTGATGAAAGAAATCTTGAGTTCTTGAATTGAAATTAATCACCCATGATTTCTTATTCTTGAGCACTTTTGAAATAATGAATGTATTTAGCCAAAAGACGGATAAATTTTGTGTTATGAGGGATGAAGGTTGGGGGAAAATGACCTAATTACCCTTAAGGATGCGGTCATTTAATGACTGAAATTGGGCACTAATGGATTTGGCGACGCGGTGCATTGATGGCATCGATAAGATACTCAATACACACACTATGATCGCACTTTTACTCAGGACTTTTGACTGGAAGTCTGGAAATAATATTAACCAATGCGATAGGTGACGCGCCATGCCAAGATCACGTTTGTCGACTATTTTGGACTTCCAAACATGGTCTAAATGATGTTCAAAAAATTTGAAACTAG
The DNA here is from genome assembly GCA_030864215.1 of Capsicum pubescens. Taxonomy (NCBI): domain Eukaryota; kingdom Viridiplantae; phylum Streptophyta; class Magnoliopsida; order Solanales; family Solanaceae; genus Capsicum; species Capsicum pubescens. The sequence continues at coordinate 217,646,339 of CM061549.1, read as the reverse complement.
TCCGGGAACACCTATTGACCTTCCTGATCATGAATTAACAAAAATATAGACCATTAAAGGATATTAAGGTCACGAAATGAGACTGCCAACTTTTGAAGAATAAAAATAAACTAAGTCTGGAAACTTAGCTAGAATTTTCTAAGTCTGGGACCCTTTGACAAGCTTAAAGGACTGAATTATGCTTAGAAATTTTGTGAGGTCTTACAATATCTCCCTTTTGTTAATATTCATCCTCAAATGAGACTGACAGAGATGAGAGAAATAATAAGCTGAAGTACATACTGAACATGAACAATTGAAACGTGTTTACATGACTGACATTACTGATTTACTGAGATACATACTAAGCATACATATCTAATGCATGATTTTGTGACTGAGATGTTACATAAATGTATGACTGGGAGAACTGATAAGCTGATCATGCATATATGATGAATGAATACATGACTGAACTGATTCATAATGATACAAGTGCGACTATGAAGATCAACGTGTGTACAAGTGCAGCAAAGTATCATCCTAGGAATTTTAATGTTGATATGTGAGAAGGATCAAAGACACACCAAAGCAGCCCTATTTTCTCATTTATTACACTAGAGGGGAGCCCCCTTTTCATTAAAGGTATTTTGGTCATTTCATCTTTTATGTAATAAGAAAACTATATATAGTTTAGTATTAGGGATTTTCAAGACTTAGCTGATTATTGTTGTAAGTCTTGACATTTTAAACACCAAAGTCCTCTCTCTACTTGAGGCAAACCAAAACTTGTAACTAGGATAACAAGTCAACGGTGTAATCTCTTGTAATTGCTTGTTTTTGAGAAACCTTGGCACTTGAGTGGTGGAATACTCTCTTGTGTCATTGTAAGAGTTAGGTGATCATGTGTGGAGGTGTTAGGGGTCTTAGATTTTTATGTACTCTTTGGTTACTAGGATATACACCACCTTTGTCTAACTATCTATCCCTTTACTTTTGTTTTTATGTTGTAGTAGTTGTGTTTTGTCTTCTTATAATCGTTGGTTGGTGTTATTGTAAGCTTATTGTTCATAACATTAATATAGTGTTGTTGCTGTTTTGGTGTAACGCCCCAAAATTGGGTCTCGAGATCTCACATGGTGCTTAGGGTCACAAGTGACCCCAAGCTAACCCTTCTACTGGCATAACTCATAAGCAACTGAATAAAAATACAAATCCATACAAATCAGCAGAAATTAACTCCTTTCTGAATCTGATCGATACAAAAATGGAATTTTATAGGATTACAATTCTGCCTTTACAACCAAAATTGAAACAAAATACATCAAATTCTAGTGACTGTCTATGAAGCCTCTACTAGTACTGACTGTAGGTAGCCGGTTCATGACTCCAAACTACCCAGACTCAATACGACGGAATAAAGAAAATGCAACACTATAAACTCTGCATAACTAACCCAAGCCCTTGAATCAAAAGGACTCATCACCTGCTGACTGGATACTATGAACTGACTGGATCCGAAGGTGCAACAATACCTTGTACCTACATTTCGACAAAATGTAGCCCACATACGAATATATGGTCAGTACCATGCAAATATACCAAGCATATAAGAGTGCAATGCATATATAAAATAGTATCTTAATATCATCACAGTTTATAAAATTATGCATGTTGATATGGATGACACACTTAGCTCGAATTAAATCATCAAAATCATGGATGAATAATACATGTAAAGTAAAACAAGTGAGTCATTACAATACATTCTCAATTCACTTTCATCTCAATTTCAAATCATCAAAACAATCAAATCTCATTAGAATATATTCCTTAAATCTTTTAAGATAATGACTTTCTCAAACTCAGCCTTTTAAGCAAATATGTTTTCATCACAGATAGAAGAGTACACACACACATTGGTAGATCCTATAACTGACATAAACTATGTGAGCTACATGGAGTCCAATGTACAACCCACATTGGGGAGAGCCGTCCTATCCTTGCCATCGGAGTAGGACTTCCAGTATCAATTCAAAAACACTAGTGATCACTATATAAATCAGCCTCAGGCTCACATTCTATGGGGGAACGTAGTTCTAGGGAAGTAAGGTCACTTTATACCTCCCACTCGGTGCTAAAGATTACTCCCAGACTTAGCTCAGAAATTTAAATCAGCCTCCGGCTCACATTAAAGAAAATTCACAATAAACACTTCAACAATTTTCATCGGGAGCCAATTTGCTACCCCTTTATCATAATCAATAAAAATGTGGATTTCTTTCACAGTCGAGTTCAAAATAACTCATTCACGATCAAAAGGTAAAATCATTAAAAACATCTCAAATATTCAACATCAACGTGCATATAGCGCATATTTTCTCAAAGACACAATTTCAAATGGGATTCAAGACCCAAATATCAAAATCATAGTAAATTTCTTTCAAGCATCATGCTTTAAGTCATAATTTTATATAAATTCGACTTTTCAAAGCCATAAACATCATAATCTCAAGATAACCAAGATAGAATATAAGTTCATGCTCCAAAATCATAATAAATATATAAAGATCATATTTTTGTAAAGAAAATTACTTTTGGGCACAAGAATGAAAGATTGTTCTTGTTGAAAAACCCCATATACCTTGAATGATGAACTTTAGATCGATACTCATTTTTGAGATGTTAATCGTGCCTTTGAATGATGGTTCTTGGAGTTCTTGAACTACGAACTTGTAATTTTGAATAAATTTGTAGAATTAATGGTGAACTTTGGAGGTTCTTGAAGTTGGATGTAGGAGCTTAGGGTTTTCTTTTTGAGGGAATTTGATGAAATATAACATATAATGCTTCTAATAGGCTTTAATATAAGGTTTGGACAGATTTTGGGTGAGGGGGAATGACCAAAACGCTCCTAAAAATCAAATAATTCTCGAATCTGTCCTTTGGTGGACTATTTTGATAGTTTGAAGTAGATCAACCATAACGTTTTACTCCGATATCCAAATTGGATGAAACCAATTTCATTAGAAAGAGGAAACTCATATATTTCCGTTGATATATAGTATCTCACCCAGAACATTGTGTACAAGGAGTTATGACCATTTGAAGTTGACCCAAAAATTCACTTTTGATAGGCTGAAGTAGATCGACCATAACTGTTTGCTCCGATAGACAAATTGGATGAAACCAATTTCATCGGAAAGAGGACTCGTAGAGATTTACTTTGATATATAGTAGATCAACTAGATCATTATGTACAAGGAGTTATGATCGTTTAAAGTTGGAGCAAAAATACACCAGACCTCAGTACTTTGTTTTCTGCACGTTTTATTGTTCACTACTATTCACGGTTCGATCGGAATGTTCATAACTCGTCGCTCGGGTGTCCGTTATGGATGATCCACATATCATTATAAATATTATTCGATACTCTGCGCAATGGTGGGTCATAATCTAAGACATTCCGCATGGAAAATTTATAATTCATTCTAGAAGATAGAATCCAACACGTTTACAAACAAAATTTCAACGAAAAATTTCCCGGGGTATTACATCATCTCCCCCTTGGAAACATTGTTCCTCGAATGTTGATGAATAAGTATAGAATACCATGAAAATGAGGACAAAGGGCTGGGATAACGAAATCAATCCACTTACTTTACTCCAAACTTTTAAATACTTCATAGAACATGCGATTCATAATGAGAATGGTCACGTAGTTGGATCTTAAACAAAGGAGACTGATTTTAAGGAATCGATATCTTTGGTTTATTCAGAGACTGAGAATAAAAGGTCTCGAAGGGGATCTCATCAAAAGAAGGATCACTTGCTCCCAAATGAAACGTCCCTCAACACTCCCTCCAAAAGATTCAAATGACATTGTTCGGGGAGAAAATAAACCATAATTTGATACAATCTTATCGTATGGGAACAAGGACCCATGTTGCATAAATTAAGATAGAAATTTATAGGTCTTGGGAAACATAACTCCTTGCTTCCAAACTTAGAAACACTTCCCAACTACTCCCTCGACTATGTTCAAGCCTAACTCCAAGTACTCATGAGATACGTCACATAACACTATAATATTAATCTATATCATGAACCTCAATACACACTGAGACTCACAACTCCTCACTTCAAACATAACTCTTATTGCTACTCCAACAACCACATACAATCTTACACTAAGGATCCACTAACTTGTGGTGCATTCTTTTAGATATACAACCATAACATTCAAGCCTATACTCATAACCACATACAAACTTCGCATATGCACCTCTAAACGAATACTTATAAAGCATTTTCCTCGCTTTCTCTAAGATTCCATCAACTACATCATTCACATATACTGGTCTATTCTTTAAACGACACACATAATATTTTCTCAACCAATTGAACTATACACAAAAACTCTGTATTACTATTCCTACAACCTCATAGAAGTGCATAAAACCAACACACATCAATTTTTCCAAATAAATATTTAAAACTTTAACTAACCACGGCATGTATCAAGGACTTAGCCATAATCTAACTTCACTTCACCGCTGTGAGCACACCACCTTCTATCATAGATAAGGAAGTATCTTCTCTCCCTTCTAGACAACTGCTCAACACCATTATCTTGACTTAATAAAAAGGTGACAAAATTTTAAAACATGAAGACCTGAAACATGAAGGGATAATGTAAATAACTTGACTCTCTCTATTGAGGCCTTAGGAATAAAATATCAAATACAATGGGTTCATTAAGGTATCAAAACTGAAGACACCAACTGAATCTCACTGATCAATAAGAGTATTGCCTGAGTACTGGAACTGAACATACTGTAAAACTTGAGTATATGAGTCATGGGCGGCATGCCCTGAATTTAGAGCTCATAACTTATGGAATGTGATTCCAACTGCTAGAAAAACTGGAATTTCTCATTTTTGGAAACTAGAAGAGTATGTAATTCTCCATCACGTGTATGAATATGAATTAAGATCATGGAACTGAAATGTAAAGCATGAGTAGGTTTTGGGACAGCTGAAAATACTGAAATAATGTTGGGTCAAGCACCGATCTTTCTCACAGCAAATTTACAACTTACTGGTATTTCTACTAAAATGTAAAAGCTTGACTTGACTACTTGTTCTATCATCTCCCCCTTAGCTTTAAGCCACCACTCAAATTCTCAAATGCTTACTAATTTCGAATCTCCACGAACATCTCTATCGCCGGAATATACACCATCTAGTGCTTCAACTCTTATTTCTATTATCTCAACTTGAATACTTTCTAACATTTTGATAGACCATGCTACTTCTGTCTTTTCCCTCTAATACCATGCCTATGAACTTATGTTTCTAACCTATAAGAATCAAAATCACACTTAAGAGGCTCAACATTTCCAATCATACGCCTCACCTTAACTTAGCCATCAAAACATCATCCATCATCTAACTAGTATTTATCCATCTAACAATCCCATGGCACAACTCACTCCACCACATACACTAATCCTCGAAATTAAAGCAGTCCCATAATATCTTGGGTGAACTTTCTCATCATAATATAATATTAAACTTAATTACAAGTCAACTACACTTAAACTCTTGTGTACACTGTTAAAGCCTATTAGGTCACTTCCGGCAACTAATACCATTAATCCGGAAACCGTCACATTCGGCTTCATGATCACCAATCGTTCAAACTTAAGGTCTCACACTTCATATAATTTACAACTCCATCTCACGCATAACTCCTACGTGAAGATTATAAAACAACACATCCATGAACACTAGCCTACTTAAACTTCATAACAATAATAATTAGTCCTAATGATATAGCCTATCTTATTCACAATCCATTAACACATCCTTCTTTCACCCGTCACTACTATCTATCCTTCATACACAACTTAACATAGTTCATATCTCTCTACGTCTTAACTTAACTTCCTCTTGCAATCTGGAGAGCGTCTAGATTAACAACACTTATCCATCGAGTACTTCCATCACTAACCTATACTATCTGTCATACAAATATCGTCAACACCCGTTTCATACCTCGAACAAAATATATCACTTCCTATTAACCCAATTACATGCAAAAAGGGATTTTTCTATTCTCATGCTCAACAAATCACACTTACCATCCTTCTTACTACTACACCTCCACATCCCATATTTTCAGCCATCACAAGGAACAAGATGAACTACAAGTTGCTAGTGGATCGAAATAGGCCTCACACGACTTCACTAGACTTTGGTTTTGTGTTTTGATCAAGAAAGTTATATGAATACTAAATTAACTATGCTAGTGAATCAAAATAGTCCCCACACGGCTTCACTAGACTTTGGTTTGTATTTTGAACAAGTAAATGAGATGAATAACAAAGAAGCTATGCTAGTGAATCGAAAGAGCCTCACACGGCTTCACTAGACTTTGATTTTTCACAAACATAATGATAACAAGATTACATAATACAAGAGATAGAAACTTGACACACAACATTCAACGATCTAAGAATACACCTTACTCTATCTTAATTAAATAACTCATAAGAATGAGGGCATAACTTTCAACTTAAGGAACTTAACACACTAGAGATCTCCTCTCAAGCCCTTTGTGTAACTTTTGAAATTTCTTCTAGAAAATATAGAAGCATTACCTGGGGAAGAACTGGAGTTTGAGGATCATGTTATCTCAAAAATAATACATAGAGGGAGAAGTATTGATTAACATTGTAGATTCTGAGGAGGAATCTGAAAGCACATCTACCTAGGCTTAGTTCACGACTTTTATAAACATGAATAAAGTACTTCAATCTTTGGAACTCAAAAGCACTGACAGGATACTTTCTAGCTCTCTTACAATCCCATAACTATCTACAGAGAATTAAGCTTAACTATTTTTAGTACCTTGAAAATGAGGTAGAGTTGGCCAGAATAGAGTAAGATAAGAATCTATATAAGCTTCTTGGAGAACCTTTTTATAGCACGATCTTAGACTAGAAAGAAGGGAAATATTTCCTAAATGCCCTGTAGCCTCTCGAAGAAAAGTACAGACGTCTCCGTACCGTTCCGCAAGAATCTACTAGACACGACTTCATAGACACCCTAGGACACTTGAACTCTGTGCTCTGATCCCAAGTTTGTAATGCCCCAAAATCGGGTCTCGAGATGTCACACGGTTCTTAGGGTCACAAGTGACCCCAAGCTAACCCTTCTACTGGCATAATTCATAAGCAACCGAATAAAAATACAAATCCATACAAATCAGCAGAAATTAACTCCTTTCTGAATCTGATCGATACAAAAATAGAATTTTACAGGATTACAATTCTGCCTTTAAAACCAAAATTGAAACAAAATACATCAACTTCTACTGACTGTCTATGAAGCCTCTACTAGTACTGACTGTATGTAGCCGGGTCATGACTCCCAACTACCCCAACTCAGTACGACTGAATAAAGAAAATACAACACTATAAACTCTACATAACTAACCTAAGCCCTTGAATCAAAATGACTCATCACCTGCTGACTGGATACCACGATCTGACTAGATCCGAAGGTGAAACTATACCTTGTACCTAAATTCCGAGAAAATATAGCCTACATACGAATATGTGGGTCAGTACCATGGAAAGATACCGAGCATATGGGTGTGTTTTGCATATATAAAATAGTATCTTAATATCATCACAGTTTATAAAATTATGCATGCTGATATGGATGACTCACTTAGCTTGAATTAAATCATCAAAATCATGGATGAATAATACATGTAAAGTAAAACAAGTGAGTCATTACAATACGTTCTCAATTCACTTTAATCTGAATTTCTAATCATCAAAACAATCAAATCTCATGTCAATTCTCATTAGAATATATTCCTTAAATCTTTTAAGAATAATGACTTTCTTAAACTCAGCCTTTTAAGCAAATATGTTTTCATCTCAGATAGAAGAGTACACACACACATTAGGAGATCCTATAACCGACATAAACCATGTGAGCTACTTGGAGTCCAACGTACAACCCATGTTGGGGAGAGCCATCCTATCCTTGCCATCGGAGTAGGACTTCCAGTATCAATTCAAAAACATTAGTGATCAGTATATAAATCAGCCTCAGGATCACATCCTATGGGGTACATAGTTCTTGGGAAGTAAGGTCACTTTATACCTCCCACTCGGTGCTAATGATTACTCCTGAACTTAGTTCAAAAATTTAAATCAGCCTCAGCATCACATTAAAGAAAATCCACAATAAACACTTCAACAATTTTCATCGGGAGCCAATTTGCTACCCCTTTATCATAATTAATAAAAATGTAGATTTATTTCACAGTCAAGTTCAAAATAACTCATTCACGACCAAAAGGTCAAATCATTCAAAACATCTCAAATATTCAACATCAACGTGCATAAAGAACACATTTTCTCAAAGACACAATTTCAAATGGGGTTCAAGACCCAAATATCAAAATCATAGTAAATTTCTTTCAAGCATCATGCTTTAAGTCATAATTTCATATAAATTCGACTTTTCAAAGTCATAAACATCATAATCTCAAGATAACCAAGATAGAATATAAGTTCATTCTCCAAAATCATAATAAACATATAAAGATCATATCTTCGTAAAGAAAATTACTTTTGGGCACAAGAACGAAAGATTGTTCTTGTTGAAAACCCCCACATACCTTGAATGAGGAATTTTAGATCGATACTCATTTTTGAGATGTTAATCGTGCCTTTGAATGATGGTTCTTGGAGTTCTTGAACTAGGAACTTGGAATCTTGAATAAATTTGCAGAATTAATGGTGAACTTTGGAGGTTCTTGAAGTTGGATGTAGGAGCTTAGGGTTTTCTTTTTGAGGGAATTTGATGAAATATAACATATAATGCTTCTAATAGGCTTTAATATTGGGTTTGGATGGATTTTGGGTGAGGGAGAATGACCATAACGCCCCTAAAAATCAAATAATTCTCAAATTTATCCTTTGGTGGACTATTTTGATAGTCTGAAGTAGATCAACCATAACGTTTTACTCCGATATCCAAATTGGATGAAACCAATTTCATTAGAAAGAGGACTCTCATATATTTCCATTGATATATAATATCTCACCCATATCATTTTGTACAAGGATTTATGATTGTTTGAAGTTGACCCAAAAATTTACTTTTGATAGGATGAAGTAGATCGACCATAACTTTTTTCTCCAATTGACAAATTGGATAAAACCAATTTCATCGGAAAGAGGACTCGCAGAGATTTCCGTTGATATATAGTAGATCACTCATATCATTATTTACAAAGAGTTATGATGGTTTAAAGTTGGTGCAAAAATATGCTAGGCCTCAGTACTTTTTTTCCTGCACGTTTTATTGTTCACTACTATTCACGGTTCGATCGAACTATTCATAACACGTCGCTTGGGTGTCTGTTTTGGATGATACACATATCGTTGGAAATATTATTCGATACTCTATGTAATGGTGGGTCATAATATAAGATATTCCGCATGGAAAATTTATAATTCATTCTAGAAGATAGAACCCAACACGTTTACGCACAAAATTTCAACGAAAAATTTCCCGGGGTATTACATTTGGTGTAGTTATACACGTTATTATATATACATTGTTGAATCATTCTCGGATTTTCTTTTTATTTCTTGTGTTGTTATTCTTGGCCGAGACTTGGTTCCTTGGGCTCTCGGTTTGTGGTGTGTTTTGTTACATTTTTGGGGGCTGTTTGTAAGGTATCATTTGGTATTAGATACAAGTCTGGTTGTGTTCCTACACTACCAATCTTGGGATCTCTTAGTCAAAAAAGAAAATTGTTGATGTGTTCTTGTTCTTGGCCGGGTGTTCATCTTGTTGTTGTTGTGTTTGGCCGAGATTTATGTCTTGATTTGAGTGTGTTTTTTTGTCTTATTTTGTTTCTAGTGTTGGTTACCTTTATCTTAAACACTTATTGAGTATACCATCCAAGTTCTTGAGCAATATTACGGTTGTGTTGTGGTGTTAAGTGAACGGTTTCTTGTTGTTGTTGTTGGTATTCATCTTGTGTTCTTGTGTTGTGTTGAAGAAGTTGTTGTTTGATCTTGAAGAGAGAAAAGAAGTATAATACTTTGTGTTTGTCTTGAAACCAATCCAATACAACACCAAAGTACAAAAAGAAAAAGATCCCTCTAAAAATCAAGTTACCAAAAAGGAGTAAGACACTTTTCAAACTTAGACAAAAGAGGAAAGAGACAAGACTGGCCCAAAAAGTTGTCTTTCCAAAAGAGTTCAAGTTGGTAGAAAGTTGGTGGAAAACTTTTGAATCTTGAAAATAGAGTCTCAAATCTTGTAAGCCTATACCATAGCCGAAATATCTTCTTCAAAGGTGTATTATTGAACATCAAAGTCTTGGAACAAATTCTCTTCAACAACAAAGTGTGTTTTTGTCTTGTAAACTTGTTTAATTTTCTTGTTTCCGTTTGTGTGGTGTTGTTACTTGCGGTTCAAAGACTTGGACCTTTGTTGGTGTGTTTTGTGTGACATTGTGTACTATTTTTGGTACTATGTAACCCAAGACCTCAAAATCTCAACGCATGGGGGAACACAATGCTACTAGTATCATTTTAGCTCGCCTTGAATCTATGTCCCAAGACATGGCTAGGATGACCACGGGTATTGAAAAACTAGACTTGGATGTGGTATCATTGAAGGGTAAAGTGTCAATAATGGGTGGAATATTGGAGAGAGTGGAAATCCAAAGAAGCCGACCTTCTACCTCTTGACATATTTCACCAACTAGTACTCCCGAGGCCATGCACCAAATGCTATATCCACCTATTGCGACAAATCAAACCAACCCTCACTCCCAAATCCGAGATCATCATAGAACAATCCATCCTCCACTTCACCAATTCCAAAAAGAAGGACTAGGAACCCAAATACCACCACCAAACCCGAGCCCTCCCATCCAAAATACACTTGACCAAAGACCTCACTATCCAAATCCAATCCCGCCGCTACAAGCTCCACTTAACCCAAATAGACCCGTCCATATTGAAGGGTATAGTAGAGGAGAACAACATGCTGTTTATGGACCATATTATGATATTTACATGATAAGGGAGGATATGAGGGGTAGGCAAGGTGATCCAAGGGAAGTTCACGACCGAGAAGGAAGATTTGGTGTTTGGAACCAACAAGGGAACCAAAACCGTGATGTAAGTCTAAATACCATCAAGGTGGGACTTCCCACATTCAAAGGTGAGAGTGATTCGGAAGAATTTTTAGCTTGCGAGTCCACTTGTGAGAGAATCTTCCAAGTTAATGACCTTACCGAGGAGAAAAAGAGTTGTTATGTGATTTCACATTTTGAGGGTTATGCTACTACGTGGTGGGAGTATGTAAAGCAATTTGGTAATGTTTTGATTGAGGGACAACCCCCTCCTTGGTTTGGTTAAGGTACTTCATAAGACAAAGGTACTTACCCTAGAGTTACCATCAAGATCTCCTTCCTAAGTTGTATAACTTGAGGCAAGGGAACAAAAGCATCGTGTCATACTATGATGAATTCCAACAACTCATTTTGAAACTTGATCACCGAGGGGATAAAGTAAGTCATTAAATTATTCGATTCAAGGTAGGGTTGAATAAGGACATTTCCTCACGGTTGACACTTCACAAGTTTGACACCATTGATGCCATCTTCCAAGCCACCTTGGAAGTTGAGAATGAATTACGGGAGAAACCGAGTGTCAAGCTCAAAGGGCAATCTCCCTCGGGTTGGCACAAGTACAAAAATGATTCATCCAATGTGGATAAAATCAAGGACAAGGCTTCACAAGCTTCAAAAAAGGCTCACCAAAGATACCCTCCAAGAAATGAAGGTAAAACGCATTCCTCCTCTAGTTCTAAAGGCTTTCAATGTTTTAAATGCCAAGGTTAGGGACACAAGGCTAACGAGTGTCCAAATAGGATAAATGTGATCCTAAGGGAGGTAAAATTGTACTTTCTTGGGGAGGAGGTAGGACTTGAACCAAAGGAGATTGATGATCAATCGTAAGATGGAGAGAAGGTAGAACCCAAGGAGCTAAATGAGGGGGATGAGGAAGATGTTTGGCCTTGTGAAGGTGATATCGTAGTGCCTATGTATATGGAAAGGAAAGTAATGCTTATTGAGGGTATGGAAGAATAATCTGAGAGTGAGGAGGAGGAAGAAGGAGAGAAGCCGAGAGTTGGGATTGTGGGATTTCCCCATAAGGACTCTTTGTTGATTACTAACCGAGATACTAGCACTTTGCCTAGTATCAAATCTTCTTATGTGCAGGTTATAGAACATATAAATCCAAGGATAATTCTTGATTATATCATGGGACCCTTGGTTGAACATCCTAACCTTAGGAAGAGCAATGAAGATATAATGAAAAGAGGAGAGCTTGCCGGTGATGATTGCTTGAATTTAAGGGTAAATTTCTCTCAAGATGGAGAGGATGATACAAGTGCGACTATGAAGATCAAAGTGTGTACAAGTTCAGAAAATTATCATCCTAGGAGGTTCAATGTTGAGACGTGATAAGGATCAAAGAAACACCAAAGCCGCCCTATTTGCTGATTTTTTACACTAGAGGGGCGCCCACTTTTCATTAAGGGTCTTTTGGTCATTTCATCTTTTATATAATAAGGAGACTATTTATAGTTTAGTATTAGGGATTTTCAAGACTTAGTTGATTATTGTTGTAAATCTTGACATTTGAAACACCAAAGTCCTCTCTCTACTTGAGGCAAACCAAAACTTGTAACTAGGATAGCAAGTCAAGGATGGAATCTCTTGTAATTGCTTGTTTTTGAGAAACCTTGGCGCTTGAGTGGTGGAATCCTCTCTTGTGTCATATTAAGAGTTAGGTGATCATGTGTAGAGGTGTTAGGGGTCTTAGAGTTCTATGTACTCTTTGGTTACTAGGATTTACACCACCTTTGTCTAACTCTCTATCCCTTTACCTTTGTTTTCATCTTGTAGTAGTTGTGTCTTGTCATCTTATAATAGTTGGTTGGTGTTATTGTAAGATTATTGTTCATTACATTAATGTAGTGTTGTTGCTGTTTTGGTTTGGTTATGCACGTTATTATCTCTCCATTGTTGAAGCATTCTCAGATTGTCTTTTCATTTCTTGTGTTGTTATTCTTGGACGAGACTTGGTTCCTTGGGCTCTCAGTTTGTGGTGTGTTTTGTGACGTTTTTGGGGGCTGTTTTGTGTATTCTTGGGGTTGTAAGGTATCACGTAATCATGTGACTGAACATGTAATGGTAAAGTATGCAAATTTTGAAATGGAAAACTGAGCATGAAACTGAATACCAAGTTTGTAACTGAAATCTAAACATGAAATGGAATAAGTTTAAGGAAAGTTATTACCTTGGGCTGAGTCTGAGTTTGCAGAGAATAGGTGAGGATAATTGGTCCATATTTCTTCTTCTGCTTCCCAAGTACCTCTCTTAACGGACTGATTCCGCCAAAGAACTTTGACTAGAGGGACTTCTTTGTTCCTCAATCTACGAATCCGATAGTGAAGGATTTCGATTGGAATTTCCTCATAAGAGAGACTGTTCTGAATATCTATGCCCTCAATAGGGACTACAACTGTTGGGTCACCTATGCACTTCCTAAGAAAGGAGACATGAAACACTGGATGGACTGAAGCTAGATCTGAAGGCAATTCAAGCCCATAAGCTACTTTGCTGAAGCGACTGAGGGACTGACATATCGAGGACTGAGCTTTACCTTCTTACTGAACCTCTTCACTCCCTTCATGGGATATATTTCTAGGTACACATAATCACCAGTCTCAAAATTGAGATTTTTTTGCGCATATCTGCATACGATTTCTGTCATCTCTGAGCTGTCTTGAGCCTCTCTCTGATTAACTGAACTTTCTCTAAGGTATCGTAGACCAAGTCAGGCCCTACCATTGTGGCCTCAGTGACTTTTAACCAATCGATTAGAGATCTACGTCTCCTACCATAGAGAGCTTCGAATGGAGCCATTTGAATACTAGAATGATAATTGTTATTGCATACAAACTCAATCGAAGGCAAGTGGTCATCCCAATTACCCTTAAAGTCAATTGCACACACTCATAGTATATCTTCTAAAGTCTGGATGTTCCTTTATTCTTGACCATTGGTTTGAGGATGAAAGGTTGTTCTGAGGTGAACTCGGGTACTAAGACCCTTTTGGAATACTTTCCAGAAATAAAAAGTGAACTGGGTACCTCTATCTGAGACAATAGACAATGAAACACCGTGCAATCTGACCAACTCTCTGGTGTAGAGTTTGGCATAATCTTTAGCTGAATAAGAGGTATGGACTAGATAAAAATGAGATGATTTGGTCATTCTATGTACAATGACTCAAACTGAATCATACTGACGACGAGTATGATACAAACCCATCACAAAGTCCATTTTCACTTCTTCCCACTTCCAAGTAGGAATACTGAACTCCTGCATGGACCCACTTGGCTTCTGATGTTCAATCTTAACTTGCTGACATGTTGAGAACTTAGACACAAACTTTTTAATATCTCTCTTTATCCCACTCCACCAATAGATCTCCCATAAGTCATGGTTCATATTAGTGTCCCCTGGATGAATAGATTAAAGCACACCATGTGCTTCTGTAAGAATTCATTGCCTTAAGTCATCAACACCTAACACACACAGACAACACTGAAAATGCAAAATACCATCTCCCCCTTGGGAGAAAACCTCTACCTTCTGATCTTTGATTGATTATTTCAATTTGACTAAATTGGGATCTTTATCCTGCTTTTACTTCACCTCAGAAACTAGAGATAATTCTGAACTATTCTGAACCCAAACATTACCTTCTGCTGAATCAACTAAATGGATACCTATTCGGGCTAACTAATGAACTTACTAGGCTAACTTCCTCTTACTTTCCTCAATATGAGCAACACTACCCATAGAAAGTCTACTGAGCGCATCAACCACTACATTGGCCTTGCTTGGATGATAAAATACACTCATATCATAATCTTTCAAGACCTCTAACCACTTTCTCTGACGGAGATTAAGATCTTTCTGAAATAATATATACTGGAGGCTTTTGTGATCTGTGAACACATCTACATGCACCTCATACAAGTAGTGCCTCCAAATTTTTATGGAAAACACTACTACTGCTAACTCAAGATCATGAGTCGGATAATTCTTCTCATGGGGTTTAAGTTGTCTAGAGGCATAGGCTATGAACTTACCATGCTTCATGAGGACACAACCCAAACCTACCCTGGATGCATCACAGTACACGACATACCCATTTGGACCATCTAGAAGAGTCAAAACTGGAGCTGAGGTGAGTTGAGTCTTCAACTCGTGAAAACTCTTTTTGCAAAAATCTGACCACTGGAACTTGACTTTCTTTTGAGTCAATCTAGACAAAGGGGAAGCAATACACAAAAATTCCTCAATAAACCATCTGTAATAGCCAGCCAAATCTAAGAAACTCCTGATATCTGATAGAGTGATGGGTCTAGGCTAGTTTCTCACTGCTTCGGTCTTTTGAGGATCAACTATAATGCCATCACTAGAAATTATATGACCAAGGAATGCAACTGATCTTAGACAAAATTATCACTTACTGAATTTCGAGAATAACTGATGATTTCTAAGAGTCTGCAATACTATTCTGAGATGGTCTGCATAATTATGTTCACTGCGGGAGTAAACAAGGATATCATCTATGAAGACTATGACGAACATGTCCAAGTACTTCTTGAACACATGGTTTATTAAGTCCATGAAAGCTGTTGGGGCATTGGTAAGACCAAATGACATGACTAAGAATTCGAAGTGACCATACCGAGTTTGGAAGGCCATTTTTGGAATGTTATATTTTCTGACTCTAAGCTGATGATAGCATGATCTGAGGTCTATCTTAGAGAAGTAGCTGGCACCCTGAAGTTGGTTAAACAAGTCATCGATTCTGGGAAGTGGATACTTGTTTTTTATCGTGACTTTATTTAGCTGACGGTAGTCTATGCACATTTTGAGAGAACCGTCTTTATTGCGCATGAATATAACTGGTGCACCCTATGGAGACATACTGGGTCTGATGAATCCCTTAACTAGGAGATCCTTCAACTGTTCTTTTAATTTTCTGAGTTCTGTTGGTGCTATTCTGTATAGAAAAATAGATATGGGCTGAGTATCTGGAAGAAGATCGATGCCGAAGTTTATTTCAGTTTCGAGAGGAATTCTTGGAAGATCTTCTGGAAACATATCTGAATATTCATTCACTACCGGAACTGACTCAATACTGGGAGTTTTTCTCTTTTATTTTTGATTAAGCTTCTACGCTTTGTGGGATTAATTGATTGGATACCCGAGACCTATAATCTTTCCTAGGAATAGCTTCTATGATGATCGACATAAAAGCAGGATTAGTTCCACAAATATGACTGCACTGACCATAGTAAAATTCTTCTCGTTAGAGTCCTTAACTTGAACATAATAATAGACACATCCCTTAGATATCATTTTTCTCGCCCTTAGGTAGGAAACAAGCTAACCCCGGAAGGCTGAAGTAATACCCTTTCACTCTAGGGCAGGTTCATTCAGAAACTAAAATTGGAAAACTTTGTTTCTACAGTCGACTATGGAATAGTAGGAATAAAGCCAATCCATGCCGAGAATGACATTAAAATCAGTCATCTCTAATTTGACTAAGTTTGCTGAAGTAATTTTCTAAGATACCATAACCGGACAGTTCCTGTATACCCACTGGGCTATGATAGTTTTACCCACTGGGGTAGAGACTAAGAAGTGCTCTGCTAGAATTTTGGGACTGAGTCCAAAATCAACTTCTATATAAGGAGTAAAAAAAGACTAAGAATCTCCTGAATCTAGCAAATCATAAACATGTATATGAAAGATCTGTAACATACCAGTAACAACTTCAGGAGAATTTTCCTGATCTTGCCGGGACTTAAGAGAATAAAGTCTATTTGGGAGTTTTCCACTGGTGGCACTGGAAGTGGCACCCTACTGATTCGGGTGATCGGACTGAGCTGAGGAATGGTTAGGATGACCATGAAAACCTGACTGGGGGAAATCTCTGACTCTGTGGACTGGCTTGACACATCCAAAACAAACATCACTTCCAGCTCTGCAAATACCCTAATGATGCTTTCTATAAGTCTGACAAAGAGGATGAGTGAGGGAACTGCTAACACTGCCCTGAGACTTAGAGCCTAGATCCCTATCTTTGTTACCATTCATGAACTTAGGAACTGGAGAACTGGCTGAGGAAGGAGCTGGAACTGAGGACTTTGGGCGGAACTGAGAATGATTCCCACCCTCTGACTTAGGCTGGCTGAAATTGAAGCTACCTATTCTAGCTTTCTTATTCTACTTTTCTCTCTCCTTATTCTTCTGCTCCTCTATCTGCTGAGCATAGATCATTAGCCTTGCTAAGTCCATCTCACTAATCGACATGGTGTTCCTTCACTTATTGACCATGCTATCATTCACCCCAGACATAAACTTACTCATTTGGGATCTTCTATCTGCCACCACATGAGGATTATATCTAGCTAGTTGAGTAAACTTAAGAGAATACTCTTTCACTGTCATGTTGTCCTACCTGAGGTTAATAAATTCTAACACCTTAGCTTCTCTCAGCTCTAGGGGAAAAAATCTATCTAGAAAAGTGGTGGAAAACTCCTCCCAATCAATAGGCCCATGCATCTATAACCCTCTCTTCTTTCCAATGTTTGAACCAAGTGTGAGCCACATCCTGCAAATGATATGCAACTAGCTCAGCACTCTAGATAGCAGTCACTCCCATAATATCGGTAATCTTCTGCACCTGATCAAGATACTCCTAGGGTCCTCATATGTCTTAGACTCAAAAAAAGAAGGAGGATTCATTGGGATAAAGTACTAAGTCCTAGCTGCAGCAGAATTGGCCACTGGGTTGGCCGAAACGACAGCTGGACGTTTATTCTGGGCAGCAACTGAATGAACAAGAGTAGTGAATGTAGCTCTGAATTCTGCATGGGAGACATATTCACCTAAAGGATAAGGTTGATCGGGCTGGCTGATCTCTCATTCCTCTTCCCTGAGTCCTCTTTGGAGGTATTTTTCTATAGGTGAAAGAGAAAGGAGGATTAGACTGAGGGTTTAATTGGAGCTCATGCTCACTCACACGACATGAATACTAAAAGAAGGAAAACTGTTCCTAAAACATCTCATAGCCTCCTGTACATAAATGTGGCGAGCTACACACACATGCACAAGAATCTACTAGATGTGTCTTTCAGAGTTCCTAGCACTCTATTGAACCTTAGGCTCTAATACCAAGTTTGTAACACCCTAATTCTATACCCCGGATGCTACACGATGCTCATAATCCCAAAAGACCACAAGCTAACCCATGACTGGTACCTGCTGCAATAACTGAATAATAATACGATATAATGCAAAATAATAGGCTAAAATACCATAAGGTTCAAAACTGTAATACTGATGAAAAGAAAATGATAAAGTCTGATAAAACATCAGAATCTAAAATACTAAATACTGTATGAACATCTAGTCTGAAAATCCTCTAACTGAGCTGTCTGAATAAAGAGTTGATGGGCCCATGTCCCCAACTAACTCCAACTGCTGAAATAAACTAAGTACTGAAAGAGTGAAATAATAGAATATTCTCAAATAATGAGGACTCACTGCTAGTCTATCCATGGAACGTCTGAACTTCTAAGGGTGTTCTGGAGATCGTACATTTGAACCTATAGTATAAAACACCTTAGCACAAAAGAAAAGTATGCATCAATATGTGTGAATGTACTGGTACACAGAGTGAGGTAAGGCTGAATACAAGGATTCATATGCATGAACTAAACTGACTGCATAACATGAACATGACTACGTGAGAATACATGTATGAAATCATAATTATAACTGAAGTTATAAGGATTTTGAATATTGAGTTTACTGATAACATGGATTAATGATAACTGAAATAACTGATAACTAATATACTGTTTACTGAGTGACTGTGTCTGACAGTCCTATTTCTGATGGAACTAGCTGAGTTCCGTAGTAATTTAAGTGACTTTATTTGACAGTCCTGAAATCTTTAGAACTATCTGAGTTTTTTAGTGACGACTGAGACTGAGACTGTGGGAGGTAGTCATCTAACCGGCATACCCCAAATAAGATATTATAACTGAGTTGGGGTCCAATCTGTAACCCCAATTGGAAAGAGTGGCAATACCTCACCACTGGTAATGAAAAGCTGTGAGTGACCCTCATCTGTCAGGTAGTCTAACGAGAATGGTGGGACCCTGATCTGACAGGTTAAACCACCTTATTAGACCTTATCTGATAGGTTTTGATGTGTTAACCTACGCTGGCTATGTAGTTCTGGATTGCAAGGACTGCTTCTCAGAATCACACCCTCTGCTGGCAGGTGAGTTCCTATCCTTGGGTTTACTCGGTGCTGAATCCTACTCCTAATTGAATAGACACTAAACTGAGTATACTGGACTGATTTCACTGAATTTCATTTACAGTCGGAATATTACTGAATTCTGTTAAGTGACTGAGTTACTGAGGACTGAACTGAATACTACTGCGTTTTTCTTGAGTGCTGAATCTGACTGAATTCTACTGGTCGTGGCTTGACTGAGATTATCTTGAAAACTGACATTGGCTCTAGGCACACAGCTAAATTGTTGGGTATTAAATACCCCCAAGACTCGATAGCATGAAAATACATGAGACATGACACTACTTGAACACATGACCATAGTCAACAATTCATAATACTATCATTGAGGGATTTCATGAAGCATTCGCAAGTGATAAGCATACACTTGAATGGGAATACATGCTAATGTAATACAATTTCACAAATCCATACTTATGAGCATTCCACCAAATCATTACAAGACATATCTTTAGCATGGGATTCATTTTGAACATGTGGGTACATCATGAATTCATCATTTGGATCTAAAATAGGTTATAATACACAATTCATATTCACTTAGGCATTTTTACAAACACATGGAAGGCACAACCTTTTCTAGGGAATGAATCAATAACTAATACATCATGGCTATATCAAGAACTTCACATTTAAGGATTTCAATCTACATACTAACATGAATTCATGAGAATTAAATAAAGATTCAACCTCAAAAATCATATCACAATGTAAACATGTGTACAATCAAACCCACAACATGGAATTCAAAATTCATATTTTGAAAAGGGTTACTTGAGCTGCAAGGGTGGAAGGGACCCTTGGATGAACACTTTACATATCTTGGTTGACAATTTCTTGAAGATTGATGGAAGAAAGCTTGAGTTCTTGAATTGAAATTAATCACCTAGGGTTTCTTGTTCTTGAGAACTTGTGAAATAATGAATGTATTTAGCCAATAGAGGCATAAATTTCATGTTATAAGGGATGAAGGTCTAAGGAAAATGACCTAAATACCCTTAAGGACACGGTCATTTAATGTCTGAAATTGGCCACTAACGTATTTGGCGACGCAGTGCCTCGATGGCCTCAACGCGATACTCGACGCATCGCGCCATGATCACGCCGTGTCTCAGGACTTTTAAGTGGCAGTCTGGAAATAATATTAACCAATGCAATAGACGACGTGGTGCGCCAAGATCGCATTGGTCCAGTGTTTTGGACTTCCAAACATGGTCTAACAAGGTTAAAAAAATATGAAACTTGTCCGAGAACACCTATTAACCTTCCTGATCATGAATTAACGAAAATATAGACCATTAAAGGAGATTAAGGTCACGAAATGAGATTTCTAACTTTCAAAGGCTAAAAATAAACTAAGTCTAGAAACGTAGCTAGAAATTTTCTAAGTCTGGGACCCCTTGACAAGCTTAAAGAACTGAATTAAGCTTAGAAATTTTGCGAGGTCTTACACCTTATGAAACTCAAGCCATATACTATGCTTGATATTAAAATCCTTTCAGATGAAAACAAACTGCAATCTTTTATGATCTGAATAGATATCGACATGAGCCCTAAACAGGTAATGACGCCAAATCTTCAAAGCAAACACAACAACTGTTAATTCCAAATCATGGGTCGGGTAATTCCTTTCATGAAATTTTAGCTGCCTAGAAGCATAGGCCACAACCTTACTATACTGCATCAAGATACAACCTAGTCCCAGACGCAATGGATAATTGTAAACAACCAACAAATCAGTATCCTCGGGTAGGGTAGAAATTGAAGCTGAAGTGAACTTATCCTTTAGCTTCTCAAAAATACCCTCACAAGCATCATACCACTAAAACTTCACCTTTTTCTGAGTCCACTTAGTCAACGGAGCAGCAGTAGACAAAAAAATTACCATAAATCTCTTATAATACCCGACTAAACCCAATAAGCTCTAAATTTTGATTGGAGTTATGGGTCTATCCCACTTCATTACTGCCTCACCTTTCTGTGGATCCACCATGATCCACTCACTACACCCAATATAACCCAAAAAGGTCATGACATTCAACCAAAACTCACACTTTGAAAACTTAAAGTAGAATCATTGATTCTTAAGAGTTTGTAACACTACTAAGAGGCAATTGGAATGATCCTCTTCACTCATAGAATATACCAAAATGTACTTAGTTAAAACAATCAAAAATAAATCCAAGAACTATCTAAATACCTGGTTTATAAAGTTCATAAATACAACCAAAGCATTAGTCAACCTGAATGACATCACTAAAAATGCATAATGACCATATTGAGTTTGAAAGGCAGTCTTAGGGATGTCTGCCTCCCTAATCTTCAATTGATCATAACCCGACCGAAGAACAATCCTAGAAAAGTAATTAGCACCCTAAAGCTGGTCAAAGAGATCATCAATCCTAGGAAGAGGGTACGTATTCTTCACCGTCACCTTATTCAGTTATCGATAGTCTATACACATCTTAAGGGAACCATTTTTCTTATGCATGTAGAGCATAGGGGCACCCCACAAAGAAATAATAGAATAGATGAAACCCTTATCAAGAAGATCTTTAACTGTACCTTAAGTTCTTTCAACTCAGCCATACCATTCTACAAAAAGGAATAAAGATAGGATAGGAATTTGGTAGAAGATCACTCCCAAAGTCTATTTCCCTAATGGGTGGAATACTAGGAAGATCATCACGAAACACTTTAGGAAAATCATTAACCACAAGGACAAATTATAAAGAGAGAGCCTCAGAATTAGAATTCCTAACCCAAACTCGATGGTATAGAAACCCATTCGAAATCAACTTTCGGGCTCTAAGATACAAAATAAACCTTTCATTAGTATAATGGAACTCTCTTCCCTCTCAAGTACTGATTCATTCAAGAATTGGAAACTCACTCTTCAGGTCTGACAATCTAGAGAAACATAACACAAGAGAAGCCAATCCAATCCCAATATCACATCAAAATCTAATATATCCAACTCTATCAGATCCATCAAGGTCTCCCAACAACAGATATATATCATACAACCCCAATAGATCTTTTTAGCCATAATAGAATTACCCACCTGGGTAGACACAGAGAAGGGATTGGAAATACACTCAGGACCAAAACCATAATAAACTGCCATATAAGGGGTCACATAGAAAATCGTAGACCCTAGATCAAATAAATAGTACATATCATGAGGGAAAAATTATGAAAAACTAGTAACAACATTAGGAGATGCCTCAGATTCCTGATGGGTGGTAAGAGCATAAAGACGGTTTTGACTAGTGTCAGTACTAGAAGTAGCACCTTTTCACACAGGAGCAAAAGAAGTAGAAAATGGAACTTATTAGCTCTAGTAGCAACATTTGCTGACGGACAATTCCTTTGAATATGACATGGCTAGCCATATCTAAAACACTTATTCCTCCCCTTATCACAAAAACATGGAGAATCTATCCACAAAATCTTTAAGGAGGATACGATGGAGCTGACTAAAATCCACCACCTGGGTTTGGGCACCCTGGGTCTTAAAACCACTATCATCTTAAAAGTGATGATCGCTAGATGACTTAGGATATGGAGCACTAGCCGTATAATAGGAACCAAAATTTCCCTAAACCTTCATTTTTCCCTACTGCCTACCATGTCTATAACTATTCTAGTGGCCTCCACCCTGCTCTGAATATCTAAATTCCTTACACTGTAGAACCAAGTCCCAAGATAAACCCCAAGAAAACTTCCTTATTCTTTCCCTCATGATAGATACCAATTCTGGAGAATAATGAGACAATTGATGAAACTTCAAGAAATATTTTTGTACAGTCATCCTTCTCTGTTCAAGTTCACAAACTCTTAAGTTTTAGCCTTCCTCATCTCTTGAGGAAAGAACCGATTAATAAAAGCACCAAAAAATTCCTCATACATAGCCTGCTTAACATTACCACCCCTTAACCATTCCTACTCCTCATACCAATAGAATGCCATATCCTTCAACTGATATGAGACAACCTCCACACCCTCCATATTACTAACATGCATTACCCTAAATAATTTCTCTATTTGATTAAAACACCCTTGAGGATCCTTCTAAAACTTAGAGCCTAAGGTTAGAGAATTCAACCTCAAGAACTGGCTAACTCTACTAACCTCAAAAGATAGAGCAACTAAACTAACACAATTAGGCTAATAAGATTAAAATGTGACTAATTGAGTTAATGGATGAATAAATTGATGAAATCTGGCACTAGAAATATCTCATTGAAGCGGTGTGGAATGAACATCATTAGCTTGAGAAGCTTGAGGGAGACTAGTAGGGATCGGTGGAACTTCACATAGAAAAACAAGAGCAGGGGATATAGACTAGGTTTATAATCTATAAGTAGAATGAGTTCCATCTACATTGTCCTCAGGTGGAACAAAGGAGTTTCCACGAGCATCAGATCTTCAAAAAGATGTGATATGAAATGCGAACAAATGTAATTAAAGGAGATTTCAAGACCTTAGACTCCATAGCTCAAAAAATAGATCATAAGAAAGGGAAAACATTCCTAAATTCCCTATAGCCTCTCCCTTATAAGTGTGGTGAACTATACATCTATAAAAGAGACTCTACTTGACACGTCTTTGTGGAAACCCAATTGGCCATGAATCTATACTCTGATACCATCTTTGTCATGACTTGAACTAGGGCCTGGCCATGATAGGTATCTCAGGTCTACTGAGGACCCAACACCACCTCTTGTACCCTAGCCAACTAGAACATAATACATCTAGAAGTAGATGAATTCCTTATATATAACAAGATGAAGCTGAGTTTTGAACATATAACAAGTTGGAAACTTAACTAACAATTAAATAAATCTATGAATCTTAACATCCATCCCAATCTATAGTAATCAATAACCCTCTAAGAAGCAAAAATCAATCTAAGTGGGGACATGCCACTAACAATAGGCAAAAGAAACTAAAAGATAACCTATGATATTATGAAACCAAAATATGAAATAAGAGTTTTCCAAAGAATGGAAGATTGCCACTTCAAGCTGACTCACGATCGATCAGAAAAGCACCTAATCACTTTGCATGAAGAGAAGTATCTTTGTTCCCTGCAACACATGGAGATATAACATCTGGAGATGGTTAGCACTACGAGTGCTAAAATGTAACTTAGGATAAGGATAACATAATTCCAATTCAAAATCCAGTCTAAACTTAATGTACATGTTCACATGCATGCATACATACATACATACATATATATACAAGATGTTGGGATAGGGAATAATTTTTAGCATGAGACTTAAAATCATTAACCTAGATGATGTATCTCAATCGTTATACAAATACCTATGGGCTATATGGGTCCATATCCCTCTACTGAAAGGGCCTCAGTGCATGTTACCCATATGAACCAGAGATATCCAACAAAGACAAAGAAATGCCTTGAACCCATGTCAATCGAGGATACACACACATATATATAGTGTGTGTATGTGTTTATATGTGTGTGTGTGACACAAGTACACGGTCATCAAGACCAACCCTTACACTAACAAATGTAAGTTTCCTATTTTAATTCCCTCGAGACCTCCACCTTCATATCATATCTATACACCCCCTTTAAGCCCAATTAAAATAATTTTCACACACAATCCTTCTATTTAACCAAGGAATTATCTGTTAAGGCATCAACTATGGGTATCTCCATACTATTATGCTTAAAATCTTATAATGATGCTATACCAATTCTATTAACTTGGGTGAATGCCACAACCCTCTTTGTTCATTAAATCAAGTTGAGGGAATGCGACAACCTTCTTTGTTTATTAAATAAAGTTTAAAATATAAAAATTGGCAACAAGGCCTTTAAAACACTTTTGATTTATTTAACCATTTATGCAGTGTAATAGTTTAGGGAAGTAACACAAATCATGTTATTAACAATAATTCAAATCCCACTATGCAGGTGGGTTGAGGGACCATAATTTGGCAAACCATATTCCAATTCAAAATCATCAAATTGTATTTCAAAAAACATTGATAAAGCATAAACAATGCATATAAAATCATGGGAATCCAATTCAACTAACATTGATTCCAAGAACCTCAACCCATATAAAACCTATATTCAAATCCATATGAATAACAATTTAAATAGATTCTTTATCTAAAATAAGTTTAAGGAGAGATGTAAATGCCTTAAAGTATAATAATTACAAAGAGAAATCACCACTTGGAAGCTTTAAATGATCAAACATAAGAATCCCTAACTTTCCCTTGACTTAGAGATTTGAGAGAGTTTAAGAATGCATTTGATTATGGGAAATGATGGAAATAACCCTTTTGATATTTTATGGACATGGGGAAAGAGGGAATTGACCAAAGTTACCATACTAAAAACACTGAAAAAATTACCGCCCTGTCATTATGGGTCATCTTAGGACTCATAACGAATTTCTATGAGTCTTCCCTTTTACTCATAGTCTAGGAAGTGTCCCAAGGAACCTTAACTATTTATCCTACATGTTGTACCATATGACTAGTAGTCCCTTCTTACGACTCATAGGGTCCAGTCGTAATCATGACAGAAACAAAGGGCCACTAAACTGGTGAGACTATGAGTCCCACATTACTACTCATAATTTCTTATCATGACTTGTATAGTGTTAATAATACCTAGGAAAGAAAATTTAGTACCTATACTAGTCACCCTATGATTGGGGCTCTACGATTATTTGACGAGTCGTAGCTAGGGCACTAAACTAAAACCTCAAAATTTTTTAAAGGCCAAAATCATGGGGTGTTATAGTTGATTATACCCTATTCAATTATGAGGGGTGATTATGATAATTTATTGATACCCAATAAGGCCGGAGGATGATTATGCTGATGCACCTATATGTATATCTACATGTTCAAGTCCAGCTATTTATTATGATATAATTATATATATATATATGTATATATATTTTATATATATGTGTGTGTATATGCATATACAAGTTGTGTATTATTTTTATATTAGGATACTGAGTATGGCCCAAAAATGATAAATGATTGTAAGGTGGTATAGTTGATAATTAGTGACATATAAGGTTTAGTGATGGATATTGTTTAAGTGTCTAATCATGGATTGTTGATAAATGAGGATTAGTTGGTAAAGGATGAATAGTGGTAATTAATGTTTTTAAGTGATAAATGTTTACTAGAGGTTGTACATAACTAGTAATCAAATGGATTAGTTTATAAGAAATGGTTAGCTAATAAATGGTGACTAGTGATTATTGATGATATGGTTGTTAAATTAGTGTAATATTTGGAATATGGGTATATTTCAAATGTTGGTAAGTGATCGATTGATGATAAATTATAGAATGATGGTTAAATACTGAGTTGGGTATTTATAAGTGATGATCGATTGTCTTATTCTATCATTGAATGTACACTTCAAGCATATGGGTGTCTATGATGAGTTATTTACTTACTGAACTAGTTGACGTATGGGAGCCAATTTCTTAGTTTGAGATTTCTTATGTGATGTCGTGTGATGCTTTATGATTTTGATTTACTCACTTATATTGTACGATAATGTTGTCATATGTTGATATATTGTGTTATATTGTTATTTTGATTAAATTAATTATTTTGTACAAAAACCTTAGAGCTGATTCAGGTTCATTTTTTTACCTTGACTTAGTTTTGATAACTTAATTTTTATCATGTTTATATCATGATTTAGCTCAATTGGCCAATGATGCCCACTGGGTACCCATTGTTTTATTACTCATACTATACATTAGTACCTTCTTTATGTTGATTAGAGTACTAGTTGTCACCATTGATTGTTGGCCGTGTTGTGTTGATGTTTCCAGTGATATGGTGATATCTTGGAGTTGGATTCACCTATTTCCATCGATCATTTTATATTTGGTGTTTAGTTATCAAGATAGATGTTGTTGACAATTCTAAACATTTAGATTTGTATTATTGTTATTAGATGCTTATGTACCGACTCTACCAGTTCATAGGATGGAATCTTGTATTGACTATCTTTATCTATGTTGAATGTTTTACCTATATATCAATTATGTTGTTAATTTCTACCTAACTTGGGAATTTCCCACAAAGTTAACCCATTATGTTTAGCTTTAAGTTATGGTTTGGCTTATCTACTAGCAGGACAGAGTAAGTGCCATCATGACTCATAAATTAGGTCGTGACAAATTGGTATTAGAGACAGGTTAAACAAATATTGTTGGAACATATCAAGTGTCTAGTAGAGTCCTATGAATCAAAATAATAACATTTGTTTCCTATATTTCAGAGGCTATGGAACATTCTTAGGATTCCTTTACTTCTTTCATTCATATCGTGCTAAGAGTCTGAGTTGCTTTATAGAACATTCTTTGATTTCACTCTTTCATAGATAGCAAGGGCATGTTCTACCACTATATTTGACAAGGGTCCTATGATCAAGCCTAGGGATCCTATTTCTTTCATAGATAACCCAGAGGTTGTTGAAAGCCTCGAGATGTGTCACTATCTAGGGGCCCAGATATGGGTCCTCCACCAAACCTTATTCCAGCCTAGGCTTCACTCTGGTTTATTTCTTCTTCGGTGCTAAGATATGTGTTAGTTACACTTTTAGGGATAGTTGGTAATGTGCCATCTGATGGTGCTTAGTCCATAAATTAGAGTGGTACTGAGGCGGGGATGCAGCCTATAGCTGCGACTCCTAGAGTTCATTTCCTTCTGCACCAATAGTTACTCAGTCGATAGTTTCTAAGCCACTAGTTGCTCAGCCTACTATGTCTTCTGAGGAGTAGAGGATGTTGGGTAGATTTTTTAGATTGGCTCTGCCTAGGTTTTCTGGTGCTCCAGACCAAAAATGCATATGAGTTTCTCATTGCTTGGGAGGATAGGCTCCATAATTTTGGCTTTGTTGAGACTAGTGGTGTGGATTACACTATGTTTCAATTGGATTTGGATGCTCGACATTGGTGGAGAAGCTATATGGATTCTAGACCAGCTAAATCTTTTTTTCATAAACTCAGTTCTTCAAGATGTTCTTGGAAAAGTACATGCCTCATTCCTTAGAGATTGTTTGGGGGATCAATTCTCGAGATTTGAGTAGGGCTGCATGATAGTTGTAGAGTATGAGACTCATTTCCACAAGTTGTCTAGGTATACAACTTCTATTCTAGATATTGAGTAATAGAGAGTTTACTTCTTTGTTAAAGGGTTGAGACTCCCTATTCGTATGTCTACTCAAAATTTAGTTATTGTGGTTGGTCTTTTGCTGAGGTTTTAGATCATGCTTGTGTAAAGGATAAGAGGCTTTGTAAGGGACATGAGGGTAGTAAAAAGAGGACTAGGTTTTAGGGAAGATTTAGTGGTAGTCATCATAGTTCTCAAACTAGAGGTGGAATTTCTAAGAGTAGGTATTTTTATCATCTATCTTATCATCCTCAAACTCACCCTACTCGACCTATTCAGGAAACACTTCATATTAATAACTGAGTTCAGTCTAGTGGTAAAAATTTCCATGGTCTGGGTGGCAGTCAGTCTTCAAGTGGTTCATCTTCTGGTTATTCTAGTTATGGTGGTTACTCTGGGTCAACTAGATCTGTTGGTTCTGGTTCAGTTCAAAGGGTATGTTATAGTTGTGGGTCTTTTGATTATTTTATGTTAGTGCCCTAGTCGTGGGGCGATTATTATTTTATCTCAGGGTGTTTCCCCTATTAGAGAAGTTTATCCTTAGTTAGAGGTAGTTCGCATGGTCGCATGGGTGATTCCCATGGTACTAGTGGAGTTTCTTAGGTAGGCAGGATTAAAGGTTAGTCAGGTGCCCATCCAAGTGGAGGGAGATTTTAATCATATGCAATACCTGTTAGGCCCGAGGTTGAGACATCGAATATTGTTGTTATAGGTATAATTTTGGAGTGCCTCCAGTCGACCATTGCTTTATTTGATCTATAATCCCCTTATTCTTATATATATACTTATTATGTACCATGGTTGGAGTTGTCTTATAACTTATTATCTGTGTCATTGTTCGTATCTACTCCCGTGGATGATTCTGTAGAAGTGGATCAAGATTTTAGATCATGTGTTATGACTGTTAGAGATGTTGATACTTATGATGATCTTATTATTTTGGATATGGTGGATTTTAATTTAATTCTAGACATGGAATAGTTATCCCACTATCATGCGGTCATGTATTATTTTGCCAAGACTATTACATTAGCCATGCCTGATGTGCCCCCAGTCATGTAGTAGAAAGCAGTTATCCTCAAGCCAATGGGGACTATTTCTTATGTTCTTGCTAAGAGTCTTACTTATAGGGGTTGCGAGTCTGATATTGCTTATTTTTGTGATACTAGGGTGGAGAGTTCGTTACATGACTCTATTCCTATAGTTTATAAGTTTCCTGATATGTTCCTTACCGACTTGTCTGGTATTCTCCCTGTCCATGAGATTGAGTTTGCTATTGATCTTGAGCCTAGCACCCGACCTATTTCTATGGAACCTTACCATATGACTCTTATCAATCTTAAGTAGCTAATTCTCAATTTTAGAATCTTCATGGTAAGGTTTTTGTTAGACCGAGTGTGTCTTCTTGGGGAGCTACTATAATGTTTTTGAAGAAGAAAGATGGATCCATGTGCATGTGTATTAATTATATGAAGCTTAATATGGTGACAGTGAAGAACCATTATCGTATGCCTCACATTGATGATTAATTTAACCAGCTTCAGGGCAGAACATTGTTTTCTAAGATTGAATTAAGATCTTTTTATCATTAGTTGAGGATTCAAGATGAGGATATCCTTAAGACAACCTTTAGGACCCTTTTTGGTCATTATGAGTTCCTGGTGATATTATTTCTCTTAACTAATTTCCCAGTTGCATTTATGGACTTGATAAATTGAGTAATCAGGCCTTATTTTGATTCCTTTGTGATTGTGTTCATCGATGCCATCCTCTTTTATTCGAGAAGTAGAGAGAAGAATGTATAATATTTAAGAATTATGCTTCGGACTTTGAGAGATCATGTGCTTTTTGCCAAATTCTCTAAGTGTGACTTTTGGCTTGAGCCAGTGATATTCCTTGGATGTGTGGTGTCTAATGATAGTATTATGGTAGACCCAACCAAGATTGAGGCAATTCATGATTTGGATATAGCTACATCTCCGACTGAGATTTATAGTTTCATTAGTTTGTCAAGTTATTATAGATGCTTTGTTGAGGGTTTTTCTACTATTTCAGTCCCTATGACCAGATTGACTTGGAAGGAGGTTCCTTTCTGATGGTTCGAGGAGTATGATTTGAGCATAGGAAAGCTCAATGAGTTTCTCACTTTGGCTCATGTTTTAGCTCTTCCTGTAAGGGTAAGGAATTCACTAAATTCTGTGATGCTTCCAGTGTTGGTTTAGGTTGTGTATTAATGCAACATGGTTATGCCATTTCTTATGCTTCTACACAACTAAAGGTGCACGATCTCAACTAACTCACTCATGATTTTGAGTTGGAGGCAGTAGTTTTTGCATTTAAGATTTGGATGCATTATTTTTTAGGTGTGCATTTTGAGATTTTCACCAATCATCATAGTTATCTGCATCTTATGAAGTAGAGAGAGATTTATTCTAGACAATGCATATGGGTGGAGTTTCTTAAGTATTATGATATTTTCATCTTGTATCATCTTGGCAAGGCTAATGTTGTAGCAGATGCCTTGAGTATGAAGGCAGTGAGTATGGATAGCTTTGCTTGTATATCAGTTTCTTAGAAGTCGTTGGAACAAGACATTCAGTCCTTAGCCAACTTCATGGTGTACCTTTAAAATTCAGAGCCTAGGAGGATTTTGGCTAATATAGAGGCGAGGTCCTTACTATTTGAGTAGATATGAGATCATTAATTTGATGATAGTAAGTTTTGATTCCATCATGACCAGGTAGTGAGTGGTGAGTCCAAAAGGAACACCATAGATTCTAAGGGTGTTTTGAGATTGATGGTCACATTTGTGTTTTGCGAATTGATGACTTGATTCAGTTAATTCTGAATGAGGCTCACAACTCTAGATATTCTATTCATCCCGGCATAGCAAAAATGTATAGAGATTTGAGACAACATTATTGGTGGAGAAGTATGAAGAGTGATGTGGTATACTTTGTAGCTTGTTGCCTCTGTTGTCAGCAGGTACAGAACAAGCATAAGCAACCTGGTGGATTGATTCAGAGATTGTCCATTCTCGAGTTGAATTGGGAGCGGATTATCATGGATTTTGTTAATGGTTTGCCTTGCTTTTACTGTGGTTCTAATTGTACTTAGGTAATTATAGATCATTTGACCACGTCAACATATTTTATTCTTATTTAGATGTCCTTCAATGCTGTGAGATTGACCCACATTTATGTTCAGCAGATAGTCCATTTCCATGGTGTGCCCATTTCTGTTATTTCAGACCGTGGTTCTGTGTTTACTTGGAGACTTTGGAGAGCATTTTAGGAAGAGTTGGTCACTCAGGTGGATCTTAGTAAAGATTTTCATCTGCAGATAGATGGTCAATAGGAGCAGATAATTCAGCTTCTTTAGGACATGCTACAATCCTATGTTATGGATTTTGGAGGCTAGTGGGAGCAATAATTAGCCTTGGAAGAGTTCCCATATACTAATAGTTATTATACGACCATTGAGATGGTGCCCTTTTAGGATTTTATGGTAGGACATGTCATTCTCTGAAATGATGGCTTGAGACTTCTGAGGTAAGGCCCCATGGTACTGATTTGCTTCAGGAGTCGCTAGGATAGAGTTAGGGTGACTCAAGATAGGTTGAGAGAATCGCGGAGTAGGTAAAAAGTCTATGCAGACCGTAGGATTTATGCTTTGAGATTTGCAATTGGTGATCATGTATTCCTCTATGTATTACCCATGAAGGGTATGATGAGGTTCGAAAGGATGGGCAAGCTCAAACCTAGATATATTGGACCTTTTAATATTCTTCACGCAGTTAGTGAGATAGCTTATGAGTTATCTCTACTAATAGCGCGCAACACACTTCCATAAGTGAGGGATGAGGCGGTATTTGTCAAGTAACCCAATGTAAATTGGGGTAGAATCTCGAGGAGTGAATACTATAGACTTCATACCTATGGGTATTCCAATTACTATAAGGTCATCTGGAATGCTAAATAAAAAGACACGTATAATTAAATGGGGGGATCTGTTTGGGAACCTTTTTTACTACTACCTTTATCAAGTAATCAGTAAACAATATCTTTGATTTGAATTCAAGGTTTGGAGGAATCTTGGGATCAGGTATCCTTAGAGGTGAAGCATGTGGGATAGTGTTGGTTTAGTATGTAATTTAGTTGTTAATTAATGAATAGGCTAAGTCAAAGGTCATTGAGGTCAATCTTACAATAAAACTCCAACGATTTCACTCATTGGCTCTTTCAAGCACCTACCAAGTGTGGAGTTTGTATAACCACCCAAAACCTCAACCAAGAATCCCTATTTATAGGATGATGCTCTTGACATGAATTGCAATACCTAAACACATATTTCTAAGATTGCAAAGGGCAGTAACCCATAGGCTTAGTTGTTCACCATTGCCTTGTCCCTCGATAACCTTCTTTCGAGGATGTTATGGGTTACCTGATATTCGCCTAAGTCCCCCTTTTGAGGATGACAAAGGGTTTCTAGATCTTGGAGGTTTCACCAATAAAACCCATTTGCAAATTTGGGGTTTTCACCCATCCAATCCCAACTCATAAGCTCAAGCAATGGTGAAACCCATACTCAACAACTAAAATCCATGCAAACACAACAATACTCACACACAATTACACACTAATTACACATAATCCCAAGACTAAATTATTTAGCTACTCATGAAGAAAGTAAAGAGAAATTTAACATATGGGTCATTCAAAGCATCCATTCTTCAATAATAAATTAAAAAATTGATCCTCCTAAAATATATTACACACTTTCCCAAGATTAGGGTTTAATTCTTGAATTCCAAGATATCTGTCCACGATCGTGACTTTGCAACTGCAATTTTGTGTTGCAATTGCATTGCTCTGACCATCTTGACTAAATGTGATCGAGGATAGAGGACCACGATCGCGGTAACCAAGGCTGATGTAGTCTATGTAATGACCTAATTTTTTGGAACCGAAATGTTACACGGTGCTCATGATCCCAAAGGACCACAAGCTAATCCTCTATTGATATCTATACCTGGACACTGCATAATATAGATTTTAAATTTGGAAACTGGCCATAAGCTTCAAAACATCTAAAAATACTCAAAATTTAAAATTGAATACTGATACATCTATTCTAAAAGCCTCTAAACTATCGGAGCTTTGGAGTTGATGGGACATGTCCCCAACTAACTCCGTCTACTGAAAATAAACAAAATGTAATGCAATAATGATAAAAGTATCATCCTCGAATAAAGAGGACTCTCTGCTATATATGTTGCTACTGATTGGGACTGAGCTGCTAAGGGTACTGTGGATCTCGTGCCTCTGAACCTATGGTGTCAAATAAAGCACCATAGCAGAAATGCGTCAGTACGGGAATGTACCAAGTATGCAGACGAGATAATGGTAAATGCAAGGGCTTATGCATGAACAATTACTTGACTGAATAATCTTGAGAGTAATGAATGAGAACACATTCATGAATGCACAAACCATAACTACAACCATCACGACTCTAAATACTAAAACTCAGATACTGCATTACTGATATCTGAACTCACTACTAATAATGAGATACTGAACAACTGAATTATCTAATATCGATAACTGAGTACTGGAGTTGAGATTTGTCTTATCTAGAGAGTGATCTCAGAATCTAAGGATACTGAAGCTGATTGACAAAATATACTCACGTTATTGACTAAATTTTGTGCTTTCTACTCTCAACTGACTGCATTGGAGATCAAATCACTCTAATAGATGATTCCGGAATCTACTATAAATGATAAGAAAAGATCATGTCCAAATCTGACAACAAGAATACTCAACTGAATCTGAGACTAAGATCAAGCCTATCTGATGGGTGATCTCTAGATCTGATAACAAGAATATTCAACTGAATTTGAGACTGATATCAAGCCTATCTAATGGGTGATCTCTAGATCTGATAACAAGAATACTCAACTGAAACTGAGACTGAGATCAAGCCTATCTGACGGGTGATCTCTAGATCGGATAACAAGAATACTCAACTAAATATAAGACTGAGATCAAACCTATCTGATGGGTGATCTCTAGATCTAATAACAAGAATACTTAATTGAATTTGAGATTGAGATCAAGCCTATCTGACGAGTGATCTCTAGATGTGATAACAAGAATACTCAACTGAATCTGAGACTGAGATCAAGCCTATCTGACGAGTGATCTCTAGATCTGATAAGAAGAATACTCAACTGAATTTTAGACTGAGATCATGCCTATCTGATGGGTGATCTCTAGATATTATAACAAGAATACTCAACTAAATCTGAGACTGAGATCAAGCCTATCTAATGGGTGATCTCCAAATCTGATACTGAATAACTTTATATGAGACCAAGCCTATCTGACGGGTGGTCCATGAATTAATGGAACTATCTAAGTTTCTCACTGAGATAGATAACTGTATCTTACAGTCCTAAATTCTGAAGATTAATATTGAAACTGTAACTGTAGGAAGTAGTCA
Source organism: Capsicum pubescens (assembly GCA_030864215.1). Taxonomy (NCBI): domain Eukaryota; kingdom Viridiplantae; phylum Streptophyta; class Magnoliopsida; order Solanales; family Solanaceae; genus Capsicum; species Capsicum pubescens. The sequence goes on along the minus strand of CM061549.1, from coordinate 217,611,105 downwards.
CTTAAATGACATGCTCCGAATCTTAATTGGTGGGTTCCAACCTGTAACCGCAGCTGGAAGGATGTCAATACTATACCACGGGTAAAGACATCTCTAGTCAAGCCTATCTGACGGGTGGCCCTCACAGGAAGTCAAGCCTAAGGCATATAATAGTCAAGCCTATCTGATGGGTGACCATCCTTTCCTGACGGGTGACTTCAGTATCCTGCGCTGGCTACGCAGTTTTGGAGTTCAGGGATTTCTCCTAATGACTCTGCCTCTCTTACAGGGAGCCTCTATCCCTGCCCTTTCTCGGTACTAGCTCCTACTCCCAACTGAAAGACTCTGAAATGATTCTTAACTGAACATAAACTAAGTTGAATCTGATACTGATCATTTTTCTTAAATGGTCTGACTGATTTAAGATGAATTCACTTGGTTTCGTATCTGACAAAATACTACTGAATCTCGTTATCTGAGTAAATGACACTGAGCTATGAATAGAGTACTCGATTACTACAGAGGTCAGAACTGGACACTTGAATACTACTAGATATGAGCTGGGTACAGAACTGAGGCTAGATTACTAGAGATACTGAGATTACGGCGATTACAGAGATAACTAAGATTTCTTAAATTCTGTATCTATCTGAGAATACATTGTTCTATAACTCACTGAGTTCTGATAATCATGGCTCGACTGGAATTATCGTAAAAACTGACACGGGCTCTAGACTGCAGCTATATTGTCGGATATAAATACCCCCAGGACTCTTTAACACAAAAGTAAAACATAACCATTCTTGAATAATCAAGACCACGGACAATCATTCACCATCACAATCACTAAGGCATCACTTCAAGCATTTAGGAATCATAAACATGTGATAATATAGGGATACATGTTATTGGCTCATACTCCATTCAATAAAGTCTTGCATCAAAAACTTGGCATGTATTAAAGTCTTAGCATGTATCAAAGAGCACATAATTGGGGAATTTCATGCTATTATGTCACAATTCATTCACTAAGTCTTTTAAACAAACACTTGACATGCATGGTCTTTCACACAATTGGGGATTTCTAGTCAACGTTCTATAATGGCTCTAATTCCTTCACATAAGCATTTTATCAAACATATGGGGAGCATGCCTTGCATATTCAACAATTTTCTTCACTTAATTGACATGAACACATCACTTAACAAGCAAATTGAAGAGGGTTTATCATGAACATCACATGAATATCATATACTAGGGTCAAAGCTTGAAAACCTTGCAAACAAACATGAATCAAAACTCAATAATAGCATGAACATCAATTTCAACTCACATGAATCATGAAAACCCACAAACATAAGATCTTTGAATTTTAGAAAAGGGTTATTGAGCTTCTTGGATGAAAGAGACCCAATAATCAACATCTACATACCTTAGAGAAACTCTTTCTTGAAAGCTCTTGGAGAGATTCTTGATTTCTTGATTTCTTGATTTCTCTTGATTTTTCTTGAAGAAGAAGGAAGGGTTTTGATTTTGTAGAAACCCTAGTTTTTTATGTTGAAGATAATAAATGAAGTTGTGAGCCATGATCGTATATAAATAGGGTCTGAAAATAGTGGGAAAATACCCAAAAATCCCTTTTAAAAACGTCTTAAAAATGCTTAATCGAGGGCTGCGACGGTCGAAGTGACGGTCTGTCGCTCAGACTGACGGTCTGTTGGATCGTCTGTCGCACAGTGGTCAAAAAAAGAAAACACTACCTCGATGTGAAGGTCTCAAAGATGTTCCATCACAAACCCGACGGTCTATTGGATCGTCCATCGCACGTTGGTCAGGATGAGGCCACACTGCCTCCGCGCAACGGTCTCAGCGATGGCCCATTGCAGCCTCGATGGTCCGTCGTCCTGGCCATTGAACTTGGGCCTAAAAAGGGAGTCACTTCCTTGGTTATGACGGTCTAGGAGACGGTCCATCAGAATATCGACGGTCCGTCAGCCCAGCTGTCGCACCTGGGCGGTTCCGACTGCTTTCTGTAAAACGGCCATAAATTCCTCGTTCGATGTTGGATTTTGACGAAATTGGTATCGATGGAAAGATTATTCAATTATCTACATGACAAAAAATTAATATTAGGGAAATTTAACATGTTTCAAAATATTTCTCACTTGGGAAGAGACTTCTTAACCTTTTTGGACCGTATTTACGCTTCACTTGACACGCTCTAAGGCTCAGACTACGAGAGAAATTTGCAGGGTCTTACAGTCTAGGTATTTAGATGCACTCTTCTTTTTTCCGTTTTTTTAATCATTTTCAGCTCCAATCCACATATTTTGGTCTTCTCAACTTTATGGCTACAAAGAGTGGATATTTGTGCGTCTACCCATAGATATTGTCTTATTTATTCATTTAAAACAAGGTAATGTGCACAAAAAATGAGTGTGAATGAGTGTTAAACTCACCACTCATCAACACCCCCAACTTAATACCTTGCTTTTCCTCAAGCAACGCTACCACCTTTTATGAGACAATTTCATATGTACACCCTCTTACTATCACTTCAATGATCATGAAGACTCAAGTTTGATTACCACCACTAAAAGAATTTCACATATGGGAAAATAATTTTTTAACCACTATCCTCATTATAAAGTGGAATAGTGAAGGATGCAATATGCTTTTGTGAGAAACGATGTAAAAACTACTAACACTCTAAAAATGACTTGCATGTTATACCCTCATTTACCTCATTGCTCGGGAGATGACAAAATCACCCACCTCAACTAGCTCACATGCCTCCTCATGAGAAAGAAAAATTTCACACACCTAGTTAATAATCATGCACAAGGAATTTTAAGTTCAACCACTCACTCTCTTAAGAAATTCTCTATGTTAACAAGTACCATGCCATAGGCTTGCCCCTATTTTCAGTCACCACTACAATGACTACACTTGGTTGCAAATTGCAAAGGGCTTGTTGAGCTTGTAATATAGGTTTAGGGTAGGGTAGGAGATCAAATTAGGAACACAAGGTTACACTCTCCTTGAACTTCTACATCTTACTCTTATCATGCTTCACTTATTGACCATTTTTTCACTTTACTACTTTGCCTACCTTTTCTTTTTCTAGGATTTCCCACTTTCCTCTTTTTCTCTTCTTCTACAACCCCTCTTTTTTATTTTTTTTATAGATAAATCATTTCTTTCCTTTATGGGGTCATTTCTTTATTCAAATCCAAAAATCTTCACTTTCTCAAGATTGTAGGGACCTTCTTTAGACTTTGTGGCTCAACTATACTTCTTTCTTTTTCCACCACCCCCAAATTAGGATTTTAGCCTCAATTTGTACTCTCAAGTTCATGGAGGATAGGGTTCAAGAGTGGATTAATAGACGGGTCACGACTTGTAATATATTTTCCAAACAAAGGCCCAAAGGCTCGAAGAGGGTGACTAGGGGTAACTCTTATGTATAGGTAGGATCTTTAGGCTAAAGTGAACTTCCAAAATCAAAATATGGCCTATGATCATTTTACCAACCTAGCACAGTCAAACATTAGCTTTGAAAGAATAAGGGGTCAAGTTCTAGATAGTATAAGTACACATGAGATGGAGACAATTAATCTCACACACATGGCATGCAAATATCGTCAAGAGGATTCAATTGTTCTACCCGCTCGAGACAAAGATGGAGTATTCATTATTTTTCCGAAGTCAACTTTCGGGGTCATAGGAAGAGGGAAAAAATTCATCACAAAGTTGCTCACACCTATGCCTTTGAATATTTTGAAATTTTCAGACGGAGGGGGTTGTTTGCTTTTGCATCTGTACCATATATGATTTGCTAATCATTTAAACCATCCAAGTTATTATCTCACATTGAAGTTCATAGTATGGGAGAACAACCATATGGTTACTCCGACTTCATCAATGGATCTTAATGTAACCCCAAATTAGCAATGCTACAGGTACTCAGATTTCCCTTGCATTCTAAGGCCGTGATGCCATGGGTCCTCATACTTCCCCTACACCTATGGTTGGAAACCCAATCACGAAGGCAAAGATCGTCTAACAAAATTTAGGTTGAAATAGCCAACTCAGAAAAAAATAGTTAACCCATGCGAATGTGAACACCATTAGAGTGCCCAAATATTACAACTCAAATAAGGATCACAATAAGAATTATCCGAAAGATAAAAAATGTATGCTGCAATATAAATAATACAAGCCCAAATAAAATTAATAAGGAAATAGCCCCAATCAAAAAGGTTGCAGTGTACCTACTACATGAATAATCAAAGCTAACAAAGAGATAAGGGTGCTCCCTAAAACTTCATCAAAGGCGGCTATTCTTTTCAAACATTTCACCATCACCAATTATATTGATATTAGACCACTACTGTATGTAAGAACTTTAGTGAAAGTACGAGGAAATTAGGGAGATAGTCAATAAATCAACTAGCTTTTATTCCCACGATCACAACTTAATGACCGCCATCGCAGATTGGCGAGTAGCCGAGGTCGCACCAGGGGACTGTGGTTGCAATAATTGAGGGCATATCTTCTCCCCTGCTTTTTCCCTGTTCAGCATTTCTGCTCACTTGAATCTTATTACTTCTTTGATTAGCTTTCACCTCAAATTATGCACACTTCTTTCTTTCTAAGCTTATGCAAAGCTCTTCATAGTGCCACATATACATAAGTTATTCATATACAAAAACTAACCATAAAACTTTAAAAATATAATAAAAATTATATGATCCATCCTTGCAGCATTTGTGGGATGCCTCCCACACAACGACTTAATTATCATTGTGGCACAATGTTGGAATGTATCAATTTATCAAGGAGGGTCCATAGGACCCCACTTATCAAACTCTCCCTCATCAATTAACTGACCAATAATGCTTTCCACCTCTTTTTTCTCTTTATCAGTTAGACTTTGGGACAACCTTTATTTTGATCGAGCGTTGGGAAATTTTCCACCTAAGTCCTCCGTCATGTGATTTTTCTTTAATTTTTTACCCTCTGCATGCATCATCAAGATTTGATCATCGTTTTGGAGGTATGCAATTATGACAATAGTGGATTTCCCCTTAGGTTTAGCATCTAGACGTGTGATGACTAGACCCATTTGATTTTCCAATTCTTTGATAGAGACCGAATTGGAGACCACCATTCTAGAGAGTGAAATAAAGTCGTCTTTTAATTCACATACCATTTTGTCTGTTCCCTCAACTTTGTTCAAAATTTTTGCAAGAAGATCCTCTGTTCTACCTCTATTAGCATCAATGAATCTTGACTCTTTGTTAGAATCCCGATCATGATGAGGTGGAAAATAGCAAGCTTCATTCTCACATTCTCTCCAAACTCAACTACCAACCCGATTTATTCAACCTTGATTCCCACCTTACCTATGGTAGGTCAGGTGGGAACCCTTTGAGAAGTTTGCTAAATACCAAATTTCTTCATCATCCTTTCCATGGGCTTTTGGTAGAGCACCCATGACATATATAGTTAGGAGTTCAAGTTGAGTTAATACCTTTGCCAAGGTTTCCTCTTGCTCGTCGCCCCACTTTTGTTGTTTCTTGCTAACCATGGTCTTGAGTGAAGAACTTATGGAGATGATGTAATCTCGAGTATGTCATTCCCTATTTTGATTAGTTACCTCTCTCAACATTTTTGTAGCTACATTGAAATGCAAGTTTAAGAAAGACCCTTCCACCACATTGTTTACCACTATTTGGTGAAAAGGCTCAAGTTCCCAATAGAATATTTGAAGAAGTATCTTCCCCATAATCTCATGGTTTGGGCATTGGGCTAACTTTCGATGAAATATCTCCTACACTTCGTAAAGTGGTTTCCCGATCCTTTATCTAAAATTCATAATTTCATCTCTTAGTTGATAGACCTTGGAGGGATGGGAGTATATATTTAACAAAATCCTTGTGAGTTCATTCTATGAAGTGATTGAGTTCATAGGGAGTGAGTGGAACCACAAAACTTCTTCTCCTATTAGTGAGAATGGGAATACACGAAGCTGAAAGGACTCTTGAGTGGTGCAAGGAATGTTAAATGGTGTGCACACCTCGAAAAAGTTCCTTAAGTGAACATTTGGGTCTTCATGTGATTGACCTCCGTATAGACCTTTTATTTTCAACACACGAAGCATGGTACTAGTCACACAGAACTTCCCTCAGCCATGATGAGGTGGGATACGATTTTCACTCGCATGACCCCTATCATTTAAGTTGCTCTCTCATCAAGTATTATTGGTTGGTTCCACATGATTAGGGACTTCACTCATGGTTCTGTTTATGCTAGAATTACCTACAAAAGATATAAAAATAATAAGGAAAATAAAGTTTGACACTCCGGATGCTTCAAAGTAAGAATAACACCACACAAGTAAAATCTACACTTCACTCCCCGATAATAGTGCCATTTTGATAATGCTCAACTCATTCCCATAATTGGGGGGTGAGGCGATCGTTGTCAAGTAACCCAATGTCAATTAGGGTCGAATCTTAAGGAGCGAATGCTACAGACTTCTGACCTATGGGTATTCCAATTACTATAAGGTCATCTGGAATGCTAAATAAAAAGACATGTATAATTAAATAGGGGGGGATTTTTTTGCGAACATTTTTTACTACTACCTTTAGTAAGTAATCAGTAAATGATATCTTTGATTTAAATTCAATGTTTGGAGGAATCTTGGGCTGATGTATCCTTAGAGGTGAAGCATGTGTGATAGTGTTGGTTTAGTATGGAATTTAGTTGTTAATTAATGGATAGGATAATTCGAAGGTCATTGAGGTCAATCTTTTAATAAAACCCCCCTAATTTCACTCATTAGTTCTTTCAAGCACCTAACAAGTGTGGAGTTTGTATAACCACCAAAAACCTCAACCAAGCATCCCTATTTCTAGGATTATGCTCTTAACATGAATTACAATCCCTAAACACTTATTTCTAAGATTGCAAAGGGTAGTAAATCATAGGCTTAGTTGTTCACCATTGTCTTGTACCCCGATAACCCTCTTTTGAGGATGTTATGGGTTACCTAATATTCACTTAAGTCCCCCTTTTGAGGATGTCAAAGGGTTTCTAGAGCTTAGATTTTTCACCCATTAAACCCGTTTGGAAATTTGGGGTTTTCACCCATCAAATCCCAACTCATAATCTCAAGCAATAGTGAAACCCATAATCAACAACTAAAATCCATGCAAACACAACAATACCCATACACAATCACACACTAATTCAACATAGTCCCAAGACTAAATTATTTAGCTACTCATGAAGAAAGTAAGGAGAAATATACCATACGGGTCATTCAATGCATCCATTCTTCAATAAGAAACTAGGAAATTGATCCTCCCTAAATTAATTACATACTTTCCCAAGATTAAGGTTTAAGTCTTGAATTCCAATATATGGTATGAGATAAGATCCATTAAAGAGGAAGGGTTTTTTTCTTAAATATGGCTTGGGATACATCTAAGTGCTTTTACAAATCTTTCACTGGTCTACCATGATCACAGAGAAATGTTTGCGATTGTGATTTTATGGTGCAATCACATTTCTCTAACCATCTTTACTGACCACAACCGCAGATAGAGGACCGTGGTAATAGTAATCGAGGCTTATATAGTCCAAGTTTTTAGCTGCACTCTTCTTTGCTTCCTTTTTATCATTTTCAGCTCCAATCCATATCTTTTGGTCTTCTCAACTTTATTCCTTCAAAGAGTGTATATTAGTGCATATACCTATAGATTTTGTCTCATTTATTGATTCAAAACAAGGTAGTGTGCACGAAAAATGAGTGCGAATGAGTGGTAAACTCACTACTCATCATCTACTTCCAGATTTTACTGGTGTTCATCTAAATTTCCATGTCTCTATTTTGTGACAATATATCACTGATCATTCTCATGTGATTAGATGGTATTTAGTCCAATTGGATGAGCATTTGACCTTTGTGGAGGAGCCTGTGCTTATTTTTGCTAATGGTGCCAGGTGATTGTGCACTAGAGAGATTTCTATAGTTAAGGTTTAGTGGAGGCACCACCCAAGGGATAAGGATGCTTAGGATATCAATAGAGAGATATGAACCCAGTATCCTCACCTATCTAAGATTTTAGGTATATCTTAATCCTTAACTTTTGCGAATGAAAGCTCCTTTAGTAGTGGATATTGTAATGACCCTTTAGGTTAATTTCCATATTTCCTCTTATTTTCACTGTTAGACCTTCTTATATCATCCCCAAGTCATTTAAGACTTTTTGGAACTTACAGATTGGTTACTGGGCAGATTATTTATTTTTTAGAGACAATTCCCTATTTTAAAGTCTTCGCTGGTTTAAAATGTCTACCAGGAAAAACTTTAGTAAAATAATCTAGTATGCAAATTTTGACTAGGCCAATGTCTCCAAAATGTTGATTTTAGGCTAGATAGACCTATGGTTTTGGTTTTGAGACACTTCAAATCATTTCGAACTATTGGTCAGAAAGTTAAGCAAATGAAATATAGGTGTGGGATCCACATTTTATCAAAGCAACCTCAGATGGATATTTTGATAGCTCTATTGAGTTCAAAACGTTGAATCTTGTATGGTTACATAGTTCGATTGTGTATACGGGGTTCTGAATGAAACTCGAGGGCTTAGTAGAAACTTGGAAGATTTTCCAAGTTTCAGCTATCATCTGGTGCCATCACTATCGCGGTGTCAAAGGTCGAGACCACGAAACCCTTGAAAGTCCTTAGGTACCGCGATCGTGATTCACCATGAAAGGCCCAAGGTATCACAACCTGGGAGCTCAAGTCATGGTAATGACTCTCAATGGCCTGGACTGGATATAAATAGACCCCTTACATTGTGAATTCGGTCATTTCTCACCCATTCTATGCGAGATTAAACCCTATATAGTGAGACTGAGTGGGGTTGAAGCTTTTTGGTGTTTGGAAAGCTTAATTAACAATTGTTTTCGTAATTATTTTCCAATTTAAGTGAAGAATTCACCCTTTTCTTGCTGGATTTTATTGATTTCTTGCTCAAATCCCCAAAAGCTTGAGGCTTGATTTTAGCCCAAATTTAGCTTGAATTTCACCCATTTGTCTCAGATATGTGATTTCTATGAATGGGACCCATATGGGGGTTTTGATGTGATTTTTTTGACACAAAGCACAATGGTGCAAGATATGTATCGTTATTCTTGTATTTATGAGTAGAATGTGTTTATGATATCTTGGCATCTTATGGAGGCTTCTCAGAAGGAAAATCATTAGTTTTAGTTGATCATTGAGCTTTCTTTGGCGTCGAGGTAGGCTAGGTTTATCCCTTGTTAGATTGAGCTACTTCATAGTATGTTTATGATATTGTGTTGGATTTGGGATGGGTTTAGGTATTGGATTGATGAAATGAGAGATTTGGGTTAGTTGGACCGTTTAGACTAAATTGAATTTATAGAGTTGAAACACTTGACTTGTTTACTAATGCCTTAGGTGAATTGGACTTCATTACTTATGTTTAGCATGAGAATGCCTTAGATTACTCAAGTTTGGTAAAAATTCTTTCGACACTCATGCTTAGGGTAAGTTTGTCCTTGGTTGCTTACACTAATGAAGGTTTCCCTAGCTTCCATCGGACTTAGTTAATGTTCTTAAGAAGAATCTCTACCTTAGGGTTAATTGTGGCTTTCTATACATCTAAGAGTAGATTTAGATACCTTTTCTTAGTCTGGGGTAGATTTTAACTTATAATGTATTTCGGTAATTTAGAAGTGGGATCTTTAACCCACCTTAAGCCAAGATTGATGATTTTCTCTCTTTAAATCCTTATATTCTTATTGAATACCTAGAGAATGCCTCTTTGAGGCAATATTGAGGAACCTTGGTACTTGATGGTTACGGTAATGATGACATTAGAAATAATGCTCAGCGACTAATAGATTAGATTGTCACTTATGCTATGAAATATAAATCATGTTGCAATAAGTTATTGGTTATGCCATGTACAAGCTATCTATTATTCTATTGATAAGCCTTTGAGCATGCTATTGATAAGTTATTGCCTATGCTATTACTTATTATTATGATCATACTAAACAATTATTCTTGTATTCATGGTAGAAGTTATTCTTATTAATAATGTTAGAAATTGTGCAATTAATTATTCTAGAAGTTTTGTTTATTAATTATATTGGAAGTTATGCTATTAATTAGGATGCTTAACTATATTGTCATTTATGACATCGATTACTCCCGGTTCAATTCTAGAAAATGATTATGTTAATTATATCCAGTTCAATTTTGAAAGGTAATTATGATGTCTATGATACCCAATTAGATTCCAAAAGATGATTATGTTAATTATATCTGGTTCAATTCTGAAAGGTGATTATGATATTTATTATACCCGGTTCAATTATGAAAGATGATTATGTTAATTATACCTAGTTCAATTTTGGAAGGTGACTATGATGTTGACTATACCCGATTTAATTTCTGAAGATGATTATGTTGATTATACCTGATTTAATTCTAAAATAAGATTATGATTTTGATTATACCCGGTTTGATTCCAGAAGATGATTATATATTGATTATACTTCATTTAGTTTTGGAATAAGATATTGATATTGATTATACCTAGTTCAATTAAAGAGGATGATGATGAGTTGATTATACCTAGTTCAATTTCAGGGGATGATTATGATGATACATTGATATCCGGCAACATCAGAGGATGGTTATTTAGATGTACCTATATGTACATCTACCTATTCAAGTGCAACTATTTATTATGATGTGATTATATATATATATATGCATATACAAGTTGGGTATGATGTTGATATTAGGGATGCCATATATAGCCCAAAAATGATAAATAATTATAAGGTTATATAGTTGATTATTAGTGAAAAATAAGGATTAGTGGTGGATATTGTTTAAGTGACTAATCATGGCTAGTTTTTAAACAAGGATTAGTTGGTAAAAGATGAATAATGATAATTAATGTTGTTTAAGTGATAAATGATGGCTAGAGGTTATAAAATGACTAGTAATCAAATGAATTAGTTAAGAAGAGAGGATTGGCTAATAAATGGTGACTAGAGATTATTTATGATAAGGTTATTAAATGATGGTAATATTATGGAATGTGGGTACATTGTCAAATGTTGGTAAAAGATCGAATTGATGATAAATCATGGAATGATGGTTAAATAATGAGTTGGGTTTTTGTAAGATATTAATGGTTGTCTTATTCTATCGTTGAGTGTACTCTCTAGGAGTATAAGATTCTACGATGTGTTATTTACTTTTTGCACCAATTGGTGTATTGAAGCCAATTTCTTAGTTTGTGATTGCTTGTGTGATGCCTTGTGATGCGTTATTATTATGATTTATTAATTTATATTGCATGGAGATGTTGGAATGTGTTGATGCATTGTGTTATATTGTTATTGTGATTAAATTACTTGTTATGTACAACATCTTTGGGGATGATTCAGGTTCATTTTTGTACCTTGACTTAGTTATGATATTTTGCATTTTATCATACTTATATTATGATTTAGGTCAGTCAATCGATGATGCCTACTGAGTACATATTATTTTGGTACTCATCATACACTTTTGTTCCTTTTTGGTGTTGATTTGAGAACTAGCTATTATTGTTAATCAATGATCATGTTGCATTTATATTTTCAAAGATAGGGTGAGCTCTAGGAGTCAAAGTCACATATTTCTTTCTATATTTTGATATTCAGTCTTTCATCATTGAGACAGATGTGGTGACTATTCTAAATATTCGGAGTTGTATTATAGTTATTAGATGATCTTGTACCAGCTCTACTAGGTCATGGGATGGAATCTTGTATTGACTATCTTTATTTATGTTAAATGTTTTACGTATTTATCAATTGTGTTGTTGATTTTTGCCTAAGTTGGGAATTTTTCATCAATTTAACCCATTATGTTTAGCTTTGGGTTATGGTTTGTCTTACCTACTGTGACACAGAGTAGGTGCCATCTTGACTTATAATAGGGTCGTAACAGAGCATTTTAGGGAAACGCCAAGAAGGTGCATCATCATGGTGAGTTCTAAGGTCACACTTCTCGAGATAGAGATTCTAGAGGCTTCTGTGGATTTTATGGTAGACTACTGCAGGCAGCCTTGAAGGGTTCAGGTAGTGGGCCTTCTATTTTAGCATCTTTGGATAGTCATCCTAGTTCAGTCGTACCTTCTTCCATTTGGCCAGGGCGTAGGGTTTTCTGTTTGTGTGATGAGAATTGCCATTTTGCCAAGGATTGTCCTGATTGTATTTTCAGTGCTACTCCTATATCGGTTGTCAGAGGTAGAGGTTCTACTAGAGGTGTGAGAGGCAGAGGTAGTGTTGTCTGTGATGGTGGTTGTGGGCTACTCAGTCATGTTCTGGATGTGGTTAGTGCTATGCTATATTAGTCAAGCCAGAGGTAGAGGCCTCCAATGCTGATATCGTAGGTATCGTCCCAGTTTGTTTCATACCCGAATCTATGTTATTTGATTTGGGATCGACTTTCTTCTATGTGTTTGTATATTTTGTTTTAGGTTTTTATTCTTTTTGTGAGCCTCTTGATGTGCTTATCCATGTATCTAACCCCATAGGAGATTATTTTATGGTGGATCAGTGTACCAATCTTATTATGTCACTTTTGCTAGGCGTCAGACTTAGGTAGATCTGATTGTCTTAGGTATGGTAGTTTTTGGCATCATCTTGGGTATGGATTGGTTGGCTCCATATAGTGTTATCCTAAATTGTTATTCTAAGACTGTGACTTTATCTTCGTGGGGTATGCCAAGAATAACTTGGAAGGGTATGCTTCAGTCGGGTCCCAAGAGAGTCATATCTTTCATCTAGGCTTATCGTTTGGTAGAGAAAGGATGTTTGTCTTATTTGGATTATCTTCGTGATACGTGTTGTTTCCCTTTTTATTTGGATTTTGTTCGTGTTGTCCATGATTTCATGGATGTTTTCTCTATGGATTTAACTAGTATGCCTATGGATCATGATATTGACTTTGCTATTGATGTTGACCCAGATACCAAGACAATTTTTATTCATTTTTATAGGATGGCCCCAATAGAGTTGAAGGAATTGAAAGATCAATTGCAGATGTTGTTGGATAAGGGATTTATCCGACCTAGTATATCACCTTGGGGTGCACCTATTTTGTTTATAAGGAAAAAAGATGGGTCTAGGTGGATGTGTTATGATTATCGATAGTTAAACAAGGTGGTAGTTAAGAATAAGTACCCTTTTCCTCGTATTTATGATTGTTCGATCAACTTCAGGGTTCCTTACTGTTTTTGAATAATGACTTGATATCCTGATATCACCAGTTGAGGATTAGAGCCTCGGATATTTTGAAGACAACTTTTTGGACTCAATAGGCCATTATGAGTTCTTTATCATATCCTTTAGGTTGCCCAATAATCCAGACACATTAATGGAGTTGATGAACCGGTTATTTTGATTGTATCTTTACTCTTTTGTCCTTATATTTATAGATGATATCTTGGTTTATTCTAAGAGTGAGCTGATCATAAGGAGTATTTATGGATTGTGCTTTAAAGATTAAAGCATTAGAAGTTGTATTCTAAGTTCTCTAAGTGTGGGTTTTAGTTGAAGTTCATTTACTTCATGGGTCACGTGGTGACAAAGGATGGTATTATTGTCGATCTGGCTAAAATTAGAGTAGTAATTGAGCTAGGTTCACTTCTCCTACCAAAATTTAGAGTTTTTTTGGTTTGGTAAGTTACTATTGGTGATTTGTTGAGGGTTTTAATTTATTGCAGCTCCATTGACCAAGTTGAATTAGAACAAAATTTCCCTTTAGTAATTTGATAATTGTGAGGCAAGATTTCAAAAGCTCAAGTAATTATTGACTTAAGATCCTACATTTACTTTGCCCAAGGAGGTGTAGGTTTTACCGTCTTCTGTGATGCCTTTGTTGTTGGGTTAGATACTACGTTGATGTAGGAGGGTAACATGATTACGTATGTTTCTCATCAGTTGAAGCCCTATGCGATGAAATACCCTACCTATAATTTAGAGTTGTGCACAACTATTTTTCCTTTGAAGTTGTGGATGAACTATTTGTATGTAGTCAGTCATAAGATTTTCTCAGATTATCACAGCGTTCAGTATTTCTTCACCTATTGAGATCTCAATATTAGGGAGCATTTTTGGCTTGAGTTGCTTAGGGATTATTACTTGACTATTTTCTATCATCCAGGCAAGGCTAATATGGTTGTGGATGTCTTAAGTCAGAAGCTGGCTAACATGGGTAGCTTGGTGCATCTTTTGACCCAGGAGAGGCCTTAGACCTTAGAGGTTTGGTCTTTGGCAAGGGGTTGATATTTTGATAACTGGGTATGTTTTGGCATTTAGAGAGGCTAGGTCTTCCTTGATGGAGCAAATTTTGTCTTATCAGTTTGATAATGTTGGGTTGAGAGTGATTCACGATAAGGTGTTGAGTGGTGAGGCTAAGGAAGCTCACTTGATAAAGATATTATTTTGAGGATTGGTGATCGAGTTTGTATGTCTAGAGTGGGTGATTGGATTAGATTGATTTTGGAGTATGCTCATTGTTCCAATTATTCTATGCCTCTGGGAGTGACCATGGCGTAACATGATTTGAGGAAACATTACTGGTGGGGTGGCATGAGAAAGGATGCAACAAACTTTATAGCTCATTGTTTATATTTCTAGTAGGTGAAGGTTGAGCATTTGAGATCTGGTGGATTGCTTTAGAGGTTATACATTCCTGAGTGGAAATGGGAATGGATCGCTATGGACTTTATGACTAATTTGCCTTGTACTTCTCGTGGTTCTGTTAGTGTGTCGGTTATTGTAGATTGGTGGGCTGCATATTTTATTTTAGTTTAGGTTTTCTTCAGTGTTGAGCAATTATCATGTATCTCTATTTGCGAGAAAGTTCATCTTCATGTTGAGCTAGTGTCTATCATCTCAAAATAAGGTGCAGGGTACACATCTCACTTTTTGAAGACTTTTTAGAAGGAGGTGCATACCCGAGTGGATCTTAGTAGGGGTTTTCACCTCTAGACCAATGGTCAATCCGAGTGGACTATTCAGGTTTTGGAGGATATTCTCTGCGCTTGTGTGATAGACTTTGGTGGCCAGTAGTAGCAGTATCTAGCTTTGGCATAGTTCGTGTATAATAATAGCTACCATTCAAGTATTGATATGTCTTCTTTTGAGGCTTTGTATGGAAGGCATATCGCTTTCCAGTTGGTTAGTTTAAGGTTTTTGAGATTAAACCTGGAGGTATGGACTGGATTCGTGAGTCCTTGTATAGATTTTAGACCATTCAAGATAGACTTCGAGCGGAAAAGATTAGGAAGAAGTACTATGCGGATGGTAGACTTCATGCCTTGAGATTTAGTGTTGGTGATAGATTCTTTCTTTGTGTAACTCCCTTGAAGGGTGTGATAAGGTTTGGCATGAGGGGAAAGCTTAGCCCTGGGTATATTGGACCATTCGAGATTCTTTGGACTATAGGGGATGTGACTTATGAGTTAGTGTTGCCCCCAGATTTATCGGATGTTCATCAAATTTTTCATGTTTCTATGCTTCCACATTTCATTCTAGATGAGTCTCATGTCATTCATTGGGATTCAATTAATTTAGATGAGTGGCTCTTTTTTGTTGAATAACCCATCTCCATTCTAGCTAGGGATGTTAGATAGTTGTGTTCTATACATATTCCAGTGGTTAAGGTATAGTGTAGACATCGACCGGAAGATGAGTCTACTTGGGAAGTCAAGTCTGATATGCATAGTAGTTATCCCCGGCTTTTCAATGATTCATGCATTTCTATTTCCCTTAGTTCGAGGATGAACTAGATTTTTAGTGGTGGGTGATGTAATGACCTAATTTTTTATAATTTAGGAGAATTATTTATTTCTATGTAATTTGACCATTTTACCCCACTTTGTGGTTGCATTGTGGTATTTCTAGGGTGTGAGAATGATTAGCACATTTACCAATGCATTTCAGTGTGATTTGTGCGAAATTTAAATTTTTTTATTGGTCTTAAAAGCTTATTACTTGACTTTAGTCAACATCTTTTGATTTGTGCGTCGAATGGAAAAATGAACTACGACTGTAGATCCGAAACGTCTATTTTAGATTACTAACATGATAAGTGTGGTGTTGCGACTTTGATAACTTATTCCGACCTTCAGTTCGGCAAATTGTGAAATTGGGTTTCGGAGGTCAATTTTGTGTAAGTGATATTTTTTTCAAAAATCTTATATTGCCATTGAGTTTGAAGTATCAAATTTAGTGGGGTATCAAGGTTTATTTATGTACTCGGGATTCTAGAGGTATCCCCGAGGGGTTCGTAGAGACTCTCTATGTCTTCAACTAGCGCACCACTCAGCTTGTGCACTCACTTATGCGATGCTTTGGTCTCTTAAGAGACATATCATGACAACCAAAGTATCACCAAAGTGACACCAGTCCCTCTTAAGAAATTGTCACTTAAGCAATGGCCAGGTTGCTTAACCAAAAATGGCGTGTCAGACGCTTGTAGATTAAGTGAAAACCAAGTCACTTACGTGACGAGGTAGGCTTCGCTTAAGCGACCCTTGGTCACTTACCTGATGTCCACTTAAACAAGCCGATAGTCGCTTAGGTGATGCCTAGGTTGATTAAGTTCCCCATTTTTTAAAAAATTCATAATTTTTGAGATTTGGAGCTTGGGGTTTGAATTTTTGGGCATTATCTTCCATTTCTAATCTTGGGTAAGCTCCAAAACCCCATTTCAAATATTCTCCTTCGATCGGTATCATTTAAATATTGTTTAAACTCAGATTTGAAGGTGGAATTTGGGGATTTTTGCTCGAAAGGAATAAATTAGCATTTTCTTGATTCAAGAACCCAATTTCAATCCATTTTCACATGGGTTTTCTCCTATGAGTTCCTTTAATGAGGGGAAATATATTTTTTGACTAAAATTCCTGTTTTACCCTTTTTTTTTGGAAACCATTTCGACTTTTCATTTTAGCCCTAATTTAGATGTGGGCAATATGGGTGTCATTGATTTTCTTTTGATGTATAGATTTTATATTTGTGTGTTTTAGCTGATTTTAGGTTTATGCATGAGGTGAAGCTCGGTGTTACAGGCTTATCGTACTGGTATTGTCATTCGAGGTAGGTTATGACTTAACTTTCTTCAGACTGGGTTGGGTAGATTATAATAATGTAAAATCATGTTATGGGTACGGAGTTGGATCATGGAAAATGTGTTTAGGTGATTTATGTGCCTGTGGGGGCCTATGTTGATAATATTTGGTGGTTTTAAGACATTATTTGCTATGTATGACTGTGTGGGGTCTTATATGATGTTGTTGGCCAGGTAAATACATATGTAAGGTTGGTTTCACTCTTTTCGGTGGGAAAAGACTAGATGTTGTGATTTATGTGGTATCAATGACTTTCCTTTAATATTTCACATCATGTTGTTTGGAATATATTGAATTATGGAGGGTTGGTTTACTTGAGTGGATTTATGGATCACATGGTTGGTATATTGGTTTGATATTTAATATTCTCATTTTCGTTGGTTGTGATCATTACATCCTCATATCATATTTATTCATAATATATTGATACCACCACAAAAATACTGGAAAGATTGGCTTTTTTGATAGAAAATATGACATCTTTAAAAAACTCCTGTCAATGTATGTGTTGGAGAGGAGTTATGGATATTTATATTGGATATTGGTTGTATATGGGTTGACGAACCCCCCATGGGTCCTCCCTCAGGAGCACAACTTTGTAGGTGTATACGGAGGTTGTGTGACAACCTCATATATCACATCATCATCATTATTTATTGCATTCCATATATTGTGCTTATTCTATGAATGTATTTTTGTTCTTGACTTTATATCTCTCCTTTTATTCTATCTTCTTATACTTGTATTTGGTGTATGTGTATACTTGTTCTTCTTTACTCTACCTATATTTGCTATATGTGTATATAGTAGAACTGTTAGAGGAGATAACGTGGGCTACCATTTAGGACATTTTCTGATTGCTAGTGATGTGCCCATGATTTGTGTTTATATGCTTTATTTTCTACCTTACTTAATTATCCTATGATACGCACTGAGTACAAGTGGACTGTACTCATTTATATTATGCCCTCTTGGTGCAGATCTAGGTACGCGTATGTCGCACATATAGCTGATTTAGGCGGTATTTGACATTATAATTGAGGTATCAGACGTCCTATGCTTCAGGAGTTGGCCTACTACCACTTTCTGTCTCTTTCATATTTTATCTTGTATACAGAGACAAATTCTGATCCTTTCTGGACTATTATAGTATCTTTGACATTTGAGATTTATTTAGTAGTTCTTACACTGTGACACCAGGTTTTGGATATTGTATGGTATCTTTGACTATAATCTTCTGCTTTTACTATATATGTGTGGTTCAACTCCATTCTGGTGTCTTGCCTTGATTTGGTATTGTTTTCTCACTTCATATCAGTTTGGGTGATAGGCTTATTTGTCAAGTCTTTCTGCGACAAGTGTAATCATAATGATTGATTTTTGGGTCGTGAAAACTTGTTTATATTGGTCCTTGGGATAGTTTTTATTGTGAATTTAATCTTTGTAAAATCTATTGTAATAACAATTGATATTTTCTTATTTATTTAAGATTTCCACGTATTTGCTTAAATGGTGGTAAGGGGTTCTCCTCTCTAGGTGAATTAGAATAAGTGCCCTCACTGTCGGGTAATTTGGGTCATGACAAAACATAATCAATGTCGAGGCCCAAGTGTGAAAAATAAAACAAAAAATGCTAAAATAAAAGTGAAACCTACAAGGCTTAACAAACATAAGACCCTAAATACCTTATTTAGCCTTCAATAAATTACAATCCATAGACTTTCTTTTCAATTAAATACAATTCATAGTCTCTTTTCCCCTTTCCTCTCTTGTCACTCTTCCATTCTCGCTCGCCTCCCTCTGTCGTCTCCCTCTATCTTTGCCTCTCTCTCTCTCTCACTACCTCTTAGATCTCTCTTTTTTCTTTTCTTTTTTTAAAATTAAAAGTACTTTTTTTCTTTTCATTTTATTTTGTATTTTGTATTAGCTTGTAGATCATTTCTTGACGGTGAATGATAACAATAAGAAAGATGCTCTGACTATCCTCTTCTTCATCAACCTTTGTGATTTGATCTGGATAAGAGTTAATAAGTTCTACAATGAACTCCAAATTTCCCAACTCTGGTGCTACAAACAATGGTCAGGAAGAACTTCTAAAGAAGTTCATGATTTGTTAATCATTCAAAAATAGTAATTCTTTCCATGAATGTTTTACAAATTCATGGGCTTGTAAGTGCATTAATTTTCTCTCCCGAATTTTTCTGGCTGCTAGTGTTGAAAAACTCCAAATTAAGGACCTATTGGGTAGGCTGCATAAATTAGAATAGTCCTTTGATTAAAATTTAGTCCATCCATTACATTGTTTGGTTGATCAATTTAATTTCATCCCACCTAATACATAGATTACTTTTTGTAATGACACTTTTGGATATTTTCCGTAATCCTTCTTATTTTTGTTGTTAGAGCTTTTTCATAGCTATCCCAAATAAATTATGACTTGCTAGAACAGTTAGCTCGGTTATCGGGTAGTTCAATTATTTTTTATAACCAATTCCCTATTTAGAAGTCTTCATTGGTTTGAAATGGTCACCGAGCAAAAACCTTAGTAAAATAATCTCGAATGCAAATTTTGAATGTGCCTACACCTCCGGAATATTGATTTAAGACTAGATAGACCTTTGGTTTGATTCCCACTGCACCCGAACTCATTTCGATTCATTGGTCAAAAAGTTACAAATTAAAAAATATAGGTGTCGGACCCACAAGTAGTCTAAATGACCTCTAATGGAAAATCTGACTTCAGCAATGCATTCGGAACATTGAATTTAGTGGGTTTAAATAGTTAGTTTGCAAAAATCAGAGTCCAAATGTGTCTGAGAGGTCAAAAATAAGTTTTGACCTTACTGACCCTGTGTGAGCGCTATAGCGGCCCGTATGAACGCGATCGCGAGACCTCTATACCTAGAGAGGTTATAAAAAGCCCCCTTGGTCGAATCGTGGCTATTTTCCACTTCCCTTAGAACCTTAGAAGCACTAGAATGACTTTGTAACTTTAAATTGATTCTTGGGGGTGAGTTAGAAGCTTGATTAACATACATATATATTCGTGATTATCAACGGATTTAAGGTATGAATCCTTCATTTTCAAGATTTAATTTCTTGATTATTTGACCAAAACCCCAAATTTCTTGAAGGCTTGATTTTAGCCCAAATAAGCTTGGTTTTAACTTGATTCTTGAGCGTTATGATTCCCTAATCGTAGTTAAACATTGGGTTGATCTCGAAAACGTATTTTTCGTATGTGGACCCACTTGGGGTTTTTGGTGTCTTTTTTGGACCCAAATTACAATGGTGTAATATGGGTATCAATGTTCTCATTATAATGTGTAGATTGTGTTTTTGATAGCTTTGCACCTTTAAGAATCTTCTCGAAAGGAATGAACAAAGATTTTGCGGATTATTGAGCATTCTTTTGATTGGAGGTAGGCTAGGCTTACTCCTTATTAGATTAAGCTATTTTGATATAATTGTGATATTTTGTTAAATTTGGATAGGGTTTAAGTATTGGATTGATGAAATGCAACACTTGGGTTATTTTTACCAATTAAGCTATATAAATCTTAGAGGTTGAAAAGCTTGACTTTTTTCCCTTTGACTTAAGTGGAATATACATCATTACACATGTTTAGCATGAGAATGCCTTAGAATACACAATATTAGGTAAATTTCTCTAGTTGCTCATACTTAGAGTATGTTAGCCTTAGTTTTTAATACTAGTGAAGTTTGTCTTAGTTCCATTGGACTTAGTAAAAGTGCTTGAGTAGAATATCTGCCTTAGGGCTTATGGTAACTTGTTATACATCTAAGAGTTAATTTAGATACCATATCCTAGTCCGGGGTAGAAATTTACTTTGAATATAATTCGGGGATTAAAATGTAGCCTTGTTGACCCACCTTAAGGCAAGACTTATGATTAGTTCCCTTGAACCCTTACGCTTAGTAATTGACTAGAGAGTTCCCTTTTGAGGCAATATTTGATGATTCTTGGTACTTGTTGGTTATGTGGAATGGCATTGAAAATAATGCCCAAGTGATTATGGCTTGTTGTCTAAAGTTTATGTAAAGCCATTAATTATATTATTACGATTATTTATTGTTTGGGTTAATGAATGTTCTATGAATCATCCCTTGAATATAATATGGCCTAAGCCATAAATGAATTTTGACCACTGTAACACCCCAAGAGAAACCCCTGGACGTCACATGGTGATCATGTCTATGAATAGCCCCAAGCTATCCCATGATATCTTTTCAGTTCAAAACTCACGTAATTTTGATGGTTATCATATGAAGAGTACTAAAGATAAGAAATCTTATAACTTAAAGTAAATCATTAACTTGGAAATCATTGCACAAACTTCTTAAACTTAAACTTAAGCATTTACTGTCAGACAAGCCTCTACTAATGAATAGAGAGATACTAGGATAGACCCCAGCTGACCCAAACATAAAACTGAAATTAAATGGTTAAATACTATCATCCATAAAGGAACTCTGATAATCTAGGGCCTCAGACTATGAGGACTCACCACAAGGAGGAATACAAGTAATGATACCAAAGTCAATCGTGCTGCTACAAACGGGCACCAGAGCCTACATTATAAGACAATGTAGCACACAGAAATATAGATGGATCAGTACTTCTGGAATGTACTGAGCATGTGTGGGTGAATAAATAAGTAAAACATTCCAATTTATCATTTTGTTTTAAGGCCTAATTGACAAACGAACAAATTGAAAAATAGTAAATTTGATGAATATTCATTTTATACGGTCATATCTTTATCACACTTCTTTCTCTTCCATGTCAAAAATAGTTTCATTCTAAACTCCTTTCTTTTTATATTTAACGAATAGAAGCTTTCAAACTGTGCATGCTAAACGTAAATGACTCACCTTGGACTTGAGTAAAACTCAAGATTACAAATAATAAACTTAGAGTATGAAACATATGAATAAACTTAGTGAGCCATAATACTTAGTTTCTTTAAATCTTTGCTTTTAATCTTGCTTATGAGAGATTCTTCTAACTAACATAAACAATGTGAGCTACCATGGAGTCCAACGTCTTACCCATGTTGGGGAGATCTGTCCTACCCTTTCTATCAAAATAGAACCATATCTTATTGATCACAATACTTTAATTTATTCATATTGGAAAAAAGCTTAACCTAAGTTGGCTCATAGTTTCTTGGAATTTAGGATACACTCATCCGCATTCCCTTCTCGATGCTAAATACTACTCCCAAAGTTTATATATATGTTCATACTTAGAAAATCCACCTTAAACTAGCACAAGCATTTATATACTGAAAACTAGTTGTGCTTCTCTTTTCTTAAATCATAATCAGAAGGAAACAATTTGTGGATTTCAAGTCTTGTTAGATCAAGAGATCAAACTTTCTTGTAAACTTAGTTCTTATAATTAAGCATTAAATCTTATGCTTTATTTCTCAAATCTTGTAATTTAATACCATGCTTAAAACTTACATAGAAATCTTTATTTCTCCAGTAGTAGTAATGTAAATCAAAACATGAATAAAAGGATATTTCGTGTACAAATCCATCTTTGAATCACATGATAATATTATAAACTCAAGAATATGAAAGTTGGGTATGAAACTAATTGAAATTTATGTAAATTCAACTTTAAATCAAGTTTTGGGCACAAGGATGAATGAATATCCTTGTTCATAAATACCACATACCTTAAAGTTCTTGGCTTGGTGAAGTAAACTTGACCTTTGAGACTTGGGAGATGATCTTGAGAAGAAACCCTAATCTTGTTCTTGAGAATGGACTGAGATATTTTGTGTTGTTTATTCGATAGAAAAGAGAGGAAAAGTAACGCCCCTTGAGTTTAAATGTCATGGGTTGGGAGTTATAAAGGGTAAAAAACTAAAAAGCCCCTTAACTTCTCAGAACTTACGAGTTGATCATACGACTCGTATGGAAAGGTATGACTAGGCATCATAAACTGTAAGATAGATAAAATCAAAGAGGGTATACAGACTGATCAACTTACGAGCTCCACCTATGACTCACATCTTCATCTACAACCCTTAGCCGCCTACTCTTACCTTAGACAATATCTCAGGAAGTCTACACTGATGAACTTATGACCCACCTTTATATGACTTATACCCTACTTAATGACTCCTAGGGTCAATTCATACCTACAACAGATTGTCCACCATGCCACACTACTTTGGATATGATTTCAACATACCACCCATGTGTTGTGTATATCACTTAAAGAATGAGTCGTATAATGGAAAAAAACCTTTAAGAGATGGGGTATTATAATATCTCCCCCATGGAAACATTCATCCTCGAATGTCGCATCACTTAAGACTAGAAAAAGAATCAATCTCACCTACAACCAAGTTATAAACAAACTTGCATCTATCTTAAGGATCTAACCCCACACCACATATGATACGACTCAAGAATACTTATATAGACTTAAGGAGAGAGAATCTTAGCTAAAAATAACTATTTACCTTAGGTAGGAACTGAGTTGGAAGAAAACAGATGAGAATACTTGGTTATAATGTCTGCTTTAGATTCCCAGGTATCCCTTTCAACTAATTGGTTTCTCTAGAGAACTTTCACTGAAGCTACTTCCTTATTCCTTATCCTTCGAACTTTCCTATCAAGTGTCTCTACAGGAATCTCCTCATACGACAAATTATCTTTGACCCCCATGATTTCTAGGGGAAATACTAAGGATGGAATTCCAATAAACTTAATAAGCATTGAAACAAGGAACACTAGATGAACCGCAACTAACTCTAATAGAAGATTATATTCATAAGCTGCCTTTCCAATACACTTCACTTTCACATATGGACCAATAAATTGCGGACTCAGCTTTCTTTTCTTTCCAAATCTCATTATCCCTTTATAGGAGAAACCTTCAAGAATACCCATCACCCATATCAAATTAGAGCTCTTTTTTTCTTACATTAGAATACAACTTCTAACGACTCTGAGTAATCTTTAACCTTTCACGAATAAACTGAACCATTTCCATGGCTTTAAGAATAGAATCCGGACTAATCAAAGTCACTTTACCATCCTCAAACCATCCTATAGGTGATCTGTATCTACGCTAATGCAATGCTTTAAATTGAGCCATCTAAATTCTAACATGATAGTTGTTATTTTAAGCAAACTCAATCAACGGTAAGTGGTCATCCCAACTTTCTTTGAAATATAAAACACATACCCTCAACATGTCTTCTAGTGTCTGAATTGTATGTGTGACCTGACCATCAGTCTGTGGATGAAAAATAGTACTAAGCTTAACTTTTGTACCAAGGCCCTTCTGAAAAATTCCTAAAACTACAAAATGAACTATGTGCCTCTGTCTGAAATGATAAACAATGGTATCACAAAAAGCCTCACTAACTCGCGGATATGCATTCGAGCATAATCCTCCACCATATTTGAAGTCTTAACTGGTAGAAAATGGGTTGACTTAGTCATTTTATCTACTATGACCCAAATCGGATCATGTTGACATCTCGTATGAGGTAACCTTGTGATGAAATCCATATTCACTGCTTCCAACTTTTATGTGGGGATACTAATATCTTGCAAAGTACCACCCAGTCTTTGGTGTTCAACTTTAACTTGCTATCAATTGGGACACTTTACTACAAACTCGGCTATGTCCCTCTTAATACCATTCCACCAATAAAGTTCTCATAAGTCGTGGTACATCTTAGTAGACTTCTAATGAATGGAATACCACGCACCATGAGCCTCGGCTAGTATCCTTTCCCTAGACCTGTTTACATTCGGAACACAAAGTCTACCTTGATAGAGAAGCACACCATCTTCCCCTTTGGATAAAACCCCAACCTTCTATTGCTGGACTTCTTCCAATGTCTGACTAAGTATGGAATCATTACACTATTTCTCTTTCACTTCCAATACAAAAGATGATTCTGAACCATTCTATTCTACTACTCCCCTATCATCAGTGTCGATCAAACGGACTCCTAAATGGGCTTATTTGTGTATCTCTTTAACCAATTCTCGCCCTTTGTCTTTCACATAAGCCAGACTATCCAAGGAAAACCTAGTTAGTGCGTCTTCCACCATATTGGCCTTGCCAAGATAATAGAGCACACTCATGTCGTAATCTTTAAGCAATTCTAACCACCTTCTTAGATGAAGATTCAACTCTTACTGAGTAAATATGTACTGAATACTCTTATGGTTAGTGAAAACATCAACAAGCACACCATAGAGGTAGTGCCTCCAAATTTTTAAAGAAAAAAACACGAAACTTAACTCCAAATCGAGAGTTGGGTAATTCATTCATGATCCTTGAGTTGCCTGGAAGCATAGGCTATCACTTTCCCACTCTGCATCAATTCATAACCTAGCCCAACCCTATAAGCATCACAATATACCACAAATCCATCTAACCGTTCTGGTAAAGCTAACACTGGAGACGAAGTCAATCTATCCTTCAACTCCTGGAAACTCTTCTCACACTTATCTGACCACTAAACTTTACTCTTTTTTGGGTAAGCTTAGTTAATGGTGCATTATAGAAGAGAACCCTTCAAAAAATCTTTTGTAGTCCCCACCCAAACCTAAAAAGCTTTTTCTATTGGATGCAATAATAGGCCTAGGCTAGTGCTTTACTACATCAGTCTTTTGAAGATCTACATAAATACCAGTGCTTGAAATAACATGCCCTAAAAAGGTAATAAATTCCAACCAATACTCACATTTGCCAAACTTCACATATAACTGATGGTCCTTAAGGGTCTGCAACACTATTCTCAAATAGTCTGCATGCTCTTCCTCACTTCTAGAATACACCAGTATGTCATCAATAAAAACAATGAAAAATATATCCAAGTACTTCTTGAAAACCCTATTCATCAAATCCATGAAGGATGCAGGAGTATTTTTCAATCCAAATAACATAACCACAAACTCAAAATGGCCATACCTCATTCAAAAAGCTATTTTGGAATGTCATGCTCCTGTAGTTTAAACTGATGACACCTTGATCTAACATCAATCTCAGAGAACCACTTGGCACCTTGAATCTGGTCAAATAGATCATCAATTCTAGAAATGGGATACGTATTCTTAATGGTAATCTTGTTTAACTATTTATAGTCTATACATATTTTAAGAGTACCATCTTTCTTGTGCACCAAGAGGACTAGAGATCCCCACGAAGATACACTAAATCTGATGAAACCTTTATCTAAGAGGTCCTTAAGCTATTCTTTTAACTCTTTGATCTTGGCTGGATCCATATGATAAGGAGGGATGGAGATGGGTTGAGTATCAGGAAGAAAATCAATACTGAATTCTATTTTTCTATCTTGAGGTACCCCTGGAAGATCTTTGGGAAAAAACTCCAGAAACTCATATACTACTCGAACTGACTGAACTGTCGGGACTGCAGACTTAGTATCTTTGACTCGAATAAAATGGTAAATACACCCTTTTGATATTAACTTTTGAGACTTAAGATAAGAGATGAACCAACCTTTAGGAGATAAAAAACTGCACTCCCACTCACAAAATGGTTCATTAGAAAATTGAAACTTCAACAAATAGGTGCGACAATCTATTGATGTATAGCATGAATGGAGCCAATCCATGCCAAGAATAACATCAAAATCTACCATCTCGAACTCTATTAGGTTACCTAGTGTAATCTTATAAAGGTCGGTAATAGGACAATCCCTATAGACTCGTCAGGCAACAACATCCATTGGGGTAGAAACAAATAAGGGCTTCAAAAGATTCTCAGGACCTACCTTGAAATTTATAGCAACTAAGGGAGTTACATTAGAGAAATTTGATCTTGGGTCTAACAACACATAAACATCAAGATGAAAGGAACAAAGCATACCAGGGATATTTAGATGGGTTGAGTATCAGGAATAAAATCAATACTGAATTCTATTTCAATATCTTGAGGTACCCCAGGAAGATCTTTGGGTGTATCAATACATAAATATCTATTTCCTTGATTAACATATGGACACTTTTTGATTCTGTGTTCTATCTTACTACAACTATCACAATCCCCTTTGCCCATCAAACACTCACCGGGATAGGTCCGGCCACACTTAGCACATATAGAGTAATTTAGCCTCCTGATTACACTATTCTAAGACCTTGGATTTAAAGTACTACCCCACTACTCCGGCCTTGTTCTAGGTGTAGGGTCACTAGATGAAGATGGTGTAAGCACTAATGAATAACCCTAAAACTGTGATCGTCTTGCCCTCTAGACCTTGGTTATCCATACTCGAATTGTCCAATCCTATCTCTCTTATTTCTCTTCTCTTTTTCCTTCAACTTCTCTGCCTCAATCTATTGAGAAAGAGTCATCAACCTATTAATATCCAATCACCAATCAGCATGGAAGTCCTACACTTCTTGTCTACTAAGTCAGACACCCCAGTGATAAGTTTGTTCATACAAGCTCTAGAATTAGCTACCAACTTAGGAGCATACTTAGATAACTTAGTGAACTTAAGGCAATAATCCTTCACCATCATAGAACCCTGCCTTAACTTTATGAAATACTACACCTTAGTCTTCCTTATCTCACGCGGAAAGAACCTATCTAGAAAAGAATTGTGAAATAGCTGCCAACTCATGGTGCCTCATTCTCACCCTACCATCTTTTCACATAGTGACCTAATCATAATTAACGTATTTCAACTCATTTACTACTCGAACTGAATGAACTATTGAAAAAACCTTTGGTCTCACAACACATAAACATCAAGATAAAAGGGATAAAGCATACCAGGGATAGAGATGGGTTAAGTATTAGAAGAAAATCAATACTAAATTCTATTTCTCTATCTTGAGGTACCCTTGGAAGATCTTTGGGTTTATCAACATATAAGCATTTTCTTCCTTGATTAACATATGGACACTTCTTGATTATATGGACCATCTTACTACAACTATAACAACCCCCTTTTTCGATCAAACACTCACTAGGATGGGTCCTATCACACTTAGCACATATCGAGTAATTTGTCCTCCTGATTAAACTATTTTGAGACTTGGTATTTGAAGTACTACCCCAATGCTACAACCTTGTTTTGGGTGTCGGGTCACTGGCTGATGATGGAAGAAGCACTGATAAATTACCCTGAAACTATGATCGGCTTCCCCCTCCTGACCTTGGTTGACCATACTCAAATTGTCCAATCCTATCTCTCTTATTTCTCTTCACTTTTTCCTTCTACTTCTCTTCATCAATATATTGAGAAAGATTCATAAACCAAGAAATATCCATATCCCCAATTAGCATGGAAGTCCTACACTCCTTGACCACTAAGTCAGACACCCTGTAATACCCCAAAAATTCCAAACCAATATTAGCACCATGTTTCAATCTCATACATAGTACATAATGATTCTTTTATAGTATTATGATTAATTTAGATGTATATTAAGGCTTCAAATAACTCCCAAGTGTCATACAAAGCAAAACATTCCTTACCGATTGAATTCTTGGGAAGGATATTGCCATAGTCAAATTCAAATGAGCATATCTCTCATTGTACTATGAATTTTTGAGCTCATAACCCACCAAAATATAGATAATTGAATTATTTTTCTAACAATATCAATTTTACCTAAATCCAATTTCGAAGCAAAAGGTTATGCCTATTTTACTCCAGCATGTCAACCTGGAAACTGAGTGATGATATTTCTGACGATTTATCACATTTCTAATGACTTATCATATTTATGATGACATTTAGGACGACTTATAACATTTCTAACGACATTTTTGATGACTTATCACACTTCTGATGGCTTATCAGCCTTGGTTGTCAGTTGATAATTTCAGCAACTAGAAAGAAGTTTCATAGGGGTATTTTGGACTTTTCCTTCACCTTCCATGACATAAATCATCAAAATCAGATACATAACCATCATAAATCAATTTTAAAAACCCTTAATCCTCTTCACTCTCAAGAACAAGAAAATTTAGGTTTCCTCTCAAGATCATCACCCTAGACCAAGATTCAACCTCTCCTTCAAGAAAACAAAGAAATTATCATTCCCAATTCAAGAACCTTCAAGAAAAGACATTATTTTTCAAGATTCAAGCCTTTGAGGTATGCAAGTGTTGATTCTTGGGTCCCTTCCACCCAAGAAGTTCAAGAATCCCTCTTTCTAAATTCAAGATTTTAAATTTATGTATTTTTCATGGTTTATGTGAATTGAGTTTGAAGGTTATGTTGTTGTTGAGTTTTAATTCATGATATGATTATAACATTTCAAACTTTGACCTTATTATGTAATAATTATGTGATGTTCATGATAAATCACTTCAAGTTGTATGTTGATTGATTATCCATGAGAATTAGGTGTGGAAATTGTTATATGACCAAAGCATGCTCCCCATGTGTTTGACAAAATGCTTGTGTGAAGCAAATTGGGTCATTAGAGCATATTGCCTAGAAACCCCCAAATTTAGTATAAGCCATGCACGCCAAGTGTTTGTTCAGAGACCATAGTGAATGAATTATAGTATGTTGTGTGCATTCTTATCCTTATGCGTCCCTTGTTGAATGAACTGTTATATGTTAGTATGAAGTCCTCAATTATGTATACTTGAATACATGCTATGATGTTGATGTTAGTCGTGAATTCAAGAAATCATGTTTTGTCAGTTTTTTTCTATCGAGTCCTGGGGGTACTTATACCCAAAAAATATAGTTGTGTGCCTAGAGCCGAGTCAGTCTTAAGATAATTTCAGTTGTGCTATGATCAATAGAACTCAGTTAGTTATAGAATTCAGAACTTAGTATTATTCAGTCAGATATTACATTCGGTAGTATTCCATCAAATAACTGAACCAAGTGAACCCAGTCAAATCAGTCAAGAAATATGAATAATAATAGGTTCAACTTAGATTTATTTCAGTTAAAAATTAGTTCAGAGTCTTTCAGTTAGGAGTAGGAACTAGCATCGAGCGAGTATGGGAATGACAGCTTACCCGTTAGAGAGGCAGAGTCGTTAGCAGCAATCCCTCTACTCCAAAACTGTGTAGCCAGCGTAGGACCAGGAGTCACCCATCAGATTAAGGCTTGACTTGACTATTATATTTCCTTAGGCTTGACTTCCTATTCAGGGTCACCCATCAGAGAGACTTGACCATAACAGAGGTCTCTACCCATGGCACAGTATTGACACCCTTTCATCTAGGGTTACAGGTTGGACCCCACTAGTTTAAATTCAGGGCATGTCAGTTAAGTAAGAACTCCTATAATTATAGTTTCAATATCAGTCTTCAGAGTAGGACTCAGAAATCAGGACTGTCAGATACAATCATCAATCTCAGTGAGGAACTCAGATAGTTCCATAGATTCATAGACCACCCACTACATAGGCTTGGTCTAACATAATGTTATTCAGTATCAGTACCTACAGAAGTCACCTGTCAGATAGGCTTAACCTCAATCTCAGATTCAGTTGTGTATTCTTAATATCAGTTCCAGAGATTACCCGTTAGTTAGGCCTGATCTCAAGCCTAGTCTATCTTAATTATTATTAGAATATTTAGAGATCATCCCGCTTGATAGGTTTGATCTTAGATTCATCCAGTTAATATTAATTATCGGTAGACTCATTCATCCAATTTATCAGTATTAATAAGTACAGATATCAGTTTCAGTAGATTCAGATATGTATAATCTCAATATGTTTAGAAACCATATATTGACGGTATATTTAGTATAAGTTATCATATTCAGTCCGAGTATGCTCAGTCACATTATGAACAGTATGTTAAGTAGTTACTGATTCTCTATGTATGCTAATCCAGCTCTTGCATATCATTCAGTTAGTTATTGTTCATGCATAAGCCCTTGCATTTAGCCTTACCTCATTTGCATACTCAGTACATTCTCGTAATGACACATTTGTGCTATGGTGTTTTATTTGACACCATAGGTTCAGAAGAATGAGCCCCAGATCACTCTTAGCAGTCCAGACCCAGTCAACAGCAGTAGACATAGTAGTGAGTCCTCTTCATTCGAGGATGATCCTTATTTTTTTTACTATCTCATTAGATTCAGATTATTTTTAGTAGATAGAGTTAGTTGGGTACATGTCCCATCAACTCCATAGTTCATATAGTTAGAGGCTTTTCAGATAGATATATTAGTATTCAGTTTTCATTTTTAAGTATTTTTAGATATTTTGAACCTTATGGAAAGTTTTCACCAGCTTTCTGTGTTTATATTTATATATTATGCAGTGTACAGGTATAAATATCAGTCATGGATTATCTTGTGGTCCTTTAGGGTCATGAGCACCGTGTAGTGTCCTGGTTTGGAAAATTGGGGTGTTACAAACTTGGTATCAGAGCCTAAGGTTCAATAGTGTCCTAGGAAGTCTGAAAAGTTGCATCTAGTAGAGTTTTGTGCACTGGTGTGTTGCGTGCCACATTTATGTACAGGTGGCTATAAGATGGTTTAGGAATAGTTTCCCTTCTTTTAGTATTCATATCGTGCCAGTGAGCAAAAACCTAAAGTTGAACTCTCAGTCTAATCTTTATTCCTTTTCCATTTGCATAACATGCCTCCTCAGAGAGATAATGCCCGTAGGAATGACAATCAGCCACCTCATCCCGTAGATCCTGTGAATGAACATGTGTCACATGTAGAGTTCTAGGTATCTTTTCAGGAACTAACCCAAGCTGTGGACACTAGTGTTCAGGGTAACCGTCAGGCTGCAGCTCCACCTCAACAAGATAGGGATTTAGCCGCAACCAGGATCAGAAATTTTATGAGAATGAACCCGCCAGAATTCTTAGGGTTAGTAGCAGGTGAGGACCCACAACTCTATCTAGAAGAGGTGAAAAAGATCACCCAGATTATGTATGTGTCAGAGGAGGAGAGTATGGAATTAGTATCTTATAGGCTAAAAGATATTATCATGATTGGGTGGTATTGTGGAAGAAGAGTAAAGGGAAAGATGCAAATCCCATGACTTGGTAGATATTTTAGGATGCCTTCTTAGATAAGTTTTTCCCGCTAGAGATGAGAGAAGCCATGGTAGAAGAGTTTATGAACCTGAGACAAGGCACTATGATAGTGAAGGAGTATTGTCTTAAGTTCAACCAATTAGCTAAGTATGCTCCTGACTTGATAGCTGGCCCTTGGGCGAGTATGAGTAAGTTTGTGACTGGTGTGTTTGGGTTAGTGTTAAAGGAGTGTAGAACCTCTATGCTCAATAGAGACATGCATCTTACTAGGTTAATGATGCATGCCCGGTAGATAGAGGCAGATAAATCTAAGGAGAGGGAGAGATCTAATAAGAGATTCAAAATAGGTAGTTATAGTTTTTCTCAAGTTGGGTCACAGGGTAGTAATCATTCTCACCATAGTCTGAAGACTTCAGTCCCAACTCCATCCTCAGCTAGTGTGCCTGCACCAAATTTCGGAGATGTCAGTCAAGATGGGACAAGGGCTCCAAAGCCCATAGTAGAGTAGTGTTAGAAGTAAGCGCACTTATCCACTTTGTGGAGAGTGTGGAAAAAACCATCTAGGTGCATGAAGATCCAATAGTCAGGTATGTTTTGGATGTGGTAAGCCAGGTCAAAAAGTAAAGGAGTGTAGAGTGTTATCTTAGAAAGGTAGAGATTCGCGTCAGCAGGGCGCCACTCCTAGTACCAATAGTGGTCAGCGTCAGAACCGACTCTATTTACTTCAGACTCGCCATGATCCAAAAAGTTTTCCTGACATAGATTCGGGTACGTATGAATCTTTTATCTTCATGATATGCATTAGTTTTAGACTCTCGAGGTTCAGTCATGATCTAGTTCATAGATGCCCTGTGCATCGCCCCAGTAAATTAGTAAAGTAAGTATGCATAGCGAGACATAGTGTCCCAAGAGGGAGATAATCCATGACTCCCCAAAGTTATCAAATTCCTTAAATACATTTAGTTTTATGCTCATATTCTCATTACAAGATTTGCATCAGTCATTATTACATAATCAGTCATGCCTCTAGGAGTCAGTTCAGTTAGACATTCATGTATTAGATATGCATGTTTAGTAGAGAAAGTTCAGTAGAGAAAGTTTAGCTTATCAGTATACCCAGTCATGCATCCATGAGAATAAATCAGTCATGCATCCATGCATTAGATATGCATGTCCATTATGAGGATTCAGCTTACGAGTAGCTTCAGATCTTACATGCATTCAGAATCAGTTACACATGCATCAGATATGCATGTTCAGTATGATATAATCATTTTATTAGTCATGTTAGTCATGAGATCATGTTTGAGTTATTCATGTTCAGTTCATGTTCGGTCTATCATTTCTCCCCTCTCAGTCCGTCTCATTCGAGGACGAATGTTCCCAAGGGGGAGATATTGTAATACCCTGAAAAATACAAACCAATATTAGCGCCATGCTTCAATCTCATTCAAGTACATCATGATTCTTTTATAGTTTTATGAGTAATTTAGATGTATATTAAGGCTTCAAATAACTCCCAGCTATCAGACGAAGCAAAACATTCATTACCGATTGAATTCTCGAGAAGGATATTGCCATAGTCAAATTCAAATGAGCATATCTCGTGTTGTACTATGAAATTTTGATCTCATGATCCACCAACATATATATAATTGAATTATCATTCCAATGATACAAATTTTGCCCAAATCCAATATCGGAGCAAAAAGTTATGCCCATTTTACTCCAGCATGTCAGCCTGGAAATATAGTGACGACATTTATGATGACTTATCACATTTCAGATGACATTTCTGATGACTTATCACATTTCTGATGGCTTATCATCCTTGGTCGTCAGCTAATAATTTCAGCAACTAGGAAGCGGTTTTGTAGCGGTATTTTGGACTTTTCCATCACCTTCCACAACATAAATCATCAAAATCACGTACATAGCCATCATAAATCAATTTTAAAAACCCTTAATCCTCTTTACTCTCAAGAACAAGAAAATTTGGGTTTTCTCTCAAGATCATCACCCAAGAACAAGATTCATGCTCTCCTTCAAGAAAACTAAAAAATTATCATTCCCAATACAAGAACCTTCAAAAAAAGAACCTCTCTTTCAAGATTCAAGCCTTTGAGGTATGCAAATGTTGATTCTTGGGTCCCTTCCACCCAAGAAGATCAAGAATACCTCTTTCTAAATTTAATATTTTAAATTTATGTGTTTTTCATGGTTTATGTGAATTGAGTTTGAAGGTTATGTTGTTGTTGAGTTTTAATTCATCATATGATTATAAAGTTGCAAAATTTGACCCTATTATGTTATAATTATGTGATGTTCATGATAAATCCCTTCAAGTTTTATGTTGATTGATTATCCATGAGAATTAGGCGTGGAAATTGTTATATGACCAAAGCATACTCCCCATGTGTTTGATAAAATGCTTGTGTGAAGGAAAATGGGTCATTATAGCATATTGCCTAGAAACCCCCAAATTTAGTACAAGCCATGCACGCCAAGTGATTTTTAAGAGACCATAGTGAATGAATTATAGTATGTTGTGTGCATTCTTATCCTTGTGTGTCCCTTGTTGAATGAATTATTATATGTTAGTATGAAGTCCTCAATTATTTATACTTGAATACATGCTATGATATTGATGTTAGTCGTGAATTTAAGAATTCTTGTTTTTTCAGTTTCTTTCAATCGAGTCCTGGGGGTACTTGTACCTGAAAAATATAGTTGTGTGCCTAGAGCCATCAGTCTCAAGATAATTTCAGTCATGTTATGATCAATAGAACTCAGTTAGTTACAAAAGTCAGAACTTAGTATCATTCAGTCAGATATTAGATTCAGTAGTATTCCATCAGATAATGGAACCAAGTGAACCCAGTCAGATCAGTCAAGAAATATGAATAATAACAGATTCAACTCAATTTTAGTTCAGTTAAGAATTAGTTCAGACTCTTTCAGTTGGGAGTAGGAACTAACACCAAGTGAGTATAGGGATGGCGGCTTCCCCATTAGAGAGGTAGAGTCATTAGCATCAATTCTTGTACTCTAGAACTGCGTAGCCAGCGTAGGACCAGGAGTCACCCGTCAGATTAAGGCTTGACTTGACTATTATATTACCTTAGGCTTGACTTCCTGTTCAGGGTTACCAGTCAGAGTGGATTGACCATAGCAGAGGTCTCTACCCGTGGCACAGTATTGACACCCTTCCATCTGGGGTTACAGGTTAGATCCCACTAGATCAGATTCGGGGCAAGTCGGTTAAGTGAAAACTCCCACAGTTACAGTTTCAGTATCAGTCTTCAGAGTAGGACTTAGAAATCAGGATTGTCAGATACAGTCATCAAGCTTAGTGAGGAACTCAGCTAGTTCCATAGATTCATAGACCACCCATTAGATAGGCTTGGCCTCACATAAAGTTATTCAGTATCAGTACCTACAGAGGTCACCCATCAGATAGGCTTGATCTCAATCTCAGATTCAGTTGAGTATTCTTAATATCAGTTCCAGAGATCACATGTTAGTTAGTCCTGATCTCAAGCCTAGTCAATCTTAATTATTATTAGAAGATTTAGAGATCATCCCGCTAGATAGGTTTGATCTTAGATTCAACCAGTTAATATCAGTTATTGGTAGACTCAGTCATGCAATTTATCCGTATTAATAAGTACAGATAGCAGTTTTAGCAGCTTCAGGTATGTATAATCTCAGTATGTTCAGAAACCTCAGATTAACGATATATTTAGTATAAGTTTTCAGATTCAGTCCTAGTATGCTCAGTCACATTATGCACAGTATGTTAAGTAGTTACAGATTCTCTATGTATGCTAATGTAGCTCTTGCATATCATTCAATTAGTTATTGTTCATGCATAAGCCCTTACATTTAGCCTTACCTTATTTTCATTCTCAGTATATTCCCGTACTGATGCATTTGTGCTATGGTGTTTTATTTGACGCCATAGGTTCAGAAGAACTAGCCCTAGATCACTCTTAGCAGTCCATACCCAGTCAGCTGCAGTAGACGTAGCAGTGAGTCCTCTTCATTTGAGGATGATCCTTATTTTTTTTACTATCTCATTAGATTCAGATTATTTTTAGTAGATGGAGTTAGTTGGGGACATGTCCCATCAACTCCATAGTTCAGACAGTTAAAGTCTTTTCATACAGATGTATTAGTATTCAGTTTTCAGCTTTGAGTATTTTTAGATGTTTTGAACCTTATGGCAACTTTTCGCCAGCTTTTCGCATTTATATTTATATATTATGAAGTGTACAGGTACATATATCATTCATGGGTTAGTTTGTGGTCCTTTGGGTTCATGAGCACTGTGTAGCGTCCTGGTTTGAAAAATTGGGGCGTTACTCACCCTAGTGACAAGCTTTCTCATACAAACTCTAGAATTTGCTAACAACTCGAGAAAATACTTAGATAACAGAGTGAACTTAAGACAATAATCCTTTACTGTTATAGAACCCTACCTAAACTTCATAAAATCCTGCATCCTAGCCTCTCTCATCACATACGGAAAGAACCTTTCTAGAAAAGAATTGTGAAACAGCTGCTAATTCATGGGAGCCGCATTCTCACCCGTACCATCTTTCCATATAGTGACCTAATAATAAGCAAGGTCTTTCAACTGATTTACTACTCGCATTATTTGAACTGTCGGAAAAACCTCTGGTCTAACATACATAAACATTAATATGAATGGAACAAAGCATACCAAAGATGGAGATGGATTGAGTATCAGGAAGAAAATCAATACTGAATTCTATTTCTTTATCTCGAGGTACCCTTGGAAGATCTTTGGGTCTATCAACACATAAACATCTACTTTCCTGCTTAATATATGGACACTCCTTGATTCGGTGTTCTATCTTACTACAACTATAACAACCCCCTTTGCCCATCAAACACTCACAAGAATGGGTCCTGCCACATTTAGCACATATTGGGTAATTTGGCCTCCCGATTACACTATTTTGAGACTTGGGATTTGAAGTACCGCCCCACTGCTCCAGCCTTGTTCTGGGTGCATGTTCACTAGCTTAAAATAGTGCAGACACTGATGAACAACCATAAAACTATTATCGACTTCCCTCTCCTGACCTTGGTTGACGATACTCAAACTGTCCAATACTATATCTTTTATTTCTCTTCTCTTTTTCCTTCAACTTCTCTACCACAATCTATTGATAAAGAGCCATCAACTGAGCTATATCCATATCCCCTATCAGCATGGAAGTCCTATACTCCTTGACCACTAAGTCAGATAACCCAGTGACAAGCTTGCTCATACAAGCTTTAGAATAAGTTAACAACTCATAAGCATACTTAGATAACTGAGTGAACTTAAGGCAGTAATCCTTCACTGTCATAAAACCCTGTCTTAACTTCATAAAATCCTTCACCCTATCCTCCCTCATCTCGTGCAGAAAGAACTTGTCTAGAAAAAAATTGTTAAACACCTTCCAACTCATAGGAGATACATTCTCACCCCTACCATTTTTTCACGTAGTGACCCAATTATAAGCAACGTCTTTCAACCTATAAGATGCCAACTCTACACTCTTTTTTAGTAGCATGCATAGTCTAAGTTATTTTTCTCGTCTCATCAATAAATAATTATGGATCCTCATCCACCTTTGACCCATGGAACTTCGGTGGATTTATCCTCATAAAATCCCGAATTAGGGCAACAGCTAAATTACCATTCGTTTAAACTATAATCGCTTTTTGCTAGTTCCCTTGAACATTAGCGGTCACAGCTTGTGTCAATACTTGAAAATCATCCCAAAACACAACATGAGATATATTTTTATTTAATGGGTCGGTATGTAGGGGTGGTTGATCACCATCTCTACGTGTGTCGGTTCGGCGAGGAGGCATAGTTTGTCACATAAAAGCATGAGTTAAGGCAGATAGAGACAACTATAAGTATAATAGATCATGAAAGAAGAGATGATTCTTAATTCATTTTGTAGACTCTTGCTCATAAATGTGGCATGTTTGACACTCATTATCAAGACTCTACATAACGCGACTGGTCAGACTCCCTTGGTATCTTTAAACCTTAGGCTCTAATACTAAGTTTGTAATGACCTGATAGAAAACTCTGGATGTCACACGGTGCACAGGACTATAAATAGCCCCAAGCTAACCCATGATATCTTTTTAGTTCACAACTCACATAATTTTGATTATTATCATATGAAGAGAACTAAAGATAAGAAATCTTATAACTTAAAGTGAACCTTTAACTTAGAAATCATCACACAAACTTTTAGAACTTAAACTTAAACATTTACTTTCAGACAAACCTCTACTAATGACTACAGAGCCACTGGGACAGACCCTAGCTGACCAAAAATAAAACAAAAATCAAATGGTTAAGTACTATCATACATAAAGAAAATCTGATAATCTGGTCCCTTGGACTATGAGGACTCACTATAAGGAGGAATGGAAGCAATGATGATAAAGTCAATCATGCTATTGCAAATGGGCTACAAAACCTATATTATAAGATAATGTAGCACACAGACGTATATATGGATCAGTACTTCTAGAATGACTAAGAATGTGGGGGTGAATGCATAAGTAAAACTATATTGAATATATATATTTATATAAAATCTTTCAAACTGTGCATAGTAAACGTAAATAACCCACCTTGTACTTGAGTAACACTTAAGACTACAAATTATAAACCTAGAGTATGCAACATATGAATAAACTTAGTGAGCCATAACACTTAGTTTGTTAAAATCTTTTCTTTTAATCTTTCTTATGGGAGAATCTTCTAATCGACATAAACTATGTGATCTACCATGGAGTCCACTGTCCTACCTATATTGGGGAGAGTTATCCTACCCTTACCATTAAAATAGAACCTTTTCATAGTTATCACTATTCTTTACTTCATCCATATTGGGAAAAAGTTTAACCTACGTTGTCTTATAGTTTTTGAAAATTTAGGATACGCTCATCCATATTCCCTTCTCGGTGCTAAATACTACTCCCAAAGTTTATATATATACTCATACTTAGAAAATCCCTCTTAAAATAGCACAAAGGTTTATATATTGAAAACCAGTTGTGCTTCTCTTTTCTTAAATCATAATTAGAAGAAAACAATTTGTGGATTTCAAGTCTTATCATTAGATCAAAATATCAAACTTTTATTATAAACTTAGTGCTTATACTTAAGCCCTAAATATTATGCTTTCTTTCTCAAAGCTTGTAATTTAATATCATGCTAAATACTTACATAGAAATCTTTCATGAATTCATCAAACTTCAAGCCAAGATAATGGAATCATGTCATAGTAGTAGTAATGTAAATCAAAACATGAATAAAAGGATATTTCTTGTACAAATCCATCTTTGAATCACATTATAATATTATAAACTCAAGAATATGAAAGTTGGGTATGAACTCTAATTTTCATTTATGTATATTCAACTTTAAAACAAGTTTTGGGCACAAGGATGAAAGAATATCCTTGTTCATAACTCCACATACCTTAAAGTTCTAGGCTTGGTGAAGTAAACTTGACCTTTGAGACTTTTGATATGATATTGGGAAGAAACCCTAATTTTGTTATTGAGAATGGAATGAGAGATTTTTTGTTGTTTAATCGATGGAAAAGAGATAAAAAGTAACACCCCTAGGGGTTAAATATCATGGGTTGGGAGTTATAAGGGGTAAAAGAGTAAAAAGCCCCTTAACTTCTCAGAACATACTCGCCAATTCTTACAAGTTGATTATATGAATCATATAGAAAGGTATGACTAGGCATCTTAAATCATAAGATGGACAAAATTAAAGAGGGTATAAACTGATCAACTTACGAGCTCCACCTACGACTCGTATCTTCATCATACTACCTTTAGTCCCCTCACTCCAATCTTGGATAGTATCTCAAGAAATATAGACTAATGAACTTATGACCTACCTTTATAAAACTCGTACCCCACTTGACTACTCCTAGGTTTAAGTTGTACCTAAACAGATTGTCCAACATTCCATATTGTTATTGATATGATTTCCCCATACCACTCATATATTGTGCATAAAACTCAAGGGATGAGTCGTATGATGGATTGTAAGACCCTGCTAAAATCTAAGCTTAACCCAATCCTCCAGAGTAGGAAAAGAGGTCCCAGACTTAGAAATTTCAGCGAAGTGTCCATACTTAGAATTATTTAGCCTTCAGAAGTTAGAAATCTTATTTCACGATCCTTATGACCTTAAAATGTCAATATTTAGATTAAATCATGATCGGGGGTGTCAATAGGTCACTTCGGGTAAGTTTCGGAATTTTTGAACCTCGTTTGAATCAAGTTTGGATGACCAAAATAGTGGGTCAATGCGATCTCGACATGCCGTGTTTCCCATCGCGTCGACAAATATTTTTATCCAACTTCAAAGTGCAATTCTATTGAATCAATGCGGACTCAATGCGATGCGTCGGTCATCACATTGAACCAATTAATGCGGCTCAACGGGTTGTATGTCACTTAGCATGGTTTTTGCTCAGAGTGGTAAATGGGTCTTTATCCCACTTCTATTCATCTCTAAAAACATGAAATCAATCATTCCAAAGGTTAAAATCACTCATTGTCTCTAAAATTCTCTCAAGAACGAACCCTAGTCCATCAAGTCAAGATCAAGATTAAAGAAACTCACCATCAATCTTCACGAATTCAAGTATCAAGGTATGTTAAGTGTTCATCCAAGGGTTTTCTTCCACCCTTGGAGTTTAAGAACCTTTTTTAAAACTTCAAGTTTATTGAATTAGTGAATTCCATGTTGGTCTTGAATGTATTCAAGATTATGATGTTAATTGGGTTTCTAATTCATGATTTATTACAAGATTCATGTAAATTTATTGGACATGTGTGTAGTATTAAGTGAATTCACGTTAAAGCCCCTGAATTTGTAAGTTGGGATTGGAAATCATGACTCCTATATGTTGATTAGTATTATGTGCATAAATTATGTTCCCCAAGTGTTTGATAAATCGCTCATGTGGATTAAATGGGGAAATCATTACATGGTAGCATATGTACAAGCTTATATCTTATAAGTGTTTGATAAAATGTCTCTATGAATGAGTTATGAACATTGTAATTCTTTTCAAGATTAGTTGTTTACTGTAATGCCCCGTAAAATCCTCTTCCAGTCTGAGCCTTAGAGCGTATTTTGTAAAGAAAAAATCCGAGTCAAAATGTTTAAGAAATATCCTCCCAAGTATTAAATACTTTGACATCATGTGGTAATCTATTTGAGCATGAATTAAGATCATAGAGGTCTCCTAACTCATGAACGAGTTGAAAACTTTCCTATCGTTCAAGTTTGAGTGACCGTCAAAATTTGGGTCAACATCAATCGACTATAAATCATTGTATATTAACAAATGTCTGGTTTTATATATATATAATTAAATATCTTTGAATTATCTTTCCAAAGATACCAATTTCGTCAAAAACCGATATCGGAGCAAAGATTTATGCCCATTTTATTCTAGCATGTCAAGCTGGAAAATGGTGACGACGTTTCTGACGGGCTATCACGTTTCTGATGGCATTTTTGACGACGTCATCACATTTTGACGACATTTCTGATGATGTCATCAGACCTGGGAAGAAAATCAAGAATTGGACCCCTTTTTGTGACGACCATTCGTGATGGCCTATCACGGACCTGACGGACTGTCACGGATGGCGTCAAGAACATTTTTTCAGCAATTCAAGGGTATTTTGGTCATTTTCCACCTTTTTTGAGCCTCTATAAATATGAGAACCCTCATTCAAACCCTAAATTCACCATTTTTCTCTTCCAATTCTCTCAAGAATATTTATCTAGGATTTTATCAAGAACCTTCATCCTCTAAAAATCATCCATAAATATTCAAGATTTCTTCAAGAACTAAGTTCCTCATAGTGTGGGCTTCGAGAATCATTTATTACAAGTGCGGATAGAGTCTCAAATATTAGAATTCATCCAATTTCAAAG
The DNA here is from genome assembly GCA_030864215.1 of Capsicum pubescens. Taxonomy (NCBI): domain Eukaryota; kingdom Viridiplantae; phylum Streptophyta; class Magnoliopsida; order Solanales; family Solanaceae; genus Capsicum; species Capsicum pubescens. The sequence goes on along the minus strand of CM061549.1, from coordinate 217,568,831 downwards.
GTTAAGGTATGTAGATGTTGATTCTTAGGTCCCTTTCATCCAAGAAGCTCAAGAACCCTTTTTAAAACAAAATGATTTTTATGTTTATGAGTTGTTAATGATTTTTATGAGTTGAAATAGATGTTTAATGTGTTGTAGAGTTTTGATTTATGTTTGCCTATAAAATTTATGAGATTTGACCCTAGTATGTGGAATTCATGTGATGTTTGTGATAGACCCTCTTGAAGTTGTTTTTCCATGTGATGTGTTCATGATTTTTGGGTGTAGAAATGGTTGAATAAGTGAAGAACATTCCCCATAGGTTTGATAAAGAGCTTAGGTGAAGCATAACGGCCACTATAGTATGTTGAATAGGAAACCCCAAATTGTGAGCTAGTCCATGCATGCCTAGTGTTTGATAAAATGCCTTAGTGAGTGAAATGTGCCAAGATAGCAAGAAATTCCCAAGTAGGTGTAAAATCGGTCATGTCTAGTGGTTGTTGAAATACCTTAGTGAACAAGTCGATATATGATGGTTGTAAATTCCCCCAATTATGTGCTCTAGATATATGTTAAGCTTTTAATACATGCCAAGTGGTTAGCAAGTAAGTTATAACGTGATAGTATGAAGTCTCCCCAAGCCATGGGATATCCAAACACATGACAAGACCGATATAGGTATGAAGTAGTTGATGTAAGATCTCGTTGAATGGGGTATAATCTAATAACATATCTTCCCTAGGATAGTAAATGATTATGAATAGAGGTCTATGTTTCCTAAATGCTTAATGTGATGTCCTAAGGATCTTTCGAGGGAAAGTATGTTGTGATGCCCAACTACTTGAAGTGATTCTTTAACGATTGTGACAATACATGAATGATTGTAATGATGAATGAATGCTTGTAATGATGAATGAATGATGGTAGTGATGAATGGATGACCGTGATGATGCATGAATGATTTGTGATAAAGAATGATTATGTCTTACTTTTATATTATCGAGTCCTGGGGGTATTTATACCCGAAAATAGATCTGTTGTCTAGAGCCTATGTCAGTTTCTCGATAATTCATATCGAGCCATGATTCTCAAAACTCAGTGAACTATAGAACTCTATTTCCTCAGACAAGTGTGAAGCTTAATAAAGCTCAAAAATCTCAGTTATCTCTATAATCTCTGTATCGCTAGTAACCTAGTCTTAGACCTATAATCAGGTCAGTTCTAATAGTATTCAAGTGATTCAATCCTAATATCAGAAGTGATTTGAGTAATCCATTCAAGCTCTGTATCCACAGTCAGATACCATGATTCAATATATTTTCCGTCAGATACGGAAACAAGTGATCTCAGAGTAACTCAGTCAGACCTTTTGAGTAATATGATCAGTGTCAGATTAAATTCAGTCAGTGTTCAGTTGAGAATTCGGTTCTGAGTCTTTCAGTTGGGAGTATAAACTAGCACCGAGCGAGCTCAACGATAGGATCTCACCTTCTAGTAGAGGGTTTGATTCTTAGAAGCAATCCTTGTGCTCCAGAACTACGTTGCCAGCATAGGTTGAGATATCATACCTATTAGTTGAGGGTGGATGAGAGACATCATACCTACTAAATGAGGGCAGATGAGGTGGCTTTACCTGCTAGATGAGGGCTCCACCGTTCTCGTTTGAGGACCTGCTAGATGAGGGTCACATACAGTTGTCTTTACCAGTGGCGCGATAATGATACCCTTCCAACTAGGGTACAGGTTGGATCCCACCTGTGGTAGGTTGGGGCATATCGGTTAAGTGACTACTTCCCACAGTTTTAGTTTCAGATTCAGTCTCAGTTTCAGAATCAGTCTTCAAAAATCAGGACTGTCAGATACAGTCATCTATCTTTATGAGAAAGTCATATAGTTCCGTTTATTCATGGACCATCCTGGAAGATAGGCTTGGTCACATATACAGTTGATTGATATCATATTAAGATATATACCGCCAAAAAGTCTTGATCACAGTATCAGATTCTTATTAAATATTTTTATCATCAGATTGAGATATAATCATACTTCTTAGCATTGATAATTGCTTCCAGAATAATCCTTTAGCAAAGCTGATCTCTAATTCTGTCAGTCGAAAGCAGTAAGCTCAGAGTTCAGTCCTTGATGTAAGCATATCCAGATCCTCAGTTATTAGTATCAAATGAGTCAATGATTCAGTATCTCAGTGTCAGTAGTGAGTTCAGTATGCAGTAAAGTGGTATGCGAGTTTGAGTATCTAGAGTTTCAATGATTGTGTTATGCTCTGTGCATTCATGTATGTTTTCTCATGCGGCATCTTCTTGATTATTCAGTTTAGATATTATGCATGCATGAGCCCTTGTATTAGCCTACCTCATCTACATACTTGGTACATTTTTTTACTAACACATTTGTGCTATGGTGTTTTATATGACACCATAGGTTCAGAGGCACATGATCCAGTTTTTCCTCAGCAGTTCAGTCCCAGTCAGCCGCAATAGCAGTGAGTCCTCTTCCGCCGAGGATGAATTTCAGTGTACTATTATTTCTTAAGACTTTATTTATTTTCAGTTAACGGAGTTAGTTGGGGACATGTCCCATCAATTCCATAGTTCAGACAGTTTAGAGGATTTTTATACGGATGTATTAGTATTCAGTTTTCTGTATTATGAGTATTCATGGATGTGTTGAACCTTATGGCTAGTTTCCGCATTTATTTTAGACATTGTGCAGTGTACAGGTACAGATATCAGTAAAGGGTTAGATTGTGGTCCTTCGGGGTCATAAACACCATGTGACATCTCGGGATGAGATCTCAAGACGTTACAAGCTTGGTATCAAAGCCTAAGGTTCAAGAGTATCCTACGGATTCTGAAAAGCCGCATCTAGTAGATTCTTGTATATGGGTGTGTAGCGTGCCATATTTATGTACAAGAGGCTACAGGATATTATTAGGAGCAGTTCCTCTTTTTTCAGTGATTATTTCATGTGAGTGAGCATGAGCTCAAGTTGGTCCTCAATCTAATCCACTTCATTCTTTCATTTACAGAGTATGCCTCCTCACAGAGACTTTGTCCATAGGGTTGATGATCATCCCCCTTAGCCAGTAGATCCATAAAATAAGAGTGTGTCACATGCAAAGTTTCGGGCAGCTTTCCAAGCTCTAGCCCTGGCGGTGACTAATGTTCATGGCAATCGTCAGGCTTCAGTCCCACCTCATCAAGATGGGAATCCTGCCGCAGTCAGGAATAGAAGCTTCATGAAAATGAACCCGCCTAAATTCTTTGCGTCAGTAGTAGGTGAGGATCTGCAGTTGTTACTTCAGGAGGTAAAGAAGATCACCCAGATTATGCATGTGTCAGAGAAGGAGAGTGTTAAGTTAGCATCTTATATTTTGAAAGATATTGCTCATGATTGGGTAGTGATGTGGGAGAAAAGTAGAGGGGAGAATGCAGCTCCCGTGACTTGGATAGAGTTTTAGAGTGCCTTTCTAAATAGGTTTTTCCTGCTAGAAATGAGAGAATCTAAGGTAGAAGAGTTTATGAACCTAAGGTAAGGCTCCATGACAGTGAAAGAGTATTTTCTTAAGTTTAACCAATTAGCTAAGTATACTCCCGACTTGATAGCTGACCCTAGAGCGAGTATGAGTAAGTTTTTAACTGGGGTATCAAGTGATGTGTTGAAAGAGTGTAGAGCTGCCATGCTCAATAGAGATATGGATTTTTCTAGGCTAATGATTCATGCGCAACAGATTAAGGTAGATAAGATGAAGGAGAGAGAGAGAGTGAGTAAGAGAGCCAAGACAGGTAGTCTTGGTTTCTCGCAGTCAGGGTCTCAAGGTAGTAGCAGTTCTCAGTATGGTCGGATATTTTTAGTTCCAACTCCATCTTCAGTTAGTGTGCTCGTACCTGCGTTTGGGGGTGTTAGATTTGAGGGAGCGCCAAGCTCCAAAGCCCAAAGTAGTACTAGTGGTGTTCGTACCTACCCGTTGTGTGAAGAATGTGGTAAGAATCATAAGGGTGTGTGTAGAGACGGTAGTGATATGTTCTTTGGATATGGTGAGACCGGTCACAAAGTTTGATACTGTCCTAAGCTAAGTCCCCGAAGTCATCCTTCAGCTCATAATAGATTGTATGCACTTCAGGATCGCGTTGATCGGGAAAGATCCCCTGAAATTGACCCGGGTATGTTGTGAGCCCTTCATCTTTATGTTATGCATTGATATATCCTTTTCTCTCATTTTAATCTTATATGTTAGCATGAGTCCTACATAAGTTTCAGATCTTGATCAGTCAATTATGACCCAGTTTTTGGTGCCCTGCGTACCGCTCCAGTATTTTAACGAAGTGTGTTTAGAGGGACATAGAGTCCCAAGGGGGAGATACCCCATGGTATTATGATGTTGCATTCCATTAGATTCATCTCGATGCATGTTCAGATTTTCCTTATAAAGTTAGCATCAATCATTGTTGCATTGTCAAGTCGTGCTTTCAAAAGTCAGCTTAGCCGGACATTCATGCATTAGATATGCACATTCTGTAGAAAAAGTTCAGCTTGTCAGCGTGTATTCATGAGATCATCCCATTTATGAGTCCATTCATCAGATATGCATGTGTATTATGAGAATTCAGCTATGAGTATCATCAGTCAAGTATTCCATGAATCATATATGCATGCCCAGTGTGAGAACTCTATATGTCAGTCATTCCAGTTGCGTAGTCCTGATATAAAATGTTTCCATTTTTTGAGTAAGTTTTGTTGATCCGTATTCTCAATCTATCAAACGACGTTTGAGGACGAATGTTCTTAAGGGGAGATAATGTAATGCCCCTTAAAATTCTCTTCCAGTCTGAGCCTTAGAGCATATTTGGTAAAGCAAAAATCCGAGTCAAAATGTTTAAGAAATATCCTCCCAAGTATTAAATACTTTTAAATCATGTGGGAATCTATTTGAGCATGTATTAAGATCATAGAGGTCCCCTAACTTATGAACGAGTTGAAAACTTTCCTATTGTTCAAGTTTTAGTGACCGTCAAATTTGGGTCAACTTCAATCGACCATAACTCATATATTAAGAACTGGGTGGTTTTCAATACATCAAATGAAATATCTTTTAATTATCTTTCCAACGATACCAATTTCATCAAAAAACAATAGCGGAGCAAAGAGTTATGCCCATTTTATTCCAGCAAGTCAAGCAGGAAAACGGTGACAACGTTTCGGACGGGCTATCACGTTTCTGACGACGTCGTCATATTCTGATGACATTTCTGATGACATCTTCTTCCCTGGGAAGAAAATCAAGAATTGGACCCCTTTTTGTGACGACCATTCGTGGCGGCCTATCACGGACCTGACGGCCTGTCACGGCTGGCGTCAAGAACATTTTTCCAGCAATTCAAGGGCATTTTTGCTAGGGTATTTTGGTCATTTCTCACCTTTTTTGAGCCTCTATAAATATGAGAACCCTCATTCAAACCCTAAATTCATTATTTTTCTCTTCCAATTCTCTCAAGAATATTTATCTAAGGATTTATCAAGAACCTTAATACTCCAAAAACCATCCATAAATCTTCAAGATTTCTTCAAGAACTAAGTTCCTAATATTGTGGGCTTCAAGAATCATTTATTACAAGTGCGGATAGAGTCTCAAACATTAGAATTCATCCAATTTAAAAAGTTAAGGTATGTAGATGTTGATTCTTGGGTCCCTTTTATCCAAGAAGCTCAAGAACCCTTTTTAAAACTAAAAGATTTTTATGTTTATGAGTTGTTAATAATTTGTATGAGTTGAAATGGATGTTTAATATGTTGTTGATTTTTGATTTATGTTTGCCTACAAAATTTATGAGCTTTCACCCAAGTATATGGAATTCAAGTGAAGTTTGTGATAGACCCTCTTGAAGTTGTTTTTCCATGTGATGTTTTCATGACTTTTGGGTGTAGAAATGGTTGAATAAGTTAAGAACGTTCCCCATAGGTTTGATAAAGAGCTTAGGTGAAGCATAACGGCCACTATAGTATGTTTAATAGGAAACCCCAAATTGTGAGCTAGTCCATGCATGCCTAGTGTTTGATAAAATGCCTTAGGGAGTGAAATGTGCCAAAATAACATGAAATTTCCAAGTAGGTGTAAAATCGGACATGTCTAGTGGTTGTTGAAAGACCCTAGTGAACAAGTCGAGATATGATGGTTGTAAATTCCCCCAATTAAGTGCTCTTGATATATGTTAAGCTTTTAATACATGCCAAGTGGTTAGCAAGTAAGTTATGACGTGATGGTATGAAGTCTCCCCAAGCCATGGGATATCCAAACATATGACAAGACCGATATAGGTATGAAGTACTTGATGTAATATCTCGTTGAATGGGGTATAATTTAATAGCATGTTTTCCCTAGGCTAGTATATGATGATGAATAGAGATCTATGTTTCCTAAATGCTTAATGTGATGTCCTAAGGATCTTGAGAGGAAAAGTATGTTGTGATGCCCAACTACTTGAAGTCATTCTTTAATGATTGTGATAATACATGAATGATTATAATGATGAATAAATGCTTGTAATGATGAATGAATGATGGTAGTGATAAATGGATGACCGTGATAATGCATGATGATTTGTGATGAAGAATGATTATGCCTTACTGGTATGTTATCGAGTCCTGGGGTATTTATACCCGAAAATAGAGATTTTTTCTAGAGCCTGTGTCAGTTTCTCAATAATTCCAATCGAGCCATGATTCTCAGAACTCAGTGAACTATAGAACTTTGTTTCCTCAGACAAGTGCGAAGCTTAATAATGCTCGGTAATCTCAGTTATCTCTGTAATCTCCGTATCACTAGTATCCTAGCCTCAGACCTATAATCATCTTAGTTCTAATAGTATTCAAGTGATTCAATCCTAATCTCAGAAGCGATTCGAGTAATCCATTCAAGCTCCGTATCGACAGTCAGATACCATGATTCGATATCTTTTTTGTCAGATATGGAAACAAGTGATCCTAGAGTAACTCAGTCAGACCTTTTGAGTAATATGATCAGTGTCAGATTCAGTTCAGCCAGTGTTCAGTTGAGAATTCAGTTCTGAGTCTTTCAATTGGGAGTAGAAACTAGCACCGAGCAAGCTCAAGGATGGGATCTCACCTACTAGTAGAGGGTGTGATTCTTAGAAGCAATCCTTGTTCTCTAGAACTACGTATCTAGCGTAGGTTGAGACATCACACCTATTAGTTGAGGGTGGATGAGAGACATCATACCTACTAGATGAGGGTAGATGAGGTGGCTTGACCTTTTAGATGAGGGCTCCACCGTTCTCATTTGAGGACCTGCTAGATGAGGGTCACATACAGTTATCCTTACCAGTGGCGTGGTAATGACACCCTTCTAACTGGGGCACAGGTTGGACCCCACCTGTTGTAGGTTGGGGCATGTCGGTTAAGTGACTACTTCCCACAGTTTCAGTTTCAGATTCAGTCTCAGTTTCAGAATCAGTCTTCAGAAATCAGGACTGTCAGATACAGTCATCTATCTTTATGAGGAACTCAGATAGTTCCGTTTATTCATGGACCATCCCGGCAGATAGGCTTGGTCACATATACAGTTTATTGATATCATATTAAGAGATATACCGCCATACAGGCTTGATCACAGTATCAGATTCCTATTGAATATTTTTATCGTCAGATTGAGATATAATCATACTTCTTGTCAGTCAAAAGCAGTAAGCTCAGAGTTCAATCCTTGATATAAAAACATCCAGATCCTCAGTTATTAGTATCATATGAGTCAATGATTCAATATATCAGTGTCCGTAGTGAGTTCAGTCTGCAGTAAAGTGGTATGCGAGTTTGAGTATCTAGAGTTGCAATGATTGTGTTCTGATCTGTGCATTCTTTTATGTGTTCTCATCCGGCATCTTCATGATTATTCAGTTTAGATATTGTGCATTTATGAGCCCTTTTATTAGTCTACCCCGTCTACATACTCGATATATTTTTGTACTGACGCATTTGTGCTATGGTGTTTTATTTGGCACCATAGGTTCAGAGGCACGTAATCTAGTTTTTTCTCAGCAGTTTAGTCCCAGTCAGCAGCAGTAGTAGTAATTCCTCTTCCTTCGAGGACAAATTTCAGTGTACTATTATTGCTTAAGACTTTGTTTATTTTCAATTGACAGAGTTAGTTGGGGACATGTCGCATAAACTCCACAGTTCAGACAGTTTAGAGGCTTTTCAGACGAATGTATTAGTATTCAGCTTTCTGTATTATGAGTATTCATGGATGTGTTAAACCTTACTGCTAGTTTCTGCATTTATTTTAGACATTGTACAGTTTACAGGTATAGATATCAGTAAAGGGCTAGTTTGTGGTCCTTCGGGTTCATAAGCACCATGTGACATCTTGGGATGAGATCTCGAGGCGTTACATTTACCTAGAATTATAGTAGCTTCAGAATATTCTAAGTAATATCACGTACAGTAGCATTCAGTCAGTACAAAACTCAATATATCCAGTCAGCAAATAGAACTCAGAACACTGAATCTATTACAGTACTCAGTGAACATAGTCCAATTTAGTCAGTTAACATGATCAGTAATAGTTCATTCTAGCCTAGAATAGTTTAGAAATTAGGTCAGTGTCTATTAAGTTGGGAGTAGGATTCAGCATAGAGTGAACCCAAGGATTAGAACTCACCTGCCAGTAGAGGGTATGATCCTTAAAAGCAGTCCTTGCATTCCAGAACTACGTAGCCAACATAGTTTAACACATCAACCTTCCAGTTGAGGGTTGATGAGGTGTTGTACCTGCCAGTTGAGGGTACCACCATTCTCGTTCAGAGCACCTGCCAGCTGAGGGTGACTCAGCACTTGTCTTTACTGGTGGCACGGTACTGACACCCTTTTAGCTGGGGTTACAGATTGGACCCCAATCAGTTTAGAGAGGGTCATATTGATTATATAATTACCTCCCACAGTTTCAGTTTCAGTCTCAGTATGGAACTCAGTTCAGTTCTATAGAATCAAGACTGTCAGACACAGTGATCCAGCTCAGTATAGAACTCAGTTCAGTCCTATTTAATCAGGACTGTTAGAAATAGTCTCCCATCTATATGTAATACAGTTATCAATAAACTCAAATATAAGTCATTCAGTTATCAGAACTCAGTATCCAGTGTTACTATGATCTCAGACACAACGTATGTAGATATGTGCACAGTATTGCATAAACAGTGTTTCATCAGTTTCAGTTATACATGCACTCGCATTCAGTTGTATTTATGTTATTCAGTCAGTTATTATTCATGCATATGAACCCTTGCATATCATCCTACATCACTTAACATACCAGTACATTCAAAGTACTGGCGCAAACCTTTTATTTTGCGCTATGATGTTTTATACCATATGTTCAGACACATGGACTCCTGACCGTACTTTGCAGCCCAGACTATCAGCAGCAGACCTAGTGGTGAGTCCTCATAGTTTGAGGAAAAAGTTATCATATCATTTCATTATTTTAGTTTTTAGTTTATTTTAGTAGTCCCGGTTAGTTGGGGACTTGTCCTATCAACTCCATATTTAGACAGATAGAGGCTTTCAGACTAGACTTTTAAATAGTATTAAGTTGTACAAATTACTGTTACAGTTGGTATTCTTTATTAGTATTTCAGGTTTTGAACCTTATGGAATTTCAGCCTATTTTTCCGCATTTATTATAGTATTGTTACTCAGTGCTCATAGAAGATATTAGTCATGGATTAGCTTGTGGTCCTTCAGGGTTGTAAGCACCGTGTGGCATCCAGGGTGAAGACTCAGGGCATTACAAACTTGGTATCAGAGCCTAAGATTCAACAGTCTTAGGAATTCTGAAATACACGTCTAGTAGAGTCTTGTGCATGGGTGTGTAGTGCACCACACTAATGGACAAGAGGCTATGAGGTGTTTTTTGGAAAAAAATTCCTTCTTTCAGTATTCATGTCATACGAGTGAGCATAAGCTCAAGTTAAACTTTCAGTCTAATCTTTTTCTTCTCTCTATTTACAGAATATGTCTCCCAAAAAGACTAACAGAAGGAGAACTGGAAACCAGCCAGCGCTTCCGCCCGTTCAGGCAGATCCCCTGAATGAGCATGTGTCTCACTCTGAACTAAGGACTTCTTTCACTGCGAACTCAGGACTGCTTTCACTGCCAAAGATTATTCAGTGGTAGCCCAAAAAAATCAGTTGGCTATAATCCTATCTAGGCTTTTAACTCAAGCTCCACAGAATGAGGAAAAGAGATGTAGAAAAAGAGGGAGAAAGAATAAGAGGGCCAAAACGCCAAGGACAGAGAGTGGCCAAACAAATCCTCCTTGCCAGACATGTGGCAGAAACCATCAGGGCGTGTGTAAGGCTGGTAGTGGGTTGTGTTTTGGATGTAGCAACCCAGTCCGTAGAATCAGAGATTGTCCTCAGTCAGATTTACAGAGTCAGCATATCCGTCCCTCATCTCAGTCTGATCGCCTGAATCAGCAGGGTACCACTTCCTGTGCCACCAGTGGGCAACACCCAAATAGGCTTTATGCACTTTAGTCCCGATAGGATCAGGAAAGTTCTCCTGATGTGGTCACTGGTACGCTACAAGTTTATCATTTGCACGTTTATGCTTTGCTAGATACAGGAGCTTCTTTGTCCTTTGTAAATCCTTCCTTATATAGCTGTTGACTTCGAAGTCAGTCCCAAAATCCTAGAAGAGCCCTTCTCAGTCTCTACCCCAGCGGGTAAATCTATAATAACCCAATGGGTAAATAGTAACTGTCCAGTTATGGTATCTCAGAAAGTCACTTCAGTAGACCTAGTAGAATTAGAGATGACAAATTTTTATGTCATTCTCGGCATGGATTGGCTTCATTACTACTATGCTTTAGTTGATTGCATAAATACAATTGTCCATTTTCAGTTTCTAAATGAACCTATCCTTTAGTGGAGGGATAATACTTCAGCACTTAGGGGTCAGCCCACTTATTACCTTAGGGAGAGAATAATGATATCTAAGGGGTGTGTTTATCATCTCGTTAGAGTTAAAGACTCTAGTTCAGAGACCCCTGACAGCGCACACACAATTGCACGTGGTCTACCAAGTAATACAGCGGCCTTAAAGAAAGTCGAATATCGATCCTACATAGACTTGATTTGGCAACGATTTAATTTTAGTTCACCATCTAGATTAATGTAGTGCAAAAGTAACCATAAAGAGAATTTTGAATAATTTTGAAAATTAAAAATAAAATAAATAATGCGGAAAAATAAATTCTTGGAACAATCAATGGAGAAAAACCCAGGGTTAAAGCACTCCGAATAATCATACTATGTTATTGAAATTAATCCGTTAATTTCCTTATCTTGGTTGTTGATTCATAGGGTTAATTGTATGATCATGGTTTCCCAACCTATAATCTTTTACCTAATGTGGATGTTACAACTACATCGTTGAGTGGGGATATAATAATCCAATTAAGTTAATTAAAGATATTGTCCTACGTATAAATCAAGTAAGGAATCTAAGTACATCCCTGTCCTAACACTAAGTTTAATTCTTTATTTTATAAAAGGATAAAAAACCAAACTTTGTTTATTCCCATGTTCTATCTCCCTATTCCCACTCCCGATATCAAAAGGTCGACAATATATGTATTTTATGGGTGATCAATCCATAAAATAATTAAAAAGGGAATAAACAAACAACCAAATATGATAAGCAAAATTAAAGAATTTAATTCGAAATAATAGTACTCACGTTCTTGACTTTAACCCCAGAAGGAGGGGGTTTAGCCACTAATATTCATAATTCAGATCCAAATAATTGAATACATGATATAAAAATTAAAAACTAAAAATAAAATTAGAACCTAATAAACTATGTAGCTGCCTCCATTTTTCTACAAAATAGCATCCGTAATCTCCTCCCTCGAATTGACGTGCCCAGGTGGTGTTTTATATCCCACAGTTGACCAAATTTAGTTCTAATTATCCTAATGTTCTCCAGTTGTATCATATATATTACTCCCTCCGTTTAAAAAAGAATGACTTATTTTTCTTTTTTAGTCCGTTTAAAAAAGAATGACCCCTTTACTTTTTTGGCAATACTTCAATTTCAAATTTCCAAGATTCAGAAGTCTTCTTTATTTTCTTAAATTTTGTGTCAAGTCAAAGTAGGTCATTCTTTTTTAAGCGGAAGGAGCATTTTCCCAATTGTAGTTTTCTTTTAAAAATAATAAATTGCACGTGGTCCCCACCACCCGCCTCGTGATTGCTACTTTGAACATAAATGGGACAAGTCCTTTTTTATGTCAGCTGACTTTACTTTTCCATTTTAGAACCAGCGACGTGACGCGTCGTCTTCGTGCCGTTGTACTAGAATTCATATTGAAAATTTTTTATAAGTGTAAATTGTGTGCTCATCGACACGATGCGTTGACTTCGTGTTGACTCACTGAAATTTGCTTTCAAAATTTTGGTTAAGTGTTGAGCTTTTTTTCCTTTGTTCATGCCTTTTGTAGTGTATTTTCAATGAATTTAGAGCCTTTAAATCATCAATATATCACCATATTTAATTCACCAAGCCTCCTACAATATCATACAACACATATTAAAAATCAAAACAACACAATATTCTCAATGACAAATCAAAACACAAGCTAAGATAAGGCAAATTCGCAATGATTTTCCACTTATTATTTCTACTCTTGACTTAATCAAATTTAACTTTGCACATTACAAACAAGTTATTCCACTCATAATTACACAATTAAAATATTTGGAATAAATTAAACATATTAGAATCCACCGAGACCAACTAGACACACAACTAGCTCAAGCTAGTAAAACTAATTTTTCGGGTTGAACTCTAAATTACTCAACTGAGCACAAACTTATTTGAAAAAATATTTTGGACATCTTAGTCATGGACTTGGATACTTAAATACTTATTTATATCAATACGAACACATTAAGAGCACGAATTGCGCTCAAAACAAGGCGAAATAAGCTAGAATAATGATACAAAAGTGTATAAAACCACCTCAGATCATCACTCAACACTTAAATCCTTGTTCGTCCTCAAACAAATCTTTAAGCATAAAAATCTGAGGTGACGCTACACTTCTATTAAATGCAAGTCACTCAAGCTAGTACTACAATGACTACATGGAATGCAAGTTTCTACACAAAGCTTGTTATAAACACAATTGATAGCTCATGAACACTACTCCAAAACATCCTAGCCTCAAGAATTAACTCAAAAAGTGGTAAACTCATGCATATTTATCAATTAATAATATCATGCAAACCACCCACATTCATCAAACATGTGCCCTCACAATGAGAGAGCTACCCATAATCACTCACAATAATGCAATTTATAACGTAATGGGTACAAGAATCAAATTACTCTCACTCTCACAAAGAATTCACAAGTTACACACAATGAACCATAGGCTTGCCCTTAGTGTAATGCTCCACTAATAGTCAAATGCAAATCTTAGGATCAATTAAGACTTTTTCAAGTTGTAATGTAGGCTAAGGGACGGGTAGGAACTATTTGGGAATAGAGAATAACCACTCTAAGCGCTTTAATACACCACATTATGCATTTAAAACCAATCTACAACAACCAAATTACACAATTTTTGTCTACCAATACCTTTTATTTTTTCCCCATCTCTTTTAAGCATTTTCACAAACACTTGGTGGACTCATAGCTTACTACCACAAGAATCATTTTTTCCCTTTTTTCACAATCATGGGAATATTTCTAACACCATTTATATCAATCTCAACCACCACACATCAAATATAAACACCAATAACTTTTACCTTAGGGCATCAATTTTACCTTTTTTTTCTTATTAATTCAATTTTTTTTGTTAAAGCACTTAGGAGCTTTATAGATTAAATTATGGTCTATCAAAGAGGGGAATTAGGCTACATATGAGGTTACCAAAGAAAAAGCTAAAGGCTCAATAGGGGTTAACTAGGATTTTGCACAAGGGGTAGGACAAATATAAGGTAAAAACACGGCTATCAAAGAAATGCCTATATCATCTCCAAAGCCCACATTCTTTATTTTGCTTCACACATACACCGGGCAAGTTCTAGACATCATATGCAATAAGAAATATACAAAAATCTCACACACACATGGAACATGCTCAACTCAATAGGATCATCATAGACTCCTAACCAAACAATAACATGAATTCAAAATTAAGCCACAAATACAAGAGTCACAACATGAGCCTAAGAGTCTCAAAAGTAGTAATTCACTCATTCAACAGGCTTTTTTCAAACAAACCCACTTGCATCATGTCATAAAAAATAGCACCAACAAGAATATCTCACTTATTTCTAACCTAAACAATTTTAAATTGAGCCAAAATTTGGGAATTCCCCACCCCACACTTAAAAATCTACTATGTCCCCAAAGTGAATTTAAAATTAAAAAGATAGAAATACTCCCTGAGGCCTCTAGGCCTAGCTAGATGCATCTTCACACAAATAGGGGATACATGGGAACCCCACACTCATTCTTTGCCATCCTTCAAGCTCAAGTTTATGGTACTCAGACTTTTCATTAACCTGTGACTCAATCAAAAACAAAAACTACGTGAAATAAAAACTAAAAACTGAAAAGAAAACATACCTTAACTTGGGTTGCCTCCCAAGAAGCACCTAATTTAGTATCGTGGCATGTCCCAATCAACTTTTTCCTCTATCTTGAGGATATGAATTTCACCCATAACTTTACATCCATATTTTTTCCTTGATCATAGGGAGGTGGTACAAAGATTAAGGAATCGAGTAATGGAATATGAATGATAAATCACTCGGCCTTGAAGTGAGGTGTGTTTTTATATTGCTTATTTGGTGTAAAATCAAGAATATAGGATTCTTGTTCCTCATCTTCACACTCTTCCACTATTTTAGATGATTCTGCAGACAAGATATGATCTAAACATAACGTAGAAAAATGCTTCAAGAGAGGCCCAAACAATCCCAATTCAAATTTTCACTATCCTCAACACCTTCACTTTTGTTCACCTTCTCAATTTCAGTCTCAAAAGAAAGATGACAATAGAGTGGCTGTAATTCTTGTGGTGGTGGTGGTATTTTCTTAACCGTCGTAGTTATCTTTTGAGAGTTACCTGCAAACATGACTGAATCATGATTAAAAGAACACATATTTGTAGAGTGATACAGACTGTAACAAATCATATACCAACTTGTGTGTTGCTCCAAAGGTTGAAACAAACAGGTCCCCTCCAAATGCTTGGATCAAAATCTGGACAAAAAGCCTCATGATGGGGTCCTCCACAAAAATGACAAAAATCATCATCCCTTAAAAACAATCTATCCAAGAATAATATCTCAAGAAGAGTGTGGGAAAAGTAGAAATAAAGAAAAAGAAAAAAAAACTAAAAAAAAACAAAAACTATCTACAACTCAATATAGAAAAACTAAAAATAAGATAGTTGCTTAGTTACAAGTCCCTGGCAACGGTACCAAAAACTTGACAGCGCACATGCAAGTGTACGTGGTCTACCAAGTATTATAGTGGCCTTCAAGAAAGACGAATATCGATCCCACAGAGACTTGATTTAGCAACGATTTAATTTTAGTTCACCGTCTATAATAATGTAGTGCAAAAGTAACCAAAAACAAAATTTCAAATTATTTTATAAATTAAAAATAAAATAAATAATGTGGAAAAATAAATTCTTGGAGAAATCAATGGAGAAAAACCCAGGGTTAAAGAACTCCGAACAATCATACTATGTTATTGAAATTAATCTGTTAATTCGCTTATCTTGATTGTTGATTCGTAGGGTTTATTGTATGATCATGGTTTCCTAACCTATAATCTTTTACCTAATGTGGATATTACAACTACATCATTGAGCGGGGCATCTAAGTATATACCTATCCTAGACACTAAGTTTAATTCTTTAATTTATAAAAGAATAAAAACCTAAACTTTGTTTATTCCCATGTTTTATCTCCCTATTCCCTCTTTCGAGATCAAAATATCGACAATATATGTATTTTATGGGTGATTAATCCATAAAATAATTAAAACAAGAATAAACAAAAAATCAAATATGATAAGCAAAATTAAAGAATTTAATCCGAAACAATAGTACTCATGTTCTTGGCTTTAACCCCGAAAGAAGGGTTTTTAGCAACTAATATTCATAATCATGATCTAAATAATTGAATTCATGATATGAAGAATTAAAGATCAAAAATAAAATTAGAACCTAATAAATCGTGTAGCCGCCACCGCTTTTTCTCCAAAATAGCGTCTGTAATCTCCTCCCCCAAATTGACATGTCCAAGTGGTGTTTTATATCCCACAGTTGACCAAATTTAGTCTTAATTATGCTAATGTGCTCTAGCTGTATCATATATATTATTTTCCCAATTGTAGTGTTGGTTTAAAAAAAGAAATGGCACGTGGTCCCCACCAGCCGCCTCATGATTGCTACTTTGATCATAAATGGGACAAGTCCTTTTTTATGTCGGCTGACTTTACTTTTCTATTTTTAAACCAGCGATGCGATGCGTCGTCTTCGCGTCACTATACTGGAATTAACATTGAAAATTTTTTCTAAGTATAAATTGTGTGCTCATCAACGCGACGCATTGACTTTGCGTTGACTCACTAGAATTTTCTTTTAAAATTTTGGTTATGTGTTTAACATCTTTTCCTTTGTCCATGTCTTTTGTAGTGTGTTTTCAATGAATTTTGAGCCTTTAAATTATCAATATATCGACTCTTAGACTCGGGTAAAGACGGTGGGAGGGGATTTCGGGCACTTTTCGGTCTTGACAGAGTTGCACCAGGGATCGACTCTTAGCCCGTTCCTATTCGCCTTGGTGATAGATATGTTGACGCAAAATATACAAGGGGAGGTTCCTTGGTGTATGCTCTTTGTGGATGATATAGTTTTGATTGATGAGTCGCGCTGAGGTGTTAATGATAAGTTGGAGGTTTGGAGACAGGCCCTGGAATCTAAAGAATTCAGGTTGAGTAGGACCAAGATGGAGTACTTAGAGTGCAAGTTTAGCGACTTGAGGCAAGAGGACAATGTGGTGGTGCAGTTGGAGTCGCAAGCGATTTGTAGGAGGGATAGTTTTAAGTATCTTGGGTCTATGATCTAGGGGAATGGAGAGATTGATGAGGATGTCTCCCATCGTATTGGGGCAGGTTGGATGAAATGGAGGCTTGCCTCAGGAATTGTATATGATAAGAAGGTGCCTCTTAAGCTTAAAGGTAAATTCTATAGAGCTATGGTCCGGTCGGCCATGTTATATGGAGCGGAGTGTTGGCCTGTTAATAATTCGCACGTCCAAACGTTGAAGGTTGCAGAAATAAGAATGTTGCATTGTATGTGTGGATTTACAAAGGCGGACAGGGTCAGGAATGAGACTATTCGGGAGAAGGTGGGAGTAGTTTCGGTGGAGGATAAGTTGCGGAAAGTGAGGTTGAGATGGTTTGGCCACGTGATGAGAAGGGTCACGGATGCCCCAGTCCGTAGATGTGAGAGGTTGGCCTTGGAGGGTTTCAAGCGGGGTAGGGGTAGACCAAAGATGTACTAGCGAGGAGTGATTAAACGTGACATGGAACAGTTACAGCTTATTGAGGACATGACCCTAGATAGGAAGGTTTGGAGGAAGAGTATTAAACTAGAAGGCTAAGGTGGGTGGTTGAGTCGTAGTCCGTAGTTAGGAGGTTTAAGGATAGCTTGTTTGGGAGTTCCAGTTATGAGGGAGGGGGTCTTTGGGTTGTTAATTATACTAATTTTTTTTTGTGAATGTTGGTTCTTTTGTTACTTTAGTATATTTCTTGCCTTTTGGTTAATTATACTTTATTTTTGTGGATGTTGGTTCTTTGTTCTTTATCATGTTGTACGAATGTTGGTCTACGGTCTTTTGTCTTTAGTCGGGGGTCTATCGAAAACAGCCTCTCTACTTCTTCGGGGGTAGTGGTATGGACTGCGTACATTTTACCCTCCCCAGACCCCACTATATGGGAATATACTGGGTTTGTTGTTGTTGTTGTTGTTGTAAATCATCAATATATCACCATATTTAATTCACCAGGCCTCCTGCAATATCATACACCACATATTAAAAATAAAAATAACACAATATTCTCAATGACAAATCAAAACACAAGCTAAGATAAGACAAATTCGCAATGATCTTCCATTTATTATTTTGACTCTTGACTTGATAAAATTTAACTTTGCACATTACAAATAAGTTATTCCACTCATAATTACACAATTAAAATATTTGGAATAAATTAAACACATTAGAATCCACCGAGACCAACTAGACACACAACTAGCTCAAGCTAGTAAAACTAGTTTTCCGGGTTGAACTCTAAATTACTCAATTAAGCACAAACTTATATGAAAAAATATTTTGGACATCGTAGTCACGCACTTGGATACTTAAATGCTTATTTATATCAATATAAACACATTAAGCACACAAATTGCTCTCAAAACAAGGCAAAATAAGCTAGAATAATGACACAAAAGTGAATAAAACCACCTCAGATCAACCCCTAATCTTAAGTCAGTTCCAGTAGCATGTGAATTCCCAGATGTGTTTTCCGAAGAACTTCCAGGAGTCCCTCCCGAGATAAAATTGACTTTGGAATAGACCTTCTTTCACATACTCAGTCTATCTCTATTTCACCATATAGAATGGCCCTAACAAAACTTAGAGAGTTAGAAGACTAGTTGAAAAATCCCCTAGATAAGGGATTCATTAGATCCAGTGTATCCCCTTGAGGTGCACCAGTCCTATTCATCCGTATGAAAAATGGTTCTCTTAGATGGTGTATAGACTACCGGCATCTAAATAAAGTCATGGTCAAGAACAAGTATCCACTTCCCAAAATCGATATCTTGTTTGACCAACTTCAGGATGCCAGTTACTTATCTAAGATCGACCTCATATCAGGCTATCACCAGCTCGAAGTCAGAGAACGTGGCATTCTGAAAACATCTTTCAAAACACGGTATGGTTACTTTGAAATTCCTAGTCATGTCAATTGGTATTACTAATGCTCCAGAAGCCTTCATGGACTTGATGAACCGCGTATTCAAGCAGTACTTAGATATGTTCGTCATAGTCTACATAGATGACACTCTTGTCTAATCCTGTAATGAGGATGAACCCGTTGATCATATCAGAATCGTACTTCAGACTCTCAAAACCCATCAGTTATCATGGTATCTTATCTATTCACGTCTTACATATCAACTCTATGATAATAGCTCATAATTATGCACGTAGCAAAAATCATGTATGCTTACAGTTCCTATTATAAGGACAGTTTACTCAGTATTACAAATCATGTTTCATGAATACAGAAACTCCACACTCAGGTCATGTAGCTCATGACTCATGCACTCATGTTATGCTTTACATTATGCCCAGTTCCCATGACTCATGCTACACTCCTAACGGTCAGCTAAATTCAGATTATGTCATGTATATCATTAGTTTAGATTTCATGATAAATCCATGGTGTTAATATTCTATTCCTTAGGCCTCAGTTAAGTGTCGAGTTTGGCATAGTATTCATTCACGCTTCAGGTCCTCATGTTTTAACCCTTTAGTGAACTCTACTTATGAAATAATGTAGTGATGAGTGATTGCTTAGATAGGACAGAGTAAATATTTCATGATAAGGAAAGATTTTTGCATGCTTGTTTTACACGAGGTTGTAGTTATGAAAATAGGCCTGAATGTCATGTTAGCATTCTAAGTAAATTGCTAGAAAGAAGTTGTATTTAGTTGTTGAAGGGAGGAAAATCAGAATTTTTCATGAGATGAGGAGTTTAGAAAATGCTCAGTGTGATTGTATATTCCGATCCTCAATTTATATTAGTATCCATTACGTAGTTATCATAACCCAGCATTCAGCTCCAGTATGAGTCTCAGTTACAGTCTCAGTCATAGTCTCAGTCGAGTAATCAGATAAGTTAGTATGTTTATGCAGTCGTGCTCAGCTCCCATGAGAATATTTTTAGTAGTGTCAGGTGAAGTGTCGTACTAAGCTGGAGAATATAGTTGAGCGGGTATTCGAGGAATATATCTAAGCTTGAAAATTTGTAGATGCAGTGCATAGGTTTTTTTCATTATATCTTATATGATGTTTAGTAGGCCTTGCCTCACACTACAAAATTTTAGTCGGGATATGATTTCTTATTTAGATGTTTTATTTTGCCGATTCCAAGATTCCTTTCTCCCAAAAGCCATTAGAACTCTATATAAAGGGTGTCAAAGAGAGGCTCCAGTCGAGTATAAGTTTCCAGCATAAGTTAGTTCACAAAGCCAGCAATCCAGTTTAGCAGTCAGGCGGACAAGTTTGTATGGTTTGGTTTCTCATCTTTCCATCTAATCACACTATTAAAAGTCTCATGATGTAACTATTCCAAGATAGAGCAACTAGGTAGTTGTGAGTTCAACTCAGTTCATGTATCATGCCTCAGTTTTAAATCCCCAATATGCAGTCATGATCCAGTTCATAGGTGCCCTATGTATCATCCCAATCATTTCTCAGTAACTCAGTCTAGTCAGTATCCTTCAGGGGCCATATTATCCCAACGGGGAGATGAGATGCACTATATTCCCTCAAACTTTCATGGCCTAAACCTTCCATTTTCTCTTTACGTAATGAATCTAGTTTGGAGTAGTGGGTGCTCAAAGTGGATCCTCAAGTTCCAATCTTAGTCGTGCGCCATGTATTCAGGGGCTTAGTTCAAGTCATAATATTCAATTCATGTATCACGTTTCAGGCTTAGTTATGTCCTCATGTTCCCTTTCATGCATGTTCAGTAAAGGATCTCGATTTGAGATCGTTAATTTTATATTCTTGAAAATTCTCTCCCATGAAGGAGGTAAAGAGGTTTGGCAAAAAGGGAGAGATCGGTCCCTGATATGTCGTTCCTTACCAAATTATTATTCTCTTTGAAAAGGTAGTTTACGAGATTTAGTTGCCTTCAGATTTAGCTTCAATACATCTAGTGTTTCACGTCTCCTTACTTAGGAAGTTTTTAGGTGACCCAACAGTTGTAGTCCCTAAAGGGAGTATAGTTGTTCAGAACAATCTCTCTTATAAAGATATCCCAGTATAAATCCTTGATCATTAGGATTCGCAGACTGTGAAACAAAGAGGTTCATCTAGTCAAAGTTCTTTGGCGGAATTAGTTCGTTGAGAGAGCTACTTAGAAAACAGAAGCAGATATACAGACCAAGTATCCTTACGTCTTATCTGCAAATTCAGACTCAGCTCAGGGTAATAGTTTCCCTTGAATTCATTCAGTCCCATGCTCAGATTACCTTTACAACTCTGTATCGTTTAAGTTAAATGGCATTTTCATATCATGCATACCTACATAAAACAACTCAGTCATGTTTCATGTTTTCAGAACTTAGTCATTCTTTAGTTAAGCATGTTACTATGATAATGCAGCATATCAGTACTTTCAGTCATGTAATCATGCTTCAGTTGTGCACGTTCAGTATATATATATATATTCCCAGTCTATCAGTTCTCTCAACTTAGTCAGTCTCATTTGAGAATTAATGTTCCCAAGGGGGACATATTGTATGACCCCACAAAATTTTAAGCTTAACTCAGTCCTCTAGGGCAGAAAAGAGGTCCCAGACTTAGAAATCTCATCTAAGTGTCCATACTTAGAATTATTTTAGCCTTCAAAAGTTAGCAATCTTATTTCACGATCCTTACGGCCTTAAAATGTTGATATTTGAATTAAATCATGATCAGGGGTGTCAATAGGTCACTTCAGGTGAGTTTGGGATTTTTTGGACCTCATTTGAATCAAGTTTGGATGACCAAAACACTGGGTCAATGCGATCTCGATGCGCCGTGTCGCCCATCGCATCGACAAATATTTTTCCCTATCTTCAGAGTGAAATTCCAATAAATCAATGTAGAATCGACGTGATGCATCGTCCATCGCATCGAACCCATCGACATAGTGTGTCGGGCTGCGCATCACTGGGACCAGTTTTTGCTCTTTTAATTCCGCATACAGATGGGTAAATTGTTTTTTGTCCCACATCTATTCAGCCCCCAAAACACGAAATCAATTATTCCAAATGGAAGAATCACTCATTCTCTCTAAAATCCTCTCAAGAATAAACCCTTGTCCATCAAGTGAAGATCAGGATTCAAGAAATTCACCATCAATCTTCACGAATTCAAGTATCAAGGTATATTAAGTGTTCATCTAAGGGTTTCCTTCAACCCTTGGAGTTCAAGAATTTTTTTTTAAACTTTAAGTTTATTGAATTCATGAATTTCATGTTGGTCTTGAATGTATTCATGATTATGATGTTAATTGGGTTTCTAATTCATGTTATTCAGCTAGTTATTTTTCATGCATATTAACCCTTGCATATCAGCCTACCTCACTTAGCATACCAGTACATTCAAAGTACTGACGCATACCTTTTCTTTTGTGCTATGATGTTTTATATCATAGGTTCAAACGCACAGGCTCCTGACCGTACTTAGCAGCCTAGACTATCAGCAACAGACTTAGTGGTGAGTCCTTATAGTTTAAGGATAAAATTATCATATCATTTCATTATTTTATTATTTAGTTTATTTCAGTAGTCGGAGTTACTTGGGGACTTGTCCCATCAACTCCATAGTCAGACAGCTAAAGGCTTTCAGATAGTATTCAGTTGTATAAATTATTATTATAGTTGGTATTCTTTATCAGTATTTCATGTTTTGAACCTTATGGCATTTTAGCCTATTTTTTGTATTTATTACAATATTGTTACTCAGTGCTCTCAGCAGATATCAGTCATGTGTTAGCTTGTGGTCCTTCGAGGTCGTAAGCACTGTATGGCATCTGAGGTGCAGATTTGGGGTGTTATATGGATCAAAAACTTTTAGAGATGGTGTATTATAACCATGCTATGAATAAACCATGGATTATGTCATGCTTTAATTATTTCTCTTGTTATTTATAAATCATCTTGGGGCCAATATTAGGACAACAAATACGCTACTAATGGGCCATTGTTCATGATATCGTTTATGGTTATGCCCAAGGTTTAAACTACTTGATTATGGATTATGTGAAGATGAATCATTTATTATGCGTTTGATTAAGCTATTTTTAGGCTAGTGTACGGGCCGTTAATTATACTATTGCCCAAGTTATGATCATGCTTAATAATTATACTAATAAATCACATAGGAAATCTTCCTTATTGTCGATTAATTTTGTAGTCATGTTATGCTTTTGTCTAGTAACTAAACTAGTGATTATGCTAGAAAGCCTTCTTGTTTCTAATATTATGATTCATGATACTAAGGTTTCTAAAAGGTATATTTATCAAGGAAAAGAGAAGATAAGCTACAAACCATGTTGAATCTGGGAATGCTTTGTAATATTCATGTTGTATATATTCACATATTTATGGATAAATTGTCCTCGACAACAAATGATGAAATATAACGGTATGCTTTACCTTACTTCTTATTTACTATAGCCCTCGTGGGGCTTGCACTTTACTTTATCCCTCGTTGGGCTTGTCATTTACTTAATTGTTATTTACTTTAGCCCTTGTGGGGTTTGCTCTTTATTATTCTTATATTGATGTGGTGATGATGGCTAAAAAGGCTGGAGAATATATTGATGTGATAATGATACCCGGTAAGGTCGGAGGATATGATAATGATATGTTGATATCCAGTGTAACCAGATGATATTATGATGATATATTGATGCCCGGTAAGGCCAAAGGAGATTGTGATTATGATATTGATACCTTGCTCAAGTTCATAGGATATGATTATGATACTGATACCAGATTTGAGTTCAGATAATATGATTATGATATTGATTTCTATTTTGAGTCCAGAGGATATGATTGTGATAGTGATTCAACTCGGGATGATATGGTTTTTATAACGATACCCTATTCGAGTCTGGGGGATATGACAATGATATAATGATACCTAGAAAATCTAGAGGATATGATTATTGATGTGCCTATGTGTGCACCTACCAGTTGAATTTGACTATCCTTATGTATGGGAATTATATGTTTATTTGTGTTTTTTTATAGTTGGGTTTAATGTTGATATTATAAACATTGGTTATAGTCTTCTAATTATTTAAGGTATATGAAGTGGTATAGTTATTGATTTAAGGTAGATAGATACTTAGTGGTGGATGTTACTTAAGTGGCTAATAGTGAGTAGTGGATTTGTGAACCTTAGTGATAAAGAGAAATGGTGACATTAATGGCTAACAATAGGGATGATTATTTATGGTGGTTAGTAATAATAGTTTTAGCTATGGTGTTGACTAATTTCTATTGATGATTAAAGTTCTGATGTTGATTCATTATTTAACGAGGATTTATGGATTAATGATGCTAGTTAATAAGAGAAGTTAGTTGAGAGATGAATAAGTGTATAAATGTTATTTAGTGGTCTTTTGTTAGATGGTGACTAGTGGATTATGTTTGTTAGAAATGAATATTGGTTATTGGAGAATCTAGTCTAGTGTTGAATCTTGATTAGATGCTTGATATTTGCTAGTTAGTAAATAATGGTTAATCGTTAATCCATGAGTAGTGACTAAGTGATGAATAGTTGATGGATAAGAATTAGAGGTTTTATGAAGACTAGTGAGTAATTTGTTTAGTAATAAGCGTTGGCTAGATAATAATGAGTGAATAGACTGTACTAATGAGATAAGTGCCAATATGGTGGTATGGTTACGGTTATGAGTATAATGATATATGTTATTCAATTATTATTATTGGTGATGATTATGAATATTGGCAAATAGCCATTTGATGGAAATTATAGAAAGCTATGGATAATAAGAAGGTTGTATATATATATATATATATATTGATGAGTTGATTCTTTTATGCTTTCTCGGATGTGCTTTGCGGTGTTATGTCATGTCGTGATGGGTTCTTTACTTTATGCACTAGTTAGTGTATGGGCACTAATTTTTTACTTATGTTTGCTTGTGGTTGCACTTGAGTTACTTTATGATTCCAAATCATTTATGTCTTATGCATGACGGTGTAGGAAGGTGTTGATGTCTCATGCTATATTATTATTTTAGTATTTAATACTTGTTTTGTATGGTGATACAGGCATGCATTAATGCCTTATGACATGTTGTAATTTTGATATTTCATACTTCTTATGTACTTTGATATTGGCATGTGTTGATGCCTTATGTGATACTACTATTTCAAATTACTTACTGATTATATATAGTGATGATGGAGATGATGCCTACTGAGTACCCGTTGTTTTGATACTCATACATCAATTTTATAATTTTTTAGTGCAGATTAGAGTATTAGATGTCTTCGTTGATCGTGGTTTATGCAGTAATTGATTTCTAAAGATAGGGTGATCTCTTGGAGTTTGAGTCACTTGATTTCCTTCCATATCTTGTATTCAGTCTTTAGCATTCGAGATAGATGTATTAACTATTCTATATTTAGAATTGTATTTATACTATTAGTTGTTCTTGTAATACCTCTACCAGGTTTTGGGATTCGTATCTTGTATGACTAATTATTCGATCTGGTACCCTTGTGTTTATAATTAATTTCCTTAAATTTAGCATATATTGGGCCTTTCTTACCTATTTAACCCATTGCATTAGCTCTAGGGTATAGTATTGGCTTACCTACTAGTGGGAATTTTTAGGTGCCATCATGACTCATAAATCGAGTCATGACAAATTAATATCAGAGCCTAGGTTTCACCGGTACTGCTGGTGTAAGAGCAAGTGTCTAGTAGTGTTCTGTGGATTGGAACATTGATGTTCGTTTCCTATCATTGGAAGGCTATGGGATATTCTTAGGAGTTCTTCACTTCTTTCACTCATATCATGCCAAGATTCTGAGTTGGTTTATAGTTTATTCTCTTGACTTTACTATTCCACAAAAGGCCAGGAAATTTGCTACCGCTACACAAAACAAGGATCTTGAGACTTAGCCTACGGATCCTACTCTTGTTATTAAATGTGGAATACCTAAAAGTTGTGGACAACCTAGAGACGTGTCCCTAGTTAGTTGCCAGGATAGAACATTGTCCCAGACCCTATTCCTGTACCTGCACCAGATATTCTTTCGCCATAGCCAGTAGTGGATCGGGAATCATCCTAGGCTCTACTAGGGTTCATTTCTTCAGCAATGCTCAGAGATGTATTAGTTTAGTTGTTGGGTATTATTGGAAGTGTATTATTGGATGGTGCATGATCTATGGATCAGAGTGTTACTGAGGTAGTGGCGCATCCAGTAGCTGCGGCTCCCAGAGTTGAGATTCCTCTTACACTAATAGTTGTTTAACAGATAGTCACCCAGCTAGTTATTGCCCAGACTGTTATGTCTTCTGAGGAGCAGAAGATGTTAGAAAGATTCCTGAGATTAGCTTTGCCAAGATTTTATAGTTCTCTTAAAGAGGATGAAGATGTGTTCGTGACTGCATATAAGGATAAACTTTGTGGTTTGTCCTTGTTGAGATTCATGGTGAAGATTATGCAATATTTTAATTAGACTTGTCTGTTTATCATTGGTGGAGAAATTTTATGGATTTTAGACTAGCTGGATCTACTTCTTTGTCGTGGACTCAATTCTCCAAGATGTTATTTTAGAAATATATGTCTTTCAACCTTAGAGATCGATTGAGAGATCAGTTACCCAGATTGGTACATGGCTCTATGATAGTTTTGGAGTGTGGGTTAGTTTGCTTCTTTGTTAGAGAAGTTGAGGCTTTTTCATTCACATTCTTATAGTAGATATCCTTAATGTTCATCCTTGCAGCCTCAGAGTCAGTCGAGTCGACCTATTCTTGTTGCTCCTTAGATTACTGACGAAGGTCTTTCTAGTGCTAGTGATCGCTCAAGTAAGGATAGTGGTCATCCTTCGAGAGATTCATTTTTTGGTCTGTCTTGATGAGGTGATCATTCTAGGTCAACTAGATTTGTTTGTTATGGTTCTGCTTAGATTTGTTTATTTACTTGTGTCTTCCTAGTCACTATTTGCAAGATTTCCCTAGTCATGGGTGATGGTTGGTTCAGCATAGAGTGGTCCCTCTATTATAGAAGTTCACCCCTTAGTTAGAGATGTTTCTCTTAGTCGCAAGGGTGCTCGAGGGTGCTCGAGGTGATTCTCAGATAGACATGATGAGAGGTTGGATAGGTGCCCATCCATGTGGTGGGCGTGGTCAGTTTTATGCAGTACTTGATAGACCCGAGGCTTAGCCTTCGAATGTTGTAGATACAGGTGTGATTTTGGTGTACCGCCAGTTGGCCCTTGCTGGTTTTATTTGGGATTCACTTATGTATATATATATATATTTGTATATGCTTATTATACACCACATTTGGAGTTGTATATTGATTTATTATTTGTGCCATTACGCATACTAACTCCCGTGGGTGATTCTTTAGTAGTGATTGATGTATTCTGATTAGGTATTGGGACTGTTAGTGATGTTGATACTTAGAAGTTATGAAATCAAGGAGTATTTTTCCTAGATCGTTTCCTTAGCTATGCCTAGCGTACCACCAGTCATGTGACAAAGAGAGTTTAGCCGCTTCCCAGCAAGGGTTATATCTTATGTTTGTGCTACGTGACTTATCTCTAGGGGTTGTTAGTCATATCTCACTTATGTTTGTTTTACTTGTAATGAGAGCCCACCGCTTAACTCTGTTCTTATTATTTGTGAGTTTCCTGATGTGTTCCCTACCTACCTATATGGTATTCCCCCTTTCCATGATATTGAGTTTGTTATTGACCTTGAGCCTGACACCTAACCTATTTCTTTAGCACCTTACTATTGGCTCCTACCGAGCTTAAGGTGCTGAATTCTCAGCTTCAAAATCTTTTTGATGAGGGTTTTATTAGACCGAGTGTGCTCCCTTAGGGTGCCCATGTATTTTTCGTGAATAAGAAGGATAATCCTTTTGCGTATGTCTATAGATTATAGGCACCATAGTAAGGTGACGGTGAAGAACCATTATCCTATGCCTCACATTGATGATTTGATTGACCAACTTCAGAGTGCATTCATGTTTTCTGATACTAATTTGAGGCTTTGTATGGTAGGAGATGTCATTCTTCAGTTTTATGAGCTGAGACTTCAGAAAATAGAACCCCATAATGTAGATGTGCTTCAGGACTCATTGGATAGAGTCAGTGTGATTCAGGATAGGTTAAGAGAAGCTCAGAGTAGTCAGAAGGGCTACGTAGACTGTAGACTTCATTCCTTGAGATTTAGAGTTAGTGATCATGTATTCCTTCGTGTCTCTCCCATGATGGGTGTGATGAGGCTCGAGAGGACAGGCAAGCTCAGGTAGAGATTTGGTAGACCAGAGGTAGTTCATGAGTTAGCTTTACCCCTAGATTTTGCTATAGTTTATTTAGCTTTCCATGGCTCTATGTTGCGGCAATTTATTCCTGATCTATCTCATGTTATTATATGGGACTCAGTCTAGTTGGATGAGTGTTTGGCCGTGTTGAGGAACCAGTGCTAACTTTGGATAGTGATGTGAGACAATTCACCCTAAAGAAATTCCAGTTCCTAAGGTTCAAAAGAGACACCCTTCATTGGTAGAGGCCAATTGAGAGATGGAAAGAGAGATACAGGCCCAGTATTCTTACCTATTTGAGACTTCAAGTACATCCTCATCTTTAAATTTTAGGGACCGAAGTTCCTTATTAGTTTATGTTGTAATGACCCTTCTGATTATTTTCCATAACCCCTCTTAATTTCTCTGTTAGAGCATTTCCATAGCGGTCCCAAGTCAATTATGACATTTTGGAATTGATAATTTGGTTACCGGGCAATTTGTTTGGTTTTAAGAACCAATTCCTTGTTAAGAAGTCTTTGTTGGTTCCAATTGGTCACCAAGCAAAAACCTCAGTAAAATAATCTCGAATGCAGCAGTAGCTCTAGAATATTAATTTTAGGCTAGGTAGACCTTTGATTCTAGTTCCACTACACCCGAGCTCATTTTGACCTATTGGTTGAAAAGTTAAAGATCTAAAAATATAGGTGTGGGACCCATATATGGCCAAAATGATATCTAATGTAAGATCCGACTTCACCAATATGTCTGGAACATCAAATTTAGTGGGGTTACATAGTTTGTTTGCAAAAAATTAGAGTCCTTATGAGTCCAAGATGTCAAAAATAAGTTTTGACCTTACTGGCCTCGTATAATCACGATCGCGGCCCTATGAGCGCGATCGTTGTACCTCTATACCTGGAGAGGTTATAAAAAGCCCCATTGGTCAAATTTTTTCTAGTTTCCACTTCTCTTTGAACCTTAGAAGCCCTATAATGACTTGGTAACTTTGAATTAATTCTTAGGGGTGTGTTAGAAGCTTGATTAACATATATATTCGTGATTCACAATGGATTTAAGGTATGAATCCTTCATTTTCAAACTTTAATTTCTTGATTATTTGACCAAAACCCCAAATTTCTTGAAGGCTTGATTTTAGCCCAAATAAGCTTAGTTTTCACTTGATTCTTGAGGGTTATGATTCCCTTATCGTAGTTGAACATTGGGTTGATCTCAAAAATATATTTTTCGTATGTGGACCCACTTGGGTTTTTTGGTATTGTTTTGGGACCCAAAGAACAATGGTACAATATAGGTATTGATGTTTTTGTTATGATGTGTAGATTGTGTTTTTGATAGCTTGGCACCTTAACGAAGCTTCTTATAAGGGAAAAAGCAAAGATTTAGCGGATTGTTTAGAATTCCTTGGATTGGAGGTAGGCTAGTCTTACTCCTTATTTGATTGAACTATGTTTTGATATATTTATGATATCTTGTTAGATTGGAATGGATTTTAAGTATTGGGTTGATGAAATGCATGACTTGGTTTAGTTGGACCAATTAATCTATTTGAATCTTAGAGGTTGAAAAGCTTGACTTGTGATAAAACTTGGAGGGTTGCACCACACTATGAGTGACCAGGTCTCTTAGAGTCAATTACAGGAAACAACAAAGAAAAGATATAAGAAAGATAAAGCATTGCAGGAATTTAAAAAAACACAAGTATTTAATGTGCAAACCTCTTTGCTCAAGGGAGGAAAAACTATGGCTTGCCCTCATAAGCATTTCAACAATTCACTATAATCAACCTCTTGATTATAGATTTGATTTGATCCTCAATATAGGATCCTCTTCTTGTAAAAACTCTACTAAAAATCTACCATGAAAACTCTTCCAAGAGCACGCCTAACTCCAGGCTTCACATGCTTGTAATAACTCTACTTCAAGCCTGCCTGGATAAATCTGCCAAGAACACTTCTCAATACTGATTAACTCTAAGAAATATTAAACATAGGTAACTCTACCTAAGAACTCTCAAGAACACATAAGATATTACTCTTATAACATGATTAATTCAATTAAAAACAAGGACTGGACTCAAGTACTCACACGCTCTTTTAGTACATTAGAAAATCAAGAACTTGAGTACTACTCCAAAGTTTAGTTTTTGCCAATTTTTTCTTGAATAATCAGATTGTAAAATCAGCCCAATTGAGAAGCATTCTTTTTCTTTTATAATGGACTAATGATTAGGGTAGAAATCTGATTGGGCCAAGTGTCCACAAAAGGTACAAATCTCTCCTATGCAGCTTGTTACACTAGAAGAAAAAACTGCACAGACCTTGTGATAGCTGTATTTTTCCATGACGACCCAGGGACCTGGTCCTTTGTTGTCAACTGTTCATCATCAAAACAAAATGTTGCAATTTCCCCCCTTTTTGATGATGAAAAAACAAAGAACATTCCACAGATCTTTGAAGCATCAAATTCATTCACCTTATACAGTTTGAGTGATTACCACTACTGTTAGTGAATGTTTCCCCTATCATTATGCACCATGCTTCCCCCTAACAATATGTCAACTAAGAGGCCTAGTCCCTTGTTTCATTATTTGTATTCCCCCTATCAATATCATTGCATAGCACGTATCACTTATCATTTATCACGTGCTTGGTACCTGGTCCTAACATATTATGCACAACACACACCTTAGTCCCTACTACATGAATTTAGTATTCCACCTTTTGGCATTGTTGAACTGTACTAACAATAAATAAAGAGTAAAGTAAGTACAAGTTAGTGAACTTATAGCCACTGGGGCAACACTAACATAATGAACAATGCTAATATTAAGGAAGATATAGATGAAACACATAAATTGAGATTCATTCATACTCAAAAGTTAAGTATCACAGTGCATCATTTAAATATTCCATAGAAAAATCCATAGAAATCAAGAAAGATTAATAGGTAAAAGATTTGTTAAGAGGGTTTGGAGAAGTAGAGCCATGTTATTATTTTCTTTAGCATGACAGTACAACAATTCCTTGGTTAGAGGCCTTACCTCTGTATTCAAGATAAGGACCTCATCAGTTAAGGTTCAAACTCTCTTCTTTAGTTCAACATTCTCAGTTCTAAGAATTTCAGAGACACATGGTTTCTTTTGAAAAGATGTTGAATTGTCACTTGGAGTTTGCTAATTTCTTTATCCTTGGAAGTTGTGTTGAACTTCAGTTCTTCTATCTCCTTGCTGAGCTCCTCTTGAGAAATGTTACCTGATTTCTTATTCATACCCTCAGTTTTGACCAGTGTCTTCATACTATATATTTAAGACACAGTTCCATGAGTTCCATTTTCACAGACAATACCAAAATAGTCAAATATTTTGTTCAACTAGTATCCATAAGGCATGCCATGTTTTCCATTTTTCCCAAGAACAACTTTATGAATGTGTTACATCATTAATGCAGGTAAACTAATGAAATCAAAACTGCTAAGATACTCTATCACATACAAATCAGTAGCTGAAGCAATTTCATTTTTAAGATCTAGGAAAAATTACTTTATTAACAAAATCAAAGAATAATTGTGACTCACTCTTGAGTGATTACCTATTCACTACAGCCACAAATTTTACTTTTACCTTTGATGCATTTGCTAGAAACTCTATTAAGGCTTGTTGCTTTGAGACAGTCTTCACACCACTTATAAGAACATCCATAATTCTCCCAAGTAATGAACTTCAAGAATCATCTTCTTTCCTTGAACTTCAATAATTATGCTTAATTTGTCTTAAAAAAAGTTCAATATATAATAGAATTCCATGACTACTTCATTAATGACTGTGGGAGTAGGTCCTTCCATAAGATGAAGCCATATTTGATATTTAACAAGTTCAACCAAATCTATCATACCTGATTTTGTTAACACACTTGAATTAAAAATCCTTCCAGTTAGCACCTTTTGATTTCTTAGAAACCTATTTCTAACTTTTTTGGGTACAACCTTACTTTTCTCCCCATTTTTCCTTCTAGTATAAGTAATCACATATTCTTTTGCAGCTACTTATCTCTTTTAGGACCAGGCCCCTCAGGAGTCTGTTGTTTATCAGTGAAACTTCTAGACTTTTCTCTAGAATTTAATTCTTGGTGTTTTACTAACATTTTGTTTCTTAGGACCAAATATTCTCTTTCTTGGGATATTTGACAACAAGATGAGATTTTCAGCAACCCATCCATTAATATATTATCAAAAAAGTTTTGATGGTTCAGGGATGATTCTTCATAAATAATTTGAGTGAAGAAAGGGCTTGGATTTGGAAGAATAAGAGATGAAGGGTATTTTTCAAAAGAATTTGAGAAAGTATTTTTATTAATACTATGCTCAGTTTCCTTTGAAAGATAAAAAAAATGGGGAATTTATAGCCATTTGTAGATCCTTTCCATTGGAGAATTGTTTGTGACTGAATTTTTTCTTTTTGACAAGAGAAGAAATAGGTATAGCCAGATTTAAAGGAAAAAGTATGTATAGGAAGGGTTTTTGAAAGAATATGATGTGATTGTAATGACCTTTCAGGTCAAGGTTATTTTCCATATTTACACTTATTTCCATCGTTTGGGCTCTCCATATCCACCCCAAGTCAATTATGACTCACTGGAAATGACGATTCAGTCACCGGCATTTCATTTGGTTCTTAGAACCAAATTTCTATTTAGAAGTCTTCACTAGTTTCAAATGGCCACTGAGCAAAAACTACAGTGAAAAAAACTTGAATTGAAAATCCGACTTCGCCAACATGTCTGAAATGTTGAAATCTATATGGTCACATATTTCATTTGCTCAAATTAGATTCTGAATGCATCTCGAGGCATTGGTCGAAGCTTGGAATAAAATTCCAAGTTTCAGCTATTGTCTGTCATGGATGGAGATACCACGATCGTGGTAGGTTGAGTGCGATCACGATGGACATGATCGTAGCCTAGTGTATATGCGCGATCGCACCTCCTAAGATCTGGGCAAAGTCAATTTAAAGGTTCTTTTGATCGAGAATTGTCCATTTCTTTAAGCCCACAAACCGTAGTAGAGTATAAAATCCTTAAAGTGAGTCTTATGGGTTGAT
This sequence comes from Capsicum pubescens, assembly GCA_030864215.1. Classification (NCBI taxonomy): domain Eukaryota; kingdom Viridiplantae; phylum Streptophyta; class Magnoliopsida; order Solanales; family Solanaceae; genus Capsicum; species Capsicum pubescens. The sequence goes on along the minus strand of CM061549.1, from coordinate 217,535,298 downwards.
CGAGAGATTAAATAACTCGTGTATTCACGATTAACATCAAATCTAATGTAAGATTCCTTCAATTTTTGTGTTGATTTCTTGATTTTATGACCCAAAACACCAAATGGCTTGAGGCTTGATTTTAGCCCCAAATATTGGTGATTTCCACTAATTTCTTGAGGGATATAACTCCCTAATAATATTTGAAGAGCGATTAGGTCTCAAAAAGTCATTTTTCATATATGGACCCACTTGGGGGTTTTGGTATCATTTTTGGACCCGAAGCATAATGGTGCAATTTGGGTAATATTATACTCGTATTGATGAGTAGATTATGGTTTTGTTAGTGTGTTGGAATTTTAGGCATTGTGAAGTAAAGATGAGCATATGGTGCATGTTGTGGCATTTTTCAATTTGGCTTTGAGGTAGGCCTCTGTCTACTCCTCTTTATAGATAATGTGTGATATGTACTGCATGTAAATTTGGATGTTAGTCTTGACTATGCATCAAGTAACTTAGCCTTGATTATTGATGCTTTGGGAATTAGATAAGGGTTTTGGACTCGTAAGATGATACATTTATAAGATTTTTGAATCCTAGTTCCTTCTTTCTTTAGTTTAGATTAGTTGTAGCATGGTTATGATGCAATGTTATGTTTGGGTTGTGGTTTTAGAATTTGAAACATTAATTTTAGATTTGACCTTATTGGACTAGTGTGGTAGTCTTGAAGCCATGACTTGGGTAGAATAGACTTGAGTACTCTAGTTTCTAGTTAAAGCTCTTATCTTAAGCTTAAATATGGATTATGTGACATCTAGAAGTAGAACTAGATACCTTAGCCTAGTTTGGTCCATTGGGTGCCTAATTATGTAAATTGAGGTTTAGAAGTGGGATCATCTGGCACATTTAGAACTAAACTTGTGTGAGTCTTTTGGGCTTAGTTGTGGATGTTAGACGTAGATGAGACTAGTAAACCTTAGAATAAGGTTACTTTGGAACTGGGTAGCTTGTATTGATGTTCCCCGAATTGTGGGTTTTGAGTTATGGCTAGGATACTCCATGTGGAAGTGATATTGGGTATTTAGAGATGACATTCCCCTTAGATATTTTATGTGGCCTATAGAGATGTTATTTCTTCTTAGACTTAATGATTGGACTATAGATATGTTATATCCTCTTAGACTTGATTATTGGCCTATTGAGATGCTAATTCCTCTTACATATGATTGTTGTACCTATAGAGATGCTATCTGCTTTTAGTTATAATTATTGGACCAATAGAGATGACATTCCTCTTAGATATGATGATTACCCTAGAGAGGTGATATTCCTCACAGTCATGATGTATGACCTATTGATATGAGATATCTTGTAGATGAATACATGTTTATTGATAATATGCCTTCTATATGAGAGATGACTATGTACTTGTTGATATTATGCCTCCTAGATATAAGATGCCTCCTACATGAGAGATGAATATGTGTTTATTAAAATTATGCCTCCTATATGCGAGATGTCTCTTGTGTGTCAGATAACTAGAGATATGTTACAACTTATCAAGATAAGTATTGATATGAGTTTCGAATATGTATATGGGCCTTAAGGACATGAATATAATGTTGTGATTATTTTGGATATATTATTTGGCTAAGGGTCATGTTTTGCTAATGATTAGATATATGATAAGTGCTTATAATTGTAAGGGATACGATTATAGTTTATGGATTCATATACATGTTTTATATATATATATATATTTCTCTGGTATGATACGGAGGAAGATGCGGTATGTTGCTTACGACTAATTTTATTAGATACTGGTGATGACATGTATAGATTTGGTACATTCATGATTCTTGTATCGATAACTTATGTGATTCTAGATGAAATATGATCTTATGATTTCTCTACTTAATTAAGGGTTAAGCTATGTAGTAGTTAATTGTCTATTAGGAGACTACAGCATTTGGTGTCTAGGAATCAGATGTATTAGTTTATGAGACTTGTATAGTTGAAATATGGTAGTTATAGATGGTTGATATGTGGCTAATGATGATGTAGGGGTTAGCATAGGCTAATATTAGTTATATTGATACCTAAGTTAATAATATTGATTACTTTTGTATTAATGAGGCTAGATAATAAGTGATGTTAGTAATAAGAGGTGGCTAGTTAATAATGATGAATAGTTGCTAAATGGTTGATTAATGAATAGTTAAAAAAGTATTAGTTGGTTAACAAGGATTAGTTATTGACTGATGTCAACTAATAAAAGATGGTTAGATGATAAGTGGTTATGTGTTCTCTAATAATGGTTAATAGTTATATGATGATTAGTTGATAATAAGGAATAGTGGATAAATGGTTATTATGATCTAGTGATGAACCTTGCCTAGATGTTAGATGTTTGCTATCTATTCAATAATGGTTAGTTTCTATCTCTTGAATAAGGATAATGTTTAGACGAATAACTATGGGTCATGTGATGACTAGAGAACTAGTGGTTTCATTATAAATAAGCATTGGTTAGCTAAATAATGAGTAGTTGGGAAGTATTGTCTAGGTAGATACTTTGTGGTGATATGATTATGTTCATGAGTATATTAGTATATGTTATTCTGTAATGTTAATTGTGAGGATACTGTGATGATATGTTGATCCCCAACAAGGCCAGGATATTGTGATGATATATTGATACCCAACAAGGCCGGAGGATACTGTGATGATATATTGATACGCGACAAGGTCGGATGATACTGTTATTATATTGATACTCAACAAGTACGGAGGATACTGTGATTATAAATTGATACCCAGTAAGGTCGGAGGATACTGTGATGATATACTGATACCCAGCAATGCCAGAGGATACTGTGATGATATGTTGATTCCCAACAAGGCTAGAGGTTGATTATGATGATAATGGTCATGATGATGACAGTTATGGTGAGTTGTGATATTTATTGTGTATCTTTTATTCATTTATGCATGTGTGTCCCCTATCACCAGTATGCACCTATATTTATTAGCTAGTATTGAATGGTTGCATAAACATAGGTAAAGAATATGTCTTGTGTTGTTCTATGTTTATTGAACCTTCTGAGTCTGGGGCGGTGGGTGTAAGCATAGGCTTACTTAGGTATATGGTTGTCTGGAGTAGCCGATTATTTGTGTTGCTATTGATGTTTTTATTATCATTATTTTGATCATTATCATTGCCAGGTTATGACAAATTGGCCATTGATTTGGTATCAAGATTTGAGGTATGTTTTTGGCCTCTTTTATCTTTTTATTGCATTTCTATGCATGATTGTATCATGTCTAGCCATGTGGACTATAAACCCTGAGCATGATAGTCTTAGATCCTGATAGTATTATAATAAGGTCTTAAAATGAGGATATGATGATCCAGATTACTGTTTGAGATGACATCATGTTTATATGTATATATTTATATAGCTATATGAAGTTATGGCACTACCATATATCCCTTTCTTCATTAGTACATGTTGTATATTGTTTCTTGACCTTGTATAATATATATATATATATATATCTTTCTTCGCTCTTCATTCGTATATTGGTCTAGCATATACAGTATAGTATTGACACATATTAATTGTGGCTAGAATAGGATAGTTCTACTTGATACTTCTTTAGCCTTATTATGTTAGACTTTTGAACATGAATAGGATAGTTGTTCCCTATTATCTCATTGACTCCTCATATGATTTCCAGACTCTTGGGTGTAGTTTCCATTTGGTTTATATGTTGTATATATCTGCTTTATCTTTGGATCTTAATTGGAAGTTGCCTACTGAGTACAATTCATTTAGTACTCATACTAAACTTCTGTAGCCTGCATATCATAGTATGGGCTACCGACGTTCATGTGTGCATCGTGCAGAGTAGTCATGGTTCAGAGACTTAGGGTGAGCTCCTGACGTTCGAAGTATTACTTATCTCTCTCTTATGTACTAGACTAGTCTTTATGTTGTATTCGATGATAAGTTATTTCAGAGTATTTCTCTATAACATTTCACTTTTGTACTCTAATTATATTATAGGATCTTGTATTGATACCACTAAGTTTTGGGATGTTCTTATGTATTGATCTTTACCATATATACTCCATAGTCTTTTCTTTTTATTGATTTAGTTGTCCATTACTAACTGTTCTGGACTTCGAGTTGCTTTCCTATTGGTGGGTTATGGTAGGCATCATCATGACCTGAGAAGTTGGGCCGTGACAGTTATCAATTTCAATTTAGGGATGACTCATTCATTCTTTAGAATAAGACAAATTTCTAACATAGGAAGAGGGAGAGGACACGACTTTATTCGTTAGAACAAAAAAACATGCACATTCATGATACTAACATGAGAAATGGGACCAGGTCCCTTTCTTTCTTGAGTAAATCCCCACATTTTGTATGTCACATTAGTCCTGCTCCAATGTTGTTCCCATGGGTGTATACCTGCAAAGGTATGATACTGAGTTAGACCAACAAGTACATATTCTATCAAGGATACTTGTCTCCTGATCATAGCTATTTTTAGGGAGAACAACTGGTTCATTTGATTGGTCAGGTAATTTTGATCAGTCCCAATCTCATCCTGTTCTTCACAAATGGTTCCTTGTGAAGAGCTTTGGTGAAGATGTCTGTTATTTGATCCTCAGTCTTACAGAACTTCATTCAAATATCTCATTTCTTAATATTATCTCTCAGAATGTGATGTCTCATATCAATGTGCTTGGTCTTCTTATGCTGCACTATATTCTTGGCCAAGTTGAGAGGACTTGTGTTATGACACATAATAGGAATAGTATCTGAGACAATCCCAAAGTCCTTTAGCTACATTTTGATCCATAAAAATTGAGCACACCAAGAAGTTGCATCCACAAACTCAGTTTCAGCAGTAGATAAAGTAACTGAATTTTGCTTCTTGGAACCCTAGGAGATTAATGATGAACCTAGATAATGAGACATTCCTGAGGTACTTTTTCTATCTACCAAATATCCAGCATAATAAGCATATGCATATCCTACCAGATAAAAACTATCTCCCGAAGGATAATATAGGATCGGGTACCCTGTACTATTCAGGTACCTGAGAATTCCTTTGGCAACTTTCTAATGAGACTCTTTAGGAGTGGCCTGAAATCTTGCACACATTCCTCTACTAAACCTAATGTTTGTCCTACTTGCAGTGAGATATAGTAAGGATCCAATAATCCATCTATAAATGGTCTCATTAACTGAGAGGCCACATTCATCATCATCCATCTTGGAGATGGTTCTAATTGGAGTTTCAATTGGCTTGCCATCTCCCATATTGTATTTCTTCTGTAGTTCCTTAATGTACTTCTCTTGACAAATCATTGTCCCTTGAGAAGTTTGCTTGATCTGCAAAAATAAGAAGAAACTCAGTTCTCCCATCATGCTTACTTCAAACTCACTCCTTATTAGTTTTGTCAAGTTTCTATCTTTAAAGACATTTTCTAAAGGAAACTTTGAAAGTCTCTCATACCAATCCTTAGTATATTGATTCAACCCACAGAGAGATTTGTCCTATTTAAGTACATGATAAGGAAAATCTGTATCTTCAAAACCTAGTGGTTGTTTGGCATATACTTCATCCTTCAAATATCCAATTAGAAATGAACTTTTGACATCTATTTGGAAGAGTTTGAATCCCATATATGCACCAAAAAAAATAAGAGTTTTGATAGACTTTATCCTTGCGATGGGGGAAAATGTCTCATCATAATCAATTTCTTCATCTTGGTTATACCCTTGAACAACCAGCCTTGCTTTATTTCTATTGATAGTTCCTTGTTAATCCTACCTTTTTCTATACACCTACTTAGTACCAATAATTTTTCTATCAATAGGTCTATAGACCAGGTGTCTGACTTTGCTTATTTAAAATTGTTGAAGATCCTCCTGCATTGCATTGATCCAGTCAGCATCTTTCAGAGCTTCTATCATTTTTTTTAGGTTTAATTTGGGAAAGGAATGTTGAGAGTGCCATGGAATTTATGTCTTCAGCACTTATTTGAGCTTCAGATTCCAAAGGTTTAGTCAGATTCTCAAGTGGATAAGATGATTTGTACCTCCAATTTGATCCTCTAAGATTAGCTCCTCTAGGACTAGGTCCCTTAGGAGTTTGACTGAATCCTCCTTAATGATCTTCAACTAGAGCTGGGTTTTGTGACTGAGATCCAGGATCACCATCACTCCCATCATTCTCATCTTCCTCATTTACCTCTTGACCATCATCTTTAGCAATATCATTTTTTAATAGGAATGAGTTCTTCAATTCCTGATTCTTCAACATTATCTGGATTTAGTAGCTTTCCTGACTCATCAAAGACAACATGCACAAATTCTTCAACACAAGGTTCTTTTGTCAAAAGCTCTGCATGCTTTACTTGTTGAGGAATAGCCCACAAATACTGCATCATCGCTTTTTCTGTCAAACTTTCCTAGATCATCCTTTCCATTGATTAAAACAAAGCATTTTCACACAAAATGTCTGAAGTATTCAAGCATAGACTTTCTATTGAACACAAGTTCATATAGGGTCTTGTTTAGTTGTGATCTAATCAAACACCTACTTGTCACATTGCAAGAAGTGTTTACAACTTCAGCCCAAAAATTCTTTGGAAGTCCACTATCTATCAACATGGTTTTGGCAATATCTATATGGGTTATGTTCTTTCTTTCAGCTACACCATTTTGCTGAGATTCCTTGGATCAAAGAAGTTATGACTAGTTCCATTTTCAGCACAGAATTATGTAACTTGGGATTTTTTAAATTATGTTCTATGATTAGATCTTATTGAGCAATCTTACAATTTAACTTCATTTGAATTTACTTGGAAAAGGTAACCTGAGCCTCGTAATTTTCATCTTTTGTTGTAAAAAAACATTGTCCAACTGAACCTTGAGTAGTCATCTACAATCACAAACACATACTTTTTTCCTTTTTTACTTTGGACTTTAACAAGTCCACATAGATCCATATGCAACATATCTAGAGATCTAGAAGTACTCACCTTCTTCATTAGCTTAAATAAAGACCGGGTTTATTTACCCTTGACACTGGCATTACAGACCTTGTTGTCTGTGAATTTCATCTTTGGCATTCTATAGACTAGGTACCTTGAAATCAACTTTTTTTACCAAAGAGGAACTTACATGTCCTAGCTTTTTGTGCCATAATTCAGCATTTTCTCTTTGAGCACTTAAGCAAGTTAATTCCCCATCAGCCACAAACTCTAAATAAACCATTTACATATTTTTGATTCTCTTGGCTGTGAGAATAACTTTCCCAGATTTCAAGCTTGACATAGTACATCCTTCAGCTGAAAATTTGACCTCATTGCCTTTATCCCAAATTTGAGAAACACTTAGAACAATGTACTAGAGTCCATTCACAAAGTAAACATCTTTTATTGCTTGATCAAATGATTTTCAAATGTTTCCCATACCATGAATATATCCCTTTTTCCATTTCCAAAGAGACACCTCCACCTTGAAGTGTGTTGAGAGAAAAAATGCAGTCAGTCCTCCATGTCATATGCTTTGAACATTCACTATCCATGAACAAGTTCTAACTGCATTCCCCTCCTCCTATTTAATTTTATTCTTCATCTTCAATGTTTTCTATGAAATAAACCAAGGAATCATAGATAATTTTGTACTCCACATCTAGCACGGACACATCTTTAAATTTCTAAGCTTCATCAAATTCACTGGAGGAATTTTCCCACACTGCTATAGCCTGACTAACTGCATAGTCAGCTGATGTTTTTCTTTTTGATTTTACAGGGAACTAGTCCCTATTCATTCCTTTGTCACCCTCATTCTTAAGATATTCCCGAAAATCAATTTTTTGCAATGGACAATCTTTAATGAATTGATCAGGACTTACACATTTGTGACAGACTTCCACATTGCCACCCTTTTTTATGCTACTTCTTATTCTTTGTGAATGACGACTGTTCTTGATAGCTTTAAAAATTATTTTCTCCATATAGGAAACATCAAAGACTTCTTCACTAGAATCAAATCTTAAAGCCTTCAAACCCAGATATTTTTCACTGTTTGCTTCCTTCTTCTCTTTTTATGGGTAGATTGCCCTTTTTCCAGACTAAGTAGAGTATCCATGATATCCAGCTTAATCTAGGAGTGAACCTTTTAGAGTGTTATGAATCTGATACCAATTGATGAAATTTGGAGGGTCGCACCACATTATGAGGGACTAGGTTTCTTAGAGTCAGTTACAGGAAAAAATGCAGAAAAGATATAAGAAAGCTAAAGCATTACATTAATTTAAAAAACACAAGGATTTCATGTGGAAACCTCCTTGCTCAAGGGAGGAAAAATGACACGACCCGAACTAGGGCCTAGTTGTGTCTGATGCGTCAAGCCCAACCGGGACCAAAAACCACCCCCAATACCCAACCATAACCACCCTACACCTGATGTCGAATGAAATTCGATCATATAACATAACAAGATAAAACAATCATAAATCAAATATAGTCAAGTGGTGTTAGCACCAATACCAATATCAATGACAAGACTGACACCAATACCGACACCACCCATGCCAACCCAAAGTAGTTTCTCAAAGCCTCTAACCAAAACAAAGAACATCTGGTCGGGACATGCCCCCGGCCATAGCAAATAACAAAGTTCAAGAATAACCAAAAGTATGAAAAGATATCCATAACATAAAATGGAGTCTTTCAGAGTATGGAAGCTCACCACTTCAGTCTAACACAAATGTTGTACCCAAATCTAATCACTGAGTAGGAGTAGTAGTATGGTCGATTCCTGCATTACGTGGGGATACAGATTCCAGAGATGAGTTAGTGGGTGAATGATATCATGTACTCAGGAATAAGGATAAGATAATGCCAATATTTGAAACCAAGTAAATAACCATATAAAATCACATCCCCATATATATATAATCTATGTCGGGAAAGGGAATTGGGTTTAGCATGCCTTTAAAACCTTTAACTTTGGATGTGTAGCTTGACCGTCCTAAAACCACTCAGGGGCTATATGGGTCTAGTATTACCCCTTGAATGGGCCCCAGTAGGTGTAGCCACACTAACTAGAGATATCATAGGGGTAGGGGATTCCCGTGTACCCTTCGTCTTCCATGATACATACATATAAGTATAAACTTAGGGTATTCCAGTGTACCCCATAAGTATATGGTCAATATGACCAACCCTCATATTGGCAAACATGAGTTTCTAGTTTCCGTCCATTGGACTCACACCTTCACGATTAGCTATCACAACCCACCATTATTGCCTAATTAAAACCATTAAAACATATCCAAACCTCCAATTCCATATGTTAATTAATAAGGCATTATGTAGTGGTATCATCATACAGACTATAGCTTGCAAGTAATGTCATTATCCAACACTTAGGGGATTCCTATGTACCCCACATGAATACCAATTAAAACAAAACCATGGCCACCAAGTCCTTTCCAAATCATTTAAAACCATTTAAACTCATTTAGGTTACATAACCATATTATGCAATGCAATAGTTTCAATAAAAGTCAAACTATGTGACAACCATTCTTATAGGTATTTTAACAAGCATGTCGAGGGCATATAGTTTCCAAAACAAAAACCAGAAACCAATTAACCATTCCCATGAATCCACATGTTCAATTCTATAATTTTAACATGAAAACCATAAGTAAAGCATGGGAAAAAAATATCCAACCATTTACAACCAAAACCCCCAACATGTAATTCAAAACCAAGCAATACCCATAATTAAACAGTGAAAAACATTCATTAAAACATGAACTTAATTGAACTAAAATGATGGAGGAGTAACATGCCTTACATACCAAATAGTACAAAGAGAAACCACCCTTGTAAGCCTCGAATTGATAGTACTGAGGAAACCCTAGCCTTCCTTGAACCAAGATCCTTGAGAGAGATTTAAGAGTGTTTTTAATTGAGAAAACTAGGGTAAATGAAGTTCCAATAGTGCTTTTAAGTCGTGGAGTCAAAATGGGTTAAGAGGGAAAATATCCAGAATACCTCCAACTTAAACTGTAAAAATCACCGCAGAATGGTATGACTCCCCCCTTAACTCGTACCTATAACATACGAGTGGTACCCACCACTTATACCATAGATATAATGTTGGATATCACACACTTTCCAACATATGACTCCCCTTGCCAAAATCACACCCATACCATACGACTAGTACCCTCAAACTGTATCAAAGCTAGAATCAAAGGGGTTGGACACTAGACAACATACGAATTGGACTATACCACTCGTAGCATCTCCATACAACCCTTATGATGTCCATTCTTACCTTGGACAAAATACATAAAACCTATATCACTCTGATTATCATACAGCCAAGACCCCCTAAATCGTACCCACATCATACAACTAGTAAGCTTAAGTCATATGATATCCAGAGAGTTCAAAACACAGGAAATTTCTGAGGATCAGAACCTAGAGTGTTTCAAATCCCCCGAGAACCTGCCAATCAAAAATCTTAATCGAGATCTCCTCATAAGACAAAGAATACAAAATACCCAACACTTCCAAAGGAACAAATGATGAAGGATCACCTATGCACTTTCTGAACATAGAGACATGGAAAACTGAATGAATGATCTCAAACTAGAAGGAAACTCCAACTTATATGCAACATTACCAACCCTCCTCAAAACCAAGTAAGGACCAACATACCAAGAAATAAGCTTCCCCCTCTTACCAAACCACATTACTACCTTTATGGGAGACACCTTCAAAAATACCATATCGCTAACCTCAAATTCCAAATCACTTCGCCTCACGTATGCTTTGGACTTTTGGCAACTTTGGGAAGCCTTATGTCTATCTAGAATCATCTTTACTTTTTCCATAGCCTGGTGAGCCATGTCAAGGACAAACATCTCTGCCTCACCAACCTCAAACCAGCCAATTAAAGATCTACACCTCCTACCATATTAGGTTTTAAATGAATCCATCCCAATGCTTGAATGGTAGCTATTATTATTATAAAACTTCACAAGAAGAAAATGCTCATCCCAACTACCACCATAATCAATCACACAAGTACGAAGCATGTCTTCCAATGTCTGAATAGTCATTTCTACTTGCCCATCCAACTACAGGTAACAAGAAATACTAAGACTAAACTTAGTCCCTAAACCTTTCTGTAATGACCGTCAAAAGTGAGATATAAATGTGTACCACGATCAGAGATGCTAGAAACTGGCACCCCATGAAACTTTACAATCTCGTGGAGATACAACCTTGCATAATCCTCAGCCAAAAAATTATTCCTCATTAGTAAAAATTGAGTAGACTTTGTCATCCTATCCACAATGACCCACACTAAATCAAACTGATTTTGAGAACGAGGACGACCAATAACAAAATTCATGTTGATAACTTCCCCACTTCCACTCTAGAAACTTAATTTCTTAATACAATCCCCCAAGACTCATGTGCTACTTGGTCACATACCATACATCTAACCATAAAATTTGCCACATCCCCATTCAATTATTCCATCAATACATCTCCTTAAGGTCATGATACATTTTTTTTCGATCCAGGATGAACAATATAGCATGACTCATCCGCCAAGATCTTTCTCACAATTTTCTTTATCTCCTTAAGGTCATGATACATCAGCCAAGATCCATTCTTGAAAACCATCAAAGTCGAGAACACATAATTTTCCTTAGTACCATAAAGTACCATCACCAAAAATCTCGAAGGCCATCACCTTTTGCCTACCTATATAATCCTTGATCCTCATCAATACAGGATCTAACATCTTCTTCTTCTTGATTTCAATACCAAGAGAAGACCACCCACTTCCTGCACCAATACACCACTATCCTCAAAGTCCAAGAGGTGAACTCTAAGGTTAGACAAACGGTGAGTGTCCTTCACCAACTATCATTTCTTCTTATCTACAAGAGCTAGAATCCTCATGGATAACCTACTAAGAGCATCACCAACCACATTAGCTTTACTTAGGTGGTAGTGAAGACTCATGTCATAATCCTTGAGAAGCTCAAGCCATCTCATTTTCTTGAGGTTATGATCTTTCTTAGTAAACACATATTGTAGGCTCTTATGATCAGAAAAATAGCCACATGCACTCCATATAAATAGTGATACCATATTTTTAATGCATACACCACAGCTAACAATTCCAAGTCAAAAGTCAAATAATTCCTCTCATGTACCTTCAACTATCTAGAGGCATAAGCTATCACCTTTCTATGCTGCATCAAAACACAACCCATTCCTACATAGGACGCATCACAGTAAACCACAAACCCATCAGTGCCTTTCTACAAGGTTAAAATTAGAGCTAAAATTAGCTTAACCTTCATCTTTTAAAAACACCTCTCACAAGTATCAGACCACAAAAACTTTACCTTTTTCTGAGTCAATTTAGTCAATGGGAAGCTATCAACAAAAAAATTTCAACAAACCTCTTATAGTAATCAACTAATTCCAGCTCTGAATATCGGTTGGAGTCATGGGTCTAGGCCACTTCTTCACCACTTCAACCTTTTGCGGATCTACCATGATCCCTTCACTAGAAATAATGCAACCCAGAAAAGTGACATCATTTAACCAAAATTCACATTTCAAAAATTTGGCATACAACTGCTGCTCCTTTAAGGTATGTAATACAATGAAGAAGGTATTCTCATAATCCACCTCACTCTTAGAGAACATCAAAATGTCATCTATGAAAATAATGAAAAAAAAATCTAGAAATTGATGCAAGACCATATTCATCAAATTTATGAACGTCGCCAAGGCATTAATCATACCAAACAAAATAACTAGAAACTCAAAATGCACATACCGGGTTCTGAAGGTAGTCTTAGAGATATCCTCCTCCCTAATATTTAACTTATGATACCCAGATCGAAGATCAATCTTGGAGAAAAACTTAGCACCCTACAACTGATCAAACAAATCATCTATCCTTGGAAGAGGATAATTATTATTTACTGTCACCTTATTCAACTATCAGTAATCAATACACATTCGAAGGGAACCATCCTTATTATGCTTGAATAACACTGATGCACCCCATGGGGACAAACTAGCACTGATGAAACCCTTATTTATGAGATCCATTATTTTCTCCATAAGCTCTTTCAGCTCTGTTGGAGCCATTCTATATGGGGGAATAGAAATTGGACGTGTGTCCAAAACAAGATCAATCCCAAACTACATCTGCCTATCAGAAGAAACACCAGGAAGGTTATCAGGAAAGTCCTAAGGGAACTCATTCACCACCAGGATAGAATTCAAGGAAGGACCATCTGATTTAGAATATTTAACCTAGACTAGATGATAGAGACACCCCTTAGAGATTAATCTTTGAGATTTAAGATAAGACATGAACTTTTCTTTAGGATCTAGGGAACCACCCTCTCAATAAATAACTAGCGCATTAGTAAATTCAAATTTGACCTAATAGGTCTGATAGTCTAAGGATGCATAGCATGAATGGAACCAACTCATCCCCAATATGACATCAAAATCCACCATATCTATCTCAAACGATTCCACCAAAGTTTTATTACTACTAAAAGATACCACACACCCCCTATAGACTCTTTTAGCAATCACTGAGTCACCTATGAGGTAGAAAAAAAAGGGTCCAAAACATACTTCAGACAAAAAAACAAAATGCACAGTCACAAATAAAGTCACATAAGAGAGAGTGGACCCCAGATCAAGTAATAGTACACATCATGAGAATATATTTTTAACATACTAATCATGACATTGGGAGATGACTTAGACTCCTATCGGGTAGTGAGCTAGAACTAGATGGTGCACCCTTTGGTGCTGAAGCTGATAATGAAGCAACTGGAACCTTATTTTCCCCTAAATCAACCTTACCAATGGGATAGTTTCTAAGTATATACCATGGCTGAACACAGTTGAAGAATGATAAAAGCTCAATGAGATCCACTCCTTTGGGATCGATGCTTCAAGGATCACATCTATGAATCCAGAACTTGGTCATTATAAGGGATCAAATACGTGAATGGAGGATAGCTTGGAAAGAAGATATATTTGATGATATCCTCCGAGGAATAAATGATAGACACTATATTTTGATAATATCATGGGCTTCGAGAGAGTATGGGCGTCCATTGCATTATTTTGGCTCTTGCGTCACTTTTGGGCCCAAGTTGCATTTAGGGTCACTTTTAGGCCCAACTTTTAATAAAGGACTTTTGGCCTATAAATAGATTGGATCGTCTTCATTTTTAGTTAGATGATTAATAATGATGTATGTTGACACTTAAGAGTGTTTTATTGAAACTTGTTGGTAGTTTCTTTGGTTGTTTAGAAACGTGGGTGCTTGGGAATCCATTTCCATTGTGTCCTTGTAAGAGGTTGGTGTTTTTGGTAATTTATAGGAAGGTCTAGGGTTTAGTATACCCTTAGTTTTTCTCTCGTTATTGATTTATGTCAATCTATCTATCTTTTACTTTATCATTCTTTTTCCTTGTTTTCATGTTTGTGATTTCATATTTAGTTTGTTTCCTTTATTTTGTGTCATTTCTATTTTTGTAGTTTTGTCTTGTATCATTTTTTATAAGAGCCCAGCTTGATTTCATTCACACAAAATCAATCTTGGGTCTCGTTATGTTGTAAAATCAAAAATTCCAAAAAAAATTCACTATTTCCGTTTGTCTTTATGTCAAAATTTTAGTGTTTGATTTTTTTTATGTTTCTAGGTTTATATTCTTGTTCCCTAACACTATTAGAGTCTAAATCTCAAATTTGAGCTCAATCGGAGTTAAATCGGAGGATCTACCATTGTTGAGGAGCTTAAGTTTGAAGATTGAAGGTGGGTGTTGAAAACTGAAATTTTTTGTGAGGATTTTGAGTATAATGACATGTGTAATGTTATTAGGATGTGTAAAAGAACTTAGGTTCAAAATTTCATCGCTTTCCAAGAAAGGATTGAAGAGTTAGGGAATTTTGAAGCTTTATGGTGTTCTTGAGGAAGATTCAAATCTTCATCTTGAATTCTTTTCAAAAGGTTGTGTTTGATCCAAAAGGAAATTTAGATAAGGTGTTTCCCATATTTATTCCAAAGAATATTCCATTCTTCCAAAGAGAGAAAAGAATCAAAAGGCATCAAAAAGAAATATTCCAAGAGCTGGAGTTGCTTATGAGCTGGAGTTGCCTTCTAGTTTCAGCTTGGTTCATCTTTTCTTTCATGTTTCAATGTTAAGGAAGTGTCTCGGTGATCCTTCTTCGGTTTTTCCTTCGGAAGGATTAGGTATCACTGATTTTTTATCTTATGAAAAAGTCCCGGTTGAGATCTTAGATAGGCAGGTTCGTCAGTTGCGGACCAAAGATGTGGCTTTGATTAAGGTTCTTTGGCAGAACCATAAGGTGGAAGAAGATACATGGGAATCAAAAGAGGACATGAAGTCCAAATATCCACATTTGTTTTCTGCTCCTAGGATTCGTGCGGAAGGTATGTGTCTTCACCACATCCTTACTTTCAGAGTTTGTTAAAGGAAAGATTAATATCTTTGCCTCTTTGTTTTTGAACTTTGTTAAAAATTGGGAATATGTTTGATAACATAATGCAAATGACTCTTACATGTGGTTACCCCTACCTTGTCCGTCATTTGGGGATGAATGTTCCTAGAGGCGGAGGCTGAAATACCCTAGTTTCTAGACCTCAAAAAAATTCCTGGAATTATTGTTACATCCTGGGTTTTGGCCCTTAGAATTTTTCCTGAAATTTTGTTCTTTGGACCCAATACAATTCATGGGTATGAGTCGTATGTTGGGGTACGAGTAGTATAGTCCAGTTGTATGATGACCAGTGTTGGTTGGTGGGATAGATAGGTTACTGGAATGGATATGACTTAGTAGAAAAGAGTTGTATGGTTTGGTATAAGTAGTATCTAGTACTCGTATAGGGGACAGTGTTTAATCCTCTTGGTATTTTATTCTTCCAGGAATACAGATGAAAGGTACAGATCATATGCATTGGATATGACTTGGTTAGATGAGTCGTATATTGGTTAGTGTTGGGTCCAAGGGTTGGGGTAGGATATGAGTGGTGGGTACCACTAGTATTGGAAGGGTACGACTCGTATGGGTCAGTCGTATCCCTATGATAGGATTTTTATGCAACTTAAGTGGGGGTAATCTTGACATTTCCCTACTTACCCTAATTGGATCCCACGACTTCTAGACTATTTGGGAGGCTATTTACTTTATTATATCTCTCTTTAACACCTAGAAACTACTCCTAAACAATCTAAAATCCTCTTAATAGCTTTGGGGAAAGAAAGGCAGGGTTTTATCTTGAGGACTAATTTGGGGCTTGCTTTGGTGATTTCATTCCCTCAATTCTTCAGTTTAAGCCATGGTCTCTTCCCTCGTTGTTAGTTCCAACTAAAGTCATAATTTTACTATTAGTTTTCATGATTTTATTGTTGAATATTTTTGTGTTTTCAAATATAATTTGGGAGTTTTGTTTATAAATGGTTGGTTATGGTTTCCCATGGTTTTAACCGTGCTTTTCTATGCATTAATGGTGGTTTTGGATAATTGAATTATATGTTTATAGTAGTGTGTAATTGGAATTGGTTTTTGATATATACCCTGCCCCTAATGTGTTTGACAAAATGCTTATAACGATAGGTTCATTGCATTGACTTCTTTTAAATGAAACTCTTGCTTGTTTTAAACTTGGTAAAGAATTTACGCATTGATTAACTCTAACCAATATTGAACTCAGGTAACTATGCCTAAGCACGCTCAAGAACACAAATGAAATTACTCTTATAACATAAGTAATTCAATTACAATCCAAGACTGGTCCCTTTATGTCCAGTCTTTCCCTCACATGCACAGTTTGTTACACTAGAAGAAAAAACTATACAGACCTTGTGATAGCTGTATTTTTCCATGATGACCCAGGGACCTGGTCCCTTTATGTCAACTGCTCATCATAAAATCAAGATGTAGCAACTTGTTTCCCTTTGACTTAAGTCTAATATACTTCATTACACCTGTTTAGAATGAGAATGCATTAGAATACTCAATATTAGCTAAATTGCTCTACTTTCTCATACTTAGAGTAAGTTGGCCTTAGATGCTAACACTAGTGAATGTTGCCTTAGTTTCATGGGACTAAGGTGCTTAAGTAGAATATCTACCTTAGGTCTCATGGTGACTTGCTATACATCTAAGAGTTAATTTAGATACCATTGCCTAGTCCGGGGTAGAAATTGACTTAGAATGCACTTCGGTGATTTAGATGTGGGCTTGTTGACCCACTTTAAGGAAAAACTTATGATTAGTTCCCTTGAACCCTAACGCTTAGTAATTGACTAAAGAGTACCATTTTGAGGGAATATTGATGATTCTTTGTACTTTTTAGTTATGCGGAATGGCATTGAAAATAATACCCAAGTGATTATGCCCTTGTATGCCTTGTTGACTAAAGTTTATGTCAAGCTATTAATTATGTTATTGCGATTTTTAATTACTTAGGCCAATGAATGTGCTATTAATGAGCCCTTGACTATAATATGGCCTAAGCCATAAATGATGTTTGACCATGCTATGAATAAGCCATGAATTATGTCATGTTTTAATTATTGCTAATGCTATTGATAAATTATCTTTAGGCCAATAGTAGGCCAATGAATATGCTAATAATGGGCCATTGTTCATGTATACTAAAGGTTTAAACGACTAGATTATGGATTATGTAAAGATGCTTCATTGATTATACATTCGATTAAGCCATTGTTAGGCCAGTGTTTGGATCATTAATTATACTATTTTCCAAGTTATGATCATGATTAATAATTTCTCTAATAAATAACATGGTAAATCTTCCTTATTGACGATTATGTTTGGACTCATGTTATGCTTTTGTCTAGTAACAAAACTAGTGATTATGCTAGAAAGCCTTCTTGTTTCTAATATTATGAGTTATGATACTAAGGGTTCTAAAAGTTATATTTATTAACTACATATGAAGCTATGCTACTAACTATGTTGAACCCATTAATGCTTTATAATATTCATGCTATCTATTATGGATAAATTGTCCTTGACGATGAATGATGAGATATAAACGTATGTTTCTCCTTGCTTCTCATTTACTTTAATTAGCCCTCGTGCGGCTTGCACTTTACTTTAGCCCTCATGGTACATGTCATTTACTTACTTGTCATTTACTCTAGACCTTGTGGGGCATGTTCTATATTATTGATATATTGATGTGATGATGATGCCCGGTAAGGACGGAGGATATATCGATGTGATAATGATACCTGAAAATGATAGAGGATATGATGATACCTGGTGTGGTTGGATGATATTATGATGATATATTGATGCCCGACAAGGCCAAAGGATACTATGATTATGATTATGATACTAGATTTGAGTCCAAAGGATCGGATTATGATATTAATACCCAGTTCGAGTTTGAAGGATATATTTATGATATTGATTTCCATTTTGAGTCCATAGGATATGATTGTGATATTGATATCTGGTTCGAGTTCGGAGGATATGATTGTAATTTTTTCACGACCCAAGGCTACCCCCTAGTCACGAAAATGGTGTTTACGGTTACAAATAACCCATGAGCTGGTACCGACTGTGAGCAAGGAATAAATGACACTGAAATAGCATATGCGGAAGATAAACTGATAAAATACTGAAAATATGAATACTGAATATATGTAAGCGACAACCCTAAAATATCTGTAACAACTAATAATACTGAAAAACTAAACAACTATTTACTGACTAACTGTCTGACTATTTGAAAGACTCTAAACATCATTAGGAGTTGATAGGACAAACCCCCCAACTAATTCCGACTGATTGAACATAAGGAAATACTAAAATAACTGAGAAAACATATTATGTCCTCGATGGATGAGGACCCACAACTACTGTTTTTGGGTAACACTGAGTTGTTTAAGAACAGTTAAGAAACTGAGCGTCTGAACCTGTGTTATAAGATAACATAGCACACAGAAAAGTATGCTATCAGTACTTTAAATGTAGTGGTATATAAGACAAGGATTGGCTGCTATGCATGAGATAAATGAGCATGAATACATTAACATGTAATATCTGAGAATGCAAGACTAAGTATATATATATTACTGAGATAATCTATGATCTAAAAGACTGAAATCTGTATAACTGACAAACTGTTCACTTGATCGAGCAAACCTAAGCTGAAATACGCTGAGATACTAACTGAAACTGTGGGAGGTATTAGGTAATTGACATACCCCAATCTGAGCTAATTGGTTTCCAAACTTTAACCCCAGTTAGAAGAGTGTCAATACCATACCATGGGTACTAACAATAGTTGATGATGTTGATCCATAAGGCTGATGTCCCGAAGGACTAAGGAGTCACCCTCTACTGGCAAGTGCTCTTATAAGATATGCATCAACCCTCAACTGGTAAGAAGTCATCTTAAACCTACGCTGGCTATGTTGTTTTGGAACCCAGGAACTGCTACTAAAGGTCAAACCCTCTACTGGTAGGTGAGTCCCTATCCCTGAGTTTGGTCGGTGCTAAATCCTACTCCCAACTAAAGTGACACTGGTACTGAACGAAACTAAGTGTACCTGTACATTATTTCTGATAGTGCTCATCATGATCATATCAATTGAGTAAAATAATAATAATAATAATAATAATAATAATATTCATGGTTTAACTAAATCATTACTTGAAAATCTGAAATCATGTAAAACACACAGGTTTCAGGTATTCATAACTCGCCAGTATTGAACGATCATAAAATACAATATTAAAGCTTAAAATTTAGTATGGGATTATGGTTTCAAAGAACCAAAACATAAAAAAATTATGAAACATTTGAGAATCAAGAACTTCAACATGGGAATGCCTTAAAAGATGAGAAAACAACATGATGTCGTGACTAAATTCACAATGCGATATTATGACATGAAATTTGATAGAATACAACATGGGAAATAAAAACTTGAAGCATGAGATAACCTAACTTTCCATGGAATCATACTAGGACATGAATTGTGTCAATCTACTAAGGAAAATCATGAGTTTAAACTCATCTTGAGCATATGCATCTTCATAATAAAGAAAGACTCATACTTTTAATCAATTAAAGATTTTTGGTCACCATGGGTGAAAGGGACACATGGATTAACACCCCACATACCTTAATAGCTAGTTTCTTGAGGATTTCTTGAACTTAGAAGCTTGAACCATTAATTTCTTGGGTAAAAATCTTCAGTTTGTTCTTGGGGAATGAGGAGGTCTTATTGAGAGAAATTTGGGGTGAAAGAGGCAAATAATTCCCTTTTGGAAGTTCCAAATCATGTTAAGGACAAAATAAGATGAGGGACATAAGTCAAATGCCCCTTGGGCACTCAAACCATATCACTGAGAAGGACAAATCCATATGGCATGCCTCTCTCTCCATGGAAGAGAGAAACGTGCCACATAGCTTACTCCGAGGGAGAAAACCATGTATTGCAGAGAATCTTACCATGGAAGAGAGGGACGCATCATGGACTTATTGCATTGCTTCACTATTGTGTCTATCCAAACACATGCCAAACCTCATTCAAAAATCCTAAAACTCACTCGAGACATACTTTTAACCTTCCTAACCATGAATCAACTTAAAAAACAATATTTCGGGGTCGAAAATGTCAAACTAAAAATTCATAAAGTTTAGGCGTCTTGAAAATGACTAAGTCCTCAACACTTCGTGAAATTTTCAGCCTTGGGACCCCTTAAGCACCCTTTAAGCATGCAACTAAGAGCTGAATTGAGCTAAGAATATTATGTGGTATTACAGATATTGATACTAGTTTGAGTTTGAAGGATATGATTATGATATAATGATGTCCAACAATTTTGGAGGATATAATTATTGATATGTATGTGTGTGCACCTACCGGTTGAATCCGACTAGCCCTATGTATGGGAATTATATATTTATTTGTGTTTTTGTAGTTGGGTTTAATGTTGATATTAGAGATGCCAAATATAGTCTTCTAATGAGTTAAGGTATATGAAGTGGGATAGTTTTTTATATCAGGTGGATTGAGTCTTAGTGGTGGATATTACTTAAGTGGCTAATAGTGACTAGTGGATTTAGAAACCTTAGTGATAAAGAGAACTTGTGGCATTGATGGCTACTAATAGAGATGATTATTTAGTATGGTGGATAGTGATAATGGGTTTAACGATGGTGTTAATTAGTTGTTATTAATGATTAAGGTTATGATGTTGATTAATTGTTTAATAAGGATTTGTGGATTTATGATGCTTGTTAATAAGAGATGTAAGTTGAGAGATAAATAAGTGTATAAATGGTGTTTGGTGGTTTTTGGTTAGATGGTGACTAGTGAGATTATGTTGGATAGAAGTGAATATTGGTTATTAGAGAATATGGTCTAGTGGTGAATTTTGACTAGATGCTTGACTTTGTGTAATACCCCATCTCTAGAAGTTTTTTGTCCATCATAGGACTCATCCCTTGAGTCGTATGCACTATATTCAAGTGGTATGTTGAAATCATATCCAAAGAAATGTGGCACAGTGGACAATTTGTTGTAGGTACGACTTGACCCTAGAGTTATCAAATGGGTTACGAGTCGTATAAAGGTGGGTCATAAGTTCATCAGTATAGAATACTTAAGATATTGTCTAAGATACGAGTTGGGGGCTAAGGTTCGTATGATAAAGATACGAGTCATGGGTGGAGCTCGTAAGTTGATCAGTGTATACCCTCTTTGATTCAGTCCATTTTATGATTTATGATGCCTAGTCGTACCTTTCCATACGAGTTGTAAGATACTCTTATAAGAACTGGCGAATAAATTCTGAGAAGTTAAGTTAAGGGGATTTTTAATCGTTTACCCAATATAACTCCAATCCCACGACATTTAACCCCAAGGGGAATTACTTATCCACTCTTTTCCATCAATTAAATAACAAAAAAAATCTCATTCCATTCTTATGAAAAAAATTATGGTTTCTTCTCAAGATCATCTCCCAAGTCTCAAAGGCCAAGTTTGCTTCACCAATCCAAGAATTTTAAGGCATGTGGGATTTAAGAACAAGGATATTCTTTCATCCTAGTGCCCAAAACTTGTTTTAAAATTGAATTTACATAAATTGCAATTAGGATTCATACCCAACTTTCATATTCTTGAGTTTATAATATTATCATATGATTCAAAGATAGATTTGTACAAGAAATATCTTTTTTATTCATGTTTTGATTTACATTACTACTACTAGGACATGATTCCATTATCTTGGCTTGACGTTTGATGAATTGATTATAGATTTCTATGTAGTTTTGAACATGATATTAAATTACAAGCTTTGAGAAAGAAAGCATAAGATTTAAGGCTTAAGTATAAGCACTAAGTTTACAATAAAGTTTGATCTTTTGATCTATATACAAGACTTGAAATCCACAAATTGTTCCTTCTAATTATGATTTAAGTAAAGAGAAGCATAGCTGGTTTTCAGTATATAAACTCTTATACTATTTTAAGGTGGATTTCCTAAGTATGAGCATATATATAAACTTTGGAAGTAGTATTTAGCACCGAGACCTAAATTCTCGAAAACTATGAGCCAACATAGGTTAAGTGTTTTCTTAATATGGATGAAGTAAAGTATAGTGATCACTAAAATAAGGTTCTATTATGATGGAAAGGGTAGGACATCTCTTCCCAACGTGGATAAGACGTTGGACTTTATAGTAGCTCACATGGTTTATGTCGGTTAGAAGAATATCCCATAAGCAAAATTAAAAGCAAGGATTTTAAGAAACTAAGCATTATGGTTTTCTACGTTTATTCATATGTTTCATACTCTAAGTTTATGATTTGTAGTCTTAAGTTTTACTCAAGTCCAAGGTGAGTCATTTACATTTATAATGCACAGTTTGAAAGCAGATATATATATATTCAATATTATTTTACTTATACATTCACCCCGCATACTCAGTACATTCCAAAAGTACTGATCTACATATATGTCTGTGTGCTACATTGTCTTATAATGTAGGTTCTAGTGCCCGTTTCCTGCAATACGGGTGACTTCGGCATCATTACCTACATCCCGACATTTGGTGAGTCCTCATAGTCTAAGGACCCAGTCTTTTAGATTTATGTTTTCTGCGATGGAATTATTTTAGATATTGATTTCAGTTTATCTATAAGTGAGCTGAGGTTTGTCCCAGTAGATCTCTAGCCTATAGTAGAGGCTTGTCAGACTATGTCTTAGCTTAAGTTCATGAAGTTCGTCTAAAGATTTCTAAGTTAAAGATTCACTTTAAGTTATGAGATTGTTTATCTTTTGTTTTCTTCTTATGTTTTCCATCCTTATTATGTGAGTTCTAAGTTGTAAAGATATCATGGGTTAGCTTGGGCTATTCGTAGTCCTGAGAACCGTGTGACATCCAAGGGGTACTTTTGAGGCATAACAAACTTGGTATCATAGCCTAATGTTTAAAAAGTCTTAGGAAGTCAGATAAGCCACATTATGTAGAGTGTTGATCATGAGTGTGTAGGGCACCACATTTATGAGCAAGAGACTACGGAATGAATTAGGAATCATCAGTTCTTTCATGATCTATCGCGCTTACAGTTGTCTCTATCTTCCTTAACTCATGCTTTTACATAACAGACTACGCCTCCTCGCCGATCCAACGCACTAAGAGATGGTGTTTAACTACCCCTGCATGCCCACCCCTTAGATGAGAATGTATCGCATACTATGTTTTAGGTTTCTTTTCAAGCATTGACCCAAGATATGACCGTGAATATTTAAGGGAACTAGTTGTAACGCCCCGAAATCGGGTCCCGAGATGTCACATGGTGCTTAGGGTCATAAGTAACCCCAAGCTAACCCTTCTACTGGCATAACTCATAAGCAACTGAATAAAAATACAAATCCATACAAATCAGCAGAAATTAACTCTTTTCTGAATATGATCGATACAAAAATGGAATTTTACAGGATTACAATTCTGCCTTTACAACCAAAATTAAAACAAAATACATCAACTTCTACTGACTGTCTATGAAGCCTCTACTAGTAATGACTGTAGGTAGCCGGGTCATGACTCCCGACTACCCCAACTCAATAAGGCTGAATAAAGAAAATACAACACTATAAACTCTACATAACTAACCCAAGCCCTTGAATCAAAAGGACTCATCACCTACTGACTGGATACCACGAACTGACTGGATCCGAAGGTGCAACTATACCTTGTACCTACATTCCGAGAAAATATAGCCCACATACGAATATGTGGGTCAGTACCATCAAAAAATACCGAGCATATGGGGGTGCAATGCATATATAAAATAATATCTTAATATCATCCCAGTTTATAAAATTATGCATGCTGATATAGATGACTTACTTAGCATGAATTAAATCATCAAAATCATGGATGAATAATACATGTAAAGTAAAACAAGTGAGTCATTACAAAACGTTCTCAATTCACTTTTATCTCAATCTCAAATCATCAAAACAATCAAATCTCATGTCAATTCTCATTAGAAAATATTCCTTAAATCTTTTAAGAATAATAACTTTCTCAAACTCAGCCTTTTAAGCAAATATGTTTTCATCTCAGATAGAAGAGTACACAAACACATTGGGAGATCCTATAACCGACATAAACTATGTGAGCTACATGGAGTCCAACGTACAACCCACGTTGGGGAGAGTCGTCCTATCCTTGCCATCGGCGTAGGACTATCGATATCAAATCCACACAAACTAGTGATCACTATATAAATCAGCCTCAGGCTCACTCCTACGGAGGCACGTAGTTCTAGAGAAGTAAGATAACTTTATAACTCCCAAACTCCCAGACTTAGATCAGAAATTTAAATCAGCCTCAGGCACACATTAAAGAAAATCAACAATAAACACTTCAACAATTTTCATCGGGAGCCAATTTGCTACCCCTTTATCATAATCAATAAAAACGTGGATTTCTTTCACAGTCGAGTTCAAAATAACTCATTCACAACCAAAAGGTCAAATCATTCAAAATATCTCAAATATTCAACATCAACGTGCAGATAGCACACATTTTCTCAAAGACACCATTTCAAATGGGGTTCAAGACCCAAATATCAAAATCATAGTAAATTTCTTTCAAGCATCATGCTTTAAGTCATAATTTCATATAAATTTGATTTTTCAAAGTCATAAATATCATAATATCAAGATAACCAAGATAGAATATAAGTTCATGCTCCAAAATCATAATAAACGTATAAAGATCATATCTTCGTAAAGAAAATTACTTTTGGGCACAAGAACGAAAGATTATTCTTGTTGAAAAACCCTACATACCTTGAATGATGAACTTTAGATCGATACTCGTTTTTGAGATGTTAATCGTGCCTTTGAATGATGGTTCCTGGAGTTCTTGAACTAGGAACTTGGAATCTTGAATAAATTTGCAGAATTAATGGTGAACTTTGGAGGTTCTTGAAGTTGGATGTAGGAGCTTAGGATTTTCTTTTTGAGGGAATTTGATGAAATATAACATATAATTCTTCTAATAGGCTTTAATATAGGGTTTGGATGGATTTTGGGTGAGGTGGAATGACCAAAACTCCCCTAAAAAAACAAATAGTTCTCGAATCTGTCCTTTGGTGGACTATTTTGATAGTCTGAAGTAGATCAACCATAACATTTTACTCTGATATCCAAATTGGATGAAACTAATTTCATTAGAAAGAGGACTCTCATATATTTCCATTGATATATAGTATCTCACCCAGATCATTGTGTACGAGAAGTTATGATCATTTGAATTTGTCCCAAAAATTCACTTTTGATAGGCTGAAGTAGATTGACCATAACTTTTTGCTCCGATAGACAAATTGGATGAAACCAATTTCATCGGAAAGAGGACTTGCAGATATTTTCGTTGATATATTGTAAATCACCCAGATAATTATCTATAAGGAGTTATGATCATTTAAAGTTGAGCAAAAATATGCCAGGCCTCATTACTTTTTTTCCTGCACGTTTTACTGTTCACTACTATTCACGGTTCGATTGGAATGTTCATAACTCGTCGCTCGGGTGTCCGTTTTGGATGATCCACATATAGTTGGTAATATTATTCGATACTCTACGCAATGGTGGGTCATAATATAAGACATTCCGCACAAAAAATTTATAATTCATTCTAGAAGATAGAACCCAACACATTTACACACAAAATTTCAACGAAAAATTTCCTGAGGTATTACATCATCTCCCCCTTGGAAACATTTATCCTCGAATGTCGATGAATAAGTACAGAATACCATGGAAATGAGGACAAAAGGCTGGGATAACGAAATCAATCCACTTACTTCACTCCAAACTTTCGAATACTTTATAGAACATGCGATTCATAATGAGAATGGTCACATAGTTGGATCTTAAACAAAGGAGACTTATTTTAAGAAATCGATATCTTTGGCTTATTCAGAGACTGAGAATCAAAGGTCTCGAAGGGGATCTCATCAAAAGGAGGACCACTTGGGCCCAAATGAAACGTCTCTCAACACTCCCTCCAAAAGATTCAAATGACATTGTTCGGGGAGAAAATGAACCATCATTTGATACAATCCTATCGTATGGGAACAAGGACCCATATGGCATAAATTAAGATAGGAATTTCTAGGTCTTGGGAAACATAACTCCTTGCTTCCAAACTTAGCAACACTTCCCAACTACTCCCTCGACTATGTGCAAGCCTAACTCCAAGTACTCATGAGATACACCATATAACACTATAATATTAATCTATATCATGAACCTCAATACACACTGAGCCTCACAACTCCTCACTTCAAACATAACTCTTATTTCTACTCCAACAACCATATACAATCTTATACTAGGGATCCGCTAACTTGCGGTGCATTCTTTTAGATATACAACCATAATATTCAAGCCTATACTCATAACCACATACACACTTCGCACATGCACCTCTAAACGAACACTCATAAAGCATCTTCCTCGCTTTCTCTAAGATTCCATCAACTACATCATTCACACATACTGGTCAATTCTTTAAACGGCACACATAACATTTTCTCAACCAATTGAACTATACAGAAAAACTTTGTATTACTATTCCTACAAACTTATAGAAGTGCATAAAACCAACGCACAACAATCTTTCCAAATAAATATTTAAAACTTCAACTAACCACGGCATGTATCAAGGACTTAGCCTCAATCTAACTTCACTTCACCTCCGTGAGCACACCACCTTCTATCATAGATAAGGAAGTATCTTCTCTCCCTTCTAGACAACTACTCAATACCATTATCTTGACTTAATGAAAAGGTCACAAAATTTTAAAACATGAAGGGATAATGTAAATAACTTGACTCTCTCTATTGAGGCCATAGGAATAAAATATCAAATACAATGGGTTCATTAAGGTATCAAAACTGAAGACACCCATAACGGAAACTGAATATCACTGATCAATAAGAGTATTGCCTGAGTACTAGAACTGAACATACTGTAAAACTTGAGTATATGAGTCATGGACAGCATGCCCTGAATTTAGAGCTCATAACTTATGGAATATGATTCCAACTGCTAGAAGAACTGGAATTTCTCATTTTTGGAAACTAAAAGAGTATGGAATTCTCCATCGCGTGTATGAACATGAATTAAGATCATAGAACTGAAATGTAAAGCATGAGTAGGTTTTGGGACAGCTAAAAATACTGAAATAACATTGGGTCAAGCACCGATCTTTCTCACAGCAAATTTACCACTTACTGATACTTCTACTAAAATGTAAAAGCTTGACTTGACTACTTGTTCTATCATCTCCCCCTTATCTTTAAGACACCACTCAAATTCTCAAATGCTTACTAATTTTGAATCTCCACGAACATCTCTATCACCGGAATGTACACCATCTAGTGCTTCAACTTTTATTTCTATTAGCTCAACTTGAATACTTTCTAACTTTTTGATAGACCATGTTACTTCTGTCTTCTCCCTCTAATACCATGCCTATGAACTTATGTTTCTAACCCATAAGAATCAAAATCACACTTAAGAGGCTCAACATTTCCAATCATACGCCTCGCCTTAACTTAGCCATCAAAACATCATCCATCATCTAACTAGTATTTATCCATCTAACAATCCCATGGCACGACTCACTACACCACATACACTAATCCTCGAAATTAAAGCAATCCCATAATATCTTGGGTGCACTTTCTCATCATAATATAATATTAAACTTAATTACAAGTCAACTGCACGTAAACTCTTGTGTACACTGTTCAAGCCTATTAGGTCACTTCCGGCAACTAATACCATTAATCCGGAAACCATCACATTCGGCTTCATGATCACCAATCGTTCAAACTTAAGGTCTCACACTTCACATAATTTACAACTCTATCTCACGCATAACTCCCATGTGAAGATTATAAAACAACACATCCATGAATACTAGCCCACTTAAACTTCATAAGAATAATAATTGGTCCTAATCACATAGCCTATCTTATTCACAATCCATTAACACATCCTTCTTTCACCCGTTACTACTATTTATCCTTCATACATAACTTAACATAGTTCATAGCTCTGTACATCTTAACTTAACTTCCTCTTGCAATCTAGAGAGCGCCTAGATTAACAACACTTACCCACCAAGTACTTTCATCAATAACCTATACTTTTCTAACACCATAAATACCATCAATAACTCTTTCTTTACCCTAAGCAAACAACAATCCACCTTAACTAATAACTCCTCCTCTAACTTTTACTAAACTAACAAACAAGGGTATATCACTTCATTACTAATTCAATCATAAGTAAAAATTCAGATATACATATTCAATAAATCTCCCTTACCACCTTTCTTGTCACTACACTTCTAAACCCACACTTTCAACTAAAACAGGAATGACAAGATAAATAACAAGTTACTAGTGAATCGAAATAGGCCTCACACGGCTTCACTAGACTTTGGTTTTGTGTTTTGATCAAGAAAGTTATATGAATAACAAAGTAACTATGCTAGTGAATAGAAATAGGCCCCACACGGCTTCACTAGACTTTGGTTTGTATTTTGAACAAGAAAATGAGATGAATAACAAAGAATCTATGCTAGTGAATCGAAAGAGCCCCACACGGCTTCACTAGACTTTGATTTTTCACAAACATAATGATAACAAGATTACATAATACAAGAGATAGAAACTTGACACACAATATTCAACGATCTAAGAATACACCTTACTCTGTCTTAATTAAATAACTCATAAGAATGAGGGAATAACTTTCAACTTAAGGAATTTAACACACTAGAGAGCTCCTCTCAAGCCCTTTGTGTAACTTTTGAAATTTCTTCTAGAAAATATAGAAGCATTACCTGGGGAAGAACTGGAGCTTGCGAATCATGTTATCTCAAAAATAATACATAGAGGGAGAAGTATAGATTAACATTGTAGATTCTGAGGAGGAATCTAAAAGCACATCTAACATAGGCTTAGTTCATGACTTTTATGAACATGAATAAAGTACTTCAATCTTTAGAACTCAAAAGCACTGACAGGAAACTTTCTATCTCTCTTACAATCCCATAACTATCTACGAAGAATTAAGCTTAACTGTTTCAGATACCTTGAAAATGAGGCAGAGTTGGCCAAAATAGAGTAAGATGAGAATCTATATAAGCTTCTTGGAGAACCTTTTTATAGGACGATCATAGACTTGAAAGAAGGGAAACATTTTCTAAATTCCCTGTAGCCTCTCGAAGAAAAGTACAGACGTCTCCATACCGTTCCTCAAGAATCTACTAGACACGACTTCATAGACACCCTAGGACACTTGAACTTTGTACTCTGATACCAAGTTTGTAACGCCCCGAAATTGGGTCCCGAGATGTCACACGATGCTTAGGGTCACAAGTGACCCCAAGCTAACCCTTCTACTGGCATAACTCATAGGCAACTAAATAAAAATACAAATCCATATAAATCAGCAGAAATTAACTCTTTTCTGAATCTGATCGATACAAAGATGGAATTTTACAAGATTATAATTTTGCCTTTACAACCAAAATTGAAACAAAATAAATCAACTTCTACTAACTATCTATGAAGGCTCTATTAGTACTGACTGTAGGTAGCCGGGTCATGACTCCCGACTACCCCAACTCAATACGACTGAATAAAGAAAATACAACACTATAAACTCTACATAACTAACCCAAGCCCTTGAATCAAAAGGACTCATCACCTACTGACTGGATACCACGAACTGACTGGATCCGAAGGTGCAACTATACCTTGTACCTACATTTCGAGAAACTGTAGCCCACATACGAATATGTGGGTTAGTACCATGGAAAAATACCGAGCATATGGGGGTACAATGCATATATAAAACAATATCTTAATATCATCAAAGTTTATAAAATTATGCATGCTGATATAGATGACTCACTTAGCTCGAATTAAATCATAAAAATCATGGATGAATAATACATGTAAAGAAAAACAAGTGAGTCATTACAAAACGTTCTCAATTCACTTTCATCTCAATCTCAAATCATCAAAATGATCAAATCTCATGTCAATTCTCATTAGATATATTCCTTAAATCTTTTAAGAATAATGTCTTTCTCAAACTCAGCCTTTTAACCAAATATGTTTTCATCTCAGATAGAAGAGTACACACACACACATTGGGAGATCCTATAACCGACATAAAACATGTAAGCTACATGGAGTCCAACGTACAACCCACGTTGGGGAGAGCCGTCCTATCATTGCCATCGTAGTAGGACTATTGATATCAAATCCACACAAACTAGTGATCACTATATAAATCAGCCTCAGGCTCACTCGTACGGGGGCACGTAGTTCTAGGGAAGTAAGGTCACTTTATACCTCCCACTCGGTGCTAAAGATTAATCTCGAACTTAGCTCAGAAATTTAAATCAGCCTCAGGCTCACATTAAAGAAAATCCACAATAAACACTTCAACAATTTTCATCGGGAGCCAATTTGCTATCCCTTTACCATAATCAATAAAAACATGGATTTCTTTCACAATCGAGTTCAAAATAACTCATTCACGACCAAAAGGTCAAATCATTAAAAACATCTCAAATATTTAATATCAACGTGCATATAGCACACATTTTCTCAAAGACACAATTTAAAATGGGGTTCAAGACCCAAATATCAAAATCATAGTAAATTTCTTTCAAGCATCATGCTTTAAGTCATAATTTCATATAAATTTGACTTTTCAAATTCATAAACATCATAATCTCAAGATAACCAAGATAGAATATAAGTTCATGCTCCAAAATCATAATAAACGTATAAAGATCATATTTTCGTAAAGAAAATTACTTTTGGGCACAAGAACAAAAGATTGTTCTTGTTGAAAAACCCCACATACCTTGAATGATGAACTTTAGATCGATATTCATTTTTGAGATGTTAATCGTGCCTTTGAATGATGGTTCTTGGAATTATTGAACTAGGAACTTGGAATCTTGAATAAATTTGCAAAATTAATGGTGAACTTTGGAGGTTCTTGAAGTTGGATGTAGGAGCTTAGGGTTTTTTTGAGGAAATTTGATGAAATATAATATATAATGCTTCTAATAGGCTTTAATATAGGGTTTGGACGGATTTTGGGTTGAGGGAGAATGACCAAAATGCCCCTAAAAAAACAAATAATTCTCGAATCTATCCTTTGATGGACTATTTTGATAGTCTGAAGTAGATCAACCATAACGTTTTACTCCAATATCCAAATTGGATGAAACTAATTTCATTAGAAAGAAGACTCTCATATATTTCCATTGATATATGGTATCTTACCCAGATCATTGTGTACGAGGAGTTATGATCATTTGAAATTGAACCAAAAATTCACTTTTGATAGGCTGAAGTAGATCGACCGTAACTTTTTGCTCCGATAGACAAATTGGATTAAACCAATTTCATCGAAAATAGGACTCGCAGAGCTTTCCGTTAATATATGGTAGATCACCCAAATCATTGTGTATGAGGAGTTATGATCGTTTAAATTTGGATAAAAAATACGCCAGGCCTCAGTACTTTTTTCCTGCACGTTTTACTATTCACTACTACTCACGGTTCGATCGGAATGTTCATAACTCATCGTTCGGGTGTCCGTTTTGGATGATCCACATATCGTTGGAAATCTTATTCGATACTCTATGAAATGGTGGGTCATAATCTAAGATATTCCACACGGAAAATTTATAATTCATTCTAGAAGATAGAACTCAACACGTTTACGCACAAAATTTTAATGAAAAATTTCCTGGGGTATTACACTAGCAGGCATTGATCCCACATCAAGAGAATGGTAATTTATCTACATCCCAGATTTAGGACCTAATGAGGATGAATCCGCTGGAGTTCCATGGGTCAAAGATGGATGAGGATCCATATTTCTTTTTTGATAAAGTGAGAAAGATAACTCTGATTATCCTTTTCACTAAAGAAGAGAGTGTGGAATTGGCATCTTATAGACTGAAGGATATTGTTTATTATTGGGTCACTATATGGAAAGATGGTAGGGGTGAGAATACAGTTCTATGAGTTGGCAGGTATTTCAAAAAGCTTTTCTAGATAGGTTCTTTTCATGTAAGATGATGGAGTATAGGGTAAAGGAGATTATAAACCTGATGTAGGGTTCTATGACAGTGAAGGAGTATTGCCTTAAGTTCACTCAGTTGTCTAAGTATGCTCCCTAGTTGTTAGCTAATTCTAGAGCTCATATGAGTAAGTTTGTTACTGGGGTGTCTAACTTAGTGATCAAGGATTGTAGGACTACCATAATGATTGGGAATATGGATATTGCTCGGTTAATAACTCATGCTTAATAGGTTAAAGAAGAGAAGTTGAAGAAAAGAGAGAAGAGAAATGAGAGAGCTAGGATTGGACAGTTTGAGTATGGTCAGCCAAGGTCAGGAGTGGGAACCCGATCATAGTTTTAGGGTGATTCATCAATGCCTACACCATTTTTAGCTAGTTCCCCTACACCCAGAATGAGGCAGGAGCAGTAGGGCAGGACTTCGAATTCCAGGTCTTAGAACAGTATAGTTGGGAGGCTAAATTACCCAACATGTGCTAAGTGTGGCAGGACCCATCCAGATAGGTGTTTGATGGTCTAAGGGGGTTGTTATGGTTGTGGTAAGATGGGCCACAGAATTAAGGATTGTTCATATACTAATCATGGAAGCAGATATATTCATCCTCAGACTTAAGATACTAATTCATCCCCTCATCCAGGCCACCAAACTCTTCCCCAAGGTGCATCCTCCAGCATCGATGGTGGTCAGCACCAGAATCACTTTTATGTATGACCATCCCATCAGGATCAAGAGAGTTCATCAAATTTTTTCACTGGTATGATTTGTGCCTTTCATCTTGATGTTTATATGTTGTTGGACCCAAGATCAAATTTTCTTATGTAACTCCCTTAGTTGCTGTAAATTTTGGGGTAGGTCCTGAAAATCTTTCTAAGACCTTGTTTGTTTCTAGACCAGTGGGTGAGTCAGTTGTTTCCAGACGAGTCTATCGGGACTATCCTATTAATATCCTTCATAAGATTACACTAGACGAACTAATAAAGTTAGAGATGGTAGATTTTGATGTTATTCTGGGCATGTATTATCTCCATTCATGCTATACATAAATATATTGTCGCACCCGCATGATAATGTTTAGTTTCCTAATAAATCAATTTTTGAGTGGGAGGGCAGATCTGTATCCCCCAAAGGTTGTTTCATCTCTTATCTTAATGCCAAAAATTTAATGTCCAAAGGTTGTATCTACTATTTAGTTTGGGTCTAAGATACTAAGTCTCAAGTCCCGATAGTTCAGTCAGTTCGAGTAGTAAATGAGTTTCCAGAGGTTTTTTCCAAAGATCTTCCAGGGGTACCTCCAGATAGAAAAATAGAATTCGGTATTGATCATCTTCCTGATACTCAGCCCATCTGCATCCCTCCTTATTGTATGGCTTCAGCCAAGATCAAATATTTAAAAGAACAACTTAAGGACCTCTTAGATAAAGGTTTCATCATACCTAGTGTATCTCTATGGGATCTCAATTCTTCTTCGTGCGCAAAACAGATGGTACTCTCAGAATACATATAGACTATAGATAGTTAAACAAGTTTACCATCAAGAAAAATTATCCCATTCCTAGAATCGATGATCTGTTCGACCAGCTTCAGGGTGCCAGGTGGTTCTCCAAGATTGGCCTAAGATCGAGTATCATCAGTTGAAATTCTGGGTGCAGGACATTCCAAAAATAGCTTTTCAAATAAGGTATGTCCATTTTGAGTTTATGGTTATGTTATTTGGACTGAAAAATATTCCTATAGCCTTTATGGATTTGATGAACAAGGTCTTCAAATAGTACTTGGATATGTTTGTCATCGATTTTATTGATGGCTTACTGGTGTATTCCAGAAGTAAGGAAGAGCATGCAGACTATTTGAGAGTAGTGTTGCAGACCCTTAAAGACTGTCAGTTGTATGCAAAGTTTGGTAAATGTGAGTTTTGGTTAGAATCTGTTACCTCCTTAGGGCATTTTATTTTAGGGGATAGTATTAATATAGATCCTTAAAAGACTAATGCAGTAAAGCACTGGCCTAGACCCATCACTCCATCCGATATAAGGAGTTTTTTGGGTTTGGATATGTACTACAGAAGATTTGTTGAAGGGTTCTCCTTTATAGACGTGACATTAACTAAGCTAACCTAAAAGAGAGTGAAGTTTATGTGGTCAGATTAGTATGAGAAAAGTTTCCAGGAGTTGAAAGATATATTGACTTTGACTCCTGTGTTAGCTTTTCTAGAAGGGTTAGATGGCTTTGTGGTATAGTATGATACTTCTAGAGCTAGGCTAGGTTGTGTATTGATATAGAATAGGTAAGTGATAGCCTATGCTTCCATACAACTCAAGGATCAAGAAAAGAATTACCCAACTTACGATTTGGAGTTAGCTGTCGTGGTTTTTGCTTTGAAAATTTAGAGGCACTACATATATGGTGTGCATGTTGATGTTTACACTGATCATAAGAGTCTTCAGTATGTATTTACTCAGTGGGAGTTGAATGTTCATCAAAGAAGATTGTTGGAGTTACTGAAAGATTTACAACATGAGTGTGCTCTACCATTCAGGTAAGGACAATATGGTGTTGATGCACTGAGTAGTTTGTCCAGGGGTAGTGTGGCTCATGTGAAAGAGGAAAGGCGAGAATTGATCAAAGAGTTGCACAGATTAGCCCATTTGGGAGTTTGTTTGATCGATACTAGTGATGAGGGAGTAGTTGTATAGAATGGTTCAGAATTATCTTTGGTAGTGGAAGTTATGGAGAATAGGGAAATGATCCCATACTTAGTCAAACATTGGAAGCAGTCCAGCAACAAAAAGTTGAGGTTTTCTGC
Source organism: Capsicum pubescens (assembly GCA_030864215.1). NCBI lineage: Eukaryota > Viridiplantae > Streptophyta > Magnoliopsida > Solanales > Solanaceae > Capsicum > Capsicum pubescens. The sequence continues at coordinate 217,499,666 of CM061549.1, read as the reverse complement.
AAAGGGCGAGATGGTGTGCTTTTCTATCAAGGTAGACTTTGTTTTGAATGTAGATGGGTTGAGAGAAAGGATACTAGCCGAGGGTCATGGTGTGAGGTATTCCATTCATCTGGGTGCTACTAAGTGTACCATGACTTACGAGAAATTTATTAGTGGAATGATATTAAGAGGGACATAGCTAAGTTTGTAGAGAAGTGTCCCAATTGTCAGCAAGTTAAATTTTAACACCAAATAACGGGTGGTACTGTACAAGAGATTAGTATCCCTACTTGAATGTGGGAAGTAGTGAATATGGATTTCATCACAGGGTTACCTCTTTTGAAATGTCAACATGATTTGATTTGTGTCATAATAAATCAAATAACTAAGTCACAATGCCTGTCAAGACTTTAGATATGGCAAAGGATTAAGATTATTCTTGAATGTATATCCACAAGTTAGTAAGGCTTTATGGGATACCCTTGTCCATTATTTCTAACAAAGGCACATAGTTTATTTCACAATTTTAGCAATCTTTTCAGAAGGGCCTTAGTACAAAGGTTAAGCTTAGTACAACTTTTCATCCACAGACCGATGGTCAGACTGAACGTACAATTCAGACACTAGAAGACATATTGAGGGTGTGTGTTTTAGATTTCAAAGGAAGTTGGGATGACCACTTACCATTTATTGAGCTCACTTATAATAGCAGCTATCATTCTAGCATTTAGATGGCTCTATTTGAAGTGTTATATAGGTGTATATGTAGATCACCTATAGGATGGTTTGAGGTTAGTGAAGTGGCTTTGATTGGGCCAGATTTTTTTCTTAAAGCCATGGAAAAGGTTAAGTTGATTCGTGAAAGGTTGAAGACTACTCAGAGTCGTCAGAAGTCGTATATTGATGTAAGAAGAAGAGAGATTCAGTTTGAAGTGGGTAATTGGGTATTCTTGAAGGTATCGCTTATTAAAAGGACAATGAGATTTGGAAAGAAAGGGAAGTTGAGTCTACTATTTATTGGTCTATGTGAGATAATGAAGTATATTGGAAAGGTGGCTTGTGAATTTAATCTTCCACTAGAGTTAGTTATGGTCCATCCAGTGTTCCATGCTTCAATTCTCAAGAAGTGTATTGGAAGTCTGTCCTTAGTAGTTCCCCTAGAAAGTATGGGGGTCAAATATAATTTGTCATGCAAGGAGATTCCTGTAGAGATACTTTATAGGAAAGTCCAAAGGATAAGGAATAAGTAAGTAGCATCAGTGAAAGTTCTCTGGAGAAACCAATTAGTTGAAAGGGCTACTTGGGAAGCTGAAGCTGACATGATGGCCAAGTATTCTGGTTTTTTTTCTTCCAACTTAGTTCCTACCAAAGGTAAATAAAATAAGCCAAGACTCTCTCTCTTTAAGTCTTTTTAAGTATTCTTGAGTAGTATTATATGTGGTGTGTGATTGGATCCTTAAGATAGATGTAAGCTTATTTATAAGTTGGTTTTTGATGAGATTGATCCTTTTCATAGACCTAAGTGATGCCACATTCGAGGACAAATTTTTCCAAGGGGGAGATATTGTAATACCCCATCTCAAAAAGTATTTTGTCCATCATACAACTCATTTCTTGAGTCGTATGCACAATATATGAGTGGTATGTTAAAATCATATCCAAAGCAGTGTAGCATGGTGGACAATCTATTGTAGGAACCACTTGACCCTAGGAGTCGTCAAATGGGGTATGAGTCGTATAAAGATGGGTCATAAGTTCATTAGTGTAGACTCCTTGAGATACTTTCCAAGATACGAGTGGGTACTAAGGGTCGTATGATGAAAATACGAGTCATAGTAAGAGCTCATAAGTTGATCAGTGTATACCCTCTTTGATTCTATCCATCTTACGATTTATGATGCGTAATCGTACCTTTCCATACGAGTTGTATGATAAACTCGTAAGAACTGGCGAGTAGATTTTGAGAAGTTTAGTTAAGAGGCATTTAAATCTTTTATCCTTTATAACTCCCAATCCATGATATTTAACCGCAAGGGGCGTTACCTTACCTCTCTTTACCATCGATTAAACAACACAAAATCACTCATTCCATTCTCAAGAACAAGATTAGTGTTTCTTCTCAAGATCATCTCCCAAGTCTCAAAGGTCAAATTTTCTTCAAAAGCCAAGAACTTTAAGGTATGTTGGGTTTATGAACAAGGATATTATTTCTTCCTTGTGCCCAAAACATAATTTAAAGTTGAATTTACATAAATTACAATTAGGGTTCATACCCAACTTTCATATTATGGAATTTATAATATTATCATGTGATTCAAAGATGGATTTGTACATGAAATATCCTTTTTATTCATGTTTTGATTTACATTACTACTATTATGACATGATTCCTTTATCTTGGCTTGAAGTTTGATGAATTGATGAAAGATTTCTATGTAAGTTTTGAGCATGATATTAAATTGCAATCTTTGAGAAAGAAAGCATAAGATTTAAGTCTTAAGTATAAACACTAAGTTTACAAGAAAGTTTGATCTTTTGATCTAATAACAAGACTTGAAATCCACAAATTATTCTTTCTAATTATGATTTAAGCAAAGAGAAGCATAATGAGGTTTTAGTATATAAATCCTTGTGCTAGTTTAAGGTGGATTTCCTAAGTATGAGCATTTATATAAACTTTGGGAGTAGTATTTAGCAATGAGAAGAGAATGCGGATGAGCGTATCCTAAATTCCCAAAAACTATGAGCCAACATAGGTTAAGCATTTTCCCAATATGGATGAAGTAAAGTATAGTGATCACTAAGATAAGGTTCTATCCCGATGGGAATGATAGGACATCTCTCCCCAATGTGGGTAAGACGTTGGACTCCATGGTAGCTCACATAATTTATGTCGGTTAAAAGAATCTCCCATAAGCAAGATTAAAAGAAAATATTTTAAGAAACTAAGTGTTATGGCTCACTAAGTTTATTCATATGTTTCATACTCTAAGTTTATGATTTTTAGTCTTAAGTTTTACTCAAGTCCAAGGTGTGTTATTTACATTTAGCATGCACAGTTTGAAAGATTATATATATTCAATATTATTTTACTTATGCATTCACCCCCACATGCTCATTACATTCCAGAAGTACAGATCTATATATACGTATGTGTGCTACATTGTCTTATATTGTAGGCTCTGGTGCTCGTTTTCAATAGCACCAGTGACTTCGACATCATTACCTGCATCCCAATATTTGGTGATTCCTTATAGTCCAAGGACCCAGTCTTTTAGATTTGTGTTTTCTTTGATGGGAGTATTTTAGACATTGATTTCTGTTTATGTATGGGTCAGCTGAGGTCTGTCCTAGTGGCTCTCTAGTCTAGTAGAGGCTTGTCAGACTATGTCTAAGCTTAAGTTCTAGAAGTTTGTGTAAATATTTCTATGTTGAAGATTAACTTTACATTATGATATTGTTTATATTTTGCTTTGTTCTTATGTTTACCATCCTTATTGTGTGATTTCTGAGCTGTAAAGATATCATCGGATAGCTTGGGGCTATTCATAGTTCTGAATACTGTGTGACATCCAGGGGGTACTTCCGGGGCATTACATATTAGCTAGTTAGTAAATAATGGTTTGTCATTTATCCATAAATAGTGACTAAGTGATAAATAGGGGATGGATAAGAATTAGAGGTTATATGACAACCAGTGAGTAATTGGTTTAGTAATGAGCAGCTAGCTAATAATGAGTAAACAGAAAGTATTGATGAGATAGGTGCCTATATGGTGGTATGGTTTCAGTTATGAGTATAATAATATATGTTATTCGATCATGATTATTGGTGATGATTATGAATGTTGGAAAATGGACATTTGATGGAAATTTCGGAAAGTTATGGATAATGAGAAAGTTGTATATAAAAATATATATATATGACGATTTTATTCTTTTATGATTTCTTGGATGTGCTCTCTGGTGGTATGGGACATCATAATGGGTTCTTTACTTTATGATCTCTTGGATGTTCTCTTCGGTGATATGGGATGTCATGATAGGTTCTTTACTTTATGCACTAGTAGGTGTAAGGGTGCCAAGTTTTTACTTGTGTTTGCTTGTGTTTGCACTTGTGTTTCCTTATGATTCCAAATCGCTTATGTCTTATGCACGACGGTGTGGGAATGTATTGTTGTATCATGTTATATTATTATTTTTATATTTAATGTTTATTATGTACAGTGATACAGACATGCGTTGATGCCATATGACATGTTTTGATTCTGATATTTCATACTTGTTATGTACTTTGATATTGGCATGTGTTGATGCCTTATGTTATATTGTTATTCTGAATTACTTACTAATTATATACAGTAGCAATGGAAAAGATTCAGGCTCAATTTTATACCTTGACTTAGTATGATTATCTTGCACTTTATCGTTCTTATATCATGATTTAGCTCAGTTGGCTGATGCTGCCTGTTGAGTACCTATTATTTTGGTACTTATACTACACTTCTGTATATTTTTTGTGCAGATTCAAGTATTAGCTATCGTTGTTGATAGTTGTTCGTGCAGTGATTGATTTCTAGAGATAGGGTGAGCTCTTGGAGTTTGAGCCACCCAATTTCCTTGGATCTTCACTATATAATTGTTCTAATTTTTTCTTAATTATTTCTATCTTATTTATTGAAAATATAGTTATTTCCTTTTTATTTATTGAAAATACAACCAGTTCTATTGTATCTTCAGTATTTTTTATATTTTCTAATTTTTGTGTAATTTTTTCACTTCCTTTTATCCAATCAGTTTTCTTTCTTATTTTATTAATAACTCTTTTTGCTCTTACTTTCTGTTTACATGGTGTTGTAAACCACCAATCTGTTCTAGTTATTATATGTGGGTATAATTTGTCTAAAAACGGCATTCCTAAAAGTATATCTTTTGATATTAGCTCATAATTATAGATTTCTTCTATTGTTAATATTTTATCTCATACTTGTGTTTTTACATTCTTAGCTTTATAAGTAATTAAGCTTCCTTCGTTATTAAATCCTTTAACTATTATTGGTGTTTTTAATTTATCCCATTTACTTTCTGGTAAATAATTATATCTACATAAATTAGCTTCTGCTCCTGTATCTATCATAGGCGTATAATATCTACTGTAATATCCTTCTACTACTATCTTCATTAATACATTTATTTTTATATCATGTTAAAGTTCTTCTTAGGAATAATTTTTCTCTATTATATGTTATAGATAATTGTGTATGTTCTATATTGTATGGTTTTACTTGTTCTAGTCATTTAATTCCTAATATTATGTCTGTTTTTTGCATTTCTTCCTTTATTTCAAATTCTATTTTCATTTTTCTAACTCCTATTGTTATTTCTTTTTCTGCTATATTTTTAGTGTTTATTAAGCTTCTTGGTAGATCTGGGCATATATTATTATCAGATTTTATTTCCTCATTTTTTACTAGATATTTTGCTATATAATTTTCTTCTTGTCCTGTATTTAAGAGTATTAAATATTCCTTTTCATTTATTGTTCCTGTTATGTAATATTGATTTAAATTAACTATTGAACTTGTTTCATAACTTGTTCTTTTTTATGAACTTGATGATTCTGTTTTTTCATAAGCTATTCTTTTTGTTGTACTTATTCTATCATTTATTATTTCTAAATCTTCTTCTATGTCTATATTTTTGTAACTATAATCATTATTATCAATTGTTTTTACGAATTGTTCAAAAGGACTTTCTATTTGTATTTTATTAATTTTATTTTTTCCTATTATTTTGTGTTTTGCAGTTAATACATATAGATTTTTACATCTTGCTGTAAATATTTTACTTCTCGGGGTTAGTTCTATTCTTGATATTTTCCAATATAATACCAATGATTTATCTATATTTTTATCTGTTATTGCTACTGAATAATTTGCACTTATTATAAATTTAAATTTTTGGTATATTAAATTTCCTTTTATGGCAGTTATTATACTTTTTCCTATAGGTCTTATAATTCTATCATCTGCTAAATATAGTTCTATTGGTGTATCTATTCCTTCTCTAAAACATACTTTTATCAATATCTCTGTACCTCCAAGGTGTACATATTTTATTGGGTCTCTACTTTTTATATCGTTTATTTCTTTATTTATTATCCTATTTGATACTAATGGTATACTAGCTTTACCTTTTGCATATCTGCAGTCTATTACATGTTCTTTTTGGCTTACTACATAATATTCTTCCTTTTTCCTAGTAAATATATTTTTTATTTTTGGTATTTTAAATATTTTTTCTACACTTAAGTCTAACTCTTTTTCTTTTATTTCATCAAATACATTGTTATCAAATATTATTTTTTGAGTTGTTCCTTCGTCATGTAAATATTCTTCTTTTGTTATTATTTTTTTATCTTCTTCATTCATTTGGTTTATTTGTATATCTTCTTCAGTCATTTAATTCGTCTAATTCACTATCTATTTCATTATCTTCTATTTCATTATCTGTTTCATTCTCTGAAATTTCATATATACTGTCTTCACTTTCTAATTCGTAATCTATATGATCTATCTGCATATATTCTGTATTTTCTATTTTTATTTCTAATATTTGTTTATTTTTTGGGATTTTAGGTAATTTACAATCTCTAGCTAAATCTCCTAATTTTCCGCAATTATAACAAGTACATTCCTTTATAGATTTCTTTTTCCTATATGGTCTTTTATGTTTATAATTTTTTACATAATATCTTTTTCTTTGTTTCTTATACTTATATTTTAATTTTTTGTATTTCTTATGCATTTTTCTTTTCTTATAATATCTTTCTTCGCATCCAAATTGAGGTGCTATTTTATCTTTGCAACATACTAAATTTCTTATTAATATTTTTTCTATTTTTATTTCTTCTCTATATTTTTCACATAGATTTCTATACCATTGTTGTAAAAATTTTGTTCTTGCTCCTAGAGTATCTACTATTTTTGTTTCATCCCAACTCTTTATTATTTTTGAACTAAATGGTTCAGGTAATTTACTAAAATATAATTTTATTATTTCTTTACTTTCTTTTGTATTATATGCTCCTTTATAATAATATTCTTTAAATGCGCAAGTATATTCATCTATGTAGCACATATTACATATTGCTAATTTTAACATTAAATTCCTATTTGTATCTTTCTCTTCATTTTGTTCTTCTTCTGTTGTTGTCATGCTACTAAATTCGTCTTTTATAATTGTTTCATATTTTTTTAATAATTCTATAGGTGTTAATTTAGTTGTAGTTGTTGATGATGTTCCTTCTGTGGGCTTGTCAGCTCTTAATACTCTTTTACTATTTTTAGTTAGATTTAAAAACCATAATTTCACTGTTCCTATTAGTGTTCTTTCTATATATTCTGGTGCATCTATTACATTTATATTATTATTTAATAATTGTTTTGTCATATATCTTATCCATAATTGTATTGTTTTTTCTGTATTTATTACACAATCTAAGTCTAAAAAGTTATAATTTTTATTAACTATTTGTTTTGGTGTCCATTTGTCATATTCATTCTTTAGATTATATCTTTTAAACTTATTCTTATAATATGTAGGTTTTCTTATTTCTGATGTTCTAGGTATTATATTTTCATCTTCTTTTTTATCAAGAGTGTTTATTTCCGTGTTTACATTTTCTAAGTTTTCTTCATTAATTACTTCTTGTTTTCCATTGATTCCTAAATTTTTTGTATTTGTTAAGATTTTTGTATATGTTTCACTATCTTCCAAATCATAATTATCTGTTTCTTCAACATCTATTGTATTAATTTCTAATTCTTTTGTTTTTATTTCTTTATTGTTTATTTCTAATTTTTCTTTAAATTGATTTATCTCATTTAATAATATTTGTTCTTTATCTTTTTCTTCTTTTTCTTTCTGTCTTTTTTCATACAGATCTTTTAGCATTTGTAGTTTTTTTTCTAATTCAACAATCCTACTATTTTTAGTTTCTTCTATTTTTCGTATTTCTTCTGTAGTTTGTTGTTTTATTTTTTCTATTTCTTTTTTTCTATCTATTTCTTCGTTTTCTTTTTTTATTCTCACCATAGTTGTCAATTTTTCTTCTAATTTTAATTCTTCTTTTTCTAACATTAAATATAAGTGTTCACCTATTTTCTTAGACCTTCTACCTAAATTAGAAAATACTATTTTTATTTTTAATCCTTCGTGATTTTCATATATTTTTTCGTCTATTATAAATTCTTCTTTGTTCATTTTTTATTTAATTGTTTATAGGTCATGTTGGTATGTATATTCTAGACTATCTATTGTTGATTCTAAATTTGATATTTCTTCTTTTTGTGCATTTATTGAGTTTTTACTAACTCCGACAATTATGTTATATTGTAGTCTTTCTATCCTTATTATTAATTCTTTACATTTTTCAGATATTATTTGCTTTAATTCTTTATATTTTTGTACGTTATTCATTTAAATAATATTTTGGGGAATATCTAAATCTAGTTTTATCAAATAAATCATAATTAATAAATTAATCAAGTAAATCCATATATATACGACTTTCGTATTTTTTAAATAACAAGGCTCTGATATCAATTGTAGGGGGTGCGGATTAGGCACAGTAACTTTACTAAGAAATAAATACAACCACTATAAAAATTGAATTAATAGATAAAAATAGCATAATAATCCATAAACCATTAACATATAATTTTGATGATTTAAAAGAATTTAAAATGCATATAGAAGAATTATTAGAAAAATAATATATACAAAAAAGTAATAGTAAACATAATAGTCCAGCATTTATAGTAAATAAACATAGTGAACAAAAAAGAGGAAAAAGTAGGATGGTTATTGATTATAGAAATTTAAATGCAAAAACAATGACTTATAATTACCCAATACCAAACAAGATATTAAAAATAAGGCAAATACAAGAATATAATTATTTTAGTAAATTTGATTGTAAATCAGGATTTTACCATTTTAAGTTAGAAGAAGAATCTAAGGAATTAACCTCATTTACGGTACCACAAGGATTTTATGAATGGAATGTACTACCATTTGGATATAAAAATGCACCAGGCAGATATCAACATTTTATGGATTGTTATTTTAAACAATTACCTAATTGTATAGTATACATAAATGATATACTATTATATACAAAAATTAAAGAAGAAAATTTAAAATTATTAGAATAATTTACAGATATAATAGAAAAATCAGGAATAAGTTTAAGTGAGAAGAAAGCAGAAATTATGAAAAATTAGATAGAATTTTTAGGAATACAAATAGATAAAAGTGGAGTCAAAATGTAACAACATATAGTCCAAAAAATAATAAATTAAGAAGAAGAATTAGATACAAAAAAGAAATTACAATCATTTTTAGGATCAGTAAACCAAGTAAGAGAATATATTTCAAAATTAGCAGAAAACTTAAAACCATTACAGAAAAAATTTAAAAAGAATGTAGAATATAGATATAATGAAGAAGACAAAAAAAAGGTACAGAAAATAAAATTACTTTGTAAAGAGTTACCAAAATTACAATTTCCAGATGAAAATTAAAAATTTACATATATAGTAAAAGCTGATGCAAGTGAATATAGTTATGGAAGAGTACTCAAATATAGGTACGAAGAAGAAAAATTAGAACATCATTGTAGATATTATTCAGGAACGTTTAACGAAACAGAAATAAAATTGGAAATAAATAGAAAAGAATTATGTTCTTTATATAAATGTTTAATAGCATTTGAACCGTATATCGTGTATAACAAGTTTATTGTTAGAACAGATAATACACAGGTACGGTGGTGGCTAACAAGAAAAATACAAAATTCAGTTACGACAAAGAAAATTCGTAGACTAGTATTAAATATACTAAATTTTACATTTACAATTGAAGTAATCGATACTAACAAAAATATCATTGCAGATTATTTATCAAGACAAAGCTACTCAAACTAATTTACCAATGGAACATGCTGATGCCAAAGATACCCAGACTAATTTATTACTCTAAATGTTTAAACAAATGGAGTTATTACAAGAACGAGTTATTACACTAACTACTGAAGTTACAAATGTAAAAGTGCAAGTCGAGCACTATAAAAAACAAGATACTGTGCAGGAAGAGCACATTAAAAAACTAGACCTAGAAGGTGACGATGAGAAACACCTTAAAACTCAAATTACTGCCGAAACTCCAATTACAGCTGCAGGAACATCTAAATGGAAAAATATAGTCACTCAAAATAGACCTGAAATACCAAAGAAAAAGAATTATAACCTCAACCAAATATTTTCAAAACCATATACATCAAATATACAAAATTTAGAAGCATTTGCACCTCCCCAGATACATACCTATTCTGAATCACTTAACCAAGAAAAACAGACATACAATTATTCTTCTCGTAAATACATTGACAACATACACACCTTACAAACCTTATTAAATACCAAACCTATTCAAAGTGAAGAGCTAGCCGCACAACAAAAAGGATATATTACCCAGAAATGCCAAAATTACAATAAACTTATTGCCTTACCAGGTACAAGCCCAAATTTTATTAAATCATGTTACTATTATGGATTATTATCTACGGTTTACACAACCAATGGAGAAGAGTTAGCGGAAATCCCAGAAATTCACAAAGAATTTATGACTTACAAGAGAATTACCAACGGACAATTATTCTATATTCAATTTTATTCCGCACCAGCAGAAATATTATTTGACGAAATTAAACAGACTACTAATGTGGTCAAAATGGGTATGACCAGAGATTATATTATTCCAGAAGAAATATGTTAACAGACCGAGATACCAAAAACGCAGATACCAGGAGTTTACCGCAACAAAAGAGTTATTGGAATAAGCAATATATTATCAGAGTTACTTAATAATTATTCAAATAAAAAGCCAGTTTGGATATATAATTCAAGGAATCAAGCATTGATTTATTCAACTTGCAAAGAAGTTAGAGACCATGACATGGAAGAACTTAGAAAATGGGGATTAACACTCCTCAGACCAGAAGAACAACCATTAACGAGATCTATCAGTAAGGGAATTATTTCAGAAGAAGCTATGGATCAATTTTGTGAAAAAGTTGGCCAAAAATACAAAGACCACATATGCAGCAGATATAGTGGCAAGCACAACTTTATTTCAGATGTGATGCTACACTGATAAGAAGATAGAGAAACAGCAGATACAACAAAAAAGAGATAGCTACAGAGCAAAATAATGGAGATAAAAAAGACAAGCTATTAAATTGTGAAAGTGATATGTAGATAACTTTCACAATTTTCTTTGCGTAAATTGTAAAAATTTGTATAGAAAAAGTCTTAGGTATTAATAATTTTTTGTCTTTTAGTAGTTTAAGATAAAGACTTTTTGTTAGGATAGCTATAGCCTATAGCCTAGCCTTTTTGACATTTTTGTTAAAGTTTTTTAGTCTGTTAGAATTAGACACGTGCATATAAAGTTTGTTTACAACTTCAGCCTATAAATAGACGAGCATTTGCTCAGATGGCAAAAACTCTCTCTCTTGTCCACAACAAATATTTTTGCTTATTCATTTAAAAACAGGTATATTTCAATGGAAAAATCTATGGAGGAACAAAACTTAGGATTATCAAACTTACCAGAACAGGTATATTTATTCAGTATTATGAATAGCTAAATTCATAATTCCTAACAATCATGATATAATAAGATAAGTTCATGTTAGTTACTTTATAGTAGAATTATTCGAAGAATAGCTTGTTAAGAAGTTTATTAGCAAAGTGAAAACGGAGAAAAATCCCTAAGAACTATTCCATCCTAAAGGTGAAACCAATAAGGCAAGAAGTCGTGGTGGGGAGTAGCCAGAGTTGAAGCGTTGTTTAAGGAAAAAGTATCTGGATTACCATGCTAATAGTGACCGACGAACATGTTATTTAAGAATGATCTAGTATATAGTAATCTAATATGATCATATTTTGTTATGTGTATGATTGAAGGAAATATTTTAAAAATATCAATTTTATGAAAAATGAATAATAATTTATCTGACGAAATGGTAGATAAATTTAAAATACTTATTTTGTATGCACTTAAGGATATAAAGTAGTAGATATAAGAAAAATTATATTAGAAAAAGCATTTGGTAAATATATGACTAGAATAAATTACATACCATACCTACCTAACTACTCTTACAAATACTTACGTACACACCAACCATGATAAATTACATATATCTGGAATTTTGGAAAAAAGATATGAGAAACATACAGTTAATAGAAAAACAGATGAAAGTAAATTTAGACAAATACATGAAAACTAAAGATATAAAATATATAGAATTTCTTAATGAAAATATGCAAGAACTACTTAGACTAAAACAAACAACTGAAAAATATTATGAAAAAATATTTAATCAAGCTTAAATGACAGATGATATTAAAATACTTGTTTTATATATACTTAGAGATATAGAAATCATAGACATAAAGAAAATAATATGGGAAAAATTACAAGATTATGAAGAGGAAGAATTATTAAACAGTATAGAAAACTTACGCATATATTATGAACAGCAATACTATTTAGATTCAGATGGATATTATACAGACTAAAAATGTCAGAATATATTAAGAAAATTAGAGAAAACCAAGAAGAACTACATAAAGAAATTGATTATAGAAAACAAATTAGAGAAATAATGGAAAATCTAATAGAAAAATTAAAATGGATAGACGAAATCTTGAAAAAAATTTAAAAAAACAAAGATAAAAGTTTAGATAGTTTAAAAAATTCATTAAGAAGAGAACAAGAAAAAATAGTTAGTAGTATTAATAACCTCAAACAAGATATTAAATATAGTACAAGTAGAATAGATTATTATACATTTACTTTAGAAGAATAAAATGATAAACTACGAATATCTAAAATACTGAAAACAAGAAATGGAAGAAACAAGATTAACAGAAAACTTTATAAAAATGAATTTAATTGAATATTTTAAAACAAAAGATATAGAATATTTAGAATATCTTAAAAATAATATAGAAGACTTACAAAAACTAAGAGAGAAAGCTAAAGAATATTATAGCAAAGCATTTAATCAACTACCATTTAATCACCCCCAAAATATGAATATCAGTAAAATTGAATATATTAATAAAATATATGAAAATAAAAAATACAAGAACGAAGAAAAACAGTTAATGAATATTACTACAAATCATTTAACAATTACATAAATTAATGGATACATCATACGAAAAGAATAAATCATTAAAAGAAATCGAAACCCAACTATATAGTTTATACCAAGAATACAAAAGATTACATAGTACTAACGAGGATCCTAGAACACTAGATAATATCTAATTTAGAATATGAATTAATAAAACATCTTAAGTCAAGAAGATAAAAATGAAAAATGTTTTAGTCGATAATATTCACAAAATACTTTATATAGAAATAAATACGCATTACCCAATAACTATTTATTTCTTAGTAAAGTTACCGCGCCTAATCCGCACCCCCCTACAATTGTAGGTTTTGAGATTGATATCTTGTATGACTAATTATTCAATCTAGAACCCTTGTGTATACAATTGATGTCCTTTAATTTAGCCTATGTTGGGTCTTTCTTACCTAATTAATCCATTGCATTAGCTCCGAGTTATGATATTGCTTTACCTACTGATGAAAATTGGTCGGTGCCCTCATGACTCATAAATCGGGTCGTGGCACTCATACACCATAGGGTGTATTATGTTATATCAAGGAAATAAAGGGATAACTAATCCTTGGTTTAACAATATGTTATACCAAGGAAATAAAGGAATAACCAATCCTTGGTTTAACAATACATGGATAATACCCTTAAATGACTTAATTACTCCTCAATCTTAACTTTACAAAGCATATTTTTTGCCTCACAAGTGTAAATAACAAACAAATTACTCAATGCAATAACAAAATATTATATCATTCAACAAGTTTTTCTATAAAATACGTCAAACATAACATAAGTCTTCCGCCTTAAAACCGTTGCTTGCTTCTACGCCTGTCCCTACTTCTTCGCCAGTTACTTCTTCATCATGAATGTCTTGTGGGAAGGCTACAAAAGATACAATTAAATCATGCATACATTAAGGAGGGAAATGTAAATACAACAATATAAACCATATTTTCATACAAAAAGTACTAATATCTGGAAATACATTTTATATTTTATTATTTTCCTTACAAAATTTGAAACTAGATTATCAAATAGAGTCTACGTTCTTCCTACATGGTTTAATAGTGCAAGTATTAGTTGTTTTATATTTTTCTAGATCAAATAGGCCCGATTTAAGAACTAGATAAATTAAATGATCACCAAGCAGAGTGAGAATTACTTTCGTATTTCATTTTTTCTAAGATTGCTCAAAGGGTGACCATCTCAACTAGTGAAATGGAATAGAAAATCACATTAAAATTTAAGAGTATAATTGTAAAGAAGATTTTTGTAAGGATATCCACTCAAAAACAAAATATGGTATATCTAGGTTTTAATACAATGAACCAAATACTTGATAAAAAATAATCACAATACTAGAATTCCTGCATGACTAATTTTTGTAGTACTAATTTCTGCATTACTAATCCCTGCATAACTTGTATTTGTACCAAACGACCCCTATGTATTTAGTTTCATAGGTACTTATATTTGTATTTTTATCTAATTTATACAACTAGATTTTTTTCTACAGAATACAACTGATTCATGATATATTTTATATTTGTATTTGTATTTTAAATCTGATTCATGATATATTTGTACTTGTATTTTTTCTATAAAATATAAATTAATTCATTTATACAAATTAAACCTTGCAAATACACATGATAAGTTTGATACATTTGAGAGAGAGAGGTGAAAATATAAAATAAAAAGGAGAAAAGGAAGAATGAAAATACAAAATACAAAAAAAAAAAAGAAGAGAAAGGGAGGTTTGTATTGCTTATACACATGTATTCGTTGATATAAATATAGTGATACAGCGCCTGCTCAGCTAACAATACAAAGAATATATTTTTTGTGCATGTAATTAGTTACTGAAAATATAAATACAATCGATTGAATATAGTTGATACAACGACTGTAGATTTTAATTTTGTAAAATGTGGCTACTACTGCCTATTTTATGCTTTAATTTAGCTATTTATGAAAGTTCGCCTAAATAAAATAGCCCAAAACCCGGCCCGCCCGATTATTACAAATACCCTTGGCTCTAGTGTTTCCTTAATCATTCATCTTTACACTCTTCCGTTCCCATTGTAGCACACTTAACAAATGTTTACATTTTGGAACTCCTAATTCATTCTCCTTCTCTTTTGTCTTATCAACACTCGTCCTTTCTCCTTTATTGGTGCTTGTTGCTTCAGCTTTCAGAAGTAATATTTTAACCTTCTCCCTTTTCTTTAACTTGAAATATTTTTGACCTTACATGTTATTTCCTTATTTCAGATGTGTTATTTAGTAAATGGTGCATTCATTATCTTTCTATTCTTTGCTGAGGACTTTCGTTAACTAGGACTACTATTTTCTTCGGGTAAGATAAAACTTGTATCCTCTTTCTCTTTACTTACACATATAACTAATCCTATGTATCTGTAGGTGTAGCTAGAATGGAGATAATAGGAAGCTCTGATCCGCAGACACCTTGCAGCGATAAAACTAAATCGTGGGTTCCTCAGTTCTTATCTGACCAAGTGACACTTTTATTTTGTTGTGAGTCCTTTTCATTGGCTGGTACAGTGTAGGCTATCTAGCTCTTTCACTAATTTTCTTCCCTTCGTGGCTTTTGTAATTATGCTTGTGAAAAACCTAAGCTTTAGCCTTCCGATTCCTTCACCCTTTGCTTGGTGATAATTGCCTGTAAAGGCATTTTAATTTATCACTGTTTACTAATTGTCTTCCTGTTGCTTCAAGATCCTGTAAGTTTTTAAAGCTCCAGTTACTTTTATCTATTGCTATATTAGCTAAGTAATCTTCTATCTTATTTCCTTCCTTCATTATGTTTTTAAATTGTACTTTCTTGTTGCTCTGTAACTTTTTAACTTGATTTTTCAAATCTACTATGTTCCATGGACAGTCTCATTCCTCCATCAAAACTTATTCTAGTATCAATGAGTATGTCTAAATAATTACTTCTCTATATTGTGCTTGTTTCATGACCCAACCTATTTGGATCATGCGGTCACCTACTCTAATCCACCTAGATAGGTGAACTCTTACCACCCATTTAAAAAAAATATGCAAAAGTCAATAAAAAACGGTAAAATGCCCTATTTATTATATCCACTTTACAAATCTTTAAACACAATTGAAATCTTTTTTCCATGGAACTAGTCCAAATATACACAAGAGCTACTATAAGAAGACACAAATTGTACTCATGACCTAGCTTCCACCATAGGAACAATGACAGAAACTGTTGGAGATCTTTGTCGTGACAAGCATCATCTACTAATTCTGTAACCATAATATACCTCAGAACAAGGTATATCAAGAATAGTATCAGTGCAAATAACACGTATTCTTAAGCATCATCAGTTGATCCACATTAAATAACATAAAATCACATAAACATCTAAAAAGAAACATGTAACTATATTATTTAATTAACCAAATATCTCTCGACCCTTATTCCCTTTCCAACCTTAGCTTTTACCATCCCTCTAATTGTAAGCAACCTACTCTTATGATATTCAACCCTAATCACCATCTTTCCGTACGTCGTCCAGTTATACTTTATTCCATAATTATATATGAATTTAATGATACTCAACCCAAAGGTTTCTTATCTTAACTAATCGGCATTTAAGACCCTTACATAACACTTAACCTTGTTTTGCTAGTCCGATTATCCATTAACATCCAAGCAATTTGAGATTTATTTAAGGCTATGCAAAAGTAAAATAGCAAGACAGCAACACCTTGCCTTTCCAATCTCCATTGTACTAACCATGAACACCCCCCATGAAGTTTTACTTCCAAATTATGTCACTTAACCTTATTCATAATACCCAAGAGTTCAGTCAATTACCTCTAAATTGGGCAACAACTCAAGTAATCATGACTCACAACAAGACTCCAAGATAATCAACCATGAAATAATCATAACAATCAATAAATACACATTTAAATAGAATCCTAATAATTTATAATTTAAGCCACACAACTCTAGGATCCATTCCAATAACAAAACATTAATCGTCGAGAATTGATCATATGCGTATTTATACTCTTAAGTGTAATTATGTATGAACGTTTAGCCTTGTTATGAGGACTTCTTTGTATGCTTTATGAGTTGTTAATGGTTTAATTGAGTATCTATGTACTGAAATACATATTTTAAGTCTTTAAGTTATAGTTAAACAAGTCAAGATTAAAAAAGATCACAAAGAGTTGACACGAGAAAACTAGTGTTGCTAGCTTGAGTTATACTTGGTTCAAGTGTACTAAACATGAACACCACCCATGAAGTTTCACTTCCAAATTATGTCACTTAACCTTATTCAAAATACCCAAGAGTTCAGTCAATTACCACTAAATTGGGCAACAACTCAAGTCAATCATGACTCACAATTATGGGTGTCAAACGGGCCGGGCCGGGCCAACCCGGAACCAGCCCTTCCATTTTAACCGGGTTGAGGGCCGGTTTTGACGCTAGCCGGGTCGGGACAAACAGTAAAAAAATTAAAACCCACCCTAACCCGGCCCACTTAACCCAACCCGGTCAAACCCACCAAAATCCGGTCAAACCCGGTTAAAAACCGGTCAAACCCATTTAAAAAATAAAAAAAAAATCCAATATACACTATATACACTCCAATATACACTATATACACTCCAATATACAATATATATTTTTAAAAAAATATATAAAAATTACACATATATACGTACCATTCAATATATAATTATATATGACTATACGTACTACTTTAAATAAAACATATACTATAATAGTATAATATATATATATATATACACTACAATATATATATATATATACATTTATATACTAATTTATAAAATATATACACATGTATACGTTAAATATATACTACTTTAGAAGATATATACACATATATATTCACCATTCAATATATATGTACTACTTTAAATAAAATATATACTACAATATACATATATATATATATATATATATACAACAATATGTATATATATATAGTTACATACTAATTTATAAAACATATACACTTGTATACGTTAAAGATATATGTCTATAGAAGATATATACACATATATACGCACCATTCAATATATATGTACTACTTTAAATAAAGTATATACTACAATATATATATATATATATATATATATATACATACTTACATACTAATTTATAAAACATATACACTTGTATACGTTAAATGTATACTACTTTAGAAGATATATACACATATATACGCACCATTCAATATATATGTACTGCTTTAAATAAAATATATACTACAATATACATATAAATATACAACAATATATATATATATATAGTTACATACTAATTTATAGAACATATACACATGTATACGTTAAAGATATACGTCTATATAAGATATATACACATATATACGCACCATTCAATAATATGTACTACTTTAAATAAAGTATATACTACAATATATATATATATATACTACTATATATATATATACTTATATACTAATTTATAAAACATATACACTTGTATACGTTAAAGATATAAGTCTATAGAAGATATAAACACATATATACGCACCATTCAAAATATATGTACTACTTTAAATAAAGTATATACAACAATATATATATATATATATATATATATATATACACACACACACACACATATATATATATGTGTGATAGTTAATTAATAATATATTAAAAGTAAGTTTTAAATTTAAACTAGAAATTCACTTTAAATCATTTTAAATCAATATATAGGTACTACTTTAAATAAAATATATACTACAATATATATGTATATACTATGTATGTATATATATATATAGTTATATACTAATTTATAAAACATATACACTTGTATACATTTGTCACGCCCCAAATCCCATTGGAGCGGATTGGCACCCGTAGCCGAGGAGGCCCGGGAGAACCCGTTCATAACCTATACTTTCACAATTACATTACTTATGAAAATTAGAAATTTGGGCAGCACTTCGTTGTAAATAGAAGAAAACAGTACCTGTATCAGCCCAGCAGACACGCATATATATATATAAACAGTAATTGGTTGTCAGAGCCATCACGTCTATCAACCAAACACTCCTATGGTTGTACAATATGTCTACAAAAGCCTCTACATAGATACACAACTGAGTTAGGGTCGGGACAAACTTCCGCCCACAAAAGACTTTTATACAAATACCAAAAATACATATAGAAACGACTTGGGATGCCCCGAAACAACTGGAGCTCACCACTATCAACAGAATGTCCTGGCTCTTACTGTGGAGGTGTACGACCTGAAGTACCAGTTCCTGCAGGCATGAATACAGGTCCCCCGTGAGGGACGTCAGTACGGAAATATGTACTGAGTATGTAAGGCAGTGAGTATCAAGATGAGATACAAAAGATCAACAGAACCCAGATACCAGTGAATAAACAGTATGAGTAAACCACACTTAAAAGAGCTGATGGGATACCTGCACATTACTTTCATATCATTACTTCCCGCATTCCTTATCAATACATAACATATGTCGTACAATGGCCAACTGATCAGTGGTACTAATACAATACATCAGGGACCACCCCTGGAATAGCATATATACATAATCTTTATAATACAATGGCCAACTGATCAGTGGTACTAATACAATACATCATATCATCAATTTAAAATAAAGACATTCCATTTCTTAATTCAATTAATCTTTGAGATTGGTTACTTTGTGGTCACACCTTATGGAACTTGAAACCATGATACCTCAATAGGAAAAACATGTAAATAGGTAATCAATATCATGAAAATGAAGTAGAGAATCATGGATACCTCATTAAACCATTTCGGAGTCAACAATAGTATATGGACATTTTTTTTACTAGCCGGACATCTTAAAAGTGAAAACAAGTTCAATTGGTAGTGTCGAAGATCATATGATGTTATTATGTGTCATGTGTCGTAGGACAATGTTGGAAGCTTACTTGAGAGTGCCATGGGTTATTATTCATGCCAAAGATTAGATAGAGTATGTCTTACATACCTTGATATAACCACTTCAATACAAGTCCAACTTGACTTCCCGTACTCTTCGAACACTTATCTACAATAAGTCATTTGTGGCAAACTAGTATTAGCAACCAAACCTTACCATTTAGGTATTAGCTTCACCAAATAATGTCTAGGAAGTAATCCTTTAACTCATCAATAAGAGTGCTACATACATCCTCTTATACTCTTATTACATTCACATATCATGCATTTGCCTGCAATATCCCTCAACATCACTCTTAGCCTTTATTTCCCTTCTTAATCACCATCCAATACCAACATGATCACTAGGCATACATAACCACTAATATAATGATATATCACCACAATTCATCCTCCATAATCCAATACAACAACTTTCATAATTTACTACTAACAATTTATACAAAATAATTCATAACTATGTTTCTAGTTATGTTCCAACATCAAGACAATACTCATAATCCCTTATCAATACTTATTCATGGATAAAAATCAAGAATAAACAATATTCATACCTTAACAATGAACTCTTGTATTTAGAATCCTCCTTACATAACCATGGGGTGCTTCTCGAACCTTTCGAGATGGTGAACACAACTACGGAACCAATTTGAATTTTCTACGGTTGAATCACAAAATATTTGAAGTTGAAATTAGGCTAGGGTTTCACTTTCTCTTAATAATTGGATGATATATGATATATATGAGGCTAAGTGTATGTTTATAAAGACCAATTTTTCGTCCAAGAGGTAATAGAAAATGACCATTTTGCCCTAAAAATTTAAATAAATCCGAATCTGTCCCCAGTGGACAGTTTTGACAGGCTGAAGTAAATCGATCATAACTCTTTGCTCCGGTATCGGATTTGGGTGAAACCAATTTCATTGGAAAGATAATTCAAAGGGATTTCATTTTCATATAAATTATACCACCCAGTTCTTCCTTTACAAGGAGTTATGGTCGTTTAAAGTTGACCCAAAAATCTGTCCCAAAATTCTGTTTTTCTTTTGATAGGCTGTAGTAAAACGGGTATAGCTCCTAACTCAGACATTGGATTTGGATGAAACTAATTTCATCGGAAAGAAGACTCTCGGATATTTTCGTCGATATATAGAAGCTCACACATTTCTTTTTGTACAAGGAGTTATGATCGTCTAAAGTTGATCCAAAAAAAATTGCCTAGCTGCAGTAATTTTCCTGCAGATTTACTGTTCACAGGCTTCCCGGCCACCGTTTTGAAATTTCGAATGTGCTCTCTTATATGAAATACTCCTCTTTTTTGGGCAAACTTTATATCGTTGGAAATCTTATTCCAATACCTACACATACAACTATTGACGGGATACTTCCGAACACCATAAACTTAATTTAACCCATACGCAAGCCTTTAGGACTCCATATAATCGCGATAAGTGTATGAAAAATTTTACGGGGTGTTACAACATTAAATATATACGTCTATAGAAGATATATACACATATATACGCACCATTCAATAAGTATGTACTACTTTAAATAAAATATATACTACAATATACATATATATGTATTACAATGTATAGATGGTTATATTATACTAATTTATAAAATATATACACTTCTATACGTTAAATATATACATCTATATAAGATATATACACATATATACACACCAATAAATGTATATGTACTACTTAAAATAAAATATATACTACAATATACATGGATTACAATACATAGATAGTTATATTATACTAATTTATTAAACATATACACTTGTATATGTTAAATATATACATCTATATAAGATATATACACATACATACACACCATTCAATATATATGTCATACGTTAAATAAAATATATACTACAATATACGTATATATATACTACAATATGTATATATATATAGTTATATACTAATTTGTAAAACATATACACTTGGATACATTAAATATATACATCTGTAGAAGATATATACACACCATTCAAAATATATGTACTACTTCAAATAAAATATATACTACAATATACATATTTATATATACTACAATATGTATATATACATAGTTATATACTAATTTTTAAAACATATACACTTGTATACGTTAAATATATACGTCTAGAGAAGATATATACACAACATTCAATATATATGTACTACTTTAAATAAAATATATACTACAATATACATATATATATATACTACAATATGTATGTATGTATATATATATATATATATATATATATATATATATATATATATATATATATAGTTATATACTAATTTCTAAAACATATACACTTGTATACATTAAATATATACATCTGTAGAAGATATATACACATATATATACACCATTCAATATATATGTACTATTTTAAAGAAAATATATACTACAATATGTATATATATATAGTTATATACTAATTTGTAAAACATATACACTTGTATATGTTAAATATATACGTCTATAGAAGATATATACACATATATACACTTCTATAGTAGATATCCAATTTATAAAACATATACACATGTATACATCAAATATACACTTCTATAGAAGATATATACACGTGTATACGCACCATTCAATGTATATATACTACTACTTATAAAATATACTACATTATATATACATTACAATATATATATAGATATACTTATATACTAATTTATAAAACATATACACATGTATACGTTAAATATACACTTCTATAGAAGGTATATGCACAAATATACAAAACATATGCTACTTAATATAATAAATTAATAATATTTGGTAGTAAATTAATAATATATTAGAAGTAAGTTTTTAATTTAAAGTAGAAAACTAGAAATTCAATTTTAAATTTTAAATCGTTAAATGAAAAAATATAAAAAGCAAGGACTAAGGAGTGAATGAATTTGGGGAATTTTATTGATTGAAAAATGAGTCAAAATTTATAATTTACATGAATGAAAAATCTATAAATTATGCATCATTTTTTCCAACTCATTCATGTTAATATTAATGGGAACTTGCATAGGATAGTCGAAGTCAACGGGGGCAAAACCATGCATTGGACTTGATTCTGCTAAGTTCTCCCGTGAAGTCATAATTTCTTCAAGTTTCAGCTCGTCGCTCGGCTCCGGTTCCATTCCTTGGTTTCTTCTTTCCGCTCTAATCCAATCTCTGAGGCAAACTAGAACATTCATTGCATTGCTTCCCAATGAGTGTCGGTTGTCTCCAAGCTGCTGTCGTCCCTGACTAAAGGCGCTCTCTGATGCAACTGTTGACATTGGAACATTCAAGATATCTCTGGCTAATCTTGAAAGCACAGGATATTGTGTTTCATTAATCCTCCACCAATCCAACATGTTGATCCGTCGTCTGCGATCCTCTGGTGTCGTCCGAAGATAATATTTCAGCTCATCCCGATAAGTTGATGTGTAAGTTCTCTCATCAACACTGTTCCAACAATTTAAATCATAAAATGAATCAGAAAAAATACTATGTGCCGGCCTTTTAGAAGATGATTGCTCCTCGGGAGGATGAGGAGCGACAGTTGGAGTGATATTTGTAGGTATGGCTAAATCAAATAAATCAGCATAATGATTATATAATTTTTCTATGTAATCCTTTGCATCAGACGTAGCCGTCCACAAATCAAGTTGTTCTTGTTCAGAATTATGGTTAGTATTTATTTCTAAGTTAGTATAAATAAGAGTATTAAAGTGACACATATTATTATATTTCATGCACGGATTTAGCATAGCACCAACCAAGTAAATAGGGGGAATCAGGAAAAAATACTTTTTAAATTTCGTAAACATGGCGCCAACAGCTTCTTTATAACCTTCTTTATTTTTATATTCTTTGAGCAAACCAGAAATATCGGCTATATATGCCAAAATATTACAAACAGTAGGATAATAAGCATCGGAAAATTCAACCATAGCTACATAAATTTTTTCTAAAAACTTAACAAGATCATTAATTACAACTCGATCAGAATTATGTAGCATGCAATCAGCAGAATCAACAAATGAACCGCAATGTTGGTTAAAAGCTATTGTAATAGGAATTCTATATTTATAACAAGTTTTTAAAAATTCATACGTAGAATTCCATCTAGTATCAATTTCCTCAGGCATTAAAATTGGTGTAAGTCCATTTTCTTGACATTTAACTTTAAATTCTCTAATTCTCGATCTACGATTATTTCCTTGAATAAAAACAACAACAAGGCAAATTTTTTCAATATAAAACTCAAAAAACTCAAGACCATCTTTTACAATTAAATTATATATATGACATGCACACTTAATATGAAAAATTTCAGGCAAGGGCGGAGATAGCGTAGATTTTAATTTTTTTATAGCAGTGTTGTTGTTAGAAGCATTATCAAAAGCAATACATAAAATTTTATTTTCGATACCATAATATCCGGCAATTTTAACAATAGAATCAACAATAAATTGTCCAGTATGTTTACGATCTTCATCATATAAAAAAGCAAGAATACGTTTTTGTATCACGAAATTACTATCTATCCAATGACAAGAAACGATTAAATAATCATTTTTATTTACAGCACGATCAAGATCAGAAGTTAGGGACAATCTACATTGAATATTTTTTAACAATGTTGATAAATAAAAACAATATTGTGAATGAAGTCTAAAAATATCAGACCGACAAGTAGTTCTAGGAATACCGTTAAACATAGGATTATAAATTTCTTATATATAATGAATAAAGGCATCAGAAGAAGGAAAATTAAAAGGCAAACAATCCACAGCTACCATTTTAGCTATTTCTTTTCAGTCCCTCAATTTATTATACTTCTTCACTATGTGACCGGTTGCTGGGTCCATTCTAGTTTGCGTTGGACCACCAACATCCCCACCACCTTGTGCAATATTTAACTCTCTTTTGTGATCTTCATCTGCATGTCTCATTAACGTACTCGTACCCCCTTGCTTGCCTCCACTTCTATGCTTATATATTTGTTGACAAATATTGCATTGCACCTCAATATCTGATATACGTTCAAAAAATTGCCATGCAATACTAGTTCTTTTACGAGGTCTTGGGGAACTAGGAGGACGGGGAGAGAGATTAACCGATTCAGATCTAACGTTAGCATCTCCTACTGCGGGTGTCTCAGAAATATTTTTATTATCTTCGTCTAAATTAACCGCATCTACTTTATTTTCTTCTTCTGTACCGTAATTTTCCTGAGCTTCTACATAATCCATATCGTGAGTACCTACACCTATTTCTTCCTCAAAAGGTGTACCAGGTGGTACCGGAGGCGAAGGCACACAGGTATATCTACTACTTGAACTACCTCTACCGCTAGTAATTTACTTTTTACTACCACTATCGCTTCCGGGATAAAAAAATATAACACCTTTAGTAGCGAGGTTTCTTAATTTATCCATAATATAAATTAAATTAAACTAAAAATATTCAAAATACACAAATATAATAAAATTAAATATTAAACAATTAATACAATAAATAAAAATTAAACGTAAGAGATAGAACGACAATACCAAATTTTGGAAGTATCCGAAGATTGTGACTTTAGAAACTTTCGCTCGTACTTTGTAAACGAAAAATTAAAAAATTAAAGTGAACACTTTAAGATATTAAATATATTGAATATTTGAGAATTGAGATTTGAGAGAGAATGAGATTTGAGAGAGTGAAAAATTATGTGAAAAAAGATTTGAAGTTGTAGGGTATTTATAGAATTTTTTTTGGGATTAAAAAATATTTTTTAAAGTTAATTTTTTTTTTTTAATAAATGGGCCCAAACTAGCCATTTGGACCCAAAAATGGCTATATAGCCGTTGGGCCAACGGCTAGTTTGGCCCAAAATCCCTTTTTTTAAAAAAAAAAAAAAAAAGATATTCGGGCCGGGTTAGCTAGGCCCATTTTAAAAAAATAACCGGCCCGGAACCCGGAACCCTAAAGCCCTAGGGCTTACCGGGCCGAGTTAGTTACGAGGGCCGGGTCGGGCCGGCCCACTTGACACCCATACTCACAATAAGACTCCAAGCTAATCAACCATGACATAATCATAACAATCAATAAATACACATTTAAAGAGGATCCTAATAATTTATCATTTAAGCCACACAACTCTAGGATCCATTCCGATAACAAAAAATTAATCATCAAGAATTGATCATAGGCGTATTTTAATCTTAAGTGTAATTATATATGAACGTTTAGCCTTGTTATGAGGACTTTTTTTGTATGCTTTATGAGTTGTTAATGGTGTAATTGAGTATCTATGTACTGAAATAAATATTTTAAGTGTTTAAGTTGTAGTTAAACAAGTTAAGAATCAAAATGATCACATAGAGTTGAGACGAGAAAACTAGTGTTGCTAGCTTGAGTTATACTTGATTCTAGTGTACTTGGATGAACTCTATTGTATTGTGTGCACTTATTCTTGGTGTTTGATATTTTTGGATAAATGAAGGGTGTTAGGAGTAATTCTTAGATTCAAAAAAAGCTTAAATTAAGTGGAAAAGGCATCTAATAAGTGTGGGAGATAAAGGAAAATAAAAGGAATTAAACAATAAAGAAACTTAGCGTTTGGAGGACAAGGGTGCGCCACACCCTCAGAGCACCAAGATAAGTGTTGCCATGCCTTAGGACACAAAT
Organism: Capsicum pubescens; assembly: GCA_030864215.1. Lineage (NCBI taxonomy): Eukaryota > Viridiplantae > Streptophyta > Magnoliopsida > Solanales > Solanaceae > Capsicum > Capsicum pubescens. The sequence continues at coordinate 217,472,737 of CM061549.1, read as the reverse complement.
TAAATGTTGATTCTAGTAAGCATGCATGATAAAGGTGTGTCATGCCCAAGTACATGTGCAGTTAGGGCGTGCCACACCTAAGGGTAAGAATTGGCCAAAATCTTTCTATTCTATAAGTGGGTCACTTGGATCCTATCCTAATCACCTTGTACGAATTTTGAAGAGAGAAAATACACAAGGAGGCTTCAATTAGGTTCTTATTTCTTTACTTTAGTTTACTTTTATTTTTTACGTATGAATTCCAATCTTGAGATTCGTTGTAAAACTATGTGTGGCTAAATACCCTGGTTCTAGGGTTGAGGTTACAAACATGAATACTAAGATTTCAATTGATTTGGTTTAGTTTTGATTATAAATTTTGGTTGTTCATATACTCTTGTTGTTACTTTTTTATTGATTCGCAACCTCTAGAAAAAATTTATATTTCTATTGTGAGCCCGGAAGGAGGAACAATAGATTAGATCATGGAATATATGGAGAGGGTTCTTATACTTCTTATTAATTAAAGATAAGATTCATGGTTAGGATACGAATAAACCTAGTTCTCTCCATTTGGTTCAAATACAAGATGACATACAAATATGTTTAAATTAGTACTCACATCTCTACTCAATGATGTAGTTTTAGGGATAATTTAGATAGACGATTAGAGGCTCAGAAGACCATAATCTTGTTATCAACCCCGTGAATCAAAAACCAAGATAATTAACTTCACCAATGAGGTTGTATATCTTAGTAGGATTGTTCAAAGTACCTTGACCTTGGATTTCTCCTAATTATTGTTCCAAACCACTTTATATTCCCATATTGGTTCTTGTTACTTTAGAATTCTCAAATTTTAACTTCATTGATTACACTCACATTTATTTAATCTTACTAGTAGAGCTAGAAGTGAGATGTTGCTAAACACAAGCCCATGTGGGTTTGAAATCCAACTCAAAAGAGATATGTTATTACTTGCATGACCATTTAAACTTGTGTGTGTGGTAGGATCACAACATGTTTTTGGCACTATTGTCGGGGACTAGAAAATTAGCAAAATTTTTATTTTTAGGTTTGGTATTTTCTTATAAGTGCTAATAACTTTGTCTTATCTTCTAAACATGTAGGCGGAGGTCTAAATATAAAGTAAGCTAGAAAGGAAAAGGGATTTGGTTGACCCATATCTTAAACCTGAGTAATGCCTACATTAGTTAAAGAGAGAAGTTGTACTTCTCTATCGCATCTCACAAGTTCAAGGGGATGAAGCTATTCCTGCAGTTATAGTAGAGAAAAAATCAACCCATAAGATAGTACACAAAGTGGAAATATTACGTGGAACAATGTTACCTCCGTCATCTGTAGACCAAAACTTGAAGGTAGATTTAGCTCAAGAAAAATATAGTGCAATTATTGCATATCACTGGGCAATTCACAAGATTGTCACGTGAGGATCCATAAGTTCATCTACAAAACTTCTTGGAAATCAGTGATACTTTCATTCCCACTGAAGTCTCAATAGATTATGTGAGCTCATTCTCTTCCCGTTCTTACTATTAGGGAAAGCAAAGAAATGGTTGAAGGCACAACCTTAAAACTCCATCACTACTTAGTACGACTTAGAGAAGGTTAATGAGTGAGAACCTATGTTTCAAATAGAATCTAGATGAGAACCTATACCGTGTATGAGATAGATTCAAGTTTTTTCTCAGAGATTGTCTGATTCACCAATAGATCAATAAGGTATTAGCTCATACTTTTGCAGATGCTCTTGACTATACCATAAAGTTTTTTCTCGATTCAGCTATAGGTGGTCAAGCTTTGAAGAAAAATTATGATGATTGATATACCCTTTTGAACCAAATTTCACAAGGGAATCCATAATGGTACGGTGATATGTCTAAAAGTCAGTGAAAACGTTTGTGGGTATGATTGAGGTTGATAGTGTCACAGCTTTGGTCGCGCAATTGGCATCCTTCCAAAATCAAATAATGACACAATTTACCAAGTTGAGTGTGAATCAACCTCGGGCCCAAGTAAATATAGTTAAGTAAGCCAAGTCCTTGTATGAGATTTGTGGAGTTAATCGTTACACTGTAGACTCACATAGAGCAAATCCAAAGTCAATTAAATTTGTAGGTAATGCACAGAAGGAAAATTTAAAATATGGTAATTCTTGCAACCACAATTAGTAGAGTTAACCCAATTACTCTTGGGGCAATATTAGGCTCAAACTCAATAGTTTTAGCAGCAACAAAAAGTTATGAATAATACTCGGGCCAATAATATTGAAGTGACTTTGAAGAAGAAATTGTCTATTGAAGGACAAATGGATGCGGAGATAAAAATCAATAACTTTATTAGAAGAATTTAGAGTCGCGGTTGAGGCAGTTGGCTCAAGCACAAAACACACAAACACAAAACACAAAAACTAAAGGGGGTTTTCCTAGTCATATAGAGAATCCAAAGCAAGTGATGTCACTCACCTTGAGGAGTGGTAGAGACTTGAATGGAAGACCTCCAAAGAAAAATTAGGAGGTACAGAAAGAGTTAGTCCCATAGCAGGCAAAGGAGAAGTAAGTACAAGCCAAAAGAGCTTAGTCTAAGTACCCAAAAGCAAAATAGGTTTAGCAAACACAAGAGAGACCACCACCACCATTCCCTCAAAAGTTTAGAAAGGACAAGGAAGATGCTATCTCCAAGAAGTTATTTGACATGTTTAGAGAACTTCATATTAAACTTTCTTTGTTAGATGATTTGCAGGGAATGCCTAAGTATGCAAAGTACTTGAATGATGTACTAAAAAATAAGACAAAGCTGGGCAACATTGAGACGGTAGTACTTACTGAGGAGTGCAGTTCAGTAGTGATGAGCAAGATGCCAAAAGCTCAATGACCCTGGAGTTTCACCCTCTCTATAAAAAATTATGAAAGGCATGTGGTCCATAGGCGAAGTGACTTAGGTAAATCATAAATTTGATGCCCCTATTTATGTTTAATACTATTTGATTGGGAAAGTTAAGGTTATGTTTAGTGATGCTCTAAATGGCGGATAGGACAAGTATGATGCTTGAGGGAATCATCGAAGATGTTCTCATTAAGGTTGGTAAGTTCATTATTCCTAATGATTTTATTGTCTCTATTATGATGTAGATGAAAAGGTACCGATCATACAGGGCATCCATTCTTGGAAACTGGAGAAACATTTATAGATGTAAAAGAGGCTACTCTAATAATGAGATTGAATGACAAAGAGGTGGTATTCAAGGTATACAAAGCACTTAATACACCATCACACTATAATGATTTATGCATGATCATGGTGATAGAAGTGGATACATGTGGGGTGGCAGCATGCGAGCATTTATAACCTCTTTGAATCTAGCATAGAGTAGCCAAAAGTACCAATTAAGCATGAAGTTGAGAAATGTCAAGTGGATTCTAAAAAGAAAAGTATGGAAAAATCTACAGAGCTTGTGTGTAAGTAATCGTGAGGTTGGAAAAGAGTAAGAAGATGGGCTTTGAGTAGGAAGACAAGGATGAAAGAATATGGTTTAAAGTAGGGATGTGAGTTTTGTCGTGACAGTAAATCAGGCATTGCTTGGGAGGAAACCCAAGTTAAGGTACGTATTTTAATTTCTTGTTTTCCTTTAGTATTAACATTGTTTTTGTTTTTTTTTTGAGTCACAAATTGAAGAAAAGTCTGAGTATCGGAGACCTTAGCTAAGGAGCATGGCAAACACTGGGTGTGGGGTCCACCAAACCTTTTTAATGATTAGGATGCTACTAGCTAGGCCTAAATTCCTTAGGAAGTATTTCTATCTTTACTTTTAAGTTATACTTTGGGCACAAAATTTGGTTTTAAGTGTGGGGTGGGAAATCTTTCGATGGTTTAGGTTGAAGTGTAATATGTTTTCTATGTTTATTTTTAATATTTTTCATGTCAGTCTTGTAGGGGAACAATTCGCTCACACCTTGATTTTCTTTTCAGTTCCTTTCTGAGGGGCACCCTTTGAACTTATTATCCATTTTCTATTTTTAGGAGTAATTTTAAATTTTTGATTAGGAATAAATGAGATATTATTGCTAAGTACTATGTATTATCACATGAGGCAAGTTGATTTTGATTTTGAAAGAATGTATACTGAGTTGAATGACTATTTTGAGACACCTAGTCTCATTTTTATGTCTCTTGTAAAATGTTAGCTTAGTTTTGAATTCTTGTTATTGCATGGTCGAGAGTCTATATAGATCTTAAATGATTTTATCATGTGATATGTGTGAGTGATGTGTTTGTATATTCCTTATTGCATGTGTGATAACGCTCAACTTACACATCAATTTAGTGCAAGGAGGTCGGGGTCGAATCCACAAGGAACAATGTGAGTGGCGATTAAAATAGTTTGAAACTAAAGATACAAGTTAGATTCAAACAACTGGCACGAAAAGACAAAATGGGGGTCTTTAATGATTGAACAAAAGTTATTAACACTTCAATTTGCCTTAGAACTCAAATCTTAAACTGCAATATTTCAAATCAATGATATAGAGAAACTAGGGTTGCGATCACTATGATTAGTAATCCTCTATTGAATAATAGTTGTAGTATTGGATTTTCATGACTTATGAGAAACACCAAATTATCATTTTCGACAGTCTATCTAAGTGTTTATCAACCTACCTAGATGTTAACCTCCCTAATTCTCTCGAACTTAGGAAAGCATTCTATTCATACTGATTTTATATCAAGTTGATCAATCTTGTTACAGCATTAATCATTAGATGAGAACTTAACCTTCCCAAATCCTCGTTGATAATTCGCTACCTTTAGTTTGTTTCTCAGTTCGAGCAAATCAACATAAGGCGGGATCTATTGTTTGCAACCAATAAATAACAATCATAACAAAGGAATTATCAAGATGTCTAAACAATCACTCAAACCCTAGCCAACTATTAAATCCATGGAGGAATAATCGTAGATCCCACCACCCTAGATGTGGGTTTTAGTTCCATATGAAAGAGAAAGCAATAACAATAACTGAATTCATAATTCAAAGTGATTAAACTTACAAAAGATATAGTCAGAAATTGATTCTCTGCCCAAATTCAAGAAGAATATCCCACAACTAAATCAAAGAATTGAAAATTTAATTCTAAGTTAAGAGAGCCAAAAAGAGGTGAACTGGACTTTTGGAATGAGTTCCAGCCGTTTCAAGATGTCCAAGATGATTCGGGCACTCAATGAACCCTAATAGCTGCTATTTATATCTGTGACTTAAGATAAATCCAAAACTAAGAATTCAGATTTTTTCTTTTAGGTGACGACATGTCTGATAACTTATCACAAATCTGATAAGTTATCAGAGAATGTCGCCAGGTCCTCTTCATCTGTCTGACGACCTGTGTGACGACTTATCACAAGTCTGATAAGTTATCAAACTTGTCGTTAGACCTTGCTTCCAATTTCTACCTTCTGCTTCTGAGTGAAGATATGTCTGACGGCTTATCAGAGATCTGATAGCTTATCAGGATATGTCGTCAAAAAATCTTTAATTTTCTTGTTCTCTATCTATGTGTAATGACATGGTCTGATAGCTTATCACAGATCTGATAGCTTATCAGACCAAGTCATTAGAAGAAATCTTCAGAACTTAATTTCTTGCATATTTCACCAAAAATCATCCTTCTTGATGGAGCTTTCATGTATTTTCATGCATCTTGACTTTTACTGCAATATCAAAGAGAAAACAATCAAAAAAGACAAAAGTTGCTTTGACTTTGCAATTATTCTCAGTTAAAAGCCTCAAATATGTTAGCATTTGCTCACACATCAACACCCTTAACTTAAAATAATTGCTTGTCCTCAAGCAACTAAAACACCATACTGCTATGCTTAACCAAGAGACACATAAGATACCTATGATAGTTGATTATCAAGTTTAGCTTAAAACACATTACCCTCTCTATTTTCAATCACTTTAAACCCAACTGTGTATATCAATGAAGATCAATAATGTGACACAAGGGAATCAGGATATGACATTAAATTTGCAACAATAACCATGCATATATACAAATTACATTACTCAATCATGTAAGCAGCTAGCAATGCAATCAATATGCCCTTACAAAAAAAAAGTCCCTCTTCACTCATATATGAAATCAAGTATGTCAATGAGGGGACGGTCAAGAGACACTCGCTCTCAGAAAAAAGTTCCAGTCAGTGTATGTCAAATACCACAAGGTTTCCCTTATTTTCATTACCAAAGCTTTCAGACAGTTAAGTTAGGATCACTATAGGACTTTTCTTCAGCTTGTAATGTAGGCTTGGGGATGGTATGATACACAAAGATATTTAAGGTAACTAAGCCTCCTTGGCACTATACTATTTTTGGGGTCTCACTTATCAATATTTACCTTATTTCTCCCTTTCTTGATTAAGAAAATTCAGGACTGTTGTGATCATTTAGTCATTCATTTTCTTTTTTTCACAACTTTTCTTTTCTCATTCTTTTTCTACCATACCTAGCCTTGCATATATTTTTTTATTACCCTTCTTCATACTCACTTTACATCACGTACCCCTATGATAGCCACCCTCAACTTAGGCTATTTGCCTAAGTCAAAGTGCACAATATCCAAGGAGGACCAGGACCAAAATAGGTTCATTATGATACAAATGGGAAGGTGATAGGTATAATAAAAAGAATAGGCATTCAGGCTCAAAATCAGGATCAAGGGATATTATTCACACATGGAAGACCATTTAGGCTAAAAGTGGACTAATATCAACAACGGCCTATGATTCTTTCCTAACCGCTATCCTACAACCAAGGCAAGACCAACCAGACAAGTTCTGGCTTTAACACACAATGGGAACTAGGTATTTTCTCACACACACATGGCACAAAGGTACATCACAAGCTACTATCCATTCAGTTAATGTAATTGTTAGCAACGATTATCATGTCCCTAGTACTAATGCCATAAAAAGATTCACAGTAGTCACATATAGATGCACATCATACAGCTACCAGATAGACAATTGGAGAGGTATTTATCATTCCAAGAAACATCAATAAAAATATATCAACTGTCTTAGATACTTATTTTTCCCCCAATTAACCACAACGCATCACAAAACAAATACAATATGACTAAACATGTTGGCTCTACTAGGAACAAGACTCTGGGGAAAAGAGGCCCGGCAACAAAAACCCCAGGAGGAAATCAACATCCATAAGTAGTCCCCCTCAACTTAAAATCATGCAATGTCCCCAATGCGTCAAACCAAAGAAAGAGAGTCAGAAACATACCCGTGGCACCATGGGTGCGAAGATCTGATGTCAATCACATAATACGAATCCAAATAATAAAATACCTTGGGTTGTCTCCCAAGAAGCGCCTAATTTAGTATCGCGGCACAACCCAACTCAGCTTTTTCCTCTACCTTGAGGATATGAATTTTACCCCCAACTTAGGATCCATTTTCTTACCTCGCTCATAGGGGGCTGGTACAAAAATTAAGAAGTCGAGTAATGGATTGAGCATGGTAAACCACTCGGCCTTAAAGTGAGGTGTGTTTTTATGTTGCTTGTCTAATGTAAAATGAAGAATATAGGATTCTTGTTCCTCATCTTCACACTCTTCTACTATTTTAAATGATTCCACAAACAAGATATCATCTAAACATAATGTTCAAAAGTGGTTTGAATGAGGCCCAATCAGTCCTACTTCAAAATTTACACTATCTACTACACATTCACTTTTATTTACCTTCTCAACATCTTCACTTCGAATTGGGCTAGAGTCTTTATTAGAGATTTTCTTTGTTTCTTCTTTTGCCTCTAGCACCATGTCCTTAATCTTGGAATCATCTCTCATGGTTAGTTTGGTTAGTTGGGAAGTCACTGAGGGTTGCTCAACATCAAGCTCAACACCAATATAGGGCTCTTTCTCCTCATATTTACACTCTTCTATTATTTTAAATGATTCCACAGATAAGATATCATTTAAACATAATATAGAAGAATGCTTTGAATGATTGACCTCTATATCCATCTCCTTATGAATGATTGTCTTCATGTATTGACATATATCACATACGATATCATACGTTTCTTTTTGGAGATCCAACATTTGTTGAAATATAGCTTCAATTCCACTCTTCCCAGTGCTTCGTTCTTCCTTTTCTTGACCATAAGACCTATTAAACTCATAAGAAGAACTGGAATTTGGGAAATCACTCCAATGTCCATCTTGACCACCACATAAAGAACAATCATACTCCCAGTAAGATGGAGATGGTGCACATATCTCTCTCCGGGGAGCATATCTACAATCTTTCCAAAAGTAAGGTCCATCACAATATGGACATGGATCATCAAGATAATATTTCCAACCACCAAGCTCATGTTCATTCCATGCAGCCATAGTAATAAGTAAACTAAAATAAAAATCTACCTAACACCAGAAATAAAATAAAAGTTAACCTTCCCAAACCCTCATTGATAATTCGCTACCTTTAGTTTATTCCTCAGTTCGAGCAAATCAACATAAGGCGGGATCATTTATTTGCAACCAATAAATAACAATCATAACAAAGGAATTATCAAGATGTCTCCATAATCACTCAAACCCTAGCCAACTATTAAATCCATGGAGGAATAATCATAGATCCCACAACCCTAGTTGTGGGTTTAGTTCCACATAAAAGAGAAAGCAATAACAATAACTGAATTCATAATTCAAAGTGATTAAACTTATAAAAGTTGTAGTCAGAAATTGATTCTCTTCCCAAATTCAAGAAGAATATCCCACAACTAAATCAAAGAATTGGAAATTGAATTCTAAGTTAAGAGAGCCAAAAAGAGGTGAACTGGACTTTTGGAATGAGTTCCAGCCATTTCAAGATGTCCAAGATGATGCGGGAACTCAATGAACCCTAATAGCTGCTATTTATATCTGTGACTTAAGAAAAATCCAAAACTAAGAATTCAGATTTTTTCTTTTAGGTGACGGCATATCTGATAACTTATCACAAATCTGATAAGTTATCAGAGAATGTCATCAGGTCCTCTTCATCTGTCTGACGACCTGTGTGACGACTTATCACAAGTCTGATAAGTTATCAAATATGTCGTCAGACCTTGCTTCCAATTTCTGCCTTCTGCTTCTGAGTGAAGATATGCCTGACGGCTTATCAGAGATCTGATAGCTTATCAGGATATGTCGTCAAAAAATCTTTAATTTTCTTGTTCTCTGTCTATGTGTGATGACATGGTCTGATAGCTTATCACAGATCTGATAGCTTATCAGACCAACTCGTCAGAAAAAATCTTTAGAACTTAATTTCTTGTATCTTTCACCAAAAATCATCCTTCTTGATGAATCTTTCATGTATTTTCATGAATCTTGACTTTTAATGCAATATCAAAGAGAAAACAATCAAAAACGACAAAAGTTGCTTAAGACTTTGCAATTATTCTTAGTTAAAAGACTCAAATGTGTTAGTATCTGCTCACACATCAATGTGGATGTCTAGAACTTATCTGGTGTTAATGCAAAATAAAATAATGAGTGTTGGGTTTAGTAGATAATATAGGCATTTGTTTGATAACTATGTTCATATCCCCTTTCTCTACCCTTACTTCATGTTCTTAGTTAGCCTCGTTGAGCTTTTAGCTTATTCTTTCATATCTCATATGTAGCCTATTCCTTTTTATTCGACTGGCCTGAATTTGATCCAAAGCTCCTGAGTGCTTTGGTGGGAAATTAAGATGTAAAGGAGTGTAGAATTAAAGAAGGTAAAAGTGACAATGAAGCCCTAAAATAGTAGCTATTGGTGTGTTAGAAAGTTATGTGTTGTGGTTGGGAGTAATGTAATAAAAAGGCTAATTGATCAAAAGTTAATCATGTGTTGATACAGAATACCCCCTACTAAATATATGTGAATTAGCATAAAGAGATGGTGTGGACCAAAAGAGAAGTTTGAAGATAAAAAGTGATGAAAATTTTGTTAGTTGTAGAAGAGTTCATTGTTATTTGTGATGTATTAAAATGCTTAGGGAAGAGAGTCACTATTACTGGCCAGAATAGTTCCTACCCATCTTTTAGCCTACATTACAACTTTTGCAGTCTACCACACACGTAAGTGTACGTGATAGGACAAGTAATATAGTGACTCTAACGAATCGGATATTGAACCCACATAGACTACTTGATTAGCAATTCACTTAATTTTAGTTTTGATAATATTATAATCAAGTGTTATAGAGTATCACAATTGCTTATAAAATTTTAGTAACTAAACTAGTAAGAGAGTAATAAAATAAGAAAACTTCAATGTAGGCAAAGATGTAATCAATACGAGAAGAAAGTCCTGGGCTAAGGCACTCTCTGCAATCATGTAAGTTGTTATCCTTATTATGGGTTATGTTGGTTATCAGGTTGTCGATTCACAGGGTTAGTACTACGATTATGGTCTTTCGAACCTCTAAAGTTCTACCTAAAAAGACATCATAAATGCATCATTAACCGGTGATGCAATAATCTATTTTAGATTTTATACGTTATCTTACTATAATCGAACCAAACAAGGCATTCTAGGTATATTCATATCCTAGTCGTTGATTCAAATCCTTTGGTATTTAAAATATAAGAACTTGTTCCTTAAACCCTTTTATCTATCCTAATGATCATCCTTTCAGGTTCACATAAGGATTAAATATGTATTTTAGTGGTGTCCAATCATTAAAATTGTAAGAGTAAGATATTAAGAACAACTCATACAATAAACCAATGTATTACCAACTCTAAGAATATCAAAGTACAGTCATACGTTCGGCCTCAACCCCAGAAAATGCAATTTATCCTCTCATGTTCATAATTAGCATCTACGAAATAGAAATATTCATACCCAATTCAAAGTAAGAAAGTTGAATAGTGAAATTACACTAAAAAACCCTCGTAAGTGTTTCTTTTTTCCTTCATGTATGCAAAAGATATCCCATAATATTACAAGTGTTCCTTTTATAGTGGGACTACATCCCACTTTTTAAAGATACTAGTGTGCCACGCCTTTATCTCGAAGGATAGGGTCTATGGCACGCCACTATCACGGAGGCTCACTGGAATGTGACCTCCACTTTTATGCAGCCTTCGTACCACACCATTATTATGGAGGATAGGGAGTGTGGAACATACTTATTATGCAGGCGTAATGGAAATTGTCATCAGCTTTTACCCCACCAAAGTGCCACACCCTTATTGTGGAAGCTATGGTTTGTGGCACATTAGTATGATAATTTCTTTATTTCCAGCTCAGTTTGACCTCTTTCTCTTTTGTCCTTAATCCTGTGCCTTACAAGCATTGTTCCACTCGCTTCATACTCAGCATATTACTCCTAATGCTTTCCATGATCCATAAGATTCAAGTTTATGCTCAAATCACATGTATTGTTACCAAATCAAGCCCTGCAACACTAATCATATCCATTAGCTTGAGAATGCTAATTTAACTAAAACATAAGACATTTTGTATGATTTAGCTCTTAGAAAAAGTACACATATGGGTCAAAATTGGCACTTGGATATATAATTACACCAAATATCACCACACTTAGTGTTTTGTTTGCCCTCGAGCAAGTCCATGCAATTATTCTCAACACACCGAGGCTTCACATCTCTATCTTAACAAGATACTTCTATTGGGCACATACATGATACACATAACTTATCAATTCTTATCCTAACCATCTCATATCACAGCTTAAAACACCGGAATTCTATTTTCATACTTCCTAACCTTAAAAATATACGTTAATATATTGTCAAACTCATGCACATTGTTCACCCAAGAAATTATACAAATCACCTTAACCCCCGTCCACATGCATCTTCACAATAAGAGATGCAATATATCATAAGAATGGGTACAAAGAACAAAGAACAAACTTTACTCACTCTTCCAAAGAATTCATAGCATGAACCATAGGCTTTCCCTTACTGTAATACTCCACTAATATCAGAATGTTAAGACTTAGGATCAAATAGCTCTTTAAAGGTTGTAATGTAGGCTAAGGGATGGGTAGTAACTTCTTGGCTAAAGTAGTTACTAACATCCCTAAGCACTTTAATACATCATAAGACATTAAGATTATTATATTAACTACCAATTTTTCACCTCAACCGCCTTCACACCCATCTTTTGTTTTACCCCATCTCATTAAGCTAATTCATATAAACTATGGAAGGGAATATTTTATTCAACACATTAATCAATTTCTGAGCAATATTTATTATTTTCATTAAACAACTCCCAACCTCAATACACATCAATTCTCAACAATAATAGTTGTTTTGAGGGCTTCACTTTTACCTTTTACCTACTTGTATTTCAACTCATTATCTCAAATAATTTTTGACTAAAGAGCTTATGAGATTTGTATCAAATTAAGGTCAACCAAAGAAAGTAAATTACACTACATATGAAGTTACCAAAGCAAATAAGTTAACGGCTCAATAGGGTTAAGTAGGATTATGCACAAAGGGAGGTAAAAGAGGGTATGCAACATGGTTGTCAATGAAATGCTATATCTTAAACTCCACACTCTTTATTTATCTTCTTAAACACCCCAGGAAAGTTCTATACATAACGATACATATGAAATAAATAGAAAAACCAACTCACACCTAATGCATGCTAGATTCAAGTAGGATCCCTATTGACTCTTGACCCAAAAATTGCACAAATTCAAAATTAATCCAGCACTAGAAAAGAGTCTCATAATTGAGCCTAGGTGTCTCACAAATATCACTCCTCTTTATTTTGAAATTTCTTCTTCATAGAAAAATATTTCTCATGTCACGTGATCATATGGCCCAATAAAGAGTACCTCGCATTAGATTAGTGATCGGGTTTTCTAACCTATTCACTCCCTAAGACTAATTCCCCTTAGGATAGCCATCATCCATCCATCATTGATAAAGGTACCTAACTATGACTAGTTATTGGAATGCATCCTAAAAGAAAAAAATGATTTACTCCTAATCAAATAAAATAACAAACTAGGAATAGTAAAATGATGAACTACTACCAACTATGAATTCAGAAAATACAATAATTACTAACTATTATAGATCGAAGGTATTAGAATGTCGATCTTAGAACCAAATAAAAAATAATGATATCATCCAATAAAATAATATCCATAATAATCCAGTGAGAATAGATAATAGAAAGTGAGAATCGTCATCACCATACACTTAAAATGTAGCATTGTCCCCAATGCTAGAAGATACAAAAGAAACCAAAGTTATGAGGTGATGTAAAAACTCCCTGGTCAAGCCTCATCCATGCCATTATCTACATCTGGGCCTGAAGCCTCATTGCGTAAGTCTGAGTCTACAGCATCATCATCCTTGAACTCAATGTCTGAATCCCTCTACTGCCTCTCTTTATTTAAAGTCATCATCCACTGGCTCAAAAAACTCTGGGCCTATCCTCAAGCGAGTCTTGGAATAGTGACCAAGTAAATAGTCAAGCTTCACTACACATACATCATCTCTAGTGGTTGCTCTACCCCTCATTCGCCACTACATAAACTATAGCCCATACATACGGGTTGTGATCTCATCATCTCAAGAATGATACTTGGGTAGTGTCAGCACTAGCCCATAAGCTATATCAATGACCCGCATCCAGGTCATATCTAGCGGATGTGTGTCTAACACTGGTATGTAGTCCAGGGACTCTACTTCTATATCATGGTCCCTCAGAAACTAATTCAACAACCCACCAAAACCATACCTACATCCTTGATGAAAATGAGCCTCCTTTATCGCTAAATAATCACTATGCCCACATTTATCGCAAAGCCCTCCTGCATCAATACATAAATCAAGTAAACCTGGTCCCAACTAACTTCTGTTGTGTGCTTCCCAGGAATGAAGTAGTGTTAGATGATCTTTAGACATATTCTAGCTTCCATGTTCATCTACGCATAAGGAAATGTCATATAATGGCCTCCTTTTTGGTGATGAATCCATCTTGCCGTCGATCTATTATCGCATAATAGATGTCTGATGTCGATTTAGGGTAGAGTGATATCCATCTACCTCAACTGATGTGTGTCCACCTCATGTATTCCCAAAATGGCATTCAAGTCATGTGCATTGAATGTCACCACTTGCCCGCAAATCTTAATTTCTAAATTAGGATCTCTTGGGTCCCAGTTAGCATAAAATTCCCTAATCAAGTATGTGTTACACTCAGTAGGTTGCTCAAAAATAAAGTTCATATGCATCTCCTCAATCCTCCTAAACATGATCGGGAACTCTCTATGCAAACTCTCTCGGTCAATGATCTCATTTGGGGCATACTTAGACTCGGTATGTTTGTTATACAATTTCTTCCCTGCTTTTTCAATCCATCTAGACCCATACCTACGGGTCTGACCACGTAGGACAGTTAGAGCTCTAGGTACTTGAGTTGTTGGATGAACTCTCTTCCTTGATGTCTCAAAAGTCCAAACAACATCTTTCCCTTTCAGTACTCTAATTGCCATAGTTCCTTGGCTTGAAGTCATAGAGAAAAAATAAATAGACTTGGTGTGGATTTATGGCGTGATATGTTTTGAAAGCTGAGAGATGTGAGACGGGTAGATGGCTAGGTTATGAAATGGAGAAGGGAATTTGTGTATTCAAGGGATTTTAAAAAGGGGGGTTTCAAGTTAAAATAGTAAAAATTTAGTTAAACCCGGCTATTAAATTAAAATGGCCCAATATTAACAGCCTCCGTAGCATGCCCTTATCGCGGAAGATAAGTGATGTGAAACGTTAAAATCGCAGAGGCCCATTGGAATGACCTCTTTAAATTTTTCTTCTCGATGTGCCTGATGATAGGTGTATTTACACGCCTAAAGTACTATAATTTACCCATATTTTAGCTAAGTTTTGAGGACAAAATATATAATTCATGCACTTTTAGTCCTTTTTCCTGTAAGTGAGCTAACAAACGTGATTAGCAAGTTTTCAGGTATAAATGATGCAGATTTCAGCATATTATGGATAACTTGATGCCCAAGGAATCTTCACGAAAGAAGGAAGGGAAAGCTTGGACGCCAAGGACCAAAAGTGATGCATGGAATATCTGTCCCGGTCAAAAACAACATTTCCAAAGACTTTGGGGATCAGCAGTAACTTATTAGGATTAGGATAATGATGCAGTAACCTAGTAGGACTAGGATAAGTAATGCAGTAGCTTAGTAGGAATAGGATGTGGGTGTTATAAATACCCTATTTTGCTGAAGTTTTTATTATTCAAATTCTCATTAATCTTAATACAACTCTTTCAATTAATTACTTTCTCTTCATCCATTCAATTCTTAATTTCCACAACAAGAGAACCGCTATTCTAAAAGGGAATTCATGCCTAACGCCATACCAAACCCTACTACACATGAGATCTTTATTTTGGTATAATGATAAAGTCTATTGTGATTTCCGTCGCACTCATGAATAGCTAAACTTTTCTGTTAGGGTTATGGAAGCCTTATGAGATACTATCTATTGCTATGAGTTTGTGAGTTCGTGACTTGTATGATGCTTATATCATTATTCTCTTCATCTTAATGCAAATTCTTGTGGTTGCAAATGCATAGAATACGCCAGTATATCATTAACTTGTTCGAAAGAAAAGTTATATGTCTGGAAAAGAGATAATGTCAAGGTAATAGGGCACCAACCCCTGTTAAAAAGTTAGTGCCGTAACTGGATTAACCTCTTGGAGAGTTCGTACCGTTAGATATGCTTTAAGCTCGAAAGAGTTAAAGTGAAATAATCCTTGATGGTCGAAAGACGCCTGGATTTACCATAGAATACAACTCTCTATAAGCACATGCATGTCTGAATTCCGCATAACTCATAGTCAATAGAGACGTATAACTCATAAGGTGGACATAACCCCAACCCTCAATTCTCATTGGTTAAACATCTTACTAAACATTCTTTCTTTTTACTTTGCTATTTTCTATTTTTACTCTATTATTTTGTTTACATTATTGCACGATACAAAATCCCCCCTTTTACGAGACTTGCACCAAAAGTCTAATAATCTTTGCTTACTTAGTGACCAAGTATTCTCTGTGGGATCGATACCCAACCCAGTTGGGTTATATATTTGACAACGACCGCTTACACTCTTACGAGAGCTGTAGTTTGAGCGTTATAAAAAATTGGCGCTGTTGTCGGGGAATACGGTTGTCAACTAAGTTTGTGATAGTTACTAGACCCTTTGGTCAAAGATTCTCGTACTTTACTTTTAGTTGTTGTTTTTGTTTTCTGCAGGTTTTGTTCAGTGCATGCCAAATACTCGATGTTCTGGTCAACCATTATTACCCATAAACCCTGAACCGCAACTTATTGGCAGAATGGATGCACAACGTGACATTGAGAGAAGGGCGGCTCAACAGGAGCAGGCTAGACTAGCTGCACTGGTAGCTGCTCAAGTGCATCAACAGAATATTGATAACCCAGGTCGTGTAACAAATCCTGATGATGAGGACCTGGGTGATGAGGAGATACTAAATCCTAGGTGTACTGATGAAGTGGCGGTACCTATGTATAGGAGAGATCGTCAAGCTAGAATGAGACCTGACCGCCGAGCTGTGCAGGCTCCTTTTGATGATGATGATGATGATCTGGATGGAGCTGGTGCTACAGGAGCTATTATTCCTCCGCCTTGGCACCTGGAGAAAAGTTCAATATCACCAGCACCATGATTAAACTATTACAGCTCAAGGGATTATTTGGTGGACTTGCAGGCGATGATCCGAATATGCATCTGATCAACTTCTTCTCAACATGCAAGTCATTCGACAATCCAGGCGTTGGACAGAATGCAATTCGGCTGCGCTTATTTCCATTGTCTCTATCTGGGGAGGCAACTCTATGGTTGAATGGGTTGACTCCTGATTCTATTACTAATTGGAGGCAACTGAAAGACGCTTTCCTAGAAAAATTCTTTCCACCATCCAAGAGAGCACAGTTGAGAGATGAGATCAGCAATTTTCGACAGCTTCCAACTGAAGCTCTCCATGAAACATGGGAGAGGTTCAAGAAGAAGCTTATGCGGTGCCCAAACCATCAGATGACGAATATCCACTTGATGGAAATATTATATAGGACTTTGAATTCAGTGACAAAGCCAGTGGTTGATAATGTTGTAGGTGGGTCATTCATGGACCTTACTTTTCTTGAGGCAAGTGATATGCTAGATCGTATGACAAAGTAGAGTAGAGCTTGGCATACCAGGTATTTTGAGGTAGCAAGCTCTACTGTATCAATTGGCATGACTGCAGAACAGAGGCGAAGAGAAGAGGAACGAGATCAAGATATGGCGCACATGAAAACACAGATGGATCTTCTTACCAAGTATTTATTATCAGGGAAGACTAAAAAGTCAAAGCAGTTGCGTCAAAAGGAAGAGACGAATCCGATTCCGAGGAAGAAGCCAACTACTTGAATAATCAGGGGGGTTTCCGAGGCAATGCCCAAGGAAACCAAGGTCGGATCTATTATGATAAATCTGGATACAAGGACCGTGATCAAGGTAGTTGGAAAAACAATACCGACAGGAGTGGTTTGTATGTTCCTCCTGGAAGACGTGACGCCGCTGCATCTGGTTCTGGAAATATGTCCATGGAATATATGATGGCTAAGCTGCTGAAAGGAGTAGAGGCAACCAGCACAGGAGTAACTGAGGTAATAAATGATCTGTACTCAATGAAGCAATTGGTTGAATCGCATTCCACTTCAATAAAACAGCTGGAGAAATAATTGAGTCAATTATCTGCAGCATTCAACTAAAGAAAGGCTGGAACACTACCCAGCGATACGGTGCAAAACCCAAGGAACGACGGATCATGCATGGCTATTACTACCCGGAGTGGTAAAGTGTTGGAAAATCCATCCAAAGACAAGCAGGTGGTTGATGATATAGCGGATAATGTTATTGATACAGAATGTGAAGAGGCCGAAGAAGTTGAAGAGTGTGTTCATGACGTCACCCCTAGACGTTTGCAGCCTGAAAAGATTGATAGTTGGAAGCAAGGTAAAAAGAAAGTGGTGGAGAAAACTATTCCCCTTCCACCACCATCTTTTCCTCAGAGACTGAAGAAGAAAGCTGATGATACCAGGTTCAGTAAATTCATGACTATGTTGAAGCAGCTGACTATTAATGTTCCTTTGGTGGAAGCGCTAGAGTAGATGCCCGGATACGCTAAATTCATGAAGGACCTTTTAACAAAAAAGCGGGCAGTAAGCTATGAGCCGACAGATAATATTCATCATTGCAGTGCAATTTCCACAAGGTCCTTAGTACAGAAGAAGGCAGACCCTGGTGATTTCACTATTCCTTGCACGGTTGGATCTATGAATTTTGCTAAGGCATTATGCGATTTGGGAGCTAGTATCAATTTGATGCCACTATCCGTCTACAGAAAGTTGGGGTTGGGCAACCCTACACCAACCAATATGCGGCTCGTGATGGCAGATAGGTCGGTAAAACGACCTTTGGGTATCTTGAATGATGTATTGGTGAAGGTTTCCACCTTCATCTTTCCTGCAGACTTTGTGATTTTGGATTGCGAGGTGGATTCTGAAGTTCCCATAATCTTGGGACGTCCTTTCCCTGTAACAGGAAGTGTGCTTATTGACATGAGAGCTAATGAGCTTTTATTTCGGTTGAATGACGAAGTGGTCCGCTTTGATATATGCAAAGCAATGAAGCAGCCCAGCGATATGAATGTGTTCTCCATAGCTGATGTTCATTATGAGGATAAGAAAGCATTATCTGTAGAGAAACAACTTACTATTGAGACATTGTCTGTTGCGCTGCTGAATGTTGAGCATGAGGGCGATGAAGATTATAAAGAAACTATGTGTGCTCTAACAGAAATAGGGTCCTATTCTCATACTCCTAAGCAGCCGGACCTTGATCTTAAGAATCAACCGTCACCAACAGCGAAGACTTCCATTGAAGAGCCACCAGTGCTAGAATTGAAAGATCTCCCCAGGTATGCGTTCTTGGGAAGTGAAAATACACTTCCGATGAGTGTTGCGGATGATCTAAGTGAACAGCACGTAGAGGCTCTCATCTCTGCTCTGAAGAGATACAAGAGAGCTATGGGTTGGACTATTGATGATATAATTGGTATCCCTCCTGAGATATGTATGCACAAGAGTCATATCGAAGAAGATTGCATGCCTACAAGTAAGCATCAGCGTCGTCTGAATCCATTCAGAAAAAGATGCCCCATCTATCTCGATGAAGTCTAAGTAATTGAGATAGCTATGTCGTGCCGCGACAATAAATTAAGCGCTTGGTGGGAGGCAACCCATCATTTTTAATTGTTTTGTTTTCTTAAGATTTTGTCGAGCCACGACCAAAGCTAAGGCGCTTGATGGGAGGCAACCCATCGTTCTAATCTTTTTTGTTGTTTTAGAGTAAATGTAGGAGCAAGAGGTATAAAGGAGGAGATTGGTTTCAAATTTTGATTTGGAAGTATTATATGTTGAAGGTGGTAAGTTAGGAATGAAGAAGCAAAAGGCTATGGGTTAGGCATTGCCTATGAAAATATAGGCAAAGAACAAGGCAAGGCCTATGTAAATCTAGGCCACGAACAAGGCATGGCCTATGCTATGGCCTAAGATCTCAGATTCTAGAGTGCCATAGCTTAGGCGTCGCCTATGCTCAACAATGCCATAGCATAGGCGCTGCCTATGCAAAAGCATTTTGTCTCTGAATCTAGTATGCCATGGCATAGGCGCCGCCTATGCCTAACAATGCCATAGCATAGGCGCCGCCTATGCCAAGCATAGGCAAAGCATTAGGCGCCGCCTATGTCCACTTTTGACCTCCAAATCCGATTCCAAATGGGTCAAAACCCGACCCAAGCTTGTCCTATAAATAGAACCTTAGTCTTAGAACAAAAATGCATTGCAAATTCAACCTAAGTGTCGTCTACCTCTCCAAAATCTCTCAAAAAATTTCCTTTTGCTCTTTTACTTTGCAAGAACATCTTCCGAGGCCATCAACCAAGTAAGTACTTCTTTGTTCTTCTTTTATATTCCGTAAGTACTACACTACTACGCCTATAATGAATTGTTAAATCTTGAAGTAGTATTGGTGATTTGAATGTGGTTGATTTGTTGTGATACATCTCATTGAGTGAAAGAATACGTGTGGGTATTCTTGATTTTGTTTCGACTTGTATTTGATTGTTATAGACTGTCATACTTTTGCGGAGCCGACATGGTGAAGTTAATTGCATAATCTTCAAAATTGAATGCTTGAATGTTTGAATGACTCGTTCATCGAGATAAAGATCATGATTGAATACAAGCATGCGATGTTGTGATTATTTCTATGCCATAACTTGATATGATCTCTATGTAGTAGTCTTGTTCAAAAAGTGCATTAATCCAAACATGAAAGTATGATCAAGATTACATGAAATAGAGTTGGAAAGGATAGTTAAGACGACATGAAAGTATGACTGTGCTGAACATATTATTGGAATATAACGCCTAAACGTATATCGATGAAGTCTGAGTAATCGACAATATTCACTTAATTAGTTTGTACCAACAAATTAAGTGTGGGGTGGTGCCACTACTATTTTTTTTTTGTCGACTGTATCTACTGAGATGAAGCTAACATGACTATCATTTTAATCTCAGGTACAATGGCACCAAAAGCACGCCAACGAAAAGACAAAGCAACCACCTCACAAAAAGGTCAGAAAAGGGGAAGAAAAGAGCAAGATAAATCCTCCTCGCTACAAATACCTCAACGCACTTTTGGATCAAGTGGGGTACAATTTGAGGAAACTCTGAGGATGACGACTCTGATGATGATTCCGACATAGGGGGTATGACCCCAGACATAGAAGAGGAGTCCGACTAATTAGGTTTTCCGTATTTATTTTCCACTGAGGGCAGTGTGTCCCGACTAAGTGTGGGGTGCTGGTATTCGTATGTTGTACTTCTTTGCCTATATTTATTGTCATATTTTTTTGTTTTTTTTAATTAGTCGTATTTTTTTTAGATTTTGATGCATGAAATTGTTCTGATAGGCGGCATGGTGTTATGACAAGAGTTTGTGCTAGAATCATTACTATTGAGACATTTAGGCTCTAAGTGTGACTCACTGTGTGATAATTGTGTGGTTTAATTCATTCATCTGTTAGGGTCAATAGTCTATAATACTCCCAATAAAGTTGACTATGTGCCTTGTGTGTGTGAGGATATAGTATATTCTGTGTTTGTGGCTGATGCTAGAACTTGCCTGGTGTGTGTGTGAAGCGAAATAAAGAGTGTGAGTTTAGGAGATGATTTAGGCATTTCTTTGGCAACCTGTAATTGTTTACCTTCGTTTTACCTACTCGTGGACATTATCCTAGTCAACCCTTTTGAGCCTTTAAGCCTATTTTCTTTGACAGCCTCATATGTAAGCCTAATCCATTTTTTTCAAGACCATAATTTGATCCAAATTCCTAAGTGCTTTAAGTTGTGAAGTCATGTGACAAAATAAGAGGAAATTGGGTGAGAGTGATGCCTTAAAGTAAATTGGTACTTGAATTTGTTATGAAAAAAAAAGAATGGCTATCATAGAGGTGTGTTATAAGAAAAAAAAAAAGAAAAAGAAATAGAAAAACAAAAAGATAAATTGTTTTTATGATTAAATAAAAAGATAGTTATGCTTGAATGGCAAAATAGGTGAAAAGGGGTAATAGATGAAAGAAAGGTAGCAGGGTTGATTAAAAGAGAGTGTTAATGGCATAATGTGATGTATTAAAGTGCTTAGGAACATAGTCACTATTTCTGGCCAAAATAGTCCTACCCGTCCCTTAGCCTACATTACAACCTGTAAAGACCTATTTGATCCTAAGCTTAACATTCTGATATTAGTAGAGCATTACACTAAGGGCAAGCCTATGGTCATCAGTTACAACATATGAATTCTTTGTGAGAGTGAGAGCAAGGATAATCTTATACCCATGTTCTGAAAAATGCAATACTTGTGAGTGATTATGGGTAATATCTTATGTGAGACACACATGGTTGATGAGTTTTGGGTAGTCTTGTATGATTCTTTGTGCCTTGACTTTTGAATACGAATTAACCATCATCACGAGTCTATGTTGGAGGTTGAATTGTTTCTAGAAGTGATTAGAAAACTACTCTTGGTTAATAATTGTTGTGCCTGTCTTGATGAATATTTTGTGTTGTTACTGTGAAACCCTAAGTAGATGTTTATATAGACATGATATATTGTTCGAGGACGAACAAAGCTTTAAGTATGGGGTGTTGATGATAGGCGTATTTACACGCCTAAAGTACTATAATTTACCCATATTTTAGCTAAGTTTTGAGGACAAAATATATAATTCATGCACTTTTAGTCCTTTTTCCTGTAAGTGAGCTAACAAACGTGATTAGCAAGTTTTCAGGTATAAATGATGCAGATTTCAGCATATTATGGATAACTTGACGCCCAAGGAAGCTTCACGAAAGAAGGAAGGGAAAGCTTGGATGCCAAGGACCAAAAGTGACGCATGGAATATCTGTCCCGGGCAAAAACAGCATTTCTAAAGACTTTGGGGATCAGCAGTAACTTATTAGGATTAGGATAATGATGCAGTAACCTAGTAGGACTAGGATAAGTAATGCAGTAGCTTAGTAGGAATAGGATATGGGTGTTATAAATACCCTATTTTGCTGAAGTTTTTATTATTCAAATTCTCATTAATCTTAATACAACTCTTTCAATTAATTACTTTCTCTTCATCCATTCAATTCTTAATTTCCACAACAAGAGAACCGCTATTCTAAAAGGGAATTCACACCTAACGCCATACCAAACCCTACTACACGCGAGATCTTTATTTTGGTATAATGATAAAGTCTATTGTGATTTCCATCGCACTCATGAATAGCTAAACTTCTCTATTGGGGTTATGGAAGCCTTATGAGATACTATCTATTGCTATGAGTTTGTGAGTTCGTGACTCGTATGATGCTTATATCATTATTCTCTTCATCTTAATGCAAATTCTTGTGGTTGCAAACGCATAGAATACGCCAGTATAGCATTAACTTGTTCCAAAGAAAAGTTATATGTCTGGAAAAGAGATAATGTCAAGGTAATAGGGCACCAACCCCTGTTAAAAAGTTAGTGCTGTAACTGGATTAACCTCTTGGAGAGTTCGAACCGTTAGACACACTTTAAGCTCGAAAGAGTTAAAGTGAAATAATCCTTGATGGTCGAAAGACGCCTGGATTTACCATAGAATACAACTCTCTATAAGCACATGCATGTTTGAATTCCGCATAACTCATAGCCAATAGAGACGTATAACTCATAAGGTGGACATAACCCCAACCCTCAATTCTCATTTGTTAAACATCTTACTAAACATTCTTTCTTTTTACTTTGCTATTTTCTATTTTTACTCTATTATTTTGTTTACATTATTGCACGCTACAAAATCCCCCCTTTTACGAGACTTTCACCAAAAGTCTAATAATCTTTGCTTACTTAGTGACCAAGTATTCTGTGTGGGATCGATACCCAACCCAGTTGGGTTATATATTTGACAACGACCGCTTACACTCTTACGAGAGTTGTAGTTTAAGCGTTATCAGTGCCTGTGACTTATCACGAAGGATATGGACTATGGCACGCTGATATAACAGAGGCCCACTATTTTTCCAACTTGGTGTAATTTTGGTTCCCCTTTTGCTTGCTTTTATTTTTTGTTGACTCAATAGGTATGTTCATACCTGGTAACCTTCCAAAAATACATTTTACTTACTTTTACTTTCTTCCTAGGTTAAGACATACCTCTCTCCTACAATCTCATCAAAAACAACAAAACACATACTAAACGGTAGGTTGCCTCAAACGTAGCACCTTAGTTTTAGTCGTGGCTCGACACATATTTTTGTATTTTTATTTCTTTTATTATTTTTTTCAAATTAAAGAAAAAAACTTTGATATTACATTACATCCATGGGTTGCCTCCCATGCAGCAATATATTTAATGTCCTGGCATGACTAAGCTCAACTTCACTCATCAGCAAATGTGATAAATGTTTTCTGTCTATCCACATGATCTGCCAAGTAGTGCTTGACCCTCTGTCCATTCACAAAAAATGTAGCGCTATTTTCTTTTCTCTAGAGTTCAACAACCCCGTGAGGAGTCATTCTTACCATTTCAAATAGCCCAAACTACTTGGACCTCAACTTACCCAAAAACAGCTTCAGCTTAGATTTGAATAACAAAAACTTTTGGTCACGCTCAAAGACTCGAGTAGGATATGTTTATCATGTCATCTTTTCATCCTTTTTTATACAATTATGCATTTTCATAAGCATGTAAGTAAAATGCATCAAGATCACACAGCTGTAGCATCCTCTTCTTTCCTAAAATCTGTAGAATAAGATTCAATTTCTTCAATGCCCAATAATTCTGGTGCTTAAGCTCCACGGGAAAGTGACATGCTTTTCCTTACACCAACTAATAAATAAAGTTCCTAATAGGCATTTTATAGGTTGCCTTATACGCCTATAATGCATCATCCAATTTTACGGATCAATATTTATCTTGACCATTAACTGTTTTCTACAGAATATATTTAATCTCCCGATTAGTTACATCCAGTTGTCCACTCGTCTGTGGGTAATATGTTATTGCTACCTTATTTCTGACCCTATTTTTTTCCAGCAAGTTCTTAAACCAATGGTTCACAAAGTAAGTCCCTCCATCACTAATAATTATAGATTACCAAGTGATGGTGGAAATGGTCCCATGAAATCTATCCCCCACACATCGAAAACCTCTACCTCAAGAACATTATTTAGGAGCATTTCATGGCGCGTTGAGATAGTTCCCATTCTCTGGCATTGGTCATATACTTTCACATATGCAAAGGATCTTTTTATAGTGTGGGCCAAAAGAAACCTGAATATAATACCTTGTGTGTTGTTTATTCAACTCCATGGTGATCTCTATAAGGTGATGAATGGCAACTCTCAAGTATTTTTTTGGATTCAGCTTTTGGAAACACATTTGCTCACTACTTGACCATCCCCATACTTGAACAAATAAGGCTTATCCCACATGTATCAGAGAGAATCATGAGACAGTTTTTTCTTTTGCTACCTAGTGGCTTCTATAGGATATACACCACTGACCAGCAAGTACACTATATCAGATACCATGGAATCTCTATTGCGCTTAGTGTCATCAATAATTCATCTGAGAACTCTTCCCAAATCGTAACTTCATTAACATTAAGCGATCGAACTTCTAACCTCGATAAGTGGTTAGCTATTTGATTTTTAACTCTTTTTCTATCCAATTCCACAATATCAAATTCTTGTAGTAGTAGGATCAATCTGATTAGCCTGGACTTTGCATTTTTTTTATTGAATAGATATCAAATGTCCATATGATCTATGTGCACTATCACCTTCGTACCCTTCAGATAAGCTCTGAATTTATTGAATGCATAGACTAAAGCCAACATCTTTTTCTTTGTGATAGTATAATTTATTTGAGCAGGATCCAAGGCTTTACTAGTATAATATATAGAGTGAAAAAACTTCTCCATGCATTGCCCCAACACTATACCTACTTCCACATAACTAGTGTCTCAGATTAAACCAAATGTAATCCCTAATAAGAAGAAATCAATATGGGCTCTTCTATCAATCCTTTATTAAATTCCTTAAATTAAATTTTGCCTCTTTCTCCAGCAGCTTACACATTAGACTTGATATCTTTGAGAAGTCCTTAATGAACCTTCTGCAAAACCCTACATGTCTAAGAAAATTGTGCACACCCTTAACTGAGACTAGTGGTTGAAGCATCTCAATTATCTCAAACTTTGCTATGTTGACTTATAGCCCTCTTAGTGACACTTTATGGCCAAGGACGATGTGTTCCTTGACCAAAAAATGGCATTTCTCCCAGTTCAATACCAGATTAGTTTCTTCGCACTGATCCAAGAACGTGTCTAAGTTCTGTAAACACATATCAAAAGAATTACCAAATACAGAAAAGTCGTCCATAAAAACCTTGTCAAAATCCTCCACTGTGTCATATAAAATGGCCATTATGCACCTTTGGAAAGTGGCAGGTGTATTGCGCAATCAAAAAGGCATACTCTTGAAAGCATAGGTTTCATATGGATAGGTGAATATTGTTTTCTCCTAGTGTTCCAGCACTATGCCTATTTGATTATAGATAGAATAGCTCTCAAGGAACCTATAGGATTCCTCTCCAGAAAGTCTGTCGAGAATTTGGTTAATTAAAGAAATGGGATAATGATCCTTCCTAGTAGACTCATTAAGCTTCCTATAGTCCATATAGATTCTTCACTCAATAATAATTTGCATTGGGATCAAGTCATTATTATTGTTTGTCACAATTTTCATCATTTTCTTCTTTGGAATACACTGAATAAGATAGCCCCATTTGCTATCTGAGATGGGATAAATAGTTTCGGTACTGAGCCACTTGACTACTTTCTTTCTATCAAACATATTTATCACTAGGTTTAGTATTCACTGATTCTGCACACTCGGCTTGTGATCCTCTTCTAAAAATATTTTGTGCATGCAGAAAGTAAGATTATTTTCATTGATATCTGACATTTACCATCCGATCGCTTTCTTTCTTATTTTAAGCACTGTCAATACCTCATTTACCTACACATTAGCCAAGACAATTCAAAGAATTATAGGGAAACTATCATCATCATCGAGGAAGGCATATTTGAGATGAGGTGTAAAACCTTAAGATCCAATTTAGGGGCGTCCTCAATAGAAAGTCTAGGAGAAATACGCAGGACCTATTTAAAGTCTCAAATTCACCCTTATGCATAAAGACACCTACTATATTTAGAAGCTCAACCATTTTATATGCTTCAGCATCACCAAAATTATCATATCCCATCAATGCTCTCTCCATGGGTCCTTCGACATAACAAAGGGGAGCACAGATTCCTAGTCTAGAACTATGATGGTGGACAATTCCTTATATATTGCTAATAACTTCATCTTCATATACACATCAAAGACCTCGACCTTATTGTGACCTCTCATTGTCAACTTTCCTACATCCACATAAATTAAGGACCATTATTTAGCTAAGAAGGGATGTCCCATAATAAATGGGACTTTTGAAACAACATCAAAATCTAGAATAATAAAGTCGACCAAAAATATGAGAGAACCCACTTGAAGTAGCATATATTCAACTATGCCATTTGTTCTAGTTAGTGAATTGTCCACTAACTGTAAAATCACTATGATGGGTCTCAAGTATCTAGAACCATCTTCATGAACAATAAAGTAGGCATGAGGTTTAATACTCATCCCATGATAACATAAGCCTCTAGCACAGACAAATTACCCAATAGTGATAATGAAACTACTTGGATTTTTAAGATTTGTGGGCAACCTATTCAAAATTCTTGATGTGCACACCTCAGTAAGTGCAATAGTGGCATATTCGGTCAGCCAATTCTTATTTTCCATAATATGTTTGATGTACTTAGCATATTTTAGAACACCCTACAATACATCAATAAGAGGATGGTTAATGTGAACCTATTTTAGAAAGTCAATAAATTTCTGATAACAATCTTTCTCTTTCTACTTTCTTAGCTTTTGTCGGAATGGTGGAAGTGGATTTACACTTTCCACCTTAATTTCAGTGCTCTCAGTTTTGTCATTTTCTGTCTTTTCTTCATCCTTTGAAGTAGCTTTGTGAGTCAATTTCCTTAAATCTAACTCCTCTATTTGCAACCCACTACGACTATACACTGTATTCATTTGCTTGGGATTTGGATCTATATTACTCGATAAACCTCCCTAAGGTCTAGTAGTCTATGCTCCTACAATCTGACCCATCTAAACCTTTAGTGTCTTATTTGCTAACTATTGATTCTTTATATCATCTTCCATCTGCACTTGAGTAGGCAATAATCTATTTTAGCATCTTCTCGATATTTTTTGATTGAGTATTGGTTTGATTACCCTGAGCTTATTGTTGTTGATTCTGATTTCCTGGGCCTCAATACTGATTTGCATTTTGTCCTTGATTTTCACCCCATGAGAAGATGAAGTCATTCTTTTAGTTAGCATTATAGGTATTGCTGAAATTTTTATGTCTCTAATGTTGTGCATTACCCACATAATTAACATATTCTGGATTTACAGCACAACGATATATTGCATGGTTACTACTACCACATACCTCATACCAAGTCTGAGTTTGGTGTACTGCCTTTTGTTGTTACTAGTGTGTGCCCCAAATTCAAATTGTTGAGCTATCTATTCATCTGATTCTATATTAAAGTAATTTGCACTACTATAGCCATCAACCAGTCAACTTCTAGCACTCTTATAGCTTTCTTTGGAGTGTTTCTTGTTATATCTGCATTCTTCTTGGGGTTCCCCTATAAAAATTGATTCAATAGTGTGTATAGTTCATCAAAAGTCTTTTCCAATACCTATCCACCTGCATCTAAATCTAAGAGAATCTTAGTAGTTATCTCGAGACCCTCAATAAAAGTGTGCACCAACATATTATTGGTCTAGTTATGGTAAGGATAATCACATAGAATTGACATAAATCTTTCCCAATCTTAGTATAGACTTTCTCTATGTTTCTGCATAAAACTTAAAATTTCACTTATCAACCACGTGGTCTTTCCAGATGGGAAGAACCGAATAAGAAATTTATGAGCCACGTAATCCTATAAAGATAGAGTTTAGAGGATCCGCCTTCAACCACCTTTTTGCTTCCCCTAATAGGGAAAAGGAGAAGAGAGTCGGTCAAACATAGTTGGTAAATTCCCTAGTGGAAATGTACGTATCACTGATCTCAAGGAAGATCTATAAATGTTGTTGTGGGTTCTCATAAGATAAACTAGTGAATTGCCCACTCGTGTGCAAGATTTGCTTAATATTTTATTTTAGTTCAAGCTGACCAACCACAGTTCGTTTGCGGATGCTACTAGTAACATTGTTTGCTAGTGGGATTTCAGCTTCGCGAATAGGCCTAGCTCCTGGTGCGTTATCAGGAACAATATATTTTGGATCTTCTTAAAGTATTTATTTAATTGGTTGTTGGAGTGTATCTTCCCTCCTTTACTAATGAAATACTCGCTCAGGTTCCAAAAATGATTTAGCCAATTTTCTTACCCTTGTCAGTCTGATGTGTCAATTACACCTGCAAAAGTCAACCGCTAATATCAAGTTGTCAAGCCTTGAATAATATTATCAAAAGCAAAAATTTAGGAAATTACTAATTACTTGAGTGCCCTACAATGGCACCAAAATCTTGTTGTGGCCTACTACACATGAAAGTGTACGTAATTGGACAAGTAATATAGTGACTCTAACGAATCGAATATCAAACCTACAAACACTGCTTATTTAGCAATTCACTTAACTTTAGTTATAACAATATTATAATCAAGTGTTGTAGAGTATCATAGATTCTTATAACTGTTTAGTAACAAAAAACTAGTAAGAGAGTAATGAAATGTGACAATCACAATATAGCCAAAGATGTAATAAATACGAGAAGAAACTTCAGGGCTAAGGCACTCTCTGCAATCATGTAAGTCATATCCTTATTGTTGGTTATGTTGATTACTCTAGATTTGATTCACAGCATTAGTACTATGATTATGGTCTTTCAAACCTCTAATATTCTACCTAAAAGGACATCACAAATAACAATTGAGTGGTGATGCAATAATCCATTTTAGATGTTATACGTTATTATCTTGTAATCGAACCAAACAAGGAATTTTAGGTATATTCCTATCCTAGCCGTTGATTCAAATCCTTTGGTATTTAAAAGATAAGAACTTGTTCCCTAAACCCTTTGATCTATTCTAATGATCATCCTTTCAGGTTCATAAGAGGATTAACACATGTATTTAAATGGTGGACAAACATTAAAATAGTTACAGCAAGAGATTAAGAACAACCCATATAATAAATCCATGTATAACCAACTCTAAGAATATCAAACTACAATCATGTGTTTGGCCTCAACCCCAGAACAAGGGAATTTAGCCACTCAAGTTCATAATCAACATCCACAAAATAGAAATATTCATACTAAATTCAAATTAAGAAAGTTGAATAGTGAAATA
This sequence comes from Capsicum pubescens, assembly GCA_030864215.1. Lineage (NCBI taxonomy): Eukaryota > Viridiplantae > Streptophyta > Magnoliopsida > Solanales > Solanaceae > Capsicum > Capsicum pubescens. Next base: position 217,442,513 of record CM061549.1, on the reverse strand, counting down.
ACCTTAAATATCCCATACTTTTTTTAGTTCAGTTCAGCTCATAGTGCTTGCATAAGAGGCTTAGAACTTGAAAAATTCTCTAAGTGTTGGTGACTTCTTCAAATTTTTGGCCTCTTATCTTCAAGGATTTTTAAACTAGACTTCCCGACCCGAGATGTAAGTTTTTGAGTTAAATCATATTCAAGATTGTAAGGAGCATATCTCAGGGAAGTTTTGGATTTTACAAACGAGAATTGAGGCACGTTTGGATTTCAATTCCAGAACCTCACCGCGATAGTGGTGTGTCACGGTCGGTATAACGATGAACACATCATCGCATCATGGTACCCGTCTAAATAGTATTTCTAGTTAATAATTTAATCCCTAAGGGGAAATCATCTTTTCCCCACTGACCCAATTCATAAAAATGGGGGATTAAACTTCAGTTAGGGCATTATTTGCCCTTATTCTCCAAATTACTCTTAAATAAAAACCCTCTCCTTCCCCAGGATCATCAAATCCAATCCTATTTCTTCCAAGAAAACCAAGAATTTTTGTTTCCCAATCCAAGAACACTCATAGTTTAGTCCAGGGTTTTTAGTTTTTAGTATTTTCATAATGGTTTCAAATAAACCATGTAAAAATTTCTGTTTACATAGTTTTTAGTATTTTCATAATGGTTTCAAATAAACCATGAGCCTTGTCATTCAATTAGTATCTTGTTCAATTGTTGGCTCAGTTAAGCTCTATTTAGTCCAGTAGCCAATGTCATTCAGTTGGGAGTAGGATTCATCACCGAGCGAACCCAGGGATAAGGGCATTCCTACTAGGTTATATCTTGACCCTTAGTAGCAATCCCTGAGTTCAGAACTATGTGGACAGCATAGGTTGAGATGTTTTCCTGCCAGTTTAGGGTTGATACATATCTCATGAGTACTCCTGCCAAATTAGGGTGACTTTTTAGTCGTTTGGGATACTATTTTAGTGGATCCACATAGCTAGAATTAGTACACGTGGCACGATACTGACACTCTTCCAACTGGAGTTAAAGGTTAGACCTCAATGAGCTTAGATTGGGGCATGTCATTTAGATGATACCTCCCACAGTCTCATCTTATTATTCAGTACAGAATTCAATTTTAGCTTTGCTTAACCATATAATATAGTGTAACAGTCATTCAATAACCAGATTTTCTTATTTTACTTTACAGACTATTTCAGATTTATGTTATATTCTTGGTCATGAATCCTTAGATCTTATAGTTTTTATGCATATATACTCAGTTACCTTATGCTATTCAGTCATTCATTATTTCATGCATAGTTAACCCTTGCATATCAGCCTAACCTCATCTCATATACCAGTACATTTAAAGTACTGACTGCATACATTTCTTCGTGCTATGATGTATTATATCATAGGTTTAGATGTTTAGGTTCCTTACCGTGCTTAGACAGATAATTTTATCAGCAGCAACAGTTATGGTGTGTCCTCATCTATCGAGGACATAATTATTTTATTATAGATTATTTCAGTAGCTCCATATTTTAATCAGTCAAAGTTAGTTGGGAGATTGTCCCATCAAGTCCACAGTCAGTCAGTTAGAGGGTTTTCAGTACTTTTGCAGATATTTTTAGACTTGTAGTTTTAGTTACATTTTAAATAGTTAAAAAAACTTATGGAATTATCAGATGTTTTTATGCATATGTGCTTTGTTGCTATTATACTTAGTGCTCACAGCAGATACCTGCTCATGGTTTAGCTTGTGGTCACTTGTGATCGTAAGCACCATTATTACGATAAGGGGGTAGCCTCAAGTTGTGAAAAAATTTGGTATCAGAGCCCAAGGTTTTACAGTGTCCTAGGGATTCTTAAAAGCCACATTGAGTAGAGTCTTGTGCATGGGTGTGAAGTGTGCCACACTTATGGAAAAGAGGAAACAAGACGTGTTAGGAAACATTTCCCTTCTTTCAGTATTCATGAAAGAGCATGATGCTCTATTTAAACTCTCTTTCTAATTCTTTATTTCTTTTGTATATAGAAAATGCCTCCTATAAATAACAACAGAAGGAGGAATGAGAATCATCCCATACCTCTGCCTATTTAGGAAGATCCCCTGAATGAGCACGTATCTCTTATTGAATTCAAAGATGATTTCACTACCATATCTCATTCATTAGTTGCTTAAAACAATTAGCAGGCAGCCAATCCAGCAGCTAGTACAGTTGTATCTAGAATTTGAAATTTCACCCGAATGAATCCCTCTTTATTTTTGGGATCCAAGTCTAGGGAGGATTTGCAGGAGTTTCTTCACAGGGTTCAGAAGGTAACAGATATCATGGGTTTCACTTCGAGTGAGAGTGTAGATTTGGCTGCCTACTTTTTTTAAGATGTAGCTCACACCTGGTATAAGTAGAGAATGGACGATAGAGGTGTTAAGGTAGGGCCTGTAGAGTGGGAGGAGTTTTCCACAACTTTCTTAGACAGGTTATTCCTAAAAGAGTTGAGGAAAGATAAGGTACTGGAATTTATAAACCTGAAGTAGGGTAGTATGAGTGTAAAGGAGTATTCTCTTAAGTTTACTCAGTTGGCTAGGTATGCTCCAAATATGGTGTCTGATAATAGGTCTAGAATGAGTAAGTATGTTTTTGGTGTAGTTGATAGTATGTTCAAAGAGTGTAGGACCGCCATGTTGATTAAGGATATGGACATATCTAGTCTTGTGGTCCATGCTCAACAGATTGAGGAGCAAAAGCTTAAGGAGAAAGAGAGACAATAAGAGTTCCAGAACGAGTAACTTTAATTTTTCTCAACCGAGGGCAGAGGGTGGTAACTGTTCTCAATTCTATTAGAACTTCTTAGCCCTAGCACCATGTTTAGCTAGTGTGCCAGTACCAAAGTTTACGAATGACAGTCATGATTGGGCACCAGACTCCAAGACCCAGGGTAGTGTGAGCAGTATGTAACACCCCATACTTTTTCTAGCTAAAATTCATCCCTAAAAGGTTAAAAAATATCTTCCAAGATAGATAATATAATTTTTCATATAGAATTTTCTAGATTTAGACCTCCCATTGTGTAGAAAATTGAATTAGCTTCCCAACAGTATAAGATTCTCCCAAATCCGATAACCGAGTGAGAAGTTAAGATAATTTTTAGTTCCAATGGTAAAACACCATCATTTCGGCCACTAGCGCATCGTGGAGAAAGGTTAAATAACATTTGTCAAATTTTAGTGAGGCTCTGTGATTGCCCCACATTACGGAGAAACCCATTTTCCTAATTTTCCCATTCCAGTGGCCCTCTGCGATGTTGGCGCGTCGCGTCGAAGGCCAAAATGGCATTTCAAAGGGGCACCGCAATGGTGGCGCATCGCGGTGTCCACCTAGTTTGGAAAAATGTGTGTTTTTCAGTTCGTTTAATTATTTAAAAGGGGTATTTTTGTAAATTAACCATCCCCAATCCATCTTAAACAAAGAATTTATCATACTCTATACACTTTATGCCCAAATTTATCACTCTCCTCTCAAAAGAAAACCCTAGATCATCAAAGCTCCTTCTCCAAGAAACCCAATTTTTTCCATTAATTCTCCAAGATAATTCAGGATTAAGGATTTCTAATATAAGAACTCCAAGAATTCATCTTTAAAAGCACAATAGGAATCCAAGATTCAAGCTTTTCATCAAAGATCATCAATTAAGGTATGTGGGGTTATGAACAAGGATACTCCTTTTTATCCTTGTGCCAAAAACTTATTTTTAATTACAAAAGTTATTTGATTTTATGTGATTTTCCATGAAATTGAAGTTAGGTTTTATACCCAATATTGCTATTCATAAAATTATGAGATTTTCATTGATTTAGAAGTTGAATTACATGATTTTATTCATATTTCCATGCATATTGCAGAAATTTCTAGATTTTATGATGAATTATAAATGTTTACATTATCAAGCATGAATTTGAAGATGTTTTAACATGAGCTTGATGCTTGGATCATTAAGACCTGATGAGTATTGCTATTTCAAAATTGATTGTGCTACGAGCACTTTATGACTATATTCTTTTCAGATTATTGATAAAGATTTGACCTTTTGGTCTCAGAATAGATATGAAATCCACTTTGCAAAATTCAGATTACAGATTTCTCTTTACAGATATAGAGTTGGTTTTATATCATAAACCATTAGACTATTTTAAAAGTGGATTTTCATTAGAGTGAGCATAAAGATTTAATGAGAGTAGTATTTAGCACCGCGATGGGTAAGTTACTATGGTTTCATACCCCAGAACTACGTTCCAACATAGTATTTTGATTGTTCCCACTTCTACGTGGATGATAGATATGTTATCACTCAGATAGGTTATACTTCCTGGCAAGAGTATGTCTCCTCTCCCCAACGTAAGAATTTCTCCTTAGGGGGGCAAGAACGTTGGACTCCATGAATGCTCACATGGTTTATGTCAGTTAGAAGAACCTCCCTTCAGATAAAAGATAAAGTATTTCCTTAAAGCCTTCAGATAAAGCATTTTTCATTTAGAATAAGATTTTAGATTTCTAAACCCTTTAAGATGAAGTATTTCTATAAAAACTTACAGATTTTACTTAGCCCATATGATTTGAGAATAAGAACAGAATACAGATTTTAGAACTAAGGGTAATTCTTCACAAGATTTATAATATATGCTTTATTGTTTATGATTTATGATTTATGATCTTCAATTTTCAGACTACTCAAGCCTATGTGAGTCATTTACCTTTAGCATGCATGATTTTATAAATTGTGATGATATTGTTTACTTATTTCATTCACCCCCATATACTCAGTACATCCTCAAAGCACTGATCCACATATACATCTATGTACTACATTGTCTTATAATGTAGATTCAGGTTCTCAGTCTTAGCAGCGTGAGTGATTTTTGAGTATCTCATCCACATTCCTGCAATTGGTGAGTCCTCATAGTTTGGGGACTTAGCTATTCATATTTTCAGTTATTAGTAGACGTTTTATTATTCATTTCAGACAGTTTGAGTTAGCGGGGGCCTGTCCTAATGACTCTGTAGATTCAGTCAGTAGAGGCCTATCAGACTACTAGATTCAGTTTTAGATTTCAGTTACAGTATTCAAATTTTTAGTATTTTCTTATTCAGACAGTTTTCCGTATTTTTTATGATTTTTCATTTATAGTTTCCCTATTTTGAGATTTATATTTAGAAAAGGAAGTCAGGGTTAGCTCAGGACTAATTGTAGTTTGGAGCACCCTGTGGCGTCTCGAGAATTAGATTTTGAGGCATTACACAGTGGTTGTACCAATCCGCTTGGCCGAGAATGTGGTAGAAATCATAAGGGTATGTGCAGAGGTGGCAGTCATATGTATTTTGGATATGGCAAGCTAGGCTACAGAGTCAAAGAATGCCCATAAATTGGTCAGTAGCATCTTCACAATCGTCCTCCAATTTCAGTCGGTCACCCAACTAAGCAGAGTATCACATCCAGTGCAACCATTGGGCAGTTCCAGAACAAGTTATATGCACTCCAGTCCTAAAAGGATCGGAAAAGTTCTCCTAATATAGTAACGGGTATGTTACAAGTCTTTCATCTTTGTGGGTATGTTTTATTAGACCCTAGAGCTTCACTTTCTATTATAAACCTTTATATATCTGGAAAATTTTGTGTCAGTCCTGAAACTCAAGTAGAGACCTTCTCAATGTTTACCCTAGTGGGTAATCTATCATAGCTAGATGGGTATAAATAAATTCCCCAATTACAGTATCCTAAAATATTACTTCAGTTAATTTTAGTTTAGTTTAGAGTTTATTAAAGTGGTCTACATACTTAGAACGATGACTTAAAGCTAGGGGGAGATGATAAGACTAGTAACCAAATAAGTCTCTCAAATTCTAGTAGTGATGACTGTGTGTTAAAGAACAATACTAGGGAGGACGACGCTCGACCCATGCTTATTTCAGTATTTGTACTTCAGTTATCACGATATCTACTCATGCCTTACATGTCAGCTCTATGATCACAGCTCATAATCGTGCACCTTATAGAAAATCATGTACTCTCCCAGTTCCTAGTATGAAGAGTTTCAGTTCACTCAACAGTACGAATTATGTTTCATGAATTTATGAACTCCAAACTCAAGTCATGCAGCTCATGACTTAGGTGGTCATGTTTTACAGTATGTTCAGTTACAGTACTCATGCTACACTCGTAATGATCAATGAAATTCAAATTTATGCTATGTATGTCCTCAGTTTAGACCTCTGTGATGAATTCATGTCATTGATGCTCTATTCTTCAGGACTCAGTTATCTATCAAAGTTATTCTTTCATGCTTTAGGTCCTTATTTTCTAACCTTTCTGTGACCTCTCTATAGGTTAAGATAGTGATGATGAATAATTGTTGAGATAGAAGAGAGTAAATGTTTCTTTCTGACAAAAAATTATTATACGCTTGTTTTAGCTAAGGATATAAGTGTGAAGTATGATTGAGGCCAAGTTTTTTATATATATATATATGTCATGGTTAGTTGAAATTTTATATGTTTTCTTAGGGTAATACATGGAATTTGTTAATGATAGAGGTTTGGAGGATATGAGGAAAATATTTTTATGGGTGTTTATTTAGAAGTGCATATGTGGTTATGATAATAGGATAAAATGTCATGTCCATATATATATTTAGATGAATGCATTACGCGTCAATAAATGTTGAGTAATGGTTGAATGTAGTTGCAGAAGCGGTAATAGAAATTATTCATGAGATGAGAATTTGTGATAGCGAAGGGTGTATTGAATTCATGATTCAAACTAGTGTTATGGTGTGATGTATAGTACTTTGTAGATTCGAGTAGGCTTGAACATAGTAGAGAATTCAGTTCAGCTCAGACTGCAGTAGGTAGAGTTATCAGTGTCCATGTGAATATTTTTATGTACCCTCAAGTGAAGTGCAGTTTTGAAGTGAAATGTATAGTTGAGTATAAGCTTTTAGTATAATTTAGTCTATTTAGCTAGCAATTCAGCTAGTAGTCAGACAGACAAGTTCCTATAATTTTCCATCTTTCGATCTAGTCTTGCTATCTAAGTTTCGTGAATATGGCCATTCCAAGAGATAGTTTGTTCGCACCTATGTTAATTGTGAATCCAATTCAGTCCATGTATCATGTTTCAGATTTAGATATTTGGTCATGATTCAATTCTTAAGCGTCCGGTGCATCATCTCAGTCTTTCCTTAATAGTTCATCCAAGTTAGTATCATTCAGGGGACGAAGTATCCCAAGGGGAAGATGTGGTAATACCCTGAGTTTTCACATCCTAAACCTCTCATCTTTTCTTTACGAAACCAGATCTAGCTGGAGGTAATAGTTACTCATAAGTTGACTTGCTCGTTTGTATGTCAGCCTTATAACAATTCTCATGTCATTGCATGTATTAACAAAATCAGTTCAGTCATGTATCATGTTTCAAGCTCAGTCATGTATCATATTTCAGGCTTAGTCATTTAATCATATTTGTAGTTGTGTATGTTCAGTATATGATCCTAGTTTCGTTAGTATTTCAGCTTAATCAGTCTTATTCGAGGATGAATGTTCTCAAGGGGGAGATATTGTAATACCCTGTACTTTTCTTTGTTCAGCTCAGCTCATAGTTCTTGCATAAGTGACTTAGAACTTTTCTTTGTACTTTTCTCTAAGTGTTAGGGACTTAGTCTTATTTTTGGCCTTATCTTTAAGGATTTTTAAACTGGCTTTTCCTACCCCAAGACGTAAGTTTTTAAGTTAATTCATGTTTAGGGGTGTAAGGAGAATGCCTCGGGGAAGTTTTGGATTTTTTGGACGAGAATTGAGGCACGTTTAGATTTTGATTCCAAAACCACACCGCGATAGTGGCACATCGCGGTGGGTATAGCGATGAGAACATCACCGTATCGTGGTGCCACTTTAAACAATATTTCCAGTTATGAATTTAATCCCTGAGGGGAAATCATATCTTTTCCCCACTGACCCAATTCATAAAAACACGGGATTAAACTTCAATTAGGACATTATTTGCCCTAATTCTCTAAATTACTCTCAATAACAAACCTTATCCTTCCCCAATTTCATCAAATTCAATCCCCTTACTTCCAAGAAAACCAAGAATTTATGTTTCCCAATCCAAGAACATTCAAGAAAGCTTTCAAGATTGTGTTTCCCTTTAAAGTTTAAGGGTCTAAGGTATGTGAGATGTATATCCATAGGCCCTTTCCCCCCATGGAGTCCAAGAATCTGTCTTTATGTTTTAAATTATGAAATTACATGTTCATGTTGAATTATCTCCATGAATTTTTATGAATTTTGGTTATACATTATGTTTGCAATTTTTGTTTTGAGGGAATTATCCCTTACACGTTGGAATGATGATATTTTCATGTTAAATCCTTGATTCATGATTTGTAGTATTAAAGCTATGTTATTATTACAAATTTTAAACTATTTCCAAGCTTTAATTCATGACCCTCATTTGTTTGATGAAATTCCTAAGTGTTGAATTTGGGACAATGATTTCCTTCTATGGTTTCAAAGCTTTCATGTGCTCCTATTGTGATTCCATTGAGTCATGGTGGGTTAGTAACACTCGTTACTTAGCTGTTTACATAGTTTTCAGTATTTTCAGTATAGTTTCAGTTAAACCATGAGCTATGTTATTCAGTTAGTATCATGTTCAATTGTTGGCTTAGTTAAGCTCAGTTTAGTCCAGTAGCCAGTGTCATTTAGTTGGGAGTAGGATTCAGCACCGAGTGAACCCAGTAATGGGGGAATTCCTACCAGGTTAGGGTTTGACCCTTAGTAGCAATTCCTGAGTTACAGAACAACATAGCCAGCGTAGGTAGAGATGTCTTACTACAAGTTTAGGGTTGACACATATCTCATGATTACTCCTTCTAGATTAGGGTGACTCTTTAGTCCTTCAGGACACTAGTTTAGTGGATCCACACAGCCAGCGTTAGTACCCATGGCACAGTCTTGACACCCTTTCAGCTGGGGTTATAGGTTGGACCCTGATTAGCTTAGATTGGGGCATGTCAGTTAGATTATACCTCCCATAGTCTCAGTTCAGTACTCAGTACAAAATTTAGTTTCAGGTTTGCTTGACCATAGCATATAGTGTATCAGTCATTCAGTATTTTAGTTTACAGACTATTTCAGAATTATGTTATATGCTTGGTCATGGATTCTAAGATCTTACAGTTTTCAAGCATATATACTCAGTTACCTCATGTTATTCAGTCAGTCATTATTTCATGCACATTTAACCCTTGCATATCAGCCTAACTTCATCTCATATACATGTACATTCAAAGTACTATCCGCATACTTTTCTTTGCACTATGATATCTTTTATCATAGGTTTGAACGCTCAGTTTCCTGACCGCACTTAGACATATCAGCTTATCAGCAGCCCCAGTTGTGGTGAGTCCTCATTTATTAAGGACATGATTATTTTATTTTAGATTATTTCAGTAGTTCCATATTTCATTCAGTCAAAGTTAGTTGAGGGCTTATCCCATTAACTCTACAGTTAGTCAGTTAGTGGCTATTCATACATTCAAACAGTCAGTTAGTTATCAATTTTATCAGTCGGATTTCAGTACTTTCGCAGATGTTTTCAGACTTGTAGTTTTAGTTACATTTTTATTATTTTCAAAAATAAATTATGGAACTATCAAATGTTTCTCCTCATATGTGCTTTGTTGCTATTATACTCAGTTCTTATATCAAATACCAGCTCATGGGTTTGCTTGTGGTCACTTATGATTATAAGCACCATTATTGCAACTAGGGGGTAGCCTCGGGTTATGACATAACCCTAAACAAATCCCTCATAATGGTTTCTTCTTGCCTTTACATATGCAAGAGCTTTCCCAAAAGATTACAAGTATTTCTTTATATTTAAACTACATCCCATATTTTAATAACACTAGCATGCCATGCTTTTATCATGAAGGATAGGTTCTATGGTTCGTGTAATACCCCGTATTTCCCTAGCCTAGATTAACCCTCAGTACATGGGTTATCCTAAATAAAATTTTTGAAATACTCAGTAATTTTTAGATTTGAGCCTTCCATTGCATAGAAAATTCAATTAGCTTTCCAATGATATAAAATTTGCCTAAATCCGACAACCAGATAAGAAGTTATGGCGATTTTAAGTTTCAGTTGTTAAACATCATCATTCAGGCCATTAGCGCGTCGTGGAGTGTGTTAGAATAGAAATTTTCAATTTCCAGTGTTGCTCCACGATATTGGCACATCGCGCCATAGAACCAATTCACAATTCTCATTTTCTAGTATACCAATGTGATTCCACCGCATCGCGGTGCACTTCCAGTTCGCAAACAAAGTGGAAATGCGATACCACCACGTCGCGCCACCGTTTAATTTCTCAGTTATCATTTTCCAGTGGCTTGGCGTGATAGTGGTGCATCACGCCAGCGTTCCAGATCTGGAAACTTTCACGAAAAATTAAAGTTGTGCCCAGGGTTAAAACAGTCTTTTCCCATGATTTTATTCCACCCAGATATGGGATTTAATACCTAAAAACGTGTAAAACCCTTAATTATTTACTTTTCCCCAAAATCAAAAGGTAGTTCTCTCTCAAAAAATCAAACCCAATCTCTCAATATTAAAGGTCAATCCCAGGAATCTCTCCAAAAACTCTAAGAATCTCACAAATTAAGGTATGTTAGATGTTTATCTATGGGTCCCTTCCACCCATGGAGTCAAAGAATCCATTTTTAAAGCTTCAAGAGTTATGATTTATGATTTACATGTATGAAATTGGATTGTGTTCATGTTTTGACATTTATTAAGTTTCAATCCATGATTAATAGTAGATTCCATGAAGTTGTATAGAATATATGTTGAATTGAGTAATCTCCATGTTATAATCCATCAATTTGCAAGTTGATTGTTGTATCCATGCTAACCCTAAGTGTTTATGATTTAATGAACCAAGTATACTTCCCATGTGTTTGATAAATTGGCTATGAGAATGAAATAATGCCATTATATCATGCTAACATGTATTCCCCATTCATGTTCAAGTTAATGTATTACAAGTGTGTGATAAAATATCTCTATGAAGGAATTGTGACCAAGTGAATATTGTTATGTTTTTCAAGATTATGCTTTTCTTTACTTTTCATGCTATCGAGTCCTGGGGGTATTTAATACCTAATAATTTAGCTATTACTTAAAGCCAGTGTCAGTTACAGAATAGTATTAGTCATGTCACAATCAGTTGTACTCTCAGTCCCTTATAGAATACAGGAGAACTAAGTCAATTACAGAACTTAGGAAAACCCAGTAATCTCAGTATCAGTCCAGTCCAGTTCAGTATACTCTGTTCAGTGTCTTTCAGTTGGGAGTAGGATTTAGCACCGAGTAAACCCAAGGATGGGGGCTCACCTGCCAGGAGAGGGTGAGATCCTTAGAAGCTATCCTTGAGTTCTAGAACTACATAGCTAGCGTAGTTTGAGGAATAAAACCTGCCAGTTGAGGGTTGGCGAGGTGCTCTACCTGCCAGTAGAGGATACCACCATTCTCGTTTAGGGAACCTGCTAGTAAAGAGTTACTTTTCACCTTGTATTTACCCGTGGCATGGTACTGACACCCATCTAATTGGGGTTAAATATTGGGCACCTATTAGTTCAGATTGGGGCATGTCGATTAGATGTTACCTCCTACAGTTTCAGTTTCAGTCTCAGTCTTCATAATAGAACTCAGTTCAGTTTTATAGAATCAGGACTGTCAGATATAGTCACTCAGTTATCAATAATTCAGATTATCAGTGATCTCAGATTATCAGTATATTCAGTTATCATTTATCAAATTCAATTCCAGTATACTCAGTTATAGTATGCACAGTATGTTCAGTAGTTACAGATCCTCCATGTATGCTAATCTAGTTCTTGCATATCATTTAGTTAGTTATTTTTCATGCATATGAACCCTTGTATTTTGTATAACCTCATCTATCATACCAGTATATTCCCATGTACTGACGCATACTTTCCTGTTCTATGATGTTTCATATCATAGGTTCGGACACTCAGGTTCCTGACCACGCTTTGCCAAATTCATCCAAGAGTAGTAGATTTAGCAGTGAGTCCTCATCTATCAAGGATATACTTTTATTTTAGTACTTCAGCTTAGCAGTATTTTAGTAGATGAAGTTAGTTGGAGGATTTTCCCATCAACTCCACTTTCAGATAGTTTCAGTTAGAGGCTTTTAGACTAGATTCAGACAGTATTTCAAATTCAGATATTATTATTTATTACCTGTATTTCAGATGTTTTGAACCTTATGGCATTTTAGCCTATTTTCCGCATTAATTATAGTATTATTTTTCAGTGCTCACAGCAGATATCATTCAAGGGTTAGCTTACGGTCCTTCGGGGTCGTAAGCACTGTGTGATAACTAGGGGGTAGTCCCGGGTCGTTACAAACTTGGTATCAGAGCCTATGGTTCAATAGAGTCCTAGGATGTCTGAAAAGCCGCATCACATAGAGTCTTGTGCATGGGTGTGTAGCACGCCACACTTATGGACAGGAGGCTATGAGATGTTTTAGGAAAAGTTTTCCTTCTTTCAGTTTTCATATCATGTGAGTGAGCACGAGCTCAATTTAATATCTCAGTCTAATTCATTTTTTCCTTTCGTTTACAGAACATGCCTCCTAAAAAGACTAACAAAAGAAGAATTGGAAACCAGTCAGCCCCTCAGCCTATTCAGGAAGATCCCCTAGACGAATATGTCTCTCACTCAAAATTCAAAACTGCATTCACTACTCTAGCCAATTCAGTCGTAGCTCAGAATAAATGACCAGCTACTGTTCCGGGCAACCCAGTGGCCAATACTGTTGTAAACAGAATTCAAGACTTTACTCGAATGAATCCTCTTTTCTTTATGGGATCTAAGTCTGAAGAGGATACATATGAGTTCCTCGATCAGGTTCAGAAAGTCACAAACATCATAGAAGTGACTTCCAGTGAGAGTGTTGAGTTAGACGCCTATCAGCTACAAGATATAGCCCATACATAATTTAAGTAGTGGAAGGTCGACAGGGGTATAGATGCAGAGCCCATAGACCGGGGAAAGTTTGCTACTGCCTTTCTAGACAGATTCTTTCCCTTAGAGCTGAGAGAACCCAAAGTGTTAGAGTTTATCAATCTCAGAAAAGGTAGCATGAGCGTTAAAGAGTATTCCCTCAATTTTACTCAGTTATCCAGGTATGCTCCCCATGTAGTAGCAAACAATAGGTCTAGAATAAGTACGTTCGTATCCGGGGTATCATATAGTGTGGTTAAGGAGTGCAGGATAGCAATGTTGATTAAAGAGATGGATATATCTAGGCTTATGGTCCATGCTCAACAGATTGAGAAGCATAAGCTTTAGGATAAGGAGAGGGAAAATAAGAAGGCGAGAACAGATATCTATAATTTCAATCAGCCTAAGTCAGATAGAGGCAACCGTTCCCAGTTTTATCCAAAGTTTTCAGTTCTAACTCTATCCTCACCCAGTGTACCGATGACCCAGGATAGTGTAAGCAATGGTCGTACTAATCTATTTTGCAGAGAGTGTGCTAAGAATCATAAGGGTGTGTACAGAGCTGGCAATGATATTTGTTTCGAGTGTGTCAAGTTAGGCCACAGAATCAGAGATTGTCCTTAGTCAGGTTCTCAGGGCCAGTATAGTCGTCCTTCATCTCAGTCAGGTCGCCCAAATCAATAAGGTATCACTTCCAATTCCACCAATTATCAATGCCTAAAAAGGTTTTACGTACTTCAGTCCAGACAAGATCAGGAAAGTTCTCCTGATGTGGTCACTGGTATGTTACAGATCTCCCATTTACATATTTATGCCTCAGTTTTAGATCCTAGATATTCAGTCATGATTTAGTTTGTGGGTGCCCCGTGCATCGTCTCATGATTTTCCTTAGTATCTCATCCATGTCAGCATTCTCGAGGGACATAGTGTCCTAAGGGGGAGATGCACTATAATCCCTGGGATATCATGATCTAAACCTTCTATTTTCTCTTCACGTAGAAAATCTAGTCAAAGTAATGGGTCCCCATAGTTGACCCTCAAGTCCCAATCTCAGCCGTATGACCATTCCCCTTTTATGACACGTATCCAAGGAATCAGTTCAGTTCATGTGTCATGATTTGGACTTAGTCATGTCCTCATGTTCCTGTTCATGCATATTTAGTCACGTATTCATTAATCCATTCAGACATGTACTCATGCATCAAATATGTATGTTCAATATGTTAACTCATCTAATCAGTATTTTCAGTCATGTATCCCGTACATTAGATATGCATATTTAGGATGCAAGTTCATTCTATCATACACGTCACGTAATTATGCTTTAGTTGTGAATGTCTAGTTTATTACATAAACTCAGTCTGTCCGTACTCTCTCAGCTTAACTATCCACATTCAAGGATGAATATTTCTAAGGAGGAGATATTGTAATACCCTGTAATTCCCTAACCTAGATTAACCCTCAGTACATGGGTTATCCTAAATAAAAATTTTGAAATACTCAGTAATTTTCAGATTTGAGCCTGTCATTGCATAGGAAATTCAATTAACTTTCTAACGATATAAAATTTGACTAAATCCGACAACTGGGTAAGAAGTTATGACGATTTTAAGTTTTAGTCATTAAACATTGTCATTCAGGCCAGTAGCGCATCGTGGAGTGTGTTAGAATAGAAATTGTCAATTTTCAATATTGCTCTACGATATTGGCACGTCGCGCCATAGACCCTGTTCACAACTGTCAATTTCAAGTGTACCAACGCGATTCCACCGCATCGCAGTGCACTTCTAGTTCGCAAACAAAGTGGCAACGCGATACCACCGCATCGCGCCACCATGTAATTTCTTAGTTGTCATTTTTTAGTGGCTTAGCGCAATAGTGGCTCGTTGCTCCAAGGGTCCAGATCAGGAAAATTTCATGAAAAATTAAAGTAGTGCCCAGGGTTAAAACAGTCTTTTCCCTAAAAATGTGTAAAACCCTTCATTATTCACACTTTTCTCCAAAATTAAAAGGTAGTTCTTTCTCAAGAAAGCAAACCATATCTCTCAAAAATTAAGGTCAATCCCAAGAATCTTTCCAAGAACTCAAAGAATCTCACGAATTAAGGTATGTTAGATGTTCATCTATGGGTCCCTTCCACCCATGAAGGCAAAGAATCCTGTTATAAAGTTTCAAGAATTATGATTTATGATTTACATGTATGAAACTGGATTGTGTTCATGTTTTGACATTTATTGAGTTTCAATCCATGATTAATAGTAGATTCCATGAAGTTGTATAGCATGTATGCTGAATTGAGTAATCCCAATGTTATAATCCATGAATTTGAAAGTTGATTGTTGTATCCATGTTAACCCTAAGTGTTTATGATTTAATGAACTAAGTATGCTTCCCATGTGTTTCATAAATTGTCTATGAGAATGAAATAATGTCATTATAGCATGTTAACATGTATTCCCCATTTATGTACAAGCTAATGCATTACAAGTGTTTGATGAAATATCTCTATGAATGAATTTTTACCAAGTGAAATTGTTATGTTATTCAAGATTATGCTTTTCTTTATTTTTCATTCTATAGTCCTGGGGGTATCTAATACCCGACAATTTAGTTGTTACTTAGAGCCAGTGTCAATTACAGAATAGTATCAGTCATGTCACGATCAGTAGTACTCTCAGTCCCTTATAGAATTCAGGAGAACTCAGTCAGTTACAGAACTTAGGAAAACTCAGTAATCTTAGTATCAGTACAGTCCAGTTCAGTATACCCAGTTCAGTGTCTTTCAGTTGGGAGTAGGATTCAGCACCAAGTGAACCCAGGGATGGGGGGTCACCTGCTAGCAAAGGGTGTGATCCTTAGATGCAATCCTTGTGTTCCAGAACTATGTAGCCAGCGTAAGTTGAGACATCAAACCTCCCAATTGAGGGTTGATGAGGTTCTCTACCTGCCAGTAGAGAGTACCACCATTCTCGTTTAGGGAACCTACCAGTAAAGGGTTACTCTTCAGCTTGTCTTTACCCGTGGCACGGTACTGATAGCCTTCTAATTGGGGTTATATATTGGACCTCTATTAGTTCATATTGGGGTATGTCGGTTAGATTATTACCTTCTACAGTTTCAGTTTCAATCTCAGTCTTCATAATAAAACTCAATTTAGTTCTACGAAATCAGGACTGTCAGATACAGTCACTCAGTTATTAGTAATTAAGATTATCAGTGATCTCAGATTATCAGTATATTCAATTATCATTTATCAAATACAGTTCCAGTATACTCAGTTACAGTATACACAGTATGTTCAGTAGTTACAATTCCTCTATATATGTTAATCCAGCTCTTGCATATCATTTTGTCAGTTATCGTTCATGCATATGAACCCCTGCATTTAGTATTACCTCACCTAGCATACCAGTACATTCCTACATACTAACGAATACTTTCCTGCGCTATGATATTTTATATCATAGGTTCGAATGCTCAGGTTCCTGACTGTACTTAGCCAGATTAAGCTAGCAGTAGCAAATTTAGCAGTGAGTCCTCACCTATCGAGGATATCGTTTTATTTTAGTACTTTAGCTTTGTTGTATTTTAGTAGATGGAGTTAATTGGGGGATTTTCCCATCAACTCCACTTTCAGACAGTTTTAGTTAGAGGCTTTTAGACTAGATTCAGACAGTATTTCAGATTTAGATGTTATTATTCATTGTCAGTATTTCAGATGTTTTGAACCTTATGGCATTTTATCCTATTTTCCACATTAATTATAGTATTATTATTCAGTGCTCACAGCAGATATCATTCATGGGTTAGCTTGTGGTCCTTCGAGGTCGTAAGCACTGTGTGATGACTAGGGGGTAGTCTCGGGTTGTTACAGTACGCCACTATTGCGGAGGCTGATTGTAATATGGCCTCCACTTTTATGCAGCCTCCGTGCCACACTATTATCATGGAGGATAGGAAGAGTGGCATGTTCTTATCACGCGAGCTTACTAGAAATTGCCATTAGCTTTTACCCTACCAATGTGCCACTCTCTTATTACGAAAGCTAGGTTCCGTGGCTTGCAGGTATGTTAATTTCTACATTTCTAGCTTAGTATGCACTCTTATTCTTTTGTCCTTAATCTCATGCTTTACAGGCTTTGTTCTACTCTCTTTTTGCTCAGCATGTTGCTTTTAATGCTTTATATGATCCATAAGCTTCAAATTTACACTCAAATCTCATGAATTTTCACCAAATTCAAGCCCTGTAACACTAATTATATACATTAGCTTGAGAATACAGTTTAACTAAAACATAAGTCATTTACGCATTTTATCTTATAGGATAAGTACATGTATGGGTCATAATTGGCACTTGGACGTATAAATATGCCTAAGATCAACAATCCTTAAAGTCCTACTTGATCTTGAGCCTTGATATTCTGATATTAGTAGAGTACTACACTAAGGAAAAGCTTATGCTTCATCTTATGTGACATGTTAGTTCTTTGTGTGAGTGAGAAAAATTTGATTTTTACACCCATTCTTGTGATAAATTACATATTTGTGAGTGAATATGGGTGATTCTCATATAGTGCGGGCACATGTTTGATGATTGTTAGATGATTTCTATGATCTCTTTAGTCAATAATATGCATGAGTTTGCAAACTTTGTAGAGTCAATTATTGAGGTTAGGATGTTTTGAAGTAGTGTTCATGAGTTTTCAATGGTAATTTGACATGCTTGATGTGGAACTTGCTATTTAGGTAGTCGTCGTAGTTCTGGATTGAATATTGTATGCGTAGTTGTAATGTTAGAGTTTTCTTGATTGTGCTTAATGTAAAGAGTTGTTCGAGCAATAAGCACATGTTTGGACTGTTGAAGGTGTAATTAAAACAAGTCAAGAATTAAAATGATCACAAAACGGTGAGACGAGAAAACTAGTGTTGCTAGTTTGATCTATGTTTCGTTCTAGTGTACTTGGATGAACTTTATTAGGTTATGTGCATTTATGCTTGGTGTTTGATGTTTTCATAGACTATGGAAGGTGTTAGGAGAAATTTTGGGATTCAAGATAATCTTAAATTAAGTGGTAAATACATCTAAAAAGTGTGGTACGTGAAGGCAAATGGAAGGAATTAAACTTTAACGAAACCTTGCGTTTGGAGGACAGGGATGTGCCACACCCTTATATCTCCAAGATATGGGAGTTCCAGGCCCTATGAAACAAATTAATATGTTCATTCTAGTGATCATGTGCATTAAAAGTGTGTCACACCCAAGTACATGCGCAATTAGGGCATGCCACGCCCGAGGGTAAAATCAGCTAAAATCCTTTTATACTATAAATACGACACTTGGATCCTATCCTAATCACCTTGGTTGACTTTTGGAGAGATAAAACACATGATGAGGCTTCCATTATGGTTCTTATTTCCTTAATTTAGTTTATTTTTAGTTTTTTGGTATGAATTCCAATCTTATGATTCGCTGTAAAACTATAAGTGGATAAACACCCTTGTTCTAGGGTTAAGGATACGATCATGAATGCTTATCTTTAAATTGAATTGGTTTAATGTTGATTATCATATTTAGTTATTCATATATTCTAGTTATTACTATTCTATTGATTCATGGCCTCTATAGTAAACCTAAATTACTATTGTGAGCCTGGAAGGAGGAATAATAGATTAGATCATGAAATATATGGAGAGGGTTGTTATACTTTAAGTAAATTAGAGATAGGATTCGCGGTTAGGATAGGAATATACCTAATTTACCCCATTTGGTTCAAATATGGGATGGTATACATATACGTTTAAATTTGTTCCCACATCCCCACTCAATGATGTTGTTGTAGGGAGACTTTAGATAGAGATTAGAGTCTTAGAAGACCATAATCATGTTATCAACCCCGTGAATCAACAACCAAGATTGTTCAAAGTGCCTTGACCCTGAATTTATCCTTATTGTCACTCCAGACACTTTATATTCCAATGTTGTTTCCTGTTACTTTAGAATTCTAGAATCTTAACTTCGTTTGTTACACCCACACTTATTTAATCTTATTAGTAGAGCTAGAAGTGAGTTGTTGTTAAGAACAAGTCCCTATGGGTTTGACGTCTGGCAAAAACAGGCTACTTTATTACTTGCACAACCATGTGCACTTATGTGTGCGGTAGGATAACAACATGAATCCTGATTTTATTAAGGAAACAAAATATGCAAGTCATAACATAAGCCCGGTCCATACAAGGAACCAAATATACAAGACAAAAACTTAAACCCGGTATACTCGTGGAACCCATAATAAATATATGCATATATAAATATATATGTGTGTGTGTGTGGGTGTATGTTTATATATATATATATATATACATACATATATATACACATACATATATAAAGTAACAGGTAAACTCAGTTCACTCAAGGATCCATCACTCTCAGCAATAGCCCTACATATATGGTAAGGGTCTTATGGTCGCCCATTAGGTATGACCTATAGGGATGAGCTATTGTCTATGTACGAAAATCCCAAACATCTAGTGCCTACTAACATAATATCACCAAGCCCTTGTAGATGTCCAAATACTGGTACATCGGCAATAACAATAATAATAGTAATAAAAATAATTCCTATGAAGATTTCTAATATCCTGATACATCTCACAATAATCAACAGATATCGCAGCAATCACAAACTCAATGATGACTGCAATAATACTTATAAGAGCAACAAACATTTTATATACTTTTATTGCAAGTGATTAACACTTAGGATATCAAATAGTTATTAACTCTTCTTGAACATGCATTATAACAGGCAATACGAATGATTAGTTATCATGCACACGTCAAATAAGTTGAGCTTCAATAATATTAAACCATAACCTACAATCCATACAAGTTTTAGGGATTGGTTAGTGCTTACCATGTCTATGGTATACGTTCATACCTAGAATTAATACTTTACATGACTTGCATTCCTCTTGTTACTAAAATAAATTCTTCAAAATCCACCAACACTAACCACCTCAATTCTGTCATTTATTAGGTTTTAACCTAATTTCCCTATTCAACTCCATTTTTAATCATACAAGGAGGAATAATTTTTATGAACAATGCATTAGGTTCTTGAGAATTTAGATATCATAAATTAATAGAAATTTGCCACCCAAATAATCGGGTTTTCATCCTTTTTATCCATCCCAACACAATGCCCAAATGCCTAAGCATGAAATCTTCCATCAATCTATGTCATGTCTATGCTTTCTAACCTAGGTCTAAGCTACTTAATTAAATCTAACCTATCTAGATGCCAATCAGTTGATACAGAGACATGAATGTGAGTTTTTGACTTGTGCTAAAGATTTTTTGTGTGAATCAGGTGAGAAAATCATGGGTTTTACCCCATTTGAGAATATTTCTCCTTCTCCCTTGCTCTAAGCCCATGAGAAAACCCTATAAAGGTTGTTAGAGAAACCCACATTGATTTTGCAACTTAAGAGGAGATAGAAAATTATTTAAACTGCAATTGAGGTTTTGTCCCATTATCCCGCTATAGCCACCGGCAGGCCACTACGGCGGCATTGTTATTGCAAAAAAATCCTACTAAAGCAAAATGACGTCGGCCTGACTAAAACTTTCCAATTTTTTAAATTTTTATCTTTGCTATCCCAGACTAGTTTGAGACCGTACTTTCAAATATCTCTGTAATACGTACCTACAATAAGGCATCACTTAATAATGGCAGAACATGTCATTACCACAGATACTAATTTACCCATCATTCATCCCTGAATAACAATGGTAAGAAGAAGATAATGAATCTCATTGAATATTTACCCCCTTAAATGATAACACAAACTATGATGTTAAAGTGGGTCACTAAGTTCTTTCCAACCGGCGAACTAAGCTATTGAGTCACAGTTTAGTACTATTCTGCACCATTAGGAATCAGCCTTTTTATCAGTTGCATGAGACTATTAGAAGCAAAATATCTCCTGAGTAACCAAGATGTCTAGGGCCACATCAATATATCAAAATGAAAAAAATTAAAAAGGATGAATATTTTCCCGAACTAGAGAGATTGGATCCCACTATAGCGGGATGGGGGCACTATTATGGGAGAAAATAGTTAAAAGGGGTTAGAAATGGGTTTCTCACCCATTACTCTTTTTTTTACTCAAAAATCCCCTCCCCTCCCTGATCACTTTACTCTTTTCATTGAATATAAGGTAATTATTGATATACTTCACCTCTTTACTTCGTTACTCGCCTTTTGCATGAATTGTGCTTGGATTCATATATAAGGTTTTTGGGGTTGGTTTTTGAATTCAAACTTGGGAATAATTTTGGGCTAAATCTATAGTATGGTTGCTTCTCTTATGTTTAAAATATTTCTATAGCATTTTTGGTGGAAGAAATACAAAATCATGGCAAATTTGACTCAAAATAGTAAGGAATGTGAATGGTTAATCTTTGTTTGGTTTGATGATATAGGCATGTTCTATGAGTTTCCTTACCTGAATTTTTGTATAACTAGTGCTAGAGTACTTTATCAACACTGGTCTAGGGTTGAAATGACAAAAATGGAATTTTTTATCAAGAGGCATCATTGATGCACCTCTAGAGTTTTAAGGACAATGAAGGCCACTCTAGAGGCCTCATCCCTCTATGGCAACCTCACTATAGAAGAAATATTCCTGCTACGGTAGTTTCTTGATAACGGGGTGTAGCCTGCTATAGTAGGATTGCTGCAAGAAATAGTCTGCCAGTCAAACCCAATCATAGCCTTTTTTTGAAATCTGATTACTTGATTCTTGTGAAAGTTCTAACTGGTTTTCTTACAATGATTTACAGATTAACCACCCCAATGGCTGGAAGCAAATAGGATGCCCCCACCTTAAAGAGATTTTATGGTGAACCAATTTATGAGTCATAATGGCACCTACTAAACCCTATCAATAAGTATGCTAAATTGTAACCCAGTGCAGTTTGCAATGGGTTAACCTGGTGGAAATTGCCCCAAAGGGATCCAAATAATCCAACACAAGAAATGAGCATGACAATAGAATAGTCTAATGATAGCCATAATATAAGAAACAAGGGAAAAGGGTCAAAAATACCCCTCTACTTTCATTAATTAGCTAACTTTACTCACCGTCATACTATGTGGTCATATTTTCCCTTGCCATTATTAAACTTAACACATATACCCCTAATTTGGATGGAAATTCCCAAATAAAAATAGAAACCTGATTATGAAGAAAAAAACCATCACCCTCATCCAATATGCTCCGACCCAATTAAATCACTATGTCTGCCATTACTTTGATGCTATACAATAACTGAGCGGCTTCATAGAAATTTTTGGCAAATTGCATCAATTGAACTATAAACTCAACCTAACGGGTTCACCATATTTTCTTGGAAAGAATTTGTTTTCATCTCTAGTGTCTCCCGTAAAAAACAATTCCATCAGAAGAAACAATTTTCCTTCATTGTTCCCCTGTTTATCCTTCCTTCCATGCATACTATTTTTTGACTGAAATCCCAACGACTTCTCTTCACTTTAACCTCATCACTATTAACAATTTTCTTCATTGTGAAATCACGTCTGTGTCATTATTCATTCCATTGGACAATTATCTAACATCAATTTCATCAAAGACAAAAATGCAGGGAATACGAACAACTCACTAGTTGAAACCATTCTTGCAATTTCAAAATTTTTAGCTAATTTTCATGAAAGCTTATTGAAAAGAAATTGGATACATCAAATGGGGTTGAAGAAAAAAATAATAAGAAAATACTCTAATCAATTGAATAAAGAAAGTGGCTTTTGCAAGCCAATTATATGTACAAGTTTTTAGTCAAATGAACTTCCCTACAACCTCATCATCATCATCAATATTAGTTTCCCAAATTCACAATTGTCATCTTTTTTAACAGAAGAATCAATGAGGGTAGCTGATTTGGGAGCTAGATATTAATCTCGACTGTGTTTCTTTAATTGGTTCAGAGCGGGTCAAATCAGGATAATGGGTGTTTTTTAAAAAATTGGGTATTTTATTTTAATTTTGGGGTTTCTATCCAAAATAGGGGTATAAATGAAAAGTTTGATAACTGCAGGGGCAAATATAGTCCCATAGTATGACTGAAGGGATAAATATGACCACATAATATGACAGAGGGTAAAGTTAGCTAATTAATGAAAGTAGAGGGGTATTTTTAACCCTTTTCCCAAGAAATAATCCCACGACCTGGTGGAGCCAGCACAAGAGCTACTATAAATACAACCCAAGTCTAAAACAGTCAATGCAACCGTGTCTCAAAACTAAAGACTAGATATAAGTAAGGTAGAAGAAAATAGGGTCACTCCGGCTCCAAGAGCTCACCCTATCTCCAAATCAACTGCAGTATGATCCTGAAATCAATGGTGATATCTAGTACTCAGATCTGTACCAAAAAGGTATAGAAGAGTAGTATGAGTACCAAAACACGGGTACTCAGTAGGCATCATTGACCGACTGAGTTAAATCATGATATAAATATAATAAAATGTAAGAAAACATAACAAAATTGAGATAGAGTCAAACAAGAATCCACTTAAACATAGTTGTGCATAAAAAGTGAGTAATTGGATAATAATACAACATAAAGGATCAAACACATGCAATTATAGCAATAAATTGGCCCCCATAAGTCAATAAGTGTGAAAAAGTAAATAACCCAACGCAAGCCCCCATAAACCTGGAGGGTGCACTCAATGATAATATAACCTGAACTACTATCATTTACTATTCCTCAAGATATGATCGAAATCTATTCATGCATGCCACATAACAACACTTCCCACCTTCGAACTTGAATTTGTTACCCATATCATCACTCTTATATTCCATGACCAATATCATAATTGGCATCGTAGAAATATTTGTACTTAAACCGGTAATCATATGATTAGTATCATAATAATCTTCCAGGCTTGAACTGGGTATATACCATCAATATCATTAGCAATTCCCCAACTTGAACCGGTAGTATATCATCACATTATCATCATTATCCGAACTTGAACTGGTAGGCATATCATCAACATTATGATCAATATCTTGACTTGAACCGATATGTATATATATATATATATTCAACATCATAAGAAATAGCATAATCACTAGTTTAATCACTAGCTAAATCATTGGGATTATCATTAGTTTAAATATTAGCATAATAACTATCTAAATCAATGAGCCTCAACTCTTAATTATTAAACCCATCATTGCCATCAAGTGCCAAAGTTTCTCAATATTACCACAATAAGCAATTCCAAGACATACGACAAACGTATAAAGGGTTTTTAATAGAAACACAAATCTTGACCTAAGGTGGGTCAAGGGACCACTTCTAAATCCCTAAAATCTACTACTAAGTAAATTCTATCCTGGACTAGTCTAAGGTATCTAATTACATTTATACATGTTACATAAGCATTAATTATCCCTAATATATAAATTCTACTAACGACATAAGAAACTAAGTCATAAAACCCAATTTACAATTTTTGAATAGTCTAGAAGGTCCAACTAACCCAAGTATTGCCAAATTGATCACAAATACCTAAAATCCATCCCAAATCTAACATAATATAATAAACCTACTATGACATAGCTCAATCTATAAAGGGGGAAAACCTAGCCTATCTAAATTCCAAAAAAAAACTCAATAAATCAACTAAATCGCTGACTTTCCCTTTTGAGGAGCTTCCGCAGGATGCCAAGATATCAAAACCACATACTACTCATCAATATGAGAATAATGCTACCTATATTGCACCATTGTGCTTTCGATCCAAAAATCACACCAAAATCCCATGTGGCTCCCGTTTAAGGAAATTCTATTTCTGAGGGCAACCCAACATTCTCTAATGAGGAGTAATTAACATAAAAAATAGGTGAAATTCGAGCTGAATTGGGGCTAAAATCAAGCCCTCAAGTTTTACGATAAATAAAAAATGGGAAAATCATTCATGAATTTAGAGGAATCTTACCTCAAATCTGAAGGAGAATCAAGAAATAATCATTAACCATGCTCATTAAATCACCCACAAGCTTCAATATCAAATGGACTCACTATTTAGGGCTTAAGTCTCAAGAGAACGAGTGCAAAATACGCAAAGATGACCTGAAAATGGTCTATTTATACCTATCCTAGGCATCTAAGTATCGCTATCGCAACCCGAGACTCACGATCGCCATATCTTATGGCTGTCAGGGCAAGTTGCTATCATGACATATGCCTCGTAATTACAGCACTTGGTGACTGTCAAGCGTATCGCGATTACAAGTGCAACAAATATAGCTGAGACTTGGAATTTCCAAGTCTCTACCAACCCCTTAGTATTCATTTGGAATCCCATAAATGCAATGGACTATGTAACCATACCAAGTTTGACGTTTTGGACTCGATGGTTTAGTCAAAATCTCCATCTGTGGTCATTTAAACAAAAAATAGGTCCCCCATAAACCTGGAGGGTGCACTCAAAGATAATATAACTCAAACCACTATCATTTACTGATCCTCAAGATACGATCTAAATGTATTCATATCATCACATTACAATACTTCCTACTTCCAAACTTGAATCTGATACCCATATCATTACTTTCATATTCCAAATTCTCATATTCCATGACCAATATCATAATTACCATCATCTCAATATCTAGAATTAAATCGGTACTCATATTATAAATATCATAATAATATTCTGGGATTGAATCAGGTATATGACATCAATATCATTAGCAATGTTTGGACTTGAACAGGTAGTATATCATCATATACTCATCATTATCTGAACTTGAACTTATAGGTATTCATGAACATTATGATCAATACTCAAATTTGAACTGGTAAATATATATATTTTCAATATTATAAAGTGATGGCATAATCGCTGACTCAATTATTAGCATATCACAAGCTCAATTATTACCGTAGCTTAATCATTAGCATAATCACTAGCTAAATCAATAAGCCTCAACTCACAATTATTAAATCCATCATCACCATCAAGTGTCAAAGTTTCTCAATAAGCAATTCCAATATGTATGACACGCGTATAAAAGGTTTTCAATAGCTAACACGAATCTTGACCTAAGGTGGGTCAAGGGCCCACTTCTAAATCCCCGAAATCCACTACTAAGTAAGTTTAACCCTAAACTAGGCTAAGGTATCTAAATAAATTTTTGATGTTATACAAGCCTTAATTAGCCATAAGATAGAAATTCTATTAATGACATTAACAACTAAGTCATAACACCCAACTTGCTATTTCTGAATAGCCTAGAAGGTCTAACTAACCCAAGTATTGCCAAAATTGATCACCAATACCTAAAACCCATCCCAAATCTAACACAATATCATAAACATACTATGATATAGCTTAATTTCTAAAGGGTTGTTGCGGCTCTAATGCACACGCAAGTGTACGTAATCATACAAGTAATATAGTGACTTAGAAAGTCAGATATCATTCCCACGAGGACTAAGCAACTAAAAATTTACCCAACTTTTAATTTTAGACAGCGAGGTATTAAGTGTTGTAAATCATTAAGAGATTTGTGAAATTGTGAATTATATAAATAAGAAATATCAATTTGTGAGAATAGCAAAGCAAGAAAAGGTTGTAAACAGTAATGATGAGAATTCCAGGGTTGAGGCACATCTAACAATCATACAATTCTATCTTTTTATCGCATTCTAGTTGGTTATCGGGTTGTTGATTCACAAGGTTTAGACTACGATCTTGGTCTCCCGACCTCAAATTTTCTATCTATTGAATGTTGCAACTATATCTCCCACAGAGATACAATAATTTATCTAGAATAATAAAGTTATCTTCTTGCAATTGAACCAAGCAAGGCTTCTAGATATATCCCTATCCTAGATGCTAATTCAAACCTCTTATTTCATAAGAGTATAAGAACCTTGCTCCTTAATTTCTTTGTTCTATCCTACGATTCTCGTCCCGGATTCACATAAAAATATAAATTTATTCTAATGGTGGCCACTCATTAAAATAATAAGCTCAAGAAATTAAGAACAACTCAGATGATAATCCAAAAAGAAACTACGATAAAGAATATCAAAGAGTAATCATGTTCTTGGCCTCAACCCCAAAACAAGGGTGTTTATCCACTCATGTTTGAATTCAACATCGAAAATAAGAAATTAATCATACCAAGAATTAATCTTGAAGTAAAGAAGTTCAAAAGAAATTCTAAGAACCCTAAGAGAGAGAATTTTGTGTTAATTCGTTGTTTCTATGCTTTCCAAAGTGTCCCCAAATTGTTCTGAATTTTTCCTTTTATAGGTGGGCAAAAAAAACCGATATGGACCTTCGGTGCAATACGTCATGCTGTCAAAGGCCATACTCCTCACGGATCTGGGCAATCGTGGAAGGTTACTATTTTAGGACAATTACAATTTGGCTAATCACCACGATGCGGTGATATTGTGGAGAGCTACTATTTTTTGACAAATATGAATTCATCTTCCTCCGCGAAGCGCTGAGCTTCAGATTTCAAAAAAACTGGCAACTAGAATTTTACCGCATCGTGGTAATATCGCGCACTTATACTAGAATCTTGACAATTAGGAAATGGCTCCTTACCGCGATGCGGTGATATCGCGGTACCTCACTGGTTTTTGACAATCGCCATTTGGTCCCTCTCTGCGATGCACTGGCTGCACAAATTGGAAGTTTTGACTTCCAGTTTGCCTTGCTGAGCTATGTTCCAATGCCTTTTTTGCAATCTTTACCCTTGCATATCATTAATGTGTCCAATCACGTCTAATTCATCACAATCTAGTTTTGCAAATACTAATCATGTCCATTAGATAAAGAACACACTTAAAGCTCAATTATACTTAGAATAGCACATTATTGCTCTCAAAATAAGTTTAAATCTGGGTGAATATTGGTGATTGGACTTATAAATATGCCCAAGATCAAGGGAAAAACATATCCTACCTGGATGTCAAAAAAAGCTCAAAGAATCCACTAAATCATTGACTTTCCCATTCGAGAAGCTTTCACAAGATGCGTAGCTACCAGAATCACAATTTACTCAAAACTATGAGAATAATGATACCCATATAGCACCATTATTCTTTAGGTCCAAAAACCACACCAAAATCCCAAGTAGGTCCTATTTACAATTGTTTAATTTCCAGGACCAACCCAACATTCTCCGATGCTAAAGGAGTAATTACCCTTAAAAATTGGTGAAATCCGAGTTGAATTGGGTCTAAAATCAAGCCTCCAAGTTCTAGGAATTTTTAATAAGAAATGGGAAAATCAACCAGGAATTTTGAGGAAAATAACCTCAAATCCGAAGGATAATCAAAAAAATAACTGTTAACCAAGCTCCCCAAATCACCCACAGGCTTCAATCTCAAGCTATATCACGATTTAGGGTTTAAGACTCAAGAGAATTGATGAGAAATGGGCAAAGACGACCTAAAAATAGTTCGTTTTTACCTATCCCAGGTATGTAGGTGTCATTACCATGACTTGGGACTCTCGATCGCCATATCTTATAGTTGTCGGGGTGAGTCGTTATCGCGACATATGCCTGGCGATCACAGCAGTTGGTTGCTATCAAGGGTATCGTTTTCGCAACCCTAGCTTGCAAGTGTACCAAATATAGCTAAGACTTTAAATTTTCCAAGTCTCTACCAACCCCTTGGGATTCATTGATGTGATAAAGAAATATAGCACTTTCGACGCTTAAAATAAGAAAAATATATAAGTTTTTTAGGCCTTTTTGTTAGATATGATCTATCTTGGGTATGTTTTGCAGGAAGCTGTGTTTTTGTTTCTAAGTTCATGAAAAGGGTGTTTTTGGCTACTTTTGGAGCGATTATAGATTATTGAGATGTCTTTTGGCTTGATCGTGATCAATGCATGTTCGAGAGTTGAAGAAGAGTAGAAAAACTGACCTCTAGCAGCTACTAAGTCAGCCTATAAACCGCATGTAGACCTACAGACCACATATAGATAAAGGAAGTGCCAAAAATATAAAATCCCGACAGCTGACTTAAAGGACATTGTCCAGCCGCAACCTTAAGTCTACACCTACGCTATCACACCCTGATGCTACCCCCTAGTCGCGATAATGATGTTTATGTCTACAAATGACCACAATCTAACCCATGAGTTGGTACTTGTTGTGAGCACTGAACAAAATAGTAATACATCACATGTGGGGAAGGTAGGCTAATAAAATTGGATACTGAAATACAAATTAAAACATGTATGAAATATCTGATAGAATACTAGAAACCAATTCTCTATCTGATAACAACTGATAACACTGAAATGACTGACTGACTGTCTGTCTAACTGATTGTCTAAAAGCCTCTAAAGATCATGATGAGTTGATGGGACAGATCCCCAACTAACTCCAACTGAATGAACATAAGAAAGCCCTGAAGTAACATAAATAAACAAATCACGTCCTCGATGGATGAGGAATCACCACTATTGATGCTGAGTAATGCTAAATTATCGAAAAGCGATCAAGAAATGGTGCTTCTAAACCTATATTATAAGACAACATAGCACAAAGAAAAGTATGTGGTCAGTACTTTGAATCTACTTGTATATGAGATGAGGACTGGATGATATGCAAGAAGTAACTCAGCATAAATTCATGAACGTGTAGTATCTAAGAATGCAAGGCCAAGCATAAACATGTTACTGAGATAATTTGTAATCTGAAAGCTGTATAACTAAATAACTAAAAATTTGTACACTTGGTCAAGCAAACCTAAACTGAAATACACTGATTACTATACTAAGACTGTGGGAGGTATTATATAACCGACATGCTCTAATCAGGGCTAATTGGAGACAAATCTATAACCCCAGTTGGAAGGGTGTCAGTACTGTTCCACGAGTACTAACACTGGCTGTGTGGATCCACTAAACTGGTGTTCGGGAGGACTGAGGAGTCATCCTCTACTGACAGGTACTCTTATGAGATATGTCAACCCTCAACTAGAAAGTGGGAATCTCAAACCTATGTTGGCTACGTAGTTCTATAACTCATTGGTTTCTACTAAGGGTCACACCCTCTACTAGTAGGTGAGCCCCCATCCCTGGGTTCGCTCGGTGCTAAATCCTACTCCCAACTGAACTGACACTGATACTGAACTAGACTAAACTCAACTAAAATTTTTTACATAATTGATAGTGCTCATTGTGATCATAAATATCTAAGTAAATAATAATACTCATGGTTTCACTGAATTATTACTTGAAAGATCAGATATCATGTAAAACACATAGGTATCAGGTGTTCATAGCCCACCAGCACTGAATGATCAAGAAACACAATATTAAGGCTTAAAACTGTGGAGTGAAATCATGATTCAAAGACTCAAAGTATAGACATTTCATCAAACATGTGAGAATCATAAATTTGAACATAGGAATGATTTAAACATGAGGAAACAACATGATTACATGGCTAAATTCATAATTTGGGATTTATTCTGAAATCAATAGAACATGACATAGGAATTGCAACACTTAAAACATAATATGACTCATTCCACTTGAAAATACTTGTAACCATAACTTGACATTGAATTAACAAGAGATTCATGGATTTGTTTCTTCTTGAACATGTATAAGCTCATAAAGTAAACCAAAAGAGGGTTTTTGGGCTCCATGGGTGAAAGGGACCCATGGATGGACATCCCATATACCTTAAAAACTGAATTCTTGAAGATTTCTTGGATTGGAAGCTTGAACTCTTGATTTCCTAAGAATGAAGCTTGAATTTGTTCATGGGGAAGAAGGAGGGTTTTCTTGTGAGAAATTTGAGTGAAAGAGGCAAATAATTCCCTTTTGTAAGCCCCAATTCATTTTATGGATGAAATAAGATGAGAGAAAATGATCCAAATGACCCTTAGCATAAAGGCTAAGGGATGGAACAATGGGCATAGGTGCATCGCGGGCTGCAGACCGGTGGGGTAATCCCCGAGCCATGAGCTCTATCCCTAGGGCTTAGACTGGGCGTCGCGGGCCTATCCTAGTGGGTCTACGATTTCAATTTCCAAACGCACCTCTACGCCCGTCCAAAAAACTTGAAACCTCCCCGAGACATACCTTTAATAAACCCAATCATGAATCAACTCAAAAATCAATGTCTCGAGATCGGGAAGGCCAAGAATAAAATCATCAAAGTTTAGGGGTCTTAAAAATGACTAATTCCTCAAACCTTAGTGAAATTTTCAAGCCTTGGACCCCTTAAACATGCAACTAAGAGCTGAATCAAGCCTAAGATATTATGGGGTATTACAATATCTCCCCCTTGGAAACATTTGTCCTTAAAAGAGACTGGTTAGACTAAAACTACTGAGAAAACTGAGATCGTATACTGAACATACATGACTTGAAACATGATTACATAACTGAGTCTGAAACTTGATACATGGACTAAACTAATTTCGTGAATGCATGCAATGATGTGAGATTGGTTACATAACTAAAATGTGAACAAAAAAGAGTCAATCTAAGGAAAATTGTTACCTTAAGCTAAATCTGGGTTTGCATAGAAAAGATGAGGTACTTGGTTCGCATATCTTCTTCTGCTTCCCAAGTAGGTCCCTCAACAGACTGATTCCACCAAAGAACTTTAACCAAGGGAACTTCTTTATTCCTTAGCCTATGAATCTGATGATCAAGGGTCTCAATGGGCACTTCTTCATAGAAAAGTCTATCCTTAATGTCCATATCTTCTAATAGAACAACTATAGGCGAATCACCAATGCATTTCTTTAACAAGAAAACATGAAATATTGGATGTACTGATGTCAAATATATAGGCAACTCTAGCTCATAAGCTACTTTCCCAAAATGACTCAAGATTCTATATGGGCCAATATAGCGGGGACTGAGTTTCCTTTTCTTGCCAAATAAATTCACTCCCTTCATAGGTGAAATCCTTAAATAGTTCAAATCACCAACCTCAAACTAAAGATCTCTTCTCCTCACATCTGTATAAGCTTTCTGATGTCTTTGGGTTGTCTTCATCCTCTCTCATATCAAGTAAACTTTCTCCATCACATTAAATACTAAATTTATCCCTATCAAAGCAGCTTTACCTTTCTCAAACCAACAAATATGAGATCTACATCTCCTCTCATAGATAGCCTCAAACGGATCCATCTGAATACTAGAGTGCTAACTGTTGTTGCAAGCAAACTTAATCAAAGGTAAGTGGCCATACCAACTACCTTTAAAGTAAATAACACATGTCCTCTAAATTCTGAATGGTCCTCTCTGCCTGACCATCTGTCTGAGGATGAAAAGTGGTACTGAGATGAACTTAGGTACCAAGAACCTTCCGGAAAGCCTTCCAAAAGTGAGAGGTAAACTGAGTACCTCTATCTGATATGATAGATAATAGAATCCCATGCAACTTAACCAACTCCCTAATATAAAGCCTGTTGTAATCCTCAGTAGAGTACAACGTATGAACTGGCAAAAAATAAGTTGATTTGGTCATTCTATCGATAATGACCCATATTGAATCATGATGATAATGCGTACGAGGCAACCCTATCACAAAATCCATGTTCACCACTTCCCACTTCCAAGTGAGGATGCTAAACTCCTATAATGTACCACTAGGTTTTTTGTGCTCAACTTTGACCTGCTGACAATTCGGACACTTAGCCATGAACCCTGCAATATCCTTCTTCATACCACTCCACCAATAGATTTCCCATAAATCATGGTACATCTTAGTGGATCCTAGGTTGATAGACTATCCACGCCATATGCTTCTGCAAGTATTCGCAATCTTAAGCCATCAACACATGGAACACATAATCTACCCTGACAACGAAGAACACCATCTCCCCCTTGGGAGAAAACCTCCATTTTCTGGTCTCCAACAGCATCTTTCAACATAACCAAACTAGGATCTCTATCCTATTTTTTTTTACTTCAATAACCAATGAAGATTCTAAACCATTCTGAACACATATACTACCTTCAGCTGAATCAACCAATTGAACACCTAATCTAGTTAGATTATGAACCTCACTGGCTAACTTCTTCTTAACTCCCTCAACATGAGCAACACTACTAATAGACAATCTACTAAGGTCATCTGCCACTACATTGGCCTTGCCCTAATAATACAACACACTCATATCATAATCTTGTAACAACTTAAGAAACCTTCTTAGACGAAGATTAAGATCTTTCTGTATGAACACGTACTGTAAACTCTAATGATCAGTGAACACTTCAACATGAACCCCATAAAGATGATGTCTCTAAATTTTCAAGGCAAAAACAACAGCTGCCAACTCAAAGTCATGGTTAGGATAATTATTTTCATGGGGTTTAAGTTGTCTAGCGGCATAGGTTATGACCTTGCCTCTCTACATCAAAACAAAACCAAGACCAACTCTGAAAGCATCACAGTAAACTACAAACCTGTCTGAACCATCTGGCAAAGTCAAGACTGGAGAGGAAGTGAGTCGAGTCTTCAACTCTAGAAAACTCTTCTCGCAAGAATCTAACCACTAAAATTTGACTTTCTTCTGATTCAATCGATACATGGGGGTGCAATAGAAGAAAACCCTTCAACAAACCATCTATAGTAGCCAGCCAAATCCAAGAAACTCTTGATTTCTGATGGAGAGATAGGTCTGGGCCAGTTTCTCACTACTTTGGTCTTTTAAGGGTCAACTGTGATACCATCACCAAAAATAATATGGCCAAAAAAACGAACTAATCATATCCAAGATTCGCACTTACTAAATTTGGTGAACAACTAATAAGCTCTAAGGGTCTGCAACACAATTCTCAGATGGTCTGAATGACCATTCTCACTACGAGAATAGACAAGGATATCATCAATGAAGACTATGACGAACATGTCCAAGTACTGTTTGAACACCCTATTCATCAAGTCCATGAAAGCTACAGGGGCATTCGTTAGTCCAAAAGACATAACTAGGAATTTGAAGTGACCATACCGAGTCCTGAAAGCTGTCTATGGAATATCATATTCTTTGACTCTAAGCTGATGATAGCCGGATCTAAGGTCTATCTAAGATAAATAACTGGAACCCTGAAGTTGATCAAATAAGTCATCAATTCTGGAGCGTGGATACTTATTCCTGATTGTGACTTTGTTCAATTGACGGTAGTCGATACATATTCTGAGAGAACCATTTTTCTTATGCATGAACAAGACTAGGGAGCCTAATAAAGAAATATTAGAACTGATGAAACCCTTTTCTAAGAGATCTTTTAACTATTTTTTCAACTCATTAAGCTCGGCAAGAGCCATTTTATAAGGTGGAATGGAGATAGGAAGGGTGTCTGGAAGAAAATCTATTTTGAAGTTAATTTCCCTTTTGGGAGGAACTCCAGGAAGATCTTCATGGAACACATTTGGAAATTCCCTTACTACTGAAACTAACTCTAGACTCGGAGTCAAAGAATTTGAGTCTTTGACTCGAACAAGATGATAAACACACCCTTTAGATATCATCTTTCTTTCTTTAAGATATGAAACAATCAAACCCCTAAGCACAGAAGTACTACCCCTCCATTCAATGACTAGTTCATTGGGAAACTGAAACTAAACAACCCTATTTCTGCAATCAACTGAAGCATAACATGAGTGGAGCCAATCCATATCGATAATGACATCAAAATCAGTCATTTCTAACACCACAAGGTCAACTGAGGTGACTTTCTGAGACACTGTGACCGGGCAATTTTTGTATACCTGTTTTATTATAATAGATTTACCTACTGGGGTAGACACTGAGAAAGGCTTTGCTAATGTTTCGGGACTGACTCCAAATTTTATGGCTATATAAGAAGTTACAAAAGAAAGTAAAGCTCTGGGATCTAACAATGCATAAACATGAAGATGAAAAAATTGTTACATACCCGTAACTATATCAGGAAAACTTCCCTGATTATGCCGAGTATAGAGAAAATACAATCTATCCGGTGTTTCCCACTAGTGGCACTAGAAGTAGCACCCTACTGAGTCGGGCAACCCGCTAGAGCTAAAGAACGATTGGACTGACCCTACAGACCAGCCCTCGGCAAATCCCTGACCCTGTGGCCTTGCTTGCCACAACCTAACACACATCACTGCCAGCCTTACACACACCTTGATGATTCCTACCATATTTCCTACAGACCAGATTAGTACGACCATTGTTCATACTATCCTGGGGCTTAGATCCTGGCGCTCTATCCCGACTATCTTGCCTGAACTTAGGCACTAGCGCACTAGCTGAACATGGAGCTGGGGCTGAAATTTTTCTAACAAAACTGAGAATAGTTACCACCTTCTGACCTTCGTTGAGAAAATTCAAAACAACCTATTATGTCCCTCTTATTCTCTCACTCTCTTTATCCTTAATTTTCTCTTCCTCGATCTACTTAGCATGAACCATAAGTCTATATAGGTCCATCTCCTTAATCAAAATGGTGGTCCTACACTCCTTGACCACAATATTAGATACACTAGATACAAACTTACTCGTTCTAGACCTATTGTCTGCCACCATTGTAGAAGAATACCTCTCCAACTAAGTGAACTTAAGCGAGTACTCCTTCACATTCATACTACCTTGCTTCAAATTAATGAACTCCAGTAGCTTATCTTCCCTCAACAATAATGGAAAGAACCTATCTAAGAAAGTTGTGGCAAACCCCTCCCACTCAATAGGCCTTTTCTCCATACCTCGATTCTCCTTCCACTACTTAAACCAAGTGTGAGCTATATCCTACAACTGAATATGCAGCCAACTCTGCACTCTCACTCAAAGTGACACCCATGATATCAGTCACCTTCTGTACCATATCCAGAAACTCCTACGAAGCCTCCTCAGACTTGGATCCCAAAAATAAAGAGGGATTTATTCTAGTAAAATCCTGAATCCTAACTGCAGTTGTATTTTCCATTAGATATGTTGGGGAAATATTCTGCTGGTTTTGAATGGGCCAAGGATATAAAGGTGTACCTTAACTCAATGTGAGAAACATGTTCATTAATAGAATCTTTCTGAACAGGCGGTGGTGCTGGTTGATCCCCATTTATTCTTCCATTGTTTATTCTGGGAGGCGTTATTTGTAAATAGAATAAAGGATAAGTTAGAAAGAGAGTTTAAATAGATCTTATGATCTTTCGCATGACATGAACACTGAAAGAAGGGAAACATTCCTAAAAATATTTTATAGTCTTTTGTACATAAGTGTGGCGCGCTTCACACCCATGCACAAGACTCTAATCAACGCGGCTTTCAGACTCCCTAGGACACTTTAAGACCTTAAGTTCTAATACCAAATTTTGGAATGACCTGAGGCTACCCCTAGTCGCGACAACGATGCTTATGGCCACAAGTGACCATAAGCTAATCCATGAGTTATTACCTACTGTGACCGCTAAACAAAATAGTAATACATCACATGTGCGTAAGGTAGGATGATAAGATACTGTTAAAATGGATACCAAAATACAAATCAAAACATAAATGAAATATCTCATATAATACTAGAAACCAATTGTCTATCTCATAACACTGAAATGACTAACTGACTGTCTAACTAATTATCTGAAAACCTCTAAATATCATGAGGAGTTTATGGGATAGATCCCCAACTAACTCCAACAGACTGAAAATAAGAAAGTACTGAAGTAACTAAAACAAACAAATCATGTCCTCGATGGATGAGGACTCACCACTATTGCTATTGAGTAACATTGAACTGTTCAAGAGCGGTTGGAAAACTGTGCATCCAAACCTATGTAATAAGACAACATAGAACAAAGAAAAGTATGCGGTCAGTACTTTGAATGTACTGGTATATGAGATAAAGATTGGCTAATATATATAATGTAACTGAGAATAAATGCATGTATATGTAATATCTGAGAATGCAAGACCAAGCATAAATATGTTTCTGGGATAATCTATAATCTGAAAGACTGAAATCTTTCTAACTAAATAACTGAAAATATGTACACTTGGTCAAGAAAATCTGAATTAAAATACACTGATTACTGTACTGAGACTATGGGAGGTATTATATAACTGATATTCCCCAATCTGAGCAAATCGAGGACCAACTAGTAGCCCCAGTTTGAAGGGTTTCAGTACCGTACCACGGGTACTAACACAAGCTATATGGATCGACTAAATTGGTGTCCCAAAGAACTAAGGAGTCACCCTCTACTGAAAGGTTCTCTCATGAGATATATGTCAACCCTCAACTCGCAGGTGGGCATCTTAAAACCACGCTGGCTACGTAGTTCTGTAACTCAGGGATTGCTACTAAGAGTCACACCCTCTACTGGCAGGTGATCCCTCATCCCTGGGTTTGTTCAGTGCTAAATTCTACTCCCAAATGAACTGACATTGATACTGAACTAAACTAAACTCAACTAAATATTTTTACATAATTGATAGTGCT
This sequence comes from Capsicum pubescens, assembly GCA_030864215.1. Lineage (NCBI taxonomy): Eukaryota > Viridiplantae > Streptophyta > Magnoliopsida > Solanales > Solanaceae > Capsicum > Capsicum pubescens. Next base: position 217,404,903 of record CM061549.1, on the reverse strand, counting down.
CATCATGATCATAAGCATCTGAGTAAATAATAATACTCATGGTTTCACTAAATTATTACTTAAAAAATCAGAAATCATGTAAAACATGTAGGTATCGGGTGTTCATAACCCACCAGCACTGATTGATCATGAAATACAATATTAAGGCTTAAAACTGTAGTATGAAATCGTGATTCAAAGACTCAAAGTACAGACATTTCATCAAACATGTGAGAATCATAAATTTGAACATGGGAATGTCTTAAACATGAGGAAATAACATAATTACAAGTCTAAATTCATAATTTAGGGATGTATTCTGAAATCAATAGAACATGACATGGGAATTGCAATACTTAAAATATGATATGACTCATTCCACTTGAAAACACTTGTAACCATAACTTGACATTGAATTAATAAGGGATTCATGGATTTATTTCATGCTGAACATGTATAAACTCATAAAGTAAACCAAAAGAGGATTTTTGGGATCCATGGGGGAAAGGGACCCATGGATGAATATCCCGCATACCTTAACAACTGAATTCTGGAAATTTTCTTAGATTGGAAGCTTGAACTCTTGATTTATTGAGAATGAAGCTTAAAATTGTTCTTAGGGTAGAAGAAGGGTTTTCTTGGGAGTAATTTAAGTGAAAGAGTCAAATAATTCCCTTTTGAAAGCCCCAATTTGTGTTATGGATGAAATAGGATGAGGGAAAATGATCCAAATTCCCCTTCTCTAAATGGCCAAGGACTGGACGAATGGGTATGGGCACGTCGTGGGCTCCAGAACGTTAGGGTAATCCCCGCACCGCTGGCTCTAGTCCAGCTGACTAGACCGGGTGTCGGGGGCTCTATACCGGTGGACTAGACCGAGCGCCACGGGTTTATCCCGGTGGTTCAGCTGATTTTATTTTACAAACACACCCCTACAACCATCCAAAAAAACCTGAAACTTCCCCAAGACATACCTTTACCAACCCCGAACATGAATCAACTCAAAAATTAATGTCTCAAGGTCGGGAAGGCCAAAAATAAAATCATTAAAGTTTAGGGTTCTTGAAAATAACTAAGTCCTCAACACTTAGTGAAATTTTCAAACCTTGGAACCCTTAAACATACAACTAAGAGCTGAATCAAGCCTAATATCTTATGGGGTATTACATGCGCCATGTGCCTGACCACAGGTATAGAGAGCAGGTGGCCACTGACTCGATTTTCTCCTAGTTTGTTCAGGCTTTATTTTTAGGGTTTCCTCATGTACTATTAATACCTTTTATGTACTTTTTAGTATGAGTGATGCACTTTTGACACTCAAAAACATATTTTGATTCCATGATCCATCTTTGATCTTATGATTCTCTTGTATTGACTTAGATTGATTTATTTTATTATGGTTGTGGTTTTTTATTCATCTTATTATTGTGATTTCATTTATGGTTCCTATTATTAAAGTTATTAATGTCTTCACACTTATGAGCGTCTAAAACCCATAGCTAGGGTTGTGGAAACCCTGGCAAATTGACAAAGTAGGGGAAGTGCAATTATTGATCTAATCTAATAAAAATGGCATGCATTACTTTATCTCCATCATGATTGATTTCTTAATGGGTGCACATACTAGGATCCCTCCTAGATATTTCTTCTTACTCCAAAAAAGGAGTAGTGACTAGGAAAAGATAAAGACAATAGTAGTTTGGAGATTAACTATCAATCTATACTTATAGGTTCTATCTACGTAAGATAGTTAGGTTTCATCTAATAACTAGAGACTCAAAAGGTAATAGTTAACTGGGATCAAAATAAGGGTTAGTAATGCGACACCCTGAGACTCAAAAGGTAAAAGGTAAAATCCTTCTACTCATCCAAAAGACTGTAGAAGGTACATGACTTATCGATTCTGCATGCAAGGTATTGGATTGGTTCAATAATGCACGATAACCCAACGAAGTTGAGAATCCAGGGGAACAAAATCCTAGTTTTTAATTACAACTGATTTCAACCAAGTTAATACTATTCTTTGCTCGAGATTACTACAAAAAAACCCTCATTTGCTCTTCTTGTTCTGCCAATTGACTATAACTGTAGAGATCTGCTAAGCCACATTTTCACTTGGGATTATACCAACCATAGTTGGGTTACTATATCTTGACATGGATCATATCATCATCTAAAAGGAGGTTTTTGATCTGAGGTGGAATTATTCACCTTAGTGTTGTTATTCTAGCTTCTTTAACCTTATTTTAAGGACTACTTGTGTGCATAATTAGTCAATAATGATATAATTTAGCATCTAAGTGTTTAAGTACTTAATACAATGTTTAAGGTATCTTTCAAACAAGTTTGTACTCAATTCAGTCACTTAGAGTTCAAATGAGAAAACTAATGTTACTAGCTTGAGCTTGGTATTGTTCTAGTTGATCTCGATGAATTCTAGTGTGTTTAATGAGTTAATAATATTATTATTGTGTAATTATGTGTGGAAAAACTTGATTATAGTGTTAAAGGTTCAATCAAATCAATCCAGCAGTCAAAAGACTGAGCTAAATATTAATTGGACGAAACTAGATCTTAGCTTAAGTTTCTAGTTCACCGTTATGGATTGTATGTTGTTTTGAGCACTAATCCGTGGTGATTTATGATATAAGATCCTTGATTAGTTTATTATGATGTTATATTTATGATAAACAATCTGTAAATCACGTTTAAACAACATCACAAGGCTTGGAATGGATCAACGAATGCACGGGATAAGACTTGACATAGAATGGACACTTTGGATGTCCATGGCGCGTATCTGACCCAATATATGGCTATGGAGCAGGTGACATACTTATATATATTCCCAATTTTCCCAAAATAGTGTGTCTATATGATTAGGTCATGTCTCTCACCCTAATCGCCACTATGAGCTCTACGACGCAGACCTCGTGCAAAAATTAGCCATTTTGTCCTCCTATAAATAGGACACTTGAACTTGATTTTATACACCTTGGAAGACTTTTAAACTTGGAGAGGGGATGGAAAACACTTCAATTAGGGTTTCTTATTTTAATATAGTTTATTTATGGTTTTTATATTGTATTCATCCATGGTGATTACGACTATGTCCATGAGTGGATAAAAGCTCTTATTTGGGTTCAAGCACAAGAACATGATTACTAATATTTTGAATTGATTTGTTTTTTATTTCTTATCAAATATGGTTGTTTATTTATCCTTGTTATAACTATTTTAAGGATTAGATACCCTTATAATACATCAATTGTTATCTTTGTGAGCTCGAGAGGGGGAATAAGAGGATAGAACGTGGGGGTGAATAGAATAAGGTTCTTATTCTTTTATAAAATAATAGATTTGAATTAGCGTCTACGATAGATATATACGTAGAAACCTTATTTGGTTCACTATGGGATGAAATATAAATGTGTTTAGCTTAGTTCTCACATCCCTGCTCAACGATGTAATTATGGGGTTAAGTTAGATAGGTGATTAGAGGCTCGAGAGACTATGATCATTAAATCAACCCCATGAATCAACAACCAAGATAAGAAATCTAACCAATGAAGTTAAATAGCTCAGTATTATTGTTCTCAGGGCTTTAACCCCAGGTTTCTCTTTATTGATTGTCCATGACTCTTACTTTTTGCATTGTTTACTTTATTTTTAATTCACAACTCAAACACTCTTTTGTCACATTTGCACCACTTTAATCTCAATCGTTAAACTTGAATTAGGTAGTTGCTTAACTCTAGTCCCTGTGGGATCGATACTTGGCTTCTAAAGGGCCACTTTACTACTTCGTGAGACCACGTACTTGTGTATTCTCTAGGGCGCAATGAGTTTTTGGCGTCGTTGTCGGGGACTTATAAATTGGCAGCTATCTTATCTTTATTTAACTAGATTGAGTTGCACATAGTTTAGTATTTTTTTTCTTTATTTTTTTCCTCTTTATCACACTTCTTGATATGGAAGCCTGGGATAGATGATTTTTTAGTGATGGCGATTTGTGTTGTTTTTGTTGGGACCACATTGAGAGGCTTTTTGTCCAAATTTTAATATAAGCGGGTGGATGGGGACTTTACAATATGAGGTAGATACTATCCTATCTATGGAGTAGACCATAGGTTTGTATGAGGTTTGCAGAAATAGTGGTCATTCTGCAGCTATGTGTGCTACCAATCTTGAGTTAGTGATATTTGTGGGCAATGCTCAAAGGCCATATTATGGGAATGCCTACACATAAAAGTGGCAGACTCAGCCACTAATTCAATTATGGAATAACGAGCAGCGGCAGTTTCAGCATCAACAACAAAACACATAGGACAGTAACATAGAGGAGATGCTAAAGAAGTTAATGGAAACCCAAGAATAGTTGGTTGTTGAACTTAAAAATCAGTAAATAATTCTGAAGTAGTTGGAGAATTAGTTGGGGCAGATACAACAGGCACAAAATTCCAGGTCTCAAGCTGGTTTGCTAAGTGATACTAAACCTCCTAAACAAGTAATGGAAATCACTTTGAGGAATGATAAAGAGCTCAATGAAGAACCTCTAAAGACAACTAAGGAGGCAGATGCAGAGTTGACTCCCCAACCGGTTAGAGACAAAGTTGTTGATTATTCGAGAAAGTCTGAGTACTCGAAAACTAAATTTGTTGAACAGGCTAAGGAGATACCACCACAACCATCTCCACAGAGGCTAAGAAAAGCACAGGAGGATGCTAGCCAAATTGTAGAGCAAACACAAGAAATTCATCCATTCAATTGTCATCTTTCTCTTGAGACTTAAATTATGAAGGTGAATAAAAGTGAGTGTGTTGTGGATGGTGTAAATTTTTATGTGGGATTGATTGGTCCTCATTCAAAGAAATTTTCTACATTATTTTTAGATGATGACATGTCTATGGAGTCATCTAAAATAGTGGAAGAGTGTGTAGATGAGGAACAAGAATCCTATATTCTTAATTTTACACAAGGTCAGCACCACAAAATTATACCTTACTTTAAGAATGAGTGGTATACCATGCACTATACATTACTTGGTTCCTTCATCTTTGTACCACCACCCTATGAGTGAAGCAAAAGATAGATGTGAGGTTGAGGGTGAAATTTATATCCTCAAGGTGGAGGAAAAAGTTGGTGTGGGTCGTGCCGCGATACTAAATTAGGCGCTGCTTCGCAGGCAACCCAAGTTAAGGTACGTTTTGTTTTCAGTATTTTTAGTTTTTACTTCACTAGTTTTTATTTTTGGTGGGTCACAGATTGATGGAAAATCTGAGTATCGAAAAATCTGAGCTAAGAAACATAGTGAAGACTAAGAAACATGGAAAGTCACAGATTGACCTTAATTTGATCCAAAGCTTCTAAGTACTTTAGTGTAAAATTAATTGAGTTAAGAGTTAAGAAGTTGAAATTTAAGTAGGAGAAAGGTGAAAGTGAAGCCCCCAAGTAATAGTTGTTGGTGTGTGCAATTGATGTGTTGTGGTTGGCAGTTAGAGAAATTTGTGCTAAAGAAATTCCTATTTTTATCCAGTTGTGTTGCAATGAACCTATTTTGGCCCTAGTCCTCCTTGGACATTGTGCACCTCCTTGGACTTTCATTAGTTCTTTGTCATCTCCTTTAATGTGCAATTGGCACCCAGGGGATAGCGAGTGGTGCCATAAAATATATTATGGCAGAAAGCCATCTTTACCTACTTCTCTTTAGTCCTACGTATTGTAATGATGCAAATTTGGTAAGAGTGAACTGCAGGAAATACAACTATTTTACCTCTCTCAATTAAGATGAAGAATATGCTAGAAAGAGCATCAGTAATTATATACTATCTATCTTCAGTTTTCTTATCTTTTGTACACGCCCTCTCTCTCTTTGTCCCGTATCTTTTTCTCTTTGCTGTCATGACATACTTTTATTAGTAATTTTTATTTTGTGGACTCACGAATAAATATTTGTACATAGGTATGTTATTTGTAAAGTAGCCCAATTTATGATCTAATAAAGTATAAAAGTTTTTTGGGTCTAAAAGTAAATATCTATTAGTGGGTTTAAGTGGAGTTATAGGAAACCCTTGAATCTTTTCTAAAGTTTGATGAAAAAGTATAGAAAAGACATCTTTCGTGACCTTTCTAGAAAAGGCACCTTTTTTTAAAAGGTACCTTTTTTTACTGAAAAGGCACTTAAGCCTTTTATATATAGAATTGGTCTCTGAGTCAGATCCATATATTTTTCTTTTCTGTCCATATCTGAGAAGAAACAATTAAGAACGATATCAAGACTTAGGAAATTTAATTTTCTTGATTTACTTATTGCAATGGAACAAGGTTAGTGTTCCTAATACTATTCTACTTTTAAATTTGTGTCTAATAATTTACATGTGATCTTGGGTGAATTATTCCTTAAAGTATTTCAACAAGTGGTATCAAGAGTACAGTCTTGTTAGATCATTAGATGTGTTTTTAATAATTTCATGTCAAATTCAGAAAAGAAACAAAGTTTTTGTTGAATTATTTTTCTGCGTATGTTTACTGTTTCTGAACCAGATGGCGCCATTAGAGAATTATTTACTAAGATTCTGTTGTATTTGGTTGATTAGTTTCCATATTACTTTAAGTGGTGGAAGAAGTTTTTTTAATTGTTTTCTCATTAGCCAAAAGATGGAGAACGTGTGGCTTTCAACTTTCAAGAAAAGTGTTAAAATCCTTACTGCTAAAAATTAACGCATATACTTATTTTTGTTTCAATTATTGGAATAACTGAACCACTATTTTGTTCATTAGTATTATTAAAATAATGAATTAGTAATTTTTTTTGGTAAGATAATTTTTTCCTGCAAATTTTGGACAAGTTTTTGAATTATCATTATTTCAGTTGCAAATTTTTTTTAAAGAGTTATTATTTTAGTTGGTGTTTCTGGTTTAAAAGGGAGTAGATTGAATCAATATGTTGTCAAAGTAACCTCTATTGTGTAGATTTTATTTACTTTGAACATATAAGCATGCTTTATCTATGTGAAATAATTATCCTAAAGGAGATTATCCTGGACAGATTATGGATAGTTATGATCATGTGATACATTTGTAATACATGTTGATAATGTGTCGGTCCAAAAAAAGACATATTGTTAGGCCGTTTTAGTAATCAATGTTCATGAATTATGTATAAGAGTACCATTTACAAGTTATTATTTTTTTCCAAAGACTAAATGATAATGTTATGCTAGGTATCTTGAGTCTTTTGTGTATATGTGTTTAATAATTATGCAGCTTTGAGTTTATTTTGTTATTTTCCTTTATTTTTTATTTATTTATTTAATTTGATTATCTTCACATATACATGATTTATTTGATGGTTAATTGTGAGCATTATTTATTTATATTATAGTGTCTTCTATATCTGTCAATATGAATAACATTATGATTGTTCTTGGTTGCATGGATCTTGATTATGCATTGAGATTTTATCATCCTACGAACTTGAATGGAACTAGTTTGAATGAACAAAAATCTGCATACGAGAAGTGGGAGCGATCATATCGCATGAGCTTGATGATGGATGATGCAACACTCAATTCTGAAATCCTTAGGAGGTGGTATAACAGAGAACAAAGATGCCAAAGGTTTCATAAAAGAAATCGCAGACCAATTCACTGCCAACGAAAAGGTTGAAACAAGTACTATTCTTAATAAGATAGTTTTAATGTGATATAAGGGAAAAGGAAAAATAAGGGGGTATATTATGGAAATGTCTAATCTTTTGACAAAACTCAGGGCATTTAAGCTTGAATTGTATGACAACATACTTATGTATTTAGTTTTGATCTCCCTTCCAACATAATTCAGTCAATTCAAAGTTTCATATAATACTCAAAAAGAGAAATGGACTTTGAATGAGCTTATAGCACAATGTGTGCAAGAAGAAGATAGGTTAAAACAAGAGAAGATTGAAAGTGCTCATTTGGCATCTACCTATGGAACTAAAAACGCTTCAAATAAGAAAAAAAGAAGTAAGAGTAAGAAAACTGCAGATGAGGGAACATCAAAGTCCAAGAATTCAAAGACTTGTTTCTTTTGCAAGAAAATTAGTCACATAAAGAAAGATAGTTCCAAGTTTGCTAGCTTGCGTGAAAAGAATGGTAAACTTCCCAACTTCATTTGTTCAGAAGTTAATTTAGTTGTGGTATCTAGTGACATTTGGAGGATAGATATGGGTGCAACTATTAACGTAAGTGCTACTATGCAGGATTGCCTAAGGAGTCAAGCGCTGATTGATGCTGAAAGATACATCTATGTAGGAAATAACTATAAAGCACTTGTGGAGGCTATTAGTGTCTTAGAATTCCATTAGATGCTGGAATTTTTTTTGGAATTAGAGGAAATATTTGTTGTACCATCTTTTAGATGGAATTTAATTTCTATTTCTTGTTTGGACATATCTGGATGCAATTATTCTATTAAAAATGAAATTTATAGTATTTCTCAAAATTCTAATATTATTGAAACTTATACTCTAATATAAGTTATACAAATTAAATACACAAGCCTCATGCAGTAACGAAAATCTTCATTCAAGTAATTGTGATACTAAGTGCAGATTTACAAATGAGAATTCATCAATGTTATGGCATAAGCAATTGGGTCATATTTCTAAACAAAGAATTCAAAGGCTTGTGTTAGAAGAAATTCTTAATTCCCTTGATTTATCAGATTTTAAAATTTACATAGAATGTATTAAGGGAAAACAAAAAAATATAAGAAAAAGAGATGCTTATAGGAGTAAAGAACTTTTAGATTTGATACATACAAACATTTATGGTCCGTTCCCTATGACTTCATGGAATGATCAATAATATTTCATTAACTTTATAGATGACTACTACTGTTACGAATATCTCTATTTAATTCATGAGAAGTTGCAATCTTTGGATGTTTTTAAAATTTTCAAGGTTGAAGTTGAAACTCAGTTAGACCAGAAAAAGACTGTCAAATCTTATAGTGGAGGAGAATATTACTGTAGATACGATGAATCAGGTGAACAACACCCAGGATCTTTTGCAAAGTATTTGATAGAGTGTGAAATTGTACCTCAATACACTATACTGGAGACTCCAAGTCAAAATGGTGTAGCTGAGAGACGAAATTGAACTCTTAAGAATATGGTAAGAAGTATGATTAGTCATTCTTCTTTACCTGAGTCTCTTTGGGAAGGAGCATTAAAGACTACAGTTTATATACTAAACAAAGTTTCTAGAAAAAGCAATAGCTAAGACTCCATATGAGTTGTGGACTGATAAAAAGTCCAGGATTAGGCACTTGCATGTATGGGGATGTCCAAATGAAGCAAGGCCTTACAATCCTAATGAAAATAAGCTAGATTCAAGAACTGTTAGCTACTACTTTGTGGGTTACTCAGAACGATCGATAGGCTTTAAGTTTTACGACTCCTTGAATAGATCTTTTTTGGAGATATAAAATGACAAATTTATTGAGGATGTTGATTATAGTGAGAGTAACAAAAATAAAAAAATTATGTTTGAAGTGGAATTTGATAATATCGATTCTAGTGAAAATGATCTGATTACTTTACAAAATATGTTTCAACCTATAAATCAGGATTATAGAGAAAACACAATAATATTACCACAGGTTCAACAACCTCAAGTTGAAGTGCCTAAAAGAAAATCAAGCAGAGAAATAAGAAATGCAATTTCGGATGATTATGTTATTTATGTTCAAGAACATGATGTTGACATGGGATTGGAAGATGATCCTATAAGCGTTAGTCAAGCAAAATCACGTTAAAATTCTACTAAATGGATAAAATTCATGAAAGACGAGTTGAAGTCTATGAAAGACAATGGCGTTTGAGATTTTATCAAGTTACCACATATATTGAAATCGATTGATTGTAAGTGAATTTTTAAAATCATGCGGGATTCGAAAGGTAACGTCGAAAGATGTAAAGCATGCCTAGTTGCTAATGGATTCACTCAAAAGGAAGGCATAGATTTTAAAGAGACATTTTCACCAGTTGTATCGAAAGACTCCTTTAGAATTATTATGGCACTTGTAACTCATTATGACTTATAGTTACATTAAATGAACGTAAAGACTGCATTTCTCAATGGAGAAATTGTAAAAAAAATATACATGGTGCAACCAGAAAACTTTGAGTCAAAATATTCAAAGCACCTTATATATAAACTTAAGAAGTCCATATATGATTTAAAACAGGCATCCCATCAATAGTACCAGAAGTTTGATCAGGTGATAACCTCTTTTGATTTTAAGAAAGATATCATTGATCAGTGCATATATCTTAAGTTCAGTGGGAGAAAATTTGTTATCCTTGTGCTATATGTAGATAACATTCTACTAGCAAGCAATGATGTAGGTTTATTGCATGAAACCAAGAAATTTCTGTCAAGTAAATTTATAATGAAAGATCTCTGTGAGGCCTCTTTTGTTCTAGGTATAGAGATCCATAGAGATCGCACTACAAATGTTCTTGGACTATCGTAAAAGACTTATATTAATAAGGTGCTAAGTAGTTTTGAAATGCAAAATTATGCACCGGGAGATACACCAGTGATAAAAAGTGATAAGTTTAGTTTGCGTCAAGGTCCAAATTTGGACTTAGAGAAGAAAGAGATGGATAAAATTGCATATGCATCAGCAGTGGGAAGTCTTATGTATGCACAAATTTGTAAGCATCCAGATATTGCATACATAGTGAGAATGCTGGGATAATTTTTAAGTAATCCGGGAATAGATCATTGAAAAGCTGCAAAACGGGTTATGAGATATCTTCAAAGAACTAAAGATTACTTGCTCACTTATCGAAGATCAGATCATTTAGAGATTGTAGGATATTTTGATTTAGATTTTGTTGGATATCTTTATAGTAGGAGATCTACATCAGGTTAGATTTTTATGATGGCTGAAAGAGCTATTTCTTGAAAAAGTGTGAAACAAACATTAATAGCTTTCTCTATAATGAAAGCCGAATTTTTGGCTTGCTATGAAGCATCAAATCAGGGAATATGGATGAGAAATTTTATCACTAAAATGCAAATTGTTAGTGGAATAGAAAGACCATTGAAAATCCATTGTGATAATAAGTCTGTTGAGTTATATTCAATGAACAATCGAAGTTCATCAAATTCAAAGCATATAGACATTAAGTATTTGGTTATGAAAGAAAGGTTTCAGAGTCATCTTCTGTTGATTGAGCATATTAGTACAAACTTGATGATTGCGGATTCGCTCACAAAGAGTTTGCCACCTAAAGTATTTCATGGGCATGTGTCTCATATGAGTGTTGTTAAATTTGATGATGAGCCATTTTAGTGGGAGTTTGTTATTTTATTTATGCTATTTGATATGTTAAAGTTTATTTTCTGTACAGACTCAAGTTTTATAAAATTTATGAATTTCTTGGAATATTGATAACTCTAAAAAATAAAGATATAACTTTATATTGCGGTTTTCCATAAGGTATAAGAAAGTGATTTTGGACTGTTAAAGTCATAAGGTAGGACCATTTGAAAATAGGCATGACTTAGATCATTTTACATGTAATTTACGTATCTGATTTATATCGTTGATATTGCTGATTTTTGTGATCATTAATGGATTTAGTTTCAAGTATATGTTACGAAGATTTCCTTGATCCCTATATTGGTAGTATCGGTGGATCGGATTTTTTTGACATATTTAAATCAAGATAGCAAAAATGTGTGCGCATTATAGTTTCATATATGTATGATTATTCAGATATATATGTGGTCCAAGTAGGAGATTGTTAGTAATTTTCATTTTGTGGACTCACATATTAATATATTGTACTTTGATATGTTATCTATAAAGTAGCTCAATTTATGATCTAATAAAGTATTAAAGTTTTATGGGTCTAAAAGTAAATATCTATTAGTGGGTTTAATTGGAATTATAGGAAGGAAAAATTACATAAACTAGCAACCTTAAGACATTAATTACAAGAAATAATAATAGTTTGACAAAATTACAACTAATAACAAAACTAGCAATATTTTATCAATTTTTTTTAGAAGCGCGTAAAATCTACTCATATTTTTCAAATCCCTATTTTTACTCTACTTTACCAATTTCACTTTTCCCCAACCTCCATTTTATTTTTATTTTTTAAAATTCCGCCTATCACTCCCACGATCTTGATAAAGATCCTCTCCACTTTTTAAGGTAAGTTTTTATTTCAGTTAATGCATGTTATTCTTTTTCATTTAATTTCAGTTAAGGTATTTTTTATCGTCATTTTTTTCAATATTAATCTGCGAAACTCGTTTGTTTGGGTTTAATTTTTTTCTGTTGAAATTGTACGAGTTAATGTATAATGACTCAACATGCAAATCGTAGTAGTTCAGTTAGAGGAAATCAACCGAAGAATTTAGTTTTCGATGAACTACCATCGTTTAGTCTTGGTTTAACACAAGACAAAGATTTTAACTTGGGTTCTACTAATATTATGTCTAAGGAAGGTGTTACCATTGAAGAGGTGATATCGAAGCACCGTAACGATCCCGAAAAGATTATGGAAATAATGAAAAGGAAAGCATTGAAAAAATCTTCATCCCCAAAATCCACAAAATTTTAAAAATTAGTGAAAATGAGAAAGTTGAATGAAAAAGGAGAATGTAGTAAAATTGCAAGTCCCGTTGCATCAGATTATAAATCTGAACAAGAAAAAGTAGAGGAGGTATGGTGCTATTCGAAAAAAAAATTATTGATATGAATTGTATATGTTAATACAATATATTTTAAATATATATTTGATATCTAAAATTTGTGTAAGATATGTGTATTTATCAATGTCAAGGTTTTTGTATATATATTTTTATATAGAAGTGTAATATGTATTCTGAAAATACATTTGTTATATAATTTGTATATGTGTTGTTATATTCTTTTCTTGTTAATTAAATTTGTAAAATTCATGTATTCGCAAAATACATATGTGTTTGTTGAAAAATAATTCTAATATGTATTCTGAAAATACATACAGTTTAGATATGTGTTTTTGTGTTTACCTCTAAGAATTTTATTCGATATTAAGTTGTATTTGGTAGTCATTAGATTTTGAATGTGATATGTAGTTCTTGTTTGTTGAAATATATTTTTTACATACATAGTTGTATTTGTTATTCATCAGGTGAAGACAATTTTTGTATTTTGATGTTTTGATAACTTAGATATTGATTAGTGATGTATTCAAAAAATACATATGATACATTTATGTATAGAATGTATAAACTAACTATAAGATGTATTTCATAAATACATATAAGACATTATTTGTATAAACTAGTTTTAAGATGTATTTCATAAATACATATAAGACACTGTTTTGTCATATAATTGTATTTTTTTTTGTTGTATAGGTCATGCGTGATCAAATATACATGGCACGAGTATTGCTCAAATTTTTTTCTCATATAGGATGTCATACGGTCAACGACATTAAAGACCGTATTAAGTCAATGTTGACGAAGAATCAGTAAAAGATGTTTTGTACTAAAAGTATATTTAGTTTCTTCATGAATAAGAAAGATTGTGTCGTCCAAGTGCAATTAAGGAGATGCATTATGTCACTTGAAACTAGAAAAAGTTCTACAAGTGTCATAGTCATTCGTGCAAAGGGCACAATTCCTTATTTCACTCCTAGAGAGTTTGCTTTGGTGACTGGTTTGAATTGTGTTACAAATAAGGATGATTTTGTGATTGACGAGGAGTATCCAAACAGAATTATTGATCAATATTTGGATAGTGAGAGTTTCGTACAGAAAGAGCTATTTGCGGCTGTTTCTGACAAAATTTGGGGGAATGATAACGATGAAAATGCGCTAAAGTTTGCCAATTTATATTTTATTCATGCATTCTTACTATCGTCAGTTGATACCGTATCTATTTCATGCCTTCACTTTGATTTGGTTGAGAGTGATCGCTACAATAATTATCCCTGGAGATCGGTTGCATTTGAAGAATTAGCTAGAAGCTTGCATAAAAAGTTGAAGCCAAAAGAAAAGTTCTATATGCTTCTTGGAATGCCACTGGCCATTCAAATTTGGTTGTACAAGTGTTGTTCAAATGTGCCTCGTAATGTTGCTTCCAAGTTGGACTCTCAAATTTCACATCTTTTGAATTGGAAGACAAATTCTCCTCGCCAATGATATGAACTCTTATGGAAAGTATGTTTGATAATACAGATGACAAGGTTAGTTTTACTTTTTATCTTTTTTATGTCATGTTGATTATTTAGTAAATATATTTTCTAATCTGGTATATGTATATATACAAAATATCATATGACATTGTTTATTCATTATTGGGTTTGGATTACGGTTAACTATTTTATAATGTAATTAATTTTAGCATCTAAATTATTTTTTGCATTATATAATTTAAATTGTAGGTTGCTTTTTAGAATATCGAGCCAACAAGAAAGGAGATTATAGCTTTTCAAATATCGAAGAAGCTTGTTCCTGGAGCTGCTAGTCGTAATGAAGATAACATTGATTCGGATGATGATTTTCAGGATCCTCCACAAAGACAAAAACAGTTAACCACAAAAAAATATCATGTCGATTCATCAGCTTCACCTGCAAAGAAAAAATTGAAGCCACATCCTAAAGGTGTAGATAAACAGACACCAAAAAGGACCCCTCCACCCCGTGCTGCAAAGATGTTTTTTGTGAGGACTCCAATTCACAAGCCAATTCAAACAAAAGCTACGCTACGTGGAAATAAAAAAGACATAAACTGGACCGATAGTAAAAAATCTATTCCGTTTCAGTCACCTGCTCCATCTTTATTCAGTTCCGAAGATGAAGACGTCATTATCTCGAAAAAAGTCTTTGATAGATTTCGGGAAAAGGTAATTTCTGATTAAGTTTTTGATTAATTTATTTTGCATTTTTAATTATTTTTTTTTAATTCAGGTTTGGCAAGAGTTTAATGATATCCGTGGCCTACTATCGTCCAGGTTTGATCAGATGATGAATGCAATTAATGAAAATAAGGTACAACAATTCTGATTTAAATGATTTTTATAAAATATACACTTGCTATGTTAAATATTTATTCAACATATATATTTATATTGTAGTTGAATACAAATATAGCATATATACATATACAACATATGTATTTTTTATGTCTGAAAATACATATACAGTTTGTTGAGTCTGTTGATTTGATAAAATGTATTTTTCTAAATGACAATATGTATAATAATAAATACATAATCATATGTTACATTAGTTATGTTAAATACAAATACAGCATGCATATTATGTATTTTGAATAAATTCATATATAGGATTCATTGTCTTTGTCATATATTTAATATGTATTTTCCAATTTGTGATATGTATAATCATATATACATATGCAAAGCTAAACTAAATAGTTAGTTTACTATTTATTTTTTATTTGTATTTTCATAGTTTAAACACAAAGAAAGAAGCAAAAGGCAGAGAATCTGATTAGCCACCAACGGATGAAAATGTTAAGAATACATCACCCCATCAAGCGACTCCAAAGTTTGTTCATTAGTTTAATAATAATCCTGAAGGCACATTGGTAAGTAAATTGTGTACATTTATATGCAACTTATTTTCTATATACAATTCTAATTTATCATTACAAAAAAATAACATTGAAACAGATTACCGAAGAGATGGTAGGATATCAAAGCAACAGTATGAATGATATGTATAATGAGATTGATGGGTATAATGAGGATAATGGCAATGTTCTGATAGAGCTTTTTTTTGTTTTAAGTATACTTATATTGATGAATATTAATTGTTTTAATTTTTTATTTTTTATTTTTTGAAAGAAAAAAACTGATATAGATGTGCATAAAGCAAGAGATGTATGTGTCTCTCAGATATGCTGAATATATCTAGGTTAGTTTTTTAGTTATTAAAAAATATTATTTTATTTTATTTTATTTATATGAACATATTGTGTAGAATACAAAATCGGTTGATGAAAGTATTGGTGAAGCACAAATATCAGAATCTCAATTCATATTTTTAGATGAGGTTCTTAGAAGAATTGATCTTAACTTCATAAAAAAAGTCAATGTTGAAGTTGAAGATAAGTTCAAGGTATCTTGAATACGTGCATTGTTTGCTTTTATTTATTTGTTTGAAAATACAACCTTACTAGATCTTTATATAATTTATATAGAACAAATAAGGTGTTGTCGAGATGAATGTAAATAAACCAGCAAAAGATGAGTCAGAGGTTAATGATGTGGATAAATCAAAGTTAGATCAGCAATATAAGACTTCAATCCACATTTCTGAGGGAGTAAATGATGAAAGCAATGCTGATCAAGATTTTTTTGACTCTCAGATCACTCTTCCTGATGCGCTTCTTCTCAGTCTTAATGCGTATATCAATCTTGAACGAAGTACAATTGCACATCCATTGACAAATAAAGCATAACAAACGCCAATGCATGTTTCAAGGATTAGACGACCATCTAGATACAAGGAATCACCATTCACAATGAATTTTGGTTCAGCAGATGGTTAGTACTCTTAACATAATTTTTTTAGTTAACAAATTTGTTTAATTTATATATTAAAATTATTTTTTTTGTAATTGATAATGAAGTATGAATTTGTATTTTGATGTTCAGTTATATTTTTGGATCAGTTGTATTTGTTTTTAATGAGATATGATTATATTTTGATGATAATTTTTTTATTTGAAAGTTTGATAGCTTAGATATGTAACACTGAAGTAGTAAAAAATACATTTATTAATATGTATTTCATAAAAATATATGTAGCAATTTTAAGACATATAATTGAACTTTTTTTCAGCAGTATACTTATTTATAATAATACTACATCATCTTATGTAATTAATTATATTTACATAATTTGCATGTCTAAACAATAAAGGAAGCATAGAAGCGCAATGGAGAACATTCGATCAGAAGAATCCCTTCATATCTCATTCAGTTAATGATATAGAAAACATTAAGGTCACCAACAAGTTCATGACATGGCTTTCATTGAGTCTTCTTAAATATCATTCGAAGAGGTATATAGGTTACAACTTAATTGTTTTAACTTTTGTAATTTAAGATTATGTAAATGATTTACTAATATGTATAATGAATAAACAGAAACAGCAAAAAAGAACATTATTTGAAAGGCAAGGCAAAAATATCAGTTATCAATTTCGAAATTTTATCTGTTGAAGACAAGAATTGATTCTACGTTATGGGTACTCCTAGCCAGACATGATCAGATGAGGTAAGTGATGTATTATTATGTTGATGAGTTGTATATTAGAATGAATATTAGTTCTATGTTACATATGAATATTTATAACTGCTTATATTGTTATAGTTGAAAATGTATATTTGTATATACATATGAAGTATGTTATATGTTCACTGATATGTACATGATATTTATATATGTAGTGTTGGATTCTTTGTGTCTTAATTTATTTATTTACTATTAAGTCTGAAATTTATTTACAATGCAGCAAATTGATGTATGCTTTTACTATCTGCGAAAGAAGTCCAAGTATGATCCCAATAGCTCATATAAGTTCAGCACTGTAGATTGCAATTTCATGAACATTGTTAGAAGGGTATTTGATGTGTATAAAGTGAATGATGTATCTCTTAATTTTGGTGGAAAGGAATATCATCTGAATGAGTAGATAAGTCGATTCTGCATGCATGCTACAGTACCATGGCATACGGTTGATCATATGTTCATTCTTGTTCACATAAAGGCCAAACATTATTGGGTTCTTGCAATTATATCTTTCATATAGTGGTGCTTACTTAAATTGAAAAGTTAGCGGAGGTTATACCTATATGTCTCATTGCATGTAAATTCTATGAGAATAAGCGTATTGACATCAAAAATTATCCTAATTATAAATTGAATGATAAGATGGATCCGTTTGGTGTTTCAATTATGGAGAATGTGCCTCAACAATCAAGTAGCGGCTTGTAAGTAATGACTATACCTATTACTTGTATATATACATATGCATTAAATTTGTAACAACTTCTTACTTATTAATATATGTATTTGCAGGAACTATGGCTTATATATGGTTACGTATGTCAAGTTCCTTACTTTTGGTAAAGGTGTTTCATCTGTTGATTTTGATCCAGATCTTATTCGCATAAGATACGCTTCACTGTTGTGGGATTATGGTACTAGAAAAGCAGAAGTGGAGGCACAAAGTGATGATGAAGCACCAATAAGGCCTCTTCAAAAAATTGAGTTAACAGAAGGCACTGAAGTGCATGATATTTGATTTGTATTTTATTTTGTAGAAGTTAACAACATTTAAGATTAGATGGATAAATATTTTTTTTTAAAATATTTCATGGGATTCATATGTTACTTTAATGGCCAAAGATGGTATTTTAATGCTCCTTTATTGTTATGTTACGTTTTTTATGTTTAATCGTTTAATCTCCAATTTTTCATGGTTAGTATATGTCTTTATAAACTGTTCTATACAGGTTTTCATATGTATTTTTTTATAATATATGTGTATATTTGTAATAATACATATGCTTATTTCAGTGAACATATGTATTTTTAACATACATATGCTTATTCCAGTGAACATTTGTACTTTTAACATTCATATGCACTTTCATTGAACAAAGCAATTTTTAACACATGCACATTCCAGTGAAGATATGTATTTTTAAAATAAATATTACCATTACAATGAACAAATATATTCTTAACATAAATATGTCATTCTAGTAAGCAAATATATTTTTTTACATATATATGATCATTACAGTGAGCAAATGTAAAATACATATGTCATTCAATTGTACATTATCATATATAATACATATGTATTTTTTTTTTAGATTTTCATATATAGGTGTCTAGTTAATACACATACAGACATATGTATTTTTTAAATTTTAATTTATAATTTTGAAAGATACACATTATGGTTAATACTAACGTTCATTTCAATTTTTATTTTTATTTACATCTAATGCAAACATAATTTTTTTCAAAATAAGTATGGCTCCTTTTATTAGATATTCAAACATATGTTTAATACAAAAAATATATGTATATATATATATATATATATATATATATATATATATATATATATGATATAAATTAAACATTTGAACTACAACAAATTAATAAGTTCAAGTTCATAAAAGTGCAACATTTGAACACTAACAAATTATCAATATCAATAAAAAGTTCAAAATTCAAAATGATCAAACTTATCATTTGTTGTATTTCCTACATGAACGTCTATTGTGAACTTTTAGTCCACATGAACTATAATAATTTTTGCTTTTCTTTTCGAACATATCTCTTCCTGATTTACCACGTTCCTTCTTTGCAGGTCTTTCAAGGGGCTACTTGTATTTCAAGGGCAAAATTATATCCTTCAATATTTCCTGAGGTATCACCCTGTCATCTTTATGTGGTAGAGGATATACAGGATGATCATACATTCTCAACATAGTTTTTGGCTTGTATAGATTAGAGCAATATGGTCCTTTTTCAAGATTCTTGCTATCAAGTACAGCACAAGCATGCACACATGGTATCTCATCCAATTGAAATGCATGACAAGAATATTTTTTTCTTTAGGCAACAATAAAATGTTTCTCATTGTCGTGGACTGTATAGACGTACTCTGAGGCTGGTATAACCTGAAAATATTAATACATAAAAAATATTTAAAAAAAGTTGGCAGTACAATTTGCTACAGTTTAGCAAATGTATTTCTTTCCAAAGAAGCAGATTATATTAATATGTCTACGTATGATATACATATTTTTTTTATTACAGCAAATACATTTGTTAAAATTTTACTAATTTGTATATGAAGATATGTTTCATACAACAGATCAAATTCAAGAACATATTACTTTTAATGATTATATATATTTCATCGAACCTTCATACGTGTACACTCTGCTTCATTCTATTGGAGAATTGCTTGAAATTTTTCAATAAGATCCGTGCGTGTGTACAATGCCTCCTGTCTGTTTTTACAGTTCCATCTACCAAACATCAATCTACCTTCCTCTAAAAAATCGTATATTGGAAGTTCTCTAACTGATACCAGTGCGGCATTAATTGACTCTGCAATATTTGATGTTAAAGTCCATCCCCTATGAATTGTTGCATATGACCTAGCCCACTTATCGTATCCTGCCAATTCCAAGTAATTCTTCACCCTAACATCAACTACCTCCACTTTCTCCATTAACTGGAGAAATTCAAACTTTGAGTATGACTTTGCCATGGTAAAGAAGATTTCCGACAATGCGTCATATGACTTTCTAAAAAAAAATTCACATTACCCCATAGATGCCACATACAAGCGTAATGTGGTACATTATTGTACACATCAGCAACAGCTTTTATAATGCTTGCATTACGATCGAAAACTACACACATATGTTCTCTTTCACCGTATGTTTTCTTTAGATTCTCAAAAAATCATGTCCAAGATGCATCATTTTCAAAATCTAGTATTCCATATGTCAATAGAAATATATGGCCTGAACATGAAACAAATACATTAATAGTACGTTATATACAGACATAAAAAAATCAATACGTATTTTATAAATACATACAGCTGGCAACAAGTGTAACTAGCATTTAACACATAAACATAATTCATAGCTATTATATATATATATATATATATATATAGCTGGAACCATATCTATCTCCCAGTTAACACCAAAAAAAAATTGAATAAGTACTCTATAAACACATATAGCTTGCCAAATATGTGACTATCATGTCTTTCATAAACATAATTCATAACTTTAATATAAATACATATATCTGAAAACATAAGAAATACATAGTACAAAGATAAATATGTTGCATATATATTTTCTATAAACACATACAGCTGTTTATAGAGTCAAATACATGTCGAAAATAGCTTATCGGCTCTATCCATGGTACAGGAAGCTACAAATGTGTCACTATACAGTCTTCTGAGATAACTTGCATCAACAACTATCACAGGTCTATAGTGATCGAACCCTTGTATGAATGTAGTTAATGCGTCAAAAATATACAAAAACTCATTTTCTTCATGCTTTTTCATTCGTATATGTGAACCTGGGTAAGTAGTGTTCAAAACATGATTGTATGTAGGTAGTTTCCCGTATGATGCCGACGGTTTTCCTCTCAAATGTTCAAGTGCTTGTTCCTTAGCTCGCCAACACATAATATATGTCAAATTCATACCCAGGTCTTCCTTCATGTCACTTCTTATATTAGTCACACTGTATTTTCTTTTGTGGCTTTTAAACTTTGATTTCACTATACCTCCAATCAACTTACTAGTAGCATGAAACTTAGGATAAATCTTATCCTTTATTGGACATGTATGTTCTGGTAAGAATTCTCTAACACAAAATATTTTAAATTTGTTGATATCAGATGCACGGAATAAAAAACCACAATTATTGAACTTGCACAACAATGTGTAACTACAAAAAAAAAATCTTACGCTGAAATATAATTTACCAACATGAAAAAATAAAAAATTTAATATATATGTATATTGTAAATACAAATGCTGCAATACAATTTACCAACATGAAAACAAAAAATTTTATATACATGACAAACTTATCAGGTTTTACTTGATCTAACAGATCGTGATTGGAACTTCTTCCGAATCGTGTAATCCTTCATCACAAATTTTAACATCCTTTTCAAGATATAAACTTGTTCAACCTCAATATGTTTGTGATGTGGGTCTGAGATAATTACTTTAATTGTATCCATCTCAAATACATCCAAACATTCATCTGAAGTAGTAACTATCAATGCTTTTTCAGTACTTGTATTTACCACGTTACGTGCAGTGATAGACAGGTCTCATACTCTTAGTATTACATATTGATGAACTAACAAATGTGTTGAAACTATCCTTTTGTGAAACACTTATATACAAAGGCAAAGCACTCATTGCCTTTATCTCCCTTTTCTGCATAATATAGACCTTCAAACCCATGTCATTACGTATACGTATTTTACCTTCAATATCTGTTAACTGATATTCAATTTGAATGCTTTTGCATGTCAAATCAACATCCATGTGCGAAGCTAGTAGTGCGTAGAGTTGGTTATATGAAGTGTTTTGCTCAACAATATCTCATCACTGATGTAATCTTCATATTGTTGTTCAATGTTCATACTACCAGTGTGTTTAATGAAAACAGGTATGCTTCCCATCATCAATGTCCAGAACACTACAAAACATTAAATATAAATTCAATTATATAATATGTACTGCATACAATTAATAATTTGTATATACACAACAGAAAAATAAATTCCAACGCAAAACTAATGTTTTAATCGAATAATATGTATCATCGACTAAATTTCAAATTTAGCGTATAAGAACTTTAATTTAGTTTCATACATACATGACGACAAGGAAAACTTTGATTTTGGAAAAAAAAAAGTTGATAACAAAATTTTAACCCATAACTTATAAAATTCAAAATATGATCTAAAATTTTCAACTTCATGATCGTTAACCCTTATTGTTATTAACTTTCAAAATATTTTCGCAATTGCATTAATATGATCTCAAAGTTTGTTTATCCATACCTGTAATTGTCAGGTTGTTTATTCAAATATTCTTCGTAAAATACAGACGTTCATCAACGATATTTCAATCTCTCAATTTTTTTTTGAATCTGCTTTTACTTGATGAATATGGAAAATGATTTTTGAATTTGAATATGTATATTAACGGTTAAGGTAAAATTAAAAGAGTCATAAAAGGTAAAGGAATCTGTTAATTAAATGTTGCTTAAAGAAACAGTTTTATCCCTTAATTAACTCTAACTTATTAGAGTTTAATAAGGAACGTTTTAACATCTTTGTATATGTATTTTTATAGCAACCTTTTACTAAAATACAAAATACAAATTGCTAGTTTTCGTAATTTTAAAACTGTTACTATAAAAGTTATAATTAAGGCTCTACAGTTGCTATTTTTAAAATTTTCCCTTATAGGAAACACTTCAACCTTTTCTAAAGTAAAGACATCTTTTCGACTGAAAAGGCACTTAAGCCTTTTATATATAGGATTGATCTCTAAGTCAGATTTGTAACTTTTTCTTTTTTGTCCATCTCTGAGAAGAAATAATTAAGAACGGTATCAATACTTAAAAGATTCAATTTCCTTGATTTACTTATTGCAATGGAGCAAGGTTAGTGTTCCTATTATTATTCTACTTCTAAATTTTTGTCTAATGATTTACACGTGATCTTGGGTGAATTATTCTTTAAAAGTATTTCAACAACTCTTTCTTTATCCATCTAATGATATCCACCTACTAAAAGGATAGACCAGTGTACTAAGCTCCCGCTATGCATGATATTCGTGAAAGGACTAAATCACAAGGATCTATGGTAGACTGGTTGGCTAGACACAAGGATCTATGATACGCAACCTTATTATGCATTTCTGCATAATGCTCGAACTGTGACCTCCTGGTCCCCCTTCAATATCCAACATAATGCTCACCCTAAATATCAGTTTTCCTCTGTTTAGGTTCGCTCTGTCCGGCCGTTGCCACAAGATCCTTGTTACCACATAAATCTCTCTAATAAGAGGCAGTGCGTAACAGATGAAAAGGAGCAAAAATCCTCCCACGGAAAATTAAAAAGAGCAAAAGAGAGGAGAGGAAAACTAGACTAAGAGTACACATTGTATTTCCAGTAGAGAAAGGCGTTGTTGGCTCTAAATGAGCTTAAGACAACGCTGATACACATTGTAAACGGCAAAGAAATTATAATGACATTTAACTTGGCCCGTCATTAAACAGATATACCTCGAAGGGTTGGCTGATATTTAGCTAATTGTAGTACACTAATGAAAAGGAAAAGATAACAAAAGTAAAAGAAAAGAACGACAATATGGTTCCTTCTGCTGCACAGCTTCTTGAGCCCTTTTACTTCTTAGGAGATCTCATCATTTTCATTTATATTCCAAGATCATGTTGTTCTCTGGTGCCAGTCCAACACAAGCCCTCAATATGTTCTCAAGCATTGCCCTCTGCTTTGAAAGGGCATTCACCACTGGTGTACCAGGTGGTACCTGTTTGCCAATTTACAACACAAACATCAACTGTTCATCTTAGAGATCTCATATTTAAGAGAGCTAAAAACTGTAGTCTAAGATGCCGCCTCCTACAAATTTAGGTTCAAGATATATGTTCATGTGATGATGATAATGACAACCTTTGTGGTTAACATGAAACCCTCTTTTTAAGTTCAAAGTTTGATGTAACCAGATGTTAAGGAATAAATGTTCTGAGTTACCATTTTCAAGTTTTAGAGTGGACATAATGAGAACATCCTGTAGTGCTATCTTATGTTATTGCCCAACCAATTAACTATTCAGTTTAGTAACTTATGAACTAAAACCTGGTAGCTGCACACTGCTTTTGGTGCTATTTCTGCAAAATGAAAAGAAACTTCAAGAGAACTTACCAGAGGAGCCTTGGTAAGATAGCTGAGGATGGTAGCCACGGGGTGGAAGGAGTGGAACTTACCCTGAAAATTCGACATGGTTCAGGTAATTTTAGAACTAATCAACTGGTATTTCCAAGGTAATTGCAACTAATTGTAAATGTATAAAAGTCGGTGAGAAAGAAACAGACCTCTCCCTCGGCTTTGAGCTGAATGCGAGTACTGAGTTCAGCAAGGAGGACCAAATCCAAGATAATTGGAGCAGCCAAAAGAGAGTCCTCACAGGTATTGTGCAAAACAATGGTGTTCTTTCCACCCATGAAAATCTCTGATGTGTACTCATCCATTGCCCTCTTGCTGTCTCCCACGTATGGTACATACTGAGACCCATAATCCAATGTTAAGAATTAGTATTGTGCCTTGGAATTTCTTTTACATATTGTGAAATGATTCAATAATTATTACCTTAATCACAACAACATGGTCAGGGTGCTCTCCAGGCTCATAAAGGATGGCATTGCTAGAAACCATGTCATCAACAACATTGCTTTTTGAGATCTCCTTTGAGCGAAAAGTTTGAGGGGCAGACAGATTCATTCCATCATTGTTACCCAAATGGTTGTAGCTCACAATTGATGTTGGCTGTAATATGGAACAACACAAGTTTCACAGTTGCTCAACTTTCCTCTTTCACGAATCCCATATTTTACACACATCAAGTAAGCTTTATAGAGTATAAACTGATTCAACATTTTAAAGCTTTATGAAACTAGAAACAGAAGCCGCAAGTACCTTAATGCCAGCTCCAACAAGGAAATCAACAAGCACCGACTTCATCTTGGTTTGACCACTCTTAAAGTCATCACCACCAATCAAAGTGTTCCTTTTGATGGCCAAATCAATGAAGCCTAAGAATTTTCAGCAATAATTAATTTAGTAGATGAAAGTAACGCACAACTACTTCCCAAGAGCAAGTATTTTTAACTATGTTTTAGTTGAAATTAGAACATACCTGGGACAAAAGTGTTTTGTGGGCTTCCATTGATGAAGGGCACATTTTCAAGAATACAAGCAATAGCATACAAGGTGGAAGGAGATATTTCAGCCTCATTTCTATCTACAGCAGTAAAGAGGTTTTCCATGTTGTCATTAAGACCAACAGCCACATTGCTATATCTTTCAGTGTTGGCAGTCCACAGAACCACCACCTTGTCCACATTGTTCTTCTCCTTAAACTCCCTTATTTACCCAAGACAACACCAAATTAGCACACTAATAAAAAACAAAGAAAACTAAACATTTGGCGACATGATACAACAATAACCCCTTTTACCTAATATCCTTAATGATTTGATCAATCTGTTCTTTCTTGGTTCCTTTGATGACATTGTTTGCACGTGAACCTTGGTTAGCAGCAATGAAATCAGGGTCATAGATACCAGGGAGTGGAACCATGGATTCCATGTAGGGCCTCAACTGCTTTTGTAGATCAATGTCAAAAACCTTAGCCCTTGCCATGGCGTCTGCTAAATTCATGTTGCTGATGTCCCATCCTCCAAACACTACATCATCCGGGTTGACCTATTTCATTATCAATTGAAAAAACAAAATCCATCAACAAACAGAAGGAATATACTGTTCTATTTAACTTGTTTGTCCTTACTTTCCTTTAAGCACATTTTTTAAAAAAAAAGCATCTTTTTTTTAACTGCAACTTTCCACATGTATTCTTTACAAACAAAAACAACAACAAACCCAGTGTATTCCCAGAAAGTGGGGTCTGGGGAGGGTAAGATGTACGCAGTCCATACCGCTACCTCCGAAGAAGTAGAGAGGCTGTTTCCGATAGACCCCCGGCTCAAGATAAAGAACAGTAAACAATGGGATGGATGACATAAAAGAATATCAGGAATAAGAAATAATAAAATAGACATCAAAGAAATACGAAAATACGAGACATAAGGGCGACACGAAAAAAAAATAGGTACTAAGCCATGACATATGACACCTATCTAGTAGAACCCTAGACTAACATAACAAGGACACCTATGTACACAGACCTAGGATTACTAACCCGACTACAAAGAAAACTCTCCTGACTGCATGCTATAACCCACACACTCACATTAACCTTCTACCCTCCACACCTTCCTATCTAGGATCATGTCCTCCATCAGTTGAAGCTTCTCCATGTCATGTCTAAACACCTCCCTCCGCTATTTCTTCGACCTACCTCTACTCCTCCTGAAGCCATCCAAAACAACCCTCTCACACCTCCGAACAGGGGCATCCGCGCCCCTCCTCATCACATGCCCAAACCATCTCAGTCTTCCTTCCCGCATCTTGTCCTCCACTGAGGCCACTCACACTTTCTCGCAGATAATCTCATTCCTAACTCTGTCTCCTCTAATAAGCCTACACATCCAACGCAACATTCTCATTTTCTCTACTTTCAATATTTTGAATGTGGGAGTGCTTGACTGGCCAACACTCCTCTCCATACAACATGGTCGGACGGACTGTCACTCTATAGAATTTATCTCTAAACTTAAGGGGCACCTTCTTATCACACAACACTCCTGAGGCGAGCCTCCACTTCATCCAACCTGCTCCAATACGATTACAGACATCCTCATCAATCTCACCATTCCCCTGAATCGTAGACCCAAGATATTTGAAGTTGTCTCAAGTCACTAAACTTGCATTCCAAATACTATGTTTTGGACCTACTCAACCTAAACCCCTTAGACACAAGGGTTTGCCTCCAAACCTCCAGTTTGCCATTCACACCCCCTCGCGACTCATCAATCAACCCTACATTATCCGCAAATAACATACACCAAGGCACCTCGCCTTGAATGCTCCGCGTCAACACGTCCATCACTAAAACAAAAAAGGAACGGGCTCAGAGTAGATCCTTGATGCAACCCGGTCTCGATCGGAAAATGCTCTGAGTCTCCTCCCGCCATCCTCATCCGGGTCTTCCCTCCATCATACATGTCCTTAATAGCCCTAATGTAAGCCACCGAGACCCCTCTCACCTCCAAGCATCTCCAAAGAACCTCTCTCGGGACTTTATCATAAGCCTTTTCCAAGTCGATGAACACCATGTGTAAATCCCTCTTCCTTTATCTATACTGCTCCACTAATCTCCTCACCAGATGGATTGCCTCTGTCGTCGAGCGACCAGGCATAAATCCAAACTGATTCTCCGAAATGGACACGACCCTCCTCAACCTCCCCTCGACCACTCTCTCCCAAATCTTCATAGTGTGACTCAACAACTTAATACCCTTATAGTTATTGCAACTCTGAATTTCACCCTTGTTTTTATATAATGGGATCATCGTACTCCATCTCCAGGCCTCGGGCATTCTCGCAGTCTTAAAAATGACGTTAAACAAATCAGTCAGCCACCTTAAACCAGCCTCCCGGTATACTTCCAAAAATCCACCGGAATCTCATCAGGCCCCGTCGCCCTACCCCTCCGCATCCTACGAATAGCCTCTCTGACCTCCGCCACCTTAAAACGCCTACAGTAACTGAAATCACGTCTCTCCTCCGAGTGCTCTAGCTCCCGTAGCTCAAAGCCTTTGTCCCCATCCTCGTTCAAAAGTCTCTAAAAGTACTCCTGCCATCTCTTCTTAATGTGAAGATCCTCCACCAAAATAGTATCATCCTCTCCCCTAATGCACTTCACCTGATTGAGGTCAGGGCCCTTCCGCTCCACGTGTATTCTTTAATATTCTTTAATTTCTTAAATTCTATGTTAGAAAGTGTCTTAAGTTTAAGGCCACAAGATCAATTTTAAGTGTTAAATCAAAACAGGACGAATAGAAACAGAATCACTAAAAGTAACAAACACCACCAAAAAGAGTCATTTCAAAACAATTAAGTTTACCATGGGAAGGATGCTCTTAAAGGGAGCATAGATCTCCTCTCCATTAAAGGACCCAACTCGAATAGTAGACGCTTGTGTAAGAGAACCAAAGTAATTGGCTTGCTGCACCTTATCCTTGGTGGCCCATGAAATTCCTCTGCCAATTTTCAACAACAGCCACAGTTTATTAGTGAACAAATTAAACAAATCTACTAACAAAACCAAAGTCATGCAAGAATTAGGAAAAAGAAAAAAAGAACAAACTAACTCTCTATTAGCGATAACTCCTCCAGTCAAGGTTGAACCATTATTTCCACCCCATCCAACAAGCATAACCCTGCCAAGAAATTAAATTGCACAAAAAACTATTACAAAACAGAAAACACCCACATTTTAATTTCAATATTTTAGAATTAACTGTTAAAAATGAAGGATCTGGTTAAAAAGCAAGAAACACACACCCTAATTTTGGAACATGAACATCAGTCTTGAATTCATATTTGACTGTTTTGGGCTTGACGGTCCATTGATATGTCCCATTTTTTTCCTCATGAACCAACTCAGTGGTTTGATAATCATACAGAGAGTGAATTACACTCTCTGTGTACTTAACATTGGGGCTCTCAACCTTAAAGTTTTCAATAAACATTTTCACAACACGAGACAAAAATTCGAAAAAGAGGGAAACTGTTTTGCAAGGAAAATAGAACTTTTGTAACTAAGAAGAATATATATTCTTAAAGGCTAAGAGCTCCACTTGCACTGCCTGTTGGCCAAGCCAGGGAGATGTATATATAGAGGGATTTTGTTGAAGTGGAAATACACATGGCGCTTT
This sequence comes from Capsicum pubescens, assembly GCA_030864215.1. Taxonomy (NCBI): domain Eukaryota; kingdom Viridiplantae; phylum Streptophyta; class Magnoliopsida; order Solanales; family Solanaceae; genus Capsicum; species Capsicum pubescens. The sequence continues at coordinate 217,375,652 of CM061549.1, read as the reverse complement.
CATAGTGAATGAGATCCCACCTTGCATAACATGCTATGGCGGAGTTTCAAATAGTGAATATTAGGCTCCATTTGTTTTTTGTTTTTTTTTTATGATTCAGATTTCTGAATCTCGATGATTAAAATGCTGTCTCTAAATCTGTAAAGATTGAATGATTAAGACAGTTTATTTTTCAATATCTGAATGTGTAAAAAAGATTATTTATATATATAATAAAATAAAAAATACAATTTAAATAAAAAAATTAATTATTTATTAAAAAAGTAAATAATTTAGTACAACAAAATTATTAATATTTGATTGAGAAAAAACATTTATGTTTGTTAGTGATGGTGGAGATGGTTCATAATGGTGGTTACGGTGACAATGGTTGATGTTAGTGATTAATAATTTTGGTGGTGATAATTGTGATGGTTGGTATTGTAGTGACCGTTATGATGGTGGTGATGGTTGTTGTAATGTGACGTTGCTTGATGCTAGTAGTTTAAGATGTTGATTGTGTTGTCTGAAACATGAATGCATGATGATTGATGATGTGTTGGTGCTAGTTGGAGATGTTATTTGTTGTGATGGTGGAGATGGTTGTTAGTAGAGATAAATCGTAGTGATGGTACTGGTTGAAGTAGTGGTAGAAGTGGCATTACTAGTGACAATGGTGGTGGCGGCCAAAGAATGTGTTGAGGTTGTGATGTATTAGTGGTAGTTAGTGGTGGTGCTAGTTGTGATAGATGAGTTGGTTGGTAGTAGGGATTGATCGGTAGTGGTTGCTAATTGTAGTATTGTTAACGACAATGATGGCGGTAAATATAATTAGAATAAAAGAGGTAGTAGGTGTGGTAGCAGTTGACAATTGTGGTTGATAACGGTATTTGTTGTCGATGGTGGTTGTGATGGTGGTGGGTGGTGGTTGACAATAGTGACGGTGGCAGAGGTGGTTAGTGGTGGTGACTGTTGATTATGAATAGAGTGGTGAATATTATCCAACACCAGAATATTCCTTCAGACCTATTAAGACTTGGTTCTAGATCTGAATGATTAAAACCTATCCAGACCTATTGAGAGTTAAAACCTTAATAAAAAACAAATGCACTTAATGGTCTGAAGTCTGAACCATTCAGATTCAGACCTCCATTAAGTGCAAACAAATGAGGCCTTAGCCTTGCAAAATATTGAACAATTTGATGAAAAAAAATTTAATTAAATGAATGCATATGATTAGACTTATATTGTTTATCTAGTTTAATATAAGGAAAAATACATATGTTAGCATACCTAAGTACTAATTTACAAAAAATAGCAATACTTTTTCCTAATTACCTTGTGTAGCATTTGTAGTATTATTTTAAGTGGGGGACCACAATTACCGCATCTTAAAAGCAGTTTCCATTATTTACGCTTAAAACTTTCTCTTTCCTTTAATTGCTTTATACTTTACCATTTTTCATGCTTCTTATCAGATTTTCTCTTTAAAAAATTTTCCTTCTTAACGTCTTTTCCACAATTATTGTTCCACAATTTCAGGTAAATAATTAATTCAGTTATTGCATGTTATCAATTTCTCAATATATTTTTTTGTTAATTTTGTACTGTAAACAATTTCTCCATTTCATCTTTAAGGTTTTGATTTTTGTAGTTGTTATTGGAGAATCAAGGTCATCGAATTTGCTGAATTTTGTTTTGTTTGTTTTTCAGTTAAATTTGATGTTTTATGAGTTGATATAGTTGAAAAAATTAAATTTTGGATGAGAATTGGAACTGGGTTTTGTTTTGTTGCGATAAATAGAGGATAATCGGAGTTGAATGAATATTGTAGATGATTTTGGGTTGATTTGTTGTTGTTGTTGGTTGAATTTTTTCGAAGATAGCTGATATTTTGAAGAAAAAAGTGGTTGAAAAAAGTTTCTTCTCCAAAAGACGAACAAATTAAAAAAAAACATGAGAAGAAAAGAAAAACAAAAGAAATTGAAAGGTCAAACAATGTTGATGACGATGTTGAGAACTCTTTGTGCTAATGAATCTGAAGAAGACATGGAGGAAGAGGTATTTTTCGTTGTATATGTATTTTTATTTACTGTTATATATTTAGGGATTTCTGTAAAGCTTTATCAATTGGGGTAATATGTATTTTTTCAGTGAGTTAATATGTATTTTATGTTTCTCCTGATATGTATTTAGGAATTGCAGTGAGGTGATTTGTTCTGTTAAAAATACATATGCATGTTATATGTATTTTTTGATGTGTTGGTTGTATTTTGTTGATTTATACAATTTAAGGTGTAGTTTTAATGTGTTTTGTTGTTTTTTTACAGTTTTACAAGATTTTTTTTTTTGTTAAATTTGAGAAACATCATTGGGTTCTCGCAGTTTTATCATTCTCCAAGAGGTGCATATTCTTATATAATTCATATGAATTCTTTGGTCACTATGCAGTTGTTCTGGCTGAGATACAAAAATTAGCTGAGATTATCCCATTGTGTCCCAAGCTTGTAATTTCTACGAAAAGAAAGGTATTGATCTTCATAACCATCCAATATACAAAGATAAAAACTTGTCAGATCTTTTTGATGTGTTATTTGCAGATGAATTGGTTCAACAATCAAGTGAAAGCTTGTAAATACTTTAATATACATTTACCAATATCGTTTGTAGAAATTAAATTTTACTATTCAATTTTTTTTTTGTAGGGACTGTGGTCTATATATGGTAACATACGCAGAGTGTCTTTCTTATGGTAAAAGAGTTCCTTTGATTGAGTTCAACCCCAACACACTTCGTACATGTTATGTTGCACTATTATGGGACTATATGTGACATGAGAAAACAAGAAGCAAATGTTCATAGCGATGTCGAAGCACCCTTGAGGCCTGGCAGACAAAGTCGAATAACTAGTGTCACTGAAGTTTTAGAAATATGATGATTGTTGAATTTATTACATTGGATAGTCGACAAACTGGTGTATGGATGTTTTTTTTTGTACAAACCTATTTCATGTTTTGAAGTGTTTAAATGTTACTTATTTTGAAGTGAATGAAAGTAATTCATTTTTGTTGTATAAGTTGAATATGTTTTCAACAATTTTGTACTATGTGTTTTACTCCAGTGTTCAATAATATTGGTTGCAGTGCGATTGACCTCTGAAATACATATGCAGTCTTGAAATTTTCAATAAAAATACATATGCACTTACCTTCATATATATTCTAATTTGTCTTTATTTACTTTCAAAATACATATGAGATTAATTCAACTTTAAGTTTGTGAATTGAATGAAAGAAATTCATTTAAGTATTTTATGCAGTTTTATTTTTTTTTGTTGTGACCTTTAGAGATCAAAAATACATATACAGTGTTCAGATTTTGCATTAAATAAATACATATGCAGAATATATCATATGTATTTATCCTTTGTTCAATAGTTTCAAAATAAATATGAGGTGATTCAAACTAACTAATTTAGAAAAATGCATGAAATTAATTTATTTTAAAATTTTATTAAAATCATATGAAACTGCATTAAAAATACATATGCAATATACATCATATTTATTTTAATTTTTCTTCATTCTAAAGCTAACATTCATATGAGGTTAATCAAAGTTACTAAATTTGTACAAAAAATACATATACAGTGTTCAAAATACATATGATATGTAGATTCAAAATACATAAGCAGTGTTTAGATTTTGCATTATATACAAATGCAACATTCATATTAAACAGTGCTTAGATAGCAAATGCTAAATAAATGTTTGAACCATAAAAATGAGTTCATTATTATAAAAAGTGCAGAAGAAAGTATTAAAAAATAATACAGAAGAAAAAATGTATCATTTATGATATTTCCTACAAAAATGTTTGTTGTGACCCTTAGCCCCACATCCAGTGCATGAGTTGATGTTCTTCTTTCCAAACATATCTCGACCCGATTTTCCACGATCCTTCTTTGCAGGAGGTCTTTCAGGAGGGCGTTTATACTTTGGTGGCAGTACAATTGTTATAGACGTCTCATTCATCTGGGAGCATACCTAATTTGTATTTTGATATGGGTCAATAGAATTTCATCACATTCAACAACTGAATTGGATCATTCATTGATCTAGGATTTCAGAAAATAATTGAATAAAATTCAAATAGAAATTTGTTTAAATTGTGTTCATAATTGAAATTCTACAAAGCTTCACAATTTGTTCAAAAAATACATTAAAATAAAATTTGTTTAAAGTAAAATACAAACAAAACAAAAGTTTTCAACCAAATACAGAAACTACTGAATCGAACAGAAGTAAAACACGTATAACATATATTTTTACAAATACAGTTATATTCTGAAATTTCGACAAACAAACCAAAAATACATATGCAGTGTTAACACTAAGCATAGCAAAAATACATATGCAGTTTTAACATTAAACACAAAAAAATACATCTGGGAGCATACCTAATTTGTATTTTGATATGTGTCAATAGAATTTCATCACATTCAACAGCTGAATTCAATCATTCATTGATCTAGGATTTCAGAAAATAATTGAATAAAATTCAAATCAAAATTTGTTTAAATTATGTTCATAATCGAAATTCTAGAAAGCTTCACAATTTGTTCAATTGTTAAACCAATCAAAATAACAACAAACGATCATCAAATAAATAGTCGAACAGTGAAATTTTAATACCTGAAACAACTTCTAAACTGAAATTTGGCAACAAATAGTTGAATTCTGAAGGTTTTTGTTATATATGTTGAATTTACTCCTTCATTGCTTATATCTCGAAATTCGTTTAGAAATTATTCATACAAAATTTAACGGCGACAACAAAAAACTAGATAGGAGCATCAGTAAATAAATTTACGATGCATTACAAATTGAGTAATTAAAAAAAACGATCGGCAAAAATAAAATATACTCAAAAAAAAATACGGTAATACCTGAAACAACACTTAAGCACTAATTCGTAGAAGATAATTGAATTTCAAAGTGTTATCGAGAACAAGGTAATGTTGATAGTTGAACTTTACGAATTTTTTTTTGAACATCAACAAGTACAATTGAATTTGATTGTTCAATTACAGCGAATTTGAAGCTTCAACAAAAATTTGAATTGATTTTTTTTTGAAGGATCATGCGTTTAGCGACTGAAAAATAGAATAGAATTTTTTTTTTTTGAAGAAGAATCACGCATATAGCGAGTGGATAATACAATTTGTTTTTTGAATTTGAATAGGGTTGTTGGAAGGTAACGGAAAAGGGGTGATTAGTGAGCTTTTAATGGGATTGTAATCTTTAATTGTTAATTTATGGAATTATTACCATATTTAGATCAGATAATTAATGCAGTAAAAACAATTGTATTTGTATTTTTATAGCAAAACTTTGCAAAAATACATATCAAAAGTTGCTATAATATGCAATTATGAAAGTGTTGCTATGAATCTCATAATTAAAGGGTTAAGTATGCTATTTCTGAATTTTGCTCAATATATATGCAACGAGAGATTTGGCTCCATAGTAGAGAAAAATAAGTTGAAAGACCTCTCAAATGTTTAATTAAAAAAAAAATGGATCTCATAATATTACTAAATTAAAAAAAATAAAATTGTTTAAATAATTGGTACAGTTATTGGGACAATTAAAGTTATTCGACAACTGCGTTAGTTGTCCTAACAACTATTAAAATTTTTAAAAAAATTTATAAAGTTGTCGAATAACTTCGATAGTTGTTGAGACAAGTTTTTTAGTTGTTGGAACGAAAATATTAAAAAAAAAAATTATCCCTTTTACCTAATTTTTAAAACTTAAAGTATGCTCACTTAATTGACAAACTTGTTTGTCTCTTTTAATTCAGAGTCCCTCCATAGTAGTTTGCTTTTAGTATTTTTAGTTTTATATTTTTTTCATAAGAAATATTTATTTATTATTATATATAATTTTTTTTTCTATTTAATTTCTAAGTGACTTATAATTTGATCGATCATATTTAAAATCAAGTTTTTTCGAGAATTGATTTTTACTCTTCACTCGTTATTAATGAATATTTGAAAATTAAAATATACTTAATTATGACCTAATTTCACAAAACATAAATTTAGAGAATAAATTTTGTAGGAAAATAATTTATAGATTATGAAATTCTTACGAAAATATTTTGAAATTTAATTTATACGTGGGTCACCAATTGAACATATGCCTCTATTGACTTTGTAGAACATAATTTATATGTCTTATATTATAATACAAAATACGAATTTTTATTACAAATTCTTATTTGATAAATATTTTAGACCATTTTTTTATTACTTAAAATATTAAAGAACCAAAATTAAAGAGCAAAGTAAGAGCGCCAGCAAGAATTGACACGAGTGGAGGTGAGTACGACGAAAATGAAGGACATGTGGTCTGCGAGCAACGTGGCAGGATTTTTCAGAAACTGATTTCTGAACTTTTTACTATGTCGTATTCTTATGTTTACAAACTAGATGTTATATGCCGCGCGGACCCAATAAAATTAAGATGGTCAAACACAAAATACTTAAATTTGACACGTATTTTATATTTAAATTAAATGTTTATTTTTGACAGCCCAATTAATATTATGATATGTTATTTTGATGCTTTTTATACCATCAATAAAAATATACAATATATTGTATTACATGTGCTGTTGACGTGTAAAATAACGAATAATTAGATTAAAAAAAAACAATCAATAAATTACCCCTTCCCCCCAACCCCCAACCCCAAAACTCCAAACTCATCTTCTCCACCAAATACTGCTGTAATGTCGCACCCCCCACCCCCCAAAGCCCCAAAATCATCTTCTCTAAATATACCCAATAAAAGTAAGATGGCCAAACACATCGTCAAATACTTAAATTTGACACGTATTTTATATTTAAATTAAATATTTATTTTTGATAGCCCAATTAATATTATGATTTGTTATTTTGATACTTTTTATACCATCAATAAGAATATACAATTTACTATATTACATGCGTTGTTGATGTGTAAAATGACGAATAATTAGATTAAAAAAATAATAAATAAATTACCCCTTTCCCTCAACCCCCAACCCCCAACCCCAAAACTCCAAACTCATCTTCTCCACCAAATACAGCTACAATGTCGCACTCCCCACCCACCAAAGCTCCAAAATCATCTTCTCCAAATACACAGATGGCCAAATACATCGTCAAATACTTAAATTTGGTACGAACTTTGCATTTAAATTAAATATTTATTTTTGACACCTCAATTAATATTACGATATTTTTTTTTGACACTTTTTACACCATCAACAAAAATATACAATGTGCGTGTATTACAAACGTTACTGACGTGTAAAGTGACAAATAATTAAATTTAAAAGAAAAATTAATAAATTACTCCTTCCCTCACCCCACTCCCTACCCCACCCCTAAAACCCCAAACTCATCTTCTCCACTAAATACAGCTGTAGTGTCGCACCCTTCACCCCCAAAGCGCTAAAAGCATCTTCTCTAAATACAGTTGTAATCCCCCCTCCCCAATCACTCCCTCTAAGATCATCTTCTTCAATACCCCACTCCCAAAAGTGACTCGATTGGATATCTTTCCATTTTGAAATCAATTGTTTTCTCGATATAATTAATTAATCTATTGAACACCTTCAATTAAGGTCTCTAATTAAAAGGCTAGCTGAATTGTTAAGTTCTTTTATTCTTGCTTGCTGGATTGTTCGCAAAAATTGAACAAGTCACTTTTTCTGGTTGGAGAAATTGGAGGAAATGAATTCAACTATGGCTTATCAAAATGTAGAACCATCGAAGAATTGAGAAGAATGGTGCCAGATGTTATTCAAACTATTATCCATAGTGTTAAAATGAGGTTTGCATTGAAACTTTTGATTCTGATTATACCCTTTATTTATCTATATTTGCTTCTAACGATCAATTATTGTATACAGAGGGTCATTGATTTTGGGGCTACGCAAATTATAATTCTGGGCAATTTCCCGATTGAAGAAAAAATGGTGAAAATTATGGATGTTAAGAAGAGTATTTACTTGTAAAAAAATGGTGAAAATTCATGAGAGAAAGAGTGAGGAAGGAGGACAAAAGAAAGATGAAAATTTTATGAAAATACCCCTTAAACGCGCTGAAAATATGTGTAGCATACTTGTAATAATGACTTAACAAAAAGTATCAAAATGACACTCTTGAATGCTAGTTAAGGTGTCAAAAATAAACATTTAGATTCCAAAGTGAAAGATCATGTCAAATTTAGATGTTTGTCGATGTGTTTTGCCAATTAAGATTGAATAAGGGGTTATGAAAATATTTGGTATGAAGAGTAAGAACAGATAATTTCAGATAAAATGCATGATTAATTTATATGATATTTAGTTAGCGATGTTAGTTAGTTTGACAATTATATATATCATCAAGTCATCATTTTATTTGTGCTATAATAATGAAAAAAGTTATTACATATATGTGATAGAATAATTAATCTCGTGAAATTTCTCAATTCATAGAATAACTTTATTTATTCTATCTCCGTATTAATTAAAATGTAGTATTGCCTCTGTCCCACAATACTCATCCAATATTGACTTGAGACACATTAAGACATTATAAATAATACTGATAATTTTAATATATCATCCTATAATAGATTTAATATTTTGAAAAATCCATAAGATAATGAATAATACTTAATACCAAAAAAACTGCAAGATAAAAGTTTGGCACAAAACCTACATTCCATAGTCACACTGAACTTAAAAAACCCTAAAGGGCGGCGGTGCATGCAAAGTTCATAATTTTAAGCAATTTTTCGATCAATATGACTATTACATCGATTGAAAATAACTCACCGGAGGAATCTATAGCACAAATCACACAAGGAGAAGTTAAACAAAAAAAAAATACTCCAAAATATGCAGATTTACTATAACCTAAAAGTTACGTGCATGAGAAGGTTAGGATTAATCCTAAGCCAGTGGTAATGATGCATGGAGAACCTAGCATTACATGGAAAACGTCAGAAGTACAAAATATGATAATTCAGGAGAATTTACAATTTGCTATTGTGGGTAAATTTTTCTATGGGAAATCAGACGCGACTGAATTAAGAAAGGTGATTCCAAATATGTGTGGGATCAAATGTTATTGCACAATAGAAGTACTGGATGTAAGACATATATTGATAAGGTTGAATAAGCTGAAAGATTATGTGAAGATATTATCAACAACTTCATTCTATATTGTCACACCCCTTTTTCGCCCGAAGGTTCGGGTCGAAGGGTTTTTCCAATTAAAGTGACGGTTTTGAATAGGGATTAATTTATTTACAGAGTCTCCACTTGGAATCGAGTTATGGTGTTCCAAGTCACCTTTTGAATACCTAATAAAAAAGAAATGACTCATTTTTGGTTGGCGAAAATAGAAGACTGGGTAAGAAATTCTGTTGACTGAGGGGAAGGTGTGAGGCACCCCTCGAGTCCCGTGGTTCTAGCACGGTCGCTTTTATTGACTTATCTTGACTTAAACTATTTTGATAAATTATGTTAAGACCTAAATCGCTCATTTTTATTATACTGAAAATAGCTACCTATGTTATATTAAATAAATCGTGTGAAAATTAATTTTAGAAAAAAAATATTCAACAAAGTGCATTATTTCATCATTGAATTTTAAATGTCTCAGAAAGATGCGTACGCCACATTCTTAATTAAGAAGAACATTTTAAGGATGCCTAAAATTTGTTTAATGTTAAAAAAATTTATTTATTTTTAAAAAATTATAACGATTTATCTATTCGAAACGCTATTTAATTTTTAACGCTAGACTAAAACAATTAATAAATAATTACTAAATTTTATTACTAACAATGAATAAAAATAATAAAATATAAATAAACAAATTTAGTTATGTTACACTAAAATTTAATATTATCTTTAAAATTTATTATATTTAATTTTAATAAAATAAATAAATAAATAAATAAATCACAGATATAAGATAATTTAAACGGAACGATATTCAATAGTTTGGTAAAACATACTTGGAAGTTCGTTTAAAAAGGGAGTCTAATTATTACCAAAATTATTAAAATAATAATAATAATAAATTAAAAAAAGTATTAAAGGAACATTTATTTGGAGAAAACTAAAATAATAAAAATCAATGCTAAATTTTAGAGAGATATTTTTGTTTCATATTTTTCTGTGCAAATAACGTGACTCGTATAAGATTGGGAATTGAAATTCCGCTAGCCACTAATTTCGGTGAGGAAGCAAGAAGAGAGGCGGCAACGGCCATCCATCGGTGCTGGCAGTGGGAGAAGAAAGCGGCGCATCGAGCTTTGCTGGTGATGGTAGATCCGGTCAGATCTAGTATGGAGAGAGAGAAAAATGGGGGCGGCGGAGGTACGGGTGATGTTTTTCCGGCGTAGAATGATCTGTCGATTGATTCGCCGGTCGAAAAATGGAGGGACGGGGTCAACACTCCGGTGAGTGAGACGAAAAAGAAAGACAACAATCCCATTTCCGGCCAGTTTTCTCCCTTTTTCGATCAACGTTCGATCTCTTTCTCAAATTCTTTTACTATTTTTCTCCCTACTGTTTTCTCATTTTTTACTCTCTATTTTTTTTATTTTTCTACTGATTTGTGTACATATTATGTATGCGTATTCTAACGATAAGTGCATGCATTGTATTGTAGAATAAAATACAATGTATGTAAATTATTGTGAATACAGGAAACATAAAATATCTGATATGGTGTATGAATTATTAAATCAAAATAACAGAATATTATGGGCGAGTGCACAGTGAGTGCATTTTTATACTTTTTGTCAGTAAGTACATGTATATATCAGTGTATATTGCTACATTTTTTTTATTCAGTACAATAAACAAATAATATCACACATTCAACAATGAGATCATTAACATAAACTTGAACATGTTTTAATTGACTATGAAAAATCATACTATAAATATCATAAACTCGAATAAGAACTTGTTTATGAACTAAAGTAGAAGACTTGAATATCGTCACCGAAAATTCAAACGCCAATCTCAAACTCTAAAAAAATATTCTCTCTTTTCTTTGGTTTTCTTTTTTACTCACTTGTTTTCTCACTTTTTTTTTTACTGATATTTTTCTTTTGTCTGGTTTATGATGTAAAAAGTGTTTATGTACGTAGAATCCTTTAAATACAGGTATTTGGGAGGGAGTAGTTATCTATTTTGGGGGGAAATGGTTATTATCTGATAGGGGGAAGGGGATTTTAAAATTTAAAAACTAAAGCTCCTCCCTAGTTTTTTTTTATATATAGAAAATAATAGTAATAATAATAATAAATAAATGAAATAAAATAAAAATGAATGAATAAAATAATAATAATAATAACAAATATAATAATTAATTAATTTTATATTTAACAAAACACAATAACAATTTATAAATAGTCAAATATAAATAAAATAATATTAAAACTATTAATTTATTTATTAAAAATTTATAAAATAAAAATTATTATTTTTTAAATTTTGTATTATTTTACAAATTAGAAGAAAAATAAATATAAAAATAAAATAAAATAAAATAAAATATCTTAAAATTAACTTCATTTAATTATTTATTATTTAAAAAAATTATTAAAAATAAAAATAATAATCAAAATAATATATGAGTAAATATAAATATAAATATTTAATATTGATAAACAAGTTAAAATTTAGGGAGGATCAAAAATCACGTGTCTACATTTTAGCCCCTCTTTGTGTGAAATCTCGAAGAGTTTTCATACAGAGAAGTAGACAAGATATGATTTTTGACCCTCCAATTATTTGAAAGGTAAAAATAAAAATAAAAATAAAAATAAAAATAAAAATAAAAATAAAAATAAAAATAAAAATAAAAATAAAAATAAAAATAAAAATAAAAATAAAAATAAAAATAAAAATAAAAATATGACCGAGTCCTGTTTTTGGACATCCTACCTATCCCGAGTTATAAGAAAATCTGGTCACGAGTAGTTCAAAGGTAATTTGGTGAGAGAAAAAGTTAAAGTCGAGTGAGATTTCATCGAGTTTTCGGTTGACAAATTCTGGTTTTTACATTCAAATGACTACAAAAATAAAAAATGAAATAAAAATTGCAATCTCTAGAATCTTAATTCAAATCTTCATGACTTGAACTTGAAAATTCACCCTATTCTTAAGGCGGGCTCCTGACTTGTTATTTCTTTTACCCTGTTTTTCAGGCGGGCTCCTGGACTTACAATTTCTTCACCCTGTTCTTCAGGCCGGCTCCTGAATTTCCTTTTTCTTTACCCTGTTCTTCAGGCAGGCTCCTAAATTTTCTTTTCTTCACCCTGTTCTTCAGGCGGGCTCCTGAACTTACAATTTCTTCACCCTGTTCTTCAGGCGGGCTCCTGAATTTCCTTTTTCTTCACCCTGTTCTTCAGGTGGGATCCTGGACTTACAATTTCTTCACCCTGTTCTTTAGGCGGGCTCCTGGACTCAAAGTAAATAGTGATACAAAATAAATAAATAACATCCCATTCTTCAGGAGGGCCCTGAGCATTAAAATAATTTTTCATTCTTCGAGAGGGTCCGAGATCCAACATCGTATGTTGTAATCATGATTCTTGCATTGATAGAAGTGTGAGATTGCATCCTTTATTTGAAAACTTTCTAGCTCTGTTTCAAACAAAACAAAGAAAAATTATGAATTTTAAAAATACGTGGTGGTTGGTTTGTGGTATTCGGGTCTTGAAATGACCGTTCTTGCACTTGTCATGCTCAAATCTTTTCCAATCCTTGATATATATCCATTGACTTGTCATACTTTTGACCCAAAATTCTGACTACTGAGACTTTTAGCTCAAAATATATTTCTCTTGTATAATACCTCAGGGTTTAACTTTTCCTACACCTTTTATCTTTCCATGAGTCAAAAATTGTCAAATCATAATTATTCTGAGTACTTTATACTTTGAAATGTTGTCCTTGTGCGTCAACCCTTTGTCTTGCTTTGTACTATTGAAGAAGTTGGTAGCAAGTTTGAAGTACTTTTCCATTTGACCTGACGTGAATTTGACTCAAAAATGGATAAAAGACAATTTTTTTTCATTTGATGACAAGGACACAAAAATCAAAAATCAAAATAAATCAAAAGGAAAAGACAATAGACATCTCTTTTTCAAAAACAAAAAAAGAAAACTTATCTGAATATGGAAACCAATTCTGGTGATTACGACATGCATTTTGAATCAAACAACCAGATCTACCCACACCAATCATTACAACTTTTATCCACTTATTGAGCTTGAAATTTAGCCAATCCTGAACTCATTCCTTTTGGATAACAACTCTCTTTCGGTTAGTGATACCTCAATGGGTTTTCACCAACGAGCCTATCTCATTTTTACTTCTTTCTTAGCTTACAGTCGCCTTATGGTGCCCAACAGGGTTTTCACCAATAAAACTCTCTGTTTTCATTTTATTTTAAATAAACACCCAAAATATGAAATATCGTGCACCCATAACATTTTAGCCTTGACATTCTCAAAGATTGATCTAAATATCTTTCTTTGGTTGTAACTTAGATTTGATAGGGTTAGAAAGAAAGGTCGGCATGAGGCTTAAAATTTACACAACATTGGGTAAAACATTCAACTTTTGGAATCGATTCTCTTAAGAAAATAAGATTTTGCCCCAGTTTTCTTTCATTCTAGATAATTTGAATTTTCTTTTGGTTGGATCGAACCCCGGAGTAGGGTTTCCTACGTATATTATCATAGCAAGAATCAGGTCAAACGTAGTTCAGGCTCGTCATTCTTTTGCTTGATTTTGAATTTTTGATTAATTTTTTTTTTCAACTTTTTTTTTTCACTTTAATTTGATTCCAAAAGAGGGGTACGAAGAAAGATAAAAGCTCAAAAGGGGTAAGCAAAGGTTGATATATTATTCGAATAGTAGAAAAAAATGCCTTCATTATTTCAATCTTTTTAAAATGCAAGTACAAAACATACATAATGTAATTGTACATGAATATCATACATAATATCTTTTAACTGCATCAACATTGATCGATATTCCTTCCATTTTGCCTACTATGTCATTCAGATATAATACGCCATTAGGTAACACTTTCTTCACCATGAATGGTCCATGCCAATTAGGAGAAAATTTGCCTTTAGCTTCAATCTGATGGGGTAGGATGCGTCTTAGTACTAACTAACCAACTTTAAAATGTCTATGACGCACTTTTTTGTTGTATGCTCGTGCCATTCTCTTCTGATATAGTTGTCCATGATATACTGATGTTAATCTTTTCTCATCAATCAAGCTCAATTGCTCCAAATGATTCTTGACCCATTGGTCATCATCAATTTCAACTTCTACAACTACTCGAAGAGATGAAATTTCAATCTCCGCAAGTATAACTGCTTCAGTTCCGTAAAACAACAAGTAAGGAGTTGCACCAATTGAAGTCTGAACTGTAGTATGATAACCCAACAAAGTAAAAGGTAATTTTTCATGCCATTATCGAGAACCCTGCACCATCTTACGGAGTATTTTCTTTAAGTTCTTGTTGGCAACTTCTACAACTCCATTCGCCTTTGGACGATAAGGAGTTGAATTTCGATGCATAATCTTAAATTGTTGACACGCTTCTTGCATCAAATGACTATTGAGATTTGCAGTATTATCCGTAATAATTATCTTTGGAATGCCAAACCGACAAATAATGTTGGAGTGAATAAAATCAACCACTGCTTTCTTGGTCACCGATTTGAAAGTTGTTGCTTTCACCCACTTTGTGAAATAATCAATGGCTACCAAGATGAACCTACGTCCATCCAAAACCTTTGGTTCAATTTGTACAATTACGTCTATTACCCAAGCCACAAAAGGCCATGAAGCAGTCATTGTATGCAACTCAGATGGAGGGGAATGTATCAAATCCCCATGTACTTGACATTCATGATATTTACGAACGAAATTAATGGAATCTCTCTCCATGGTGAGCCAATAATAACTTGCTCGGAGTATTTTTTTTGCCAAAACATATCCACTCATGTGTGGTCCACAAATCCCAGAATGTACTTCAGTCATGATTTTTGAAGCTTCTTTAGCATCTACATACCTCAAAAGTCCTAAATCAGGAGTCCTCTTATACAAGATTTCTCCACTTAGGAAAAATCCACTAGACAAACATCGAATGGTTCTCTTTTGGTTACCATCGGCATGTATAGGATATTTTCCAGTCTGAATATATTCTTTGATATCATGGAACCACGACTCCCCAGCAAGTTCTTCCTCAACCATATTACAATATGCATGTTGATCATGAATCTGTATATGCAAAGGATCAATATAAGTTTTGTCGGGATGTTGAAGCATCGAAGATAAGGTCGCCAAAGCATTAACAATCTCAGTATGAGCTCTGGGAATATGTTTGAACTTTACTGATACAAATTGTTGACATAGATCTTGCAAACAACCTCGATATGGTAGGATCTTTGATTCACGAGTCTCCCAATATCCTTGGATTTGATGGACTAACAAATCTGAGTCCCCTAACACTAACAGTTCTTGGATTCCCATGTCAATAGCTAATCTCAAACCCAGAATGCAAGCTTCATATTCTGCCATATTATTGGTACAATAGAATTAAAGTTGGGCTGCTATAGGATAATATTTTCCTGATTCAGAAATAAGAACTGCTCCTATCCCTACTCCTTTTACATTAGCAGCCCCATCAAAGAACAATTTCCAGCCTGAATGGCCATCATCAGAAACAAACTCATCAACATACAATACCTCTTCATCTGGAAAATAAGTCTTCAATGGTTCATACTTCTCATCAATAGGATTTTCAGCCAAATGATCCGCTAAAGCTTGAGCTTTCATTGCAGTTCATGTCACATAGACAATATCAAACTTTGTGAGCAACATCTACCATTTCGCGAGTCTGCCTGTGGGTATAGGCTTCTGAAAAATGTACTTTAAAGGATTTATACGAGAGATGATATAAGTAGTATAAGATGACAAGTAATGTTTCATCTTTTGAGCTACCCAAGTTAAGGCGCAACACGTCTTCTCAAGAAGAGTGTACTTAGCTTCATAAGTGGTAAACTTTTTGCTAAGGTAGTATATGACCTGTTCTTTTCTACCTGTACCATCATGTTGACCGAATACACAACCGAAAGAATTGTCTAACACAGACATGTACAATATCAAAGGTCTGCCTGGCTCTAGAGGAACCAAAATAGGTGGATTCGACAAGTATCTCTTAATTCTGTCAAATACCTTTTGACATTATTCAGACCATTCAACTTTAGCATTCTTCTTCAACAACTTGAATATTGGCTCACAGGTTGTCGTAAGCTGAGTAATAAACCTACTGATATAATTCAACCTTCCAAGTAAGCTCATCACCTCTATTTTATTCTTTGGTGGGGGAAAATCTTGAATAGATTTTATTTTTGAAGGATCTAACTCAATGCCACATCGACTAACTATGAATCCCAAGAGTTTTCCTGATGGAACTCCAAATACACATTTCGCTGGGTTAATTTTGAGATCATATCTTCGAAGTCTTTTAAAGAATTTTCTAAGATCTTTGACATGGTCAGACTATTCTCTTGACTTAATGATCACGTCGTCCACATAAAATTCAATCTCTTTGTGCATCATATCATGAAACATTGTGGTCATTGCCCTCATGTAAGTTGCCCCGACATTCTTTAGTTCGAAAGGCATAACTCGATAACAATATGTCCCCTATGGCGTAATAAATGATGTCTTTTCCGCATCTTCTGGATCCATAATGATATGGTGATACCCCGCATAACAATCCACAAAAGAAGCAAGATCATGTTTGGCACAATTGTCCAACAAAATATGAATAATGGGAAGTGGAAAATTATCTTTTGTACTTGCTTTATTCAGATCACGATAATCAACACACATCCGAACTTTGCCGTCCTTCTTTGAAATAGGGACAATATTTGCCAACCAAGTAGGATATTGGGCCACTCGAATGACTTAATCCTCAAGTTGCTTTGTGATTTCGTCTTTAATTTTTACACTCATGTCAGTTTTGAGCTTTCTTAGCTTTTGCTTGACCGAAGGAAAAACAGGATCAATTGGAAACTTGTGAACTACCAAATCAGTGCTCAAATCGGGCATATCATCATAAGACCATGCAAAGATGTCTTTATACTCATGCAAAGCTTCAATTATAGCTTTCTTTTGTTGTGGTTGAGCATGTATACTTATCTTAGTTTCTCTAATATTTTCATGATCTCCTAAATTGATCGCCTCAGTTTCCTCCAAATTGGAATTTGTCTTCTTCTCAAACTGTTTGAAATTTTTGCTTATATCCTCAAATGTTTCTCTTTCATCGTATTCAACTTCTTTATTCATTATTTCAAAATTAGATTGGATTTTTAAATCTGGTTGACAATTTTTCATGCATGTCATATCATTAGAACCAGCATAGAAAGAACTGTATGATAGAAGATAAATAAATAAAAATCAAACTCAAAATAAAATGAAGGGAGACTACACTTTATTAAAAACAAAGATATAAAGAGTTTTAACCTAAAATACTAAGTTTAATGATTTGAATTACAATCCTAGAATGATTCAAATTACAAAAGAAGAAACAAACAAACTACTAAGACTGTAAGAAAAACAAATAAACTACCAAGACTCCTTCATAATAGGAAGAGGAGTGGCCTCCCAATTGTTAAGTTGGACATCAGGGCCGACAAACTGCACATCTGCATTGCTGGTACCTTCCCCGATTTCAACCATATCGCTTCAATGAACATATTCTGAAAAAGGCCAATCAACTCTATATCATCATCATTTATTGATTCTGCAACAGGTAACTTGGAGGACCCAATATCATTGACTTTGATGAAAGACTAGTGAAGTGGAGGTATCGGCTTGGTAAGTGACCATGACTCTTTCTTGCACTTTTTAGCCTTCTTTATATCTTCAACAGTGGGTTCGTATCCCAAATCAAAAGTACCAAAATTCTCATAGAGGTTTACTAGATGAACTATGCCTTGCAAAAACATCCCTAAACCTTTTCCTGGTTCGAAATCATGCTTAAACATTTCATTCACTACCATAACAGATGCAGAGGACAATTGTGGTCTTGCTATGAGATTCTCCTTGAGGATATGCTCAACAACCACTACTTCAGAAGCTTGATGAATTAACATTCTATCTGTAGTATCTGCTTCGATGGAGGAAATAGAGTAGTCTTTATACATGGATAAGTCTCCTTCACCATGAATGATTATCTCTTGCCTGTCATATTCAAATTTGACCATTTGATGCAACGTTGATGCGACTACTTTAGCCCTATGAATCCATGGCCTTCCCAATAATATATTATATGAAACATCAATGTTCAACACTTGGAAATCCATAGAAAAATCCACAGGTCCGATTGTCAATATGAATTTTATTTCACCAATGGCATCAGTTTTTAATCCGTCAAAACCCTTGACACATACATTGTTAGGTCAAATTCTTTCTACATTAACATTCAACTTTTGCAAAGTTGACATAGGACAAATGTTAGCACCTAATCCTCCATCAATTAACACTCAAGTGACGATGGAATGCTCACATTTCACAGTAATGTAGAGACCCTTATTATGTCCAGTACCTTCCACAGGCAATTCATCGTCTGAGAAAGTAATCTTATTTGCTTCAAGGATCTTTTCAACAACTTTTTCCAGCCGATTCACTTTAATCTCACTGGGAACATATGCTTCATTAAGAATCTTCATTATAGCCTTGCGGTGTTCTTCTGAATGTATTAATAAAGACAACAAAGAAATCTGTGCTGGTGTTTTCTTCAACTGTTCTACAACAAAATATTCTGGTAATTTCATTTTCTTTAAGAATTTTTCATCTTCTTCATCAGTAACAGGTTTCTTGAACGTCATTCATTCTTCATTGCCTTGTTTATTCTTTCTTAACTCTACTGGGGCATAACATCTTTCAGATCGAGTTAATCCACCTACTTTATCAATATCTTCAATCACTTTTTTCTCCTTATGCATTATCATAACACGATCATAGTTCAGAGAGACTACCTTGGTATTAACCATAGGCAACTGTGACACTGGTTTAATAACAATGAAAGCTATGGGAGCTCCTTTTATGATTAAGAGAGGCTTGGGAGATCTTCCAGTAATAATGAGATTTGGTTTTACTTGACTTGACCCAACATTTTCTAAAATCTCTTTCCCCACCACCAAGGGGACATTCAATAATTTGGGTTTTGTTATCACAACATCCGCTTCTGCAGGTTTTTCTTTTGTCAAATTTACAGCATTTGCTGATTTTTTTGAATCAATTTTAATTTTAATGATCGGCTTGAAGGATATTGTAGCATCTTCATCAATGGGTATCACTTCAAGCATGTTTGTTTCATTATGATCTGACAACAAATTTTAATTGATATTTGGAGCGTCTGGACTTTCTACCATGATCTGTTGAGTATTAATCAGCTCTTGAATGACTCTTTTCAAATAACAACATTTCTCTGTGTCATGACCTGGGGCATCAGAACAGTATTCACATCTTCTAGAATAGTCCAAGTTCTTCGGAGAAGGATTTGGGATCCTTTTCTCAATTAGGTTTAGAACATTTATTTTCCTCAACCTATGAAATAAACTTGTGTAAGATATTCCAATAGGAGTGAAATTATCTTTGCCCATGATATCCCTTTTGTAGTCTGCTCTAGGTCGAAAATTAGACCTAGGAGGGCCTCTTTGAATTTATGGGACCGGTGGATGATTTTGGATGGCTGGTGCACGCCATTGCGGGTAAGAAGGAGCCCGAGTATATGGTTGCGCATTATAAATAGCATATTGGGGGGATGGAACGAAATATAATGGATTTCATGCATATGGTTGACGCGCACCTCTCCAATTTTGTCGTGGACTTGGTACGATAGTTGCTACATCCTCTTTTCTTTTCTTTCCCCTAAAACTTCCTGCACCACTTTGAATTGCCTGTGTTGTTGCTTTCAAAGCGGCCTGGCTAATGATCTTTCCTGATTTTATTCCATTCTCTACCATTTCTCCAACTTTAATAACTTCAGCAAATGTGCTTCAAATTGTAGAAAGTAAGTGATGGAAATAATCGGGTTCTTGTGCATGCAGAAAGATATCCATCATTTCAGGTTCCTTTATCGATGGTCTGACTCTTGAAGCCTGCTCTCTCCATTTGATAGCATATTCTCGGAAACTTTCAGTCATCTTTTTTCTCGTGTTGGCAAGCGTAGTGCAATCTGGCACTATCTCAATGTTATATTGAAATTGTTGAATGAAATCCCGAGCCATGTCATCCCATACGTGCCAACGGGAAATATCTTGGTCAATGAACTATTCAGAAGCTATTGATGATAGGCGAATTTACACGCCTATAGCACTATATTTTGCCCATATTTTAGCCTAGTTTCGAGAACAAATTATATATTTTATACACTTTTAGTCCTTTTTCCTGTAAGTGAGCTAACGAACATGATTAGCAAAGTTTCAGGTATAAATGATGCAGAATTCAGAATTTTATGGATAACTTGACGCCAAAGAAAGCTTCACGAAAGGAGAAAATCCAATCTTGGACGCCAAGGACTAAAAATGGCGCATGGAAAATCTGTCCCGGGCTAAAACAACATTTCTGAAGACTTTGGGGACTAGCAGTAATTTAGTAGGATTAGGATAATGATACATTAACCTAGTACAATTGGGTTAAGTATTTCATTAGCTTATTAGGATTAGGATAATGATACATTAACCTAGTACAATTGGGTTAAGTATTTCATTAGCTTAGTAGAATTAGGATATGGGTATTATAAATACCCTATCTTGCTAGAGATTTTAGAAAGGAAGGAAGGGGGAATGAATTCTATTACTCTACAACTCTTCTTCTAATTCTCCCATTAATTCTATTTTTCTTCTTCTACTCATCTATTCAATTCTTAAATTCCGCAACAAGAGCCTTGCTAAGAAATTCACGCCTAAACGTCTACCACACCATTATAAACGTGAAATCATAATTGTGGTATAACAACAATGTCAATTGTGATTTCCTTTGCACTCATGGATAACTAAACTTCTCTGTTGGGGTTATGGAAGCCGAATGAGATACTATCTATTGCTGTGAGTTTGTGAGTTCGTGACACGTATGCTGCTTATATCATTATTCTCTTCATCTTAATCTAAATTCTTTGTGGTTGCAAACGCAAGAATACGCCAGTATAACATTTAACTTGTTCGAAAGAAAGGCTATCTGTCTGGAAAAGAGATAATGCCAAGGTAGTAGGGTCCCATCCCCTATTAAAAAGTTAGTGCCGTAACTGGATTAACCTTTTGGAGAATTCATACCGTTAGACACGCTTTAAGCTCGAAAGAGTTAAAGTGAAATAATCCTCGAATAGGTCGAAAGACGCCTGGATTTACCATCGAATACAATTCTCTATAAGCACATGCATGTCTGAATTCCGCACACCCATAGCCAATAGAGACGTATAACTCAGAAGGTGGACATAACCTCAACTCCTCAACTCTCATTGTTTACATATTACAAAACATTCGTTCTTTTACTTTGCTATTTTCTGCTTTACTCTCTTATTTTGGTTACATTACTTTCACAATACAATTCCCCCCTTTTTACGAGACTTGCACTAAAAGTCTAGTAATCGTTGCTTACTTAGTGACTAAGTATTCTCTGTGGGATCGATACCCAACCCAGTTGGGTTCTATATTTGACAACCGACCGCTTTACACTCCTACGAGAGCTGTAGATTGAGCGTTATCAAAAATTGGCGCCGCTGCCGGGGAATACAAGTGTCAATTAAGTTCGTAATAATTACTAGACCCTTTGGTCAAAGATTCTCGTACTTTTACTTTTAGTTTTTGTTTTTGTTTACTGCAGGTTTTTATTCAGTGCATGCCCCATACCCGAAGTTCTGGTCAACCGTTATTACCTATCAATCCTGAACCACAACGTATTCGCAGAATGAAGGCACAACACGAAATTAAAAGGATGGCTGCTCAACAGGAACAGGCGAGACTAGCTGCGCTAGCCGCCACTCAAGTGCGTCAACAGAATATTGATAACCCTGGGCGAGCAACAAATTCTGACGATGAGGATCTAGGTGATGACGAGTTACTAAACCCTAGGCATGCCGCTGAGATCACAACACCTGCCAATAGAAGAGATCGTCAAGCTAGGTTTAGGCCTGAACGCCGAGCTATGCAACCAACTTTTGACGATGATGATGATGATCTTGATGGAGCCGGAGCCACAAGAGCCATTATTCCTCCACCATTGGCACCCGGAGCCAAGTTCAACATCATGAGCACCATGATTCAGTTATTGCAACTCAAGGGATTATTTGGTGGACTAGCAGGCGATGATCCGAATATGTATCTCATCAACTTTATTTCTACATGCAAGTTGTTTGACAATCCTGGCGTTGGTCAGAATGCAATTCGATTACGTCTATTCCTATTGTCTCTGTCTGGGGAGGAAACTCTATGGTTGAATGGGCTGACTCCTGATTCAATTACAAATTGGAGGCAATTGAGAGATGCTTTCCTCGAACGATTCTTTCCGCCATCCAAAAGAGCACAATTGAGAGATGAAATCAGCAACTTTCGTCAGCTTCCAACTGAAGCCCTTCATGAAACATGGGAGAGGTTCAAGACGAAGCTAATGAGGTGCCTAAACCATCACATGACTAATGTTCACCTAATGGAGATACTTTACAGAGCCTTGAATTCAATAACTAAACCAGTTGTGGATAATGCGGCTGGAGGATCATTCATGGACCTCACCTTTGGTCAGGCAAGCAATATGCTAGATCGGATGACGAAGCAAAGTAGAGCTTGGCATACCAGGGATTCTGAGGTAGCAAGCTCCACTTTATCTATTGGCATGACTGCAGAGCAGAGACGTAGACAAGAGGAACATGACCAAGATATGTCGCACATGAAAACACATGTGGATCTTCTTACAAAGCATCTATTATCAGGGAAGACCGAAAAAGTTAAAGCCATTGTAGCACATGGAAGAGACGAATCTGATACGGAGGAAGAAGCCAACTACTTGAATAATCAGGGGGGTTTCCGAGGCAATGCCCAAGGAAACCAAGGTCGGAACTATCATGGTAAATCTGGAAACATGGACCAAGGTAGTTGGAAGAACAAGAATGACAGTAGTGGTTTGTATGTTCCCCCTGGAAGACGTGACGCCACCACATCTAGTTCTGGAAGTATGGAAGACATGATGGCTAAACTACTGAAAGGAGTGGAAACAACGAGCGCAGGAGTAACGGAGGTAATAAATGATTTGTCCTCTATGAAGCAATTAGTTGATTCTCATTCCACTTCAATCAAGCAAATAGAGCAGCAATTGAGCCAACTTTCAGCAGCACTCAATCAAAGAAAGGCTGGTACTTTACCTAGCGATGCTATGCAAAACCCAAGGAATGATGGGTCATGCATGACCATCACTACCCGAAGTGGTAAGGTGCTGGAAACTTCAGAAAAAGGCAAGCAAGTGGTTGACGAAGAAACGGAAATTGATGATAAAGCGAAAGGGGAAGATGCCGCAGCAGCCGATCCTAACGTCCTTAACGTCACTCCTCACGACGTGCAGCCTGGAAAAGCTGTAAAACGGAAGCAAGAGGAGAAGAAATCCGTGGAGAGAACAATTCCATACCCACCACCACCTTTTCCCCAAAGATTGAAGAAAGTGGCGGATGATACGAAGTTCAGCAAATTCATGACTATGTTAAAGTAGCTGACCATTAATGTTCCATTGGTGGAAGCACTTGAACAAATGCCTGGGTATGCAAAATTTATGAAGGATCTTTTGACAAAGAAGCGGGCAGCAAGTTATGAGTTGAAAGATAATGTCCATCACAGCAGCGCAATCGCTACCCGATCAATAGTTCAGAAGAAGGCTGACCCCAGATCTTTCACTATTCCTTGCACCGTTGGATCTTTGAATTTTGTCAAAGCATTATGTGATTTAGGAGCCAGCATCAATTTGATGCCATTATCTATCTATAAAAAGTTGGGGTTGGGTGATCCTACTCCAACCAATATGAGGCTCGTCATGGCGGATAGGTCAGTAAAACGACCTGTTGGTATCCTATGTGATGTCTTGGTAAAGGTTTCTTCATTCATCTTTCCAGCAGACTTTGTTATTTTGGATTGTGAAGTGGACTCAGAGGTTCCCATAATCTTGGGATGCCCTTTCCTTGCTACAGGAAGTGTGCTTATTGATTTGAGAGCTAATGAGCTGTCATTCCGAATAAATGACGAAGTGGTTCGCTTTGATGTTTGCAAATCAATGAAGCAACCCAAAGATCCGAGTGTATTTTTGGTGGCTGATGTTTTCTTTGATGATCCGAAAGAATTACTTAAAGAAGAGCAAATTATTGCTGACCCTTTGGCGGTTGTGCTCATGAATGGAGAGAGTAAGGATGATGAAAATTGCAAAGAAGCTATTTGTGCTCTATCAGGATTAGGGACATATCTCTATGCTCCCAAGAAGCTGGACCTTGATCTCAAAAATCGACCCACACCACCAGCTAAGCCATCTATTGAAGAGCCACCCACGTTAGAATTGAAGGAGCTGCCAAGTCATTTAAAGTATGCATTCTTAGGAAGCGGAAGCACACTTCCAGTCATTGTGGCAGCAGATTTGGGTGAGCATCAAGTTGCAGCTCATATTGCTATTCTACAGAAGTATATTAGAGCCATTGGATGGACCATTGCAGATATTATTGGTATTTCACCTGGGATTTGTACTCACAAGATTCAGCTTGAAGAAAATTGCAAACCAACCATTGAGCATCAAAGACGTCTAAACCCACCTATGAAAGAAGTGGTGAAGAAAGAAATTATCAAGTGGTTAGACGCAGGGGTTGTGTATCCAATCTCTGATAGTACATGGGTAAGCCCGGTACAATGTGTTCCCAAGAAAAGAGGCATGACGGTGGTCGCGAATGAGAAAAATGAACTTATTCCACTCAGACCCGTCACTGGATGAAGAGTATGCATGGACTACCGGAAGCTGAATTCTTGGACGCTCAAAGATCACTTTCCAATGCCATTTATGGACCAAATGCTAGATCGATTAGCGGGGAAAGGATGGTTTTGTTTCTTAGACGGTTATTCAGGCTATAATCAGATTTGTATTGCTCCCGAAGACCAAGAGAAGACAACGTTTACATGCCCATATGGGACGTTTGCCTTCAAGCGTATGCCATTCGGGCTATGTAACGCACCAGCCACCTTTCAACACTGTATGATATCCATTTTTCTGATATGGTTGAAGACACTTTGGAGGTATTCATGGACGATTTTTCAGTTGTTGGTGAGACTTTTGAAGCGTTCTTGAGAAACCTAAGTATGGCGTTGCAAAGATGTGTAGAATTCAACCTAGTGCTGAATTGGGAAAAGTGCCACTTCATGGTAAAAGAAGGTATTGTTCTTGGGCACAAAATCTCCGAAAGAGCAATGGAGGTTTATCGAGCAAAAATTGAAGTCATTGAGAAGCTACCGCCTCCAATTTCGGTGAAGGGTGTTCGTAGTTTTCTCGGCCATGCAGGTTTCTATCGTCGGTTCATCAAAGACTTCTCCAAAATTGCTAGTCCATTGTGCAAACTCTTGGACAAAGATGCAAAGTTTGACTTCAATGACGATTTCTTGAAGGCATTCGAATGCCTCAAAGGAAAACTCATTGAAGCCCCTATTATGGTAGCACCAGATTGGTCTCTCCCGTTCAAAGTCATATGTGATGCTAGTGGTGTAGCCGTTGGTGCTGTACTTGGTCAGAGAAAGGAGAAGCTATTTAATCCTATCTACTATGCGAGTAAGGTCCTAAATGAATCCTAAAGGAACTACACTGTTACTGAACAAGAGATCCTAGCGGTTGTGTATGCGTTTGAGAAGTTTCGTTCCTACCTATTGGGTACTAAGGTGATCGTTCATACAGACCATGCAACTCTTAGGTATCTAATAACAAATAAGGATGCAAAACCAAGACTAATTCAATGGGTATTGCTGCTGCAAGAGTTTGATTTCGAAGTTAAAGATAGAAGAGGTTGCGAGAACCAAGTAGCCGACCATCTCTCTAGACTCGAGAACGAGCATGTGGTGCAACCTGAAATCGAGATTGATGATGCATTCCCTGATGAGGAGATCTTAGCCACGATAATAGAAGAGTTACCATGGTATGCCGACTTTGCAAACTTTGTGGTGAGTAATGTGATACCTACAAATTTATCTTAGCATCAAAAGAGGAAGTTTATGCATGATGTACAGCACTACTTTTGGAATGAGCCATATTTGTTTCGACGATGCGCGGATAGTGTTATCTGACGATGTATATCCAATGAAGAGGTGCCAAATATATTGGAAGCATGCCACACTTCCCAAGTTGGGGGACATCACGCAGGTAATCGGACGACAATAAAAGTATTGCAAAGTGGATATTATTGGCCTTCCATATTTAGAGATGCTCATGACTTTGTTAGAAGATGCGACCAATGCCAGTGACAAGGTGCTATTTCGAAACACCATGAGATGCCCATGTCAAAAACTCTCGAGGTAGAACTCTTTGATGTATAGGGCATTGATTTCATGGGTCCATTCGTGAATTCGTTTGGAATGAAGTACATCTTAGTTGCTGTGGATTATGTCTCGAAATGGGTTGAAGCTGTAGCGTTGGCCGACAATGAGGGAAAGCGTGTTGTAGAATTCTTGAAGAGGAATATCTTCTCTCGCTTTGGAGTACCACGTACTATCATAAGCGATGGAGGATCTTACTTTTGCAACAAGCTATTCAAGTCTGTGTTGGCAAAATATGGTGTTAAGCAACATAAGGTAGCCACGCCTTATCACCCACAAACTAGTGGACAGGTAGAGGTTTCCAATCGAGAGATCAAGTAAATCCTTGAAAAGACGGTAAATGCTAATAGGAAGGATTGGTCTCGGAAGCTGGACGATGCACTATGGGCGTACAGGACTGCATTCAAAACGCCAATTGGCATGTCCCCTTATCAACTAGTTTATGGGAAGGCTTGTCACTTACCCATTGAGCTCGAGCACAAGGCATTGTGGGCGCTGAAGCGATTGAATTTGAATTAGGATGATGCAATGAAGCTGAGGATGGAGCAACTGAACGAGATGGATGAATTCCGTCTACATGCTTATGAAATATCAGACCTATACAAGGAGCGGATGAAAAAGTATCATGATCAGCGGATTGTTCATCGAAACTTTCAAAAGGATGATATGGTACTTCTCTTCAACTCCAAATTGAAGCTCTTCCCAGGTAAGTTAAAGTCCAAGTGGTCTGGTCCATACAAAGTTATCCAAGTCTACTCGTCTGGAGTAGTTGAATTGGAAGATAATAATGGTGTTATCTTCAAAGTGAATGGCCAACGTGTGAAACCTTATATCGGTCCTCTTGATTCGATAAAATTCATGGCCATCACTTATCTCGACAAAGTCTAAGTACTCGAGGTAACTATGTCGAGCCACGACAATAAATAAGGCGCTAGATGGGAGGCAACCCATCGTTTATCGTTTATCGTTTATCGTTTTACATTTTTTTGTTTTTTCTTTCATTTTAGTACGTGTTTTGTTTTTGATAAATAAAAAATCCAAAAATAAGAGTCGTGCCATGACCAAAACTATGGCGCTTGATGGGAGGCAACCCATCGTACTAATTGTTTTCATTGGTTTGAGAAAATGTAGGTGCAAGAGGTATAAAACGAGGAGATTGATTTCAAATGACGATTTGGACGTATTGCATGGTAAAGGTGGTGAGTTAGGAATGAAGATGCATAAGGCTATGGATTGAGCATTGCTCATGACAAAATAGGCATCGAGCAAGGCTAGGCCTAGGTAAAACTAGGCCACGAACAAGGCATGGCCTATACTATAGCCTAAGGTCTCAGAATCTAGTATGCTATAGCATAGGCGCCGCCCATGCTCAAGTATGCCATAGCATAGGCGCCGCCTATGCTAAAGCATTTGGTCTCTGAATCTCATATGCCATGCTAAAGGCGCCGCCTATGGTCACTAAAGGCATTGAACTAGGCGCCGCCTATGCTTTGCATTAGGCGCCGCCTATGACAAGCTTAGGCAAAGCTAAAGGCGCCGCCTATGGTCACTTTTTGTCTCCAAAACTGATTTTAAATGGGTCAAAACCCGACCCATTCTTTTCCTATATAAAGGAGACTTAGTCTTGAAACACAAACACATTGAAAACTTGACCTAGGCGCCGCACATACTCTCCAAATCATCTCAAAACTTTTCTTTTTGCTCTCCCACTTCACAAGAACATCTCCAAAGGCTTCAATCACGTAAGTACTCTTTTGTTCTTCATCTATTTTTCGTAAGTGCTACGTTTCTATGTCTATTATGAATTGCTACATCTTGAAGAAATATTGGTGATGTTAATGTGTTTGAATTGTTGATACAAAACCAAGTGAGTGAACATGTACGTTAGGATACTCTTAACTTGTTTCCGACTTGAATTTGATTTTGATGCATTGTTATACTACTTGCGGAATTGCTATAGTCATGAACATTGCATAATCTTGTCACTAGAATGCTTACATGTTAGAATGTCCCGTTCATTGGAATGAGACTTATAGTTGCCTACCGACATAGGAGGTTGTGATTATTGATAGAAACAATACCATGATGTAATCCCTATGTAGTAGTCTTGATATATCTAACATGAAAATATTGCAAAGGTTGCAAGAAGTGATACATCTCTGATTTTCTTGTTGGAATATAGCTCCTACAACGTATGTCGATGAAGTCTAAGTAATCGACCACTTTCACTTCACTAATTCGTATCAACAAACTAAGTGTGGGGTGGTACCTCTACTGCTTATGTATAGATTGTATCCATTGAGATTGTGCTAACGTGAACTCTATTTCAAGTCTCAGGTACAATGGCACCCAAAGCGAGACAAGGCAAGGAGAAGGCTACCACTTCCCAAAAGGGCAAGAAAAGAGGCCGCAAGGAGCAAGGAGAATCATCCTCAATGCAATTACCACGCCGTATGTTTGGAATAAAATAGGTTCTTGAGGAGGAAGCCAAGGAATGGTATAGGAACAACAAGGAAAGAAAATATGTTCATGTCGACTTGATAAACAAGGAAAGCCTAGCGAAGAAGGAGCCGCGCATGTTGGCGAAGATCATGGCATTAAATCTGGATTTCATCTTCCGCGACATGGGAGAATGTAATCTTGATTTGACAAGAGAATTTTATGCCAACTGGTCGCCGAAAACCACAGGCAGCGAAGTCAAGATTCGGGGCCAAGTTTTACAACTCAATACGGAATTGATCAACTCCTTTCTTGGCTTGCCTTCAGTCGATCCAACACCATTCAAAGAGCTGTACAATAGACCTCCTTATAGAGCAATTCGGCACACACTTTGTGGAAGTAGATCCATGGCACACTAGAGTAGACACAAGGACACTGGTCGACACAACACTTTCCCATATGCTTCTTTGAATAGGGAAACAAGGATATGGTTGCGCATGGTCAACTCTTGCCTCATTCCAGGGACGCAATACACAAAAATAACAAGAGATAGAGTGTGCTTGGTATACGCATTAATGACGAATGTACCTATCAACATTGGGGTAATCATCCGATCTACAATGCGGAAGGCTAGGCTACACAAGCGGTCCCATTTCAGCTTTGGCAATCTGTTGACTGCAATCTTGAGGAAGGAAGACATCGAAGAGGAACTAGCTGATCATAAACTCCCACACAATCCGAAGAAGGTTGACCTCACAAAGGTCAAAGATGCTGAATCAACACATGGCATCAACCTTACTACGACAGAGAGACATGCTCGGGATGAGTGTTTCTCCCGCCATATGTACGGCATGATGAGGTTTACAATGATGAGCGGAGGTCGTGTTCCAACTGCTGCAGAGCTCCAACAGTTGGATTATGACTACCCAATGAATGAGCATGCGAGGGCGATGTGTGGAGAAGGTGTATATTTTGAGGAACCTCTTGATGACGACATGCCAACCGATGATGATCGACGAATGACAGACTCCGATGTGGAAGAGAACTCTGATAACGACGACTCTGATGACGATTCCGATGCAGGGGGTATGACCCTAGACATAGAGGATGAGTCCGACTAATCAGGTTCTTCTTATTTATTTTTCACTGAGGGCAGTGTGTCCCGTCTAAGTGTGGGGTGCTGGTATTTGCATGCTATACTTCTCTATCCACATTTGCATTTATTTATGTTTGTTTGTTTTTTTTAGTAGTTTTTTTAGTAGTAAAATCTTTTTAGCTTCGCATGAAATTATTCTAACAGGCAGCATAAGATTATAACAAGAGTATGTGCTACAATTATGACTATTGAGACGTTTAGGCTCTAATTGTGATTCACTATGTGATATTGTGTGGTTTAATTCCTTCATCTATTGGGTCAAAAGTCTATACTACTCCCAATAAAGTCGACCTTGTGCCTTGTGTGTGTGAGATAATAGTATATTCTGTGCTTGTGGCTGATGCTAGAACTTGCCTGGTATGTATGTAAAGCAAAAATAAAGAGTGCAAGTCTAGGAGATGATTTAGGCATTTCTTTGGCAACCTATGATTATTTACCTTCTTTTTACCTACCCATGGACATTATCCTAGTCAACCCCTTTTGAGCCTTTAGCCTATTTTCTTTGACAACCTCATATGAAAGCCTAATCTATTTTTTCAAGACCATAATTTGATCAAAATTCCTAAGTGCTTTAAAGTGTAAAGTCATGTGACAAAATAAGAGGAGATTGGGTGAATATGATGCTTTAGAATGTATGGGTGCTTGAATTCATTATGAAAAAGAAGTGCTATCATAAGAGGTATGTTATGAAAAGAAAAAGGAAAGGAAAACTAAAAAGTTGGTTATGTTTAAAATTGAAAAACAAAAGAGGAGAAAAAGGGTGGTAGATTAAAAGAAAGTAGAGAGGTTGTTTGAAAGAAAAGTGTTAATGATATAATGTGATGTATTAAAGCGCTTAGGAACATAGTCACTATTTCTGGCCAAAATAATCCTACCCGTCCCTTAGCCTACATTACAACCAGCAAAAGACCTATTTGATCCTAAGCTTAGTATTCTGACATTTAGTGGAGCATTACACTAAGGGCAAGCCTATGGTCATCAGTTACAACATATGAATTCTTTGTGAGAGTGAGAGCAAAGATATTTTTATACCCATGTTTGAAAAATATGCTATACTTGTGAGTGATTATGGGTAATACATTGTGAGACACACATGGTTGATGAGTTTTGGGTGGTCGTGTATGATTCCTTGTGCCTTGACTTTTGAATATGAGTTGACCACTATCACGAGTCTATGTTGGAGGCTGAATTGTTTCTACTAATGATCAGAAAACTACTCTTTGTTGATAATTGTTGTGCTTGTCTTGACGAATATTTTGTGTTGTTGCTGTGAAACCCTAAGTTGATGTTTAGAGGGACATGATATTTTGTTCGAGGACGAACAAAGCTTCAAGTGTGGGGTGTTGATGATAGGCGAATTTACACGCCTATAGCACTATATTTTGCCCATATTTTAGCCTAGTTTCGAGAACAAATTATATATTTTATGCACTTTTAGTCTTTTTTCCTGTAAGTGAGCTAACGAACATGATTAGCAAAGTTTCAGGTATAAATGATGTAGAATTCAGCATTTTATGGATAACTTGACGCCAAAGAAAGCTTCACGAAAGGAGAAAAGCCAATCTTGGACGCCAAGGACTAAAAATGGCGCATGGAAAATCTGTCCCGGGCTAAAACAATATTTATGAAGACTTTGGGGACTAGCAGTAATTTAGTAGGATTAGGATAATGATACATTAACCTAGTACAATTGGGTTAAGTATTTCATTAGCTTATTAGGATTAGGATAATGATACATTAACCTAGTACAATTGGGTTAAGTATTTCATTAGCTTAGTAGAATTAGGATATGAGTATTATAAATACCCTATCTTGCTAGAGATTTTAGAAAGGAAAGAAGGGGGAATGAATTCTATTACTCTACAACTCTTCTTCTAATTCTCCCATTAATTCTATTTTTCTTCTTCTACTCATCTATTCAATTCTTAAATTCCGCAACAAGAGAAACGTTACCTTGCTAAGGAATTCACGCCTAAACGTCTACCACACCATTATAAATGTGAAATCTTAATTGTGGTATAACAACAATGTCAATTGTGATTTTGCTTTGCACTCATGGATAACTAAACTTCTCTGTTGGGGTTATGGAAGCCGAATGAGATACTATCTATTGCTGTGAGTTTGTGAGTTCGTGACACGTATGCTGCTTATATCATTATTCTCTTCATCTTAATCTAAATTCTTTGTGGTTGCAAACGCAAGAATACGCCAGTATAACATTTAACTTGTTCGAAAGAAAGGTTATCTGTCTGGAAAAGAGATAATGTCAAGGTAGTAGGGTCCCATCCCCTATTAAAAAGTTAGTGCCGTAACTGGATTAACCTCTTGGAGAATTCGTACCGTTAGACACGCTTTAAGCTCGAAAGAGTTAAAGTGAAATAATCCTCGAATAGGTCGAAAGACGCCTGGATTTACCATCGAATACAATTCTCTATAAGCACATGCATGTCTGAATTCCGCACACCCATAGCCAATAGAGACGTATAACTCAGAAGGTGGACATAACCTCAACTCCTCAACTCTCATTGTTTACATATTACAAAACATTCGTTCTTTTACTTTGCTATTTTCTGCTTTACTCTCTTATTTTGGTTACATTACTTTCACAATACAATTCCCCCCCTTTTACGAGACTTGCACTAAAAGTCTAGTAATCGTTGCTTACTTAGTGACTAAGTATTCTCTGTGGGATCGATACCCAACCCAGTTGGGTTCTATATTTGACAACCGACCGCTTTACACTCCTACGAGAGCTGTAGATTGAGCGTTATCAGCTATCTCTGTAAGGGTTTCTCCAAAGTAAGCCATCAATAATTATTCTTTCCCTCTTGCTCCCCTTAATTGATTGCAAAACTTTTTCAAATGAGCTACAGGATCGCCGTGTCCTTCGTATTTGTCAAACTTTGGCATTTTGAACCCTATCGGCAAATGAACATCAGGAAACATACACAAATCCTTGTATGAAACACTTTTTAGTCTACCTAATCCTTGCATATTTCTCATACGCTCCAAGTTCCTAACTTTTCTAGCCATCTTCTCCTATTCCTCATTCTTGGCAATCTTCTCAATCACGATAGGAGTATCGCGTTGATAAACATGATAATATGGATTTTGAGATTTGAAAGTCATTTCAGGAGGATACAATATATCATGACTTGGTTTCCCCATATTCTTCGATACTGTCGGTTAAGTACCCGTAGTAGCTGGTACTACAGAAGTAAAAAGTGGGTTATTTACGATAGAAGGATTCGGTGGGTGCATGGTAGAAGTACCAGTAACTCCAGACATATTAGCAAATGGGCCAAATCCTGGTGGGTAAAATGGATCACTAGTTTGAGCTGGGTCAGAATTTGGATCATTTGAAGTCGAAAGTCCAGGGATTGAAGAAGGCGGGGCTTGTCCATTCAACCAATCTTGGTACATATCTGTCATCTGTTATTTTAATGACTTTATTTCTTCCATTGATGCTACTTCCTGCGAAATCAACTGATTTTGCTCTTCTTCACTGTCAGACCCTATAGCTTCTTTGCGGGTCATTCTTCTTTTACCCTTGTATATGGTGTTATACGGATGTGATGCCAGTTTAAACCATAAACCAACCACCAATTACTTTATCTTTTTGTGACCAAGTGCCAAACGGGTGAGTGTTATATATTTAACACATTATAATGCCAAGTTATATGTCATGCTTCTATATGCATTTTCCAACCTATCATGGAAGGATTTGTATTTATCCCGGCTTTTCTAGGCATATATTTTTCAAAAGTTATGATCGAACCCTTTGGAGGGTTGCCTACGTATCATGCCAGGACATGAATCAGATCTTACGTAGTTCGGGAGAAATTTAACAAAATGATTGTTTTTTTTTGTTTATTATTATTTTTTTATTGAAGAAAATAAATAAAGTAAGTGAAGAAAAACATATGTAATATATATAGAAATAAACAGTCAACTTCAGTACATTCTATAATATAAATACAACAAAATAACTGACCCAACTCCTAAAATAAAACCTACTAACTAACATCTGAAAACTAAAAGACATAACATCTAAACAAGAAGTTTTAAAACTGAAAATGAAAAACTATGACAAAGAAAACAACTATCCATTCAAGGAGACTTCGGCTTAATATATCCTCCAAAACTCAAGTATATGTCCTCCAATGAAGTAGTGAGACGCTGTGCGAAAGCTGATACTTGTGCCAAAAAGTCCTCACGATCCAACTGCTGATAATCTAAACCCATTCTGGCAGTATCCTGTGGTACACGGAGGACCTTCCTTCGAAGAAAACTGAAGGCCTGATCCCATTCATGGGCCTGTCGATCTCGGAAATCAACCATCTCTCTTGCACGCTGTTCACGAGCAGAAGTAACCTCCAACTGTTCTCGTAATATTCCTTTTTCACGGATCCACTGAGATCTCTCTCGATCAAATTCTTCTTGCATGTTCTTTTTGACTTCTTGCAGTTGTTGTCGGCGAGATGTGGCAAGTTCTGCAACGTGTGACCCCCTAGTGGTAGCCAGTTTGATTTGTCCCCGAAGTGTAACCTCAATATCTGCTAATTTAGTTTTCTCTTCAACAAAGGGAATTTGTTGTTCATCTATTTTTGCCCTGGCATGCTCTAATTCTACTCTCAAAGATTGGTTGGCTTCATTATGTTCTCGCATGTCTCTCTGTATCCCTATCCTGATTGCAGCTTCCTGATCTATAGGTCCCCTAACTGATCTTTCTGGTCTGACTGGCGGACTCGACTGTTCTTCAAACCATTCACGATAATCTGGGTGCACTTCTTCTTTATCATGCTCTATGACCACCGTTTTAATCCCCATGATACGACAACCCTCCCAAATCTGCTGGGAAAATTCCTCTGGAAGTGGGATCTCTGGTCTGACCTCAAATACAAACTCGGTCATATTTTCCATAATGGGAATTATTTGACGTCTTCCTAGCCGATGTAAAACTCTCAATGAAACATATAGTTGAACACCTCTAATACCCATTAATAATAAGAACGACTGAATGACAGAACTATGTATGACTTGCCTCCAAGGGAACCAAGGGAGATTCCAAGTGATTTTATCTTCTGTCAGAGAATGAAAAAGCTTATCCCAATCTCTAACTCCTTCTGGGCATTTATATTTCTCTAACCTCTCTTCGTAATCTTTGATGCGATTGAATCTTTTCGGATTAAATCTTGCCATTGTAGGACGTCGGTAGAGATGCTCCACAATCCACATCTGTAACAAAATATTACATCCCTTGAAAAAAACTCTTTCCTTTTTGACAAACGGTCAAAGCACGGTAGATATCTGCCAGGATCATCGGTACCATAGTGTAATCTTTCTTAATCAGTATCTGTACCACCCCCACTAAACTAATATTAATTTTTACTTCTCTCATTGGGAAAACCATAGTGCCTAAAAAGGCTACCATGAATGCAAATCATATGTGAACTTTTCAAGCCTCAAAACTTTCCTTATTATAAAGCTGTTTACCGTACTTTTCAAATCCCTCTCGTCTTTCATATCTGTCATACAAAAACTGCAAGGAAACCCAACCGTTTTTCATTGATTCTTCTTTTGAGTTTTTTATATTCATGAGCTTGCAGAATCTGTTTATCGAAATGAGTCTTGGGGATATAAGTTTCTTTCGATGCATATCCCCATATCCTACATACGCTGCTATCTCCTCTAAAGTAGGAGTCAATTCAAAATCCAAAAAATAAAACACATTGTTCTTCGGGTCCCAGAAAGTTAGTAATGCATCAATCACCTCCCTGTTAGGATTGATTGACATAATACTCGTCAAAAAACCCAAATACTTATGTATCTCGTCATAATCGAATGTATCCATTTCATTCCACCATAACCAAAGCTGTAAAGGGGTACAATCCACAACCTGAAGCGGTACACTCCCATCCTTCTATCTTTTTGGACGTTTTTCACGAACAGGAGGAGACATTTTATACCTATTGACAAGGACATGAGATTAATAAATGTCTAGACTTAGGAAAGACTTAATTCATTAATTTTTGAAAAGAATTTTTAACTTCACTCGTGAGACCTAGTGTGACCATTACTTGCAAAACACAATTTTATCAAAATCAAAGTGAGAAAAACATGACTGATAATATTTTTAGGAAAAACATTTATTTAAATTGACTTTATCAAAAACTTTGCAATAGCAGACCTCTAGACAATTTTAACTATATATTTGGAGACAATACCCCCTAAGTACACTTAAAAGGAACAAAAATAAAATAAAATAAAATAGAATGACTTAGAAAA
Organism: Capsicum pubescens; assembly: GCA_030864215.1. Lineage (NCBI taxonomy): Eukaryota > Viridiplantae > Streptophyta > Magnoliopsida > Solanales > Solanaceae > Capsicum > Capsicum pubescens. The sequence goes on along the minus strand of CM061549.1, from coordinate 217,339,085 downwards.
GAAGAATGGTTGTTTTATGTATGAAGTTGTATAAGAATTTCAGCCTCACGACCCCTAAAGGTTCAGGACTATTAAAATATATGTTTACATATTTTATAATTTATAAAAATTCAACTCACGACCCCTAAAGGTTCAGGCTATTATGATTTTTATGTTAAAATTAATATTGAAAAATAAAAGGGAAAGTAAAATAAAGATAATAATATTCATGAAAATAATCATTTTTTCTTCTTCTTATTATTTTTCAAAAATATCCTTCAATAAATTTGTGAATAAATATATTATTTTTTATAAAAATTTTTTCAAATCCAGGGTCGTATCTCGGATAGGACTTCCTATGTATCCCACTAAAAAGTGAGAATCAGACCCTCGAAGTTCATGAAAATCGTAAAACTATGTTACTAAAATTTTCTTTTCTTTTAAAAATAATTTTTTACTTTCAAAAATGATTCACTAAATGTGACGATAATTTCATCTCTTGCTTTTTAAAAGTTGCCTAAAGCCGGTCAACAAATAAACAACCTTCCAAACAAATGTCAAAGAGCACGTAGGATGCACATGTTGGTCTTTATAAAGTAGGTCATCTGTCTTAGACAGATCCAACCCCTGTGCCGAGTCCCGCTAAGTCAAATGCATATGATGCAAATAAAGCGGCACCTAATAGGGATAACCAGATTCTGAGTTTTCAGTTCTTCTAAGTTTAAGTCTAATAGGGATAGGTGTCTAGACTGGCTTACCCGAGGGGACACTCGAACCGGGGAGGGAAAACTTGGTCGGTAGCAGGGAAACACCGCCTTCGTTGTCGATTCGAACCCCGCCTAACATGTGTGACTATATCCTTCAACAGATGTCTTGACACTCCGTCTATCTCAAAAAGAAAGTAGGATGCATGCGCTGCATTCCTTCTATCCTATTTTAGAGACTCAGAGGTGGTGCACAAGAGAAGACAATATATAATACAGGTCAATCAATATCAAAGCGGTAAATAAGCGACAAGTAGCACATAAGGTCAACAAACACTATATCAACAATAATTAAAGCAAATATAAGTCAATAAAAAATCTCGAATTCTTATTATTCCCCAGCAGAGTCGCCAGAGAATGTCACACCCCTTTTTCGCCCGAGGGTTCGGTCAATTTTTTTTTCCAATTAAAGTGATGGTTTTGAATAGAGATTAATTTATTTACAGAGTTGCCACTTGGAATCGAGTTATGGTGTTCCAAGTCACCTTTTGAATCCCTAATAAAAAAGAAATGACTCTTTATTGGTCTGCGAAAATAGAAGATCGGATAAGGAATTCTGTTAACCGAGGGGAAGGTGTGAGGCACCCCTTGAGTCCCGTGGTTCTAGCACGGTCGCTTTTATTGACTTATCTTGACTTAAACTATTTTGATGAATTATGTTAAGGCCTAAATCGCTCATTTTTATTATACTGAAAATAGCTACCTATGTTATATTAAATAAATCATGTGAAAATTAATTTTAGAAAAAAATATTCAACAAAGTGCATTATTTCATCATTGAATTTTAAATGTCTCAGAAAGATGCGTACGCCGAATTCTTAATTAAGGCAAACATTTTAAAGATGCCTAAAATTTATTTAATGTTAAAAATATTTATTTATTTTAAAAAAATTATAACGATTTATCTATTCGAAACGCTATTTAATTTTTAACGCTAGACTAAAACAATTAATAAATAATTACTAACTTTTATTAATAACAATGAATAAAAATAATAAAATATAAATAAACAAATTTAGTTATGTTACACTAAAATTTAATATTATCTTTAAAATTTATTATATTTAATTTTAATAAAATAAATAAATAAATCACAGATATAAGATAATTTAAATGGAACCATATTCAATAGTTTGGTAAAACATACTTGGCAGTTCGTTTAAAAAGGGAGTCTAATTGTTACCAAAATTATTAAAATAATAATAATAATAAATTAAAAAAAGTATTAAAGGAACATTTATTTGGAGAAAACTAAAATAATAAAAATCAATGCTAAATTTTAGAGAGATATTTCTGTTTCATATTTTTCGGTGCAAATAACGTGACTCGTATAAGATTGGGAATTGGGATTCCGCTAGCCACTAATTTCGGTGAGGAAGCAAGAAGAGAGGCGGCAACGGCCAGCCATCGGCGCCGGCAGTGGGAGAAGAAAGCGGCACTTCGAGCTTCGTCGGTGATGGTAGATCCGGTCAGATCTAGTATGGAGAGAGAGGAAAATGGGGGTGGCGGAGGTGCGGGTGATGTTTTTTCGACGTAGAATGGTTTGTCGATTGATTCGCCGGTCGTAAAATGGAGGGACGGGGTCGACACTCCGGTGAGGGAGATAATAAAAAAGACGACAGTCCCATTTCCGGCCAGTTTTCTCCCTTTTCCGATCAGTGTCCGATCTCTTTCTCAAATTCTTTTACTGTTTTTCTCCCTACTGTTTTCTCATTTTTTACTCTCTATTTTTTTTATTTTTCTACTGGTTTGTGTACATATTATGTATGCGTATTCTGGCGATAAGTGCATTCATTATATTGTAGAATAAAATACAATGTATGTAAATTATTGTGAATACAGGAAACATAAAATATGTGATATGGTGTATGAATTATTGAATGAAAATAACAGAATACTATGGGCGAGTGCACAGTAAGTGCATTTTTATACTTTTTGTCAGTAAGTACATGTATATATCAGTGTATATTGCTACATTTTTTTTATTCAGTACAATAAACAAATAATATCACACATTAAACAATGAGATCATTAACATAAATTTAAACATGTTTTAATTCACTATGAAAAATCATACAATAAATAACATAAACTCGAATAAGAATCTGTTTATGAACTAAAGTAGAAGACTTGAATATCGTCACCGAAAATTCAAACACCAATCTCAAACTCTAAAAAAATATTCTCTCTTTTCTTTGGTTTTCTTTTTTACTTCACTTGTTTTCTCACTTTTTTTTTACTGATATTTTTCTTTTGTATGATTTCTGATGTAAAAAGTGTTCATGTACATAGAATTCTTTAAATACAGGTATTTGGGAGGGAGTAGTTATATTTTTTTTAGGGGGAATGGTTATTATCTGATAGGGGGAAGGGGATTTTAAAATTTAAAAACTAAAGCTCCTCCCTAGTTTTTTTATATATATAGAAAATAATAGTAATAATAATAATAAATAAATGAAATAAAATAAAAATACATAAATAAAATAATAATAATAAAAAACATAATAATTAATTAATTTTATATTTAAAAAACATAATAACAATTTATAAATAGTCAAATATAAATAAAATAATATTAAAACTATTAATTTATTTATTAAAAATTTATAAAAGAAAAATCATTATTTTTTAAATTTGTATTATTTTACAAATTAGAAGAAAAAAATAAATAAATATAAAAATAAAATAAAATATCTTAAAATTAACTTCATTTAATTATTTATTATTTTAAAAAATTATTAAAAATAAAAATAATAATCAAAATAATATATGATTAAATATAAATATAAATATTTAATATCGATAAACAAGTTAAAATTTAGGGAGGATAAAAAATTACGTGTCTACATACATCAAGGCTAAGGGCAGGCTATGGCAGATGAGAACCCTTAAATGGGATCCGTGGTTCGAGCTTGATATTTAAACCATTATTGGGGTGGCATGGATCTCATTACCTGATTTACCACCTAATTGTTTTGCTAAAGAGGTTATTTTGTCAATTGCTTCAGTAGTAGGTAAGACTTTATCACTTGATATGGCTACTAAAAATCATACAAGACCAAGTTGTGCACGAGTTAAGATAGAAGTGGATTTGGTAGCTAAATTACCGCACAGGGTCAAGATTAATGAGGAGAATGATATCACAGGGGAAGTAAAGTCAAAATGGATACATATTCAGTATGACTATAAGCTGAAATATTGCAAGGAGTGCTGTTTGCAGGGACATGGTGAGGAGTCTTGTTGGAATATTTACCCAGAATATTTTGTGCAAGAACAAAAGCAAAGGGCATACAAAATGAAGGATAAGAAGGATAATAAGGTCAATGCAGAAGAAACAAAAGAAGGATCTTAAGAAGAAGGAGAGGAGATGAATATTAAACAATGGAAATTAAGAAAGAATAAATATAAAAAAGATAAGTTTGGGCACATAGTAAGAGAGGTTGATAAAACTGATAAACTTAAGACTTCAAATGCTTTTGATGTCTTGAAGCAAGGTGAAGTAGAAGGGCAACAAACTCAATCAAAGAAAAGTATCAAGGATTAGGTAACTAAAACTTTTGGAGAGAAAATAAGAGAAGAAGCTACAAAACAAAATATAGGGGATACCACTGATCAACATCAGAATGATAATAGTAGCAAGGAAGATGAGCAGCATGTCAAAGAAGTTAGTAAACATAACAAAGAATAGGAGGAGGACAAGAAACAGTAGAGCAAAGATTTAGCTGAGCAGCAAAATGAGGCAAATGAGATTATGTTTTTGGAGAAAAGGGGAGATAGAGAGCATCCAGTTATTTTGAAGGATATTGTGTCATTAGCAATTATAGCAGGGAATATGATGGACAATGTAAATAAACAAAAGAAAGATATGGATGATGAAGATTTAGGGGATAATATTAATAATGCATCAAAAGCAGGAGATTTATCTCCAAAGCAGGTGAAGTTTATTAAAACTAAGCAGGGAAAACACAGAAAGAAAGAAAGGAACACAAATGATAAAAATGCTAATATAGTGGCAAATTCAATAAGGACAAGGAGAAATGCCACCAAATCTATTTCCAAATGAATGCTTTAATTTGGTATATCATATATGTGAATACACAGAAAGCATTTACAAGATTAATAACAATGCATAGGAAATATCATTTTGGTTTCATTGGTCTAATGGAGCCTTTTCAAGAAAGTCATAACATAGAAGATTATAGAAGATGGATTGGGATGCATCATGCAATAGCAAACACTTCAGAAAAGATTTGGGATTTTATGGACTCAGATATGACCTGTAGTATGCAAAATGTAACCAAAATGAGAGGTTAAGATTGTGGGAAACTCTAGAAGAAAAAATAGGTAACATGCAGGAGCCATGGTTAGTGGGTGGTGATTTTAATGTCATAAGAAGTGATGAGAAAAATTTAGGAGGCCTGTCAGTTACTTTAGAAAAAATAGATGATTTTAATCAGTGCATTAACATTTGTAATTTAGAGAAAGCAGTGTTCAAGGATAGTAAGTTCACTTGGTGAAATGAAAGAACTGATGAAGAATGATTTTTTAAAAGATTGAATAGAGTTCTAGTAAATGACAAATGGCAAGGATTATTTCCAATTAGTGAGGTGGAGAATTTGGTTAGAATTGGCTCGGATCATGCACCTTTATTGGTGCAATGCAGTATAATCCAAGAGAAGGTGGTAAAACCATTTAGGTTTCTCAACTTTTAGTTGAAAGAGGAGTCTTGTATGGAGGTTATCAAACAAAATTGGACTATTGATATAGAGGGGAACCCTTTCAGCATATTCCATAAAAAATTGAAGAAAACTAAAGCAGCTTTGACTCAGTGGAGTAAGCAAACTTTTGGAAATATTTTCCAAGAGATTGATACACTTGAAGAAGTCATAAAGGTCAGAGAAAAACAATTTGAGGAGGATCCTACAGGGGTGAATAGATCTAATCTATTTAAAAGACAAGATGATCTTGATGTACAACTTAAAAGGGAAGAAAATTTTTGGTAGCAGAAGGCAGACTTTGAATGGTTCAAAGATGGTGAGAGAAACAATAAGTTCTTTTATACTGTGGTAATATGAAAAAGTTCAAGGCTCAATATGCAAAGGATTCAGAATGAAAATGGAGAATGGCTTGATAATCAAGATGATATTGCAGAGGCTGCAACTACGTTTTATCAGAAACAGTTTTAAAAATAGAAAGACGCAACTAATTTTTCAATGCTGGATGGATTGCCAAAGGTATTAACAGGGAATAATAATAAGTAGTTGAAAAGCATTCCAACCATTGAGGAAGTAAAAATGGCAATCATGGGGCTGAATAGAGACAGTGCAGCTGGTCCAGATGGTATGACAGGTGCCTTTTTTCAGGATGCTTGGAATATAATATCAAATAATTTATATCAGATGGTAACAATTTATTCCTGTGGGTATGAACTTCCTAGATTTATCACTCATACTAATTTTATGATTTTACCAAAAAAGTCAGTGGTAAATACATACTCAGATTTAAGGCCTATATCTCTTAGCAATTTTATGAATAAGATATTTTCAAGAATCATTCATAAAAGGCTAAAGAGGTTGTTATCGAATATTATATCTGAGGAGCAGGTAGGCTTTGTTCAGGGGAGGAGCATAGTTGAGAATATATTAATGGTACAAAAGATAGTCTCAAAAATAAAAAAAAGGGGTAAAATTCCTAATATGGTAATAAAGTTGGATATGATGAAGGCATATGATAGAGTTGAGTGGTTATTTTTGACTAAAGTGTTAAGAAAGATTGGTTTCTGTGAAGAAATTATTGACATAATTTTCAGATTATTGTCTAATAATTGGTATTCTATTTTGATGAATGGACAGGCTAAGAGTTTATTTAAGTCCTCAAGGGGTCGTAAACAAGGAGATCCATTGTCACCAACTTTATTTATTCTTGCAGCTGAAGTTTTATCTAGAAGCTTGAAGGAGTTAATAGAAAGAAATGATTTTAAATTATTTGGTATGCCTAGAGGAAGTCCAAAAATCAATCATCTTGCGTTCGCAGATGATATGATTATTCTGTGTAAAGATGAGTTGAACACATTGCAATTAGTGACAACAACTTTGGAAAAATATGAGAAGGTTGCAAGTCAAATGATCAACAAAGAGAAAAGTGCTTTGTATTTGCATGATAAGGTGTCTAATGGAGTAGTGGTTATGGCTGAAGTTACTATAGAAATACTGAGGCAAAATTTTCCATTTAACTACTTAGGATGTCCTATTTTATACATGAGGAAGAAAAAGGTTTATTATCAGCAGTTAATGAGCAGAATAAGTAACAAAATACAAGCTTGGAAAGGTTAACTTTTGTCTTTTAGGGGAAGGGTTGTTTTAATCAATCATGTCTTGCAGAGTATTCCCGTTCACTATTTGTTAGTAATGAATCCACCAAAAAATGTAATATCTGTAATTCAGAAAAGCTTTGCAAAAATTTTCTGAAGCAGTCTGTGGGTGGCAAAGGTAGACACTGGGTGTCTTGGTCCAAGTTATGTTTGCTAATAGAGGAAGGGGGTTTAGGGTTTAGATTGTTGCAAGATGTCTCCACAACATTATTTTGCAAATTATGGTGAAATTTTAGAACTAGAAAAACTATGTGGAGTGAGTATATAATGAATAAATGCTGTAGAAAATATCATCCAAAGAAAATTATGTGGAGAACAGGAGGGGGTTCACAAGTTTGGAAGAAAATATTACAAGTGAGGGACCTCACAGATCATCTTATTTTTTGAAGGCTCAAAGAAGGGGATTCTCATATATGGTATAATAATTGAAGGGTAATTGGTGAATTATACTCAGTAATACAAGGCAACAGAGAATGGGATGACAACAACAAATAAGTCAAAGATTTGGTGGAGAATGGACAATGGAATGAGGTTGTACTAGCAGAGTTATTTATTGATGATATTGTGGAGCATATAAAGAAAAAGGTGACAGCACCTTATCAGTCAGGTCAAGGTGACAAAACAGTATGGACTATAGATACAAAAGGAATGTTTAGTGTGAAATTAGCTTGGCAGTTTGTGAGACACAGGGAAAACAATATTGAATTCTACAAGCATCTGTGGATAATAGGGTTGTCATTCAAAATATTTTTTTTTCATGTGGAGAGGTCAAATTGCAGTAGATGCAACTATTAGAAGATGGGGAGTAGAGGGACTTTCCAGATGTTGGTGTTGCCAAATCCCAACACAAGAGACCATGCCTTATGTGTTGTTGAGATCCCATATAGCTAATAGGACTTGGTCCTACTTTTCTTCTTTTACAGATATTAATATTTAAGGAATGAGCCTAAGAAATACCATTTGTGCTTGGTGGGAAGCACCAGTCAAGGGAAGGGAGAAAGCATACTATAGAGCAATTCCAGGACTTATTATGTGGGAGCTGTGGAAGAGAACAAAATCTCTAAAACATGATGGTAAAGAAATAACATTGCAAAGGTTCATATTTAATGTGACTAGGCATCTCAGAATGTTGCTTAAAGTCAGAAAATCAGCATTGGAGTTTCTATATGAATGGCCAGACATCTTAAAGCAGTTCAGTCAATTGAAGCCTAAAATATCAACTATACCAGTTTTATGGGAATTACTATCACAGGATTGGGTCAAGTATAATATTGATGGGCTTTCTAAAGGGAATCCAAGAAGAAGTTCATGGGCTTTCTATTTAAGGGATAGAAATGGAGATCTAATACATGCAACATGGGCAGCTATAGAAGATACTAATTCTATGAAGGCAGAGGCAATGACAATTTTACAAGTAGCAACACATTGCAATGACACAAAGCAGTAGTAGATAATCATTCAAACAAACTCATTGCTCATGCAAAAGCTTCTAACAAAAGAATGGGAAATTCCATGGCAAATAGCAGATAAGATCAGTCACATATGACAGCTTCTAGAAACAACACAAGTGCAAATACAACATATTTATAAAGAGGGAAACCAATTAGCAGACTTTCTAGCTAATTATGCACTGGAGCAGCATTTCACATTCACAAGTTTCAGTCAACTACCATCTGTAGGTATGAGGATTCTAAATAGTGATAAACAACAGTTTCCTTACTTAAGGATAGTAGTGCATAAAAAGACTGGTAAGGCTAATGAAAAAGGGTGTACATACTACTAATTTACAAGTAGAACACCTATACAAAAACAAAATATGCATATTTAGCCTATCTAAACCAGCCAACAAAAAAGCTTTCTCAGAAGAGTTAAGGGTCACTTGGTCAGATCTTCAATGCATACAGCTGAGGAAATTAGTTACACCCAATTATTCGCGGGTCCGAGCATCTCTCAATCTCCATCCCTTCCATAACTATAAATGAAGACCAAGTTAGGGGTATATTCAAGGCAAAAGGTGAAACACAAAGGAAGAATCAGGGTACCTAGATGCAAAATTAATTCTCAGCGGACGAGACCCATATGTTTAGCACCAAAAATTACTGTGTACTCCCTTATTCTGAGGAATTCAGCTGAAATAGAACACAGAAGTTTAAATACAAGCAATGAAATAGGATTTAAAAGTAAATCAGAAGCTTAAATGCAAGCAATAGAGGAAGGATTGCACTTACTCTTGCAAGCTGGACAAGAATTTGAGCTTAACCAACCATGGCATAGTGTTTATCACCCATAGGAGAAGCATTTTGAAGTGGAGATTTTCAAAAGTGAACATGATGGAGGCAGTGGAAGCTTACTGAGAAAGGAGCTCTTCTTAGCTAAATTTAGAAACCCTACATCCCCGGGTCAACTAGATTGGGCCGGTTCATCTAATATGTGTATTTATTTGTATGAATGGGTTGGGCCATTCTTTGTGGATTGATTTAATTTATTAATAAAATAAAAAATTTAACAAAAATAATAATAATAATAATTCCAAGGGTGAAATTAGCATAAATGAGTAAATAATTTACTAGTTTTTTAAACTGGACAAGTATTGTTGTATATCTATTTTTAGTAATATGAACAAGTAGAGATGGATGGAAAAATAATAAAATTCATTCTTACTTGTGAACTACAAATGACATTTAATAAATTAAATTGCACAAACTTGAAATTGGAACATATCTAGTATAGGCAAACACATTTTATCTGCTTTGAAACACGTAAATAATTCGAATATTTATGTCAATCAATCGTGTTAGATGAACTAATCCGCTATTCATCACACACTTGGTAGTTTTTTTTATGAAAATAAACAATCCTATAGATATATCTTGGTACGAAACTAAATCCTATAAAATTGATCCTCTATCCATCATTATTCATTAATATATCTTTTTCTTTTTGATAGTTTATAAATAATTTAAATTTATCTGATATGTTTAAACTCACAAATTAAATAATATTTTGATACATTTTGCATATGTTTAGTTTAATATCATAAAAATACAAAAATCTTTTTAATTTTCTTTGACTTCATACAAATTAAAATCAGACAAATAAATTGAACCAAAAAATATTAATAATAACATATGGTAATGTGAACAAATTGCCCTCGAGTATGATGACATTTACGTATGTATGATATTAATTCTTTGAATTGCAAGACATGCGGCAAATATGGTAAGAAGTCCAAATTGCCCCTAAATATGAATTTAATTACCGTGAACTAATATGTTGATACCACACTATTTACTTATATTTCTATAACTAGATGAGTAATGCTCGTGCAAAACACGGGCCCAACTTGTTATTTTTTTTCCGTTAATTTTTTAGTTAAAGTAATGATAATAAACATAAATATCAAAATAACTAAACCATCCCATCCATATGGTTTTCGTCACTTGTATAAAACTTGAATAATGCAAATATCAACTAACCTTCATGTGAATTACACTTGCCCTGTCTTACATATGAATGGATTCGCTAAATGATGCTAACCACCGGTAGCAAACTAATAGAGTTCCATTCTCTTATTTACAATCATGCTGCTTAAGTTTTTTACTCAATAAAACCTGGTTGGAAGAATAAAGTTAGTGATATCAATGATTTATATTGAAATGGAATGTCAATAGGAAAGACTACGAAGTATTTGGCCTTTGAAATATCACTAAGTCGGCTAATTCAGCTTGCCATGGTTTATCGTGTGCCTGCATCACAATGAGGAGTTTGAAGAATAGTTATAGTAGAACAATATTAAAGGAAAAGTTACTCTAGAATAATTATAGTTTATGCAAATTATTCTTTTGATTTATTTTGCTAAGGTCAATTTCGGTATATATCTAAGATGGATACAAAGACAAACTCATCAATATTATCTACTTCTCTATCGACTAATAAGAATTTTGATTTTTCCATCTTCCAGATCTTCAAATTTTTGAATTTCTCACTCTATTCATTGAAAATTTTAGGAGACACGATTCCTAGTGATAAGGTGACGTTAGCATCACAATGGAAGAAAGCAAAGGAAAATAATACAAAGGCAAACAAACTTCACTCCAAAATAATTCAACAATGATTAGCCAGATTTTTTACTTCATGAAATAAAAATCCCACAAGACTTGCTCATCAAACTTGGTTAGTACACCATCACCAAGTTGTTTTCACGTCCTGAACATGCATCCATTCTTTCTTTCCCTTCCTAAGTTCTTCCTGTATTACTGTTGCTCTTCTAGGCCAACCAGTTATACCATAATCATGATATCCAAAGCCTCAACCTTAGAAAAATCAGATACCTTGTAGATTCCCACAATAATCATTATTATGATCATAACCTATAAAAACAGCCTTAACATCCAGTTTAGAGATAAAGGTCTTGAAGACTTTGAAGTTTACTGATGAACATTCCACATTTACACGGTATGTGCCAACAATATCTTTTATAGGACCTTGAAGAATTTCTAGAATTGGGATGTGGAAAAACGATAGTGCAAGAGGAGTGGAGGAATCTTCACTGATTGATCAACAAACTTCCATTGTCCCTATAATTATATTATCCTGTAAAACACTAATAAACTCTAAATAGGCTAAACCCCCCTCATCAGAGAAAAAATAATAAATGAAAACACAAAATAAAAATTTCTAATAAAAAACAAAATTGTGATACAATGTAAAACAGAAAATCACTGAGATGTGCACAGGAAGGTGTGTGTGTGAGAGAGAGAGAGAGAGAAAGTTCATGTGCTTTCTCTGAATGTTTGACATCACAATACCTAAAAACCTTTAGATACAGTATGGAGCCAACTTAGTTGAGATTTCTAAATCCAATCATAAGTCCAGACTCTATCAACAATATCTCTGTCTCAACTATCTGAATAATACAGGTTAAGAATGTTGATGTTACTTAAGTATGAGTCGGGTGCATCCCACACTTCAAGATTTTAGTTTCCAAATCCATCAATATTTGTTATGGGTTATTTTTTTGTTGGATCCGAGGTAACTTTCATTGATGGAAAGGTTTGTGAAACTAAATGATCCATCAGGGAGATGAAAGACATTAGTTCTTCACGATTCATAGTATATTCTTGATCATGGTTTGCCAAAACTTTTGCCCATGGAATTCCAGAATCTATAATATGAGCAAAAGCTTCAAATAATGATTTTGCAACATCAGTAGCACTTGTTCAAAATATTTTATCTCTTAATATAACCAATTCAAGTGAGTTTTACAGAGAGTACAGAAGAATAGTCAATGCTAAAGCAAATTATATGCAATCACTATCAAGCAACAATGACATTTGTATCAAGCAACAATGACATTTGTATCATGTGAAAACAATACATAAGTAGAAGAACAAGGAAAATGAAATCACAATTGGACAGACATGTAAAATAGAAGTTCAGGAAGACATATCAATAAGTGTAACATAAGCAATGAAAAACAATATAGCGAGATGAAATACAACTGTGAGACCTCAAAAAATTTCAACAATTTTATTTATGATCCATCTGCATGCGTAATGTTAATTTTTGACTTGAATTATGTTTAGGATTGTTAAATAGGTGTTTTGAAAAAGTTTTAGATTTTTATAAAGGGGTTTGGGGTCATTTTGGAACCCTAAGGCAATAAGCCTCCGCGATAAGGTCAAGTCACTGAGGTCAACCTCTGGGATATTAGCATGGTACGGAGGCTAACCTCCGCGATATAGGTGTGCCACATTGCTATTTTAAATTCATCCAGTTTTTATTTTTTCACTTGGGGTGAGGGTTTTTGGTTTTTTTACCCTTTGTATGACCTTTAAACATAAAATACACCTTTTTCCATCAATTTTAAAGATCAAAGACCATTTTCTTCCTCTTTAACACTTAAACCAAGAAACTCTAAGGGTTTCACAAGGGATTCCCCATTCAAGCTCTGAACTCTGAATTGTTTTCAACTCCTTGTGTAGTTCAGACATATTTCTCTTTCCCTAGCTTTAATTTTATATTTTGGCATTAATTGAATAGATTTTCATGTGATAATGTGGGTTTTGAAATTGGGTTGAGGGGTTTTGATTGTAACTAATTGAATTACTTATCCTATGTTCTTAATTGATTATTCATGCTTTAAATTGATTTTTTGGGACTGAATTAGTGCATGGCATAAATGGTTGGAATAGAGGACATAGGTTTTCCCAAGTTGATGAAATTTTGGCTTGATAATTGCATTAACCTCAACTTACTTTGTAAACTTGATTTTGAATATGGAAAAATTATATGGTGTAACTTTTTTTGAACCCAATGCATTACATTAAAGGATAAATAAATGAAAATGGTTGGAATTACCTTTAAACCATAAGAGCTTGCAATATGTGTTTACACAGAAGAAATTGAGTCTCAGGCAGAGGCGATGTCTCGAGCTACTTAATAATTATGACATAATCCTTCACTACCATCCAGGTAAAGCTAATGTGGTTGTTGATGCTCTTAGCAGGTTGTCTATAGGGAGATTATCCTAAGTTGATAAGGAGAAAATAGGACTAGGGAAGGATATTCATAGGTTGGCTGACTTGGGAGTTCATCTTTAGGACTCTGAAGATAGAAGAATGTTTGTTCAAGAAGTAGTTAAATCATCTCTTGGTGTTGAGGTGAAGGAGGATCATGCTTTGGATCCCATACTTATGCATATTAAGGGTGATGTGGGTCAACAATAGGTTATGGATTTCTAGATTGGGGGAGATGGCATCTTAAGGTATTAAGGTAGGTTGTGTGTTTCTATGTTGATGGGTTACAGGATAGGATTTTAAATAAGTCTCATGAGTCCAGATATACAGTTTATTTTGGATTAAATAAGATATATCATGACTTGAAGGAAATCTATTAGTGGAACAATATGTAGAGAGATCTGGAAAATTTGTTGCCAAATGTATGATTTGTTAGCACGTTAAGGTTGAGCACTTGAGGCCCGATGGCATGTCTCAAGAGATAGATTTGCCTATGTGGAAGTGGGAGATATTTAATATAGATATCATTACGGGTCTACCATGGTCTTAGAATAATTATGATTCTATTTGGGTCATTGTGGAAAGAAAAACTAAGTCTGCTCACTTTTTTCCTGTGAGGACTAACTACTCAGGAGAGGATTATGCCAAGCTATTCATTTGGGATATCGTGAAGTTGCATGGGGTGCAAGTGTCCATCATTTCAGATCGGTACACAGTTTTCATCTTATTTCTAGCGTGCATTTCAGAAGGGTTTGGGTACTCAGGTGAACCTTAGCGCACAACTTTCCACCCTTAAATGGATGGAAAATTAGAATAGACTATTCAGGCTTTTGAGGATTTTAAAGGTATTTGTGTTGACCATTTGCCTCTTATTGAGTTCTCTTACAAAAGTAGTTACCATTCTAGCATTCAAATGAATCCTTTTTTAGGATCTTTAAGGTAGGAGGTGTAGGTTTTCTATTGGATGGTTTGAGGATGGTGAAATAAGGTTATTTGTTCCTAAGCTAGTTGTCCAAGCCATAGAGAAGGTGAAGGTAATTAGAGAAAGAATTAAAGACTGCTTGGAGTCGCCAAAAGTCTTATGCGAATGTGAGGTAGAGGGATATAGAGTTTAAAGTAAATGATTGGTTATTCTTAAAGGTGTCTCCTATGAAAGAAGTCATGTAGTTTGGGAAAAAAGGAAAGATCAATTCCCATTGCGTTGGTCCATATCAGATTTTGAAGAGGATTGGAAATATCTAATATGAGTTAGATTTGCCTGCAAGTTTAGCTTTTATCCATCCTGTGTTCCAAGTGTCCATGCTGAAAAAGTGTGTGGGTGATCCTTCCTTGATAATTCCTATTGAGGATATTGGTGTTACAAATTTCTTGTCTTATGAGGAAGTCCCAATTGAAATATTAGATAGGTAAATTCATAGGTTGAGGAGCAAGGATGTAGCCTCAGTGAATGTTTTTTGGAGAAATCAAAAGGTAGAAGAGGCTACATGGGAAATTAAGGAAGATATGAAGGCCAATTATCCATTCATGTTCCCCATGATGGATGAGAGTGTGTAAGGTATGAGTCGCATTTCTCTCTTATTACAATTTAAATCTATCATTTGATTCTAATGTATTCTTGCTATTCTTGTGCTAAAATTATCCTAACTCATCATTCAGGGATGAATGATCCTAAAGGGGGATAATGTGTGACCCCACCAAATTTTGGTGATTTTATTATTTACCCTCCCACGTGCAAGATGTTAATTTTTAACTTGAATTATGTTTAGGGTTGTTAAAAGGCTGTTTTAGGAAAGTTTTGGATTTTCGGAAGGGGTTCGGTGTCATTTTGGGACCCCAAGGACGTAAAACTCCGCAATAAGGTTGTGTCAAGGAGGTTAACCTCTCCAATATTGGCGTGGCACAGAGGCTAACCTACACGATATTAGCGTGCCACACCGCTATTTTAAATTTATCCAGGTTTTGTTTTCTCCCTTAGGGAGAGGTGCTTTTGGTCGTTTTATCCCTTGTACGACCTTTAAACATAAAATACATCTTTTTCAATCAGTTTAGTGGATCAAAGACCATTCTCTTTCCAAGGAATTCCCTATTCAAGCTTTGAACTATGAGTTGTATTCTATTTCTTTTGTATTTCAAGCATGTTTCTCTTTCCATAACTTTTGTTTTACATTGTGGCATAAATTTAATGGATTTTCATGTGATTTAATTATGAGTTTTGAAATTGAGTTGAGGAGTTTTGGTTGTTACTGATTGAATTACTTATGTCATGCTCTAAATTGATTATTCATGCTTTAAATTGATATTTTGGGGACTGAATTAGTGCATGGTAAAAATAGTAGGAATGGGAGACATGGGTTTCCCTAAGTTTATGGAATTTTTACTTGATAATTGCATTAACCTCAACTCACTTAGTAAACTTGATTTTGAATATGGAAAAATTACATAGTTTAACTTGTTTTTGAACCCAATGCATTGCATTAAAGGATAAATGAATGAAAATGGTTTTGTATGGCCTTCCTTTTTTATTTTAAATAGAATTTGGGAGTCCAATTTGGTTATGTGGATTTGGTTTGGCATAATTAATTCAGCTTACAAGCATATTGGTATGACGATACCAAGTGGTAAATGCCTTAATGAATGAATCTTGGGTTGATGGATTGATTTATGTACAAATTATTTAAATTTGGGCTTAAAGGGAATTGTGTAGCACACCGTGGAGGTGTAAT
Source organism: Capsicum pubescens (assembly GCA_030864215.1). Classification (NCBI taxonomy): domain Eukaryota; kingdom Viridiplantae; phylum Streptophyta; class Magnoliopsida; order Solanales; family Solanaceae; genus Capsicum; species Capsicum pubescens. The sequence continues at coordinate 217,322,731 of CM061549.1, read as the reverse complement.
TCTTGGGGGGGGCATTGAAAACCATGTTTGCCAGCATTGGGGATCTATATGACTGTGTTCTTGGTGTATACTTGATATATATATATTGGGATGTCTATTACCTTGGTGGATTTAGTTTTCCCTCAGTTCATGGGTCTAACATGCACTGGGGCCCATCCAGCAGAGGGAGTTGGACCCATATAGCCATGGGTTCTTTTAGGATGGATCAAGATACAAAGTTTAGGTTTAATCTTTAAACTCTTATGTTCATGACCCTTGTCCCTATCTTGACATCCTATATATATGTATATGAATGTGGTGCATATGGTTTATGACTGGATTTCGGTAATTGTATTATTTTATCCTTATTTCATGAGTTTCATGCTAGTGTTTATCCCACTGACCGTCCCTGGATGCTACATCATTTCATGATGTAGGATTCAAAAGATTTTTTGTTGCTCCTGTGTAGCGTTAGGTGGATGAATACGTCTGTTGAGTTGCTGTGAAGTGGTGAGCCTCCATCCTTAGGAAGGCCTTCTTATTTCATTATTCTTTCTTTTTTGTCATAGTACTTTTGGATTCTTTTTGGTCATAGTCGGGGGCATGTCCTGGCTTTGATGTTATTATAGTTTTAAAGGCTTTCGTGGACAAGTGTGGGTAGATTGTTATTTGAATTCTTTGATTCATCTATTCCTATTACTATTATTATTGGTTTGTTTGACTTCCGTTTTTTTTTTTTATTATTGTGCTCTTGAGGTTAGGCTAAGGGGGATGGTCTCTGGTCTATGATGGGCTTGAGATACCATCATAACTAGACCCTGGTTTGGGTCGTGATAGCAATGCAACATCTATATCTTCAATCAATTTACAGGTCTTTGTCATAAACAGTAGCTCCTACATTACTCAGTGAAAGAAAATATGAAAAATTGACAAAGCTTTATCATGTATATCTTTTGAAAGGGAACATAGCCTAGATCATGTAGTTATTTGTTTCGAGGATCAAAACATTTTGCTTCGTTCTTGTGTGCAGCTTTCTATTTTTTTACCAAGGAAATTTTCAATCAGTTGCTAGCCAAAATCTTTGTAGGTCAAAGGTTTACTCAAGTTCCTAGTGAAGACAAACAACATTTCAGTTTTCATGTTTAGCACGAATATTTTAAACTAATACTACATTAGCAACCAAATTCAGAGTTAAAGAAAGAATGTACATGAATCCATAACCAACACTATAGATCCATAACTCCATTATTATAAGATAAAAATCTCAAATCAAGATGAAAACGGTAGTGAATTATTTATTATTGACACACCAGAAATCGAGTTACCCATCTGTAGATTCGACAAACTGAGACACACAAAGCATTCACTGAGCCTGGGGTCCCGAGAAGCACTGAAATTTAAGGATTATTATACGCATCCTTATCCTACATTTCTGCAATAGTTTGTTTCCACGGCTTGAACTCGTGACCTCCTGGTCAAGTGGCAACAACTTTAATAGTCACGCCAAGACTCCCCTTAAAATAAATTGAAACTTTGAGAGAAGTCTTAACCTTTTTAGCAATAGTTTTGTTACCCTTGTTTCTTTCCCTGAAATATCACATCCAACAATTTATGCAAGAAATGTTCAAAGGGTCCAGAATATGCAAATCCACATAGTTGCATATAAAAAATCACAGTAATCAGACAACCAAAATCATTAAATTTAAGATCCTAATTGACCTACTAAAAACTCTCAATTAATAGCACAATAACTCATGAATCAAGAATGATCAAGATTAGAGAACTTAATGCATAATAGTAACATATATGCTTAAAACAAGTACCATTAGAAGAGGAATCTTCTGAATTGAAGTCTTTTGATCCCAATAATCTTTTGTGCAATTACATCACTGCCCCCAACCAAAACTCCAACAGTAGTTGACTAAGTAGTATTAAAAATACCAAAACTTATTGATCTACTGAAAATTATTGCATGTCCTTGAACTTTCACAGTGCCAAATAATACAACCCCTCATCTATAATAACTCAGCAACCACAATCACATCCCATCAACAGTTAAGCACACAAATACAGAGCCAACCTACATAAAAAACATTTACCAAAAAAGCACAAATTTTTTCAATATTTTCACATTTTTAAACTAAATGTTTTGAATATTTAGAGTCAATTTCAACAGCTCTGGTTCTGTCTTGTATTATGGCTGTCGTATTTCTCCAATTTGGTACAAGAAAACTCACAATGATCCCAGTTCATCGTATTCTCACTGGTTAAATAAATTGTTGTGTGTACAGATCGGATAACTTACTTCTTAAAAAACTTTTCTCTGTTTCTTCCTTTTGGTTCTTCTTCGTTAGTTCACTGTCCTACACCATGAAAGCATCTCCAATCCTACCACTTGAACATTTTAAAAAGGAACTCTAAAAAAGGAGTGAAAAAGATAATGGGTTTCATAAAAAAGTTCATGGTATTTAATTATCCATGACGTTTATAATATTTTTGGGGCCAAACTTATCAAAGAAGACCACCAAGAAAATAATTGAGGAAGAAAATGACTCTACTAAAAATCTCATGATATTTATACATAAATTCACAATCTTTTTTTCCCTTTTTATTGAAAATCCAGCGAAGAAAATGATTACTCTCTCTTTGCGGTGCTATACCTATCGGATCACCACCTCAACAACACAAGAAGAAACAATCAAATTGAATATATATTAACAGAATTTGAATGACAACAAAACTTTAAATTTTAGATGTTAGAGTACCAGTGTACCACGCTTACAAAAAAAATAAAAATTGGAGTAGCTTCTTGATACAAGCCAAATGGACGTTAACACTTTTGATCACACAACTCAAGACCGACATAAGGAGGTCTAAGCCATGATCACCCTACGGATTCAAGAATGTGCTTGGAGGACCTTCTTTTAGCTCCTAATTAAATAATATTGTATTTGGTATGTAGCGCAGAGCTGAGGAAAGCCATGGCACAAAAAATAAGGAAAACCCTTATGGGTTATTTCCAGAATATTCACTTTTATGCTATTTTAATAATAGTCTATTTGTGCTAAGGAAAATACTATAAATAGGTGCCTTAGACATTTCATTTCCTAAAACTTTGATGAATTATGAATGATTACTCCTTTGAAAGTGAGTGGCAAGCTTGGATTAGCGTGTAGCAAGAGTGGAATCATTTATGTTGATATTTCATTTATAAATGTGGGTTTCTTAGATATCCAATACCCTTGAGGTCTACATATGATTTAGGTGGTTGATTGGATATTGAATAGAGGATTAAGGGTTTGATATGCCCTTTGTTTGCTACCCATTCCATTTTTTGTGTCTACCTTATTGATTTATCTATCTTTATCTTTCTTTTCCTTGTTTTCTATCTTGTTTTTGATTCCATAGTTTATTTTGTATCATTTGGTAACAGAGCTGAATCCTACGAAGTCAATCTCGGGCCTAGTCATCTTAAAATTTTAAAAATCACAACAAAGTTTCTATCCATATTTTTGTTCTTAGGTCAAATTTTGAGTTTTTGATTTTGTGTTTTTCTTGTGTTTCTAGTTCTAGATTTGTATTATCCAACATTAGGAGTCTAGGTTTTAAATTTGAGCTTAATCGGAGTCATACTGAGTGAGCTACCATTTTAAAAACTTGGACTTGAAGAGAAGTGAAGTGGGTTGAAAAATCTCAAAAATTTGTGAATAATTTGAGCTAAATGATGTTTGGAATGAGATTATAAGGTTAAAAAGTGCATACGTTTAAAATTTTAACTCATTCCGAGCTCCGAAGAAGAAGTTAGGAAAATTGGTGTTCTTGGAAAAGCTCGCTATATTCAAGTTGAATTTTTCAGAAAATTGCTTGTTTGATCATAAAATAAGGAAGAAAAAAGAGTGAAAAGTGTTTGTATTGAAGCATCTAATAATATTCTAAGAATATTCCAAGAGAAAGGTACAAAACGGGGACCCTTGGAGGGCAAAATCACCCATTCACCTAGGAGGGGCGGCCAACTTGCTTTACAAGTGCGCCCCAGGTGCGTTGCAAGTACTGCAAACCTTCTCACAAAGGTCAAACTAGTATAGGTACATACCAACTGCTTCCAAGATGCTCTACACCTACTGGAGCAGGTCCCAACGCAGATCAAGCCTAGTTTAACGTAAAGCAAGCTTCCAAACATACTTAAATCTTTTCAATTCCATTTTTCTCAAGGTTTGATTCCTAAGTTTCATATTTTAAATTCCTAAACACTTTTATTGATTCTTAAACTACTCATCAACTAGTAATTCATCTACTAAGTTGATTGATTAGTTCTTGAGTCCCATTTCTTTCATCGTCCAATTTCTTTCAAGCTTTTCTCATTTTAATTCATTGTGATTTATTGATTCAAGTCCTTAAGTAATTTTTATTTTGAGTCTTTCAAACAACAATCAATTTTTACTTCAAGACACAATTGGTACCAAACATCTCATTGGAGTATAAATGATCTATCAATGCTCGTGACACTAATTGAGAGATAATGCAAAGGTGTGAACTTTGAGAGGTTGTTAGGTTGATTTTCTAACCTTAAATTATTTGTTGTTTTTGTTTTTGTTTAGTATTTCTTTTAATAGTTACCATTACAACACCTTCAATGCTATCTTATAGGCCCTTAAAGCTCTCAATTGTAAGTTAGATAACATGTGTGGGAGGATGAATAATATGATAGATAGTCTAAACTATCATAACACCAACCTTCAAGCTCTCTTGAGTAGACATGTTCCAAGAAAACTTTAAGGTAATCAAACTTTACGGTAACCAAGTTAACTCTTGCACTATAGATTATATTTAGGAGAGCCTAATGTCTCTTTACTTCATGATAAAAATGTACAACTTGAGAGTGTGGATACACTAGTTGATCCTGGTGATGACAAAATTGACTCTTCTGGTAAGATCAATTTGTATCCACCTAGTGTTGAAGCCAGTATGATGAATCATGGTACATTATCTAGTGAAATTGGTGTTGATCAACTTGTGTGTGAAACTAGCCCACCACTTTAGGATGTTTGTGATGTGATTAATTAACCTCAAGTGAGTCATCATCTTGAAAATGTTGGACAAGTAAATAGACTTGACCCTTTAAGAATGACTTTTAGTGAGGCTCATATTGCTTGTTTGGCTCATAGGGATAACCATGTACTTGAAACACCATTGATACTTGATAGTTGTATTTTAGAGAGTAAACTTTTGTGTTCTAAATCCTCTTCATGGAAAGATCCTTCTCTTTTTAAGAACAATATCTTGTTTGAAGATTATGAAATTACACCTAATGAATTACCTAGTGGTGTGGATAACATTGATGATGTAGCTCATATTGAGGTCTATATACCATATGACAACCCACTATGGTGTGACAACATTCCTTCTAAGGATGGAAATCTCTTCTTTGAAGATGAGAGTACTTCTAAGGGAATAGAATGTAAAGTTTTGGAAAGGAATGATCAATTGGGTGATGATAACTTTGATTTACTTAGATGTTTGAGAAACCCAATTAGTGATTGTTCTTATGAAAATAATTATGGTTGTGATCCTTTATAAGACACCCTTGTTCGATAAATATGAGGATGAATTACTTGATTCTTGTGATGACTTGAGTAATGGCTGCTTTGATGTTAGAGACGAGGATTCACACCTTGAAAGAAAAGGTGTTACTTGTTTGGAAATTATTCCTTCTTCCTTATGTGCCTCTATTGATATGAATACTCATGGTGATTATGTTGAATCTGATAATGAGTATATGCATGAGTACACCTTAGTTTAAGTTGATTTGTATGATACCTTTCTCTACCCTCTCTTTGCTTATAAAATTATAAATGGTCATGTAGAGGGTAAACTTAATGGTGAAAAAGGCACCTTGGGGAAAGTGAATATTGCCACATCCTATGTTCTTTGCTAATTCTTCCATTATACCCTGGTGACCTAATAGGATATGGTGATTTTTATACACCCAACTTGATGCTTGGTTTAGATGACAAACAAGGTTAGAATGAGGATGTGGGGACCCTTTCCTATGATGGAAAGTCTTTAGTGGGGATGTACAATCCACTTGATAGACCCAAGTTGTACATGGGAGGCATCTCTAACAAAGATGAGTGGTATAGAGGGGTTATATTCTTATTAAGGCATTGAACCCATGTGAGTCTTTATGAGAAGTTGATTGATTATCATAGTTCCTCAAGCATTCCCCGTTGTCCAAATCTCTTGAATGTCCAAATAGCTTCTATATTATGGGGTTTCACACCCTTTATGATCATTTTAATGCTTGGTTATATCTTAAGTGTGTTCAACCTTGGCATGATATTATGATTGATTATGCTAACTCTAACCCTGATGCCATGAGGATACTGTGTTTGTTTGTTCTTTCTTTTATTTTACAAAGTTTGAATTCGAGGTTGAATTCTTTTCAATAAGGGGAGGATAATACAAACCAAGTGGGCATCAACATTTTTGATCACACAACTCGAGGCCGACATAAGAAGGTCCAAGTGGTGATCTCTCTAAGGATTCAAGAATGTGCTTGGAGGACCTTCTTTGAGCTTCTAATTAAATAATATCATAGTTGGAAGATAGCATAGAGACGAGAAAAGTCATGGCACAAGGAATACAGATAGCCCTTGTGGGTTATTTCCAAAATAGCCACATTTGGGATATTTTTAATAGGTTATTTGTACAAAGGAAAAGACTATAAATAGGTTCCTTAGATATTTCATTTCCTAAGACTTTGATGAATTATGAATGATCACTCCTTTGTGAGTGAGTGACAAACTTGGATTAGTGTAATGCCTCGGTATTTTGGTCCTTGATAATTTTCTATAATTTTAGCCTCACTCTCTTTACTATGAATCACCCTACAAGTTGTAGGGTGTCTTGACGGGTTATGTGATCCTACTCGTAAGGTGTATAGTAAATAGTGCTTGAGTTGATGTCCTGAGTACGACTTAGGGATACGAGCGTAGGGAGTCTTGACGGGTCCTAGGGACCTAAGTCATAACCAAATCAGAAAGTAAGTGGCTAAGTTTGTGACCCCTTATATGGCTATCTATTTTGGCTTTGATCCTGAATATATTTAGTCTCTTCTTTGTGTCCACCCTAATGAGAGACTCAATGGCTAAAAGAGTCTATAGGGGTTGTGTGATGTCGGTTTATGATAGAGAAATCTGATAGAGTTGGACATGTCAGACTTTGCTGTGATTTTGGTGATGGATTGTTTGCATTCATGCTATGCGTCTCATGATTGTCAAAATCGAATGGTCAATTTCCACTTCCCTAATGAGACAGTGATCGAATAGAAGGTAGTTCCCTCGTACCTAAGGGAATGTTTATTTCGTATCTTAGAGCCTGGAAATTGGTTTCTTAAGGGTACCTCTATCACTTAGTACATATTAAGGATTTTAGATCCGAAGGTCCTTCCTTGTAGATTGTCCCTGTGGTCTGTAAATTTCTTGAGCTATTTCTTGATGATCTTCTTGGTATTTCTCTCAAAAGGGAAATTGATTTTGAGATTGATTTTCTTCTAGAAATTTGTCCTATTTTTATCCCTCTTTACAGAATGTCTTCGGCTGAGTTGAAAGAACCCAAGGAGCAGTTGAAAGATCTTCTGGATAAGGGTTTTATACTGTGTCTCTGTAGGGTGCTCCTATTATTTTCGTGCATATGAAGGATGGTTCCCTTCAATGTGTATGGATTATCGCCAATTGAATAAGGTGACTGTAAAGAATAAGTATCTACTTTTAAGGATTGATGATTTGTTCGATCATCTTTAGGGTGCTAAGTTCTTTTCTAAGATTGATCATCAATCGGTTTACCATCAGTTGAAGATTAGGGAGGTGTATATCCTTAAGACTGCCTTCCAAACCCAGTGTAGTTATTTTGAGTTTTTGGTGATGTCCTTTGGTTGGACCAATGCCCCAACAACATTTATGGGCCTTATGAATGAGGTCTTACAATAGTTTTTAGATTTATTCGTGATCGTGTTTAACAAGTTTATTTTGGTGTATTCTAAGAGTGAGGTGGATCATGTCGATCACCTCCACCTTGTTTCACGAACCTTGAAAGAGCAGCAGTTGTATGCAAAATTTTCTAAGTGTGTGTTCTATCTAAATACTGTGACTTATCTGGGACATGTTGTTTCGACTGAAGGAATCATGGCGTATTCACAGAAGGTTGCGGTAGTTAAGAAGTGTCCTAGACTCATGACTCTGATCGACATTTGGATCTTCTTGGGTTTAGCCGGTTACTATAGTATTTTTGTGGAAAGTTTATCTTTTATTGCTTCCCTATTAACTAAGTTGACTCAGAAGAAGGTGAAATTCCCGTGGTCTGACACTTGCAAAGGAAGTTTTAAGATGTTGAAGGATAAGTTGACTTTAGCTTTGGTCTTGACTCTGCCTAGAGCACTGATGGTTTTGTTGTCTATTGTGATGCATCCCAGGTGGGACTGGGTTGTATATTGATGCAACATGGCAAGGTAGTTGCTTATGCTTCTAGACGGTTGAAAGTTCATGAGAAGAATTATCCAGCCTATGATTTGGAATTATTAGCTGTAGTGTTTGAACTAAAGATCAATCAACATTATTTGTATGGGGTCCATGTTGATATATAACACATAATATCTCTCCTCTCTCTCCTTATAGTTTTGATCCCCATATTGACTCTGTCTCCTACTTACCTTCCCTTCATATATATTTCTATTTCTATCTCTCTCTCTCTTTAACCCAAAATCTGAATTTTACATTGGAATTACAAGCTTATTCCACCTTTAACAGGTAAAAGATGTTTAATCCTAAAGATTTTTCAATATCAAATTGTATGAATGTATTAATTCTTGGTCAAAATCTTTATTTTGCATTCAACCTAGTTGGCTTTTGCTACGTTATCAAAGTTCCAATCTTTTTTTCTTGTTATGTTTTTTATCATAAGAGCCTGCAATACATTTTCACTCAAAAAAATAAAAATCTTAGGCAAAGAAGGTGGCTTGAGTTGCTCAAGGACTATGACATAAGTCTTTACTTTTATCTAGGTAAAGCTAACGTGGATGTTGATGCTCTTAGAAGGTTGTTCGGGGGAAGCTTGTCTCATGTGGATGAGGATAAACAGGATTTGGTGAAGGATATTCACCATTTGGCTAATCTCGTAGTTTGTTTGTTGGATTTCGAGGAGGTTGGTGTTATTGTTCAACAGGTGGAAAAGTCATGACTTGGAGTGGAGGTAAAAAAAGAAGATGTTAGATCCTATTTTGATTCAAATCATGGATGGTGTGGGAAGGAAGAAGGTGATGATTTTCAAAATTGGTGGTGATGTTATCTTAAGATACCAAGTCAGATTATGTGTTCCCGATGTTAATGGGTTGCAAAGTAGAATTTTGGCCAAAGCTCATGAGTCGGATTATACTATTCATCCTAGTTCGATGAGAATGTATCATAAACTTAAGGAAATTTATTGGTGGAATAACATGAAGCGGGATGTGGCCATTTTGTAGCTAAGTGCATAGTGTATCAACAAATGAAGGTAGAGAACTTGAGGCCCGGTGGGTTAACTCAGGAGATTAAGCTGTCGGTGTGGAAATAGGAGATAATTAATATGGATTTTATTACGGTTCTTCCGCAGTCTCATCAATAATTTTATTTGATTGGGGTCACCGTGAATAGGATGACTAATCCTGCTCACTTCGTACCAGTAAGTACTAATTTCTTTCAGAGGATTACATTACACCAAGTTATTTGTTAAGGAGATCGTGAAGGTTCATAGTCCTCTAATTTCCATCATATTTGATCGGGTTACCAATTCTCATCTCACTTTAGGAGGTTATTCCAATGAGGCTTGGGGACTAAGGTGACCCCCAGTACTGTTTTCCACCTGTACATGGTTGGGCAAGTGGAAAGGATAATACAGGCCTTAGAAGATATTCTTTGGGCTTGTGTTTTTTATTTTTGGTGGTAGTTGGGTTGACCACTTGCCTCTAATAGAATTTGCCTATAACAACAATTATCACTCTAGCATTGGTATGGCTTCGTTTGAGGCCTTATATGGTAGGAGGTATAGACTCCAATTGGGTAGTTTGAGGTCGGTGAGAATAAGTTATTTTGGCTCTGATTTGATTTATCAAGCCATGGAGAAGGTAAAGGTGATTTGGGATAAACTTAAGGCCACCCAAAGTCGCCAAAAGTCCTACGAGGATGTGAGGCGAAGGGAGTTGGATTTCAGTTTTGGTAATTGGGTATTCTTAAAGGTGTCTCCCATGAAGGGAGTGATGCACTTTGGTAAGATCCGTACTTGGTTTTGAAAAGGGTGGTAATATTGCATATGAATTTGAATTTCTTTCTAACTTGAGCTGCATTCATCCAGTGTTTCATGTTTTGATGTTGAGAAAGTGTATGGGTGATCCTTCGATGGTTGTTCCTTTGGAAAAGGTGGGTATTTCAAATTCCTTGTCTTATGAGGAAATTCCAATTGAGATTTTGGATCAGCAAGTCCATCGGTTGTGTATTAAGGATGTGGTTTCGATAAAGGTTCTTTGGAGGAACCAGAAGGTTGAGGAAGCTACTTGGGAAGCCGAGGAGGACATAAAGTCCAAGTATCCATTCTTTTTCCCTATTCTGAATAATCATGCTTGAGGTATGTGTATTCCTTAACATCTTTGTTTTTTTGTGTTTGATAAAGGTAAGTGTGATTGTGTGTGAAGTCAAATCGTGCTAATAAATGCCTTGTCCTATCATTTGAGGACGAATGATCTTAAGGGGGGAGTATGTAACGCCTCAAGTTTTTGGTCTTTGAAATTTTTTTGAAATTTTATCCTCACTATCTTGACTACGACTCACCCTATGATTCATAAGGTATCTTGATGGGTCATCTGACCCTAGTCGTAAGGTGTCCACTGAATGGTGCTTGAGTTGTTGTCCTGAGTATGACTTAGGAATATGAGTCATAGGGAAATTTAATAGGTCCTAGGGACCCAAGTTGTAACCAAATTAGAAAGTAAGTAGCTAAGTTTTTCTCTGAGTATGAGTGGCTCACTATGAGTCGTAAGGACTCTCTATGAGTCGTAAGGTGCAAATAGTAGGATATCCAATGTTTACCCAAATACGTTTTGTGTTGATTATAACTAGAACCTATGAGTCGTAGGGTCCCATTACGAGTGGTACCAGTTAAACTGTAGGCCAATAATGTGTGGGTGTCCTAGGAACTATCTTGGCTACGACTCATGGTGTCGTAATGAGTCTATACGAGTTGTTTGGTGACCTATAGTCACTGACGACTAAAATTCATCTTTTAATCTGAGAAAACTTTAGATAATTCCCTCCTTGCCCAATTAAAACACCACGTCCACAAGGCACTTAAGGGGGTTATATTTCATCCTTAACGTACTCAAATACTTCAAAAGATTTCTCAAATTCTCTCAAGCAGCCATACTAAGGGTTTCCAAGAAGTAGGTCATCCAAGGGTTCAATAATTGAATTCCTTCTATGAAACTTGGTATTTCAGACATATTACTCTTCCCTCATTGTTAATTATTTAAAAGCATATGTTTTAAAGTATTGTTCATGAGATATTTATGTTTGTTTGAAATCAAGGGATGAGGTTTTTGAGTGTTGGTTGTTGAATAATGTTTTCCCATGGTTTACATGTGATTATTCATGCTTTAATTATGGTTTTGAACTTGTGCTTTAATTATGATTTAATTAAGGGGGTTATATTTCATCTTTAACATACTCAAACACTTCCAGAGCTCTCTCAAATTATCTCAAGCAACCATAATTAAGGTTTCTAAGAAGTAGGTCATCCAAGGACTCAAGGGTTTAGTTCCTTCCGTAAAACTTTTTATTTTGGGTATGTTACTCTTCCCTCATTGTTAATTTGTTAAAAGCATATGTTTTAAAGTATTGTTCATGAGATATTTATGTTGGTTTGAAATCAAGGGTTGAGGGTTTTGAGTGCTGATTGTTGAATAATATTTTCCCATTATTTACATATGATTATTCATGCTTTAAATATGGTTTTGAACTTGTAGGTGCATGGGTATGGTGAATGAACTAGAAAATTATAATTTTTCCAAACTTGTGACTTTTGAAGTGGTTATGACCCCAACCCCATATTGTGAAATTGGTTTTAATTATGAGAAATATGGGATTTGAACTATGATTTTGAATTGAACCTTATGGGGTTGTGTAATTCCCTAAGCTAATGTAAAATTGAACCGAGGGGTTGTGAATTCCCCCTAGTGAAGATAATTAGTGTGGCATGTTGATTTTACCTCGCAAGTGTAGTTGGTATGACGATACCAACAATGTATGCCTTAATGTGAAATCTGGTTTAGTGAATGGGAATTTGTTATACTTGTTTTAAATTGGGCTTTAATGAGAGTTGTGTAGCTGGTTGTGAAAGTAGTGGTCTTGAGGGGATAACATTGGAAACTGTGCTAGCTGATGCGGGGGTCGAAATAGCTTGGGGTTAGAGTCCCTTTTTGCTTATGTTTAGGTGGTTCGAGTCCACCATACTATCACTATTACATGATTGGGAGGTTAGAGTCCCCCATACTACATTACATGATCGGGTGCTTAAGTTACCTTAGTATGTGATTGGGAGGTTAGAGTCCCCCATGCATATATATGATCCTTCTCTGGTTCGTGCGGCTACACGCACTGGGGCCTGGCCAAGGGGTGAAAGCTGGGGCCCATATAGCCTGTGTGTACTATTATACTATAACGGTTAAGCTGCACAGCCCAAGCTAAGGTTTTAAAATGCATGTTAAACCTTGCTCCCTATCCTGGCATGCAATATATATATATATATGCATTTTATTATGTGTATTGGTTTTGAACAATTTTGAACCGTTGAACATGGCATTATGTTATCTTTATCCCTGAGTTACATGTTAGTGTTCACCCCCTAACCGTCTCTGGACGTTGTATCGCCACATGATGCAGGAACCAAAGATACCTCTACTTTTCCTACGCTGAGTTAAGTGGATCTTCTCGGTTCGTCGATTCATCGTGGTGAAGTGGTGAGCTTTCATTCCCCGAAAGGCTTAGGCATTTCACCAACTTTCATTCTTAGATTAGAGTCGATAGTTACTTCATTATCATTAACATTATCTTTTTCATTCTCATTGTCATCTGTCAGAGTCAGGGACATGTACCGACCAAGATTGATTTTTGGTTCTTGTGTTATAAGGCTTTATTGGAATACTATAGATATTGGGTGATGTTGGTCGGTTGTTTGGCTGGTCAACGGTCGTCGGTTATAGACATTTTTGAATTTCCTTAAGCTTGTTCCATGTTATCTTGTTATACATTCAGGATTTATCTGACCTTAGGGGATGTTGTGTTTGGTTTGCTTAGGTGTAGGAGGTAATCTACAGTCCATGTGGGTTTTGAGATACCCGTCACGACAAGGACCTGGTTTGGGTCATGACAATTAGCTTGTGGCTAGTGTGGAACTTCTTGGGTTGATCTTTCATTTAGAAACGTGGGTTGCTCAGGAATCCAATTCCCTTTATGTTTACTTAAGATTTAGGTGCTTGATTGGATACTGAATAAAGGATTAAGGGTTTGATATACCCTTTGTTAGCTATCCATTCCCTTCTTGTATCTTTCTTATTGCTTTATCTATCTATCTTTATTTTTGTTTTCTTCATTTCTTAGCTTAGTTTTGATTCTGTAGTTTGTTTTTATATCACTACTAACCAGAAAATGTGAAGAGCAACCGAAAAAGATGGCAAGGAACAGAAATGGGAGTAAAACCAACCGTATATGGAAGGAAATCTATGTGGTGGATAAAGGCACCAAATCCATATACATACAACTATATACACATCAACTAATATTAAATAGACGAAATTACCCTCAATTTTGAAATTAATTTCTAAAAATAGACATGTCGATCCATCATATCACCTCTGCTTCTAATATAGTAGAAATAGTTAAAAGTATATAACTGGACTAAATTACATAACATGAATCACTTATACCACGAAAAATGTAATAAAATGGTCATCAATTGAATTACAAAAAATAATAAAATGGTCATCATTCGATCAGACTTAAGGAGATATTTTAAAGTTGAATGTAAAAAATACACTCCCTCCATTTTAAGAAAGTGGACCTATTTTTTTTAATTTGTTTCAAAAAGAGTGGTGATTTTCTTTTTTGATAATCCTTTAATTTTTCAACTTTTCACATGTCAAGTTTAACACCAGAATATTAAAGGACATTTTAATACATTTGACATAACTTTAATTTAAGACCACATAATTCAAAAATCTTTTTTACTTTCTTAAACTCCGTGTCAAGTCAAAATAGATCATTCTTTTTTAAATAGAGGGAGTAATTATTTTTTATAGGAAAAGTTTAACTCTAAATTACAAAAAAGCATTTTACTCTTATAGAATTATAAACAAAATTATTTTTATTGATCTAATTTGGACAAAGAAAATGAGACAATATTTACGGTATATTTCATACAATTGAATTTTTGGAGGAGTCAAGAACACACATTACTATTCAACCTTGTCTGGAGTTTGATTTATTAGGTATTAGAGTCTTTAGCGATTAAGGAAAACAAACAATATCAAAGAGAATATAATAATCAAGTAAGACAAACTAGTTTAAGAGAGTCAAAATTGTCCACAAGTTCTATCGAGGACTAAGATAGTCTACCGACGAGAATTAAATAAACTAGAAATCTATTGAATAACACAATAAAGATAAACTTAGGGGCATGCTATTGTATTCATACACAGTGTTAGGAAGATGGAGTGGAAGGTCCCTTTACAAGTGAATGAGGATGGTTATTTATAGTGTAAAATCATAGGCCTTAGCCAATCAAATTCTAATGACAACATCCAAAGGATTTTCACCCATGTGAGAATGCCACTTGGCCTGGTTTGTTAGTGAATTGGAAAAGTATTCTTCTGGATCTATCCTGTAGGAGCCCGTCCGCATCTCTAAGGGACCTATCATTTTTGTCCCCTGCTTTTCATTTTGTTCTAAGTTACTGAGTAGGAATTTCCTTATTTCTTTGAGAGATCATTATTGTTGTAACATCCCCGAGAGCATTATTTTGCAATCGTAGAATCCATTGTGTTTCCCACACGCTCAAGCTATTTACTCAAATCCGGCCACGGGCCACTTTTCAAGTTTTACCCCATACATATAGTCCCTCCGGATTTTGGGGCAATACGCCATGTAGTTCTCTAGAGATGGGAAGAAAGACATGACTTCTTGATAGACCCCTCATTTACTTTTCTTTTTTCTAGTGAAAAGTTGTTTCCTTTAGTGTTTCACTCTTGCACTATGTCTATAGGTAAGTTGCATTTCTCTACCTTACGCGATGTTTCAAGAACTATTCCCTTGGTTAAATAGCAAAGCCATTTTCCTCACTCACATACTGTTGTTTTGACAACGTCGTTGTCGTGTTAATTTTTAGTTCTTCATTATCTTTATTTAACTTATTTATTATGTCTTTCTCATCATTAAGCGTATCTTCTTCTGTACAATATACCACCAGTGATAATAAATAAAGATAACTAAAAGATTTCATCAACCCTTTTGCTTATGATATTATTCCCTATTCTCTTACCTCTGATTCTGACTTTAAGGCTTCGGAAGGAAAATCAGATGGACATGTTGCAAGGGTTCTCTCAGACTTAAGAGAGGAAACTTTAGCACGATCCAAGTGGCTTGCATCTAGACATTCAAATTTTGGGTAGAGGCATCGTGGGTTGTTGAGAACATCATATCCTCTAGAGTGAGCTACACTTTTGGCTAGGATTATATATCCCTATTGACAAAGTGGTCGTCTCATTACAGTTCTTGCTACCATTTCCATAGATAATTTAGTTCAGGTGTTTGGAGGATGATTGCAGGTCTTTGGGTACTTGATGTTCGAGCCAGCCTATTGTTTTCCCTTTCATATTTGCTTCTACTTTATGAGACTCACTTGGTTTGAGAAGGGATAGTTCAATTAATATGTCATGGGGAGAAAGATCTGTTATGCAAGATGGATGATATTAGTGACCGTAAGTGGGTCAAGCATTTTGTTGTGGTGTCTATCAAGGACTTACATGTTCACTCACTTTCATCGCACTATAATATGCATCGTATGCGATTGTACTCTCATAATTTTGTATCCTTGGCTAGAGTTTCTCTCACCCTCTTTTTTTTTTTTTTTTGCGTTGTTGGTTTTTTACTTATTTCCTACTTATCTTTCTATTAAAACCTCTAAATAGTTTTACTCTCCTGAGGTATCTCTTGATGATCTGATATCATTTATTAGAGAATGTGGGTCATACGGATATTGATTTCTACCTCCATTATCGATCGTTCAAGGAATATGATTCTCAATGGCTAAAGATCCTTGGAGGTAATTAAGTTGTGACTCTCGATATCATTTCTTATAAGTTCCCAAATTCGACTAGTGCTTTAGAGGCTTGTCTTGAGGTGTTATAACTTCACCTTCATAGTTGATTGCTTGTTCTCCTGTTGTCTTTTGTAACGCCCAGGGAGTATACCTCGGATACCACACGGTGCTTACGGTCACAAGTGACCTTAAGCTAACCTATGAACTGATACCTGCTGATTAGTATTGAATAATATACTGATAATGAATTTATATGGAAACAACTGAATATGCCAGAAGGTTTAAATACCAAAACAATACAACTGAATTTCACAAGTCTAAAACATAAGAGAAAGTACTAAAATATGACAGATAAAAACTGACAACTACTGACTGTCTGAAATGTCTGAAAGCCTCTAAAACATGACTGAATAAGAGTTGATAAGACAGGCCCCAACTAACTCCAAATGTCTAAGTGAAATAAAATACAGAAGTACACATAATCGATCCTCGAAGTATGAGGACTCACCACTGCTACTGCTACTGATGTGCGGGAATGTCTAAATGCGGTCAGGAACCTAAGCGTCCAAACCTATGATATGAGACATCATAGAACAAGAAATGAGTATGCGGTTAGTACTTTGAATGAACTGGTATGCTATATGAGGTTAGGCTCATATGAATGGGATCATGTACATAAATAATAACTGACTGTAAAGAATAACAAGAGATAACTGATGAACAGTATGCATGAAAACTATAAAATCTGATAATGTATGACCGAGCATAAAACATGACTCTAAAAATGTATACAAACTAAAAATACTGAGAACCTAATAATGAATAACAAATAATTGTATGCTATGGTCAATACAAACCTAAATCGAATCACACTAAAAACTAAACTGAAACTGTGGGAGCTTGTTGTAGCCGACATGCCCCAAATATTATAAAGGTCTAACCTGTAACTCTAGATGGAAGGGTGTCAGTACCATGCCACGGGTACTAACAATGGCTGTGTGGATCCACTATATAATGTACAAAATGACTAGGATGTCATGCCTAACTGATGGAGACCCCTCAAAGTCTATGGTGGCGCCACAGGTCTAGATCCTAGGGACTGCTACTAATGCCTCATGCCTAACTGACGGGGGAGACGCCATACCTAAGTTCACTCGGTGCTAAGTGTTACTCCCAACTGAAGACACTGATTCCTGAACTGAACTAATCTTGACGGAACCAATAACTGATCATACTAACTGATTTAAGGATAATGTTTACAATTTATAAAAGATCATTCTACACATTCTGAAACTATGTAAACAGCTAAATTTTTGGGTACTCATAAACCCCAGGACTTGATAACAATAACAGTAGAAATATACTAAAGCTTTGAAAGCACAATAAGTAATTATTGTTCAAAATTCAACCATTTAGGCATTTCATCAAACACTTGAAATTCATGGGTTTAAGCATGAGAATAGTTTAATTCATGGGATAATAACATAACCTCCATACTAAAATCATGGGTTAAGGATTTAACATGCAAATATCATCCTTCAAACATGTCAAGGACTAATTCCAACAAAAACACATGTAAACATGGTATAAAAATCAAAATTCATGGGAGTTCAAGGATTAAAATTCATGCTATCATGTAAACATCATAATTTTAAACTTGAAAAAGGATTCATGGACTCCATGGATGAAAAGGGCCCATGGATGAGCATCTAACATACCTTAATTGAAGAATTTGCGAAAATTCTTAGTGATTTCTTGAAGTTTGAGCTTGAATCTTAAAGGGGCTAGGGTTTGTTCTTGAGAAAGGGAGGTTTTCTTTTTATAAATTTTGTGTAAAAGATGACCAAATATGATTTTGGGGGCTTCGAATCTCGTGTTTTTATAGACTGGGGTGATGAGAAAAGACAAGACTGCCCCTCTGAAATTTAAATTCATAACTGGAATGTTGATTGGGACCTCACCACGACACACCAAGGCTTCCACCGTGATGCACCTTAATCGCGGTGACTTTCTATTTTCGAAATCCAAACGTGGTCCAAACCTCGTCTGAAAAATCCAAAACTTACCCGAGACATGCTCCTTACACCCCTGAACATGAATTAACTCAAAAACTTATGTCTCGGGGTAGGGAAGGTTACTTTAAAAATCATCAAAATTAAGAGGCCAAAAATAAGGCTAAGTCTCCAACACTTAGCTAAATTTTCAGGTTTTAAACCTCTTGTCCATGCACTATGGACTGAACTGAGCTAAGGCTAATACGGGGTATTACAATATCTCCCCCTTGGGAACATTCATCCTCAAATGAGACTGATTAATCTTAGAAATTCTTAGGTACTGAGATTACATGTTGAATATGCATAACTGAAAACATGATTACATGACTAAGTCTGAAACATAGTGACTGACTAAACTAATTCATGAATGCATGCAATGACATGAATATGACCACATGGGTGGAACTGAGAGTGGAAAATAGATAATCTAAGGAAAAACTGTTACCTTAAGCTGAGTTTTAGTTTACAGAGAAAAAGTGAGGGTACTTGGTATGCGTGTCAGCTTCTGCTTCCCAAGTAGCCCCCTCAACGGACTAATTTTGCCAAAGAACTTTGACTAAGGGAACTTTTTTGTTCCTTAATCTGCGAATCTGGTGATCTAAGATTTCAACTAGGAGTTCTTTGTAAGAAACGTCATCATGAACATCTGTACTTTATAAAGGAACAACCATAGCTGGATCACCAATACACTTCTTTATCAAGAACACACAAAACACTGGGTGCACTGATGCCAAATCTGCAGGCAACTCAACTGGTAAGCTACCTTTCCAAATCGACTCAATATCCTATAAGGGCCTACATATCGGGGACTGAGTTTCCCCTTTTTGACAAATCTCTTCACTTCTTTCATGGGAGAGATCTTTAAATATACTAAATCTCCAACCTTAAACTCAAGATCTTTTCTCCTCACATCTGCATAGGATTTTTTACGACTTTACGCTGTCTTAATCCTTTCCCTGATCAACTAAAATTTCTCTATAGAATCAAACATTGAATATGGCCCTATCAATGCAGTCTCACCTATCTCAAACTAACTAATAGGAGATCTATATATCCTTCTATAGTGATCCTCAAATGGAGACATTTGAATACTAGAATGATAACTATTATTGTAAGCAAACTCAATCAATGGAAAGTGATCATCCCAACTTCCCTTAAAGTCAATAGCACAAGTTCTTAACATGTTCTCTAAGGTCTGAATGGTCTTCTCTGCCTGACCATCTGTCTGAGAGTGAAAGTCTATACTGAGATGAACTTGGGTACCAAGACCATTCTTAAAAGCTTTCCAAAAGTGAGAGGTAAACTGAGTACCCCTATCACAAATGATGGACGATGAGACTCTATGCAACCTAACAAACTCTCTAATATAGAGCTTGGCATATTCCTCGTCTGAATAAGAAGTATGGAGTGGTAAGAAATAGGTTAATTTGGTCATTCTATCTATAATAACCCAAATTAAATCATTCTGGCGACGTGAATGAGGCAACCCTGTCACAAAATCCATGTTCACATCTTCCCACTTCCAAGTAGGTATGCTGAACTCCTGCATAGAACCACTAGGCCTTTGGTTCTCAACCTTAACCTAGTGACAATTAGAACACTTGGCTATAAACTCTGCAATATCCCTCTTCATTCCACTTCACCAATAGATTTCCCAGAAATTAGGGTACATCTTAGTAGACCCTGGGTAAATAGAGTAATGAGCACCACGCGCTTCTGCTAAAACCCGCTGTCTTAACCCATCAACACACGACACACATAACCTACACTAACACCGCAACACACTATCTTTCCCTTGGGAGAAAACCTCTACATTCTGATCTCTGACTAACTTCTTCAACTTAACTAGACTGAGATCCCTATCTTACTTTTCTTTCACTTCGGCAACCAAAGAAGATTCCAAACTATTATAAACCCATACACTACCCTCAACTGAGTTAATCAAACGAACGCCTAATCTAGCCAACTGATGTACCTCTTGAACCAACTTTTTCTTATCATTCTTAACACGAGTAACACTACCCATAGACAATCTAATAAGGGCATCTTCAATTACAATGGCTTTGCCAGGATGATACAAAACACTCATATCATAATCTTTCAACAATTATAACCACCTCATCTGACAAAGATTTAACTCTTTCAACAAAAACACATACTGTAAACTTTTGTGATCCATGAACACATCAACATGCACCCCATACCAATAATACCTCTAAATTTTCAAGACAAACACTACAGCTGCTAACTCAAGATCATAGGTAGGATAATTCTTTTAATGGGTCTTAAGCTGTCTAGAGGTGTAGGCTATGACCTTATCTCTCTACATCAACACACAACCTAAAACAAATATGGAATCATCAAAGTAAGCAACAAACTCATCTGAGTCATCTGGCAAGGTCAAAATTAGGGTTGAGTTGAGTCGAGTCTTCTACTCCTGAAAACTCTTCTCACAAGAATCTGACCAGTTAAACTTAACTTTCTTTTGAGTTAATCTAGACACGGGGGACGCAATAGATGAAAACCCTTTATAAAACCATCTGTAATAGACAGCCAAACCCAAGAAACTCCTGATATCAAACGGAGAAATGGGTCTGGGCCAGTTTCTCACTGCTTTAGTCTTTTGAGGGTTAACTCTAATGGAATCACCGAATAAAATATGGCCGAGAAAAGCTACTGATCTTACACAAACTCGCACTTACTAAATTTGGCGAACAACTGATGGGCTCTAAGAGTCTGCTATACAATTTTGAGATAGTCTGCATGATCATTTTCATTACGAAAGTAGACAAGAATGTCATCTATGAAGACTATGATGAACATATCCAAATACTGCATGAACATTTTGGTCATCAAGTCGATAAAAGCTGTTGGGGCATTTTTAAGACCAAAAGATATGACTAGGAATTCAAAGTGACCATACCGAGTTTTAAAAGTTATTTTGGGAATGTCACATTCTATGACTCTAAGTTGATGATAGCCGGATCAGAGGTCTATCTCAGAGAAGTAACCTCCACCCTAAATTTGGTCGAATAATTCATCAATTTTGGGGAGTGGATACTAATTCTTGATTGTGACTTTGTTCAACTGACGGTAATCAATCCACATTCTGAGAGAGATGTCTTTCATATGCATGAAAAGGACTGGAGCGCCCTATGGGGAGACATTGGTCCTGATGAATCCTTTACCTAAAAGGTCTTTCAAATGTTTCTTTAACTCTTAAAGCTTAGGTGGAGAAATTTTGTAGGGCGTAATAGAGATAGGCTAGGTATTTGGAAGAAGGTCTATTCCAAAGTCAATTTCCCTTTCGGGAGGGACTCCAAAAAGATCTTCAAGGAACACATCTGGAAATTCCCTCACTACTGAAACTGACTTAAGACTAGGAGTCTTAAAATTAGAGTCTTTAACTCTAACAAGATGGTAAACACACCCCTTGGATAGCATTTTTCTCGCTCTAAGGTATGAAATAAGCTGAACCCTAAGTGCTGAAGTACTACCCTTCCATTCAAGGACTGGTTCATTTGGAAACTGAAAATGAAAAACTTTGTTCCTACAATCAACTGAAGTATAACATGAGTGGAGCCAATCCATGTTGAGAATGATATCAAAGTCAGTCATCTCTAACTCCATAAGATCAACTGAAGTAATTTTCTAGGATATTATGATCGGACAGTTCCTATATACCTGCTTGGCTACAATAGTGTCACCTACTGAAGTGGACACTGAGAAGGGTGCTACTAAAGTCTCAGGACTGACACCAAAATTAACAACTATATAGGGGGTTACAAAAGAAAGAGTAGCTCTGGGATCTAACAAAGCTTAAACACGTAAATGAAAGATCTATAACATATCTGTAACAACATCAGGAGAATTTTCCTGATCAGGACGGGACTGGAGTACATACAATCTATTCTGGTGCTAACCACTGGTGGCACTAGAAGTGGCACTCTGTTGAGTCGGGCGACCCACTGGTGCTGCTGAAGAGTTAGTCGACCCTACTAGCAATCATTCCTACCTTTCCACATACATGTTGGACATTCCTTCAACCTGTGGCCTGGCTTTCCACATCCAAAATACACATCGCTTCCAGCCCTGCATACCCTTGATGATTTTTACCGCACTTCTAGCAGAGGGGATTAGTTTGACTACTATTCATACTACCATGAGTCTTAGAGCCTAGTTCCCTATCTCGATTATCAACTCTGAAATTTAGCACTGGAGAACTAGATGAAGATGGAGCTAGAGATGAAAATTTCTAATGGAATTGAGGATGGTTGCCACCCTCCAATCTTGGCTGAGTAAAATTAAAGTTATCTGTCCTAGCCCTCTAATTCTCCATTTTCTTCTCCTTAACCTTCTTCTCCTCAATCTACTGAGCATGAACCATAATCCTAGACAAGTACATCTCCTTAATCTGCATCGCAATCCTACATTCTTTGACCACACTATCAGCTATACTAGAGACAAACTTACTCATTCTATACCTATTATCGCCCTCCATCAAAGGAGCATACCTAGCCAACTAGGTAAACTTAAGAGAATACTCTCTCACACTCATGTTACTCTGCTTCAAGTTAATAAATTCTTGCATCTTAGATTTCTTTAAATCCAAAGAAACGAACCTATCTAAAAAGGCTATAACAAACTTCTCTCATTCAAAAGGCATTGCATCTTCGCCTCTATCCCCCTTTTACTGCTTATACCAGGTGTGAGCTAGCTACATCCTGTAACTGGTAAACACCCAACTCTAGACTCTTACTAAAAGTCACACTCATAATGTCAGTTACCTTCTAAACCATGTCAAGGAACTCCTGCAGATCCTCATCAGACTTGGATCTCAAAAACATAGGAGGGTTCATTCGGGTGAAGTACTGAATCCTAGCTGCGACAGTCTTAGCCACTGAAATGACTAGGACAACCTTCTTATTATTATGAGCTACTATTGAGTGAGATAAAGTAATGAAGGCAGCTCTAAATTCTACATGAGAGACATGCTCATTCAGGGGATCTTCCTGATTAGGTGGAGGTGCGGGCTGATTCTCGTTTCTTCTTCCGTTATTCTTTCTGGGAGGTATGTTCTGTAAACGAAAATAAGATTGAATTAGAAAAAGAGTTTAAATTGAGCTCATGCTCATTTGCATAATATGAATACTGAAAAAAGGAAAGCTTTTCCTAAAACATCTTGTAGCCTCTTGCCCATAAGTGTGGTGCGCTTCACACCCATGAACAAGACTCTACTCAATATGTCCTTCAGACTCCCCAGGACACTTTAAAACCTTAGGCACTGATACCAAGTTTGTAAAGCCTCAAGAGTACACCTCAAAAGCCACACGGTTCTTATGGTCATAAGTGACCACAAGTTAACCCATGAACTGATACTTGCTGATGAGCACTAAATGATATACTGATAATGAATTTATATGAAAACAACTAAATATGCCATAAGGTTTAAATAGCCAAAAAATACAATTGAATTCCACAAGTATGAAACATAAGAGAAAGTACTGAAATCTAACTCATAAAAACTGACAACTACTGACTATCTGAAATATCTGAAATCCTCTAAAACATGACTGAATAAGGTTGATGGGACAGGCCCCAACTAACTCAAAATGTCTAACTAAAATAAAATACTAAAGTAAATATAATTGGTACTCAAAGTATGTGGACTCACCACTGCTACTGCTGCTGATGTGCGGGAAAATCTAAATATGGTCGAGAACCTGAGCGTCCAAACCTATGATATGAGACATCGTAGCGCAAGAAATGAGTATGCAGTTAGTACTTTGAATGTACTAGCATGCTAGATGAGGTTAGGTTGATATGCATGAGCTCATATACATGAATAATAACTGACTGAAAGGAATAACATGAGATAACTGATAAACAGTGTGCATGAAAATTATAAAATCTGAGAATATATGGCCAAGCATAAAACATGACTCTGAAAATATCTACAAACTAAAAATACTGAGAACCTGATAATGAATAACTAATAACTGTATGCTATGGTCAATACAAACCTGAATCAAATCACACTGAAAACTAAACTGAAACTGTTGAAGCTAGCTGTAACCGATATGCCTTGATAGATTATTAGGGTCCAACCTCTAACCCCAATTGGAAGGGTGTCAGTGCCATGCCACAGGTACTAACATTGGTTGTATGGATCTATTATCTAATGTCTCAAAGGACGAGGGTGTCATGCCTAACTGATGGAGAACCCCTCAAAGTCTAAGGTGGCACCGCAGGTCTGGAACCTAGGGACTGCTACTAACGTCTCATGTCTAACTGACGGTGGAGACACTATCCCTAAGTTCACTCGGTGCTAAGTATTACTCCCAACTGAAGACACTAATTCTTGAACTAAAATAATCTTGACTGAACCAACAACTGATCAAACTCACTAATTTGAGGATAATGTTTATGGTTTATATGAGATCGTTCTACAAATTCTAAAACTATGTAAAGAGCTAAATTTTTGGGTATTCATAATCGCCGAGGACTTGATATCAATAACAGTAGAAACATATTAAAGCTTTAAAAGCACAATAAGTAATCATTGTTCAAAATCCAACCATTTAGGCATTTCATCAAACATTTGAAATTCATGAGTTTAAGCATGGGAATAGTTTAATTCATGGGATAATAACATAACCTCCATACTAAAATCATAGATTAAGGATTTAACATGCAAATTTCATCCTTCAAATATTTCAAGGACTAATTCCAATAAAAACACATGAAAACATGGTATTAAAATCCAAATTCATGGGAGTTCATGGATAAAATTCATGCTATCATGTAAAGATCATAATTTTAAACATGAAAATAGATTCTTGGACTCCGTGGGTGAAAAGAGCCCTTAGATGAACATCTTAAATACCTTAATTAAAGAATTTGCAGAAATCCTTGGTGATTTCTTGAAGTTTGAGCTTGATTCTTGAAAGGGATAGGGTTTGTTATTGAGAGAGAGAGGTTTTCTTTTGAGAGATTTTGTGTAATGGATGACCAAATATGCTTTTGAGGGCTTCAAATATCATGTTTTTTTATGGATTGTGGTGATAGGAAAAGACAAGACTGTCCCTCTGAAATTAAAATTCATAATTGGAATGCCGATTGGGCCCTCACCGGGCAGCGCCAAGGCTGCCACCGCTATTCCACCGCGACGCGCCACAATCTCAGTGACTTGCTATTTTTGAAATCCAAACATGGTCCAAACCTCGTCTGAAAAATCTAAAACTTACCCGAGACATGCTCCTTAAACCTTTGAATATGAATTAACTCAAAAACTTACGTCTCGCAGTCGATAAGGTTACTTTAAAAATTATTGAAGTTAAGAGGCCAAAAATGAGGCTAAGTCTCCCACACTTAGCTAAAATTTCAGATTCTAAACCTCTTTTACATACACTATGGGATGAAATAAGCTAAGGCTAATACAGAATATTA
Organism: Capsicum pubescens; assembly: GCA_030864215.1. Lineage (NCBI taxonomy): Eukaryota > Viridiplantae > Streptophyta > Magnoliopsida > Solanales > Solanaceae > Capsicum > Capsicum pubescens. The sequence continues at coordinate 217,296,854 of CM061549.1, read as the reverse complement.
CAACTTTGATCCTCCCGACTACTTTTCAGCTTTAAGGATTGGGTCACACCATTCGCGATATTATGCCACTGGTGAGGCCACAAAAAAAGAAAGATTTGAGCAGCTCCTCGAGATATTTAAGGCTGTGTTACCAGATTTAGTTACTCTCTTGGGGAGTTTAGATGTGTCCATACCCATGGCACTCATTAGGAAATCTAGAAATATGAAGGATGAACAAAAATATAGAGTTCTCAAAGTTCTTTTTTCCTTTCTTTTTGTTAACTTTAGTGGCATGATTGCTACCCAAGGAGAAATTTAATGTGTAAAGATCCCCTTTTGTAATTTTTCCCTTATTTTAAATGAAAGAAAGTTGTGCTAAACCCCCAAAAATTTGGGAAAGTATTTCCTCTATTTTTTATTTTTTTGATTAGATATATGGTTTCCCATCTGTGGTAAAGGGGTGTGTCATCCCATTCGACTTGTGAGATACGATAATCTTCATCAATCATACAACACATTTTCCATTTTTGAGTGTTTTCCTTAAGATTGCACTTATGTTTCTCCTCTGACTTATGTTTTATCCCTTCCCTTGGCCTAGGTGGTAATTCTCCACTAGGATCATTCATTATGGTTTATGAAGGAGTAAAAGAATATAGTTGGGATGGAGGATATGCCTATCGTACCTCCTAGCGAGAAGATTCCTTGCATGCTTTCTAGTGACAATTCTTCCCTAATTATTGTATCTTGATTTTGTCTTCTGCTTCACAAGCCAGGAAGCATCGATAGATAGATAGATGGTCTAAATATTTTCTCAAAAGCGGCGTCTTCTCCCCTTACTTAAATCATCTCAAAAAATCTCAAATCTATTTTAATACTTTAGACAATTATAACTATAGATCTATAAAGAGTTACATGAGGCACATATTTTAATGAATAGTATAGTGTATATATAGCTATATATTTGTATAGTATGTTCGATGTCCATATGGATACAAAAATAAGTTGATTTCCTTCCCTTTTTATATTAGTTATCAATATTAATATTAATGGTAAGTGATGTCATTTTTATTTTTGAAAAAAATGCTACATGAATAAAGAGAGTGAGAAAGAGAGGCTACCAGATTGCTAGACAATTACTAAGTTTCATTCAAGAAATTTGGAAATCCTTCAAGAACTCAAGTTGGAGGTTATCTTCAAATAGGTAATTTTCTTACCTCAACCTCGAATTTAGCTATGGACTATGTATTTGGGGTATAGTAAAAGGTGGTAATCATTATTTAATTTAAATTTTATACTAGTTCTTAAAATAGATCTTGTTAATTAGGATTTATGAAAATAAAAAGGATGAATTAAGATAAAAGTGTAGTTTTTTAGTATTGCTATTGATGAGATAGATGTGTTAGCGGACTTTGAAATTTAAAATAAATTGTTACATGAATCTACTGTTCATTGATGAAGCTATATATTATTTCTCAGTTAATTGGTTGCTTGGAAGCTAGTTTTTGGCTATGTGGAAGCTACTCCCATGGTGGTTGAGTTATTTAAGTTTTCGAGTACTACCGTAACAAGGAAGGTACTAAAGGTACGTAAAGATAAAACATCCCCCATCGTAAGTCACTTGTTTCTCCTAAAAGAGTTAAATTTGTTTACTTGGTATATGTGAAAAAGTCTTCATTTTCTGTATGTTGAACACATGGATACATATCTAATATGATCAACATATATATATGCTTGTTCCACATAAACTACATAATCTCCGCACTTTATACTCTTATCATATTACTCCATTAAGTCAAGTATTCATAATGTTTCATATGATCATAAGTGTAGTCATAGCAATCATATTAATCCTTTGAGTCAGGTACTCATAATAATTTGCATCACCATATTCCATAGGTGTTTTTACTTGAAGTACTTACAAGTCATATGGTATATTTGTCAGATATTATAAATGAGAAAAAATGGCTATAGTGTATATATGACTTCTCCATTTGAAATTACTTATTTTCACACTCCTTGGGTCTTTGATAAAGTCACAGTAATCATATTACTCTTGTTGAGTACAATGTCTATAGAGCTATACATATTTGTATTCATCTTTATTAGAAATTCTTCAAATTCGCGTGATATCTATCTTATGCTATAAACTAGAGTAAATGGCCATAGCACAGTTTCACTAGTAGATTTGATCACATAATGACGTATTATAAGTTGGTATAATTAAAGGACTAGAATTTTAACAAATGGATCTCATTAAAATATTTAGTAATATACGGAAAGTACTACCTGAATGGATAAGTAATCATCATTATAATTTACTCGTATATACCTATAAGGCATTATATGATAAAAATTTACCATAATTTGGGGAGGATGTAGGTTTACTTGAATTATATGCATAGCATAATTTTGTGCATATAATTAAGACCATACTATTATAGTAATACCAAACTTTATGACATACTCGTCCTTGAGGCATCATTTTCATTTAGAGCCAGCTGAAATGTCATGTACTGATTTTTCTTACTCTAGCTGATATATGGCACATATGGCCTGAGAAAAAACCCTCATAGTGAGCCCATGGAGGAATACCTTGTAAGATACTACAGTTACATTTATACATATAAAATTATAGTCATGAGTATTTGGAAAATACATGTCATACAATTGACATAAATTGCCTCTAGTAGGCCATCATAAAATTATATGAATCAAAAGTAGGCATATGACATCATCTAGGCAAATTAATATGTATTTCATAATGATAAATTACTCATAAGACGTTATATTGTAAGTTAATCAAGAAAATACATAGGTTATAATTTTACATTATGTGTTTGGCCCTTATTCTAGTTCAGTATTCAGATGTCCATGGTTGCTCAATTTTTTATTTGACTCATTGCTCATCCTTATATATCTTGTTGTTATATATTTTATTTTACTTACTAGGACATTTTTATATGTACTGATGTCCCTATATTCGGGGGCTTCACATCTTTGTATATACAGATCAGGTCCACCAGGTTGCATACCTCTATGTTAGGCACTCACTTTAATTCAATGGAGTAGTTGGTGAGCTCATCTCTCATCTGGAGCTAATAGATATATTGCACTCTTTAAGTCATATTATAGTAATAGGTTGGTATGTCGGGTTTTATCCCAACCATATGCTATTTCATAGTAACAAATTCTATTAGAGTCTTCATATACAATGTAAAGTTATCATATGTAATCATAATTCCAGATGTATTAGTGTGGCCATTTGACTAATGCCACTTATGTAACACTCTTGTAATTAGCTTATAAATAGTAGTTGATCCACTTAAGGCAGGTTATTTGTATAGCAAGTATTCATATAGATCCTCGTAAACTCCTTCCATTCTTTGGGGAGGGGGGGTAACATTACTTTGTTGTTAGAAAACACCTCAGAGTTCCTCCATTGGTTCATGGGAGGAAAGCAGGGAATGCCTTTGATGTCTAGCCTTGATGTCTTTTGTATTACTTTTAATTCAGTTGGATACAACTAATATATTTTCATTTAAAAAGTATTATATTGTATTTCATTTGTGATAAAAATTAAACTTGTTAACCTTGAGGCTCATATTAGCATATTTTTTCTTAGAGATGGTTTCCACGTGTTGTGGCAAAGCTTGAATTTTTTGTGATTGTCCCCATAGGGTCACACCCTAAGTGTTCTCTATTTTTAAGTTTGTTCTAGTATGTTTGGGGTTGAACTAGTATGTGTTGAGTTGTTTCAATGGATGTTTGAAGACATGTACTAACTGGTTTTATTTTTAGCAATTCTGGTAAAATCATCTATAAGGCTGGGTTATAAGTAGTTGTTAGTCCAATCAAAAACTATTTTTAGTCTATTTATTGAAAACCTTGTATTCATGGAGGGATCCTTATTTGTCTATATGACTGTATTGTTAAGTTTAGATATCTCCTAAAGTTGTAGAATATAGCATTGAGAGAGACAAGTTCTCTTATCACAGTAATTATTTGAATTAAGACTCTTTTATAAGGATGATTTACTCTTTCATAATGATTTGAAGGTTTCTCATAATTGAGTCTACCCAAAAGACATATAGGATACAACCTCAAATTCTCTCTTTTTGATGATCAATTTGCACGTTAAGTATGAATAGAGACCTTTAAGTGATGTGACATATTAATGTCATTTTGATTAAATGTCATTTCCTGAGTCCAATATCTTTGAAATCCATTTTGTCACCTTAGTAGAAGTCCCTAGTATTCTTATTTTAGGAAGCTTTTAGGCGTCGTCTTAACCTTATCATTCAGGGTTTCAAGGGATTGCATTGTCGAGATCGAGAGTTCCTAGCATAAAGTTATATTTCCTCGAATACTTGAGAGAGAGTGCTTAAGAGAGAGTTTTTCCTATTAGTTGAGGGACTTATGATTGAGCTCTTATGACATTATATATATAAGTTTGGGGGCTTGCTCCCTTTGATCGAAGCTTGAGTTACTTGTGCAGTAGTCAATATTTTGAAAATATTTTTCATTCATAACTTTGAGCTTGTGGTTGCTAGGACAGATACATAATGTAGCACCTCATACCTTTGTGTTTGAATTGGAACAATCTTATGGGCTTGTTTAAACCTTTATTATTTAGCCGAGACTTAGAAAAATGGTTCTTGTTCACGAAGCACATGACCTTTATAAAATCAAGGTCGAAGTCAAAAGATATGGTCCTTGAAGTCTCAACTGAGTTTCTACCTTGGTAAGTGTGGTCCAAATTTGATCATCACTTTGGGAAGTGCAAGCCACATTCCTCTACCATTTGCGCCTGACGGAATTTTTTTTATCCATTTAATGTAAGTCATTTTTCTATTTCCCTTTTAGTTTTCTGCACTTTTCAAGCCCTGAGTCAGGTTTTCTCCCCGCTTCTCACCCTTCATAGCCAATGTAAGATTTTTTTATATAAGTTCTGTCAATTATCGCAATCCAACCCTTCAGTTACAGATTTCTAAAAAATATGCTACACCTTAATCACGGGACTTTCAAGAAAAATTTAGTAAAGGCTTAAGGAACTGAAGTCCTAGAAGTCTTCCATCAAATTTTTTATTGTTGGCCCCTACATGTATGTAAGAATTCAATAAGGAAGTTTTTTCATCCTCACGCCATCAATTGTAAAGTATATGATTAGAAGTTTAAAGTTATGATGTTTAAAACCATATCCATAATTTCTCTTATTTTATAATTCGGGTTGATTTATTGATACCCAACCCGGAAAAGTAATTGTAATATCTAAACATCAAAATCTTTTTCACCTATTGATATTCTACTATGTGTTTGTAAAAGTTTATGAATTTGGAAGGTTCACAGTATAACTCTTTTCAATTATAGATATACTTCTCATGAAATTCCTCATAATATGTTTTGAGTAAAGATTTAGTTATCATGAAGTTCAAAGAATTTATATAGACTCATAAAAGAGTTGTTCTTGGGCATAGTTCTTGAAAAGATAATTTTGAGCAAAGATTTATATTTTTCCTTCACATGGAAAGAAGTTTATACATTTTATGAGCATATGGTCATACAATTGATTTTCTTTGGGAGAATCATAATAGTGGATCAACATTAGACAGACAAGTTCTATACCATGGCGGGGTTTAGAGCAGCCCTTCCAACTGAACTAGACATTAAAAATTATGAGCTCACGTGATGTATGTCATTTTCAAAAAACTCCCCACTTAAAAGACTTTATATTTATTTTACAACTGAAGTGGTTTGCTTACCTATGCAATTATAGATGTAACAATTTCTCAAGAAGCATTTTTAAACATGTTTTCAACTCTAAGTCACAAATATCATTTTATACTATCAAATTAAGAAAGTTCATTCCCAGAAAACCTATTTTTATGATATTAGCTTCATTTCCTTTTACTTTATTTATTATACTTGTGAATTTCTCATTCAATTTCATAAGCATGTTAAATATATGATTTTAATTATTTAGCATTAATCTCACATACTCAGTTTCTTAAGTACATTAAATATATGTTTTAATTATTTATATTTAATATTACATATTCAATACCTTTCCTGTGCTAACTGCATACGATTTTCTTGCACTATATTATTTCATTAATATAGATTCTGGTGCTCATTCTCAATCTCGTGGCTAGATATTTGAGATTCTCGTACAACGGTTGTTGAGTCCTATTTATTTTGGGACATAGATTAGTTTATTTTACTCTATTTTTTTTATATAGAAATTGTTTCCTTCTTTATAGGTAGAACTAGGGTCTTCTCCCGATAAACTTATTTTATTCAGTCATTAGAGGCTTGTTATACATTAGGTGTTCAGTTTATGATAGAATTTTAGTATTTGCCTTTGTAAACATGTTTGGGTTCTATATTTGTTTCCATGATATATTTCACAGTTTTCTCATTAGCTTATATATATTTTATTATTCTATAGATATGATATGACAAGGGAACGCTTGGGGCTACAGGATATTTAGAAAATAATACCCTTATTTCATGCTCTAGTTTGTGCGATAGAGTTTAACTCTATGTATCTTTTATAATTAATACTTACACATATTTTAGATCATACCTCCAAAGAGAATCATCGATCATGCGATGTAGACCAAGAATAGAGTATATCTCAGCTGGTTTGAATGTTAATCAAGTGCCACCCATGCCATCTGGACCAAGAGGTCCTAATACACATGTTGTTCATCTACCTCTTATTGAGGTTATTGATGCTAAGCTCTAAAATGTCATTCAATTATGTATTCAGATGATGAAAACTCAAATTAATGGTCATGGATTAGCCCTTGTAGGTCCATAGGGTGTTCTAAGAACTTCCAAGATCCATGAATTTCTCTTGATAAATCCATCTGAGTTCACAATTCAACGCTTAATGAGGATCCTAAAAATTTTATGGAGGAGGTTCAGAAGATATTTTAAGTAATACATGTTAATGACACTGAGAGTGTTGAGCTTTACTCCTATGAGCTTGAGGATATTGTAAGTCTATGGTAGGATTTGTTAAAAAATATTAGAGGTGAAGATGCTAGATATCCAGAATCGGGTGTTTTTGAGGATGCATTCTTTGAGCATTTCTTTCTATAAGAATTGATGCAAGCTAAGGTTCATTAGTTCATTAATCCAGAATAGGGTTCTATAAGTGTGAGAGAGTACAACCTTAAGTTCATTAAATTGTCTCACTATACTCTAGATATATTGAGGATATGAGGAATAGGATGGGCATATTTGTGTCGAGACTTTCACCCCTTACTACTAAGAACGGGAAGGTAATGATATTAATTAGAGACATGAATTTATCTAGGATTATGGTACTTGTGCAATAGGTTGAGGAAGATAATTTATGTGTGAGTGAGAGAGAAGTTTCATAATAAGAAAAACAAATCAACAAATAACAGTTTAGTTAGCGGAGGACCAAAAATGGAAATGGCCATTCATCCAGTAGAGGTTATCTAGACTAGATCCATTTTTAGCCAACACACCATCACCTATACCTAGTAATGATTAAAAAAAAAGAGTTTGTCTCTCTATCTTAGAGAGGTATTGCAAGATGGCACCTATCTTACCCTATTTAAAAGGAGTATGGTAAGAATCATCTCGGTGAATACCGTTGTGGTTGAGAAAGTTGTTATAGATATGGACAGGAATGCCATATGCTTAAGTATTATCCCTATACTAGGAAAGAAAATGGGGGTAATAAAACTTATTCCATTACATCATTAACTCCATTAGGCTATAATGCTCATAAAGGCACTACTTCAAATACAGGCGGTAGTCTGAACCATTTGTATACCTTGTCTTTTCATTAGGATTAGGAGAGCTCTCCAGATGTTGTTATTGGTATGTTAAAAATTTTCTCTCTTAATGAATATTCTTTGTTATACCCTGGAGTCACTTTGTCTTTTGTAACCCTTTATGTTGTTGTAAAGTTTAGAATTATTTTTGAACAACTCCTACAATCCTTTTCTATTTAAACTCTAGTTAGAGAGTTTGTGGTAGCTATAAAAATCTATTAAAATTGCATTATTTAAGTCTATCATAAAGATACCACAACCGATCTAGTAAAGTAAGATATGCTAGAGTTTGATGTTATCCAAGATATGTACTTTTATTATAGAACCAGAGTTGTAAAGTTTCAATTTCCTAATGAGTCCATCTTAGAGTAGAAGGGAAGTCCTACTTTTTTCAAGGGTCATTTTATATCATACCTTAAGGCTTGAAAGATGATCTCTAATGGATATATCTACCATCTAGTTCAAGTTAAAGATTCTAACTCTAAGACCCCATCTCTTCAGTCAGTGAGTTTCTAGGAATCTATCTCGGTGAACTTCTTGAAGTTTCTCCTAACAAGGAGATAGACTTTGGGATAGTCATTATTTTCGATATGAAACCCATTTATATTTTGATATATAGAATAGACTCAAATGAGTTGATGAGTTAAAATACCTTTTAGCTAATGGATTCACCAGATCTAGTGTTTCTCCATGGAGGCCCCACAACTATTTAACCAACTTTATGGTGCCACTTGTTTCTCAAAGATTAAACTTAGATTTGAGTACTATGAGTTAGAGGTTAGAGAGTGTGACATTCTAAATAAAGATTTCCAAACTCAATAGTACTTGAGTTTTTTGTTACATTTTTTTGACTAACTAATGCTCATAAAACTTTTATAGACCTTATGAACAAAGTGTTCAAGCAATTCCTCGACATGTTCATTATTTTTCTCAAAGATTATATCATGATTTACACCTATAGTAGTGATGAGCATGTTGATCACCTTAAAATTATTCTTGAGACTCTCAAAGATAGACAATTGTTCGCAAAGTTCTCAAAATGTGAGTTTTAGGTCAGTTGCTTTTCTTTTGCATCTTGTATCTATTGAGAGGATTTATCTTAACTCCCAAATAATTGAGGTTGTTAAAAACTCTCCTAGATCGACCACTCTATCAGGAATTAGGAGTTTTTTTAGAATTCGCTAGTTACTACATGAGATTTATGGAGGTATGTTCATCTCTAGCATCCCATTTGACTGGGTTGACATAGAAAAAGGCAATATTTCTAAAACACCCTAGATTTTGGTCCTTGAAAATTTCTTGACCTATAGGTTTTCTGGCCATATTACGACTCTCCCTACGAGTCATAGAGTTTTATTGTAGGTCATAAGACCCTAATCATAGCCTGACTAGTGTGGTTTAGCCAAATTTCTGTTATGATTATGTTTGGCTCCTAACAATTCATAAAGACTCTATATGAGTCATATAGTCCCATCCGTAGCATAACCAGAGTGATGCCCAAATATTTTGTATTGCCTATGATTTGACCAAACTAGTTGTAATGTATACGTATGATTCGTATGGTATGACTCATAGCTAGACCAGTATGGGTGCCCATGGATGCTGTCCAGACCATGACCAGAAGACACGAGTCGTAAGGTGACCCTACGAGTCATAAGGTCAACCGTAATGACTAGGCGACAATTTTTTAGTATTTCATTAAGGATACTTCAAATATTTCCCCTTTCCTAAAATGTGACTCACAACTTTAAAACCTTATTGGGACTCTATTCCCATCCATAACACACCATAACAACTTCTTTCTTCTACAAAATTCTCTCAAGCAAGAGCATTAGGATTTTTCTCAAGGTTGATTATCTAGAGCTTCTAAGGAAAAATTCCCTCCAAAATTGTGATCCTTTCAACCATGTTACTCTTCCCCAAATCATATTTTGTGAAAAGAATGTGTTTTAAATGGTTATTGTATGGATTTAAAAGTGGGTTTTGACATAGGTTGAGGGTTTTAGAATGGTTGATCCTTGAATTGTTTTTCCATTGTTTTCATGAGTTGTTCATTCTTGGAATTGAATGTTTTTGAACTAATGGGGTACATGGGTGTGATAATGAATGGGGGTTGAGGTAATCCCCCAAATTGGTGTTTTGAACTTGGAAATTGGTTTTGAACAATTATATTTCTTCAACCCACTTGTGTAAATGGCTTTAAATTATGGAACTATCACTTAGTTTGACTTACACACCTATACTAATGCATTGCATTATTGGTTAAACAATGAACATAGATTTTGAAGGCCTTGTTGGTTATGTTTGATTTAATAAACAAAGGGGGTCGAGGCATTCCCCCAAGTTAATAAAATTGTAATGTCATAATTATTAGCTTGCAAGCTAAATAGTATGATGATATCGTGTTGTGCCTTAATATATGATTCCTACTAATGAATGGCTTATGTGAAAGCCGATTTAATTAGGCTTAATAACGGTTATGTAGCTAAGCCGTGAAGGTGTTGGTCTCGAATGACTTATACTGGAAACTCACATTTACCGATGTAAGGGTTGATCTAGATAATTGTATGTTCAGTTCAGATTATTGATACATTTTGTATCTAGGATTGACATAGGGTCAGGGAATTCTCTGGTGTTCCTTGATACCTCCGATTCGTGCAGTTGGCATGCACTGAGGTTTTTTCAGTAGGGGAGCTGAACCTATATAGCCCCGTGGGTGCCTGTTTATAATAGATAAGCTACATAGTCTAGGATAATTTAATATCATGTTAAACCTTGTTTCCTATACCAACATTTATTATATATATATATATGCATGTATGTGAAAATATACAGTGAGTTTAAAATTAAACTTTTGACTGGCATTACTTTATCCTTATCCTTATTACATACTGGTATTCACCTTACTAACTGTATTCGGATGTTGTATCACCATGCAATGCAGGGTTTGAAGGCAGTTTTACTTTTCCCACATAGTGATAGGTGATCTCAGAGTCGACTATTTACAGTAAAGTGGTGAGCTTCCATTCTCTTGAAGACTTGATCATTCTATCGGTTTTCCTTCCATAAATTAGAATTGGAGACTTTACATTTACATTGTCATTGTTAGGTTTGGGGGCATGTCCCAGCGTAGGTTGTTTTATGGTTTAGAGGCTATGTGTATTATTGCAGATTGGGTATTGGTTATTAACATTCTATGACTTTGAGTTACTGTTTACTCTATCTTGTTATATGTTTGGAATTTATCTGCAGGCTAGTGTATTATGTTCTGTTTGACTAGGCAAAGGGGGTGGTGTCCTGTCCTCGGTGGACTTGAGATACCCATTACAGCCAGGCCGTAGTTTGGGTCGTGACAGTTTTAGCAGTCTGAGGCTTGTGAAGTGATATTCCAATATTTGATGATAAATTAAATCCAGCTTCAATTTGAATTTGTTAGAGGGTAGAAATGGTTTATTTAATACTTCCAGAGTTGCCCTTAGTTGTGTTTTGATGTAGAATGGTAAAGTCATTGCCTATGTTTTTAGACAGCTTAAGACGTATAAGAAGAAGTACCCTACTCATTATCTTGAGTTAGCAGAGGGTGCGTTTTTTAAAATTTTTAGGTTCATTACCTTTATAGTGTGCATGTTGACATTTTTATAGATTATAAGAGCCTTCAGCTCATTTTCAATTGGAAAAAAATTAAATCTTCAATATATGAGATGACTTGAGCTTCTAAAAAATTATGATATGAGTATGTTATACCATTTGGTAAGGCAAACAGTCTTGCTAATATTTTTAGCAGATTGTTTATAGAGAGTGTTACTCATGTAGTAGAAGGTAAGGAAAAGCTTACAAAGGATATGCATAGACTCCCATGCTTAGGGACCATTCTCACGAATTTTGATTAAGGTGATTGATAGTGTATAATGGTTCTGAGTCCTTATTAGTAACTGAAGTTAAAGATAAGAAAGATAGTGATCTCATATTCTCTAGTTAAGGATGCAGTCCATAAGCAGAAATTTAAGGTTTTCTCTCATGAGGGAAATGATATTCTTTGATATCAAGGTAGACTGTGTGTTTCTGATGTAAATAGGTTAAGAAAGTGGAGTTTCATAGAGGCCTATGGTTCTAGATACTCTATTCATCCAGTTTCCACTAAGATGTATCGTGATCTAAGAGAAGTTATTTGGTAGGGTGGTGTGCATACGTCATTATAAATTTCATAGAAAAATATCCCAACTGTCAGAAAATGAAGGTTAGACATTAAAGGATTGGTGGTAAGTCTCAAGATATAAACATTCCTACATAAAAATAAGAGATGATCAATATAGATTTCATAAAAATCTACCTAGTATATGCCATCATCATGATTCGATGTAGGTGATTATAGATAGAGACTAAGTGAGCTCACTTTTAATTTGTCAAGCCTACTAATTCAATAGAGGATTATGCTAGATTGTACATTTAAGAGTTAGTTAAATTTCATGGAGTTTCTTTGTTTATTAGTTTTGATAGGGGAGCACGGTTCATTGCTCTCTTTTAAAAGTTTCTAGAAAGTTTTAGGCACCACGTAGACCTCAATACAAATTTTATCCCCAGATTGACAGGCAAGCAGAGCTCATGATTTAGACTCTTGAGGATATGATATAGGCCCATGTGATTAACTTCAAAGTTAATTAAGATAACCACCTGCCTATTATTGAATTTGCATATAATAATAGTTAACTTTCCAATATTCAGATATCCCCTTTGAGGAACTTTATCGGCACAAATGTAGGTCTCCTATTAGTCGGTTCAAGGTGGGTGAGGTTGTTTTGATTGGGTTGTATTTACTAAATCAATCCATGAAGAAAGTTATGTTGATTAGAGAGTGGTTAAAAGTTGCTCAGAGTTGACAAAAATCTAACTCTAATGTAAGTTAAAGAAACTTAGAGTTTGAGGTTGATGATTGGGTTTTCATAAAAGTCTCACCTGGGTGATGATATTTGGTAAGAAGGGAAAGACTAGTCCCTAGTATGTTGGTCCCTACCATATTATAAGTAGGATTAGAAAGGTATCTTATGAGTTAAATTTGCCTACGGAGTTGGCAATTGTGCATCCTATGATTCACATCTCTATGCTAAAGATGTGTGTTGGTGATCCATCGCTTGTAGTTCTTTTATAAAGTTTTGGATTGATGGATAACCTATAGTACGAAGAAGTTTTGATTTACATTTTAGATTATTGGGTTCATGAGTTGAGAACCAAGGAGGTACCACTAGCTAACGTTTTGTGGAGAAATCAAGAAGTTGAGGAAGCCGTGGGAGTTTGAAGAAGATATGAAGTCCAAATACCAACATTTACTCATTCTTTCTAATGATAGCATTTGAGGTAATGACCTTCTTCCTATAATAGTTTAATGAAGCATCCATGTTCGATATTAAAGATCCATACTTATTCTCGTTCTATGTACAATCTAGTAAGCTCCAAATCGTTGTAAGAACTAGCTCAATTTGTGTTAGTAAGGAAAAAAATTGATAGCTAGAGTAAGATTAGTTCTATTCGCTCCTTCATTCTGACTTAAGCCTTTATTTAATGATGAATAATTCCAAGGGGCATATTATAACACCTTGTACCTTTGTACTTGAATTTAAACCATCTTATGGGATTATTTAGACCTCTACTAGTTAAACAAGATAGAATAATGGTTCTAATTTACCTCACGCTTGACCGTTTGTAAATTCAAGGTCAAAGTCAAAAGATATGCTCTTTGAAGTTTCAGCTGAGTTTTTCGCAGACAAGTGTCGGTCAATTGTGAGAAGCACTTTGGTAAGTGCAGGATGCACTTCTATAGAACTTTTGTCACACTTTTCATGTCAATTTTCCCATTTCACTAGACCCATAGTGTGTGCCAAGTGCGAGCCGCACTTCAATAGCACTAGCGTCTAACGAGATTTTTTTTATCTTTTTAATCTATGTTATTTTTGAAGCATTTTCAATTTTCTAAAAAATTTTAAATTCTAAGTTAGGTTTTCTCTCCCATCCTCACCCTTTATTTTCAAGTTAAGTTTCTCTTAATTCTAGCAATCCAAACCTTCACTTACGAATTTCTAACAAATATTCTACACCCTAATCATAGGATTTTCCATAAAAAATCAGTCAAGGATTAAGGAACTAAAGTTTTAGAAATCTTCTATAAGAATTCTTATTCTTGGCCCTACATGTATGTAAGAATTTAGTGAGGAACTTCTTCCATCCTCACATCATCAATTTAAAAGTATATCGATTATAAGTTTAAAGTTAGGGGTTTTAAACCCATATCCATAATTTCTCTTGTTTTACAATTTGGATTGATTTTATTGATACCCTAGTTTGAAAAGATATAGTAATATATGAAAGTTGAAATCTTTTTCACCTATTTATATTCTAATATCTTTTTGAAAGAGTTTATGAATTTAGAAGGTTCAAATTTTAGTTCTTTTTAACTATAAAAATATTTTTTGTGAAATTCCATTGAATCTGGGTTTTGAGAAAAAACTTTAGTTATAATAAAGTTCAAAGAATTGATATAGACTCATATAAGAGTTGTTCTTGAGCATAGTTCTTGAAAAGATAATATTGCGTAAAGATTTATACTATAACTTTAGATAGACAGAGTTTGATACATTTTTGAGCATATGATTATACAATTAATTTTTTTGGAGGATTATTTAGCACTAATAGGATACAGATTTAGCTAACTTAAGTCCCATAACTACGTTCCACCTTAGGATTTAAATGCACCGTAGGTCGGTTAGCTCATCTTAGCCAAAGAGGCACAATAGTGGATCCGAATTAGGTAGTTATGTTTTATTTTCTGACAAGATTTAGAGAAACCCTTTCAATTGAGTTTGATGTTGAAAATTATGAGTTCATATAATATATGTTGGTTGTAAAAAACTCCACACTTAAAGACTTCATATAGATTTTACAGTTGAACTGGTTTGCTTACCTATACAACTATAGATAAAATGATTTCTCTGAATGCAATTTTAGATATATTTTCATCTCTAAGCCATAGATTCAGTTTTATATTATCAAATTATGAAATTCATTCGTAGAATTTCTTATTTTATGATTTTAGCTTTTCCTTTTATTTTATTAATTATACTTATGAAAGTCTCATTCAGTTTCCAAAGTACGTTAAATTTATGGTTTCAATTATTTAAATTTTATCTTACATACTTAGTACCTTACGGATACTAACTGCATAATTTTTCCTTTCACTATATATTTTCATTGGTGTAGATTCTGGTGGTCGTTCTCAAGCTAGTGTATAGATAGTTGTAGATTCTCATTCAGTAGTTGGTGATTCCTTTTCATTCGAGGATGTAGATTAGTTTTCTTTTCTCAGTTTCTTTTAGTATAGACATTGTTTTCATAGTTATGGGTAGGACTAGGGCCTTGTTTTGACAAACTTATTTCATTCAAATATTATAGGCTTGTTCGATATTAGTTATTAAGTTTAAGATACACTTTTCGTACTTTCCTTTACAGACATGTTTTGGTTCATTAGTTAGTCCATGGTATGTTTCATAACTTTTAGATTAGTTTTAAGTTATTATTGTGCCATAAATATGCCATGTCAAGGTCTTGCTTAACGCTATTTGTGGTTCCAAGTGCCAGTTACACCTTATGTGTAGACTCGAGTCATGAAACGTGATTTTTAGAAAAAAAATTCATAATATCCTTTTGGAAGTCCCTACTTCTACCTCGTTAAAAATCATTCAAGTAAAAAAACCCTTTTAGGGATGAAAAAACTTAGTCAAAGGAAAAAAGTGCATAGCTTATCCTCCCGAGCCTTTATACTTGATTTCAAAATTGATGGGATTCATTTCTTTTTATGCCTTGGAAGTGTATGCATACACCAAGCCACTGGCGTTGATTTTAGACTTCCTTTATGAGGGGTTTTCCCCTCTAAAAGTGAAAGACATTATTGAGAACCTACCCAAATCGTGGAAAAGAGAAAAAACAGATAACTAGAAACCATTGAAAAGAAAGAGAATGTACATGTTGCTCTGCACGAGGTCATATAATTAATCATCTTGTGAGAGGCTCATGGATTGGCTAGTTTTTTTCCATTCATCTACTTTCCCATAATTGGCCTTGTGACGGTCATTTAGGAACACCCTAAGGTGTTTGTTCTTGATCAGCTCAACTACAACTTCCCTTAGATGGCGGCAGTCCTCAATGTCAAACCTATTGTAATGACCCTCCAGGTTATTTTTTATATTTCCACTTATTTTTGTTGTTAGAGCTTTTTCATAGCTGCACCAAGTCACTTATGACTTGCTGGAACTAACAGCTCGATTATCGAGTAGTTTATTTATTTTTTAGAGTTAATTCCCAGTTTAGAAGTCTTCGTTGGTTCCAAATGGCCATCGAATGAAATTTTTAGTAAAACAATCTCGAATTCAAATTTTGACAGTGTCAGTAGCTCTGGAATATTATTGTAGTATGGGTAGACCTTTAGTTTGGGTCTCGGGGCAGCCGAGCTCATTTTGACCTATTGGTCGAAAAGTTGGAAATTAAAAATATGGGTGTGGAACCCATATTTGGTTGACATAAACTCACATGGAAATCCAACTTTGCCATTGCATCTAGAGTTTTGAATTTAGTTTGGTTACATAGTTAATTTGTGTATGTCGGATTTCGAATGAATCCTAAGGCGTTAGCGGAAACTTGGAAAAATTCCATGTTTTAACTGTCTTCTGGTGTGCCTGTGATCGCACCCCATGTGCAGAGGGTAGTGTGATCACAAAACTTATTGCAATCACATCATCTAGTTCTGGCATCAGATAGTGAGATTTCAGCATCTAAAGACCTGGAAGGGGTATAAAAAGACCCCTTAGGTCGCGATTTTTCTTATTTTTCACCTTTCTCTTTAGAGAAAAAACCCTAAAGGGTGTGATGACTTTAAATTGAGTCTTGGGGTGACTTGGAAGCTTGATAAACATATATTGTTGCAAATATCTTCGTATTTAATATAGGATTTCATCCCTTTCTGGATGAATCTTAGTTCTTGACCTAAAACCCCAAATAGATTAAGAGCTTGATTTTAGCCAAAAATTAGCTTGGTTTTCACCCATTTTTTTAGGGTTATGATTTCTTGATCATGTATGAACCTTAGGATGTCCTCATAAATTTAATTTCCATAAGTGGGACCCACTTAAGGATTTTGGTATCATTTTTGGACCCAAAGCACAATGGTGCAAGATGGGTATTGTTATTCCCGTATTGATGAGTACATTACGATTTTGATAGCGTGATAGCATTTTGGGATTGTGAAATAAAGATGATCATTTGGTAAATGATTTAAGGATTTACAGTTTATCTTTGAGGTAGGCTCTTATCTACTCTTCTTTGTAAGATGATGCGTGTATATATTGCATGTGAATGTAAATGTTAAGGTTGATTATGATTATAATTACCTAGTCTTGATTATTGAAGTTTGGGGATTAGATGAAGGTTTTTTACCTGTAAGGTGAAATGCTTATTGCACTTTTAGAATCCTATTGCCTTCTTCCTAGATTGAACTAATTCATAGAATGGATATAATATGATGCTAGTTGTTGGATGTGTTTTTAGTGCTGGAAGTATGATTAGTGTGATTAATCTTAGTTGGGTTATTCTAGTGATCTTGAAATGGTAATTTAGGTGGAGTTGACTTAAATGTCGATGTTTTAAGGCGGAATTCCTTAGGATTGGTTATGGCTTATTTGATATATAGAAATTTAACTAGATACCTTAGCCTAGTTGGGGTATAAATTGCCTAAACATGGAATTTGAGGTTTAGAAGTGGGTTCTTTCGGCCCACCTTAGGCTAAGACTTATGTTAGCCATTGTGGTCATAGTTTTAGATGTTACGCATAGTTGAGACTATTGAGCCTTTATAATAAGGTTACTTTGTAACTTGGTAAATTATGATGACTTTCCCCAGATTTTGACTTATGGCTGGTAGCTGTGCTATGGCATTCTGGACTTGATTTATGATATGGTCCATCAACATACTTGATGATATAGGAATATACATAGCTATGATATATGGCCTATAGACATGAGATGGTTATTGATATATTATGCCTCACAGGTGTGAGATGCCTCCTAGATGTGAGATATCTTATTTATGTTATACCTCGTAGATATGAGACATTTGTTGATATATTATGTTTCATAGATATGAGATATTTATTAATCTATTATGCTTCCTAAATGTGAGATGCTTATTGATATTATGCATCCTAGATGTGAGATGCCTCCTATATATGAGATGATTATAGATATTCTTCATGGCTTATAGAGATGTTATACCTCATAAATATGCTATGGCTTATTTCCATGACCCAAACCAGGGCGTGGCCGTGATGGGAATCTCAAGTCCACCGTAGACTGGAGACTACCACCCCATAATTAGCCAAATGTAACATAATACAGCTAGCAGCAGATGAATTCTAAACATATAACAAGATAGAATAATGTAAGCTCGAAGGAGTCTAAGAATAACAACAATAATGCCCAGTCCACATTAATCCACAAAGCCTCTAACAATATAAAATCAATCTAGGTCGAGACATACCCCCGACGATAGCCAAAACAAGTCTAAAGAAAAGCTATGATAATGAATAAATCCAGAAGTAACGACATTCCAAAAGAAGGAGGCTCACCACTTAAAGTTAACTTCTAACAACCCAAAAATCATATCACTATGCGGGAAAAGTAAAAGTGTCTCTGGCTCCTGCATTGCATAAGGATACTGCATTCAGGGGCGGTTAGTGGGTTGAGCGCTAGCATGTAACTCGAGAAGGGGATACCATAATGCCAAGTCAAAACCACGGTATAAAATCCACATGCACACATTGTACATATATACATATAAATATAATATGTTGGGGTAGGAAACAAAGTTTAGCATGCAAGTAAAACATTATCCAGGACTATGTAACTCAACTATCATAAATAGGAACCCAAGGGCTTGTAACGACCCAAGACTACCCCCTAGTCGTCACACAGTTCTTGGAACCACAAGTGATCCCAAGCTAACCCATGAACTGGAATGCAATTAAGCAACTGAATTATAACATAATAAATAGTTGTTCTACTATGCGGAAACATAATCATACTGAAAATCTAAAATAGATACAATACTAATAAAGCTTTACCATATGATAAATCTGAAGGATGAAACTGAAATTACATATGACTCAGACTGACATCTATAAAGCCTTTACTATACTGACTACAGATAGCTGGGACATGCCTCCAACTATCACTAATCAATATACATGAAAGTAAATAAACTGTACATGAACTAAAACTGTCTGGAGTTCTCTAAGTAGGAGAACTTATCACCTGCTAGCTAGAATCTGTAACTGTCTCATCGTGATGTGCGGACTACAACTGGTACCTACATTATTTCAATGTAGCCACATAGACGTATATGTGGATCATTACTTCTGGAATGTACTAAGTATGTAGGGTTGAATGCAATAAGTAAAACTAATTTCATACGTAATCGTAAAACATGTATGCTAAGTGTAAGTAGACTCACCAATAGGCTGGAATAAACTGAAAACTGAAATATCTTAAAGCATGAGTGACAAAATTCTCTAATAAGATGGTGAATCTCTACACTTAGTTTCTGTAAAACTTTACTTTAATGATATAAGTATACTTAAAGCTAGGATATGATAAAACAGGGATACTGTATGAATACTGGGTTTAAAACTATATGACGAAAACTGACATAAATTAAGGATCTGAATATACAATAACACTGTGCACGAATGCATAAACATACTAACTTATATGATTAACTGAATGCCTGATAGCTGAATACTGGGCATGTAAGGCTGAACTGTACTTAGTCTGAATAACTGGACTAAAATTGTAGAGTATTATACGTATGAGGTAAAGACTGACTGAGTAACATGAGGTAACTGAGCATGAATTCATGAAAACTATATTATTTGAGAATGCAAGACCAAGATATAACATGATTTTGAAATATTCTGTAAACTGAGGTACTGATAACTGAATAACTAATAATTGTACGCTATGGTCAAGCACACCTGAAACTGAACTGAGTTACTGATCTGATTACTGGACTGAGACTGTGACTGGACTGTAACTAAGATGGTAACTGAGACTGTAACTGAGACTTTACTAATATTGTAATTGAGACTGTACTGGAACTGAATACTGAGTTCTAATAACTGAGTAACTGATAGATGCGATTACTGATAACTGAGTTACTGATAACTAGGTTACTATTTATGATAGTCCTGAATCTGTAAAACTAAACTGAGTTCTATATTGAGCTGGGTGACTATTTCTAACAATCCTAATTTTATAGAACTGAACTAAGTTCTTTACTAAGTCTGAAGTTGAAACTGTAACTGTGGGAGGAATCATCTAATCGATATGCCTCAATCTGAGCTAATCGAGGTCCAACCTGTAACCCTAGTTAAAAGAGTGTCGGTACCGTGCCACGGGTACTAGCACTGGCAGTATGGATCTACTAAACTGGTGTCCCGAAGGACTAAAGAGTAACCCTATACTGGCAGGAAACTCGTGAGATATATGTCAACCCTAAATTGGAAGGAAGACACCTTAAACCTACACTAGCTACGTAGTTTTGTAATTCAGGGATTGCTACTAAGGGTCAAACCCTCTGCTGGCAGGAATGCACCCATCCTTGGGTTCGCTCGGTGCTGAATCCTACTCCCAACTGAATGACACTGGAATACTAACTGGTGCATGCACTAATAACTGATAAACTCAGATCGTGGTATTCTGAAAATAATAGTGCATACGGAGTCTGAGGTAATTATTAACGATTAAACTGATACTGGGATTGAAACTAGACTATACTAGGCTTGACTGAACCCACATTAATGTTGTTGACTGACCAAACTGGACTGAGTTCACTGATTTCTGTAAGTGATTGGGTATAACTATTCATGACATTACTGAGACTATTTTGTAGCTACTATAATTCTAGGTAAACATCTAGATTTTGGGTATTGAATACCCCCAGGACTCGATAGCATTGAAAGTAAAACATGGCATGATAATAATAGCATAACAATAGTAGCTTATTAACAACGCTTTAATTTAGACATTTTGTCGATCACTTGAGAGGCATGAACTTGTACATGAATGGGACCACATGATAACATGTCATGATAATGAACTTGAACATGGGAATATCTTAAACATGGGAGCATAGCATGATTTCATAACTAAGATCATGAATTGGGGAATTCACATATAATTCGCTTGAAATAGGACTTGAGTGTTTTATCAAAACATGTAAAGTTCATAGCTTGAACGTAAGAATGTCTTAAACATGAGGGAATAATAGAGTTACTTGGCAAAATTCATGACTTGGGGATTCATCTTGAAATTGACTTAACATGATATGGGAATTTCATCAAGCATGTGGAAGGCATGAATTTAAAACATGAGAATATTTCTAAACATCATGAATTTAGGATCTATCATAGAATTTACATGAATAAAGCATGGGAAATTCAAATTCATAGCATAAGGAATTTAAAATCTTGCATGGAATCATACATAGGCTGAGTTAAATTAAAAAAACCATGAAAACATGAAATTCAATCTCTCTTGAACATACAAAATACCATAATAATGGAAATTCCTTCTTTATTTAAGTAAAAAGGGTTTTTGATATCCATGGGTGAAAGAGAACCCATAGATGAACTCCCACATACCTTAAAGCTTTAATATTGAAGGAGAAACACAATATTGAAAGCATTCTTGAATTAGGAAACTTGAGTTCTTGCTTTTCTGGATGAAAAATTGATGAAGTACTTGGTGTTCTTGAGGAGGCTAGGGTTTTTCTTTGAGAGAAAAGATGAATAATTGAGTGTATATTACTTTGGGGGTTAAAATTAAGTGTTATGGGTGGATTTGGGTGAGGGGAAGTGACCAAAGTTCCCCTAGACCCTTTATAAACTGAAATAGCGTGTGAAACAATTCCGTAACGCGTTGGCCGACGAGTCGCGTCGCTATCGCGGCGGCTTATTGCCTCACACGGAAAATGCCATAACTTTTCGTTTGAGTATCAGATTTAAGCGAAATTGGTATCGTTGGAAAGAAAATTCAATTATCTACAATTTGGTGGGTCTTAATCTGAAAAATTCTACATATATAAAAAGTTATACATATTTAAAGTAGACCCTTCTAGAATCAAATACCAAACTTTGGACGAATCAAGGGCTCTAAGCTCAACTTTATTCTAAGTGATTCTTATGAATATTTTTCACCTCAAAAGCAAATAAAACATGAGGATAAATATCTTCAAACTCATATTTTACATAAGAGTCATTTAGATTATAGCTTATATGCGTAGGAACAACGGTTCAAAGACTAGCCCAAAAATACAGGATAGTACAAGGCTATATGGGTTCAGCTTCTCTTGCGGAAAGACCCAGTGCGTGGTTGCTGCAAGAACCGGGGGAATCAAAGAAGACCAAGAAATTCCCTGACCCCACATCAATCCAGGATATAGAGGTATATATATAAAGTGTGTCACAAGCACACAATCATCAAGACCAACCCTCACGCCGGCACACGTGAGTTTCCAGTACAAGTCCTTCAAGACTCACTCCTTCACGGCTTAGCTACATAACCCCCTTTAAGTCCATATTAAAACATATTTCACAAATCATTTTCCTTACATCATGGAATTACACATTATGGCATACCACAAGTATCGTCATACCCTTACACTTGCAAGCTTATACTTATGACATTCTAATTACATTACATCATCTTGGGAGAATTCCTCGACCCTCTTTGTTCAATAAGTCAAATCTGGAGGAATGGCTCGTCCTCCTTTAATTTATCAAATCAAATCGGGGGAATGCCTCGACCCTCCCCCCTCCTTTTGTTCATTAAATCAAAACATAGCCAACAAGGCCTTCAAAACCCATGTTCATTGTTTAGCCATTTATGCAATGCAATAGTATAGGTGAGTAAGTCAAACCAAGTGACAAATCTATAATTTAAAGCCATTTACACAAGTGGGTTGAGGGAACAGAATTATTCAAAACCAATTCCAAGTTCAAAACATCAATTTAGGGAAATACCTCGATCGTCATTCCAATCTCCATATCCATGCACCCCATTAGTTTTAAAAAAATTCAATTCAAAGCATGAACAACTCATAAAAATCATGGGAAAATAATTCAAGGATCAACCATTCCAAAACCCTCAACCCATAGTAAAACCCACATTTAAATCCTTATAAATAAACTATTTAAAACACATGTTTTTTTAAAAAAAATATTTGGGGAAGAGTAACATGCCTAAAAGTACAGAGAATTATGGAGAGAAATCAACCCTTGAGCCCTTAGGTGGCCAACTTTGAGGAACCCCGGCCTGTTCTTGCCTTAGAGATTTGAGAGAGTATTTATACTTGATAAGTATTAAAATATTGCCCCAAAGGTGCTTTATGGTCATGGGTCTTAAGTGGGTAAAGAGGGAAATGTCTAGAGTGCCCATCATTAAAAAGCTAAAAATTTATAGCCAACAACTACGGGTCACAATACAACTCGTAGGGTCTCCTTATGAGTCATTACCACAAATCGTAATCAAAGCAGTTCCTCAAGGCATCCTCTCTGGTACGGTCACGAGTCTCACCCTACGACTCATGAACAACCATTCAACTCGTATAGTCGTAATTGTAGTCACAATAATAAATATGGGCAACCACACTGGTGAGACCAAGAGTCACACATTATGACTCGTAATGTCTCCCACGACTCGTAAAGTTAAAACCATAGTCAGGACAGAAACTTAGGGAAATATTGGACAACTTTTTGGTCAAGCTACGATTTGGGTTATACAACCCATAAAGAGTCATCACAACTCATTAGGTATAGTCATTGTCTAGCCAGTGAGCTCAAAGGTCAAGAGATTTTCAAGGGCCAAAATATGAGGTGTTACATTCTCCCCCCAAGATCATTCATCTTCGAATGATGAGACAAGGCATTAATTAGCATGATTTAACACAGAACTAAACCACACTTTCCTTTTACAAAGACATAAAACAAAGATATTAAGAAATACACATACCTTAAGCACGATTATCCAAAGCTAAAAATAGGAATGGATATTTTGACTTCGTGTCCTCTTCAGCTTCCCCAGTAACTTCTTCAACCTTATTATTCCTCCATAAAACCTGCACCAAATCTAGTT
This sequence comes from Capsicum pubescens, assembly GCA_030864215.1. NCBI lineage: Eukaryota > Viridiplantae > Streptophyta > Magnoliopsida > Solanales > Solanaceae > Capsicum > Capsicum pubescens. Next base: position 217,272,837 of record CM061549.1, on the reverse strand, counting down.
TCTTATTCGTTAAACAACGTACATGCCTATCTAAAATATAAATCAAGACTTTCTCAAAATATAAGAAATCTAAAACATCCACACTCTCCAAGGGAACAAATAAGGAAGGATCACCCACGCACTTCTTCAATATTGAAATATGAAAGACCAGGTGGATAAAACCCAAACTTGAAGGCAACTCCAACTCATAAACCATATTTCCCACTCTCTTCAAGATTAATAAAGGGATAACATAATGGTGATTGAGCTTATCTTTCTCCCAAACCTAATCACTCCCTTTAGGGGAACCACCTTAAAGAATACCCAATAACCAACTTCAAACTCCAACTCCTGATGCCTCACATCAGCATAGGACTTTTGGAAACTTTAGGAAGTCTTAAGACTATCTCTAATCATCTTCACCTTCTCCATGTCCTGATGAATTAAGTCAAAACCAAACAATCTAGTCTCGCCAACTTCGAGCCACCCAATGGGAGACCTACACCTCCTACTATACAAAGCCTCGAATGGGTCCATATGAATCCTCGATTGATAGTTGTTATTAATTTCAAACTCTATGAGAGGCAAATGATTGACCCAATGATATTGGGTGTATTTATATATTCTAGTGTCACTATTTTAGTATTTTTAGTCTTGTTTTGAGGATGATTCATGTGCTATATGGGTTGATAATGAGATAAATGTGTATATAAGTGTTAAATCATGTGTTTATAATGTTCAAAGTGAATTCCAAACAAGTTTGTACTTAATTAAGTCATTTAGAGTTCAACCCAAAAAACTAGTATTACTAGCTTGATCTAGGTGTTTGTCTAGTTGGTCTCGTTGGATTCTAGGGTGTTTAATGAGTTACTTATGGTTCAAATGAGTTATTATGAGTGGAATAACTTTTTGGTAGTAATAGAAGTTTAATTTGAGTGAGTGTACAGCTGGAACAATAAGTGAAAGATCAATGCAAACTAGCCTAGCTTAGCTCTTATTTTGCTTCATCATTATAGGTATTGTGTTGTGATTGTATTTACTTCATGTGGTGTGATTATGTAGGATGCTTTGGGAATTATGACATGATTCTCCATTATCACCCATGTAAAGCTAATGTGGTTGTTGATGCTCTTAACAGGTTGTGTATGGGAAGATTATCTCATGTTGATGAGGAGAAGTGAGGTTAAGTGAAGAATATTCTCCGTTTGGATAATCTTGGAGTTCGTCTTTTAGATCTCAAGAATAGTGGGGTGATCATTCTGGAGGTGGTGAAGTCTTCTCTTGGTACTGATGTAAAGGTGAAATAGGTTTTGGATCCTACCTTGATGCAAATTAAGGAAGATTTTGGTCGGCAGAAAGTTTTGGCTTTCGAGATTGGTGGTGATGATGTCCTTAGGTACCAAGGTAGATTGTGTGTCCCTAATGTCGATGGGTTGTGGGAAAGGATTTTTGCTGAGGCTTATGAGTTGAGGTACACTGTTCATCTTGGTTCGATGAAGATGTATCATGACTTGAAAGAAATCTATTGGTGGAATAACATGAAGTGGGATGTGGCTAATTTTGTGGCTAAATGTATGGTTTGTTAGTAGGTAAAGGTGTAACATTTGAGGCCTGGTGGTTTGTCTCAAGAGATTGAGTTGCCTAAATAGAAATAGGAAGTAATTAATATGAATTTCATTACTGGTCTTCCATTGTCTCGTAGTCAGTCTGACTCAATTTGGGTCATCATGGATAGAATGACTAAGTCCTCTCATTTTATATCGATAAGGACTAATATTCTGTGGAAGATTATACTAAGCTTTTCATTCAGGAGATCGTCATGTTGCATAGTGCGCCCATTTCTATTGTATTCGATTGAGATATACATTTGTTTTCTCAATTTTTCCATTCTTTTCAAAGAGGTTTGGGGGACTAAGGTAAACCTTAGCACCACTTTCAACCCTCAAATGGATGGACATGCGGAGAGGACTATTCAGACTTTGGAAAATACAGTAAGAGCCTATGCGATTGACTTTGGTGGTAGTTGGGTGACAGCGCACACGCAAGTGTACGTTGTCTTATCAAGTAGTAAAGTGGCCTAATGAAATCTAAGTATCGATCACACAGAGACTTTATTCCACAACAATTCTATTTTAGTTCACGGTTTAGATTCAGTTGATGCAAGCGTAACCAAAAAGAGAGTTTGTAATTTATAACTAGAGAAAAGTAAACAATGCGCAATGTAAAGATCTTGAAACAATCAATTGGATAAAACCCAGGGTTAAAGAGCTTTGAACAATCATACTATGTTGTTGAACTTCATTCATTAACTTTCTTATCTTGGTTGTAGATTTGTAGGGTAAATTGCATGATCATGGTCTCTCGACCTCTAATCCTTTACCTAAGTTGATCCTTACAACTACATCATTGAGCGGGGATGTAATAGTCCACTTAAGTTATTTAAAGTATCATTCTACGTATGAATCAAGTAAGGTATCTAAGTACATCCTTATCTGAGACGCTAATTCAAATTCCTTATTTCATAAAGGAATACAAACCATACTTTGTTCATCTCCATATTTTATCCCCTATTCCCTCTCCCGAGGTCAAAAGGTAGACAATTGATGTATTATGAGGGTCGTGAATCCTTAAAATAGTTAAATCAAAGATGAACTCACAACCAATAATGACAAAAAAAGCTAAACGAATTCATTTCAAAACAATAGTACCCATGTTCTTGGCTTCAACCTCGGAAAAGGGTGTTTAGCCACGCATAGTCATAATTGTAATCACAAGGTGGTAATTAACAACTAAAAACATGAATGAACTAAATTAAAATAATAAAAGACTAAATATGAAGTTGTATAATCCCCTTTATCTCCAAAATATGCTCTAAGATATGTAAAAAACGTGACCATGATGTATTTATAGCCCTATGGTAAACCAAACCCGTGTAGGAGTTTGAAACGTTCAGTTATTGAGCCCGGGTGTGGAGAGGGTGCCGCCCCAGGTAGATACCCACTCATGATAGACCGTGGAATCACCTATATCCCTGCTCCAGATAGGGCATCGACCCACTTATAGCCCTGCTATGGCTAAGGCATCGCCTCCAAATCGCCTTGGCTCTCTGGGGGTTGTCTCTCGGATTTTGGCTAACTGTTGAGTCTCCCCTCTTAGTCCCTTGTCTTGTGGTATCTTCCCCATGGATTTCCAGACTTTTCAACATCAAAATATCATCACTTTCAGACCCCAAATCATCCAACATAATCAGACCACACGAATTAAAGACAATTACAACACAATACCCATAATGATGAAAGAAAACAAGAGCTAAGCTAGGCTAGTTCGCATTAATCTTTCACTTATTGTTCCAGCTGTACACTCACTCAAATTAACTTTTCTCACTACCAATAAGTTATTCCACTCATAATCACACATTTAAACTACAAGGAACTCATTAAACACACTAGAATCCATCGAGACTAACTAGACAAGCACCTAGCTCAAGCTAGTAACACTAGTTTTTCGGGTTGAACTCTAAATGACTTAATTAAGTACAAACTTGTTTGGAATTCACTTTGAACATTAATAAACACATGCTTTAAAAACTATACAGACATTAATCTCACTATCAACCCATATAGCGCACGAATCATCCTCAAAACAAGACTAAAAATGCTAGAATAGTGACACTAGAATGCATAAATACACCCAACATCACCACCCCACACTTCAAACCTTTTTTGTCCTCGAACAACTCTTCACTATAAATATCATGAGATGGAGACTATAAAATTCTACTCTATGCAAGACACTCAAGCTAGTACTACCATGACTACACAGAATGCAAGTTCTACACAAAGCATGTTACAAACACAATTGAAAGCTTACGAACACTACTCCAAAACATCCTAGCCTCAAGAATTGACTCACCTAGTTGGAAAACTCATGCTTATAATTCAATCAAAGATGTAATACAAATTATACACATTCATCAAATATGTTCCCCTCACAACAAGAGAGTTACCCATAATCACTCACAATTACACAATTCATAACCTGGTGGGAACAAGAATCAAACTACGCTCACTCTCACAAGGAATTTACAAGTTATACACAATGAACCATAGGCTTTCCATTAGTGTAGTGCTACACTAATATCAGAATGTCAAGTATAGTATCAAATAGGTCTCCTATTTGTAATGTAGGCTAAGGGACGGGTAGGAACTATTTAGGAATAGTGACTAACCTCTCTAAGAGCTTTAATATACTACATTGTACATTTAGAACCAATCTCCAACAACCAATTTACACCATTTTTGTTTATTTCATTCTTTTGTTTTGCCTCATCTCTTTTAAGCATTTTCAAAAACACACAGTGGGCATATTGTTTATTCTTTCAAGATTCAATTCCTCTTATTTTCTACAATCCTGGGAATATTTCTAACATTATTTATATCACTCCCAATGACCACACATCAAATATAAACACCATTAAATATTACCTTAGGGCATCAAATTCACCTTTTTCTTCTTCAATTTCTCAAACTCCTTACTAAATCAATTTTTCACTAAAGCACTTAAGAGCTTTTGGATCAAATTATGGTCTATAAATGAAGGGGATTAGGCTACATATGAGGCTACCAAGAAAATAAGCTAAAGGCTCAATGGGGTTTAACTAGGATTATACACAAGGGTAGGTCAAAAAGAAGGTATAAAACAAGGCTATCAAAGAAATGGCTACATCATCTCCAAAACTCACACTCTTTATTTTGATTTACACATACACCGAAAAAGTTCTAGATATCACATGCAACAAGGAATATACAAAAAAGCCTTACATGCACGTGGCACATGCTTAACTCAATAGGATTATCATAAACTCTCAACCAAACAATAGCATGAATTAAAATTTAAGCCAAAAAGTACAAGAGTCACAAAAATAAGCCTAAGAGTCTCAAAAGTAGCAATTCACTTATTCCACATGCTTTTACCAAAAAAAATACTTGAACCATGTAATAAAAAATAGCACCAAAAAAATATCTTACACCAAAAAAATTTTAATTGAGCCAAAATTTAGGAATTTCCCCACCCCACACTTAAAAATCTACTTTGTCCCAAAAGTGAACTTAAAAGTAAGAGATAGAAATATTCCCTGAGGACTCTAGGCCTAGCTAGCATCATCTTTACACATAAATGAGATTCATAAGACCCCACACTCTGTTTTTGCCATGCTCCTTAGCTCAGGTTTTCGTTACTTAGACTTCCCATTAACCAGCGACTCAATAAAAAACAAAAATAATGTGAAATAAAACTAAAAACTAAAAAGAAATCATACCTACATTACTTGGGTTGCCTCCCAAGCAGCGCCTGATTCGTGTCGCAGAACGACCCAACTTAATGACTTGGTCATTCTCTTTCCTTCTCTTTCTCACACTTAATCTCCATCTTTTTTATTCTTTTCACCTCTCTTGGGTATGCATTTTTAAGGGTAACAAATTCTTCAACCTTATCCTTTTCAGGCTCATCAATTAGCATCAAATCAGGCTTAGGCGGTAGAAGCTTAGGCTGCTAAATCAGGTAATCCAAAAAGGTCTTTGGTGGACTAACCACCCCACACTTTTCCCCTTCAATAACATTGATTATTCACTAATCTTTATAGTGGGATGTTATTTTGGGTGGTTTGTAAATATCAAATACCACCTCTTCATCCTCTTCGCTCATTTTGAGCATGCCTTCTCTAACATCAATCAACGCTCCTCTAGTTTCTAAGAATGGACGCCCCAAGATGATTGGTACCTGTTCGTTTGCCTTGAAATCAAGAACAAAAAAGTTAGCAGGAATAACAAATTTACCAACCTTTATGAGGACATCCTCAATAATTCCCTTCGGATAGGCAATGGATCTGTCTGCTAGCTGCAAAACAACCGTGGTTAATTTAGACTTTCCTAAGCCCAATGTGTTAATAAATGATAGGGGAATCATATTTAAGCTTTCCCCTAAGTCACTCATTCTGTGGACCACTCTACTCCCAATTTGGATTGGGAGAGTAAACTTCCCCGGATCTCTTAATTTCTTGGGGATTTTCTACGTCATTACAGAGCTACACTCTTCAATGAGTGTTATATCCCCCACATCATGTAATTTTACCTTATTAGAAACCACATCCCTCAAGTACTGCATACTTAGGCATACCCTGCAAAACATCTAACAAAGGTACATTAATATGAAGCTCTTTGAATGTATCAAAGAACTTCTTAAACATTGCATCCTCTTTCACTTTAATCTAACTCTAAGGGAAGGGTAGTGGCAGTGTCTTCTTTATTTCTGGTTCAACAACTTTAGTTTTCAAGTACTCAGACTTCCTTGATTCTTCAGCAACTTTTTTGAAAACCTGTGGAGTTACCACATCAGTATGTACCTCTTTAGTTGCCTTTGGAGGTTCTCCGTGAACCTCTTTTCCACTCCCAAAGTGATTGCCATAACTTGTTTTGGATTTTTTATATCTGCTGGCAGACCACCTTAAGGCCTAGTATTCAATATTTGCTGCAACTGCCCAATTTGCAACTGTAAACTTCTCTGATCAGCTTGTGAATTTTTTGTATCCACAACCATCTGTATTTGATTAGCTAGAAGTTGTTTCAACATCTCTTCCATGTTTCTAGTTGATTGATTCCCTTGTACCTGTGGTTGCTAAATTTTTTGTTATGCATTACATGGATGAGTCTGTCACTTTATTTTGTTGGAATTACCATAATTTAACCTTTGAGCATTGGCCACAACATTAATGATTCTAGATTTGAAGCACACATGGCTGCTGAATGGACACTATTTTTGCAGATCTCGCACCAACCACTAGATTACTGAACTGCATTGACTGCTGGTGTAGGTTGTGGAGCTCCCAATTTTAGGCTGTTGAACTGAGTTTTTATTATGTTTTGTAATGCAGCAACCTGAGCTGATAAGGCAGTGAACTGGTCCACCTCCAATACAACCACAATTCTTTTCGTATCACTCTAGAATTTGAATTCCATTCAGGATTTCCTTATGCTATACGGTTCAATAATGTGTACAACTCATCATAAGTCAACTCCAATGCTTGACCACCTACGGTTAAATCTAGAAAAATATTCATATTGTGATCAAGTACTTCTACAAAAGTATAAACAAGTACCTTATTGGATTGTTGATGGTGTGGACTATTCCTGATAAGATCCTTGAACAACTCTCAAGCATGATAGAGATTCTTGTCTGGATTCTGTTTGAAGTATACTATCTCACTGCAAAGTCTCAAGCCTTACTAGAAGGGAAAAATCGAATAAGAAATTTTCTGTCCAAATCATCCCGTAAAGTGATTGAATTTGTTGGTTTTGTAACCAACCATTTTTTGTCTTCCCCAACTGAGAAAAGGGGAAAAGCATCATCCTCACATAATCCTGATTTATGCCCGTCGGGATGAATGTATCACTAATTTCCATAAAATATTGCAAGTGAACCTGTGGATCTTTATGTAAAAGCTCAATGAACTGTCTACTACTTATCAGAAGTTGTACCATATTCTGCTTAAGTTTGAAATTGCCTTCAGCTACCGGCTTCTGAAATAGGGAGGTCAAATTAGTTGGAAGTGGGATTGCCACTTCTCTGACTGTCCTGTGGGATTCTAGTTCTTCAACCATTGGAGCAGGAATGACTTGGCCTTCTTCTATTTGCGAAAATTGGGGGAGACGGATTGCGTCTCTCCTTTATTGATGGAAGTGTTGTACGGGTTCGGTGCTTGGTTCAACCAACTCCCTATCCCTTGCCATCTTCCTAACCTTAAAACCTGTTTTCTGCAAAAAAACATAACTAAGACTAAGTGTAAAAGTACCAAATAAATCTAAAAGTAAAACTAAAATAAACAGTTGCCAAATTTTAAGTCCCCAACAACAGCGCCAAAAACTTGATAGCGCATACACAAGTGTACGTGGTCTTATCAAGTAGTAAAGTGTCCTAATGAAAGTCAAGTATCAATCCCACAGTGAATTTATTCCACAACAATTCTATTTTAGTTCACAATTTAGATTCAGTTGATGCAAGCGTAACCAAAAAGATAGTTTGTAATTTATAACCAGAGAAAAGTAAACAATGCGTAATGTAAAGATCTTGAAACAATCAATAGGAGAAAACCCAGGGTTAAGGAACTTTGAACAATCATACTATGCTGTTGAACTTCATTGGTTAACTTGCTTATCTTGGTTATATATTCGTAGGGTTAATTACGTGATCATGGTCTCCCGACCTCTAATCCTTTACCTAAGTTGATCCTTACAACTACATCATTGAGCGGGGATGTAATAGTCCACTTAAATTCTTTAAGCTATCATCCTACGCATGACTCAAGTAAGGTATCTAAGTACATCCCTGTCCAAGACACTAATTCAAATTCCTTATTTCATAAAGGAATACAAACCATACTTTGTTCATCTCCATATTCTATCCCCTATTCCCTCTCCCGAGATCAAAAGGTAGACAACTGATATATTCTAAGGGTCACGAATCTTTAAAATAGTTAAATAAAAGATGAACATACAATCAATAATGATAAACAAAGTTAAACGAATTTAATTCAAAATAATAGTACCTATGTTCTTGGCTTCAAACCCAAAAAGGGCATTTATCCACGCATAGTCATAATCGTAATTACAAGGTGGTAATTAATGACTAAAAACATGAATGAACTAAATTAAAATAATAAAAACCTAAATGTGAAGTTGTATCAGCCCCTAGATCTCTAAAATATGCTCAAATATATGTAAAAAATGTGACCATGATGTATTTATAGCCTACGGCAAACCAAACCCGTGTAGGAGTTGGAAATGTTTAGTTATTGAGCCCGAGAGTGGAGCGGGTGCCACCCCATCTAGAGACCTACTCCAGACCGGGAATCGCCTCACCTAGATCCCCACTCCAGCTAGGTCATCACCCCATCTATATCCCCACTTTGTCTAAGACGTCGCCTACAAATCGTCTTGGCTCTCTGGAAGTTATCTCTCAGATTTTGGCTAAGTGTTGAGTCTCGCCTCTTAGTCCCTTGTCTTGTGGTGTCTTCCCTATGGATTTCCAAATCTTCAAAGTAAAAAACCACCGCCAATAATTCCAAATCATGAGTCGGATAATTTCTTTCATGGGCCATTAGCATCCTTGAAGCATATGCCACTATGCTGCCATGCTACATCAACACACAACCAGTCCCACATGGGACATAACATAATATACAATAAAACCATCAGTGCCCTCGTTTAGGGTCAAAATCAAAGCTGAAGTCAACTTATCCTTATACTTCTCAAAGCTACCCTCCAAGCATCGTACTATAAAAACTTTACCTTTTTTGAGTCAACTTAGTTAATGAAGTAGCAATCAAAGAGAAACTTTCCACAAACCTCCTATAATATCCAGCTAAACCCAAAAAACTCTGAATATCTGTTGGAGTCGTGGATTTAGGCCACTTCTTTACTGCCTCAACTTTCTATGGATCCACCATGATCCCCTCACTAGAGACAATGTGACCAAGAAAGGTTACAATATTTAACCAGAATTCACACTTAGAAAATTTGGCATACAACTGCTGATCTTTCACAATCTGCAACACTATACAGAGGTGATTGGAATGACCCTCCTCACTCTTTGAATACACCAATATGTCATCAATAAACATAGTGACGAATAGGTCTAAGAACTGATAGAATATCCGGTTCATAAGATCCATAAACGCCATCGGGGCATTAGTCAACCCAAATGACATGACCAAGAATTCCTAATGGACATATCGAGTATGAAAAGCAATCTTAGGGGTATCTACCTCCCTAATATTCAACTGATGATAATCCAATCAAAGATCAATCTTAGAAAAGTACTGAACGCCCTAAAGCTAGTCAAATAGGTCATCGATCCTAAAAAGAGAATATTTATTCTTCACTATTACCTTATTCAACTGGTAATAATCTATACATATATAAAGGAAACCATCCTTCTTGTGCACAAAGAGAACAGGAGAACCCCACAAAAAAATACTAGAGCTGATAAAACCCTTATCAAGAAGATCATTCGATTGCTCCTTAAGTTCTTCCAACTCAGCCAGAGCCATTTTATAAGGAAGGATAGAGATAGGACGGGTATCAGGAAGAAGATCAATCCCAAAGTCTATTTCTATATCGGGAGAAATACCAAGAACATCATCAGGAAAGACCTCAGGAAATTCATTAACCATAAGAATGGATTGCAAAGAAGGACCCTCCGAGTTAGAATCTTTAACCCAAACCAATTAATAAAGACACCCTTTAGAAACTAACATTCGGGCTCTAATATAAGAAATGAACCTTCCGTTAGGCACTAGGGAGCTCCCTTCCCATTCTATAATAGACTCATTAGGAAATTTGAAAATAAGCCTACGGTCCAACAATCTAGATAGGCATAGCATGAATGAAGCCAATCTATTCCCAAAATTATATCAAAATCGACCATATCAAACTCTACCAATGTCTCTCTACCATAGATAGATACCACACAACCTTTATAGACTTTTCTAGCCACAACAGAGTCATCATCGAAGTAGACACAAAAAAAAAATTAGAATTACACTCAGGTCTAAGACCAGAATAAATAGCCGTATAAGGGGTCACCTAAGAAAGAGTAGACCCCAGATCAAGTAAGAAATACACGTCATAGGAGAAAAGTTGTAACATATCAGTGACAACATCAGGAGATGCCTCAGATTCTTAATAGGTGACAAGAGCATACAGATAATATTGACCAGCATCGGTACTAGAAGTAGCACCTTTTAGCACAGGAGCTAAAGAAGCAACAACCAAAACCTTATTAGCTCTAATAACGACATTGCTGGAAGGATAGTTCCTCTGAATATGACCCTGTTAGCCACATATAAAACACTTGTTCCTTCTCTTATCACAAAAACAACAATGCAACTTCCCATAAAATCTACAAGGAGAATATAATAGAGTCGAATGGGACCCACTGGCTTGAGATTGGGCACCTTGTTCCTTAAACTGTCCATTTCTCTAAAAGCGATAATCACCTGATGGCTTAGGATATGGAGCACTAGCCATAGTATAAGAACAAAAAAATTTCCATTTCTTTTTAGACCATTGCTTGCCATCTCTACCACTATTATGGTAACCTCCACCCTATTCTGAATACTTGAATTCCTTACTCTATCTATCCCCCATTTCAGCTTATTTCTTTCTCTCATCTTCAACTTATTGCATATACACCATAAGCCTAAAGATATCCATGTCGTTATTCAGCAAGGCGACCTTACACTCTAACACCAAGTCTCAAGACAAGCTTGAAGCGAACTTCCTCATCTTAGCCCTCATAGGAGACACCAACTCTAGAGCATAGTGACACAATAGATGAAATTGTAGGGCGTACTCATTTACGCTCATCTTGCCCTATTTTAGATTCACAAACTCCTCATCTTTTGCCTCTCTCAACACATAAGGAAAGAAATGATCAAGAAAAATACTAGAGAAGCCATCCCACATAGATGGCTCAACATCATCTCCTCTCAATTGTTCCTACTCCGCGTACCACTGATATGTCATATCCTTTAATTGATATGTGACAAACTCCATACCCTCCAAGTTGATAGCATGCATCACTCGGAAAATATTTTTCATCTAATCTATAAATTTATGAGGATCTTTCTCAACCTTAGAGATAAAAAAGGTCAGGGGATTCAGCCTTATAAATAATCCAACCCTGGTGGCCTTAAAATATGGAGCAAAAGAACCAACAAAATTAGGCTGATGAGACTGAGAAGTCACCAACTATGTAAGCAGATGAATAGACCTGTGACACTCAGCATTTAAAATATCTTCTTAGGGTGATGGGGAATGATCATCATCAACTCATAGAGGACTGGTAGGGAATAGTAAAACTCCATGAGGGGTAATGCAATCAGGAGATAGACCCTTAGACCGAGTTTGTACTCCATAAGTGTACCAAGTTCTATCTGCAATGTCCTTAGGTGGGATAGAAGAGGTTCCACGAGCATCAGATCTTTGGGGAGGCATGATCGGAAATGCAATCAAGTGAAATTAGAGGAAATTTCAACATCTTAGATTTTATAGCTGGAAAATATAACACAAGAAAGAAAAATATTCCTAATTGCCTCATAGCCTCTCCCTTATAAGTATGGCTCACTACTTACCAATAAAAGAGACTCTACTTGATACGACTTTGTAGACACCAAATTGACCATGAACCTAGAATCATATACCAATTTGTCACAACCCAAACCAGGGCCTGGTCGTGATGGGTATCTCAAGTCCACCGAAGATCAGAGACCCCTCCCCTATGCTTAGACAAACAGAACAAATACAACTAGCAGCAGATGAATTTTGAGCATATAACAAGATACAATAATGTAATCTCAAAGGATTCTAAGAGCAATAACTACAATACTCAGTCCACAGTAATCCACAAAGCCTCTAATAAAACCAAATCAATCTAAGTCGAGACATGCCTCCGATAATAGCCAAAATAAGTCCAAAGAAAAGTCTATGATAGCGGATAAATCCATAAGCAATGTCCTTCCACAAGAAGGAGGCTCAGTACTTTAAGATGACTGCTGATAACCCACAAATCCTATCATTGCATAAGAAAAGTAAAAGTGTCTCATATTCTTGCATCACATAGGGATACATCATTTGGAGACGGTTAGCGGGTTATGCACTAGCATGTAACTTGAGAAGGGAAAGAGAAATCAACCCTTAAGCCCTTAGGTGACTAACTTTGAGGAACCTTAGCTTGTTCTGGACTTAAGGATTTGAGAGAGTTTGAGAGTCTTTATTCTTAATAAGTGTTGAAAATAACACCCAAAGGTGCTTTATGGTCATAGGTCTTAAGTGGGTAAAAAGGGAAATGTCTAGAGTTTCCTTCATTAAAAATCAAAAAATTTATCGCCAATGACTATGGGTCACAATACGACTCATAGGTTCTCCTTACAAGTCAAAACATCGACTCGTAATCAATGAAGTACCTCAAGGCATCCTCTATGGTTCATCACGAGTTATACCTTATGACTCATAACCAAACTATATGAATCATATAGCCTTAAATACGGTCACAACAGAAAATATAGGTAGTCATACTAGTGAGACCATGAGGCACACATTATGACTCAATGTCTCATCATGACACATTAAGTACCAATCGTAGTAAGGATAAAAACTTAGGTTAAACTTGTACAGTGTAATGGTCATGCTATGATTTGGGCTATACAACACGTAAGGAGTCATCACAACTCATTAGGTCTAATCATTGTCTGGGCAGTCAGCTCAAAGGTCAAGAAATTTCTAAGGGACAAAATCTGGGGTGTTATATTTATAGATATATGATGATTTATAGACATGATTATTGATATATGTTCTGGATATGTATGTAGGTCGAAGGCCGTAATTATGATGTTGTAATTATTTTGGACATATTATTAGGGCCAAGGTCGTGTTATGATATGAGTTGACCATCCGGGAAGTGTTTATCCTTGTAAAGGATGTGATTGTAGTTTATTGATATATTAATGCATATGGTTCCATTGTTTTAATATTGGGAATGGCATGCATAGCTTCGATACATTCATGATTTTTTCATCAATGATTGATACGATTTTTATTAGATTATAATCTTATTACTATTGTTACTAAATAAGGATTTAAGCTCACTTTCTATCTTAAAAACGAATTTTTTTATAATAATAAATGCCTATCTTAATGAATAAATTATATGTAAAAGAGATTAATAATAATATTTTAAAATATTTAATCGAGATAGATTTTGGCCTATGATTTGATGCTACTAATTACTTCGATTGTGAGAGATTCTAACCCTTTCTACACTTTTATAATAATTTAGTCCCGAAGTTCACTTTGAAAAATGGACTTACAAATTACACTTTTTTTAGCCACAACTTGAGTCTATGCACCTATTATATCTAAATAAACATCTCTCCGATATGTGACAGAGGAAGAAGTTGTATTGATGATATAACTTTTGGGTAAAATCTGATGACAAACTTTAGAATTGATCTTATATATGTGTGTGTCAATAATTATAATAATATTGCTTATATACTTGGAAAGATAGAAGGATGTTGTGATGATATATTGATACCTGGTAAGGTCGGAGGACATTGTGATGATATATTAATACCAGATAAGGTCATAGATAGTGTGATGATGATATTGATATACAGCAACATCGAAGGATGATTATGATGATATACCTGATAAGGTTGGAGAATGATTACATTGATGTGCCTATGGTACATCTATCAGTTTGAGTCAGGCTAGCCCTATATATGGCAATTATATATATGTATATATATATCCGGAAAAGATGAAGAATAATTATGATGATGATGGTGATGATGAGGATGACTATGATATTGATGAATATGATAATGATGATTATGGTATTATGGATTCTGCTCCATTCATCCTTGCATATGTATCACCTATAACTAGCATGCATCTATATCTATCAGCCCATAAGGGGAGAAATGTTGCATAGATATGGGTGATGAGTATGACTTATGGTGTGTTTTATTTTTATTGAACCTTCTGAGCCTGGGGCGGTGGGGCACGTGATAGGATCAGCTAGGTATTTGATTATCCAGACTAGCTGGTTACTCGCGTTGTTATTGGCATTATTATTATCATTATTATTATCACTGTTATGGCTATATTATGATAGATTGGTCAATGATTCGGTATGGAGATTCTAGGTATAACTCTGGCCTCTTCTATACTATGATTATATTATTATGTATGATCATCTAATGATTTTATACATGGTCTATAACCCTAAGTATTCTAGCAGTAGCTCCTGCTATGGTTAGAGGTGTTAAATAGCTAGACTAATAATTTAGGTTGTACTTCAAGTAGACCTTGTGATATATATATATATGCATACTTAGTTATATGTAAATATGGTGTTATCGTATATCCCTTCCTTTTATTGTTATATATATATATGTTTCTTCTGCTATTACTTTGTATATTGTCCAGCGATATACGGTATAGTGTTGAGATTCCTAAGTATAGAAAGAAAAACATAGTGCATTCTTATTACTTCTTTAGCCTTATTATGTTAGTCTCCTTGGACATGATTAGGATAGTTTATCCTTATTATCTCATTGGTTTTCTGTAATACCCCGTATTTCCCTAGATCAGTTTAACTCTCAGTACTCGAGTATCTCTATATAAATTTTTAAAAATACTCAGAATTTTTAAGTTTAAGGCTTACCATTGCGTAGGAAATTCAGTCAGCTTTCCAACAAAATAAATTTTCCCAAATCTGATAACCGAGTGAGAAGTTATAGAATATTTTGTAAAATAGTGTGTCACCTGGTGCAGCACTGCATCACGGAGACCAGCCAAATGGCAATTGTTAGTTTCCAGTGAAGCTCCGCGGTAACGGCGCGTCACGCCTTGGTCCAATTTTAAAATTGTCAAAATCCAGTGAGGCTCTGCAATGGTATCGCATTGTGCAATGAGCTAATTTCCTAGTCTTCCCTTTTTACACATTTCCCATTTGAATTCCAGTGGCTCACCGCGATGCCACCGTGTTGCGGTGAAACCAAAAATTGATATTTTCAATGACAAATTTTAATAACTTTTCGGGGGTAAATTGGTATTTTTCCACAGCCCCAATAAGTCCTAAACATGAAATTAAGCCCTAAAAGAGCACTAATTGCTCATTATTTCATTATTCACTCACTTTCTCTAAAGATTAAGTTATTCTCTCTCAAATTAATAAAACCTTAGCTTCAAGAAATCAAGAACAATTCTCAAGAAATCATCTAAGAACCTTCAAGAATTAATCTTCTCAGGTATGTTAGGTGTTCATCATGGGTTTCCTTTCACCCATGGAGTCTAAGAACCCTATTTAAACATAAAAGCTTATATATTTATGATTTCTATGCTTGAAATTGATTGTATTCATGATTCATGTTATTAATTGGGTTTCAATCCAGGATTTAATTGCAAGTTCCATGATATTGAATAGCATGTGTGATGAGTATGTGAATATCTTGATAAGCCCTTGAATTTTACAAGTTAGTATTGTATCCATGATGTTCAAATGTTGACTAATTTTATGTGAAATAGTCATGGTCCCCAAGTGTTTGATAAAATGCCTATGTGAATTAAATAGGGAAATCATGACATGTTAGTGTGTGTTCCCATTCATGTACAAGTTCATGTATCTCAAGTGTTTGACAAAATTCCAAGGTGAATGTATTGTTAACAAGTATCTATTGTTCTACTTTCAAGATCATGTCATGCTTTAGTTTCCATGCTATCGAGTCCTGGGGTATTCAAAACCCCAAAATCCAGTTGTTTACCTAGAGCTATAGTAGTTACAAAATAGTATCAGTAATGTCACAAACAGTAGTACTCAATCAGTTACAGAACTCAGTAAAACTCATTATCAGTACAGTTCAGCTCAGTATAATAGTTAGTTTCTTCAGTTGGGAGTTGGATTCAGCATCGAGTGAACCCAAGGACGGGGGCTCACCTGCCAGTAGAGGGTGTGATCCTTAAAGGCAGTCCTTGCATTCCAGAACTACTTAGCCAGCATAGGTTGAGACATTAACCTTCCAATCAAGTGTCGATAAGGTGTCTTACCTTCCAGTTGAGGGTACCACCATTCTCATTCAGGGCACCTGCCAGATGAGGGTGACTCTTCAGCTTGACTTTACCTATGGCACGATACCGACACCCTTCCAGCTGGAGTTACAGGTTGGACCCCAATCAGTTCAGATAGGAGCATGTCGGTTAGATGATTACCTCCCACAGTTTCAGTTTCAGTCTAAGTACAGAATTCAGTTCAGTTCAACAAAATTAGGATTGTTAGACACAGTCAATTAGTTATCAGTAATTCAGTTATCAGTAATATCAGTTATCAGTTACTCATTTATCAAAACTCAGTACTTAGCTTCAGTAAAAGCTCAGATATAGTATACACGTACATGCACAGTATTGCATACTCAGTATTTACAACTGTTTTAGTTATCCATGAACTCTCATATTAAGTTACTCTATATTATTCAGTCAGTTATTGTTCATACATGTGAACCCTTACATTCACCCTTACCTTATCTAGCATACCAGTACATTCCATGTACTGATGCATACTCTTTCTTTGTGCTATAATGTCTCATATCATAGGTTAGAATGCTCAGGTTCCTGACCGCGCTTATATAGGTTTAGTTAACTGCAGCAGATTTAGTAGTGAGTCCTCATCTATCAAGGATATGTTTTTTTTAGTATTTCAGTATCTTCAGTATTTCAGTAGTCGAAGTTAGTTGGGGGATTGTCCCATTAACTCCACTTTCAGACAGTTTTATTAGAGGCTTTCCAGACTAGACTAGTTCAGACAGTATGCAGTTTTTAAATATTATTTTAGTACTATATTCATTCTATTGTTTAGATTATGAACCTTATGTCATTTTAGCCTATTTTCTACATCATTTCAGTATTGTTATTTAGTGCTCACAACAAGTACCAATCATGGGTTAGCTTGTCATCCTTTGGGGTCGTAAGTACCGTGTAGCGTCTGGGGTACAGACTCGGGGCATTACAAACTTAGTATCGGAGCCTAATGTTCAATAGAATCTTATGGAGTCTAAAAGCCGCATCAAGTAGAGTCTTGTGCATAGGTGTATAGCGTGCCACACTTATGGACAAGAGGATATGAGACATTTTAGGAAAAGTTTCCCTTCTTTCAGTATTCATGTCGTACGAGTGAACATGAGCTCAAGTTAAACTCTCAGTCTAATTCTTTTCTTACTTTCATTTACAAAACATGCCTCCTAAAGAGAATAACGAAAGAAGAATAGGAAACCAGTTAGCACCTCAGCCCATTCAAGCAGATCCCCTGGACGAGCATGTCTCCCATGCAGAATTCAGAGTTGCATTCACCACTCTAGCTAATATAGTAGTAGCTCAGAATGAATGGCCAGCTGTTGTTCAGGCCAACCCAGTGGCCACTACTGCTGCAGTCAGGATTCGGGACTTCACCCGAATGAATCCTCCCCTATTCTCAGGATCTAAGTCTGAAGAGGATCCACAGGAGTTCCTCGATTAGGTTCAGAAAGTCACAGATATCATGGGAGTGACTTCCATTGAGAGTCATAAGTTAGCTGCCTATCATCTTTACGATATAGACCATACGTGGTTTAAGTAGTGGAAGGTAGACAGGGACACTGATGCAGAGCCCATGGAGTGGGAAGAGTTTGCTACTGCTTTTCTAGATAGATTCTTTCCCTTAGAGTTGAGAGAAGCCAAGGTGTTAGAGTTCATCAATCTCAATAAAGGTAGCATGAGTGTAAAAGAGTGTTTCCTCAAGTTTACTCAGTTATCCAGGTATTCTCCCCATGTAGTAGCAGACAATAGGTCCATAATGAACAAGTTCGTGTCTGGGGTGTCAGAGAGTATGGTTAAGAAGTGCAAAACTGTGATATTTATTAAGGAGATAGACATATCTAGGTTCATGATCTATGCATAGTAAATAGAAGTGGCTAAGAATAAGGAGAAAGAGAGGGAGAAATAGAAACTAGAATAGGTAGCTTTAATTTCACTCAGCCTAAGTCAGAGGGTGGTAACTGTTCCCAGTTTTGTCCAAAATATTCAGTTCCATCTTTGTCCTCAGTCAGTGCTCCAGTACCTAAGTTCAGAAATGGTAACAAAGATAGGGCGCCAGGCTCTAAATCTCAGGGTAGTGTCAGCAGTGCTCGAACAAATCTTTTTTCTCAGAAATGTGGCAAAAACCATTAGGGTGTCAGCAGAGCTGGCAGTGATGTATGTTTTGGATGCGACAAGACAGGCCATAGAATCAGAGATTGTCCTCAGTCAGGTTCTCACAGTCATTCTACTTGTTACTCATCTTAGTTCAGTCATTCGAATCAATAGGGTGCCACATCCAGTGCCACCAGTGGACAACGCCCAAATAGGCTTTATGCGCTTTAGTCTAGATAAGATCAGGAAAGTTCTCCTGATATGGTCACTAGTACATTATAGATCTTCCATTTACATATTTATGCCTTATTAGATCCAGGAGCTTCTCTATTTTTCTGTAACTTCTTTCATAGCAATCGACTTTAAGGTCAAACCAAAAATCTTAATAGAACCTTTCTCAGTCTCTACCTCAGTGGGTCAGTCTATTATAGCCCGATGGGTATACAGGAACTTTCTGGTTATGATATCTCAGAAATTCACTTCAGCAGACTTAGTAGAGTTAGAGATGACGGATTTTGATGTTATTCTTGATATGGATTTGCTCCATACATGTTATGCCTTAGTTGATTGTAGAAATAGAATTATTCATTTTCAGTTTCCATATGAACCAGTCCTTGAATAGAGGGGTAGTACTTCAGCGCTTAAGGGTTAGTTGATTTCATACCTTAAAGCGAGAAAAATGATATCCAAGGGATGTGTCAATCATCTTGTATGAGTCAAAGACTCTAGTTCAGAGACTCCTACTCTTGAGTCAGTTCTAGTAGTAAATGAATTCTCAGATGTGCTCCCTAAAGATCATCTCGGAGTTCCTCCCATAAGAGAAATTGACTTATGAATAGACCTTCTTCCAGATACTCATCCCATATCTATTCTTCCATACAGAATAGCTCTAGCCGAACTCAAAGAGTTAAAAGAACAATTGAAAGATCTCCTAGAAAAGGGGTTCATCAGACCTAGTATTTCCCCGTAGGGTGAACCAGTCTTATTCGTGCATAAGAAAGATAGTTCTCTTAGAATATATATAGACTACCATCAGTTGAACAAAGTCACAGTCAAGAACAAATATCCACTTCTTAGAATCAATGACTTGTTTGACCAACTTTAGGGTGATTTTCTAAGATAGACCTCAGATCAGGCTATCATCAGTTCAGAGTCAGAGAATGTGACATTCTAAAGATGGAATTCTGAACTCGATATGGTCACTTTGAATATCTAGCCATGTCCTTTGGTCTCACAAATTCCCCAGAAACTTTCATTGACTTGATGAACCGAGTGTTCAAGCAGTACTTAGACATGTTCGTTATAGTCTTCATTGATGACATTCTTGTTTATTCCCAAAGTGAGAATGATCACACAGATCACCTCAGAATCGTACTTCAGACTCTCAGAGCCCATTAGTTGTTCGCCAAATTCAGTAAGGTGAATTTTGGCTAAGTTCAGTAGAATTCCTTGGTCATAGTTTCCGGAGAGAGCGTTAGAGTTGAATCTCAAAAGACCAAAGCAGTAAGAATCTAGCCTAGACCCATCTCTGTATCATACATCAGGAGTTTCTTGGGTTTAGATGGATATTACCGTCAGTCTATTGAAGGATTTTTGTCTATTTCATCCCCCATATCCAGATTGACTCAGAAGAAAGCTAAGTTTCAGTGGTCAGATTCTTGCGAGAAGAGTTTTCAGAAGTTGAAGACTCGGCTCACCTCAGCCTCAGTTTTGACTCTACCAGATTGTTCAGATGGGCAGTGTTGCTCATGTGGAGAATGGTAAGAAGAAGTTAGTTCAGGCAGTTCATCAGCTTGCCCGACTCGGTGTCCACTTAGTTGATTCAGTAGAGGGTGGTGTATGGTATAGAATAGTTTAAAATCATCTTTGGTTTTTAAAGTAAAGGAAAAGTAGGACAGAGATGCCAGTCTAGTAAAGTTGAAAGATTCAGTCAGAGATCAGAAAGTAGAGGTTTTCTCCTAATAAGGAGATAGTGTGTTACATTGCCAGGGTCGGTTATGTGTGCCAAGTGTAGATGACTTGAGGCAACGAATTCTTGCAGAAGCACATGGTGCGCATTACTCTTGTAACACCCTGTAAAAGTCGTGCATGGATTAACCTTTAATAGAGTGCCCTTAGACTTAAAAACTTGAAAATTTTTCTAAGTGTAATGAGGACTTAGAGTCATTTTAGCTGGCAATCTTCGGGATACAACTTTTCAATCTTCCCGACATACGCTTTTAGATTTTCAAGTTGTGTTATGATCGGTAAATCTCATAGTACATCTCGGATAAGTTTCGGAATTTTTCGGAACGCATAAGGCTGCGTATGGATTTAAAAACAGTAGCAAAACAAATAGACTATTGCCCAGTTTTCAGCATTTCAGGGTCAATTTCAAACGATCATAACTCCCTGTAAATAATGAAATGTGTGAGCTATAATATATCAAACAAAATCTCTTCGAGTCCTCTTTCAATTGCAGTTGGTTTCATCCAATTTGAGTATATGAGTAAAAAGTTATAATCGATTTACTCCAGTCTACCAAACTGTCAACTGAGGGACAGATTTGACCTTAATTGTTCCTTAGGGGTATTTTGGTAATCCTCCACCCCTATATATACCACCAACACGGGATTTAATCCCTCAAACACCATAATACACATACTTTTCCCAAAATTGCTCAAGAACTCTCCCTAGGGTTTCAACATTAAAACCCAAGCAACTCAAGATTCAACCGCGGGTTCGTGAAACAAATTACAGATTTAGAATCCTCTCGACGTAGGCTTCGATAGACACCCAAAATTCGTGGAGAACAAGGTACGCGGGGTTTTTCCTAAATTCTCATGGGCATAGAAAAAATCATGTTTAGAATGGGGTTTTAAATTATGTATATATATTTATGTATAAGATGTTTTAACATCATTGTTTTGGTCTTTTGACCATCTCCAAAGCGATTTGACAGTTTATATACATATATGAATGAATGTGTTTCAATTTTGAATACATGAACTTGCTAAAGACATTTGACCACTAGGTGTTTGATGGAATTTCTGCATGAATTGAACTTTAAGTTTCAGAATATAAAATCCTTTACATCAGTTACATGTTTTGGTGGTCTAAACTATGTTTTGAATGAAAGCTCTTGCTTAATACATTATGACTCAGAAAAATCATGACTTGCAAGTCTTGGTATGACGATACCAACTCAGACTAATGCCATATCAGACTCAGACTAACAGATATTTCATACTTTCATGATTTTAGACATTCAGAATATTGCATGTACAGAAAAGGTTAAAAATGGGCATACAGAGATGTTAGGTGGTTCCCCGAAGAGGGCTTGAGTTCAAGCGACTCATTGCCTAAAACCGTGGTTTGCTGACCCGGGTATACTATTATGCGCTGACTTAAATGTCCTGTGGCGTATCAGACTCAGACACTCCAACCCTTGCGGCACACTTGGGTTGGGGGCTTCCCCGCCGAGTCAATGGCGGATTCCATACAGCCCGTGGAATATCAGACTTGTAGGGGAATACCACCTAACTCAGAAGTAAAACACAGATCATGATTTGAAATGAACAGACAGGTTACATGTTTTCAGAAAGTGCCCATGTATTTTTCAGAAATAGTTTTATACATGATGTCTTGATGAAAAATTTCTTTCACTTAATATGTATATATATATATATATGTATGTTCCATTATACTATTTTTTTGGATTGCTTCGCGTGCCAGTACTTTTGTGCTGACCCCCCCTCCTTCCAGGTTCTGAGGCACAGTCTAGGGGTCCAGCTACTCAGTAGACATTCTCGGATTTGCAGACTTGATCTCACAGTGGTGAGCCTTCTGTTATTCGGAAGGCCTAATTATGTCAGACATTATCTTATTTATTATGTTTTTGGTTTACTGGGGGCCTTGTCCCAGTTTCTTTTCAGACAGATGTTTATGTTCTTAGTAGAGATTTCGCAGACTGATGTCAGATAGTATTATTCAAAAATATTGCAGAACTTGACCATGTTTTCCGTACTCAATTTCAATTCCGTATTTTATTATGATTATGAATGTTGTGCATGATAACCAGATAGAGAATGGGTGTTCTGGGCCTTCATGGTTTGGGATGCTCATCACGGCTAGGGCCTAGGCTCGGGTCGTGACAAACTTGGTATCAAAGCACGGTTCATGGTCCCAGGGTGTCTGCGAAATCGCATCGAGTAGAGTTCTGTTTATAGGTGTGTAGCGCGCCACACTTATAAACAGGAGGCTACTAGGCGTTTAGGAATGTTTCCCTTCTTTGTGATTTAGTTCGTGCTTCAGAGTCTAAACTGTCCCATTATTGGGTTGATTCAAGTGCAAAAAGTTTAGAGTATACATGATATAGTCCTTTTCGATTACGTTCTATAAGATTTTAAAAATTATGGAAAAACTCGATAGGAGTCTGTTAGTGCATCAATATATGCTGATTCTGATGTAAATATTGATCTTGATGGAATCGTGCATTCCAGCTTAAGGTATTAAGTGTATATTGTCCCTCTCAAAATCTTGTTACAGTTGTGGACAATGTATAGCAGAATGTTGGAACTATATTTCTACCCAAACAGTAGCATAAGTTAAAGTGTTGTTGTCATGACCTATTGGTAGTGATATTGGACCAAGAAGTTGGTGATGTAAAGTCACAAAGTTAGAAGTCAGAGTGAGGGTGATTTTGTGTAAATGAATATTTCAGTTGAATAATCAATGTTTGAGGATGATTTACCCCTTTATAGTGATAAACTAATGTGGTAGCTAGCAGCATGTGTGGATTGTATGGTAGTCCATGGAGGAAGTGTTTTACTCAGATTTTTATTTATACAGAATAATATGTATATTCTTAGACCATTAAATATTAGGTGTCAATTTTCTATCCCTTGTACTATGTAATCTTGTTATCATGATGTTTTTGAAAAAAAAAATTAAAGTCTAGTGAAGCTGTGTGGGGCTCTTTCGATTCACTAGCATAGTTGCCTTGTCATCCATCTCATTTTCTTGTTCAAAATACAAAACCAAAGTCTAGTGAAGCCGTGTGAGGCCTGTTTCGATTCACTAGCAACTTGTTGTCCAACTTGTTGTTCTTTCATTGGTTTAATATATGTATGGCTGAATCTGTTTGTATGAGATAGAGTTGGTAATAAAGTGATTCATCCTTGTGTGTTAATAGTTGAAGGTAGAGAAGGAGTTGTTGGTTAGGGTGATTTATTGATTGCTTGAATGTGGAAATGGCTATATTAGCGAGTAAGTTATGATTATAGACTCATGGTTGTTTGAGGAATTTGAAGGCAGTCTAAATGTATGAATGAGTGAGTAAGTATGAGGTGAGAAATCCGTATAAGTAGATACAATTGTACGGGGTTATAATATAAGATTAAGGTTGACCATGTCTATTATGAGGCTTTAACCCCCTTGACCCTCTTTTCATTGGTAGTTGTAAACTAGTGCTACTTGTGAGAAGGTATGTAGTAGATTTTTGAGATATTTGGGTAGAATATCCCAATTTGATGGATTAGTGTATTTATATTATGTTGCATTCTTCATTGGTGGTAGATGATTGATACTAAACTATAGGCTTGAATTTAAATGGTGTGGTGGTAAATAGTGGCAAGAGTTTGTTGATGCATATTTTGTGGGATTAATTTAGTAGGCTTGAGGTTCTGAAATAGTACATGCTAATGGAATGATGATAAGGTAAACCGTTAGGTCATGATCGATTATTGTGGTTATGAAGTTCTAGTGCACTAGTGTTTCGTGATGTTTACTTATAGTTTCCAAGTAAAAATTTTGTGTAAGGTTGGGTTGTAAGTCATGCATAGCACTAGATATTAAGTTTGAATAGTTGAAGTTCATAAAGGTGGATGTGATGATTTCTTGATCAATGATGTTATTTATATGAAAGTGATCTAATAGGCTTGAACGGTGTGTGAAATGGCTTAAGTTTAAACTGATTCGTAATGAAGTATAATGTTGTGGGTATGGTGTGTAAGTATGCCCAAGGAGATATGGAGTTGTGGTATTTCTCTAAGACTATTACATATTGTGTGTGACTAGTGGTACCATGGAGTTGCTAGTTGGAAAAAGACTAGTTAGATGATATATGGTGTTCTAGATAGCCAAGTTAAGGAGCCTTGATTGATAGTGTTGAGCCTTTTGATGTGATCTCGATTCTGATGGTAGAGAGATATAAGTTTGGAGTAGCAATATTGGTATGCTAGGACGGAAGTGGTATGGTTCATCAAAGGCTTGGTGATATCCATGTTAAGTGTTAGAATCTAAGTTTGAGTTTTGAAGGTTGAACGGATAGAAATAAGTGTGCAAGCATTATACTTTGACTATTGGTGGCTATGGAAAGATAGAGTGTATCCCAGAAGGTAGTCATTCAGGTTGAGTTCTATGATATGCATGTATTGTCAATTTTTTCAGACCCTAGAGTGCAGTAAGTGTAGTTCAGTTAGAATCTAGTAAAGGATCTCCCAAACGCTAGATGATGACTTGAAGCTAAGTGGGAGATGATAGAACGAATAACCAAGTAAGGCTCTCAGATTCTAGTAGTGATGCAGTGTGATTTAGAACATCAGAAAGTAAGGGTGAATCTCAACCCATTCCTACCTCAATATTATTTTTTTGTTATCCGGATGCTTACTCATGCCTTACGATGCAGTTCCATGATAATAGTTCATGATTCCGGTATATGATAGAGAGTCACGTACTCTTTCAATTCCAAGATAATGAGTTCTAGTTCATTCAAGTAGTCGGAATCACAATCCTTATGTTATGAACTCTAGTTGAGGTCATGCAACTCATGATGCATGTACTCACTCTTTATAGTGTGCTCAGTCCCATATAAAGATCTTTTTCACGCTTGAGGGTCTTATGTTTTAACCTTTTAGTGACCCTTCCTATGCAATGATAGTGGTGTTGATGTAAATGTTCTTCTTGATGGAAGATCATAGTATGCTTGTTTAGATAAGGCCATAAGTATGAAGTAAGATTTGGGGCCAAGTCTTTGATACATGTGATGGTTAGTGGAAAAGTTTGTGTGTGTATGTTTTTAGGATAGCGCGTGTGAGATATATTGATAGTAGTTTAGAAACTATGTGAAGTATCTACTTATGGGTGTTTGCCTTGAAGTTAACATGTGGTTATAAATTAGGCTTGAACGACGTTTTGGGATTGTAGTGGAAGGTCGCCATATGCATTAGCGACTTCATATTAAGAGTTCAGTGTAGTCATTGAAGTGGTAAGGCATGTTATGCTTAGGATGTGATTTTTAAAAGAGGTATAGAAGGTGGCATCATATGGTTTAGAATAATAGCGTGGTGTAGCATGTTGTATTTTTGTGATTTAGAGTTAGGCTTGATCGCGGGGTAAGGATTAAGATATTTTAGACATTAGTAGAAAAAAAACATTATCAATGCTCATATGAGAATTTTAAGCTGAGTTGAATGAATATGATATTTATAGGGAATAGTATAGTTAAGGGATATTCGGGAAGTGCTCTAAGCCTTAAAGTAAGAAGTTG
This sequence comes from Capsicum pubescens, assembly GCA_030864215.1. Classification (NCBI taxonomy): domain Eukaryota; kingdom Viridiplantae; phylum Streptophyta; class Magnoliopsida; order Solanales; family Solanaceae; genus Capsicum; species Capsicum pubescens. Next base: position 217,246,554 of record CM061549.1, on the reverse strand, counting down.
TATTGCCAAAGGTCTGAAAATTCTATCCTAATTTAGGAGTTATATGTCTATATTCCAGACTGCAGAGTAGTGTCAATGTTGTGATTTCCTCAGTGGGATGTTTTGTGTAATCCATACCCAAGATTCATGGTTCCCTATTACTGCTAGAGCTTCCTTCGAGAGAGTGTTGAAGAGAATACTCCAGTTAAGTATGAGGGTGTAGTATAATTTAGTCTGTATGGCCAATAAGTCAGTTTAGCAGTCAGATTCGCATGACTTATTTTCTTGTCTTTGCACTTATTCATGCTACTCGAAATCTCAGACATGCTACTAGTCAAAGATAGAGTATACCAGTAGTTACGAGTATAGCCCAGTTCATGCATCATGCATTAAATTCAGATTCCAAATGTTCAGATCAGTGTATTTTTCTTAGAGGACATGTCATGTCCGCGTTATTCCATATATTTAAGGCTTCAACAAGTTTCTACCCATCATTCGAGGACGAATGATCCCAAGGGGGAGATAATGTAACACCCTGTAAAAGGCGTGCATGGATTAACCTTTAATAGAGTGCCCTTAGACTTAAAAACTTGAAAAATTTTCCAAGTGTAATGAGGACTTAGAGTCATTTTAGCCGGCAATCTTCGGGATACAACTTTTCAACCTTCCCGACATCCACTTTTAGATTTTCAAGTTGCGTTATGATCGGGAAATCTCATAGTACATCTCGGATAAGTTTCGGAATTTTTCGGAACGCATAAGGCTGCGTTTGGATTTAAAAACAGTAGCAAAACGCATAGACTATTGCCCAGTTTTCATCCAATTTGAGTAAATGAGTAAAAAGTTATAATCGATTTACTCCAGTCTACCAAACTGTCAACTGAGGGACAGATTTGACCTTAATTGTTCTTTAGGGGTATTTTGGTAATCCTCCACCCCTATATATACCACCAACACGGTATTTAATCCCTCAAACACCATAATACACATACTTTTCCCAAAATTTCTCAAGAACTCTCCCTAGGGTTTCAACATTAAAACCCAAGCAACTCAAGATTCAACCGCGGGTTCGTGAAACAAATTACAGATTTGGAATCCTCTCGACGTAGGCTTTGATAGACACCCAAAATTCATGGAGAACAAGGTACGCGGGGTTTTTCCTAAATTCTCATGGGCATAGAAAAAATCATGTTTTAGAATGGGGTTTTAAATTATGTATATATATTTATGTATAAGATGTTTTAACATCATTGTTTTGGTCTTTTGACCATCTCCAAAGCGATTTGACAGTTTATATACATATATGAATGAATGTGTTTCAATTTTGAATACATGAACTTGCTAAAGACATTTGACCACCAGGTGTTTGATGAAATTTCTGCATGAATTGAACTTAAAGTTTCGGAATATGAAATCCTTTACATCAGTTACATGTTTTGGTGGTCTAAACTATGTTTTGAATGAAATCTCTTGCTTAATACATTATGGCTCAGAAAAATCATGACTTGCAAGTCTTGGTATGACGATACCAACTCAGACTAATGCCATATCATACTCAGACTAACAGACATTTCAGACTTTCATGATTTTAGACATTCAGAATGTTGCATGTACAGAAAAGGTTAAAAATGGGCATACAGAGATGTTAGGTGGTTCCCCGAAGAGGGCTTGAGTTCAAGCGACTCATTGCCTAAAACCGTGGTTTGCCGACCCGGGTGTACTATTATACGTTGACTTAAATGTCCTGTGGCGTATCAGACTCAGATACTCCAACCCTTGCGGCACACTTGGGTTGGGGGCTTCCCCGCCGAGTCAATGGAGGATTCCATACAGCCCGTGGAATATCAGACTTATAGGGGAATACCACCTAACTCAGAAGTAAAACACAGATCATGATTTGAAATGAACAGACAGGTTACATGTTTTCAGAAAGTGTCCATGTATTTTTCAGAAACAGTTTTTATACATGATGTCTTGATGAAAAATTTCTTTAACTTAATATGTATATATATATATATATGTTCCATTATACTATTTTTTTGGATTGCTTCGCATGCCAGTACTTTTGTGCTGACCCCCCCTCCTTCCAGGTTCTGAGGCACAGTCTAGGGGTCCAGCTACTCAGTAGACATTCTCGGATTTGCAGACTAGATCTCATAGTGGTGAGCCTTCTATTATTCAGAAGGCCTAATTATGTCAGACATTATCTTATTTATTATGTTTTTGGTTTACTGGGGGCCTTGTCCCAGTTTTTTTTCAGACAGATGTTTATGTTCTTAGTAGAGATTTCGCAGACTGATGTCAGATAGTATTATTCAGAAATGTTGCAGAACTTGACCATGTTTTCCGTACTCAGTTTCAATTCCGCATTTTATTATGATTATGAATGTTGTGCATGATAACCAGATAGAGAATGGGTGTTCCGGGCATTCATGGTTCAGGATGCTCATCACGGCTAGGGCCTAGGCTCGGGTCGTGACAACTCTATTCATCCAGGGTCCACTAAGATATACCACAATTTGTGGGAGATCCATTGGTGGAGTGAGATGAAGGGGGATATTGCAGAGTTTGTGGATAAGTGCTCTACATGTCAGCAGGTTAAGATTGAGCACCAAAAGCCTAATAGATCCATGCAGGAGTTCAGTATTCCCACATAAAAATGGAAAGAAGTGAACATGGACTTTGTGATAGGTTTACCTCATACTCGCCATAAACATGATTCAATTTGGGTTATCATAGACAAGATGACCAAATTTGCTTATTTCTTTCCAGTCCATATTTCCTATTCAGCTGAGGACTATGCCAAACTCTATATCAGGGAGTTGGTTAGGTTACACAGAGTCCCAGTATCCATCATTTCAGATAGAGCTACCCAGTTTATTTCTTATTTTTGGAAAGCATTTCAGAAAGGTCTTGGTACCCAAGTTCACCTCAGTACAGCTTTTCACCCTCAGACAGATGGTCAAGCAGAAAAAAACTATTCAGAATCTAAAAGATATATTAAGAGGATGCGTTATTTATTTTAAAGGTAGTTTGGATGACCACTTGCCTTTGATCGAATTTGCATATAATAGTAGTTATTATTCCAGTATTCATATATCTTCGTTTAAGGCTCTTGTGGTAAGAGATATAGATCTCCAATCGGTTGGTTTGAGGTCGGTGAGGCCACAGTTGTAGGGTCTGATGAAGTATTTGATAACTTGGTGAAGGTTCATCTAATCATAGAAAGGCATAGGGCATCCCATAGATGACAAAAATCATACGCAGATGTGAGGAGAAAGGATATCGAGTTTGAGGTTGGCGGTTTTACCTTTTTGAAAATATCTCCCATTAAAGGGGTAAAGAGGTTCAAGAAAGGGAAGCTCAGTACCTGATATATCGGTCCTTACAGAATTCTCAACCGTTTTGAAAAGGTAGCTTATGAGCTCGAGTTGCCTTCAGATTTAGCTTCAATGCACCCAGTATTCCACGTCTCCTTGCTAAAGAAATACATTGGTGACCCAATAGTCATAGTTCCCTTAGAGGGCATAGATATTCAGAATGATCTTTCTTTTAAAGAGGTTTCAGTCTAAAACCTCAATCGATAGATTCATAGACTGAGGAACAAAGAAGTTCCCTTAGTCAAAGTTTTTTGGCTGAATCAGTCCATTAAGGGAGATACTTGGGAAGCATAAGCAGCTATGCGGACCAAGTATCCTCACCTCTTCTTTAAAAACTCAGATTCAGGTTAAGGTAATAGTTTTCCTTAGATGTACTCAGTCCCATATTCAGTTATAGTTACAAACTTAAGTTATCGTTGTATATCATCTTTATGACAGTCATGCATTCATGAATCAGTTCAGCTATGTACTCATGCATCAGTTATGCATGTTCAGTATGAAAACTCAATTTATCAGTAGTATTAGTCTTGTATTTCATGCTTTAGTTATGCATGTTCAGTATGTAAACTCAGTCTATTAGTACTTTCCATCTTAATCAGTCTCATTCGAGGACGAATGTTCCCAGGGGGGAGATATTATAATACCCCATATTTTCCTAGCTCATTTTAACTCGTAGTAGTCAAGTATATCTATATAAATTTTTCAAATACTCAGAATTTTTAACTTTAAGGCTTACCATTGCGTAGGAAATTCAGTCAGCTTTCCCACGATATAAAATTCACCCAAATTCGATAACCGGGTGAGAAGTTATAGCATATTTTGAAAAATAGTGTGCCACCTGGTGCAGCACCACATCTGTAAGACCCTGCAAAATCCTAAGCTTAATTAAGTCCATTTATGCTTGTTAAGGGGGGTCCCATACTTAGAAGGTTCTAGCTAAGTTTCCAGACTTAGTTTATTTTAGCCTTAGAAATTTGGCAATCTCATTTTTCCACCTTAACGTCCTTTAATGGTCCATATTTTTATAAATTCATGATCAGAGAGGTCCATAAGTGGTCCCAGACAAGTTTTAGATTTTTTGGACCACGTTTGGAAGCCCAAAACAGTGGACCAACGCGATTTTGACACGTCGCGTCGCCAATCGCGTTGGTTGATATTGTTGCAGGTTTCCAGGGTCAAAGTACTAAGACTCAACACAATGATGGAGCGAGAACTACGTAGACAATGTGATCCTTAGTAGCAATCCCTACATTCCAGAACTACATAGCCAGTGTAGGTTGAGATGTACCCCTACGAGTCTAAGGACTATACATCTTATTTAAGTTTTCCTTATAGGAGGGGTTGATGGAAGATCTCTCTATCAAAGAGGGTTTACTCACAGCTTGACTTTACCCGTGGCAAGGTACTAACACCCTTCCAGCTGGGGTTACAGGTTGGACCCCACCATTTTAGATTCGGGGCATGTCGGTTAGATGATTAACTCCCACAGGTTCAGTTTCAGATTCAGTCTTTAGAATTGAACTCAGTCCAGCTCTATAGAAATCAGGACTATCATACATAGTCACTCATCTCAGTATAGAACTCAGCTAGTTCCATCAGATTTCAGGCTATTAGATACAGTCATCCAGCTCCATATAACACTTAGATCAGTTATTTATAATCAGGACTGTCAAAAATAGTCTTTTAGTTATCAGTTACTAGTAAACTCGGGTATCAGTAAATCTATGTTATCAGTATACTCAGTAATCAAAACTCAGTACATAGTCCTATCACGACCTCAGTTACAGTTATGTATTCATGCATGTATTCTCGCATTCATGTATACAGTTACTTAGTATTGTTCATGCATATGAACCCTTTGCATTCAACTTACCTCACTTGCATACCAGTACATTCAATCATACTGATGCATTTACGCTATGGTATTTTATACCATAGGTTTAGAAGCACGAGCTCCTGAGCATCCTTAGAAGATCAGATATTCAGCAGCCAGACTAGTAGTGAGTCCTCATCATTCGAGGATAGCATGACTATTTTATTACTTTATTATTTTAGTAGTTCGGAGTTATTTGGGGATATGTCCCATTAAATCCATAGTTTTTAGTCAGTTTTAAAGGCTTTCAGACAACAACATGTTTCAGACAGTTTATTTCAGTTTTTGGGTATTACTTACCCCATTACAAACATTATTTTATATTTAGTATTAGTTCAGTTTTGAACCTTATGGCCTTATAGCTTATATTCTACATATTTATAGTATATTATTCAGTGCTCAGTTACAGATATCAGTCATGGGTTAGCTTGTGGTCCTTCGGTATCATGAGCAACGTGTAACATTCCAGGTACCAGATTTGGGGCGTTATAAACTTGGTATCAGAGACTAAGGTTCAACAGTTTCCTAAGAAGTTTGAAAAGTCATATCTAGTAGAGTCTTCTGCATGGGTGTGTTGTGCACCACACTTATGTGCAGTAGGATTTGAGATATTTTAGGAATAGTTTTACTTCTTTCAGTATTCATGTCATGCCAGTGAGCATAATCTCCAATTATTTTCTCAGTCTAATTAGTTTTTTCCTCTCACTTACAGAATATGCCTTCCAAAGAGGCTAGCAAAAGGAGAATCGGTAATCAGTCAGCACCTTAGCCCGTTCAGGCAGATCCCCTGGACGAACATGTTTCCCATGTAGAATTCAGGACTGCATTTAATACTCTAGCCAATTCAGTCACAACTCAAAATGAATGGCCATCTGTTATTCTGTCCAACCCAGTGGACAATTCAGCTGCAACCAGGATTCGGGACTTCACCCAAATAAATCCTCCTATATTCTCCGATTCTAACTCCGAAGAGGGTCCACAGGAGTTTCTCGACCAGGTTTAAAAAATCACAGATATCATGGGAGTCACTTCCAGTAAGAGTGTCGAGTTAGCCGTCAATCGGCAACAAGATGTAACCCATTTATGGTTTAAGTAGTGGAAAGTAGACAGGGGTACAGATGTAGGTCCCGTAGAATGGGAGGAGTTTGCTACGGCCTTCTTAGATAGATTCTTCCCCTAGAGCCGAAAGAAGCCAAAGTTTTAGAGTTCATTAATCTCAGACAAGTTAGCATGATCATAAAAGAATACTCCCTCAAGTTCACCCAGTTAGCTAGGTATACTCCCCATGTAGTAGCAGATAGTAGATCTAGAATGAGTAAGTTTGTGTCTGAGGTTTCAGGTAGAGTAGTTAAGGAGTGTACGACTGCGATGTTGATTAAGGAAATAGACATATCTATACTTATGGTCCATGATCAATAGATTGAATATCAAAAACTTAAGAAGAAGAAGAAGAAGAAGAGAGAGAATAAGAGCAAGAATAAGTGGTTATAGTTTTTCTCAGCCAGGGTCGCAGGGTGGTAACCGTTCTCAGCATAGCCAAAAATTTTTAGTTCCAGCTCTTTCCTCCGCCAGTGCTTCAGTTCCTACGTTTAGAAATGGTATCAAAGATAGGGCGCCAGGCTCTAAATCTCAGAATAGTGAAAGCATTATTCGCACTCATCCGTTTTGCGAAGAATGTGTTAAGTATCATAAGGGTATGTGTAGAGTGGGTAGTAATGTGTGTTTTGGATGTGGCGAGTTAGGTCATAAGGTTCGAGACTGTCCTAAACCCGGTCCATGAAGTCAGAACGGCCGTCCTTCAACTCAGTCTGATCGCCCAAATCAGTAGGGTGCCATTTCCAGTGCTGCCAGTGGGCAACGCCCAAACAGACTCTATGCACTTTAATCCTGATAAAATTAGAAAAGTCCTCCTAAAGCGGCCACTGGTATGTTACAGATCCCTCATTTACATGTTCATGTTTCTTTAGATTCAGGAGCTTCTTTTTCTTTTGAAACTTTTTTCATACCAGTCTAACCCTTAGTTATTAGGAACCAGCATTCAGTTCCAGTTATAGTCTTAGTTACGGTTACAGTCACAATTACCATCTTAGCTACAATCTTAGTCCCAATCCTAGTCCAGTCAAATCATAAACTCAGTTCACTTTTAGAATTACCCGACCATAGCAAATGGCCACCAGTTATTCAGTTATTGGTATTTCAGTACCTCAGTTATAATATGTTTCTAAATTATGTCATACGCTTGGTCTCGCAATTTTGAGTAATATAGTTTTCATAAATCCATGCCCAGTCACCTCATGTTACTCAGTCATTACTTACCACCTATGCATTAAAATCTACAGCCTCAGGCTAGTTATTCAGACTAAGTACAGTTCATCCTTATATGCCCAGTACTCATCTATTTGTTAATCAGTTAATCAGATCAGTTTGTATATTTTTGCATTCGTGATCAACACCCTGTGAACCTTTTTAGTAGTCTTAGTTGTAGTGTATAAGGTTTAGTCACTTTATCTTAGATGATGTTTCATAGGCCTTTTCTCCAAATACAAGAATCCCAGCCATGTAGCGATCTCCCATTTAGATGTCTTACTCAGACAAGGCCAAGATTCGCTTTCTCTCTACAGTCATTAGAACTCTATAGAAAGAGTGTCATAGAAACTCTCCGGTCGAGTATAAGTTTTCAGCATGAGTTAGTCCACAGAGCCAGTAGTTCAGTTTAGCAGTTAGGTGAACAAGTTCAGACGGTATGGTTTTGATCTTTCCATCCAGTTGCACTATCTGGAGTCTCATATATTTGATCATTCTAAGATGGACTAACCAGGTAGTTGCATATTCAGCCCAGTTCATGCATTATGTCATAGTTTTAGATCCCAGATAATCAGTCATGATTCAGTTCCTAGGTGCTTTGTGCATCACCCCAGTTTTCCTCAGTATCTCAGCAAAGTCAGCCCAGTATTTTTCAAGGGACATAATATCCCAAGGGGGAGATACACTATAATTCCCCGAACCTTCATGACATAAACATGTCGCTCTCTCTTTTTGTAATGAATCCAGTTTGGGGTAAGGAGTACTCATGAGTTAACACTCAAAGTATGATCTCAGCCGTAAGCCACGTATTCAAGGTACTCAGTTCAAATCATGATATTCAGCTCATGTATCACTTCCAGACTCAGTTACATTCTCATGTTTCTGCTCATGCATATTTAGCAATTAATCTCAGGCTCATTAGCATTTTAAGTTTAAGGAAATAGTCTCTCTTGAACTTATCCAATTTCATGCTCAGATTTTCATGATAAACTTGGTGTCAATTACCATTGCATATTCAATTATGCATTCATGTGCCAGATCAGTCATGTATTCATGCATCAGATATACATGTTCAGTATAATATATTCAGCTTATCAGTCATGCCAGTCATGAAATCATACATCAGATATGCATGCTCAGTACAAATCTCAACAAATCAGTAATGTCAGTCATGTACTCATGTTTCAATTGTTCATGTTCAGCATGTACTTTAGCTTATCATTTCCCCCATCTCAGTCAGCCTCATTTGAGGATAAATGTTCCCAAGAGGGAGATATTGTAAGACCCCGCAAAATCCTAAGATTAATTCAGTCCATTTATGCTTGTTAAGGGAGGATCCCATACTTAGAAGGTTCTATCTAAGTTTCCAGACTTTGTTTATTTTAGCCTTCAAAAATTGGCAATCTCATTTCACCACCTTAACGTCCTTTAATGATCCGTATTTTTGCTAATTCATGATCAGAGAGGTCCATAGGTGGTTCCGAAAGAGTTTTGGATTTTTTGGACCACGTTTAGATCACGTTTGAAAGCCCAAAACAGTGGACCAACGCGATCTTGGCACGCTGCATCACTAATCACGTTGGTTGATATTGTTCCAGGTTGCCAGAGTCAAAGTACTGAGACTCGACACGATGATAGCGCGACGCATTGACTATCGCATCGATGCCATTGATGCGTTGTGTCAATAATAGCGTCGATGTCCAGTTTCAGTCATTAAATATCCATATTTTTAAGGGTAAAAGGGTTAATTTCCCACCCCTATATAAGTCTAATACATGGGATTTATCCCCAATTCAACCAAAATATAGTGTCTCTCTCAATTTTCTCTTAAGAACAAGTTAGGGTTTTCAATTAAGGATTCAAATTCAATACTCAAATTCAAGAATCTCTCTGTCGATCTTTGTATAATCAAGAACTAAGGTATGCATAGTATTCATTCATGGATTCCTTCCATCCATGAAGTTCAAGAATCAAGTTTTAAATCTTGTATTATGAATATTTTGGTGTGGGTTGATTATGTTCATGATATTATGATGATGTGATTCCCAAGCTAAAATCTTTATGTGTTGTTCATGAAACTATATTAATGTGTTGTTCATGAAACTATGTTAATGTGTGCCTTAAAATCTATAAGTTTAGTCGATTCATGGAGTTTTGAAGTGATAATTTGATTATTATGCCTATGCCTTACGTTGTGCATGCAAGGTGTTTAATAAAATGCCTAAGAGAATAAAAACCATGCATTATAGCTTAATTGTGACCCAAACGATAAATACATGTTTTATCCTTATGTTCAAATGACTCCCATGCTATTAATGGGCATTGTAGATATTTGTTGGAATGCTCATGATGTTAGAGTATGAAATTATGACATGATTATATGCATTTCTATCCATGTACAACATTATGATAACCATGTGCTTCATGAAATCCCCAAATTTATTATATGTGCATTGTTGATATTGGTCATGTGTTCAAGAAGTGTCAAGTCTTGTCAGTTTCATAATATTGAGTCCTGGGGGTACTTGTACTCAAAAATTTAGTTGTGTGCCTAGATCCAGTGTTAGTTTTCATGATACTCACAGTCAAGCCATGATCAGTAGAACTCAGTCAGTCATGTGACTCAGGAAAATTCAGTAAATTCAGTATCAGTCCAGTCTCATTTAGTAATCTCAGTGATCTCAGTCAGTCATCATGTCTTAGTAGTATTTAGTTCAGACCTTAGTAAACTTAGTCAGCTAGAAAAACTCAGTAGCATTCTACCAGTTAACAGAATTCAGTAGTATTCCGTCAGTCAACGGAAATCCAGTGAACTCAGTTCAATCTAGTTAATCAGAAAAATCAGTAACAGATCAGTCCAGCCTAGTATGAACTAGGAAATCAGTTCTGTGTCTATACAGTTGGGAGTAGGATTTAGGACCGAGTGAACCCAGGGATGAGGACACACACTATCATCCAGTAGAGGGTGTGATCCTTAGTAGCAATCCCTGTGTTCCAGAACTATGTAGCCAGCGTAGGTTGAGATGTACCCCTACGAGTCTAGGGACTATATATCTCATTTGAGTTTTCTTTACAGGAGGGGTTGGCAGAAAAGCTCCCTATCAGAGAAAGTTTACTCACAGCTTGTCTTTACCCGTGGCACGGTACTGACACCCTTCCAGCTGGGGTTACAGGTTGGACCCCACTAATTCTAATTCGGGGCATATCGATTAGATGATTACCTCCCACAGTTTCAGTTTTAGATTTAATCTTCAGTATAGAACTCGGTCCAGTTCTATAGAAATTAGGACTGTCAGACACAGTCACTTAGCTCTATACGAAACTCAGCTAGTTGCATCAAATTTCAAAACTGTCAGATACAGTCATCCAGCTCCGTATAACACTTAGATTAGTTATTTATAATCAGGACTATCAGAAATAGTCTATCAGTTATCAGTTATTAGTAAACTCAGATATCAGTAAATCCATGTTGTCAGTAGACTCAGTAGTCAGAACTCAGTACTCAGTCCTATCACGACCTCAGTTATAGTTACGTATTTATGCATGTATTCTCACATTCATGTATATAGTTAGTTAGTATTGTTCATACATATGAACCCTTTTCATTTAGATTACCTTACTTACATACCAGTACATTCAATCGTACTGACGCATTTGCGCTATGATATTTTATACCATAGGTTTAGAAGCACGAGCTCCCGAGCATCCTTAGTAGATCAGACGTTTAACAGCTAGACTAACAGTGAGTCCTCATCATTCGAGGATAGAATGATTATTTTATTACTTTATTAGTTTAGTGGTTCGAAGTTAGTTGGGGACATATCCCATCAACTCCATAGTTTTCAGTCAGGTTTAGAGGCTTTCAGACTACAGCATGTTTCAGACAGTTTATTTTAGTTTTTAGGTATTGTTATACCCCATTACAGACATTGTTTTATATTCATTATTAGTTCATTTTTGAACCTTATGGCCTTACAGCTTATATTCCACATATTTATAGTATATTATTCAATACTCAGTTACAGATATCAGTCATAGGTTAGTTTGTGGTCCTTCGGTGTAATGAGCACCGTGTAATATTTTGAGTACTAAATTTAAGGCGTTACAGCATCGCGGAGACCATCTAAATGGTAATTGTCAGTTTCCGGAGAGCCAACGCGATAAGCCCACATCGTGGGCAGTGCCAATTCCCAAATGGGCAGTTTCCAGTAAAGCTACGCAGTAATGACGCATTGTGCCACAGCACAATTTCAGAATTATCCAAATCCAGTGAGGCTCTGCGATGGTACCGCGTCATGCCATGAGCCAATTTCCCAGTCGTCCCTTTTTACACAGTTCCCAGTCGAATTCCAGCGGCTCACCGTGATGCCACCGCATCGTGGTGAAGCCCAAATAGGGATTTTTAGTGACGAATTGTAATAACTTTCCTGGGGTAAATTGGTATTTTTTTTGCAGCCCTAATCATTCCTAAACACAAAATTAAGCCCTAAAAGAGAACTAATTGCTCATTATTTCATTATTCACTCACTTTCTCTCAAGATTATGTTATTCTCTCTCAAATTAACAAAACCTTATCTTCAAGAAATTAGAACAATTCTCAAAAAATCCTCCAAGAACCTTCAAGAATTAATCTTCTCAGGTATGTTAGGTGTTCATTTTGGGTTTTCATTCACCCATGGAGTCCAAGAACCCTATTTAAACATACAAGTTTATACATTTATGATGTCCATGCTTAAAATTGATTGTATTCATGATTTATGATATTAATTAGGTTTTAGACCATGATTTAATTGCAAGTTTTATGATATTAAATAGCATGTGTGATGAGTATGTGACTATCATGATAAACGCTTAACTTTTACAAGTTAGTATTGTATCCATGATGTTCAAGTGTTGACTAATTTTATGTGAAATAGTCATGGTCCCCAAGTGTTTGATAAAATGCCTATGTGAATTAAATAGGGAAATCATGACATGTTAGTATGTGTTCCCATTCATGTACAAGTTCATGTATATCAAGTGTTTGACAAAATGCCTAGGTGAATGTATTGTTAACAAGTATCTATTGTTCTACTTTCAAGATCATGTCATGCTTTAGTTTCCATGCTATCGAGTCCTAGGTATTCAATACCCAAAAATCTAGTTGTTTACCAAGAGCTACAGTAGTTATAGAATAGTATCAATAGTGTCACGAACAGTAGTACTCAGTCAATTACAGAACTCAGTGAAACTTAGTATCAGTTCAATTCAGCTCAGTATAATAGTCAGTGTCTTCAGTTGGGAGTAGGATTAAGCACCGAGTGAACCCAAGGATGGGGGCTCACCTGCCAGTAGAGGGTGTGATCCTTAGAAGCAGTACTTGCATTCCAGAATGATGTAACCAGCGTAGGTTGAGACATCAACCTGTCAGTCGAGGATTGATGAGGTGTCTTACCTGCCAGTTAAGGGTACCACCATTCTCATTCAGGGCACCTACCAGATGAGGGTGACTCTTCAGCTTTTCTTTACCCATGGCAAAGTACTGACACCCTTCCAGCTGGGGTTACAGGTTGGACCCCAATCAGTTCAGAGAGGGGCATGTCGGTTAGATAACTATCTCCCACAGTTTTAGTTTTAATCTTAGTACAGAACTCTGTTCAGTTTTATAGAATTAGGACTATCATACATAGTCAATCAGTTATTAGTAATTCAGTTATCAGTAATCTTAAATATTAGTTACTCAGTTATCAGAACTTAGCTTCAATAAAAGCTCAGATACAGTATACACGTACATGCACAGTATTGCATACTATGTATTTACCGCATTTTCAGTTATCCATGTAGTCTCATATTTAGTTACTCTATATTATTCAGTCTATTACTGTTCATGTATCTGAACCCTTGCATTCAGCCTTACCTCACCTAGCATACCAGTACATTCCACGTACTGACGCATACTTTTTCTTTGCGCTATGATGTCTCATATCATAGGTTCGGACGCTCAGGTTCCTGACCACGCTTAGACAAATTCAGTTAGCAGTAGCAAATTTAGTAGTGAGTCATCATCTATCGAGGATTTATTTTTTTTAGTATTTCAGTAGCTTCAGTATTTTAGTAGTCAGAGTTAGTTGGGGGCTTATCCCATCAACTCCACTTTCAGATAGTTCAGTTAGAGGCTTTCCAGACTAGACTAGTTTAGATAGTACTTAGTTTTCAGAAGTTATTTCAGTTCTATATTCATTCTATTGCTCAGATTATGAACCTTATGGCATTTTAGCCTATTTTCTGCATTATTTTAGTATTGTTATTCAGTACTCACAGTAGGTACCATTCATGGGTAAGCTTGTGGTCCTTTGGTGTCGTAAGCACCGTGTGACATTCGGGGTGCAGAATTGGGGCGTTGCATTGTCTTATGTGGTTGCTGGACATTCGGGTGTAGTTTTCAATTTTATTCGTATATTATATTTTTTTTAATCTTTGTAGCTCAGTCGGTAGTATCCTACTAAGTACCACGTGTTTGGAACTCATACTACACTTCTATAGTTTGCAGATCATAGTACACGGGTTATCACCATTGATATATATGTCGTGTGGAGAGGCCATGGTTTATAGACATAGAGTGAGCTCCTGACATTTGGAGTATTACTTACCTCCATCTTATGTACTATACTAGTATCCATGTTGTATTCAGAGATAAGTTGTATTAATATATTCATTTGTACTTCACTTTGTATTCTTATTATGTAGAAGCTCTCGTACTGATACCACCAGGTTTTAGGACTATATTATGTATTTGATATCTTACTTTATATTTTTCTTATTTTTATCTTTATCTAGTTGGGTAGTCCGTTCCTAGTTGTTTCAAACTATGGTTTTGGCTTGCCTACTGATGGGTTATAGTAAGCGCCATCATGATTTGAGAAATTAGGTCATGACAAATTGGTATCAGAGCCAGGTTCACCGGTGTATTAGTACAAGAGCTAAGTGTTTAGTAGAGTCTTATGGATTGATGCGGAGACGTTTGTAACCTATATTTGGGAGGTTAAAGGGACATTCTTAGGAAATTTATTTCTTGACTCCTTATTTTTGTCCGCATTGCAATGAGCCTCAAGCACATTCTTTGACTTTATTCTATCCCAAATGGACGATGCGAGATGGCTGATAGATGTGAGATGGGACTTCAGTATATGTTTTGGTGCAGCACTGGATTAGAGAGTCAGAGATGGATATTAAAGATCTTCAGCATCAACCAAAGAATTTAGGGTCAACTTAGGCTCGAGCAAAGCTCGTGACTGCTTCAGCCCTTTGAGGTTCAGTATTATGGATGTGAGTTATGTTACACATCCCTTCCATCCATGGATGGCATTCAATTCATCGAGCAGTTCTCAGACCAGAGTTGGGTCGATTGGTGTTCATCAGTGTTCTTTCTTAATTTTTGAGTACGAGATTAGATTTCTCAAGTGGGACAAGCATTTTCTTATGTTATATTTCTCTGATCGGTTCGTGGTATATGGAGTTATTAAAGGACTAGCATTGTCACTCCATTTAGCATCGAAGCATTTGATAGCATCTTGGTCTTCCTTCTCCCAGTTTTTTTATTATGTGAGGGACTCAAATAGAACACTTAATAAGACTTATAGAGGTGGTGGCAAGAGGCCATGCCCTTGGTATTGTGCTATTGGTGATTCATCTGGAGTAAGGATTCTTCCGGTAGGGTTCATCTTCACTTGCAGTATATCAGCTTTACGTATGTAGTATTTCAGACTATGAGTGGTTTTTAGATTATCCATGTTGATCATAGCAGGCATATTCCCCATCAGAACTTGCAAAAATTTTGGTATGGGTTTTTAGGCCATGGTTGTCATTCTCGATTATGAGGGGCAGTATCTCAAAGTATTTCATGATCTTATTTTGGTTGTGTCATTATAGAACACTATCTCAGAGAGTGCCCCATAGATGAGTTAGTTGATCAGACCAAGCTAGCATGTATTCTCCGCTAGCCTAGAGTTCCTGAGACAGGCTATGATTACTGGAAGGATGATCACTGTAGTAGAGAGTGCTCTCAGTGCTAGTTGGCGAGCCATTTGGGCTCACTTTATATTCTCGCCATTTTGGGCTTTCAAAGTTTTCTACGACTACAAAGAGATTGGCTATTGGACTTGAGAGTGCCCTTGATGAGGGATTTTTAGTCGTTCAGATCAGCCTCATGATTTTATGCCATCTTTAGTTAGAGATAGTGCATTTGGTGCCTCAGTTGATGAGTTAGTCAGTCGGTCTGATTTTAGGTCCGTTCATATTTACTCTCTCTTAGATACGTTAGGCATGTGGTTATGGATTTCAACGTGATTGGTGTGCTTTTATTTTCCCGCATTTACCTTTTTCATTGTATATTGAGGTCTTCATACCTATTGATGATTATATGCCTTGATGATTTCATATTGATTATTGTGTGCCTTGTTATTAAATTCATGATTATATGACTACCCACATGGTTTATTTATTTTAGTAGTGGATGGGGTAGATCTGTATTGATATTTGCCTGCTATGGGTGTAGTATTTGGGTTCGAGTCCTATTTATCTTGGCACATTGGCCTTATTGTGGCCCTTTGAGTGGTACTTACTATTGATATTCATTTTGGTACATCTTATTCATTATATTGATATTAATATTGATATTGATATTGATATTGATATTGATATTGATATTGATATTGATATTGATATTGATATTGATATTGATATTGATATTGATATTGATATTGATATTGATATTGATATTGATATTGATATTGATATTGATATTGATATTGATATTGATATTGATATTGATATTGATATTGATATTGATATTGATATTGATATTGATATTGATATTGATATTGATATTGATATTGATATTGATATTGATATTGATATTGATATTGATATTGATATTGATATTGATATTGATATTGATATTGATATTGATATTGATATTGATATTGATATTGATTTGGATATTGATATTGATATTGATATGGATATTGATATTGATATTGATATTGATATTGATATTGATATTGATATTGATATTGATATTGATATTGATATTGATATTGATATTGATATTGATATTGATATTGATATTGATATTGATATTGATATTGATATTGATATTGATATTGATATTGATATTGATATTGATATTGTTGTTATATTGATGTTATTACTTGTTGTTATTGATCCTCGTTGGGTAGTTGTATAGACTAGTGTTATCTAGTTAGACTTCTATTTCTTTGTGATTCTCATTCGGTGGCTTGAGAAGCTATAGCCCGATTTGATGATTTCTTTTCCTATAGCGAGGTGAGTTTGATTATTTTTCCTCCTATTTATCTGCGTTAGATTAATTCGGGAATGTATTATGATATTGAAGGTAAGTTGACCTTTTGTGGTTTTGTATGGTTCTACAGTTGGAAATTTAGCCATATTGCTCGTTCTTGAGTTTGAGACTCTTAGACTTGCCTCTTGTGTGCGAAGGTTTTTGCTTTGGCTATCCCTTTCTATATAGCCTATTTTTGAGCTAGAACAATTTTGGGTCCATTATTTACTTGTGGTTATTTCATCGCCCGGTAGTGGTTTGATATTGATATCAAGACGTGTTGGATTCATCCCTCATATTTGTTGGATTCATCTCCTAGTGATGGTTTGTCCTTGTTATTGGTGTGGAGTTGGATGCTCTGTTCTTACTATGATACGGTTCTTGCTCTAATGGAGTTAGAGAGTTGGATACAGGTGATAGTTTTTGTGTTCACTTCTTAATTTGGCAAATTGGAAATTCTTTATGTTGAGTTACTTGATTTTTTTGGGTAGTAGTCTTGACTTTGACTTTGGTTTCGAGATTGGCATTTTTTTCTTCTTCAAAGATGAGAGTCATGGATGGATCGAGTGATGATTGTCCTACTTAGGTGGATTCAACAAATCTTTATTTCAGAGTTTGTTCGGCTTAGTAAGGCTTGGTGGAGTGTTTTCCATCGATGATATATGCCTATGGTTATTTTTTGCTGAGATAGAGTGCTAGATTGGTTAGTTTTCGTCTTGAGTTGCTAAAGTTTTTGCCATTACTAGTGTGGTTTGTGGCCTTTATGAGTTCTTGAGTATTTCTTTATAGTTCATACCCTCCAGTAGCTATGGAATAAATTTCCTATGTTTGCAGTCGGTGATTCATCCTTAATTGTGATTTTGTTCTTCAGCTATGATTAAATTTTGGCTTGGCATGATCTATTACAGATATATCTGATTCAGACAATATGGTCGATGTGAGTACTTGACCTTGGTTTAGGTTTGTTGGCTCAATTTCAGATTTGACGCCTGATGACGATTTGGAAGTTATGATAGACTTAGAGTATTGATGCCTACCAATCTTCAAGTTTGGTTTAGCCAGTTGAGATCGAACAGTTTAGCCTTGATGTTAATAGTTTAGGTTGGAATTATAAAGCTTGAGTGCAGCCTTTGTTTTAGAATTATCTCAGTTCAAATTACATTTATAGGCTGGTTGAGCCTACTCTATGGTTACCTATTTAGTCTTCTCGACTTTGGTTGGATTATTATTGATAAATGTTTAGATGATAACCCCTGAACTCGGTATTGGTTCTTTCAGCTTTGACCTCGACTCTTCAGTCTACTTTGAGAATTTTGGATGATTACTCAGTGGGAGTAGTATGCTTGGGTTGGATTTCACTTGGTTTATCTCGATTGATAGGACATCCTAGAGTGGATCGTTTAGTGATATGTAGTTATGCCTTGATCAGCGAGATTTTAGTTTTGATTACCATTCGGACTAGTTGTAGCATGGGCATATGTTGTATTCCTTAGTTATCTCCATTTGTGTACCTAGATGGTGCCTTATGAGTTTATTCTCATGCTTAGTGTAGGGACTTTTAGCGGACCAGCTTTAATTCATTAAGTTATCCGTGATGAGATTTTACAGACAGGACTCATGTGATTTTCCTTCTGGTTTGGAGTAGATAGCAAGTGTGGAATGGTAAAGGAAGGTTATAATTGGATTTAAAGTCGGTGATATGACTCATGTCTTGGGTTGGTTTTGGATTTGATAAGCCTTTGATTGATTTGTATGGGTATCGAGATGGTATCAGCGTGTTGTGGTTCTGATTTGTATGCATCTGCCTTTTTTGGTTCAATTGGAGGACAATTGGTAGTTGAGATTGAGTTTTAATTATTTGGAAATGAAGGAAGAGAGCTAGTTGAAAGAGGTATACCTATGGAAGAATCCCTTAGAAGTGTTCTCTCTTCGAGGAGGTTATTAAAGTCATGCTCGAAGCATGCGGGCCCAGTACCATACCCTTTTGAGCTTTTAAGATCTTTCTTTCCATTGACTTTTGGAGATGAAAGTCCTTTTAGTAGTGGATATTATAATGACTCTCTAGGTCATTTTTCATATTTCTGCATATTTTCACTGTTAGAACTTTCCCATAGCTTCCCCAAGTCATTTATAACTTGTTGGGACTAACAGTTTGGTTACCGGACAGTTCGTTTGTTTTTTGAAGCCAATTCTCTTTTTAGAAGTCTTCACTGGTTCTAAATGTCCATCGGATGAAAACTCCAATAAAAAAATCTCAACTGCAAATTTTGACTACGCCAGCAGCTCCAGAATATTGATTTTAGGCTAGGTAGATCATTGGTTCGAGTCTCGGGCCACCCGAGCTCATTTCGACATATTGGACGGAAAGTTAGAAAATTGGAAATATGGGTGACATAAGCCAACTCGGGGCCTTATCGTAATGGGCGTCACAAGTCTGACTGGGACCAAAGACCACCCCCATTACCCAACCCAACCTCCAGACGCCTGCCCTGAGTTGGCTGAATTTCGAGCATATAACAAGATAGAAAATTTATTTAGTTCTAACTATAGGATATGATCACGACCGTGATCGACCCAACCGAGTCCAACCTTCCTATACCAACCGTCCAACCATACCAAGCCAAACCGTAAACTAAAACCAAAATAATGACCAAACCAAGTTCCATTACGTAACATAAAAGGATGGAACAACCAACAAAGCAGTTAACCAGTGTCATCCCCAATACCAATACCAATACCAATGCTAAGGATGACACCAATACCAATCCTACCCATTCCAACCCATAGTAGTTCCACAAAATCCTCTAACCAAAGAATACAAAAAAATCAAATTGGGACATGCCCCCAACCATAGCCAAACCAATATCCATAAATAAACCAAAGTATAAAATAACATCCATGAAATAAAGCCTTCTGAAAAGATGGAACCTCGCCACTTCAATCCAAAAGTTGACCTCGAATGTCCAAATACTAAGCAAGAGGAGTAGAACGACCAGTTCCTATACCATGTAGGGATACAGCACCCAAAGATGGATTAGCGGGTGAACGCTAGCATGAACTCAGGATAAGGATAAAATAATGTCATTTAACAAAATCAAGTAATCCATCAATATGCAAGCACCCCATACATATGTATATATAACCATGATCGGTAGTTGCATACTGAGTACCACGTGTTTGGTACTCATACTACACTTCTGCAGCCTACAGATTAAAATACCTCAAACTTTGGACCTTGCAAATTTCCCAAGTTTTAAGCCTTTTGATCATCATACGACTCACACCATACTAGTCGTATGGTGTGAATACATGTCTAGGACCCTAATTGGATGTTGGCCAAGGTGATATTGGAAAAAATCTATTCAAGGTACGAGATGAATCCATACAAGTCGTATGTTTATGATACGAAAGGTATAGTGCCCAACCGTATGTTATCTAGTGTCTAGCCTTTGATATTTTGCTTAGGGTACTACTTGAAGGGTACTAGTCATATGGTGATGGTACGAGTTAGGATAAGGAGTCGCATGTTATACAGAATGTGGTGTTCAATATTATGATCAAGTTATAAGTTGAGGGTACCACTCGAATGATGTGGATATGAGTGAGGGGTCCAACCGTACCCTCCTGCGTTTTTTTTACAAATTTCAAGTTGAGGGTATTTTGTACATTTTCCACACCAAGACCTTAAGACCTCACGTCTTATAACACTATTTGATCATTCATTCTACACTTTATAATATCAAACATTCTCTAAGTTTTCTCTAAAAAATCTCAAGAAAGTTGGGCTAAGGTTTCTTCAAGGTGGTCATCTAGAGGCTTAAAGATCAAATTCTCTTCGTGAATCTTCGTAACTCAGGCATGTGACTCTTCCTTCATTGTTAGTTCACAAAAATCATGTGTTTTAAATATTTTCATGGTTCATTAATGGTGGTTTTGAAAACCATGGTTGAGGGTTTGAATGCATATTATTGAGTATTATTTTCTCATGTCTTAAATTATGACTATACCTGTTTTGATAATGGTTTTACATATGTGGATGCTTGGAAATTGTGATTTAAACTAAGGAGTCATGGTTAACCCTGACTTGATGGTTTTGGCTTGAATAATGGTTTGATTATGGTATGCCCTCAACCTGTTTGTGAAATGTCAATGAGAAGAATCTTGTCACATATGAATTGTGTTTTGAACTATGGCGTTGGCCGATGAATGTTAATGATTGGTAAATAGTTTATGAAGGTTTTGATGACCATTAATTGATTTAAATCATAACCTTGGTGGTTTAATTGACTAAATGGGTTCAAGTTCTTAAATATTGAATTAAATTAAGGTTTTTGTTTAGACAATGGGTTTGAGTCCCAAAGTTAACTGATAATGATTGTGGCATGTTGTACGCTTGCAAGTGGGGTTGGTATGATAATACCAACGGGATGCCTTTGGTAAGTAATTAGATTAATGGTTGTGCATATATGTAAAGAATTTTTTAATTGGTCTTTAAAGCGGGATGTGTAGTCGGACCGTGAAACTGTAGTTCGAAAGACTAACACTGGAAACTGCGCTAGCCGGTGCAGGTGTCTAAATGATCGGGAGGGTTGAGTCCCCTGAATGGATATATGAATGGGAGGTTCGAGTCCCCCTATATTGTATACATTGGTGCTTAAGTCACCTTGATTATGCCGAGAGATTCGAGTCCCCCATAATCGTATATATGGTTATGGATATTCTGTGGTTTATGCAGCTACACGTACTGGACCTTCTAGCTAGGAAAGAGTTGGGCCCATATAACCCATAGGTGCCTTGTTATATGACGGTTATGCTACACAACTGAGGTTAAGGTTTTAAAAGTTCATGCTAAGCCTTGATCCCTATCCCGACACTATATCTATATATATGTGTATACATGTGATTGCATAATATGATTTGACTTGGTTTTAAATGATGGAATTATTTTATTCCTCTATCCTTGAGTGATATGCTAGCGTTCCAACCTCTAACCATCTCCGGACACTGTATCCTCATGCAATATAGGGACCAAAACTTTTTCTACCTTTCCAGCGCAGTGATCAGGTGTTTGAGTTGGTTCGTGAGTTGACATTGAAGTGGTGAGCTTCCATACTTTGGAAGGATTTATTTCATAGTCCTTATATCCTTTGTTTCAGACTTCCTTTAGACTTGGTTTCGGATATGGTCGGGGGCATGTCCCTATCGGATACTCTTTGGATTTGATTAGAGGCTTTGTCAGACTACTGTTGGTATGAGCAATGTCAATGGTAGTATCAGAATTAGTATTGGTATTTTCATTGATGCGGATACTTGATAATGTTGATTATGATTATACTTTGATGTCTTTATATAATTAAACCCGTATCTTATTGTATGATCAAAATTTATCCGACTCTGAGGTTGTTGGGTTGACTGGGTTAGGCGAAGGGGGTAATCTCTAGTCCACGTGGACTCGAGATACCCATCATGGTCAGTCCTGGTTTGGGTCATGACATAGATCATAGTATGGGTTATCGCCATTGATGTGCACGTTGTGCAGAATAGCCATTGTTCAGAGACTAAGAGTGAGATCCTAACGTTCGGAGTATCAATTACCTCACTTTTATGTACTAGATTAGTCTCTATGTTGTATTCGAAGATAATTATTTCAGTATATTCATTTATACTTCACTTTGGATTCTTGTTATGTAGAAGTTCCCATACTGATACAATCAGGTTTTGGGACTATATTATGTATTTGATCTCTTTATTTTTTCCATATTCTTGTCTTTATATAGTTGGGTAGTCCATTACTAGCCATTTTGGACTATGGATTTAGCTTACCGACGTGTTGGTTATAGTAGGCCCCATCATGATTTGAGAAATTGGGTCGTGACAACGCATCCCATGGAATTCACACCATGTATTTTGGTTGTGAGGATTAGGGCTGGTGAGAATAGGTCTTGCGAGATTGGTCTTTTATATGTCTTGAATATCCTACACTAGCTCCCTAGGGTTGATGGTGAAGCAGTATTCTAAAAAGGGGAAATCATTTTTGATGGAATACACTATGGGTTTTTGAGCTTCTTTAGCCTAGAGACCCCTCGGCTAGAAGTCCCTTTTTTTTAAAATGATATGAAACTATGAAGTGAGGGCCGGTAATGCCAGCTCAGATTCGCTTTTAGATCTGTCATGTAAGGCATATATCTTTCTTGGGTCGGGTCCTTTTGATTTCCCTAATATGTGCCATTTTGAGATGTTTTATCCCCTTGATATCATGGGTTCTTTTCAACCTTTGTGTTATTCCATACCCGTGTTTCCTTACTTTATCCTACAATTATCCTCGATCTGAATCTTGGATTATATCGACTGTGCACTTCAGTCCATGTCATGGTCTCAAACTCCGTCAGGTTCTACTTTAGTTTGAATGAAGAAACCTAACTCTCATGATTCAATCCCTTACTCAAGGCTTCTACATCCCACTCATTTGGCACTATCGACAGCTTTATGTGCTCCTATTGTAACCATCGATGCAGCTCCGTATTTTCTTACTCTATCCTGAAGTATCCCCTTTGTGGAACACACTTGCATAACTCTAGAGTAAGCCTTTAAAAATCTATCTTCCAACATATCAAAAGATTCAATGGAATTTTCAAGTAGAAGGGAAAACCATGTATGAGCTCTCCTCACAGTGTTTCACAAAATTTCTTAATCATCACCAACTCGGTTTCCTCCATCATTAGATCATTCTCATTCACCGCTATAATGAAGAAAAACAGGTGCTCCTAGGATCAGTAGTCCCGTCGTATTTGGTGATGTTCGACATATTGAATCTATTTGTTAGGGTTTTTTTCTTATATCTTTTCAGATTCGGCCCATTACCTACAAGAGGACCTCCTGGAATGTAGTTCATACGTGTGCATAACTCTGTGCTTTGTGCCTTTATCTCTTCTCTTAAAATTTTTACCATTAATTCTAGTGTTTGGATTGAGGCTTTAAGATCTTCTCCCAATTTTCCCACTTTATGTCCTACAGACCTATCTTTGAACTTCTCTTCGTCATCTTTCTCTTTATTTTCTTTGAAGGAGCTTGGATTTCTTTGAGACAGATCTCGCTGGAACTTTTCCATCCTCTGATACTGGACCTTCATCCTTTCTATCAGCATTTTTTTGGCCTTCTGCGAAGCTCTTAAGGATCTCTTTGAGGTTTTCTTCATCAACTACTTATTCAATTTATCCTCCTTCATCAAGGAGGTTGTGACCTCACTTCTAGTGTTTACGTTCATGATGTCCACTTTAATATGTGAACTTTGCTCATCAAGAAGGGTCATTTATCGATTGGAGTCAACCAGGCTTGAGGGTTGAATCCTTATTACGTTTGCATCAAGTACCCCTTCAGTTTGTTTTCTGTATATACCATTGCTTTGTCATAGATTTGTAAAAACACAAAATAAATAAGCTAAGAAAATCAAACAAGGTTAAACCCACATAAATGCTTTGGCCCCACAATGGGGGCACCAAACTATTTATGATGGATTCTATACAGTTGAGGTTGTCGGTGAGTCAAGAGCACGCATTACTATTGAATCTTATTTGGAGTTTGATTTATTAGCTCTTAGAGTGTTTAATTATTATAAAATACCAATAATATAAAGAAAACAATAATAAACATGTAAAAGCAACCTAGTTTAAGCAAGCCAAAATTATCCACTAGTGCTACCGAGGACTAATGCCCTCTATCGGTGAGAGTTAAGTAAACTTGAAAGCCACTGAATAACACAGTAAAGATAAACTTGGGGAAACCTATTATATTGATACAAAGTATGAGGAGAGGAAGAGGAAGGTCATTTAACAAGTGAATAAGAATGGTTATTTATAGTGTACAATCTTAGTCCTCAGCCAATCAAATTCTAGTGAAAACATCCTAAAAGATCTTTCCTTATGTGAGAACGCCACCTATCTTGGTTTGTTAGTGAGTTAGCTTAGTATTATGTCATGTAGGAGCTCATTCACATCTCTGAGGAACCTGACATTCATGTCACCTGCTTGTCATTTTGTGCTAAGTCGTTATGAAAAATCCTAGGTTTCTGGCCCTTGGAAAATTTCCTGGATTTTTGGTCTTTGGACAAAATACGACTAGAGGTAACGACTCGTACACTGGTATGCGAGTGGTATGGGTTAGTCGTATGCTGACCAGTATTGGTTGGTGGGTTGGATTTGATTTCTGGAATGGGTACGACTTGGGTGGTACGAGTCGTATCAGTAGCTAAGGGTTGTTTGGTTACTTCAGTTAATCTTAGACTTGGTAACTTAAGTTGGATCTGATTACAAGTGGCTCACCATGAGACGTAAGCCAGGGTATGAGTCATACCATAAACTCGTATGGTGGGCAATGTTCAATCCCCTTGGGATTCTATTATGCTAGGGGTATGGATCATGGGTACTAGTTATATACTTGGATACGACAGGGTTTGGAGTGAGTCGTACCTTGGACAGTGTTGGGTCCAAGGGACATGGCCTTGGGTACGAGTGGTGGGTACCACTCGTATTGGAGGGTATGACTGGTATAGATAGTCGTACCCACTTGATGGGATTTCTAGAAGTTTAAGTGACGGCAATCTGGATATTTCCCCACTTAACGTAATAAGGCCCCACGACTTTTAACTCACTTGGAAGGTTATTTGCCCTATTATTCTGTTCATTAACACTTAAAAAATACTCTTTAATCCTCTCTAGAGCTAATAGGGTAAAGGAAGCTAAGGTTTCATCTTAAGGATTAATTTGGGGCTTTTGTGGTGATTTCTCTCCATCAACTTAGTCAATTAAGGCATGTTCTCTTCCCTCATTGTTAGTTCCAACTAAAGGCATGATTTTATACAATGTTTTCATGATTTGAGTATTACATGGTTTTGGGTTTTCAAATATAAATTGGGGGTTTTGGTTATAAATGTTTGGTTATGGTTTTTCCATATTTTAATTATGTTTTTATATGATTTAATGGTGGTTTGGATAATTGGTTGCATGGGAATGGTTATTTGGTAATGGATTTTGGTTTTGGTAATATTATGCCCCCAATATGTTTGATAAAATTCCTATTAGAATGTTTTCATTACATTGTTGAGCTTTTTATGGAACATATGCATGGTTTAACTTTGGTAAAGAACCCTAATGGCTTAAGGGGTCGTTTGGTAGAGTGTATTGGAAAGTTAATGCATGCATTAGTTTAATGTGTATTGCTAATACCTTGTTTGGTATACTTTTTCACAATATGTATAACTAATGCAAGCATTAGTTATACACTCTATTGTGTATTGAGGTGTGTATTACTAATACCTCAAAATTCATGGTATTAGCAATGCAATGGATCCAATGCATGCATTAACATAATTAAAGACACTATTATCCCTCAAAAAAAATTCTACATCCTTTCCAACATATATATGGGGGATATTTTTGTAAAAAAAATATTTTTTTAGAAATTATTAAATTCATGTTATTTTTAATACATCAAACCAAACGGGGCATAATAAAAATACAAGCATAACTAATGCAAGCATAGATAACACAAGCATACCTAATACAAGCATTACTAACACACCATATTTTGCATTATTCTTATACATTCTACTAAACGGCTCCTAAATGGTTTGGAATGGTTTAAAGGAATGGTTTGGCTTAATAAACATACTTTTGGGGTACAAAGGAATCCCCCAAGTTAATATGGTAATGAATACTTATGGGATACATGGAATCCCTCAAGATAATTGGACAATGTGATCTATGGGTACATGGGAATCCCTTGATCTCTAAAAGGTTTGGTTAAGGACAATGCTTGCAAGTTATAGTCGGTATGAAGATACCACTATCTAATAGCCTTGGTTAATAACAATGGTATAATGGTTTGGTTGGAAATGGTTTTAATTGGGCAATAAATGTGGGGTGTGAAAGTTAACCGTGAAGGTGGGAGTCCAATGGAGGAACACCGGAAACTCATGTTTGCCAACATGAGGGATAGGTCATAGCAACCTTATATGGTACTTTGAGGTACACGAAAATCCTCTAAATATATTGTATATATGTATCATTGAGAGTGAAGGGTATATGGGAATCCCTGACTCTTGTGGTATCTCCGGTCCGTGTGGCTACACGTATCGGGGCCCGTTTAGGGGGTTACACTGGACCCATATAGCCCATGGGTGGTTTTAAGAAGGTTAAGCTTCACATACCCAGGTTAATGATTTCAAATGCATGCTAAACTCGGTTTTCTTTCCCGGCATGGTTATATATATGCATGGTTTGCTTGCATATGGATGGTTTATTTGGTTTATTAAATGGCATTATTTTATCCTTATCCTGAGTTCATGGTAGCGTTCACCTGTTAACCCATCTTCGGGCGATGTATCCCCACGCGATGCAAGAACCGACCATTATACTCCTTCTACTTAGCATTCGGATATTCGGGGCCAGCTTTTGAATTGAAGTGGTGAGCTTTCATTATTTCGGAAGGCTCCATTTCATGGATGTTATTTCATACTTTGATTTATTTATGGATATTGATTTTGGCTATGGTTGGGGGCATGTCCCAACCGAATTTTTGGTATTTTTTGGTTAGAGGCTTTTGTGGAACTACTATGGGTTGACATGGGTGGAATTGGTATTGGTGTCAGCCATGGTATTGGCATTAGTATTGAGGCCGACACCCTTGGACGATATTGTTGGTTGTTCCATCCTTTTATGTTATGTTATGGAACTTGGTTTGGTTACTATTTGGTTTGATTTCGGTTTATGGTTTGGTATGGTTCAAATTGGGTTTAAGCAATTGAACTCGATTGGGTCGGTCTCGGTTATGAACCTATCCCAGAGTTTAGAACTAAATAAATTTGTTATTTTATTATATGTTCGAAATTCAGCCAACTCAAGGCAGACGGCTGGAGGTTGGGTTGGGTAACGGGGGAGGCCCCCGATCCGAATCGGACTTGGGATGCCCATTACGAAAAGGCACTAGGTTGGGTCGTTTCTCACTAAGTGGGAACTTCCTTATTCATTCGAGAGGGCATTCTCGCTATGACATCCCCAAGAGCATTCTTTTGCAGTCGTAGCATCCACCGTGTTGCCCATGGGCTCAAGTCATTTACTAGAATTCAGCCACATGTTACTGTTCTAATTTTACCCCTACTGAAAAATGGGCTAGAAGATAACAATGAAAATAAGAGAAATGAGTTAAAAGGGCGTATTGGGTTAAAAATCTGAGGGTTTCTAAACGAAGCGAGGGGATCTCTCGGGAATAAGTATACCCTGGCAAACTATGAGTAAGTCGTTAATAATAGATCTCTGCACAAAGTCATCTAGACGAATGACCCACTCGTAGATGGCCTTCTATTCGAAGGGAAGTGATGTTATGGATGATAAGGACAAAGGATAGATGCATCGGAATCCTTTAGGTGCACAGACGTGTATTGTACCACCTCTGTAGAGGGTATTGGTTGACACTTGCAATGGATAGGACAACTGGTATTATGTCATTAGCTATATTACTTCTAGGTTTTTAATTTCTAGGAAACCCTCATCATCGGGTTACAAACCATCTATTATACCCAATAAATAGGGATTCCTCTTTACTTGTAAACTATCTCGAGTCAGACCCTAAGTAATATAATACACTTTTTAATATAGACAATCAATCCATCGGCAAAAAGAACGTAATATAATTAGATTTAACACACAAGTTTTTTATCTCATATATAAATTTAATTATATCAAATTTCAGGATAAACAATGAAATTAAATAAAAACCTTGAGAAAATTGTAATATTGTCATTATATTTCACATCAAGCAATATTTATGCGCACAACTATTGCAACTCAGATTATATGTCAAGTCAACTACTTATATCTCAGAAAATTATAATATTGTCGCTGTGTACGCATTATGTTTTTTATAATTAAAATAAGAGTAAGTTAAATATCTAAATAGAATTTTCTAACATAAATTAAGAATATTATATGTATTTGACCTAAACTTAAAGATTCGAGTCACTTAAGTCCTATACTCCTTCCCTTTATTTTTTTTCTTTGTGACTTTAAGCCTCTCAGCGAAATAGCATGTAGGGATGTGTATTGGTCGGTTCGATTTAATTTTATATACTATCAGTTTAGTTTATCGGTTTTTAATTTTTAAATATGCTAAATCAATAAGATATTTTTTATCGATTTTTGATTTATCGATTTTTAATCTTTAACGGTTCGATTTTTTGTTCAACCGATAAGAAAATACTCATAAAATAAAAATAGTAGTAACTAACATGAAATAAAAAACGAATCTTAGTTGCAACCAAAAATACTATATGATGTGTTTTAATTTACAAGAATCTTCAAGTTTGAACTAAATGTTGTTAGGAGAAAGTAAAAGTTTGTATAATTGAAATAATAGGTTTATTAATTTGTAGAAATTAAAGAGAAATATATAATAAGTCATATATATATATTCTTATTGGGTTATTGATTTACCCAATAACACAATAAGAAAAAACCGAACCAATGGTCCAGTAATTTTTTTTTATAAAATCATTAAAAAATCGTTAACCCAATAACCCAATAATAATAAACCAACAACATTTTTATCGGTTCGATTTATCGGTCGGTTCGGTTGTTGCACACCCCTAATAGCATGAATTTTGATATGTTAAGATATATTTTGTAATCATATTGATGTAAAAAGTAATGTAAATCATAATATTTTTATATCTATATCTATAATCTATCTATAATCTATAATCTATATCTATAATTCATTGTCTATAATTTATAATATATTAAAAGTGTAAGAACCTTTAAAAAAATGACTTGAATTATTTGTCCTTCATTAAAAGACTCTCCTTTAGACAAAACTATTTTTTCATAATTTTTTTCAATTTATTATTTAATTACTTTGATAATATTAACTAGACTCCTAAAATATATGGAAGGAGAATCAATTAATATTTTTCTTTGTAATGATCAATTAGAAAAATATTCCTAAAATATGATAGAAAAATACCCCTAAAATAGGACTCTATTAAGAAAATACTTATATAAATATTGAGATGCACGTTAAACTAGACAAGAAACTTATTTACTTATTGTGAAAATATGATTGATGCTCATCTAATTTGATTCGGTTGCATGTCTAGATTGATGGACGCTTAATTTTCTAATCCTCAACTTCTTCACTATTTTTGTTGACATAATAGAATTCAACGTGTGTGTATATATATTTCTTCTTTATTTTCATTCAAGTCATTTTTTAGTGTCAAAATTTTCGCTCAGACACGAATTATTTTCATCAAAACTGAAGTTTGTGGTCACTATTGTATTATTTTGTTGTAGTGTACAGGTGGTAGATGAATGTCGGTCGGGTTTGAGAATTTTTTTTAGGTAAATGTTAGGTTTAATTGTATTGTTTGTGTAAAGATAAAGTTTAGTTGTATTATTTTGATATCTCTATTATCGTATTATTTCGTTATAGTTTACACGTGGTAGATGAGTATCGGACGGCTTTGAGGAAATTTTTGTGTAAAGGTTAGATTTAATTATATTATTTTTATGTCTCTATCATCGTATTGTTTGTTGTAGTTTACAGGTGGTAGATGAATGACGATGACTTTGAGAAATTTTTTGGTAAAGATTAGGGTTAATTAAATAAATTCTCTAAAAGATGTTGAACTTAATTATTATATTCATCTTTATTATTTAAATAAATATCTTATTTAATATAACGTTTGAACTTAATAAAGTGAAGTACACGCGCAAAATACGTATACCTAAATTAGTAATTTTTAAATATCTAAATTTAAAATTTAAAATATTAAATTAATTTATTTTAATTTAAATTTAAACTTTAACTAAATTAACTTTCATAATAAATAAGTAAAAATGAATGGATGGGTACCCAATCATTTCGATCGTGTGCCCAAAAGATTCTTTTGTAATAAGTTTGAAATGTGATGTGCTCAAAAGCTAGAGGCTAGATGAGAAGATACTGGAAGCAACGAAACTTGCGTATTTGATCACTTACATGGTCCATGGAAGACACGCTCGTGTTTTGTGGCACACGGCACATTGCACGTGAAGGGTTGGAACGTGCTAAAGCTTCCCCGGTTTAGCAAGTATAAATAGAGTACTTTCATTTATGGGGTCCAAAACCACCTCTGTAACACCCCACATCCAACAAAACGACGAAAATTGAAAAACATAACCTTCTTTTCAACTTTGTGGGGGACTTTCCTCTGTGTCAATCGAATGTCCCCGAACCTCAGCAATAATATTATTTTTTTATTTTAATTTATTTATTTGATTTTAATTTAGCATAGAGTTTTAAATAGAAAAAAAAAGAATTAAATCTTATGATGTTAAAGCAAGAATATAAAAACTGTATTAAAATATCTTTATTTTATATTTTAAATATGTCACATAAAAAATTAAATTAAAAATTATTAGAAAAATACATTAAAGAGAGTAAAAAGTATAACAAATGAAAAAAATAACTATTTTAAAGATTGAGATGAAGTTTGGTCAAACTTATTTAAAGTGTCAATAAGTCAAACGTAGTAATTGATCGTCTCTAATTTATATATTTATTTTTAAGCTTCTAAGCATGTTTGTTTTGATCAAATATTTTACTAATTTTTGCCTTGTGAGTTGTGACTCTTATCTAGTTTGTTAATTGCTTGTTAATCTAGTTATTTTCACATTTAGGCTCGTATCAAACCCTCATCATCACTTTGTTTTTGTTGTGGTTAGGATTTGAAAGAAACAACTCCTAATTAACATGATGGTCATATGCGAATTTGGCATAATTGTAAGGGCTCCTAATTGTAATTGTATAAAAGGTAACTTATATAAATTTTGAATTTTAATGGGTTCTAACACTTTTTTTCATAATTTTATTTAATTACATAATATTTTAGATTTTAATATTTTTGATACATTTTTTAGCCTTGATACATATGCATTGTGATACATTTGTAATTTAGTGGTTAGTTAAATAAGGAAGTAACTAATTTTCAATTATTACGGGAGTAAAATTAGGCACAAATTGTGAAAATGGTACATCCGGTTCCAAATGTATCACAGTGATATATTTCGTAAAATTACTTACTAATCATTAAAAATCCAATCTCACATCAAAATAAATAATTTATATATGTCAAACATATGTTAAATGTATCAAACATTTATAAATAAATTAATTATATGAATCACTATCACAGAATATATGTCATATGTATCACCAGTATTCCAACAACAAATGTATCATATTGGTAATGTATATATTTTGATAATTGATTAACAATACCAATACATATTTTTCATACTATTATATCAGCGTTACACATGTCGTTTCTCATAGAATAAAATGTATCAATGGAGCACCTATAAAATGTATCACGGGATTAACTAAAACACCATATGTATCAATTGAGAAATATCCAAACTGAATGAGGATGGTGAAATCATTAAATGAACAAAAAACATATGCATCATCCTTAAAATTAAGAAAAGAATATACAAGTTCTTGATATATATTTATAGATGCATTAAATACATCTATTTGATGCATATGTATATGTCTTGATACTTATGATTGATACATATAACGCTTCCCCCTCCGTCATTCGTCCGCACCATCACTACCACCTACCCACCCTCCGTCGCTCGTCCTCACCACCACCGTTATTTTAGTCGTTATCATCGAAAATTTAACAATTGATAGTTCAATTTACTTATGATTGATACATATAATCCACCACGACCACCCCCTCCGTCGTTCGTCTGCACCATCACCGCCGCTTGGCTACCCCACCCCTTCGTCGTTCGTCCTCACCACCACCGTCACTTTGATCGTTCTCGTCGAAAATCTAACAACTGGTTGTTCAATTTCTCCTCTTTTTCATAATGGGTACTGACTTAAAAGTTGAATAATAATTCAAATTGATAACAGAAAAGTTAAAAAAAAAAAAAAAGACAATAAAATTAATGAAGAAGTTGCAGTAAAGGAGATGAAAGTTGTATCAATTGATGATAATTTGGGAGAAATTTAGGGGATGAAATATTTGAAAAAAAAAAATCTTTAAAAATAAATAAATCGCATCAATTAAAGTAAAAATAGGACGTAGATTTTATTCATATTATCAAGAGTAATATATAAAATTTAAGATTTTAAATAATTATTTAATATGTAAGAAATTTTAAATAATAAAATCTCTTAAATTTCTAGAAACGAGAGGAAGGCCCATTATTACATGCGACAGTGAGAGCATGAGAAAACTTATTGCCCCTGCTTACTTTTTGTTGAATAAGAACCTAGAAAGAAAATTCTCGACGTATCCACACTATTCTGAGTATGTTTGATGCTTTTTTCCTTTTGAACTTTTTATTTTTTAAAATTAAATTGAATTATTGACCTCTAATTTGGCAAAAGTCAGGCAAGATACTGCACAACAAAAGAAAATTGTTATTTCCCTTGTAATATTACTCCTTCCATTTAAAAAAGAATGGCCTATTATTTTTTAGTCCATTTTATAAAGAATAATTTTTTCTTTTTTTTATAATACTTTAATTTTTACTTTTCACATGACATATTTAGGACCACAAGATTAAAAGGTATTTTTGTACATTTGACACAACTTTAATTTAAGGTCATAAAATTCAAAAGTTTTCTTTATTTTTTTAAACTTTATATCAAGTCAAAATAGATCATTCTTTTTTAAACGGAGGGAGTATATAATAGTATAAAGTTTCCATGACCCACATTTAAGAAAAGGACAAAAAAAAAAAAAAAAAAAAAAAGATAAAAGAGAATTGGTTCCCTTCTTTTGAATTTGTGGGGAGGGTTCCCTTGTGCGTCAATTAGACAGAATGTGGGGGAGCATTAACTCTTTTTTTCCTTTTCTTTTTTTCTTTTTAATTTCATTGGGAGTATTAACCTATTAATATATTTTTGACATTAAAAATATTATTTAAACTTTTTCTCCTTCATTAATAGTCTCTACATTAAATAAAATCATATTTTTACTATTTTTTAATATTTAAAAATTTGAAAATTAATTAAATAATTATTATAAAATTTTTCTTATTAGAAGTTATCAGAATTAATGATAATCAATATCTTTTTCATTAGTTTGAAAATTCTAAATCAACTTAGTTGATTTTAAGAAGATTTAAAAAAATTAGAAATAAATATGAAAGCGTTAGAATACAAAAATATAAGAAATATTAAATTTGTAAAAGTTTTAAGTAAGTAATCAAAGATTTTTTAAAGATTTAACTTTAAAAATAAGGAAAGATTTTAAATATAGAAAAAAAATTGTACTACAAATATAGTTCAAATCGATGCGTCTCTTTTAGCCTCTAGCAGCAAGAAAAAAAGCTACTGCATGGTAAACACAAAAGTAGCGATCCATTAACCATTTGAAACTTCTGATTACAATAAAATATATGTTATGTTTATATCTATAATCTATAATCTATAATCTATTAAAAATGTGAAGACCCTTAGAAAAGTAATTTGAACTTTTTGTCCTTCATTAAAAGTCTCCGCTTTAGATAAAATAGTCTTTTCATGGAATATTAAATATTTTATTAAAATTTAAATGAAGAAGGTTTTCTTATTATGGTTATTTTCCTACAAAAAAATTCTTTTCCAATCAAAATAGGCAACAAATTTTCTATTTTGATTAAATTTCTATAACAAAGATTCTTTTCCAATTAAAATAGATTTGATCCAAAAAAAATTTATAAAAGAGATCCAAAGAACAGGAAAAAAGAGGTTTTATTTTTTTCTCTCAAGTATCCTTTTTTATTTGGGTCAAAATTTTGATTTGTCTGTCTTTAGGTTTGATTGTAAATTTTAGCAAGAAACCATAATGTTTAATATTTATATGTTCATTCAAAATTTACTTTAAATAAATTTTAAAATATACGGTAAGAATAAAATATAATTTAAAAATTAAAAAATTCTAAAATATATAGAAAATTTAATTTTGGACTCTTTTGTTATAACACAAAAATGACACAAAAAGGATATATATGTTATAAATGTATTTACATTATAGTGAATGTCTATCAAGATCTACTTTAATAACTATTAAGATTTGAAGCATCTGTTTTTTACTCAGACTAGGAGTAAATTTCTCCTATAAATAGAGGGGTTTTGTTCATTGTATTTACAATCTGAAGATCTCATCCCTAAAGAGAAATAAGAATTACTCTCTCTATTCTCTCTACTCTTCTTCTTTATTCTTTATTATTTTATAACACGTTATCAGCACGAGACTCTGCCAAACAAGCACGAAGTCTCTTACCAATTGAGATCTGTACGAAGTCTCTTACCAATTGAGATATGTACGAAGTCTCTTACCAATTGAGATCTGTTCGCACGAGACTCTACAAAACAAGGTGAGATTATAAATCTGAAGAATTTCAAGGTTAGTAATTCCTTATGTTATTTGTATTTTTCTATTAATGATATAATTATTGTTGGATTTGAGGAAAAATAATTGGTTTGGAACCATTTATGTTTTAAATTCATTCATCAAGAACAATATTATCAAAAGGAATGATAATATTTGGGTTCAAGTCCCATCGATTTATGCCTAAGACTCCTTTATATGGATAAAATATTGAGTTTGAATCTCAATACACCATATTGATGATATTGTGATGGCTAAGGCAAAATAATGGGTATTGAGTGAAAAGTCATGAAATTCGACCCATTGAATATGCTTCATTCCATGAAGTGAATGTGGTAGCAATATATGATAAGTCTGAAATATGACAACTTACTTTATTCGTAAGGTGTATGTGGTAGCAGTGCATAATATGTCTGAAAGAAGACAAGTGACTGAATGCACGAATATAATAATGATCATCAAAAGTGATGATATTTTCACACGCTTATATGATTATAAGATATGCTAGAGAAAAATTCTCTACATCATATGTATGCCTCGATTTGCTTCTGAAGTAGCAAAATCTTGAAAGAGGTTATAAGCTATCATAATTTGATAGGCTTAAGGCACGATTATATTCCATTCCTGGGGGAATGAGAAACTTATTAATGCAAATGTGCACTTGCTTGTGATTGTATCACAACTCACCTCCGAAAGAGGTTGAATAATTTTAAAATCTACTTCTGAAGTAGTAAATCTGAAATTTATTCCTGTAATAGTAAATCTGAAATTTACTAAAGAAAAAGTACATGTCATGGTAAACTTGGAGTTTACTAGAATAAAAGTTCATAAATTGATATGAACGATTGGGACATCTCGAAGATGTGCATCTGTTGAAGAACTAGAAGATTCTTCAAGAATTGTTTATGTCGTTTGTTCTCATGACAAGTTGGTTGGACCAACTAATATTGGGATTGGATCCTTTCAAATCTGAAAATTATAAAAGGTGAATAAGGGCCCGTTCACCTATCATGTGATATGTTGAAAAAATGCATCAATAAGATGATCACATGTACATTCATGGTCAACCTACGTTTGACATTCATAAAGTTACTTGTTCAATATAAATTGAGCATAATTTTCAGATTATGCAATCAAGAAAGTTATCTTGATGATGATGGTTTGGCATTGAATGCCTTCGATAAATAGCTAAACCATTATTAATGAGAACAAAACTTTATGTATTGGTCTAAAATATGATATATTGCAATAGCATTTGTATGCATTAGACCAATAAATTATGATTATTTCTTCACTCTCAATTGGTTCAAGGTCGGGAACCAATTACTCCATCTAATAATTTTGATATGCGATATACGATTAATGAATATACCATAATGCACAAAGATGGATTCCTCAAAGAAATAGAGGATGTATGTTAGTTTTTCTAACACAAGGGGGAGATTATAAACGCTATGAAATATGTTAGGAATTATTACCATATCCTCATCCAAAAGATAATTCAAGTCAAATGCTGAAAGCATCTCATATTAAGCGCAAGTGCTCTTATTTTGTGTTCCTAAAGGACAAAGTCTATGCATGCGTGAAGCGTGGTAGACTGATCGGTTCCAAATGAAATAGTCCTTGAAAAATAAGGAGCAAATAATCATAATAAGAATGCAATGTGCTCTTGAAGAACCTACGACATAACACTTCATGAAACCTTATTAGAGATTCATGTACCTGAAAATAATGAAGTGATGAGATCTCAAAATGTTATGTCGCATTGTGAATCGATACGAAATAATATATCATCAATATCTTTGACACAATATTGGCGCAATATTGTGAAAGATTACGAGGATCTGAATTCTACGTTTATTTAAGCATGCTGGCGTAGAAACATTTATCAAGTGACATGAAAGGATGCATCTTGGTAAGTATAAAACTTATTTGATTTGCAGTCCAGATATTTGAAGATGTCACTCATGAAATGTTGAGTATTGTCACTTGACAAAACTTATGTGAAAACTTTTAAGGATTCAAACTGCTTAAAGCATATAAAAGTTTTTGGGAAACTTATTTATAATCCTTATATTGTATAAGCTTATTGCTTGAACATCATTGGAACTCTTGGAGAGTTTTCAAAGCAATAGATTATTTGCTGAAATTCAAAATATATCGAATTAGATTGGTTATGAAGTACCATATCTTAGTGCAATTGATGCACTCATGTACCTTGCAAATACTACAAGGCCTATAGCCTTTTCAGTCAATTTATTAGTAAGGTATATTTTTGCTCCTACTATGAGACATCAAAATGGGATAAAACACATGAGCTTGTTTTATTCTAAAGATTGCAGTCCCGATCTTATTGGTCATGCTGATGTTGGGTATTTATCTGACCCGCATAAAGCTCGGTCTCAAATAGGCTATGTGTTCATATGTGATGGTACTGCCATATCTTGGAGATATACAAAGCAGTCTATCGTAGCCACTTCATCAAATCATGCTGAGATAATAGTTATTCATGAAGCAAGCCGAGAATGTGTATGGTTGAGGTCCATGATACATCTCATTCGAGAAAAATGTGGTGTGAAATATGACAATCTACCCACAATTTTATACAGAGATAATTCAGCATACATAGCACATCTTAAGAAAGGATTCATAAATGGAGATAGAACGAAACATATTTTGCCAAAGCTTTTCTACATACATGAGCTACAAAAGAATGATGATATTAACGTGCAACAGATTCGTTCAACTGACAATGTGATTGATTTATTCACCAAATCTTCTCCAATTGCAACTTTCAAGAAGATGCTGCACAAGATCGGGATGCAAAAGTTCAAGGATGTTCTCATTAGGGGAAGAAAATACGCGTTGTACTCTTTTTTCCTTTCAAGGTTTTGTCCCACCGGGTTTTCCTTGTAAGGTTTTTAATGAGGCAGCCTATATGCGTATTGTTAGAGATGTGAACTCTTTTTCCCTCACTAGATTTTTTTCTCACTGG
Organism: Capsicum pubescens; assembly: GCA_030864215.1. Taxonomy (NCBI): domain Eukaryota; kingdom Viridiplantae; phylum Streptophyta; class Magnoliopsida; order Solanales; family Solanaceae; genus Capsicum; species Capsicum pubescens. Next base: position 217,208,259 of record CM061549.1, on the reverse strand, counting down.
TTTTTTCTAGTAAGGTTTTAACGAGACACATTATCTACCAATTAGACATTCAAGGGGGAGTGTTATAAATGTATTTACATTATAGTGAATGTTTATCAAGATCTATCAAGATCTACTTTGATATCTATTAGGATTTAAAGCATTTGTCTTTTACTCAGACTAGGAGTAAATTTTTCCTATAAATAGAGGGGTTTTGTTCATTGTATTTATAATCTGAAGATCTCATCCCTCAAGAGAAATAAGAATTATTCTCTCTATTCTCTCTATTCTCTCTACTCTTCTTCTTTATTCTTTATTGTTTTATAACAATATAAGAATTTTTTTTAAAGATACAATAAGAAAGTAAAAGAATGGCAAAAAGCTAAACTAGGGCATTTATTTTTTAAATCTTTTAAGAATATAATATTATTAATATTTTAACATATATTAGTGTTTGTGTGTAATTATAATTTAATCGGGAAGACTATTTTCTTAATTTGAAGAGCAAAATTCTATAATTGAATTAAGAAAAAAATAAGTATATACAAGTATGAAAAAAAAGACAAAAATAAAAGATAAAATCCTCATTCCTAAGGTTTTATTTTATTTAATTTTGGTAAATAATTTCTGGAAAAAAAAAATCTGTCATATTTAGTTTTTTTTTTTATGAAAAAGTTTTAGAATTCTATATAAAAAAAAAAGTTTTTTAACTTTATTAATATCCTACTTTTTTTTATCCTCCATAGAGATTGATTGCTCCTTAAAAACGTGAGTTCTTCAAGCTATTATTCTGTAGCATGTGATATATAATATTTTTTAAAATTTATTTAGTTCATTGTTTCTTTTGTTTTAAATTTTTTTAATATGATTTGAAAAGAATTTGTAATGACCATCCAATTCAATTTCTTTTCAAAATAAGAGATCGTGATTACTACTGTTTCAGGTTATTACGTATGTTTTAAACAAGAATTTATATGAACTTGATATTTTTTACTTATGAATCATATTTACATTAAATTTTTGTTAAAATTTTAAAATAAAATGTAAGGAACAAGATGCTTGATTTTAAAGACTTAATAAATAGTAGAATTGAAAGATAGTAGTTTTGCTAGAAACCAAGTTTAAGTACAATCATACTACTTGTCAACTTAGCTTCTGATAATTTCATTGAATATCAAATAATCTTTGTATAATAAATAATTTTAATTTTGTAGGATCTAAATTTTTAATTTATTATTTTCTTCGTATTTAACATTTTGAAATTAATAGAAATAATAAAATTTTAAATTAAATAAGCAAAGGTTCCACGTGCGAGGCACATGCATGCGTTTAAATCATTAATTTATTTATTAATTCGGTATTTTTAAAAAATAATATCAAAGTGAACTCATTAAAGTGAGATACACGCGTGTGGCGCGTATTCTTAGACTAGTTATTATATTAAAGTATGAAAGATCTTTGAGAAGTGATTCATTAAAAACTTTCGCAATAAACAAAATTATCTAATTTTAAATAATAAAAAATTACACGTACGTTTAAATTAGTTACTGTATTAAAGATTTACATAGGAAGGGCAGTTCACCTTATCTCCCACACATTTGTTGGATTACTCGAGAAGCAATTTCTTTACGGATGGTAAGATGAAGAAGAATACTTGCAAAAATTTGCATTTCCTTCTCTTATAGATGAAATCAGTCGAGGAACATTAAAAAAGTAACTGTGCTTCATATTCTTTTCAAGTAAAGATTATTTTTAAGATGTTTTATTTCGAAAGAAGAAAATTGAGGGATTTCCATTCGAATATATCCCTTCAAATTTATCCTCTTAAGTTCTTTTGGAATATTCCGACGATTGTCTCTTAAATTTCATTTATGGTCCCTTAACTTTGTGTCTATTACGCAAAAGTTATTTTTTTATTTATTACACAAAAGACATTTAATTTTGCTCCGACCATCACAAAAGTCACCATGACCGGATTTTACAATAATCCCATCGAAAAAATGACGTGACAACCTTAATTAGTTCTTAATTTTAATTTAAGTGAATATATAATATATTACTTATATCTTGACCCTTTTTATATGTGCACAACCCAATTTTTCTTATGAATTATTTAATGAAAGAATATCAATTTCTTAATAGATTAGACTACCTAATGAAGATTATTTTCATAAAAAAAATTTGGTTGATATTTTTATGAAACATTTCATAATATTTCATTCATCTGTCAAAAAAATGCATCGAAAAAGAGTGATAAACAAGATAAATTCTTCAAAACACATAAACTAGAAATACTTGTATGATATTATTTTTTTAAAAAAATATTTTAATTATTTGAAGATAAATAAACATGCTAAAAATAGTTTTAAAATATTTTTTTTTATTGTGTCATTGAATAAACATTGTCAAAATTTGTACAAATAATGTTATTGACAGTTATGTTGATAAACGTTATAAAATATAAATACTTTAATAGATAGAGAAATTATAGGATATTTAATTTTTATATTTATCAATTAAATTAATTAAACAATATGTAATTTATCATAAATTAAATATTATAATAAAAAAATTAAGAAAATTAATACATTAATCAAACAATTAAAAATACAAAAACAAACTCAATAAATAGAGTAGTTTATCATATTATTATGATATACCGAATGCAAATGTCAAAGTGGCAAGGAAAAAATGTATGAAAAAAATAATTTTATCAACTATATGTCACAATTTTAGAGGGAGAAAAATAATTTTATCAACTACATTCCATAATTTTAGAGGAAAAAAATAATTTATCAATACATGTTTCAACTTTAGAGGATTTTAAGAATGTATATGTATAATTTTATTTCATAAAAATATCAATCAATTTTTTTTTATGAAAATAGTCTTCACTGGGTAGCCTAATCTATTGAGAAATTTATATTCTTCCGTTATATGATTCATAAGGAAAATCGGGTTAGGCACATATAAAAAGGGTTAAGATATGAATAATATATTATATTCTCCTAAATTAAAATTAAGAACTAATTAAGCCACATTATTTTTTTGGTGGAATTATTATAAAATTCGATCACAGTGACTTTTGTGATGATCGAAACAAATTAAAGTGACTTTTGTATAATAAATAAAAGAAAAATAACTTATATGTAATAGACATAAAGTTAAATGACCATGAATGAAATTTATTCTTGAATCATATAAGTTCTCTTACTTTTCAGGTCATGGGTTCGCGAAAATATGAGTTATTTTATTGCCTTTTCTATAAGACCGTAACAGTATAATGGGATATTAAATGATTTAATCAGCACAAATTTTCTTTTGATGCGTGCTATTGGATTTTCAATATTTCGTGGGATGTGAGATTTTCCTTTAATCCAATCTCGCATCAATATAGAGTAATAATACTAGCTTAACATAACAAATGTGTTAGTAATGAATGGAATGATTAATAATTATGATCTTTTATGAATATTTGGGAGGAATGGGATAAAAAAGGATACATCTCAAATAATTAAAAGATAAATACTTCCTCCGTCTTAAATTATTTGTTCCAAAATTGCTAATTTGATTTCTTATTTTACTTGTCTTTTTTCATTAATCTAGAAGAGATAATTTGTTTTTCATGTTTTATCCTTTTAATTAATTACTTTTTTTTTTAAATTAAAATGTAAACATCATTTAATAGGGGTACTATGATAAACTAATCATGTTATTAATTATTTTTTTTAATCAATGAGTCATCTTAATTTGGGATGAGTAATTTGAGATGGAGGAAATATATTGCAATACCGACCAAAAGTCATATAACAAAAATAAAAATAAGAATTTACCAAAAATTAAGAGATAAAAAATATTATTAATCTTTGCAATTAATGAAGATTATTGCAACTTTTTGTACCGCTGCTACTTTTGCTATTTTAGTTTTTCCATCATTTTTTGTCATATGATTCTTTTATTCCACATGCTTGTTACGATCTAAGACTCAGACCGTGATGAGATTTATCATATTCATCGCGATAGATAAGTCTAAATCCTTTCCAAAAAGAGTATTAAATTAAAATAATTAAAACATAAACAATAACTCAAAACCCAAAATAATCTTTGAGGCGGACGTAAAAAATAACTCAAAACCCAGAATAATATTTGATACTTTAGAATAAGGCGAATAAAGAAGTCAAAATAAACCGTAGGTCTGGTAATCACAAGTACAATCTCTAAATATATAGTACAAAAAAGGTCTCAAGTGTCTCAAAATGCAGAAAAAGACATAAAGAGAAAACAGAGAAGATTTCAGTAGTCTCTTAGATCAGCAACAACTACCTCGAATCTCTAGAAGTGCTATCACACGAAACACAATCAATGCATGGGATCGTCGGCTTGGTACCTGCATGTTAGGTGTAGAAATATAGCAAGACATAACCATTTGTACTCAGCAATATCGTTGATTGATCCTAATTCAAAGCGGTGGCGAGAAAATACCTACACCAACCATCTAAAACAATTCTAATAAAATAAACAGGCAATAACAGTAATATAAATATCATGTAACAGCTAAGAGAGCCTCGGATAGTAAATCGGCAACAAATATTCAAATTCTCAGCCAATCTCACAAAATCAACAAATTTCACCTTGTTCTACTTGAATCAGAAATAGCTGAATACAATGCATATGTTATGTATACATCCACCAGGCATATTGCTTCTAGGTCGGGATTTATGAGAGCCTCGCGATGTCCATATATTGTGAGGCATGCACTTCGATTTAATAATATATATAATATGTGTGGCGTGCACTCTGATCCAAAGGTACATAATATGTGCAAGTATGGACTCTAATCCCAATGAGATGCGATATATGATGTGTAGGCGTGTCACTCTGATCCCATATCAATCGCACAATTTAAACCACCGGTTCATATCACATGAGAAAATAATATCAACTTAAAATTAGCTTAGTTCATCAAACAGGGTGTCAACTAGCATATCCAACAATTGACAATATAACCACAGTTCATATAGATCATGCTAACAAGTAGAGGGAATACAGTCCAAATCAGTCAATTAACTATTTTAACCCTTCATATAATACCGATACCCATATAAGTGCTCCTCAATTCACTTATACGAGATTCACATTCTTCGTTACTCTCATTACGAGAAACTATCACATAATCACTTCACAAGAGAGTCAAAAGAAAGTCTAAATTTGCCTTAAGGAAGACCAACGAATCAAATCAAAATTTTGCCCTTCCAAATTGTATCTGAACTAATCTAATTTATTCAGATGTGAGTTCTACATAAGAAAATAAAGTTAATGATACTCATATTGCCACACTTTAAATTCGGGTTCAAAAAGTCAAACTAAAAGTCAACCCCAAGCCCACATAGGCAAAGTAAGTATTTTATTAAAAAATCATGTTACTTAATCTCAAGGAGTTCAAATATAATTTTTCATCAAAATGGAGTTAAAATCGACCTTGAAATCATAATTTTGTCAATTTTAAATTTTACTTTAAAAAAAGCCCTACATTTCAAATTGAAAAACTTAAATTTGAAGGTAAAATCATGAATTACTAAGGTAAAACGATAAACAATAGATTTAGAAGCTTACCCAAAGGTTAAACCTCGAAAACTCCCTTGAAATCTCTTCAATCTGTGATCTTTAGGCTTAAAAATTTGGTAAATAGGATTTTGATAAAAAATGATTTAAATAATCACTGACAACGTTTCTTCTTCGTGAACGTGCTACCCCTGTTACATTCGTAAAGTTTGTTGACCCGGATCCATTGTAATCGCGATGGTCTAATTGCAATAGCTAGTATAAACCCGACCCACTATCCTACTTCATCGCAAATTCGATCCCCACCTTACATTCGCGATGTGCAAGAGAAATCATTCTTTATGAATGCAGGATGTCGACATGAACGCGAAGAAAGACTGGATGGCTCCAACTGGAACAACAACATGAAAAAGCAAGCCAAAAACTCTTCAATCATATCCTTGAAATGTGTTTGAAACTCTGTGAATACATTCTAACCATACTAGTAGATCAAATTTTATATTTTAAACTAAACAGTGTAGTCAGAATTTTCAACGAAGATTATTTTCATCAGATATTAATCAAAAAGTCAATCATAGATCATAACTTTTCAACATCTCTTTTAGATGCGCAAAATCACATCAAAATCCTCGAGATTAAAATCAACTATAATAATAATAATCCAAAATTGATGTTTCGAAATTGATAAAACTGACAGAATTTTTATATGATACTTATCTCTAAATGTTGACCAAAGTCTATGATTCCAACGGGAAGGACTTTCAAAATGAAAAACTTACTTAATTCTCAATCTACCACCTCGAGAATCACACCATCCACTCTTAGAGACCATATGCATTAAAACATAATTACATAAAGAAGTAAAATGGTTAAAACATACATACATATGTATATGTATATATATATACATATATATATACATACATACATACATATGTATATATATATATATATATGTATATTACTTTGAAGTGGTATTGCAATTTTGAGTAGCTCTAATTATGTAGAGTAAGAGAAAAGAGTGACACGAAAAAGTAAAATAACTAGGAGTATGCTTGGATGGACTTGTACCTTATGAATAAGTCAAAATCATAAGTTAAAATTTTAATTTATGCTTTTAATTTATTTTTGTTATTTTGTCTTAAATTTCAGTGTTGAAAGTACTTTCTTATTTTACTCAAACATTATAAATATACTTAAAATCATTTTGGCTTAAAAACTCTCAAAATAAGTCAATCCAAACAAGCTCTAGATCTTCTTCTATTTTGTTTTCAATAATCTCTTAAAACTGTTCTATAAAACAAGATTATATATTGAATAGGGTATAAACACATACATAATTTGACAGACATTTTAAATGCCTTTAAAGTGAAACTACAAATATGAAAAAGATTATAAGCATGCTACTTAATAATTATTTGATATTTCTTAATTCTTTATGATACCTACATAGTGTGTGTGTATATATTATTTGGGTATCATAGAGGATAACGGAGTTATTTTAAGGACCAACCTTCTTTTTATGATATCCTTTCAAATATATAATATATAGGTATTAAAGAAGAATAAGGAGTGTCTTTTTTGAAGGAATGAATCTTCTTTCTTGAGGATTATATTTTTTGAAGAAATGAATATTCTTTCTATAATACTTTGTCAGTATAGGATATATACAAGATATATACAATATTCTCTCTCTCTCTCTCTCTATATATATATATATATATCTATATATCTATATATATATATAATACCGATTCATTTCTTAAAACATTCTTCAATCCTCTATGATACCCACATAATATATATCATACATTGACATGGTATCATAGAGTGTTGATTCAATCTTTAAGAAATACTCCTCAGTCCTCTGTGATACATACATAGATATTTCTTTTCATAAACTACTAGATAAAGAAAAGTAGCTATTTAGACAAAAATTGGGCTCTCTTAAAGCAATAGACGAGGGAATGAAGAACGAGATAAAACAACTTTATTCTTTGGATTAGTTTGCCAAGTGTTTAGTATTATTGAGTTGTTGAATATGCAATATATTTATTATTGAATTGTAATAATTCTTATTTCAGATAAAGATGTGTGATTGTATGAGGTTTGTAACAAAAAGAACGTATAATCTTGGAGCTCGGTACAACAATTAGAGTTACTGATGAGTTGTGGTATCAGAGTTAGCCCTTTAGATTATAAGTTCTATTAATTATGTCTTGAATTTTTTCTTGTATATTTTAGAAAACTCAAAATTTCTATTATTTTAGGAGATCATTGTCCTTATAGATTTGGGAAAGAAAAATAAAGTCCATGTAGGTTTGTGAGAACCTTTTTCTTATAAGTTTTGGACTACTTCAAATCTCTCTCTCTCTCTCTCTCTCTCTCTCTCTCTATATATATATATATATATATATATATATATATATATATATATAAGGGATGTAGTTGAAAATTCTAAAGTACTGTACACTTCTATTTTCTTTTATAGTGAAAACATCTCTCTGCTTTTGCTTGAAGGATTAGGCCTAGCCGAACCTCGTTAAATCCTTGTATTATTTTTCTTTTCTATTTTTTTTTGTGGTTGTCTGTTAGTTAACCCACAATATTTTTGTAATAATTGATATTAGAGCAAAGTTAAAATTTCTACACATAATCAAGGGTTAAGATATCTCCATCATCTTCAATAAAGTATGGAATAGAGAAATTTAATTAGGGATCTAGTTTCAGTTTGTGGAAGAGTAGAATGAGATTGTCCTTGGTATTACAAGGATTATGGAGGAAAATTAAGGATACTTTTCTCGAATATCTAAAAGAATCAGAGAAAGCAGATCTAAGGAAGAGGACTTTGAGTGCGATCTTCATGAGCATTGTAGATAACATTCTTTGAGAAATTTCTGAAGAGAACTATGTAGTAGCGACTGGAAAGAAGTTGAAAAATCTATATTCTAGAAAATCATTGGCAAACTGCCTCTACTTAAGAAAGAGTTTGTACAATCTTCATATAAATGAAAGTACACTGATTAAAACTCATCTTGATGAGTTTAATTCAATTATAATAGACTTTAAGAGCGTAGATATCAAACTTGATAGTGAGGATCAAACCTTGATCATATTATATTCTTTACTACCATCTTATTATACTTTTATTGATATGTTGCTACATGAAAAAGAGAGTATCTCAGTAGATGGTGGTAGTAATGGGCTAAAATATAAAGAACTAAAGAAGAGATTTTTGAATATCAGATTTGAATGTGAAGTTTTTATAATTAGGGGAAGAACACAACAGAAATACTTTAATAGAAAAAATTTATTGCTAAATCAACGTCTAGAGCAAGGAAGCAGAACTGCTATAAATGCAGGGAGCAGGGTCACTACAGAAGAGATTGTCCTAAACTAAAGGAGAAAAGTGAAAATTAAAAAGATAATTACTCAACAAATATTGTTGATGCTAGTAATAATTTTGATGACAGTGACTATATAGGAAAAGTTTATGTTATGAGTTCTGATCATCGACACAATTCCTGAATTCTTGATTATAGTGAAAATTTTCATATGTATCCATAGAAGAACTGATTTGTAACATACAATAGACTAGAGGGGTTGTATACCCTGGTGATGATAATCCACTAGAAGTAGAGGGGATTGGTAACATCAAATTAAGAATGTTCGATGACATTTCCAGAAATATTAAATGTTGGCATGTTCCTCGAATGAAAAAAAAAATTGACTCTCTTTCAACTTTGGATGATTAAGGGTATAAGTTTCACTCATAGAATGAAACACTTAAGGTGTGTAAAGACTCCATAGTACTCATAAAGTATAAGTTTCATTCTAGACTATATTATCTTCAAGGAGTAGAGTTGAAGAAAAACAATTGTAGTTTCTGAAAAGAGTGGTCTGAATTAGTCTCAATTGTGGTACTTAAGACATGGTCATATAAGTAATAAAGAACTGTCTTTATTGAATAAAAAGAATTTGCTAAATGGGTAACAAAATTAAGCTTTGAATTTTTATAAGCATTGTATATTTGTTAAGCAAGCAAGAGTTAAATTCAGCAAGAAGGTAGTGAGCATTGTATGATAAGCAAGCAAGGGTGAAATTAAGCAAAAAGATATTGCACAAAATCAAAGATAAATTGAATTATATGCAGTTAAACTTTCGGGATTCAAACAAAATTTTCTTCAAAAGTGGTGCCAAAGACTTTATGACTTTAATTGATGATTACTCAAGAATGGTATGGGTGTATATTCTGAAAATAAAAGATGAGACATTTTTAATATTTGTTAAATGAAAGATGATGGTTGAGAGGCAAACTGAAAGAAAAGTTAAGAGTTTTCTAACCGTTCAAATTTTGTAACTTAAAATTTAATAATTTTTGCAGCAAAAAGGGGATAGTGAGACACTATATTTATGTCAGAACACCGTAACAAAATGGTATAACATAATGTATGAACAGAACAATTTGTGATAGGGAATGAAGTATGCTTTGACACTCATGTGTTAGCAAATATTTTTGGATTGAAGCAATCAATACAGGTTGTTATTTGATTAATCAATCTCCATTCATAATTATTGAGTTTAAAATTCCTTTTGAGGTTTGGTCTAGTTCGCCTACTAATTATGAAAATTTAAGAAGATTTAGTTGTCCTACGTATTCTCATGTAAGAGATGAAAAACTTGAGCCAAGAGAAAAGAGGTACATATTTCTAAGGTATCCAACTAAAATGAAAGGTTACAGTTTATGATGCATTGATCAGAATATTCCAAGGTTAATTATTAGAAGGGATATGACATTCAATGAATCTTTTTCATTACATAGTGAGAAGGAGAAGGCAATAGTAGAAATAAATTATAGTGTTAGTGACAATATAGAGCTAGAAATTGAATCTCCACCAGACCAACCTAGTAGTTTAGAAGTGGGGAGGTGAAAAACATTAATCAAAATAATAATGTTGATGCACCTACGCGACAACAATAGTGATGCAATAGACAGAGAGAAGAGAGTGATCAATCGATCAAAAAGTTTTTTAAATATAGTTGATGAAATTTTTTTAGATATCCAAATTTTGCGAAATCTTCTTTGTCAATTGCAGATTCATTGATGTGCTTGAGCTTGATAACTATAAAGCTTGATGGATTGATGTTATATATGAATATATTAAGTCACCTTACAAAAAGCGAACGTGAAAGTTTGGTTTATTGACAAAGGGACAAAAGGTGGTAGGTTGCAAAGGGTTGATGATGTGAATAAAGGGTCCAAAGATGATAATCCAGCTAATATTATGACCAAGATAGTACCGAATAATAAGTTTAGACATTGTCTAGACTTGATTGGTATGTGTAGTACTCAGTGAACCCTTTTGAGGGTTGAAGGAAAGACAAAGAGATGTTATTTCTACTGATGAAGGAAATTCAAGCAAAGAGAAAGATTTATTAATTATGTCTTGATTTTTCTTCTTCTATATTTTGTGAAACTTATAGTCCCTATTAGTTTAGGTGACCCATTGTCCTAATAGATTTAGGAAAGAAAAACATAGTTCTTGTAAGATTGGGAGAACCTTTTCCTTATAGGTTTGGGACTACTTGGGATCTATATATAGGGAATGTAGTTGGATATTCTAAAGTACTGTACACTTTCCTTTTATTTCATAATGAAAACTCTCTCTACTTTCACCACAAAAAAGGGGTCAAATTGCGGGGGTTAATTTTACGTTTTGCGGGGGGTTGTAAATCCCCACAAATTTTATTTTCGGGGATTCTCAAAACCCCCACAATACGCGCTGCCACAATCAACTTGCGGTGGTATTTTTTGGACCGCCATAACTAATTTGCGGCGGTTATATTGCGGCGGTCGACCCCCGTTAATTTAAATTTAATTTTTTTATAATAAATTTTTAATTACAATTTGTGGTGGTTTTGAACCTCCGCTATTGTTTATATTTTTTTTTTTTAAATAGTGTTACAAGTTGCGGCAGTTTAAAACCTCCGCTATTTTTTCTCTTTTTTTAAAGAATTTAGTGGTGCCGTTCAATTTCAATTACTATTTATATATTCTAATTTTAGCTCAAACTTAATTATTCCTTTAGGCATAACCTACAATTCAATATCCGTTTAATTCAAATATCATTAACACAACATGAATAACTAAATATTGTAATAGAAAAACACGTCAAAAATACATTAAACATTAAACTTCAAAATTAAATATTCAACATTAATATTTTCAAACTCCAATTTTCCAACATTAAGTAGTATCTTCAAAATCAAATTTAAATACAAAAATTTCAGTGTTTTAAGATTCACTCCAACCACATACACAAATACATCAAGACATAATTGAATATCCAAGACAATTTGCAATGAAATCAATGACTGTCATTAGGATCACAATGATCATGTGGTCTCCTTGCATCCATGGGCGAAATAGGTCCACTGACCGCATCACTTGACTACATAAAAATGCAAAGTATAAAAATCAAGTAGATAAACTTTCAGTCCTCATTATAAAACATTTATATTTGCGTACAACTACAAACAACTAAAAACACCATGATAAATATTAAATAAATCAATCAATAACTACTCCACGTTATAATTTTAAACTACTCAATCAGTAGTATAATAACTAATAGCATTTCCATTCTGACAAAATTACCCAGATATCATAGCATTCCAACAACCCATATATATCCCGACAAGGCATGTCCTTAAAAATTCTTAAGGCATGTCCTTAAAAATTCTTAAGGCAACACACAAAGATTGAAAACGACAACACACATGCACCAATGAGGTAGCTACAAACATATCCCACTTTAACCCAAGTTTTGAAGCCCAACAGTGTATTTTTAGACCATTAATTATACTATCACAAGCTTTCAACACTAGAGGAAAGGTGTAAAAGTCAGGCTTAACATTAGTTGTGGACAACATTTCATTCAAATAGTTCAGCGATTCACGAAAACGTACATACGAACATAAGATTCATGGTAATAATTCACAGTTTAGTGCCAAAAAAAATTGAGCGAGTGTTGTTCATGTCATTATAATATTCTATTCAACATTGACACAAAAATATTGCATTGAAATGGCATATTAAGAGGGATCCGAATAATACACAAAAACCAGTATTTGACACAAAAACCAGTATTTCGTTGTCCATATTCTTGTCTTCAAGAATCAATCAACCAAAAAAACTAAATTAAGTTAAGGGAACATCGAATCAATCATCCAAAAAGGCAATATACAAATCAAGTTCTAAGCAAAAATTTGCATAAATTGCAATTTAGTTAGGAACTGATTATTTCTCTAAAGGGCAAAGCAAAATGTCTTCCTAAAATCTATTTTCACCAATTGGCTACACCTTAAGCAAATTTCCTATCATTTACTCAAATAAAAGAATTAAATTAAGAATTAGGAGCTTGAAGAATTTACATTATGCACACAAAAAATACCTCTTAATGATATAAAGACTTTGTTCAAGATTCTAATGATTACCTATTCAGACCAAATAAGTGTTGAAATCTTAATGTAGATTAATGCACTTAATGGCCTAAGATCTGAACAGTTCAAATTTAGACCTCAATTAAATGAAAACAAATGACGCCTAAGCCTTGATATCATATACACATTAATCAAAAACAAAAATGAGAGCTTCGAAAGCTGATCAGATCAATTCCAGAATAAGAAAGAAGGATTCTAAGAGGGTGGCAGAAAAACTTAACCAGACTCGGAGGAACAAGGAATACATATCAACCTAACACAAAGAAACCTTCTCAATTCTCATAAAAACAAGAGAAAAAAGCATCTAGAAAACAGACTAGCAAAAGCCACCATCAAATATAAAAGGCTGGATTTTTTTAGCACATATAAAATTGTCAGAAAGACATGGAAGTACAAGCGAGAGAACTTAGATAATAAAGAAAATAAAACATGCCTGTCCACCCACATCACCAACAACATAAGGATCACTGCTAAATGTATCCTTAACTTCCAAATTGTTTCCTCTGAGAACCCGAATTTTTAGAAGTCCCAGAACATCCATTACTTTTTTTCTCCTTTCAACCACAATAAATCCAATATGAAAAATTCAAGATACTTCTGTAATATTATTGTACTAGCTTGACCTCCTGAAGTCCTGCACTAATTCTTTATTTTGGTAGGTGGGGTGAGGGGGACCCTATTCATATGCCATAGCTTAGGAGTAAATCCTATTGGATATACCGGATTGAAAGAGACATAAATTGAACAATCTATCAGTTAACTAACTTGAAAGAGACATTCAAACCAACCCTACATATCTATGCAAATTGGTTAGCGATACAAAGATGATCAGTAGGTACTTAGTAGCAGTATTATTTATTAAAGATATGGAGATCGAAGATGATCAGTAGGTAAACGTAGTTTCTTATTGTTCAACATACCTTACTATCTAATGCTAAACTGCAAGTATACATATAATTACTATGTTTTCCCCTTTATATTTTTTGGTAATTAAACAGATATCGATATTGCAAGCTCGAACTCAAAGAAAGTAAAGAGAACTTTACTTACTGTTGTGGGAGAAATCATTGAAGAAGAATCAAAGAGCCCCACAAATTATTCCGGTATCGTTCCTTCTTTCATTATCATATATGCCTTCAAAGCACTCAGTATTTGATTTTGAGAATTCATCATTTGAGTGTAGTTTTCTCGACATTGGGACGAACAAGAACCTCCACTAATTGATGCACTTGTACCACCAAAACGAGGTCTAACTTGTTGAAAAACTCTACTAGGAGTAGCGCCTAATCCCAAACATCTTACCCTTCCAGAGTGTTCTTGCCCTAGCACCTTACCAACGACATCATTTGGCGAAACTTAAGACTCATCTATAGTGCTTTGGCTCAAAGCTAACTCAATTTTTTCCTAAATATAGAAAATTTATTGTTAAATTAATAATAAGAATTCATTTGACATACTGTGGTTGATTGCTCAATAAGAGTCTATGGCACATAAGTAAAACTCACACATATTTCTTTTGCCACTTCATTAACATATACTCCATCTCGATTCTTATGAGTAGTAATGTACATTTTTGCTCGTCCAGGCCACTGTCCAGTCTCGGCCATCTATAAATTAAAAAACATAATTAAAATGATTTACTATTTAGAAATATTACATGTGAGGTTAATTCACTCACCATTTCAGCCCTTTTTATAGCATTGGCTTTGGAGCCACCAGTGTGAGGAATTGTCTGTTTCTTTCGATTTTCACGATTTCTTTGACGCATTTTCTTATAAAAATATATTTTAACGTCAATTAGATAAAAATAATTATACAACTATAAAGAAATACATTTACATAAATACCTTTGTTGATTCTTTAAAATTATATTCAATAAAAGGAATCCATTGATCTGGTGGGACCCCATCCGACACCTTATCCATAATCTGAGCTTTACTTTTAAGTGGATCATCAACTTCATTCCACATGTTAAGCTTATTTGTAGCCCACTTTTTTTCAATAGATAAAGAAATATATCATCGAGCAACTGTTTCGCCTGTGTCAAAGAAGAATTTGGGCTTCAAAATGAAAATATTGGTTAGCTTTTCTATTACATGCAAATATAAAATTCAAAGATAAAAATAAAAAATATAGTTGTCAGTCTCTAAAAATAATAAGTAGTGGTATAGTTGTCAGAATTTAGAGCTTATGCCTTTATAATATGATCGATGACGCGATTGAAGTATGTCATAGGTAAATTCGACCATTTTTCAAAGTGGATTGGAAATAAAGAGCAATCACACGCTAAAATTCCACAAAACCGTGAAACAAGGCTGCGTCCTTTACCAAATGGTTTATCATAAATATCAAACTTAACCACGATACGTTCTTCACTTGTTAAACTCAACACTTTCGTAGCTTTTACTTTGATTTTCTTGACATTATTTCTTGAATCTATAATAATAAAAGAGATTAGTTGAAGCTATGAGAGACATTACATTAAATTAAAAAGGTGTGGTGAATATGTATTGATAGTCTGAGGTATTTACCTACTGCGTCAACGACCCAATGCCTATTTGATTCACGTGTACAATATTTTTTAGGTGCACCCTGATCTGTGGGACCTGCTTCTGATGAGTCCTCATTTATTGGTTCCGAATGTGATGTATAATAAATTGATCGAGATGACTGTGACGAATCCTAATTTGTCAGACCCAAAAGTGAAGTAGAGTGAACTGATCGAGATGGTTGTGATGAGTCCCGACCAACCGTAGATGGATGTGATGTCAAGTAAACTAATCGGGATGGTTGTGATTCAGGCCAAACTGTCGGACTCGGATGTTGCGTGTCCTTATCTATAGGAGTTGGATGGGATGCTGAGTAAACTGGTCGAGATGGTTGAGTGCATGCTGAATTGGTAGAGGCAGATTTGTTGGCAGACATGCTGATTCAGTACCTTGTGATGTAGATACCGGTAAATCTGATTTTTGCTTTTTCTGCATACGCTTGAACCTTGGCATATCTGTAATATATTGCCAAATATCCACATTTTAGTTATAATTAGATGAACCAGCTGGCTGCACAAAATGTATTCACAGCGAATCAATCAATGCATATTGAGATTGTTTTCTACTCTTAGAAATTTTGTAAACCTGTAACATTTTTAAACTTCTGAGTTAAAATAATACCTTTTAGTCTTTAGTGAAATAGTAAGAGAAGCAACAAAGGGACAGTAACTGGCTTAACTATCATCTGGTGCTCAATGAGCTTGTCAACGCTACCCACATTCTCTTTTGTGTTTTAAGTTTTTGTCTTATTATGTTTTCAGGAAACAAGTAAGTAAAGAAACACCTAGACAATTTGTGAATGCTTTCAGGTATTGTTCATCCTTATTTCTTCTGATTTTTAAACATACTGATAATCAGAAAGCAGAAAATGCAAGTAAGAGAAATAAAGTAGCAAATTCTTATCCACACATAAGTACCTTAATGCAACTTCTGCTCCACTATGGCAAACAACCGCTCTTATCCAGTCAAAAGTACCTTAATGCAACTACTGCTCCACTATAGCAAAACCGAGAAAATCTAATAACCAAGATTCCAATAAAAAATTGTAAAACATTCATATGTAAACACTCAGCAGACAGTTGAGTGACAAAGCTGATAACACAAAGATTTCTTCAGTAAATCCAGAATGTACTATATGAGTAGTACTTTAAGTATTAAGGAGGTAGTACAACAACAAAAAGTAACATCACATGCAACAACAAGCAGTAACATCATTGAAAAAAAAACACTAATCAAGCAAGAAAAAAAAGTGCTAGAGGAAACTAAAAAATAATGATATATCTATTCAGTCATGTGCTCCTCTATTGCAATTTGGACATTCTCGTAATCAACATCAAAAAATTATCCAAATTCTTGTTGTTGGTATGGCTCATTCTTATATATTTTCTCTTCATCAATCTCTCCCATGTCAAACAAATCTCTTGGTTTTAGATGTACAACCACACTCCATTCTTTATCATTTTCATCATCAACATAGTAGGCCATATTAGCTTGTGATGCTTCAATATACGGATCATCATCCACACGATCACCGGTATGAATCAATTTGGAAAAGTTGACACAATTAAACTTCCAAGCATCTATTTTGAACCCTCTGTTCCGAGTAGTATCAGCCCACTGACATTTGAAAAGAACAATCCTAAATTTTCCATAATAATGAAGCTCAACAATGTCTTTCAACTTTCCATAATATGGAAGGTCTGCTTGTGTTGCATATCTATCTGTACTAGACGCAACACAAGAAGTGTTAGAGACAAGAAAAACTCCACTATTTTGAGTTTTTAATCCTTTTTCTCTAGATAAAGTTTGAAATTTAAATCCACTAATGTTATAAGCACTGAATCTTCTTGCATCTCGGGCTAGACCTTGTGCTAAGAACTTCATCTCATCAGAGATAGTATCTTCTATATCCGGATTCATAATATAAATATATAAAACATTTATATTAGAAATTTTAAATTGATATAAAAAAGTTATACAAAAATAAACATTTTAATGTCATTCACTCACTCTCTTAGGAAACCAATCAGGGAACTCTTTACTAACTCTTGTCTCTACCTCTGTCGCTGAAAGTCTACGGCCTTTTGTACTTCTTGTGATGTAATCTCTAAATTCACTATAAAGGCACAATAATTAGAAATTTTAATCAATTTACTCAAAAGATATCTTATAAATCAAATAAATGTGAATTTCTTACTCAATAAATGGCTTCACGGCCGCACAATTAAGTAACACGTATCGATGATCTTGTGTTTTCTCCAAATGAGTCAGTGGCTCTGTTATGAAGCCTCCAACATGCTTACCTTGTTGAGGGAACATACTTGACTTTTCATAAGACTTATTTGGCTTGGTTCATCATTTACACGTTTAGGTCGATTTAACCTTGACTCAATTTCCTCAAAATATCGAGAATAAAGAGTAAAAGCTTCTTCAACTATGTAACTTTCAGCTATGGAACCTTCTGGTTGTGATTTGTTCCCTACATAGGACTTGAAATGTCCCAACAATCTATATCCAAAACATTAATAAGTAAGATGAAGTATTTACACTGAAGTATTACTGTAAAATCAACTAAAATGATTTTAAGTAAGGAATACTTTACCTTTCAACAAAATACATCCAGCAATAATGTACCGGGCTACCTTTTTTTACCTCATCAGTTAGATGAACAATTAGATGAATCATTACAGTAAAAAAAGATGGAGGAAACAAAATCTCTAAATAGCAAAGAGTTTCCACAATTCAATTTTGTAGCTTGTCTAAGTCTACAAGACTTAAACTTTTCAAACAAAGCTGCCTAAAAAAGGAAGAAAACTCAACCAAAGTTGCAACAACTTGTCTTGGAAGCACATTGTGAATTGCTATAGGTAACAACTGTTGTATAAGAATGTGACAATCATGGCTTTTTAATCCAAAAATTCTTTTTTTGATCCAAATCAATACGACGAGGTATATTACTTGAATAACCATCCGACACTAAAATATTCTTTAAAGTCTCGAGGAAGCCCGCTCTCTTGTTTTTTTAGAATTGCAAATTCAGCAAGTTTACACTCATCATTCTCATCGACCTAAAGATCATGCCTTATGCCCATATCTTGTAGATCTTTTCGGGCCTTAACATGATCCTTTGACTTTTCTTTATCACTTAACAAAGTGAATATTACATTGTCAAAAATATTCTTTTCAATATGCATCGGATCTAAATTATGGGGCAACGGGTTAAACTCCCAATATGGAAGATCAAAGAATATGCTTTTCTTCTTCTATTGTTGAGTTGCATCTTTCCCAACATTTTTTTTCTTTTCTGCAACTCTGATTGTCTTCCAAATGTGACATTGATATCCTTCACCTGCTGTAAATTTTCTGACCCAGATAACTTCTTTGGAGGGGTCCTCTCTTCCATAATTCCATTAAAATGATGTCTCATCAGTCTAAATTTATGATTTCTTGTCAGGAATCGATGGTGACCAATAAAACACCACTTTCTACTATGACGAAGTCGACAAGGTTCTGCATCAAAATTAGAAGAAGGACATGCAAGACCAGTATGCGTGTTCCAACCAGATAAGATATCAAGTCCAGGAAAATTGGTAACTGTCCACATAAGAGTTGCTCGCATTTTGAACATTTCATTCTTTGATGAATCAAAAGTATCCACACCTTCACTCCACAACTCATTCAACTCCTTAATAAGTAGTTGTAGATATACATCTATGTTATTCCCTACTGTACGTGGACCTGAAATGATCATTGAGAGGATAAAATTTGATTGCTTCATACATAACCAATGAGGAAGATTGTATGGAAACAAAATCACCAGCCAAATGCTATAGTTAGTATTTATTGTTTCAAAAGGATTGAAACCATCAGTAGCTAGTCCTAATCGAACATTTCGAGGATCAGAAACAAATTCAGGATAATTTATATCAAGCCTTTTTCATGCTTCACCATCTCGAGGGTGCCTTAAGATCTCATCTTTGCTATCATCCTCTGCATGCCATCTCATATGCTCTGCAATTTTAGAGCACATAAACAATCTTTGTAATCTTGGTTTTAATGGAAAGTAGCGCAGAACTTTGGCAGACTTCTTTTGCTTCTTCTTTTGTTTCTCACTTGTACTTGGAGCATGATCAAGATTGCTATCCTTCTCGGGTTTCCATCTAGAAGTTTGACAATGCTTACATGATTCTACATTAATATCATCTTCCCAGTACAACATATAACCATTTGGGCAAGCATCTATCTTGATATAATCAAGACACAACTTCTTGATGGTTTTCTTAGCCTCATAAAAAGATATAGGGATCTTTGCAAATTTAAATACATCCCTGAGTAGATCTAGCACCATAGTCATTCTCTTATCGCTTAACCCAGACAAGCACTTTATGCGATAAAGTTTTAATAAAAATTCTAACTTTGAGTACTTGGATCCTTCATACAAATCTTCACTTCCATTTTTAAGCAATTCAAAATAATCTTTGTTATTTGAATCAGAAAAATCATGCAAAGTTTCTTATTCTCCCGCTACTTGTGATGGACCTGCATCAACACCCTCGTGCCTTAAACCCCCGAATGCTTCATTAATTAATAATTCAATAGGATTTTCAAAAGGTGGAGCATCTTGAATGACCTCTATGTTTCTGGAATTAGGCAAAACATTTAATTCCTCATGCATAACCCAAGTGACGTAATGTTGAGGGAAATCCTTGTTCATCAAATGGTGAAACACCACATCTCTTGTTTGCCACTTTTTAAAACCACATAAAGGACATGGACACTTTATTTTATCTCCTGTAGCTCTATTGATAAATGCAAAATGTAGAAACTGATTCAAACCAAGCAAATACTCTGGTGTGTTTCTTGGCATTCCAATCCAAGATCTATTCATTGAAGAATTTGATGAATATGCTAAATATCACCTATAAGATTTCATGAAGAAGAAAAGTGAATGTCATAGGAAATAAATAAATAAATTATTGAACTATAACAGAGAACATACATAACAACACATCTTATGAAAAATCACTCTATCAAATAATTGTCTTGTCCTGTAACATACTACTTGATTTTTCCAGTGATAAGAACAAGTTGAGAGAAACTTATTCATTAGTAAATGCCAAACCTTGTGGGGCTGATGGATTTCAACGGTAGACAATTTGATTGTTCTTCTTTCCACCAAAGAAAATTATACTATAAAATTTGTTTTTCTTTCATTCTTCAGTTGGCATTGCCTGTTTGTCGTTTATTATCTTCCTAAAACTACTTTCCATGGCTTTTGGTGATGGTTAGACCTTTCATAATATGTCCCGGGTATTGCGTTACTGTTAATGCTATTGGATTTGCATATTTTGGATTTCAAATGTTTGATCTAATTTACAATTTAGCAAGTACGAAACACTTCCTCTCTCACTACATGCGATATTATTTTGATTTCTTTATGAATCAGGCAAGTAAAGCCTTTTGAACTTGGCTACACATATTTCTATTTTTATATTGGTTTTAATAATTGGGGTCGAATGTTACTTTTTCACACTAACTATTACTATACTGCTAGACAGGAGAGTGTAAGTCAAGCTTCACTAAAGGTCTTAAGCTGCTTGTTTAGAGAAGTATGGTACACCCACTTCAAACTTCAGAGATCATCGGACTATAAAAGAAACCCAAGATGCAAACTTCATCGCTACAACCAAAGTGAAATTAAGAAAAACAGAAGAATGGTGAAAATATAAATGTGTGAAACATCAACCGGACAAAGAGATGACAAATACACAAATAAAGAGGAGATTTACCTTGGATGAGCAGGAGAAATATCAGTAAGCCAACATAAAATCAATTGTGGTCTTCTATTTATTACTGAAAACTCAATATTTAACTAGATATATATAACTAAAATCTTTCCAACCTCTCTAACTCCCAATTCAACCATGCCAGCTACTGTGAAAACAGAAAGCATCCATAAAGAGCAAAATTTAGAGTAGAAAATTAGGTCTCACCTGAGGAGGAAGAAAACGTAAACAGCAAAATGAAGTTTTCTTGTAATAGCGAGCAAGGCGATGGATCCTGCTCTCGACCAAAATCAATCGGAACTTGGAATCCTTGTCCTTCCTGCTCCTCTCCAAATGCTTCCTAATGGCACCAACTTTCTTAATCAGGTGGTACAGATCCTCTGGAATCTCAGGTGCGAGCCCTATCCATTTTCCCCAAAATACCCACATATCAAAACACCTTCATATAAACACTCATATATAAATAGCAATTCCCATTAAAAAAGGACATGTATAAGAATACCGTGGTCCTTGAGGATAAGCAAGATCTTGCTACCAGTGACACTCTTAACTTGAGCAATTTCGTGTGAGTCACGAAGAATTACACCAATCTGTGAAGGTTCAAGTCATGAGAGCTTCAATTTGGGAGGCCGGATGGAGAAGAAAGTTGGGAGAAATAAGAGAGTGAGACTTGGGCGCCTATAGATTTGGTAAAGTGAGAGGGAAAATAATTTTTCCCAATTAAAAAAAAAGGGAAAATAAAATGTTCCAGCGCTATTTTTTTTATTATAGCGGGGGTTTAAAGCCCCCGCAAATTTATATTTTTTTATGTTGCTATTTTTTTTGCTGATAGCGAGGGTTTAAAATCCCCACAGTTAATAGCGAGGGTTTAAAACCCCCGTAATTGTATAAATTTTAGCGGCAGCTTTTTAACCCTCGGATTTTATATAATTTTACGGGGGGGTAAGGTAACCCCGCAAATAAATCCCCGCAATATTACCTGTTTTTTGTAGTGTTTTACTTGGAGACCCATTGTCCTAATAGGTTTAGGAAAGGAAAACATAGTTTTTATAGGATTGGGAGAACCTTTTCTTTATAGGTTTGGGACTACTTGAAATCTATATATAGGGGATATAGTTGAAGATTCTAAAACATTGTACACTTCTCTTTTCTTTCATAGTGGACCTAGTCGAACCTCGTTAAATTCATGTGTTTTTTTTCTTCTTTGTTTTCTTTCTTTATGGGTGTACTAGTTAACATACGATATTTCCATAACAAGTTGTAATCTAAAATCGCTCGTTAAAATTAGTGAAGTTGGATAAAATCCTACATGCCGTAAGTCGTAATTTTTATTCACTTGAGCGGAGAGGTTTTTCACTATAAATCTCATCTTTCTATGTTTTACTGTTACAGTTGATCTTAAGAAACCTGGTTACTTCAGTTTAGTAGTTGGTGCTAGCTTCTTTCAATTACATATTTAACCATTTCGCACCAACCCTTTTGAGGAAATTGACTCCTAAACTTTCGTATCATTCACATCTTAAAGAGACTTCTTATGAAAAATGAATTTGGACCATGTTTTTATTGGTTTTACTTATGGGTGTCAAACGGGTCGGGCCGGGCCAACCCGAAATCGGCCCTTCCATTTTAACAGGGTTGAGGGCCGGTTTTGATGCTAGTCGGGCCGGGCCAAACAGCAAAAAAATTAAAATCCACCCTAACCCGGCCCACTTAACCCAATCCGGTCAAACCCACCAAAACCCGATCAAACCCGGATAAAAACCGGTCAAATCCGTTTAAAAAATAAATAAAAAATCCAATATACACTTCAATATACAATATATATTTTTTTAAAAATATATAAACAATTACACATATATACGTACCATTCAATATATAATTATATATGACTATACGTACTACTTTAAATAAAACATATACTATAATAGTATAATATATATATATACACTACAATATATATATATATATATATATAAATATATAAATTTATATACTAATTTATAAAACATATACACATGTATACGTTAAATATATACTACTTTAGAAGATATATACACATATATATGCACCATTCAATATATATGTACTACTTTAAATAAAATATATACTACAATATACATATATATATACAACAATATGTATATATATATATATAGTTACATACTAATTTATAAAACATATACACTTGTATACGTTAAAGATATACGTCTATAGAAGATATATACGCATATATACGCACCATTCAATATATATGTACTACTTTAAATAAAGTATATACTACAATATATATATATATATATATACATACTAATTTATAAAATATATACACTTGTATACGTTAAATGTATACTACTTTAGAAGATATATACACATATATACGCACCATTCAATATATATGTACTGATTTACATAAAATATATACTACAATATACATATATATATATATACAACAATATATATATATATATATAGTTACATACTAATTTATAGAACATATACACATGTATACGTTAAAGATATACGCCTATAGAAGATATATACACATATATACGCACCATTCAATAATATGTACTAATTTAAATAAAGTATATACTACAATATATATATATATATACTACTATATATATATATATATATATATATTTATTTATATACTAATTTATAAAACATATACACTTGTATACCTTAAAGATATAAGTCTATAGAAGATATAAACACATATATACGCACCATTCAATATATATGTACTACTTAAAATAAAGTATATACAACAATATATATATATATATATGTGTGTGTGTGTGTGTGTGTGTGTGATAGTTAATTAATAGTATATTAAAAGTAAGTTTTTAATTTAAACTAGAAATTCATTTTAAATCATTTTAAATCAATATATAGGTACTACTTTAAATAAAATATATAATACACTATATATGTATATACTATGTATGTATATATATATATATATATATATATATATAGTTATATACTAATTTATAAAATATATACTACAATATACACAATATACATATATATATATACTACAATATGTATATATATATAGTTATATACTAATTTGTAAAACATATACACTTGTATACGTTAAATATATACGTCTAGAGAAGATATATACACATATATACACAACATTCAATAAATATGTACTACTTTAAATAAAATATATACTACAATATACATATATATATATATATACTACAATATGTATATATATATAGTTATATACTAATTTGTAAAACATATACACTTGTATACATTAAATATATACATCTGTAGAAGATATATACACACATATACACACCATTCAATATATATGTACTATTTTAAATAAAATATATACTACAATATACATATATATATACTACAATATGTATATATATATAGTTATATATTAATTTGTAAAACATATACACTTGTATACATTAAATATGTTATGTGTATATATGTGTATATATCTTCTACAGATGTATATATTTAATGTATCCAAGTGTATATGTTTTACAAATTAGTATATAACTATATATATATATATACATATTGTAGTATATATATATGTATATTGTAGTATATATTTTATTTGAAATAGTACATAAATTTTGAATGGTGTGTATATATGTGTATATATCTTCTATAGATGTATATATTTAACGTATACAAGTGTATATGTTTAATAAATTAGTATATAACTATATATATATATACATATTGTAGTATATATATATGTATATTGTAGTATATATTTTATTTGAAATAGTACATAAATTTTGAATGGTGTGTATATATGTGTATATATCTTCTACAGATGTATATATTTTATGTATCCAAGTGTATATGTTTTACAAATTAGTATATAACTATATATATATACATATTGTAGTATATATATATGTATATTGTAGTATATATTTTATTTAAAGTAGTATATATATATTGAATGTTGTGTATATATGTGTATATATTTTCTCTAGACGTATATATTTAACGTATATATAGTCTGTATAATACAACTAGACCAGTTTGCAATAATTTAATAAGCGCCTTAAATTGGGAAATACTAGGCTGTGATAGAGATCTAGAAAATAATATTACAGGAATAAACTGGCTTAGAGAACGTATTAGTAAAAAATACTATCAGTTAGGATAATAGATACCCATAGACATTTTGTATGAAACAACATAGATCTTTTCAGGAAGTAAGGTGTACCTACTATTTTTATTATTTAGAATATAAAAAATTATTTGGTATTAAAAACAGAAAAAGAAAGTTGGAAGACAGTTTAGAGAAATTAAAAAACGCTTGTATATCAAATCCATCTATTAACAAATCTAAAAGAGCTTATAGATTGGCAGAAAAAATACATAGGGAAATACAAGGTTGCAAAGGTGACCTCGAACATAAAACTAGAATAATAAATTGGATTAAAATAAGAATTAAAAATAGAGCTTATCAACTTGGCTAGTAAATGCCCATAAGATACGTCGAGAATATTAGAGAGATCCAACGACAATATTATAGAGAATTTATTTATAAACATCAATTAAACAAGATTTTAAAACAACTTAGAAAAAGACTAGAGTTATTAAATAAAGAAATAGATATTCAAAATTACAAAGAAACAGAAACAGACGAATTATTTACCACAACAATTAATTATTACAAAAAAGCTTTAATACACGAAAAATCTAGACTAATAAGAAACATACAAGAAGTAGAAATAGATATAACCTATACCAATAATAGATTAAAATATCAGGCAAAGCTAAGCAAAAAACATCTTAATTTAAATCATTTAGGATAACAAAATAGCTTCGTTAAAACGCTTAGAATATTTAGATCTTAGATTTCAGCCGGAAAAGAAATATAGAATATTAAAAGATAATATTACTATAAGGTGTAATTTTAACCAAGGAGAACACATCCTTCATTCAGAAGATAAACAATATAATACAATAATAGACCTTTTAATTAACTCTAGTGAAAAAACGCAAGAAAAGGATAAAAGTGTACAAAAAACTCTAGAACAAATAGAAATAATTCAAGATAAAAATAAAAAGACCTTAGAAAAAATAGAACAGAACCTAGACTATTTAAAATCTCAAGAATTAGAAATAGATAGAAAAGTCCAATTTCTAAACCATAAATTTTAACTTGGAACAGATACCTACTAAAATAGAAATTGAAAAACTAATAAAAACATTAATAGAAAAACCTAAAGAATTAGAAGTAAAAACTACCCAATTAATAGTAAAGCTTATAGAACAAGTTGAAAATATAACCAAAGAAATTAAAGACTTGCAAGGAATAGCAAGCAGATTAGAAGAAATTTCACTTTCATGAGTAGTGAAGAAGATAAAAACTATCTAAAAGCACTAGAAAAATCAAGAATACATCATAGTGAACCAGAGGGATTATCCAGGTATATCCCCTCAAGCATAACAGATAAAGTCTTACTAAAACAAAATAATACAATAATAGAACTATTATTAGACTTGCATAAAAAAGTAGATAGTTTAATCAAAGATAAAGAAATAAGTACAACACCAAAGGAACCAGAACTACCCGAATTACATAAAAAGATAGATATTCTAATAAAAGGTAAACAAACCCAAGAAGAACAACCAAAAACTACTTCTGAAATAGACGAATTAGTTAACCAATTAAAACGAATAGAGTTAACCCCAGTACACGAACGCAAAATCATAAAAAGAAAACCACAAAAATGGACCTTTTATCAAATAGACGGGGAACCGACGAAAGAAACCAAGACGGACACAGAGCTAGTTTCTCAGAAAACAGGATAGGAAATAATAATATATTATCTAGAATATGTAGGAGACAACCTAATATGGAACAAAACCAAGAGCTTAATGAGATAATAGATATAGACAAGGATTTACAAATCTTTCAACAACATCAGTTAAAATTACTAAATCCAAAGACATTATACAACACAGGATATTTCTCTTCAAACAACCAGCTATATAGACATTACAGAGAAGAGCAAATATCAGCCTTAGGGGAAGATTCTAAAATATTAGACCTAGTAAATACTAACTCCTTAAAACAAATAAAATATAATAAAATGATTTTAATGCATATGGGATTAATTGTCATAGGCATTAAAGGATTAACCAGAAAAAATCTAGGATCTAAAGTATTAATAACTATATATGATGATCGATGGTCAGATATTAAGAAATCGATCATAGGATTAACAGAGGTAGATATGACAAATAATGGAGGAATATTTTACATTAGTCCAGATTTCTTAATGAACTTAAAAGAATTTGGAAAAAACATTAAGATAGGAGTTCAAACTAAAGGATACGAAGAAATGAATAGTGGAAATAATTTATTAATGTGCATAGGTTTTATTGGTAAATTAACTTTAAGTAGCAATACAAAATTTAAATTAAAGGTAAATGATGTAGTTGAAATAATGGGTAATAAAGGCATAAGTCTTATACAACCAATAAAAATAGATCCAGAAATATATGCAGGATTAGAATGGAATCTAAATAAATTTACAAAACCAAAGACTTTCACACCAGACTCACACTTACTATATACAACAAGTAAAGGTGAAACTTCGGTAAGATTTACAGATTATAATTATATGACAAAAAGAATTCTAGACGACGATGAAACCGAAAGTAATATAGAAACAGAAAGTGAATTTATGAATATAGAAGTTTTACAAGAAGGATATGAAGTAGATATAGCAATAGAAAAAGCAGAAAATCTAGCAGAAGAACATAAAAACATAACCTTTAAATGTAAAGGATGTCAAAAAGACAATATGCTAATAAACGAATGTAGAGAACATTTCAGAACTTGCTTGAAACGCAATGATAATTTAGGATATAGAAATAATGAACCCTTCCTAAATAAATTCGAAGAAGATACATTTTCAGTACTAAGTTCAAACATTAGTTACAAAGAATTAGCTGAATTAGAACCAGCTAGCTCCTCTAGTGCTAGCCCTTTCCAACAAACAAATCCTAATCCACAACCAATAGATTATAGCACAGGGAATGTACCTAGGAGACCTGCAATAAGAGTAAACCCAGACACAGAAGTAAAAGACTACATAAAACCAGCAGGAAAGAGAATGCCTATAGAAGAACCTATTAAACTCCAAGAAGGAGGAAGTAAGGGAAAAATCTTAAATATTGCAGCACATGATCCCCAAATGTGGGACACAGTAATAGATTTATGGAAAGGAATAGTAGCAGCTGATTACTTAAGACATTATACTGAAACCGATACAGAAACAATGTATAAATATTTAGAAACTTTCTTAGGAGAATCCGCTAAAGCTACGTGGGAAAGTTTTAAAACTAATTGCCCACATGATTTTCAATTATTACTAAGTATGGGACCAAATCCCTATAATGTTACAAATAAAATGCATATGTTATTAACTGGAAAAGATCCAAATAGTGGATTGATAGCTTTACAAAAAGAAGCATTAATAAAATTAGAACAATTAAGCATTTCACACTGGGTATACATAAAGAAATTTTTACAAGATTATTTTTATTATTGTACCATAAGTGGAAATACTTTTAATGACGAATTAGGTAAAAAATTATTTAATAAACTACCCGGAGCATTAGGAAGAGAAATAGAAGACAGATGGTATAAAAGAGATGGGGTAGCAGCAAACCCGAATTTTAAATGGACAATAGGGCATAGAGCACAACATATAATGGACATTTTAACAGAAAAATGTACAAATATACAAATACAAAAACAATTAAAACGAAATGAAATGAATTTCTGTAAATCAGTTATATATACAACTCAAAATTATGACCAAAAGCAATATAAGAAATATAGGAAACGAAATAACCAAAAACCATATAATAGAAAACAATATTTCTTACGAAAATCAAAAGCTAAAAAACCCTGGTTAAATAGGGATAGACATGTTAGAAAATATAGAAATGATAGAAATTACAGAAATAAGCTAGAATGTTATACGTGTGGCAGCACAGATCATTTAGCCAATATATGCCCCAAAAGAAACAATAATAGAACAAGAAATTCCCAATTAATAGAAGACTTCCAAGAAACACTATTAAATGTAGATGAATACATGTCAGATACAGAAAGTATCTACTCAATAATTAGCATCGATATAACTGATCAAGATAACAAAAAATCTGATTCTTCAGACTCAGAAGAAGATAACTTAGTTAACGAATTAGGTCAAGAGATAGATGACTTAGATTTAAATAACCTAGTGATAAATAACCTAATGAATGTTACACAAGAATGTGAACATGATTTCCAAAGAAATAAGGGTTTAGATAGTAATAGGTGTCGTATATGTAGTTGGTACCCAAGTAAAGATAATAGGGCAAAATGTAAAAAATGTTACTTAGAAGCATGTATAAATTGTATAGAAAATACTTTAAAAATAAAAGTAGAATTACAAACAAATAATGGACAAAAATATACAAATAGTCAGATTTTAAATTTAAGAGTATCTACTTTAGAAACCCGATTAAATGATCTAGAACAAAGATTAACTACTCTAGAGAAGGGAAAAATGAAAGAAGAAATAGAAACCCAAGAAACAGTAGACACAGTACATTTAAACAAATTAGAAGCAGAACTTATGAACACAGAAAATAATAACACAACTTTTATATGTAATGAAGACAAAGAATTTTCTACTATAAAAGTTCTGGTAAAAATTAAAATACAAAATATAGAAATAGAAACGCTAGCATTAATAGATCCAGGATGTACTAGCTGTTTAATTAACAAAGCAATAGTACCAGAACATCTAATAAAAACACTTGAAAGACCCATACTAGCCACTCAAATGGATGGCACTCAGAATATTAATCGTTATTATATAGAAAATGCGCAAATAAGTTTCTTAAATACTTGCAATCAATTTTACAACCCAGTCTATAAGGTAAATCGAATATTAGCTAGAGATTTAAACATAGGTTCAGATTTTGTCATAGGATTAAAATTCTGTATACAAGATAAAGGAGGATGTCTTCTAACACGAGACGGAATAATGTTATTTAAAGATCTAACTTACACACCGGTTCAGACTAAAATCCTCCCTACAATATATAGAACATTAAATACGAATAAAAAGAAAACTCTCCAAGAGCCTTGCTGCGAAGATTGCCAAGATACACAATGCAGCAACCTGTCGAGAGAAAATTTAGAAGAAATAAGAAATTATACTCTACTTAATGTAGAAGGAGAAGAATATTTAGAACCTATAGAAAAGGAATATACACTAATCAGTATAGAAACCCAGTTCTATAATTTCAGGAAAGGAATAGATAAAATAGGGATAATAAATAGCCCAAAAGATTTAGACAATATAATATCTATATTAGATAAAATGGAAATAATAGGAGAAAAACCATTAGCTCATTGGGATGCTAATGAATTAATGTGTAAATTAGATATAATTAACCATGAATATACTATAAAAACAGCTCCTATAGAAGCAAATAATGAAGACACTAATGAGTTTGATACACAGATAAAAGAACTTTTAAAGTTAGGAGTTATAAAACGCTCTACATCTAGACATAGATCAGCAGCTTTTATGGTACGAAATCATAGCGAGCAGGTGAGAGGAAAAGCTCGTATGGTGATAAATTACAAAAGACTAAATGATAATACTAGAACAGACGCATATAAATTACCAGATAAAAATGAATTAATTAATAGAATCCAAAATAAAAAGATATATAGCAAATTTGATTGTAAATCCGGTTACTGGCAAGTAAAAATGCATCCCGAAAGCATCGAATGGACAGCGTTCACATGTCCCGGAGGACATTTTGAATGGTTGGTCATGCCTTTTGGATTAAAGACAGCTCCACCCATTTTTCAAAGAAAAATGGATAATATTTTTGGAGAATATAAGCATTTCATACTAGTCTATGTAGATGATATTTTAGTATTTAGTCAAAACATGCAAGAACATCTAGGACATTTACAAATAGTCTTTAGATTATTCGTCAAACACGGTATAATAGTAAGTAAAAAGAAAATGGAATTATGCAAAACCTATATTAATTTCTTAGGAATAACACTAGGAAATGGAAAAGTAAAATTACAACCGCATATAGCAAAAAAGGTATTAGACATGCCAGATAAACTAGAAACAACAAAGGATTTACAGAAATTTCTAGGACTAGTAAATTACGCAAGAAATTTTATTCAAGACTTAGGAAAGATAGCTGGACCTTTATATGCCAAAACAGGTAGTAAAGGACAGAAAAATTTTAATAAAGAAGATGTTAAGTTAGTTAAACAGATAAAAGAAAAAATTAAGAATATACCAGACCTAAAAATTCCTCTAGAATCTGATTACTTAATTATCCAAACAGATGGTAGTGATTTAGGATGGGGAGCTATTTTAAAAGCTCGACCCAATAAATATAGTAGTAAAAATGAAGAACAAATCTGCGGGTATCAAAGTGGTGCTTATAGAGAAAAAGGAAATATGAGTGCCATAGATCTAGAAGTACTTGCAATAATATATGGTTTAAATAGTTTCAAATTATATATATTAAACAAAGAGGAAGTTTTAGTTAGAACTGATTGCGAAGCAATAGTTAAATTCCACCAAAAAATAAATGATAAAAATAGTAGTAGGCGAAGATGGTTAAATTTCACAGACACCATATCTGTCTACAAAAATATAGTATTTGAACATATTAAGGGCAAAGAAAATGCATTAGCAGATCAATTAAGTAGACTACAACTAGGAATAAATAAATAAGTTTAACATTACTTATTTGTTTTCCCAGAATGAGACCCACAGGACAACCACCTGGACACAAAGGCAAGGGAGAAGCCTCTTCTTCAGACATTTACAGACAAACAATGTTAGGTAACATACATTTTAAACCATTAGAACCTACAGAGACAATGGAACGAATTCAATTCGGACCATTTAATTTAGTTGCATTTCCAGAAAGCAATATCTCATTTAGAGTAAGACCAGACTATGTTTTAGATAGACCCCAAAAATGCCTAGTAGACAATTTATGGATTTCATACAATAAACAAAGCCGTAATCATTTTATGGCTTCTATGAATGCTTTATGCCAATATATGTCTGAAAAGAATAAACCTCGTTTTAAATATTATGTAGTAATTCATGGAAAAAATAATGGTGTTTTCCAAACTTGGCTAGAAGTTTTAGACTCCATACAAGGTTTTAAAACCCCGCTTTTCAAAGGTTTTAACGATTTTACTGAAGCAACTAATTACGCTAGAGGACACCTAGGACCAAACTACTATATTTCTCCTTCCCTTAGACAAAATCCAAATCAAATTCCCCAGTACAATATACAAAAAGACACTGGAAAAATAATTTTCTGTGATCACTGTTCTTCTATGACGGAAAACTTCAAAGTCCTAAATTCTCAAAAGGAGTCTCTCGTTATGGAAAACACAAGACTAATTAAACAAATACAGATATTAAAAACCAGACTCAGACAACATTCAGCCAGCAAGACAGATGCTCAGACACAGACTCCACCAGAACAGAGTTCTCCATCTCCTCAAAAAATGGATGAGAAGGGTGTGCATTTCCCACTAAATGCTAAGAAATCCACTGTACCGGATGTTGGTACAGCTAGTCCGGCTCAAACGGTAACCGGTAAAGACAAAACAAATCCGTTAATGGCTGTCACTTTGCCAAAAAGTGAAGATGAAGGATGCTCTTCATCAAGAACTAAAGTAAACAGAACTAGGAAAACCTTAATAGCTAAAAGCAAAAACAAGACAATAGAAACTATAATCAAACAGACATTAGATAAATTTTTCAGTAGCCAGACTCAAGACAAACACATAAATGAACAGACAAGCGAACAACCACCCACTAATACAGAAGGACGACACCCCTTTAACTCAGAAAGATTTGTACCAGAACAGGATATTAATCCTTCAGTTTCAAATTCAGACGAAGACAATAATTCCCAGTTCCAAGATGCACAGGACCCCTATGAAGAAGATGACTCAGGCATGAGTTTCGACTAGGCAATCTTCGCAGCAAGGCTCTTGGAGAGTTTTCTTTTTATTCGTATTTAATGTTCTATATATTGTAGGGAGGATTTTAGTCTGAACCGGTGTGTAAGTTAGATCTTTGAATAACATTATTCCGTCTCGTGTTAGAAGACATCCTCCTTTATCTTGTATACAGAATTTTAATCCTATGACAAAATCTGAACCTATGTTTAAATCTCTAGCTAATATTCGATTTATCTTATAGACTGGGTTGTAAAATTGATTGCAAGTATTTAAGAAACTTATTTGCGCATTTTCTATATAATAACGATTAATATTCTGAGTGCCATCCATTTGAGTGGCTAGTATGGGTCTTTCAAGTGTTTTTATTAGATGTTCTGGTACTATTGCTTTGTTAATTAAACAGCTAGTACATCCTGGATCTATTAATGCTAGCGTTTCTATTTCTATATTTTGTATTTTAATTTTTACCAGAACTTTTATAGTAGAAAATTCTTTGTCTTCATTACATATAAAAGTTGTGTTATTATTTTCTGTGTTCATAAGTTCTGCTTCTAATTTGTTTAAATGTACTGTGTCTACTGTTTCTTGGGTTTCTATTTCTTCTTTCATTTTTCCCTTCTCTAGAGTAGTTAATCTTTGTTCTAGATCATTTAATCGGGTTTCTAAAGTAGATACTCTTAAATTTAAAATCTGACTATTTGTATATTTTTGTCCATTATTTGTTTGTAATTCTACTTTTATTTTTAAAGTATTTTCTATACAATTTATACATGCTTCTAAGTAACATTTTTTATATTTTGCCCTATTATCTTTACTTGGGTACCAACTACATATACGACACCTATTACTATCTAAACCCTTATTTCTTTGGAAATCATGTTCACATTCTTGTGTAACATTCATTAGGTTATTTATCACTAGGTTATTTAAATCTAAGTCATCTATCTCTTGACCTAATTAGTTAACTAAGTTATCTTCTTCTGAGTCTGAAGAATCAGATTTTTTGTTATCTTGATCAGTTATATCGATGCTAATTATTGAGTAGATACTTTCTGTATCTGACATGTATTCATCTACATTTAATAGTGTTTCTTGGAAGTCTTCTATTAATTGGGAATTTCTTGTTCTATTATTGTTTCTTTTGGGGCATATATTGGCTAAATGATCTGTGCTGCCACACGTATAACATTCTAGCTTATTTCTGTAATTTCTATCATTTCTAACATGTCTATCCCTATTTAACCAGGGTTTTTTAGCTTTTGATTTTCGTAAGAAATATTGTTTTCTATTATATGGTTTTTGGTTATTTCGTTTCCTATATTTCTTATATTGCTTTTGGTCATAATTTTGAGTTGTATATATAACTGATTTACAGAAATTCATTTCATTTCGTTTTAATTGTTTTTGTATTTGTATATTTGTACATTTTTCTGTTAAAATGTCCATTATATGTTGTGCTCTATGCCCTATTGTCCATTTAAAATTCGGGTTTGCTGCTACCCCATCTCTTTTATACCATCTGTCTTCTATTTCTCTTCCTAATGCTCCGGGTAGTTTATTAAATAATTTTTTACCTAATTCGTCATTAAAAGTATTTCCACTTATGGTACAATAATAAAAATAATCTTGTAAAAATTTCTTTATGTATACCCAGTGTGAAATGCTTAATTGTTCTAATTTTATTAATGCTTCTTTTTGTAAAGCTATCAATCCACTATTTGGATCTTTTCCAGTTAATAACATATGCATTTTATTTGTAAAATTATAGGGATTTGGTCCCATACTTAGTAATAATTGAAAATCATGTGGGCAATTAGTTTTAAAACTTTCCCACGTAGCTTTAGCGGATTCTCCTAAGAAAGTTTCTAAATATTTATACATTGTTTCTGTATCGGTTTCAGTATA
The DNA here is from genome assembly GCA_030864215.1 of Capsicum pubescens. Classification (NCBI taxonomy): domain Eukaryota; kingdom Viridiplantae; phylum Streptophyta; class Magnoliopsida; order Solanales; family Solanaceae; genus Capsicum; species Capsicum pubescens. Next base: position 217,172,926 of record CM061549.1, on the reverse strand, counting down.
ATGTCTTAAGTAATCAGCTGCTACTATTCCTTTCCATAAATCTATTACTGTGTCCCACATTTGGGGATCATGTGCTGCAATATTTAAGATTTTTCCCTTACTTCCTCCTTCTTGGAGTTTAATAGGTTCTTCTATAGGCATTCTCTTTCCTGCTGGTTTTATGTAGTCTTTTACTTCTGTGTCTGGGTTTACTCTTATTGCAGGTCTCCTAGGTACATTCCCTGTGCTATAATCTATTGGTTGTGGATTAGGATTTGTTTGTTGGAAAGGGCTAGCACTAGAGGAGCTAGCTGGTTCTAATTCAGCTAATTCTTTGTAACTAATGTTTGAACTTAGTACTGAAAATGTATCTTCTTCGAATTTATTTAGGAAGGGTTCATTATTTCTATATCCTAAATTATCATTGCGTTTCAAGCAAGTTCTGAAATGTTCTCTACATTCGTTTATTAGCATATTGTCTTTTTGACATCCTTTACATTTAAAGGTTATGTTTTTATGTTCTTCTGCTAGATTTTCTGCTTTTTCTATTGCTATATCTACTTCATATCCTTCTTGTAAAACTTCTATATTCATAAATTCACTTTCTGTTTCTATATTACTTTCGGTTTCATCGTCGTCTAGAATTCTTTTTGTCATATAATTATAATCTGTAAATCTTACCGAAGTTTCACCTTTACTTGTTGTATATAGTAAGTGTGAGTCTGGTGTGAAAGTCTTTGGTTTTGTAAATTTATTTAGATTCCATTCTAATCCTGCATATATTTCTGGATCTATTTTTATTGGTTTTATAAGACTTATGCCTTTATTACCCATTATTTCAACTACATCATTTACCTTTAATTTAAATTTTGTATTGCTACTTAAAGTTAATTTACCAATAAAACCTATGCACATTAATAAATTATTTCCACTATTCATTTCTTCGTATCCTTTAGTTTGAACTCCTATCTTAATGTTTTTTCCAAATTCTTTTAAGTTCATTAAGAAATCTGGACTAATTAAAATATTCCTCCATTATTTGTCATATCTACCTCTGTTAATCCTATGATCGATTTCTTAATATCTGACCATCGATCATCATATATAGTTATTAATACTTTAGATCCTAGATTTTTTCTGGTTAATCCTTTAATGCCTATGACAATTAATCCCATATGCATTAAAATCATTTTATTATATTTTATTTGTTTTAAGGAGTTAGTATTTACTAGGTCTAATATTTTAGAATCTTCCCCTAAGGCTGATATTTGCTCTTCTCTGTAATGTCTATATAGCTGGTTGTTTGAAGAGAAATATCCTGTGTTGTATAATGTCTTTGGATTTAGTAATTTTAACTGATGTTGTTGAAAGATTTGTAAATCCTTGTCTATATCTATTATCTCATTAAGCTCTTGGTTTTGTTCCATATTAGGTTGTCTCCTACATATTCTAGATAATATATTATTATTTCCTATCCTGTTTTCTGAGAAACTAGCTCTGTGTCCGTCTTGGTTTCTTTCGTCGGTTCCCCGTCTATTTGATAAAAGGTCCATTTTTGTGGTTTTCTTTTTATGATTTTGCGTTCGTGTACTGGGGTTAACTCTATTCGTTTTAATTGGTTAACTAATTCGTCTATTTCAGAAGTAGTTTTTGGTTGTTCTTCTTGGGTTTGTTTACCTTTTATTAGAATATCTATCTTTTTATGTAATTCGGGTAGTTCTGGTTCCTTTGGTGTTGTACTTATTTCTTTATCTTTGATTAAACTATCTACTTTTTTATGCAAGTCTAATAATAGTTCTATTATTGTATTATTTTGTTTTAGTAAGACTTTATCTGTTATGCTTGAGGGGATATACCTGGATAATCCCTCTGGTTCACTATGATGTATTCTTGATTTTTCTAGTGCTTTTAGATAGTTTTTATCTTCTTCACTACTCATGAAAGTGAAATTTCTTCTAATCTGCTTGCTATTCCTTGCAAGTCTTTAATTTCTTTGGTTATATTTTCAACTTGTTCTATAAGCTTTACTATTAATTGTGTAGTTTTTACTTCTAATTCTTTAGGTTTTTCTATTAATGTTTTTATTAGTTTTTCAATTTCTATTTTAGTAGGTATCTGTTCCAAGTTAAATTTATGGTTTAGAAATTGGACTTTTCTATCTATTTCTAATTCTTGAGATTTTAAATAGTCTAGGTTCTGTTCTATTTTTTCTAAGGTCTTTTTATTTTTATCTTGAATTATTTCTATTTGTTCTAGAGTTTTTTGTACACTTTTATCCTTTTCTTGCGTTTTTTCACTAGAGTTAATTAAAAGGTCTATTATTGTATTATATTGTTTATCTTCTGAATGAAGGATGTGTTCTCCTTGGTTAAAATTACACCTTATAGTAATATTATCTTTTAATATTCTATATTTCTTTTTCGGCTGAAATCTAAGATCTAAATATTCTAAGCGTTTTAACGAAGCTATTTTGTTATCCTAAATGATTTAGATTAAGATGTTTTTTGCTTAGCTTTGCCTGATATTTTAATCTATTATTGGTATAGGTTATATCTATTTCTACTTCTTGTATGTTTCTTATTAGTCTAGATTTTTCGTGTATTAAAGCTTTTTTGTAATAATTAATTGTTGTGGTAAATAATTCGTCTGTTTCTGTTTCTTTGTAATTTTGAATATCTATTTCTTTATTTAATAACTCTAGTCTTTTTCTAAGTTGTTTTAAAATCTTGTTTAATTGATGTTTATAAATAAATTCTCTATAATATTGTCGTTGGATCTCTCTAATATTCTCGACGTATCTTATGGGCATTTACTAGCCAAGTTGATAAGCTCTATTTTTAATTCTTATTTTAATCCAATTTATTATTCTAGTTTTATGTTCGAGGTCACCTTTGCAACCTTGTATTTCCCTATGTATTTTTTCTGCCAATCTATAAGCTCTTTTAGATTTGTTAATAGATGGATTTGATATACAAGCGTTTTTTAATTTCTCTAAACTGTCTTCCAACTTTCTTTTTCTGTTTTTAATACCAAATAATTTTTTATATTCTAAATAATAAAAATAGTAGGTACACCTTACTTCCTGAAAAGATCTATGTTGTTTCATACAAAATGTCTATGGGTATCTATTATCCTAACTGATAGTATTTTTTACTAATACGTTCTCTAAGCCAGTTTATTCCTGTAATATTATTTTCTAGATCTCTATCACAGCCTAGTATTTCCCAATTTAAGGCGCTTATTAAATTATTGCAAACTGGTCTAGTTGTATTATACAGACTATATATACGTTAAATATATACGTCTAGAGAAAATATATACACATATATACACAACATTCAATATATATATACTACTTTAAATAAAATATATACTACAATATACATATATATATACTACAATATGTATATATATATAGTTATATACTAATTTGTAAAACATATACACTTGTATACATAAAATATATACATCTGTAGAAGATATATACACATATATACACACCATTCAATATATATGTACTATTTTAAATAAAATATATATTACAATATACATATATATATATACTACAATATGTATATATATATAGTTATATACTAATTTGTAAAACATATACACTTGGATACATTAAATATATACATCTATAGAAGATATATACACATATATACACACCATTCAAAATTTATGTACTATTTCAAATAAAATATATACTACAATATACATATATATATACTACAATATGTATATATATATATAGTTATATACTAATTTATTAAACATATACACTTGTATACGTTAAATATATACATCTATATAAGATATATACACATATATATGCACCATTCAATATATATGTACTACTTTAAATAAAATATATACTACAATATACATATATATATACTACAATATGTATATATATATATATATAGTTATATACTAATTTGTAAAACATATACACTTGGATACATTAAATATATACATCTGTAGAAGATATATACACATATATACACACCATTCAAAATATATGTACTACTTCAAATAAAATATATACTACAATACACATATATATATACTACAATATGTATATATATATAGTTATATACTAATTTGTAAAACATATACACTTGTATACGTTAAATATATACGTCTAGAGAAGATATATACACAGCATTCAATATATATGTACTACTTTAAATAAAATATATACTACAATATACATATATATATATACTACAATATGTATATATATATAGTTATATACTAATTTATAAAACATATACACTTGTATACATTAAATATATACATCTGTAGAAGATATATACACATATATACACACCATTCAATATATATGTACTATTTTAAATAAAATATATACTACAATATACATATATATATATATACTAAAATATGTATATATATATATAGTTATATACTAATTTGTAAAACATATACACTTGTATATGTTAAATATATACGTCTATAGAAGATATATACACATATATACACTTCTATAGAAGATATCCAATTTATAAAACATATACACATGTATTCGTTAAATATACACTTCTATAGAAGATATATACACGTGTATACGCACCATTCAATGTATATATACTACTACTTATAAAATATACTACATTATATATACATTACAATATATATAGATATACTTATATTCTAATTTATAAAACATATACACATGTATACGTTAAATATACACTTCTATAGAAGATATATGCACACATATACAAAACATATGCTACTTAATATAATAAATTAATAATATTTGGTAGTAAATTAATAATATATTAGAAGTAAGTTTTTAATTTAAAGTAGAAAATTAGAAATTCTATTTAAAATTTTAAATCGTTAAATGAAAAAATATAAAAAGCAAGGACTAAGGAGTGAATGAATTTGGGGAATTTTATTGATTGCAAAATGATCCAAAATTTATAATTTACATGAATGAAAAATCTATAAATTATGCATCATTTTTTCCAACTCATTCATGTTAATATTAATGGGAACTTGCATAGGATAGTCGAAGTCAACGGGGGCAAAATCATGCATTGGACTTGATTCTGCTGAGTTCTCCCGTGAAGTCATAATTTCTTCAAGTTTCAGCTCGTCGCTTTCTCCGGTTCCATTCCTTGGTTTCTTCTTTCCGCTCTAATCCAATCTCTGAGGCAAACTAGAACATTCATTGCATTGCTTCCCAATGAGTGTCGGTTGTCTCCAAGCTGCTGTCGTCCCTGACTAAAGGCGCTCTCTGATGCAACAGTTGACATTGGAACATTCAAGATATCTCTAGCTAATCTTGAAAGCACAGGATATTGTGTTTCATTACTCCTCCACCAATCCAACGTGTTGATCCGTCGTCTGCGATCCTCTGGTGCCGTCCGAAGATAATATTTCAGCTCTTCCCGATAAGTTGATGTGTAAGTTCTCTCATCAACACTGTTCCAACAATTTAAATCATAAAACGAATCAGAAAAAATACTATGTGCCGGTCTTTTAGAAGATGATGGCTCCTCGGGAGGATGAGGAGCGACAGTTGGAGTGATATTTGTAGGTACGGCTAAATCAAATAAATCAGCATAGTGATTATATAATTTTTCTATGTAATCCTTTGCATCAGCCGTAGCCGTCCACAAATCAGGTTGTACTTGTTCAGAATCATGGTTAGTATTTATTTCTAAGTTAATATAAATAAGAGTACTAAAGTGACACATATTATTATATTTCATGCACAGATTTAGCATAGCACCAACCAAGTAAATAGGGGGGATCGGGAAAAAATATTTTTAAAATTTCGTAAACATGACGCCAACAACTTCTTTATAACCTTCTTTATTTTTCTATTCTTTGAGCAAACCAGAAATATCGGCTATATATGCCAAAATATTTCAAACACTAGGATAATAAGCACCGAAAATTCAACCGTAGCTACATAAAAATTTTCTAAAAACTTAACAAGATCATTAATTACAACCCAATCAGAATTATGTAGCATGCAATCAGCAGAATCAGTAAATGAACCGCAATGTTAGTTAAAAGCTAGTGTAATAGGAATTCTATATTTATAACAAGTTTTTAAAAATTCATACGTAGAATTCCATCTAGTATCAATTTCCTCAGATATCAAAATCGGTGTAAGTCCATTTTCTTGACATTTAACTTTAAATTCTCTAATTCTCGATCTACGATTATTTCCTTGAATAAAACCAACAGCAAGACGAATTTTTTCAATATAAAACTCAAAAAACTCAAGACCATCTTTTACAATTAAATTATATATATGACATGCACATTTAGTATGAAAAATTTCAGGCAAGGGCGGAGATAGCGTAGATTTTAATTTTTTTATAGCAGTGTTGTTGTTAGAAGCATTATCAAAAGCAATACATAAAATTTTATTTTCGATACCATAATATCCGGGAATTTTAACAATAGAATCAGCAATAAATTGTCCAGTATGTTTACGATCTTCATCATATAAAAAAGCAAGAATACGTTTTTACATTACGAAATTACTATCCATCCAATGACAAGTAACGGTTAAATAATCATTTTTATTTACAGCACGACCAAGATCAGAAGTTAGGGACAATCTACATTGAATATTTTTTAACAATGTTGATAAATAAAAATATTATTGTGAATGAAGTCTAAAAATATTAGACCGACAAGTAGTTCTAGGAATACCGTTAAACATAGGATTATAAATTGCTTGTATATAACGAATAAAGGCATCAGAAGAAGGAAAATTAAAAGGCAAACAACCCACAGCTACCATTTTAGCTATTTCTTCCCAGTCCCTCAATTTATTATACTTCTTCGCTACGTGACCGGTTGCTGGATCCATTTTAGTTTGCGTTGGCCCACCAACATCCCCACCACCTTTTGCAATATTTAACTCTCTTTTGTGATCTTCAGCTACATGTCTCATTAACGTACCCGTAACCCCTTGCTTGCCTCCACTTCTATGCTTATATATTTATTGACAAATATTGCATTGCACCTCAATATCTGATATACGTTCAAAAAATTTCCATGCAATACTAGTTCTTTTATGAGGTCTTGGGGCACTGGAGGACGGGGAGAGAGATTAACCGATTCAGATCTAACGTTAGCATCTCCTACAACGGGTGTCTCAGCAATATTTTCATTATCTTCGTCTAAATTAACCGCATCTACTTCATTTTCTTCTTCTATACCATAATTTTCCTGACCTTCTACATAATCCATATCGTGAGCACCTACACCTATTTCTTCCTCAAAAGGTGTACCAAGCGGTACCGGAGGCGAAGGCACACGAGTATATCTACTACTTGAACTACCTCTACCACTAGTAATTCGCTTTTTACTACCACTACCGCTTTTGGGACAAAAAATTTTAACACCTTTAGTAGCGAGGTTTCTTAATTTATCCATAATATAAATTAAATTAAACTAAAAATATTCAAAATACACAAATATAATAAAATTAAATATTAAACAATTAATACAATAAATAAAAATTAAACGTAAGAGATGGAACGACAATACCAAATTTTGGAAGTATCCGAAGATTGCGCCTATAGAAACTTTCGCTCGTACTTTGTAAACGAAAAATTAAAAAATTAAAGTGAACACTTTAAGAAATTAAATATATTGAATATTTGAGAATTGAGAATTGAGATTTGAGAGAGAATGAGATTTGAGAGAGTGAAAAATTGTGTGAAAAATGATTTGAAGTTGTAGGGTATTTATAGAATTTTTTTTGGGATTAAAAAATATTTTTTAAAGTTAATTTTTTTTTTTTGAATAAATGGGCCCAAACTAGCCGTTTGGACCCAAAAACGGCTATATAGCCGTTGGGCCAACGACTAGTTTGGCCCAAAATTCTATTTTTTTTAAAAAAAAGTTATCCAGGCCGAGTTAGCCGGGCCCATTTTAAAAAAATAACCGGCCCGGAACCCGGAACCCTAAAGCCCTAGGGCTTACCGGGCCGGGTTAGTTACGAGGGTCGGGCCGACCCACTTGACACCCATAGTTTTACTTTCCTATCAATGGCTTACTCATATAAATTGTTGATGAAAACTCATGCATTTTTTCTCATCACTCCCATCCCTTTTTTATTGGTTTTTAGTATTGATTGGATCAAAATGTATGCCTATTTCTAATTTGTCAACTTCTCTAGGTTTCCCTACTCCTGCTCTTTTGCTATGTTTCTCAAAAGAATTGCACAAACTAAAGGTTAAAATGTTAATTTCAAGTTTCAACCTGTAATTTCTAATGAGTTATTGACAAGAATGACAGGAGGAAAACTTCCCGTGATGTTACATTTTTGGAGTCATAATTAGTCCGTTATAGTCGTTATTTGCAACGTGGATGAAAGATAGAGGTCCCAAGTCATATCAAATATATATAGTGGTCCATTTGAACCCCATCATCGCAACTGTTTCTTTTTGCTCTATCAGATTCACACGCTTGTCACGTATCTTTTGCACGGTCTCTAATTATATTTACGTGACACCCTTTCGGTTTCTAAGAGTCAAATTTCTTTGGTTTCGACCCTCTTGTATAGGGGTGTACATAAGTTGGGTTGGTTTGATTTTTTATTAAAATATAACCAAATCAATAATGCCGATTTTCTAAATCTATAAACCAAATCAAACCAATATACAATCGATTTTTTTATTTCGGTTTTAGTCGGGTTTTTTCGATTTTTTCGATTTTTCGATTTTCTTGATTTTTTATAATTATAATGTGAGTGAAGAAAAAAATTAAATGTTTTCACTAAAAAAATAAAAAACAACAATGATCATAAAGTAGTTCCAATAAAAATTAAGTTGATAAATTATTAAGTCGTCTAAACTACTATCTTTCAAAGTAATATTATGTGGATATCCAAGTAGTTCAATTTCTAAGTCACTAGTAGCTTGTTTGAAAGTTTTTTTCACATAAAATGTGAGCATACAAAAGAATGAAGAATTGGAGACAACTTATTAAAAACTTAATTCCATAAAGTAATTAATTATAACATAATTCCATAAAAAAGAAGAAAGAAGAGAAACAAACCTAAATCACAACTTGACGAATGAGAAAAGTAAGGTGAAAGTAAGATGGAAAAATAATGAGAACTTTCTGAAAACTTGAAAAGTAAAATGTAAAAAGTGAAGCAATTAAAGAGTTTGAGATTTTTATATTAATATTGAGTTTTGTATTAATTTGTCATTAATGGAAAAAGGGCAAAATTAAGAAATAGCATACTCATCCCCTTAATTATGAGTTTCATCACAACAGTTTCATAATTACATAATATAGCAAGTTGTATTTTGTATTTTTGTAAACTGTTGCTATAAAAATACAAATACATATGATTTTTACTGCCCTTACGATCGATATGTATTTTGTATTTTTGCAAACTGTTGCTACAAAAATACAAATACATACAAATATATATGCTACAAAATGTAATTTGATAAAAGTGTTGTTATTTTTTATAATTTAATACTTAAGTATGCTACTTTATGTATTTTTTCCATGGAAAAATACTATAATTAAAGGCCCAAGAATATATATTTATTTTTTGAATATAAAAAAATAATAAAAGTAATTAGAAAGTAGATTATAAGTAATATATTTTTACGTATAAAAAATTAAAATTATATATGTATTACGTCGGTTCGGTTTGGGTTTGGTTTGATTTTATTTTTTCTAATACCAAATCAAACCAAGAATAATCGATTTTTTTTTTTTGCCAACACCAAACCAATCAAACCAAACCATAAGTCGGTTTTTTTTCTCGGTTTGGTTTAATTCATCGGTTCGGTTTGACTTAACGGTTCGGTTTGTACACCCCTACTCTTGTATATTGAAGTTTTATGAGACTCTATCAAAAGACCCCAATTTATATGTGTGAAACTTATGTAAAAAAAATTACAACTCGTATAAGTTATAATAACTGTAATTCAATATATATATATATATATATATATATATATATATATATATATATATATATATATATATATATATATATATATATATATATATAGGTATATGAAAAGATAAACAATAATAAAACATGACTCTCAAAATTCAAAAGGTGTCACAAGTTGGGATAGAAGGAATATACCTTATGTTTCTAGTACAAGGACGATTTAGGAGTATATATTGTGAATTTGTTACAATTTCGGGGAATCACGTCTCAAATAGCGCTAGCTATTGAAGTAAAAGAATCCAAGATACAAGCCCTATATCAGCACATTTCTATATCGATGTGGAACTTAAGATCCATATCTTGCAACGGACCATAACATAATCACCGCGTATTGTTTTTTCAATCTCAACGACAAATAATCTTTGCGGGAAAAACTTTTATGCAAAGAGATCGTGAGGTGAACATTGATCTTTAGAATGAGAATTCAAAATTTTGAGTTTTATAAATGTAAACATAAGATAAGTTGTCAAAGGATTACAGTGTTGTTTTACACACCACGGAGGGGGCGGCATGAGAATTAACTCGGCAAACATGAATATTTATGAAATATTTGTCACCTCCCAACTGCAGACACATTGATAACTTCATTTTTTAAGATGTTGGAAAAAACTCAGGATAATTGAAGGTTACCACAGAAGGAAGTATTCCGCTTGAAAACATATGAGTGATCGGGTAGTGGGGACTAATGTGAATGATCAGGAGTAGGAATTAGGGTGTTTGTTATGGGTTCAGCCGACTTTAATAACTTAGATTTAAATCTTGTATTTATTTTTAAAGAAATTATTAAATATGTATAAATTATTAATTTAGAATCTAATATTTTAAAAAATTATAATTTAGAATCCATAAATTTCAAATTCTGATTCCACTGCTATAATTGAATGCATAGTTACTAATAATGGAGATATCAGGGATAAATTTTGTCAACATCACTGTGATCCAAGAACAAATTTCAAATTCCTTAAGAATCATTACCAGTTAATTGATTTGTGGCCATTTTCTCATTAATAGGCCTCGAGTGGCCATCCTATGCTAAATACTTGGAGACGCTCTCTTCCTTCTCCATGTTACTTGCTAACCCTCACCCCACCCCATCCCCACCTCCCCTATACCCCACCCCAACAGAAAAATAGAAACGAAAAAGCAAGATTCCTCCTCCAATTTTATATGTATCTACTTGTTTGACATATGAGAGTTGTAAGGACTTCAAACTCGTTGTCTTTGTTAGAGTGCCATATATTTGAGTCAGTAATATGTTTGAAAAATTTCGAGCTTTTCAAAGAGAAGGTTTAAAACTGATAATGTTATAGCTGTATCTCCTATCACGTAACTTAATACATAACCATAAGTTAACTACCCATAAAAAGTAAATTAGTAGTCTAAAAAAAGAAACAGTAACCTCCTACGGCAAGTTAAATTGCAATGATATTAGTGTAATGATGATTTATATTGTTAGGAGTTGATACAAGTTCAAAACTTAAAAAAATAAAAATTTATCACATGCAACCCATCTTGTATGAGTAGGAGAAAGCAAATTAGTTATAGATGTAGAGAATAAGAGAAGAAAGGTGTAATTTGGGAGATCTTTTGCTAGCCCATGTTAACTAAGATTGGAAGATTCAACTAAAGAAGAGGAAGCTATGAAAGAGAAGTTTTGTTTTGGAAGAAGACTTCTTGAATTGAATTTTTTTTTTTTGGTTGGTTACAAATACCTTATATCATCCCCATTTATATTTGTGTAGGGATGGTTCTAGAAAATTTTCTAGATAATTCTACAAGAAAATCTAGTGAACTTTATCTTCTATCACTACTCTAGAATATCTAGATAATTCTACAAGATACTTGTTCATGACACTATACTAAGACATTCTACAAAAACCTTTGATATTCATCACCAGACTATACTAGAAACTTAACTAGAAAACTATGATATTCATTCTTCCAAAAAATTCACTTTACATAATTTTCACACGCCCCCTTAGAGTGATTTTTTGGAAGCTATCCCAAACTCGTTGTAGAAGAACTTAAATGAAGCTTTGAATCATGTCTTGGCGAAACTATTAGCAGTTTTTTCCCAACTCTTCTTTCTTCTTCCAATGATGAATATTTTTCGTCGTTGATTTGTCCTTGCTGCATTTTATGATGTTGACTTCTCGAGCTCCCCCTTTCTCTGAGCTCCTCCACAACTTCATTATCTAGAGACATACATGTGATGAAAGAGTTTGGAGCTTTAGCCTTCAAGATTTTAGAACATACTCTTTCTGAAGCAACTCCATAATACAAGGATATTTCATCTATATCAGCTTCCTCATTTGATTCGATGACTATATGATCATCAATTTTTTGTGAAGCCTCAACATTATAATAGGATCCACCACTAGATTTTGTTTCTAGCTCTTCAATCATATTGTATGTCTCTCCATTTGAAATTAGGGCTTTACTTTCAACGTCATCATTCATTGGATCTTTAGCTTCTTCATCAACTTTCAATATTTGCTCTGAGTTAGTGATTGACCTTGATAGCATAGATGATTGATCAGAGACTTTAATTTCTACTATATCTCCCTTAATAGTTTCTTCGATAAAGTCATCACTGACATATTGAGTTTTAGACACTATTTTCTCATAATCTACTTCAATATCCTTCACGTCCAGACTTTTATTATCATTTTAAGGATCCGCTTCTTTGATTTTCTTGATAGCATCCACCACGTCAGTATCATCTTGCTTTTTATCGGTGCCTTCTTGCTCCACATGATGGGTTGTATTATATCTGATCCAATCTTTTTTCTAATTTATGAAAGCCAAGACATCTATTGCTCGACTCTCAACTTCTAAGCATATTTCCCATCTTTATTCTTCTTCAATAACTTTTATAGTTTGAGCTATGTTGCTCTTCCTGGGTCGAAAATATCTTCGTATGTGTCCTGCTTTGCCACACCAATAATATTTGAGAAGATTCGTACTATAATTGTTAAAAGACTATTCCTTATTTTAAGGCGAACTTGAACCACTTGAGAATCAGAGTGAGACATATCTATTATTTTTTCTTTAACGTGCCTCTTGTCAGCTACAAGAGAATTTCCATCCTTTTCTTTGACAAATTTACTAGCCAATTGTTTGACTAGCAACTCCTGTGATGACAACAAATTCTCAAATTCCTCCAAGGATGGCTATTGAGCCCATCCTTGAATCGATGTCACAAAGGGAATATATTCTGACTTCAAACCACGAATAATATTTCTTCTTATTCGTGCTTCAGAGATAACCTTATCCGAATTTAATAAAGAGATCTCAAAACATAAATTCTTAATCCTTAAGAAATACTCGGTAATAAAAAAATTACCTTGATTGGTGTTGACCAATCTATTCTCTAATATCTGTAGTTGAGCTTCATTCTTCTTGTTAAATAGCTGATCGAGGGTCCTCCATATTTCATGAGCTGATTTACACCTTATGATGTGGTCAAATAAACTGGAGGAGATAGACCTCTTCAGCATAAACTCCTCCTTCACATTAATCTGCTTCTACTTTTTATGTGCATTACTACTCTCCGGTCTGTCATCCGAAGGACTTGTGTTACTCCCGCTAATAACATCCCACAAATATTCAGCCACAAGGTATGATTCCTTGCATGTCTTTCATACCTTGTAATTGGACTGGTTTAGCAACTCCATTCCCAATCCATTAATGCTCCGCTTAAATCCATTAGGACAAACCAGTTGAATAGACCACAAATTCGATCTTGAAATAAATACAAGTCAATCTACAACTTTGACTCTGATACCTTGTAGAGAATAACAGAAGAAAGGTATAATTGGGGAGACCTTCTGCTAGCCCAAGATTGTTAACTAAGATCGAAAGATTCAACTAAAGAAGAGAAAACTATGAAAGAGAAGATTTGTTATGGAAGAAGACTTTTTGAATTAGATTGTTTTTTGGTTTATTTATTTTTTTGTTGGTTACAAATGTCTTATATCATCCACTATTTATACTTATGTAGGAATGGTTCTAGAAAATCTTCTAGATAATTCTACAAGAAAAATCTAATGAACTTTATCTTCTACCACTACTCTAGAATATCTAGATAATTCTACAAGATACTTGTTCATGACACTATACTAAGACATTCTACAAGAACCTTTGATATTTCATCACCAGACTATATTAGAAACAAGAAACTTAAGTAGAAAACTATGATATTCATTCTTTCAAAAATTCACTTTACATAATTTTCATAATAGAAAGATGCCATATCAATCAAATTATTTTTCCTAGTAGGGGCAAAAGCATTACATCATCTAGTTTTCATTTTGCTTTGGTTGTGTGGGGTTAAATGATAGGGGTAATTGATGGGACCCCCAAAAAAGTAGAGAAAATTCTAGTTTTATAGCAACACTAACAAGGTTTTATAACACTAGACAGGGGAACCAACAAAGGTTATAAAGGTTACAGTAGAGTGGTTAGTATTTCTTCATTCTTAATCAAAGATCTTAAGTTTGAGTTTCTTCAAGTACAAAGTTACTTTTGTTAGGAAGTGCTTTACCCCTCAATATGAAATTTCCAACACGAATCCAAATTTAGTTAAGCTCCAACATGAATACCGAGCACCGAGCGTAAAACCAAAAAAAAAAAGCTAGATAGGGGTATACAATGACTCTTTCCTTGGCCCATATCTTTGGACAATTTTCATATAAGTTTTGTTTTTTTTCCTTTGCCGTGTGATTGAGATGTATCCACAATATTCAAAGCAGTAGCTAGTCATTGTAGCCTATAAACAACTTTGTGTACCGTATATATACATTGTGATCTTAGAGGTGGAAAAAAGTTGTTTATTATAGTTCTAGAGTATTGTAAATATTGATTGGTCTATTATATGGCTATGCTTTCTTTCACAGTAATGGAAATTGACATTGACAAAGCCTTGTTGTTATGTTGCCACAATATTTATAAATGTATATATTATGTTCAAAGTTTTAGCGTGCCTTAATCTAGTAAAGGAAAAAGTTCCACATAATTTTTCAAATTATAGCAACTTTGAAATGTGAATAATGATGCCATATATTTTATTTTATTGTTTTAAGTCAGTTTCACCTCAAGGTGTACTCCCCCGCAGGTTCGGAAGAATTTGATATTGATCTCTACCATGTAAAATTAAAATTCAAAAAGTAAAGAAATGGAGGAGGAGGACATGATACCTTACCTCCCCATGGCCTATGTTTGGATTTGACATGCCATAGAGTGCAAATGAAAGGGGAAAAGAAACCAAGTGACTAAGGGCTTTCATATACATATATTTACATGATTTTCTGCATTGCAGCTAGCCAGCTACGCTAGGCTGGCGTTTAGTACATTCGAATTGGATATGAAAATTTCAATTTGAATTTTCAATTTTCGAATAAAAAAGTACAATTTAAATTCAATCTAAATAATGTAGGATGGGTTGAATTTTCTCAGTTTAGATTTGGATTAATCAGTTTGGATATTTTAGGTTTCAGTTTTGACTATTGAATCTTTAAGACCGTCATAGGAATTAACAACCTCAATTCACCTAATATGTAGTTTGTTCTTCAAATTGTATAACAATGATTCAGGCCACGCTGCCACGTGCCATCCATACTATGTATTAAGAACAATTTTATCTATATTAGTAATCACAAAAAGTACATGATATTAGAGACGACAATAAAAATTATTTAATGTCAATTAAGAAACCACGTAATGTTGTCCAATCGCATATATGATACAATGGGTATATTAGAGCAGTAAGGTACAAATCTATTGAACCTTTAAGATATTGGACTTATTAATCGCATATATGATATAATGGGTATACTAGAGAAGTAAGTTATAAGGGCACTTTTACGTAAATCTTATACATTAAGGTCTTAATGACATTTTTAGCACAATTTTGTCTAATTACATATATACCATAATTAGCATTTTTTGATACATATATTTGACCTTGATACATATTCGATTTTATACATTTGAAAAAAATCTATTGGCAAGATAAAGAAACAACAGAATCTCCTTAAAATGGGAGTAAATCACGTTTCAATGGTATTGAAAGCACAAAAAATGTAGACAAAAACAAAAAAAATTAAAATATTCATCCTTCATATCTATGGCGATTCAAAACTATAATTTTTGCCTAATTTCTTCATTTCGTTTTTTCCCTTCATCATCAAACCTTAAAAACATTATCAATGTCGACTATCTCTGTATTGTTACGGCATTCAGATGTTGGGGTTTCTAAGAACAGATACGACTCGTATAAAGTTGACGAGATTGTGATTCATGAAAAAACATCTTACGGAAATTTAATGACTGCAATATCTGTTCAACTTAAGATTGATATATCTCCGAAAAATATTTATGCAAAGTACATTATTCAAGGGAATTCAACAACAATAGAGATTCATAATGACATGAATGTGAAGCTTTAGTCAACAAAATTGGATAAAATTGGACTGAAAATTTGCTTCTTCGTTAATTTTTTTGATATGTTTATTTGATATATTAAACACTGTTGCGATACATTTGTATCTTTGTAATTTTTTTATATATTAATGTGATTTATTTTTTCTATATGAATCATTGCTTTAGACATATTTTTTTGATACATTTATAATTAAGGATGTGTTTATAGATTTACAACGTTTTTAATACTAATAATAGTTATGTGTTTATAGATATAACATTGTCACTTAAGGATGTGTAATGATTCATATTGTTTGAAACATATCATTCAAACACCCGCCTTGTCGAAAAAGTATTTTAATGATACATATGTTTAGACAAATTTAAATTAAAAACCCCCCTGATATTTTAATGATGCATATGTCGAAAAAACTAGAATTTTTCTATATGAATCATTGTTTTAGACATATTTGTTTGATACATTTATTATCAAGAATTTGTTTGTAGATTCACATAGTTTTTAATACGAATAATAGTTATGTGTTTATAGATATAAAATTGTGGCTTAAGAATGTGTAATGATTCATATTGTTTATACATATAATTCAAGCATATTTCTTGCTGAGAAAAACTGAAATTTTAATTATACATATCATTCAAGTAATTGGTGAACTGCAAAAACAGTGACTTATAATACATAAAATTGTGAAAATAAAAAACTGCGAAAACATATGTAACAACTAGTTTTTTTTATGAAATATGTGAAATTTGTGATTTTATGTGATTTGACTGTTTTACCCCTTCATGCAATTGTATTATGATATTTCTGGATTGTGGGAGTGATTGACACAGTTTTTGATGCATTTTGGTATAATTTATGTGATATTGTGATTTTTGGTGGTTTCAAGAGTCTTATTATGGACCCGTGTGGTTATCTTTTGATTCATATGATGGATGACTAAATGAACTGCACCAGTAGCTTCGAAATATCGATTTTAGGCTAGGTAGACCTTTGGTCCGGGTCTCGATGCACCCGATCTCATTTCGACCTATTGGTCGAAAAGTTGAGAAATTAAAAATATGAGTGTGGGATCCACATTTGGTCGGAACGACCTTGAATGGAAAATCTAAATTTGCCAACACGTTCGGAACGTCAATTTTAGGGTGGTAACATATTTGGTTGGGTTTTATGACTTTTAAATCTCATTTCGATCCTCGGTTTGGAAAATTATAATTTAGAGTTTCAGGGGTCAACTCCATAAAAATAACATTTTTTCAAAAAATTGATATTGTCATTGAGTCCGAAGCATTGAATTTAGTGTGGTTACATAGTTTTATTTGCGTATATCGGACTTCGAACGAATCTCAGACACCCTGTCGAAATCCATTTAGACTGAGAAAAATCTACACTATAGCAGAAAAATCTGCAATATATAACAGCTTTTTTCCTTTTTGTTTCTCATTTTTCTCATTCTTTCACCTTACCTCTTGGGAGTTAAACCCTAAAATAGTGTGAGAGTTTAAAAGTAAAGTTTGTGAGAGCTTGGAAAGCTAGATTAACATCTATTTCTTGATTCTATTACAAATTTAAGGTGAGATTTCATTCTTTTCTACTCTAGTTCCTTGATTAATTTGTCAAAATCCCAAAAATCTTAGGACTTGATTTTAAACTCCAATTTCACTTTTTTTTTCACTTGAATAATGTTTTAATCTAATAATTACTATTTTTCATCAATTTAACCTTCAAAACAACTTTGATTCTTGATTTTAACGTGAAATTTAAAAATTTTATCCTGTAAAGCTTAAAAATGATTTTCCTTCTATTTGAACCTCTTTTTTTACTCGATTTGACTTGGGTTTTCAGCTTTAGATTCCTAAAAATAAGGGGAACATGTTTTTTGAAGTAAAGTTATGATTTTGCCCTTTTATTTTAGAAACTTATTTCGGGAATTTGTTTTAACCCCGAATCAAAAGTAGGCAATATGAATATTGTTAGCTTTATTTTGACGCTTAGATTCTATATTTCTTAGTTTTAGTTGATTTTGAGATTGTTCGTGAAAAGTAAGATCGTGGGTTCGAAGTATAGCGGATCGATTTCAGATTCGAGGTAGGTTATGGCTTAACTCTTTAGACTAAGCTGGGTAGTTAATTTATATACCACAATGCATGTTAAGGGTGGAAACTAATCATGAAATATGACTATCTATATGTTGTACCCGTGTGGGGGCCTGAATGTGATGTGATTGTTTACAATACCCCGTATTATTTTTAGCTTAGTTCAGCTCCTGGTTATATGCATAAGAGGCTTAAGGCCTGAAAATTTCACTAAGTGTTGGGGACTTAGTCTTATATTTGGCCTCTTAACTTTGAGGATTTTTAAATTGGTCTTTCCGACCCTAAGATATTGGTTTTTGAGCTAATTCATAGATGTGTAAGGAGCATGTCTTGAAGAAGTTTCGAATTTTTGGATGAGGATTGGGTCGAGTTTGGATTTCGACTCCAACATCTCACTGCATAGCGTCGCGTCGCATTGCTTATAGCGATGAGACACTCACCGTATCGCGATGCTTTTAATATGCATTCCAGTTACGAATTTAATCTTCTGAGGAACAGTTATGTCTTTTTCCATTGATCCAATTCGTAAAAATACGAATTAAAGCTTCAGTTAGGGAATTATTTGCCCATATTCTCACTTTTCCTCTAAAAAATAAATCCTAATCATCTTCCAAGAACATCAAATTCAATTACCCTCTCTCCAAGAAAACCAAGAATTTAAGTTTTCCAATCAAAGAACTTCCAAGAAAGCTTCAAAATTGGTATTCTTCTTTCAAGCTTAAGGGTTTAAGGTATGTGTGATGTTTATCCATGGGCCCTTTTCACCCATGGGGAATCCAAGAATCTATTTTTATGTTTTAAATGATGAATTTTACATGTTTATGATGAATTATCTTCATGAAGCTCTTATGAATTTTGATTTATGTATTGTGTTTACAAGTGTTTTGATAGAATGAGCCTTTACACATTTAAATGATGAAATTTTCATGTTAAATCTCCAATTCATGATTTTAGTATTGTAATTATGTTATTATCACATGATTTACCCATTTCCATATTTAAGTTCACGACTCTCATGTGTTTGATGAAATGCCTAAGTGTTGGATTTTGAACAATGATCCCCTATTATGGTTTTCAAAGTTTTTATATGTCCGTATTGTTATTTCCATTCAGTGCTAGTGGGTTATGAACACCCGATACCTAGTTGTTTACATAAATTCAGTATCTTCAGAATGATTTCAGATATACCATGCGTATTATCATCCAGTCAATTATTATGATCAGTTGTTTGTTCAGTTAAACTTAGTCCAGTCTAATAATCAGTGTCAGTTCAGTTGGGAGTAGGATTTAGCACCGAGCGTACCTAGGGATGGGGGCTCACCCTCCAGCTAGGACTAGTTCTTAGAAGCAGTCCTAAGTTCCAGAACTACGTAGCCAGCATAGGATTATGAGATGTCACCCGCCAGTTTAAGACTGACATTCTCTGAGATGTCACCCACCAGTTTAGGACTGTCATTCTCTTAGGGGTCACCCGCCAGTTTAGGACTGACTCCCTAGTCCTTCGGGACACTAGTTGAGTGGATCCACACATCTAGAGTTAGTACCCGTGGCACGACACTGGCACCCTTCCTACTGGGGTTATAGGTTGGACCCCAATTAACTCAGATTGGGGCATATCGGTTAGATGACACCTCCCACAGTATAAGTTCAGTATTCAGTTCAAGTTTGCTTGACCAAAGATACAGATTATCAGTTATTCAGTTATCAGATTTCAATATTTTAGCTTACAGATTATCTCAGAAATAATAAATACTTGGTCATGCATTCTCAGATTTTACAGATCTTATGCATTTTGCTCAGTTATTTTATGCGTGCATACTCAGTTATATCATGCTATTCAGTTAGTCATTATCTCATACACAATTAACCCATGCATTTCAGCCTAACCTCATCTTATACACCAGTACATTCAAAGTACTGATCGCATATTTTTCTTAGCGCTGTAATGTCTTATATCATAGGTTCGTATGCTTAGTTCCCTGGTCGCGCTTAGATAGTTTAGCTTATCAGCAGCAACAGTCGTGGTGCGTTCTCATCTATCGAGGACATAATTGTTTAATTTCAGTTTATCTCAGTAGTTTAGTATTTCCCATTTAGTAGGGGTTAGTTGAGGGTTTGTCCCATCAACTCCACAGTTAATCAGTTTGAGGATTTTAAGATATTCAGACAGTTAGTTGGCTTATCAGTTGTTTTATCAGTCTTTTCAGTATGTTTTCATACATTTCAGATCTATGATTTAATCGTATTTCAGTATTTAAAACTTTATGGAATTATTAGTTACTCTTCTACATATGTTGTTTATTATTAGTTTACTCAATGCTCACAGCAGGTACTAGCTCATGGGTTAGCTTGTGGTCACTTGTAACCGTAAGTACTGTTGTCATGATTAGGGGGTAGCCTTGGGTCGTGACATTGTTGAATTTGAGATATCATGTGCTATGTGTGACTATGCGGGTTCTTATGTGATGTTGATAGCCTAGAATACATGTGAATAATTGTATTGTGTTGATTAGAAATGCCTATTGTGGTGCTTGTGGCATATTGTGATACTAGTTACTGGATGCCCGTGCTAAGCCCGGGCTCAAATATAAAACATAAAAACAGTAATATTTTCATTTAAGAAGTTTAATATGCGCCATATTTTTAACCATATAATTAATTTACTGTAATTGCAAGTTGATCATATTTTGTTGATACATTTGTATAATTATTTAAATTTTTTCATATAATTGAATATGTTTTAATAGTGCATAACCATGTAGCTTTTTGTTTTAGGGTGTTTATGATGTTTGTTATTTTGGATAGATCGATTGTGATATTATTTTGTGATGATTTTGTTTTTATTTTTAACGGCTATTTTGTCACTACCTATTGTTTGTTATTCTTATATTATGTCTTTTCATAAATCATTTTTATCTTGTGTCAGGGGGTATATTGAAAATAATTTCTCTACCTCATCTATGAGGTAGCGATACAATATGTGTACACTTTACCCTCCTCAAACTCCACTTATATGAATATACTGAATATATTGTTGTTGTGGATAATTGAATATGTTTTAAAGAAAAATCCACTAATTAAGAAGAAAGTAAAGTAGGAAAATAGGCAAATCCCAAAGGGACACAAAATTACTAAATCGATAAAGTATGAGAATTAAAAACTTGATGAAGACAATAGAATGAAAAATATTGACGTATTTTTACGAATTTGTGAACATATAATTCTTATTTATGGATAAAAATAGATTTATTTTAATCTTTATTAATTATCATTCATTGTCTTATATGTTAAGGATTTATTTTAGTTACCTGTAGCTTTTCACCTTATGAATCTTATGAATCAATGTAATTTAGTTTATTCATATATAATTGATACTTAGACAATCTTAATCAAAATTTACTTAAATAATGTTATAAATCTTCATCAAAATATTTTTTTAATTATAATTAAACAAATGTCAGTTTGAATGGATATACTTAGTCATGGCAAAAGATAACAAATCGTATGAGAATGATAATTAGTTCAAAAAAGAATAATTTATAATCTCCTATAATGATCAAATTCAAAATGGTTGTGACCTCTTTTCCTTTTTCCTTTTATTTTTTTGTCCCCTAATATAATTTTAATTTTTTTTTTTTTTTAAAAAGTTCTTATCTTCTTCTTCTTTTCTTTTTCAAAATATGCTTATTTGTTAGTTCTTGAATATATTTCTTATACTTTACTTTAATCTACTAAAAGGCATTGCACTAATATTTTCATGGGAAAAAATAAGATATAATATAAATTCTACGAAACGGAGTAATTTTTTTATTTTATAAAAAAAGTCATGCATGCAATGGAATTAGAGTTTAAATAAAACCAAACCACTTTTATAGTGTGCTCAGCTCTACCCAAAATTATAGTATTTTTATCTTGAGCATATTTCTTAAGAAAGTCACACTTGTTTGTAAAGTAGGTGTTTTCACTAAATTACTCTTAATTAATGGTACATATTCCTCCGTCACATATTGATATTCATATTTGTTTGTAAAGTTTTCAAAAAGTTTTTAAAGGGGTGAATTAGTAAAATTACCTTCTTATTTATGGTTTCTTAACATGCGTATAAAAAGAAAAATGGCTAACTAATATGAAATGAATGAAATATTTTTTTCATTAATAAAATATTTAATATAATTGTTTGATTATGTAAAAACTCATTATAAAAATAAGAGTGAATTTGAAAGAAAATTCGTATCTTTTTAATCATAAAAAAAATTATTTATTTTAAACTAAATATAGAAATTAAAAACATCATAATATAAGACAATATAAATGTAAAAATAAAAACATCATATATAGAAATAAAATCATTTATTAAAAAAAATGAAATCAAATAAAGTCCAAGAAGAAATCCTATAAACGACACACATGAGGGCCCACACAAAATTAAGTTTGTACTTAGAAAATTAATTATCTCGGTGAAGCCAATTGTATCAATAACCACGTGTAAGTCATTAAGGGGTAGATTTTTTTCACAATATTCCAGTTGTACCCTTCTGAGGATGACTAAAAGTAAGGATCCTCACTTATATATAAGAGTAATTTATTCACACTTTGTGGGCATATGAATCATGTGAAGAATTTATGGATAGTGAAAATAATGAGCGGATATTGGCACATGTGGTTATGGAATTGTACAATTATGGTTGGTTGTGGAAATTCATCATGTGGATTGGTTGTGAAAATACTCATTTGAATGGCTTTAAACATTACATCATCATTCTTATGTTATCATACGCATCATTTCACTTGTTTATTTTATTTCTTTATATATATATTTATTTCCATGTATGTGTATTTGATTTGTATCATATGTTATGTATGTGTTTTTAAAATACTGAAAATGTTGGAAACACTGAAAATATTAAAAACACTGGAAATACTGAATATTGCTCAAAGTTGTGTGTCAACCTCAAGGCTGTGTGTCAATCTCGAAGGTTGTGTGCCAATCTCAAGGCTGTGTGTCAATCTCAAGGTTGTATGCCAAGCCCGTGCATCATCATCATCATCATCATATCATACGCTGCATTTACTTTATTGTGATTGATATTTTGATAGGATTTCCATATTGACTTGTTATATGTCTACTTGCTCTATATCCCTATTACTTATACTTGACCATCCTGTATATACGTGTTCTTCTTTGTTTATACTTGTGTTATACTTTCTGTATTTTTGTTGTATTGGTGATATATATATATATATATATATATATATATATATATATATTAGAACTTTTAGTGCAAGCGGTGTGGGCTACCGTTGTGGGGTATTTTCTAATTGCAGGTAACACACCCTTAGTGTGTATTTTGTGTACTTTATATTCTACTTTGCTCGGTCGACCTATGATACCTATTGAGTACAAGTGGACCTTACTCACTCCTACTATCTCCTTTTGGTGCAGCTACAAGTTCGGGTGCGCCCCACATTACTTGACTCGGGCGTTTATTGGATCTTTCAAGGTAGTTGATGATTTTTAGGCGTTTGGATGCCTTCTGCTATCTTTGTTTGTAGACTATGTCTTTATTTTTATTTTAGAGACATAGTTTCTCATATTTTTTGGATATCTTATGTATTTTATTTGGATTCGAGTTGTACTAGATACGTTCTTATACTGTTGACACCTAGTTTTGGGAGTAATGGCTGCATTGTTATGTTTCTTTCTGCATTTATTATACTTAGGTGGTTCGGCTTTATTCTAAAAGCCTTACCTTCGGTTATTATTGTGTTTTCCCCTTTTGTGTATTGTTTGGGTGATAGGCTTACTTGTCAAGGTTCGCCACGACAAGTGTTATCATGACTCTTTGGAATTTGGGCCGTGACAAATTGGTATTAAAGAAGCCAGGTTTCATTGGTCTTAATGGAGTAAGAATGAGATGTCTAATAGAGTCTCACAGATTGATACGTCGACGTTCGTATCTATCTTCGAGAAGCTATAAGATGTCTTTAGAAAACTTCCCTCATTCCATTCCTGATCATGCGAGTTTTCTTCATATCTTATGTTCTGAGTTGTGTTTTACTCTTTCGGTGAAGATAGTGTTGACTAAGTCCTATGAGGTTAGAGATGAGGAGCCTGCTTCTGGAAAGAGAGTTCAGTCGAGAGGCGAGCCTCGAGTCGTGGAAGAACTAGAGAAAGGAGACGGGCCTGTGGTTCAGCCTCATCTCGGAAGAGTGTTAGGTGACTCTTCCCTGAGCCTCGTGTTGAGTAGGTTGGAGGTGTGAGTTCTACTCCAGTTCTTTAGAGTTCGTCTGTCTCAGTATTGGATGGATTGATATTGCGTTTGTTGGCCCGTTTAGAGGGTTATCCTTTGATTATGTCGAGTATTCCTCAATTCAGAGTGAGTATCCTCTTATTGCTCCTGTTTTTGTTTTGGGTACTCCTCAGACCCCGATTCCTATTCTTGTTTCAGCGTTGACACCTGAGCATGGTATTCCAAAATCAGGAATTCAACCTTTGTCTATATTATCTCCTCAGATGGGATCTCAGCCAGCTAAATTCATTATTCTTCCTCTTATTGCTAATATTGTTATATCTTCTAAGGATCAGAGGAGGTTCGAGAGTTTTGCTCATTTGGATCCTTCTAGATTCAACAACACTGTAGAAGAGGACGCCTATGAGTTTTTGATTGATTATCGGGAGAAGTAGCATAATTTGGGTTTGCTGGAGTCGCATGGAGTTGCATATGTTACCTATCAATTGAGAGATGTGGCTAGAGATTGGTGAAGATCGATTGTTGGTTGTAGACCCATCGATGCTTCTGAGATATCTTAGGATCAGTTTGTTAATGACATTTTAGAGAGAATTATTCCTTATAGTTTGAGAGATCAAATGCGTGATGAGTTTGCCCACCTGGAGTAGGGCTCCATGATTGTAGCAGAGTATGGGGCATGCTTCTATGCCTTGTCCAAATATTTCTATGCTAGTATTACCACTGAGTCTGAGAAGATTCAAAAGTTTGTGAAGGGTTTGGATGTCTCCCTTCAGTTGGAAGATGGTCATATTTAGGGAATCTATTTAGAGTATTGTAGACCAAGCTAAGATATTGAGGGAATTCTACGGGCATCTCAGGGAGGCACCAAGAAGATGTATCATTTTGGTGAGTTCAGAGGTCAGTCTTCTTGTGGTGGAGATTTTAGAGGTTATCGTGGTTATCAGGGTAGGCTAGTGCAGGAAACCTTACAGAGTTTAAGTGGTGGATCTTCAGGTTCAGTAGTGCAGGTTGGCTATTAGGGCCTAGTGGTACCTTCTCCTATTGATGTGGGCTATATGATTTATTATGTGTGTCGTGAAGTTGTCCATTTAGCTAAGGAATATCATAGTTGTGTGATTAGAGATACTTTTATTTCAGTAGTGAGGGGCAGGGGTACTACCAGATGAGCGAGAGGTAGAAGTAGTGGATCCCGTGGCGGTGGTCGTGGGGCTACTCAGGCAGTTAGTGGTTATAGGAAGTGCTATGCTATACCGACTAGACCTGAGGTAGAGGCTTTTGATGTTGTGACTATATGTATCATCCTCATTTGTTTTAGACCTGTATCTATATTATTTAATCCCGAATCAACTTTCTCATATGTGTCTGTGTATTTTGTTTTTGGTTTTGATTTTATTAGAGAGCCTTTTTCCATGCCTATTCGTGTATCTACCTTAGTAGGTGATTCTTTAGTGGTGGATCGAGTGTACCGATCTTGTGTTGTGAATTTTTCTGGTCGTGAGACTTGGGTAGATTTTTTTTGTTAGATATGGTTAATTTTGATATTATTTTGGATATGGATTGGTTGGCTCCTTATCATGATGTCCTAGATTATTTTGTTAAGAATGTGACTTTAGCTTTGCCGAGTGTGCCAAGTATAGCTTGTAAGAGCGCGCTTCATTCGGTCCCTAAGAGGGTTATCTCTTATGTTCAGGCTCGTAGATTGGTTAAGAGAGGATGTTTAGCTTATTTGGCTCATATTCGTGATACTAATGTTGTTTCACCTCCTTCTTTGGATTATGTTAGTGTTGTCTGTAAGTTTATGGATGTGTTCCCTATGGATTTGTTTGGTATGCCTTCGGATCGTGATATCAATTTTTCTATTGATGTTAAGTCGGGCATCAAGCCCATCTCTATTTTTCCTTATAGGATTGGCCCAGTCGAGTTGAAGAAATTGAAGGATCAGTTGCAGGAGTTGTTGGATAAGGGATTTATTAGACCAAGTATATTGCCTTGGGGTGAGCCTATTTTATTTGTGAAGAAGAAGGATGGGTCTATGCGTATATGTATTGATTATCGGTAGCTTGACAAGGTTACGGTTAAGAATAAGTATCCTTTTCTACGTATTAATGATTTATTTGATCAGCTTCAGGGTGCTGTGGTGTTTTTGAAGATTGATTGGAGGTTCGGCTATCACCAGTTGAGGATTAGAGCTTTGAACCTTCCGAAGACAGTTTTTCGGACTCGATATGGTCATTATGAGTTCTTAATCATGTCCTTTGGGTTAACCAATGCCCCTGCTGCGTTCATGCAGTTGATGAACCGGGTGTTTCAATCGTATCTTGACTCCTTTGTTATTGTAGTTGCGAATTCTGCTTCAGAGATTAAGAAATGAGAAGTTGTATGTGAAGTTATCTAAGTGGGAGTTTTGGTTGGAGTCTGTTTCTTTCCTGGGTCATGTGATGACTAAGAAAGGTATTATGGTTGATCCATCCAAGGTTGCAGTGGTCTGTTTCTTTCCTACTTTGCCTACCGAGATTCAGAGTTTTGTTGGTTTGGCAGGTTATTATAGATATTTTGTTGAGATTTTTAATCTATTACAACTCCTTTGACTAAGTTGACTCAGAATAAGATTTCTTTTCAGTGGTCTGATGCTTGTGAGGCAAGCTTTCAAAAACTCAAGGATTTGTTGACTTCAGCTCTTATATTGATTTTGCCTAAGGAGGGTGTGGGTTTTACCATCTTTTGGATGCTCCGAATTGGGTGTTGTGCTGATGCAGGAGGGCAAGGTGATTGCTTATGCATCTCTTTAGTTGAAGCCTCATGAGAGGAATTATCTTACCCATGATTTAGAGATGTGCGTGGTTGTTTTTGCTTTGAAGTTGTGGAGGTACTACTTGTATGGAGTCTGTTGTGAGATTTTCTCGGATCTTCGTAGCCTTCAGTACTTTTTCACTCAGTGAGATCTTATTATAAGGCAGAGCCGTTGGCTTGAGTTGTTTAAGGATTACGATTTTGACAGTGTTTGGGTCATCGTGGATCGATTGACCAAGTCAACTTATTTTATTTTGGTTCAGGTCTCATTCAGTGCTGAGAGGTTGGCCCGTATCTACATTTGTGAGTTTGTATATCTGCATGGTGTACTGGTGGCTATTATTTTAGATTGAGGTTCTGTGTTCACATCTAATTTTTGGAAGATTTTTCAGGATGAGTTAGGTACTTTGGTTGATCTTAGCACGATGTTTCACCTCCAAGCTGATGGTCAGTCAGAGCGGACTATTCAGGTTTTGAAAGATATGCTTTGCGCTTGTGTGATGGATTTTGGTGGCTAGTGGGAGCAATATTTGACTTTAGCAGAGTTTGCATGTAATAATAGCTACCATTCCGATATTGATATGGCTCATTGGTTTGATATTTCTAAGGTTAGACCTCGAGGTATGGACTTGCTCCATGAATCTTTGGATAAAGTTTGAGTCATTCAGGTTAGACTTATAGAGGCTCACACAGAAGTTCTATGCAGACCGTAGACTTCGTGCCTTGAGATTTAATGTTGGTGATCGTGTTTTTCTTTGAGTTTCACCCATGAAAGATATGATGAGGTTTGGTAAGAGGGGCAAATTTAGCCCAAGGTATAGTGGTCCATTTGAGATTCTTCAGACTATTGGTGATATGGCCTATGAGTTGGACTTGCCCCCAGATTTGTCGGTTGTTTATCTGGTTTTTCATGTTTCTATATTTTACCGCTATAAAACTTGATGAGTCTCATTTCATTCGTTGGAGTCGGTTCAGTTAGATGAGCAGTTGTCTTTTGTTGAGTAGTCGATCTCTATTTTGGCTAGGGATGTTAGGCGGTTACGCTCTAGAGTTACCCTGTGGTTAAGGTTCAGTGGCGACATCGACCTGTAGATAAAACTTAGTTCCTATCCCCAACTCTTTGTTGATTCAGGTATTTCTTTTGCATTTAGTTCGAGGACGGACTAGATTTTTAGTGGTGGATGATGTAACGACCAACTTTTTTTTATGAAATATGTGAAATTTGTGATTTTATATGATTTAACTAATTTACCCCTCCCACGGTTGCATTGTGGTATTTCTAGGGTGTGGGAGTGACTGGTACGTTTCTCGATTTGTTTTGGTATCATTTATGTGATATTGTGACTTTTGGTGTCTTTGAGAGTCTTATTATGGACCTGTGTGGTTATCTTATGATCCGTGCGATGGATGGCTGAACGGACTGCCCAACAGCTTCAAAATATCAATTTTAGAATAGGTCGACCTTTGGTTCAAGTTTCGATGCACCCGAGCTCATTTAGACCTGTTGGTTGAAAAGTTGGAAAATTAAAATTATGACTGTGGGACCCATATTTGGTTGAAACGGTCTTGGATGGAAAATTTGACTTCATTAACGCGTCTGGAACATTTATTTTAGGGTAGTAACATGCTTGGTTGGGTTTTATGGATTTTAAATCTCATTTCAACCCTCGATTTGGAAAATTATGATTTTGGATTTCAGGGGATCAACTCTATGAAAATGATGTTTTTTTGAAAATCTGATAATGCCTTTGAGTCCGGAGCATCTACTTTAGTGTGGTTACATAGATTGTTTATGTATATCATACTCAGAATGAATTTCGGACACCCCGTCGAAGTCCATTTGGACTTAGAGAAAAATCTACAATATATAACAACTTTTCCCTCTCTTTTTTTGCTCATTTTTCCCATTCTTTAACTTTGTCTCTTGAGAGTCAAATCCTAAAATAGTATAAGAGCTTAAAAGTGAAATTTGTGGGAGCTTGGGAAGCTAGATTAATATCTATTTCATGATTCTATTACGGATTTAACGTGAGATTTCATCCTTTTCTACTCTAATTCCTTGATTAATTTCTCAAAACCCCAAAAATTTTAAGACTTGATTTTAAACCCCAATTTCGCTCTTTTTCACTTGAATAATGTTTTAATCTTATAATTACTAGTTTTTCATTAATTTAACCTTCCAAACAAATTCGATTCTTGATTTTAATGCGAAATTCAAAGATTTTACCCGATAAATCTTAAAAATGATTTTTCTTCGATTTAAACCTCATTTTTGACTCGATTTGACTTGAATTTTCAACTGTAGATTCTTTAAAATATGGAAAACATATTTTTGAAGTAAATTATGATTTTTCCCTTCTTTTTTGTAACCTATTTCGGGGATTCATTTTGATCCCGAACCAAAAGTAGGCAATATGGGTATTGTTGGCTTTGTTTTGATGCGTAAATTATATATTTCTTGATTTTAATTAATTTTGGAATCTTTCGTGGAAAGTAAGGATGTAGGTTCGAAGTGTAGTGGATCAGTTTCGGTATTCGAGGTAGGTTATGTCTTAACTCTTTAGACTGGGCTGGGTAGTTAATTTGTATATCAAAATGCATGTTAAAGGTGAGAACTAATCATGAAATATGGCTATATATATGTCGTGCCCGTGTGGGGGCTTGAATTTGATGTAATTGTTGAATATGAGATATCATGTATTATGTGTGATCGTGCGAGGTCTTATGTGATGTTGATTGCCTGGAATACATGTACGTATTGTGATATATTCATACTTTTTGGGCATATAAATCATGTGGAGAATTTATGGATATAGAAAATAATGATCGGATATAGGCTTACGTGGCTGTGGAAATACTCATTTAAATGGTTGTGAACATTACATCATCATTCTCATGTTATCATACGCATCATTTCACTTGTTTATTTTATTTCGTTATATATATTTATTGTCATGTATGCATACTTGATTTGTATTTTATGTTATGTATATGCTTTGGAAACACTGAAAATATTGGAAACACTGAAAATACTGAAAACACTGAAAATATTACACTGAATATTGCTCAAGACTGTGTGCCAATCTCAAGGTTGTGTGTCAATCTCAAGGCTGCGTGTCAACCCCGTGCATCATCATCATCATCATCATATCATACATTATATTTTCTTTATTGTGATTGATGTTGTGATTGGATTTTCATATTGACTTGTTATATGTCTAGTTGCTCTATATCCTGTTACTTATACTTGACCATCCTGTACATACGTGTTCTTCTTCATATATGCTTGCCTATGATATAATGTATTCTTGTGTTATACTTGTTGTATTGTTGTTGTATTTGTATATATATATATATATATATATATATATATATATATATATATATATATATATATATATATATATATATATATTAGAATTGTTAGTGCAAGCTGTGTGGGCTACCACTTTGGGACATTTTCTGATTGCAGGTGATGTGCTCTTAGTGTGTATTTTGTGTACTTTATTTTCTACTTTGCTCGATTGTCCTATGATACCTACTGAGTACAAGTGGACCTACTCACTCTTACTGTACCCTTTCGCTGAAGATCAGGTTCGGGTGTTCCCCACGTTGCTTGACTCGGGTGATTGTTGAAGCTTTCAAGGTAATTGATGATTTTCAGGCGTCCAGATGTCTTCCGCTACCTTTCTCTATAGACTATGTCTTTATTTTTATTTCAGAGATAGAGTTTGTCTTGTTTTTAGATATCTTACGTATTTCATTTGGATTCAAGTTGTACTAGATACGTTCTTCTACTCTTGACACCTGATTTTGGGAGTTATTGCTGCATTGTTTTGTTTCATTCCATTTTTATTATACTTGAGTGGTTCGGCTTTGTTCTAGAAGCCTTACCTTGGAATTATTGTTGTATTTCCCCCTTTTGTGTATTGTTTGGGTGATTGTCTTACTTGTCAAGGTTCGCCACAATAAGTGCCATCATGACCCTTTGGATTTTTTATTATGACAACATAATAATACATAAAACTGTAAAAACATTATAATAAAAAAAGTATTATGTGTCATTAATTGAAATGGCACAATCAACAGTTACTTGTCCAACAAAAAGAAAAACACACAAGCAACCTCAATCCCATCATATAATCCTATCAGAATACGACTACTTAATTTCTATTCAATATTAGAATACAACCACTCAATATCTATCAAATTCTGAACATCTAAGGAAATATATATATGTTTAGGCTTAGACGAGTCTTGATTGTCGCTAGTATATCCATTCATTGCCTTGTTCAATCCATAATCTTATAGCAGTGACGCATAGCTAGTTCGATGAAGTGCAATCTTTAATTCTGAAACAGGTATTTCAATCTCATCACTTAGATATTCAGGATAAGCAGTCACAAATAGTCCTCAATCCCTAGTTGATGTTCTGTAGAATTAGCAGATTAAACAAGTTAGGCTGGACACAAAATAGTATATTATACTCTGATATGTATCACATGTATAAAACAGTCACGTTGATACATATACTGAATTTATACATATACATATATCATAATGTATCCAAACATATGTATAGTGAGTTTACACATGGTAGAGAGTACCTGCTATCAAAATGTATCAAAAATATGCAAAGCATAAAGTCAGTCAACAAGCTTGAAATGTATCAAATGTTATCAAAAGTACCTGGAACAAAATCCACCACTTCATCACTTGAAGAACCAATAATGCTCTTATCAATTTGGGTAGCACCCAAACTGAATAATGGTAAATCATCGAAAGCCATTATAAAAAAGACAAAAAAAAATACAATAGATGTGTTTTGAAATTAAGGTAAAGTAATTTTTCTTAAAATTTACTTCAACATTCAACCCACCTCTTGAAAAAATAAGAATTTTTTCCGCCAAATTGACTTGAATGATGTTTTTAGTACATGGAGGATGAAGACAATTGATTGAAACTCAAAATTGAATGGAAGTTATCGAATTTTTTTGGGTGAAATTTTTTAGAAATGGAATGGAAAAATTTGGGGCATCAAAATAGGAGTTTGTGCAGTTTTGAGAGAAAGATAATATGTATCAAGGATAAATATATAAAAAAATATTATATTATGAAATATTTAAAAAAATATGAAAATTTTGAAATAATAGTCCTTAAGTTTGACTATTTGTGTAATTTTTCCAAGTTATAAATTTATTGGACCTCTAGATATTGGACTTATTAATATTGGATACATATGATATATGTAGGACCGAATAGAAGGGATACAATTTCAAATTTTGGATATCCAAAAGGGGAAAGGACAAAAATGATACCTAAAACTAAAATAATACCACAAAATAGCACTCACAATTAAATACCCGATAAATAGTCACTCCCAGTATAAGCCGTGTACCATTTCGTCTTCTTCTTCTTCCCCCTTTTCTTCCATTCTCTCTACCGCAAAATTCTTTCAATTTATGATCACGACTTCAAAATTCACCTATCGAACGCTCATTTTTGTTGTACGGTGCCCAACAAATTGGTGCAAAAATTTTTTTGTACTGTGATTTTGAAAATTTGCGTCTTTTTGGGTCTTTCTAGAAAGAATTGCACACAAAGAACTTTACCACAAAATCTTCTTTAAGATGGATGACATCGAGCATGTCGTTCTCTTTCTTTCTTTTCTTTTCATTCACAATTTTTTTTCCATTCAAACTCTTAAACCTCCATTCCTTTATCCTTTTCGATACTCTAATTTACCTTTTTTATTCTATAAATTTTACATAAAATATTCAAAAATCTGCATTCAATTAGCTTTCCATAATTTTTTTCATTGTAAATTTGCTCAAAATTGATACAAATAATGACTTTAGCTTCAGTTTTAGTTTCAATAATGATAAAATACGGAGGTGTATGAATGTTCTATATGTGCTATATGTACACAAAAACATGCATAGATTTCTATCCATCCATTTAAAAAGGTGTATGAATATGTTATATGTACTGTATCAATTTGGTATAGCTACTATATATGCTTGCACAGATTTTCTCTATAAAAGGTGTATTTATATTGTATATATACTGTATTAATGTAGTATAAAAGTGTATCAATCTAGTATAAAAGAGTATCAATTGAGTATATGGACACTGCATATGCATGTATAGGTTCCCCTTATCTTTCGTTATAAAAGTGTATCAATATGGTATAAAAGAGTATCTATTGGGTATAAGGATCCCCCCTCTCTCTTTTTTAGAAAATGTATCAATGTATATAAATGTGTATCAATATGGTATAAAAGTGTATCAATTGGGTATAGAGACTGCATGCGGCTGACCGACTCCAATTGTTATAAATTGGGCCAAATAGCTAAAAAAGAAAAATAAATTGGGCCGACTGGCTCCAATTATCCATATTTTTTAAATTGTGGGTCATTTCTTCAAAATGGCCAACCCATGTCCTTTTCCATAGTACTAAATTTGTTATCCATAAATTTTAAAAATAAGAATAAATTACACAAATACCATACTTAAGAGACTATATTACCTAATATCTCTTACTTTTTTAAAATTTACATAAAATTCCATTTTCAACTTTACTCTTGATACAAATCAAGAAAACCCTACATCCTATTTTTACTCCACCATTAACTCATTCAAGATTTTCTTTCCTAAAATATCTCTCTAATTATCAACAATTAAATCATCTTCCTTCCTAATTTTTTCTCTTCCATTAATGCTTAAATCAATCATCTTCCTTCCTGATTTTTTCTCTTCCATTAATGCTTAAATCATCTTCCTTCCTATATTTTTCTCCTCCATTAATGCATGCAACTTTTTTTTCCTCTCCTAAAATCTCTCCCATTTAAAAAAAATAAATCTATTGATACATATATAAATTTATTTAGTTATTCATACATGTTTATTTTTTTAATGGTGATTCATATAAATGATAAATATGATATCATTATATGGATATTATGGTGATTCATACGCTAAATACATTTTGTATGATTTTAACGGGTGATCCATATGATATTAATGGGTGATACATATTGTATTATGGTGATTCATATGGTAGATACAATTATTTATTTCAATTATTGGGCGATTCATATGATATTAATGGGTGATATATATGGTATTATGGTTATTCATATGGTAAATACAATTATTTATTTTAATTATTGGGTGATTCATATGATATTAATGGGTGATATATAGTATTATGGGTGATTCATATGTTATTAATGAAAGGTAATGGGGTAGTCAGTGTAGGAAACAAAAATAATAATATTAAAAAAAAGACTAAAAGCAGAATTGAAACATAATTAAAATTAAATCTAAAAAAAGCAAACTAAAATTAAAGACGAAAAAAGAGAAAAAAGAAAAAAAAAACATATCTTTCATAATTAAAGACGAAAAAAGAGAAACATAATTAAAACACCTAAATTAAATCTAAAAAAAGAGAAAAATTAGATATTGGTATTTTGGTGATTCATATGGTAGATATAATTATTTATTTCAATTATTGGGTGATTCATATATATGATATTATGGTGATTCATATGGTAGATACAATTATTTATTTCAATTATTGGGTGATTCATATGATATTAATGGGTGATATATAGTATTATGGGTGATTCATATGTTATTAATGAAAGGTAATGGGGTAGTCAGTGTAGGAAACAAAAGTAATAATATTAAAAAAAAAGAAAGACTAAAAGAAGAATTGAAACATAATTAAAATTAAATCTAAAAAAATCAAACTAAAATTAAAGACGAAAAAAAGAGAAAAAAGAAAAAAAAAATATATCTTTCATAATTAAAGACGAAAAAAGAGAAACATAATTAAAACACCTAAATTAAATCTAAAAAAAGAGAAAAATTAGATATTTTTTCTTAAATAAAAGAATATAATGAATAAAAGAGAATCTATTATTTTCTTAAATAAATATCTTGTTAGTTTCAAATGTATCACTTTTTTATATGTATCACCATATAACATATGTATCACATTTCAAAAAACTGAGATAAAATATAATTAATCAAATAGTCGGAATTTTATGTAATACCACTTAAAGATTCAGGAATTTATGTAATTTACCCTAAAAATAAAATCTGAAGTCCAGTCCATAATCCAAAAATTCCAAGAATTCAATTTCCGAGTTGACCCAAAAGGCCAAAGTATGCTCACCCCTACAGTTACATGCATATTTTGGTTAGCTTGCATATTTTGTCACTATAACACTTTTATAATTGCTTAATATTTAGGCATGTTGTCATAAAAACATGTTTGAAATAGTGGCAGTAAATTCAAATGTGAAATTACCTTCTCTGGATCAATTATAGAATTTAAATTTGAAGTTACATTCTCTGAATCGATTGTAGGACCTAAGGGCTAATAGGATTAAAGGCAAAGGTTAAAAAAAGGAACTTTCACAGGGCCAGCACCTTTAATTTCATAACATATTTGGAAGGAAAAATTTCATTTATATATATATATATAAAAAAATAAACAATTTACAACAAAAGACAGTCAACCTTTTGTTTGTTATTAAAAAGAGTTAATACATAAAAATGACCCTAAACTTGACACCAAATTATAACTTTGACCTTAAACTTTAACAGTGCAAAAATATGACCTTTAACTATTCAAAACTGCACAAATATGACCTCCAATCCTACGTGGCAAAACGCGTGTTCAACACGCCAAACTGGGCGCGTCCAACTTAAAATCTAAGGGCATAATACATAAATATGATCTTGAACTTTGACAGTGCACAAATATGACCTTTAACTATTCAAAACTGCACAAATATGACCTTTAAATGACTCTTCACTATTATTTTTTCATTATTTTTGGCTCAAAAATGAAAATTGCATCTAATTTCTTTTGTCATTGCGGAAAAAGAATAATATTGAAGATTTATTAATTAGGCGGGTCAGCCTCATACGAAAAAATCGAGCGGGTATGTATATATATTATAAAACAGAGGACGAATTTAAGTTATATAATATATCTAAATATTATTTATTTAAATATTAAATTAAAGATGAAACTATACTAATAATAAAAAAAATTATAGTTTTAATAAAACGTTATTAAATTAATGTTATTAAGGATAGTAGTAGTAGTATATTAAATTAACGTTATCAAATTAACGTTATTAAAACGTTATTAAATTAACGTTTTTAAGAAAAGAACTTTTTTTTGTTGAATTTTTTGCTGCGATTTTCTTTATTAAGAAAAAACTTTTTCCATTTTTTTTTCATTTTTTCCGTATAGATTTTTTTCTTGTGATGTATAAATATGTAAATGGTGTATAAATTTGTATATATGATGTACAAATAGGTATAGCGTATATGTAATTTATGAATATTGCATATATAGTTATGTAGTGTATATGTGATGTATCGATATTGTATAAATAATGTATGAACGCGTATCGATATTGTAGAAATGGTCCATAAACATGTATAATGATATATAAATAGTTACGTATTGTATATATAATATATCAATATTGTATAAATGTGTATAAAATGTATCAATATTATATAAATAGTTATGTAGAGTATCGACATTGTATGAATGATGTGTAAGCGTGTATCAATATTGTATAAATAGTATATATAAGTGTTGGTATTGTATAAATAGGTATGTAATGTATTGACATTATATGAATGGTGTATAACCGTGTATCAATATTATATCTAATCGTGTATCGATATTATATAAATAATTATGAAATGTACCGATATCAATATTTATTTGACTATCATCCGTTCACATATTAATAAAAGAAAGTATAAATAAAAAAATAATAAAATAACATAAATATTTTTTTTTACAAAAGAAGTGAAATAACTAGAAAAGTTTAAAAAAAGTTTTAAAAAAATAGAAACCAAAAAAAATTTAAACAATAATTTGTTTTTTAAATAGCACAACTAAAAAAACAATTATAAAGTTTTTTTAAAAAAATAGAAAGAAAATGGGCTAAATGACCTAACATGGATGCAAAGCTAAAGGATTTGGGGCTCGTTTGGTATAGGGAAAATTAACTAAATAAACTTATTACATTGTTTATTACAAGTTATAGCAAAACTTTTTAGTTTTTAAGTTATAACAACTTTCATTTAAAAAAAAAAGTAGTTAAAAAAGATTTTTTATTTTAAAAAAAAATACAAAAAAGTAATTATTGAAAAGGAAAATAAAGATTTAATACAACTAATATACAATATTTATTCCTTAAATGTAGTTAACCTTAGTTATTGATATCAATCCACCCCCAAATCTCTCTGACCGTTTTTCTTTTCTCCTATTTTAATGTTTTCACTAAGAGTTTCCATCTTCACACACTATCTCCTTTTTCTACACGATTTAGTTGTTCCAGTAAATTAAATATGTTATTTTTGTTTCTTCTACGCAATTACTGAGAATTATTTTTTGAAAGAAAAGCAAAAATAAGTCATTTTTGTGTTATAAAAATATGAATTTTGATAACTTACAATCAATCATGATACGTCATGGAGGGAGATTTGATTCGTCAGGTATGTTAAATTATTTATGAAAATTGATATTTTGCAATCAAACGTATTTAAGGAATTAAATAATTTTTTTTATGTGTTTCTTCAATTCTTATTGTTACATTATTGAATTTTGTATAATATGATGATGATTTGAAGTTGTGTATGTTTATCAATTGTATAATATGATTTTCTCTCACTTTTTAACGCATATGTTGTTCTGCTTCATCTTCTTCGCTATCATCTATTTTTTTTAAAAAAATATATGATTTTTCAATCATAATATTCCAAAAGAATAGTGTTGTTCTAGGCGAAATTTTAGTGCACAACTACACAACAACCAGTGGCGGATGTACATGTATTCCAGGGGGTTCACCCGAACCCCCTTCGTCGGAAAATTATACTATTTTTACATGGTAATTTTTTTTTTATGTATAAATAATAGAGGTTGAACCCCCTTCGACTAGTCCGTATATGTACTACGACCCCCCTCACTGAAAATCCTGGATTCGCCCCTGACAACAACAACAACAAGCCCAGTGTATTTCCACACAGTGGGTTCTGAAGAAGGTAAAATGTACGCAGTCCATACCGCTACCCCCGAAGAAGTAGAGAGGCTGTTATCGATAGACCCCCGGCTCAAGATAAATTAAAAAAAAATACAAAGTCGTAATGAAACGTGAAGCGGGATGGGTGGCTTAACAGAAGTAAAGAATCAGAAATAGTAACATAGAACTCAAAGCAATACAGGATAGGGGAACTAAGAAAGAAATTTTAGTGCACAACTATTTGAGTATTTTATACGAAATTCAATTTCTAGAGTTCACAAATTTTAAAAATAATACATACAATATGGGTTGTGATAATTTGCGTTATTTTTTTGAATATATATTATTTTATTCTTGACGATGAAAAATACATTCAAAGAAAAAGTTAAAAAAATTATATTTATTTTCGGGTATGTGATGTTTGCATGTTAAATTTTCGCAAAAATGTGGTTGAAAGTCACAAAAAGCTGTTGTTCAATTAATTTATTGGTGTATGATTATTGGTTGTCAAATATGTTCATTCCGTCATATTACATTCAAAAAATAATTAAGATATTTAAATTTATTGTTTCTGTAGGAAGACCAAAAGGATCTGGTGTAGAAGAGATAATGTATAATGCAACTACAAAATCTAAAGGGTTAGTAGATGTAATTGCTACTCAGTTGAAGCTAGACACAAATTCAACTCAAATTGTATTGTCACCGAATTCAAAAAGACCTCCCGGGAAGTCATTAAGACAACATGCCACAAACATGCACCTCCTTAAGTTAGAATCTGTATTTTATATGACTGTCCTAGTGTTAAATGTCCCTTTTAATGATTATGTTCCTGGATATTATTTTTTTAAATATCAATTGAATATCATTTATAAATGAAAAGTTGATTCTAATTGTGTTCACAACTTATGGTTATTTATGTCGATGAAATTTTTCTTCTTTTACGATGATGTTTTTTTTTATAATCAAAGTATTTTGAAATCAAATCGTATAATTGTGTTATGTGTTATGCACACAATGAGTGAGATATAGTGCGCATATTAATTTGATAATGAACAATCATAATGATTTAAATACTGAGAATTATCTCATATTTCATGTTTGACTTTCTTTGATGAGAATGATTGAGTAATGCTATCTATAATATGCAGTTTAACATAAATTATTTTTTTAACATTATATTATAATACGTAGCTTAATTTTATTAGCAAATTAAAATAAGATGTTAAATGATCAAATTAATGTATAAAAATTGATAGCTAATGTGATATATGAGATATTACAAAGGAGGTTTATTAACATCAATTCAATTGAATATGGTAAACAATATCTAATTGTATGCAAAATGCATACATATGAATAAACTAAAGAGTATTGCAATATTTTATTAATGCAAAATGCATGATAAACATATATACGTTAATTAAGCATTACAAACGTGAAAACATACACAGTAATTAACATCAATTTAATAAGATGTTCTCGATATAACATAACAATTGATATTAAACATCAATGACAACGATCATGATATAAATAAAAAAACATTCACAAAATATTTAAATCCTGATACGAACTTTAACGAAAAATATATTTTATAAAATTTAACAAAATCTTTTTTGAACAAAAATAGTTTGAACCTATTACATTCAAAGAAGTCATAACTGGACAAAAAATTCATGACTAGACTTAAACATCTACTGCATCCTTGATTTGTGACTTGTAGGGTTATGAATTTGAAATTTCGGAACAACTTTCCTAGATCTTTTGAGACCACCATGCTTGATAGTAACATTTTCAATTACCTCACTTTTACTATTGTTCCATCATTCTGCTTTCTTCTTGCATAATCCAATAATAGTGCACCATATCTGATTCGATGGTCAGAAGCACCAAATATTCTAGTAGAAATATCAAATACATCATGATTAACAATCCTATGTTGAGTCAGTTTGTATCCCAAATCAATAGTACATGAAGTGAAACCCAAATTCATATGCAAATGGTGTAAGTTTAATGGAAGAGAAAAAATAATTTATGAAAAGAGAGTATATTAATGGTGGAGAAAAATCTTTTATCAATAAGGTAACTTAGAAAAATCACGTAAACATTGAGATGGAAAAAATAAAATAAAAAGTAAAAACTGCGTAAAAAAAACAACTCTACCAAGTTTTACTCCAACAATAATCCTTACCATAATTATCCACAAGATTTCATGTGGAGAGATAGATACTAAATACTAAAAATAAGAAGATAATTTGAAAATTAATTATAAAAAATGATTTTTTATTATTTTAAAACTTTATTTTTTAAAAAATATTATGAAAAGGTGTAGAAGCAAGTTAATTATTAAAGTTAATAAAAAGTAAAAAAACAAGTCTTAACTTTAAAAAATATATTTACCATATATGACTCCTTAAATTGTGAACAAACTTTAATACTTAATTATAAATAAAAATAAAAATCATTGATAGCAATAATATAACTTGCTATAATTATCCAAAGCTTTAATTAAGAGTGATAAATGTTAAATGCTTAAAATAAGGAAATAATATAAATAATAAATATTTAAAAATTGATTTTCAAATATTTAATTAAATAGATTTTTCTAAAAAGTTTCTATAGCCTGTCATTATTTCTTTAGTCTAGTAATTATTGAAAAGTTTTGCTATAAGTTGTAATTAACAATCTAATATGTCTATTTGGAAAAATTTTCACTTTGGTATAAAGGATAAAAGAAAACTAATTTCAAGATTATTTTTAGTAGAAGTATCTCGTGATTGTTTGGGATAAAATTGAAGACAATCACGATAATCGAACTGTTATTTTTATTCTACATTGAGGGTGGGATAATAATTCTAGAATAACTAATAAAGAAATAACTCATTTTCCAACCAAACAAATCCTTAGGTGTCGTTTAGTAGTTGATTTGGAGTTGATTTAAGCATGTATTAAATCCCACATAAGCTTGTTATGAAATAAATAATAAACAAAAATAGCAGTAATGAATAATATAATAGTGTTTGTTTGGCTCAGGGACGGACCTACATTAATTTTTGAGATGCTTCAGCACCCATTAAACTCGAGGCAAATTAGGTATAATTATGTAGGAAACATACAAAAATAGGTATAAAATATAAAAAAACACCCATTGAACCAATGAAATGATTGGGTGCACTAACATTTAGTTGGATCTTAAGGATATCCGCGCAGAAAAGGGGTGCTCCAAGTTCGAACCTCTTGAGGCTTTTTATTTTTTCAGAAAGTTTCTAAAACTAAAATTAATGTTTTGTGAACGTGTAACTTTTTGGTTCTGCTTTTTTGCACACGTTCAAGTGTCTTTTTTGGGTTGACTTTTCAATTCTTGATTTATTATTATTAATTTTCTTTTTTTTTAGAAAATTTCAGAAATAGCAATTATAGAGCCTTAATTGTAATTTTTATAGCAACAGTTTCATAATTATGAAAAATAGCAAATTATATTTGATATTTAAGTAAACTGTTGCTATACAAATACATATACAACAAGATTTACTGCCCTTGTTTTACTCAAATTAGTTAAGTTAAATAAGGAATAATTATCTC
Organism: Capsicum pubescens; assembly: GCA_030864215.1. Classification (NCBI taxonomy): domain Eukaryota; kingdom Viridiplantae; phylum Streptophyta; class Magnoliopsida; order Solanales; family Solanaceae; genus Capsicum; species Capsicum pubescens. The sequence continues at coordinate 217,130,738 of CM061549.1, read as the reverse complement.
ATCTAATTAAATTCTCATAAATTACTCTTATTTAAATTAATACATTCTTTTTTCAAATCAAACTCAAATATGAAGATTATTATTTTCATGATCTTCAAAATTTCAAAATATCATTCTATTATATATCTAACTATATTTTTTTTAGTGTTTTCATTTTTTTCTTTCCACTTTATTTTCTCTCTTCTACTTCTTTTTTTTTTCGTCTTTTTATTTATTTTATTTATTTTTTCATTTTCTTTTTTTTTTCCTTTTCTCATTTTTCTTCTTGTTCTTCTTCTTTTTTTTTTTTAAATTTTTTTCGCTTTTATTTTTACACTTCTATTTCTAGTTTCTATTTCTCTTTTTTTTTTTCTTTTCCTTTTTCACTTCTTTTCTTTTTCATTTTTTTTTTACTCTTTTATCTCTATCTTTTATTTTTAAAAGAATATCTATATCATATATACATATTCAAAAAATATACAAAAAAATAGACATACAAATTTGCATATGTATTTATGGTAAAAATAAAAAAATATACAAAAAATAGACATACAAATTTTCATATGTATTTATGGTAAAAAACATACATATATATCTGCATATGTATTTACAGAAATACATATCCGACTCATATGTATATATAAACATATAGGACACAAAATCTCTATAATAAAAATGACAATTATATACATATACATATAGGTAATAAAAAATATATATGATACATATTTTAAACGGTAAAAGAAAACAAATAAGTACATATGTTACCCTCTAAAATGACCTAGTATGTACAGTTCAAAGACACACTACCAGAGATTCGCTATTTTCCGATTGAAAATTTCCGACTGAAAATGGCAGTCGGAAATTTTCGACTACTTCCGTAGGAAATCTTATTTTTTTACTTTTTTTTTTTACAAAATATTTTTCCAATACTATTTGTCCCCAAAACAGTCAAAATATTTGGCGGTAAATTCCAGAAACTATATATTCCGACTACAGTAGTCAGAAATATAAATAAATAAATAAATTATTTATTAAACTAAATTATTAAATATATATTTCGACTATAGTAGTTGGAAATATAAATAATTAAATAAATATAATACTAAATATATAATCAGGTTCCTTATACGAAAATTAAATAATTATTTAAATAAATTATTAAATATATATTTCTGACTACTATAGTCGAAAATACTAATAAATAAATAAATTTAATAAATAATAAAATATAACGGTTGTCGTAAATATAAATAATTAAATAAATATATTAATAAATGTATAATCTGTCCCTTATACGAAATTTTAAAAATAAGTAAAATAAATTATAATATATATTTCTGATTGCTGTAGATGGAAATAAAAATAATTAAATGAATATATTAGTATATATATAATCGGACCCTTACACAGAAATTAAATAATTATTTAAATAAATAATTAAATATGTATTTTCGACTGCTGTAGTCGAAAATAAAAATAATTAAATAAATATATTACTTAATATATAATTAGACCCTTATACAAAAATTAAATAATTATTTAAAAAAATGATTAAATATATATTTCCGACCACTGTAGTCAGAAATATTAAATAATTAAATATAATAAAAATATTCTGACTACAGTGGTCGGAAATATAAATTAAATAATTAAATTATATTTTTTACCACTATAGTCGAAAATCTTATAAATAATTCATTTAAATATATAATTTAATTATATTAAATATCTAACCGACCGAAGTAGTCGAAAAAATTAAATAATTAAACATATTAATTTTCGTTCCGACTGAAGTAGTCGAAAATTCACATTTAATATACCCTAAACACACAACTTTCCCTTTCTCACTTTCTCTCTCTCGCTTAGGGCATGCACGCAGTTCTCTCCCTCGGCTCTCTTCTCTCTGCGTCTCTCTCTCTCTCAAAATTGGCCATGAAGGCTGCATCTCTCTCTTTCAAAAAGTGGTAACGACGTCAATTTTACTGATTTGAGGTAATTTTCACTTTCAGTCACATTTGCTCTTTTTACCTTGAGATATGGACATTCTTTTCTTGCATTCATGAGTGTTATTTCCAATAAAATAAAAAAGGTAATTTGGGTTTATCTGTTTTTTGATTTTGTTGTTTGGGGTTCTTTAGTTTTTGGGTATTTTTTAGTGTATTAATGTATGTAGTGACCTGTATTTCTGTAAGATTGTTGTTTTGGGGTTTGTTTTTGTAAATCTTGATCTACTTGTATTCAAGATTCATCAGCTCAGTGTAGTTATATTTGTTGAGTTCTTTGGAAATAAGCTGCATATGTATGTGTTTCTGTTCAGATCCAAATTTAGTACTTTACCAAAATAACAATGAGTAAGCCCATTATGCTTGTTTGCCTCGTTTAGTTACAGTAATGTGAATCCTTTTTCTAGTTGTTTGTCCATTGTGGGGGTGGAGGTAGAAGCTGATGTATGTGTTCGGCCGAATTCAGTAGTTTTAGTTCAAACAGTGTGTTTGTATTAAGAAATTCACTAAATATATATATGAAAGTTAAATTCATAATGCAGTCATTAACACATTATGTTGCTATGACGCTACCCTAGAATTTAGAATCCATAAAGTTTAAATCTTGGCTCCATTTTTTATTGTGGACAATACATTGAACTCTGTTTGTCCCAAACTCCTTTAGTTTAAGTTCCTGTTAAATAGTTCTTTACACAAAGTTTAGTAACCTCCTTTCTTATTAAGGATAAAATAGTTACCACTTGAAGTCTTAAAAGAAAGAAGCTCGGCGAAGTATTATGCCAGTTGTTAAAATATGAACCATATAACCATGTGGAGCACAAGTGTTGTCATTGTATAAGTTCGATTTGCTCCTTTCCTGAGTATGCTATGCTGGCTTCTGAAAACTTCTAAGAGGCACATTTGTGAACTGTGAATAAGATGGTTTTCAATACATATCCATTATCTAGACATTGTGGAAAAAGTTACACAAAGTTTGGAATCAATTGAAGAGCACTGGTGACTACTTGATGAAACTTAAATAAATTCTAGCTTCATATGGCATATGGAAAGTAGAAAGGCCTGTTAATAAATATTAAATAACATGGTTAAAGTTGATTTTGAAAATTTGGTTGATTACAATCTTAGAATGGTAGATTGCTTGTTTTTCACATATAAGGGCTAAAACACTACTCAATAAGCCAAAATTCATCACTACCTCATCTGTTTGTCTCCCTTTTGGCCTTTCTTTTATCTTATTTATGAAGCTATCACATGGATTGGATTCCTTTCACTGATAATTTTTTTTTTAATTAAAATATTCTATTGTTGCTGGCTGCTTTACTATGTTGTGTTGAATCTCTTAGTTTTCCACTTATGTCCACTGCGTAGTAGAATCTTTAAACAACCCTGTTATTGTTTTATTTCTCTTATTTTTGTTCCTCTTATCTATTATTATTGTCGTCGTGCTTGTGTAGATGGAAAATGAAGATCGTACATGGATGAATAATAGACTTTATCCTAACCGTGCGGGGTTGAGGGAGGAATATAAAACTGGGGTAGCTGAATTTATTAATAAAACAATGACACTTAATGATTTTCTTATTGAAGGGACAATTAGGTGTCCTTGTTGGAATTGTAAGTGTTGCAAGTTATTGAGTCCAGATTCTGTTACATTACATCTTTATAGGAAGGGTTTTATGTTGAATTATACTGTGTGGACAACTCATGGAGAGAGTAGTGCTGCGAATAATTTTGCTTTTCAGAATTATGTTGAAAGTCCAATAAGAGAGAATAATGTTGAAAGTTCATGATATAGTGAGATGGTCAGGGATGTTTTTGGGACACACTCAGGGGCTCAAAATGAACCATATGATGAGGCTAACTACTTTTATGAACAGTTAAAGGAAGCTAGTCATCCATTGTATGAAGGATCAGTGCATTCTAAGTTATCTATTGCCGTTCGGTTACTGAGTATTAAGTCAGGTTATTCAATTTCTCAAGAGGGCATGAACTCTATCATTGGACTTATGAATGAACTTAACCCAAATAAACTTGAGTTTCCCATAGATTTCTACACAACAAAGAAGTTGATTTCTAAGTTAGGACTTTCATCAGAGAGGATTCACTATTGCGAGAAAGGTTGCATGTTATTCTATAAGGAAGATACAAATTTAGAATATTGCAAATTTTGTAATCAACCTCGTTATAAGGAAGTCATACATGCCAAAGGGAAGAAGGTTCCTGTGAAGTCGATGCATTACTTACCCCTTATACCACGATTAAAGAGGTTGTATGGATCAATGAGCTCTGCTCCTCATATGAGACGGCACTATGAAAATAAAAGACCACCTGGTTTTTTATGTCATCCGTCAGATGAAGAAGCATGGAAATATTTTGATAGTGTGTATCCAAATTTTGCTAGTGAACCAAGAAATATTAGGTTGGGATTATCTACTGATGGATTCACTCCATTTGCTGTCTCAGCCACACCATATTCTTGTTGGTCGGTGTTTGTGACTCCTTATAATCTCCCACCTGAAATATGTTTGTGACCTTGCATTATTCCAGGTCCTCGCAATCCTAAAGTTTTGATTGATGTATATTTGCATCCATTGATTGATGAGTTGAATTTATTGTGGCATGAAGGTGTGGAAGCATATGATGTATTAATGAAACAAAACTTTAGATTGCGTGCTACTTTGATGTGGACTATAAATGACTTTCCTGCTTATGGAATGATGTCTGGGTGGTCGACTGCGGGTATGTTAGCTTATCCTTGTTGTATGGAAGACACAAAAGCATTCACTTTGAAACATGGGGGTAAAAACTCATGGTTTGACTGTCACCGTCGATTCTTGCCAATGCAACATGAATTTAGAATAAATACTAGTGATTTTATGAAGAATAAGACTGATTTTGAGGAGCCACCACCAATTTTGTCGCAAGAAGAAATTTGGGATAGAGTGAGGAATCTGTCTAAGGTAATATACTGATTTTGAAGAGCCACCACCAATTTTGTCGCGAGAAGAAATTTAGGATAGAGTGAGGAATCTTCCTAAGGTAACAGAGTCTGCACCATCCAGGATACCTGGTTATGGTGTTACACATAACTGGACTAAACGAAACATATTTTGGGAGTTAGATTATTGGAAGGATAATTTTCTGCCTCATAATCTGGATCCCATGCATATTGAGAAAAACTTCTTTGACAACTTGTTTAATACTGTGATGGATGTAAGTAACAAAACAAAAGATAACTTGAAGGCCAGGATGGACTTAAAAGAGTATTGTCGGTGCAGTGAGTTGTACCTAGCATACTTAAAAAATAAGATTCAGAAGCCCAAGACCAGTTACACATTCACTTTGGAGGATAGAAGAGTGATTTGTCATTGGGTTAAAAATTTGAGAAGGCCAGATGAATATACGTCAAATTTTTCTAGGTGTGTTGACATGAAGGAAGGAAAGTTTACCTATATGAAGAGCCATAACTGTCATATTTTCATGGAGTCATTGATGCCTATTGCATTCTGTGCATTGCCCGATAGAATTTGGAAGCCCATAACAAATATAAGCTTATTTTTCAAAGATTTATGTTCTAACACATTAAGGGAAGAGAACCTATCTTTGATGGATATCAACATTCGCTTAATCTTAAACAAGTTGACAAAAATTTTTATTCTGGTTTTTTTGATGTTATGGAGCATCTTCCAATTCACCTTGTGCGAGAGGCACGACTTGGAGGGACTGTTCAGTGTCGATGGATGTATCCCTTTGAGAGGTATTGACTTTTAACATTTACCTTCATATGTTTTAATTGAACATTATTTCATCTAAAAGATCATACTATGCAGGACTATTGGCAAATATAAGCGAACCATTAAAAACAGATCCCGAATTAAGGGATCAATATGTGAGGCTTATTTGGCTAAAGAGACCTCTCATTTTTGTTTATATTATTTTGGACATGATGTACCATGTCTGAGAAACTCACCTAATAGGCATGATGATGGATACAATACAGATCCTTCGGCACCACCATTTTCAATAGTCAATCAACTAGGTAAAGAAAGTCCGAAAGGTGGTTCACTTCGATATTTGAATGAGGCGGAGCTTAAGTCTGCTACAACACATGTATTATTAAATTTTCCCGAGGTACAACCTTTTTATAAGTGAGTATATTTATATTAAGGACAATCATTCAAGGTCTATCTAAGCTTTAACTAATGAAAGTCATAACTTTGTCGGACAGCTACTTCGTGGCTTTACATGGGGATGCTACTGTTTATCCTATGTTTTTAGTGTGGTTTAGAGAATATGTAAGTGTAACTTAAATATTTAACACGATTTACACTTTTGTTGAATCTCATGTATATTTAAATTCTTACTTTTTTTAAACTTTTTATAGGTTCATAACCCACTTAATTATGATCCAAATGGCTAATTTTTACGTGATATAGCTTGGGGACCTGATGCTAAAGTCAGAAAGTTTTCTAAGTACTCTATCAATGGGTACAGATTTTATACAGAAGAGTTCTCTAAGGGAAAGAAAACCAACAATAGTGGGGTTTGGGTGAAAGGTGATAGCGGTGTTGATTATTATGGTTTGCTTCACGAGATTTTAGAACTCGATTATCATGTTGGTTGGCCAAAGAAGAAATTGGTTCTCTTTCGGTGTAAGTGGTATTTATCCTACTCCCAGGTTAGGTACAAAGGTGCACCCTCAGTACAAAATAGTTGAAATTAAGCATATAAGGGAGTATGGACTCTATGATCCATTTGTCATTGCACAAAATGTGAAACAAGTGTATTATGCTCCTTATCTTTTGTGTAAAAATAAATCTGCATGGTGGGTAGTTATAAAAACAAAGCCTGTGGGTAGAGTTGTAGTGGAGGATGCATTAGATGTAGTGTATCAGAATGACATTTCAAGTGTTGAAGAAAGGGTGGATGATGAATTAGCAGGTGAGTTGCAGTATAACGAAGGCCTATATGAATAATTTGATCCTTCTGAACTTACATTGAATGTTCATGATTATGGAGAAGGAAAATCCATGGCAAATGACGAGGAAGATCCAACTGATGATAATGAAATAAGCGAGGAAGAGTTACTTGATGAAAATAAAACAAGTGATGAGGAAGAATCAATGAATGAATATGAAACAAGTGATGAGGAAGAATTGATGAATGACTATGAAACAAGCAACGAGGATTGAGTTGTTATTAATAGTAGTAATGTGTTGTAACAAGGTCTTGAGTTGTATTTTAGCTGCTGCTTTTTGCTATTTTTCTTGACAATATAGTGTCTTTTCTTTATTAACATTTGTAGTTCCAGTAACTATGCAACATGATTTGCTTGTCTTGTTGCATTTTCTTATTACACTGTACTCAACTGTATGCTTGTTCTATCTACATCATATGGAATCAGACTGCTTCCTCCTTCTGTACAGGGTGAAAATGACTTACTTGAAACTATCATTTGTTCTAGACTTTTTCTGTATATGTAATATATCACTACAGTGGGATCCAACCCTGCCATTTGTTTTTTGAGTAGAAGTTGAATAGACAAACCTTAATCATTCCTGTTTCTGTACCACAACCTTATATACAACTAATGATTTCACAGCCTTGTTTTTCGTTTGATCTAAGAAACATATCTAGGCACCATAACACAGACTAACTCCATTTTTTAGTTTTTTTTTCAGGTGGTTAATAAAGAAAATCAATGGCATCAAAAGGTCATGGTAATGGACAACGTAAGAAAGGTAAGAAAGGACCTGATAATCTTCCCACAGGTCAATATACAACATCACCACCACCACCTATTACCACAACTATTCAACCAGCTACTACAAATATTATTTCTCCTCCAAGGGCAACTATTTTACTACCAAATGCATTTTTCATGCCCCTACCACCCCACCAGTTCCAGCCCTCTTCTCCCCATAATAGTCTGGATAGTAGCTCTTCATCTGTACCTTTAACATCATCCACACCTAGCCTTTCTGGATTGAGAATTGGAGGTCCCAGTACATCAACATCGCCCTCGGTTGATAGTGCTGCAACATCTAATGCTACAACAACTGCTTCCCATATTCCGAAATTTAAAGAGGTAGTAGAATATGACGGCAGCGAGAGACTAATTATCGCCCCTGATGGTAATGGGTAAGTAAATCTTATGTTTTTCCGTAATTTTTAAATTTTTCAAGAAATAAGATAATTTAATATAATTTTATTGTAGGTTCATTCCCGCATATAACGACGGACATATGGTTATAGAAACAATTAAACCATTTTACACGGAGCCGTGGGGTAGTTGGAACGAGATTCGACTCGACATCAGAGTGCTTATGTGGAATCAGTTTGTGGTATAATCAAAATCAAAGAATTTACCATTTCAGACATTAAACTATTTTGCAGACAAAGTGTGCTTGGAATTCTTGTCATGATAATGAAATACAACGTATTTTCAAGTTCAAATCTGCTCAACGGATCAAAGAACACTTGTATGAGGCCTGGAGGAACTTGGAAAAACTTGGTTGGCTGAATGCTAATGTGTGGGTTCAGTTCTTGGAAAAATGGGATACTCCTGAATATAGGGCAAAGAGGGAATGAGCAAAGGCAAATAGAGCATCTCAAACGGGTGGCTCATTGCACACTGGAGGTTCGATGAGTTTCGCTACCCATCGACGAAGACTGGTAATATTAGCTTAAATTTCTGATTTGTTTGGTTTAGTTCAATGTTCTAAATTATGACATAGTGAAGCTGTGTGGGGCTCTTTCGATTCACTATTATTGTTCATCTTGAAGCCGTGTGTGGCCTATTTCGATTCACTAGCATTGTTGACATCTTGTTGCTCTTGTTGTTATTCATCTTGAAGTCTAGTGAAGCCGTGTGTGGCCTATTTTGATTCACTAGCATTGTTGACATCTTCTTGCTGTTGTTGTTGTTCATCTTGAAGTCTAGTGAAGCCGTGTGTGGCCTATTTCGATTCACTAGCATTGTTGACATCTTGTTGCTCTTGTTGTTGCTTGTTTCTTTTGTTGTTAACTTGATCTTGTATCAACTAGATGATGGTTTTATAAAGATCCATTGCCTGCATACAGCCTCTATCCTCTTTACTCAACATACTTTATGACCTTACTCCCGAACTTGACTTCATACTTTCAAGCTTAGCCACCTTCTTGACACTCTCCAGCTGTTGTTTGCTAGCTGTTTCAGCAGCATCAGTGCTTAAGTCTCTCTGAAATGTCATTAGTTTGAGCTCCTCGGATATGGAAACAAGTTCAAGCTTAAGTACTGAGTTCTGTTTCTCCACATATTCAAGCTTACACTGAAGATCTTCGATGTTACTGTCTTTGGATTTTGAACTTTGCAGTTGAGACTGGAGCCGAACACGCTTATTTTTGAGTTCAGACTTTCTAGACTCCCACTCACAACTTGTCTTCGCTACAACGACCTGGACATTCTGCTCTTGCTCTTCTCTTGCCTGTCGAAGCTGTCTCAGACACTCTTTAAGTGCTCCATCAAGATGACTGATATGCTCTTCAAGGATTGAGTTCTTTTGGTTTGCTGTCTCAACTGGTCTCTTTTGGATCAACACATGAACTTCAGCCTTCTCCCATCCTTATACAATAAAATTCAAATAGCAGATTCATCATAAAATTAACTTATTATGCTAAAAAAAGTCAATAACTTCTTCATGTTCCTTTGCATTCTCTTTCCTATCAATGATTTGATAACAGAAAACATTCACTAATCCATCATTGGAGGAACTCCAACCTCTATTGTGCCTTCAAGCATTTGCATAACCATTTTCATTGAAGGTCTAAGAATTGGATCAAGATGGACACACCACAATCCCACCTTGACAAATCTTTCAAGTCGTTTAACATCGTTCAATACTTCAGGATCATTCCTTGCAAGTTTGTCGATTCTACCACTTCTCATGCAGTGTACAACCCAATTTACAAGCAGTAAATCATCACCTTCATCATCTTCGCTCTCTTCCTCTACCCTGCTAAGCTCAATATGCCTTCTGCCACATGTAATCTCTAATAACATTACACCATAACTAAAAATATCCACTTTGGGTGTTAGTGGTGCATTCTTTAGCCATTCTGGAGCTAAATATCCAACTGTCCCTCTTGCGTATGTATCTGTTCTTGTTTGATCCTTCTCCAATCTTTAAGAAATGTCAAAAGCAAATACCCAACTGCCATACATTTATATACCATGCTATCATCCAGTTACGTAGAACAATTAAATGCTTCATTTTAGACTTCAACTACTAAATACTTCAATTAGGATTTGACTTCATTAAGCACCTTCAGCTCAAGCTGCAAAAGAGTTTGGATCTCAACTTGCATTATTTTTTTTTCTAAAATTTTACAGGAATATGAAAATGGAAAAAAAGAGCGCCCTTTTATTGATGTCTACGAAGAGACACATAGGAAGAAAAACAAGGACGGTACAAGAGGAGATTGGGTAGAAACACGTGCTAAGAATGCATATGTAAAATAATAACTTTTACATACATTGTTTTATTATTACTCAACTTTACTTGTTTACATACTGACAAATAATTTTTCTTTCAGGAAGAATTTCAAAAAAGCATAGAAGAGTGGCGTCAAACCCAACCTACTTCAGAGGATGGTACCATGGTCCAACCATCACCTGCAGAGCTGAATAATATGTGGACAACTATGGTAGGTGGTCCAAATAAAGGTAGAACCCACGGGACAGGGGATCTCCAATCCCCAAGTAGTCCTTCATTGTTTCCCAGTTCCTTTTCTACTTTGCAAACTATGGAAGAAATGGAAGTGATGAAAAAGCAAATTGTGGAATTGACGCAGAAATGTGCAACTAGCGATGCTAAGTTTGCTAAATTTGATAAATTGGAGGAGTTGGTTAAGAAGCACATGCCGCAAGTATTTCATGACGAGGAAGATAATGAATCTGATGATAATTAGAATGTAGTTATTGTTCTTGTTTTTGGTTGTGACATTTAGATATTTAAACTATTTGATTTGATGTTTGTTTTGAACGGTTTAAAGTGGTTGTATTTATAAATTTTTGTCTTGTTTGATCCTGTTGTGAAAAATACATTAGTTATGTCGTTTATAATCTAAAAGCAGTGTAAGCTAATGCAATATAATAATTATTAAATAAATATTTATTAAATAATAATAATTATTAAATAATTATTTACTAATTTTTCGACTACAGTGGTCAGAATAATAATAATTATTAATTAATTATTTATTAAATTTTCGACTACAGTGATCGAAATAATTATAATTATTAAATAATTATTTATTAAATTTTCGACTACAGTAGTCGGAATAATTATAATTATTAAATATTTATTTATTAAATTTCCGACTACAGTAGTCGAAATAATTATAATTATTAAATATTTATTTATTAATTATCCGACTACAGTAGTCGGAATGGTTATAATTATTAAATAATTATTTATTAATTTTTTGACTACAGTAGTCGGAATAATTAAAATTATTAAATAATATTTATTAAATTTCCGACTACTGTAGTCGGAATATTTATAATTTTTAAATAATTATTTATTAAATTTCCGACTACAGTAGTCGAAATATTTATAATTATTAAATAAATATTTATTAAATATCCGACTACGTTTTCGACTAACGTAGTCAGAAATTTCCGACTACAGTAGTCGGAAATATTTTTCCGACAAGCTATATTTCGACTACCTTCAAGCAGTCGGAACTACCTTAATTTTTGACCACTTTCCAACTACACTGGCCATCAAAAATTTAATAGTTTCTAGTAGTGACAAATCCAGCACCGTATAAAATACATATATCTCTACATATGTATTTACAGAATACATACTTGATCCATATGTATATTCTTATTTTATATGAATCACCTTTGTATGCTGCAAATACATATGCAGATTTATGGTATAGTTATGTTTGTTACTGTTTAATATGAATATGATATGTATTTCGTAAATACATATGTATGTTTTGTACTGAAATCCATATCCAGATCTGTATGACTATGTATTTTGTATTTTTTTTTGAATATGTGTATGTGATATTCATATTTGTCTTTTCAAAATAAAAGTTAGAGATGGAAGAGTAAAAAAAGGGGAAAAAAACAAAAATATAAAAACAAAAAAAAAAGAAATGAAAAAGAAAAAAAAAGGAAGAAAGAGAAATAGAAGTATAAAAATAAAAGAAAAAAAGAAACAAAATAAAATAGAAAAAAGAAGAACAAAACGAAAATAGAAAAAAAAGATATGAGAAAGAAAAAAAAAGAAAACGAAAAAGAAAAAAAAAAGAGAAATTGAAGAGAGAAAATAAAGTAGGAAGAAAAAAATTTAAAAAATTAAAATAAAATAATAAAAAATAAAATGAAAAAAATAATAAGAAAAAAAAAGGTAGAGATAAAAGAGAGTGAAAGACAGTAATGATGTTTTCTCTTCAAATATGAAAAAGAAAAAAAAAGAAAACAAAAAATAAAAAAAACGAAAAGAGAAAAAAAAGAAGAGAAATAGAAGAGAGAAAAGAAAGTGGAAATAACAAAAGAAAATAATAATAAAAAAAATATAATAATAAAAAAATAAGATGAAAAAAAGGGATAAAAGATATGACTATATTTGGGGGAGGTGAAATAGTGGAGTGAAAATAGAAAAATGTAAAGTAGTGAGAGTAAAATATGCACTTGCCTAGTTAATGAGTCAAATAATGTTACTCTTGCTATAAACTGTAATTTTACAAAAGTGTTGTTATTTATTGTAATTATAGTCTTAAGTATGCTACTTTTTGTAATTTTTCCTTTTTTTTTTTACTTTTCCTACTCTGTTTAAAATGTTAAAGAAAAACATAAGGTTCCACTTCAATCAAAATATTAAACTACTAGATACTGTAGCCCGTGTCAGCACAGACCCAATATATGTTGTTTACGTTATCTTAATTTATATAACACAAATAGCATTTGCAGTGTCAATCAAATTTTTATTAATACAAATTTTTAAATAATTTAATTGCTAATCATTGTGATTTATAGTATCTTTTATGTAATTTAGTAATTTATGTTACTCGCTTTGTCCCAATTTTAGAATTTAGTGAGTCAATCAATTTTTTTTTACTAATATATTTTTTAAAATATTTTAAGTTGTTAATCTTTGTGATTTTACTATCTTTTAATGTAATTTCAAATAATTTATGTTACTTGCTTTATCGCAACTTATCTGACATTATTAGAATTTCAAAAGTCAATCATATTTTTTACTATATGTTTTTAAAATGTTATAAGATTATAATTATTATTTTTCCATAATTTTTAAATATATAATATTTTACCAAAATAAAGTAAATGAATTAAAATAAACAAAGTACTAAATTTTCAAAACATGTTAAATTCAAAAACATCATTTGGATCAATAAATTACTAAATTAAAACAATAAAACAAGCAAATTATAAAACGCCAAAACTATCTCGAATTTATATGACACAAATATAATTTAGATAATCAATCAGATTCATAATATATTTTTAAATATTTTAAATTGTTAGCTATTGTAATTTATAATATTTTTATGTAATTTTCAAATAATATACATTACTTTCTTTATCCCAATTTTTGTGGCATTGATAGTCAATTATATTCTTAAAATAATTTAAGTTTTTAATTATTATGATTTATAATACTTTTTCTTCTATTTCAATTTAAGTAGCACTGAAATAAATTCGAGAGTCAATCAAATTTTATGATTGAAGTAGCGAATTGGATATGTTCTAAATGACTTATAATACCTAATTAGAAGTGATATAGCAAAATTACAATAAGAAAATATTTGTGAAAAAAAATCAAATAAGTCTCATATAAGATGTCATGTTAATTTAAAACATTAAGAATTAATTTATCATTTTATGTCACTTTTATTTTTATTAAATATTATTAAATTATTAATACCTAAATGACTTATAATAATTAATTAGGGGTGATATAGTAAAATTACGGTTGAAACAGCTGAAGTAGACATGTCATAAATGTCTATTTTTTTTATTAAATATTATTAATTTTCTTATATGTAAATGTCTTACAATAATTAATAAAGGGTAATATAGTAAAATCATGGAGCAAACATACTTGTGAATTTTTTTAAATGAGTCTCATATAAGATGTTAATTTAAAACATTAAGAATTAATTTATCATTTATATATATTTTATTATTTATTAAATATTATTAATTTTTTAATACCTAGATGACTTATAATAATTAATTTGATGTGATATAATAAAACTAAGATTGCAGCAGCTAAAACAGACATGTCATAAATGTCTATTTTACCTTTTTAAAATTAAGTATTATTAATTTTATTATATATAAATAACTTAAAATAATTAATTAGGGATAATATAGTAAAATCACGGAGTAGCTGAAGCAGGTGAAGAAACAAGCATGTTGACGAAGAGCTGACTGCTTCTTCACTCTTATTAATAGTAGTAATTCTCCCCAAAAACGACAAAATCAAGCTTCGAGCATCAAATTTCTATCTCCTTCTCCCATTCTTTTTAATTTTATTTTTATCCACTAATCTCAAGATGCAGGTATATTAATTTTCTTTATAGTTAATTTAAATTATGGTTTTGTTTTGAATTTTTCTATGATATTATTTTATTTCTCACACATTACAAGTTAAGGACTTAAATTTTTTCACCGATCTTCTACAATTTATTTTGATTATTATAATAGTCTCATATATGAATTTATTGACTATTATATTATTAGAGTTTTGCTACTTTCAGTTAATGGGTTTAACTACTCAAGTTTAGCTATAAATTTATTTTTATTTAATTATTGACTGAATTCAACAAATAATTCAATGACACTACTTATTAAATCAAGTAAAAATATATGAAAAATTGGCACATAATTTTTTTTTGTTTCTTTTTTTTTTCTTTTTAATTTGAGAATAATTTTGCTTGTAAGGAGTACTAATTGAATCCTGTTTTGCAGGAATTATCATAAATCTATGTGAATCAAGTAAGTTTGTCATTAGATCAAATAAAGGACAACCAAACTCTAGTACTACTATTCCACCCATTGCTTCATCCACACCTTCAGAAGTTCAAAGAGACACAACTCTTTCAAATAATAAATTTGAATATTTAAAAGTCGATCTGGTAGAAAGAAGACCTATATTAGAATATGATTCTAATAATGAAGTTAGAAGATATTATGTTCAAAAAGGGCCTTGTCAGCCTAAGGATCACACTTTTTTGAAAATTTAATTTGAGAAGAAGAAAATAACAATGCGTAAGTTTCATCCTAACTGGTTGAAGGGTCAATATTTCAAGTGGTTGAAATACAGTATATCAAAAGATGTTGCTTATTGTTTGTGTTGCTATTTGTTTAAAAATGAGCATGAAGTTCGTGAAAAAATGGGAGATGTTTTTACGCAAAATAACTTTAAGGATTGGAATAAAGCTTTGGAGAAATTCAAAACTCATATTGGAGAGGTTAATAGCATCCACAACAAGTGTTTCAATATGATGATTGATTTGATGAATCAATTACAATCTATTCACACATCTTTTGACAAGCATTCCGAGAAAGAAAAAATGAATCTCATCGTCGCTTGGATGCTTCAATTAATGTGGCAAATTTTTTTTGAAATTGAGATTGTCATTTCGTGGTCATGATGAGAGTGTATCATCTAAAAATAAAGGTGTATTTATTAAAATTTGGTTGTGGTATGGTAACATGGATCAGAATGATAAGAGCATTATTTTAGAAAATACACCAAAAATGAAATGATGTGTTTTTCAAAAATTCAAAAAAATATTATTGATGCTTGTCCAAAAGAAACAATCAAAGCTATCACGTAAGGTTTAGATGGTGATTATTTCAGGATAGTTGATGAGTCAAAAGATGTATCACATAAAAAGCAAATGACACTTGTTCTGCGATACATTGACAGAAAAGGTGAAGTGATAGAGTGATTTATTGGTGTTGTTTATGTTAGTGATACATTTGCACGATGATTGAAGGAGTCAATCCACTCTTTTCTTTCAAATCACTCATTAAGTCCGTCCCGAATATGTGGACAAGATTCCGGTGGTGCTAGTAACATGCAAGGAGAACTAAATGGTATTAAGAGTTTAATTTTGTGTGATACACCATTTGCATATTCTACTCATTTTTTTGCTCACCAATTGAGTTAAACACTTGTGATTCTTGTGAAGAAAAAATAGATGTGAATGATTTTTTAGATAGTAATGTGTTGAGTATTATTGGAGCATCTTATAAGCACAGGAATTTGCTAAGACAACATCAAGCTGAAAAGTTAGAGGAGTTGCTCAATTTTGATAAAGTTCACACAGGACGGGCACTTAAATAAAGAACATAGGCTTCAATGGTCATCTGATATTCCCTGGGTTCTCACTGTAAGACATTAGATAACTTCATTGACACATTTTCATCAATTCTTTATGTGCTTGAATTTGCTGCACGTGAGGGTCCAAACTATCTTGACAGACTTAATGCTGAAACTCTTGAGAATACGATTAAGGGGTTTGATTTTTCTTTTATGCTACACTTGATGTTGAAACTTTCAATAATGACAAATTATTTGAACTCCTAATTACAAAAGATGGATTAAGATATTGTCAATGCTCTGGGACTGCTCAATACTACGAAGCAAGAACTACAAAGGATAAGGGATAGTGGATTGAAACCATTACTGGATGATTTTTTTTGATAAATATGAGATAGTGATATCGAAAATGAATGCTCACTACATTCCTGATAAGTAGATGCATAGAGGTCTTGATTACATGTTCTCATTATTTTCGTGTTGGGAGGTTTTGTGTTGTTATTGATTTTCTGCTTCAAGAGCTTAATAATCGTCTCGATATTGTGAGTACTGACTTACTTTTTAGTGTTACTTTTTTACATCCATCTAAGTCATTTGGTAATTTTTATAAGAAAAAACTAATGAGGTTGACGGAATATTATCCGACTGAGTTTGATAACAACTAACTTCGAGATCTCAGTTGTCAACTTGATGATTTCATGACATATGTTCGAGGTTCTGATAAGAGATTTTTCAATATGAAGGAAATTATTGATCTTTCTAAAGTGTTGGTAGAATTAGAATTGCAACAGTTTTGACCTCTTGTTTATTTATTTATCAAGTTGACTCTCTTTCTTCCTGTTACTACTGCTTTTGTGGAATGAGCTTTCTCTTTCATGAACTACATCAATACGAACTCCGCAACAGTATAGGTGATGATTTTTAAATGGTTGTTTTCTATGTAGAGCTCAAGATATTTGTGACTGTAAGAAATGATGCTATTATTCGTCATTTCCAAAATATGAAAAGTCGTCGAGCACAATTGTGATTTGTGTCCTATGATTAGAAGTCTTTTTTTGGATTCGGACTTGTGACCAAAAGTCTTTTTTTGTATGAAACTTGAGATTGCCAGTCTCTTTTGGTAATCTTAGTTTTACTTTTATTTAAATATTGTATTTAAATAATTATGCATTTATACTATGTCATTGCTAGCAACTTATGTTAAAAAAAAAATAAGCATCCATGATCCTTAAATCCTGAATCCGCCACTTATTTCGTCATAATATTTTAAAAAATTATTTGTGACATAGAATTATTCAATTTTTCAAAACTCAAAAAAATAGTCTTAATTTAGATTTGTGTCCAAATGTAGCCCTAATTTCCAACTTTAAAAAAATATTTTTTTTTTCGAATTTCTTTAGTTTGATGCATTTAGTCCACTACTTTACTTCTTTTCTTTTACAATTAGAATTAAATGGGTGAAAATAAAAATATACTAAATTATCCGTACATTTTTGGGCATGCACATATTGTGTCCAAAGTTGTTCATTAAATATTTTTTTGAAAAAAATAAATTAAATAAATCTTTTCCAAAGATAAATAACAGACGAGACTTTACTGCTTCAACTATTTCTTTTCAAGTGAAATCTTCCGTCACCAGGATCTCATGAAAATGTTACTAAAGCATAACACCCTCTTCTCAATACAATAATCACGCAAATGTCACTTCATAGCCATCAAAGATATAACATAGAGAAAAAAGAGTAAGAAAAATATCACAATTTTTAGTTCAAAATATCACAATTTTTAGTTCATTGATTTTTGTGTTCGTATATGCTTTAATTTCTTTTTTTTTCCTATAATTTCTAGTTACAATTTTTTCACGATCCAAAAATTCAAGGGTCAGGATGACACTTATTGCGGCGAACCCTGATAAGTAAGCCCATCACACAAACTGATACAAAAGAGAAATTCACATTCAAAACTCAAGGCAAGGCTCCTAGAAAGAAGCCGAACCATAATCAATATAATGAAAACGGAAAGAAGCATAAATAATAATATCATAACTCCCAAAACCTAGTGTCACAATGTAAGAATTACTAGTACAATTAAGAAAAATGTAATACATAGGAATAAGTTTGTTCCCGAATAGTAATAAAGACATAGTTTAACTAGAAGAGGTAGTAGTAGACTCCAAATGCATGAAATCCATCGCTACCTCGTAAAGATCCAAATATCACCCATGGATCTGCACCGAAAGGGCTCAGTAGGAATGAGTACGATCCACTCGTACTCAGTAGGTATCATAGGTCGACTGAATAAAGTAGATAATACAGCATACAAAATACACACTAAGGACATGTTACCTACAATCAGAAAATGTACCACAACGGTAGCCCATATCGCTTGCACTTACAATTCTATAATACTCACATATAATACAAAAAACACCGGAAAGTATACATTATACCATATAAAATTAAGCATAAAAGGACAACATGTATACGAACATCAAGTACAAGTAAAGGAAAATATAATAAATGGATAGGTAACAAGTCAAGGCAGAAATATACTCACATCACAAGTATAATAAAGTAATTACAATGAAAATAATGATGATGTAATGCACGAGGTCGTCGTACAACCTCTAAAACTGTCGCACAACCTCCGTATAAACCTACAGAGCTAAAGCTTTCCCACGTAGGACCCATGAGGGGTTCGTTAACTCATATACAATCCATATCCATATCTCCTCCCCGGTACATCCCTCGTGGAAGGTTTTATAAGATGTCATATTTTCTGTTAGAAAAAGGCAGTGTTTCTCAGTGTTTCCAGTATTCTACGGTGGTACCAATGTCTCATGAATGTACATGATATAAGGATGTAATGCTCACAACTAACCACAATGAGTATTTCCATATCCAACCAATATACCAATCAAGTGAGCCAAATATCCATTCAATATTTTCAACTATCCATGAAAATCAACATAATTCATATGCCAATAGAGAATGAACGCATCACAATACACAGTTGGTAACATAATAGGTTTTTTATCAAACAAAATATGATTATTTTCATACATATAGGCTATCAATATCAGATAGGATCCCACACGGTCACACATAGCACATAATATCTCAAGACTATGAAATACATCACATATAAGACCCCACAAGGGCACAACACAATAAGATATCCCTTTTTCTTGATTAGTGCTACACCCTTAACATGCTTTTGTATCAAAATTAACTACTCATCCCAGTCTAAAAGAAGTTAAGCCATAACCTACGTCAAATATAAAAAACGGAACAAAAACCTTACATCCTAAAGCCTCACTCCGCACAAATGGTCCCAAAATTAATTAAAACATGGAAACATAGAATCTATGCGTCAAAAGAAAGTCAGTGATACCCATATTGCCTTGTATCAAGTCGGGGTCAAAACTGACCCTCGAAATAAATTTTTGATAAAGAAGGATAAAATTATAACTTTATTTCAAAAATGTATTTTTCATATTTTTAGGAGTCTACAATTGAAAACCCAAGTGAAAACATGTTAAAAAAGAGGTCCAAATCGAAGAAAAACCATTTTCAAGCTTTATCGGCTAAAAGTTCCCAAAATTAAGTTAAAAATCAAGAAGTGAAGTTGTTTCGAAGATGAAATTGAAATAAAACTGCTAATTATAGGGTTAGAAACTCATTCAAGTGAAAAAGGTTTGAAATCAAGGTTTAAATTGGAGAAATATAATTTTTAGGCTTTATGGGCCAAAATTCCCAAATTTCATACTTTAACCCAAGTTTAAAATAAGAAATAGATGATAATGATTGAAGGAAATAATGGAAATAGGTGTTATGGAGCTTACCCAATCTTATAAGTGGAGAAAGTTGCTCAAAATTACGAAACCCTAAGCTCCAAGCTTAAAAATGGTAAAAAATGACGAAACATGGGTATTTCTATATCCAGGCATCACGATCGCGAACTAGGTATTGCGGTCGCGGTACCTGGCTGACAGGGGTATCAAAATCGTGGAAAGGGTGTCGCGATTGCAATAGTTGACCTACATGCCCAATCTCTATTGCGACACTAGCTTCGCGATCACGGGTGCACCAGCTGAGGACTTGGTGCATTTCAAGTCTTCACGAGCCTCTAGGAATTCATTCAAAATTTTGTGAACACAAGAAAACTATGCTACCCTAGCAAATTTGATGCTTCAGATTCAATGACAATATCATATTTTTTAAAAAATATTGTTTTCACAAAGTTGACCCCCGAAACTCAAATTTACAACTTTCCGAATCGGAGGTCCAAATAAGATTTAAAAGCCATAAAATCATACCAACCATGTTACCACCCTAAAATGATGTTCCGAATCTGCTGGCACAGTTTATTTTGTCATCCGATGCACAAATCAAAAGATGTTGACTGAAGTCAACTATAAGGCTCTCAAAGCTACCAAAAATCACAATATTGCATAAAACACACCAAAATGTATCAGAAACCATGCCAATTATTTCCACACCCCAGAAACACCACAACACAACCACTGGGAGGGGTTAAATGATTATATCATACAAAAACACATGTTTCACATTATCATCAAAGTTTGAGTTGTTACATCATCTACCACTAAAAATCTAGTTTGTCCTCGAACTTAAGGCAAGAGAAATACCCGAATCAACAAAATATTGGGGATAAGAACTATGTATATCAGACTCGACCTCCCTAGTAGCCTCATATATAGGTTGATGCCTCCACTGGGCCTTAACCATAAGAATAACATTAGATAAAAATCATCAAACATCCCTAGCCAATATGGAGACCGACTCCTCAACAAAAGACAATCTCTCATCTAACTGAACCGACTCCTAACAAATGACATGGGACTTATCCAAAATGTAATGGTGAAACATGGAAACATGGAAAACTTGATGAACAACTGATAAGTCTAGGGGCAAGGCTAACTCATAAGCCACATCACCAACAGTCTGAAGAATCTCAAATGGGCCAATATACTGGGACTAAGCTTGCCCCTTTTCCCAAACCTCATCACAATTTTTATTGGTGAAACTCAAAGTAAAACACGATCACCAATACCAAATCTCAAGGAACGAAAACTATGAGCTTCATAACACTTTTCCCAACTCTAATTTGCTCAAAGTCTATCTTGAATGATCCGAACTCTACCCAAAGACTCACGAAGCAAGTCCGTACCTCGAGGTCTAACCTCAGAAACCTCAAACCAACCCACTGGAGAGAGACAACGCCTACCATAAAAAGCCTCAAAAGGAGCCATATCAATACTGAAACAATATTTATTATTATGCTTAAACTAAGCTAAGGCTAAATACTACTCCTACTAACTACCAAAATCCATCACACAAGCACAGAGCATATCCTTCAAAATCTGGATAGTCTATTCTGACTGACCGCCAGTTTAGGGGTGAAATACAGTACCAAGATCAACATGAGTACCCAACTTATCTTGAAAAGTCTTTCAAAAGTGAGATGTAAACACAGAACCTCGATCTGAAATGATAGACAGTGGCATACCATGAAGATGGGTAATCTCACGAATGTAGATACGGGCCAGCCTCTCAGCACTGAAAGAGATCTAGACCAGAATGAAATGAGTAGACTTAGTCAATTGATCCAGGATGACTCAAACACTATCAAAACCATGACAAGTGCGAGGCAATCCAGTCACAAAGCCCATAGTGATTCGTTCCCACTTCTACTCATGAATGGGTAATCCCCAAAGCAATCCACTAGGTCTCAAATGCCCGACCTTCACCTACTGGCAACATAGGCAACTAACTATAAAGTCCGCTACATCCTTCCTCATACCACCCCCTAGTAATGCTATCTCAAGTCACGATACATCTTAGTCACTCATGGATGGATGGAATTCCAATAGCAGTAGGCCTCCTCCAAAATTAATCTATCACAATCAGCCACTCTTGGCATGCAAACTTGACCTCTAATCCGCAAAATCTCATATGAAGTAAGTGAGGTTTCCTTAGCCTCACCATTTAACACCTTATTCGGAATAAACCTCAATCTAACAACATCAAACTGATGAGCTCGAATCTGTTCCATCAAAGAAGACCTAGCCTCTTCAAATGCCAAAGCATGCCCAGGTGTCGAAATATCAAGCCTAACTATCTGGTTAGATAAAGACTGAACCTTTAAGGAGAGAGGCCTCTCCTGGGTCAAAAGATGCACCAATATACCTAAACTAACTGACTTCTGGCTCAAGGCATCTGAAACCACATTAGCCTTGCTCGAATGATGTAGAATAGTAAAGTCATAATACTTAATCAACTCAAGCCAATGTCACTGCCTCATATTAAGATTTCGCTGGGTGAAGAAGTACTGAAGGATACAATGATTCGAGAAAACCTCACAATGGACTCCATATAAGTAGTGCCTACATAACTTCAAAGAAAAAACAACTGCACACAACTCCAAATCATGGGTAGGGTAATTCTTCTCATGGAGCTTCAACTGATGAAAAACATACGCAATCACCTTACCCTCCTACATCAACACAACACCTAACCCAACACCTAAAATATCACAAAAGATGGTGAAACCCACACCCTCCTTGGGAAAAGTCAGGATAGAAGCCAAAGTCAATAAATCCTTGAGCTTTTGGAAGCTCACCTCACAAGATAAGACCATTGAAAGGAAATCTTCTTCTAAGTCAACTTGGTTAACGAAGCTACAATATATGAAAAACCCTCAACAAAATGCTGATAATAACCTGCCAAGACAATAGAACTCTAAACATCAGTGGGCAAAATAAGCCTAGCCCAATCACAAACCGCTGCAATCTTGGC
Source organism: Capsicum pubescens (assembly GCA_030864215.1). Taxonomy (NCBI): domain Eukaryota; kingdom Viridiplantae; phylum Streptophyta; class Magnoliopsida; order Solanales; family Solanaceae; genus Capsicum; species Capsicum pubescens. Next base: position 217,107,578 of record CM061549.1, on the reverse strand, counting down.
TGGATCAACCATAATACCCTTCTTAGTCACCACATGACCCAAGAAAAAAACAGACTCCAACCAAAACTCACACTTAGAGAACTTGGCATGCAACTTCTCATCCCTCAATATCTAAAGCATAATCCGCAAATGCTCCTCATGATCGGCCTCACTCTTGGAATAAACCAAGATATCATCTATAAATACAATAACAAAAGAGTCGAGATACAACCAAAATACCCAGTTCATCAACTCCATGAACGCGACTGGGGCATTTGTCAACCCAAAGAACATGACTAAGAACTCATAACGACCATATCGAGTCTGAGAAGCTATCTTTGGAATATCTAAAGCTCTAATCCTCAACTGGTGATACCTGGATCTCAAATTAATCTTCGAAAAGACCGCGACACCTTGAAGCTTATCAAACAAATCATCAATATGAGGAAGAGGATACTTATTCTTAACCATCACCTTATTCAACTATGGATAATTAATACACATCCGCATGAATCCATCCTTCTTCTTTACAAATAAGACAAGCGTACTCTATGTCGATACACTAGGTCTGATAAATCCCTTATCTAACAACTCGTGTAACTGATACTTTAATTCCTTTAACTCATCTAGGGCCATCTTATAAGGAGAAATAGAAATAGTCTTGGTGCCCGACTTAACATCAATAAAAAAATCAATATCACATCCATAAACTCGCGGACAACACGAATAAAATCCAAAGAAGGAGCTGAAACCATACTAGTATCACAAGTATAAGCCAATTATGGTAAACATCCCCTCTCAACCAATTGACGAGCCTGAACATAAGATATAACCATCTTAGGACCCGAATGAAGCGCACCTTTCCAAGCTATCTTCGACACACTCGGTGAAGCTGAAGTCACAGTCTTAGCATAATAATCTAGGACAACACAGAAAGGAGGCAACCAATCCATACCCAAGATGATGTCAAAATCAACCATATCTAAGACAATCAAATCTACCCAAGTTTCACGCCCAAAAAAATCACAATACAAGATCGGTACACCCGATCCACCACAAAAGAATCTTCTACTCGGGTAGATACACAAATATTCATAGCAAGAGGCTCAGTAATAAAATCAAAACCTAAAACAAAATATGCATACACGTAGGAGAAAGTTTATCTCGGGTTAAATAAAACAGATGTAAATCTGAAACTAATGGGGACAATACTTGTGATCACAGTATCAGAAGCCTCTGCCTCTCTGGCGAGTATAGCATAGCACTGTCCACTACCACCAGCTGTCTGAGCTATCCCACGACCACTACCATGGGCTAAGACTGTCAATCGGGTCGGTTTGACACAGACAGAACTGGCCTAGCCCGACCCACCACACTAACTTGGCCCGGTTTGACCCAGCCCGATTAGCCCACGGGCTGTAGGGTATCGGGTCCCGGGTTGGGTTATTTTTTTGGGGCTCGATTAACCCGGACCAGAAAAAAATCGGTCCAGGCCCGCCGGTTAACCGACCCGGCCGGGATAACATAATTTTTTTTTAAAATGGCCAAATTCTAAAAATGGTTGTTTGGGCCATTGTAGCCATTGGGCCCAACGGCTATATGACCGTTGGGAGCCCAAAACAGCTAAATGCCCACTTTAATTAAAAAAAATAATTTCTTTTCATTGAAAATATTTTTTTAATCCCAAAAAAATTCCTATAAATACCCTACACTTTCAAATTATTTTTCACACAATTTTTCATTCTATCAAATTTTATTCTCTCTCAAATCTCAATTCTCAAATATTCTATATATTTTCTAAAGTGCTCACTTTAATTTTTTAATTTTGTAATTACAAAGTACGAGTGGAAGTTTCTAAAGTCACAACCTTCAGATACTTCTAAAATTTGATATTTTCATTCCATCTCTTACGTTTAATTTTTCTTTAGTGTATTAATTATTGAATATTTAATTTTATTATATTTGTTTATTTTAATTTTTTTTAGTTTAATTTATATTATGGATAAATTAAGAAACCTCGCTACTAAAGGTATTAAAATTTTTTATTCCGAAAGTGGTAGTGATAATAAAAAATGAATTACTAGCGGTCGAGGTAGTTCAAGTACTGGATATATCCGTGTGCCTCTGGCACCGCTTAGTCAACCTTTTGAGGAAAAAGTAGGTGTACCTTTAGGTGTAGGTGCCCACGATATGGATTATGTAGAAGCTCAGAAAAATTATGGTATAGAAGAAGAAAATAAAATAGATGCGATTAATTTAGACGAAGATGATGAAAGTATTGGTGAGACACCCGCAGTAGGAAATGCTAACGTTAGATTCGAATCGGTTAATCTCCCTCCCCATCCTCCCCGTGCCCCAAGAGCTCGTAAACCAACTAGTATTGCATGATAATTTTTTAAACCTATATCAGATATTGAGGTGCAATGCAATATTTGCCAACAAATATATAAGCATAAAAGAAGAGGTAAGCAAGGGGGTACGGGTACGTTAATGAGACATATAAGTGATAATCACGAAAGAGAGTAAAATATTGCACGAGGTGGTGCGGATGTTGGTGGGCCAACGCAAACTAAAATGGACCCAGCAACCGGTCAGGTAATGAAGAAGTATGATAAATTGAGGGACCGGGAAGAAATAGCTAAAATGGTAACTGTGGGTTGTTTTTCTTTTAGTTTTCCTTCTTTTGATGCCTTTATTCATTATATTCAAGCAATTTATAATCCTATGTTTAATGGTATTCCAAGAATTACTTGTAGGGCCGATATTTTTACACTTCATTCACAATATTATTTTTATTTATCAACATTGTTAAAAAATATTCAATGTAGAATGTCTCTAACTTCTGATCTTGGTCGTGCAGTAAATAAAAATGATTATTTAACCATTACTTGTCACTGGGTAGATAGTAATTTTGTTATGCAAAAATGTATTTTTACCTTTTTATATGATGAAGATCGTAAACATACTGAAGATTTTATTGCTAAAGTTGCAAACTTTTATGGTATTGAAAATAAAATTTTATGTATTGCTATTGATAATGCTTTTAACAACAAGACTGCTATAAAAAAGTTAAAATCTAAGCTATCTCCGTCGTTAACTGAAATTTTTCATGTTAAATGTGCTTGTCATATATATAATTTAATTGTAAGAGATGGTCTTGAGTTTTTGAACTTTATATTGAAAAAATTCGACTTGGCGTTGGTTTTATTCAAGAAAATAATAGTAGAAGAAGAATTAAAGAATTTAAACTTAAATGTGAGCAAAATGGACTTGCATCGATATTGATGCCTGAAGAATGTGATACTAGATGGAATGCTACGTATGATTTTTTAAAAACTTATTATAAATATAGAGTTTCTATTACACTATCTTTTAACCAACATTGTGGTTCGTTTGCTGATTCTGCCCCCTGCATGCTACATGATTCTGACTGGAATGTAATTAATGATCTTGTTAAGTTTTTGGAAAATTTTTATATAGCTACGGTTGAATTTTTCGGTGCTTATTATCCTACCGTTTGTAATATTTTGGCATATATAGCCGATATTTTTGATTTTCTCAAAGAATATAAAAATAAAAAAGGTTACAAAGAAGCTGTTGGTGCCATGTTAGCTAAATTTAAAGAAATATTTTTTTTCTTATTCCCCCTATTTACTTGGTTGATGCTATGCTAAATCCGTGCATGGAATATAATACTATGTGCCACTTTAGTACTCTTATTTATGCTAACTTAGAAATAAATACTAACAATAATTCTGATGATGAAGAACAAGAAGAAATTGATTTGTGGACGGCTATGACCGATGCGAACACTTACATAGATAAATTATATAACAACTATGCTGATTTAGTTGATTTAGCTGTGCCGACAAATATCACTCCAACTGTCGCTCCTCGTCCTCCCGAGGAGTCATCATCTTCTAAAAAGCCGGCACATAGTGGTTTTCCTGATCACTTTCTGATTTACCTTGTTGGAACAGTATTGACGAGGGAGCTTACACATCAACTTATCGGGAAGAGCTGAAGTATTATCTCCGATCGCCGCTAGAGGATCGCAGATGGCGGATCAACACATTGGATTGGTGGAGGAATAATGAAGAACAATATCCTGTGCTTTCAAGATTAGCTAGAGATATCCTGAATGTTCCAATGTTAACCGTTGCATCGGAGAGCGCTTTTAGTCAGGGGCGACAACAGCTTGGAGACAACCGACATTCATTGGGAAGTAATGCAATGAATGTTCTAGTTTGCCTTAGAGATTGGATTAGAGCGGAACGAAGAAATCAAGGAACTTGAAAAATTATGACTTCACGGGAGAACTCAGCAGAATCAAGTCCAATGCATGGTTTTGCCCCCATTGACTTTGACTATCCTATGCAAGTTCCCGTTAATATTAACATGAATGAGTTAGAAAAAATGCTGCAAAATTTGTAGATTTTTCATCCATGTAAATTATAAATTTTGGATCATTTTGCAATCAATAAAATTCAACATTCATTCACTCCTTAGTCCTTACTTTGTAATTTTTTTCATTTAATGATTTAAATTGAATTTTTAGTTTAAATTAAATACTTAGTTTTAATATATTACTAATTTACTATAAAGTATTATATTAAGTAGCATATGTTTTGTTTAAGGAAGTACATATATTTAATATGTGTACGTATATATTGAATGGTACGTATACATGTGTATATGTTTTATAAATTAGTGTATAACTATATATATAGTGTGTATATATATTGTTGTGTGTATATATATATATATATATATATATATTGTAGTATATTTTATTTAAAGTAGTACATATAAATTGAATGGTACATATATATGTGTATATATCTTCTACAGACGTATATATTTAACGTATACATGTGTATATGTTTCGTAAATTAGTTTATAGCTATATATATAGTGTGTGTATATATTGTAGTATATATATATTGTAGTATATTTTATTTAAAGTAGTACGTCTATATTGAATGGTACGTATATATGTTTATATATCTTCTATAGCCATATATATTTAACATATACATGTGTATATGTATTATAAATTAGTGTATAACTGTATATATAGTGTGTGTATATATTGTAGTATATCTATATTGTAGTATATTTTATTTAAAGTAGTACGTATATATTGAATGGTACGTATATATTTGTATATATATCTATAAACGTATATATTTAACGTATACATGTGTATATGTTTTATAAATTAGTTTATAACTATATATATAGTGTGTGTATATATTGTAGTATATTTTATTTAAAGTAGTACATATATATTGAATGGTACGTATATATGTGTATATATCGTCTATAGACGTATATATTAAACGTATACATGTGTATATATTTTATAAAATTGTGTATAACTATATATATAGTGTGTGAATATATTGTAGTATATATTTATTGTATTATATTTTATTTAAAGTAGTACGTATATATTGAATGGTACGCATATATGTGTATATATCTTCTATAGACGTCTATATTTAACGTATACATGTGTATATGTTTTAAAAATTAGTGTATAACTATATATATAGTGTGTGTGTATATATATTGTAGTATATTTTATTTAAAGTAGTACATATATATTGAATGGTACGTATATATGTGTATATATCTTCTATAGACGTCTATATTTAACGTATACATGTGTATATGTTTTATAAATTAGTATATAACTATATATAGAGTGTGTGTATGTATTGTATTATATATATTGTAGTATATTTTATTTAAAGTAGTACGTATATATTGAATGGTACGTATATATGTTTATATATCTTCTATAGTTGTATGTATTTAACGTATTCATGTGTATATGTTTTATAAATTATTATATATATCATTATATTGTAGTATATATCTTGTAGAATATGTTTTATTTAGAGTAATATATATATATATTTAACTAACGTATAGTCGTATACACGATTACATGTGTAATTATGTATATGTGTATATATTTTTTTAAATTCTAATGTAGTATATACTATATAGATAGTGTATATATATTGTTTAACATATTTAAAATGTATATAGGTGGGTATATATTCTGTATATTGGAGATTTTTTTTTTGGTTTTTGACCGATTTTGATCGAATTTTTAACCGGTTTTGACCGAGTTTAGGTGGGTTGAACCGGGTTGGGTTAAGTCGGCCTGTTCAGGGTTGTTTTTAAAAAAATTACTATTGGGCCCGGAACCGGACCGACCTATTTAACCAGGCCTGGATCGAGACCGGCCCACAACCCGGCTAACATTCACGGGCTGATTTCGGGTTTACCTATCCCGACCCACTTGACACCCTTACCATGGTCTCCACTACCTCTTTCTCTCACACCTCTTCTAGAACCCCTACCTCTCATAGCTGAAATACGAGTATCTCTAATGATACGGTGGGGCCAGTCCCTGGCTAGATAGCTATTCTCATCACACACATAGCAATCTTTATGGCCCAACTCAATAAGAGAAGGTACCACTGGGCTCGGGCGGCCATCCTGAACTGCTGAACCAGAGAATCCGCCACCTGAACCCTACATGGCTTCCTACATTGGGCTACCATAATACCCACGAGAACCTCCGAAATCTCTACTTCGAGAAGTGTGACCTTTAAATTCACCAAAATGGCGCACCTTTTTGGTGCCTTCCTATGATGCTCCAAGAATACCCCAAGTCATAAGAATATCTAGATGGAAATACTGGCATAAAATATTCTTATGCCTGTATTTCCATCGAATTTGAGAAGATTTGAAAGTTTGTGAAGTGGTTGAATGTTTCTCTTCAGTTGGCTACATCTTAGATGGTGGTGTTTGAAGCGTCTTTTCAGAGTATACTGGATCATGCTAAGATGACTGGGGGTATTCTTCGAGTATCATAGAGAGGCGCCAAGAAGGAGAGCCATTTTGGTGAGTATAAAGGTCACACTTCTCGAGGTAGAGATTTCAGAGGTTCTCGTGGGTATTATGGTAGCCCAATGTAGGAAGCCTTGTAGGGTTTAGGTGGCGGATTCTCTGGTTCAGCAGTTCAGGATGGTCGCCCGTGCCCAGTAGTACCTTCTCTTGTTGAGTTGGGCAATAGAGGTTGCTATGTGTGTGATGAGATTAGCCATCTAGCCAAGGACTGCCCCCACTGTGTCATTAGAGATACTCGTATTTCAGCTATGAGAGGTAGGGGTTCTAGCATAGGTGCGAAAGAAAGAAGTAGTAGAGCCCATGGTAAGGGTGTTAAGTGGGTCGGCCCGAGTAAACCCAGAACTGGCCCGTGAATGTTAGCCGGGTTTTGGGCCGGTTCGGATCCAAGCCTGGTTAAACGGGCCGGTCCAGTTCTGGGACCAACAGTAATTTTTTTAAAAACAACCCTGAACCGGCCCACTTAACCCAACCCGGTCCAACCCACCTAAACCCGGTCAAAACTGATTAAAAATCCGATCAAAACCGGTCAAACACCATTTTTTTATCTCTAATATACACTATATATACCCACCTATATACATTTTAAATACGTTAAACAATATATATACACTATATATATAGTATATATTACATTAGAATTTAAAAAAATATATACACATATACACAATTACACATGTAATCGTGTATACGACTATACGTTAGTTAAATATATATATTACTCTAAATAAAACATATTCTACAAGATATATAATACAATATAATGATATATATAATAATTTATAAAACATATACACATGTATATGTTAAATATATACGGCTATAGAAGATATATACACATATATACGTACCATTCAATATATACGTACTACTTTAAATAAAATATACTACAATATATATACTAAAATATATACACACACTATATATATAGTTTTATACTAATTTATAAAACATATACACATGTATACGTTAAATATATACGTCTATAGAAGATATATACACATATATACGTATCATTCAGTATATATGTACTACTTTAAATAAAATATACTACAATATATATACACACACACACTATATATATAGTTATACACTAATTTATAAAATATATACACATGCATACGTTAAATATATATGTCTATAGAAGATATATATACATATATACGTACCATTCAATAAATATGTACTACTTTAAATAAAATATACTACAATATATATATACTACAATATATACACACACTATATATAGTTATACACTAATTTATAAAACATATACACATGTATACGTTAAATATATACGTCTATAGACGATATATACACATATATATGTACCATTCAATATATATGTACTACTTTAAATAAAATATACTATAATATATATATACTACAATATATACACACACTATATATAGTTATACACTAATTTATAAAATATATACACATGTATACGATAAATATATACGTCTATAGAAGTTATATACACATATATACGTACCATTCAATATATACGTACTACTTTAAATAAAATAAATTATAATATATATACTACAATACACACACACACACACACACTATATATATATAGTTATACACTAATTTATAAAATATATACACATGTATACGTTAAATATATACGTCAATAGACGATATATACACATATATACGTACCATTCAATATATATGTACTACTTTAAATAAAATATACTACAATATATATATACTACAATAAACACACACACACACTATATATATATATATATATAGTTATACACTAATTTATAAAACATATACACATGTATATGTTAAATATATTCGTCTATAGACGATACATACACATATATCCGTACCATTCAATAGACACATGTATACGTTAAATATATATATCTATAGAAGATATATATGCATATATATATACGTACCATTCAATATATACGTACTACTTTAAATAAAATATACTACAATATATAGATATACTACAATATATAAACACACTATATATATAGTTATACACTAATTTATAAAACATATACACATGTATACGTAACATTCAATATATACGTACACATATAAAATATATGTACTTCTTTAAATAAAATATATGCTACTTAATATAATAAATTTATAATACTTTATAGTAAATTAGTAATATATTAAAACTAAGTATTTAATTTAAACTAAAAATTTAATTTAAATCATTAAATGGAAAAAATTACAAAGTAAGGACTAAGGAGTGAATGAATTTTGAATTTTATTGATTGCAAAATGATTCAAAATTTATAATTTACATGGATGAAAAATCTACAAATTTTGCATAATTTTTTCTAACTAATTCATGTTAATATTAATAGGAACTTGCATAGGATAGTCAAAGTCAACGGGGCAAAACCATGCATTGGACTTGATTCTGCTGAGTTCTCCCTTGAAGTCATAATTTCTTCAAGTCTTTGATCGTCGTTCGACTCTGCTTCCATTCCTTGATTTCTTCGTTCAACTCTAATCCAATCTCTAAGGCAAACTAGAACATTCATTGCATTCTCAATGAATGTCGGTTTTCTCCAAGTTGTTGTCATCTCTAACTAAAAGCACTTTTCGATGCAACGGTTGACATTGAAACATTCAGGATATCTCTAGCTAATCTTGAAAGCAAAGGATATTGTGCTTCATTATTCCTCCACCAATCCAACGTGTTGATCCATTGTCTGCGATACTCTAGCGGAGATCGGAAATAATACTTCAGCTCTTCCCGATAAGTTGATGTGTAAGCTCCCTCATCAACACTGTTCCAACAAGGTAAATTATAAAAGTGATCAGGAAAATCACTATTTGCCGGTCTTTTAGAAGATGATGGCTCCTCGGGAGGACGAGGAGCGACAGTTGGAGTGATATTTGTCGGCACAACTAAATCAACTAAATCAGCATAGTGGTTATATAATTTATCTATGTAAGCGTTCGCATCAGCCATAACCGTCCACAAATCAGGTTTTTCTTGTTCTTCATCATCAGAATCATTGTTAGTATTTATTTCTAAGTTAGCATAAATAAGAGTACTAAAGTGGCACATAGTATTATATTTCATGTACGGATTTAGCATAACACCAACCAAGTAAATAGGGGGAATCGGAAAAAAATATTTTTTAAATCTAGCAAACATGACACCAACAACTTCTTTGTAACCTTCTTTATTTGTATATTGTTTGAGCAAACCAGAAATATCGGCTATATATGCCAAAATATTACAAACGGTAGGATAATAAGCACCAAAAAATTCAGCCGTAGCAATATAAATTTTTTTCAAAAACTTAACAAGATCATTAATTACAGTCCAGTCAGAATCATGTAGCATGCAGTGGGTAGAATCAGCAAACGAACCACAATGTTGCTTAAAAGATAGTGTAATAGGAACTCTATATTTATAGCAAGTTTTTAAAAAATCATACGTAGTATTCCATCTAGTTTCACATTCTTCAGGCATTAATATCGGTGCAAGTCCATTTTGGTCACATTTAAGTTTAAAGTCTTTAATTCTTCTTCTACGATTATTTTCTTGAATAAAATCAACGGCAAGTCGAATTTTCAATATAAAGTTCAAAAAACTCAAGGCCATCTCTTACAATTAAATAATATATATGACAAGCATATTTAACATGAAAAATTTCAGGTAATGGCAGAGATAGCTTAGATTTTAACTTTATTATAGAAGTCTTGTTGTTAGATGAATTATCAAAAGCAATACATAAAATTTTATTTTTAATACCGTAAAATTCTGCAACTTTAGCAATAAAATCTCCAGTATGTTTACGATCTTCATCATATAAAAAAGCAAGAATACATTTTTTGCATAACAAAATTACTATCTATCCAGTGACAAGTAATGGTCAAATAATTATTTTTATTTACAACACGACCAAGATCAGAAGTTAGAGACATTCTACATTGATTATTTTTTAACAATGTTGATAAATAAAAATAATATTGTGAATGAAGTCTAAAAATATCGACCCTACAAGTAGTTCTAGGAATACCATTAAATATAGGATTATAAATTGTTTGAATATAATGAATAAAGGCAACAAAAGAAGAAAAGCTAAAAGGCAAACAACCCACAACTACCATTTTAGCTATTTCTTCCCGGTGCCTCAATTTATTATACTTCTTCATTACCTGACCAGTTGCTGGGTCCATTCTGGTTTGCGTTGGCCCACCAACAGCCGCACCACCTCGTGCAATATTTAACTCTCTTTCGTGATTATCACTTATATGTCTGATTAACGTACCCGTACCCCCTTGCTTGCCTCCTCTTTTATGCTTATATATTTGTTGACAAATATTGCATTGCACCTCAATATCTGATATACGTTCAAAAAATAGCCATGCAATACTAGTTGGTTCACAAGTTCTTGGGGCACGGGGAGGGAGATTAACCGATTCGGATATAACGTTAGCATTTTCTATTGCGGGTATCTCACCAATATTTTTATCATCTTCATCTAAATTAACCGCATCTACTTCATTTTCTTCTTCTATACCGTAATTTTTCTCAGCTTCTACATAATTCATATCGTGGGTATCTACACCTAAAGGTACACCTACTTCTTCCTCAAAAGGTTGACTAAGCGGTTCCGGCGGCACACAGGTATATCTACTACTTGAACTACCTCTACCGGTAGTAACTCATTTTTTACTACCACTACCACTTTCAGGACAAAATTTTTTAACACCTTTAGTAGCAAGGTTTCTCAATTTATCCATAATATAAATTAAACTAAAAAAATTCAAAATAAACAAATATAATAAAATTAAATATTCAACAATTAATACACTAAATAAAAATTTTAATGTAAGAGATGGAACGACAATGCCAAATTTTGGACGTATCCAAAGGTTGCGACTTTAGAAACTTCCACTCGTACTTTGTAATTACAAAATTAAAAAATTAAAGTGAGCACTTTAGGAAATATATAGAATATTTGAGAATTGAGAATTGAGATTTGAGAGAGAATGAGATTTGAGAGAATGAAAAAATGTGTGGAAAATGATTTGAAAGTGTAGGGTATTTATTGGATTTATTTTGGGATTAAAAAATATTATAATTGATTTTTTTTCTTAATTAAAGTAGGCATTTGGCCATTTTGGGCTCCCAACGGTCATATAGCCGTTTGGCCCAACGACTATAATGGCCCAAAAGGCCATTTTTAGAATTTGGCCATTTAAAAAAAATAAAATTTTGTTATCCGGGCCGGGCCTGTTAACCGATTGGCCTGGACCGATTTTGGTCCGGCCCGGGTTAATCGGGCCCAAAAAAACAACAACCCAGCCCGGGACCCGGTACCCTACTACCCGTGGACTGACCAAATCGGGTTAGTGTGGTGGCCCGGGTCAAACCGGCCCAATTGACAGTCTTAAGTATAAGCAACCCCATGTGTCTGAAGCAAACTCAAATTATGCAAATTCTCCCAACAATCAATCAAGAACTCATAGGCATCCAACCAACAACACCATTGAATCTAAAAGGACCCAAATGAGTAAACCTCTCAAACCTCTTCTGATCCTTAGAATACATCATTGCACTCGCAACAAAACAAGGCATGGTAAATCTGACATGTTGAGATCCTACTTGAAGAGGTAACATAGGTAAAGGATGAACTCCTGATCTCGAAATACCATACTCAGATGCAAGCGCTAAAGGAGGAATAACACTCTTGGTTTAAAGAGTAACAAGGGTTGAAGTAGGTGCGACTGGAGGATCCACACTTAGGACTGATGGAACACTAAGTGCACTCAAAAAAGCACCCTCCAAATGGGTCAACAAGCAAACCAAACCCCCCTCCAAAATTAGGGTAGAAAAACTCGGTGGAACTGAAGTAGGACCCACACCTCCAATATACACAACACGAGGCTCAGGGGAAAGTCCCCTAGCACTACTTCTAAATAGGGAAAATCCATGTGCCCATCCACTACCTAAAGTCCATCCATGACTCGCAACTTGCCCTATAGACTAGGCGCTCTCTCTGAATGAAGGCTCCACATCTCTAACCTCACGTGATCTAGTCATCACCACCTACACACAAAAGAGCAAAATATGACTTAGAACAAAAGGTATGAAAGAAATCAGCATGATAAGGAACAAAATAAGGGAATTTCCTAAAGATATCCTATAGCTTCTCAAAGATAAATACGGATGTCTATGTACCGATCTGTGAGACTATTTGACATCCCATTCTTACACCATTGAGATCAATAAACCTGACTCTGATACCAATTTGTCATGACTAAAAAATTCAAGGGTTAGCATGGCACTTGTCGCGGCGAACCTTGACAAGTAAGCCCATCACACAAATTGATACCATAGAGAAATTAACATTCAAAACCCAAGTCAAGGCTCCTATAATGAAGCCAAACCATAATCAATATAATGAAAACGGAAATAAGCATAGACAATAATGTCATAACTCCCAATACCTGGTGTCACATTATAAGAACTACTAGTACAACTCAAAAAAATGTAATACATAGGAATAACTCTATCTCCAAATAGTAATAAAGACATAGTATAATAAGAAGAGGTAGTAGTAGACTCCAAATGCATGAAATCCATTGCTACCTCGTAAAACTCTAGATATCACCCAAATCAACAACTGTGGGGCATACTCGAACCAGGATCTACACCAAAAGGGCACAGTAGGAGTGAGTACAATCCATTTATACTCCGTAGGTATCATAGGCCAACTGAGCAAAGTAGATAATAACGCATATGAAATATACACTAAGGGCACGTCACCTGCATCAGAAAATCTCCCACAATGATAACACATACCGCTTGTACCAAATTTTATAATACTTACATCTAATTCAACAAACACCAGAAAAGATAACAAGTAGACATTATACCATATACAAGTAAAGTACAAAATGACAACATACAAGAACATCAAGTATAAGTAAAGGAAGATATAACAAATGGATCAGTAACAAGTCAAGGTAGAAATATAATCACCTCACATGCATAATAAAGTAAATACAATGAAAATAATGAGAATTATGATGATGTAATACACGGGGTTGTCGCACAACCTCTGAAACTGTCGCACAACCTTCATATAAACCTACGTAGATAAAGTTTTCCAATGTAGGACCCATGGGGGTTCTTTAACCCGTATACAATCCATATTTATATCTCCATCGCGGCACATCTCTCATGGAGGGTTTTATAAGATGCCATAGTTTTTGTCAAATAAGCCATTATTTCTCGGTGTTTCCAGTATTCCATGGTGGTACCAATATCTCATGAATGTACCTGATATGAGGATGTAATTCTCACAACCAGCCACAATAATTATTTCCATATCCATCCAATATACCAACCAAGTGATCCAAATATCCATTCAATATTTCCAACCATTCATGAAAACCAACATGATTGATATGCCAATAGAGTATGAATGCATCACAATACATAATTGGTACCACAATAGACTTTTCATCAAATAAGATATGATTATTTTCATGCATATAGGCTATCAACATCATATAGGACCCCACACGGTCACACATAGCACATATTATCCCAAGACTATCAAATACACATATAGGCCCCTACACAGGCACAACACAATAATATAGACATTTTTCATTATTAGTTCCCATACTGTTAACATACTTTTGTATCAAAATTAACTACCCAACCCAGTCTGAAAGAAGTTAAGCCATAACCTACCTCGCATGTCGAAAACCAAATAAAAAACCTTTAATCCCAAATCCTCACTCATCACAAACGGTTTCAAAATTAACTAAAATATGAAAATATAGAATCTATGCATCAAAAGAAAGAAATGATATTTATATTTCCTAGTTTCAAGGCGGGGTCAAAACGGACCCTCGAAATGGCTTTTTAAAAAAGAAGAAAGAATTATAATTTTATTTTAAAAACACGTTCTCCATATTTTTTGGAGTCTACAGTGGAAACCCCAAGAAAAAATAAGGTCCAAATCAAAGAAAAACCATTTTCAAGCTTTATCGGGTAAAAATCTCCAAAATTTATTTAAAAATCAAGAATTGAAGTTGTTTCGAAGACGAAATTGAGATAAAACTGATAATTATAGGATTAGAAACTAACCCAAGTGAAAAAGGTTTGAAATCGAGGTTTAAAATAGAGATATAAAATTTTTAGTCATTATGGGCCAAAATCCCCAAATTTCAAACTTTAACCCAAGTTAAAAATAAGAAATAAATGATAAAGATAGGAGAAAATAAATGAAATAGGTGTTATGGATCTTACCCAGGCTTAGAAGTGGAGAAAGTTGCTCAAAATTATGAAACCATAAGCTCCTAGTCTCAAAAATGGTGAAAAATAGCAAAACATGGGTATTTATATACCCAGGCATCGCGATCGCGGATTAGGTATCGCGATTGCGGTACCTGGATGACAGGGTAATCGCAATTATAGAAAGGGTGTTGCGATTGTGACATTTAACCTGCATTTCTAATCTCGGTTGCGACACTAGCTTCGCAATTGCTGGTGCACTAACTGGGGACTTAGTGCAGTCCAAGTATCTGTTGCCCCTTGGAATTTATACGAAACTTGTGAACTCAAATGAACTACTTGTAACGACCCGAAATCACCTCCCGGGATGTCACACGGAGCTTAAGGCTACAAGTAGCCCCAAGCTAACCCTTTAAACCTGTTACTACATATATTAACTCAATTTGATATGAAATAAATAAAACACTGGTACTGTCATATCAAATGATAGGAAATACAAAGAAAATACTCGATCCAAACGACCACAAAACTAGAAATCTCAACATACTAACAATCTAATAACTAGTCTGACAAAGTCTCTACTACTCAAGTCTACTAGAGAGCCATTGAGACAGGTCCTCAATTGACTCAAACTGAACTGAAAGCAATAATATGTCTACTAACAATACTGAAATGTCTGAAGATAGGTCCTCGAACCATGAGGACTCATTACTGTGGAGATGTAGACAAAGGTACTCGAAAATCACTGACAGTGGCTGGGACTAAGCATCTGAACCTACATTATAAGACAATGTAGCACATAGACGTATATGTGGATCAACACTTCGGAATGTATTGAGTATATGGGGGTGTATGCATTTATAGAAAACAATATCTATATTCTTTAATTAAATCATGCACGGAAATATGAATGACTCACATAGCTTGAATACGTCTACAATATAAAACTCATAAATCATGTATAATGAAGCATGTAACACAAATCTCGTGAGTCATTATTCTTTAGCTTTAAAATCTGAACTCTTCTCTTATTCTCATTACTAGAAGACTAAAGAAAGCTTTAAACAATACTTTCCAACTCATGCATATATCTCATGGAGACTAAAACTTCTTTAATTCTCAAGAACTTAGAACTTTTTTAAACTCAAGACACTTGGAACTCGGAATTCTATAACTCTTACTTGTAGAGAAAACTACTTTCTTCTAGGGAAAATTTTACTTCAAGAAACTATTTTGAAAATCTTACTATTAGGAAAAATCACTTATCTCAAAGCTTTAGGGAAAATATTCTATCTCAAGGGAGGTTCTCTTAACCGACATAAACCATGCGAGCTACATGGAGTCCAACGTCTTGTCCTCCTAAGGAAGAAACCTCACATGGGGGAGAGGCGTCATACTCTTAATAGGGAGTATAACCTCAACTCAGTGATCACTTATCTCAGCCTCGGGCCCATAAATCTCAGTCCTACGGTGGAACGTTGTTATGGGGTATGAAACCGTAGTAACTTACCCAACTCGGTGCTAAATACTACTTCCTTTAGTTAGCTACGCTCATCTCAGGGAAATTCACTTTAAAATAATCTCATGGTTCATAAGAACCCAACTATAAAATCTGTAATCTCATTTGGTAAAGTGGATTTCAAAGCTACTATGACCATTAAGGTCAAAAGTTTCTCAATGATCTCAAAATACTCAAATCATGGGTGCTTATAGTACAAAAGTTCATAAAAACTGAAATCTCAAGTAGGGTTTAATGACCCATAATCAAATCTCAACTCAAGACTCATCAAAATAAATACTAGATGTCATAAGGATACACAAATCATATAGAAATCTGGAATGTTCAGCAATTTATCTTAAAATCTCAACATACTCATGTACTTTAATTTCTAGAACATTGACAAATCTCAAAATCTCATGCATAGTAATATTGGGTATGAACCCACACTTCAAATTCATAGGATAACTCATAAAGTCATAAATCTTTGTAATTTAAAATAAGTTTTGGGCACAAGGACGAAAGGATTGTCCTTGTTAAAACCCCACATACCTTAGATTGTGAAACTAGATGAACAAACTTGCTTGAAACTCTTCTTCTTACTCTTTGAGAGAGGATTCTTGAAACCTTGGACTTGGGGAACTCGAATATCAACTCAATTTGTAGAATCTATGGTGAGTTCTTGAATTTCTTGGAGAAGGGTTTTGGGTTAGTTATTGAGGAAGAAACCCTAGCCTTTGGATATTTTGGGAGATAATGAAGTCATATGCTTCGTTTTGCATATATCTAAGTGTTAAAGCGGGGAAAAGGCCAAAAAGTCCTTTTAAAATGACTTAAAAATAATGAACGGGATTTGCGACGGTTGGAGTGACGGTCCGTCGGATCGTCCGTCGTACGTTGGTAAGAAAAAGGCCACATTGCCTTAGTTGCGACGGTCCATCGCTAGCTTGACGGTCCATTGTCTTAGTCGTCGCACTTGGGCCAGTATAGGGAGTCACTGCCTTGTTTGTGACGGTCCGGGCGATGGTCTATCGTAAACTCGACGGTCCGTCAACCTGTCCGTCGCACCTGGGCGGTTCTGACAACTCTCAGTAAAACGGCCATACCTTCTCACCCCGATATTGAATTTGGACGAAATTGGTATAGTTGGAAAGCTAATTCAATCCTCTACATGAAAAAAAGTCAATATTAGGGAAATTCTACACGGTTTAAAATATTTATTACTTGGGAAGTCAGCCCCTACTCTTCTTAAAGATGAAACTCGACTTAAAGAAAATTTGGGGTATTAAACTACTACCCTATCAAATTCGATGCTCCAAACTCTATGGATATATTAGATTTTTAAAAATATCATTTTCCCAGAGTTGACCCCCAAAATCCAAATTCACACTTTCCGAACCGAGGTCAAAATAAGATTTAAAAGCCATAAAATCACACTAACCATGTTACCACCTTAAAATCAATGTTCTAGATCTGCTGGCATACTTTATTTTGTCATCCGCTGCACAAATCAAAAGTTGTTGACTGAAGTCAACTATATGGATCTCGAAGCCACCAAAAATTATAATATCACATAAAATACACTAAAATATATTGAAAACTGTGCCAATCATCCCCACACTCCATAAATACCACAACACAACCACGTGAAGGTTTAAAATGGTCAAATCAGACAAAAATACAAATTTATCATAATTCATCAAAATTTGAGTCGTTATAATTTTTATGTGATATGTTTGTGGGTTCAACCAGCCTGAAGACATTCTTACATGGTGTTTTGTCCTCCATGGATCAAGTATGCATGACTTTTTTAAAAAGACTGCATACCATGAAGAGATTCTACACCTTATATGTAGCTTTTAAATCTCTTCATTTATCAATGTAAGACTTGGTTCGTATATCCAAAAATCTCCCTCTCGATCTAGGTTTCATAGACGCTAACACCATGATCCACAGGTCAATTTCTGAGATACAATGTTTGAAACCCACACCCAATAATCTCTTCCTTGAACTAAATTTCACATGGCCCAACACCACAATCCATGGATCAATTTTTGGGATTCAATGTCATCCACACCCAACAATCTTCCCATCGAACTAAGTTCTACATGACCCAATACCACGATCCATGGGTCAATTTTTGAGATTCACTATGTGTCACCCACATCATTTGAGTATTTTATGACAATCGAAGCCCACAACTAACTCTTCTTATGTGTTTATATACAAGCTCATAAGGGTAAGCAAACCGATACCTCCACCCATCACTCTGCCACATCACCATATTTAATTCTCTAAATCTGGGCTCTCCCAGTTATTGGTCTCAACTGGCCCGAAAGACATTCTTACATGGTGTGATATTATCCGTTTTGGGTCAAGTTGGGATGATTGTTTCCAGAAAGCCTCACACCATTCAGAGATCTTACACCTGATATATATCTTTCTAATTCCTTTATCTACCAATGTGGGACTTGGTTCGCACACCCAACACTTTATAATAGTGAATTTTTAGACACAATTGTTATATGTCTAGATTTTTCTACTTTAAATATTTGAGTGTTTTGAGTTGTCTTTGATCTATTTAAAATTCTTTGATGAATTTATGACTTCTTCCACGCATATATATATATATATACACACACACATACACACACATACATACACACTTTTTCTATTTGAAAACATTAAAGGAAAGTCTGACAAAAACATATCTGAGAATTCTATGCAAGTTTGTATTTTGTGGCATTTGATGTTGAACATCAAATAAATATATAACTTTCAAAGTCAAATGACAACACCAATATATTCATGATTCTTTAAATCTATAATTTTATTTTTAATATGGTTGTTTAGCATTTTTTATAATTTACATTTTCTTATAAAAGTTTATGAAGATCTAATATATGATTACATTATACATATCGATAAAGTGTTTGTTGAATAATTTTATAAATAGAAAAAGAAAAGAATTTCTAATTATAAATTAAGTTACATACTTGTGATATTTTTTATTCTTTTCTTTTTCAAAAGCCATGGCATGCTCCACAAAGAAAGAGGTAAACGAAAAGCCCTAAAAATGATGCTACTGAAAAATAGATCAATTAAGTCAGAGAAAATTTTGTTGTCCTATCAAGTTCTATATGAATTTATTTGTTGCGTCGTTATTTTATGAACTCATCTAATGAGATAGAATGGAAGGCTGAAGAAGATAAGTGCAGGAGACATAAAAAGGAAATTATCATCAAGAATAAAAAAAATCAAGATGATTTCAATGAAAAATTTAAAGAGAAGGAAATTAATCCACCTCAAAAAAATTTGAAATAGTACAAAGAGGATAGACAAAAAAAGTAGGGCAAGTGGGTGGCAGAGTTTTAAGACATAAGAATGAAAAGTCAAGTTTGATTAGGAATATTTAACAGTCTTGAAGAAGAGGTTTTGGCTTATGATATGAAGGTCATTGAAATGAGAGGTATTGAAGTTTTTATAAACATCCTCAAGCCACCATCAAAATACACATCACTAACAAAAATCTACTTTATCAACCCAACACCAAAGCTACAAAGAAATAGAATATCAACACCTCTCAACGGTGGAGAGTCTTTGATTTTTTGAAGTTGATTTCATTGGTTGCGAGTCTCTTGGTGGTGCCTTGGGGATGCTTGTCACGGTATAAACACCAATCATTTTAATGACTTTCTTATCATAAGTCAAAGTAGCTTCTTCAGAATTGTTGAATGTCCCTAACTAAACTCGATTTTTCTTTCTTGTGTCTCGAACCTCTACCACGCACTTGCCCCACTTTCTCTGTCCAACTCCTTTGTACCTTTTTACATTTTTTGTGGTGACTTAATTCTCTTCTCTTTGAAATTTTCTATTGAAATAACTTTGATATTTTCCTTCATGACGAGGGCTTCCTTTTTTATGTCACTTTAACTTCTCTCATACGGCCTTCTGTTCATCCTCATTAGATAAGTTTATATAATTAAATCCCAACAAATAAATTTGTACAAGGTTGGACAGGACAAATGATCTTTTTCTAACTTGATCGGTCTATTTTTCAGTAGCATTAATTTCTTGAGAATTTTCTGATGACCTCTTTTTGTGATGCTCTTCTTTGAATGTCATGACTTAACAAAAAAATAAAAAGTAACAAAAAATATCATGAGTGTGAGAACTTCATTAATAATCAAAAATTCTTTTTTCGTTCCTTTTTATAAAGTTGTCCATCGAACACTTTATTAATATGAATAATGTAATAGCACCTTAGATCTACATACAATTATAGAAGAAAATACAAAAGATAAAAAATACTAAATAAAATAATAAAAATAAAATCATAGACTCCAATAATTATGCATTATATCTATTTATATGCATAACAAAATGTATTTACCTACACATATACGATTTTCTTCGATTTTAAAAATTACATCTTTATGTTATGTTTAGCATCAAATGTCACAAAATAAAAATAAGCATAAAAGTTGTGTTTAGCCACATATTTTAAATATTTTTATTTGTATTAGAATTTATGAAGTTAAGCTATGCCAAATTACAAAGAGAGTTGCCGACAAATATTGAGCGCTTTGAAGTCAAATTGATACTTAGAAAGTTGTACTCAGTGAAGAATTTCAATGAAAGGTCATGAGCACCATGAGAATCTCCTCATCTCCTTCAAGAGAACAAAAAAAATAGAAACACCAAGTAGAATTCATCTAAAGGACCAAGCTATAATGGAGATCTAAATTATTTACAACAAATTACAACGCTGGAGCAAAAAACTCAGCACCTCTATCGAATCCTTCGTGGATCCTATTGCATTCATTAAAAATTATATCTGACAGAGAAAAAAAGACACAACACAAAGGAATATATCTAAAATTAGACAAAAAAATGAAAGTTATTCTTACTTCTGCGAGGTGAAGATGAAGCTCTCTCTAGGGTATCAAGGACCAACTTCATTGATGATTCACAGGAGTAGGAGATGGAAGTTTTTATTGGAGAAAACCCTCAATGACCATATTTTATAAGGAGGTGTCACGACCTGAACCAGGTCCTGGCCATGAAGGGTATCCCAAGACCACTATGGACTGGAGACCACCCCCTTTACCTAACCTTAAGAGCACAATAATAAAAATAATAACAATGTGGAAGCCAATTAAACAGTACTAAAAGATGAATAGATAACTCTATGAAAACTAAGAGTCAAAATAATAACCAACCAACCCACATCCGTCCACAATAGCCTCTAAAACTAGAAATAATAAGTAAGTCAGGACATGCCCTCGACTATGACCAAGAGAATCCTAAGTACTGAATCAATAAAGAGAGATAAATGAAATGATAAGGCCTTCTGAAGGATAGAGTCTCACTACTTCACATCAATCTCAATGTACGTGTTAATCCACCTAACGCTGCACAGGAGCAACAGAAGTGTCAGACCCCATATTATGAAATGATGTAGCGTCCTAAAATGGCCAATGGGATAAGCACTGGCATATAACTCAAGAAAAGTGAAAAAATAATGTCATGTCCAAAATTAGTTAAAATCACATGCACACATTCATATATACATATATAAGATGCCGGGACAGGGTAAGGGTTTAAACATGAGATTTTAAAATCTTTAACCTGGACTGTATAGCTCGATCTGTCCTAAAGGCAGGAACTCATGGGCTATATGGGTTCAGATATCCCTGCTGAAAAGGTTTCAGTACGTGTTAGCCACATGAACTCAAGAAAATCCAAAGCAAACATAATTTCTAGTGTTCATTCCCCTTAGACTTACTCCTTTACGGAGAGCTAAACAACCCTCTTTAAGCCCAAATTAAAATAATTTACATATAATTCCAACCATTAACCCGGGAGTCATTTATTAAGGCATTAACCACTTGGTAACATCATACCAATACGCTTGCAAGCTAAATTAAATATGTCAAACCAATCCACACAATCCTCATTGACTCCCAAGTTCCATTAAAATTCAATCCATGGCCACCATGGCTATCCAAATTTATTTTTATATCTATTTTTCCATTAATGTAATGCATTTAGTTCAAAAGCAAGTTTAAACCATGTAATTTTCCATAATTTAAATCAAATTCATAAAGTTGGTTGACGTTGATGCGATTCCAAGTCAAAATTTATCCACTTTGGGGAAACCCATGTCCCCCATTCTAACCATTTAAATAATGTACCAATTCAGTCCCAAAATAATAAGTTTATAGCATGAATAATCAATTCAAAACATGGGACAAGTAATTCAACCATTAACAATCAAAACCCCTCAACCCTATTTCAAAACCCACAATTTAAATCACTTGAAAATCCATTCAATTCATGCCACAATGTAAAATTAAAGTTTAGGAAAGATAAACATGCCTGAAACACACAAGAATTCAAAGTCAATTTGAAGTTTGGATACCGGATGATAAATGCACAATGAAAACCTTAAGCTTTCTTGGTTGGATTGTTAAAGAAGAATAAAGTAGAGTTTGATCTTTGAAAACGAAAGGACAAGGTTTTTTTTTTATGTTTATAAGTCGAGGAAAAGATGAAAAGACCAAAATAAACTCACCCTTAGTGAAAAAAACAAGACTGGATGAATTTTACACCTTGGCTTGGCACAGCCTTATCGTGGAGGTTATCCTCCATGCCATACCGCTATCGTAGAGGTTATCCTCCGTGACACAGTGATATCGCAGTGCCACACAACCTCAAAGTTTCAAAATAGCCTGAATTCTTTTTCAAAATTCCAAAACTTTTCTAAATTATCCTTTTAACATCCCTAAATATTATTCAAGACAAAAATAAATATTACGAACGTGGGAATGTAAAAAATGAAATGATCAAAATTGTAAGGGTCTTACAGTATCCCTCCTTAGGATCATTTTTCCCCGAATGATGAGTTAGGATACTTTTATTACGAGAATAGCAAGAATGCACCAGAATCAAATGACAAACCTAAAAAGTAACAAGAGGAATACAAAACTCATTCCTTAAGCACTTTCAGCTATCCTCAAAAACAAGAATGGGTATTTATCCCTCACATTTTCCTTAGCTTCCCATGTAGCTTCTTTTACCTTTTGGTTTCTCCAAAGAACCTTCACTGAAGCTATCTTTGGTCCTCAATCTACGAAACTTCCTATCCGATATCTCAACTGGGACTTCTTCATAAGACAAAAAATCTATAACACCAACATCTGAACATGCACTATCAAGGAAAGATCACCCATACACCTTTTCATCATGGAAACATAAAACACGGGATTAATGAAACCCAAACTCGCAGGAAAATCCAAGTCATATGCAACATTCCTAACTCTCCTAATAATATGATATGGGCCAACATAATAGGGACTGAGCTTTACCTTTTTTCCAAACCTCATGACTCCTTTCATAAGAGACACCTTCAATAATACCTAATTATTTAATTCAAACTCCAACTCTCTTTGCCTCACATCCATGTAAAACTTTTGGCGACTCTAAGTAGTCTTAAGTTTTTTTCTTTTTACCTTCACCTTCTCCATGGTTTGGTAAACCAAGTCAAGACCAAACAACCTAGTATAACCAATCTCAAACCATCCAATAGGATATGTACACCTACTACCATAAAGAACCTCAAAAAGAGCTATTTGAATGCTAGAATGGTAACTATTATTGTACATAAATTCAATAAAAAGTAAGAGATCAACCCAACTACCTCCAAAATCGATCTCATAGGACCTTAGCATATTCTCCAAAGTCTGAACAGTACGCTCTGCTTGTCCATACATTTGAGGGTGGAAAGCGGTGCTAAGGTTCACCTGTGTACCCAAACCTTTCTAAAATGAATACAAGAAGTGAGATGAAAATTGCGTACCTTAGTCTAAAATAATGGACACTAGCGCACCATGCAACTTCACAATCTTATGAATGAACAACTTGGCATAGTCCACTCCTAAGTAGTTATTCCTCACATGCAAGAAGTAAGTGAACTTAGTCATTCTATCATAATGACCCAAATCGAAGCATACTAATTGCGAGACCAAGAAAGACCCATAATGAAATCCATACTAATCATCTCCCACTTCTATATAGGCAACTCTATCTCTTGAGATATAACACTAGGCCTCAAGTGTTCAACCTTAACTTGTTGACAAACCATATACGTAGCTATAAATTTGCTACATCCCTCTTCATATTGTTCCACCAGTAGATTTACTTCAAGTCGCGGTACATATTAGTATAGCACAAATGAACTGTATATTTGGACTCATCAGCCTCAGTTAAGATCCGTTCCCACATCCCATCAACATCAGGAACACACAACCTACCTTGGTACCTCAGAAAACTATCTTTCCCAATTTTAAATACCATAACCTTTTGCTGACCCACATCATTCTTAATTTACCTGAGTATGGGTCCAAGGCTTTTTTCTCCTTAACTTTAGCACCAAGAGATGATTTAACCACTTATTGAACAAAGACTCTCCCATCCCCAGAGTCCAAAAGGCAAACTCCCAAATTAGCCAATCTATTTTTATCCTTCACTAATCTACTTTTCTCCTTATCAACATGGGATAGGCTCCCCATAAACAACCTGCTAAGATCATAAGCAATAATGTTATCTTTACCTGGATGGTAGTGAAGACTCATATTGTAATCCTTGAGTGATTTAAGCCACATCCTTTGCCTGAGATTCAAATCCTTATGAGTAAACACATATTTCAAGCTCTTATGATCTGAATAGATATCCACATGCACCTCATACATATATTGGCACCAAATCTTCAAAGATAAAACCATAACCGCCAACTCCAAGTTGTGAATCAGATAATTCCTTTCATGAACCTTGAGCTGCCTAGAAACATAGGCCACAACCTTACCATGCTGCGTTAAGACACAACCCAGTCCCACACGAGATGCATTTCAAAACATAACAAAACCATTAGTACCCTCGGGTAGGGTCAAAACTAGCGCAAAAGTGAACTTATCATTTAACTTGTCAAACCTACCTCACAAGCATCGAACCATAAAAACTTAATCTATTTTAGTCAACCTCATCAACAGAGAAGGAATAGAAGATAAACTCTCCACAAACCTTTTATAATACCCAACCAAACTCAAGAAGCTCCTAATGTCAATTAGTGTTCTAGGTCTATGCCATATCTTTACAGCTTCAAATTTCTGTGGATCCACCTTGATCCCCTCACTAGATACAATATGCCCCAAAAAAGTCACAATATTCAGCCAAAACTCACACTTAGAAAATTTAGCATACAATATTTGATCCTTTAGGGTCTGTAACACAATTCGGAGGTGATTGGCATAATCCTCCTCACTCTTATAGTACACCAAGATGTCATCAATAAAGACTATCACAAACAAATCCAGAAACTACCTAAAAACCCAATTTAAAGGATCCATGAATGCGGCCGGAGCATTATTCAACCCAAATGACATTACCAGAAACTCATAATGACCATACTAGGTTCAGAAAATGGTCTTGGGAATATCAACCTCCCTAATTTTCAACTGACAATAGCGCGAACGAAGATAAATTATAGAGAAGCATCTAGCACCTTAAAACTGATAAAAAAAAGTCATTAATCCTAGGAAAAAGGTACTTATTCTTCATTGTCACCTTATTCAGTTGATGATAATCTATACATAGTCGAAGAGACTCATTTTTCTTGCACATAAAAAATATAGAAGAACCCTATGGAGAAACACTAGGATGAATGAACCCTTTATAAAGAAGATCTTTTAATTGCTTCTTTAGTTTCTTTAACTCAATTAGAGCCATTTTATAAGGGGGATTAGTAATAGAATGAATATCCGGTAGAAGATCAATCCCAAAATCTATTTCCCTATCGGGAGGAATTCCAGGAAGATCATTCAAAAATACTTTAAGAAACTTATTAACCACAGGGACATATTGCAAGAAGGACTTTCAAAATTAGAATCCTTAACCCAAACTAGGTGATCTAGACATCCTTTGAAAATTAACTTTTGAGATCTAAAATAGGAAATAAACCTCTCTTTGGGTACTACGAAACTCCCCTACCATTTTAATATCAGTTCATTAGGGAATTAGAAATTGACCTTTCAAATCCTACAATCCAGAGAAGCATATAACAAATAAAGACAATCCATCCCCAAGATAATATCAAAATCCACTATATTTGACTCTATCAAATCCACCAATGTCTCTCTATGGAAGATAGATACCACACAACGTCTATAGACTTTTCTAGCAATGCTAGAATCACC
This sequence comes from Capsicum pubescens, assembly GCA_030864215.1. Lineage (NCBI taxonomy): Eukaryota > Viridiplantae > Streptophyta > Magnoliopsida > Solanales > Solanaceae > Capsicum > Capsicum pubescens. The sequence continues at coordinate 217,080,661 of CM061549.1, read as the reverse complement.
CACCAGAGTAGACATAGAAAAGCATCCAGAAATACTTTCAGGATCAAAACCAAAATGCACAGCCACATAAGGGGTCACATAAGAAAGGGTAGAATCTCGATCAAGCAAACAATAAACATCATGGGAAAAGAATTGTAACATACTAGTAATAACATTAGGAGATGACTCATATTCTTGGTCAGTAATGAGTGCATAGAGGCAATTATGGCCAGTACCCATACTAGAAGTAGCGCCCTTTAGCATAGGAGATGAAGATGTGGTGATCAATACTTTTTTAGCCTAGTGATAACTCAAGCTGAAGGATAATCCCACTGCATATGACCCAGCTGATCATGATAAAAGAACCGATTTCTCCCATCGTCATAATAACCATAATAAAGATGCCCACAAAAACGATAGGAAAGATAGGGTGGGGATGACTGAGCTCCACTAGCCCGAGACTAGGCACCCTATGCCTTAGGACCACTACTAGTTTAAAAATGACAGTCACCCAAAGGCCTAGGATAGGGAGCACTAGTAGACGAATATAAGTTGCCCAGTTCTTCTTTTTAGTCCACTATTTACTATCTTTCCCATTATTTTGCTGAACCCCACCCTTGTTTGAATATCTAAACTTCTTATTCTACCTTTCTCCTATCTCTTCTTATTTATTCTTTTCATTCTCTACCTACTACATACAAACCACAAGTCTAGAGATGTCCATGTCATTGTTTAACATTGTAGTCTTACATTTCAATACCAAGTCATGAGATAACCCAAAAGCAAACTTTCTCATTTTTGATATTTGGCTAAATACCAACTCAGGATTATAACGAGACAGTTGCTGAAATTTCAAGGCATACTCTTTCACACTCATCTTTCTTTATTTTAGATTAACAAACTCCTCAGCCTTAGTGTCCCTTAACTCCAGAGGAAAGAAATGATCAAGAAATACACCCAAAAACTCATCCCATAATGGTGGATCTGCATCATCACCCCTCAACTGCGCCCTCTCATCGTACCACTGATAAGCTACATCTTTAAGCTGATATTTAACAAACTCTACACCTTCATAATCAATAGCATACATCACTTTGAAAAACTTCTCTACCTTATCCACAAACCTCTGAAGATCCTTCTCAACCTTAGAGCCTATAAAGGTTAGGGGACTCAACCTCATGAACTGATCAACCTAAGTGAACTCGGACAAAGAAGTAATAAATCAACATGATCCAACTAATGAGACTGAGATATCACCAATTGAGTAAGCAGATAAGTAAATTGGCAAAACTCCGCATTAGAGATGTCTTCCTGAGGCAGTCGATCATAAGCATCACAACCCTAAAAAGACTGAGAAAGACTAGCAGAGATAGGTGGAACTCCACATGGAGAAGCACAATCAAGAGCATAGACCCTAGACAGGGTCTGCACTCTATACACAAGGCGAGTCTCACCATATTAGAGTTTCTACATAAATTAGATCCTCAGAAAGGCATGATTTGAGATGTGAGAAAGCCAGGAATTAGAGAAGTTTCATAATACTAAACTCTATAGCCCGAAATAAAACACAAAAAAGGAAAACATTCCTAAATGCCTTGTAGCCTCATTCTTAAAAGTGGGGCATGCTACACACCCATAAAAAGAACTCTCCTCAACATGGAATTATGGATACCCAACGACTTTAAACCATGCTCTGATATAAATCTTGTTATGACTCGAATCAGGGCCTGGCTGTGAGGGGTATCCCAAGTCCACCATGGACTGAAGACCACCTATTTTACCTAACCTCAAGAGTAAAATAATAAAAACAATAATAATGTGGAAGACAATTAAACAATATAAAATATGAATAGATAAATCTATGAAAACTAAGAGTCAAAACAGTAACCAACCAACCCACATCTATCTATAATAGCCTCTAAAACTAGAAATGCTAAATAAGTTGGGACATGCCCCTGATTATGACCAAAAGAATCCAAAGTACTAAGTTAATAAGAAAAGAGTAATGAAATGATAAGGCCTTTCGAAGGATAGAGGCTTACTACTTCACAACAATCTCAACGTACGTACTAATCCACCTAACGTTGTATATGAGCAGCAGAAGTGACTTCGAACCCTACATTATGAAATAATGTAGCGTCTTAGGATGGTTAGTGAGATAAGCACTGGCATGTAACTCAGGGAAAGTTATAAAACAATGCTATGTCCAAAATCAATCAAAATTACATGTACACATTTATATATACATATATAAGATACCGGGAGAGGGTAAGGGTTTAAACATGAGATTTTAAAATTATTAACCTAGACTGTGTAGATAGATTCATCCTAAATAATGTCATGGTCTATATGGGTTCATCTCCCTCTACTAAAAGGGACCTAGTGCATGTTAGCCGCACAAACTGAGGAAAATCTAAAGGAAAGCTAAAACCATCATGGGCAATAGTCGTCCCAAATATATATATATATATATAAGTGTGTGTTAAGAACACGATCATATATACCCCCCAATGCTGGCAAACGTGGTTTCCATTATTTATTCCCCTGTGACTTACACCTTCACGGTGAGCTACACAATCCTTTTAAGCCCATATTAAAACAATTTAACATAATTCTAACCATTCACCCGGGAGTCATTCATTGAGGCATTAACCATATGATATCATCATACTAATATGCTTGCAAGATAAATTAAACATGCCAAAGCAATCCATACAATCCACATTGACTCTCAATTTCCATTAAAATCCAATCCATGGCCACCAAGGCCATCCAAATCTATTTTTATATCTATTTAAACATTAATGCAATGCATTTAGTTCAAAAGCAAGTTTAAACTATGCAATTTTCCATAAATTAAATCAAATTCATAAAGTGGGTTGAGGTTCATGCAATTCCAAGCCAAAATTTATCCAATTTGGAGAAACCCATGTCCCCCATTCCAACCATTTAAATAGTGTACTAATTTAGTCCCAAAATCATCAGTTTAAAGCATGAATAATCAATTCAAAATATGGGACAAGTAATTCAACCATTAACAACCAAAACTCCTCAACTCAATTTCAAAACTCACAATTTAAAACATATAAAAATCCAATTAATTCATCCCAAAATATAAAATTAAAGTTTAGGAAAGATAAACATGCCTAAAACACACAAGAATTCAATGTTAATTTAAAGTTTGGAGCCCGGATGATGAAACCTTTAATCTTTCTTGGATGGAGAGTTAAAGATGAATAAATAAGAGCTTGATCTTTGAAAACTGAGGAAAAATGGTTGTTTTTATGTTTATAAGTTGTGGGAAAGGTGAAAGGACCAAAAGCCCCTCACCCTTAAGTGAAAAAATAAGACTGGATGAATTTTACACCTTGGCATGGCACAACCTTTATCACAGAGGTTATACTCTGTGCCATGCGATTATTGTGGAGGTTAACCTCCTCGACACAGTGATATCACAGATGTACACTGGCTCAGAGTTCAAAAATAGCTCCGAACCCTTTTTGAAAATTCTAAAACTTTTTCAAATTACCCTTTTAACATCCTTAAGCACAATTTAAGTAAAAAATTGATATTACAAATACGTGAAGGTTAAAAATAAAATGACCAAATTTTTAAGGGTCTTATAGGAGGAGAGTGGGGGTTTCAAACTAGGAAACCCTATTTCATTAGATGTGTTTTTATCTAGTCTTGGTCCTTGTAGGGTCGGACCAAACTTAGAAAATATTTTAGATTTATTATTGTTTTGGTTTAATTTGAGCCCTTTTAAAATTTCTTTCTACAAATTAATAAAAGAAATCGAGCTCATAGTATACCTTAAAAAAGAAATTATGCAGTTGGAGTTAGAGTTGCGATAGAATTTTGTTACTTTATGAATTTTGTTAGTAAAATTGAATGTACTTAACAACTTCAATAGAGAAAAGTGAATTGAAAACATGTTATATGTTGTTTTTCAATTTTGAAATACATACGACTTCAAGTTTATTTAAAATTTTAATAGCTGAACTTGATTCTCAATAAAGTGAAAAATTATTTCAAAAAAGTGAATAATGTGTATATTCAGAAAGTGTCTTAAAAAATTAAGTGCATTAACTCATATATGATTATGAAACACATAAATTTTATGTCAGTTGTATTTCTATTGAAGTTAAGAGTTGAAAGCAAAGAACTAGATTGAATAAGGTATATTCTCTCTAGGTTCAAGTCTATAAGTTGTTATTCAAGTTGTTCCTTCTTTGACTAGTATAGTTACTAGTGATTGTATAGGTAAGCTTGTAAATTTGTGAGACTAGAGGTTATAATTTCTTAAATGTTTAGGAATTAGAGTTAAATATTGTTTTGAGGTACTAGAGTTAGTCCCTTAGATTATAGAGATGCAATCAGAAACTGCTCTTTGAAGTTTGTGAAGTTTTAGGTTACGAATCCTACTGAACGTATGTCATGATTTTTTCTCTCTTGAGTAAAGACGATTTTCATGATAAAGTTGTATGTCATTTATGCTATTATTTTGGTTTTACTTAAGGAACATGGATCTTTATTCTAAAAATAATCTTGAACAACATTATGAGAATTGCTAAGAAATTTAGGTTATACTTTTATTTTACTTAAGAATTTGACTATTTGTTAAAGAAGGTGGGTATATAAAGGTTTCTGGCCAGGTATTATAAATTTTTTCATCCTCATGTTTTCATCTCATTCTCATTATGCAGTGTCTTGGCTTGATATGACAAGTGATTAGGTGGTTATAAATGTGGCTGATAACTTTTCTTGGATACTATATGATTTTTATGTTGTTTTGGAATGATTAAATAGGGTTTTTGAGATGCTAGTCTGGGTCTTTACCTAAGTGTGTTGATATAGTGATGAGTATGAAATAGGATAGTTTAGGACCGACCCTCATCATTGTTTTATGTTAGGGCTACTCGGTAATATTATTGAGTATACATGAATTATTGTATTTGCCTTTTTTTGCACCTTTGTTGTGCAGGTTTCAGTCCAAGTATGAGCGACAGGTTGATTATTCCATATTTAGAGGTAGTTTCTTCAATAATCCATGATTGGTAGATCACTTCTATCCTTTATTTTGTCTATGTATTTCTCATTTCTGCATGTTGTGCTAGTTATTATCATACTTTGAGATTCCTAGAGGGTTGTAATTATGACATTAGTTTTTGCATATTTTTGAATTGTCTTTTATTCTTTATCTGTTTATATAATAGAAGTTGTTTAACACTTATTTTGTTTGATTTACTTATTTTTATAGTTCTACTATTTTAAATCATTTCTTATTGGTTGACTTATCTATCGTTGATATTGGGATAGATGTCATCAGGATCTCGATTTTGGGTCCTGATACTAGATAAATTCCAAACCACCTCAATATTTTCAAGATCCATTAAAACACCCTTCTTGAACACTGCCCATCCCAAGAATCTCATAGAACCGAACTAAAACTCATTTAAATTTAACATACAACCACTCAACACTCAACTTCTAGAACACAATCCTCAAGTGTTGCCATGCTCCTCCTTGTTGAATGAGTACATAAAAAAATCATTGATTTAAACAATCACAAAATAAATCTAAATAATCCTGAAATGCCTTATTCATCAACTCCATAAATGTTGTCAAGATATTTTTCAACATAAAGAACATAACAAAAAACCCATAGTCGTCATAAAGAGTCTTGAAGGCTATATTTGGGTTGTATGAAGCCAAATATTCAATTGTGATAGCCTTACTTAATCCAATATTCAAACACACCAAATCATCCTAAAGCTCATCAAACAAGTGCAACAACTTAAAGGGTAAAGGTTTTTTTATGTGTTATGATCATTTTGTCCTTTCTCGTAGTTGTTACGTGCTAGTTATGAGGTATGGGAATGATTGGCACTGTCTTCGATGTATTTGAGAATAATTTGAGCGAGTTTTAGACTCTTAAAGATTTTAAAATCCATTAGTTTAACTCCGATCAATATTTTGTAGTTAAAGCCGAATGGAGATTTAGACAACTCCATTACATTAAAAATATCAATTTTGGGTTAGTAACCGAGTTGGTTCGAGTATGAAATCTTTATTTTGTATTTTGACCCTTTATTTGAGAACAATCTAAAAAATCTTTTGAGAACCTAGGAGGCTAATTTATTATAAACGATCTCTTTTTAAAAATCTAAAATTCCCATTGAGTTTGAAATGTCAAAAATAGCCTAGTACCATATATGATTTATTTCTATAAAGTCCCAAATGAATCTTGAGGGTTCATTCAGAAAATTTAAACACATGCAAACTTAATATTTTTATTGATATCTGGTGCCGCATGCATCCTTCTTCACAAGCTCAGGCTCCTGGACATGAATGTGAAGAAGGATAATTTCCTTTATCATGATCTCAGGGCGGGTTGCCATGATAACAAAAAGTAATCAGGATTAGGCCATACTTCTTGCTTCACCTTGAACGAGACCAGGATATCGCAAATGCAATATGTCCTAGTCGTTAGCCTTTATAAAAAGGTTTACCGCTAACGAGAAGCCAAGTAAGTGGCCTGGTTAATGTTGACCCTCACTAATGAGAAGGGCTGACTGTATTCTAAAGGTACTATTCACAGGACAGTATGAATTGTCTATTTTTTGCGATTTTCACTATTTTGGACCTTGAAGCTTTAGAAAAGGGCGATTCTTAGGGTTTTCTCCACCATTATTGCTTGGTAAGCTCCAAACTCACATTTCCATTAATTCCATTGATTATATCTTCAAAAACACCTTGTTATCTTGAGTTCAAAATAGATTTTTGGGGTTTTCACCGGTAATGCTTTAAAATGGGCTTTCTTGGATTCGGATATTGATAATTACTCTTTTTTTATGGATTTTCAACTATATTTTCGATGATCTCAGGAAGCATGTTTCTAAATTAAAATTATAATTTTACCCCTTTCATTTTTAAACCCATTTTTCAAACTAATTTTGGACCTATTTCAAGTATAGCTAATATGAGTATCATTATGCGTAGATTATGTTTTTAACAGCTTAATCTAATTTTCAGACCATTCATGAAGGAAAGGCTCCACATTGATGACTTAGGCTTGGATTTTTGACTTCTTGAGGTAGGTTATAACTTTACTTTCTTTAAATAAGGCTAGGTATTTAACGAACCTGTTGAGTATGTTATTGGTTGAAAAATTATATTTTGAGATTATTATTATTATTATTATTATTATCGTGAGCTTGTGTGGGGGTTTATAAGCATATTTTTGTTGACTTGGGAGAATATATATTGTGTGTTGCCCATGTGGAGACTTTATTTGATATCATAGGACTTATTTGTGTATTAAATATCACTTTTAATAATGTGATACCCGTAAGGAGTCTTGAATGGATATTATAAAGTTTCTTTGAGCATCATTTGGCTTTATCATGATAATAATACCCGAAAGAGATCTTTTTGAACTGATATTTTGATATCTTACATGACTATTTATCTTGGTGGTTCCCAGTGAAGGCTTATATCATGAATTATTAACATGTTGAGTTTATTTTTGGGCTCATTTATATCATATTGAATTGATCATTATTTTCATTCTGATTGGTTGTGACCATTCCATCCTTATTTGATATAAACACTTCATGAGATATTGATACCACTGAGAAGCACTTTTTAAAAACCCCTGATCTATGAACAACAATAGAAGAGGTCAATCAGACTCTTTATAAAGTCCTTGATCTGTAAACATTATCCAAAGAGGTGAATTAAGATATAATATTGAGATAAATAAAAGTATGCGGGTTGAAAACACCCTATGGGTTCTGTCTTAAAGCGTGAAGGATAGAAAGGTGTATGAAAAAGTCATGTGATGGCTTATTTTCATCATTATCATATCAACATTGCATTATATTATTTACGTTGTTGTGTAGTTAATTTTTTTTATTGTATTTATCTTTTAGAACTATTAGTGGAGACGATTGAGTTACCATTTGGGAACTTTTGTATTTGCAGGTGACGTGCTCATAGTATATTTTACTTGTATTATTTTCTACTTTACTCAGTCGGCCTATGATTCTTACTGAGTACAAATAGACCGTAATCACCCCTGTTCCCTTGTGATGCAGATCCTAGATCGAGTATGACTTGCGGAAACTAACTTTGTGCTAGCAGGTTGACACTTCAAGGTACTGGCGAGCTCCTACGTTTGGGGTAGATTATGGACCTCATCTTATCTTAGTTGTCTTTATTAACCTTTCAGAGATAGATGTATGCATTTTTTATATTCTGAGTTGTATTAGATGCTATTTGCATATGTGACACTTACATCTTGGGGATTTTATATATTTTGTTTGAATTCTTGTTATTACATATTATGGTATGACTTCATACTAGAAGTCTCGTACATATGAGTTTACTTCTTATTATTGATCTTTCCTATAATTGATAGGATTTGACTTACCTATAAACGCTGGGCTGAATTAGGTTCTATCATGACCTCAGCTTTAGGATTGTGATAAAAAGTCACCAATGCATGAAATATGATATGTATACTTGTCAATCGCTTTTTAAACTGCCTATAATTAATGGACATCCATAGAGATCCTTCCTTCTTCTTCACAAATAATACATGAGCATCCCAAGGTGAAACATTAGGTCTTATAAATCCTTTTCTTAGTAAATTCTATAATTGATCCTTCAACTCCTTTAATTATATTGGTACTATCCATATGGAAAGATAGAAATGGTATAGCAACCAAGGGCACTCCTAGGCTTAGAAAAGGCACAACTCTAAACCTCACAGATGGCTAGTTGGATGGCCTACTAGTACTTTAAAACCTCAAATAATATGTAGATCAAGAATTTGTACCTTTGTCCTAGTTCAAAAACTATCTAGGGTACGAGGAAAGGCTCTAATTTGAGTAATACCCCCTAACAAAACAAGCATACAAATGAGGTGAAGTACTTGAGTAGCCACAAATCCTGGTGGTGCCTAAGCACATCTTATGTAGAAACCTTATCACTTTAAAACATACTCAAATCTTAAGGGATTCCACTCTTATTGGGGATCGATCGAATGGTTGAACTCTCCCTCTAAGCGATGATTCACCTTAGCCTCTAAATTGACCTCAACCTCTGCCCCATATGGATGCCATGTCTTAGCCAGTAGGTGCAGGTACTAGAACGATATCTTGATCCCTTGAAATAGTAGTATGTGTCCTCACTCTTTGTAAGAAAATAAACAAATAGTATTATTAATAGATGGAATCAAGTATACATGATAAGAGAGAAAAATAGATTTTTTCTAAAGTCATGTAACCTCTCAGATATGGACGCTCTTTAAGACTATACTAAACATGACTTGTACTTATGAGACCAAAAAATCATGCGTTAATACCAAGTTGTCATGAATCAAAAAACAAGAATGTAATGGCACCTATACCAATCTCAAGATAGTTAATCCAAGTCTGTACAATTGATAAAATATGGTAGAAAATATAAAAGGTTAAAACTTAAAAAATAGTAAATCTTAAATAAATTCTTTCATAAATTCTAGAACTTAATGCAAAAAGTCAAGTCAAAATCCCCAAACCTTGTTTCATAGGTACAAGCCTCTAAGATGCCTCAAAGTAAGACAACAACAACTATAATGTCTAAGAATGAACAAACACATAAATAAAACATAATGGTAAAAGAGGTCTAGTAAGATTGTAGGTCAGCTAAACAACTATCTCCAATTCTCAAATGATTAGCTAGTGACAAGAATCACCTACTACTCATGCCTGGCTCAACACCTGCACAACAAAAGTGCAGAAAAGGAAAAAATGAGCACAAAAATATATGTACCCAATAACATCACAGACTGATATTAACATAAAACAATGGTAGGGATTAGCCATATGTTTTCAACATTGTTCTGAAATTCCTTCCTAAATACTTCTATTGGAATGCTCATACTCAACCTCACCAAACCTTACCCTAGTTATTCTATGACCCTTGATAATCTTACCTATTTCGCCACATACACTGCCACTAAGTTGTATCCTAAAGCTGTCCTATCCATACAATTTTACTCATAGGTCACCTAAAACTCAGTCAGGTTACTACTAACCCACACTACACACTTATATTTCATTAACTTTACTTAATGTATGATGCAACTATCTAGATTACTAAGGACACTCTCCATCAAACCCTAGCTTAATACTTACTTTCCCTTTTTTTCGTACTTAGACCCCACCATACTTATGAACCATGATTTTTCAGTCAAATAGTCAAGATTTCCACTAAGTTTGACCCATACTTATGAACCATGAGTTTCATTCAACTAGTCAGACTTCTATAAGGTTTGACCCATTTTATGTCACATAAATCACATCAACGATGTACAATAATAATTTACAATATTATTAAAGTCTAACCAATTATTTTATCATTTTATCCTTCCAACCACCGTGCTTGAATTCTTAATGCATGAGAACTCCTAAAATTACTATCAATATAATATGAATCTAGCCTGAGTCAATTGCAATTTAAAATTATAACCTACCTCATAAATAGAACATACTGCTATGAGAGAAGAGAAATATCCCAAAAGTGCTAAGTGTATCCTCATGTTAGGTTTTGATAGGGTGTTTCTTAAAATAAACACCATGAAGATTGGCATTTGAAAACTCATAGTTGTAGAGGTGGGGTTTATTCAGAGTGATACTGAAGGGAAAAGGACAACTTATGAGGATGAAATAAAAGAGGATTTTTAAAATTACCTTAGGGTGGCTATTGTTGGGTCCACTAAGATCATTTTATTCATCATAAAATTTATCCAAGGGGTTTCACACATAATTGGATCATTACATTAGATATCAATTTACCCACTGTTCATCCCCAAACAACTATGGGTGAAGATAAAAGAGTATTTGGCATGACTATACAAGAGAATTCGGCCTATAATGAATTGAAAGGAAGAATACCTTAATTTCTCACTAGTTCATATTAGCCTACCTTCATTTCAATTAATAGAGGGACCATTTACTGACTTTTGACACTTTAGCGAGCCTTTGCACTGATTTACTTTTTTATTTGCCCGACATCCAAGAACTACAAAAGGATATAATAAAAATATTCACATGTCAATTATTTTAAAATGTACAGATGTTACACAACACAATAAACATAAAAAAGTTGGGATGAAAACTGATACTCAGAGGTTTTCCCCATACAATGGCTGATTACCGTTATACTGGTAAACTTATCGTAGCAATGTTCGCGACAGTTCAAATAAGGGGAAATGTTTCATTTCCCTCATTTTATCTACCCACTCCAAATTCTCTAAATTTTATCAGAGCAACTTCTCTTAGCTTCGATTTTAAGGTAACTTTTTTGTCTCTACTACTTTATGTATTTCTCATTGTAGAATCAAATAAACCTCGTTAGATTGAGAGTTTTTGTTACAAGTTTTTGAACTCTAATTTTGGTGGTGTTCTTGAATGAAATGATGAGCATGTTAGATTTTCTTACATTTATAATGATCCAAAATCATTTTGGGCGTAAGCCATAGGAGGGGTAGAAGGTGAATTGTCATCTTCCCCCAACAAATTGAGGTGATTTGGGGTGAATTCAAGTGTTATATACTCCTATTTTAGTGTAAAAAGGTTCATAAAATTTTTACTAAGCCTGATCTACCCTTAATTCTTGAAAACATACAAAAAAGTCACAAATCAATTATGAGAGGGTAGGTTGACTGGTTTTGGATTATGGGACCACTGTAGCTATAAATTTTCTACTATAGTAGTACCTCTATAGTGGTAAGTTACTGCCACCATGGAACCGCTGCAGTGCTACCTAGCAATAGCTTCCTAGATTTTTATTTTCTTATAGTTTTTGAATTTTCTCCCTCCTGTAACACCTCAATATGGTTTCTAACCCTGTAATTATGATGCTTGCAATATTATCATAGACCACCAATCCTAATACTATATATTTTCTGACATCAAATATCGCGACTAATAAAAAAGGCCTGCACACTAGAGGTTTCCTCCATAATAAGGTTTTGGGGTAGAGGATGAGTCACCAGATTTTAATGACAACTAAAAGACTTCAGGTGACAGATGTTGATTGACCTAATTCCTTCGTACATTAGAGAAATAGTGTGGTAGTTTGATGCTCTACTCTTAATCGTGGAATGGTATGTGCCTCTCGTCACCATTTACATTAAAGGAAAGAAAGTCCCGGTGTATGTTGCCACCATTAATGATACCTTAGGTGTTCCAAATCCCTCAAATGGTGCCTTTGAAACCAAAATTCAAGAGTCATATTTGAAATGGGTGTCCCGGGTCTTAGCGCGAAAGGGTAAGGCTAGCAAACTAAGAGTGCCTATTTTTTCGTCGAGGCCAAAATGTGGTTACAGTTGGTGTCTCAATGGATTTGTCCTTGGGGGAATCATTAAAAATGTGGATTTCCATCAAGATATGGTGGTGGCGCTAGATCTTGTAAAGATTGATATGAACGTGGGGGCATAGATTACGGTTAATTCCACTTCTATGCTAGGGAGATATCGATAAGAATTCTTTTCTTGCCCTCCCTGGTCTATGTGTTATTCGATAGGGTGGATATGTTTAGAGAGGTTTATGATACTATAGATGAGTAAGATATGACATACAACCCATTAAAGGGTAGGTTCATATGAGGAGGGAGAAAGAAAAATAGGAATATAGGAAAAAATAAAGTAGTCCGGCAGATGGGGGTGAGGACTTAGGCATCCCTACCACCCGGGCTCCCACATCTCTTGGGGGTTGGAAGGCTGATTTTGTTGTTATGAAGGGCTATCTAGGGAGGACTCGACTGCTTCTATCAAAATTGGCTCATTCAAGCTTGATTGCACTGTGAACTCAGGCCGAGCTTATGTTGAGCTTAGAAGGGAGTTAGATAAAGAGAAGACGAAGCATCCTACAAGGATTGTATGTTGGTGAGGATGTGAAAGGTTGTCCAAGTATTGATCAAGTGTATCTCCCCCCATCAAGAAACTCTCAAAGTTTACAAGATAAGATATTGAGGAATTCTCCTTCCTTAGTACAATAGAGGAGGAGGGTTAGGATGTCTTGAGCCTCAGACATGACGTCACCAGCTAGATGTCCCCTATTTTTATATTTTATGGTTTTGGATTTGGATTTCCCCAATTTGGGGTATATAATAGACAATTACTTTTCTTTTTATTCTTCTTGTATTTTTAAGATGTATATCGCTGCTGACTTTAGTACTAATCATTTTATATTACATTGCATATTGGGAATGATTTTGATCTTTGTTTATCATGAATATAGTGTGTCCTTGCAACAATTGCAAGGCAATAAAAATAGGGGAAATCCCTAGCAGCTTACAGCCTGGAACCGCTGCAGTGGTCAATTTTACCACTACAATGGTAACCTCCAGTAATTTTGCTTTTCCCTTTTTTATTAACTATTTCTAGGTCTTTTCTCACACTATACTATTCCCCGAACATGGTTACAATTTCTAACTCTCATGTTCCATAGCTTTTAAGGTCTAAAATGATTAGATTATGACCCAAACTATTTTAAATACAACTAACTCCTCAACTTGTTTAACTCTAACATATTTTTACCTTCTTTTCATCTCAAGTACAACATCCCTCACAATATTTCTCACTAAAAGACAAGGCACCTTGGTAGTTCAATAGGATTCAACTAGAAATTAAGAAATACTTCAAATAGCAAAAAGATGAGGCATGCCTCAAGTCGCAGAAATAAAGATACACCTCAAGATCATACCAATCTTCATGATCCTCGAGTACCTTGGCCATACATCATATAAATCAAAATACGCAATAAACTTTTTGTACTGATGGAGTTTGACAATCCAATAGCCAGGTAACAATATGATCAAACAATAACCATACATATAAGTAATACACATCACATTGAATCATACCACATCAAAACATTTGAAGAAACATTATTTTAACACAACATCAAGAAAATTTCACAATATAGCAATTCAACACCTACGCTTCTTATTGACCTCTATTAGTTGGAATACCATATTCCAACCCTTCAAATGTTAGCATATTACAAATTAGAACCAATTAGTCCCAATTATAATGATTGAGATACCAATTAGACTCTGCAAGATATCACTAGGACTTAACTCGGGGTAAAACAATAGATGGCAAGATAGGAGAAATGAAAGCAAAATAGATTCCTAGATGTCTTGCATCTTCCTACCTACTGAATGTGGACATCAACATAACATCTGTAAGACTCTACTCATCATTTTATTGGTAATGGGAGATCGATAACCTAGGCAATGATATCATATTTCACAATCCAATTCATAGATCGTACAAGTACCTACTGATGTGTGAGCAAACGCTAACACATTTAAGGCTTTTAACTAAGAATGATTGCAAGGTATTAAGCAATATTTGTTGTTTTTGATTATTTTATCTTTGATTTTGCAGTAGAAACTAAGATACAAGAGAACCGATAAGGATAGAAGCAAAAGAGATTAAATCTGAAGCAAATAGAAGAGAAGTGTGGCTGACGACATTCCTGATAAGTCATCAGCCCTATGATAAGTTATCAAAAATACCATCAGTCATAGATAGAGAATAGACCTCAGCTAAAATTTGTGACGACATTTCTTTATAAGTCATCCAGAAGTTGATAGGTCATCAGAGTTGCCGTCAGCCTTAGGCAGAACATGTGAAATGAGGTGGAGAAGTGACGACATTGTCTGATATGTCATCACACTTCTAATAATTCATCAGGATTCATTGTAAACCTTAAGCAGGAAGTGCTAAAACTGAAGAGGGAGCTGACGACATTTGTGATAGGTCGTCAGGTTCCTGATAAGGTATCACGAATGTCGTCGCCTAATTTGAGGAATTATTAAAATCTGTGATTTTATTCCCTTATTTAGGCAGAACTATTTAAAGCATAGTTTAGGGTTTTCTAAGGAAGGGGGAACATATTTGGACACACGTATTTTGTTACTTTTCTCTCTAGTTTCTTGGCTTGAAAAACAATTAACTTTGAAGAGATTTTCATCAATATTTTGGGATTTCTATTGTGATCTAATCTGAGAATCACTAGTTATTATTCTTCTTGTGGTAAGTTCATCTTTCAAAATTATGAGTACAACTAGTTATTTTGACTATTACATCATGAGTGGCTAAACCCCTTTAACCCGAATTATGGGATCTATGGGTTAAGTCTTGGTAAGATGGTAAGTGTTTAAGATTTTAAAGGTAATAGGACTCCTTGATAATTCCTAGATTTTAATCATTGTATAGTGGTTGCAAATGATAGATAGTACTTACTTTGATTTGCTTGAGATAAGAAATCAAATACAGTAGGAAGTGAATTATTGACAGGGACTTGGAAGCACTAAACTTTCATTTAATAATTGATGCTGTAACAAGGTTTATTAACCTGAGGTAAAGTATGGTCTGTGAATATAAATTCCCTAAGTTCGAGAAGATTAGGTAATTAAATGCTTAAGTAGGTCGAGAGACATTTAGGCTTAACTTCGATAAAGATAATTTGTTGTCCTACCTACCGTAAGAATCCTTAATCATTATTAGCATCTGTCAAGTACCAAAACCCATAGTGATCATAATTCTGGTTTTCCATAAACTCTTGATTACAAACACTGAAACTAAAGTGACCAACAATTATTTGCTAAATCTCAAAACCCCCATTTCAGGAAACATCCAACTATCAGTTGATTAAATTGCAAACGACTTAAGTTCACACCATATTCCCTATAGGATTCAACCCCAACCTAGTTGGGTTATATATTGACAACGATTGCTTATATTCTCATTTGAGAGGTGTAGTTTGAGCGTTATAAAAAATGGCACTGTTGCCGAGGAATGCGGTTGTAGATTAAAGTTTGTGTGCGCTAATTGACTGTTAGTCAAGTTTCCTAGTTTTACATTTATTTGTTGTTTTTGTTTATTGCAGGATATTTTTAGTGTATGCCAAGAACCAGAAGTTTTGGAGAACTATTATTACCATTTAAACTGGAACCGCAACGAATTAGAAGAATAGCAGACCAGCAGGAGGCTGACAGGTTAGCAGCCTTAGCTAGAGCTCAGGTGAATATGTAGAATGTCGGTCAACAAATATGACATCCAAATCCTGAGGATGAAGATTTTGGAGATGAGGAGTTGCTAAACCCTGGTAACCCAAGGCGTGCAGAAGAAGTAGATGCACCAGTACATTGTAATGTTAACAGGAACCGTACGTTCCAGGGAAGGCAAGATTACCAGCCGGTTCAGTATGACCTCAATGATGATGATGAAGGAATGGATAGAGCAGGTGAAGCGGGTGCAATTATTCCTTCACAGTTGGTACCTGGGGCAAAATTCAACATTACGAGTGTTATAATTCAACTTCTCAACCTGAAGAGGTTATTTGGTGGCCTTTCTAAGGATGACCCTAACTTGTATCTGGTGAACTTCGTCACCATCTGTAAATTTTTTGATAACCCAGGAGTGGGTCAGAATTCTATCCGATTGAGATTGTTTACGTTGTCTCTGTCTGGGAAGGCAACATTGTGGCTTAATGAGTTGACACCCAATTCTATAACCAACTGGAGGCAGTTGAAAGGATCTTTTCTAGAAAAGTTCTTTCCGTCTTCCAAGAGGGTACAGTTGAGGGATGAGATCAACAAATTTAGGCAGCTCCCGACTGAAGCCTTGCATGAAACCTGGGAGAGATTCAAAAAGAAGCTGACGCAGTGTTCGAACCACAAGATGACTGACATACACTTGATGAAGACTTTGCATAGGGATCTTAACTCTGTGACAAAACCAATTGAAGATAATGCTGGTGGTGGTTTGTTTGTTGATCTTACATTCCCAGAGGCTTCAGAAATGCTAGAGAGAATGACCAAGCAGAGTCGGGCATGGAATACCAGAGACTCTATGGTAGATAGCCACACTGTTTCTATGGGTATGACTATGGAACAATGCAGAAGAGATGAGGAGCGTGACTAAGACATGGCTTACCTAAAAATGCAGATGGACCTGTTAACCAAGCACTTTCTATCAGGCAAGACTGAGAAGGTGAAAGCTGTAGAATCTCAAAATAGAGTTGATACTGATGCAGAGAAAGAGGTGAACTATGTTAATAATCTAGGGGGTTTTCGAGGCAATAGCCGAGGTAATCAAGGTCAGAACTATTATGATAAGACTGGTTGTAAAGATAGAGAGTAGGGAAATTGGAGGAACAATAATGATAGGAGCGAGCTCTATGTCCCTCCTGGAAATTTTGGAGATGCTACAACAAGTTCTGAAAAGAGGTACATGGAGGACATGATGGCTAAGTTGCTGAAGGGAGTGAAGGCTACAACCTCTGGTGTGACTACCATGAAGACCGATCTGTTATCTATTAGTCAGTTGGTAAACTCACACTCTACCACAATCAAACAGTTGGAGAAGCAGATGAGCCAACTCTCTACCGCATTTAACCAGAGAAAGAGTGGAACGTTACCAAGTGATACAGTTCAGAATCCACGGAATGATGGCTCAAGTATGGCGATTACCACTAGAAGTGGTAAGATATTACCTAGCCCTTCTATGGGCAAAAATGTAGTTAATGAGGTAGTTGATGATGAACCCAAAGAATAATGTCCAGTGGAGTCTGAGAAGCTGGATGGTTCTGATGATGCTCTGGAAAAAGAGAAAGAGAAGGAAAAGGAAGTTGTGTTGAAAACTCTCCCAAGAACACCACCTCTCTTTCCTCAATGATTGAAGAAAAAACTGATTATGCAAAATCCAGCAAGTTCATGGCAATGCTCAAATAATTGACTATAAATATACCTTTGGTGGAGGCACTCGAGAAAATGCCAGGATATGCTAAATTCATGAAGGACCTTGTGACTAAGAAAAGAGCGGTGAACTATGAACCAGAGGATAATCTCCATCATTATAGCGCTATTTCTACAAGGACCTTGGTGCAGAAGAAGCCAGACCCAGGAGCATTCACTATTCCATGTACGATTGGGACTATGGAATTCACTAAGGCATTATGTGATCTGGGAGCGAGCATTAATTTGATGTCATTGGCTGTATATAGAAAGATGGGTCTGGAAAATCCCACACCCACCAACATGCAACTCGTGATGGTGGATAGGTCAGTAAAATGACCTTTTGGTATTTTGTATGATATATTGGTAAAGGTAGCTAGCTTCATATTCCTTGAAGAATTCGTCAGTCTAGATTGTGAGGTGGACTTCGAGGTGTCCATAATCTTGGGTTGACCTTTCCTCGCAATCAGAAGTGTATTGATTGATTTGAGAGTGAATGAGCTCTTATTCAGGATGAATGATGAAGTGGTATGTTTTGATGTGTTCAAATCAATGAAGCAGTATGAATAAATGAGAGTGTTATTAGTACTTGATGTGAATTATGAGGACGAACAGGAAGTGTCAATAGAGGAGCAACTTGTTGTCGAGCCTTTAGCTGCAGTTTTGATGAATTTTGATCGTGAAAGAATTGAGGAGTATGAAGAGACTATTTGTGCTTTGTCCGGAATGGGTTCATATCCTTATGCTCCTAAGAAGCTAGACCTTGATCTTGCTAATCGACCAACACCACCGGCTAAGCTATCCATTGAAGAGCCACCGGTGTTGGAATTGAAAGAACTGTCTGGGCACTTAAGGTACATGTTTTTGGGCAACAGAAACACGCTACCCATTATTATTGTGGATGATTTGGGAGAGAAACAGGTAGAATCACTTATTTTTAGTGCTTCAGAGGGACGAGAGAGAAATAGGATGGACCATCGCAGATATTATTGGCATTCCCGTTGACATCTACACACATAAAATACAACTTGAGGAGGATTGTCTTCCAACCATCGAGCACCAGTTCCATCTTAACCCACCAATGAAAGAGGTGTTTAAGAAGGAAATTATTAAGTGGTTGGATGCTGGAGTAGTTTACCCTATTTCTGATAGCAAATGGGTGAGCCCAGTTCAATGCGTGCCCAAAAAAGAAGAGCATAACGGTTGTTGCAAATGAAAAGAATAAGTTTATTCCACTCAGGCCTATGACTGGGTGGAGAGTTTGCATGGACTACCTCAAACTAAATTCATGGTCTTTGAGAGACCACTTTCTGATGCCCTTTATGGACCAAATGCTTGATCGATTGGCCGAAAGGGGATGGTATTGCTTCTTGGATAGTTATTCCGGATATAACCAGATCTGTATTGCTCCTAAACACCAGGATAAGATGATATTCACATGTCCATATGGTACCTTTGCATTTAACAGGATGTCGTTTAGGCTATGTAATGCACCCGTTACTTTTCAATGGTGCAAGATGTCTATCTTCTCAGATATGGTGGAGGACACCATAGATGTATTCATGGATGATTTCTCCGTTGTGGAAGATTTATTTGAGATATGTTTGGTAAACCTGAGTATAGATTTACAACGATGTGTTGAATTTAATTTGGTGCTTAATTGGGAGAAATGAGCACTTTTTGGTAAAGGAGGGCATAATTCTCGAGCACAAAATTTCAGCAAAAGGGATATAAGTTGATCGAGCCAAGGTTGAAGTTATTGAGAAACTACCACCTCCCATTTTAGTGAAGGGAGTGCGTAGTTTTCTTGGACATGTTAGCTTTTATCGGAGGTTTATAAGAGACTTCTCGAAGGTTGCAAATCTGCTTTGCAAACTTTTGGAGAAAGAAATGAAGTTTTCCTTCGATGATGATTTCTTGAAGGCATTTAAATGCCTTAAAAAGAAGATGGTTGAGGCCCCTATCATTTTTGCACCGGACTGGTCAAAACCGTTTGAGATCATGTGTGTGCAAGTGGTATTACTCTTGGAGCTGTATTGGGACAAAAGAAAGACAAACTATTTCATCCAATATACTATGAAAGCAAATCACTGAATGGAGCACAAAATAACTACACTATTACTGAGCAGGAACTCCTGGCTGTAGTGTATGCTTTCGAAAAATTCAGGGCTTACCTGCTTCAGACCTAGGTGGTAGTCCACATTGGCCATGCAGCCTTGAGGTATTTGATGGCTAAGAAGGATGCAAAACCAAGGCTGATTAGATGGGTGTTGCTTCTACAAGAATTTGACTTTGAAGTCAAAGATAAGAAAGGTTATGAAAACCAGGTTGCGGATCATCTGTCTAGAATGGAAGGTGACCAGGCAATTAGTGATAAAATGGAGATAAATGATGCATTTCTTGATGAGGAGATCTTGGCTGTTGCTGTGGAGAAATCACCTTGGAATGTTGATTTTGCAAATTATGTTGTAAGTGAGGTCATTCCAGAAAATCTTTCTTTCCATCAAAGAAAGAAATTCCTGCATGATGTGATACATTACTTCTGGGATGAGTCATATCTTTTTCGATGATATGCTGATAATATTATAAGGAGATGTGTTCCAGAAGTGGATGTATTATGTATATTGGAAGCATGTCATGCGTCCCCAGTTGGAGGTCACCATACAAGTAACCAAACGGCTAAGAAGGTGTTACAGAGCGGCAACTATTGACCAACATTGTTCAAGGATGCTCACGAGTTTGTGCCAAAATACGACCAATGTCAGAGGCAGGGGTCAATATCCAAAAAACAAGAGATACCTTTGACTAAGATGCTGGAAGTGGAATTGTTTGACGTCTGGGGTATCGATTTCATAGGTCCTTTTGTAAGCTCATGTGGGATGAAGTATATTTTAGTAGCTGTTGACTATGTCTCAAAATGGGTCAAAGTTGTTGCCTTGTCTCATAATGAAGGAAAAAGGGTTGTTGCTTTTCTCAAGAAGAACATCTTCTCTTGCTTTGGAGTACCACGTACTATTATAAGCGATGGAGGATCTCATTTTTGCAACAAAGTGTTTCGAGCGGCTTTAGCAAAATATGGGGTGAAACAACATAGAGTAGCCACTCCATATCACCCATAAACTAGTGGGAAAGTGGAGGTGTCAAATCGAGAGATTAAAGCCATCCTAGCCAAAATGGTGAATTCTAGTCAGAAAGACTAGTCTCGAAAGCTCGATGATGCCTTGTAGGCATATCGAACTGCTTTTAAGACACCCATTGGCATGTTACCATTTCAGTTGGTCTATGGAAAGGCATGTCACTTACAAATAGAGCTAGATCACAAGGCCCTATGGGCACTCAAAAGGTTGAATTTGATTTGGAAGGAAGCAGCAGAGCTGAGACTGGGACAACTGAATGAGATGGATGAATTCCGTCTCAGGGCATATGAACAAGCAGACCTATATAAAGAAAAAATGAAAAAGTATCATGATTGGAGGCTAGAGAAACGAGACTTCCAAAAAGGTGACTTGGTGCTTCTATTCAATTTCAGACTCAAACTGTTCCCAGGTAAGCTTAAATCCAAGTGGTCAGGCCCATTTAGAGTTAGTCAAGTCTACTCATCTGGAGTAGTAGAACTTGAAAATGAATATGGCAGCATCTTCAAGGTAAATGGGCAACAAGTCAAACTTTATATTGGTCCAAAAGACTCGATGAAAAGTATTGCTACTATCTGTCTCGACGAAGTCTGAAGTAATTGAGATACCTGAGTTGTGCCGCGATGTTAAATTAAGTGCTACATGGGAGGCAACCCATGATCCCCGTGCTTGATCGACTCCACATATACCCTAACCTTAGTTCAGTTTTTTTGTGATTTTGAGTTGAGGGTGTAGGGTAAATTGTTGTTGTAAAGTTTTGTAACTAACTAGGAGAAATACAAGTAACTAAGGCAATTAACTTATTTTTGTGATTTTTGAGCACCTCTCCAATGGTCTGAAGATTTAAATGTGTTATTTACATCCAAGTGTGACCACTGTGCATCTTTGTATGGCATTAGTTCTAGTGACGAAATAATCATTGCTAAATAGCTACATGAACTGAATGAGTAGTAGCTTGTGATATACTTGTGTTCTATGTGCATGTGAGATCTTACTTAGTCCCCTCTATATGCTGAAGCCAGAACTTGCCTAGTTAGTCTTACCTAGGTTAAAAGATAGGGGTTAGGAAAGGATCATAGGCCGTTTTGAAATTTAGCCCAGTTTTAGCCTAAATGACCTTCCCTGTATGTAGAATATCCCTTGATACTTTAACCTAGGTAAGACTAACCAGGCAAGTTCTGGCTTCAGCATATAGAGGGGACTAAGTAAGATCTCACATGCACATAGCACACAAGTATATCACAAGCTTACTATTTATTTTTATGACACATGTCACCTTCCCGTTTACATCATAATGATCCTGTTTTGGCCCTGATCCTTCTTAGACACTGTGCACCTTGACTTAGGAAAATGGCCTAATTTGAGGGTGGCTATCATAGGGGTGCGTGATACAGAACGAGTATGAAGAAAGGTAGAATAAAAGAAAAAAATAAAAAACTGGGTGCGGTGGAAAAGAGCAAGAAAAAGAAAAGTTTTAAAAAAAAGTGATTGTGGATAAGACCGCACCCATCCTAAATAAGTGTGATCAAGAAAATAGAAGAGTAGAAAAGGCTAATAAGTGAAACCCCAAAAGCTAGTGTAGTGTCAAGGAGGCTTAGTCACTTTAAATATCATAAAGTATCATACCAGCCTCGTAGCCTGCATTACAAGCCAAAGAGAAGACCTATAGAGATCTTAACTGACCTGTCTGAAAACCTTGGTAATGAAAATAAGGGCAAGCCTATGGTACTTGGCATACATTGATTGGAACTTTATTCTGAGAGTGAGTGTCTTGTGATTGTCCCCATAATTACATATATGATTGCTGATATGAGAAAAGGGGGATTTCTTTGTTGTGAGAGAACACCAGATATATTGCTAGTTGCTAACTTATTCGGATAGTGTAATACTGGTCTTTTCATGGTTGTTATAGCTGAATTAATGTCGTATCTTGATTCTTGTGTGCTGCATTGTTGTTCTTCAATAATATACACAGTTTTTCTTGAATTGATTGAACTTGGAGATGGTGAAAATGTTTTGAGATATATGGATGATTGACTGTCGAATGTACTTTGTATCCTCTTGGTTGGGTTTGAGTTGCTTGAGGACAATCAATTGTTTTAAGTTGAGGGTGTTGATGTGTGAGCAGATGCTAACACATTTTAGGCTTTTAACTGAGAATGATTGCAAGGTCTTAAGAAATTTTTGTTGTTTTTGATTGTTTTATCTTTGATTTTGCAGTAGAAGCTAAGATACAAGATAACCAACAAGGATGGAAGCAAAAGAGTTGAAATCTGAAGCAAATAGAAGAGAAGTGTGGCTAATGACATTCCTGATAAGTTGCCAGCCCTATGATAAGTTATCAAAAATACTGTCAGCCTTAGACAGAGAATGGACCTCATCTGAAAGTTGTGACGACATTTCCTGATAAGTCGTCAAGAAGTTGATAAGTCGTCAGAGTTGTCGTCGGCCTTAGGCAGAATATGTGAGCTGAGGTGGAGAAGTGACGACATTGTCTGATATGTCATCACAATTCTGATAGGTTGCCAGGATTCATTGTTATCCTTAAGCAGGAAGTGCTAAAACTGAAGAGGGAGCTGACGACATTTGTGATAAGTCGTCAGACTCCTGATAAATTATCACGAATATCGTCGCCTAATTCGAGGAATTATTAAACTCTGTGATTTTGTTTCCTTATTTAGGCTGAACTATTTAAAGCATAGTTTAGGGTTTTCTAAGGGAGGGGGGAACATATTTGGACACACTTATTTTGTTACTTTTCTCTCTAGTTTCTTGGCTTGAAAAATAATTAACTTTGAAGAGATTTTCATCAGTATTTTGGGATTTCTATTGTGATCTAATATGAGAATCACTAGTTATTATTCATCTTGTGGTAAGTTCATCTTTCAAAATTATGAGTACAACTAGTTGTTTCGACTATTACATCATGAGTAGCTAAACCCCTTTTAACCCGAATTATGGGATTTATAGGTTAAGTCTTGGTAAGATGCTAAGTGTTTAAGATTTTAAAGGTAATAGGACTCCTTGATAATTCCTAGATTTTAATCATTGTCTAGTGGTTACAAATGATAGATAGTACCTACTTTGATTTGCTTGAGATAAGAAATCAAATACAGTAGGAAGTGAATTATTGACAGGGACTTGGAAGCACTAAACTTTCATTTAATAATTGACGTTGTAACAATGTTGATTAACCTGAGGTAAAGTCTGGTCTGTGAATATAAATTCCCTAAGTCCGAGAGAATTAGGTAATTAAATGCGTAAGTATATCGAGAGACATTTAGGCATAACTTCGATAAAGATAATCTATTGTCCTACCTACCGTGAGAATCTTGAATCATTATTAGCATCTGTCAAGTACCAAAACCTATAGTGAACATAATTCTGGTTTTCCATAAACTTTTGATTACAAACACTGAAACTAAAGTGACCAACAATTATTTGCTAAATCTTAGAACCCCCATTTCAGGAAATATCCAACTATCAGTTGATTAAATCGCAAACGACTTAAGTTCACACCATATTCCCTATGGGATTCGACCCCAACCTAGTTGGGTTATATATTGACAACGATCGCTTACATTCTCATTTGAGAGGTGTAGTTTGAGCGTTATCACCTACCTGAACCCACCCTAGATATGATAACCCTTATTATCCAACCGTTTATTGAATGTAGAAGTTTAAAAAATTCATTTTCAACAACATAATACAATTATACACACACACACACACACATATATATATATATATATATATATATATTTAATTCTAGTTTAATGAATAAGAGTAATATGAAAAATAACTAATAGTGAATCCCCCGAAACTAGCCTAAACTGGTACAAAAGTATGAGACAAGGAACAAGAGACTCCAAGACCCAACATCCATGTAAGATCGACATGACATGAGCTGGGGTAGAGTGATCACCTATGCAACTATATAAACTTCAACTGACCTATACCATGGCTATATCCCTAGATAAAGATATAGCAAGTGTAGATTTAGTATAACCACACGTAATAGTAGTCATCAACGATTAATCGGAGTAATAGACATATAACATTACTAGTAAATAGGAAGAAATCTTAACATCAAGTAAAGTTTTTCTTTCTAATTCCCAAATTATGAAATTATTAGCACCACATTTTTATCATTTGTGACCTACCTAACATTTAACATTATATTTTTGTCCTTTGACAATCCACACTAATTCACCTTAGTCAATCTTACGAACGTTACTATCTTAGACTCTGGGTATGCTATTTGGTTGACTTGTTCCCTTCTCCCCCAGTATCCAGCTAATATAATGTTGTATGAGATTTACCATAATTGGGACCCTTACATCATCTACTATCTTGTAAAGAGGAACACCACAATATACCTCGCCTGTATGACTATACACTTAGGGAAATACACCTTAAACTTAAACTAGGACATACCTTGTATTCATGGTTTCCTACCATACTCCATCAACACTACCAACAAGTCGATCCACTCAAGGAATCAATAGCAATATATAAACATAATTTCTTTTAAGGCATAGAAATGAATGCATGTATGAAAGATGTATGGATCATCTCTTTCTCTTATAGATCTCATCAGTATCATCAACATCCTCATGAACATCATGATATCATCAACAACATCAACATCATCAATATCCTCATCATCTCAGATCCCAACATCAATGTGTATGAATATGTAATTCAATATTAGAGACATCAACCTTATTTACATACATATCCTTAGGTACATACATTTATGAAATCGTGTACACCTTACCTCCTATGAGACTATGGTGTATTTATCTAGATATTATTGCTAACTCTCTCTTTCTACAACCCACACTCATGTTTCTAACATCATTCTCGAATTCCTTCCTAAACACTTTTATTGGAATACTCATAATCGACCTTACCATAGTTATTCTATGACCCTTGCTAAATTTACTTATTCTGCCATATCCCCTGCCACTAGATTGTCTTCTAAAGTTGTCCTATCCATCTACTTTTACTCATAGATCACCTAAAATTTAGTTAGGTTACTATTAACCCCTTACTCCATACTTATGTTTCATTAAATTTTCTCAATACAAAGACACAACTATCAAGATTACTAACGACACTCTCCATCAAACCCTACCTTATTACTTACTCTCCCTTTTTACCATACTTAACCCCTACCATACTTATAAACTATGGTTTTCATTCAACTAGTCATGATTTGCACCAGGTTTGACCCATTTCATGCCACACATATCACATTAATGGATTAAAATATAATTTATAATATTATTAAAGTCTAACCATATTTTTATAGTTTTTGTCCTTCCAACAACTATGCCCGAAGGTCTAATTGTCACGACTTGAGGCTACCCCCTAGTCGCGATAATGGTGCTTATGATCATAAGTGACCACAAGCTGACCCATGAGTTGGTACCTACTGTAAGTACTGAATAAAGTAACAAAATACATGCAAAAGTAAACTGGCAATGCCATAAGGTTTAAATACTGACAAGATAATCTAAAACTGGATACCGAAATATGTATCAAAACATGTTTGAATGACTAAAAACATCTGATAAAATCGACTTACTATCTAACTTATTGATTGTATGTCTGAAAGCCTCTAAACTGATTGAAGAGTTGATGGGACATGCCCCAACTAACTCCAAACTGAACTAACTGAAATAATATAACACATCCTCGACGTATGAGGACCCACCACAACTGTTGCAGCTGATAAGATGAACTATCTATGCATGGTCGGCAAACTGAGCATCCAAGCCTATGATATAAGACATCATAGCACGAAGAAAAATGTGTGGTTAGTACTTTGAATGTACTAGTATATGAGATGAGGTTAGACTATAATGCATGGGTTAAATATGCATGAAACACTGACTGGTTGAATAGCATGAGATAACTGATGCATAAATCATAAAAACTATAAATTTAAGAATACATGACCAAACATATAACATGATACTGAAATAGTCTGTAAACTAAAATACTAAAATCTGATAACTGAATAAATGATGTACTGTATGCTATGGTCAAGCAAACCTGAACTAAGTGTATACTGAATACTGTACAGAGACTATGAGAGGTATCATCTAACAGACATGCCTCAATCTGAGCTAATTGAGTTCCAACCTGTAACCCCAGTTGAAAGGGTTTCCTTATCATGCCACGAGCACTAACACATGGCCGTGTGGATCCACTCAACTGGTTTCCCGAAGGACTAGAGAGTCAGTCCTAACCTGGCGAGTGACCCCTAAGAGAATGTCAGTCCTAAACTGGCGGGTGATATCTCAGAGAATGTCACTCCTAAACTAGTGGGTGATATCTCATAATCCTACACTGGCTACGTAGTTCTTTAACTTAGGTACTACTTCTAAAGACCCATTGCTAACTGACGGGTGAGCCCCTATACCTAGGTTCGCTCGGTGCTAAATCCTACTCCCAACTGAACTGACACTGATTATTGGACTGAGCTAAGTTTAACTGAGTAATACAACTGATCATGGTAACTTACTGGATGCCAATGCTCATGGTTTATCTGAAACCATTCTGTATATACTAAAACTATAGAAATAGCTAAGTATCGGGTATTCATAACCCCCATCACTGAATGTAAATCACAACAAAGGCATGCAAAAGCTTTGAAAAAACATAATGGGGAATTATTCTACAAAATCATTCTCTTTGGCATTTCATCGAACACATGGAGATTAAGACTTTAACATGGGGATTCTTTTAAACATGATGAGATAGCATGATTACATGACAAAAAACATAAATTGAGGGTTTATCCTGAATTGAATGAACATGACATGGAATCTTCAACATTTAAAACATACTATAATTCATTCCACTTGAAGACAATTGTAATCTTATCTTGAAATCAAAATAACAAGTAATTCATGGAGATAAATCATTTAAAATATGGAAAACTCATAATTTAACATAAAAATGGATTCTTGGACCCCATGGTACAAGGAAACCATGGATAAACATCACACATACCTTAAATCCTTTAAGCTTGAAAAGGAAACACAATCTTGAAAGTTTTCTTGAAGTTCTTGGATTGGGATACTTGAATTCTTGTTTTTTCTTGAAGAGAATATAATTGAATTTGATGTTCTTGGGAGAGGGTTAGGGTTTTGTTTGAAAGAAAATTGAAAAAGAAATGGCAAATATGCCCAAATTACTGATATAAGTCGAGTTATGATGACTTAGATTGAGGGGAAAAGATGCTACTTCCCCTTAGATATTTAAATTCATAATTAGAACGCTGATTGACTCATCACCGCGATGTGATGAAGGCCTCACCGCTATACCCACCACGACGCACCACTATTGCGGTGAGGTTCTTGAATCAAAATCCAAATATGCCCAATCCTTATCCAAAAAATTTGAAAATTCCCCGAGATATGCTCTTTACACCCCTGAACATGAATTAACTCAAAAAATTACATCTCGAGGTCGAGAAGTCCACTTTAAAACTCCTCGGAGTTAAAAGGCCAAAAATAAGACTAAGTTCCCAACACTTAGAGAAATTTTTAGGTTCTAAGCCTCTTATACAAGCACTATGAGTTAAACTGAGCTAAGAAAAGTACGGGGTGTTACAATATCTCCCCCTTGGAAACATTCGTCCTTGAATGAGATTGATTAAGCTAAGAACACTGAGGAACTGAGATTACATACTGAACATGCATAACTGAAAACATGATTACATGTCTGAGCCTGAAGCATGATACCTGACTAAATTGAATTCGTGATTGTATGCAAAGACATGAGAATGATAATAAAGCTGGAACTGAGAATGGAAAAAAGTCAATCTAAAAAAACTATTACCTTTAGCTGAGTCTGAATTTGCAGAGAAAAGATGAGGGTACTTGGTACACATATTTATTTTTGCCTCCCAAGTGGCTCCCTCAACGGACTGATTCCTCCAAAGAACTTTGACCTAGGGAACCTCTTTGTTCCTAAATCTATGAATTTGATGATCAAAGATCTTGACTGGGATTTCTTTATAAGAGAGGCTATCCTAAACATCTGTTCTCTCTAAAGGAACTACAACTGCTAGATCACCAATACACTTCTTTAACAAAGAGACATGTAACACTGGATGTACTAATGCCAAATTTGTAGGCAAATCAAACTCATAAGCTACCTTCTCAAAATTCTATAAGGGCTAACATATCATGGACTGAGTTTCCCTTTCTTGCCAAATCTCTTCACTCCCTTCACGGGAGAGATTTTCAAACATACCAAATCCCCAACTTCAAACTCAAGATATTTCCTACGCACATCTGCATAGGATTTCTACCGACTTTGGGTTGTCTTAACCTTCTCCCTAATCAACTGAACCTTCTTCATCACATCAAAAACTGAATATGGCCCTACCAAAGCAGCCTCACCTACCTCAAACCAACCGATAGGAGATCTACATCTCCTCCTATAAAAAACCTCAAATGGATCCATTTGAATACTGAAGTGATAAGTATTATTGTAGGAAAACTCGATCAAAGATAATTGATCATACCAGCTTTATTTAAAGTCAATAACATATGTTCTCAATATGTCCTCTAAGGTATGAATGGTCCTCTCTGCCTGACCATCTGTCTGAGGAGGAAAAGTTATACTGAGATAAAATTGGGTACCAAGACCCTACTGAAAAGCTTTTCAAAAGTGAAAGGTAAATCAAGTACCTCTATCTAAAATAATAGACAACAGGACTCCATGCAACCTAACCAACTCTCTAATATAGAGCTTGGCGTAGTCCTCAACTGAATAAAAAGTATGAACTGGCAAGAAATTGGCGGATTTGGCCATTCTGTCTACAATGACCCATATCAAATCATGCTGACAACGCATACGAGGCAAACCCATCACAAAATCCATATTCACCTCTTCCCACTTCCAAGTAGGAATTTTAAACTCCTGCATTATACCACTAGGCCTCTGGTGTTTAACTTTAACCTGCTAACAATTGGAACACTTAGCTACAAACTCTATAACATACCTCTTCATACCACTCCACCAATAGATTTCCCGCAAATCATGGTACATCTTAGTGGCACCTGGGTGAATAGAATAGCGTGCACCATGTGATTCGACTAAAATCCATTATCTTAAACCATCAAAACATGACACACATAGCCTACCCTAACAATGAAACACACCATCTTCCCCTTGGGAAAAAACCTATACTTTCTAATCTCTAACTGATTTCATAACTTAACCAAACTGGAATCCCTATCTTGCTTATCCTTCACTTCAGCAACCAAAGAAGATTCTGAACCCATACACTACCTTCAGCTAAATCAACCAACCGAACACCTAGTCTAGCAATCTGATGAACCTCCTGAACTAACCTCTTATTATTATTCTCAACATGAGCAACACTACCCATAGACAATCTACTAAGGGCGTATGCCACTGCATTGGTGTTGCCCGGATAATACAACAAACTCATATCATAATCCTTTAACAACTCTAACCACGTTCGATGATGAAGATTTAAATCTTTCTGTAAAAATGCATACTGCAAACTTTTTTAATCTGCAAACACATCAACATGAACCCTATAAAGATAATCCCTCAAAATTTTTAAGGCAAACACAACTGTTGCCACCTCAAGATCATGGGTAGGGTAATTATTTTCATAGGTTTTAAGATGTCTAGAGACATAGGCTATGACCTTACCTCTCTGCATCAACACACAATTAAGGCCAACTCAGGAAGCATCACAGTAAATAACAAACCCGTCTGAAGCATCTGGCAAGGTCAAAATTACGGCTGAGGTGAGTCGAGTCTTCAACTCCTGAAAACTCTTTTCACAAGAATCTGACCACTGAAACTTGACTTTTTTTAGTCAATCCAGACATTGGGGATGGAATAGATAAAACCCTTCAACAAACCACCTATAATAGCCAGCCAAACCTAAGAAACTCCTGATATTTAATGGAGACATAGGTATGGGCCAATTTCTCACTGGTCTTTTAAGGGTCAACTCTAATTCCATCACCAAAAATAATATGGCTAAGTAAAGCTACTGATCTTAATGAATTTGGCAAACAACTTATGGGCTCTAAGAGTCTGTAATATAATTTTGAGATGGTCTGCATGATCATTTTCATTACGGGAATATACAAGTATATCATCAATAAAGACTATGACGAACATGTCCAAGTACTATTTGAACACTCTGTTCATAAAGTCCATGAAAGATGCTAGGGCATTCATTAGTCCAAAATACATAACTAGAAATTCAAAGTGGTCATACCGAGTTCTGAAATTTGTTTTTGGAATGTCACATTCTTTGACTCTGAGCTGATGAAAGCCGGATCTGAGGTCTATCTTAGAGAAATAACTGGCATCCTAAAGTTGGTCGAACAAGTCATCAATCTTGGGAAGTGAATACTTATTCTTGATTGTGACTTTCTTCAACTGACGTTAATCGATAAACATTCTAAGAGAATCGTCTTTCTTACGCACGAAAAGGACTGGAGCGCTCCATGAGAAAAAACTGGGCCTGATGAATCCCTTATCTAAGAGATCTTTTAACTGCTCTTTTAACTCTTTTAGCTCAGTTGGAGATATTTTGTAGGGCAGAATAGAGATAAGATGGGTATATGGAAGGAGATCTATTCCGAAGTTAATTTCCCTTTCGGGAGAAATTCCAAGAAAATCTTCAGGGAAGGCATCTGGAAATTCCCTTACTATTAAAACTGACTCGAGACTCGGAGTCTCAGAACTAGAGTCTTTGACTCGAACAAGATGGTACACACAACCCTTAGAAATCATTTTTCTTGCCTTAAGATATGAAACAATTTGACCCCTAAGCACTGAAGTACTACCCCTCTATTCGATGACTGGTTCATCAGGAAACTAAAACTGAATGATTCTATTTCTGCAATTAAATATGGCATGACATGAGTGGAGCGAATCCATGCCGAGAATGACATCAAAATTAGTTATCTCTAACTCTACAAGGTCAACTGAGGTGACTTTCTGGGATATTATGATCAGACAATTCCTGTATACCTACCTGGCTATAATAGAGACACTTATGGAGTAGACACTGAGAAAAGTTCTACTAAAGATTCAGGATTGACACCAAAATTAATAGCTATATAGGGGGTTACAAAAGAGAGCAAAGCTCCAGGGTCTAACAAAGAATAAACATGAAGATGAAAGACCTGTAACGTACTAGTAACCACATCAAGAGAAATTTTCTGATCTTGTCGAGACTGAAGTACATACATCTTGTTCTGACACTGTCCACTGGTGGCACTAGAAGTAATGCCCTGCTGAGCTGGGTGACCTGCTGGAGCTGATGACAGATTTGACTGGCCCTACTGGCGTAAATCCTTTAACCTATAAGCAACTACTGGACACTCTCTGACCCTCTGGCCTAGCTTTCCACACCCAAAACACATATCACTACCAGCCTTGCATACACCCTGATGATTTCTTCCAGACTTTTGGCAAAGAGGATTAGTACGACCACTGTTCACACAATCATGGGACTTAGAGCCTTGCGCCCTATCTCAATTGTGATTTTGGAATCTTGGCACTGGCGCACTAGTTGAAGATGAAGTTGGGGCTGAAGACTTTTAACAAAATTGAGAATGGTTACCACCCTCTAACTGGGCTATGAAAAATTAAAGCTACTTGTTCTGGCCGTCTTATTTTCTCTCTTTCTCCTAAAGCTTCTACTCTTTAATCTACTGAGCATAGACCATCAACCTAGTTATGTCCATCTCCTTAATCAACATAGTAATTCTACAATACTTGACCACACTATCAGCTACACCATAAACAAACTTACTCATTATAGATCAATTATCATCCACCATCGAAGAAGTATACCTCCCCAACTGAGTAAACTTAAGCGAGTATTCCTTTACACTCATATTACCCTACTTCAAATTAATAAACTCCAACACCTTAGATTTCCTTAACTCTATAGGAAACAACCTGCCTAAAAAGGTTGTGGCAAACTCCTCCCACTCTACAGGCCCTCCCTCGACACCCCTATTCTCCTTTTACTACTTAAACCAGGTGTGAGATATATCCTATAACTGGTAAGTAGCCAAATATGCACTCTCACTTAAGGTGACACCCATAATATCATTCACCTTCTGAACCATATCAAGAAATTACTGCGGATCCTTATCAAACTTGGATCCCAAAAACAAATGAGGGTTTATTCGGGTAAAGTCCCGAATCCTAGCTGCACCTGTGTTAGAGATTGGGTTGGTTGGGGTAGTAGCCTACTGATTATTTTGAGCAGCTATTGAGTGGGATAAAGTAGTGAATTCAACTTTGAACTCAGCATGAGAGACATGCTCGTTTAGAGGATCTTCCTGAACATGCGGAAGTGCGGGATGATTTCCATTTCTTCTTCCATTATTCTTTTTGGGAGGTATTTTCTGTGACGAAATAAAGGATGGATTATAAAGAGAGTTTAAATAGTGCTCATTCTCATTCACACGACATGAATACTGAAAGAAGGGATATTTTTCCTAAAATATTTTGTAGCCTCTTGCCTATAAGTGTGGCGCACTTCACACCCATGCACAAGACTCTACTCAATGCGGCTTTCAGGCTCCCCAGGATACAGTAAAACCTTAGGCTCTGATACCAAGTTTTGTCATGACTCAAGGCTACCCCCTAGTAACGACAACGATGTTTACGGTTACAAGTGACCACAAAGCTAACCCATGAGTAGGTACCTATTCTGAGTACTAAATAAAGTAACAAAATACACATGTGCGGAAGTAAATAGGCAATTCCATAAGGTTTAAATACTGATAAGATAATGTAAAACTGGATACTAAAATACGTATCAAAACATGTCTGAATGAATAATAATATCTGATAAAATCGACTAACTGTCTTACTAACTGACTGCATATCTGAAAGCGTCTAAATTGACTGAAGAGTTGATGGGACAAGCCCCAACTAACTCCAAACTAAACTAACTAAAAAGAAATGCAAAAAAAACTAAAATAACATAACAGGTCCTCGACATATGAGGACTCACCACAACTTTTATTGCTGATAAGCCAAATTTTCAACTCATGGTTGAGAAACTGAGCGTCTAAACCTATGATATAAGACATCATAGCATGAAGAAAAGTATGCGGTCAGTACTTTGAATGTACTGGTATTCCTCGAGACATGTTCTTTATACCCCTGAACATGAATTAACTTAAAAACATAAGTCATGGGGTTGGAAAGGCCAGTTTAAAAATCCTCAGAGTTAAGAGTCTAAAAATAAGACTAAGTCCCCAATATTTAGTGAAATTTTTAGGTTCTAAGACTCTTATGCAAGCACCATGAGTTAAACTGAGATAAGAAAAGTATGGGGCATTACACTAATGCATGAGAACTCTCGACATTATTATCAATATTGTATGAATCCAGTCCGAGTCTATTGAAATTTTAAACCATAACCTTCCTCATAAATGAAACATGCTATTATAGAGAGAAGAGAGTTGTCCCTCAAGTGCTAGGCATCTCCCCATGCTGGGTTCCCATCGGGTGTGCCTCAAAACCACCCTCATAAAGCCTTGCCTTTAAAATCTCATTTCTATGGAGGTGTGGCTTTTTCAGGGTGCTTTTACAGTGGTAAAGGATGACCTAGGAGGATGAAATAAAAAAATTTTTTTGAAATTGCCTTAGGCTAGTTACTACTGGGTTACCACTGCAGTAGTTACTTTACCTCTGCATTAGTTAGCCAGTTGCAACAACGGTAAGAAGCAAGCTAACCCACTCTTTTTTTAATTTCTTGGCCCTATCACGTTAGGCCTTACTTTTCCATATAAAATAAATTCTCCTAGTCCATTAAGAGCATTTTATTTGTCGTAAAATTTATCGGAGCCATTTCACAAGTAATGATATTTTGGATCGTTACATCTAAGAACTCAAAATTTATTCCATAGAATTCAAATGCTACATAAGTTTCACGAGTTCTCTATTATAGCTTTGATGGAACCATTTCAAGAAATGAGATGAATTCACAATTAAAGAGAAGGTTGGGGATGCAATCTGCTAATTATAATAAGAATGGAAAGATTTGAATATTTATTTAGGAGCATGTACATGTGGGAGTATTATCATATTTAGAGCAGCAATTATCTTTCCAATTGAATTTTCAAAAAACTAGAAAATAAAAATAGTGGTGACAATAATGTATGCAAAGTGTGAAGCTTTGGAAAGGATTAGATTGTGGGATAATATCTACTCTTTATCACATAATATGATTCTTCCTTGGTTGGTGGGGATATTTTAATGTAATAATGAATGAAGATGCAAAAATAAGAGGGCTTCCAGTATATCTTATAGAATATAAAGATTTTACTTTTTGTATCAACTTTTGTCATCTTTTTATATCAATTATAAAGGAAGTAAATTCATTTGTTAGAATGAAAAACATATAATTAATGTATGTTTAAGAGGCTTGATAAACTGGGTTAACGAGGATTTTCTTGGCATGATGAGATACGTAGAGGTAGAACACTTAGCTAGAATCAGTTCTGACCATGCTTGTCTTTTGTTGAATTATAGGGGTAGGTTAATCAAGTAAAAAGAAATTTTAAATTCTTAAAGTTCTGTATAGAACGGGCTAATTTTAAAGAGTTTGTCAAAGAGAGTTGGGTGGCTAATAAAGACTGGTATTTTTATCAACTTAAAGCTAAAGATAAAGAGAACCAAAATATCACTTGTTTCTTTGAGTAAAGAGATATTTGTATAAAGAAGAAATTATTATATTAAAAGAAGAGTTATTTGAAGAACTACCTAAACCAACAAAAGAATCTGTTCTTCAGAGCGCATAGACTGAATTGAAAGATATTTGCATTATAAGGAGAAATTATGGAAACAGAAGTTAGGGATTCAATAGTTTGCTGAAGGATATAAAAATACAAGATTTTCCATAGTATATTAATGATAGAAGGAAGATATTATCAATTAATCAAATTATTAAGAAAGATGAACTATGGGCAAAAAAGTCTAGTGAGCTTGCAGCAAAAGTTGTATCATTCTTTCAGAAGCAGTCCAAAGGTATGCAGAATACAAATGATTTGTCTTTATTGAATTATGTGCCAAAGTTAGTAATAGATGAGATGAACAATACTATAAATATTTCTCCTATTGAGGAGGAGGTGAAAAGGGTAGTCTTTGAATTAAATAAAGAGAGTGCTAGTGGGCCTAATGGGTTCACTGGGCATTCCTATAAGAAGTATTGGGATATACTTAGGACAAATATTTTTAAATTGGTTTCTACCTATTTTAATGGAAGTTCTCTACCAAAATTAATTACTCACACTAATTTGGTCTTACTTCTTAAAAAAGATATTATTCAGTCTTTTTCAGATATGAGAATAAAAAATTTGAGTAATTTTCTGAATAAGATGATTTCAAGGTTGGTACATGATAGGTTTGAGAAATTTCTTGCTAGATTATTTTTAGAAATCAATCAGGATTTTTTAAAGGGAGAAACATCACTGAGAATATTTTGCTAGCATAAGAAATTATTAAGAAAAAAAGGAAAAGCTAGCCAATAGTGTGATAAAACTGGACATGACCAAAGCCTATGACAGGATGGATTGAAACTTTTTGATCAGGGTGTTAGGGAAGATGGGATTTGTTAACCTGGTAATGGATAAGATCTGGAGATTAGTAGCGAATAATTGGTACTCTATACTAATTAATGGCCAGACCTATGGGTTTTTTCATTCTTCTAGGAGTGTAAAGTTTCCTCTTTGTCTTACTTTGCTTATATTGACTACTGAAGTATTATCTAGAGGTCTGAATATTTTGTTTGATAATGATAATTTTAAGGGTTTTGAAATGCCAAAGTGGAATGACAACATTAATCAGTTCCCTCTTTCTCTTACTTTGCTTATATTGACTACTGAAGTATTATCTAGAGGTCTGAATATTTTGTTTGATAATGATAATTTTAAGGATTTTGAAATGTCAAAGTGGAATGACAGCATTAATCATTCTGCATATACTGATGATACTATATTATTTGTATCAGCTGACAAAAAATCATTACAGCTCATTATACATACTTTGAGAGACTATGAAAAGCAATCTAGGCAGAAGATTAATAAAGAGAAGAGTGCTTATTATATTTTTTGTAAGACTGCTAATACTGTAATTCAAGAAGTGGAGATTTGCATTGGATTTTCTAGAGGAAGATTTCCTTTAATATATTTAGGATTTCCTATTTGCCATGCAAGGAAAAGGAAAGAACACTTTTCAAAGTTGTTGAATAAAGTATGCTATCATTTAGTGGCAAATCGGTGTTGATCACCAATGTCCTAAATAGTATTCCTATATACTTACTCTCTACGATATATTTTTCTAAATTTGTAATAAGGATTTGCACAGAATTTTTAACAGATTTCTATGAAATTTTAATGAAGTGGGACAAACAAACATTAGGTAGAATAGTTAGATATATGCATTCCGAAAGAGGAAGTGCGATTAGGTTTTAGGTCACTGTTTGATATCTTAACATCTTTATTTGTTGAATTGTGGTGGGTGTTTCAAGCTCAAAATTCCATGTGGACAACCTTCATATGGTACAAATATTGCAAGAGACATGTGTAACGACCTAAAAATTTGATGAATTATGTGAAATTGGTGATTTTATTTGATTTGACTATTTTCCCCTCCCCATAGTTGTATTATGATATTTCTGGGGTGTGGGAGTGATTGGCATAATTTTCAATGTATTTTGGTATCATTTATGCAATATTGTGATTTTTGATGGCTTCGAGAGACTTATTTAGGACTTATGTGGATATCTTTTGATCCATGCTCGGATGGCCGAACGGACTATGTCAGCAACTTCGAAATATCGATTCTAGGCTAGGTAGACCTTTGATTCGGTTCTCGATGCACCTGAGCTCATTTCGACCTATTGATTGAAAAGTTGGAAAATTGGAAATATGGGTGTAGGACCAGCATTTGATCAAAACGACCTCGGATGGAAAATACGACTTCGCCAATAGGCCAATTTTAGGATGTTAACATGTTTGGTATGATTTTGCGACTTTTAAATCTCATTTCGACCATCGGTTTGGAAAATTAGAATTTTGGATTTCGGGGGTCAACTTTGTGAAAATGATATTTTTTGAAAATATGATATCGCCAACGCGTCCGAAACATCGAATTTAGTATGGTTGCATAGTTCGTTTGCATGTATCGGACTCCGAACGAATCTCGGGCACCTAATCAAAGTCCGAATTGGACTTAAAAAATAGGTTTTTTGCTACAGCTGTGTAGAAAAATCTGCAATAATAAATAGCTCTTTTTGACCTATTTTGCTCCTTTTTCATCTTGGCTCTTGGGAGTTTAATCCTAAAATAGTGTGGAAGCTTAAAAGCAAAGTTTGTGAGAGTTAACACCTATTTCTTGGTTTTATTACGGATTTAAGGTAAGAATCCATCATTTTCTTAGTAATTTCTTAACTAATTTCTCAAAACCCCAAAAATCTTAGGAATTGATTTTAAATCCCATTTTCACTCATTTTCACTTGAATAATTTTTTTATCTTATAATTACTAGTTTTTCATCAATTTAACTTTCAAAACAACTTCGATTCTTGATTTTAACCCAAATTTTAAAGATTTTACCCGGTAAAACTCAAAAGTAGTTTTTCTTCGATTTAAACCTCATTTTTTACTCGAATTAACTTGGGTTTTCATCTGTAGGTTTCTAAAAATATGGGGAACATGTTTTTGAAGTAAAGTTTTGATTTTGCCCTATTTTTTTGGAAACTCATTTTGAGGGTTCGTTTTGACCCCGAACCAAAAGTAGTCAATATGAGTGTCGTCGGTTTTGTCTTGACGAGTATGTTTTATATTTGATATTTTTAGTAGATTTTGGGATTGTTCGTGAAAAGTAAGGTCGTGGATTCAAGTGTAGCGGACCGGTTTTGACTTTTGAGGTAGGTTATGGCTTAACTCTTTCAGACTGGGTTGGGTAGGAAATGATGGTACAAAATGCATGTTAAGGGTGGAACTAATTTTGAAAAATGGCTATCTATGTGTTGTGCCTGTGTGGGGGATTATATGTGATGTAATTGTCAAAATTAAGATATTGGTGTATTGTGATTATATTCATACTTTATTGGCAAATGAAACATGTGAAAATTCATGGATGATACGAAAATAATGAGCGGATATTGACGCATATGGTTGTGGAAATGTATCATTGTGGTTGGTTGTGGAAATATATCATGTGGTTGTTTGTGGAAATACTCATTATG
The DNA here is from genome assembly GCA_030864215.1 of Capsicum pubescens. Classification (NCBI taxonomy): domain Eukaryota; kingdom Viridiplantae; phylum Streptophyta; class Magnoliopsida; order Solanales; family Solanaceae; genus Capsicum; species Capsicum pubescens. Next base: position 217,041,446 of record CM061549.1, on the reverse strand, counting down.
ATTGGTTGTGAGCATTACATCTTCATATCATACTTATTCATGAAATATTTGTACCACCGTGGCAACATCTGAGAAACACTGGCAACACCTTTTTAAAAGATATTGTACCACCTTATAAAACCCTTTTCAAGTGATGTGCCGGAAAGGAGATATGAGATATGTGGATTGTATACAGGTTGACGAACCCCATATGGGTCCTGCGTTGGGAGGCTTGCTTCCGTAGGTGTATACGAGAATTATGCGATAATCTCGGAGGTTGTACGATGACCTCATGCATCATCATCATCATCATCATTATCATATACATTGCACTTACTTTATTGTGTTATGTTGTGTTGTATTGGCATATTGACTTGTCATCTATGTATTTATCGTATCTTATTTTAATTGTATTTGATGATCATGTATATGTATGTTCCCCTTGTTTTTTTTATATGTGATATAATACGTACTTTTATTCTATCTTGGTGTGATATTACAATATATGTGAGATATATTAAAACTGTTAGTGCAAGCAGTGTGGGCTATCATTGTGGGATATTTTCTGATTGCAGGTGATGTGACCTTAGTGTATATTTTTATGCTTTAATTACTACTTTGCTTGGTCGGCCTATGATACCTATTGAGTACAAGTGGATCGTACTCATGCCTACTGCGCCCTTTCGGTGCAGGTCCTAGATGGAGTGCGCCTCAGCTTGCCTCACTCGAGCGATTATTTGAGCTTCCAAGGTAGCACTTGAACATTTATGCGTCCAAAGTTCAACTCTATCTTTCTACAGTAGTTATGTCTTTATTAGTATTCAGAGATAGATATTATTCATTTGTGGTTATTTTTTTGATGTATTTGACTCTTTAATTGTATTAGTAGTTCTTACATTATTGACACCTGATTTTAAGAATGACTGGTATTTTGGATAAGTTCTTTCCGCATTGTTATGATTACTTATATGGTTCAGCTTCATTCTAGAAGCCTTACCGTGGGATATTTCCATCTTTTCCTCTTTTTGTATCAGTTTGGGTGATAGGCTTACTTGTCAAGGTACGCCGCAACAAGTGCCATCACAACCCTCATTTTTGGGTCATGACAAATTGATATTAGAGTAACTAGGTTTCATTGGTATCAATGGTGTAAGAATGGGATGTCTAATAGAGTCTCATGGATCTATACCTAGACGTACTTATCTATCTTCGAGAGTCTATAGGATATCTTTAGGAAACTTCCCTCATTTTACTCTTTATCGTGCAAAGTTCTTTCATACCTTGTGTTTTGAGTTGTCTTTCTCTCTTTCTGCGTAATGGTGTTGTCTAGGTCTTGCAAGAGTAGAGATGTCGACCCTTCTCCCAGAGGGCAAACCTCGAGTCGTGGACGAACTCAAGGGAGTAGATGGGCTCGTGGTGTAGCTCCATCTAGGAGGAGTTCTAGGGGACTCTCTCCTGAGCTTTGTGTTGGGCAGATTGGAGGTGTAGGTCCTACTCCAGTTCTTTAAAGTTTGTCTTCCCCAGTGTTGGAGTGATTTTTGGTGCATTTTCTGACCCATCTAGAGGGTTCTTGTAATATCCCACGATTTTTCCTAGCTTAAATTCGTCCCTAGAGTGTTAATAGATACCTTCCAAAACAAATACCATTTATTTGGTGTGGAATTCCTTAGATTTGGACTTTCCAATGAGTAGAAAATTGAATTAGCTTTCCAGCGATATAAGATTCGCCTAAATCCGATAACCGAGTAAGAAGTTATGACTATTTTAAGTTCTAGTCGTAAAACACCATGATTTGGGCCCTTAGCGCGTATCGGAGAAGCGTAAAATCATAATTGTCAATTTCCAGTGAGACTCCACAATTTTGGTGCATCGCGGAGAGGTCCAATTTCTCATTTGACAATTTCCAGTGAGACCTTGCGATACTAGTGCATCGCGCCAGTGGTCAAAATGACAAACTGAAGGTCTCCGCGATTGTGGTGCGTTGCAGTGAAAGCCCAGTTCTCGCTCGTCTATTTCTAGAGAGCCACCGCGATAGTGGCACGTCGCGGTGGCCACCCAGATTGGGAAAATGTACGTTTTTCAGTTATTTAAACCAACTATTTATTGCTGCAAATTAAAATGATAGGAAAAGAATTTGTGAATTTTTTTGAGAAGATTCACTATTGCAAATTAAAATAGTGTGAAAAGGAATTGTGAAATGTTTTGAGAAGCAAATTGAGGGATATTAAAGACATTTAGCAAGTTAATACATGTGTTTAAAGTCTTTGTATTACTAATACATAAAAATATTGTGTATTACTAATACACACATCAATACATAATAAAGTGTATAACTAATGCAAGCATTAGTATACATACATAAACTAAAAAAATGTATCAAACAAGATACTAATAATACACATTAACTAATACATGTATTATATTTTCTGATAAACTCTACCAAACAACCCCTTAATGATTAGTTTAGTTGTCGCAACTACATTAGATATGTTTAGAACAAGAGCATCTCATGGCTGAATAATCTTTTGCTTTGGCCAGTTAATCATATACTTGAATTAGATTCTTCTATAATTTTTATAATTGTTATCATTGAAATGGCGACTAACAATCTAAAATATACAAATTACTTATGGTATTCCCGACAGTAAATTATTTCTCAATAAATAAATATAACAAATAGACGAGTGGGCGAATTTTGAAAGTCCAAAATAAAATCAGGATAGAAAAGGAAACTCAATTGTTTTATGCACTTTCAATTGAATTATAGTCCCACAGTAATTAATTAATATTGTTACTAAATTTAGTGTATACTAGTTTAGGTGTACGTGCCTCGCGCGTGTACCTTACTTAATTGAGTTTAAACGTTACACTAAATAGAATATTTGTCTAAATAATAAAGATATATACAATAATTAAATTCAACATAATTTATTTAATTAAACCTAACCTTTACAAAAAAAAAAATTGTCAAAGCCGATCAATATTCATCTGACACCTGTAAACTGCAACAAAACAATACGATGATAGAGACAACAAAATAATATAATTACACAAAAATTTTCTCAAAGTCGTCTGACGCTCATCTACCATCTGTAAACTACAACAAAATAATACGATAATAGAGATATCAAAATAATACAACTAAACTTAATATTTACACAAAAAAAATTCTCAAAATAGAGATATAAAAATAATACAATTAAACCTAACATTTACCTAAAAAAATCTTCAAAGCAGACCGACATTCATCTACCACCTGTAAATTCATCTACGACCTGAAAACTACAACAAATAATACAATGGTGATAGCAAAACTTCAATTTTGATGAAAACAATTCTTGTATGAGCAAAAATTTTGACTCTAAAGAATGACTTGAATGAAAACAAAGAAGATATATATACACATGCGTTGAATTTTATTATGTTGACAAAAACAGTGAAGAAGTTGAGGATTAGAAAATTAAGCATCCACCAATCTAGACATGCAATCGAATTAAGTTAGATGAGCATCAATCATATTTTCCCAATAAGTAAATTGATTTCTTCGGTAGTTTAACATGCATCTCAATATTTATAAAAGTATTTTCTTAATAGAGTCTTATTTTAGGAGTATTTTTCTATCTTATTTTAGGAGTATTTTTTAAAATTTTCAGTACAAGGAAAAATATTAATTGATTCTACTTCCATATATTTTAGGAGTCCCATATATTTTAGGAGTCTAGTTAATATAATAAAAATAATTAAATAATAATTAAAGAAAATAGTAAAAAAACAATTTTATCTAAAGAAGGGTCTTTTAATGAAGGCCAAAAAGTTCAAATCACTTTTTCAAGGGTCTTCACACTTTTAATATATTATAGATATATGTACGTATAACAGTGTCAAGATGAAAACTTACTTCAAGTGAGTTCACTAACACAACTAGAGCTGTCAAAATGGGCTTGACCCAATGCAACCCTTTAATTAAGGTAAAAATTACATAAATCCCGATAAGTTTACCTATATTTACATATTATCCCAATTTTTTTTTAAATCTCATAAAATCACTCTTTTTATGATTTCAGATACATATAACGTAAACGAGATACATCTTAATGATACATCTTATTAGTTGACTGATTAGCTTAAATTAAGAGTTGTAATAGTTAGTAAATCATTAAATTAGAGATTAACTCAATCAATCAACTAGATAACTAAAGAAAATCCCCCCAAAACGGTAGTTAGTAATTACAATTTTGAACAAATTCAATTCCATAATCATTTTGCAAACTTATTCTGCATCATCATCTTTTTTTTTCCCGAGGTTCTTGATTCTTTTTGAACTATTTTCAATGAATATTTTTGTATTATTACATCATTCCGGTGTTTGGATTAATTATGTCAAGTACGGGAGCTATAAGAGTGATGGCATTGTAGTATTTTTTATTTTTCTCTTCGTGCAAATTATTCTTTTTCAACTATTTGCAATGAATATTTCTGTGTTATTACGCCATTTCAGTGTTTGGGTTCGTGATGTCAAGTACGAGAGCTATAAGAGTTGATTTCAACCATTGTTGTAGAACTTGAAATCGACGAAACAAGGAAAAGCTTTGAAGTCCGATACGTTGTTTATCTAAACTCATTTCCCTTACTTATCCATAATGATATGGGTGTAAAGTTATTCATTTCTCATAAAATTTTATATAAGTATCTATTATTTTAAATTCTTGTATCTCTTTTGGTTAATATGTATCTCATGGAATATTTTGATAGTATAGTATTAGTATGCATATTTCGTTATTTTTATTAGTTGTATCTCTTTGTGATAATATGCATCTCATAGAATATTTGATTGTATTAATGTGTATCTTTTAGAAATTATAAAATTTTACATTTCTCACCAGATACATGTTGTATGATTACATGTTGTGTAGAAACACATGTCTTTGACATTAGAATTTTGAGATACATAATTTATTTTATGTATTTGGTGCTTTTTTAACATATTTAATTGAGATACATAATTCATTCACTATAACATAAAGAGATACATAATCTGGTTTATGCATTGCACATGATTTGTTATTTATTTTATTGATTAAATTGAATAGTTTATAAAAATTTCAAAAATGTATATGACAATATTTTTAGTAATTATTTTTCTTTTCAATTTTGTTGTGGCTTGTTTTTGTAGGTATTCCTAAAATATTTTTTTGAAAATTGTGAATGAATTTTTAAGACGTCATGTCGAAAGGATTCAAAATTATTCAAAGTAAGGGTGCTTCAGAACTTGAAATCGATAAAACAAGGAAGAAAGTTGAAGCCTTATACATTATTGATGAAAACTCATCTCTGTTGCTCTTCCTAATGATATGGGTGTAAACTTTTACATAGAAGTTAAAAAAAATTGTCTGATACAATTTTATTTTTGAAAGAATGAAGAACTTGTAGCAGTTATAAATTAGGATTCTCAATAAAGAATTCAAATAAAATAAAATTCTTTTTACTCGAATTGCTAAAAATAAAATAGTATATTTGATAGATTTGGTCCGTTATTGCTAATTTCTGTTTTTGGTCAATATTAGTAGTATTTGTGGTAAATGTTGATTTTGGTCCAACATTACTAAATTTGACTTTTGGTTGATTAGAGTATTTTTGGTAAATTTTGATTTCTTTAATTATTGCTAATTTTAATTTTTATTTAATGTAAATATTCTTTTTGGTAAAATTGATTCTGGTCCATAATTGACTTGCATTATTTAAGAAAATGTTGAGTTTGAAATGTTATTTGACTTACTCCAACATTGCTAATTTTGGCTTTTTGGTTAATTGAAGTATTTTTGATAAATTTTGATTTATTTCATTATTTCTAATTTCGATTTTTGTTTAATGTAAATATTCCTTTTGGTAAAACTGATTTTGATCCATAATTGACTTGCATTATTTAAGAAAATGTTGAGTTTGAAATGTTATTTGGCTTACTTTATATTTGGAGATAACATAATTTTAAAAAAATAATTCAAATATAACGTATTTTCTTATGAGATATTTTGTGCATCCTAATTCATGTGAAGATGTGTTTGTATAGCTCGAAATCGAAGAGAAAAAAATAAAATAACAAGAGATACATACAACTACATTAACACAGAATCAGAGATACAAAATGTATAAAATGTATCTGATGTTTTACAGAATATGTATCTTTGATATAAATAATTGAATAAAAAAAAAGAGAGATACATACAATAGACCCTCATACACAATATGTATCTTTAAGCCTACTAACATGTATCTTCAGTATGCTTATTTCAATAAAGCTAAAAAATAAGAGATACATATAAATACATAAACAGAGCACCATAGATACAAGATATTGAAAAAACATCATGTATGTCTAAATATGTATCTCGGTCTAATATTGCCTAGATCTGAAAATGCAAATACCTTTGACAACACATTTCTGGAAATAACATCAGTAACTCTTCTTCTTTTAGCAGAAACTTTACCTCCAGAAATTTTAGATCCTCTTTTCTTAGAAATATGCACTTCTTTTTTCTTAACCTTTTTTGCATGCTTTTCATGCAATTTCTTCATCGTAGATGGATCATTTCAATGCTTGAATCTATTTTTATTAAAACCAACAGAATCTTGCTAAAAATACCAGGAACAAAGTTTACAACTTCTTCATATCGTTTGATATTGTCAAATTGAGAGATTCCAAAACTAAAAGATGGTATCAAATCTCTATTCATTATGTAAATTCAAACAATATAGAATGAAAAAATCGATAATCAAATAATTAATTAAATAATGTTATTGAAATAACACTTTATAAAAAAGGGTATCAAAGTATTGATTTTTGATAAAAATTGTAAGATATAATAAGAAGACAGTGAATATGATTTTAGGGGAAATTTTTTACCTTAATTCAAAAGTTAAATTCGAGAAAAAATATGGATGAAAACTGTACCACCAATTCAAGCGTAGAATGAGGAGGAAACCGGCGATATATTTGGTAAAGTAGAATCTGATTTTGAAAATTTTTAATATGGATCTCAACTTTTAACTACACAAGGTAAAACTAGTAAATGTTGGGATATTTATAATTTTTTTAAAGTGAAAGTATTTTTAGTAATTTTGTAACTTAAGTTGTTCTTTTATGTAGTTTTTCCTTAATTAAGGCTAAGTTTTTTCATCCCATTTAAGAATGAAGCTTATGAGCCCAGCCACACTTAGTGCAGCATTCTGTTCTTTAAATTTATGCTCTCTTCTCTTATGATCTTGCTTCTTTTATGTAGATACTTTGTGTATACCTGTATTTATTATCTTAACTATTTTAGAATTTTTCATAGAATTTGTAGCTAATCATCCTTCTTTGCTTATTACAAGTAAATGTCACGAGCAAATTATAACTAAAGGTATTAAAAAGATGCCTATAACATGCTAAAAACTATTATGTGATATATGAGAGTAAAAAAATAAAAGTTTGTGATTGTCTAATACTTTAAATATTTTCGTTTATCATATTTTAGGTTACTTTTTTTTTGTTGGGCCAACACGTCCCAACCCGTGGCCCTCTTAAGGCTGGGTTGGGTGTAATTTTAAAGGCCATTTAGTTAAAAAGGCTAGCCCATCTAGCCTGTTTAACTCTCTAGCCCACTGGAATTGGATTGGATTGGGCTGGGCCAACCCATTTTCATAGCTCTAAACACAACAAATGCTCCTTACCCCTCATTAAAAGTTAAATCATATTGATGGTGCACATTTTTGTATATTTTGTGGAACCTTGAGGAAAACTCACAATCTGCCGCAGTCTCTGTTCCTTTGAGTGAGCATTCTATAGTAATCTGCTCATAGTATAATAACTCACAAACTATATAGAAGATATAAAATGCACTAGACAAGCCCCCACACGACTAGTCATGAATGATTAACAGATGAAGGTTGAATTCGATCCCAGATCTCCCAGATAGAAAACCCACCTCCCAACCACTCAGCTATGCTTTTCTGGGCAAAAATTTTTACTATATAAATTTTGAAATCCTCTCATAAATTCATAAAGTAATTAATCCCTCCCCCTCTTCTTACAAAGTTACAGCATCACATTCCACATAACTGACTTGTCTGTCTGTCTCACTTCTTAAGAAGAAAATCTCAGAAGAGTTTGATCATTCTTCAATCTTTATTCATTCACTTTAAATCAAGCCAAATCACATTCTTTTGGTTGTGTTCACCAAGTGCATCCATTTCCTATACAAATAAAGCTCTTAATAAATGTGAAACACACAAGAAAACATATAATAACACAATTATAGATAAAATATGAGATGATAATTTGACATAAATATACATTTTTAGCTGAATATCAATAACCAAGTTGCAAAAAGTGGCATGCAAATAGAAGAAGGTTACCTTGTGTAACGCCCCAAATCTGTACCCCGGACGCTACACGATGCTTACAACCCCGAAAGGACCACAAGCTAATCCATGACTAATATCTGCTGTGAGCACCGAATAATCACACGATAATAATAATAATACTGAAATAAATGGAGAAATTAGGCTGAAGTCGCCATAAGGTTCACAACTGAAAACAAATATCGAATACAGATAAATGAATACTAAAAATTGAATATCTTTTTGAAATACTCTAGTCTGAAAGCCTCTAACTATCTGAATATGGAGTTGATGGGATAAGTCCCCAACTAACTCCGTCTACTGAATGTGCTGAACTACTAAAATATGGAAAGATAACACCATCCTCAAACTATGAGGACTCACCACTAAATCTGCTGTGGATAATTCGGAATGCTAAGTATGGTCAGGAGCCCGTACATCTGAACCTATGATATAAGACATCATAGCACAAAATAAAAGTATGTGTCAGTACTTTGAATGTACTGGTATGCTAAGTGAGGTAAGCTGATATGCATAGGTTCATATGCATGGACAACAACTAGATGAGGAACATGGACGTAACTGAATGAGAGTACATGCATGAATACATAAATTGTAACTGAGATCATGTTAACACTGGATACTGAGTTCGGAATACTGATTAACTGATATCTGATTTTACTGATACTGTAGTACTGATAACTGAGTGACTGTTTTTGATAGTCCTGATTCTATAGAATGAAACTGAATTCTATACTGAGTTGGGTGATCGTGTCTGATAGTCCTGAATCTGTAGAACTAAACTAAGTTCTATAGAGGGACTGAAACTGAAACTATAGGAGGTAGTTATCTAACCGACATACCCCTATCCAAATGGATTAGGGTCTAACCTATAACCTAAGTTGGAGGGGTGTCAATATCGTGCCACAGGTAAAGACAAGCTGTGAGTTAACCCTCTCTGACAAAAAGTAGTTTCGTCAACCCTCGCTAGCAGGAAAACTCATGTGAGATATATCAACCCTAGTCTGGCAGGAAGATATATCAACCTACGCTGGCTACGTAGTTCTGTAACTCAGGGATGGCTACTAAGGGTCAAACCCTATGCTGGCAGGAATGCCCCCAACCCTGGGTTCGCTCGGTGCTGATTCCTACTCCTAACTGAATAGACACTGAACTGATTTCTAAATTATACTAGGCTTGACTGAACTGTTACTGATCGTACTGTCTAACTGAACTGAACTGAGTTCACTGAGTTCTGAACTAACTACTGAATCAAGACTGGGACTGATTACTGAGTATTACTATTCATAACACTACTGAGACTGTTCTGTAACTACTGTAGCTCTAGATAAACAGCTAGATTTTTTGGTACTGAATATCCCCAGGACTTGATAATATGAAAAGTAAAAAACTGCATGACTTTAGTAGCATAATAGTACTTGCTTACTAATAATGCATTCATTTAGATATTTTTGTCAAACACTTGATATATATGAGCTTGTGCATGAATAAAATTGATAACGCCCAAACTACAGCTCTCGTAAGAGTGTAAGCGATCGCTGTCAAATATAGAATCCAACTGGGTTGGGTGTCGAATCCCACAGGGAATACTTGGTCACTAAGTATTGCAATTGTTAGCAGACTGTTGGTCAAAAATTCTACAGAAAGGGGGGATGGTTTAGGCGTGAATTTCTAATATCAAAGTAAAAAAAATGGAATGTTTTGTTTAGTAAGATTTAATCAATGAGAATTATAAGTTAGGGTTATGTCCACCTTATGAGTTCTACGTATCTATTAACTATGAGTAATGCGGAATTCAGACATGCATGCACTTATAGAGATTCATATTCTAATGGTAAATCCTAGTGTTTCTCAACCATCAAGGATTATTTCACTTTAACTCTCTCGAGCTTAAAGCGTGTAACTAACGGTACAAACTCTCCAAGAAGTTAATCCAGTTACGGCACTAACGTGTAAATAGGGGTTGGTAGCCCTATTTCCTTGTCACACTCTCTTTTCCAAACATGTAACTTTTCTCTCGAACAAGTTAATGCTATAATGGCGTATTCTATATGTTTGCAACCACAATAATGTAATTAAGATGAAGAGAGTAATGATATAAGTAGCATACGTATCAAGAATTCACAAACTCATAGTAATAAATAGTATATCAAAAGGCTTCCATAACCCTAACAGAGAAGTTTAGCTACTCATGATTACAACGAAGATCACAATAGAAATCATCATCATACCAAAGCTTAAATAATCTCACGGTGGGGATGAGATTGGCGTCAAAAGGGATTGACGATTTTGCTCCCCTCGTTGCTCACGTGTTTGCCGTTTTTCCCTCTCTTAAAACTTACAGATTCTGTAACGTGAATTATGAATAAAAACATAACATGCTGAAAAATTCAGCAATAGGGTTTTTATAAGGTCTTTGTCTACTAAATTACTGTTGCATCCCTAATTATTTAAAAATACTGATTTTGCCCGGAACAAGTTTTTCATGCGTCACATTCAGTCCATAAGCTTCCAAAAGTTGTCTTCCCTTTTATGCGAAGTTTTCCTTTGCTGCCCAAAGGTCCACAAAGTGCTGAAATCTTCATCATTAATACCTGAAAACATGCTAATCACGTTGGTTAGCTCACTTACAGGAAAATGGACTAAAAATACAGGAATTATATATTTTGTCCTTAAAACTTAGCTAAAATATGGATAAATTATGGAGCTTTAGACGTGTAAATATGCCTATCATCAACACCCCACACTTAAAGCTTTGTTCGTCCTCGAACAAAATATTACGTCCATGCAATCATCTACTTAGAATATCACAGCAACAACATAAAATATTCATCAAGACATGCACGACAATTATTAACAAAGAGTAGTTTTCTGGATCACTACTAGAAACCATTCAACCTCCAACATAGACTCGTGATGATGGCTAATTCGTATCCACAAGTTAAGGTACCAAGAATCATATAAAACTACCCAACAATCATCAACCATATGTGTCTCACACAAGATATCCCCCATAATCACTCATAAGTTTTGCATTTTTCGAAACATGGGTACAAGATTCTCCTTGCTCTCACTCTCACAAAGAATTCATATGTTGCAACTGATGACCATAGGCTTTCCCTTAGTGTAATGCTCCACTAATATCAGAATGCTAAGCTTAGGATCAAGTAGGTCTTTACAGGTTGTAATGTAGGCTAAGGGACAGGTAGGACTATTTTGGCCAGAAATAGTAACTATTTTCCCTAAGTGCTTTAATACATCACATTATGCCATTAACACTCTCTTTTAAACAATCCTTCTACCTTTCTTTTCATCTAACACCCCTTTTCACCTATTTTGTTATTCAATTATAAACACAAAGATGATAATATACAACTTATTTTTTTTTTCTATTTCTGTTTTTTTTTTCTTTTTTTTTTTATAAAACACCTCTATGATAGCCACTCCTTTTCACAACAATTTTAATTACCAATACACTCTGAGGAATCACTCTCACCCAATTTCCTCTTATTTTATCACATGACTCTACAATATAAAGCGCTTAGGAATTTTGATCAAATTATGGTCTTAAAAAAATGGATTAGGCTACATATGAGGCTGTCAAAGAAAATAGCTAAAGGCTCAAAGGGTTCACTAGGATAATGTACACAGGTAGGTAAAAAGAAGGTAAATAATCACAGGCTGCCAAAGAAATGCCTAAATCATCTCCTAAAGTCACACTCTTTATTTCGCTTTACACACACACCAGGCAAGTTCTAGTATCAGTCACAACACAGAATATACTATAACCTCACACACACAATGCACATGGTCAACTTTATTGGGAGCAGTATAGACTCTTGACCCAACAGATGAATAAATTAAACCACACACTTATCACACAGTGAGTCATACTTAGAGCCTAAATGTCTCAATAGTAATGATGATTTTGGCACAAACTCTTGTCATAATACCATGCCGCCTATCAGAACAATTTCATGCAAAATCTAAACAATCTAAAATTAAACTAACTAATTACGACTAGTTAAAACAAACAAGAACTAGAATAAATGTAGGCATAGCAGTACAAGAAGCATACAAATACCAGCACCCCACACTTAGACGGGACACACTGCCCTCAGTGGAAAATAAATAAGAAAAACCTGATTAGTCGGACTCCTCCGCTATGTCTGGGGTCATACCCCCTGCATCGGAATTATCATCAGAGTTGTCATCATTAGAGTTCTCCTCCATGTCTGAGTCTGGCATTCGGCGATCGTCATCATCAAGAGGTTCCTCAAAATATACACCTACTCCGCACATAGCCCTCGCATGCTCATTCATTGGGTAGTCATAATCCAACTGTTGGAGCTCTGCAGCAGTTGGAACACGACCCCCGCTCATCATGGTGAACCTCGTCATGCTATATAAATGGCGGAAGAAGCTTTCGTCGCGAGCATGTCTTTCTGCAGTGGTCAGGTTGACGCCATGCATAGATTCAGCATCTTTCACCTTTGTGAGGTCAACTTCCTTTGGGTTGTGTGGAAGCTTATGATCTGCAGGTTCCTCTTCGATGTCCTCCTTCCTCAATATCGTAGTCAACAGATTGCTAAAGCTGAAGTGGGACCTCTTGTGCAGCCTAGCCTTACGCATTGAAGATCGAATAATCGCCCCAATGTTGATGGGGGTGTTTGTCATCAAAGCGTACACCAAGTACACTCTATCACGTGTGATCTTTGTGTACTGTGTTCCTGGAATCAAGCAAGAGTTGACCATCCGCAACCATATCCGAGCTTCTCTGTTCAAAGAAGAATATGGGAAGGTATTGTGCCGACTGGTATCCTTGTGACGACTCCAACGTGCCATTGATCTTGTTCCGCACAGTGTGTGTCTGATTGCCCTGTACGGAGGTCTGTTATAAAGCTCCTTGAGCGGTGATGGATCTACCGATGGCAAACCCAGAAAAGAGTTGAAGAACTCTGCATTTAGTTGCAAGACTTGACCCCGAATCTTTACTTCACTCCCTGTAGTCTTTGGGGACCAATTGGCATAGAATTCTCGCGTTAGATCAAGATTGCACTCTCTCATATCTCGGAAAATGAAATCAAAATATAGCGCCATTATTTTAGCCAAAATGCGAGGTTCTCTCTTTGCTAGGCTCTCTTTTTGTATTAACTCCACGTGAACATATTTTTTCACTTTGTTGTTCTTGTACCACTCCTTTCCTTCCTCCTCTAGGACCCATTTTATCCCGAACATGCGGCGAGGTATTTGCAGCGAGGAGGATTCAGCTTGCTCTTTTCTTCCCCTTTTCTGACCTTTCTGTGAGGTGGACGTTTTTTCTTTTCCTGGTCGACTTTTTGGTGCCATTGTGCCTGAGATTAAAATAAAGTCATGTTAGCTTTATCTCGATAGATACAATCGACAAACAAACAGTAGTGGCACCACCCCACACTTAATTTGTGGTGACAAACTAATTAAGTGAACGATGTCGATTACTCAGACTTCATCGCCATTCATTTAGGTGTTATGTTCCAACAATATATTCAATGCATTCATACTTTTCATGTCATCTTCACTATCCTTTTCAACTCTATTTCATATAAACTTGACCATACTGTATGGTTTGGATTAATGCACTTTTGGAACAAGACTACTCCGTAGAGATCGAATCAAGTTTATGGCATAGAAATAATCACAACATCTCATGCTTGTATTCAATCATGATCTTTATCTCGATGAACGAGCCTTTCAAAACATCCAACGTTCGACTTACACGATTATGTGATTAGCTTTACCATTTCAATTCCGCAAAAATATGACAGTGTATAACAACCAAAATACAATCGGAATAATAGTTTAGAACACCCATACGTATTCTTTCACTCAACTAGATGTATCAATACAAACCAACTACATTTAAATCACCAACACTACTTCAAGATTTAACAAATCATTATAGGTGTAGTATTGTAATAACTACGGAATATAAAAGAAGTACTTACTTGGTGATGGCCTCGGAAGATGATCTTGCAAGGTTAGAAGAGCAAAAAGAAAAAATTTGAGAGATTTGGAGAGTAAAGACGGCGCCTAGGTTGAGCAAATAAGTGTGTTTTGTTCTCATATTGAAGTTTTATTTATAGGACAAGGCTTGGGTCGGGTTTGACCCATTTAAAATTGGATTAGGAGACCAAAAAGTAAGCATAGGCGGCGCCTAATGCTTTGCCTATGCTTAGCATAGGCGGCGCCTTTTGCAAAGCCTAGTTGAGCATAGGCGGCGCCTATGCTATGGCATTGTTAGGCATAGGCGGCGCCTATACTATGGCATTGTAGATTCAGAGAGCAAAGGCAATGGCATAGGCGGAGCCTATGCTATGGCATTGTTGGGCATAGGCGGCGCCTATGCTATGGTATTGTAGATTCAGAGAGCAAAGGCAATGGCATAGGCGGCGCCTATGCTATGGCATTGTTGGGCATAGGCGGTGCCTATGCTATGACATTGTAGATTCAGAGAGCTTAGGCCATAGCATAGGCCTTGCCTTGTTCGTTTCCTAGATTTACATAGGCCTTGCCTTGTTCGTTGCCTAGATTTGCATAGGCAATGCCTAACCAATAGCCTTTGTTTCTTCATTCCAAACTTACCACCTTCAACATGACACAATTCCAAATTAAAATTTGGGCTAGATCTCCTCCTTTATACGTCTTACACCTACATTTACTCAAAAACAACAAAAACAACAAAAACAATTAGAACGATGGGTTGCCTCCCACCAAGTGCCTTAGTTTTGGTCGTGGCTCGACTCTTCTTTTTGGATTTTTATTTAACAAAAAAAAACTCTTAGTAAAACAAAATGATTAAAAACGATGGGTTGCCTCCTATCTAGCGCTTGATTTATTATCGCGGAACGACATAGTTATCTCAATTACTTAGACTTCGTCGAGATAGATGGTGTCCATGCATTTTATCGAGTCAAGAGGACCGATATATGGCTTCAATCGTTGGCCATTCACTTTAAAGACACCACCATCAATGCCTTCTAACTCTACTACTCCAGACGAGTAGACTTGGCTAATTATGAACGGACCAGACCATTTAGACTTTAACTTACCTGGAAATAACTTTAGTCTGGAGTTGAAAAGAAGTACCATATCACCCTTCTAAAAGTTTCGTTGGATAATCCGCCGATCATGGTACTTTTTCATCCGTTCTTTGTAGAGGTCTGCCCTTTCATACGCATGTAGACGGAATTCATCCATCTCATTCAGCTGCTCCAATCTCAGATTAATTGCATCATCCCAAGTCAGGTTAAGCCTCTTCAACGCCCATAATGCTTTATGTTCGAGCTCAATCGGCAAGTGACAAGCCTTCCCATAAACTAGTTGGTACGGGGACATGCCAACTGGTGTCTTGAATGCAGTCCTATAAGCCCATAAGGCATCATCCAGCTTTCGGGGCCAATCCTTCCTACTAGCATTTACAGTCTTAGCAAGGATCAGCTTGATCTCCCGATTAGAAACCTCTACCTGCCCACTAGTTTGTGGGTGGTAAGGTGTAGCTACCTTATGTTGCTTAACCCCATATTTCACCAATACGACTCTGAACAGCTTGTTGCAAAAGTGTGATCCTCCATCGCTTATGATGGTACGTGGTACCCCAAAACGAGAGAAGATATTTCTTTTTAAGAATGCTACAACACGCTTACCTTCATTATCAGCCAGCGCTACTGCTTCGACCCATTTGGATACATAATCCACAACAACTAGGATATATTTCATCCCAAACGAACTCACAAATGCGCCCATGAAATCAATACCCCATACATCAAATAGCTCCACTTCAAGAATTTTAGACATGGGCATCTCATGGTGCTTCGAGATAGAGACTTGCCTCTGACACTGATCACATCTTCTCATAAAATCGTAAGCATTCTTGAATAATGAAGGCCAATAATAGCCGCTTTGCAATACCTTCCTGGCTGTCCGATCACCTGCATGGTGACCCCCAACTTGGGAAGCATGACTTGCTTCCACGATGCTAGGCACCTCCACATCAGAGATGCATCGCCTAATAACACCATCAACACATCGTCGAAAAAGATACGGTTCATCCCAGAAGTAGTGTTTCACATCATGCATAAACTTTCTCTTTTGATGAAATGAGAGATTATCAGGCATCACTTTACTTACCACGTAGTTCGTAAAGTCCGCATACCTCGGTAAGTCTTCCACCATAGCGGCTAGGATCTCTTCGTCGGGAAATGCATCATCAATCTCAAGGTCGGGTTGTGCTATGTGCGCACTCTCAAGTCTAGATAGATGATCAGCTACTTGATTTTTGCAACCTTTTCTATCCTTTACCTCGAAATCAAATTCTTGAAGCAATAACACCCATCGAATTAGCCTTGGCTTAGCATCCTTCTTTGCCATTAAATATCTCAGAGCCGCATGATCTGTATGAACTACCACTTTGGTTCCCAACAATTAAGTACGGAACTTTTCAAAAGCATAAACAACTACTAAAAGCTCTTGTTCCGTGACGGTATAGTTCTTCTGGGCTCCATTCAAGGCCTTGCTCACATAGTATATTGGATGAAATAGCCTTTCTCTTTTCTGACCAAGTACAGCACCCAAAGATACCCCACTTTCATCACACATCACTTCAAACGGTAGAGACCAATTGGGTGCTACAATAATAGGAGCTTCAACTAGCTTCCCTTTGAGGCATTCAAATGCCTTCAAGTAATCTTCACTGAAGTCGAACTTCGTATCCTTCTCCAAGAGTTTGCATAACGGACTAGCAATCTTGGAGAAGTCTTTGATAAACCTTCGATAAAAACCTGCATGACCGAGGAAACTACGAACTCCCTTTACAGAAATTGGAGGTGGTAGTTTCTCGATAACTTCAATTTTGGCTCGATCAACTTCAATTCCTCTTTCGGAGACTTTGTGCCCAAGAACAATGCCTTCCTTAACCATAAAATGGCACTTCTCCCAGTTTAGCACCAAGTTGAACTCAACACATCTCTGTAACACCATACTTAGATTCGCCAAGCAAGATTCAAATGATTCACCCACGACTAAAAAATTATCCATGAACACCTCCAAGGTGTCTTCAACCATATCAGAAAAAATGGACATCATACAACGCTGAAAAGTGGCAGGTGCGTTACATAACCCAAATGGCATACGTTTGAAGGCAAACGTACCATATGGGCATGTAAAAGTGGTCTTCTCTTGATCCTCAGAAGTAATACAAATCTGATTATAATCGGAATAACCATCTAAGAAACAAAACCATCCCTTCCCTGCCAATCGATCAAGCATTTGGTCCATGAATGGCATTGGGAAGTGATCCTTAAGCGTCCATGAATTCAGCTTCCGGTAGTCCATACACACTCTCCACACTGTGACAGGTCTGAGTGAAATCAACTCATTCTTTTTATTTGCAACTACCGTCATGCCCCCTTTCCTGGGCACACACTGTACCGGACTTACCCACTTACTGTCGGAGATTAGATATACTACCCCAGTATCTAACCACTTAATAATCTCTTTCTTCACCACCTCCTGTATGGGTGGATTCAAACGTCGTTGATGCTCAATGGTAGGCACACAATTTTCCTCGAGCTGAATCTTGTGCATACATATCCCAGGAGGGATACCAATAATATCAGCAATAGTCCAACCGATGGCTCTCTTGTATCTCCTCAGAACAGAAATAAGAGCCGCAACCTGCTTCTCACCTAAATCAGCCGCAACAATAACCGTAAGTGTATCACCACTTCCCAAAAACGCATATTTCAGGTGACTGGGCAGCTTCTTTAATTCTAGCACTGGTGGTTCTTCAATGGATGGGTTTACTGGTGGTGAAGAGCGATTTTTTAGATCCAGATCCAGCTTCTTAGGAGCATGAGAATAGGAGCCAATTCCTGTTAGAGTACAAATAGTTTCTTCATACTCTTCAACATCCTCACGCCCAAAATTCATAAGCACAACAGCCAATGGATCAATAATAAGCTGCTTCTCTATAAATAATTCTTTCTCATCATCATAATACACATCAGCTACAGAGAACATATTCATATCTATGGGCTGCTTCATTGATTTGCATACATCAAAATGGACCACTTCATCATTCATCCGAAATAAAAGCTCATTAGCTCTTAGATCAATAAGCACACTTCCTGTTGCAAGGAAAGGACGCCCGAAGATTATGGGAACTTCAGAATCCACCTCGCAATCCAAAATGACAAAATCTGCTGGAAAGATGAAGGTGGAAACCTTCACCAATACATCATATAAGATACCAACAGGTCGTTTTACCGACCTATCTGCCATCACGAGCCGCATATTGGTTGGTGTAGGATCACCCAACCCCAACTTTCTGTAAATAGATAGTGGCATCAAATTAATGCTAGCTCCCAAATCGCACAATGCCTTAGCAAAATCCAAAGATCCAACCGTGCAAGGAATAGTGAAAGCACCAGGATCTGCCTTCTTCTGAACTAGCGATCTTGTAGCGATTGCACTATAATGATGAACATTATCTGCCAGCTCATAGCTTGCTGCCCGCTTCTTTGTCAAAATGTCCTTCATGAATTTAGCGTATCCGGTCATCTGCTCTAGCGCCTCTACCAAAGGAACATTAATAGTCAGCTGCTTCAACATAGTCATGAATTTACTGAACCTGGTGTCATCGGCTTTCTTCTTCAGTCTCTGAGGAAAAGGTGGTGGTGGAAGGGGAATAGTTTTCTCCGCCACTTCCTTTTTATCTTGCTTCCGATTTTCGATCTTTTCAGGCTGCAGACTTCTAGGGGTAACGTCAGGAATACTATATTCAGCTTCTACGGCCTCTTCACATTCTGCATCAATAACATTATCTGCTATATCATCAATCACCTGCTTGCCTTTGGATGGATTTTCCAACGCTTTACCACTCCTGGTAGTAATAGCCATACATGATCCATCATTCCTTGGGTTTTGCACAGTGTCTCTAGGTAAGGTGCCAACCTTTCTTTGATTGAATGCCGCTGATAGTTGACTCAATTGTTGCTTCAGCTGTTTTATCGCGGTAGAATGCGAATCAACCAATTGATTTATTAATAACAAATCATTCTTTACCTCAGTAACACCTATATTGGTTGCCTCCACCCCTTTCAACATCTTAGCCATCATATCATCCATGGACATCTTTCCAGAGCCAGACGCCACAGCCTCACGATTTCCAGGAGGAACATACAAATCACTCCTATCAGTCTTATTCTTCCAACCACCTTGATCACGGTCCTTGTATCCAGATTTATCATAATAGTTCCGACCTTGGTTTCCTTGGGCATTGCCTCGGAAACCCCCTGATTATTCAAGTAGTTTGCTTCTTCCTCAGAGTCAGATTCATCTCTTCCCTGTGATACAACGGCCTTAACCTTGTTGGTCTTCTCTGATAATAAGTGCTTGGTAAGAAGTTCCATCTGCGTTTTCATGTGAGCCATATCTTGGTCGTGTTCCTCTTGTCTACGCCTCTGCTCTGCAGTCAATCCAATAGATACGGTAGAGCTTGCTACCTCAGAATCCCTGGTATGCCAAGCTCTACTCTGCTTTGTCATACGATCTAGCATATCACTTGCCTCAAGAAAAGTAAGGTCCATGAATGACCCACATGCAGCATTATCAACCACTGGCTTTTTCACCGAGTTTAAAGCCCTATATAAAATTTCCATCAAGTGGATATTCGTCATCTGATGGTTTGGGCACCGCATAAGCTTCTTCTTGAACCTCTCCCATGTTTCGTGGAGAGCTTTAGTTGGAAGATGTTGAAAATTGCTGATCTCATCCCGTAGTTGGGCTCTCTTGGTTGGAGGAAAGAATCTTTCTAGGAAAGCGTCTTGCCTCTAATTAGTAATAGAATCAGGAGTTAGCCCGTTCAACCATAGAGTTGCCTCCCCAGACAGAGACAATGGAAATAAGCACAACCGAATTGCATTCTGCCCAATTCCTGGATTGTCAAACGACTTGCATGTTGAAATAAAATTGACCAGATGCATATTCGGATCATCTTCTGCAAGTCCACCAAATAACCCCTTGAGCTGCAATAACTGAATCATGGTGCTAGTGATATTGAACTTAGCTCCGGTTGCCAAGGGTGGAGGAATAATAGCCCCTGTGTCACCAGCTCCATCCAGATCGTCATCATCATCATCAAAAGGAGCCTGCACAGCTCGGTGGTTAGGTCTCATTCTAGTTTAACGTTCCCTCCTATGCATAGGTGCCGCCACTTCATCAGTACGCCTGGGATTCAGTAACTCATCATCACCCAGGTCCTCATCATCAGGATTTGTTGCTCGCCCTGGGTTATCAATATTCTGTTGATGTACTTGAGCAGCTTTCAGTGCAGCTAGTCTAGCCTGCTCCTGTTGAGCAGCTCTTTTTTCAATGTCACGTTGTGCATCCATTCTGCCAATAAGTTGTGGTTCAGGATTGATAGGTAATAACGGTTGACCAGAACTACGAGTATTTGACATGCACTCAACAGAACCTGAATAAAACAAAAACAACAAATAAAAAGTAAAATTCAAGAATCTTTGACCAAAGGGTCTAGTAACTATCACAAACTTAGTTGACAACCGTATTCCCCGGCAACGGCGCCAAAATTTAATAATGCCCAAACTACAGCTCTCGTAAGAGTGTAAGCGGTCGCTGTCAAATATAGAACCCAACTGGGTTAGGTGTTGAATCCCACAGGGAATACTTGGTCACTAAGTGTTGCAATTGTTAGCAGACTGTTGGTCGAAAATTCTACAGAAAGGGGGGATGGTTTAGGCGTGAATTTTTAATATCAAAGTAAAAAACCCGGAATACTTTGTTTAGTAAGATTTAATCAATAAGAATTATAAGTTAGGGTTATGTCCACCTTATGAGTTCTACGTATCTATTAACTATGAGTAATGCGGAATTCAGACATGCATGCACTTATAGAGATTCGTATTCTAATGTTAAATCCTAGTGTTTCTCAACCATCAAGGATTATTTCACTTTAACTCTCTCGAGCCTAAAGCGTGTAACTAACGGTACAAACTCTCCAAGAAGTTAATCCAGTTACGGCACTAACGTGTAAATAGGGGTTGGTAGCCCTATTTCCTTGTCACACTCTCTTTTCCAAACATATAACTTTTCTCTCGAATAAGTTAATGCTATAATGGCGTATTCTATATGTTTGCAACCACAAGAATGTAATTAATATGAAGAGAGTAATGATATAAGTAGCATACGTATCAAGAATTCACAAACTCATAGTAATAGATAGTATATCAAAAGGCTTCCATAACCCTAAAAGAGAAGTTTAGCTACTCATGATTACAACGAAGATCACAATAGACATCATCATCATACCAAAGCTCAAATAATCTCACGGTGGGGATGAGATTGGCGTCAAAAGGGATTGATGATTTTGCTCCCCTCGTTGCTCACGTGTTTGCCGTTTTTCCCTCTCTTAAAACTTACAGATTCTGTAACGTGAATTATGAATAAAAACATAACATGCTGAAAAATTCCGCAATAGGGTTTTTATAAGGTCTTTGTCTACTAAATTACTGCTGCATCCCTAAGTATTTAAAAATACTGATTTTTCCCGGGACAAGTTTTCCATGCGTCACATTCAGTCCATAAGCTTCCAAAAGCTGTCTTCCCTTTTATGCGAAGTTTTCCTTTGCTGCCCAAAGGTCCACAAAGTGCTGAAATCTTCATCATTAATACCTGAAAACATGCTAATCACGTTGGTTAGCTCACTTATAGGAAAATGGACTAAAAATACAGGAATTATATATTTTGTCCTTAAAACTTAGCTAAAATATGGGTAAATTATGGTGCTTTAGGCGTGTAAATACGCCTATCATAAAAAATCACATAATAATATGTCATGCTTGCACTAGTCAATTCATATAAGCATTTTGACAAACACTTGGGGAGCATGGGTATTTCACATATCAATAAACATGTAATACTATCATGGATACTACATTCAACTTGTAATTCAAGAATTCAACATGAAGTTCACATAATTCAATCCACTATTAACTAGTTTTCATGGAACTTGTGATAAGTCATGAAATTGAAAACCCATTTAACATCATAATCAAGATTAAATTCAAATCCAACATGAAATCTATGAAATCATTTAACTTATAATTTAAAAGAGTTTCTTAAACTCCAAGGGTGGAAGGAAACCCTTAGATGAACACTTCACATACCTTGGTACTTGAATTAATGAAGGTTGATGGTGAATATCTTGAAGCTTGAATTGCAATTAGATCTCCTAGGGTTTTGTTCTTGAGTAATTTGGGAGAAATAATGAATATTTTTGCCCTAGGAGTGATTAATTTTGTGTTTTGGGGGCTGAATAGGGGTGGGAAAATAACCCAAATACCCTTAAGTATGTGGAGTTTTAATGACTGAAAATGGGTCAAGTAACGCACAGCTCGATGCACCGCATTGATGGGGTCGACGCGATGGCCAACGCTCCGCGTTGAGTCCGCATCGTCTTACTAGAAATTGGCACTGGGAGCTGGGAAAAATATTTATCAACGCGATAGGCAACATGGTGCATTGAGATCGCGTTGATTCACTGGTTTGGACTTCTAAACATGATTCAAATGATGTTCGAAAAATCTTAAACTTTTCCGAGAACACCTACTGACATACTTGATCATGAATCAACCTAAAAATCGACACTTTAAGGTCTTTAGGGTAGGAAAATAGGATCACCAACTTATGAGGATAAAAATAATTCTAAGTGTAAACACTTAGCTGAAATTTCTAAGTATGGGACCCCTTATCAAGCTCTAAGGGCTGAGTTAAGCTTAAACTTTTGCGGGGTCTTACAATATCTCCCCCTTGGGAACATTCATCCTCGAATGAGATTGACTAAGCTAAGAATACTGATAGACTGAACTTGCTAATTGAGCATGCATAAATGAAGCATGATTTCATGACTCGAAACTACTGATACACTAAATTTTCATACTGAACATGCATGACTGAAACATGACTGAATTCTGAGGACATGACATATGACTGAGTTATTTCGTGAGGGTATGCGTGATATGAGAATGCTATGCAACTAAATTGATATCTAACTCATTCAATAAATCTGAATATGGAACTGAGTAAATTCAACGAAAACTTTTACCTTGAGCTGAATCTGATTTTGCGGAGAAGAGGTGAGGATACTTTGTCCGGATATCTGCTTCTGCTTCCCAAGTAGCTCCTTCAATAGACTGATTCTACCCAAGAACTTTGACTAGAGGGATTTCTTTGTTCCTCAGTCTGCGAATCTGCCGATCAAGGATTTTGACTGGGATCTCTTCATAAGAGAGGCTGTTCTGAACATCTATGCCCTCTATAGAGACTACGACTGCTGGGTCACCTATGCATTTCTGTAGCAAGGAGACATAAAACACTGGGTGGAATGAAGCTAAATCTGAAGGAAACTCAAGCTCGTAAGCTACCTTTCTAAAACGGCTGAGAATTCAGTAAGGACCGACATACCAGGGACTGAGCTTCCCCTTCTTGCCAAACCTCTTCACTCCTTTCATAGAAGAGATTTTCAAATACACAAAATCCCCAATATCAAACTCGAGATCCTTCTTTCTCATATCTGCATATGATTTCTGCCGGCTTTGAGCTATCTTAAGCCTTTCCCTGATCAACTGAACTTTTTCTAAGGTATCAAATACCAAGTCAGGCCCTACCAATGCTGCCTCACCCACTTTAAACCTACCAATGGAATATCTGTATCTCCTCCGATAGAGTGCCTTAAATAGAGCCATCTGAATGCTAGAATGGTAACTGTTATTACACACAAACTCAATTAAAGGCAAGTGGTCATCCCAACTACCTTAAAGTCAATGATATACACTCTTAATATATCTTTCAAAGTTTGAATGATCTTTTTTTCTTGACCATCTGTATAAGGGTAGAAGGCTATAATGAGGTAAACTTGGGTACCTAGACCCTTTTGGAAGACTTTCCAGAAATGAGAGGTGAATGAAACTTCGTGTAATCTGACCAACTCTCTAACATAGAGCTTGGAATAATCCTCGGCTGAATAGAAAGTATGGACTGGTAAGAAATAAGATGATTTGGTCATCCTATCCATAATGACCCAAACCGAATCATGCTGACGATGAGTATGGGGCAAACCCGTCACAAAATCCATATTCACCTCCTCCCACTTCTAAGTAGGAATACTAAACTCCTGTATAAACCCACTAGGCTTTGGATACTCGATCTTAACCTGCTGACATATCGAGCACTTAACTATAAAATCTAAAACATCTCTCTTCATCCCACTCCACCAATAGACCTCCTGCAAGTTGCGGTACATCTTGGTGGCCTCTGGATGAATCAAGTAGCTCACACCGTACATTTATGTAAGAATCCGCCGCCTTAAGTCATCTACACCTAGCACACATAGTTTACCTTGGCAACGCTACACACCACTCCTCTTCCGGAGAAAACCTCTACTTTTTGATCTCTGACTGCCTCTTTTAACTTAGCTAAACTGGGATCTCTGTCTTTCTTCTTCTTCACTTCGAAAACCAGAGATGATTCTAAACTGTTCTGAACCCCCACACTACCTTCTGCTAAATCGACTAAGTGGACACTTAGTCGAGCAAACTGATGAACTTCGTAAACTAACTTCTTCTTACCATCCTCCACGTGAGCAATACTACCCATAGACATCCTATTGAGGGCATTTACCACTACATTGGCCTTGCCCGAATAATACAGAACACTCATGTAATAGTCTTTTAACATCTCTGACCACCTCCTCTGATGCAGATTCAGGTCTTTCTGAGAAAACACATACTGTAGGCTCTTATGGTCTGTGAACACATCAACATGCACCCCATACAAGTAGTGCCTCCAAATTTTTAAGGCAAATACTACAACTGCTAGCTCAAGATCATGAGTGGGGTAGTTCTTTTTATGGGGTTTAAGTTGTCTAGATGCATAGGCTATAAACTTACCTCTCTTCATCAAAACATACCCCAAACCCACTCTGGAAGTATCATAATATACCATAAACCCGTCTAAACCATCTGGTAGAGTCAAAACTGGAGCTGTAGTGAGTCGACTCTTCAACTCCTGAAAACTCTTTTCACAAGAATCAAACCACTGGAATTTGACTTTTTTCTGAGTCAGTCTGTACATAGGGGATGCAATAGATGAAAAACCCTAAGCAAATCATCGGTAATAGCTGGCCAAGCCCAAAAAATTCCTAATATCTGATGGAGAGATAGGTCTGGGCCAGTTCCTCACTGCTTTGGCCTTTTAAGAATCAACTCTAATGCCATCACTGGAAAAGATATGACCAAGGAAATCTACTGACCTTAGCTAAATTCACATTTGCTGAATTTAACGAACAACTGATGGGCTCTGAGGGCCTGTAACACTATTCTGAGATGGTCTGCATGGTCATGCTCACTGCGAAAGTAGACAAAAATGTCATCAATGAAGACTATAATGAACATGTGCAAGTACTGCTTGAACATACAGTTCATCAAGTCCATGAAAGATATTGGGTCATTGGTAAGACCAAATAACATGACCAGGAATTCGAAGTGACCATATCGAGTTCTGAAAGCTGTCTTCAGAATGTCACATTCTCTGACTCTATGATGATGATAGCCTGACCTGAGGTCTATCATAAAAAAGTAGCTTGCACCTGGAGTTGGTCAAACAAGTCATCGATTCTGGGAAGTGGATACTTTTTCTTAACCGTAACTTTATTTAGCTAACGATAGTCTATACACATTCTAAGAGAACTGTATTTCTTATGCACGAATAGGAATGGTGCACCCCACGGTGATACACTGGGTCTGATGAATCCCTTATCTAGGATATCCTTTAACTGTTCTTTTAAATCTCTGAGTTCTGCTAGAGCCATTCTATATGATAGGATAGAGATGGACTAAGTATCTGGAAGAAGGTCTATTATAAAGTCAATTTCCCTCTCAGGAGGAACTCCAAGAAGATCTTTGAAAAACACATATGGTAATTCACATACTACTGACACTAATTTAAGATTAGGGGTCTCTAAACTAGAGTCTTAAACTCGAACAAGATGATATACACATCCCTTAGATATCATTTTCCTCGCCCTAAGGTACGAAACAAGATGACCCCTAAGTGCTGAAGTACTACCCCTCCACTCTAGGATAGGTTTATTTGGAAACTGAAATTGAACAATTCAATTTCTGCAGTCAACTGAAGCATAGCATGAATGAATCCAATCCATACCGAGAATGACATCAAAATCTGTCATCTCTAGCTCTACTAAGTCTGCTGAAGTAACTTTCTGAGATACCATAATCGGATAGTTCCTGTATACCCACCGGGCTATGATAGATTTACCCACTGGGGTAGAAACTGAGAAAGGCTCTTCTAAAATTTCAGGTTTGATTCTGAAGTCAATGGCTATATAAGGAGTTACAAAGGACAAAAAAGATCCTGGATCTAGAAAATCATAAAGATATAAATGATAAACTTGTAACGTACTAGTGACCACATCAGGAGAACTTTCTTGATCCTATCGGGACTGAAGTGCATAGAGTATGTTTGGACGTTGCTCACTGGTGGTACTGGAAATGGCACCCTGCTGGTTTGGGCGACCGGATTGAGCTGGGGGATGATTATGCTGACTCTGAAAACCCACCTAAACACATATTTTGATCCTATGTCCTGACTTACCACATCCAAAATACATATCGCTGCCAGCTCTGCAGACACCCTGATGGTTTCTGCCACATCTCTGGCAAAGTTGATTTATTTGGGCACTGCTAACATTACGCTGGGTTTTAGGGCCTGATGCTCTATCTTTATTGTTGTTTCTGAGCTTCGGCACTGGAGCACTGGCTGAGGATAGAGATGGAACTGAAGATTTTGGGTAGAACTGAGAACGATTACCACTCTCTAACTTAGGCTGAGTGAAGTTAAAGCCACCTATTATCGCTCTCTTATTATCCCTTTCCTTCTCTTTATTCTTAGCCTCTTCTATTTACTGAGCATGGACCATGAGCCTGGATATGTCCATTTCCTTAATCAGCATTGCGGTCCTACACTCCTTGACCATATTGTTAGACATACCTAACATAAACTTACTCATCTTTGATCTACTATCTGCTACCACGTGAGGGGCATATCTGGTTAACTGAGTAAACTTAAGAGAATACTCTTGTACTGTCATGTTGCCCTGCTTCATATTAATAAACTCCAAAAACTTAGCTTCCCTCAACTCTAGTGGGAAAAACCTATCAAGGAAAGCAGTGGCAAACTCTTTCCATTCTATGTTCCCTGTATCTGCGGCCCTCTCTGCCATCCACTGCTTGAACCATAAGTGAACTACATCCTGTAACTGATATGCGGACAACTCAACACTCTCACTGGCATTCACCCCCATAATATCTGTAACCTTCTGCACCTGATCAAGAGACTTCTATGGGTCCTCATCTAACTTAGACCCAGTAAATGGTGGAAGGTTCATTTGAGTGAAGTCCTGAATCCTGGATGCAGCGGTATTGGCCACTGGGTTGGTCAGAATGACAGTTGGGCATTCATTCTGGGCTACTACTAAATTGGCTAGAGTAGTAAATGTAGCCCTGAATTCCGCATGGGAGACATACTTGTCCAGAGGATCTGCCTGAATGGGCTGAGGGACTGGCTGATTTCCTGTTCTTCTTCTGTTCTTCTTGGGAGGCATGATCTATAATTGGAAGAAAAAAAAGGATTAGACTGAGAGTGTGACTTAAGCTTATGCCCACTCGCACGGTATGAATACTGAAAGAAGGGAAACTTTTCCTAAAATATCTCATAGCCCCTTGTCCATAAGTGTGGCGCGCTACACACCCATGTATAAGACTCTACTTGACGTGACTTTCAGACTTCCTAGGACTCTGTTGAACCTTAGGCTCTGATACCAAGTTTCTAATGCCCCAAATCTGTACCTCAGATGCTACACGGTGCTTACGACCTAGAAGGACCACAAGCTAACCCATGACTGATATCTGCTATGAGAACTGAATAATCACATGGTAGTAATAATAATACTAAAATAAATGGGAAAATTAGCCTGAAGTCTCCATAAGGTTTAAAACTGAAAACAAATACTGAATACTGATAAATAAATACTGAAAATTGAATATCTATCTGAAATACTCTAGTATGAAAGACTCTAACTGTCTGATTATGAAGTTGATGGGACAAGTCCCCAACTAACTTCGTCTACTGAATCTGATGAACTATTGAAATACTGAAAGATAACATCATCCTCAAACTATGAGGACTTACTACTAAATCTGCTGCTGATAATCTAGGCTACTAAGTGTGGTCAAGAGCCCGTACGTCTGAACCTCTGATATAAGACATCATAGTGCAAAAGAAAAGTATGCATCCGTACTTTGAATGTACTGGTATGGTAAGTAAAGTAGGCTAATATGCATGGGTTCATATGCATAGAAAACAACTAGCTGAGTTACATGAATGTAACTGAATGAGAGTACATGTATGAATGCATAAACTGTAACTGATATCATATTAAAAATGGATACTGAGTTCTGAATACTGATTAACTGATATATGATTTTACTGATACTATAGTACTGATAACTGAGTGACTGTTTTTGACAGTCTTGATTCTGTAGAATGGAACTGAGTTCTATACTGAGCTGGGTGACTGTGTCTAACAGTCCTGAATTTGTAGAACTGAACTGAATTCTATATTGAGACTAAAACTGAAACTATAGGAGGTAGTTATCTAACTGACATACCCCTCTCCAAATGGATTAGGGTCCAACCTATAATCCCAGTTGGAAGGGTGTCAATACTGTACCACGGGTAAAGACAAGCTGTGAGTTAACCTTCTCTGATAAAAAGCAGTTTCGTCAACCCTCGCTAGCAGGAAAACTCATGTGAGATATATCAGCCCTAGTCTGGGAGGAAGATATATCAACCTACGCTGGATACGTAGTTTTGTAACTCAGGGATTGTTACTAAGGGTCAAACCCTATACTGGAAGGAATGCCCCCATCCCTGGGTTTGCTCGATGCTAATTCCTACTCCCAACTGAATAAACATTGAACTAATTTCTAAACTGTACTAGGCTTGACCGAACTGTTACTAATCATACTGTCTAACTGAACTGAACTGACTACTGAATCGAGATTAGGACTGATTACTGAGTATTACTATTCATGACACTACTGGGACTGTTCTGTAACTATTATAGCTCTAGGTAAACAACTAGAATTTTGGGTACTGAATGCCCCCAGGACTCGATAATATGAAAAGTAAAATACTGCATGACTTTAGTAGCATAATAGTACTTGCTTACCAATAATGCATTCATTTAGACATTTTTGTCAAACACTTGATATACATGAGCTTGTGCATGAATGAAATCACATAATAACATGTCATGCTTGCACTAGTCAATTCATATAAGTATTTGGACAAACACTTAGGGAGCATGGGTATTTCACATATCAATAAACATGTAATACTATCATGGATACTACATTCAACTTGTAATTCAAGAGTTCAATATGAAGTTCACATAATTCAATCCACAATTAACTAGTTTTCATGGAACTTGGGATAAATCATGGAATTGAAAACCCATTTAACATCATAATCAAGATTATATTCAAATCCAACATGAAATCTATGAAATCATTTAACTTGTAATTTAAAAGAGTTTCTTGAACTCCAAGGGTGGAAGGTAACCCTTGGATGAACACTTCACATACCTTGGTACTTGAATTAATGAAGGTTGATGGTGAATTTCTTGAAGCTTGAATTGAAATTAGATCTCCTAGGGTTTTGTTCTTGAGTAATTTGGGAGAAATAATGAATGTTTTTGCCCTAGGAGTGATTAATTTCGTGTTTTTGGGGCTGAGTAGGGGTGGGAAAATGACCCAAATACCCTCATGGACGCAAAGTTTTAATGACTAAAAACAGATCCAGTGATGCATTGCCCGACGCGCCGCATCGATTAGGTCGATGCGATGGCCAACGCACCGCGTCGAGTTTGCATTGGCTCACTGGAAATTAGCACTGAGAGTTGGGAAAAACATTTATTAACACTATAGGTGATGCGGCGCGTCGAGATCGCATTGATTCACTGGTTTGGACTTCCAAACGTGATTCAAATGATGTTCGAAAAATCCAAAACTTGTTCGAGAAAACCTACTAACATACCTGATCATGAATTAACCTTAAAATCGACACTTTAAGGTCTTCAGGGTCGGGAAATAGGATCACCAACTTATGAGGTTAAAAATAATTCTAAGTGTAAATACTTAGCTGAAATTTCTAAGTATGGGACCCCTTATCAAGCTCTAAGGGCTAAGTTAAGCTTAAAATTTTGTGGGGTCTTACACCTTGTTAAGGTTGTCCTTTTAGAAAAATACATACTCAAACATATTATATAGGGAGTGATAATATAATTAACGGAAAAGTCATGAAGTCCCCCTTAAACGTGTCCCTAGAACTTACTTTAACTATTAAGCCTAGTGATGTGACAGTTAGTTAGGAGGTTATAACTAACTTATTGTATGATTAGGTGACAACTTAATTATTAGTTAGATAGCCGTAAGATGAAGTAGAGTTGTGGATTACAGCTAGGATATTTTTCCTTCATATATACAGAACAACTGTATGAGAAGTTAGTTAGTTCATTTTGTGTATTAAATCAGATATTTTTTCATGTGAATGGAAGAACTTTCTTTTCTTTTTTGTTTGAACTCCAAGATTATTCAACTCTAAATCCATGGCTTCTCTTATGGTTGCTGAACATTACATAGTATAAGAGCATGTGATCTAGTGTTCTTCTTCATTACCATTTTTTTATTTTCATTCTACAAATCTCAATTCAAATTTTTTTTAATGTTACAATGGGAGATACGATGGCTAACCAAGATGCCTTAGAAATAGATCACAATGGTCCTCTATATTTACATCCTACTAATACACCAGGCATAATACTTATTGCAATTCAGTTGATTGGAGCAGAAAATTATGTGTTGTGGAGCAGGTATATGAAAATTGCATTGTTAGGGAAGAACAAACGTGGTTTTATAGATGGTAGCTACGTAAATTCTACATACACTGGAGCATTATTGAAGTGATAAGAAAGATGCAATGCAATAGTTCTATCATGGATTATGAATGTTTTTTTGAAGGAGTTGAAGATTGGGATTGCATATGCATCAGATTCAAGTAGAGTTTGGGAGAATTTGAAGGTGAAATTTGACAAAGAGAACAATATGAGAACATTTAATTTACTAAAAGATATTTTCTTTCTTATCCTACCAACACAGTTTCTATTTATTTCTCTAAACTCAGTGATCTGTGGAATGAATTTGATGCATTGATTCCCCCTCCAACTTGTGATTATGAAGCATCTCAAACCTTTACTGAGCATATTTAGAAGCATATGATCTTTCAGTTTCTTATAGGATTGAATGATTCATACTCTAGGTCTAAGAGTCAGATCATCATGATGCAACCATTACCTGGTTTAAACCAAATTTATGCTCTAAGCATCCAAGAAGAGAGTCAAAGGTCATTATCTAAAGCTATGCATGAAGTAGATATTAATGAATCTACTGTGTTAATGTCAAATAAACCAGGTCAAGGTTTTAAACCTAATAAAGCTGGCCAGTATTGTGATTACTATGACAAGCCTGGGCACACTAGAGGTGTATGTTTTTAGTTGCAAGGTTATCTGAGTAAGAGAGGAGATCAAAGCAATAAACCTCAAATTGAGAAAGGTTATTAGAATACTCAGAATACATGGAGCTATCACAATACTAGAGGGTTTTAGAATGATAGATATTCTAATGACAGGAGGTATAACAATGAGAAAAGAAGTGACAGAGATATCAACAACATGATAGGAGTTTCTTTGATCAGGACAAAAGGTAAGGTATAATCCTAAAACTACAGCACGCCATGTGAATAAGGAAACACCAAGTGGGAATTCAACTCAGTCTACTTATGATCAATTAGCACCAATTTTTTTAGCTGAGCAATACCAACAAATTCAGCAGATGATCAATAGTAGACATGTAAGTGATTCTAAGGCCAGCACAACTAGTACTTCAATTCAAACACATTTATTTCTATGTCTCTATTATCTAAATTATTGGAAACACAATTGGTAGTAGATACAGGAGCATCTAATCATATGGTCTCAAGATTAGATCTATTGCATGACTCTAGGTTGTTAGCTAAAATTGGCTCAGTCATTTTCCAAATGGTGAAATTTCTAATATTACTCACATAGGCTCTGTGAACATATAGAAAGATCATCAAATCAACAATGTTCAAGTTTAAATTGCTTTTAGTATCTAAGTTAACTAAGTAATTGAGATGTATGGTGGGATTTTACCTTGAAATATGTGTCTTTTAGGATCTCTGTGATGGCACGATATTGGAGACTGGTAGAGAACCAATGGATTGTACTTGTTTGGAGATGTAGCTTAGAAGAACATGACCCCAACTTTTACTTCTAATAAAGCCACTTTGTCATTAGGACCAGCTGCTAAGAACTCCATTCCACTAGATATTTTCCACAAAAGTCTTGGTCACATACCCTTATCATCTCTGCAGAAAATTGAGAGATTCAAGCATAGTAGAATCAATAATTCATGTCATTTCTTTCTTGTATGTCCCTTAGCCAAATAAAGTAAACTTTTTTTTCCCTATAAGTGTCAGTAAATCTAGTGCAATTTTTTGATTTGTTACACACAGATGTTTGAGGACCATATAGAGTTCCCACTATTGCTGGCAAGTGATTCTTTCTTACTGTAGTAAATGATTTTTATAGACTTACTTGGGTCTTCTTAATGAATTCCAAGGAAGAAACTTGTTGGATATTGTAAACTCTTTTCTCTATGATTCAAACTCA
This sequence comes from Capsicum pubescens, assembly GCA_030864215.1. Lineage (NCBI taxonomy): Eukaryota > Viridiplantae > Streptophyta > Magnoliopsida > Solanales > Solanaceae > Capsicum > Capsicum pubescens. Next base: position 217,008,127 of record CM061549.1, on the reverse strand, counting down.
ATATAATTTTGTTATTAAAATGCATAGAACTGACAATGGCATAAAGTTTATAAATTATTCAGTCAAGGATTTTCTAATTTCACAAGGCACCATCCATCAAATTCCGTGTGTGTACACACCTCAACAAAATAATACCGTGGAAAGAAAACATAAATACATCCGAGAGGTAGCTAGAGCATTGAGTTTTGAAGAAACTATACCTCTTCATTTATGGGGTGAATGTGTACTTACTGTAGTTTACATCATAAATAGATTATCTTCCATTGTGTTAGGGGGTAAATCTCTTTTTGTGTCACGACCCAAAATGTAAAGGGTCATGATAGCACTTGTCGCAGCGAACCTTGACAAGAAAGCCTATCACACAAACTGATACAAAAGGGAAATAATACTCAAATCCCAAGATAAGGCTTCTAGAATAAAACCGAGCCATACAAGTACAATAAATGCGAAAAGAAATACAACCAATAACAATACAATAACTCCTCAAAACCTGACGTCAACAGTGTAATAACATATCTAGTACAACTCGAAATCCAAAAAACAATACATAAGATGTCCACAATGGATAAACCCTATCTCTGAAATAAAAGTAAAGATATAGTATGATAAAGAAAAGGTAGTAGAAGACATCCAAATCCCTGAAAATCGACCACTACCTCGAGAGCTCTAAATATCGCCCGCATCAAGCAATGTGGGCGCACTCGAACTTGAATCTGCACCAAACGGGCAAAGAAGAGTGAGTACGGTCCACTTGTACATAGTAGGTATCATAGTCCGATCGAGCAAAGTAAAAAATAAAGCATAAAAAAATACACTAAGGGAACGTTACCTGCAATCAGAAAATATCTCACAACGGTAGCCCACAACACTTGCACTAACAGTTCTAATATATATAGCATATAATGCAACAACACCAGAAGCCCACAACACTTGCACTAACAATTCTAATATATATAGTATATAATGCAACAACACAACAAAAGCATCACAAATATAGAGTAAATCACCAACAAGTAAAAGAAAAATGAGTAAAATATACAAGATTATCAAGTACAAGTAAAAAAGATAGAACAATTAGGCCAGCCATAAGCTAAGATAGAAATACAATCATATCACAAGCATAATGTGTAAATACAATGAGAATGATGATGATGATGCACGGTGTTTTCATACAACCTCCGAGACCATTGCGCAGTCTCCATACACACCTACGGACCAAAAGCTTCCTGACGTAGGACCCATGAGGGTTTTTCAACCCCTATATGATTCATATATCCATATCTCCTCCCCGGTACATCCCTCGGGGAGGGTTTTATAAAATGTCATATTTTTCTGTCATAAAAAAATGTTGCCGATGTTTCTCATTATTTCCACAGTGGTATTAATATTTTATGAATGAGTTTGGCATCATGATGTAATACTCACAACTAACCACAATGAGTATATCTACAATCAAGCACAATGAGAATATCCACAACCAACCACAATGAGTATTTCCACAACTGCGTGAGCCAAATATCCACTGATTATATCCAACAATCTATGAATTTCCACATTTCATATGCCAATAAAGTATGAATACCTTACAATACACAAATGGTACCACAACATGCTTTTTCATCAACAAAGATACAATTATCATTATGAACACGACTATCAATATCACCTAGGACCCCACATAGTCACATATAATGCATAAGGTTCCAAAACTACCATATAACATCAAATATAGCCCCCCCACGGGCACAACACAATAAGATAGCCATTTTTCATGATTCATTTCCATACCCTTAATATGATTTTGTATACAAATTAACTACCCAATTCAGTCTGAAAGAGTTAAGCCATAACCTATCTAGAAGGCCGAAAATGGATCCACAAGCCTTCAATCCACAACTTTACTTCTCATGAACAGTCCCGAAATTAACTAAAATATTAAAATATAGAATCAATGCATCAAAAGAAAGTCAATGATACCCATATTGACTTATTTCAAGTCGGGATCAAAACGAACCCCTGGAATAGATTTTTGAAAAAGAAGGAAAAAATTGTAACTTTATTTCAAAAACATATTCCGAATATTTTTAGGAGCCTATAACTGAAAATGCAAGCAAAAATAAGTTAAAACGAGGTTCAAATAAAAGAAAAATCACTTTTAAAATTTATCAGATAAAATCTTCGAAATCCATTTAAAAATGGAGAATCGAAGTTGATTTGAAGATGAAATTGAGAAAAAAATGAATGATAATAGTATTAGAAATTCATTCAAGTGAAAAATGAGTGAAATTGGGGTTTAAATTAGTGAAATACATTTTAGGCCTTAAGGGCCAAAATCCATTCTTAATCCATGTTTAAAACAAGAATTTAATGATAAAGATAGAAAAATTAGTTGAAATGAGTGTAATGGAGCTTACCCAAGCTCAAAAGTGAAGAAAATGGCTCAAAATTGCGAAACCCTAAGCTTTAAGTCTCAAAAATGGTTCAAGTGGTGAAAACACAGGTATGTATATTCCCAGTACTCACTATAGCAGAGCAAGATTGCGATCGCGGTACCTTGACTGATAGAGGTATCGTGATTGGAGACAAAGGTTGCGATCATGATAGTTCTCGTGCTGGCCCAATCGATATCGTGGCCCAAGGATCACGATCAAAGGTGCACCAGAAAATGGGTGCACCAGCTGGGGACTTGGTATAATTCCAAGTCTCTGCGGGCCCCTCGAAATTTATCCGAAAATCGGTGAATGCAAATGAATTATACTACTCTATCAAATTCGATGCTCCAGACTCAATAACGATATTACATTTTTAAAAAATATCGTTTTCACAAAGTTGACCCCCGAAATCCAAAATCACAACTTTCTAAACCGAAGGTCGAAAGGAGATTTAAAAGCAATGAAACCACAACTACCATGTTACCACCTTAAAATCGATGTTCCGGATCTGTTGGCGCAGTCTGTTCTGCCATCCGTCGCACAAATCAAAAGATATCAATTAAAATAAATTATAAGGCTCTCAAAGCCACCAAAAATCACAAAATAACATACATGGCACCAAAAAGCATCGAGAGTCGTACCAATCATCCCCACACTCCAGAAATATCACAATGCAACTATGAAGAGGGGTAAAATAGTCAAATTACACCAAAACATATTTTTCACATAATTCATAAAAAATTCAGGTCATTACATCATCCACCACTAAAAATTTAGTTCGTCCTCAAACTAAAGGAAAGAGAAATACCTGAATCAACAAAGAGGTGTGGATAAGAACTACACATATCAAACTCGACCTCCCAAGTGGCCTCATCTACAAGTTGATATCGCTACTAAACCATAATCACTGGGATAACTCTAAAACACAACAATTTAACATCCCTAGCTAAAATGGAGACCAACTCTTCAACAAAAGACAACCTCTCATCTAACTAAATCGACTCCCAATGAATAACATGAGATTCATCTGAAATGTAATGTCGAAGGATAAAAACATGAAAAAAATGGTGATCTGCTGATAAATCTGGAGGCAAAGCTAACTCATAAGCCACATAACTAATAGTCTAAAGAATATCAAATGGACCAATATACCTAGGGCTAAGCTTGCCCTTCTTCCCAAACCTCATCACACCCTTAATGGGTGAAACTTAAAGGAAAACACGGTCAACAACACCAAATCTCAAGGCATGAAGTCTACAACCCGCATAACACTTCTGCCTACTTTGGGTTACACGAAGCCTATCCCAAATAATCCAAACTTTATCCAAAGACTCATAAATTAAGTTCGTACCTCGAGGTCTAACCATAGAAAGATCAAACCAACCCACTGGAGAGCGACAATACCGACCATACAAAGCCTCAAAAGTAACCATATAGATACTAGAATAGTAGCTATTATTATAGGCTAACTTTGCTAAAGCCAAATACTGCTTTCACTGGCTATCGAAATCAATCACACAAGCGTAGAACATATCCTCCTAAACCTGGATAGTCCACTCTTACTGTCCATTAGTCTAGGGTGAAATGCTATGCTAAGGTCAACCCGTGTACCCAACTCATCCTGAAAAATCTTCCAAAAGTGAGAAGTGAACACAAAACCTCGATCTAAAATGCTAGACACTGGCACACCATGTAGTCGTATAATCTCATAAATATCGATACAGGCTAGCCTCTCAACACTAAAAGAGAGCTGCATAGGAATAAAATACATAGACTTGGTTAATCATTCCATGATGACCCAAACACTATCAAATCTATGGAAAGTATGAGACAACCCAATCACGAAGTCCACAGTAATCCCTTCCCACTTCCACTCGAGAATGGGTAATCTCTAAGGCAATCCACCAGGTCTCAAATACTTGGCCTTCACCTACTGGAAACAAAGGAAATGAGATACAAAATCCCCTACATCCTTCCTCATACCATTCCACCAGCTCTCTCAAGTCATGATCATCCTAGTCACTCCCAGATTGATGGAATGACTGGAACCATGGGCCTCATCCAAAATCAATCTAATCCAAGCACCCACTCTCGGCACACAAAATCTGTCCCTAATCCTCAAAACTCCATCTGAATCAAGTGAGGCTTGCTTAGATTCACCACTCAACACCTTATCCTGAATCACCCTCAATCCAACATCATCAAACTTATGAGCTCGAATCTACTCCATCAAAGAAAACCTAGTCACTACAAATGCCAAAACATATCCAAGTGTCAAAATATCAAGCCTAACTATTTAGTTAGCTAAAGACTGAACCGCTAAGGCCAAAAGCCTCTCCTGGGTCAAGAGATGTGCCAACCTACCCATGTTACTCGACTTTCAGATTAAGGCATCTGCAACCACATTAGTCTTGCTCGAATAATAGAGAATAGTCAAGTCATAATCGTTAAGCATCTCAAGCCAATGACACTTCCTTATATTAAGATCTCAATGGGTGAAGAAGTACTGAAGGATACGATGATCCAAGAAAATCTTATAACGAACTCCATACAAGTAGTGCCTCCAGAACTTCAAAGCAAAAATAATCATGCACAACTCCAAATCATGTGTAGGGTAATTTTTCTTATGGGGATTCAACTGACGAGAAACATAAGCGTCACCTTACCCTCTCACATCAACACATTACCTAACCCAACACCTGAAGTATCATAAAAGATGGTAAAACCCACGCCCTCCTTGGGCAAAGTCAAGATATGAGCTGAAGTCAACAAATCCTTGAGCTTTTGAAAGCTCACGTCACAAGCTTCGGACCACCGAAAGGAAATCTTCCTCTGAGTTAAATTGGTCAATGGGGCTGCAATGGATGAAAAATCCTAAATAAAATGCCGATAATAACTTGCTAAGCCAACAAAACTCTGAATCTTGGTGGGAGAAGTAGGCCTACCCCAATCACGAACCATTGCAATCTTGGATGGATCAACCATAATACCCTCCTTAGTCACTACGTGACCTAAAAAAGAAGAAGAATCCAACCAAAACTCACACTTAGAGAACTTGGCATGCAACTTCTCATCCCCCAATCTCTGAAGAACAATCCACAAATTCTCCTCATGCTCAACCTCACTCTTAGCATAAACTAAGATATCATATATAAATATAATAATAAAAGAGTTGAGATACGATCGAAACACTCAATTCATCAACTCCATGAACGTGGTTGGGGAATTGGTTAACCCAAAAAACATGACCAAGAACTCATAATGACCATATCAAGTCTAAAAAACTGTCTTCAAAATATTCAAAGCTCTAATCCTTAACTGTTGATACTCGAATCTCAAATCTATCTTCAAAAATACCATGATACCCTAAAGTTGATCAAATAAATTATCAATACGAGCAATAGGATACTTATTCTTAAGCGTCACCTTGTTCAACTACCGATAATTAATACACATACACATAGACCCATCCTTCTTTTTTACAAACAAGACAGGCATATCCCAAGGTGATATACAAGGTCGGATAAATCCCTTATCTAATAACTCTTGCAACTGATCCTTTAATTACTTCAACTTGACTGGGGCTATCCTATAAGGAGGAATAGAAATAGGCTTGGTGCCCCCATCAACATAAAAAAAAATCAATATCATGATCACGGGGCATACCAGGAAAATCAATAGGGAATACATCCATGAACTCATAGACAACACGAATAGAATTTAAAGAAATAGGTGAAACATCACTAGTATCATGAGTATGAGAAAAGTAAGACAAACATCCCCTCTCAACCAATCCACGATACTAAACATAAGATATTATCCTCTTGGGACTTGAATGAAGTACACCCTTCCAAGCTATCCTCGGGACACCAGGCAAACATTATAAGGAGTCAACCAATCCATACCCAAAATAACATCAAAATCAACCATATCTAACACAAGAAAATCTACCTAAGTCTTATGCCTAACAAAAGTCACAACACAAGATCGGTACACTCGATCTACCACTAAAGAATCTCCTACTAGGGTAGATATATGAACAGGCATGGAAAACGTCTAACTAACAGAATCAAAACCCAAAGAAAAATATGTAAACATGCAGGAAAACCCTAATCTAGGATCAAATAAAACAAATACAGATCTGAAACAAATGGGGATGATACCTATGATCACAGTATCAAAAGTATTTGGTTTTGATCTAGCTGGTATAACATAACACTATCCATGACCACAAACTAGCTGAGTGGCCCTACGACCACCACCATGACTCCACTACCTTTGTCTCTCGCACCTTTGGTAGAACCCCTACCGTTCACAGCTGAAATAGGAGCAACGCTAATCACACAACAGGGACAGTCCTTGGCCAAATGGTTAATTTAATCACACATAAAACAGCTTCTACGACCCAACTCAACAGGAAAAGGTACCACTGGGCCCGAGTGGTCACCCTAAATTGCTGGACCAGATGACCCACTACCAAAACTCTATAAGTCTGCCTGTACTGGTATACCATAATACCTATAAGAACCTTTGAAATCTTTGCCTCGAGAATCCTAATATTTGAACTCACCAAAATGGCACACCTTCTTGGCTCCTCCCTGAGATATTTGTAGAATACCCCCAGTTATCTTAGCATGATCCACTATACTCTAAAAAGATGCTCCAAATACAACCATCTGAGATGTATCCAACTGAAGAAAGACATCCAAACCCTTCATGAACTTTTGAATCTTCTCAAACTTGGTGGAAATATTGGAATAAGAATATCTGGACAAGGCATAGAAATGTGCCTCATACTCTACAACAATCATGAAGCCCTGCTTTAGGCGATCAAACTTATCTTTCATCTGATCCCTAGACTGTAAGGCATGAACCTCTCTAAAAAAGCATCAAAAAATTGATCCTAAGTCATCTCGAGAGAATCAAGAGGTCTACAACTAATAAATGACCTCCACCAATCTCTAGCAGCATCTCTCAACTGATAAGTAGTATAAGCAACCCCATGCGACTTAAGAAAACCCAAATCATGCAACATCTCTTAACAATCAATTAGGAACTCATAGGCATCCTCATCTATAGTAACAATGCATCTAGGAGGACCTAAATGAGTAAATATCTCAAACATCTTCTGAAACTCATAGCAAGAGGAGGAATGACGAATTTGGTAGACTGGGATCCTTTCTAAGGACTAACATAGATAAAGGTTGAACTCCTGATCTCGTAGCAACATACTCAGATATCATTTTTGATGGAGAAATAGTGCACGAGGTTTAAGAAGTACCCAAAATAGAAGTATGTGCCATAAGAGGATCTACACTAGGGGTTAGAGAAACACCCAGTATAACCAAAGGAGAACCCTAAAAGTGGGCCAGTAAATGCACCAACAAACTCACCAAAACTAGGGAAGACGAACTCTAAGGAACTAGAACTGAACCTACATCTGCAATATGCTCAATATGAGGCTCAAGGAAGAGTCCCCTATCACTTCTCCTAGATGAGGCTGATCCACAGGCCCGTTCACTCCTTCGAGTCTGTCAACGACTCGAGCCTTGCCATCTAGTGAAGGCTTTAAATCTCTTCTCTCACCGAACCTAGTTAATAACATTGCATAGAAAAGAGAAAAACATGACTTAGAACATGAGGTATGAATGAAACTCACACAATATGGAACAAAATGGGGGAAATTTCCTAAAGACATTCTATAGCCTCTCGAAGATAGATACAAACATCTACGTACCAATCCTCGAGACTCTATTATACATCCCATTCCTACACCATTACAACCAATGAACCTGGATGCTCTGATACCAATTTGTCATAACCCAAAATGCAAAGAGTCTCGATGGCACTTGTCGTGGTAAACCTTGACAAGTAAGCCTATCACACAAACTGATACAAAAGGAAAATAATACTCAAATCCCAAGGTAAGGCTTCTAGAATAAAGCCAAACCATACAAGTATAATAAATGCGGAAAGGAACATAGCCAATAACAATACCATAACTCCCTAGAACCTAATGTCAACAGTGTAAAAACATATCTAGTACAACTCAAAATCCAAATAACAATACATGAGATGTCAACAAAAGATGAACCCTATCTCTGAAATACAAGTAAAGACATAGTATGATAAGAAAAAGGTAGTAGAAGATATCTGGATGCCAGAAATTCAACCACTACCTCGAGATCTCTAAATATCGCTCGAATCGATCAACATGGGATGCACCTAAACCTAAATCTGCATCAAAAGGGCATAGTAGGAGTGAGTACGGTCCACTTGTACTTAGTAGATATCATAGTCATGCAGAGCAAAGTAGAAAATAAATCATACAAAAATACACTAAGGGCACGTCACCTACAACCAGAAAATATCCCACAACTGTATCCCACACCGCTAGCACTAACAGTTCTAATATATATAACATATAATACGATAATAATAAAAAAAACATCACAAATATACAGTAAATCATCGAAAAGTAGAACAAAAAAAAGCAACATATACAAGATTATCAAGTACAAGTAAAAGAAGATAGAAAAATTAGGGAGTGACAAGATAAGATAGAAATACAATCACATCACAAGCATAATGAAGTATATACAATGAGAATGATGATGATGATGATGCACGAGGTTGTAGCATAACCTCCAATACCATTGCACAATCTCCGTATACACCTATAAAGATAAATCTCCTGATGTAGGACCCATGAAGGATTTGTTAACCCGTATACAATCCATAAATCCATATCTCCCTCCCTAGCACATCCCTCAGGGAGGGTTTTATAAAATGTCATATTTTCTTGTCATAAAAAGATGTTGCTAATGTTTCTCAGTATTTTCATAGTGGTACTAATATTTCATGAATGAGTATGATATGAGGATGTAATTCTCACAACCAAGCATAATGAGAATATCCACAACCAACCAAAATGAGTATTTCCATAATTGTGTGAGCCAAATATCCACTCACAATACACAAATGGTACAATAACATGCTTTTTCATAAAAAAATATACAATTATCATCATGTAAACACGCTATCAATATCACCTAGGACCCCACACGCTCACACATAACACATAAGGTTCCAAAACCACCACATAACATCACATATAGGCCCCCACACGGCACAACACAATAAGATAGCCATTTTTCATGATTATTTTCCACACCCTTAACATTCTTTTGTATACAAATTAATTATCCAACTCAGTCTAAAAGAGTTAAGTCATAACCTACCTCAAATGCCAAAAATGGATCCGCAAGCCTACAATCTACGACCATACTTTTCACGAACTGTGTTGAAATCAACTAAAATATCAAAATATAGAATCTATACATCAAAAGGAAGTCAATGATACCCATATTACTTTGTTTCAAGTTAGGGTCAAAATGGGCCCTCGAAACGGGTTTTTGAAATAGAAGGGTAAAATTGTAACTTTATTTCAAAATATTTTTTCATATTTTTAGGAGTCTATAACTAAAAACTCAAGCAAAAACAAGTTTAAAATGAGATTCAAATTGAAGAAAAACCACTTTTAAACTTTATTGGGTAAAATATTTGAAATCCATTTAAAAATCAAGAATTAAAGTTGTTTTATAGGTGAAATTAAGGGAAAATCGATAATTATAGGATTAAAAACTCATTCAAGTGAAAAGAGGGAAAAATTAGAATTTAAATTGGTGAAATACACTTTTTAGTCCTTACGGGCCAAACCCAATTTCATACTTAATCTTTTTTTTTATATTGAATGTCCAAAAGGGGTTTTATTGGTAATAAAAGAAACAAAGTCTATACAAAAAAATTGGTTTGGGCTTATATACCCAAATTGGGTATAGCCGATCATAATTAAAACAAAAGAACAAAAAATATCCTAAGATTATTCCAGAAACCCGAAAGACACAAAAAAAATAAAGCTAAAAAAGGAAAGTAAAATCATTTATAGCAAATTCGATTTGGCCTTCTTCATCAGAGCCTTCATTTTCTTTGATATGATTTCCAAATAAAGTGTAGCAGCTGATTGAAGAGTTTATCAGGTTATTGTAGCTCACAATCAATGTACGAAGATTAGTTTTGGTGAATTTAACTGTAGACGTTCTAAATTCTCACGATCATTATGAAATGGATCCAATTAAAGACTTATTCAACCCACCGACAATCAATTTGAGCTTCTTTAACTAGATAAGTGTCTTTCCTATTAAATCGATGCCTTATTCAGAAAAAATATCAATTTCTCACACCTTTTTACACTTTTGATGGATTGAGCTTGCATCGCAACTGATACCACTGTCTAAATGAGTAAAGTTGTATGAATCTTTGATATTTAATTCCTGTAAGTTTTGAAACTTGAAATACCTTGATTTTTTTAAATGCTTATTGTATACTGTTGTTTCCTCCTTGCATGTATAATGATGTCTCCTCATTGCATGCACATTAAAGTCTTTATGTTGTTGTCATTTTCTGTGAGAATTGGGATGGATGAACCAAACCACTGATGTTGTGCTTGTATTCTCATTGAATTGCATCAAACAAACCTTAGTTTGGATTCTATTTATGTCTCCATAACTTTTAATTCCATTTCTCCTTCTTTTTGATGGATTAGTCAACCATGAATTCTTTATTTTGCATCATCTTCAGTATCAAATTAGAGATTTGAGATTTCTCCATATTTAATATAGCCTTAGCTTCACATGGTAATTGTATAAAATCAGAAAAGGTTATAACATATGTACCTGCAAAAGAGAAAACATAGTTAGCTAAAAAATTTGCCATTTGATTTCCTTCTCTGAATGTGTGTTTAACTTCTACCTCCCTTCCTTCTATTAGTTCAAAAATATTCCTTATCTATGTAGAAATGCACCAAGGCATCTCCCATTGTCTAGTTAGGATCTTCTGAACAAACAATAAATCAGTTTCCAAAATCAGTGGTAATAATTGTTGTTTAACACATACTTTTAAACCCAACCTTAATGCAACTAATTCAACTATCAGATTTGTTGTATCACTGACTCTTCTTGCTTCAGCGACAATTAAGTCCTTGATGATTTCCAATGCAAAAAGCTACTGAACTAGGGCACGAATTACCCTTAACAACTCCATCAGAGTTACATTCATACTGTGCCCTATTAGAAAGTTTCCAGTTAACCACTGTGCTTCTTAGGTTAGGCCTATATGCAGATAAAAATCTTACCAATTCCACCCATGAATCAGTTATGTTTTTGAGCCATTAAAACAACACATTGGCTAGATAAACCAAGTTTTTGGTTATTCCATGTTCATATTATTAAATGACATTTTACCTCTATGTTTAACATAATTTCTTCTTTTCCAGATCTACCATAGTATAAACAAAGGGACAACCATAAAATATTCTTGATTTTTGAACTTCTATTGAAAATTCACCATTTGAAAACACTGTCTTTAATTTGTAGAGAATGGCCTGTTATTCCAGCAATTCCAGCAAAATATTTCTACAATTCTTTAGAGACTCTATATTCCATGAATAAGTGTACCATTGATTCTTGAATATTCCCTTCACAACAACAACATACCACACTATCACAAATTCTATTACTAATAAGCACCTCCTCAATAGGAATTCTCTTCTTCCACAACCTCCACAAAAAGAAAGATACCTTAAAAGGTATTCCCTTTATCCATAATTGTTTAAAGTTCTGAGAAATATCACTCTTCTTCCTTATATTTTTCCGTGGAGATTTTAAAGAAAATTTCCCAGAAGTTGTTAACATCAACCAAGCCTTTACCCAATTATTTAATTCTACAACACAACTGATATTATTAAAAATATGATCTGCAACCATATCACCAAAATTCTGATTTAGTATTTTAACATTTCATTCATCCAAGTTACACAATTGATTCACTTCTTCAATCTGATAATTCTTATGTTTATCAATGGGTAAATAGTAGTAAAGAGCACTAAGTTATGTTCAGTTGCCAAACCATACACTGGAATGACCACATTTTTGGTTCCTACCATATTTCCTGATCAAATACATCTCTAGCTTCAAGCATATTCTTCAAAATTAAGGATCCACCTCTCTATTCCACCATCTGCGGGTTTTTTTTTGCAATATTTATTCCACATTAAGTTGGTCCATAAAGTTTTTTGAGTTTTGAATATCCACCATAGTTTAGCAAAGAGTGCATCAGAAATATCAAAAAGGGATTTAAGTCCCAAACCTCTTTCTTTCTTAGGCCTACAAATATCATTTCAAGCTACCCAATGCCTATTTTTACCAACCTCCTCAAAGTTCCATAAGAATCTTGCAAATAACTAATGTGAATCATTAAGGACATATTTAGGTGGTACGATATTAGACAGTAAATAGATTAGAATACTACAAAGCACACTCTAAACTAGAACTTTCTTACACCTAAAAAATAACATCTTTCCTTTCTATGCTTGGAGCATGTTTTACACTTTCTTTAACAGTTCAGAAAAATGAAATTTTTTCTTCTTTGCATGACCTATAGGACATCCAAGGTATATTAAAGGGATCTTTCTTCTAGCAAAACCAATAACTTCTTCAACTGTTCTGATATCTGAATGGTCTGCCTTATGATAAACATAGAATTTTTTTTCTTTATTGATTAATTGATCATATTAGCTTTCATAATCCCTAAGAATCTTCATAGTTATCTACAAAAAAGTTCTGTTAGTAGAAGCAAAAAATAATAGTATCATCTACATAAACCATATGGTTAATAGCTTCACTCCACTTAGGCATCCCATAGCATCTATAACTTGGAATATAAAATAATGAATTCAAAGATCTAGAAAGCACTTCTATAGCCAATATGAATAAAGTAGGAGACAAAGGATATACTCACTTTATTCCTATAGTAGAATGAAAAAAACCATGAGCCTGAACATTTATGAGTATAGAATACTAGTTATTAGCTACCAGTCTTCAAATTTTTCCACTATTTTAGAATCAAAACCCATTTTCTCTAAAACCTTTATTAGAAATTTCCACTCCAATCTATCATAGGCTTTAGCCATGTCTAGTTTAATCACCACATTGGAAGGTTTTCCTCTAAGTCTAATATCTTATATGATTTCTTGAGCTAGAAGCATATTTTCTATAACACTCCTCCCCTTCACAAAACTAAATTAATTTTTAGATATAAGCAAGGGCAAGATCCCTTCAAGTCTATCATGTAAAACCTTAGAAATCACCTTATTTAAGAAATTACTCAAACTAATTGTTAGAAAAAAATTGTACAATATCCTTTTATGGTAAAAGAACTAAATTAGTGTGAGTAATAGATTTGGGAAGTGTAAAACCTTCAAATAAAGCTACAACACCCCGAGTCTGCACCCGAAACTCCACAAGGTGCTTACGACCCCGAAAAACCACAAGATAACCCATGAATGGTACCTGCTGTGACTATTGAATAATAATACTTAAATAATGTGGAAGTTATACTGAAGTGCTGTAAGGTTCATAATCTGAAAACTGATAAATATAGCAACTGATAATAACATTTGAAAACTAAATCTGTCTGAATTGGTCTAGTCTGAAAAGCCTTTACTGAACTGTCTAAATATGGAGTTGATGGGACAAGTCCCCAACTAACTCTGACTAATAAAATACTGAATCTACTATAATACTAAAATAAATAATATCCTCAATAGATGAGGACTCATTACTGAAGCTGCTGGTGCTAACTAAATCTGGCTAAGTGCAGTCAGGAACCTGAGCATCCGAGCCTATGATATAACACATCATAGCGCTAGAAAAAAGTATGTAATCAGTACATGGAATATACTGATATGCTAGATAAGGTAAGGTTGAAATTAATGGGTTCATAAGCATGAACAAAAACTGATACATGGATTACTGAAGCTACTGAAAACACTGATTATGCAATACTATGCATATACATATATACTGTGTCTGAGATTTATACTGAACTGAGTACTAAGTTTTGATAACTGAGTAACTGATATCTAAGATTATTGATAACTGGGTGACTGTTTCTGACAGTCCTAATTTTATAAAATCGAACTGAGTTCTATACTGAAGACTGAAACTGAAATTGTGGGAGCTAATCATTTAACCGACATGAACCATGTTAAGCTAGTTTGGGGTCCAACCTGTAACCCCAGTTGAAAGGGTTCTAATATCGTGCCATGGGTATAACAGGCTAAAGAGTCACACTCATCTGGCAGGTTCCCTAATGAGAATGGTATTACCCTCAACTGGAAGGTAAAACACCTTATCAACCCTCAACTGACAGGTTAATATCTCAACCTATGCTTACTATATAGTTCTAAAACACAAGGACTGCTACTAAGGATCATACCCTCTACTGACAGGAGAGCCCCCATCCTTGGGTTTGCTCGATGTTGAATTCTACTCCCAACTGAATGACATAAATTATTGAACTAAACTGAACTAGACTAAGATTCTCTGAGTTCTGTAACTAACTGAGTACTACTATTTGTGACATTATTGAGACTATTCTGTAGCTACTGTGATCTATGTAAACAACTAGATTTTTTGGGTATTGAATACCCCCAGGACTCGATAGCATCAATAGTAAAACATGGCACAATCTTGAAAGCATACTAGCTAGTCACTTAGTCATGATTCATTCATTGAGACATTTTGTCAAACACTTGCAAGGAATGAACTTGTACATGAATGGGATACATACTAACATGTCATGATTGCACTATTTAATTCACATAGGCATTCTAACAAATACTTGGGGAGCATGATTATTTCACATAATAATAAACATATATATAATTATCATGGCAACAATATTCAACTTGTAAATTCAAGGATTTAACATGAGAATCACATAATTCATCACACATGCTATCTTAGTTTCATGAAACTTGTAATTAATCATGGATTGAAACCCCAAACAACACCATGAACATGCATATAATCTAATTTAAGCATGGAAATCACAAATCTGAAAACTTGTATTTTTAAAAAGGGTTCTTGGAATCCATGGGTGGTAAGGGCCCATGGATGAACACCTAACATACCTGAGAAATTAATTCCTTGAAGATTCTTGATAGTGTTCTTCAGATTTGACCTCGATTCTTGAAGGCTAGGGTTTTGTTAATTGAGAGAATGCTCTTGATTTTTGGGGAAATTGAATAGAATAATGACTTAACTAGGTTATTAGGGGTTAAATCATGTGTTTAGACTGATTAGGGCCATAAAAAATACTAATTTCCCTAGAAAGAAATTAAAATTTACGTCACTGGGTTTTTAGCTTTCACCGCGACGCGGTGGCATCGCGGTGAGCCACTAGAAGTTGTTTGAAGCTTGTTTAAAAAGGACAATTCTGAAATTACCTTTTCGTGTGACGCAGTGGTATCGCTTTGGGCTACTGAAAATTGACAATTCTGAAATGGCACCTTAGCGCGACGCGGGTCAATTGCGGCACCTCACTTGAAAATGCCAATTGAGAACTGGAACTTTACCGCGATGCATTGGAATCGTGGTGTCTCATTAAAAACTAACAAATGCCATTTTGACCCTCACTGCGACGCGGTGCTTCTCAATTTGACATACCGTTTCCCTAAAAGTTCCATAACTTCTCACCCGGATATCAAATTTGGCCAAAATTTATATCGTTGGAAAGCTGACTGAATTTTCTACACTTTGGTAAGTCTTAAATTTGCAAATTCTAAGTATATTGAAAGTTTTATATAGAAATTCTTATGTACTGAGAGCTAAACTGAGTTAGGAGAGTACAGGGTATTACAATATCTCCCTCTTGTGAACATTCTTCCTCGAATGAGACTGATTAAGTGGAGAAATACTGATAGACTGAGTTTACATACTGAACATGCATAAGTGAAGCATTAGTACATCACTGAAACTACTTATAAACTTAGTTTTCATACTGAAGTATGATTACATGGTTGAACTGATTCATGAATTCCTGAATGTCTTGATAATAATATGCAACGATAACTGATACCAAGTTTGTATTTGTAATTGAACATGGAACCGAGAAATCTAAGGAAAACTGTTACCTTAAGCAGAGTCTGAGTTTGCGGGGAAGAGGTGAGGGTACTTGGTCTGCATATTTGGTTCTGCTTCCTGAGTAGCTCATTAAACGGAATGGTTTCGCTAGAGAACTTTGACCAATGAGACTACTTTGTTCCTTAGTTTGCGAATCTAACAATCAAGGATTTGGACTAGAACCTCTTCGAAAGAGATATCATTCTGAATATCTATGCCCTCTAAGGGGATCATAACTGTTGGGTCACCAATGCATTTCTTTAGCAAGGAGTCGGGGAATACTGGGTGTATTGAAGCTAAGTCTGAAGGCAACTCGAGCTCGTAAGCTACATTTTCAAAATGGCTGAGAATTCTGTAAAGACCGACATATCGGGGACTGATCTTACCCTTCTTTCCGAACCTCTTCATTCCCTTCACGAGAGAGATTTTCAAGTACACAAAATTGCTAATATCAAACTCGAGATCCTTTCTCCTCACATCTGTATACAATTTCTATCGGCTATGGGCTGCCCTAATCCTTTCTCTAATCAACTAAACCTTCTCTAAGGAATCAAACACTAAATCAAGCCTTACTACAGTGGCCTCACTACCCCAAAACAACCAACTGAAGATCTACATCTCCTACCATAAAGAGCCTCAAACGGAGCCATCTGAATATTAGAATGATAACTTTTATTATATGCAAATTCAATCAAAGGCAAGTGGTCATCCTAACTACCTTTAAAATCAACAACGCACGCTCTTAACATATCTTCTAGAGTCTGAATGGTCCTTTCTACTTGGCCATCTATCTGAGGGTGAAAAGTTGTACTGAGGTGAACTTAGGTGTCAAGACCCTTTTTGAAGGCTTTCCAAAAATGAAAGATAAAATAGGTACCTCTATCTGAAATGATAGATACTAGGATTTCGTTTGACCAGACCAACTCTCTGATATAGAGTTTGGCATAGTCCTCAGCTGAATAGGAAGTATGGACTGGCAAGAAATGAGTAGATTTGGTCATCCTGTCCACGATAACCCAAATTAAATCATGATGATGATGAGTACATGGAAAACCCATTACAAAGTCCATGTTCACTTCTTCCTATTTCCATGTGGGAATATTGAACTCCTGCAAGGACCCACTAGGCTTCTGGTGCTCAATATTAACCTGCTGACCTATAGAGCACTTAGCTACAAACTCTGCGATATCCCTCTTCATCCCACTCCACCAATAGATCTCTCATAAATTGTGGTACATCTTAGTGGCCGCTGCATGAATAGAGTAATGCGCACTGTGATCTTCAACAAGAATTCATTGCCTTAAGTCATCTACACCTAGCATATATAACCGACCCTGGCAACGCAACACACCATTTCTCCCTTGGGAGAAAACCTCTACTTTTTTATCTCTGACTGACTCTTTCAACTTAACTAGGCTGGGATCTCTGTCCTGCTTTTCCTTTACTTTGGAAACCAGAGATCATTCTGAACTATTTTGCACCCACACACTACCCTCTTCTGAATCGACTAAGCGAACACCTAGTCAGGAAAGCTGATGAACTTCCTGAACTAACTTCTTTTTACCATTCTCAACATGAGCAACACTACCTATAGACAACCTACTGAGAGCATATGCCACTACATTGGACTTGCCCGAATGATACAAAATGCTCATATCATAATCTTTCAACAACTCTAAGCACCTTCTCTGATGCAAATTCATATCTTTGTGAGAGAACACATACTACAAGCTTTTGTAATTTTTGAACACATCTACATTCACTCCAAATAAGTAATGCCTCCAACCTTTAAGGAAAACACCGCTGCTGCTAACTCAAGGTCATGGGTAGGGTAATTCTTCTTATGGGGTTTAAGTTGTCTAGAGGAATAGGCTATGAACTTACCCCTCCTGCATTAGGACACAACCCAAACCAACTCTGAATGCATTATAGTACACAACAAACCCTTCTGAACCATCTGGTAACGTCAAAACTGGGGATGTGGTGAGTCGAGTCTTCAACTCCTAAAAACTCTACTCATAAGAATTTAACCACTAAAATTTGACTTTTTTTTGAGTCAATCTAGAAATGGGGGATGCAATAAATGAAAACCCTTCAACAAAACATCAGTAATAGCCAGTTAAACCTAAGAAACTCCTGATATCTGACGGAGAAATGAGTCTAGGCCAGTTTCTCACTACCTCAGTCTTGTGAGAATCAACTCTAATGCCATCACCAAAAACAATATGATCAAGGAATGCTACTGATCTTAGCTAAAATTTACAATTACTGAATTTGGTGAACAACTAATGGGCTCTGAGAGTATGAAGTATGATTCTAAGATGATCTGCGTGATCATTCTCACTACGAGAATAGATAAGAATGTCATCGATGAAGATTATAATGAACATGTCCAAGTAATGCTTGAACACGCGATTCTTTAAGTCCATGAAGGATGCTGGGCATTTGTGAGACCAAAGGACATGTTTAGAAACTTGAAGTGACCATACCGAGTTCGAAAAGTTATCTTCAGAATGTCACATTCTCTGACTTTAAGCATTTGATAGCCTGATCTGAGGTCTATCTTAGAAAAGTAACTGGCGACCTAAAGTTGGTCAAACAAGTCATCGATTCTAGGAAGTGGGTACTTGTTCTTGACTGTAACTTTATTTAATCGATGGTAGTCTATACACATTCTGAGTGAACCATCTTTTTTACACACGAATAAGACTGGTGAGCCCCATGGGGAAATGCTGGGTCTGACTAACCCCTTTTTTAAAAGGTCCTTTAATTGTTCTTTTAATCCTCTAAGTTTAGTTGGAGCCATTCTGTATGGTGGAATAGGTATAGGCTGAGTGTCTGGAAGAATGTCTATTCCAAAGTCGATTTCCCTTTCGGGAGGAACTCCGGGAATATCTTCAGGAAACACATGTGAGAATTCATTTACTATTGGAAATGACTCAAGACTAGGAGTCTTTGAACTAGAGTCTTTGACTCACACAACATGATAGACATACCCCTTAGATATTATTTTTCTCGCTCTAAGGTATGAAATCAACTAAACTTTAAGCGATGTAGTACTACCCCTCCATTCAAGGACTAGTTCATTTGGAAACTAAAAATGAACAACTCTGCTCCTACAATTAACTGAGGCATAGCATGAATGGAGCCAATCCATGCTGAGAATGAGATCAAAATCCATCATCTCTAACTCTACTAGGTCTGCTGAAGTGACCTTCTGAGATATCATAACTTGGCAGTTCCTGTATACTTTTAGGATATGATAGATTTACCCACTAGGGTAGAGAATGAGAAGGGTTCTGCTAGGATTTTGGGACTAACTCCAAAGTCGACAACTATATAAGGAGTTATAAAGGACAAGGAAGCTCCTGGATCTAGCAAAAACATAAACATGTAAATGATAAAATTTTAACGTACCAGTGACCACATCAAGAGAAATTTCCTGATCCTATTGGGACTGAAGTGCATAAATCCTATTTGGGCGTTACCCACTGGTGGCACTGGAAGTGGCACCCTACTGATTTGGATGACCGGACTGAGATGAGGGACGATTTTATTGACCCTGTGAACCTAACTGATGATAATGTTTGATTCTATAGCCTGGCCTTCCATACCCAAAAGATACATCACTGTCAGCTCTGCAGACACCCTGATGGTTTCTGCCACATTTCTAGCAAAGAGGATTTGTTCGAGCACTGTTGATACTACCCTAAGACTTAGAGCCTAGCACCCCATTTTTATCACCATTTCTGAACTTAGGTGTTGGAGCACTGGCTGAAGGAGAAGCTGGAACTGAAGATTTTGGGTGAAACTGGGAATGGTTACCACCTTCTGACTTAGGCTGAGTAAAATTAAAGCTACCCATTCTAGCTCTCTTCTTTTCCCTCACTCTCTCCTTATTCTTATCATCTTCTATCTACTGAGCATATATCATTAGCCTAGATATGTCCATCTTTTTAATTAATATTATGGTCCTACAGTCCTCAAACATACTCTCTGATACCCCAAATATGAACTTGCTCATTCTAGACCTATTGTTTGCTACTACATGGGGAGCATACCTGACTAACTGAGTAAACTTAAGGGAATACTCTTTCACACTCATGTTGCCTTGCCTGAGATTGATGAACTCTAACAACTTAGATTCCCTCAACTCTAAGGTAAAGAATCTACTTAGAAAAGCAGTAGCAAACTCTTCCCATTCTATAGGCTCTGCATATGTGCCCCTGCCTGTCTTCCACTTCTTAAAGCACGTATGAGATACATCTTGTAGATGATAGGAAGCTAACTCAGCACTCTCACTAGAAGTCAGTCCCATAATATCTGTGACTTTCTGCACCTGATTGAGGAACTCATGTGGATCTGCTTCAGACTTATCCTAAAAATAGGGGAGGATTCATTCGGGTGAAGTCTCGAATCCTGGCTGCAGTAGTATTGGCCACTGGGTTAGCCTGAACAACAGCTGACCATTCATTCTGAGCTACTACACAATGGGCTAGAGTGGTGAAGGCTGCTCTGAATTCTGCATGGGAGACCTGCTCATCCAGGGGATCGGCCTGAACGGGCGGAGGTACTGGCTGGTTTCCAGTTCTTCTTCCGTTAGTATTTTTAGGAGGCATATTCTGTAAAAGAAAGGAAGAAATAAATTAGACTGAGAGTTTAACTTGAGATCATGCTCACTCGCACAACATGAATACTGACAGAAGGGAAACTTTCCTAAAAATTCCTCATAGCCTCTTGTCCATAAGTGTGGCGCGCTAAAGAACCATGCACAAGACTCTACTTGATGTGGCTTTCAGACTTCTTAGGACTCTGTTGAACCTTTGGATCTGATACCAAGTTTGTAATGCCCCGAGTCTGCACTCAAAATGCCACACGGTGCTTATGACCCCAAAGGACCACAAACTAACCCATGACTGGTACCTGTTATGACCATTGAATAATAATACTTAAATAATGCAAAAGTTAGACTAAAGTACCATAAGGTTCATAATTTGAATACTAATAAATATAGCAACTGATAATAACATCTGAAAACTAAATACTGTCTGAACTTGTCTAGTCTGAAAAGCCTCTACTGAACTATCTGAATATGGAGTTGATGGGACAAGCCCCCAACTAACTCCGACTAATAAAATATTAAATCTACTATAATACTGAAATAAATAATATCCTCGATGGATGATGACTTACTACTGAATCTGTTGCTGCTAACTGAATCTTTCTAAGCGCGGTCAAGAACCTGAGCATCCGAACCTATGATATAATACATCATAGTGCAAGAAAAAGTATGCGATCAGTACATGGAATGTACTGGTATGATAGATGAGGTAAGGATGAAATGCATGGGTTCATATGCATGAAAAATATTGATTGAGTGATATGAATATAACTGAATGAGAGTACATGGATAACTGAAGCTACTGAAAACACTGATTATGAAATACTGTGCATATAAATATATACTGTGTCTGATATTTATACTGAACTGAGTACTGAGTTCTGATAACTGAGTAACTAATATCGTAGATTACTGATAAACTGGATGACTATTTCTTATAGTCCTGATTCTATAGAACTGAAGTGAGTTCTATACTGAAAACTGAAATTGAAATTGTGTCAGGTAATCATCTAACCTAAATCCCCATGTTAAGCTGGTATGGGGTCCAACCTGTAACCTCAGTTGGAAGGGTGATAATACCGTGCCACGGGTACTAATGGGCTAAAAAGTCACCCTCATCTGGAAGGTGCCCTAATGAGAACGGTATTACCCTCAACTGGCAGGTAAAACACCTTATCAACCCTCAACTGGTAGGTTGATATCTCAATCTACGCTGGCTACATAGTTCTGGAATATAAAGACTGCTACTAAGGATCACACCCTCTATTGACAAGTGAGCCCCCATACATGGGTTCGCCCGGTGCTGAATCCTACTTCCAACTAAATGACACTAATTATTAAACTGAACTGAACTAGATTGAGCTTCACTAAGTTCTGTAATTGACTGAGTACTACTGCTCGTGATATTATTGAGACTATTTTATAGCTACTGTGATCTAGGTAAATAGCTAGATTTTTTGGGTATTGAATAACCCCAGGGCTCGATAGCATCAATAGTAAAACATGGCACAATCTTGAAAGCATACTAGCTAGTCACTTAGTCATGATTCATTAATTGAGACATTTTGTCAAACACTTGCAATACATGAACTTGTACATGAATGGGACACATGCTAACATGTCATGATTGCACTATTCAATTCAGATAGGCATTCTAACAAACACTTGGGGAGCATGAGTATTTCACATAATAATAAACATATATATAATTTGCATGGCTATAACATTCAACTTATAAATTCAAGGATTTAACATGAGAATCACATAATTCATCACACATGCTATCTTAGTTTCATGAATCTTGTTATTAATCATGGATTGAAACCTCAAACAATATCATGAACATGCATACAATCTAATTCAAGCATGGAAATCACAAATCTGAAAACTTATATTTTTAAAAAGGGTTCTTGGAATCCATGGGTGGTAAAGGGCCATGGATGAACACCTAACATACCTAAGAAATAAATTCCTTGAAGATTCTTGATAGTGTTATTCAGATTTGACCTTGATTCTTAAAGGCTAGGGTTTTGCTAATTGAGAGGATGCTCTTGATTTTTGGAGAAATTGAATAGAATAATGACTTAACTAGGTTATTAAGGGTTAAATCATGTGTTTAGACTGATTAGGTCCATGGAAAAATACTAAATTACCCCTAAAAGAAATTAAAATTTATGTCACTGAGTTCCTGTGAGCCACTGAAAGTTGGCTGAAGCTTATTTAAAAAGGACAATTGCAAAATTACCTTTTAGCGCAACGTGGTGGTATCACTTTGGGCTACTAGAAATTGACAATTCTGAAATGGCACCTTGGCGCGATGTGGGTCAATCGTGGTACCTCACTGGAAAATGTCAATTGGGAACTGGAACTACACCATGATGCGCAGGAATCACGGTGTCTCACTAGAGACTGACGAATGTCATTTTGAACCTTACTGCGATGTGGTGCTTCTCAATTTGACATACTCTTTCACTAAAAGTGCCATAAATTCTTAGCCGGATATCAAATTTGGGCAAAATTTATATCATTAGAAAGCTGACTGAATTTCCTACACTTTGGTCAGTCTTAAACTGGAAAATTCTAAGTTTATGAAAAGTTTTATATAGAAATTCTCATATACTTAGAGCTAAACTGAGTTAGGAGAGTACGGGGTATTACAATAGAAATGACCACATTTCATACATCCATTCCAACTATGTCCCATCATTTTTGAAAAAACAGCCCTGTAAAACCATTTGTTCCATATGCACTTTTACCATTCAATTCAACGAATACTAGTTTTACCTTTTCTAATGTGGCATGAGCATTGATAATAACATTTACCTCATCATCAACCATTTCTGGAATGTGTTCTAAGCAAAGTCAATTCTACATCACTGCTTCTTTCAAAAAACTATACATGAAAGAAAGCAACTGCTTTATTTGCAATCATATTATCCCCTTCAATCCACTGTCTATCTGCCCTTTTTATTATGAATATTTAACCTCTTTCTTCTTTCTTTCACCAAACTATGACAGAATTTTGTGTTCTTTTCCCCTTCTGAGAATCATTGGAACCCAATTTTCTACTCCAAAACTCTTCTTTAAAATGAACATATTTCTTTAATTCTGCTTGTGCTCTTTGAAGCACCATTCTATTCTCTGGTAAGGGATTTTCTTCAAGCAGATCTTCTTTTAATCTTACAATATCCTCCTTGATTTGCAATTGTTTAAAAATATCCCTAAAACTTGCTTTATTCCACTTAGACAGAGCAGCTTTGTCTTCTTCAATTTCTACTTTAGATTTATAAAGATATCCCCTTCTTCATTAGAAATCCAATTCTCAAGAACAACTTGCAAAAAATCTTCCCTTTCTATCTAGAAATTGAGCAATCAGAAAGGTCTTCTAATATCATTAGAATGATTTCCACAAGATAGTAGAAGTGGAGCATGATCAGATCTTATTCTGGCGAAATGTTCCACCTCAATTGTTCCAAATATACCCATGAACTCCTGATTACCAAGTATCCTATCCAATCTCTTAAATATACATTCATTATCAATCCTACCATTCCACTAAGTAAAAGGACCACCTTTGAAATTAAATTCCATAAGATCACAAGAATTTATACAAAAACCAAAATCCTCATATTCTTGTTGATACACTGGAAGACCCCTATATTCTCCTCATCACTTAAAATGACATTAAAATCCCCCTATCAACAAAGGTAATGAATTATTCAAATATACAGAATATATGTCATCCCATAAATTAAGTCTCTCCTGATCATCATATTTAGCATAAACCACAATATGCACCAATTGTCTACCAGATCCCAAAAAATTCAACTACACAGTCAACTATTGTTCTGTATCTGATAAAATATTCACATTAATATTATCATTTATTAAAATCCATATATTCCCATTCTGATTATAGTTAGCATATGACATTCCAGCTTTCTTTTATATTTTTGAATTTGATTACTACCTTGAAAAGGTTCCATCAATGCTATAACAAAAAATTTATGATGCCTTTTTAATATTTGAATTCTATGGAAAGAATTCTAAGTTCTTACAAACCTCATATTCCAAAATAATGGTTTTATTGCCATTTGGATTTGGATTTAGCACTTTTCGTAGGATTTACCCTAGTAACCCTCGATTCCACAATATTCTTGCCTTTATTCTTACTTTTGATTGATTTTGGAGATAACCTAGCCTTATTATATATCTTCTCTTCAATCTGTGAATTTCCTACTTCTTCCAAATCTTATACCTGATGACATGGAATCTCCTTCTTCCATTATTTCTCTTCAAAAATTTACTAATGAGATACTAAATTATGCTGAGTTTTAATAGGACTTGTTTTCATGCATATTATTAATACTCTTATTAACTCCTTTGTTCATCTCCTATAGTATTTAAGTGCAATAAAGCTCTATCTGATACATCTAGATAAGAACCTACAACATGTTCATTATTCTGAATTTCCATAGATCTATCAATCTGAAATTGTTCATGAAAGGTAGCTTATGATAAAATGTGAATTTCATCTTCTACTCCTTGAGATATCATGTTAATACTATCTGATTGGATTAACAAAATAATTTTTTTATCCTATTTCTCCTTATTGTTGCTCTACAACTCCTCAATAAACATATTATATGCTTTTGCATGAGTAATGGTATGTGTATCAATTAATTTTTACTCATTCATATCTTATTACATGATTTATTACTCGTGTCACCTTGATATACTGGGAGGTTTGAGTTTCCCATAGTGTATATGTATATCCCCTAGTTTGTGCGGCCACATGCATTGGGGCCCTACTAGCTGGGGGTGATATGGGCCTATATAGCCTGTGGGTTCCTTTGTATTTTATGACGATTGACCTACACTATCCAGGATAAAGTTGTAAGTGTATATTAAGCCTCGTTCCCTATTCCGACATGTGATATATATATATATATATATGTATATATATATTTGATTATATGTATTGATTTTAAATGATTTGAATGTTGATCATGGTATTATGTTGTCCTTATCCCTGAGTTACATTGTAGTGTTCATTGCACCGTCTCCAGATATTGTATACCCATGCGATGCAGGAACCAAAGCTATTTCTACTTTTTCTTCATAGATTTAGGTTGGTCTGCTCAATTTATTGTGTTGTGGTGAAGTGGTGAGCTTCCATCCCCCGAAAGTCTTAGGCATTTCTCTAGCTTTGATTCATAGATTTGAGTTATTAGTTACTTCCATTAACATTATCATTGTTATTCTTATTATCATCTGTTAAAGTCGGGGATATATCCCCATAAGACTGGTTTTGGTTATTTATTTAGAAGGCTTTGTTAGGATTACTATAGATATTAGGTGACGTTGGTTGGATGTTTATCTGATCACCAATCCTCGGTTATAGACATATTTTGACTTTTCTTAAGTTTATTTTATGCTATCTTATTATATATTTAGAATTCATTCGACATTGGGGGATGTTGTGTTTGGTTGGTTAGGTGTAGAGGTGATCTCCAGTCTACGTGGGCCTTGAAATACCCGCATGGCTAGACCCTAGTTTGAGTTGTTATAGAGATGGTATCATAGCCTATGTTTTATGTCATTAGGTGTCTAACAAAGCCGTGTCAAGTAGAGTCTCATTTATAGGTGTGTAATATGCCACGCTTATAAAGGAGAGGCTACGAGATATTTCAGAATATTTTCCTTTCTTGTTGTTCTATTTTCGAGATATAGAGTCTAAGGTCCTGAATCTCTCTAATCCCCATTTGTTCGCCTTTCAAGTCATGCCTCCAAGAAGATCTGATAACCATGGGAACTCTTCTGTCCCATCTGAGGACAATATGGATGGAACTCATCCAACTTAGGAGTTCAAACTTGATCTAGAGTCACTACTTCTGATTACCCTGATGGAACTCCATTGGTTCCCCCTTCCCTCCTCAGGACCCCAAGCTAGTATGTCTAATGTTGAGTTTCACCAATTGATTCATTTGCTTACCCAATTAGTGGACTTCTAGACTGAGCATATAGATTTTGTTTCTCTATCATCTGAGGCCATTAGAGTTGGCCAATTTATGAGATTGGGTCCTCCTGTTTTCACTGGTTCTAAAGTTCAGGAATATCCTTAAAATTTCATAAACAAGTAAGGTTGCCTTATGAGATGGCCTCTGGGTTGTCTCGTGAGTTTATCTTACAGAGCAAGGTTGTCCTGTTGAACAAGGATATGGACATCTCTATACATATGGTGTATATGCAACAAGTGAAAAAAAGGCAAGCAGAGCTGAGTAAAAGGTGGTATAAAAAGTTTTGCTACTTGAATCAGGTAGAGGTCAACAACAGAGTGGTAGAGATAGCATAAAGTTATCTAAGAAAAAATGGCTAATTTTGGTTCCTACTCTTCGGCTAGTGCACCTTATTCGAAGTCGTCGGGTGATTGTCGTTTCAGTACGATAGTGGGTTTAGAGCACCAGGAGCCCAGCCTCAGGCTAGTGGGGCTCAGTCAGCTCTATTGTATCCTCTTTGTAGATTTTGCCATCAGGTGCACTGTGGTGTTTATGAAGAGGAGAGGAACAACTATTTTTAATATGGTCAGATTGGTCATATACAGAAGGATTATCCTTCTAAGGTTTCTTTTGGACCAAATATGATTCTTGTTGCTACTTTATCAACTCCTACACCAAAAGGTATTGCTTTTACTTTTGGCTCCGCCACTAGTTGGGACTATTTATATCCTCTTGCCACTTTGCAGGATTTTGAGGCATTCCCTTATGTTGTCACTGGTACGCTTAAAATCTTCTCTTATTATGTATGTTGTCTACTTGATCCTGGGTCTACTCTTTCTTATGTGACCCCTTATGTGGCTATCCATTTTGGTTTTGATCCTAAGTGTATTTTGGACCCCTTCTCTGTGTCCACCCCGGTGGGTGACTCTATTATGGCTAGAAGAGTCTATAGGGGTTATGTGATGTTGGTCTATGATAGAGAGACCTTGGTAGATCTAATAGATTTGGACATTTGGGGATGGATTGGTTGCATTTGTGCTATACGTCTCTTGATTGTCAAACTCGAAGGGTCAGTTTCCATTCCCTAATAAGTCAGTGCTCGAGTGGGAAGGTAGTTCCGCGGTACCTAAGGAAAGGTTCATCTCAAATCTTAGAGCCCAAAAGTTGGTTTCTAAAGGGTGCCTCTATCACTTAGAGCTTGCTAAGGATTCTAGATCCGAAGGTCCTTCCTTGCAGACTGTCCCTGTGGTTTGTGAATTTCCTGATGTATTTTTTAATGATCTTTCTTGTATTTATCTTGATAGGGTAATCAATTTTGGGATTGATTTTCTTTTAGATACTCATCCTATTTCTATCCCGCCTTACAAAATGGCTCCGGTTGAGTTGAAGGAACTCAAGGAGTAGTTGAAAGATTTTCTGGATAAGATTTTTATCTGCCCTAGTGTGTCTCCATGGGGTGCTCCTGTTCTTTTTGTGCATAAGAAGGATGGGTCCCTTCGAATGTGTATTGATTACCACTAATTGAATAAAGTGATCGTGATGAATAAGTACCCACTTTCGAGGATTGATGATCTGTTCGATTAGCTTTAGGGTGCTAAGATTTTTGCTAAGGTTGATCTTCGATCGGGTTACCATCAATTGAAGATTAGGGAAGTGGATATCCCTGGGACTACTTTTTGGACTCGATATGGTCATTTTGAATTTTTGGTGATGTTCTTTGGTTTGACCAATGCCCCGACAATATTTATGGACCTTATGAATCGGGTTTTCCGTCAGTTCTTAGATTTGTTTGTCATTGTCTTTATCGATGATATTTTGGTGTATTTGAAGAGAGAGGCGGATCATGCCGATCACCTCATCCTTGTGTTGCAAACCTTGAAAGATTATCGGTTGTATTCAAAATTTTCTAAGTGCGAGTTTTGGCTAAATATTGTGACTTATCTAGGACATGTTGTTTAGGGATCATGGTGGATCCATAGAAGGTCGCAGTTGTTAAGAAGTGGCCTAGACCCATGGCTCTAACCGATATTCAGATTTTTTGGGTTTAGCCGATTATTATAGAAGATTTATGGAGAGTTTGTTTTCTGTTGCCCCATTGACTAAGTTGACTCAAAAGAAGGTGAAATTCTTGTGGTCTGATGCTTGTGAGGGTAGTTTTGAGAAGTTGAAGGATAAGTCGACTTCAACTCTGGTGTTAACTCTACCTGAAGGCACTGATGATTTTGTTGTCTATTATGATGCATCCTGGGTGGGATTGGGTTGTATGTTGATTCATCGTGGCAAGGTGGTTGCTTATGCTTCTAGACAGTTGAAAGTTCATGAGAAGAATTACCCGATTCATACTTTAGAATTGTTAGCTGTGGTGTTTGCATTAAAGATCTGGCGGCATTATTTGTATGGGGTCTATGATGATATTTATTCTGATCATAAAAGCTTGCAATACGTGTTAACACCAAAAGAATTGAATCTTAGGCAAATGAGATGGCTTGAGTTGCTCAAGGACTATGATACAAGTCTTCACTATCATTCAGGTAAAGCTAACGTGGTTGCTGATGCTCTTAGAAGGCTATCCATGTGAAGTTTGTCTTATGTGGATGAGGAAAAATGGGATTTGGTGAAGGATATTCACCTTTTGGCTAATCTTAAAATTCATCTCTTAGACTTCGAGGATGGTGGTGTGATTGTTTAAGAAGTGGCGAAGTCATCTCTTTGTACTGAAGTGAAGGAGTAACAAATGTTGGATCCTATTCTGATACAAATCAAGAATGATATAGGTAGGTAGAAAGGGATGATTTTTGAGATTGGTGGTGATGGTATCTTGAGATACTAAGGCAGATTATGTGTTCTCGAGGTCGATAGGTTGTGAGGAAGAATTTTGGCCGAAGCTCATGA
Organism: Capsicum pubescens; assembly: GCA_030864215.1. Classification (NCBI taxonomy): domain Eukaryota; kingdom Viridiplantae; phylum Streptophyta; class Magnoliopsida; order Solanales; family Solanaceae; genus Capsicum; species Capsicum pubescens. The sequence goes on along the minus strand of CM061549.1, from coordinate 216,978,159 downwards.
GTCATGTTATACTATTCATCCTGGTTTGTCAAAAATATATCATGATCTTAAAGAGATTTATTGGTGGAATAACATAAAGCAGGATATGGCCAATTATATGGCTAAGTGCATGGTGTGTCATCAAGTGAAGGTAGACTGACTCAAGAGATTGAGATGCCAGTGTGGAAATGGGAGATAATTAATATGGATTTTGTTATGGATCTTCTGCGATCTCGTTAGCAATTTGATTCGATTTGGATCATCATGGATAAGATGACTAAGTCTTCTCACTTCTTGTCAGTGAGTACTAATTACTTTCTTGAGAATTATGCCAAGTTGTTTATCGAGGAGATCGTGAAGTTGCATAGTACTCCATACTCCATCATATCTTATTGGGGTACCCAATTCTTATCTGACTTTTAGAGGTCGTTCCAACGAGGCTTGAGGACTAAGGTGACCCTTAGTACTGCTTTCCACCCATAGACGGATGCCTTGGAAGATATGCTTCGGGCTTGTGTTTTTGAATTTTGTGGTAGTTGGGTTGACCACTTGCCTCTCATAGAATTTTCCTACAACAATAATTAGCACTCTAGCATTGGTATGGCTCTGTTCGAGGCCTTATATGGTAGGAGGTGTAGATCTCCTATTGGATGGTTTAAGGTTGGTGAGAATAAGTTGTTTGGCCCTGATTTGGTTCACCAAGCCATGGAGAAGGTGAAGGTGATTCAGGATAGACTTAAGTCCGACTAAAGTTGTCAAAATTCCTACGCGGATGTGAGGCAAAGGGAGTTGGCGTTTAGTGTTGGTCATTGGGTGTTCTTAAAGGTGTCTCCTATAAAGCGAATGATGTGGCTTGGCAAGAAGTAGAAGCTCAATCCCTGTTATATTGGTTCGTACTTGGTTTTGAAGAGGGTTGGTAATGTTGCATATAAATTGGAGTTGCCTTCTAACTTGAGATCCATTTACCCAGTGTTTCATGTTTCGCTGTTAAAGAAGTGTGTCACCTTCGACGGTTGTTCTCTTAGAGGAGGTGGGTATTTTGGATTCCTTGTCCTACGAGGAGGTATCGATTGAGATTTTGGATCGACAAATCTTCCATGTGTGAACTAAGGATGTGGCTTCGGTAAAGGTTCTTTGGAGGAACCAAAAGGTTGAGGAAGATACTTGGGAAGTCGAGCAGGACATGAAGTCCAAGATCCATTCCTGTTCCCTATTCCGAATAATCGCGCTTGAGGTATATGTAATTCTTTAGCATCTTTGTTCTTTGTCTTTGTTAAAGGTAAGAGTAGTGGTATATGGAGTCATATCGTGCTAAGAAATGTCTTATCTTGTCACAAGGATGAATGGTCCTAAAAATGGGGGGGAGTATGTAATGCCCCGAGTTTTTGGTCTTTGAAAATTTTCTAAAATTTTATCCTCACTCTCCTAACTACAACTCCCTTGACGAGTTATAGGGGGTCTTGACGGGTCATAGGGACTCGGTCGCAACTTAATCAAAACAAGTGGCTTAGTATTCTACTCAGAGTATGAGTGGCTCTCAACTAGTCGTCAGGACTTCTTACGTGTCGTAAGGACCAATTCATAAGGTGTCTAGAAAGTTTGGCCCAAGACACTGTCTTCATTACGACTCAAGGCCACGAGTCGTAAAGACTCATGATAAGTCGTTATATCCCAATCGTAGGGTGTCCAGTGTGTCATCCCAAATTGTTGCTGTCTTGAGTACGAGAAGTGGTTATGAGTCATTAAGTGTGGTAACGAGTCAGTGGTATGAATCATAGCTAGACCAGAATGGGGCCTTGGTGGTTCTGTCTTGACTACGACTCTTTGTGATGAGTTTTAATGTGTCTTTCTGAGTCTTATAGTGACCCATAGTCACTGACGACTAAATTTCAATTTTTAAATTAAGGGCACTTTGGATAATTCTCTCCTTACACAATTAAAACCCACGCCCATAAATTTCTTAAGGGGGTTATAATTCATTTTTAACGTACTCAAACACTTAAAAGATTCTCTCAAATTCTCTCAAGTAGCCATACTTAGGGTTTCCATGAAATAGTTCATCCAAGGGCTCCAGGGCTAAATTCCTTCCGTAAAAACATGTTATTTTAGACATGTTACTCTTTCCTTGTTGTTGATTTGTTAAAAGCATACGTTTTAAAGTATTGTTCATAAGATATTGATGTTGGTTTTAAAATAAGGGTTAAGGGTTATGAATGTTTATGGATTGAACAATATTTCTCATGGTTTATATGTGATTAATCATGCTTCAATTACGGTGAATGAACAAGGGAATTATGATTTTCTCCAAACTTGTGACTTTTGAAGTGGTTGTGACCCCAACTCTATATTGTGAAATTGGATTTTAGTTATGAAAAGGTTGGGAATTTGAACTGTTCTTGTACTATTGCATAACGATTTTGAATTGAACCTTATGGGGTTGTGTAATTCCCCAAACTAATATGTAATTGAACCTAGGGGGTTGTGAATTCCCCAAGAGAAGATGATTGATGTGGCATGTTGATATTACCTTACAAGTTTAGTTGGTATAATGATACCAACAATGTATGTCTTAATGTGTAATGTGGTTCAATGAATGAGAATGAGTGATAGTTGTTTTAATTGGGCTTTAATGAGGGTTGTGTAGCTGAGTTGTGAAAGTGGAGGTCTGAGAGACCAACACTGGAACCTGTAATTGTCGATGTTGGGGTCTATATGACGGGGTGGTTCGAGTCCCCCTTAATATTATTATCATATGATTGGGAAGTCCAAGCCCCTCACATCTTATTACATGATTTGATGCTCACGTCACCTTTATATGCCGAGAGGTTTGAGTCCCCTATAGTGTATATGTATACTCTTTATTTCATACGGCCACACACTGAGGCCCTACTAGCTGGGGGAGAGATGGGCCCATATAGCCCGTGTGTGCCTTTGTATATTATGATGGTTGAGCTACACAATCTAGGCTAAAGTTGTAAGTTCATGTTAAGTCTTGTTCCCTATCCCGACATATGATATATATATGTATATGCATTTGATTATGTGTATTGATTTTGAATGATTTGAACTGTTGATTATGATATTATGTTGTCCTTATCCCTGAGTTACATGCTAATGTTTATCTCACTAACCATCTCCAGATCTTTTATCCTCATGTGATGCAGGAGCCTGAGCTACTTCTACTTTTCTTCTCAGAGTTAGGGTAGTCGGTTCGGTTCGTTGCATTGTGGTGAAGAGGTGAGATTCCATCCCTCGAAAGGATTAGGTATTTCACTAGCTTTTATTCTTAGATTTCAGTTGTTAGTTACTTTCATTAACATTATCATTTACATTCTCATTGTCATCTGTCAGAGTCGGGGACATATCACTACCAAGATTGGTTTTGGTTCTTTGTTTAGAAGGCTTTGTTTGGATTACTGTGGAAATTGGGTGATGTTAGTCGGATGTTTGGCCGGTCAAAGATCGTCAGTTATCGATATGTTTTGATGTTTCTTAAGTTTATTGCATGCTATCTTGTTATATATTTGAAATTCATCTGACATTGGGGGATGTTGTGTTTGGTTGGTTAGATGCAGAGGGTGATCTTCGGTCCATGTGGGACTTGATATACCCATCACGACTAGGCCCTGGTTCGGTTCGTGACACTTGGGCTTCAACTCAAGATGTAAAATTTTATATTCAAGTTCAGCATGACTTGCAACTTACAAGTATGACAATATTTAGGCATAAAATCATATTGAATGACAATTTTTTGAACTTTAGCTTCCTTTGTTTTATCATTTATTACTTCTAGCTCCACATAATCAGGTAATTTAGAAGCTAAATCCACTTGAACTTTACCTCTAGCAAAGCTTGGTCTTGTCTTATTAATGGTAGCTTGAAAATTTCATCAAAATATGTCAATGTCTTAAGAGTCCAATTTTGCATTCTCCTTTAATGTGACATTATTTTGGAATTTGAATTCGCAGGTCCTCCAGTTCTGGCAAACCATAGGAAAATTTGCCTATTACTGCAAGTTGAAGATCCTCAATAATGTTCATCTTTTTTATCTCATCTTATGTCCAAGAGATTCTTGGAATACCATCATTGTAACTAGTCGATCTCATTGTTGTTGATACATATTTGTTAAGCTGTTTAGAATATATCTCAGGTTTAAGAAAATCAACAAATTTATTCTATTTTCCTTCTGTATTATCAGATGACTGATCTATTGTAATCTCATTAATAGGCAAATTCTCCATTTTGTATAGGCAAAGCAGATTTAGAAGGTGACTTGGGATGATATAATTCTGAGAACAAAGTTAGCGATGTAAATGAAAAAAGTTGTTAAGTCGTTGTAGATTGACCCATAGTCGGATCGGTCATGCCAGCGCTGACTAACGGCTGAGGAAAATCTAGCATTATGGCTGAGACAATTATCCTATCATACTTAATCCATGTTTAAAATAAGAATTTAATGTTAGAGATAGAAGAAATTAGTTGAAATGAGTCTAATGGAGCTTATCCAGGCTTAGAAGTAACGAAAATAGCTCAAACTCACGAAACACTAAGCTTCAAGTCTAAAAAATGGTGAAAATAACAAAAACACGCGTATATATATCAGTACTTGTGATCGTGGACCAGGATTGCGATAGCGGTACCTTGCCTGACAGAGGTATCGTGATCGCGGATAAGGGTTGCGATTGCAATAGTTCCTCTGCTGGACCAATCACAATCGCGGTCCAAGGCTCGTGATCGCGGGTGCACCAGTTGGGGACTTGGTATAATTCCAAGTCTCCGCGACCACTCGGGAATCATATGAAATCTCGTTAATGCAAACAAACTATGCTACTCTATTAAATCCTATGACCTGGACTCAATGGCGATATTAGATTTTTGAAAAAATATCATTTTCATAAAGTTGAACCTCGCAACCCAAAATTATAATTTTCCAAATCGAAAGCCAAAATGAGATTTAAAAGCCATAAAACTATACCAACCATGTTACCACCTAAAATCGATGTTCTGAATTTGGTCGTGAAGTTCGTTTTGCCATCCATTGTATGGATCAAAATATATCAATTGAAATCAATTATAAAGCTCTCAAAGTGGTCAAAAGCCATAAAATCACATAAATGACACCAAAATGCATTGGGAGTCGTGCCAATCACCTCCACACCACAGAAATACCACAATATAACTGTGAAAAAGGATAAAATAGTCAAATCACATTAAAACACTTTTTCACATAACACATCAAAAATTCAGGTCGTTATATTTTGAGATGTTCTTCAAGACTGCTCCTTCTCTTGATCATTTAAGAGTATTTGGTTCCTTAGCTTATGTAGTGAATGTCAAGAGACAAGACAATTTTGCAGCTAGAGCTCTACCTACTATTTTCATGGACTATTCAACCACCAAGAAAGGTTACAAGTTATTCAATCCTCACACCAGAGAGTTTTTATTCAGTAGAGATGTAGTCTTTTATGAATCAGTCTTCCCTTTTAAGCATCTGAAGACTTACTATGGACCTTTATTCCCTATTTTGAACATTGTTGATGATGCTCTTCTTGATTCATCTTATTTTGCTCCCTCTCCATCACCAGTAGTCCATTGTGATGATCCTTTACCTGTATTTGCAACTGATATTCTTCCAGTGTCCTACTATACATATTGATGATTTACAACCTATTATTATTGACGCTCCTCTATATCCTTCATTGAGGTATTTTCATAGAATCAAAACTACTCCTTCTTGGTTCAAGGACTATGTAGTAAATGCTTGTGCCTATCCCATGGATCATTATTTAAGCCATCACTCTGTGACTCCTACTTATGTGAAGTGTCTAGCTGCTCAGACAAATAAATTGGAGCCTCAACATTACTCTATTGCTGCTAGAGATCACAGATGGATTTATGCCATACAACAAGAAATAGTTTCTTTATAAGAAAAATGGTATTTGAGACATTGTTGATTTACCTCTTGGTAAAGATGCTATTGGCTGCAAGTGGATGTTCAAAAATCAAGTATAAAGTTAATGTGGATATAGAGAGGCATAAGGCTAGGCTTGCTGCAAAAGATTTTAGCCAAAAGGAGGGTCTTGACTACACATATACATTCTTAACTGTAGCTAAGATGGTGATAGTAAGATATGTTATTATTGTTGTAGCTTCCCAACATTGGCAAATCTATCAGATGGATGTGTACAATGTTTTCCTTCAAAGTGATTTCCTTGAAGAAGTTTATATAAAATTACCTAATAGTTTTGCTTTCTCATCCTCATTTTCATCATCTCACAAAGTCTGTAGGTTAAAGAAATCTTTATATGGCCTGAAACAGGCCTTAAGACAATAGAACTTGAAGCTCACTACTACCTTGATAGATTTGGGCTTTGTTCAAAGCTATTTTTTTGACTACTCTCTTTTCACTCAACCATATGGTTATGATATTGTTGTGGTTCTTGTATATGTGGATGATCTTTTGATTAGAAGGTCTAATCCTATCCTACTTAACTCTACCAGAACTACACTGCTCCAGAAATTTAAGATGAAGGATTTGGGACTTTTGAATTTTTTATTGACATTGTTTTCTAGAAATGAGTCTGGTATATTGATGAACCAGAGGAAGTATGCCCTTGATCTGATTGCAGACTCAGAGCATGAGGGAGATAAGCCTGTATCCACCCCTATGAATTTTAATCATCACCTTACCTCTTATGAATTTGATGTAGCCACAAACAATTCCCAAGATGATAAGTTGTTAGATTAATGCTGGGAGGTATCAAAGGATGGTAGAAAAGTTATTATACCTCACTATGACTAGGAAAAATATAACATATGTTGTCCAAGTTTTGAGTTAGTTCATGCATAAGCCTAAAGAGTCACATATACAAGCTGCCCTTAGAGTGATCAAATACATAAAAAATACACCTAGTCTTAGCTTGTTGATTTCACCAACCAAAGCTCAAAGTTTGACAACATACTGTGATTCAAATTGGGTTGCATGCCCATAGACAAGGAAGTCATTCACAGGGTATATGGTGAATTTTGGTAATTCTCTTATATCTTGGAAGTAAATAAAACAGAATACCATTTCAAGGAGCTCAGTAGAAGCTGAATTTGGGAGCATGTCATCTATTCTTGTAGACCTAACTTAGTTGACAGGTCTCTTTAAAGAACTAGGCATAATAATCATTCAACATATTGAACTATCTTTTGACAGTAAGTCTGCTATTTAGATAGCTGTCAATCTTATATTCCATGAACGGAAAAAAAATATTAACATTGATTATCACTTTATAAGAGAAAAATTGCAATAAGGATTGATCTAAACTCATCACATAAGCACAAAGAAACAACTTGATGATCTGTTCACTAAAGGGATATGAAAGGTTCACACCATCATCTGATTGTCAAGCTGGGAGTTAAGAATATCTTCTTACCCTTCAGCTTGAGAGAGAGTACTGAGCCTAGTGATGTGGAAGTTAGTTAGGAGTTATATTAGTTAGCAGCTGAATACTAGTTAGTTAGCCGTAAAATGAAGAAGAGTAGTGGATTACAGCTAGGATATTTTTCATATATATATATATATATATATAGTACAACTGTATGAGAAGTTAGTTAGTTCATTTTTGTGTATTCGATCAGATATTATTTCATGTTAATGGAAGAACTTTTCTTTCTTTTCTGTTTGAACTCCAAGCTTATTCAGCTCTAAATCCACAGCTTTTCTCATGGTTGCTGAACTTTACGTTAACATTCTAACATTATGAATATTTAAATACTCTCTTGAACAACTATTAAGTGAATTAAATACAACTCTAATGACTGACGTGGATAAATTAAATATCTAATCACGTAAATAACAAAACTTAAAAGAGGAAAATCAAGCATACCCCACTTTGTCTTATTTCCAACACCTCTTCCATAACTCCATTCTCTCATATTGTTTTATCCCTCTGTCTGTACCCTCTTTCTTTACACCGCCGATCGGACCTTTCCGTTTGAAAAACATGGATGGAAATTCAACAAAGATCAACCACAAAGAACCTCACCTCAGCCTTCTTCTTTTTCCTTCGTCGCTGCCAAAAACTCAGCGAGCGACCAACTGCCGTTAGACCACCAGATATCGCTAGAACTATTCACCACGTCGGCAACAATGGACAAAACGCCGACTAAATTGTTTTTCTTCACTGTCTTCCTCTTTTCTTTTATTTTTTCCTATGTGTTCTCATAATTTTTTCTTTTCAAGCCAACCTCTATGAACGATTAATTTGGAAACCTTCAGATTTGTCGTGTTTTGAGCCCAACTAAAGGGCAAACCTAGGTGGGTGCTAGGTGGTTCAGCCGAACTCCCTTGTCAAAAAATTACACGGTATATATAGTGTATTTATAGGATAGATTTTCATTGTTTCTGTATATATATTGTTTTTGAACCCTCTAAACCAAAGATGACACGTAGCATAGTGGCTCTAGGCTCGCTACTTTAGCCGCTCTATGGTCCTCCATGTTTTAGGTTCGATTCCTGCTGGACGTGCAGGAATCTCAATGTTTTTTCTTAAAAAAAAAATTAAGCCTCCACTTGTTCTATATGTGCAGATACAACTACTTTTAAGGGCAATTTTTTTTCGAACCCCCTCAATAAAATTTTTGGATCCGCCACTGGCCTAACTCAGGCAATCGCCACTGAAACAATCGTCTGTTGTTCTTCACTAACTCGAAAAGAGAAAACATGAATGTTAAGATTAGCTTTTAAAGGAACGTGCAAATAAATATATTAAAAAAGGTAAGTCGGAAAACCAAAAATAAAATAAAATTGTACCAATGCTAGGACTATGAGAAAGAATAGCACTAGCAACTCCGCTCCCTACAATGACATTTGTATTTCTCCCTTTTTCTGTTTTACAGGTATTCTTAGCCAAATTACTAGAAATTACGTTGCGGGCTTAGATTTTTTGCCATGGATAACTTTTACCTTTGTATTGTACTGAGATGATGAAGATGCATGAATAGTAAAAATAAGAAAAAGATGGCATGGAAAAAGGAAAAAGAAATAGAAAGTGAATAGTAAAAATAAGAAACAAAAAATGGCATGAAGAAGGAAAAAGAAATGGAAAGTGAATTCCTTCACATCTGACTTGTTGTCGATGTGTCGTTGAGGTGGCGCACGTGAATATCATCTTCCAATAATGAAAATGGCATTACATTTATAAGGTGATATTTAATTTACTTGAAGATTATCTAGGAAAGAAATTAAATGTTCGTAATGTTACGGTGCAAAAATCCATTTTGAAGGAGACTTTATGCATTCTCCCTTTAATTAAAGAGAAAGCAAGCACTTGAAAAGGACGATAACATCATGCCAAATTACCATTCAACATAATAACCGCGTATTAACAAGAAATCTTTTAATTTCATCATTAAGAAATCACCTACATTGTATATTCCTCCTAATTCCATCAATCGGCCATACAAAAAAATAAAGCAGTCCGGTGCACTAAAGCTATCGCTATGCGGGGTGTCCAGGAAAGGACCCCACCACAAGGGTACGATACACCCTTGTGGTGGGGCCCTTCCTCGGACCCCGCGCATAGCGATAGCTTTAGTGCATCGGGCTGCCTTTTTTTTTTTTTAGGTTTCAACAATTTCAAAACATTCCTCACATACATTCATGATAGTGAAGATCACTATTTCCTTGAGCATGAGCATAATTACCAAGGTGGAAAATATATTTCCAGTTTTAGATATTCCAAAACCCGGAAAGAACAACTGGAAGATCAATAGTCGTCATCAACTGAAAATCACATCGAGTATGCAAACAGGAAAATCGAACAATTTCTATGAAGTTCTCTCTCTATGCTCTGATAATAATAATAATGTAGGGACTAATGATATAAAGAAAGCTTATAGATGCTTCGATCTTCGATATCATCCTGATGTTTGTCATGATCATTCAAACAAAGAAGAATCCATGGGACGATTTATTATTGAGTTACAAAAGGCCTATGAGCGAAAAATATGATTATCAGCTAAGTTCGAGGGATTCTTCATTTGGGAGAAATAAGTCTAAAGAAAATAGCACTACTAAAATTGTTCATAAGGACGTGTGGGAAAGGCAATTCAATGGGTTGCAGAGAAGATCTTTGCATAGGGTGGAGAAAAAGAGAAGCATGTAATTGTGTAAAGTGGTCATTAATTACTCCTATGTTTTTGTTTTTTTTCCTTGTTAAATTTTTTGGTCTTTCTTTAATTAATTAATTAATTCTTTGATAAAATTTGTATAATGTGCTGTTGTTTTTCTTTAAATAAACAGTAGAGATATAAGGTAAGATTGCGTACAATATATCCTTGTGGTCCAGCTCTTTCTCAAACCTCATACATAGCGAAAGTTTTAGGCGTAAATTCCTTAGATTGTCACTGAAGTTTAACAAACATCCCACAAAAGTCACTTATGATTTTTTTTGGACAATAAAATCATTAAACTTTAAAAATATTTCAAAAAAAACAAAAAAATAACAGAAGTGTTAAAAATTTAACAGCATGACCCATTTAATTATACTTGACCCAACATTTATTACTTATAACCCATGACCCATTTCACCCACCTTTAGATTAAAAAAACTGTTTTCCTCCTTATTTTAACATTGAAGAGGCCCTGTGCTTACGTTAGAAGCACTGGACTCTCCATTTTCATACATACAATCCTCTTCTTTGGCCTTATTACCATCTAATTCCTTGTTGCCATTGGTGTCCATATTTACACTGGCTAGCTACAATTTGCTAGTCACCTATTTCTCTAGTTTACATTCTTTCAATTTAGTATTTGTGATTCAGTCTTTTCAATTCTTTGTTTTCCAATATATTGATTAGCCTTGTTCTGGGTCTTACTGCAAGCTGATATTTTGCATATCACCAGTTCTTCTTGCAAGTATTCTGTTTTTCACTGATTGATTTGTACAACATCTATCTCAAATAACAAAATCTCATGTCAATCATTCATTTCGATATTCATTTGTGCTTACTGGCCATATATTGGACTGACAGAATAAGGAAAAGCCTTGCTTTTTTAGTTGCTGTGTGATCCTTTACCCTTATTTATATGTCTAGTATTATTTTTACTTTTTTCTTCTCTGCATACATACAGTGACTGTACATAACAGTTTGAACATAACTAGCAAACTGAAGAAAATATACAGTGTGCCAAAGTAGCACACAATCTGATATAAGGTACCCTTTCTTCCTTCTCACTTTTAGTCGGGTCTTTTTTTTGTTCCATACCCAATTTTCTCGAATGTTAAGACAGCCACAAGTTTGGTATATGCAATAGAAGAAGTTGTTTTGATTTTCATCTGGTTCAGTTTGGAGTTGGACTAATTCGAATTCATGTCGGGTAGAGTAGAAGTTGTTAATATTGCAAGGATTGTGCATATCAAAGAGACGGTAAATGAGAAGAGTTGATCAATTTTTAATATAAACTTTCAACAACTAAAACAACTAAAATGATATGATTATTCTTTTTACTTGGATAGCAATCAAATGGTGTTTGCAGTGGACTCTTATAATGATGAAACATGAAGCAACAGGGGTTATTTAATAGTATAAATAACATAAATACCAGCCGTTTTGAAAGTAATTACACTCTCTTCCACTTTTATAATTACTTTACTCTCTCTCCCTATTAATATACATAACATAATCGACATATACATAGCATTTTGTGTATGTGTTAGGATTTTTGTTATATGTTTAGGGAGTTGAGATTTTTTGTAATATTGAAAACATAAGTTGAATATTTGTGTAATTTTTTAGTATTTAATATGCTAAAGGGAGGTCAAATGGGTTGTGGGTTATGGATAATTAAGTGTTGGGTCAAACATAGTCTAATGGGTCATGCTATTAAATTTTTAACACTTCTGTGATTTTTTTGGTTTTTGGAATATTTATAGAGTTTAATGATATTTTTATCCCAAAAAAATCATAAATGACATTAGTGGGATATTTGTAAAACTTTAATGACAATTTAAGGAATTTACTTAAAGCTTTAGTGCACTAAATTGTCCTCTTTTTAAATAGGATCCGAAGGAGCTCATTATTTCTTTGTATTATTGTCATTTAAGAGCAATTTGCAATGTAAGAATTAATGAAATGAGTGGTTATTGTTGAAACTTATGTTTAAGCTAAGCGTTTTGTTTTAATAGTCCCTTTTGCTGCGAATATTACCAAATGTATTTTAGGTCATAACTTGAGGAAAGAAGCTCTACCTATAAAATGAAAGAGGATTTAAAACTTGGAAAAAGAATATCTTTCAATATTTATCTAAACTCTCAAGAAAATATAGTGGTATATACTGTTAGGTTCGAAATTGAGAGGGCGTCATGTGGAATCTTATAATTTGCAAATCAAGACGGTGATAATTCAGATGACAAATAAAACAATACTAAGAACTTAATATTATTATATTATTTGGTCGATTGACCTACATATAAAACTAATATTGAAAACATAAACCTATGGGAGAAATCTCCCCCTAAACCAAACTCTTTTAACGACTACATTGTGGATACTATTGTGTTATTGTATAAGAAAGAAGAGTTTTCTATTTATAGAGTTCCAAAATCTTTTTTCGTAGAAAGAAATTTGTCAAATATGAAAAAGTTTTATATTTTTTTCTTGAAGGAAAAATAAAAGTAATTATGATATTACTTTTATTTTTCTTCTAAAAGAAATAAAACTTAAATTTGATAAGAAAATCAGGACAAAAAACCTAACATATACAAGCTGCTTGAGCTCTAATCAAGAGCTTTCTAATTTTTCTTGGTTAACTGTGATATGCTAAATTGATCAAGGGAGCATATATTCTTTCCAAAGACTTGTCAATATTCAATATGCCCTCTGTTAACTCTCTTTTCTTTCTTTTTTTCGTTTGTAAACTTCAGTGTATGTTTGGATACAAAAATTGTGAAATTTGAAAACAAAAGGATTTTTCTTGAAGTTGAAAATGATTTGGAAATAGGAATTGTGTTCGGATATGAGTATTAATTGAAGTTATTTTTGAATTTATGAATAATTTGAAGTGTGAAAATAATTTTTTAAAAGTTTTCAAATTTTAAAATTCAACTTCAAATTGAATTCTCAAATTTATGTCTAAATTTTTTTCAAAATAACATTCCAATTAAAAATAATTAAAAACTATCCAAATGGATCTAATTGTAAGTAGAAAACCTTGAAGCAATAATTGTCCTAATTTCTGTCGGGAGAAGGACACAGGCTCGCTCGTCTCAAAATAATTGGTTGATATTTGGATTATTGAACATGAAATGGCCAGTCGGCTATTTTAATTTCACTAAATGATCTTTTCCTAATTTAGATATAGTTCATATATTATATGGACACAATACATATGCCATACTGACATAATTCGTAAAAAAAAAGTAGAGCAACAAATTTATGGGTAGAAATTGTATCATTGTTATATAGAATATGTAATTTTTTAATATAATGAGCATACAATTTGTATAATTGTTATATAAAATATGTATATGTATAACATGCATATAGAAATTGTATCTTTATTGTAGAAAATATATATCTGTATAAGATATATATCGAATTTGTATCAGTATTATATAAATTTGTCAACGAATAACTAAAAAAAATAAATTAAAATTCAATGAAAATTTTTATGTTATAATTTCAGCCGAAGTGCTATTTATATCTTTTCCCAATTTCTGTCTAACCAGAGTCCATCTAAGGCTAACAGGCCATTCATAATTGGCCCCTTAAGTCTTGATTAGCTTTCATAAAGCTTTTTCTTCTTTTACTGGCTTTCACATATTTGGTAAACTCGATCAAAATAATTATAATTGCTAATTAAATATATCTCATTGTGTATGAAATATGTATACTTAATATAATAATACTTGAAATCTTAAACATGTATTCAAAATTTTATATATACCACTTGAAAGATAAATTTATATAGTATTTTTATATGTTAATACTAGTTGTTTAAGTAATATTTGCTAACATTATTTTTATTTTTTCATTATATGTATTTATGTTTGTTATGTTTTTGACTTTGTGTAAAGTTTGATAGTAATATATTAAAAGTATTTAATTCAAATTAGACATTCAATTTAAATGAAAAAATATGTAAGGAGTGAATAAATCTTGTATTTTATTGATTGTAAAATGATTCAAAACTTATAAGTTGATTGACAAATCTACAAAATTTTGCATCATTTTTTGCAACTCATGCATGTTAATATTAACAGAATTGCCATAGTATAGTCAAAATCAATGGGGCAAAAACCATGCATTGGACTTGATTGTGCTGAGTTCTCCCTTGAAGTCATAATTTATTCAAGATTCTGTCCGTCTGCCGGATCCACATCCATTCCTTGATTTCTTCGTTCCGCTCTAATCCAATCTCTAAGGCAAAGTAGAACATTCATAGCATTGTCTCGCAATGAGTGTCGGTTGTCTCCAAGCTATTGTCGTCCCTGACTAAACGCGCTCTCCGATGCAACTGTTGACATTGAAACATTCAATATATCTTTAGCTAATCTTGAAAGCACATGATATTGTCTTTCTTTATTCTTCCACCAATCCAGCGTGTTGATCCTTGCTGTACGATCCTCTATCGGCTGTCGAAGATAATACCTAAGCTTTTCTCGAGAAAGTGTTATGTGTGATAAAGGTGGTACCCTATCCCAAACAATTAAATAAAAAAATTAATCAGGATAACTACTATGTGTTTGTCTTTTAGAAGATGATGGCTCCTCGGGAGCTTGAGGAGTGACAGTTGGAGTGATATTTGACTGTACGACTTCATCAAGTAAATCGGCATAATGGTTATATAATGCTTCCATGTAACTATTCGTATCATTCATAGTCGTAAACAAAGAAGGTTCTTCTTAAGGTTTTATCTCTAAAGCATTATAAATAATACAACTAAAATCGGACATAGTATTATATTTTATATATAGATTTATTATAGCACCAATCAAGTAAATTGGGGAAAACGGATACAAATATTTTTTAAATTTAGCAATCATAGAAGTAATAGCTTCTTTGTAACCTTATTTATTCTTATATTCTTTAAGCAAACAAGAAATGTCGGCTAAATAAGCTACAATATTACAAATAATAGGATAATAAGCACCAGAAAAATCAACCGTAAATATATAAATTTTTTTCAAAAATTTAACAAGATCAGCAATTGCAGCCCAATCAGAATCATGTAGCATACACTCAAGAAAAGAATCAGAATATTGATTAAAAGTCATTGTAATAGGAACTTTATAAGTAAGATAAGTTCGTAAATAATTATAAGTAGCATTCTATCTAGAATCACATTCTTCGGGCATTAATATCGATCTAAGTCCATTTTGTTCACATTTAGTTTTAAATTTTTTATTCTAATTTTTCGATGATTTTCTTGAATAAAGACAACAAGCCTTATCTTTTCAATATAAATCTCAAAAAATTCAAGACCATCTCTAAGGATTAAATTATATATATGACAAGCACACTTAACAAAAAATATTTCAGATAATGGTGGAGAAAGTTCAACTTTTAACAAGTCAACAACAGTCGCGTTGTTAGATGCATTATCAAAAGATATACATAAAACTTTTCTTTCAATACCATAATATTTTACAACTTTAGAAATAGATTCCGGAATAAATTTTTCAGTGTGTCTATGATCTTCATCATACAAAAATGCTAGAATACATTTTTGCATAACAAAATTACTATCCATCCGATGACAAGTAATTGTTAAATAATTATTTTTATAAACAACACGACCAAGATCAGAGTTAGAGCAACTTCACATGGAATATTTTTAGTAATGTAGACGAATAATAAATATATTGTACATGGAGTCTAAGAATATCGGACCGACAGGTACTTCTTGAATACCTGTAAACATAGGATTATAAATTGCTTGAATATAATGAATAAAAATATCCGAAGAAGCAAAACAGAAAGGCAAACAACCCACAACTATTATTTAGGCTATTTCTTTCCGATCCTTCATTTTATTATAATTCTTAACTAATTGACCGGTTGTTGGCTTCAATCTACTTTGAGTTGACCCACTAACAGCCTCACCACTTTGTGCTGCAACTAGCTCTACTAAGGATTTTTCTCCTAAATGTCTCATCAACGAACCTGTACCCCCTTTATTACCTCCGATTTTATGCTCATGTACCAATTCACAAATTTTATATTGGACCTTAGTTTCTTCTTCTATTTTCGTAAAATTTTTTGATGCAATACAAGTTCTTCTATGAGATCTTACAGGGGCACAAGAAGGACGGGGAGAAAGATTAACCAATTCATATCTAACATTAGCATTATCGACTTTGGGTGTCTCACCAATATTATCATCATCTATATTTAAATCAACCGCGTCTACTTCATTCTCTTCTTCTATACCATAATTTTCCTGAGCTTCTAAATAATTTATATCGTGAGCACCTACACCTATTTCATTCTCAAACGGTTGACTAATTGGTACCAAAGACACACAAGTATATCTAGTACTTGAACTACCTCAACTGGAAGCACCATCAATTCATTTTTTACTACCACTATCACTTTTGGGATGAAATTTTTAACACTTTTACCGACTTTTCTTAATTTATTCATATTACAAATTAAATTAATAAATTTTAAAAATATACAAAAATAATAAAAATAAATATTCAACAAATAATACACTAATTAAAAATTAAAAGTAAGAGATGGAACGACAATATCAAATTTTTGAAGTATCCAAAAGTTGGAACTTTAGAAAACTTTCACTTGATATTTGTAATTGCAAAATTAAAAAATAAAATTGAGCACTTTAGAAGATAATTAGAATAATTGAGAGAGATTGAGATTGTGAGTTGGGTGAAAAATAATTTTTGAAATGGGGTATTTATAGGAAATCTTTGGAATTTTTTTTTTATAAATAATGGCCAAATCATCCAATTGGCCGTTGGGATGCCAACGACTATAATATAATATCGTTGGACCAACGATCCAATTAGCCAATTTCCCAATAGTCCAAGAATGTTTTTAAAGTAACCGGCCAGTCCGGTCTGGGTCACTAGTGGGCCTGGTCCGATTTCACAACTGGGCCGATCTACCGAGCTGACCATGCGAGACAGCCCAGCTTGTGACCGAAAGTTCAGAAACTGGATAGCCTATCAAGCCGCTCCATACCAGGTCAGTCTATTTAATTGGGTCGGACTTATCGGGCCAGACCGATCTGACCCAACCCACATAACAGGCTTACTTTAACCTAACCTCACAGAGGTAGAGAAGTTTTTAAAAATTATCACCATGAGTAAGTTATTACATTATCGAGTGCATTATCAATTGAAAAAATCTACCTTCTCATACATTTAGACTACATAATTCATATCTTGTTTGTCCAAAAGACTATACCTATGACTAACAAATCCAAATTATATAAACTAATAATTCAGAAAACACCTGTAGTGCACTTTTTCTTTTGGCTTAGAACCACAATGCTATTGATCATGTACTTTGAATGTCTGATTGTTTTGTGCATGCCAGATCCTTCATCTTCATCACCATTCTCTAAGCGAATTTCTTAGCATAGCTGCTACTTCAAGTACTTTATCTTGCCTCAAATATTTCACTCATACATTAACACACTCGTTTTGTCTTTGGATAATCCATTTAACAAAGAATACTGACCATAATTGAACTCAACAACCACATTAAGTTGTAAATTTTGCCTCTCAAATGCTCTCAATTTTATTTCATCAATGAAACATAATATCAAGAAATTGAGGCCATTGGTTAATACCTTTTTATACATACATGACTCTTATACATAATTAATTTTTCAAGATTTTAGACATGAAACAACAAAATAAAAAGGATTAAAAATATTCTATATTTAAAAAAGCTTGAACACATACATCTTTATAAAATAGTGTTTTAAGGATATCCACTCACGATTATTGATAAACATTATTATGCATAACATGATCTAAATCAACATTTAGTACGATACATTAAATTATTCAAAAAACAAATAAGAGTAAAATAAACTATTAAAGAATTTACATTTTATAGCATGAGATAGTTATAATAATTGTCTCCCCCTCTCATATATAATTTTGTCTTCTCTTTGGATTTTATTTGTTCTATTTCGATATAGAACAAAACCAAAAAGAAAGAAACAAAAGCCAACATATTTTTTTTGTAATAGGTATGATCTGAGGTGGTTTTATGCACCTTAGTGTTGTTATCCTAGCTTATTGAGCTTGTTTTGAGGACTTCTCATGTGCTTAATATGTTAACAATGATATAATTGAGCATCTAAGTGTTTAAGTATTTTATTACTATATTTAAGGTGTATCTCAAACAAGTTTGTGCTTAATTGGGTCACTTAGAGTTAAAACAAGAAAACTAGTGTTACTAGCTTGAGCTAGGTGTTGTTCTAGTTGATTTCGATGGATTCTAAGGTGTATGCTGAGTTCCTAATGGTTTGATTCTGTAATTATGTGTGGAACAACTTGTTTATAGAGTTCAAAGTTTAATCGAATCAAGCCAAGAGTCAAAACACTAAGCTAAAGATTTAAAGGATAACACTAGTCTTAACTTAAGTTTCTAGTTCATTGTCTTGAACATTGTATTGTTTTGAGATCTAATCCATGGTGTTTGATTCTATAGAATTCTTGGTAAGTTGATTTTTATGATATATGGAGGATATACAAGATAGAAATCAAGGGGAAATGACATCACAAGGCTTGGAATGGAAGGACAAAGGCATAAAATAAGTAAAGAAGCCAAAAATGCAATTTCTAGTGTACCCTTGCGATAGAGGGGCGAAACCCCCCCTATTCTTCGGGAGAAAGAAACGCACCACACACCTCACTCCACATATGGAAAAAACTTTAATCCTATAAATAGGACACTTGTACACATTGTTAAAGACATTGGACGTCTTGGAAGCTAGGAGAGGGGATGGAAAACAATTCAATTAGAGTTTTTCTTCTTTTACTTTAGTTCATTATGGATTATATCACGTATTCATTGATCTTGATTATGGTTATGTCCATTAGCGGCTAAAATCCCTCTTTTCAGGATTAAGGCCAAGAACATGTTTACTATTACTTTGAATTGAGATTTCTTGGATTGATTATCATATTTGGTTGTTTATTTATCCTTGTTATAACTATTTTAAGGACACGCGACCCTTAGAATACATAAATTTTCGACTTTGTGAGCCCCGGAGGGGGAATACGAAGAT
Organism: Capsicum pubescens; assembly: GCA_030864215.1. NCBI lineage: Eukaryota > Viridiplantae > Streptophyta > Magnoliopsida > Solanales > Solanaceae > Capsicum > Capsicum pubescens. The sequence goes on along the minus strand of CM061549.1, from coordinate 216,958,919 downwards.
AGAACATTAGATAGATAGAGTTAGGTTCTTATTTTTTTTAAAATAAAGAATTTGAATTAGTGTTTAGGATAGGGATATACCTAGAAGCCTTGTTCGGTTCACTTGCAGAATGATATATTATTGCATATAAATGGATTATTACATCCCCTCTCAACAATGTAGTTGTAATTTCCAGTTAGGTGAAAGATTAGAGGTCGGGAGACCATGATCAGATTATAAATCCTGCGAATCAAAAACCAAGATAAGTAATATAATCAATGAAGTTCAATAGCATAGTATGAGTGTTTGTAGTTCTTTAACCCCGAGTTTTCATCCATTAATTGACCAAAGTCTTTACTTTTCCGCTTTATTTTGGTTTACTTTTAATTATAAACTTTCAAAACTCTTTTAGCTACGTTGCACTAGTTAATCTCAAATGTTAAACTAGAATTGGATAGTAGCTTAACACAAGTCTCCGAGGGATTAATATTCGGTTTTATTTAAGGCCACTATATTACTTGGTGAGACCATGTACACTTGATTGTGCGCAATAAGTTTTTGGCGCCGTTGTTAGGGACTTGTAAATTGGCAACTATTTTAGTTTTTAGTTTTACTTTTTATATTTCTTTGGTACTTTACACTTGGTCTTGGTATTGAATTTGCAGGAAATAGGTTTACAGACTAGTAAGCTGGCAAGGGATAGGGAATTGGTTGAACCAAGCCCTAAACATGAGGAACTCTTTCATCAATTAAGGAGAGAAGCATTCCTTCTCTACCATATCCTGGAAATTCAATAGGAACAAGACAATCCTGCTCTCATGGCTGAAGATCAACCAGCAGGCTGGATAGTTCGCGAAGTGGAAATCTCACTTCTGACAAATTTGACTTTTCCTTTTCAGAAACCTGCCCCTTGAGGTAACTTTGAGCTTAAACAGAACATGATGCAACTTTTTATCAATAGTGGACAGTTTATGGGGCTTTTACATGAAGATCCATAAGTCCATCTGCAGAACTTCTTAGATATTAGTGAAACATTCATCATTGTGTGTGTGTAAACTCACTATATGAGGCTGATACTTTCCCCTTTTAATTATTGGGGGCAGCGAAGAAGTGGTTGCACACTGAACCGACAAGTTAAATCATAACCTAGGATGACTTAGCCCAGAAATTCCTCACCTGGCTCTTTCCATCTGGCGAGACTGTGCAGTGAGATTGTGAGCTTCAAATAGAAGCCAGATGAGAACTTGTATCATGCATGGGAGAGATTTAAAGCTCTTTTTCGGGACTGTCCATATCATCGGCAGTCTAATGAGGTACTAGCTCACACTTTTGTTGAGGCACTTGATCACAATAAGAAAATTTTGCTAGATTCAGCTAATAGTGGTCAAGCATTAGAATTTACATATGGTGAGCTATGCACCTTGTTGAACCGAATGGCATAAGGTAATCCTGAGTGGCATTTTGACTCAAGAAATGCTACAAAAAAGGTTGCAGGTGTGTTGGAGGTGGACCAATTTGACTCAGATAGCTGCACTACATAATCAGTTAACTACTTAACTCAACAATATGAAATTGGGGGTTACGCAACCTACAACAACAACTAATTCAATTCATTATACGAGTACTTGGTGCGGGGTTTGTGGCAACAATGGTCATTTTGCACCCATGTGTGGTGCAAATCTTGAGTCAGTAATATTTGTGGGTAGTGTTCAAAGGCCGAATTATGGGAACACCTACAATATAAAGTGGAAGATTTAGCCACCAAATCCATCATGGAACAACCAATAGCAACAGTTTCAGCAGTAGAATCAGGCCACAACTCAAACTAGCATTATGGAAGAGATGCTAAAATAAATTTTAGCTTCTTAAGCACAGTTGGCAGTAGATTTGAAGAGCCAGTAGGTGGCTACAAAAAACTTAGAGATGTAGGTTGGGAAAATGCAACATGCACAAAATTCCAGGCCTCAAGGTGGTTTTCCAGGTAATGCTGAATCTCCTAAACAAGTGATGGAAATCACATTGAGGAGTGGTAAAGAGTTGAATAAAGAACCTCCAAACACAACTAAGGAGGTAGATGCGAAGATAGTTCCTAAGCAAGTAGATAACAAAGTTGCTAAAAATTTAAGAAATTATGAGCACTCAAAAACCAAAATTGCTGAACAGAAGAAGTAGAGACCACCACCACCTTTCCCATAGAGGCTTAGAAAAGCCAAAGAGTATGCGTGCTTCAAGAAGTTCTTTGACATGTTTAGAGAGCTTCACATTAATCCTCCTCTTTCAGATGCTTTGCAGGGAATGCCTAAGGACGCTAAGTACTTGAAGGATATGGTCACTAACAAATTTAAGCTACAAGATGTTGAGACAGTAGCACTCACTGAGGAGTGTAGTTCTGTAGTGATGTAGAAGATTCCCAAAAAGCTTAAAAACCATGAGAGTTTCACTCTGTCAATTCAAATTGGCTATCGTGAGGTGGTTTACGCACTTAGTGATTTGGGGGCAAGTATCAACTTGATGCCTCTCTCCTTTTTCTACACTTTGGGCTTAGGAAAGTTGAGACCAAGATTTGTGCTACTCCAACTGGCAGACCAAATCCTAGCCCATCCTAAAGGAATCATAGAGAATGTTCTCATTAAGGTTGGTAAGCTTATTATTCTTGCTGATTTTATTGCTTTAGATTTTAGGCAGATGAAAGAGTGCCTGTTATCTTGGGACTTCTATTCTTGACGACGGGAGGGGCATTGACAGATGTGAGAGAGGGCACGCTCACAATAAGGTTGGATGATGAAGAGGCAATTTTCACAGTGTACAAATGACTCAACACACTATCCCACTACAAATATTTATGCATGATTACAGTGATTGAAGGGGATAAGTATGGGGTGGTAAAATTTAGTCCACTAAAGACCTCTTCGAACTTCCTCATTGAGCTTCCTAAGACACAAATACCACAACCCAAAATAATGCAGATTGATAAGCCTAAAAAGGTTATTGTTGTGAGAGTTGTTGACCTTGAGAGTTTACACTCAAGAGGTAAAAAAATAAATAAGAAGATGACCTTCAAGTAGGAGGAAGAGGATTAAGAAAATTGAATAAGCAGTAGACTGGGTCGTGTCACGACACTAAATAAGACGCTTCTTGGGAGGAAACCCAAGTTAAAGTATGTTTTAATTTTAGTATTTTAGTTTTTACTTTACTAGTTTTTGTTTTTGTTGAGTCACAGGTTGATGGGAAGTTTGAGTACCAAAAAATCCAAGCTAAGGAGCATGACACTAACAAAGTGTGGGGTCCTCGAAACCTCTTGATGTATAAAGATGTTACTATCTAGTCCTAGAGGTCTCAAGGAGTATTTCTATCTATACTTTTAAATACACATTGGGGACAAAGTAGTTTTTTAAGTATGAGGTAGGGAAATTCCTATTTTTAGGAGTAATTTTAAAACTTTTTGTGTTAGGAATAAGTGGGATGTTTTTGTTGGTGCTATATTTGACTGCATGAGCAAGTGTTTTGGTTGTAACAGCAAATTGATTATGTGAATTACTACTTTTGAGACTCCTAGGATCATGATTATGACTCTTGTACTTGTTGGCTTAAAGTTGAATTCATGCGATTGTGTGGTTCAGAGTCTATGATGATCCTACTTAAGTTGAGCATGTGCCATGTGCGTGTAAGGTTGTTGTATATTCCTTGTTATACTTGCAGTCTAGAACTTTTCTGGTGTGTGTGGAAAATGAAATAAAGAGTAAGGGTTTAGGAGATGATATAGGAATTTCCTTTGATAGGTATTTTTCATACCTTCTTTTGACTTACCCTTGTGCATAATTCTAGTTAACCCCATTGAGCCTTTAGCTTTTTTCTTTGGAAGCCTTATATGTAGCATGTATCCTCTTTTTTGATATACCTTAATTTGATCCAAAGCTCCTAAGAACTTTAGTATAAAAGTAATTGAGTTAAGTAGTTTGACATTTAGGCAGGGGAAAGGTGAATATGAAGCCCCAAAGTAATAGTTATTAATGTGTATAATTATTTTTGTGTTGTGGTTGGGAGTGTGTAATGTGAAGAAAAAAATTGTTCAGATTGAATAAGTTGTTAATAGATAATACTCCCGTCATAGTGTATATGAATAAGATTAATGAGATGGGATAAAACAAAAGATAAGGATAGACAAAAGTGGTGGAAATTGGTTGTTGAAGGTGAATTAATTGTATAATGTGATGTATTAAAGCGCTTAGGGAAGATAGTCACGATTACTGGCCTAAATAGTTTCTACCCGTCCCTTAGACTACATTAAAACCCTTAAAGACCTACTTTATCCTAAGCTTTAATATTCCGATATTAGTTGAGTACTACACTAAAGGCAAGCCTATAGTTCATCTTATGTAACTTGTGAATTCCTTGTGAGAACGAGCATAATTTGATTCTTATTCATATTCTGATATAAATTGTATTTATGTGAGTGATTATGGGTAACTCTCTTGTTGTGAGGTAACATGTTTGATTATATTTAAGTGATTTGTATGATGTATGTGATTGACAAATATGTATGAGTTTTCTAACTTGGTGAGTCAAGTCTTGAGGCTAGGGTGTTTTGAAGTAGTATTCTTGAACTTTCAATTGTGTATGTAACATGCTTAGTGTAGAAACTTGCTTTTTGTGTAGTCATTGTAGTACTATCTTGAGTGTCTTGTTTTTAGTAGAAGTTTAGAGTCACCTCAACTTATGATTCTTATAGTAAAGAGTTGTTTGAGGAAGAACAAGGCTTTAAGTGTGGGGTGGTAATCTGAGGTGGTTTTATGCACCTTAGTGTTGTTATCCTAGTTTATTGAGCCTTGTTTTGAAGACTTATCTTGTGCTTAATATGTTAACAATTATATAATTGAGCATCTAAGTGTTTAAGTATTTTATTACTATTTTAAGATGTATCTCAAACAAGTTTGTGCTTAATTGGGTAACCAAGAGTTAAAATGAGAAAACTAGTGTTACTAGCTTAAGCTAGGTATTGTTCTAATTGATTTCGATGGATTCTAAGGTGCACGATGAGTTACTAATGGTTTTATTATACAATTATGTGTGTAACTACTTTTTTATAGTGTTCAAAGTTCAATCGAATCAAGTAAAGAGTCAAAACACTAAGCTAAAGATTTAAAGGACGACACTAGTCTTTGCTTAAGTTTCTAGTTCATTGTCTTGAACGTTGTGTTATTTTGAGCTCTAATCCGTGGTGTTTAGTGCTATAGAATTCTTGGTGAGTTGATTTTTATGATAGATGGAGGATATAAAAGATGTAAATCAAGGATATATAACACCATATGGCTTGGGATGGAAGGACAAAGGCATATGGTGAGTGAAGAAGCCAAAAATACAATTTCCAGTGTGCCCTCGCGATAGAGGGTCGACGCACCCCATATTCTTTGGAAGAAATCAAAGTTCTGCACACCTTATTCTAGGGTAGTAAGTAATTCATCACGGACCATACACCCTAGGAGCAAGCAACGCGTCGCACACCTCACTCCATACACGGCCAAAACTTTGATCCTATAAATAGGACACTTGTACACATTGTTAAAGACCTTGGACGTCTTGGAAGCTTGGAGAGGGTCTGGAAAACACTTCAATTAGAGTTTTTATTATTTTACTTTAGTTTATTTGTGGATTATGTATTCATTTATCTTGATTATGATTATGTCCATTAACGGCTAAAATCCCCCTTTTCGGGGTTAAGGCCAAGAACATGTTTACTATTGCTTTGAATTGAGTTTGTTTGGATTGCTTACCATATTGGTTATTTATTTATCCTTATTATACTATTTTAAGTATTTGTGCCTCTTAGAATACATTAATTATAGACTTTGCGAGTCCGAGAGGGGAAATAAAGAGATAGAACCTGGGGATAGATAGAGTAAGGTTCTTATTCTTTTAGAAAATAAGGAATTTGAATTAACATCTAGGATAGGGATATAACTAGAAGCCTTGCTCATTTCACTTGCAGGATGACATCTTAATGCATCTAAATGGATTATTACATCCTCGCTCAATGATGTAGTTTTAATGTCCAGTGAGGTAGAAGATTAGAGGTCGGGAGACCATAATCATACGATAAATCCTGCGAATCAACATCCAAGATAAGTAATTTAATCAATGAAGTTTAATAGCGTAGTATGAGTGTTCATAGTGCTTTAACCCCGGGTTTTCTTCCATTGATTTACCAAAGTATTTACTATTCCGCATTATTTTGGTTTACTTTTAATTATAAACTTTCAAAACTCTTTTGGCTACGTGTAACTCCCCGAGACTACCCCTGGATGTCACACGGTGCTTAGGACCACAAGTGTTCCCAAGATAACCCATGAACTGGAATATTGTTAAGAAACTGATTAAAATATGTATAAAATAATTGAGTTTACTGTGCGAAAACATAATCATTATGAAAGCTGGGAAAAATACAATACTGATACAATTCTACATTTTGATAAAACTGAAAAGAGGAACAGAAATTACATGTCTAACTCTGACTGACATCTATGAAGCCTCTACTATACTGACTATAAATAGCTGGGACGCGAATCCAACTACCACGAATCAATACATATGAGTAAGAAAATAAAGTACATAAATAACATCTAACTGAAGTCCCCGAAGTAGGAGGACTCATCATCTGCTGGCTAGAATCTACAACTGTATAATCGTGATCTATGGACTACAACTGAACTGGTACCTACATTATTAAACAATGTAGCACATAGACGTATATATGGATCAGTACTTTTGGAATGTACTGAGCATATGAGGGTGAATGCCTAAATAAATAATAATGCAATATTCAAACAAACTTTAAAAAAAAATTCATGCTAAATGTAAGTGACTCACCTTGTCTTGAATAGTCAAAACGGTCAAATCATAAGTCATAATTAATAAAGTATAAAAGTAATTCTTGTGAGCCACCACACTTAGTTAAAAAAAAACTGCACTCTTATTCTATTTCAAATCACGAAGGCTAAGTGAAAAGGGATCACCTTTATCATCTGAAAACTGAAAGCTGAAATCTAAAAACTCAGGTCTTATGTAAGACAATATCTCAGTAAATTTGTGAGCCTTAAAACTTAGTTTTCTAAAAAATGTTCTGTTATTCTATTTTAGGACTTAGTCTTAGGGAGGTTCTTCTAACCGACATAAACCATGTGATCTGTCATGGAGTCTAATATCTTACCCATATTGGGGAGAGCTGTTCTACCCTTCTCATGGGAATAGAACCTTATATTAAGTGATCACTGACTTAGCCTACTATGGTCACTTTAAACCTACGGTGGCTCGTAGTTTTGGGGCATGATACCTTGGAATCATACCCAACTCGATGCTAAATACTACTCCTTTACTTATCGCTCAGAACTTTAGGAAATTCACCTTAAAATAGCACAAGGGTTTATAATGAAAACCAATTATGCTTCTCTTTCTTTAAATCTCAAACTATATGAACAATGTGGATTCCTTATCTTAGCTTAGTATCAAAAGATCAATTCTTTATTGAATCTTGGTAAACAATCATCAAAGAGGCTTAAAATTATAATCTTCTTGAAATATCAATACTAAATCTTAGGGTTTAAAACCCATGCTTTAAACTTGCAAATTCATAGTAAAACATCATGCTCAATATACTTCTTGAAATACTTCAACAATATCACGCTTAAACTCAATTGAAAATTTGTTATCAATGTCTCAAATCATAATCATGGTGTTCAAATCATAAAAGATAATTCTTTAAATAAAGACAAATATGGACTTTCATGCTTCAATAACTTTATAAATCCAAAACTCAAAACAAAGATACTTTGGGTATGAACCCTAATTGCAATTCATGTAAATTAATCTTTAAAAACCAGCTTTGGGCACATGGATGAAAGGAGTATCCTTTTTCATAACCTCACATACCTTATTTGATTAATTGAATGTAGAAGCTTGAACTTTGAATTTCCAATGATGTTTTTGAAGCTTCTTCTTGAAGTTCTTGAACCCGAAAACTTGACTTCTTGGTTATCTTGAAAAAGGAACGGTGAAACCTTGGATTTCTTAAAGTTAAAGTTGAATATCTAGGATTTTCTTGGAGAAAAATTTGGTGAGGAATGAGTGTAATATGCTAGAATAGGGTTAAATCTTTTGTTTTCACGATTTGGAGGCATGGAAAAAGACTAAACTGCCTCTGGAAATTAAAATTCATAACTTGAATGCCATTTAAGGCTTCACCGTGATGCGGTGACTCCCTCATAGCTATACTCACTGCGACGCCGTGTAATCCTGGTGAGTCATTAGAAAATGACAATTGCTGTTTTACACTCCACTACGATGTGCTAAGGCAACCATCGCTATAGCCACCACGACACGATGGAGTCGCATTGGGATACTATTTTGGGAAATTGAATGGGGTCTAATCCTCATCCTATAGATCTGAAACTCACCCGGAACATGCTATGTCCGCCCTGAACATGAATCAATTCAAAAACTTATGTCTTGGGGTTAGGAAGGCCACTATAAAAATCCTCGAAGTTAAAGGGAGTCAAAATGTGACAAAGTCCCTCAACACTTAGTGAATATTTCAAGACTTAAACCCCTTAAGTATGCAACTAAGAGCTGAAATAAGCTGAGATTAGTACAGGGTATTACAATATATCCCCCTTTGGAACATTCATCCTCGAATGAGACTGGTTAGACTGAGAGTACTGTATCAAGGTAACTGAGATCATTTACTGAACATACATGACCTGGAACATGAGTGCATAACTGTGTATGAAACATGATAATGAACTGAATATCATGACTGAGCTGATTTCTTGAATACATGCATTGACATGAGAATGGTTATAAGTCTGAGAAAGAAACGAGAGAGTAAACTTATGAGTAACTATTACTTTAGGTTGGATATGATTTCTTGAAGAAAAGTTGAGAGGTTCAAGACATGAAAAATAGTGGTATTAACACATCTCCCCCTTGGGAGTGTTCGCCCCCCGAATAATACTAACTTGGTGAAAATACAAAGGAAAGAATGAGATGATACATAGGACACTTACGGACAGAATCATGACTGAATATTTGAATCTAAAACCGATGCATGATGTATGAACAGAGCAAAATTCATAATTTACATGAATGCGAACATTTTATCTCATAGAATGGCCTTACTCGTGAAACTTTGGTTAGGAATACTAAATGAAAAGTTGGAAATTTATAGGAGCTTATCTGCTTGATTACTAAATTAGATCACAGGCTCTATGGACCTGACCATACTGACTGCCCATACTCAAATGGAGTATTTCTCCAACACTTTTCTAAGAAATTATAATAATATAATGGAGCAAAGAATTTTGGGCATAATCTGAACAAGACATCTGACAAGGAAACACAACATTGGTACAACTCTATAGTGCGGAACATAAATATATGAATCATAAGCTAGGATAGAATTACTAGGCCTTAGGCAACGCAAATTCTTATTTCCAAGCTTAGCAACACTTCTCAAATACTCCCTCAACTATACTAATCCTCTTAAATACCATACTCATTTGATTCAACTTAAAATTTTCACATGGGCATTGTTAAATCCATCTACTAAAGTCTAATCTGAACTAAATTCTCTCACAATGATCAAGACTAACTAGAAATCACAAGATACAACACGTTACACCATATGATTAGTCTAAACCATATGATTCAATACTCTACATCTCTTCCAGAGCTCATACCATAAGCATAACATGCCTTACCCCTTCAATGAATAACTCTGAACTCTTACTATAGATTCACTAGCGCATATTGCATTCCTCCACTTACATCCCAACATGACATTCAAGCCTATCTTCATAACCACTTATGCACTTCTAAACAAACACCCTTAAAAGTATCTTTTTCATATTCTCTAATACCTCTATCAATAACAATTTCCATGCACTATTCTTAGGAAGACACTCATATTCCTAACTAACTAAGACAAACACTAAAAGCTTAACCTCAATATCCCTTCAAACTTATAGACTTACATAAAAAAGCATACAATAATATTTCCCAATATGAAACATTTATGATCTCCCATCTACACAATTATTCATCATCACTATCTTGACCTAAGGAAAGGTCACTACAAGGTTAGGACATGAGAACCTGAAGCATGAAAGAATAATATGCATAATTGGGACACTTAACTGAGGCCTGAGGAATAAAGTCTTAATATAATATAATTGGAATCGAACATACTATAAAGCATGAGTACATGAGTCATAAGCTTAATGACCTGAGTTTGGAGTTCATATACCCATGGAACATGATTCGTACTGTTGAATGAACTGGAAATCCTCATACTAGGAACTCTGAGAGTACATCATTCTCTATTATATACATGAACATGAACTATGATCATAGAGATAACATTTAAGGCATGAGTAGATATCGTGATGACTGAAATATAACACTAAAATAAGAATAGGTTGGGTATCATCCTCCCCTACTGATGTTCTACAATACTCTAGCATCACTACTAGAATCTGAAAATCTGACTTAGGTATTTTTTCTATCACCTCTCCCTTAGCTTTTAATCATCACTCTAAGTCTGTGGACCACTTTACTAAACTCTTAATGGAACTGCAATCATATTACTCTAGATTCTGGGGTATAATAAAACACATAAATACTAAATTCACCCTGAAAGACTGCATCTGGAAGTATAAAACCTACTGCTAATACTTCCTTCTAAAATACAACTCTTAACTTTCTATAGCCCCAATAGTCATCATATAATAGCTTAAACACTGACTAACTTGGAACTTTTGGGAGTGTCACCATCTAGAATTTCAACTCTCCTTTCTATTTGCTTAATCTTTAAAGATTTAAACTTAGATTCTAACACTCAACATGGATATTCCCAAATCATAAGAATCAAAATCATACTTAAAAAACTCAACATCACCTATCCATAATGTAGGACCCCGCAATATCCTAGTCATTTCAGTCCTTTATAGCATGCCAAAAGAGGTCCCAGAGTTAGAAAATTTCAGCCAAGTATTGGCGCTCTATATTTCAATGAATTTATTTTTGATCCTTTTGGCCTTGAATTATCAAATTTTCAATTAATTCATGATCAGGGATGTCAATAGATCACCTCGGGTGAGTGTCATATTTTTTGGACGTCGTTAGAATCTTAATTGGATGTCCAAAATAGTGAATCATTGCGATCTCGATGCGTTGCATCATCCATCACATTATCCATCACATCGACAGTATCATCACCGGCATCATGTGCAATTTCTAGTGAGCCAATCTGATCACGATGCATCGCATTGGCTATCGCATCGATCCCATCAATGCGATGCATTGGGTATTGCATTGCTGGGCAATTTCTGTCTATTAAAAATCCAACTTTCCAAGTGAAATTATGTCATTTCCCTACTTTTATTCATCCCTAAAACATGAAATTAAGCTATCTTAAGGGCAAAATCACTCTCTCTCTCTCAAATCATCTCAAGAACAAAACCCTAGGTCATTTAATTTCAAGTAAAGCTTCAAGAAACTCAGATATCAATCAGTCAGTTATCAGAACTCAGTATTCAATTTTAGTATTATCTCAAATACAATATATATATATATATATATATATATATATATATATATGTATATGTAAAATACTGCATAATCAACATTTACAACAGTTTCAGTTATTCATGTACTCTCATTCAGTTGTTTCATGATGTTCATTCAGTCAGTTATCATCTTATGCATATGAACCCATGTATATCAGCCTACCTCACTTAGCATACCAGTATATTCAAAGTACTGACACATACTCTTTCTTTTGTGCTATGATGTCTCATATCATTGGTTCAAATACACGGGCTCCCGATCATACTTAGCAACTCAGGTTATCAGCAACATTTATAGAGGTGAGTCCTCATATTTCGAGGATAGAGTTATTATTTCAGCATTTTAGTAGTTTTGTATGTTAGGTAGTCAGAGTTATTTGGGGACTTGTCCCATCAACTCCCTATTTAGATAGTTAGAGGCTTTCATACAAGACTATTTCAGACAGATGTTCAGTTTTTCAGTATTACTATCAGTATTAAGTATTTGTCTTGGTATTTTGAGAACCTTATGGCATTTCAGTTATATTTCCACATATATTATAAGTATTATTATTCAGTGCTCACAACAGGTACCAGTCATGGGTTAGCTTGTGGTCCTTCGAGATTGTAAGCACAGTGTGACATCCAGGGTGTAGACTCGGGGCATTACAAACTTGATATTAGAGCCTAAGGTTCAATAGAGTCCTAAGGATTTTGAAAGTCGCGTCAAGCAGAGTCTTGTGTATGGGTGTGTAGCGCGCCACACTTATGGACAAGAGGCTATGAGGCTTTTTTAGAAAAAGTTTCCTTTCTTTCAGTATTCATGTCGTACGAGTGAGCATGAGCTCAAGTTAAACTCTCTGTCTAATCCAAGTTTCCCTTCCGTTTATAGAATATGCCTCCTAAAAAGACTAATAGAAGAAGAACTGGAAACCAGCCAGCACCTTCGCCCATTCAGGTAGATTCCCTTAATGAACATGTTTCTCACGCAAAATTCATAGTAGCTTTCACCACTCTATCTCATTCCATAGTAGCCCAGAATAAACTCCTAACTGCTATTCAGGCAAACCCAGTGGCCAGTACTACTACAGCTAGAATTTGTGACTTCACTCGAATGAACCCTCCTTTATTTTCAGGGTCTAAGTGTGAAGAGGACCCATAGAAATTCCTTAACATAGTGCAGAAGGTCACAGATATTATGGGGGTAACCGCTAGTAAGAGTACTGAGTTAGATGCATATCAATTTCAGGATATGACTCATACATAGTTTAAGCAGTGGAAGATAGATAGGGCCGCAGATGTAGGGTCCATAGAATGGGAGGAGTTTTTTGCTACTTTTCTAGATAATTTCTTCCCATTGGAGTTGAGGAAATCTAAGGTGTTAGAATTCATTAACTTGAAGTAGGGAAGCATGGTGGTGAAGGATTACTCTCTCAAGTTTACTCAGTTAGCCAGATATGCTCCTCATGTGGTAGTTGATAACAGGTATAAAATGAGTAAGTTTATGTCTAGGGTATCCGATAGTATAGTCAAGGAGTGTAGGACCGTAATGCTGATCAAGGAGATGAACTTGGCTAGATTGATGGTCCATGCTTAGCAGATAGATGAGAAAAAGACTAAGGAAAAAGAGAGGGAGAAAAAGAGGGCTAGAATGGGTAGATTCAACTTCACTCAGCCTAAGTCAGAGAGTGGTAATCATCTTCAGTTCCACCCAAAATCTTCAGTTCCAGCTCTATCCTCAGCTAGTACTCCAGTGCCTAAGTTCAGAAATGGTAATAAGAATAGGGCACCAGGATCTAAGTCTCAGGGTAGTGTTAGCAGTGCTCGAATAAATCCTCTTTGCCATAAGTATGGTAGAAACCATCAAGGTGTTTGCAGAGCTGGAAACGATGTGTGTTTTGGGTGCGGAAAGCCAGGTTATTGATACCGAGAGTTTCCTCAGTTAGGTTTACAGGGTCAGTATAATCGTCCCCCAGCTCAGTCCGATCGCTCGTCTCAGCATGGTGCCACTTCTAGTACCACCAGTGGGAAATGTCCAAACAGACTCTATGCAGTTCAGTCCTGACAGGATCAAGAAAGTTCTCCTGATGTGGTCACTAATCCTTTACAAGTTCATCATTTACATGTTTATGCTTTGCTAGATCCAAGAGCTTCTTTGTCCTTTGTAACTCATTATATAGCTGTTGACTTTGTATTCAGTCCCAAAATCCTAGTAGAGCCCTTCTTAATATCTACCCCAGTGGGTAAGTCTATTATAGCCCGGCTAGTATACAGGAACTGTCCGGTTATGGTATCTCAGAAAGTTACTTCAGTAGACTTAGTAGAGTTAGAGATGACAGATTTTGATGTCATTCTCGGCATGGATTAGCTTCATTTATGCTATGCTTAAGTTGATTGAAGAGATAAAGTCTTCTATTTTTAGTTCCCGAATAAACCTTTCCTAGAATGGAGGGGTAGTACTTCAACACTTAGGGGTCAACTTGTTTCATACGTTAGAGCGAGAAAAATAATATCTAAGGGGTGTGTCTATCATCTCGTTCGAGTTAAAGACTCTAGTTTCGAGACCCCTAACCTTGAGTCAGTTTTAGTAGCATGTGAATTTTCAGATGTATTTCCCGAAGATCTTCCCGGAGTTCCTCCCAAAATGGAAATTGACTTTGGAATAGACCTTCTTCTAGATACTCAGCCTATCTCTATTCCTCCATACAAAATGACTCCACTAGAACTTAAAGAATTAAAAGAACAATTGAAAAACCTTCTAGATAAGGGATTTATCAGACCCAGTGTCTCCTTGTGGGGCACACCAATTCTATTAGTGAGTAAGAAATACGGTTCTCTCAGAATGTGTATTGACTACCATCAGTTGAACAAATTCACAATCAAGAACAAGTACCCACTTCCCAAAATTGATGACTTATTTGACCAACTTCAGGGTGCCAGTTAATTTTCTAAGATAGACCTTAAATCAGGCTATCATCAGCTCAAAGCCAGAGAATGTGACATTCTAAAAATAGCTTTCATAATTCGATATGGTCACTTTGAATTTCTAGTCATGTCGTTTGGTCTTACCAATGCCCCAACTGCTTTCATAGACTTGATAAACAGGGTGTTCAAGTAGTACTTGGACATGTTCGTCATAGTCTTTATTGACGACATTCTTGTCTATTCCCGTAGTGAACATGATCATGCAAACCATCTCAGAATAGTATTACAGACCCTAAGAGCCCATTAGTTGTTCACCAAATTCCGTAAATGCAAATTTTGGCTAAGTTCAGTAGCTTTTCTTGGTCATATAGTTTTTGGTGATGGCATTAGAGTTGATCCTCAAAAGACCAAAGTAGTGAGAAACTGGCCTAGACCCATTTCTCCATCAAATATTAGGAGTTTCTTGGGGTTGGCTTGCTATTACTGACAGTTTGTTGAAGGATTTTCGTCTATTGCATGCCTCATGTACAAATTGACTCAGAAGAAAGTCAAGTTCTAGTGGTCAGATTCTTGTGAGAAGAGTTTTTAGGAGTTGAAGACTCGACTCATTGTATCCCCAGTTTTGACTTTACCAGATAGTTCAGTTGGGTTTGTTGTGTATTATGATGCTTCCAAAGTTGGTTTGAGTATGTTTTGATGTAGAGAGGTAAGGTCATAGCCTATACCTCTAGATTGCTTAAGCCCCATGAAAAAAATTACCCCACTAATGATTTTGAGTTAGCAACTGTAGTGTTTGCCTTAAAGTTTTGGAGGCGCTATTTTTATAGGGTATATTTTGATGTGTTCACAAACCATAAAAGTTTGCAGTATGTATTTTCTCTAAAAGACTTGAACTTGCGTCAAAGAAGGTGGTTAGAGTTGTTGAAAGACTATGATATGAGTGTTCTGTATCATTCGAGTAAGGTTAATGTAGTGGTTGATACTCTCAGTAGATTGTCCATGGGTAGTGTTGCTCATGTTGAGGATGGTAAGAAGAAGTTAGTTTAGGAAGTTCATCAGCTTGCAAGATTGGGTATTCGTTTTGTTGATTCAGCTGAGGGTAGTGTATGGGTGCGAAATAGTTTGGAATCTTCTTTGTTTTTTAGGTGAAAGAAAAGCAGGACAAGGATCCTAGTTTAGTTAAGCTGAAAGAGTCTGTCAGAGATCAGAAAGTAGAGGTTTTCTTCCGGGGGGAGATGATGTGTTGTATTACTAAGGTAGGCTATGTATGCCATGTATGGAAGGTTTGAGGTAGAATATTCTTGTAGAAGTGCATGGGGCATGTTACTCAATTCACCCAAGGGACACTAAGATGTACCATGACTTGCAGGAAGTCTATTGGTGGAGTGAGATGAAGAGAGACATTACAGAGTTTATGGCTAAGTGCTCTATGTGTCAGCAGGTTAAGATTGAACATCAAAAGCCTAGTGGGTCTATGCAGGAGTTCAGTATTCCAACTTGGAAGTGGGAGGAATTGAACATGCAATTCATGATGGTTTTGCCTCATACTCGTCATCAACATGATTCAATTTGGGTCATCGTGGACAGGATGACCGAATCAACCCATTTCTTTCCAGTTCATACTTCCTATTCATCCAAGGACTATGCCAACCTCTATGTTATAGAGTTGGTTAGATTGCGCAGTGTCCCATTGTCCATCATTTCAGATAGAGGTACACAATTTACCTCACTTTTGGAAAGCCTTCCAAAAGGGTCTTGATACCCAAGTTCACCTTAGTACAACCATACACCCTTAGATAGATGGTCAAGAAGAAAGGACTATTCATACCCTAGAACATATGTTAAGAGCGTGTGTCATTGACTTTAAGGGTAGTTAGGATGACCAATTGCCTTTGATTGAGTTTGCGTATAATAACCGCTATTATTCCAGTATTTAGATGGCTCTGTTTGAGGAGCTTTATGGGAGGAGATGTATATTTTCCATTGGTTTGTTTGAAGTGGGTGAGTCCACAGTAGTAGGGCCTAACTTAGTATTTGATGCCTTAGAGAAAGTTCAGTTGATCAGGGAGAGACTTAAGATAACCCAGAGCCAACAGAAATCATATTTAGATGTGAGGAGGAAGGATCTAAAATTTGAGATTGGCGATTTTGTGTACTTGAAAATATCTCCCATAAAGGGAGAGAAGAGGTGTGTCAAGAAGGGGACGTTCAGTCCCCGATATGTCGGTCCTTACAGAATTCTCAGCCGTTTCGGAAAGGTAGCTTACAAGCTTGAGTTGCCTTCAGACTTAGCTTTAGTACACCCAGTATTTCACGTCTCCTTACTAATGAAATGAAATGGTGACCCAACAGTTGTAGTCCCTATAGAGGGTATACATGTTCAGAATAGTCTCTCTTATGAGGAATTTCTAGTCGAATTCCTTGATCATCAGATTCGCAGATTGAGGAACAAAGAAGTTCCTTTGGTCAAAGTTCTTTGGTGGAATCAGTCCGTTGAGGTAGCTACTTAGGAATAAGAAGTAGACATGCGAAATAAGTATCCTCACCTTTTCTCCACAAACTCAGACTCAGATCAAGGTAACAACCTTCCTTAGATTTACTCAGTTCCATGCTAAGATTTTCTTTACAAACTTGGTATCAGTTACCATTGCATATCATTCTCATGATAGTCATGCATTCATAAATCAGTTCAGTCATGTAATCATGCTTAAGTTATGCATGTTCAGTATGAAAACTCAATTTATTAGTAGTTTCAGTCATGTAATCATGCTTCAGTTGTGAATATTCAGAATGTAAACTCAGTCTATCAGCATTCTCAGCTTAATTAGTCTCATTCAAGGATGAAAGTTCCCAAGGGGGAGATATTATAAATCCCCACAAAATTCTAGTCATCTCAGTCCTTTATAGCATGCCAAAAGAGGTCCCATACTTAGAAAATTTCAGCTAAGTATTGACACTTAGTCTCATTTTTAGCCTCGATATTTCAATGACTTTATTTTTGATCTTTTTGGCCTTGGATTATTGATTTTTCAACTAATTCATGATCAAGGATGTCAATAGGTCACCTTGGTTGAGTTTTAGATTTTTCAGACGCCGTTAGAAGCTTAATTGGATGTCTAAAATAGTGAATCAACACGATCTCGATGCATCGCATTATCCATCGTATTGAAAATATCGTTTCCAGTGTCGTGTGAAATTTCCAGTGAGCCAACGCAATCACGACGTGTCTCGTTGGCTATAGCGTCGATCCTATTGATGCGGCGCTTCGGGTATCGTGTCGCTGAGCAGTTTCTGTGTATTAAAAATCAAACTTTCCAAGGGCAATTGAATTATTTCCCCACTTTTATTCAGCCCTAAAACATAAAATTAAGCTATCCTAAGGGAAAAATCACTCTCTCTCTCTCAAATCCTCTTAAGAACAAAACCCTAGGTCATTCAATTTCAAGTTCAAGCTTCAAGAATGCACCAATGATTTTTCATGAATTTAATTACCAAAGTATGTTAGGTGTTCATCCTTGGATTTCCTTCTACCCTTGGAGTTCAAGAACCCCTTTTAATTTACAAGTTTATTGATTTCATGATTTACATGATTGAATTGGATTGTGTTCATATATGTATTGATGTTTGGTTTTCAAATCAACATTCATTACAAGTTTCAAGTGGATTAATTAGAATGCATGTAGAATTATGTGATTCTCATGTTAAACCCTTGAATTGCAAGTTGAAAGTTATAGACATGATGTTTATTTCTTGATGAATTCCATCTACATTAATTATGCTCCCCAAGTGTTTGATAGAATGCCTGTGCAAATTGAGTAGTGAATTCATGACATGCTATCATGTGGTCCCAATCATGTACAAGTTAATACCTCTCAAGTGTTTGACAAAATGTCTAAACGAGTGCATGGTGAATAAGTAGTTAATGTAATGCTTTCAAGATTTTGCCATGTTTTTTCTATTGATGCTATTGAGTCCTGGGGGTATTCAACACCCAAAAATCTAGATGTTTACCTAGAATTACAGTAGCTATAGAGTAGTCTCAGTAATATCATGAACAGTAGTACTCAGATAGTTACAGAACTCAGTGAATTCAGTCCAGTTCAGTTAGTCAACATGATCAGTAACAGTTTAGTCAAGCCTAGTACAGTCTAGTGATCAATTCAGTGTTTATTCAGTTGGGAGTAGAATTCAGCACCGAGCGAACCTAGGAATAGGGGCTCACCTGCCAGCTGAGGGTGTGATCTTTAGTAGCAGTCTCTTAGTTCTAAAACTATGTAGCCATCGTAGGTTAAGTATATCAACCTACCAGTTGAGGGTTGATAAAATGTTCACGTGCTAGTTAAGGATAACACATATCTCTCTTGCCAGATGAGGGTGATTCTTTAGTGGATCCACATAGCCAATATTAGTACCGGTGGCACGGTGCTATCACCCTTCCAACTGGGTTCACAGGTTAGACCCTAACTCAGTTTATAATTGGGGTATGTCAGTTAGATGAACACTCTCATAGTTTTAGTTTCAGTCTCCGTATAGAACTCAATTCAGTTCTATAGAATCAGGATTGTAGGAAACAGTCACCCAGTTATCAGTAATACATTTATCAGTAAACTCAGATATCAGTTACTCAGTTATCAGAACTCAGTATTCAGTTTCAGTATGATCTCATATACAATATATATATATATGTATATGCACAATATTGCATAATCAACATTTACAACAGTTTTAGTTATTCAAGTACTCTCATTTAGTTGTTTCATGAGGTTCATTCAGTCAGTTATCATCTTATGCATATGAACCCATGTATATCATCCTACCTCACATAGCATACCAGTATATTTAAAGTACTAACAAATACTCTTTCTTTTGCACTATGATGTCTCATATCATAAGTTCAGATGCACGGGCTCCCGACCATACTTAGCAGCTCAGGTTATAAGCAGTAATTATAGTTGTAAGTCCTCATATTTCGAGGACAGAGTTATTATTTCAGCATTTTAGTAGTTCAGTATGTTTAGTAGTCGGAGTTAGTTGGGGACTTGTCCCATCAACTCCCTAGTCAGACAGTTAGAGGCTTTCGATCTAGACTATTTCAGACAGATATTCAGTTTTTCATTATTACTATCAGTATTTAGTATTTATTTTGGTATTTTGAGAACCTTATGGAATTTTAATTATATTTTCACATATGTTATAAGTATTATTATTCAGTGCTCACAGTAGGTACTAGACATCGGTTAGCTTGTGGTCCTTTGGAATTGTAAGCACCGTGTGACGTCCAGGGTGTAGACTAGGGGTGTTACACAAAACTCCTTAACTTAGCTATTAAGGACACCATATACTATATAAATAGCTTCCTTCCACTTACAACTCAAGTGTACTACTAACCACACACGACACTTAATAGCCTCAGAAAATAATGCAACCCCATATCTCCTTGGGCACACCTCTACATCATACTAAATCTCAAATCAATAAACTTAAATTCTGGCATTCACTGTTTCAAGCCTATTGGTCCACCTCCATATAACTAGCATCACTAACCAAATTACCATTACATCCACCTTGATGACCATCCACTGTTAAATCTTAGTATCTAAAGCTAGGCATGATTAACAACCCAACCTCACATCCAATTCTCACTTGGAAGCTATAAAATAGAACACCAAGAAACACTAGCCCACTAGAAGCTCATAACAATGATAATCGATCGTAATCATATGGTATATCTTATTAAAATTTGCTAGCACATCCTGCTTCTACACATTACGACTCTTTACCCATATATACACCTAATTATTTCCATAGCTCTATAAGTTTCAACTAAACTCCTTTTTGAAACCTCTAAGGAAGCCTAAATTACAATACTCAACACCCCAATACTTTCATTAATAATCTATACTTTTCTAACACAAAAAGTACCATCAATAAATTCTTTCCTACTTCAAGCAAACCACCAACCACCTTAACTAATAACTCCTGCTCTACCTTACACAAAACTAACACACAAGGACATGTCATGTTAACACAAACTCGATAGCATTCATAAGTTTATCTATATACTTCTAATCAATCGCCATCACCATCTTTCTTGTCACTACACTGCTATACCCATAATTCCAATTATAAAAGGTTTTAATACTCATGAATCATAATACTCCGGTTTCAATATCCCTCGAATGCAAACTTTATTTAACAATCTAAATTTGTACTATCTCCTCTATTGAGTACTATCTGAATTGAAGGGTTAATAGGGAATCTGAATACATATATTATTACTCTGTCTTAACTGAACAACTCATATGGATGAGGACATAACTTTTAATTTGAGGAACTGATAACACTCTAGCGAGCTCCTCTCAAGCTCCTTGTGTGACTTCTGAAATTACTGATAGTAAATCTGAGAGCATTACCTTGGGAAGAATTAAAACTTGTTAATCATGTTATATAAAGATTAAGTCATAGATGAAGGATTATGGAGTAGCACACTAATCGACAGATATTTATGATAAAATAACTTTACAGTATAACCTAGAGCATGAAGAAGGGAAATATTTCTTAAATGTCCTATAGCCTCTCGAAGAAAAGTACAGACGTCTCCATACCATTCTGCAATACTCTACTAGACAAGGCTTCACAAACAACCTAGGACACTTGAACCATGTGCTCTGATACCAAGTTTTTAGCGCCCAGAGACTACCCCCTGGATGTCATACAGTGCTTAGGACCACAAGTGATCCCAAGCTAACCCATTAACTGGCATACTGTCAAGCAACTGATTAAAATATGTGTAAAATAACTTAGTTTACTATGAGGAAACATAGTCATGATAAAATATGGGAAAAATACAATACTGATATAATTTTACATTTTGATAAAACTGAAAAGAGGAACTTAAATTACATGTCTGACTCTGACAGACATGTATGAAGCCTTTACTATACTGACTATAGATAGCTGGGACGCGTCTCCAATTACTACAAATCAATACATATAAGTAAGAAAGTAAAGTACATAAATAACATCTAACTAAAGTCCCCGAAGTAGGAGGACTCATCATCTACTGGCCGAAATCTGCAATTGTATAATCATTATATATGGACTAAAACTAAAATGGTACCTACATTATTAAACAATGTGCACTTAGACGTATATGCGGATCAGTATTTTTGGAATGTACTGAGCATATGGGGGTGAATGCATAAGTAAAACAATAAGGCAATATTCAAAAAAGCTTTCAAAAAAAAATGCATGCTAAATGTAAGTGACTCACCTTGGCTTGAATAGTAAAAACTGTCAAATCATAAGTCACGAGTAATAAAGCATAAAAGTAATTCTTGTCAGCCACCACACTTAGTTAAAAAAACGTTGTACTCTTATTCTGTTTCAAATTATGCAGGCTAAGTGAAAAGGGCTCACCTATATCATCTGAAAACTAAAAGTTGAAATCTAACAACTGAGGTCTTATGTAAGACAATATCTTAGTAAATTTGTGAGCCTTAACACTTAGTTTTCTAAAAACTATTTTGTTATTATTTTTAGGACTTAGACTTAGGGAGGTTCTTCTAGCTAAAATAAACTATGTGAGCTATCATGGAGTCTAACGTCTTACCCACGTTGAGGAGTGTTGTTCTACTCTTGCCATCGGAATAGAACCTTATCTTAAGTGATCAGTGACCTAGCCCACTATAGGCGCTTTAAACCTATGGTGGCTCATAGTTCTAGGGAATGATACCTTGAAATCATACCCAACTCGGTGCTAAATACTACTCCCATACTTATCGCTCAGAACTTGAGAAAATCCACCTTAAAATAGCACAAGGGTTTATAATGAAAAAATTATGCTTCTCTTTCTTTAAATCTCAAACTATATGAGCAATGTGGATTCCTTATCTTAGCTTAGTATCAAAAGATCAATTCTTTCTTGAATCTTGGTAAAAAATCATAAAAGAAGCTTAAAATCATAATCTTCTCGTAATATCAATACTAAATCTTAGGGATTAAAGACCATGCTTTAAACTTATGCAAATTCATAGTAAAATATCATGCTTAAACTCAATTGGAAATCTGTAATCAATGTCTCAAATCATACTCATGGTGTTCCAATCATAAAAGAGAATTATTTAAATCAAGATAAATATGGACTTTCATGCTTCAATCACTTTATAAATCCAAATCTCAAAACAAGATACTTTGGGTATGAACCCTAATTGCAATTCATGTAAATTAATCGTTAAAAATTAGTCTTGGGTACAAGGATAAAATGAGTATCCTTGTTCATAACCCCACATACCTTATTTGATTAATTGAATGTAGAAGCTTGAACTTTGAATTTCTAACGATGTTTTTAAATTTTCTTTTTAAAGTTCTTGAACTCGAAAACTTGCATTCTTGGTTATCTTTAAAAAGGAACGGTGAAACCTTGGATTTCTTGAGTTAAAGTTGAAGCTCTAGGGTTTTCTTGGATAGAAATTTGGTGAGGAATGAGTGTAATGTGCTTAGAATAGGGTTAAATTTTCTATTTTCACGATTTAGGGGCACGGAAAAAGACTAAACTGTCCCTAAAAATGTTATTTAAGGCTTCACCTCGATGCGGTGACTCCCTCATCGCTATACTCACCACGATGTGGTGCAATCATAGTAAGTCACTGGAAGATGACAATTGTTGTTTCACACTCCACTGCGACACGCCAAGGTAGCCATCGCTATAGCCACCGCGATGCGGTGGAATCGCGCATCGTGGTGGGCTTCTATTTTGGGAAATCCAACGGGTCTAATCCTCATCCAAAAGATCCAAAACTCACTCGAGACATGCTTCTTATGCCCCTCAATATGAATCAACTCAAAAACTTATGTCTCAGGGTCGGGAAGGACACTTTAAAAATCCTCAAAGTTAAAGGGAGTCAAAATGTGACTAAGTCCCTCAACACTTAGTGAAAGTTTCAAGACTTAAAACCCTTAAGTATGCAACTAAAAGCTGAAACAAGCTAGGATTAGTAAGGGGTATTACAATATATCCCTCTTGGGAACATTCATCCTCGAATGAGACTGGTTAGACTAAGAGTACTGTACCAAGGTAACTGAGATCGTTTGCTAAACATGCATGACTTGGAACATGAGTGCATAATTGAGCCTGAAACATGATAATGAACTGAATGTCATGATTGAGCTGATTTCTTGAATACGTGCATTGACATGAGGATGGTTATAAGTCTGAGATAAAAGCGAGAGAGTAAACTTATGAGTAACCATTACTTTAGGCTGGTTCTGATTTCGTGAAGAAAAGTTGAGAGGTTTAGGACATGAAAACTCATGGTATTACCACTTCTGCCCCTTGGGATAGTTTGCCCCCCAAGTGATACTAACTTGGCTGAAATACTAAGGAAAGACTGAGATGATACACAGGACACTTACGGACTGAATCATGATGGAATATCCAAATCTAAAACTGATGCATGATGTATGAAATAAGATGAATTCATAATTTGCATGAATACGAACATTTTATCTCATAGAATGGCCTTACTCGTGAAACTTTAAGTAGTAAGACTTAACGAAAAGTTGGAAATCTATAGGAGCTTATCTACTTGATTGTTAAATTGGATCGCAGGGTCTATAGACCTGCCCATACTGACTGCCCATACTCAAATGAAGTATTTCTCCAACACTCTTCTAAGAAATTCTAATAATATTATGGAGTAAAGAATTTTGGGTATAATCTGAATAAGACATCTGACAAGGAAACACAACATTGATACAACTCTATAGCATGGAACATAAACATATGAATCATAATCTAGGATAGAATTACTAGGCTTTAGGCAATGTAACTTCTTACTTTCAAGCTTAGAAACACTTCTCAAATACTCCCTCAACTATACTATTCCCCTTAAATACCACAATTATTTGATTCAACTTAAAATTTTCACATGGGCATTGATAAATCCATCTACTAAAGTCTAAATTGAACTAAATTCTCACACTATGATCAAGCCTAACTCGAAATCAGAAGATACAACACGTTACACCATATTACTAGTCTAAACCACACGATTCAATCCTCTACGCCTCTTTTAGAGCTCATACCCTAAGCCTAACATGACTTACCCCTTCAATGACTAACTCTGAACTCTTACTATGGATTCACTAGAGCATATTAGATTCCTTCACTTATATCACAACATGACATTCAAGCCGATCTTTATAACCACATATGCACTTTTAAAGAAACACCCTTAAAAGCATCTTTCTCATATGCTTGTTTGTGGACCACTTTACAAAATTCTAAATGATACTGCAATTACTTTACTCTGTAGTCTGGGGTATAATAATACACATAAATACTAAACTCACCCTGAAAGACTACATCTGGAAGAATAAAACCCACTGATAATACTTCCTTCTAAAATACAACTCTTAACTTTCTATAGCACCAATAGTCATCATATAATAGCTTAAACACTGACTAACTTTGAACTTTCGGGAGCGTCACCATCTAGAATTTCAACTCTTCTTTCTATTTGCTTAATCTTCAAAGATTCAAACTTAGATTCTAACACTTAACATGGATATTCCCAAACCATAAGAATTAAAATCATACTTAAAAGACTCAACATCACCTATCCATAACTCCTTAACTTAGCTATTAAGGACACCATATACTATATAACTAGCCTCCTTCCACTTAGCAACTCAAGGGTACTACTAACCATAAATGACACTTAATAACCTTAGAAAATAATACAACCCCATATCTCCTTGGGCACACCTATATATCATACCTACAATATCATACTAAATCTAATATCAATAAACTTAAATTGTTGCATTCACTATTTCAAGCGTATTGGTCCACCTCCATATAACTAGCATCACTAACCAAGCAACCATTACATCCACCTTGATGACCATCCACTTTTAAATCTTAGTGTCTAAAGATAGGTATGATTAACAACCCAACCTCACATCCTATTCTCACTTGGAAGCTATAAAATAAAATACCAAGAAACACTAGCCCACTAGAACCTCATAACAATGATAATCAATCGTAATTATATAGTATATCTTATTAAAATTTGATAGCATATCCTCCTTATACACATTACGACTATTGACCCATCTATACACCTAATTACTTCCATAGCTCTATAAGTTTTAACTAAACTCCTTTTATAACACAACAACTACCATCAATAAGTCCTTTCTTACTTCAAGAAAACCACCAACCACCTTAACTAATAACTCTTTCTCTACCTTCTACAAAACTAAAATACAAGGATATGTCATCTTAACACAAACTCGATAGCATTAATAAGTTCATCTATATACTTCTAATCAATCGCCATCACTACCTTTATTGTCACTACACTTCTATACCCATACTTCCAACTATAAAAAGGTTCTACTACTCATGAATCATAATACTCCGATTGTAATATTCCTCAAATGCAAACTTTATTTAACAATCTCAATTCGTTCTATCTCCTCTCATAATCACTATCTGAATTAAAGGGTTAATGAGGAATATGAATACATATCTTACTCTGTCTTAACTAAACAACTCAAATCGATGAGGATATATCTTTTAAATTTGAGGAACTTATAACACACTAGAGAGCTCCTCTCAAGCCCCATGTATGACTTCTAAAATTAGTAATAGCAAATCTGATAGCATCATTTTGGGAGGAATTGGAACTTGCTAATCATGTTATCTCAAGAATAAGTCATAGATAAAGGATTATAGAGTAACACACGAATCGACAGAAGTTTTTGAGAAAACAACTTTAGAGCACGACCTAGAGCATGAAGAAGGGAAATATTTCTTAAATATCCTGTAGCCTATAAAAGAAAAGTACAGGCGTCTACCATTCTGTAAGACTTTACTAGACATGGCTTCATAGACAACCTAGGACACCTGAACCTTGTTCTATTATACCAAGTATGTAACTCCCCGAGACTACTCCCTGGATGTCACACGATGCTTAGGACCATAAGTGACCCCAAGCTAACACATAAACTGGCATACTATCAAGCAATAGATTAAAATATGTATAAAATAACTTAGTTTACTGTGTGGAAACATAATCATGATGAAATTTAGAAAAAATACAATGTTGATACAATTTTACATTTTGATAAAACTGAAAAGAGGAACTAAAATTACATGACTAACTCTGACTAACATCTATGAAGCCTCTACTATACTGACTATAGATAGCTGGGATACGAATTTAACTACTACTAATCAATAAATATGAGTGAGAAAGTAAAGTACATAAATAATATCTAACTGAAGTCCCCGAAGTAGGAGGACTCATCATCTGCTGGATGGAATCTACAACTGTATAATCATTATATGGACTACAACTGAACTGGTACCTACACTATTAAACAATGTAGCACATAGACGTATATATAGATCAGTACTTTTGGAATGTCCTGAGCATATGGGGGTGAATGCATAAGTAAAATAATAATCCAATATTCAAACAAACTTTTAAAAAAATACATGCTAAATATAGGTGACTCACCTTGTCTTGAATAGTCAAAACTATCAAATCATAAGTCACGAGTAATAAAGTATAAAAGTAATTCTTATGAGCCACCACACTTAGTTCAAATAAAATTGTACTCTTATTCTATTCTAAATTATCCAGGCTAAGTGAAAAGGGCTCACCGTTATCATCTGAAAACTGAAAGCTGAAATCTGATAACTAAGGTCTTATGTAAGACAATATCTGAGTAAATTTGTGAGCCTTAACACTTAGTTTTCTAAAAACTATTCTGTTATTCTATTTTAGGTCTTAGGCTTAGGGAGGTTCTTCTAACCGATATAAACCATGTAAATTTTTATGGAGACCAATGTCTTACCCATGTTGGGGGAGAGCTATTCTACCCTTGCCATCGGAATAGAACTTTATCTTAAGTGATCACTGACTTAGCCCACTATGGGCGCTTTAAACGTATGGTGGCTCATAGTTCTGGGGCATGAGACCTTGAAATCATACCCAACTCAGTGCTAGTATTACTCCCATACTTATCGCTCAGAACTTTAGAAAATCCACCTTAAAATAGCATAAGGGTTTATAATGAAAACCAATTATGCTTCTGTTTCTTTAAATCTTAATCTATATGAACAATGTGGATTCCTTATCTTAGCTTAGTATCAAAAGATCAATTCTTTCTTGAATCTTGGTAAACAATCATCAAAGAGGCTTAAATTCATTATCTTCTTGAAATATCAATACTAAATCTTAGGGATTAAAGACCATTCTTTAAACTTATTTAAATTCATAGTAAAACATCATGCTAAATATACTTCTTGAAATACTTCAACAATATCATGCTTAAACTCAATTGGAAATTTGTAATCAATATCTCAACTCATACTTATGGTGTTCAAATCATAAAAGTGAATTCTTTAAATCTAGACAAATATGGACTTTCATATTTCAATCACTTTATAAATCCAAAACTCAAAACAAGATACTTTTGTATGAACCCTAATTGCAATTTATGTAGATTAATCTTTAAAAACTAGTTTTGGGTACAAGGATGAAAGAAGTATCCTTGTTCATAAATCCACATACCTTACTTGATTAATTGAATGTAGAAGCTTGAACTTTGAATTTCTAACGATGTTTTTGAATTTTCTTCTTGGAGTTCTTAAACCCGAAAACTTGATTTCTTGGTTATCTTACAAAAGGAACGGTGAAACCTTGGATTTCTTGAAGTTAAAGTTGAAGCTCTAGGGTTTTATTGGATAGAAATTTTGTGAGGAATGAGTGTAATATGCTTATAATAGGGTTAAATCTTGCATTTTTACTATTTGAGGGCATGGAAAAAGACTAAACTGCCTCTGAAAATTAAAATTCATAACTGGAATGCCGTTTAAGGCTTCACCGCAATACGATGACTCCCTCATTGCTCTACTCACCACAATGCAATGCAATTATGGTGAGTCACTGGAAAATTACAATTGTTGTTTTGCACTTCACCGCGACATGCCAAGGTAGCCATCGCTATAGCCACCGTGATGCAGTGGAATTGCAGTGGGCTACTATTTTGGGAAATCCAACGGGGTCCAATACTCATTCGAAAGATCTAAAACTCACCTGAGACATGCTACTTACACCCCTGAACATGAATTAACTCAAAAACTTACATCTTGGGGTCGGGAAGGATAATTTAAAAATCCTCAAAGTTAAAGGGAGTCAAAATGTGACTAAGTTCCTCAACACTTAGTGAAAATTTAAAGACTTAAACCCCTTAAGTATGCAACTAAGAGCTGAAACAAGCTAGAATTAGTATGGGGTATTACACTACGTTGCACTAGTTAATCTCAATTATTAATCTAGAATTGGATAGTTTCTTAAAACAAGACTCCGAGGGATCAATATTCGACTTTATTTAAGGCCACTGTATTACTTGGTGAGACCACGTACACTTGTGTGTGTACTTGAGCGCAACAAGGTCTAAGCCATTATTTCAATGTACATACACTCCTCATATAGGTGTTTGTAAATTCTATGTTGCTCGTTCTCTTCAAAAAATGCCCACCGCATTCGATCAAATAATTCAAAAATGCACTATTTTTGAAGGATCAAACATATCTGATGATATTTTTTAAAAGTCTATGCACCATAGAGTTTGTAAATACTATGATGCTCGTACTCTCCAAAAATATCACTACACCTATGTAAGATCCTCTAAAAATTAAATGAACTATTTTTGGATGATCATACAAGTACCTGACTATATTTTAGCAAAGTCTATGCAAGATAGTGTTTGTTTTTACTTATAACTTTTTCTCTTCTTGTTTTTGGTGTAGCCATACCAAAAGTTCAATTTACAAAAAACTAATTCCAAATATTAGTACACCAGGAAGACACCAATGGCTACAATCTTGATATTTCCATTACACTTCAGCATACAAAAAACTAATTCCAAGCATTAGGTACACTAGGAAGACATCAATGGCTAAAATCTTGATACCTCCATTACACTCTCCTCTTTTTTTTCGTCAAATTTAGTTTACTATATGTCATTAGATGACCATAAATATTAGCAAAATTACCATTTAAGGAATCCTAAAATATATGATAACTACTATATATAAGAATTCTTAGTATTTTACACTTCTAAATCTATTCAAATATCACATTATATAATTATTTATTTAAAGAATGTAGTAAATAAAAGTTCCCTACAATTCTAACTAATATTTTGCACAAAATTTGTTTCAACTTTATCAATAACATGCGTTGTTTCTTTTCTAATTTTATTCATCATTTTATGTTGTTTAGTTTATAGTTCTTTTTCAAGGGAGACCCTTCTAAACTATCTTTTTATGCTTTGAATAGTTTTAGGTAGAATGACTTTTTCTGACAATGAATGCTTGACGATTGTCTTGAGGGAAGAGTTAGTCATTAGGAGTTAGAGAGTCATTAGGACCATCTAAATGTGAGGTACTCTTGTTAGGTGCTACACATTAACAGAATGATGAAAGTTGATTTTGAACTCCAGCATGCTATGAAGAAAAATAAAAGACTTCTTTTAAGACATTTAGACTCTTTTACTTGGCTGGTATGTGAAGTTTAGCTTAAACTTTAAATCTTGTTTGCTTGATTGAAAAACAGTATGGATCCTTTATGAATTGAATATGTTCCATGTGTGTTAGAGGTTTTGTTTGTATTTTTATATAATTCTTGACAAAAAAATAACCTTAGACTAATGAAAGTTAATTAAGTCACTATTCTTTATTAGGTTCATATCTCGAGTTATTGTGACATTGAATACCCTAATTTATAGTTTAGTATATGTTGTCTTGCATTAATTAATAAAACTATATATAAGAACAATAAAATCAGTTTTGTGCTTTATTCTCTTTCTTCTTTGGTATTCAATCAATAATTTAGAGATATGCTTTACAGGGCTCTAGATTGTCTTTTCAAACAAAACCCTCTTTAAATTTTCACAATGAAAAATTACTTCAACAATCAAAATCATTAATAATTTAGAGATATGATTTACATGGCTTTAGATTGTCTTTTCAAACAAAACCCTCATTGAATTTTCACAATGAAAAATTACTTCAGCAATCAAAATCACACAAACGCATAAAGAACAATACTTAAATTGAAATTCGAGAGATATCACAAATTATTCTTAAATTATAGTTCTTCATCCATCCTCTAATTCATAATAAAAGAGAGAGTTGAACATTATTAAAAATTATTCCTAGGGGAATTAAATATGTAAACATATTTGTTATAAAAAAAAGTAAATACATCAGAGATATGAGATTGATTTTCGTCACCAGTAACCTTTTTAGGCAGAGCTTATCTCGCATTTTTCTAGTACCGCTTGTGTCCTATGCAAACACAATTTTACCTGAGTGGGGATCTTTCAGTATAAACCTCTTTATCTCCATGAGGTAGGGATAAGATCTGCGTGCATTTTTATCTCTACTTGCTCTTTCATGATTTCAGTAGTATGAAATTTTAAAAGATATTATCACAACCTCATGCACAAAATTTATTAAAAAAGAAAAATTGAGAGATAAATATGCTAATTTATAAAAAATAAATACAACTTTTTAGATGAACAAAATTTAAATAATAGCCTTTATTATGTGATGAGAACTTCCTATCAACAGAGTCAATTTTCTTACCATGTCGTATCATCATAGTCTCTTGCAAAACTAACCTTTGAAATAAAATAAATAAGCAAATAAAAGAGTTGAATACTAATTTTGATGTTAAAAAATAAATCAACTTTGAAATTTTTAATTCCTTCTCCCCATTTTATTTTTAGTCCAACCAAACCCAAAAAAAGAGAAAAAAAAACTTGATACTTATTGTACGATTAAAAGTAGCTAAATATTTAAAAGTGCAAGTAAAGTCATGCTATTGACAAAAGAGTGTTAAGATATGTCCAAACTAAAGTACATTGAACAAATTCATGATCATCATTGCATGATTTTTATGGGAATTCAAAATAGAAGCAGACATCTAAAAACATTCAAAAAGAAAGCAAAACCAAATTGTTGAATTGAATGCCACCAACTTTGCAATTCTTAGAAGCTGAGGCAAGAGACTCCCGCTTTTAAAATTTTAGACCTTTATATGGACATGTATTTTAAAAAATAAATATCAGGGTAAATTGAACAAATTATACCTAAACAAATTAAAACCTTTTACCATGTATTTTAGTTGTAATTACGGAGTTGGACTGTATGTTTTAGATGAACATTTGTCAACATCTCTTGTTCCAGGACTGTACATTTTCTTGTAGTCATCTTTAAAACTCTGTGGAATAGAAAAAATAAATTTCTAAAGAGGAAAAAAAGATATATGTAAAATTCCACAACAGATTGTTCAAGTCACAAGTTGTTTTCTACCACATTTTCAAACAAAGTTTTATCATAAAATTTCTCAAATAATTGTATGGAATTGATTCAAATATGAAATATTGAAAGTCATTGGTTGGTCTAATGTATAAACATTACAATCTGTAATATTTTCTTTATAAAAAAGTACTGCTCCAAATAGAAAAATCAATTTAAACATTTTATCACATATTTCAGCACTCGATATTGATCAATTTACGCTCAATCAAAATGTAACGCCCCGAATCTTGTACCCAAAATGGTACACGGTATTCATAACCCTGAAGGACCACAAACTAACCCATTACTAATATCTATAACTGAGCACTGCATAATATGATGTAAAAATACAAAATTAAAGGATGAAACGCCATAAAGGTCAAATATATGATAAAACATAACATCTGAAAATACGGTACATCATTACCAAAACAACTGAAATAACGGTGAACATACTATAGTCTGACAGCCTCTAGATTGTCTGAATAAGGATTTGATGGGACATGTCCCCAACTAACTCCAACTGCTGAAATAACTAAGTACTAAAGATATGAAATAATCAAATCATAACATCCTCGAATGATAAGAACTCACTATTGAATCTGACTGCTAAAACTTGAATGCTACTGATGCTCTGGAGCTCATGCTTCTGAACCTATGGTATAAAAACACCATAGCACAAATGCGTCAGTATGATTGAATGTAGTAGTATGCAAGTGAGGTAGGCTGAATGCAAAGGGTTCATATGCATGAACAATGCTAACTAACTGTATAACAAGATCATGAGAATAAATACATGAGTGTGTAACTGTAACTGAATTCAAGAGTAATACTGACTACTGAGTCTGAGTACTGATAACATGAGTTACTGATAACTGATATAACTGATACTGGGTGACTGTGTCTGACAGTCTAAGTTCTGATGGAATTAGCTGGGTTCCGTACAGAGCTGAGTAACTGTATCTGACAGTCCTGAGTTCTGTAGAACTATTTGAGTTCTATTAATGAAACTGGGTGACTGTATCTGACAGTACTGATTCTGTAACTAAAACTGTGGGAGAATTCATCTAACCGACATACCCCTTTTTCTAAATAAATTTGGGGTCCAACCTGTTACCCTAGTTAGAAGGGTGTCAATACCACGCCACTGGTAAGGACAAGTTGTGAGAAATCCCTCGTCTAATAGGTACTCTAAGGAGAATGGTGGGACCCTCATATAATAGGTTAAGCTACCTCATCTACCCTCAATTAGTAGGTTTAATATCTTAACCTACACTGGCTACGTAGTTCTGGAGCACAAGGATTGCTTCTAAGAATCACACCCTCTACTAACAGGTGAGTTCTTATCCTTGGGCTCACTCGGTGTTGAATCCTACTTCCATATGAATAGACACCGAACATGATTAACTGAACTAAACTAGACTGAGTTTATTGAGTTCTGTTAACTGACGGAATACTATTGAGATCCGATAACTGACTGACATTACTGAGATTACTGAGTTTTCCTGAGTCATGTAACTGACGGAATTCTACTGAGTTCTGAAACTGACTGAGAATACTACTAATCATAGTGTGACTGAGATTTATCATGAAACCGACACTGGCTCTAGGTACACAGCTAGGTTGTCAGGTACAAGTACCTCTAGGACTCGATAGCATGAAACTAACAAGACTTGACACTTCTTGAACACATAACCATGGTCAATAATTCATAGTACTATCATTAGGGATTTTCATGAAGTATTTGCATACCACAAGATTCCACATGAATAAGAATGTATATAAACATGTCATAATTCCCTAAGCCTAATCTCATAATCATTACATCAATCTATTACAAGGCATAACAATAACATGGGAGTCATTTTGAACATAATGGTAACATGAATTCATTATTTAGGTTCTGTTGAGTCATAATGCATAAGTCTTATTCTCTTAGGCATTTTATCAAACACCTAGTATACATAACTTAGGGCTTAGGCATGATATCAAATTAATACCACATGATTCCCTAATTCAACTCAATTTCATAAATTTCAACCCACATACTAGCGTAGTTTCATGAACATCACATAAAGATTCTAACTTGGACATCCTACAACAATAACTACATGAACATAATCAATCCATAACATAAACATCACAATTCATAATTTTAAATTGAATTCTTGGGTTTTATGGATAAAAGGAATCCATGAATAAACACTTGACATACCTTGGATGGAAAATTCTTGAAAAATAACGGTAGAATCTCTTGAATTTGAAGCTTCTATAAAAACCCTAGACTTGTTCATGAGAGTATTTGAGAGTAACAACAATATTTTGGTGAAATAGGGGCTGAATCTCGTGTTATAGGCTTATATAGAGGTGGGAAATTGACCCCTTTTCCTTTAAAAACATGGACATTTAATGACTAAAAACTGGACATCAACGCGATTAGCGACGCGGTGTGTTGATGCATCAACACGATACCCAACGCGTCGTGCCATGATTGCACCAAGCCTCAGTAGTTTTTTTGGCAGTCCCTGCAACAATATTAACCAACGCGATAGGCGACGCGGCACGCCAAAATCGTGTTGGTTCACTATTTTGGGACACCTAACGTGGTCTAAATGAGGTCTGAAAAATCCAAAACTTGCTCGAGAACACCTATTGACCTCTCTGATCATGAATTAACAAAAATACGGACTATTAAAGGACATTAAGGTGGTGAAATGAGATTACCAACTTTCAAAGGCCAAAAATAAACTAAGTCTGAGACTTAGCTAGAATTTTCTAAGTATGGGACCCCCTAGACAAGCTTAAAGGACTGATTTAAGCTTAGAAATTTTGTGGGGTCTTACAACATCTCCCTCTTGAGAATATTCATCCTCGAATAAGACTGACTGCGATGGGGAAAATACAAACTAAAGTATATATAGGACATGAATAACTAAAACATGATTTCATGACTGACATGATTGATAAACTAAATATATCATACTGAACATGCATATCTGATGCATGCGTAACTGATTCATGAATGCATGACTGAGATTTCTGATAAACTGAGTTTCTCATAATGAGGATGTATATCTGATGCATGAATATGTGACTGACATGATGCATGGACATTTGACTGTATATGCAATGGTATTTGATACCAAGTTTATAATAGAATTCTGAGCATGAAACTGAATACCAAGTTGGTAATGAAACTGAACATGATAACTGAGCAAGATTAAGGAAAACTATTATCTTGGGTTGAGTCTATGTTAGCGGAAAAGAGGTGAGGATACTTGGTTTGCATATCTGCTTCTGCTTCCCAAGTAGCTCCCTCAACGGATTGATTCCACCAAAAAACTTTAACTAGAGGAACTTCTTTGTTCCTCAGTCTACGAGTCTGGTAGTCAAGAATTTCAACTGGAATCTCATCATAAGAGAGGTTGTTCTGAATATGAATGCCCTCTATAAGGACTACAACTGATGGGTCACCTATGTACTTCTTGAGCAAAGAGACATGAAACATTGGATGAACTGAGGCTAGATCTGAAGAAAATTCAAGCTCATAAGTTACCTTGTTGAAATGACTGAGAATTTTAAAGGGACCTACATATCGGGGACTGAGCTTTCCTTCTTGCAAAATCTCTTCACTCCCTTCATGGGAGAGATCTTTAGGTAAACATAGTCACCAATCTCAAACTTAAGATCTTTTCTGCACACATCTGCATAAGACTTCTGTCAGCTCTGAGCAGTCCAAAGTCTTTCTCTGATCAACTGGACTTTTTCTAAGGCATCGAATACTAAGTCAGGCCCTATAACTAAGTCCTCACTAACTTCGAACCAAATGATTGGAGATCTACATCTCCTACCATAGAGAGATTCTAACAGAGCCATCCGAATGTTGGAATGATTGTTGTTGTTGTATGAAAACTCAATCAAAGTCAAGTGATCATCCAACTACTATTGAAATCAATTGCACACGCTCACGGTATATCTTCTAAAGTTTGAATGGTCTTTTCTGCTTGACCATCTATCTAGGGATGAAAGGCTTTACTGAGATGAACTTGGGTACCAAGACCCTTTTGGAATGCTTTCTAGAATTGAGAGATGAACTGGGTACCTCTGTCTGAAATAATAGATAATGGACACTGTGTAATCTGACCAACTCCCTAATATAGAGTTTGGTGTAATCCTCAGCTGAACAAGAGGTATAGACTGGAAGGAAATGAGATGATTTGGTCATCCTATCTATAATGACCCATACTAAATCATGCTGGCAATAAGTACGGGGAAAACCCATCACGAAGTCCATGTTCACTTCTTTCTACTTCCAAGTAGGACTACTAAACTCCTGCACGGACCCACTAGGCTTCTGATACTCTATTTTAACCTGCTGACATGTAGAGCTTTTAGCCATAAACTATGCAATATCTTTCTTCATCCCACTCCACCAATAGATCTCCCAAAAGTCACAGTACATCTTAGTGGCCCCTGGATGAATAGAGTAGCGCGCACCATGGGCTTCTATGAGAATTTGCTACTTCAAGTCATCTACACCTGGCACACAAAGACGAACCTAACAATGCAATATGCCATCTTCCCCTTGGGAGAAAACCTCTACTTTCTGATCTTCGACAGATTCTTTCAACTTGATTAGATTGGGTTCTCTATCCTATTTTTATTTTACCTTGAAAACTAGAGATGATTCTGAACTATTCTGAACCCATATACTGCTGAATCGACTTGGCGGATACCTAGTCTAGCAAACTAATGGACTTCCTGAGCTAACTTCTTCTTAATGTCCTTAATATGAGCAACACTATCCATAGACAGTCTACTGAGGGCGTCGGCCACTACATTGGCCTTGCCTGAATGATAAAGGACACTCATGTCATAATCTTTCAAGAGCTCTAACCACCTTCTCTGACGCAGGTTAAGATTTTTCTAATAAAAGACATACTGAAGGCTCTTATGATCTATGAACACATCTACATAAACACCGTACAAGTAATGCCTCCAAATCTTTAAGGCAAAAACTACGGCTGCTAGCTCAAGATCATGAGTAGGATAATTCTTCTCATGGGGTTTAAGATGTCTGGAGGCGTAGGCTATGACCTTACCATACTGCATGAGGACACAACACAAACCTACTCTGGATGTATCATAATACACTACGAATCCATCTGTACCATCTGGAAGAGCTAAAACTGGAGCCGAGTCGAGTCTTCAACTCCTGAAAACTCTTCTCGCAAGGATATGAACACTGAAACTTGGCTTTCTTCTGAGTCAATCTGGACATAGGGGATGCAATAGAAGAAAATACCTCAACAAACCATTTGTAATAGACAACCAAACCCAAGAATCTCCTGATATCTGATGGAGATATAGGGCGAGGCCAGTTTCTTACTGCTTCATTATTTTGAGGATCAACTCTAATGCCATTACCGGAAATGATATGACCAAGGAATGTTACTGACCTTAGCCAAAATTCACAATTACTGAATTTAGCAAAAAACTGATGATTTATGAGAGTCTACAATACTATTCTGAAATGGTCTGTATGATTATGCTCACTACGGGAGTAAACAAGAATATCATCTATGAAGACTATGACGAACATGTCCAAGTAATGCTTGAACATATGATTCATCAAGTCCATAAAATCTACTGGGGCATTGGTAACACCAAAGGACATAACTAAGAATTCAAAGTGACCATACCAAGTACGAAAGGCTATTTTTGGAATATCACATTCTCTGACTCTGAGCTGATGATAACCTAATCTGAGATCTATCTTAGAGAAATAGCTGGCACCCTGAAGTTGGTCAAACAAGTCATTGATTATGGGAAGTGGATACTTGTTCTTGACTGTGACTTTATTAAGTTGATGGTAATCAATGCACATTCTGAGAGAACTGTCTTTATTTTGCATGAATAAGACTAGTGCACCCCACGGGGACTCACTAGGTCTGATGAATCCCTTATCTAGGAGATCCTTCAACTGTTCTTTCAATTCTTCAAGTTCTGTTGGTGCCATTATGTATAGAGGAATAAATTTAAGCTAAGTATCTGGAAAAAGATCAATACTAAGTCTATTTCCCTTTCGGGAGGAATTCCTAGAAGATCTTCAGGAAAGACATCTGAATATTCATTCACTACTGGGTCTGATTAAAAACTGGGAGTTTTGGAACTAGAGTCCTTAACTCGAACAAGATGATAGACACATCTCTTAGATATTATTTTTTGTGCTCGAAGGTAGGAAATAAGCTGACCTTTGAAAACTGAAGTGCTACCTCTCCACTCTAGGACAGGTTTATTAAAAAACTGAAACTGGACAATTTTGATTCTGCAGTGGACTGTGGCATAGTAGGAAGAAGCCAATCCATGCTGAGAATGACATCAAAATTAGTCATCTCTAATTCAACTAAGTCTGCTAAAGTGACCGTCTAAGATATCATAACCGGACAGTTCTTGTATACCCATCGGACTATGATGGTTTTACCTACTAGGGTGGAGACTGAGAAGGGCTCGGCTAGAATTTTAGGATTGACTCCGAAATCAACTGCTATATAAGGAGTAACAAAAGACAAAAAAGCTCCTAAATCTAGCAAAGTGTAAACATGCAAATGAAATATCTATAACGTACTAGTAACCATATCAGGAGAATTTTCCTAATCCTATCAGGACTAAAGAGCATAGAGTCTATTTGGACGTTGCCCACTAGTAGCACTGGAAGTGGCACCCTACTGATTCGGGAGATCGAACTGAGCTGAGGAATGACTATGCTGACCCTGAGGACCTGGCTGAGGACAATATATGACTCTATGGCCTGGCTTGCCATATCTAAAGAAAACATCACTTCCAGCTCTGTAAGTACCCTAATGGTGTTTGCCACATGTCTGACAAAGAGGATAGGTTCGGTTACTGCTAACACTTTCCTGAGACTTAGAGCCTGGTTCTCTATCTCTATTGCTATCTCTGAATTTCAGAAATGGAGCACTGGCTGAGGAAGGAGCTAGAACGGATGACTTTGGGTGGAACTGAGAATGATTTCTACCTTCTAACTTAGGCTGAGAAAAGTTGAAACTACCTGTCCTTGCTATTTTATTTTGCTTCTCTCTTATCTTAATCTTCTGCTCTTCTATCTATTGAGCGTAGATCATAATCTTGGATATGTCCATCTCACTAATAAACATTATAGATCTGTGCTCATTGACCACACTATCATTCATCTCAGAAACAAACTTACTCATCTTAGCCCTGCTATCTGCCACTACATAAGGAACGTATCTAGATATTTGAGTAAACTTAAGAGAATAATTTTTTACTGTCATGTTTCCCTGCCTGAGGTTGATAAATTCTAGCACCTTAGATTCCCTCAGCTCTAGGGGAAAGAATCTATCAAGAAAAGTACTGGCAAATTCCTCCCACTCTATAGGCCCTGTGTTACCAGCCCTCTCTGTTTTTTACTATTTGAACCATATGTGAACCACATCCTACAACTGATATGCAGCTAGCTCAGCACTCTCAATAGCTGACACCCCCATGATATTTGTAACCTTCTGAACCTGATTAAGGAATTCCTGAGGGTCCTCATCTGACTTAGACCAAAAAAAGGATGGTGGATTCATTCGGGTGAAGTCCCAAATCCTGGTTGTTGCCGTGTTGGCCACTGGGTTGGCTTGAACGATAGATGGTCGTTCATTCTGGGCAGTAACTAAGTTATAAAGAGTAGTGGATACAACTCTGAACTCTGCATGAGAAATATGTTCGTCCAAGGGATCTGCTTAGACGGGCTGAAGGGCTGACTGATTTCTATTTCTTCTCTTGGAAGGCATGTTCTGTAGAAGAAAGGGAGAAACGAATTAGATTGAGAGTTAAACTTGAGCTCATGCTCACTGGAACGACATGAATACTAAAAGAAGGGAAACTGTTCCTAAAATATCTTATAAACTCCTGTACATAAATGTGGCGCGCAGCACACCCATGCACAAAACTCTACTAAATGCATCTTTCAGACTTTCTAGGACACTATTTAACCTTAGGCTCTGATACCAAGTTTGTAATTCCCCGAATCTAGTACTCAGAATGCTACACGATGCTCATAACCCTGAAGCACCACAAACTAACTCATGAATGATATCTGTAATTGAGCACTGCATAATATGATGTAAAAATGCAGAATTAAAGGCAGAAAGTCCATAAGGTTCATATATATGATAACATAACATCTGGAAATAGGTACATTATTACCAAAATATCTGAAATAACCGTGAACATGCTATAGTCTGAAAGCCCCTAAAGTGTCTGAATAAGGAGTTGATGGGACATGTCCCCAACTAACTCCAACTACTGAAATAACTAAGTACTAAAGATCTGAAATAATTAAATCATAACATCCTCAAATGATGAGGACTCACTGCAGACTCTGACTGCTGAAACTGGATTGCTACTAATGCTCTGGAGCTCGTTCTTCTGAACCTATGGTATTAAAACACCATAGCACGAATGCGTCAATATGATTGAATGTACTGGTATGCAAGTGAGGTAGGCTGAATATAAAGGGTTCATATGCATGAACAATGCTAACTGACTGTATAACATAATCGTGAAAATACATACATGAGTGTGTAATTGTAACTGGATTCGTGAGTAATACTGACTACTGAGTCTGAACACTAATAACATAAGTTTCTGATAACTGATATAACTGATATAACTAATACTAGGTAACTGTGTCTGACAGTCTAGGTTTTGATAGAACTAGTTGGGTTTCGTACTGAGCTGAGTGACTATATTTGACAGTCCTAGGTTCTGTAGAACTATTTGAGTTCTATTACTGAAATTGGGTGACTATATCTGACAGTCCTGATTCTATAACTGAAATTGTGGAAGAATTCATCTAACCGACATGCCCCTTTTTCTAAATAGATTTGGCGTGCAACCTGTAACCCTAGTTGGAAGGGTATCAATACCGCAACACTGGTAAGGACAAGCCGTGAGAAATCCCTCATCTAACAGGTACTCTAAGGAGAATGGTGGGACCTTCATATAATAGGTTAAGCCACCTCATCTACCCTCAACTAGCAGGTTTGATGTCTCAACCTACACTGGCTACGTAGTTCTAGAGCGCAAGTATTGCTTCTAAGAATCACACCCTCTACTAATAGGTGAGTTCCCATCATTGGGCTTACTCGGTGCTGAATCCTACTCCAATCTAAATAGACCCTGAATATGATTAACTGAACTAAACTAGACTGAGTTCATTGAGTTTCGTTAACTGATGGAATACTATTGATATCTAATAACTGACTGAGATTACTGAGATTACTGAGTTTTCCTAAGTCATGTAACTAACTGAATTCTACTGAGTTCTGAAACTGACTGAGAATACTACTAATCATGGCGTGACTTAGATTTATCATTAAACTGATCCTGGCTCTTAGCACACAACTAAGTTATCGGGTACAAGCACCCTCAGGACTCGATAACATGAAACTGACAAGACATGACACTTCTTGAACACCTAACCATGGTCAATAATTCATAATACTATCATTGGGGATTTTCATGAAGTATTTGCATACCACAAGCTTTCACATGAATAAGAATGCATATAAACATGTCATAATTCCCTAAGCCTAATCTCATGAGCATTACCTCAATCTATTACAAGGCATAACAATAGCATGGGAGTCATTTTGAACATAATGGTAACATGAATTCATCATTTAGGTTCTGTTGAGTCATAATTCACAAGTCTTATTCTCTTAGGCATTTTATCAAACACTTAGTATGCATAACTTAGTGCTTAGGCATGATATCAAATTTATACCACATGATTCCCTAATTCAACTCAATTTCATAAATTTCAACCCACATACTAGCGTAGTTTTATGAACATCACATAAAGATTCCAATTTGGAAATCCTATAACAATAACTACATGAACATAATCAATCCATAACATAAACATCACAATTCATAATTTAAAATTGGATTCTTGGGCTTCATGGATGAAAAGAATCCAATAATGAACACTTGACATACCTTGGATGGAAAATTCTTAAAATCTAACGGTAGAATCTCTTGAATTGGAAGATCCTATGAAGACCCTAGACTTGTTCTTGAGAGTACTTGATAGTAACAATAATATTTTGGTGAAATAAGGGCTGAATCTTGTGTTATAGGATTATATAGGGGCGGGAAATTAACCCTTTTGTCGTTAAAAATACGAAAATTTAATGACTGAAAACTGGACATCGACGCGATTGGCAACGCGGCACGTCAATGCATCAACGCAATACCCGACGCGTCGCGCCATGATCGCGCCAAGTCTCAGTAGTTTTTCTATCAGTCCCTGCAACAATGTTAACCAACGCGATAGGCGACGCGTCGCGCCAAGATCGCATTGGTCCATTGTTTTGGGACACCAAACGTGGTCTAAACGAGGTTCGAAAAGTTCAAAACTTATCCGGGAATACCTATTGACCTATCTGATCATAAATTAATAAAAATATGGACCATTAAAGGACATTAAGGTGGAAAAATGAGATTGCCAATTTTCGAAGGCCAAAAATAGACTAAGTATGAGAACTTAGCTAGAATTTTCTAAGTATGGGCCCCCCTAGACAAGCTTAAAGGACTGATTTAAGCTTAGAAATTTTGCGGGGTCTTACAAAAAATAAGAGAAAATATCCTATAATACATTATCAACTATAGTATAGATCTAGCATGAAATATTTTTGGTGAACTTTTACCGTTTTCACCACATTAAGTTTCTTGCCTTGCATATTTTCGGTACATATAAACATACTTTATAAAATTTTGAAGTTTGTGAAGATCAGAGTAATGCAAAAGCAACATTAGTATTCGGCCACGTTTTGAATAGCTTTCTATAAACAAATACTACATTGAATATGGATATTAATTATGATACAGATCCCATGTTTTGAAGTAAATTTCATTTGCTCGCTAAAAAGTGAGGAATGAATTAGCTAATTTTCAAGAATGATTTAAAAGTGAAATAGTTTGTATGCCATTCATCTTCACCTCAAAAGGATATAATGTTTTTTCAAGATCCTATTCAACAATCAAACATAAAGGCACCAAATACATGAGATTTCTGCTCACTTTTAGATATAAGCAACTTTGAACGAAAAAAATATTAGGCATAAAAGTTTTAAAAGTAAAAACTTACAA
The DNA here is from genome assembly GCA_030864215.1 of Capsicum pubescens. Lineage (NCBI taxonomy): Eukaryota > Viridiplantae > Streptophyta > Magnoliopsida > Solanales > Solanaceae > Capsicum > Capsicum pubescens. The sequence goes on along the minus strand of CM061549.1, from coordinate 216,915,848 downwards.
ATCAATAATTTTAAATCAAGCAACGATCCCAACTTTTTTAAAAGAAAAATTATACGCAAGAGTGAATGTAAGTTATGTAATTATGGACATTGTATTTTTTTTTATTTTCACTTTATGTTTAATTTGGTATTTTCTTTAAAAGAAAAATTATTTCTACTTAATATCAAAATAAATCAGTAGGATTGTTTCCATCCAAGTGTTCCTCTATGATATAAACTCTCTTGAATGGGGTGGGGGCTATTTCATCAAATCTTTGAGAAAGAAAAATCTCGTATTTGATGATAGACAGAGCCATAAACTTGTTTCTATGTATTTTTTCATCTATTGAAAGACTGAGCGATAATAAAAAAGAAACACACAAACAAAGAATATTATTGTACAAATACAAATCATCAAGTTGGGGTAAGAAAAGTCATCTAGACGCACATCACGATCAAGCAAAAAAGCAAGAGAACAATCCAACACCCAACCATACCTAAATTTTAAAACATAAAACATACACTCTAATTTTGCTGCAATTAGCTTAAAACTTATGATCATGCTTCATCTTTTTGACACAATACAAAATCAAGTATCTATGAAGACACTTAACAAAAAATTTACAACTGAAACGTAAAAGAAATATATAAAATAAATAAACAGAAAAATATTTTAATGTACAAAAGACTTGTATTAGTAGCTTTCAAGTCCCTCTCGAGTGTATTTGCTTCTTACTCTTCTACATCCACATACATAAATTAAATAGTGAAAAATTATAAATTCAAGATAAAAAATGAATTGAAGGGTGTGTGTGCATGTATATATATATATATATATATATATAAAGTAGAAAAGACATAAGAAAAACCTACCTTTTTCGTGTTAATGAAGGTGCAACGTTCCCAACAATTTCCTGACCACTATAGTAGATTTTTGCCTACATCTAATATCAATAAATAATAATAATAATAATAATAATAATAATAATAATAATAATAATAATCAAATTAAAAGATTACCCAACAAAAATTAACCAAAAAGTCTTTCTTGTCTGAGATTCAAATGCTACAAAACAAAAAAAAATATTCCAAATCAATTGGATTTTACCAATTGAAATCCGTAAGTAGAAAGTAATAACAAAAAATCATTCAAAATCAGTTAGATTTTACGAACACAAAAATTAAAATTCGCAAGTAGAACATAATAGCAGAAAATATTATAATTGGATTTCACCAAAGAATAAGAAAATTCACTTTTATTTTACGATAGATAATATGTCACTTAATTATGCTAGAAAAAATAAGAGTTAAAGTTCACAATACAAGGACTTATCGTAGCAACATTTAGTGACGACCCTATTTGTTGCTACAAAAAAATTATATTTAGTGGCGACACATATTGTCACCGCAGAATATACACTTTTAGCGGTAAGTTTTCTTGACTTGCCACCAATGTGCGTCACTAATTCTGAAATTATCAATTCCCGCCAATAGAAAGTTTTGGTTCCATATTTTTAGTGTCAACTTGTAAATAAACACCTAGAATGTCATTTTGGGGCGATCCAGTCACTGCTATATCAATCTAATCAATTTATTTATTTAAGAATAAAATGAATATTCTAAGTTGAAAAAAAGAGAAAGCAAAAATCGTATATGTATTTTTCAGATTTATTCAATTTCTCTCTCCAAATTTTTTGGGTTTATCTTGATAAATGTTCAATTCTTCATTACTTTAACTCTCAAATCTTCTAATACCACAATATTTGAGTCATATCTTACAGACCCAAAAATTCTAATTACAACTAGTACTCCATCAGGTATGTGCTCAAATTTCTTTTCGGATATATATATTTTTCAGATTTCACCTACAATTTCTTTAACCCATTTGAAAATATTTAGGAAGTTGAAGAAAGAACGAAGATAGTTCATAGTTTGAAAATCAGTACAGGGTAAGCCATTCGAAGTTGTGAAGGTTTGAACTTGTTTGGAGATTTGGAGGTACAATTAATGTTTATCCCTAATTTTATTTTTGGTATTTTTCGATTCTTGGTCTTGACAATCATCTCTTTCTATGGTTATGCTTAAAGTCCGCTTCTGAATTCTAGACTTTTTGATGTTGTTATTGCAATTATATGTTAATAGTTCATTGGATATCATAAATTCAGTGTTTAAGCAGACGAAAAAACTTCTTCTAGGTTAAAATTGTCTGATTTTTTGTTTTCAAGATGTATTCTACTTATTTTGAATTATTGAGTTATATAACAACTATTCAGTGAAACCCTATAAGTAGGATCTAGGAAGAGTAGAATGAATGCAAACCTTACAACTACCTCGTGGAGGTGTAGAAAAGCTGCTTTCTAATATTTATTGAGTCATAAGAAAGTTATTTAAGTATTAATCACTAAGAACTGAGTATTTCCTTAAAAGAGGGATGGCTAAAGATAATTTTTAATTGCTTTATTTAATTATGAGCATTGATTACTTTTTAGTGGGAATTGAAAATTTTTGTGTGTAAAATAGTGAAATATGAAGGAAAAATTAAATGGTCGCTGAAACAACCCAAATAACTCACTAAAATGACTGATTAGTTAAGCTTAATTATAAAAAATTATAAGGAAATAGCAATGAAATGACATTAAAGAACAGATAAGAAGAAGGAGATGAAAAATAGAGAATACAAAATAGGGGTCAGAAATAGACGAAAACTTTGTCAACAACATAGCATGCTTAATTTCACCAAGCCTACTACTATTTATTTATTTCCTTTTCCCAATTCCTCAGTGACCAGCCACTATCCCAGGTTCCATATATAATTGACCACTTTACGAAAGTTGGTCTATATCGAGTTCACAACAGTGCTCTCCTTCTCAAAGAGAACCTTGTCCTCAAGGTTTGGGTCAAGAATAATATTAGTTATTTCCTCTCTGTTGATTACCACAAATCTATCAACGTAACATGAAGTGGTGATCACAATAGAACTTTCAACCTTTGGCACAACTTCGCCACATAATGTAAGTCAAAAAGCTAGGCACTTACCATGGGAAGGGTCAAACTTGACATGAGCCTCCTGGAAAATGTTCTTTAAACCAACAACTAGATATTTGATAGCCCAAACAAAAAGGATGGTCTTGAGTATTTTTAATAGAGATATTCATACATGAAATACCACAAAACCTTCCATCATCATCAAATACCGAATGGAGGGTAAATAACTATAGTGCAGTGATTTTGAAATGATTCATGGATTATAGTTTTCCCCAATGGAATATTATTATTTATAGTCCCTGATAGAAGTAGTGTAACTAGGTTTATGAATCTCACTTTCCAGAAGATTGAACTCAATAAAGATGATGTATTTGACTCATTCTCACTAACTATAGCATGGCTTAGTTCTTCAGGATAAATTAGTTGGACATGAACCTTATGCATTTTTTTTCCTTGATAAATGCTCGATGTCACATACTCAAAAGAGAGTAGTTTTAGACAATAACAAAATTCTTCATCTCCAGGACTAATATTGGTCATAGTATTTCTATCCATGTACTCTTCTATTTATTATTCCTATTTTCTTCTCCAATAGCTGAACTTTAAATTTTGGAGAATAAACAACATATATATTTAATATATAGCATCTTTTGACTTTCTCTTTAGTTCGTATAGTATTGTTGGGTGAAATATGATTCTTTTTCCCAATCAAAAGGTTCTTGTCTGTGACACATTAAAATAATAAAGGAGAAATGAATATAGTTCTTGGCTGCAAAATGTTTGATTGATTTCTGTTTCATATATGTATGTTATACTTTGTATAACTTGGTTAATGTCCCACTTTATGTTTTGAATCTCAGTATTTGACACACTATTCACTTTTTCTTCTCTATTGAGTTATCTGAAAGATTGTTTGATGAAAATTGCACTTAGTACATATGGTTTTAGTTTAAACTTTTGACAGACTCTAAGTTGTGTTATGTCCAGTAATTCATTCGTGTTGATTTTTTTAATCTTAATTGAAACATATACTAAAAATAAATAGCTTAAAGTCACATTATATACTTGATTTCATTAAATAGTTCAAGTTAGTTTTTTCTGCGATTAGTTTGTCTTTGTTTGACATTTTTCTAGAGATTATTGTGTTATTTACAACAGTTAGAAGAAATCAAAAATTTCATGACGAGAGATGAAATTTTATCTTTATTCTTGATTAAAGATCAGGCTATATGTGTGAAAAAGGATATGAAAACAAGAACCTCCTTGAAAGAGTCAAATACAATATGCAAAGATTGAGGTCGTCAGTGCATCTTCAGTGATAAAAATTATGCATCAAGAAAGTGCAAGTCGACATGGAAAAGAAGTTTCAAGAAGAATGTGAACAAATAGTTGTCGAGTTAAAAATAAATATAGAATAAGATTTTCAAAAAAATAAATAAATTATAAGAGGATATAGCCATGAAAGGAGAAGTAAAGAAGATGTTTCAAGAACAAATGACTTCTATCATGACTAGAATTTAATAGGTATTTCCTTGCTCCTTAAGTTTCTTATTTTCTTGATAATTCATTTTTCTTAATTTTTGACAATTATTTTGTCACTTACTCCATATAAGTTGTTGGTTTGTTCTTTAAACTTGATTTTCTTAATGAAACATATGAGTGAAGTGATAAAAGTCTGAGATAAATATGTGATAAAAGTTTGAGATAAATATGACACAAAATTCTTTACACAATTCAAAGAAATGTTTAGGGAATCATCCAAAAAAATATTTCTATTCATCCATAGTAGCAATGTATCCACCTCACTCATAGTTTATCATTTATGTGGCTAAAACACCAAAGCATTTTTATCATGGTTGCGATGACCCAAGTGTTAAGAGAATATCCATTCAAACTGTTTGGTATCTCTAGTTGGTAAATTCTCTCCCGGAATAATGTCATCTTTGATAGGTCTACACCTTAAGTCCAAATAAAGTTTCTATAAATAGCTTCAACGATCGTCAACATCTATTTTTCTTTATTTTTTATAAACCAAAAAATTTATCATCATCTAAATGTACTATCTTTTCAGATATGTTATCATGCTATTAAATGTTCTTCTAATCACTTTATATATGCATAATTAACTATATTTTAGCTTTTATACAAATAAACTATTTTTGAGTGTTGTTGCCCTGAGTTTCTAATTACAACTCAAATGTTGATCTCATTAGTTGTTGAATCTGTTGGATGATAAGAAACATCAGTAATGGCTTTGGCTTCAATGTCTTTTCCAGTATCTTATCAAAAAAGATATCGATAACTAGTTTTATGCGAGAAGAACCTATTAAGTACTCCGCCAAGTGTATTTGGAATAGGAACATTGCAGTCTTATTACCACTATTGAGTTACAATCTAATGAATCTACCCAGTGAAAACCCTTAACTCCATATTTTTCTTTCACAAGTTTTAATTGACTTTTCATCCTAAGTCAGGATGAAGTAGGAAAAAAGGTTAATAAAATGTAGTTCACTGTTTTACCATATTTTATTGAGACTTTTCAATTGTCGATCAAAATTAATATGTTAGCAATATGCACAGTATAGGTTTTGGCGAGATCCTACATAAATTTTGATTAGTTAAAAAGATTTTCTTTAGTTATTTTCTATTTACCCTTCCATCATTGTCTAATTTTCATTATCAAGAACTAAACACTAGCAGGAGAACTTGATGCCCTCAATCACCATAGGATAACAAATATTTCAACTTAGTTGCAGCAGTAAAAAATGATTTTGATGTTGATCCCATTATTGATCAAGCCTTTAACTAAAGTAGTGCATGCCTATGTTTAAAATTTATCTTTTGAAGTGCCTAAACTATTATGTCATTGATTTTTAATTTGGTATGTGCTCTATGTATTCCTCTTAAAATTATGAGAATTTTCACAATAATGTCATGTTTATCAATAATAGGGACAAGATTTTTAGACAATATTGGGTCGATCAAATAAGAGCTTGATGGAATGAGATAAAAGTTTATACCATATTTATATGCATACAATGGAACTTAAGTACTATATACTATGCAATTGGATTTCTAGATAGAAGTATTTATAATATTGGCTTGTGAATACTTTTACGATTTCTAAAATAGTATTAGATGCTTTTAATAGCTATATATTAATTCGAGAGAATTTGATTGGACTCAAAATTTACCATTATTTTGGTTATTATATTTTGTTGAATAAATATTAGTGGTGACAATTTTTTTCAACAAAAAAATAATTTGTAACTAATTAATAGTTTTTGTAGCAACTATTATTGTTAAAAGTTGATCTTCATCCACAAATGGTATGATAGTTTTGTGACAACTCTTTTTGCCATTAAAAGTCATTTTTCAGTAGCTAAATAAAAGTTTGATACTATTAATGTACTTTTTTGTTGAAACACCTAGATTTTGAACCATTGAAAAACAACTTTTCTTTTGGTGTCTCTGAGTTGAGTACGACTTGGAGCTTGAGTCATACCCTTGGTCACAATTTGTACCCTTCTCCCATCCCCTTTTGTACCTTAAGCAGTATGTTAAGGTAGAATATTTTCTCCTATATGACAAGGCTATCCCTGGGTCGTAACCATGCATATGAGTCATATACTACAAGGTCGTATGGAGTGAAAACCTAACCTAGAGTGGACTATTTTTGTTATGAGTGAAGCTCACAATTGGGGCATGAGTCGTACCCTTTGGTTATGACTCAAAAGTGCCCTATCGTACCCACAATAGTGTGGTTGACCTAGGATAAGTCTATGGTATGAGTTAGGGTACCACTCGTACCCTAGTTCATGATTGTCATAGGAACCGTAAGGAGGAGTCGTACCCTGAACGAGTGGACTTTCTAGATTTTAACCAAGAACCTTTTGGTCATTTCCCATCCCTAAAACCCTAAACATCTCACTGTATAAGGGATTGTATCTTCCTAAGTCTTCATTTTACAAAACTTAAAACTTCCAAAACACTTTAAAGGCTTCTTGGAGAAAGGTTGGAGGCTAGGTTTTTGAGCTGTTCATCTAGTACCAAGGAAGAGTCAAGATTGTTGGTGTGTCATATTATTTAAGGTATGTATCTATTCCCCTTTTTAAATATATCTAAACCCATGTATTTCATTCTTGGATTAGTAAGTCTACATGGTGGTTTGAAATAAAATGAAAATGGTTTTGTTGCCTAATGATATAAGATGTTAAATCTCGCTTAGACTTATGTCTATATGTGATATTGATAATGAAGTGCATGTGTCGGTTCTTGTTGTATGTGTATTAACATGAGGGTCTTGAGTAACCCCAATCTTGATAATATCTATATTGGAAATGGCCTTATTGAAGGTATGCACCCAAGGTATTTGTGAAAATGACCAAGTGAGTTGTCTAGTCATATGTTATTGATGTATTGAACTAGGGAAATGGACCAATGAACATGGATGAATGATAAATGATGTGTTGAAGGAATTATGAAGCATGTGTGATGAAATTGATAACCTTGGTTGTTGGCTAATGAAGGGTAAAGTCCCTAAATATAAAGATAACCTCAAATTATGGGTTGAGCCCAAGTGTGGTGAGAATGTGGTGTAGAATTGTGTAAGGTTATTGATGACCATAAATTGCATTATATGTTGAATTAAGTGAAGGCATTGAACTATTGAAATAGTTTAGCAATAAAGGCTCCCATAATAACTATGCAGTCATGTATAGTGTTGAACTGGCTAAAATGGTTAAATTCCTTAAATATTGATTGAGTTTATATGGATGCATGGGAAAAGGGTTAAAATCCCAAATCCCAACTAAGGATAGTTGGGGTGGGTTAAGGTTTAATTCTTTTTCCTTATGAATGGTTTGAGGTTGAAGTCCTTTGCCCAATGGTATTGCATGAAGTTAAAGTCCTGTGTTTAAAGAGATCTCTTGAGATCAAAGAACCTCACCAAAGAAAATGGCTTGTGGTTAGAGTCCAAATGATACATGTGGTTAGAGTCCCTTGTATAATAAGCAGGTATGAGGTTGGAGCCTCTTGCCTAGATGATTGTGTCTATGGTAGAGTCCCATGGTTGTGTGAATGTTTATGTGGTTATAGTCCTTAACTAATGAATGAGTGTGTAGGGTTAAAGTCCCATGACAATATGAATTTGGTTAGATTTCTTTGCCTATTGAGAATGTTTGAAGCTATAAGTATGAGAGGTCGTACTCCTCTATTTCATGAATGATGATTGAGTGCTTGAAGCATGATTGATGAGACTTGTCCATTGATTGGCACATAATAAAATTATATGTATGGATAAGTGTATGAATGAGATAAATTGTGTTATATTGACTTGTCGTTGATTGATGATATTATTTTATCACTTATCCTTGAGTTACATGCTAGCATCCCAACTGTTAACCATCTCTGGATGTTATGTCCCTATGCGATGTAGGGGCCAGAACATCTTCTTATTTACCTACACAGTGATTAAACGATCAAGCGATTCATGCATTGACTTGAAGGGGTAAGCTTCCTTACATCCAAAAGACATTCATCTCTTAGTACTTATTATTAGACTTAGACTCTTTAAGACTTGGTTTGTCTATAGTCGGGGGCTTGTCCCGATATATATAATTATTTACTTCGATTTTGTATAGAGGTATTGTGAACAACTGTGAACTTGGGTGTGAGTTAGTTATCATGAATCTAATATTGAATTATGATATTATTTCTATGATCTTAACTTGTGATTTGGAGGTCCTTCGACTCATATTGTATGATGAGATGCTTGGGTCGGGTTATTGGGGAGGCCTTCTATTCATGTGAGCTTGGGGTGCCCATAAAACATGGTCCAAATTTTGAGGTATGTCAAATTGGTATCAGAGTCTAGGTTTATGGTTAGTTGGGTGTTCACAATATCGTGTCAAGTAGAGTATTTTATGGGTGTGAAGCGTGCCACACTTATAAAAGGGGGCTATGAGACATTTTAGGAAATATTTCCCTTCTTGTATTTCAATCTCAAGCTATAAGTCTAATTTTTTAAACTCTTATGATTTTGTTTGCTATCTTTAAGATCATGCCTCAAAAGAGATCTGAGACTCAAGCAAACACTTGGGCTCCGACTGAGGGCCCTATGGACGGAGCTCGTCCAACATCGGGAGTTTAGACCTGAGCAAGGGCTATGGCATCCGATCATCTTCTTGGGGTTCCTCCTATCCCCACCAATCCTGACTCGTTCCTTTAAAGAAATGCTACTAATGCAGAGCTTTTCCGCTTCATCAACCTCTTGACTTAATTGGTGGCCTCTCAATTAGAGCATGGTGCTCTGACTACCATTTCTCTGAGGCTACAAGGATTGGCCAGTTAATGAGGATGATCCCTCTTATATTCTCTAGTACGAAGGTTGAGGAAGTTCTTTAAGGTTTCATCAATGAAATGGAGAAGATCTTCCGAATCATGCATGCTTCGAAAATTGAGGCCATGGAGTTTGTATCCTACCAATTGAAGGATGTTGCATACCAATGGTACAAAAGTTGGAAGTTTCCTATAGGTGTTGAAGCTAGTCCCACTTTATGGGAAGATTTCTTTGAGGCTTTCTTAGATCGCTTCTTTTCTCAAGAGTTGAGGAAAGCAAAGATGGAAGAATTTGTGAACTTAAAGTAAGGGAGGATGTCCGTTCAAGAGTATGCCTTGAAATTCCATCAATTATCAAGGTATGCTCCCGAGATAGTTTCTAGCATAAGGGCTAGAATGCGTAAATTTGTCTCAGGATTTTCCCATGAGTTAGTTCTCAAGAGCAAGGCAACCTTGCTGATTGAGAACATGGATATTTCTAGGTTGATTGTGTATTTCCAACAAGTAGAGGATGAGAAGAAGAAGCAAGTTGAGCTCAGTGAGAGGCAAGGCAAGAAGTTTAGGCCTTCTGAGAGTAGTAGTGGAGATGGTAGCAAGTGGCCATAAAAGAAGTGGGGGAGTTCAATTTTATTCTCCTCGGCTAGTGTTTGATTTCCTTACCTAAAGTCATCGAGTAATTTTTGGTCTCAATTTAGTGGTAGGTTTCGGGCACAGGGTTCCCAATTTCAGTCTAGTGGTGCTTAGTCGGCTCCACCCCACCCTTCTTGCAGCTTCTGTGGTCAGAGTCATCGTGGTTAGTGTGAGTGAGGGAGAAACTGGTGTTATCATTGTGGTTAGGTTGCACGCAGGCAACGTGAGTGCCTCTCTCTAGAAGCTTCTTGGGCCAATAAGGACCCTATTGCTACTTCACCTCTTCCTATAAGAAAGGGTGCTATGTCTGCTTCTTCTTCTATCTCTGGCACTGGTGTTGGCCGTAACCGCTTATATGTACTTGCTACTCGCCAGGATTCTGAGGTGTCTCCCGATGTTGTCACGGGTATGTAAAGACTTTTCTCCCTTGATGTGTATTGTTTGCTTGATCTAGGGTCTACTCTTTCTTATATAACCCCATATGTGGTTGTACATCTTGATTATGGTCCTGAGAGTTTGTCGGTCCCTTTTTTCGTCTCTTCCCCGATTAGAGACCTTGTGATTATTAGAAGGGTCTACAGGGGATGTGTGATATCTGTTAGTGGTAAGGATACTCTTTTTGATTTGATAGAGTTGGACATGGTCAATTTTTATGTCATTTTAGGAATGGATTAGTTGCCCTCTTGCTATGCTTCCTTAGATTGTCGGACCCGTAGGGTCATGTTCCTATTCCATAATGAACCGATCATTGTATAGAAAGATGGTTCTCTAGTTCCTAAGGGAAGATTCATTTCTTATCTTAAATCTCGAAAGTTGATTTCGAAGGGGTGTTTGTATCACTTGATCTGAGTTAAAGATTCCAACTCAAAAGAGACCTCCCTAGAATCTGTTCCCGTGGTGAATGAGTCTCCCAAGGTGTTTCCCGATGATCTTCTCAGTGTTTCTCCAGATAGAAAAATTGATCTTTTCCCAGACACTCGTCTAATTTCTATCCCTCCTTATAAAATGGCTCCGACAGAGTTAAAAAGGCTTAAGGAGCAATTGAAAGACCTCTTAGATAAAGGTTTCATCAACCATAGTGTGTCTCCGTGGGGTTCTCCCATGTTGTTCATTCACAAGGAGGTTGATTCCCTTCATATGTACATTGATTATCGTTATTTGAATAAAGTGACTATAAAGAAAAAGTATCCTCTTCCTAGATTGATGATTTGTTTGATCTACTTCAGGGTGGGAAGTGTTTCTCTAAGATTAATCTTAGTTGGGTTATCATCAACTTAAGATTAGGGATGCGGATATCCCTAAGACCGCCTTTAGAACCCAATATGGTCTCTATGAGTTTCTTGTCATGTACTTTGGGTTGACCAATGCCCCGACGACATTCATGGATTTGATGAATAGGGTTTTCCATTCGTTCTTAGACATGTTTATCTTTGTCTTCATTGATGATATCTTAGTGTATTCTAAGAGTAGGCGGATCATATAGATCACCTCCGTGGCGTGTTGCAAACCTTAAGGATCATCGTTTGTATTCCAAGTTCTCCAACTGTGATTTTTGGTTGAAACTCGTAGCTTTTCTTGGTCATGTCATCTCTGGTGAAGGGATCATGGTAGACCTCAAAAGGTCGCGGCAATTAAGAAGTGGCCTAGACCTACTACAACTGATATTCAAAGCTTCTTGGGTCTAGCCAGTTATTATAGATGGTTTGTGGAGAGGTTTTCCACTATAGCTGCCCCGTTGACCAAATTGACCTAAAAGAAGGTCAAGTTCCTATGGTCTGATATGTGTGAGGATTATTTCTATAAGTTGAAAGATAAATTAACTTTGGCTTCGTTTTTTACCTTGATCGAAAGTAGTAATGGTTTTGTGGTGTATTGTGATACTTCTCGTGTCGGTCTTGGTTGCGTATTGATGCAACATGGTAGGGCTATGGCCTATGCTTCTAGGCAATTGAAAGTCTATGAGAAGAACTATTCTACTCATGATTTAGAGTTATTAGCTGTATTATTTGCGTTAAAGATTTGGCGACACTATCTTTATTATGTTTATGTTGATATCTTTTCCGACCATAAAAGCCTCCAATATGTGTTTACTCAAAAGGAGTTGAATCTACGATAACAAAGGTGGCTTGAGCTACTGAAATACTATGGCATGAGTCTTTATTACAATCCCGGTAAGGCAAATATAATTGCCGATTCTCATAGTAGGTTGTCCATGGAAAGTTTGGCCCATATTGATGAGGATAAGTGGGAATTGGTGAAGGATATTCTCCGTTTAGCAAATCTTAAAGTTTGACTTGCGAACTCCGAGGATGGTGGTGTGTTTGTGAATCCGTTATCCCAGTCATCTCTTATTGTTGAGATAAAAGAGAAACAAGTATTGGACCCCGACTTGATGAAGATCAAAAGTAACGTGGGTTAACACAAGGTCGTGGACTTTATGATTGGTGGCGATAGTATCTTGAGGTACCAAGGTAGGCTATGTATTTCTGACATCGATAGATTCAGGGAAAGAGTCATGGATGAGGCTCATGAAACCCATTATGTTGTACATCCCGGTTCCACCAAGATGTATCATGACTTTAGCGAGTTCTATCGGTGGAATAATATGAAGCGTGATGTTGCTAGCCATGTAGCTAAGTGTATAGTGTGCCAACAAGTAAAAGTTGAGCACATGAGGCCCGGTGGCCTATACCAAGAGATTGTGTTTCCCGAGTAGAAGTAGGAGGTAATTAATATGGATTTCATTACCTGTCTTCCTAGGTCTCAGAATCAATGTGATTCTATTTGGGTCATTGTTGATAGAATGACCAAGTGTACCTATTTCTTGCTCGTAAGAACTAATTTCTCGACAAAGGATTATGCTAAGTTGTATCTTGCGGAGATTGTGAAGTTTCATGGTGCTCCGATGCCTATTATATTGGATTATGGCCCTCTATTTTAATCCCATTTTTGAAAGTTGTTCTAAAGAGTTTTGGGAACTAAGGTGTGCCTTAGTACCATATTTCACCCAAAATAGATGGTCAAGCGAAGCGAACTACCTAAACATTAGAGGATATGTTGCAGGATTATGTGATTGATTATGGTGGTAGTTGGTATGACCACTTTCCCTTGATTGAGTTTACCTATAAAGATAGTTACCACTCTAGTATTGGTATGTCACCTTTCAAAGCATTGTATGGTAGGTAATGTCGATCTCATATTAGGTGGTACAAAGTTGACAAGGGTGAGTTGTTTGGGCCTGATTTAGTTCACCAAGCCTTAGAGAAGGTGAAAGTGATCCGTGATAGGTTGAAAATTACCAGAAGTCACCAAAAGTCCTATGCAGATATGAGGTGTAGGGACTTAGAGTTTATTGTGGGCGATTGTGTATTCTTGAAATTACCTCCCTTGAAGGTAATGATATGGTTTGGCAAAATGGGGAAGCTTAGTCCCTGCTATATTGGTCTTTACTTGATTGTGAAGAGAGTTGACAATGTTGCCTAGGAGTTATAGTTGCCTTCTTGTATTGACTCCATTCACCAGGTTTTCCATGTGTCTATGTTGCAGAAATGTGTGGGTGACCCTTCCTTGTTTTTTCCCTGGAAGATGTTGGTATCTCAGACTCTTTATCCTATGAGGAGATCCCGATGAGGATCTTGGATCGACAAGTTTTCTGGTTGCGAACCAAAGAAGTGGCTTTGGTAATAGTTCTATGGAGGAACCAAAAGTCTGAGGAAGCTAGTTAGGAGGCGGAAGAGGAAATGAAGTCCAAGTATCCACATTTATTTCCCATTCTAGAAGCTTGTGATAGAGGTATGTGTTAATCTTCTTACCTTAATGTACATCTTGATAGGCGATGGGTTGAAGTCCCCAAGCTTTGAATTTATTTAAGTCTTTATTAGACAATGGATTAAAGTTCACAATGTGTGAATTAATTTTTGTCTTGTTGGACCATGGGTTTAAGACCCTAATGCTTTGAAATTATGTGTGTCTTGTTGTGGTGGGTTTTAATCTCTAATACCTTTAGTTGATTCATGTTCTTGGTAGATGAGGGGGTAAATTCCCCAATGCTTTGAGTTGCTCTATATATTTGATGAGTTAACGGATTGAAATCCCTATGTAGTGAAATAAAAGTGTTGGATAAGTAATGTGTTGGAGTACCAAGACCAATGAAATGAAGTGGTTGATCGATGATGATCATGGTATGCGTTGTGTTGTATCCTTTTTGTGTGCTTGTTTCTAACTTGTGTGAAGGTTGCTTTGATGCATATTGATGTGTTAACTTTTGTAAATGTTTTCCTTACCTCTTCATTCGCAGATAAATGATCCTAAGTGGGGGAGAATTAAAACAACTATACTTTTAACTATTGAAAAACAACTTAACTTTTGGTGTCTCTGAGTTGAATATGACTTGGAGCTTGAGTCTTACCCTTGGGTAGGATTCGTACCCTTTTACCCATCCTCTTTCATACCTTGAGAAGTATGTTAAGGTAGCATACTGTCTCCTATACTATAAGGCCATCTCTAAGTCATAACCATGCATATGAGTCGTATACTACAAGGTCGTATGGAGTGAAAACCTAACCTAAAGTTGACTATTTTTGTTATGGGTAAAGCTTATGATTGGGGCATGAGTCGCAGTGTTTGGTTACGACTCAAAGTTCCTTCTCATACCCACAATAGTGTGGTTGACCTAGGAGAAGCCTAGGGTACGAGTTAGGTCTAGGGTACGAGTTAGGGTACTACTCGTACCCTAGGTCACGATTTCCATAGGAACCGTGAGGGGGAGTTGTACCCCTGCACGAGTCAACTTTCCAGCTTTTACCCAAGGACCTTTTGGTCATTTCCCAAGCCTAAAAACCTAAACCCTATCACTATATAAGGCATTTTAGTATCCTAAATCTTCATTTTACAAGACTTAAACATTCCAAAACACTCTAAAGGCTTCTTGGAGCAAGGTTGGAGGCTAGGGTTTGGAGGTGTTCATCTACTACCAAGGAAGAGTCAAGATTGTTGGTGTGTCGTCTTGTTTAAGGTATGTATCTCTTTCTCTTTTTAAATGTCTCTAAACCCATGTATTTCACACTTAGATTAGTAAGTGTACATGGTGGTTTGAAATAAAATAAAAATGGTTTTCTTGCCTAATGATATATGATGTTAAATTTTGCTTAGACTTATGTCTATATGTTATATTGAAGATGAATTGCCTGTGTGGGTGCTTGTTGTATATGTATTAACATGAGGGTCTTGAGTAACCCTAATCTTGATAATATGTACTATAGAAATGGCCTTGTTAAAGGTATGCACCGAAGGTGTTTGTGAAAATATCTGAGTTGTCTAGTCATATGTTGATGATGTATTGAACTAGGAAAATGGCCCAATGAATATGGATTAATGATAAATGATGTGTTGAAGGAATTATGAACCATGTGTGATGAAATTGATAACCTTGGTTGTTGGCTAATGAAAGGGTAAAGTCCCTAGATATAAAGATGACCTTAAATTGTTGGTTGAACCCAAGTGTGGTGAGAATGTGGTGTACAATTGTGTAAGGGTCTTGATGACCATAACTTTCATTGTATGTTGAATTAAGTGAAGGCACTGAACTATTGAAATGGTTGAGAAATGATGGCTCCCATAATGACCATGTGGTCATGTATAATGTTGAATTGGCGAAAATGGTTAAAATTCTTGAATATTGTATTGAGTGTATGTGGATGCATGGGAAAAGGGTTAAAGTCCCAATCCCAACTAATGATAGTTGGGATGGCTTGATCTTGAAGTCCCTTGCCTTATTAATGGTTTGAGGTTGAAGTCCCTTGCCCAATGGTATTGCACGAGGTTAAAGTCCCATGCTTAAAGAGATCTCTTGAGGTCAAAGCACCTCCCCAAAGAAAACGACTTATGGTTAGATTCCAAATGAGACATGTGGTTAGAGTCCCTTGTCTAATAAGCGGGAATAAGGTTGGAGTCCTTTTCCTAGATGATTGTGTTTGTGGTTAGAGTCCCTTGGTTGTGTGAATGTATATGTGGTTAAATTCCTTGACTAATGAATGAGTGAACAGGGTTAAAGTCCCATGATAATTTGAATATGGTTATAGTCCCTTGCCTATTGAGAATGTTTGAAGCTATAGGTGTGAGAGGTCATAGTCCTCTATTTCATGAATCATGATTGAGTGCCTGAAGCATGATTGAAGAGACTTGTCCTTTGATTGGCACGTGATAAACCTATATGTATGGATAAGTGTATGAATGAGATAAATTATGATATATTAACTTGTAGTTGATTGATGATGTTATTTTGTCACTTATACTTGAGTTACATGCTAGCGTTCCAACTGCTAACCATCTCTGGGCACTATGTCCCCACACAATGTAGGGGCCGAAGCATCTTCTTCTTTACCTGCACAGTGACTAGACGATCAAGCAGTTCGTGCATTTACTTGAATTGGTGAGCTTTCTTACATCATCTCTTAGTTCTTATCATTAGACTTAGTCTCTTTAAGACTTAGTTTGTCTTTAGTCGGGGGTCTGTCCCGATATAAATACTAATTGACAATGGTATTGTATAGAGGTATTGTGAACAATTGTGAACTTAGGTGTGAGTTAGTTATCATGAATCTAATATTGACTTATGATATTATTTCCACAATATTAACTTGTGAGTCGGAGTTCCTTCGACTCCTATTGTATGATGAGATGCTTGGGTCGGGTTATTGGGGCGGCCTTCGGTTCATGTGAGCTTGGGGTGCCCAGACGACATGGCTCAAAGTTCAAGTCATGTCATTTATAATGAAATTAGTCTCTACTCTTAGCAGCGAGATAATAGTTGCCACAAATAAATTTAGCTTTTGTGGCGATAAGGCCGCCGCTAATTCATTTGTTTCAGTAGCGACTTGATCAGCATTTGTGTTATAAAAATGTTTTTGTGGTGCACTTGTTTACTTTTTGTGGCGATTATATTTTCCTCAAATGAGTGTTTATTGTGGTGACTCTAAATTATCGTCACAAATAACTTTCAGTTGCGGAAGTACAAGCCACGATCCGAATGTCGTCACTATAACTATTTAGTAGCGATTTTAGGGGATTTTGCAGCGACCTTTGTCGCCACTATCTGGCAGATTTCTTATAGTGATATAGATCATGTTTGTCATGCCACATTCTACAATGGTAGAATGTAGACTGTAAGCTAGCAAACAATATCAATTTCAGTTTCATTCATTCTCGAGATTGTGTTTGTATTCCATGACACTAGCTTCTCTTTATAAATATAAGGCTAGGATTTTGTTTTCAAATTTGTGTTGACTTCTCTTCATACAAAACTAGGTTTTTGTTTTCAAATTTCAGAGTCCTATTTTCAATCTACATCTTTTACTATATATTTTTAAAATTCTAATTTTATCATGATTTTTCATGTACATCTTTTACCATATAATCCTAATTTTATCACGACTTTTCCATGTACATCTTTTACCATATATTTTAAAAAATTTAATTTTATCACAATTCTTCTCATTTATTTTAAACGTCAATATTATTAACATAATTAAATAATCACTTAAAAAAAATAGTAAATAACCATTTTGTCTAATGTGGAGTCTTTTAATGTAGAACAAAAAATTGAAACAACATTTATAAAGACCTTCACACTTTAATATATTAGAGATTAGAGATTCTATTTCTATATGAGTCTGTATAATTGGTTTACTTTTGACATTGTAACTCCTTCCATATCAATTTAAGTATTTTAATTTGATTGACAAAAAACTTAAGAAATAAAAGGAGTTTTTTGAATTCTGTGGTTTAAATGTCCATCTAATCTTAGTTTTCTAAATTCTCCTTCATTTGGCATTAAAAATTATAAATAAGAAGGATAGTTTCATTAATTTAACTCATAAGAATTTTTCTATGAACTTTATTGAAACACCCAAGAATGTGGCCTTGCAAAGATTTTTGGTTGGTTGTGATGATCATGATATGTGTTGTATCCTTGTTGTGTGTTGTTTCTAAATTGTGTAAGGGTTGCCTTGATGCATGTTGATGTGTTAACTTGTGTTTATGATTGTCTCTCCCCTCATTCGAGGACACATGGTCCAAGTGGGGGGGAATTGAAGCACCTAGACTTGAACCCTTGAAAGAACAACAACTTTTGAAGTCTCTGGGGTGGGTACAGTTTAAGGGCTTGAGTTGTACCCTTGGTCATTATTCATACCCTTCTCCTCCTCCCCTCTCATATACTACACAGAATACTAAGGTAGTATACTGGTTCCTATTCGATTTGACCTTGCCTCTATCGTAATCAATGCATACGAGTCGTATGCAACTCAACCGTGAAGAGAGAGGCCTCAAACTAAGTGGATTGTTTTGGTTACGGATTATCTATACAAGTAAGGTCATGAGTCATAACCTTTGGATACGACTCAAGGATGTATATTCATACCATAACTAGTTTGGTTTACCTAGGAGAAGCCTAGGATACGAGTTAGGGTACCACTCGTACCCTAGGTCACAATTTCCACATGACCGTATGCGGGAGTCCTACCCCTGCATAGGTAGACTTTCCAGTTTTTTATTAAGGAACTTTTGGTCATTTACCTTGATTAAAACCCTAATTCCTTTCACTATATAAGCCTTTTATCCTCCTAAGTCTTTATTTAAAAGACCCAGATACTCTAAACACTCTCTCAAGCTTATCTTTTGAAGATTGGAGGCTAAAGTTTCAAGAGTGGTCTTTAAGAGGCAAAGAAGAATTAAGATTGTTGGTGTATAATCTTGTTTAAGGCCTGTATCTCTTCCCTTCTTTAAATAACTCTAAAACAATGTATTTCACACTTGTATTAGTAAATATACATGGTGGTTTTGAATCAAATGAAAAGGGTTTTTGATACCTATCAACGAATAATGATGATTCTTGCTTATACTTGTGTTGATACATGCTATTGATGGTAGATTGTATATGTGTGGGTTCTTGATGTATGTTTTTTTAACATGGGTATCTTAAGTAACCCTAATCTTGATTATTTCTACCATGAAAATTGCCTTGTTGAAGTTACACACACAAAGTGTTTGTGAAAATACCTAAGTAAGTTGTCTAGTAAAATGTTGGTGATGTGTTAAGCTAGACAAATGGACTAAGGAGTATAAATGGTTGATGAATGACATTGTAAAAGGTATTGTGAGTCATGTATTATTTAATTGATGATGTTGCTGGGATAATGGCTAATAAGGGGTTAAGGCCCTAAACATGAAAATGAACTTATTTTAGGTGTTGAACCCAAATATGGAGTAATCTTGCTAATGTAATGTGAATAATTGCATGGGTTTTGATGATCGTAAATCTAATGAATTATTTGTTGTATCAAATTATTTGGCCTATTAACATGATGAGTGGTTAAATGGTCTTGTAAAGGCCAAATATGTATCTAGGTAAAAGGTCTAGTGAACATGAATGAGTCATGATAATGTCTAAATGAATGTGAATACTTGTAGATGGTTGGTTAAGGCTTTTTTGTCCATGTATTGAGTTATAATAATTGTGAATGCTTGGTAATGTTTGATAAGAACCTTGTTAAGCATGTAATGCATTAGCTTGTGGCTTAAATAGGGCAATGACCCTTTTGTATGAATGTTTGTTAATTGGTATTGTGTTGGTGTGTCTAGCCATGTTATTTGTTAATCTTTAACCATGTTGGTTTGATTATTAAGAAGGGGGGTTCATTTCCCTAAACTTGAACTCGGATTATAAATGGTTTGTATCGGTTTTGAGGACCACAAATTGAATTGCATTATGAATTGAATAAAGGCATTGGCCTATTGAGATAGTCGAGCAATGAAGGCTTCCATAAGGACCATGTGATCGTGTATGTTTTTGAAATAGCTAAATAAGCTAAATCTCTTGAATGTGTGGTGTTTCTCTAATATGTGAAAAGAACGATATGGATGCCAATGCATGAGCTAGTAGGTTAAGAATTCAAATGTCGACTAATGATGGCAATGTGATGGCTTGTGGCTAGAGTCCCTTGCTTTATGTAATAACTTATGGTCAAAGTATCTCATCTAATGACTTGTGGTTAAAGTCCCTCTTCTAATAGATTGTGGTTAGATTTCCTTTCTTAAAGAGATCTCTTGAGGTTAAAATACCTCACCTAATGTGTAAGCATGTAATTAGAGTTCCATGCCTACTTGAATGTGTAAGCGTGGGATTAGAGTTCCATTCCCACTTGAATGTGTAAGAATGTGATTAGAGTTCCATACTTAAGTGAATGAGAGAGCAGGTGATTAGAGTCCTATGTCTAGTTGAATATGTGATCATGTGATTAGAGTTCCACACATAAATGATTGTGGTATATGGGTAGAGCCCTTGTTTCAATAAGTAACTATGTGGTTATATCCCCTTTGCTTGATGAAGTGTAACCATGGATAAAGTACCTTGCCTAATGATATGTGAATGTTGTTAAAGTCTTATGCCTAATGAGGATCGAATGAACCTAAGCATGAAATGTCGGAGTCCTCTACTTTGTGTCATATAATTGAAGTATTTAAGAATGTTATTAAGTTTTGATAACTTGATTAGTACGTGAAATATCTATGTGTAAGGATAAATGGGTGAATATGATTGAATATTATATATATTGACTTGTGTTGAATGGTGATGTTATTTTATACTTATCCTTGAGTTACATTTTAGTGCTCCAACCGCTAAGCATCTCCGAACGCTACATCCCCATGCGACGTAAGCGCCGAATTTTCTTCTTCTTGTTCTACGTAGTGAATAGGTGTTCAAGAGGATTCGTGCATTAATCTTGAAGTGGTGAGATTCCATACTCCAGATGACCTATCTTTCATAATCATGTTACTTTAAGTCATAGACTTTTATAGTTTTGGTACTTGGCTATTGTTGGGGGCATATCTCGGCGTATTGTCAACTTCGGTTCGTTAGAGGTTTTGTGGATGACTGTGGACTTAGGCATAATGGCTAGACTGTTTTTATTAATGGAATGGTAGATGTTTCCTAGAATTGACTATTAGTCTTTTATTTTCACTATTCTTATTATATAGTCCCGACCCATGTGAATGATTGTCGATGATTAGGTTGGGTTATCGGCGCGACCTCCGATTCATGAGAGCTTGAGGTGACCATACGACATGGACCAAAGTTTAGGGCGTGTCATTTATAAACTTGTGTATGCTTTTAAAAAGGAATCCAAGGGCGGCTCAATGGGATTTGTGGCCTAAAGCCAACTTTAAGAAGAGGCCCTTAAATTGAATGTTTATTTAATTGCTTTCCTTTCTGTTTTGTACCGATGGTATATGAGTCATTTTATATGTATACTAACTATTCATTTGATCATGTTTGTACTTATTATATAGTTTTTGAATACTATGTTTTAAAATATTGTCTTAATCTAATTTTATTTAGCTTCAAAAATTAGTTAAATTAAGAAAAAATAAGCACTTTTTAAAAAGAGAATTATTATACCAAAAACCCTAGCCGACAAAATTCTCCAGTGGAAATGGCCACCACATCCCCCGGAAAACCACTAACCAATGTTGACCTCACTTATGTCAATAAATCTATACTTAATTTTGTTGCATCTATATGACCAACCCAGTCAATAAGAAAGGTTATTCCACTTAAGTTTGTTATCTAGTTGCATGGTGAACCAAGAGTAATATGGGAAGAGGATAAAGTACATTAGATGATCATTAATGAAAATATTCAATATGCTGTTATTGAAAAAATTTCTTATGGATGGCCAGCCATTCAAGATCTACGGAGGCTAATACCAAAACAATGTGAATTGAAGGGTGAATGTAATATTGGATTACTTAGTAATAGACATGTGTTAATTAGAGCATCCAATTTAAAAGATTATGTTGATCTGCTATGTAAACTAGTATTTTATATCATGCATAGGGAATGGACATATACAATGAGGACATTGAAATAGGATCCAATGTTTAATCCTGAAGAAGAGACCACCGCAACCATTGCATGGATTTTGTTTCCAGCTTTACCTCCTAATTTCTTTAAGAAGGAAGTTGCTTTCTCTTTAGAAGCAATAGTTGGTAAGCCATTGCAAGTTGATATGGCAGAAAAGAATTAGACAAGGCCAAGTTGTGCATGAATGAAGGTGGAAGTGGACCTCTTAAGTGAATTCCCAAAAAGAATCAATGTATGATTGAGAAAAAAATTAGGGGAAATTTGTAAAAAATGGGTAAGAATCAAGTATGATTATGTACCCAAATACTATAAGACATGCATGATCCAGGGACATAACGAGCAACAATGTTATGTGATCCATCCTGAATTATACCCAAAGAAAAATGAAGAGCAAGATAATAAAGAAGAAGATAAAGGAAAAGAAAATGTTGCATCTAAGGAAAAGGGAAATAAAGTTATATATTGAAATGGAAAGCAACCACAAAGGAATGAGAATAATGATAATAACAAGGAGATAGAAGAGTTAAGGGAACAAAACACAAAGAAAGAGGAGGAAAGGGTAGATATCAAGGGAGATGGAGGCTACAATAAGCTTGGAATAGAAAGAAGTCTTAACTGAACCACAAATCAATTTAATGCTTTAAATAATGAGGAAGAGGGCCATATAGAGTCTGATCAAGACACAAAAACACCACAAGGAAAAAAACATGGACTTTCAACAAAGGAATGGGTCCAGGAGACTTTTAAAGAGGCATTTGAGAAAAGTATTCTACAAAAGAATGCAGGAGAAGGCTCACCAACAAATATTTCTTTAGAGAATAAGAACAAGGACAATGCGAAAGAGAATTTTAATGATGTTGCCAGCACAAACAAAGGATTGGAAAGAATAGAAAGATAGGAGGATCAAAGTGGTGAGAACTTGAGGTCTAGAAGTTTCTAAGGATATTCCAGATCTTCAGGAGCCAATGACAGATAACATTCAAACTTTGAAAGATAATCAAGAAGATGAGGACATAAAGGAAAATATTAATCAGATTGGGAGCGATGGGGATTTATCTCTAAGATCAATAAAAAAATTGAAGAGCAGCATAAAAAGAAAAAGCCTTAAATCCCTTTTCAAGTGTAGACAAGGAAGAGTAAAGATAAATTCTATGATATTGATCAATGATCAACAAAATAATCTTTTGGAATATAAGATCAGTTAACACTCAAAATGCTTTTAACAGGTCAACTGAGATGAATAGAAGACACCAGTATTCATTTATAGCATTAATGGAACTTTTTCAAGAACCATAAGATCTAGATCAGTACAAAATTAAATGAGGAATGGTGCTTGCATTGAGTAATTGTTCATAAAAAATATGGGTGTTTTGGGATGAAAGATAAAAAAGTCAAATTATTTTAGATACCAGTCAACAACTAACTTTTGCAGTTATCAAGCAGTTTGGTAGAAGTTATCATCACCATAGTTTATGATAGATGTAATGCTTTGGAGAGGCTGGAATTATGGGAGAACTTAGAAGCAATTGCATACCATAATTAATTACCTTGGGTGATTGGAGGTGATTTTAATGTGATCTTTAGTGAAGAAGAAAAATAAGGTGGTCTTTCATTCACCCAGTATGAGGCTATGGACTTTAATCAGTGTATAAATAATTGTGGCCTAACAAAATTAAAGTTTAAAGGTAGAAATTTCACATGGTGGAATGAAAGAGTGGAAGGTGGCCGGATAGTCAAAAGACTGGATAGGTTGTGTTAATCAAGATTTTTTAAGTTTTCTACCTTCAAGTGAAATTCACCACTTAATCAGACAAGGGTCAGACCATGCACCTTTACATATGATATGCAACTCAAAGGAAGAACCAATGTCCAAGCCTTTCAAATTCCTTAATTTTTGGACTAAACATAATAAATTCAAGGAGGTAGTTGAGCAGAACTGGAAGGTGGATTTTTATGGAAGTACTTTTATGTTTTTTTCATAAAAAAATCAAAAAGGTAAAGGCTGCTTTAGCTAAATGGAGAAAGGATACTTTTGGGGACTTTTTCAGACAAATTACTACCTTAGAAGATGTGATTAAGTCAAAGAAAGATCAATTTGAGATTTATTCAACTCCAAAAAATATAGCAGAGTTGAGTAGAGCAGAGGAAAAGTTGAAGAGATTCATGCACATTGAAGAAGAATATTGAAAACAGAAGGTTGGTATGAGGTGGTTCAAAGATGGAGACAGGAATAGCAAATTTTTTCATTTCTATGTGAAAGACTGAAGGAGAAGGCTTCATATTGCAGAGATTCGGACAACTCAAGGTGATATGGTTAATCTTAATAAGAATATTAGGGAAGAAGTAGTATTATTTTTTACTTCACAGTTTAGGGAAGATGGCAAGAGTGAAGATTTCAGCATGTTAAAGCATATTTCTAAAGTGATTTTAGCTGAATAGAATGAGGCGATGGCTTCTCTACCTATAAGAGAGAACGTTAAGAAAGTGGTATTTCAAATGAATGGAGATAGTACTAGTGGTATAGATGGTTTTTCTAGATATTTCTTTCAAGCTTGTTGGGAGATAGTAGGAGAGGATATTACTAATATGGTGAAAGCCTTTTTTTTGTGGTCATCACTTATCCAAATTTATAACTCATACAAATCTGGTACTGATTCTAAAAAAAAGTCTGTAAGGAATTTTGGACATGTGAGACCTATCAGCTTAAGAACTTTTCTAAATAAGATCATATCAAGATGTGTGCATTAGAGATTGGTGTTGGTTCTCCCAAGTATTATATCCAAAAACCAATCAGGTTTTGTGAAGGACAGAAGTATAGCAGAAAATGTCCTACTAGCTCAGAAAATTATAAGGGATATTAATATGAGAAACAAATCTCATATTGTGGTAGTTAAGCTTGATATGGCCTACTCTTATGATAGAGTCTCATGGATTTTCTTGACTAAGGTTTTAAGAAAGTTTGGTTTCTCAGAGATCATAATTGATATGGTATGGAGGATTGTTTCTGATAATTGGTATTCAGTGCTTGTTAATGGAAACTCCTTTTGTTTATTTTATTCATCAAGAGGTTTGAAATAAGAAGATCCTTTATCACCAACTTTGTTCATTATTGTTGTAGAAGTGTTATCTAAAGGATTAAATAGTTTATTTGATAATGGGGAATATAAGAGTTATGGTTTATGTAAGTGGAGTCTTAAAATTAATCATTTCTCTTATTCTGATGACACTATTTTGTTTAGTTCTGGAGATAAGGTCTTTGTTCAGAAGATGGTGAAAGTGATGAGGGAGTATGAACTAATTTTAGATCAGATGATCAGTAGAGATAAGATTTTTTTCTACCTTCATGAGAAGAACCCTTTAGCCATTGGTCTAAGAGTCAGAAGAATAACTGGAATCAAGATAGGTAACTTCCCATTTATATATCTGGGATGTCCAGTCTTTTATAGAGAAAAGAATAAATTCCATTTTGAAGACATTTTAAGGAAAGTTACCAAAAGGACAATGTCTTGGCAAAACAAGTTTATTTCATATGGGGGAGATTATTTTGATCAACCATATCTTACAATCAATGTATTTTTACCTACTACCAAGTATGAATCCTCCAAATAAGGTAATTGATCAACTTCACGATTTGCAAGATTTTTTTGGAGAATAGCAGGTGGTGATAAAGGAAAGTGTTGGGTTACTTGGGAAGATTTGTGTTACCCTAGAAATGAAGGTGGATTGATTTTAGATCACTACATGACATCTCAAAAGCACTTTTTGCAAAATTAAGGTGGAATTTTAGAGTGTCTTCATAATCTTTATGGAACTCATACAGATGGAACAAATATTATAAGAAATTACATCCTATAATAGCTAGAGTATCAGGGGCATCACAAGTATAAAAGAAGATGATAAGTGTAAGAGATGAAGTAGAACATAAAATTTGATTGCAAATAAAATTAGGAAATTCTAGTTTTTTATTTGATAACTGGACTAAAATAGGGGTATTATACTTCTTGGAAACTGATTCTGAAGGGAAAGAGAAGATGGAGGTCAAAGAGTTTATTATAGTTGGAGAATGGAATAGGCAAAAGCTGATTGATATACTTTTTGAGGACATGGTCATACACACTATTTAAAATATAAGACCTAGTCTAATGACTGAGGCAAATGATACACCATGGTGGATGGCAGAAGTGAGTGATAGATTTTTTGTTAAGTATGCTTACAAGATTATGAGAGCAAAGAGAGAGGAACAGGATTGGACAAGAAATATTTGGATTAAAGGTCTGTCTTTAAAAATTAATTTCTTTCATTAGAGGTTATGGAAGCGGAGGATAGCTACTGAAGATAGACTCAGGAGAATGAGAATTAACTTGGCATCCATCTATTATTGTTGTGTTGAATACAAATATGAGACTATGTCCTATCATTTCTAACAGTTCCCATAGCTGAAAGGCTATGGAAGCAGTTTGCTTCTTGTGCAGGTATAGCAATGGAGACACACATCTACAATAGTTAATCATAAGGTGGTACGATGTTGATGTTCCAATCAAGCTAAAAGAGGTATTTTTGATCATCCCTCCAATTATCATATGGGAATTATGGAAAAGAAGAAATGCTAGAAGGCATGGAAAGTTCTATAGTTATGACAGACTTTGTTATCAAAGTCTACAAACTATATAACAGTTCATACAGTTAAATTCCCCTGGTTAAATGTCCTAAAGTACTGGGAGGGAATAACTAGAGTTTTACAAAGCGACAAACCAATGTTACACTATCATTCAATGAAGTGAAATTTTCCACCAACAGGATGGTTCAAATGTAACATTGATGGAGCTAGTAGAGGTAATCCTGGAGAGATTTTCTATGGTTTTTGCATCAAAGATAGTGAAGGAGATTTAATCTATGTTGAGGCTAAGCCTAAAGGTGTTGGTACTAACATGGGGACAGAGACAATGGCAATGCTTAAAGTACTAAGGAAATGTAAGTCTAGAAATAGTAGTAACATTCTAATAGAGACAGACTCCCTCGGTTTGAGGAATACAATAATGAGAGAATGGAAGATTTCATGGAAAATAATTGAATTAATGAAGGAAATACACTGTTTAATTAAAGACATGCAACTAACCATCAATCATGTTTTTAGAGAAGTAATCAGTTGGCAGAAAGGTTAACTACTATGGCTCTAGATAAAGATGAACATTTGCAGATTCAGGATTTTTAACAGTTACCAATTGATTGCAAGAAAATTCAAAATATGGACAAGGCTCAGATAGAAACATTGAGAATAAAAATGAGGAAAATATGGTCCATTCATCATGATTAATCAGGAAGCACACACATTAAGGTCTCACAGCCATGATATGTAGGGTTACACAACTGTAAGTACTAAGCTACTTTGCCTAGGCTACGTCAGCTTATGAAAAAGAGTCACCAGGAAAAGAAAGGATTGTGGAGTCAGATATGCAAGGTGAAAATAGACACGGATGAGAAGAATGAAGAGAAAGAGCTCAGGGTCATCCTGTTTATCCTCTCTAATAATTCAGCTAAAATAAAGAAGGGAGACTAGCCAATATAAATGAT
This sequence comes from Capsicum pubescens, assembly GCA_030864215.1. Lineage (NCBI taxonomy): Eukaryota > Viridiplantae > Streptophyta > Magnoliopsida > Solanales > Solanaceae > Capsicum > Capsicum pubescens. The sequence continues at coordinate 216,888,422 of CM061549.1, read as the reverse complement.
TAAGGGTTGTAAGGAGATAAAAGAGCAATGCCACATACAAGTTCAGCCTTCATCTGTGCGTAAGAATCAGCTCATTTATCAAATCTACCAAGGATTGTTTGAAATCTACCAGGAAACACATCTACAGAGAGGAAATCAATAATTTAGAGTAAAGTTGGTGTAAAAGAGAATTGTCAAAATCGATAGGAGATTACCTTTGCGAGCTTAAAATGATGAGCTCATTTTTCTTTGTGTCATCAACAACATTAATGATCCACAACATTAGCAGAAGGAATCTTCCATTGAAGAGAGCTTTCAACAACGCCATTTGAGGAGAAAGGTGAGGAGTCCACACTTAGGAAATCTTACTAGGACATATTTGTATTGGGAAATGTTGTTCCTTCATCTTCCTTTTATTTTTCTTTTTTTCTTTTTCAGATCTTATTTTTGGGGTTATTTGAGCCTGTTTTGTACAGATTTTCTTTTTATCATTTGATAAAATAGGTCAAGCCTGAAATTAATTAAAAAAAGTTAAATTAATTACTGAGAAGTTAATTACTGAGAAGTAAAAAATAACCCATAAACTAAGACGGAAGAAGTAATTATCTAAATAACATCTATTTATTTCTAAATAAACTCTATGAAATACTCAAAATACAAACATAATTTTTTTTAAAGAAGATAATGGTACACATTCTCTAATATATATACTAATAAAAATATAGGGCATTTTAATTTGGAGGGCCTAAAACCATGGCTTTAGTTGCTTTCCTCTTAAGCTGGAATTGAAAGGATCAGAAGTGTTTTTAAGTTGACAAGTAATTTAGAAGTATTATTTTTGATGGATAACTAATATGAGACATATGAAGTATGAATTTTTAAATTTTGTAGTCTTTAAACTTGCCATAAACTTGTCATGTAAAATGTTGAAATTGAAAAACTTACTAAATAGAGAAACAAACTATCTTTTTTAAATAGATCAGAAAAGAAAGAAACACACTTAAATTGGAAAGAAGGAGTAGCAAAACTTTCTGAATTGTTTTAGCTCTTTACTTTCTCCAATTTATATCATGTTTTATTTTTAACTTTTATACCTAATTTGAATAATTATGTTTTATATAGTCATGACGATATTAATAGTTTTTTTTTAAAGAAATTTAAGATAAATGAATTCTTACAAAATCAAAAAGTCTTATTAAATTTGTACTATGTAATTGAGGCACCATAGTGAAAACCGCTTCTTTTATAGAGGAAAAAGAAATGTGCCAATACTAAGAATGTCATAACTATGGATCAAAAAATTAATTAAATTACTCTCTATTTTTTATCATTATAAATTTTTGGCAAAATTAATAATAATGAAAATTTATCAACAATACATATTATGTGCCATTGGATTTTATTTATTATGCAGTAAAAGAATATGATACAAGTTAAACTCTTTTAATTAAATATAATTCTTATACAACCACTTATAACTAGTAACTATTGACAAGGAAGAATTTTCCTTTTTGGTAGTCCTCACAAATTTTTGGTGCAATTAGATAGTATTTTTTTCATACATGTTGTTACATTTGTCCTTATTTATTATTTTATAATATTTTGATCTTTGTAATTGAACTATCTATAGATTTTTTTTTCTAAATCTCTTCTTGTTCCTCATTAGATTACATGTTCTTTTTCACTTATTTTCAATATTAAAAATTAATTATTTTTCTTACTTATTTATTTTAATAAATCACGAAAGTTTTATAATTTTTTTACATTATTATTATTATTATTATTTTTATTATTACTATTATTATCAAGTAATTACATAAAGTATATATAGCTAAATTTAAATTTTTGAAACATAATTAATAAGGATAATTTAATATGTTTTACTGTTAATATATTAAATTCTTCAGTTACTTGTCAAGTCAAAGAAACAAGTAAAAAGAAATTGAGAGAGCCCTTTTCACTCTTTTTTATTTTGCTTGACCCTTGTACTAATTTTTTTTTTACTTGTTATTTTAGCAAATAAAGAGAGGTTTATTATTTTCTATCAATATTATTCTTATCATTAAATAAATATACAATATAATTGTTGTCAATCATATACTTTCTAATTAAAATTATCTAGATAAATAAACAAACTCTTATTAAATAGCTTCTTATTAATAGGAGTGCCAAATCAATAAGTATAAAATAAAATGAAATGGATAGAGTGCATTTTTATATTTTAGTAAAATTTATGCAACTTTAAGTTACAACCTCATTTTCAATCAGAGCATTTATTTTTTTTTAATAATACTTATTCTTCTTTTGGGTGTGTTTGGTACAAACACGTTTTCTTAATGAAAAACATTATTTTAAAAATATTTTTCAAAAACATTAGTATTTTTTTTTACTTTTTTTCTTATATTCGGTATGTAAGTAAAATATTATTTAAAAATTATTTATATATAATTTAAATAAGTTCTATGAGAGGTGAGGTATAGGGTGACAAGGATGGGAGCTACTGATGGAGTGAAGACAAGGTGTATTAAAGAGCGAAGGGCTCAATGAATGTGAAATATAGAATATAATTTTCCTACTTTTGTGAAGTCATTTTTGTAAGTCTAAACAAAGTCATTTTTGTAAGTCTAAACGGACTTTTTTTCCTAGAGAAAATATTTTTCTTTTCAAAAATCTATTAAACATGATTTTTTAAAAAATATGTTGAACACACCATTTATTTGTTTTAAATGGAATTCTATGTCTATTCCTAATTTCTAATTATCCTTCATACTTCCTTTCTCATAAATAAAGTCTTTTAAAAGTTATCCTAATATAAATAAAAAACTTTAATAATCATAATGACTTACCACACAAGACATAATCATCGTATCACTAAATTGAATTAATTATGTAATATAAAAATATGACTTAAGTTATATTTTTTAAAAAATTAAATTTTATATTCTTTATCATAAGCTTGGCCCAAGCTTAGCGCAGGCCTTATGCAACTAGTGTGTGGGTGTATGTATGTGTATATATATATATATATATATATATATATATATATAATATGCATGTATCATATATAAAGTTATATATTTTCCACCTATTACTCTAATGGGTGGCTCTGTAGTGTAAAATATCTTTTTGTTTGTGTTCTACCTAATGTTCTATAAACGAATTAAAGTCCCAATCAATTCGAATTTACATTACGTGAGACACTTTTAAGAGGAAGCCATTCCTGAAGCTTACATGATCAATTGATGGCTTTAGGGTTTCCTAGTTAATATGTAATGATTCTTCAGATTATTTTATGCGTTTTCATACTATTTTACCGTTTAGAAATTTTTCATAGTTGCCCTAAATTATTTATGACTTGATGGATCTGACTAATTGGTTAGCAAACAGTTCGTTTGGTTTTTAGAGTCAATCCCTGTATTGAAGTTTTCCCAATTAAGAATATGTCATCAAGCTTAATCTTCAAGTTAACATCCTCGTATGACAATTTTGATAGTTTGTTAGATTCAAACATTGATTTTAGGCCGGGGGACCTTTAGTTTGGGTTCCAATGCTTTCAGACTCATTTTGGGCTATTGGTGGATTTTGGTTAAAATGGTCATTGGATGTGGACCCATATTTCATTGAAATAATCTCAGATAAAAATTTTGATGGAATTATTAAGTTTGGGATATCAAATTTAATAGTGTATCATAGTTCATTTATTTTCATGGGATTTCAGATGAATTTTCAGAGTGATGTTGGGTGCATTTATGCATTCTAGCGTTACTATTCTAGCCTTTTAGCCTTTGTTTTGAGGATGATTCTTGTTCTTAATGTATTTATAATGAGATAAATTATAATTTAAGTGTCCATGTATGTGATTACAATGTTTAATGGTATTTTCGAACAAGTTTTGATTCAAATTGAGCATTTAGAGTTCAACCGAGAAAACTAGTGTGACTAGCTTAAGCTAGTATTTATCTTGTCTATCGTGTTGGTTTATAATATGTTTAATGAGTTTCTAAGGTTGTTTTTATTTATTTATATGTGAAAAAACTTTATCATAATGTTCAAGGGTCAATTGGATCAAGCCTAGGGTCAAAACAATGAGTTAAAGATCAAAGTGAAATTAGTCTATGCTTAGCTCGTATTTTTGATTCACCGTTTTGGATGTTGTGTTGTTTTGATCTCTATATTTTTGTATTTAATGATATAGGATACTTTTTGGATGGATTATGATGATATATTAAGGATAAAAAAGCTTCAAATCAAGTGAAAACAACTCAAAAAGGATCGAAATGGCTCAACGGAAGCACAATACACAAATTGATGCAATCTGGACCCCTGAAATGTTTTGGGCACTTGTTGGCTGTGCAATTGGCAATTGGGAATGTGCTTCACACCACTGAATTTAGAAAGGGCCCAAAATTTTAGAACACAACATTCCGGTGTCGTGTAAATTGGCATTTGTCCAAAAAAAGTAGCTCAACGCGATAACAATGCTTCGCGGTGAGCACCAAAATTGGGAAAAAAGTGCCTAGTGATGGAATTTGGCGCTATACCACGACGCAGTGATGCCCATAGTGGGTAAAATTCTGCCCAGCTGAAAGAAAATAGCGTGGAAACCTAATTCAAGTAAGTATATAACTATAGATATAACGTTCCAAGCTCTGTTTTGGACATCTTGGAACCCCTAGATCGCTTGGAACAACATTGGAGGCTACCATAACTTACTTTTAGATTTTATTTCTTTAATTTAGCTTTATTTATGGTTTTAATCATTCATACAATTATTTGGATGTTGATTATGGCTATGAGTGGCTAAAAACTCCTTTTTCGGGGTTAACATCAAGAACATGAGTACTATTATTTTGGATTAAATTCGGTTAATTTGTTTATCATATTGGTTGTTTGTTTATTCTTGTTTTAAATATTTTATGGATTGATCACCCGTAAAATATATGTATTGTCGATCTTTTGATCTCAGGAGAGGGAATAGGGACATAGAACGTGGGAATAAACAAAGTATGATTTTTATTCTTTTAAAAAATAAAAATTTTGAATTAGCGCCTAGGATAGGGATGTACTTAGATGCCTTACTTGATTCAAACGTAGGATGATAGATTTCAAACACTTAATTGGATTATTACATCCCCGCTCAGTGATGTAGTTGTAATGTCCAAATTAGGTAAACGATTAGAGGTCGGGAGACCATGATCATGTAATTAATCCTACGAATCAACAATCAAGATAAGCACGCTAATGAATGAAGTTCAATTACATAGTATGATTGTTCAAAGTGCTTTAACCCTGGGTTTTCTCCTATTGATTTTTTCAAGACCTTTATTTTACGCATTATTTCCTTTCCTTTACTTTACTTTACTTTACAAATTATAAACTCTTTTTGGTTACAAAATCTTTATGGTTACTATTGCAGAATTGAAAAATATGATAAACACTCAGTTCAACAGCCTAAAATTGGGAGCTCCACAGCCTACCACAACAGTCAATGCAGTTTATCAAACTAGTGGTTGGTGTGAGATTTGCGAAAATAGTGGTCATTCTGTGGCCATATGTACTTCAAATTTGGAATCAGTAATGTATGCAGGCAATGCTCAAAGGCCAAATTATGGTAATTCCAACAACATAAAGTGGTAGACTCAGCCATGGAATGCCCCACAGCTACAAGCTCAAACAAAGCAGTCAACTAGCAACATGGAAGAGATAATGAAACATATTTTAGCTAATCAAGCACAGTTGACTGTGGACATAAAAAATTCACAAGTGGCCCAGAGAAGCTTAGATTTACATATGGGGCAGTTACAACAGATGTTAAATACTAGGCCACAAGGTTGTTTGCCAGCAGATACAGAAACTCCAAAACAAATCATCGAAATCACCTTGAGGAGTGGTAAAGATCTTCAAGGAGAACCTCCTAAAACAACAAAGGATGGAGATATAGATTTAACTCCCCCACAGGTTTATAAAAGGTTGCTGAAAAATCAAGGAAGTCTGAGTACTTGAAAGAAAAAGTTGTTGTAGAAGATGCTGTCACTACCCTTCCCTCAGAGGCAAATAAAAGAGAAGAAGGATGCAATGTTCAAAAATTTCTTTCATATATTCAGAGAGCTTTATATTAACTTACCTTTGTTAGATGTTTTGCACGGTATGCCGACGTATGCAAAGTACTTGAGGGATATGATTGCTAATAAGGTAAAATTGCAGGATGTGGAGGCGATAAAACTCACTGAAGAGTGTAGCACCGTAATGACACAAAAAATCCCTAAAAATTTGAGAGATCTAAGGAAATTTACTCTCCCTATCCAAATTGGGAGTAGAGTGGTCCACACGCTGAGTGACTTAAGGGAAAGCATATATTTGATACCCCTATCTCTGTTTGACATATTGGTCTTGTGAAAGCCTACATCGACCACTGTGGTTTTGCAGCTCACAAACGGATCAATGGTATATCTGGAAGGAATAATAGAGAATGCCCTCATAAAGGTTGGTAAATTCATTATTCCTGTTGACTTTATTGATCTTGATTTTGAGATAGACGAATAGGTACCAATTATCTTGGGGCATTTATTCTTAGCAACTGTAGGATCTTTAATTGATGTTAGAGAAGGTACACTCAAAATGAGGGTAGAGGATGAAGAGACAATATTTGATGTTTACAAAGCACCCAATATAACATCTTATTATAAGGATTTGTATATGATTAATATTGTTAAAGGGGACAAGTGTGGGGTAGTTAGCCCGCTAAAGACCTCTTTGGACTACCTGATTGAGCGGCCTGAGATGAACCCACTGCTTCTCAACATGATAAAGGTTGAAGTTGAGAGAGATATTGACCTTGGGAGTGCAAACTCAAGAGGTCAGAAATGAACAAGAAAATGGCTCCCAAAGGGGAGTAAAAAGATGAAGGAATATAGTTGAGTTAAGTTGGGTCGTGCCGCGACACTAAATTAGGCACTTCTTGGGAGGCAACCCAAGCTAAGGTATGTTTTCTCTTTAGTTTTTAGTTTTTACTTCATGTAATTTATTTATTTTTTGATTGAGTTGTAGGTTGATGGGAAGTCTGAGTACCAAAAACTTAAGCTAAGGAGCATGGAAAAGACTGAGTGTGGGGTCCCCGGACCTTTCTTTATGTGTAAAGATGCTACTATCTAGGCCTAGAGACCTCAGGAAGTATTTCTATCTCTTGCTTTTAAGTTCACTTTAGGGACAAAGTAGATTTTTAAGTGTGGGGTGGGGAAATTCCCAATTTTTGGCTCAATTTAAAAAAAATTGTGTAAGATATTCTAATTGGTGCTATTTTTTATTACATGATACAAGTGTTTTGTTTGGAAAAAGCATGTTGAATGAGTTAATTACTATTTTTGAGACTCTTAGGTTCATGTTTGTGACTCTTGTACTTATTGGCTAAAACTTGAATTCATGTTATTGTTGGTTGAGAGTCTGTGATGATCCTATGTGAGTTCCAAGTGTGATGTAATGTTTTTGTATATCTTTTATTGCATGTGATGTCTAGAACTTGCCCGGTGTGTGTATAAAGCGACATAAAGAGTGTGGGTTTAGGAAATGATTTAGGCATTTCTTTGAAAGCCTTGTTTTATACCTTCTTTTGACCTACCCTTGTGCATAATCCTAGTTAAACCCCGTTGAGCCTTTAGCTTTTTCTTTGGAGGCCACATATGTAGCTGAATCCCTTCTTTGGTATACCTTAATTTAATTCAAAAAGCTCCTAAGTGCTTTAATTATAAAAATAATTGAGTAAGGAGTGTGAAATTCAAGTAGGAAAAGGTGAAATTGATACCCCATGGTAATAGTTATTTGTGTTTATATTTGATGTGTGGTGGTTTGGTGTGATGTAAATGGTGTTAGAAATATTCCCATGGTTGTGAAAAATAAAAAAAATTGAATCTTGAAGGAATAGGCAACACTCCCACCATGTGTTTGTGAAAATGCTTAAAAGATATGGGACAAAACAAAAGATATGGGTGGATGGAAAAAGTGTAATTTGGTTGTTGGAGATTGGTTTTAAATGTATAATATAGTGTATTAAAGCGCTTAGAGAGGTTAGTCACTATTCCTAAATAGTTTCTATCCGTTTCTTAGCCTACATTACAACCCAAAAAAGACCTATTTGATCCTTTGCTCATCATTCTAATATTAGTGAAGTACTACACTAAGGGAAAGCATATGGTTCATTATGTGTAATTTGTGAATTCTTTGTGAGAGTGAGCGTAAATTGATTCTTGTACCCATTGTGTTCTAAATTTGCATTATTATGAGTGATTATGGGTAACTCTCTAGTTGTGAGGGCACATGATTGATGAATGAGGGTGAATAGTATGATGTCTTTAATTGAACAATATGCATGACTTTTCCACTTGTGGAGTCCATTCTTGAGGCTAGGATGTTTTGAAGTAGGATTCTTGAGCTTTCAATTATGTATAACATGCTTAGTGTTGTAAACTTGCATTTTGTGTAGTCATTGTAGTGCTAGCTTGAATTTCTTGCTTCTAGTATAAGTGTAGATTCTCTTCAGCTCATGATGTTTATAGGTAAAGTAGTTCGAGGATGAACAAGACTTTAAGTGTGGGGTGGTGATGTTGGGTGTATTTATGCATTCTAGAGTTACTATTCTAGCCTTTTTAGGCTTGTTTAAGGATGATTCTTCTTCTTAATGTGTTTATAATGAGATAAATGAGAATTTAAGTCTTCATGTATGTGTTTACAATGTTTAATGGTGTTTCCAAACATGTTTTTATTCAAATTGATCATTTAGAGTTCAACCGAGAAAACTAGTGTGACTAGCTTGAGCTAGGTGTTTGTCTAGTCTATCGTGTTGGGTTCTAATGTGTTTAATGAGTTCCCAAGGTTGTTTTTATGTATTTATATGTGAAAAAAATTTATTATAATGTTTAAAGGTCAATTGTATCAAGCCAAGGATCAAAACAATGAGTTAAAGATCAAAGTGAAATTAGCCTATGCTTAGCTCGTGTTTTTGATTCACCATTTTGGATGTTGTGTTGTTTTGAGCTCTAAATTATTGTATTTAATGATATAGGATACTTTTGGGATAGATTATTATGATATAATAAGTATATACAAGCTTCAAATCAAGTGGAAACAACTCAAAAAGGCTCGGAATGGCTCAATGGAAGCACAATACACAAATTGATGCAATCTGGACCCCTAAAATGTTTTGGGCGTGTGTAGGCTGTGAAATTGGCGAATGGGCATGTGCTACACACCATTGTATTCAGAAGGGTCCCAAAATGGTGAAACACCATGTTGCGGTGTCTCATAAATTGGCATTTGTCCAAAAATAGTAGCTCAACGCGATAACACTGCTTTGCGGTGAGCACCAAAATCGGGAAAAAGTGCCCAGTGATGGAATTTGGCACTATACCGTGATGTGTTGATGCCCAAAGTAGGGAAAATTATTCCCAGCTGAAAGAAAATAGCATGGAAACCAAATCCAAGTTGGTTTATAACTTGTCTACTATAAATATAACGTCCCAAACTCCGTTTTGGACATCTTGAACCCCCTAGATCGCTTGAAACAACATTGGAGGCTACCACAACTTATTTTTTGTTTTTTATTTCTTTAATTTAGCTTTATTTATGGTTTTAATCATTCATATAATTATTTGAATGTTGATTATGGCTATGAGTGGCTAAAAACTCTCTTTCCGGGGTTAAAGCCAAGAACATGAGTACTATTGTTTTGGATTAAATTAGTTTAATTTGCTTATCATTATTGTTTGTTTGTTTATTCTTGTTTTAATTATTTTATGGATTGATCACCCTTAAAATATAGGTATTGTCGACCTTTTGATCTCGGGAGAGGTAATAGGGAGATAGAACGTGGGAATAAATAAAGTATGATTTTTATTCTTTTATAAAATAAAAAATTTGAATTAGTGTCTAGGACAGGGATGTACTTAGATGTCTTACTTGATTCAAACGTAGGATGATAGATTTCAAACACTTAATTATATTATTACATTCTCGCTCAACGATGTAGTTGTAATGTACAAATTAGTAAAACAATTAGAGGTCGGGAGACCATGATCATGAAATTAATACTATGAATCAACAACCAAGATAAGCAAGCTAACGAATGAAGTCCAATTATATAGTATGATTGTTCGAATTGCTTTAACCCTGGGTTTTTTGCTATTGATTTTTTCATGACGTTTATTTTATGCATTATTTCCTTTACTTTAGTTTACAAATTACAAACTCTTTTTTGTTACTATTGCACCAATTGAATCTAAATTGTGAACTAAAATTAAATAGTTGTTACATCAAGTCCCTATGGAATCGATAACTTTGCTTTCTTGAAGGCCACTTTACTACTTGGTAGACCACGTACACTCGTGTGTGCGCTTGGGCACTGTCAGAGAATCCGATTGTAAACTTAGCAAATCCAAAGTTTAGCTTGTGCATTACAAAAATGGCTTCCCTATTCGTGAAGGACAAGGCAATTTTTCTATCGCGATCGCGATGACCTTGGCCAAGTTTGGAAAGTCCAAGTTCACTGGCCATCGCATTTATGAGTTGGTCTTCCCATTCGCAAAGAGTACCCATTGGGCTGGACCAGGATTTATTCTTCACAATCATAGTGGACCAGCCATATTCACAAAGATTAAACTAGGTTGAAGCTCGCATTTGCAATAGGGAAATCACATTCAGTACAGGAAACCCACATTCGTGATAGGAAACTCGCATTTATGATGAAGGGACCCCTGACAGTATATATAGATGAAAAACTCAATTTTGTCTCATTTTACAAATATTATCCTCTACTAAAATCCTGGAGATCTAAGTGAGTGAGAGGATCGATATGTGGGTGTTCGGGTTGAGTTGATCGAGAATTATCGTAAGTTTCCTTTAATTTCTTATTTAATTCTCCATTTTAATCTTGAAATTCCTAATACTTTGCATGCTGATTTGAGGGACTAATTTTACTAAGATACTGATTTGAGGGACTAATTGTACTAAGATATCATCAATTTTTTAGGATAAATGATCCTTGAACCTAGAGAAATATTTTGGCAATTTCAAAGTTATGATCTCACAAGCGGCCCCTATATGAGATTTTTAGCTCGATCTTGGAACTAAAGTATTTATATGAAATATGGATATTGTTATTATATTACTAATATGTAGATCATTATTTTGATAGCATGACATCATTTGAAGGATTCTTGGAACAGAAGATCTCCAATCTAGTGGACTTTCTCGGGCATTTGTCAGTGTCCAGGTAGGCTAGGCTTTCTTTCTACATAGATTGAGTTATATTATGGTACTAGTATGGTATTATTCTAGTTTTGGGTTGGAAATTATGACTTTGTGGTACGTTTAGTGAAATTTGAAATATTTAGCCGATTATTGAGCTATTTTTAGGTAGAATTGACCATTCATCCTTTCCTTGGATTAAATTGTGAGCTTAGTACTTGCTAGACTCATTTGAGACCTTGTAGTATTGGAATCCTTAGTCTAGTTTTGAATATAAATTGCCTTAGTATGAACTTTTGGAGTTTATTAGTGGGTCCCGTTGGTCTTATTTAAGGTCAAATATCTTAGTTATCTCCTTGTATATATAGAAGACCTTCTTTCATCATTATTTACATATTTACATCTTTTTGATTCTAAACTATACTTGGCAACCAATATTTACTTTAAAGACCGGTTCGAGTTCGACACCTACTAATCATTTATGATTCTTAATGGCCGGTTTGAGTCCGAAACTTACTACTTATTTATGATGCTTAAAGATTGGTTCGAATCCAACGTTAATTAGTACGGTTTGAGTCCTATAATTATGGTTCACTTATGATGAGTAGGGACTCAAATCAAGTCTATTGTTTATGGTACGAAAGTATTCACAATATGGTTTTGATGGTCGGTTACTTTATAATTATTATTGTTAGTACTTTTCTCTTGATTGCATCCGTTGGGATTATGGGGACATAGTTGGATTATCCTTCTCTTGTTTGCGCCTTCTGGGTGTATAGAGGCCCAGTTAGGCTGTAGTTAGCGTGTATTCTATTTGATATTATGTCAAAACCTGAATTAGAGCCTAGGCGTGATGGGTATCTCAAGTCCACCGTGGTTCAGAGACCACCCGCTTAGCCTAACCTCTAGGGTACAATATAATAAATAGCGAAAGCCAACCAAAATAGTAATAAGAAGAATAGATGAGTCAAATGGAAATTATAATAATTCAAACCAAACAACCATCAATCCAACACTTGTCCAAAAAATCCTCAAAAACAAAAATACCAACTAAGTCGGGACATGCCCCCCGACTATCATAAAAGAAAATCCAAATGTACTAAGAAATAACAAAAACAAGTGAAATGATTGGGCCTTGTAAAAGATGGAGGTTCACCACTTCACAACAGATCCACAGGACTGCTAAATCACCTAACGCTGCATAGGAGCAATAGAAAATCCCTCGAACCTTCCATCATAAAATGATGAAGCATCCAAGGATGATCAGTAGGGCGAGCACTGGCATGTAACTCAGGAAAGAGGGATAAAATAATTTTATTGCAAAAAACTAGTTAAAACCACATGCACAACATTTATGTATACATATAGAGGATGCCAAGATAGGGACAAGGGTCATGAACATAAGAGTTTAAACCATTAGCCTGAACTGTATAGATCGTTTTGTCCTAAAGGAACCCACAGGCTATATGGGTCCAGCTCCCCAGAACATGTTAGCCGCATCAAATGTGGAAAGGCTAAAGGTACTAAGGAAATAGCCATAAAAAATATAGTATATATCCAGAGACACAGTGATATAGACCCCCACGTCGGGAAACGTGGTTTCCAGTGTTGGTCCTCCCGCAACTACAACTTCATAGTGAGCTACACAATTCCCTTTAAGACCAAATTAAAATAGTTTGCACATAAACCCAACCATTAACCAAGGATTCTTTATTAAGACATTTTACAACATGATATTGTCATACCAATACACTTGGAAGATAATTCAATTATGCCAAAACAGTCCGTGTAACCATTAGACTCCCAAGTTCCATTTGAATTCCAAAACCATGGCCACCAAAGGCACTCCAAAACTATTTTTACTATTCATTATCCTTTAATAAAATATCCCAATGGTAAGTTAAATGAGGTAAATTACATATTTAAAACCAAGATTTCTAAGTGGGTTGAGGTTAATGTCAATACCAAGCTGAAATTTCATCAAATTGGGGAAACCCATATTCCCCATTCCAATCCTCATAACAATGCACTCATTCAGTCCCAAAACTATCAATTAATGTATGAAATACACATTTAAATATAGGAAAATAATTCAAGTAATAATCAATCAAAAACCCTCAACCCAATTTCAAGACCATTAATTAAATTATATGAATAATGATTAAATAAATATCCCAATGTAAAATTCAAGTTAAGGATGAGAAACACGCCTGAAATACCAAAGGATTTGAGAGAAAATCAAATTTGGAGCCCAAAGTAGTTATTTCTTGAAAAAAATCTTGAGTTTTCTTGGGTTGGGAGTTAAATAAGAGAATAGAAGTGTTTGATCTTTGAAAACAGAAGAAAAAAGGTCAATTCGATGTTACAGAGTATTTAAGGCGTAAAAGGACCTAAATCCCCTCACCCTAAGTGGAAAAAATAAAAATTGGATAAAAAATACATAGCAGCATGGCACGCTGCTATCGCAGAGCTTAGTCTTCATGCCACACCCTTATCACGGAGGCTTAAGTAGCATGGCATGCAACTATCACAGAGGCGTACTACCTCGGGGTCCTAAAATGGCCTCGAACCCCTTCAAAAATTCTAAAAATTTCCCAAAACACCCTTTTAATATCCCTAATAACAATTCAAGTCAAAAATTAACATTATGCACGTGGGAGGGTCAAAAATAATTTTTTTAAAATTTTGCGGGGTCTTACATATTATCTACTTTGTTATTTATTATCTGTCAGTCGGTGTATTATTTCGTATTTTCCCTTTTATACCTAATTTTAGTTTATATTATCGCATCTTATTATACTTTTATTGTGATTTACCTTAGTTGGTGGATGATGTCGACTGAGTACCCATTGTTTTGGTACTCATACTATACTTTTGCATTTTTTCTGATGCAAATCCGAGTACTAGTTGTCTTCGTTGATCTTCTATCCAATGCACTCTAGTGTTTAGAGATATGGGTGAGCTTTCAAAGCCGTTGATTCTCTCTTATTCTACTACTTTTGGTACTGTCATTAATTTCAAGACTATTTGTGTATTGATACTATTAGTACTCTTATTCTTTTGATTAGTGGCTCTTTTACGATATTACTAGGTCGTGATATATTTTTTTTCTCTTTCTTTTATATATATATATCCATTTGTATGATAAATTTCAAATTCATCATAACTTCCACCAACTAGCCCATTACTTGTTATTTCGGGCTACAATTTGGCTTACCTACTAGTAGGTTAAAGTAGGTGTATCAAGACCTCATAAATTGGACCATGACAAATTGATAACAGAGCCTAGGTTCATTGGTATTATTGGTATAAGAGCTAGTGTCTAGTAGAGTAACGAGAATTGGAATAATGACATTCATTTTTTATCTATGAGAGGCTATTGAACATTCTTAGGAGAACTTCACTTTCTTCATTCATTTCATTCTTTGAGTCTGTGCTAATTTATAAAACTCACATTGTTTTACTTTTTCATAAATGGTTAGGACGCGAGCTATGATGACCAAAGAAGAGGACCCCGAGTCTGCAAATAGGGATCCTAGTAGAGGTCATGGTTGACGTAGGGGGCTAGGTTAAGCGAGATTTCCATCCCCAACTAGGGGTCTAGATAGGGAGCCTTCTAGAGATTCTCTTATTTCTCCTGTACTAGAGGTTCCTCCATCCCAATCATTGGTAGTACAGGGGGAAGCCCAGACCCTACCAAAGTTTATTTCTTATTTATTTATTAGAGATGCCTTGGTTTAAATATTGGTATTGGTTGGTGGTGCACCATCAGATGGAGCTAAGTCTACAGATTAGAGTGGTAAAAATGTAAGGGTGCATCCTGTAATTGTGGATCCCATAGTTGAGGTCCCTCTAATGTTGGTAGTTTCTCAGCCGGTAGACTCCCAGTTAGCTATGTTTATTAAGGCGCATAAGATGTTGGGTAGATTTTTAAGATTGACTCCACCTAGATTTGTAGGGGCTCTAGGTGGGATTCTTTTGAGTTCCTTATTGCTTTTGAGGACAGGCTCCATAATTTGGGACTTGTTAAGAATAGTGGGATCGAATACACTACTTTTTAGTTGGAATTGGAAATTAGAAATTGATAGGGAGGTTTTCTTGATTCCAAGATAGTTGGATCTCCTTTTTTGATATGGACTCAATTTTTTGAGGTTTTCTTAGAGAATTTTATGCCTCATAGCTTTTGAGATTATCCAAGAGATTAGTTCTCAAGATTGAAATAGGGCTCTATGACCATTCTAGAGTATGAGGTATAGATTAATGAGTTGTCCAGACATGCTACTGTTATCCTATCAACCAAGTTTGAATGGGTTTGATGTTTTATTATAGGGCTGAGACTTCCTTTTTGTATGGCTACTAAAAGTTTAGTTGTAGTTGATAGGTCTTTTCTTGAGGTTTTTAATTATGAACTGACTATGGAAGATGTATCATGACGCCCAAGAGGGCATCAATAAGAGACCACATCACTAAGGTAGTTTCAAAAAGAGATGGAATGGCTCACAGTTCAAAAGTAGGGGTTTTCCAGAGTAGGTACCCTTCACGTTGATCTTATCAGCATTAATATTAGTCCAACGGACCCTTCCATGCCATACTTCAGATAACTAATGGGGGTTAGCCCAACTATATTAATTATAGTGGGCCGAGCAACGACCAACCTTTGAGAGGCACATATTCTGGGTATTTTTAATTCGAGGTAGATATTTTGGGTCAGTCAGATCTTTTGGATAGGGTATAACACCTATGTTATGCTATAATTATAAGGTCATTGTCCATTATTCTAGAGAGTTTCCTCATCATGGGGAAGTTGTGCTTGCAATGCTGAGTGTTCATACGATTAAGGCAGTGTCGCCCTCAGCTAGAGGTGGTATGCAGGGTCTCAAGATTTATCCCCAGGGTTCTTTAGGAGGTCCTCAAGCAGGTAGGGTAGGTGGTCAGTCGGGCACTCATCCAGGTGGTGGGTAAGGTCATGTATATGTTATACCTGGTAGGCTAGAGGCAGAGTCTTTGGATTTTATAAGTACAATTTTAGTTTGTCGTCAACTAGCTATTACTTTACTTGATATTCTTATGTATCTTCTTATTAGGCACTATGGTTAGAGTTTTCTTGGAAGTATTTTTCTGTGTCATTATGTGTGTCTACTCCTGTGGTTGATTATTTAGTAAGATATTGAGTTTGTAGATCATGTTCTATGATAGTTCGAGAGTTCGATACTCGAGATGATCTTATTGTGTTAGATATGGTGGACTTTGATATGATTATGGGTATGTTATCCCCTTATCATGTGGTCTTGGATTATTTTGTGAAGACTATTACTTTATCCATGCCTGGCGTATTATAAAGATCTAAACCCACCAATATATAGAAAATTGAATTAGCTTTTCAACATGACCAGTCTAGCATTAATGAGATATCAGGGTAAAAAGTTACAAAAAAGTTTCAAAGACACTATAAAATTGCCAGTGATAATGACTCGTCTCCAGGACACAATGAGTCGTAGTGAAGACGAATTGTCATGATAGTGAGGGGCCAAGGAATTAGTGTAATACCTCGCATGTTTCTAAGCTAGGAAGTGAATAAGTTTTCCTATGTATGAAACCTCTTATCCTGTGAGTAGTATTTTAGTACATGACTTACAATGAATATCCTAGCGATAGGATGGCTTGCGATGTCTTAAGAATGCTCATATGAGTCGCTTAGAGTGATGCAGGCTAAGAGTTTTTGAATCCATCAAGTCTTAGTATTCGATTTTGTAAGAGTCATCTTAGAACAAGAATAACGTGATTGATATGTGACATTTTGGAAGATTTAAACCCACAAAATTGTAGAGAATCGAATTATCTTTCCAACGATACCAATTTCATCAAAATTCGATATCCAAGCAAGGAGTTATGGCCTTTCAAAGTAGAATGCATCGCCTAACCAATCACACATGGCCACTGAAAAGCATAGGCGATATCATATGTGACGCCTAAGTAAAGCATAGGAGATATCATATGCGTCGCTTATGTAAATATAGGAGATATCATATGCGGCGCCTATGTAAATATAGGCGATATCATATGTGGCGCCTATGTATGATTTCAGCCACGAAAACACTTAGTTTTTGAGTTATTTCGAAGGTAGTTAAGTCTTTTAACACTCCTTACATGTCCCTAAACCTAACCTCACGAAATTTATTGCTTCTAAACACATTATAACCCTATTAACATCTCAAAGTTCATTGTCCAAGGGCACCATAGGAGAAAAACAACTAGGGTTGCACAATCAAGATTGAAGATCAAATTTCAAGGAAATTCCTCCGTCAATCATCAAGAACCTACCTTCTAAGGCATGCATAGTGCTCATCCATGGATTCCTTTCACCCGTGAAGTTCAAGAATCAATCTTTAAAATACAAAATCTTGGTTGGTTGTGGTGATATGATCATACCCATGTTGATGCTTGTTTATTTTGCTATATAATAGTATCGTGACTGTATATCTCATGAAAGTTATGTTGTTAGTTGAAAAACATGATCTTTAGATGGATTGATAGAATGTAAGTATGAAATCCACCTATGCCTTAAATAATGCATGCAAGGTGTTCGATAAAATGCCTAATATGTTAGAACTTCATATTTACATGATTTCATGATATCTAAATAACAAGTTCATGTTAGCCATACACTCCAATATGAATTTCCATGCAAATTATGTGTTGTTATTGTTGTGGTATAAAGTGTGTATGATAATGGAAATAAATTATGTACACAAAATATATCCATGCTTTTCCTATCATGTTTGAAATGTTGAATAAATACATGAAGTATACTATCCTCTGCTTATGATATTGTGAATTGTGGACTCAAATCTTATGATCAAGTCATGTCATGTGTATCAGTTTCCTCCTATCGAGTCCTGAGGGTATTCGTACCCAAAAACTATAGTTGTGTTCCTAGAGCCATGTCATGTTTCACAATATCCGAACTCAAGCTATGATTCCATAGACTTCAGTCAGTCATGTGACTCAGGAAAACCTCATGATCTCAGTCAGTTGTCAGAGATCAGTAACATTCCACTAGTTAATGGAATTCAGTAAGATTAAGTCATGTATAGTCAGTGATTCATGTCCAGTCCCTCCAGATAGGAGTAGAGGTTAGCACCGAGTAAACCCAAGGATGGGAACTCACCCGCCAGTTCAGGGTGTGATTCTTAGAAGCAATCCTTGTGTTCCAGAACTACGTAGCCAGCATAGGTTGAGACATCTTAACCGATCAGATTAGGGTTGATGAGGTGGTTTAACCTGTCAGTTTAGGGTTCCTACCATTCACATTGAGTTCCTTATAGTTAAGGGTCACTCACAAGCTGCCTTACCCGTGGCACGGTATTGACACCTCTTCAGTTGGGGCAGAGATTGGACCCCAGCTTAGCCATAACGGCATACATGAGGCATGTCGGTTAAACACTACCTCCCACAGTTTCAATATCGGTCTCAGTAAAAGTACTCAGGGCGTTCTTCAGATTTCAGTATATACAGGACTGTCAGATACAGTCGTTATGTTCTTCAGATTTTAGTATATACAGGACTGTCAGATACAGTCGTCCATGTTATCATCTTATAGTATCAGTCATGACAGTTTTTAGTAAACCGTTTATTAGCTTACAGGTCTTGCTATCACGCATTCATGGTCCCAGTTTCTATATGTGTATATTTGCACTCCCACGTTCATGTTAGTCAGTCAGTGTTGTTCATGCATGAAACCCTTTATGTTCAGCCTACCTTCCTTGTATACCCAGTACTCCAGTTGTACTGACGTATTTGCGTTATGGTTCTTTCTTTTCATGTTACACCATAGGTTCTGAGACACGAGCTCCAGCCCAGCAATAGCGGTAGCTTTCCAGTCGCAGAGACACAGTGAGTCCTCATTAATTTGAGGATAATATAATTTGATACATTTATTTATTTCTTCAGTTCAGTGTTATGAAGTTAGTTGGAGACATGTTCCTTCAACTCCTTATTCAGATAGTTTAGAGGCTTTCAGATTTATGTTCAGATTTACGTTCAGACTTATCTTTCAGATTGAGTTGTTTTGGGTATTTTCACCCGCATGGACGCTATGATTTTCAGTCATAGTTTTATTCAGTTGAACCTTTTGGCTTACAGTTTTACGTATTCTATATTATTAGGTTATGATTTGCAGTAGACAGGTACAGATATCAGTCATGGGTTAGCTTGTGGTCCCTCGGGGTCATGAGCACCGTGTAGCATTCTGATTTAGCAAATTGGGGTGTTACAAACTTGGTATCAGAGCCTAAGGTTCAATAGAGTCCTAGGAAGTCTGAAAGCCGTATCTAGTAGAGTCTTGTACATGGGTGTATTGCGCTCCATATTTATGTACAAGAGTCTATAAGATATTTTAGGAACAATCCCCATTCTTCAGTATTCATGTCATGCTATTGATCATAATCACAAGTTAAACTCTCAGTCAAATCCATTTTTCTCTTATTCCAGACCATGGACCCAAAGAGAAGAAACTAGCCAACTCTTCAACCCGAAGATCCTTTGGGCGAACATGTTTCCCATGCGGAGTTTAGAGCCTCATTTACCACACTTGCTCAGTCCGTGGCTGCACAGAATGAATGGACACCTGTCATTCCGTCCAATCCAGTGGCCAATCCCATAGCATCTAGGGTTCAGGACTTCACTCGGATGAACTCTCCATCTTTCCATTGGTCTAAGTCTTATGAGGACCCTCAGGAGTTCATTGACCAAGTCTAGAAGGTCATTGACATCATGGGTGTTACTTCTATTGAGAGTGCTGAGTTAGCCGCCTACCAGTTACAGGATGTTGCTCATGATTGGTACAAATAGTAGAAGTCTGAGAGGTTAGATGATGCAAGCCCTATCGAGTGGGAGGAATTTGTCACGGCCTTCTTAGATAGATTCTTTCCCCAAGAGATGAGGGAAGCCAAAGTTCTTGAGTTCATCAACCTCAGGCAGGGGAATATGACGGTTAGGGAGTATTCTCTCATATTTACTCAACTAGCTAGGTATGCTTCTCATGTGGTTGCAGACAATAGGGATAAGATGAGCAAGTTCGTGTCAGGGGTCAACGATAGTGTGGTAAATGAGTGTAGGTCTGCGATGCTAATCGGTGATATGACCTTATCCAGACTCATGACCCATGCCCAGCAAGTAGAAGAGCAGAAGGTTAAGACTAAGGGGAGGCAGAACAAGAGAGCAAGGTCAGGTAACTTCAACTTTGCTCACCCCAAGTCAAATGGGGGAAACCGTTCAAAATTTCGCTCCAAGTCAGTCGTTCCAGCCCCTTTCTCTACCAGCGCTCCAGTGCCAAAGTTCAGAGATGGAAACAAAGAAAAAGCGCCAGGCTCTAAATCTCAGGGCAGTGTTAGCAGTGCCCGAACGAATTCCCTTTGTCAGACTTATGGTAAGAACCACAAGGGCATTTGCAGAGCCGGTAGTGATGTCTGTTTTGGTTATGGCAAGCCAGGCCACAAGATTAGGAAGTGTCCACAGTCAAGTCTTCAGGGTCAGCAAAATCATTCTACAGCTCAGTCCGGTCACCCGAACTAGCAGTGTGTCGTTTTCAGTGCTACCAGTGGGCAACGCCTAAACAGACTTTATGCTCTTCAGTCCCGGCAGGACCAGGAAAATTCTCCTGATGTCGTTACTGGTATGTTACATATTTTCCATGTTCATGTTTATGCTTTGCTAGACCCAGGTGCATCCTTGTCTTTTGTTACTCCATATATAGCAGGCGATTTCAAAATCAGTCCCGAAATTCTAGAAGAGCCCTTTTCAATCTCTACCCCAGTGGGTAAAACTTTCATAGCCCGGAGGGTATACAAGAACTGCCCGATTATGATATCTCAGAAATCTACGTCAGCAGATTTAGTTGAGTTAGAGATGACAGATTTTGATGTCATTCTCTACATGGATTGGCTTCATTCCTTCTATGCCACAGTCGACTGTAGGAACAGGATAGTTCAGTTTCAGTTCCCGAATGAGCCCGTCCTAGAGTGGAAGGGTAGCATTTCAGCGTTCAGGGGTTAATTTATTTCCTACCTTCGGGCAAGGAAAATGATTTCTAAGGGGTGTGTGTATCATCT
The DNA here is from genome assembly GCA_030864215.1 of Capsicum pubescens. Classification (NCBI taxonomy): domain Eukaryota; kingdom Viridiplantae; phylum Streptophyta; class Magnoliopsida; order Solanales; family Solanaceae; genus Capsicum; species Capsicum pubescens. The sequence goes on along the minus strand of CM061549.1, from coordinate 216,867,099 downwards.
CGTGCATGTTAAAAATTCTAGTTCTGAATCTCTTAATCTCAAAATAGTCCCAGTTGTTAATGAATACTCAGATGTCTTTCCTGAAGATCTTCCAGGCATTCCTCCTGAAAGGGAAATAGACTTCGGCGTAGACCTTTTTCTGGATACTCAACCTATTTGTATTCCGCCATATAGAATGGCACCAGCAGAAATCAAGGAACTGAAAGATCAGTTGAAGGATCTCTTAGATAAGGGATTCATCAGACCCAGCATTTCCCCATGGGGTGCGCCAGTATTATTCGTACACAAGAAAAATAGTTCTCTCAGGATGTGTATTGATTACCGTCAACTTAACAAGGTCACGGTTAAGAACAGATATCCTCTTCCCCAGATTGATGATCTATTCGACCAACTTCAAGGTGCCAGTTACTTCTCCAAGATAGATCTCAGATCAGGCTATCATCAGCTCAGAGTTAGAGAATGTGACATTCCGAAGATAGTTTTCTGTACTCGGTATGGTCACTTCGAATTTTTAGTCATGTCATTTGGTCTTACCAATGCCCCTGTACCTTTCATGAATTTGATGAACCGTGTGTTCAAGAAGTACTTAGACATGTTTGTCATAGTCTTTATAGATGATATTCTGGTCTATTCTCGCACAGAGCATGATCGTGTAGACCATCTCAGGATTGTTCTTCAGACTCTCAGGGATCACCAGTTATTCACTAAGTTTAGCAAGTTCAAATTTTGGCTAAGATTAGTAGTATTCCTTGGCCATATTGTTTTCGATGATGGCATTAGAGTAGATCCTCAGAAAACTGAGGCAGTAAGAAATGTGACCAGACCCGTATCTCCATCAGATATCAGGAGTTTCTTGGGTTTGGAAGGCTATTACAGACGGTTTTTCAAGGGATTTTCTTCTATTGCATCTCCCATGTCCAGATTGACTAAGAAGGAGATTAAGTTTCAGTGGTCAGATTCATGAGAGAAGAGCTTTGAAGAGTTGAAGACTCAACTTACCTCAGCTCTAGTTCTAGCTCTTCCAGATGGTTTAGACGGTTTTGTAGTCTATTGTGATGCATCTAGAGTGGGTTTAGGTTGTTTCCTTATGCATCATGGTAAGGTCATAGTCTACGCCTCTAGACAGTTAAAGCCACATAGAAAAATTATCCTACTCGTGATCTTGAGTTAGCAGCGGTAGTTTTTGCCTTGAAGATTTGGAGGCATTATCTCTATGGATTTCATGTAGATGTCTTCACATACCATAAAAGCCTCCAGTATGTTTTTCCCCAAAAAGATCTCAATCTTCGTCAGAGAAGGTGGTTAGAGCTCTTAAAGAATTACGACATCAGTGTTCTTTATCATCCAAGCAAGGACAATGTTATGTCCGATGCTCTCAGTAGACTCTCCATGGGTAGTATTTCTCACGTTGAGGGTAGCAAGAAAAATATGGCTCAGGAGATCCATCAACTTACCAGACTAGCCATTCGCTTAGTCGATTATTCAGAGGGTGGTGTATGTGTTCACAGTAGTTCAGAGTCATCTCTAGTTTCCAAGGTGAAAGAGAAGAAATAAAGGGATCCTAGATTTGTCAAGCTCAAAGAGTCAGTTCATAATCATAAAGTCAAGGTTTTCTCCCAAGGGGGAGATGGTGTTCTTCGTTGTCAGGGTCGTCTATGTGTTCCAGGTGTAGATAAATTGAGGCAGCGAATTCTTGCTGAAGCGCATGGTGTGTGATACTCTATTCATCCAAGGGCCACTAAGATGTACCACGATATGCGGGAGATCTATTAGTGGAGTAGGATGAAGAGAGATGTTGCAGAGTTTATGGCTAAGTGCTCTACATGTCAGCAGGTTAAGATAGAGCATCAGAAACCTAGTGGTTCCATGCAAGAGTTCACCATTCCTACTTGGAAGTGGGAAGAAGTGAACATAGACTTCGTGATGGGTTTGCCTAGAACTCGTCATCAGCATGATTCAGTCTGGGTCATTATAGATAGAATGACCAAGTCAGCTCATTTCTTTCCTGTTTGTACTTCTTATTCCGCCGAGGATTATGCCAAACTCTATATCAGGGAGTTAGTCAGGTTACACGGTGTTCCACTATTTATCATATCAGACATAGGTACCCAGTTTACCTCTCACTTTTGGAAAGAATTCCAAAAGGGTCTCGGTACCCAAGTCCATCTCAGCACAGCGTTTCATCCTCAGACAGATGGTCAAGCAAAAGGACCATTCAGACTCTTGAAGATATGCTAAGGGCATGTGTAATTGACTTCAAGGGAAGTTAGGATGACCACTTTCCTTTGATTGAGTTTTCATATAATAATAGCTATCATTCTAGTATTCAGATGGATCCATTTGAAGCTCTCTATGGTAAGAGATGTAGATCTCCGATTAGTTGGTTTGAAGTTAGTGAGGCCTCAGTCATAGGTCCTAACTTAGTATTCGACGCCTTAGAGAAAGTTTAGTTGATCACAACGAGACTCTGGGATGCTCAGAGCCGACAGAAGTCCTATGCAAATGTTCCTAGAAAAGATCTTGAGTTTGAGGTCAATGACTATGTCTATCTTAAGATCTCTCCTATGAAGGGAGTGAAGAGGTTCGGCAAGAAAGGAAAACTCAGTCCCCGATATGTCGGTCCCTTCAGAACTCTCTGTCGCTTTGGCAAGGTAGCTTATGATCTTGAGTTGCCTTCAGATCTAGCCTCAGTCTATCTATTCTTCCATGTATCTTTGCTCAAGAAGTGTATAGGTGACCCAGCAGTTATTGTCCCTATTCATAGCATCGACATTCAGAACATCCTCTCTTATAAAGAGATTCCAGTCGAAATCTTAGATTATCAGACTCGTAGATTAAGGAACAAAGAAGTCCCTCTAGTCAAGGTTCATTGGCAAAATCAGTCTCATGAGGGAGCTAATTGGGAAGCAGAAGCAGATATACGTACCAAGTATCCTCACCTCTTCCCCGCTAATTCAGATCAAGCTCAAGGTGAAAGTTCTCCCTAAACTTATTTAGTTTGATGTTCATGTTTCCAGTATAAACTTGGTACCTATTAACCGTTGCATACTAAGTCATGTATTCATGTATCAGTTGTCCGTGCATCAGATATGCACGAGTTCAGTATGTTTAGCATGTTAGTCATGAGATCAAGTTTCAGTTCTTCATGTTCAGTTCAGGTTCTGTTGTCTTGTATCCCCTCTCAGTAAATTCTCATTCGAGGATGAATGTTCCCAAGGGGGAGATATTGTAATACCCCGCATGTTTCTAAGCTAGGAAGTGAATAAGTTTTCCTATGTATGAAACCTCCTATCCTGTGAGTAGCATTTTAGTGCATGACTTACAATAAATATCCTAGTGATAGGATAGCTTGCTATGTCTTAAGAATGCTCATATGAGTCGCTTAGAGTGATGCAAGCTAAGAGTTTTTGAATCCATCAAGTCTTAGTGTTTGATTTTGTAAGGGTCATCTTTGAACAAGAATAACGTGATTGATATGTGACATTTTGGCAGATTTAAACCCACCAAATTTTAGAGAATCAAATTACCTTTCCAACGATACCAATTTCATCAAAATCTGACACCCGAGTAAGGAGTTATGGCCTTTCAAAGTAGAATGTGTCGCCTAACCAATCGTACATGGCCACTGGAAAGCATAGGCGATATCATATGCGGCGCCTATGTAAGGCATAAGAGATATCATATGCGGCACCTATGTAAGGCATAGGAGATATCATATGCGGCGCCTATGTAAATATAAGCGATATCATATGCGGCGCCTATGTAAATATAGGTGGTATCATATACGGCGCCTATATAAATATAGGCTATATCATATGCGGTGCCTATGTATGATTTCAGCCACGAAAATACTTAGTTTTTGAGTTATTTCGAGGGTAGTTAAGTCTTTTTACACTCCTTACATGTCCCTAAACCTAACCTCACGAAATTTATAGCTTCTAAACACATTACAACCCTATTAACATCTCAAAGTTCATTATCCAAGAGCACCATAGGAGAAAAAAAACTAGGGTTGCACAATCAAGCTTGAAGATCAAATTTCAAGGAAATTCCTCCGTCAATCATCAAGAACCTCCCTTCCAAGGTATGCGCAGTGTTCATCCATGGATTCCTTTTGTCCGTGGAGTTCAAGAATCAATCTTTAAAATACAAAATCTTGGTTGGTTGTGGTGATATGATCATACCCATGTTGATGCTTGTTTGTTTTGCTATATAATAGTATCGTGACTGTATATCTCATGAAAGTTATGTTGTTAGTTAAAAAACATGATCTTTAGATGGATTTATAGAATGCAAGTATGAAATCCACCTATGCCTTAAATAATGCATGCAAGGTGTTCGATAAAATGCCTAGTATGTTAGAACTTCATATTTACATGATTTCATGATATCTAAATAACAAGTTCATGTTAGCCATACACTTCAATATGAATTTCCATGCAAATTATGTGTTGTTATTGTTGTGGTATAAAGTGTGTATGATAATGGAGATATAAATTATGTACACAAAATATATCCATGCTTTTCCTATCATGTTTGAAATGTTGAATAAATACATCAAGTATACTATCCTCTGCTTATGATATTGTAAATTGTGGACTCAAATCTTGTGATCAAGTCATGTCATGTGTGTCAGTTTCCTCCTATCGAGTCCTGGGGGTATTCGTACCTGAAAACTATAGCTATGTGCCTAGATCCATTTCATGTTTCACGATATCCTAACTCAAGCTATGATTCCATAAACTTTAAACAGTCATGTGACTCAGAAAAACCTCATGATCTCAGTCAGTTGTCAGATATCAGTAACATTCCGCCAATCAACAAAATTCAATAAGATTAAGTCATGTATAGTCAGTTATTCATGTCCAGTCCCTCCAGATGGGAGTAGAGGTTAGCACCGAGTGAACTCAAGGATAGGAACTCACCCGCCAGTTCAGGGTGTGATTCTTAAAAGCAGTCCTTGTATTCCAGAACTACGTAGCCAGCGTAGGTTGAGACATCTTAACCTGTCAGATTATGTTTGATGAGGTGGTTTAACCTATTAGTTTAGGTTTCCCACCGTTCTCATTGAGTACTTGCCAGATAAGGGTCACTCACAAGCTGTCCTTACCCGTGGTACGGTATTGACACCCCTTCAGTTGGGGCAGAGATTGGACCCAGCTTACCCATAATGGCATACATGGGGCATATCGGTTAAACACTACCTCCCACAGTTTCAGTATTAGTCTCTGTAAAAGAACTCAGGGCGTTCTTACAGTCGTTATGTTCTTCAGATTTCAGTATATACAGGACTGTCAGATACAGTCGTCCATGTTATCAGCTTGTAGTATTAGTCATGACAGTTATCAATAAACCATGTATTAGCTTACAGGTCTTTCTATAACGAATTCACGATCCCAGTTTCTATATATGTATGTTTGCACTCCCACGTTCATATTAGTCAGTCAGTGTTGTTCATGCATGAAACCCTTTATGTTCAGCCTACCTTTCTCGTATACTCAGTACTCTAGTTGTACTGACATATTTGCACTATGGTGCTTTCTTTTAATGTCACACCATAGGTTCCGAGACCCGAGCTCCAGCCCAGCAGTAGCGGTAGCTTTCCAGTCGCAGAGACACAGTGAGTCCTCATTGATTCGAGGACAATATGATTTGATACATTTATTTATTTCTTCAGTTCAGTATTACGGAGTTAGTTGGAGACATGTTCCTTCAACTCCTTATTCAGATAGTTTAGAGGCTTTCAGATTTATGTTCAGATTTACATTTAAACTTAGCTTTCAGATTGAGTTGTTTTGGGTATTTTCACCCACATGGACGTTATGATTTTTAGACATGGTTTTATTCAGTTGAACCTTATGGCCTTACAGTTTTACGTATTCTGCATTATTATGTCATGTTTTGCAGTATACAGGTACATATATCAGTCATGGGTTAGCTTGTGGTCCCTCGGGGTCATGAGCACCGTGTAGCATTCTGGTTCAGCAAATCGGGGCATTACAATTAGTCTAGTGATGATGACTCTAGCATACAACTTGTTATAATTTTAAATGAGTCATCAGGTAGACTCATTGTCATCACAGTGAAATGCCAAGATTTTTGTTCTCTTGTCAAGACTACAGTCCTCGACTCATGGTCAGACCCTATGAGTCGTAGCCTGAGCCATCGAGCCATCGCAACTACTTCAAAAAAATTTCTAAATATTTTAAAAAGGGGATTTTGATCTTTTCCCATTCTTTTAACGTCTAACCCACGTCGTTTGGAGTATCCCATGGCACAATATTGGGAGTTAAATTTACCCTAAGACCTCATTAAGTTAAAATTCATCGAACACTTAATTTTAAACAGATAAAAGAAGCAAATTTTCTCTCCAAAGTGCAATTAAGGTTCTGTAACTTCTAGCTCCAATTCTAAAGAATTCTTTAAGGATTTTATCTCTAGGTATGTGGGATTTCATCAATGGTTTCCTTCCACCCATTGAGTCCCAAAGATTTCTCTAATACTCAAGTTAAATTCACTCTTCAAGTTTAGGGTTCCATGATAATCATAAGTTTCATAATTCTTCAGTTTATTTCTTAAATTAAACCATGAATATGTGTTTCCCATAAGTTTAAGCATTTTCCCATACTCAGAAACATGAAATCCCATTAGATTGATAATATAGTTAAGTTCTGGGTTTGAGTTATGAAATTCCCTATCATGTTTATATTTTGATATTATCATGTTTAGTTGCATTCTTCAGAGCTGGTGGGTTATGAACACCCAATACCTAGGAAATTATGCATGCATCAGTTTACATGTTCTTGAGTACTTTAGATTATGCATATATTGTTATTTTCAGAATACTATTATATTAAGCACGTCAATTATCAGTGTCTTTCAGTTGGGAGTAGTACTTAGCACCAAGCGAACATAGGAATGAAGGATCACTTGTTAGGAATGAGACCTTTAGTAGAAGTCTGTAAGTTCCAGAACTATAAAGCTATCGTAGGTTATAAGGGGTCACCCATCGGATTAGGACTGACACCCTAGTCCTTTCAGACACCAATTTAGTAGATTCACGCCAGCTAGTGTTCGTACCCTTGGTAAGTTACCCAAGACCCATCCAATTGGGGTTATAGGTTGGACCCTAATCATCTCAGATCGGGGTATGTCGATTAATGTTAGCTCCTACAGTCCATAGATTATGTTTTGGCCTCATATTTTGCATGACCTTGTATTCAATTATTCAACTTATCATACAGTACCTGCTATATACTTAGTCTTGCACTCTATTTATTATGTTACATGCATCATGTCTAGTTATATTAGTTATTTCCTATCTCACATACTCAGTACATTCAAAGTGTTGATCGCATACTTTTTCTATGCTATATTGTCTTATACTATAGGTTCCAACACTCAGTATCTAGATCGAGTTTAGTATGCTTCCGTACCATCAAATATATTATTTGGTGAGTCCTCATTATTCGAGGACCAGTTATCAGTATTATTTTTCATTATTTTTTAGTTTCTGATAGTTGGAGTTAGTTGGGGACTTGTCCCAACAACTTATATGCATTAGAGGCTTTCAGACAAATGTTTAGGTTTTCAGCATGTTGAGTATTCTTAGATAGTCTTATATCTTATATTAGTGTTTAATATCATTATTAATTATTATTAGTTTATTTCAATTTTGCTTCTGCTCAGTGTATTACTTCTTAAGTATTCTTAGTGTTATGCCAGACCATGGGTTAGCTTGGGGTCACTAGTGACTCTAAGAATCGTATTATGACTAGGGGCATTCTCGTGTCATGAAAAACTAGGTGTCAGTAGGGTGTCTGAAAGTCATGTTAAATGGAGTATTGTTCAAGAGTGTGAATCGTGCCATACTTATGAGTGAGAGTCTACAAAATGTTTTAGGAAAGTATCACTTCTTTCATTATTTATGTTGTGTGATAGAGCGTGAACTCTATTAAAATTCTTCTTCTAACTTGTCCTATACACATTTAAAGAAAATGCCTTCTAAGAGAACTAACAGGAAGATGAATAGGAATCAACAAGAACTACCGCCAGTCCCAGCCCTCTGAAGAAATAGGTCTCTCATGCTGAGTTTAGGGTTGCTTTCAAAGCATTAGCCCAGTCAATAACAACATAAAATAACTAGCAGGTTATTGCACTAGCCAACCCGACTTTGAATACGGTATCTACTAGAGTCCAGGACTTCACTTGGATGAATCCTCCAGTATTCTTTGGGTCTAAGCTTGAAGAGGATCCACTAGAGTTCCTAGATAGTATTAACAAGGTCACTAAAATCATAGGTGTCACTTTGACTAAGAGTGTTATGGTTGTTTATCAATTACAAGGAGTGGTACACACAGAGTTCATGTAGTGAAAGGAGGACAGAGGTGCAGATGCATGATCAGTGGAGTGGGATAAGTTTATTGGTGCATTTTTGGATAGGTTCTTCCCACTTAAGTTAAGGGAAACCAAGGTTCAAGAATTCATAAACTTGAAACCAAGAAACATGAGTGTGAAAGAGTATTCACTTAAGTTTACTTAGCTGGCAAGGTATGCTCTAACTATGGTTGTTGACTCTAGGACCTGAATGAGAAAATTTGTGTCAGGGATTTCTGAGGACATGGTCAAAGAGTATAGGATGCCTATGTTGGTTAAGAATATGGATATCTCTAGATTGATGGTTCATGCTAAACATATTGAAGAGAAGAAAATCAAGAAGAAGGAAAAGGACAGTAAGAGGGCCAGAACCGGTAGCTTTAATTCATCTCAATAGATCTCAGATGGGGTTAATCATTCTTAGTTCAATCAGAAATCTTCAGCCCCAACCCCATCTTCTACTAGATCCACAATACCCAAGTTCAGGCAGGATACTCGAGATAGAGTGCCAGGCTCTAAGTCCCAGGATAGTATGAATAGTGTTGCACCAACCCAGTTTGCAAAAAATAGGATAGGAACCACAAATGTGAGTGTATGGAAGGTAGTGATGCTAATTTTAGGTATGGTAGGTCAAGCCATAGAGTAAGGAACTGCCCAGTGGTTGCACAAAGAGGTAAGGATGTTCGTTAACTAAGTCAATCTAACTCTTTATCCGCTCCAGCAGGTTGCCCGACTCAGCAGGGTGCCACTTCTAGTGCAACTGGTGGACATCATCAGGGTAGGTTTTATGCCTTCCAAGATCGATAGGATTGAACGGGTTCTCCTAATGTGGTAACTGGTACATTAAAAGTTTTTCATATTCATGTTTATGTATTATTATACCTCGGAGCCACACTTTCCTTTGTGACTCCCTATATAGAAGTAGATTTTGGTGTCAGTCCCAAAATCTTTGTAGAACCCTTCTTAGTTTCTACTCTATTTGGTAGTTCAATGATATCTAGATGGGTATATAGAAATTGCCAAATCACAGTATCCCAAAAAGTTACCTCAGTCAATCTTATAAAGTTAGACATGACCAACTTTGATGTTATTATTGGCATGGATTAGCTCCACTCTTGCTATGACTTAGTTGATTGTAGAAATAGAGTAGTCCAGTTTTAGTTTCCAAATGAACCAGTCTTAGAGTGGAAAGATAGTACCTCAGTGCCTATAGGTCAGTTTGACTTTTTCCTTAAGTCAAGGAAAATGATTTCCAAAGGGTGCATTTATCATCTTATTAGAGTCAAAGACTCACGGTCTGAAACCACGAGTTTTGAGTCAGTTTCGATCGTAAAAGAATTATCAATAATATTTTTTGAGGATCTTCTCGTAGTTCCTCCAAAGTAGAAAATTGACTTCAAAATAGATCTCCTTCCAAATACCCGGCCTATTTTAATTTCATCTTATATAATGGCTTCATATGAGCTTAAGGAATCGAAATAACAATTGAAATATCTCTTACACAAGGGTTTTATCAGGCCTAGTGTCTCTACTTGAGGTTTTCCAATTCTTTTTGTTCGGAAGAAAGATGGTTCTCCCAGAATATGTGTTGACTACTATCAGTTGAACAAAGTCATAGTCAAGAATAAGTATCCCATCCTAGGATTGATGACTTATTCGACCAACTTTCGGGTGCCAATTGTTTTTCTAAGATATACCTCAGATCTGGCTATTATCAGCTAAGAGTCAGAGAATGTGACATTTTGAAGATAGCCTTTAGAACTCAGTATGGTAACTTTGAATATTATTCTTTTATCTTTTGGTCTAACCAATGCTCCCGCAAATTTTATGGACTTAATGTACGGGGTATTCAAGACATATTAGTTATAGTCTCTATAGATAACAACCTTATTTATTCTCAGAGTGAGGATAAATACGTAAATCACTTGAGAATTGTCTTGCAGACTTTTAAAGATCACCATCTATTTGCTAAGTTCAGCAAGTGTCAAGTCTCATTGAAATTAGTAGCATTACTTGGTCATATTATTTCCAGTGAAGGCATCCAAGTTGATCCTCAAAAGACCAAAGTAGAGAGAAACTAGACTAGACCTATTTCTCTATCAGATATTAGCAGTTTCTTGGGTTTAGCTAGCTACTACAGATGACTTGTTGAAGATTTTCCTCTATTGTCTCTCCCATGTCTAGACTGACTCAGAAGAAAGTTAAATTCCAATGGTTCGATTCTTGCGAGAAGAGTTTTCAAGAGTTGAAGACTCGACTCACCTCCACTCCAGTTTTGACTCTACTAGAGGGTTCAAATAGTTTTATGGTTTATTATGATACTATAAAGTTGGTATGATTTGTGTGTTGATGTGGTGGGGAAAGGTTATAGCGTATGTCTCTAGATAGCTCAAACCTCACAAGAAGAACTACCCGGCTTATGATCTTGAGTTGATAATAGTCGTGTTTGCCTTAAAGATTTAGAGGCAGTATCTTTATGGGGTTCATGTGGATGTGTTCACTGATCACAAGAGCCTTCAGAATTTGTTCATCTAGAAATCCCAAAATGTTCATCAGAGAAGGTGGCTAAATGATGTAGCAAAATGCTTAGAGAAACTCCCTAATGTGCTAAATAAAGTAAACCACATAATTTGTTGAAGGAACAACTTCAATGTGTTGTAAGATAATGCTATAAAGACAATCCGAATCCATGGATAACAGTATCTTAATCTAAATCCCTTAAAATACAAGATCTAATCTAAGATCTTAAAAGAAAACACAAAGTTTCATTAATAGAAGAGTTGGAAAAAAAACTACACAGCTAGAGGTCATTGCCTCTATTTGTAGGCTTCAAAAGCCTTTGTACAACTCACTGACAACTCATACACAACTCATTGACAACTCATAGTTGACAACTCATTTTATTAATAGCTAAGTATTCTAGAATTATTTAAAAGATAAACTTGACAACTAGTAGCAAAATTCAAATTGACTTTCTCTTTCTATAAGTAGCAAAATTGATTTTTGATTCATGAAGGTTCTGGATTAGTTTTAGAATTTTAATGTTCCTCATCATTCTCCTCTACTTCTTTGAAACTCGACCTCAAGTTTTCTTCGTAAAGTGTTTTCTCTGGATGATAGAGTGATAGTCAGCCACATTAAAAGTATTTGAAATATTCATCTCACTTGAAAAATCTACCACATAGGCATTATTGTTGATCTTCTTTAATATAGTGTATGGGCCATATTTCTTTTTCCATAATTTTCCATAAACACCAGTAGGTAATCTCTACTTTCTAAGGTATACCATTACTTGGTCACCAACTTAGAATGACATTAGCCTCCTATTCTTATCTGCCAAATGCTTGTATTTCTTGTTTGATGCTTCTAATACATCTTGAACCTCTTTAAATAATTCTGAATAGTTGTCACCAAAGGTCATAGCTGGTCTTGAATTATCCCTTGTTGGTAGCTGATGATAGGCGAATTTACGCGCCTATATCAATATATTTTGCCCATATTTTAGCCTAGTTTTGAGAACAAATTATATATTTCATGCACTTTTAGTCCTTTTTCCTGTAAATGAGCTAACGAACATGATTAGTAAAGTTTCAGGTATAAATGATGCATAATTCATCATTTTATGGCTTACTTGACGCTAAAGAAAGCTCACGAAGGAAGGAAAGGGAGTTTGGACGCCTAAAGGACCAAAAGTGATGCATGGAGAATCTGTCCCGGGCTAAAACAACAATTCTGAAGACTTTGGGGACTTACAGACACAAAGCTGGATTTTGACAATGATACATTAACCTAGTACAATTAGGTTATGTATTTCATTATTTTATGTGGATTATGATAATGTTACCTTAACCTAGTACATTTGGGTTAAGGATTTCATTAGTCTAGTAGGATTTGGTTATTTATTTCATTAGCTTAGTAGGATTAGGATATGGGTATTATAAATACCCTATCATGCTAGAGATTTTAAAACATCTTCTATCATCTTTGTACATCTTCTATCATCTTTTTACATCTTCTATCATCTTTTTACATCTTCTAACATCTTCTGAACTTCTCATCTTACAATTCAATTCTATTTTTCTTCTTCTACTCTTCTATTCTTAAATTCCACAACAAGAGAATCGTTACTTGCTAAGGAATCACGCCTCACACCTATCACTTGATCTACACGCCATTACTCAATATCGTGATATAATAACAATGTCAATCGTGATTTCCTTCGCATTCATGGGTAACTAAACTTCTCTGTTGGGGTTATGGAAGCCGTATGAGATACTATCTATTGTTGTGAGTTTGTGAGTTCGAGGCACGTATATTGTTTATATCATTATTCTCTTCATCTTAATCTACATTCTTTGCGGTTGCAAACGCAAGAATACTCCAGTCTAACATTTAACTTGTTCGAGAGAAAAGTTATTTGTCTGGAAAAGAGATAATGTCAAGGTAGTAGGACACCCTTTCCTATTAAAAAGCTAGTGCCGTAACTGGACTAACCTCTTGGAGAATTCGTACCGTTAGATACGCTTTAAGCTTGAGAGAGTTAAAGTGAAATAGTCCTTGTTTAGGTCGAGAGACGCTTGGATTTACCATCGACTACAATCCTCTATAAGCAATTGCATGACAGAATTCTACACACTCATAGCCAATAGAGACGTATACCTCAGAAGGTGGACATAACCCCAACGCTTCAATTCTCATTGTTTACAACCAACGTAACAATCTCTCTCTTTTTACTTTATTATTTTCAGCTTTTGTTTACATTACTTGCAAGACAAGAATCCCCCCTTCTTACGAGACTTGCACCAAAAGTTTAGTAATTTTACTTACTTGTTGGCCAAGCTATTCCCTATGGGATCGACACCCAACCCAGGTTGGGTTCTATATTTGCTAACGACCGCTTTACACTCAAACGAGAGCTGTAGATTGAGCATTATCAAAAATTTGCGCCGCTGCCGGTGAATACAAGTGTCAATTAAGTTCGTGAAAATTACTAGACCCTTTGGTCAAAGATTCTCGTACTTTTACTTTTAGTTTTTGTTTTTGTTTACTGCAGGTTTTTGTTCAGTGCATCAATGGATGAACAACGTGAAATACCGTTCGATGATGATGATGATGATCTTGATGGAGCCGGAGCCACAGGAGCCATTATTCCTCCACCATTAGCGCCCGGAGCCAAGTTCAACATCACAAGCACCATGATTCAGTTATTGCAACTCAAGGGATTGTTTGGTGGACTAGCAGGCGATGATCCGAATATGCATCTCATCAACTTTATTTCTACATGCAAGTCTTTTGACAATCCTGGTGTTGATCATAATGTAATTCGATTACGTCTATTCCCATTGTCTCTGTCTGGGGAGGCAACACTATGGTTGAATGGGCTGACTCCTGATTCAATTACAAATTGGAGGCAATTGAGAGACGCTTTCCTAGAAAGATTCTTTCCGCCTTCCAAAAGGGCACAATTGAGAGATGAAATCAGCAACTTTCGTCAGCTTCCCACTGAAGCTCTTCATGAAACATGGGAGAGGTTCAAGACAAAGCTAGCGAGATGCCCAAACCATCACATGACTAATGTTCACCTCATGCAGATATTGTATAGAGCCTTGAATTCAATAACTAAGCCAGTGGTGGATAACGCAGCTGGAGGATCTTTTATGGACCTCACCTTTGGTCAAGCAAGCAATATGCTAGATCGCATGACGAAACAAAGTAGAGCTTGGCATACCAGGGATTCTGAGGTAGCAAGCCCCACTTTATCTATAGGCATGACTGCAGACCAAAGAAGAAGACAAGAAGAACGTGATCAAGATATGGCGCATATGAAAACACAGATGGATCTTCTTACAAAGAATTTATTATCAGGGAAGACCGAAAAAGTGAAAGCTGTGGCACTAAAAGGAAGAGACGAATCTGATTCGGAAGAAGAAGCCAACTACTTGAATAATCAGGGGTTTTTCGTGGGAATACCCAAAGAAACCAAGGTCGGAACTATTATGATAAATCTGGAAGCAAAGACCAAGGTAGTTGGAATAAAAATAATGAAAAGAGTGGTTTGTACGTCCCCCCTGGTAGACGTGATACCACCACATCTAATTCTGGAAGTATGGAAGACATGATGGCTAAATTATTGAAAGGAGTGGAAGCAACGAGCGCGGGAGTTACTGAGGTAATTAATGATTTGTCCTCCATGAAACAACTAGTTGATTCTCATTCCACTTCAATCAAGCAAATAGAGCAACAACTGAGCCAACTTTCAGCAGCACTCAATCAAAGAAAGGCTGGCACTTTACCTAGCGATACTGTGCAAAACCCAAGGAATGATGGGTCATGCATGGCCATCACTACCAGAAGTGGTAAGGTGCTGGAACCTTCAGAAAAAAGCAAGCAAGTGGTTGACGAAGTTGCGGACATGGATGATAACGTAAAAGGAGAAGATGCCGCAACAACCAATCCTGACGTCAAGGATGTCACGCCCAGTGACGTGCAGCCTGAAAAAATGGAAAAACGGAAGCAAGAGAAGAAGAAATCCATGGAGAGAACACTTCCATACCCACCACCACCTTTTCCCCAAAGATTGAAGAAGGTAGCGGATGACACTAAGTTCAGCAAATTTATGACTATGTTGAAGCAGTTGACCATTAATGTTCCATTGGTAGAGGCACTTGAACAAATGCCTGGGTATGCGAAGTTTATGAAAGATCTTTTGACTAAGAAGAGGGCAGCAAGTTATGAGATGAAGGATGATGTGCATCATTGTAGTGCAATTGCTACCCGATCGATAGTTCAGAAGAAGGCCGACCCTGGAGCTTTCACTATTCCTTGCACCGTCGGATCTTTGAACTTTGCCAAAGCATTATGTGACCTAGGAGCCAGCATCAACTTGATGCCATTATCGATCTACAAGAAGTTGGGGTTAGGAGATCCTACACCAACTAATATGAGGCTTGTTATGGCGGATAGGTCGGTAAAACGACCGGTTGGTATTCTATGCGATGTCTTGGTAAAGGTTTCTTCATTTATCTTTCCAGCAGACTTTGTCATCTTGGATTGTGAAGCAGATTCAGAGGATCCCATAATCTTGGGACGCCCTTTCCTTGCTACAGGAAGTGTGCTCATTGATTTGAGAGCTAATGAACTTTCATTCCGAATAAATGACGAAGTGGTTCGATTTGATGTTTGCAAATCAATGAAGCAACCCAAAGATCTGAGTGTATTTCTGTGGCGGATGTTGTCTTTGATGATGAGAAAGAACGACTTGAAGAAGAGCAAATTCTTGATGATCCTTTGGAGGTTTTGCTCATGAAAGGAGAGAATGAGGATGCTGAAATTTCTGAAGAAGCTATTTGTGCTCTATCGGGATTAGGGACATATCTCTATACTCCCAAGAAGCTGGATCTTGATCTCAAGAATCGACCCACACCACCAGCCAAGCCATCTATTGAAAACCACCCACACTAGAATTGAAGGAGCTGCCAAGTCATTTGAAGTACGCATTCTTAGGAAGCGGAAACACACTTCCAGTCATAGTGGCAGCCGATTTGGGTGAGCAACAAGTTGCAGCTCTTATTGCGATCTTACGCAAGTATATTAGAGCCATTGGATGGACCATTGCGGATATTATTGATATTCCACCTGGGATTTGCAAACATAAAATTCAGCTTCAAGAAAAGTGCACACCCACCATTGAACATCAAAGGCGTTTAAACCCACCTATGCAAGAAGTGGTGAAGAAGGAGATTATCAAGTGGTTAAACACAGGAGTTGTATATCCTATCTCTGATAGTACATGGGTAAGTCCTTTACAATGTGTTCCCAAGAAAGGAGGAATGACGGTGGTCGCGAATGCAAAGAATGAGCTTATTCCACTCAGGCCCGTTACTGGATGGAGAGTATGCATGGACTACCACAAGCTGAATTCTTGGACACTCAAGGATCACTTCCCCATGCCATTTATGGAACAAATGCTAGATCGATTAGCGGGGAAAGGATGGTTTTGCTTCTTGGATGGTTATTCAGGTTATAATCAGATTTGTATTGCTCCCGAAGACCAAGAGAAGACAACGTTTACATGCCCATATGGTACGTTTTCCTTTAAACGCATGCCATTCGGGTTGTGTAATGCACCAGCCACCTTTCAATGTTGTATGATGTCTATTTTCTCTGATATGGTTGAAGACACTTTGGAGGTATTTATGGACGACTTTTCAGTTGTCGGTGAGTCTTTTGAAGCATGTTTGGCAAACTTGAGCATGGCATTGCAAAGATGTGTAGAGTTCAACCTTGTGCTGAATTGGGAGAAGTGTCACTTCATGGTAAAAGAAGGAATCGTTCTTGGGCACAAGATCTCTGAAAGAGGAATAGAGGTTGATCGAGCAAAAATAGAGGTAATTGAGAAGCTACCGCCTCCAATTTCGGTGAAGGGAGTTCGTAGTTTTCTTGGCCAAGCTGGTTTCTATCGTAGATTCATCAAGGACTTTTCCAAAATTTCTAGTCCATTGTGCAAACTATTGGAGAAAGATGCGAAGTTTGACTTTAATGACAATTGCTTAAAGGCATTCGAATTCCTTAAAGGAAAACTCATTGAAGCCCCTATCATGGTAGCACCAGATTGGACGCTCCCGTTTGAGGTCATGTGCGATGCTAGTGGTGTAGCCGTTGGTGCTGTTCTTGGACAAAGAAAGGAGAAATTATTTCATCCTAACTACTATGCGAGTAAGGTCCTAAATGAAGCCCAAAGGAACTACACTGTTACTGAACAAGAGCTCCTAGCGGTTGTGTATGAGTTTGAGAAGTTCCGTGCCTATCTATTGGGTACTAAGGTGATCGTCCATACAGACCATGCAGCTCTTAGGTATCTAATGACGAAGAAGGATGCAAAACCAAGGTTGATTCGATGGGTATTGCTGCTGCAAGAGTTTGATTTCGAAGTCAAAGATAGAAGAGGTTGCGAGAACCAAGTGGCTGATCACCTATCTAGACTTGAGAATGAACATGTGGCACAACCTGAAATTCAGATTGATGATGCATTCCCTGACGAGGAGATATTAGCGACAAAAATGGAGAAAGTACCATGGTATGCCGACTTTGCAAATTTCGTAGTGAGTAATGTGCTACCTGCCAATTTATCTTACCACCAAAGGAGAAAGTTTATGCATAACGTTCAGCACTACTATTGGGATGAACCTTATTTGTTTCGAAGATGCGCGGATGGGATCATTCGACGATGTATATCCCATGAAGAAGTGCCTACTATATTGGAAGCATGCCACACTTCGCAAGTTGGAGGACATCATGCAGGCAATCGAACGGCAAGAAAAGTATTGCAAAGTGGTTATTATTGGCCTACGATATTCAGAGATGCATACGACTATGTGAGAAGGTGTGACCAATGCCAACGTCAAGGTGCTATTTCAAAACACCATGAAATGCCCATGTCCAAAATTCTGGAGGTAGAACTCTTTGATGTGTGGGGTATTGATTTCATGGGTCCATTCGTGAATTCGTTTGGAATGAAGTACATCTTGGTTGCTGTGGATTATGTTTCGAAATGGGTTGAAGCTGTAGCATTGGCTGACAACGAAGGAAAGCGTGTTGTAGCGTTCTTAAAGAAGAATATCTTCTCTCGCTTTGGAGTACCTCGTACTATCATAAGTGATGGAGGATCTCACTTTTGCAACAAGCTATTCAAATCTGTATTGGCCAAGTATGGTGTCAAGCAACACAAGGTAGCTACGCCTTATCATCCCCAAACTAGTGGACAAGTAGAGGTTTCCAATCGCGAGATTAAGCAAATCCTTGCAAAGACAGTTAATGCAAATAGGAAGGATTGGTCTCGAAAGCTAGATGATGCACTATGGGCATATAGGACTGCATTCAAGACACCCATTGGCATGTCTCCTTATCAACTAGTTTATGGGAAGGCTTGTCATCTACCCATCGAGCTTGAATACAAAGCATTGTGGGCATTGAAGCACTTGAATCTGAATTGGGATGATGTGAAGAATCTGAGGTTGGAGCAGCTGAACGAATTAGATGAGTTCCGTCTCCATGCATATGATAGATCGGATTTATACAAGGAGCGGATGAAGAAGTATCATGATCAGCGGATTGTTCGACGAAACTTCCAAAAGGGTGATATGGTACTACTCTTCAACTCCAGATTTAAGCTCTTCCCAGGTAAGTTAAAATCTAAGTGGTCTGGTCCATTTAAAGTTATCCAAGTCTACTCGTCTGGAGTAGTCGAATTGGAAGGCAATAAGGGTGCTGTCTTCAAAGTGAATGGCCAACGTGTTAAGCCTTATATCGGTCCTCTTGACTTGACGAATGACATGGCCATCACTTATCTCGACGAAGTCTAAGTACTCGAGATTACTACGTCGAGCCACGACAATAAATAAGGCTATTGATGGGAGGCAACCCATCGTTTTATCGTTTTATCATTTTTATTGTTTCTTCTAGTACTTGTTTTGATTTTGATAAATGAAAAATCCAAAAATAAGAGTCGTGCCACGACCAAAACTAAGGCGCTTGGTGGGAGGAAACCCATCGTACTAATCGTTTTCATTTGTTTGAGCGAATATAGGTGCACGGAGTAGTCAACGAGGAGATTGATTTCAATTGACGATTTGGACGCATTGTATGGTAAAGTTGGTAAGTTAGGAAGGGTGATGCATAAGGCTATGGATTGAGCCTTTCTCACGCCAAAATAGGCTTCGAGGAAGGCTAGGCCTTGGTAAAACTAGGCCACGAATGATGCACAACCTATCCTATAGCCTAAGGTCTCGTAATCTAGTGTGCTATACACTATACGCCGCCTATTCCTAGGTATGCTTTTGACTATGCGCCGCCTATGCTATGGCATTTGGTCTCAGTATCTCATATGCCATAGACTATGCGGCGCATATGTCCCATTATGCCATAGACAATGCGCCGCATATGTCTACAAATGCCATAGACTATGCGGCGCATATGTCCCATTATGCCATAGACAATGCGACGCATATGTAGGATTTTTGTCTCCAAAACCGATTGTAAATGGGTCATAACCCGACCCATACTCTTCCTATATAAAGGGGACTTAGTTTTATAACACAACCACAATAGAAAATACCCTAAAGGCGCCGCATACTCTTCCAAATCTTCTCAAAATTTTTCTTTTGCTCTTCCAAATCACAAAACCATCTCTACAAGTTTCAAGCAAGTAAGTACTCTCTTATTCTTCATTTATTTCTCATAAGTACTACGTTGCTATGGCTATTATTAATTGCTAAATTATATAAGATTGTTGGTGATGTTCATGTGTTTGGATTGTTGTTGCAAAATCATGTGAGTGAACATATACGTAGGAAAATCTTGACTTGTTTCCGACTTGAAGTTGGTTTCAATAGCATTGTTATGATATTTGCGGAATTACTATGGCTATGAATATTGCTTAAGATTGTTGTTTGGATACTTACATGTTAGACTATCCCGGTCATAGGGATAAGACTTATAGTGCCTACCGACTTAGGAGGTTGTGATTGTTGTAAGAATAAAGATTCAATGTGGTAACCCCTATGTAGTAGTGTTGCTATATCTACCATGAAATTAGTCCAATGGCTGCAAGTAAGTGATGCATTGCTGATTTTCTTGTCGGAATACAATCCTAAAACGTATCTCGATGAAATCTGAGTAAATCGACTACTTTCACCTCACTGATTTGTGTTAACAAAACTAAGTGTGGGGTGGTACCCCTAATGCTTGCTTAGAGATTGTATCAAGTGAGACTGTGCTGCAACTAACACTATTTCTAGTCTCAGGTACAATGGCACCTAAAGTGAGGCAAGGTAAGGAGAAGGCGACCACTTCCCAAAAGGGCAAGAAGAGAAGTCGAAAAGACCAAGGAGAATCATCCTCAGCACAACTACCACGCAGAATGTTCGGAATAAAATGGGTTCTTGAGGAAGAAGCCAAAGCATGGTACAACAGCAACAAAGAAAGAAAATATGTGCACGTCGACTTGATCAACAAGGATACCTTAGCAAAGAAGGAGCCGCGTATGTTGGCAAAAATAATGGCTTTGAAGTTGGATTTCATCTTCCGCGACATGGGAGAGTGTAATCTTGATCTAACAAGAGAGTTTTATGCCAACTGGTCGCCAAACACAATAGGCAATGAAGTCAAAATTCGGGGCCAGGTGTTACAGCTCACCGCGGACTGGATCAACTCTTTTCTTGGCTTACCTTCGATCGACACAGCACCATTCAAAGAGCTGTACAGCAGGCCTCCTTATAGAGCAATACGACACATGCTTTGTGGAAGCAGATCAATGGCAAGGTGGGGCAGACATAAAGAAACCGGCCGACACAACACCTTCCCCTATGCTCCACTAAATAGGGAAGCAAGAATCTGGATGCGTATTGTCAACTCATGTCTTATTCCTGGGACTCAATACACCAAGATATCGAGAGATAGAGTGTGTTTGGTCTATGCTTTGATGACGAATGTCCCTATCAACTTTGGGGCAATCATTCGATCTACCATGAGGAAGGCCAGACTCCACAAAAGGTCCTATTTCACATTTGGCAATTTGTTGACAGCAATCTTGCGGAAGGAGGATATCGAAGAGGAACCAGCTGATCATAAACTCCCACACAATCCGAAGAAGGTTGACCTCACAAAGGTCAAAGATGCTGAATCAACACATGGCATCAACCTTACTACGGCAGAGAGACATGCTCGGGACGAGAGTTTCTCCCGCCATATGTACGGCATGATGAGGTTTACAATGATGAGTAGAGGTCGTGTTCCAACTGCTGCAGAGCTCCAACAGCTGGACCACGACTATCCCATGAACATGCATGCACGGGAGATGTGTGGAGTGGGCGTATACTTTGAGGAACCTCTAGATGATGATGTGCCAACTGATGATGATCGACGCTTGCCAGACTCTGACGAGGAGGAGAACTCTGACGACGACTCTTATGATGATTCCGACGAAGGGGGTATGACCCCCGACAATGAGGAAGAGTCCGACTAACCAGGTTCCTCGTATTTATTTTCCACTGAGGGCAGTGTCCCATTTAAGTGTGGGGTGGCGGTATCGTATGCTATACTTCTCTATCGCATCTATGTTTGCTTGCTTTGTTTTTGTCTCATTTTTTTTAGTAGTAAATTTTTTCTAGCTTCGCATGAAATTATTTTGATAGGCAGCATGAGATTATAACAAGAGTATGTGCTACAATTGTGACTATTGAGACGTTTAGGCTCTAGTTGTGACTCATATGTGATATTGTGTGGTACAATTCCTTCACTTGTTGGGTCGAGAGTCTATATTACTTCCAAGCAAGTCGACCATGTGCCTTGTGCGTGTGAGATAATCGTATATTCTATGTGTGTAGCTGATGCTAGAACTTGCCTGGTATGTATGCAAAGCGAAAATAAGGAGTGTAAGATAAGGATATGATTTAGGCATTTCTTTGGCAACCTATATTTGTTTACCTTCAGTTTTACCTACCCATGGACATCATCCTAGTTAAACCCTTTTGAGCCTTTAGCCTATTTCTTTGACAACCTTGTATGTAAGCCTAATCCATTTCTTTCAAGACCATAATTTGATCCAAACTCCTAAGTGATTTAAAGTGAAAAAGTCATGTGACAACATAAGAGAAAATTGGGTGAGTATGATGCTATAAATTGTAATGGTGCTTGAATGTGTTATGAAAAAAAAAGTGTTATCATAAGAGGTATGTTGTGAAAAGAAAAAGGAAAAGAAAGCTGAAAAGCGAGTTGAGCTTAAAATTGAAAAATAAAAGAGGAGAACAAGGGTGGTATAACAAAAGAAAAAAGAAAGGTTGAAAGAAAAAAGTGTCAATAATACAAAGTGATGTATTAAAGCGCTTAGGAACTTAGTCACTATTCCTGGCCAAAATAGTCTTACCCGTCCCTTAGCCTACATTACAACCATCAAAAGACCTACTTGATCCTAATCTTAACATTCCAACATTTAGTAGAGTATTACATTAAGGGAAAGCCTATGGTCATCAGTCGCTTCATATGAATTCTTTGTGAGAGCGAGAGCAAGGATATTTTGATACCCATGTTTGAAAAATATGCTATACTTGTGAGTGATTATGGGTACTATAGTGTGAGACACACATGGCTGATGAGGTTTGGGTAGTTATATATGATTCCTTGTACCTTAACGTTTGCATGCGAGTTGATCACCATCACGAGTCTATGCTAGAGGTTAAATTGTTTCTACCTATAATCGAAAAGCTACTCTTTGGTGATAATTGTTGTGCTTGTCTTGACGAATATTTTGTGTTGTTGCTGTAAAACCCTAAGTTGATGTTTAGAAGGACATGATAGTTTGTTCGAGGAAGAACAAAGCTCTAAGTGTGGGGTGTTGATGATAGGCGAATTTACGCGCCTATATCAATATATTTTGCCCATATTTTAGCTTAGTTTTGAGAACAAATTATATATTTCATGCACTTTTAGTCCTTTTTCCTGTAAATGAGCTAACAAACATGATTAGTAAAGTTTCAGGTATATATGATGCATAATTCAGCATTTTATGGCTTACTTGACGCTAAAGAAAGCTCACGAAGGAAGGAAAGGGAGTTTGGACGCCTAAAGGACCAAAAGTGATGCATGGAGAATCTGTCCCGGCCTAAAACAACAATTCTGAAGACTTTGGGGACTTACAGACGCAAAGCTGGATTTTGACAATGATACATTAACCTAGTACAATTAGGTTATGTATTTCATTATTTTATGTGGATTATGATAATGTTACCTTAACCTAGTACATTTGGGTTAAGGATTTCATTAGTCTAGTAGGATTTGGTTATTTATTTCATTAGCTTAGTAGGATTAGGATATGGGTATTATAAATACCCTATCATGCTAGAGATTTTAAAACATCTTCTATCATCTTTTTACATCTTCTATCATCTTTTTACATCATCTATCATCTTTTTACATCTTCTAACATCTTCTGAACTTCTCATCTTACAATTCAATTCTATTTTTCTTCTTCTACTCTTCTATTCTTAAATTCCACAACAAGAGAATCGTTACTTGCTAAGGAATCACGCCTCACACCTATCACTTGATCTACACGCCATTACTCAATATCGTGATATAATAACAATGTCAATCGTGATTTCCTTCGCATTCATGGGTAACTAAACTTCTCTGTTGGGGTTATGGAAGCCGTATGAGATACTATCTATTGCTGTGAGTTTGTGAGTTCGAGGCACGTATATTGCTTATATCATTATTCTCTTCATCTTAGTCTACATTTTTTGCGGTTGCAAACGCAAGAATACTCCAGTCTAACATTTAACTTGTTCGAGAGAAAAGTTATTTGTCTGGAAAAGAGATAATGTCAAGGTAGTTGAACACCCTTTCCTATTAAAAAGCTAGTGTCGTAACTGAACTAACCTCTTGGAGAATTCGTACCGTTAGAGACGCTTTAAGCTCGAGAGAGTTAAAGTGAAATAGTCCTTGTTTAGGTCGAGAGACGCTTGAATTTACCATCGACTACAATCCTCTATAAGCAATTGCATGACAGAATTCTACACACTCATAGCCAATAGAGACGTATACCTCAGAAGGTGGACATAACCCCAACACTTCAATTCTCATTGTTTACAACCAATGTAACAATCTCTCTCTTTTTACTTTATTATTTTCAGCTTTTGTTTACATTACTTGCAAGACAAGAATCCCCCCTTCTTACGAGACTTGCACCAAAAGTTTAGTAATTTTACTTACTTGTTGGCCAAGCTATTCCCTGTGGGATCGACACCCAACCCAGGTTGGGTTCTATATTTGCTAACGATCGCTTTACACTCAAACGAGAGCTGTAGATTGAGCGTTATCAGTAGCTTCACTAAATCAACCACATGTGTTGGAACTCTAGTGTACACAATGGAGAAAGGGCTACGACCCGTAGACCTATGCTTAGAATTATTGTAGGCAAACTCCGCGAGGGATAAAGCTAAATCCCATTGTCCTTTCTTATCTTCATAGATGCATCAAATAAAATTTCCTAAAAATTTATTCACTACTTCTGTTTGGCCATTTGTTTGTGGATGGGCAGTTCTTGAAAACTTTAATTCTGTGTTGAATTATTTCCATAAAGTAAGCCAAAATGCAGCAATAAATTTGTTATCTCGATCTAAATTAATTGATCTTGGAACACCATGTAGTCTGACTACTTCTATGAATAAAAGATTAGCTACATGATGGGCATCCGTTGTCTTACGGCAAGGGATAAAATGAGTTATTTTAGAAAATTTGTCTACTATCACGTAAACAACATTATGTCCTCACCTTGTCTTTGGTAATCCAAGTATAAAATCCATTCATAGGTCTTCCCAAGGTGCACTTGGAACAGGTAATGGCATACAGAGTTCGGTGTTTTGAACTTGACCTTTGTATGTTTGGCAAACGGGACACCTTTGTACAAATTTTTCGGCATCTCTCTTAAGTTATGGCCAATAGTAGTGTGCTTCCAAACTAGCAATAGTTTTATCACACCCAATATGGACGCTAAGATTACATGAATGCATCTCTCGAATCAACTTCTCTGGTATAGAACCTCTGGGAATACATAAGCGGTTTCCATTAAAGAGATATCCATCTTGTACCACAAAATTCTCTTCTAATGGAACCTTTCATCTGTTTCACCCTGATTCGCCCAAAGTATTCATCATTTTCATACAGTTTTTCTATTTGGTCTACTCCTGGTAACTCATCTTCAAAAGAAACCATGAGACTTGCATGTTAGCTTAAAGTATCTGCCACTCGATTAGTTACTCTGGACTTGTGGACAATAAGATAATTAAGTCTTTCCAAGTATATTGCTCATCTTGCTAACATGCGATCCACATGCTTTTGACTTCTAAAATATTTCAAGGATTGATGATCAGTGTAGACAATGAATTGTTTAGGCATTAAATAGACCTCTCATGTCTTCAATGATCTATAAACAGAATACAGCTCTTGCTAGTAAGTACTCCACTTTTGTCTTGCTTTACTTACCTTCTCACTGAAGAAAGCAACAGGTTTCATTTCTTGTGATAAAACAGCCCCAATTCCTACTCCACTATCATTACATTCTAACTTAAAGGTCTTGCTGAAATCGGGTAACACTAATACTGGAGATTATGATAGCTTTTCCTTAATCTCTATGAAACTACCTTCATCTTTTTAATCCCATTAGAACTTCCCTTTCTTTAAACATTCAGTGATTGGTGCTATGATAGTACTAAATTTCTTCACAAATCTTCTATAAAAAGTGGCTAAACCATGAAAGCTCCTTACTTCAGAGATAGTTTTTGGAGTTAGCTATCCCTTTATTCCATCTATTTTAGACTCATCAACTTGAATCCCCTCACTTGAGATAATAAAGCCTAAGAAAACTAGTTTTGTTTCAAGGAATACACACTTCTTAAAGTCAACATAGAGCTCATTCTCCTTCAATACATCCATCACCTTTTTGACATGTTCAAAATGTTCCTCCATATTTTTTCTATAGATTAATATGTCATCAAAATAGACAGCTACAAACTGTGACAAGAATGGATGAAGAACCTGATTCATTAGGCGCATGAAAGTACTAGGAGCATTAGAAAGTCCAAATAGCATAACTAACCATTCATACAACCCTTTTTTGTCTTGAATACAGTCTTCTATTCATCACCGGGTCTAATTCATATTTGGTGATACCCGATTCTTAGATCAAGCTTCGAAAACACCTTTGCTCCATTGAGTTGGTCAAGCATGTCATCCAGTTGTGGGATAGGAAATATATACCTTGTAGTGATTTTATTAATGCCCCTACTATCCATGCACATCCTCCAAGATCCATCTTTCTTTGGCGTGAGTAGTGCTGGTACATTGCATGGACTTATACTTTCTCTAACATGTCCCTTATGCAATAACTCTTCTACTTTCTCCCTTATAATTGCATGCTCTTTTGGGCTCATCCTATAGTGTGGTAGGTTGGGAAGACTATCACCTGGAACAAAATCTATTTGATATTGAATATCCCTCATAGAAGGTAGATGTTGAGGCTCTCCAAGTATGCTTTGTTATTCAGATAATAGACTTTGCATCTCCACTGGAATTTCTTTTGTTGGTTTCCCATCTTCTTTGACGACTAATGCAGCACATATTTTTTATTTCTTCAAGTCTTAAGCAAATTCTTTTGGATTTTGAGTGATGGTTAACATACTCTTCTCCTCTACTTTAGATACATTATTAGTAGTTTTGTTTGGAAGTATAATGATTTTTCATTTGTTCCAAATGAAATAATACCAATTGTTTCTTCCTTTATGTTTGGTGTTCACATCATATTGCCAGGGTCTTCCAAGAAGAACATGGCATGCATCCATATCAACCACATCACATAGAACGTTTGATCGATAATACTTACCCAAAGAAGTGGTAACCAACATTGTTTGGTGATCCTGATCTTCACTCTTTTCTTGAGACATCCGATAGTATATGGATTTGGGTGATCATGTGTCTCAATATTTAAGTGTCTAACTATGTTTTCAGAAAATAAATTCTCACATCTACAACTATCAATTACCAACTTGTATACTTTCCATTCATAGTGCATTTGCTTTTAATTATTCCCTTTCGTTGTGTCTCTTTAGGTTGCATGGTTTAGCATAGAAGGTGTTTCACCACACATACTATTTCTTCTCCTTCTACTTCATATAGTTTGGGTTCACCTTCACTTTCATAGTTGTTCACCTCTTCATTACTTTCATCACGACGAGTGGTGTTGACAAACTTCCTTCTTGGACAGTTGATTGATATGTGCCCCTCTTCGCGGCACTTGTAACACTTGATCGTATTAGATGGTTTTTTATCATTATTTTTGCTAGAATATGGTGCCTTTTCATCTTTCTTTGTTTTAGATGGAATAAACTTCCCCTCCTCTTGGTGTGGAGAACATTTTGATATACTTTCTGGGCGAGAATAAGACGTGGCTTTATAAGACTTCTTGGTTTTTATATATCTCTAAGCTTTTAAGGCAAGAGTTTGAGCTTGATCTATTGACCAAATTTGTTGTATGCCAAGATGTTCTTGGATAGAATCATTGAGACCATTGATAGACTTTACAACTTATTGGTCTTCATTTTCAGAAAGATTGCACCTTACTTGTAGTCTTAAGAACTCCTCTATATAATCAGAAATAGATTTATTACCTTGAACACAGTTATGGAACTGTAGGTACAAGAGTTGTTCATAATCCGCAGGTAAGAACCTAGCCTTTAGAAGTGCTTTCATTTGTGGCCAATATCTTACACGATTTTCACCCTCAAATAGATTTCTTCTTGATGATGATTCCACCAAGATCTATCCCCTCCTTTCAATTTATATGCCACCAATGGTACTCGATATTTTGAAGGTATGTTCATAATCTCAAAGAATGTCTCCGCCTCATAGATCCAATCAAGAAACCCTTTAATGTTTACATTACCATTGAAAGTTGGGATTTCAGCCTTAATATTGTACATATCTCCACCATTTACATGACCTCTTCTTGGTTGTGCATAAAGATCATGTTCCTCCACATCATCTTCCTCTTCCACATATTAAGCTCGATGTTGTCTCCGGTTTCTGGTAACACCTTCTTGATTGTTTCTCACTAATACAACAAGTTCTTCAAACCTCTTAGTGAGTTTTTCACGAAGAGTAGCAATTTGTTGATCCAATCTTTCTTCTAGGTTATTCACCCTCGTTGTAAGATCCTCTATGGATCTAAACCAAACTGATGTAGCACAATACTTAGAGGAACTCCCTAATGTGCTAAATAAAGTAAACCACACAATTTGTTGAAGGAACAACTTCAATGTGTTGTAAGATAACACTCTAAAGACAATCTAAATCCACGGATAACAAGATCTTAATCCAAAGCCCTTAAAATACAAGATCTAATCCATGATCTTAAAGGAAACCACTAAGTTTCATTAACAGAAGAGTTGAAAAAAAAATACATAGCTAGAGGTCATTGCCTCTATTTATAGGCTTCATAAGCCTTTGTACAACTTATTGACAACTCATACACAACTCATTGACAACTCATAGTTCACAACTCATTTTGACAACTCATAGTTGACAACTCATTTTCTTAATAGCTAAGTACTCTATAATTATGTAAAAAATAAACTTGACAACTAATAGCAAAATTCAAATTGACTTTCTCTTTCTATAATTAGCAAAAATAATTTTTGATTCATGAAGTTTCTGGACTAGTTTTTGAATTTTAATGTTCCTCATCACTAGAGTTGTTGAAGGACTATGATATGAGCGTCTGGTACCACCTAGGTAAGTCCAATATTGTGGCTGACGCTCACAGTATATTATCTATAGGGAGTGTTGCTAACTTTAAGAATAGAAGAAAAAGTTAGTTCATAAGGTTCACCAGCTTGCTAGGTTGGGAGTTCGGTTAGTTGATTCAATTGAAGGTAATTTCTTGGTTTAGAATGGTTCAATATCTTTAATGGTAGCTGAGATAAAGTAAAAGCAAGATAGTGATCCTATTTTACTTAGGTTGGAGGAAGCAATCCAGAATCAAAAGGTTAAGGTTTTCTCCCAATGGGGAGATGGTGTTCTTTATAGTCAAGGCAGACTGTGAAGTTCAATTTAACACTACTGTTAAATCAATATAGTGTAAATTGGTAATGAATTATCCTCCTAACTTTAATTTAGGAATTACTCAGTTAGATGCAAAAAAAAAAGATATTCCCATTGGATCTGTTCCTGGTAAATTTGATGAAGAGGATCCGAATTACACAGAGAATCGTTCAAAGCACCGAAACGACCCCGTTATAATGAAGAAATTGAAGAAAGTTACCATTTCTAGATTGAAGAAGTCAGGTTCAAAAGCGGCAACTAAAAAGAAGTTTGATGATTCTGGTCGACCGCGTCTTCCGAAGGTATTGATTTAAGTTATTGTATAAGTTGGCATATGTATAATAATACTTTATACATTAGTTATTTTGTCCTACTATTGTATAATATAGGTATTCTGAAATTTATTTCAATATGTTATACATTGGCAATTATGAAAATCTAAACAGTTATAAAGTATTAATATTGTATAAGATAACATTATACATTAGGACAAGCATATAGATCATACATATTTTAATGTGAAAATCAGTACTATGACATTATACATTATTTTAGTTTATTTTTAAAATATATAAGTTACCCTCATACATGTATATCTGTTGTTTAATTAGTGTTTGATTCTAATTTTGAGATCTATAAGTTACCCTCATATATGTGTATTTGTTGTTTATTTAGTGTCTGATATAAATTGTTACATGTATAAGTAACCCTCATACATGTTTAAATGTTGCTTAATTAAGGTTCTGATTTAAATTTTTAGATGTATAAGCTACCCCTATACAGGTGAACCGTTGTTTATTTAGGGTCTGTTATAATTTGTTAGATGTATAAGTTACCATCATACATGTGTAACTATTGTTTATTTAGGTTCTGATTTTATTATACATTACTTTAATTTATTTTTAGATGTATAAGTTGCCCTTATACATGTATATAACAGGTCCTAAGGAGAAACAGACCGATGGTCAGTCTGAGCGTGTTATTCAGACTCTTGGAGGATATGTTGAGAGCTCGTGTTATTGACTTCATACTCTTTTAGTTGCTTGATAGTTAAATTTGTGTTGCAGTAAACTGCAACAGGTACACCTATGGTGTAATGTACTAGAAGTTTAAGTTCTATCTTCATTTTTGATTGGTGTACTCCGCGTATGAAATTACACTAGATATATTATTGTATTCTTAATTGTATCTACGACAAGGTTTCTACGTGTAGAAAATTATCTTTTGAACGGTGTAATTCACAAGTAGCAACCCATTGCAAATAGACTAATACATGAAGAACAGGATGCTTCAACAAGTACTTTCCAAACATAAAATAATGCAATCTAGTTGTTTATATTCAAATTACTGCATACAACAACATATCCAATGAAATTTCATAAGGGATAAGAAGGGTAAAGTGTAGTGAGAAATATGGCGGGTAAAGTGTATGCAGACCTTACCACTACCTCGTGCAGGTAGAGGGGTTATTTTCGAGAGGCCCGCAAATCAAGTACAACAATTTCAAGTACAAAGGGAGAAAAAGATAGTGAAGAAAATATAACAACTAACAAGAAAATATATTCAAATTACATTATAAGAAAATGCAACATTAATCTCAAAGTATGTTTTCAACAAAGAACGAGTTTAGTTACGAATTTTGTCATTCGTTAAACCAATATTTTAATACATATAATAAAGAAATTTTTAACCTTGCAAACCTTTAAACATTACATACATAATAGTACATTTCTTGATGTTTGTTTCCTAAAAAAATCATAGTCAGAAATTAAAGGATCGGAATTCTCTCGTTTTCTTTTTCATGCCTCTTTTATACAACTTGATGTACAATTGTATTTATATGCTTGAATTTAAAAATTTATGTGATGAAGAATACGAAGACACACACTCGTAGCAGATTCCCATAAATCCAAGTTTGAACTACTTAGGTTATATGACTGTTAACTAGGGATGTTCAAAGGAAATCGACAAACCACAATCTGATATATTGAGAAAAAAATCCAATTAGTAGTTTGGTATTGTAAAAAAAAATATTTTCTAGAACTCGTGGAACTTGAATTCCCTACATATTTTTAAGAAACTTGTTTTCTATAGAAAATGTTTTTCAAAATTTTTAACCAATCAAACATGAATGTCGCAACCAAAATATTCAGTACTCTGTTACTAAGACTGCAAGTATGCTCCGACTCAAATCTTTTTTATCACAAACATTTTTGATTCATTCATAGAAGACACGTTCAAGACTCACTTGCAGTCTTTGTTACGACAATTTAGTACATAGCTGCATCAAATTTTTTACACTGAGTCAATGTATTAAACAAAAGTATTAAAAATAAAAATATATGGACAAAATGCAATTCCTGGCACTTCCCTAGTTTTCATTATACATTTGTCTAAATGTATAATAAAATATTATACATTCGTAATTTAATGATTCAACTACACAAAACCCAACTATAATACACAAACAACTTCAAAATGTCTAATACCATATTACCGTTCATTTTTTGGACTGACACAGTTTCATTATACATTGGCATGAATGTATAATAACACATTTTACATTCGTAACTTTATGAACTTCAGTAACACAGAACCCAACTTTAGAACATAAACTTCTTCAACACCTCTAAAACCATATTACTATAGATTATAAGATCAGCAAATAAAATTGACATTTTTATATCATACCTTTTTTTTTCGGATCGTTTTGCTTTGGTATTGGATTTGTTGAAAGTTGAAATACAAAGCAGAAAATTAACCAAACCAGAAAATAGTTTCTTCAACTCAACATAAACCCTCACTCTATTGTCGTTCCTAATGACAATTGGAGAAGAATTTCCTTCAACCACATATTTAACTTCAATTTTTTTACGTACTTCGTCTATATCCAATTCCATTGCGATCGTAGCAACCAATTTCAAGAAAGTTATACTTTCCAAAATAACTATTGCGTCACTTTTGTATGACTGATAACTAATTTCTGATTCCCAAATTTCAGAATATCGCAACAATACGGGGATATTCATATTAATTTTAGTAGTATTGAAGAACGTATGTAGAAGAAGATTTTAGTAGTATTGAAGAATAGATATAGAAGAAAGTGGTTGTTTTTTTACTTTCCAGATCATGATTCACAGGAAAAAAAATTTATGTATAACAAAATTTTTGAAATTCAAATATCAGTTACTTTTTCTATCCATAAACGAGTAAATGCTAGCTAATTACTCTGCCTTTAATTAAGGAACTGTAAAATAATTAAAGATTCTCTTACCTTAAATATATAGGATTATCTGGTACATCATACATTCAACCAATGTATAATATCCGAACGAATGTATAAGTATGTTTGCAAAAAATGAGAGAGAAAAAATAGAAAGGGATTTTGAGTAATTATTTTCATTAACTAAGAGATTTATGTTATTTACACTTATAAATTAGTTACGTTACTTTGAAAAAGTCGTACTATATAAATTTCATTTGACAAGATTCTTGAGTTATTTTAGTTCCAACTAGACAGTTCACTAATTAAGATGTGGTAACTCAATTTTTTGTATCACGTATAAAAATATAATTTTAATAATAACAATTAAAAATTATCAAATTTAAATTCAAGTGCTGACTCACGTGAGTAACTCAATCACAAAGTTATACTCCACATTGTAGAAAAGGTTTAGAGAAAAGACATCATTTCCCTCAGAACTTGTCCACTTAACTTACTTTAGTACTTAAATTTAATTTTCATTTATTTATCTTCTTAATATCTTTAAAGTGTATTAATTTCATCCCTCAAGCTGACGTGGAATTCTTTTTAAAAAAAAAAAGAAAAAAAAATGCGTGAATTTTCCCATCTTCTTTTTCTACCCCCACATTCATCCCACACCCACCATAACTTTTTCTCTCCAAACCCGCCGCCACCAGCCCCCCCCCCTCCTCCTTCAACCACCAATTTCACCACTACCAGCCCCCCCCCTCCCTCCAAACCCCTAATTTCTTCTCCTTCAATTACCAAATCCTTCACCCCCACCTCCAATTTCTCCTCCTTCAACCCCTTGACTTAAGACTGCTAGAAAACAATGAAATTGAATTTTCAAAATTAAAAGTTATCTTTATGGATTTGAAAATTTGAAATAAAATTGAAATTGAAGAAAGTTATTAGCGGTTGTGTTAATGGTGGTGGTGGTGTTAATTTTGTACGTATATTCTTTTGTGGGTTTGTTTTAATCGTTTTTCAGTGAGTTTTGCCGGAATATGCCGGAATGAAGAGTTTTGAACAGGGACATAGTGATGCTACTGCGTTGTTGTTTCTTGAATTGATGGTTAGATTACAGTATTAGTATTGGTATTGTACCGAATTCATGAAAGTCCTATTTGAATAGAGGAGAATAATTGATATTTCCTCCGTCCCAAATTATGTGTCGACATTTTCTTTTTGATTCGTCCCAAAAAGAATGTCGCATTTCCTTATTTGGTATGTTTTTAAAGACACAATTACAATTTTATCCTTAGTGGTCCCACTTGATTTACTCCTCTTTTTATTTATTTTGTCAATTAAAAATGGTCTCACTTTCATTTTAAATATTATTACTCCTTTCTTTAAAAGGGTAATTTTATAACTTTAACAAAGTCAATACTTATTTCTTAAATATCGTGTCCGATCAAATAGCGACACATAATTTGAGACGGAGGAAGTACTTTGTTTTGCTTAATGGACATCCAAAGAAAAAATTTAATTTCTCTTCAAAATTTGTTGCTACACCAAAACCTGAATATCAGCATTGTCAAAGTTTAATGGATAGTACAGCTGCTGTTTTCCACTAATGAAATAAGCTAGGAAAAAAGAAATTAATTAAACACACTTGTGTGTATCATTTTATTATCATTTCTTCTTTTAGTTACTGCGTACTACTTGTTAATTTGGATAAAAATCATCTTGTATACTACTTATTGAGGATAAGAAATCCCAAGTTTTGGAGAATATGCAGCTAAAAGGAAATGGAGCCTACATCTTAATTTCTTTTTGTTTCTTCTCTTTTATAAATTTTCTGGCCCAGTTTACATGACAATGGCTATTGGTAATATGCTTTAAGTTTGAAGAAGATAAAAAATGAAGGAGAGGAGAGAGGTGGGGTGGTTTGAAGAAGATAGAAAGGGGGGTTGTATTTTTTTATTTAAAATATTTAAAAATATATTTAAAAATATTTATATGTATATATATATATATATATATATAAAATATTTATATATATTTAAAAAATATTTTGCTTGCGTGGCTCTGACGTGGTATTGATTGGCGCTGATGTATGGGCGAGTGTAATACACTCTCCGTTGTGAGAGTAGTATTCAGTTTTGAGGGGTGAAACTAATACACTTTAAGGATGTTAAGGAGGTAAATAAACAAAAATTTAGTTTAAGTGATAAAGTAAGTTGAACGGATAAGTTCAAGACAAAAAAATATTTTTACTCAATAGGTTTAAAATAGTTTCGTTTAAGTGATACCATTTGTAGGGAGGTGCGGATTAGGTGTGTAGATTCAACTAGATAATAAATACGTAGGTATTTATTTTTATAATGAATATTATTGATTGGAATAATTTTCATTTTTATCTTCTTGACTTAAGATGTTTTATTAATTCATATTCTAAATTAGATATTATCGTGATTAGATTATCTAGTGTTTTAGGATCCTCGTTAGTAATATGTAATCTTTTGTATTCTAGGTATAAACTATATAGTTGAGTTTCTATTTCTTTTAATGATTTATTCTTTTCATAAGATGTATCCATTAATTTGTATAGTTTATTATTTTATCCTATTGAAATTTTAGCAATTTCTGTGTAGTATTTTATTCTAACTTTGCTATATGCAATGCGTAGGTTTATATTTTTTATCTGACTAATTAGTATTTGTTGTTCATGTGTAACTAATTTTTCATCTGTATTAAATAAATTGTTACTTGTATCTTCCTTTTCTAAGGTTAATTTTATTTTAAGAAATTTTTCTTCTAGTTGTCTTTTTTCTATTTCAAGTTGATTTCTGTAATTAACTTCTTCATATATCCAATTTTGTCTTTCTCTAATTTTCTTTATATATTCTAACATCTTTTAATCTGAATAATACCCTTCTGGGTAATTATCTAGGTATAATTGTGCTATCCAATCCATAATTTCAATTTCATAGTCTAATATTTTTTCTAATATTGTTCTCTTAATATCTATTTCTAAATCTCTAAGTACATATAAGATTAAGATTTTAAGATTATCTATCATCTAAAATTGACTAAATATTTTATTATAATATTTTGTAGTTGTTTGTTTTATCCTTAGTAATTCTTGCATATTTTTGTTAAGGAATTCTATATATTTTATATCTTTATTTTTCATGTATTTATCTATATTTATTTTCATCTGTTTTTCTAGTAACTGTATGTTTCTCATATCTTTTTCTAAAAATTCTATGTAATTTATCATGCTAAGTATTTGTAAGAGTAGTTAGGTAGGTATGGTATATAATTTACTCTAGTCATGTAATATTTATCAAATACTTTTTTTAATATGATTTTTCTTATATCTACTACTTTTATATCTTTAAGTGCATACAAAATAAGTATTTTAAATTTATCTACCATCACATCAGATAAATAATTATTCATTTTCATTAAATTGCTTTTTTCAAAATATTCCCTTCAACCATGTTCATAACAAAATATGGTCATCTTAGATTACTATATACTAGATTATTCTTAAATAACATGTTCTTCGGTCACTATTAGCATGGTAATCTGGATATTTTCCCTTAAACAGCGCATCTACTCTGGTTACTTCCCACCATGGCTTCTTGCCTTATTGGTTTCACCTTTAGGATGTCATAGTTCTTAGGGATTTTTCTCCGTTTCCACTTTGCTAATAAACTTCTTAACATATTATTCTTCGAATAATTCTACTATAAAGTAACTAACATAAATTTATTTTATCATACCATGATTGTTGGGAATTATGAATTTAGCTATTCATAATCATAAATAAATATACCTGTTCGGGTAGGTTTGATATTTCTGAGCTTTGTTCCTCCATAGATTTTTCCATTGAAATATACCTATTTTTAATTAACTGAGCAAAATATTTTTTGTGGACTTGAGAGAGTATTTGCTTCAACGCATGAAGGCTTGCCTTGCAATGCCTTCTTGCTTCTTCATTTATAGAGTGAACGAACTTTACAAAGTACTTTACATGTTTTTTACATGTTTTCTGAACAAAAAAGCTAAAAAACAAAAAAGACTCAAAAAGTCCTAAAGTCTATTTCCTAGACTACCTAAAAGTCTAAGTCTAAAAAGTAGTCTTTACAAGAATAGTAGTTTACAATAATTTTAAAGACTTTTACGTAAATAAAATCTGTACAATAAATATCAATAATATTCATTATAAAAATAAATACCTACGTATTTATTATCTAGTTGAATCTACGCACCTAATCCGCACCTCCCTACAAATGGTATCAGAGTCCAGTTATTTAAAAAATACAGAAGTAGTATACATGTTTAAATTTACGTGTTTATGAATTTAGATTGGATTTATTTGACAATAATTAATCAATATTAATTATGAGAAGACCATTTAAAAACAGAGAAGCTTTTAGAAAAATTAAAGAATCTTTAATTAGTAATTATTCAGAATATATAAGTCTAAATAAAACAAAAGAAAATCCACAAAGATTAGCTTACCTAATTACCTTAATATCTAGTATTGAAGCAAAATTAATAATCCATTTAAAATCTAGAAGAATGAGACATATACCACCTAATTATGATAAAATTAGATTTAGATATCCGCCAAAATACTATAAATACGGTTAAAATGAATAAAATACAGAAATACAAAGAACTAAAACAAACTATTTCTGAAAAACGTAAAGAATTAAGAATAAGAATAGAAAGATTAAATTATAATATATTTGCCGGAGTTAGTAAAAACTCAATAAATGCACAAAAAGATGAAATATCAAATTTAGAATCACAAATAGATAGTTTAGAATATATATATCAACATGAACTATTTACAATAAAATGAACAAAGAAGAATTTATAATAGAAGAAACTAAAAATAGTAGGATTGCTGAATTAGAAAAAGAACTACAAATGTTAAAAGATCTGTATGAAAAAAGACAGAAAGAAAAAGAAGAAAAAGATAAAGAACAAAAATTATTAAACGAGATAAATCAATTTAAAGAAAAATTAGAAATAGACAATAAAGAAATAAAAAACAAGGAATTAGAAATAAATAATATAGATGTTGAAGAGACAGACAATTATGATTCAGAAGATAGTGAAACATATACAGAAATATTAACAAATACAAAAAATTTAGAAATCAATGAAATACAAGAAGTAATTAATGAAGAAAACTTAGAAAATATCAACACAAAAATAAATACTCTTGATAAAAAAAAGAGATCAAAATATAATACCTAATACATCAGAAATAAAGAAACCTACATATTATAAGAATAAGTTTAAAAGATATAATCTAAAGAATGAATATGACAAATGACACAAAAATAAATAGTTAATAAAAATTATAACTTTTTAGACTTAGATTGTGTAATAGAAATGAATAAGATGGAGCACTGATTATTTTTAATATTTTAACTATTTAAAAAGTGATACCTACCAAACGATCCCTTAAGGGAATGATCAAATTGCAAATGGATCATTCCTAAATCCCAACTAACAGGAAATGGATATATACAGAGAAAATGTGGGTCCTCGAAAGTGTAATTTTGAATGGCTTCTCTATTGTTCTTCCTTTCGTTTGCATTTTGCTTTTATTTTTCTTCTTTTTCTCCCTATTTTATTGTATACATTCAAGACAAAGCATGTAAAAGTAAAATTTAAAAACTCGTTTTGAGGTTCGATGTCCTTTTCTCGTTTAAAATAAAAAATGAAAGAAGTCATTGTCTTATTTCCATCCTTCCGTCTCTCTCACATGTACGTCTTTTTTTAGTATTTTTTTACCAAAAGTAATTCTAGTCTTACTACCTCATAGAAACACAGAAATAAATACTTTTGATAAAAACGAAGATGAAAATATAATATCTAGAATATCAGAAAGAAAAAAACCTACATATTATAAGAAAAAAAAAAGACATAAGAAATATAAGAAATTCAATAAATATATACCACTTCCGTAACTTTAAACAACATAGTCTCTGATACAGATTGGTGGGGGTGCGGATAACTTGTGTGGTAAAATAGATCTATTATAAATACAATGGATCTATTTTTATTTTTGCATGGATATTTCTTAACTTCTCTAAATATTTTTATTTTTATTTTTATTTTGAGTTTATTTATGTTAGTTTTATTGCTATTCATATCTTGGGGGGTGATTATATGGTAATTGGTTAAATACTTTACTATAGTATTCTTTATTTTTTTTCTTAGTTTTTGTAATTCTTCTATATTATTTTGAAGGTATTCTAAATATTCTATATCTTTTGTTTCAAAATATCCAATTAGATTGTCTTTCATAAGTTTTTCTAATAATATTATTTCTTCCATATTTTCTCTCCAATATTTTAAATATTCATAGTCTATCATTTTATCCTGTAGTAATTGTAGATTTATAAATTTCTGTATAATAATTTATCCTAATTGTACTGTAATGTATATCTAATTCTAGATTTTTAATGCTATTTATTATCTTGTGTTGTTCTTCTCGTAGCGAGTTTTTTAAATTATATAAACTATCACATGTACTTTTTTTCTAAATTTTCTAGGGTTTCTTCTATCCATATTAATTTTTCTTTTAGATTCTCCATTATTTTTCTAATTCGGTTTCTATATTTAATTTCTTCATTTAGATTATCTTGATTTTCTCTAGTTTTTCTAATATATTCTAACATTTCTTAATCTAAATAATATCCATCTGGGTAATTATCCA
The DNA here is from genome assembly GCA_030864215.1 of Capsicum pubescens. Classification (NCBI taxonomy): domain Eukaryota; kingdom Viridiplantae; phylum Streptophyta; class Magnoliopsida; order Solanales; family Solanaceae; genus Capsicum; species Capsicum pubescens. The sequence goes on along the minus strand of CM061549.1, from coordinate 216,828,136 downwards.
GGTATAACTGTTCTATTCAATTTATAGTTTCAATTTCATAGTCTAATACTTTTTCTAATATTATTCTCTTAATATCTATAATTTTTATATCTCTAAGTATATATAAGATTAATATTTTAAGATTATCTATCATTTAAAATTGGTTAAATACTTTATTATAATATTTTTTAGCTGTTTGTTTTAATCTCATTAATTCTTCTATATTTTCACTAAGAAATTGTATATATTTTATATCTATTTTCCAAGATTCTAAATATACATAATTTATCATAGTTAGTTCGTGGGTTTGGTATGTAAGTATTTATAAGAGTAGTTCGGTAGGTGTGGTATATAATTAATTCTAGTCATAAAATATCTATCAAATATTTTTTTCAATATGATTTTTCTTATATCTACTATTTCTATATCCTTAAGTACATATACAATGAGTATTTTAAATTTATCTATCATTTCGTCAGATAAATAATTATCTATTTTTCATAAAATTGCTATTTTCAGAATATTTCCTTCAATCATGCACATAACAAAATATGATCACTTTAGATTGCTATATACTAGATTATTCTTAAATAACATATTATTCGGTCACTATTAGCATGGTAATCTGGATACTTTTCCCTTAAACAGCACCTCTACTATGGTTACTCTCTTATCACGGTTTTCTTGCCTCACCGGTTTTACCTTTAGATGACATAATTCTTAGGGATTTTTCTCCTTTTTCACTTTGCTAATAAACTTCTTAACATGCTATTTTTCGAATAATTCTACTATAAAGCAACTAACATAAACTTATTTTATCATATCATGATTGTTAGGAATTTATGAATTTAGCTATTCATAATAGTAAATGAATATACCTGTTTTGGTAGTTTTGATAATTCTAAGCTTTGTTCCTCCATAGATTTTTCCATTAAAATATACTTGTTTTCTAAATAATCAAATTATTTGTTGTAGACAAGAGAGAGTTTTTTGCTTCAACGCATGAAGGCTTACCTTCATCTGAGCAAGTGCTCGTTTATTTATATTCTTAGAAATGAAAACGCGTACACTATTTTTCTTTACATCTGTCAGCTACTTTACAGAAGTAAAAAAAAAAAATGTTTCTGCAAAAGTCCTAAAGCTAATGTCTAATCTAATAATGATACTACTTGCCAAAAAAGACTAAGAAAAGTCAAAAAGCCTATAGTAGGCTAATAATGGTACCTACCTAACCTAACTATACAATGTCTTTTACGTAAAAGAAATCAAAAGCTATAATAATTCACATGTTGAAAATTATGTCATATGTCCTTTTCATATCTTTTATGACTTTGATAACTTTTGTCTTCTTTTCTTTATCCGTAGTTGATTTTTCTTCGTTGTTGTCTCTGGCGTATCTGCTGCTTTTTTATCTTCTTTCCAGCTGGCATGCTTATCTTTATTCTAGTTGTACATCTGGGACAATATTATCTTCTTCATTACATCTCGAACATTGATGATCTGGATATTTGTGTCCAATTATCTTGCAATATCTTGTCAATAATCCGTCTAAAATAAATCCTCTCTTAATTGCCCTTGCAGTAGATTATTTTTCTGGGTTAAGTAATGTCATTATCCATTGTCTAACATCTTCCATATCTGTTTGTCGTAGTTCTTTTGAATTTGAATAAGTCATTTGATGGTCTCTTGAATAATAGCTCCATATTCGGTTTCCATTGGTATAATTGTTTTCTAGTTCTTGAATAATTGTAGCTAGTCCAATAAGTCGTTTGTTTGCATAAAAATTAGGTGTCTCGATTCTGGGTATCTCTAGCTGTTGCACAATATCTTCTGATATAATCATATCTCTGGTTAATCTTACTTTTACAACTTGTATAACTGGTTTTATCTCGTTGTATAATATCTCTGCTGGTGCAGTATAACACTTTATATAAAATAGATTTCCTTTGGTTACTCTTTTATATGTATTGAATATTTTTGTAATTCTTCCATAGCTGATAGTTCTTCTCCATTTTGGGTGTATATGGTATTTAATAATCCATAATCAAAACAAATTTTTATTAAGCTTGGGTTGGTTTTGGGTAGTGCAATTACCTTGTTGTGACCTTGTAATCTTTGAGTTATTTAGTTTGTGTTGGGTTCTTTGATATCTGTAGCTCTGGGGTTAAGGTTTAGAAAAGTTTGTACTCGGTAGATATTTTTTATGTATTTTTGGGCTGTATAGTTATAAACTTTTTTATCTTGGTTCAGACTGTCTCGATATGTGGTAATTTGTGTGGGTATGTTCAAGAGGTCTTTTTGTATTTTTGGTGTAAATGGTTTTTCAAATGTCATATTTTGATATCTTTGTCCAATAACTCCTTTGCTTGTACCTGCAATTGTAGATTGATAAACGTTATGGGTTTTACGGAGTGTCCCAACGTCTCTTTCTCAGCTCTGGTATTTTAATGTCTTCCGATCGACATAGCTCTGCACACTGCTGAGTTAGCTGATTTGTAGCTACAGACTTCAGTTTATCTTCATTAGTCTTTAGCTTTTCTATTTCATTACCCATACTGTCCACTTTCATTGATAGCGTAGTTAGGATTTTGAATATCTTGTCTAAAGCATCATCTTCTATTATACCAGTCTGTGTAGCTTTGTCTTGATATGTAATCCGCAATAACGTTTTTGTTAGTACTAATTACTTCAATTGTAAATGTAAAATTTAATATATTCAATACTAGTCTTCGAATCTCTTTTGTTGTAACTAAATTTTGTATTTTCTTTGTTAGCCACCAACGTACCTGTGTATTATCTGTTCGTACAATAAATTTATTATATGCAATATATGGCTCAAATGTTAATAAACATTTATATAATGAACATAATTTTTTTTTATTTATCATTTTATTTCTGTTTCGTTAAACGTTCCTGAATAATATCTACAATGATGTTCTATTTTTTCATTTTCGTACCTATATCTAAGCACTCCTCCATAACTACATTCACTAGCATCTGCTTCTACTATATATATAAATTTTCTATTTTCGTCTGGGAATTGTAATTTTGGTAATTCTTTACAAAGTGTTTTTATTTTCTGGACTTTTTTTTTAATCTTCTTCGTTATAATTATATTCTACATCCTTTTTAAATTTTTTCTGTAAAGGCTTTAGATTTTCTTCTAATTTTGGTATATATTCTCTTACTTGGTTTACTAATCCCAAAAATGATAGCAATTTCTTTTTTGTATCTAATTCTTCTTTTGAATTTATTATTTTTTGTACTATATGTTGTTGCATTTTTACTCCACTTTTATCTATTTGTATTCCTAAAAATTCTATCTGATTTTTTATAATTTCATCTTTCTTTTCACTTAAACTTATTCCCGATTTTTCTATTATATCCGTAAATTGTTCTAATAATTTTAAATGTTCTTCTTTGTTTTTTTTATATAATAGTATATCATCTATATATACTATACAATTAGGTAATTGTTTAAAATAACTATCCATAAAATATTGATATCTATCTGGTGCATTTTTATATCCAAATGGTAGTACATTCCATTCATAAAATCCTTGTGGTACCGTAAATGCGGTTAATTCCTTAGATTCTTTTTTTAACTTTAAATGGTAAAATCCTGATTTACAATCAAATTTACTAAAGTAATTATATCCTTGTATTTGTCTTATTTTTAATATCTTATTTGATATTGGGTAATTATATGTCATAGTTTTTGCATTTAAATTTCTATAATCAATAACCATTCTACTTTTTCCTCTTTTTTGTTCACTATGTTTATTTACTATAAATGTTGGACTATTATGTTTACTATTACTTTTTTGTATATATTGTTTTTCTAATAATTCTTCTATGTTCATTTTAAATTCTTTTAAATCGTCAAAATTATATGTTAATGGTTTTTGAGTTATTATGCTATTTTTATCTATTAATTCAATTTTTATAGTGGTTTTATGTTTTTCCAATCCTTTTAATTAGATGAATTAAATGACTGAAGAAGATATAAAAATAAACCAAATAACTGAAGAAGATATAAAAATCGAAAAATATAAAACCACTATAAAAATTAAATTAATAGATAAAAATAGCATAATAACTCAAAAACCATTAACATATAATTTTGATGATTTAAAAGAATTTAAAATGAACATAGAAGAATTATTAGAAAAACAATATATACAAAAAGGTAATAGTAAACATAATAGTCCAACATTTATAGTAAATAAACATAGTGAACAAAAAAGAGGAAAAAATAGAATGGTTATTGATTATAGAAATTTAAATGCAAAAACTATGACATATAATTACCCAATACCAAATAAGATATTAAAAATAAGACAAATACAAGGATATAATTACTTTAGTAAATTTGATTGTAAATTAGGATTTTACCATTTAAAGTTAGAAAAAGATTCTAAGGAATTAACCGCATTTATGGTGCCACAGGGATTTTATGAATGAAATGTACTACCATTTGGATATTAAAATGCACCAAGTAGATATCAACATTTTAAGGATAGTTATTTTAAATAATTACCTAATTGTATAGTATATATAGATGATATACTATTATATACAAAAACCAAAGAAGAACATTTAAAATTATTAGAACAATTTACGGATATAATAGAAAAATCGGGAATAAGTTTAAGTGAAAAGAAAGATGAAATTATGAAAAATCAGATAGAATTTTTAGGAATACAAATAGATAAAAGTGGAGTAAAAATGCAACAACATATAGTACAAAAAAATAATAAATTCAAAAGAAGAATTAGATACAAAAAAGAAATTGCAATCATTTTTGGGATTAGTAAACCAAGTAAGGAAATATATACCAAAATTAGCAGAAAATCTAAAGCCTTTACAGAAAAAATTTAAAAAGGATGTAGAATATAATTATAACGAAGAAGATAAAAAAAAAGTCCAGAAAATAAAAACACTTTGTAAAGAATTACCAAAATTACAATTCCCAGACGAAAATAGAAAATTTATATATATAGTAGAAGCAGATGCTAGTGAATGTAGTTATGGAGGAGTGCTTAGATATAGGTACGAAAATGAAAAAATAGATCATTGTAGATATTATTCAGGAACGTTTAACGAAACAGAAATAAAATGAGAAATAAATAGAAAAGAATTATGTTCATTATATAAATGTTTATTAGCATTTGAGCCATATATTGCATATAACAAGTTTATTGTACGAACAGATAATACACAGGTACGTTGGTGGCTAACAAAGAAAATACAAAATTCAGTTACAACAAAAGAGATTCAGAGACTAGTATTGAATATATTAAATTTTACATTTACAATTGACGTAATTAGTACTAACAAAAACGTTATTGCAGATTACATATCAAGACAAAGCTACACAGACTGATATAATAGAAGATGATGCTTTAGACAAGATATTCAAAACCCTAACTATGCTTTCAATGAAAGTGGACAGTATGGATAATGAAATAGAAAAGCTAAAGACTAATGAAGATAAACTGAAGTCTGTAGCTACAAATCAGCTAACTCAGCAGTGTGCAGAGCTATGTCGATCGGAAGACATTAAAATTCCAGAGCTAGAAGGAGACATTGGGATACTCAGTAAAACCCATAACGTTTATCAATCTACAATTGCAGGTACAAGCAAAGGAGTTATTGGACAAAGATACCAGAATATGAAATTTGAAAAACCATTTACACCAAAAATACAAAAAGACCTCTTGAACATACCCCCACAAATTACCACATATCGAGACAGTCTGAACCAAGATAAAAAAGTTTATAACTATACAACCCAAAAATACATAAAAAATATCTACCGAGTACAAACTTTTCTAAACCTTAACCCCAGAGCAACAGATATCAAAGAATCCAACACAAACTAAATAACTCAAAGATTACAAGGTCACAACAAGGTAATTGCACTACCCAAAACCAACCCAAGCATAATAAAAACTTGTTTTGATTATGGATTATTAAATACCATATACACCCAAGATGGAGAAGAACTATCAGCTATGGAAGAATTACAAAAAATATTCAACACCTATAAAAGAGTAACCAAAGGAAATCTATTTTATATAAAGTGTTATACTGCACCAGCAAAGATTTTATACGACGAGATAAAACCAGTTATACAAGTTGTAAAAATAGAATTAACCAGAGATATGATTATATCAGAAGATATTGTGCAACAACCAGAGATAACCAGAATCGAGATACCTAATTTTTATGCAAACAAACGACTTATTGTACTAGCTACAATTATTCAAGAACTAGCAAACAATTATACCAATGGAAACCGAATATGGAGCTATTATTCAACAGACCATCAAATGACTTATTCAAATTCAAAAGAACTACGACAAGCAGATATGGAAGATGTTAGACAATGGATAATGACATTACTTAACCCAGAAAAATAATCTACTGCAAGGGCAATTAAGAGAGGATTTATTTTAGACGGATTATTGACAAGATATTGCAAGATAATTGGACACAAATATCCAGATCATCAATGTTCGAGATGTAATGGAGAAGATAATATTGTCCCAGATGTACAGCTAGAATAAAGATAAGCATGCCAGCTGGAAAAAAGATAAAAATGCAGCAGATACGCCAGAGACAACAACGAAGGAAAATCAACTACGAATAAAGAAAAGAAGACAAAAGTTATCAAAGTCATAAAAGATATGAAAAGGACATATGACTTATAATTTTCAACATGTGAATTGTTATAGCTTTTGATTTCTTTTACGTAAAAGACATTGTATAGTTAGGTTAGGTAGGTACCATTATTAGCATACTATAGGCTTTTTGACTTTTCTTAGTCTTTTTTGCCAAGTAGTGCCATTATTAGATTAGACATTAGCTTTAGGACTTTTGCAGAAGCATTATTTTTTCTACTTTTGTAAAGTAGCTGACAGATGTAAAGAAAAATAGTGTACGCGTTTTCATTTCTAAGAATATAAATAAACGAGCACTTGCTCAGATGAAGGTAAGCCTTCATGCGTTGAAGCAAAAAGCTCTCTCTTGTCTATAACAAATAATTTGATTATTTAAAAAATAGGTATATTTTAATGGAAAAATCTATGGAGGAACAAAACTTAGAATTATCAAAACTACCAGAACAGGTATATTCATTTACTATTATGAATAGCTAAATTCATAAATTCGTAACAATCATGATATGATAAAATAAGTTCATGTTAGTTGCTTTATAGTAGAATTATTCGAAAAATAGCATGTTAAGAAGTTTATTAACAAAGTGGAAAAGGAAAAAAAATCCCTAAGAACTATGCCATCTAAAGGTGAAACCGGTGAGGCAAAAAAGCCGTGATAGGAGAGTAACCAGAGTAGAGGTGTTGTTTAAGGGAAAAGTATCCAGATTACTATGCTAATAGTGACCAAAGAATATGTTATTTAAGAATAATCTAGTATATAGCAATCTAAAGTGATCATATTTTGTTATGTGCATGATTGAAGGAAATATTCTGAAAATAGCAATTTTATGAAAAATGGATAATTATTTATCTGATGAAATGGTAGATAAATTTAAAATACTCATTTTATATGTACTTAAGGATATAGAAATAGTAGATATAAGAAAAATCATATTGGAAAAAATATTTGATAGATATTTTATGACTAGAATTAATTATATACCACACCTACCGAACTACTCTTATAAATACTTACATACCAAACCCACGCACTAACTATGATAAATTATGTATATTTAGAATCTTGGAAAATAGATATAAAATATATACAATTTCTTAGTGAAAATATAGAAGAATTAATGAGATTAAAACAAAAAACAAAAAAATATTATAATAAAGTATTTAACCAATTTTAAATGATAGATAATCTTAAAATATTAATCTTATATATACTTAGAGATATAGAAATTATAGATATTAATATAATAATATTAGAAAAAATATTAGACTATGAAATTGAAACTATAAATTGGATAGAACAGTTATACCTGGATAATTACCCAGATGGATATTATTTAGATTAAGAAATGTTAGAATATATTAGAAAAACTAGAGAAAATCAAGATAATCTAAATGAAGAATTAAATATAGAAACTGAATTAGAAAAATAATGGAGAATCTAAAAGAAAAATTAATATGGATAGAAGAAGCCCTAGAAAATTTAGAAAAATGTACATGTGATAGTTTATATAATTTAAAAAACTCACTACGAGAAGAACAACACAAGATAATAAATAGCATTGAAAATCTAGAATTAGATAAACATTACAGTACAATTAGGATAAATTATTATACAGAAATTTGTAAATCTACTATTACTATAGGATAAAATGATAGACTATGAATATTTAAAATATTGGAGAGAAAATATGAAAGAAATAATATTATTAGAAAAACTTATGAAAGACAATCAAATTGGATATTTTGAAACAAAAGATATAGAATGTTTAGAATACATTCAAAATAATATAGAAGAATTACAAAAACTAAGAGAAAAAATAAAGAATACTATAGTAAAGTATTTAACCAATTACCATATAATCACCCCCCAAGATATGAATATCAATAAAACTAATATAAATAAACTCAAAATAAAAATAAAAATATTTAGAAAATTTAAGAAATATCCACGCACAAATAAAAATAGATCCATTGTATTTATAATAGATCTATTTTACCACACAAGTTATCCGCACCTTGGGTTCTAACGAAAATGTGAATGGAAAATAAAGAAAAGAAAATGGAAGGAAAATGAAATGTATGTTCATTTTATAGGAGTGTTCTCACACACTGGTGGGAGAAAGGAAAATTCTTGTGTTTAAATATAGAGGCGCTCCTTCACGTAGATAGTGAGATAAGAACAAGATAAGTCTTACGCCACCATCATAATCACCAACTTCGACTTTGACAATCAATCGAGAGATTATCTTTTCGAGCAAAATTCATTTGAAACTTGAGAGTTAATTAATGATTGTTTAATCCAAAAATCCGATACAAAAATATTCTCCATTTACGGATACACAAGAGAAAGTAAGAAGGCATGTCACAACACACCTTGAAGGGATGTGACCCTTCGAGGAACTAGTTGAAGGTGAAAAAGGTGACCTGCGTTCACAGTTGGCGATCTGCGTGAAACATAGGCTTTGGACCCTTAGAAAAATTTCCTTAGTTGGCATTTTTGGGCAAGATACGACTCTTGGCTATACGACTTGGGGTCCTCTCACTCGTATGTTAGGCAGTGTAGTGGGGGTTACATTCTGTCAAAGGTACGGTTTAGCCTCTCCAAAGTCATATGTTAGGGTACGGGTTATATGTTTCCTAGTCGTATGATGCTTGAAGTCGTGGCTAAAGTATTCTGACTTGGGTACGGGTTGTAGGGTACCACTCATACCTTAGGGTACGAGTTATGCATGTGGAGTCGTATATTAGTCAGTTTAGGGGTCTATGGTGAGGTCTAGGGTATGAGTTAGGGTACCACTCATACCTTAGGGTACGGATCAATAGGGTAAGTCGTACCCTCCTAGGTTTATATAACACCTCGGGAATAGAACACTTGCAAAATTCCTTTGGTTTTGGACTTATGGACTTGGTACGGCTCAAGGGTACCACTCATACCCTTGAATACGCGTTAAGAGTTGTCTTGAGGGTTCACTCGTACATTAGGCAGTATGTTTGGTCTGAGTTCTACCCAAGATATGACTCATTAAGGTACAAGTCATATAGAAAGATACGATGAGTGTACGTAAGGCTAAGTCGTATGGTGCTTGAATAATTAGCCTTGTAAAATTATCCAAGATACGATAGGTAGGTACGGTTTGGTGCATCACTCGTATATTAAGGTACGATTTAGGTTGGTGAGTCGTATAGGAGACAGTATGTAGGGTCTTGGCAAGTTCTTGGGTATGAGTTGGGGTGCAACTTGTACCCTAGGGTACATATTCCATGGTAAATTGTACCCTACATCGTGGCTTATTTTAATTCTTAAGTCAAGGGTAGTCCGGACATTTCCCACTTAAAAAATCTTATGTCCTCACGTATATAACCCTTGGTTGCCTTACATAACACTTTTCAAAGGATTAAAATACTTCAAATACTCTCTCAAACTTACTCTTGAAAATTGAAGGCTTGGGTATCTTCATATGTTTTTCAAAGGGCTCATAGGTCAAGATTTCTTCTGTGAATTATAAGGAATGTACTTCTTCCCTCACTGGTAATTCCAACTAAAGTCATGTGTATGTGTTTTAAACATTGATTTATGAATGATGAATGGTGGTTTTCGAAATATATGTTGAGGGTCTTGATGCATATTATTCGGTATTAGTTTAAACTATATTTTTACATATTTTTGGTAATGGTTTACTCATGTGGGTGGTTGTTGGTTATGGTTTAACAACTGGGTCATGGATGACCCTAATCTAAATGGTTTATGCTTTGTTTTAGGTCTTGGTAAAGGTGTACCCTCAACATGTTTGATAAAATACCTAAAAGAATGTTTTTACTCTATTGTTGAACTTTTATTGGAACTCTTGCATGGTTTGGTTTGATAATGGAACTCTAAATAGATTTGAATAGTTTTGCTTAGTCTAAATGGTTTGAATGCTATAAATTCTTTAAATGTTTGGAACGGTCTAAAATAGTTTAAATGGTGTGCATGGTTTGGAATGGTTATGGTAGGTTTAAATGAAAACTTTATAGGGTACACGGGAATCCCCCAAGTGAACGAAAATGGTTTGAATAATGGTTACGTTCTAAATGATCATACTTATGGGGTACATAAAAATCACCTAAAAGGTTTAATATGGTGAATTGAATGGTACATGAGAATTTTATTAATCTATAAATAGCTGGCTATGGATAATACTTCCAAGTTATAGTCGGTATGGCGATACCACTATTAATGGCCTTGGTTAATAAATGGATAATGGTTTGGTTGGTTGGTAATGGTTTTTAATTGGGCAATAATAGCGGTGTGTGTAGCAAAGTCGTGGAAGGTGGAGGTCCCGGGGAGGACCAAAACTGGAAACTAGTATTTGCCGATGTGAGGTTTGGTCCTACTGACCGTGTGCATGATGTCATACTTTATATTTTAGGTGTGTGATAGTCATCCTAGGTTTTCTTCCCTGGTCGTATGGCTTTACGCACTGGGGCCCTTTCAGCAGGAGAGATGAACCCATATATCTCATGGGTGGTTTGGGGTGGTAGAGCTACACCACCCAGGTAAAAGTTTTAAAGGCATGCTAAACCTGGTTCCCTTCCCAACATGGTTATATATATATATACACACACATGTATGGTTGCTTGTATGCTTGATGGATGGTTTTACTTGGTTTTTATAAATGACACTATTTTATCCTTATCCTGAGAATGTGCTAGCATTTACCCGCCAACCTGTCTTTGGGCCGTTGTATCCCCACGTGATGTAGGAATCGGCTATTCTACTTCTCCTGCTTAGCTATTGGACTTTGGGATTAGCCGTTGGATTGAAGTGATGAGCTTTCATAGTCCGAAGGCATCTATTTCATGTCATGGATTACTTTATGTACTTTTATCTTTCATTGACTGGATTTATGGCTATGTTGGGGGAATTTTCCGACTAGGTACTCTTTGGTCTAGTTTAGAAGCTTTGTATGGATAACTGTGAACTTGGGTATGGTATGGATTGGCTATGATTTATATATATACGTTGGGTTATTATCTTAGTTTTGATCTATGGTTTTGGCTTAGTTATTGGTTAGTTTGGATAGTTGGTTTCGATTAATGAGTGGATCGACTTGGTTGGGTTGACCTCAGATATAGGCTTATCCCAAACTTACCATATTGTTAATATATTATCTTATTATATATTCGGAGTTCATCCGACTCAGGGTACAGGTTGGTTGGTTGGGTCTGGTATTGGGGATGGTTTCCAATCTCGATTGGACTTGAGATTGCCCATTACAATAAGGCCCCAATTTAGTTTGTGCAAAGTTGGTATCATAGCTTTAACTTTCAATGTCATGGGGTGTCCATAAAGCCGTGTCGAGTAGAGTCTTGCTTATGGGTATCTTGTATACCATACTTATAATCAGGAGGCTATGAGCCATCTAGGAATGTTTCACTTTCTTGGTTGTTCTACTTTTGGGCTATGAAGTCTAAGGTCCTGAACTCTTCTCTAAATCTTCCTTAGTCCACTCTTTGGATCAGGTCTTCTCAATGATCTAAGGTTCATGGAAACTCACATGTCCCACTTGAGGATAACATAGATGGACCTTGTCCAACTCATGGGGCACAAACCCGATCAGGGGTCGCAACTTCTGGTTTTCCTAATGGAGTCCTATCGGTGTCCACAAACCCTATCTCAGAAGGTGGTACTCATACTCGATTACCTCAAGAAGTGGTTACCAAGGCTGAGTTTCAACATTCTATTAATCTATTGACCCAAATAGTGAAAACTCTATCACACCAGTCCAGTCCTATTGGTACAGAGAGGAATGAGGTAAGGTTGGTAAATAGGCAAGGTAAGGGGTCTCGATCTTCTGAACACAGGATAACCGAATAATATAGTGGTAAGTAGTTCAATAAGAAGAGTTGGGTAGATCGTAACTCATGTTCTATGGCTTGTTCTTCCTACTCAAATTTATTGGGAGATAGGTGTTTTCAGAATGGTATATTTTTCTAGGGCACAAGGTGTCTAGTCTCGGGCCAATGGGGCCTAATATGCATCATCCTATCCTCTTTATAGATTTTATAGTTGGTCGTACCATTGTTGTTGTGAGGAAGGAAGGAATTGTTTTTTTAGTTATGGTCAAGTGGGTCACACGCAATGAGAGTGTCTCAATAAGGGTTACCGCTTGGGCAAATAGAGTATTGGTTGCTACTTGGTTTCGGCACGGGTGGGAATCATCTCAATGTTCATACTATTCCTTGAAAGTCCAAGGCTTATTCTGATGCCAACACTAGTGTATTGAAAACCCTTTTTCCTTGTGGTGTGTATTGTTTTCTTAGTTCGAGGTCCCCTTTCTTTCGTGACCCCATTTATGGTTGTGTATTTCAGTCTCAAGGTTACTTTAAACTCTTTTCTTCTTTTGTTTCTATCTCTATAGATGACTCTGCGATTTCCAAAAGAGTCTATAAGGGGTATGTAGTATCTGCTAGTAATAAAATGGGTCTTGGTAAAATTGTTTGACTGAGATATGGTGGATATTGATGTCATTTGAGGATGGATTGGTTGCACTCGTGTTATGCCTCATTAGATTGCCAGATCCGTAAAGGTTGTCTCTAGGCTCCCTTGTGAGTCAGTTATGGAATGAAAGGGTGGATTTATTCCCTATCTATTAAGGGAAAGGTTATATCATATCTTAGAGCTCAGAGTTGTCTCCAAAGAGGTGTCTCTATTATTTGGTTTGGGTTAAAGATTCTAACTCAGAAGGTCTTTCCTTGTATTTGGTTTTGGTGGTGGATGGATTTCCTGAGGTTTTCTTGATGACCCTTATGATGTCTTTCTAATGGGGAGGTTGGTTTGGGATTGGTTTTATATCAGACATTTGTCCAAATTCTATTCTTTATTTGTAGAATAGTTTTGGTTAGGTTAAAAGAGCTTAAACAGGAATTAAGGGATCTTTTAGATAAAGGTTCAATCTATTTTAGTGTTTCGTTAATGGGGTGCTTCTGTGCTTTCATGCATAAGGGGGATGGTTCCCTAGATATAGGTTGTCAATGAATGACTAAGGAAGTTAGGGTGTCCTTCTAGTAAAGAAGGACCTTATATGTATATCCCATTTTATATAGCGTACTTTGCTAGTAGTATAGGGTGGTTTATAGACACTAAGTGTGGACCTTAGATGCTGATGTTGATAAAAGGAAGTATGTTAGCTCGGGAATAACAATGCAGGAATTATGGAGGTAATTTGGTAGGTTGTGGGTATAGTCATTAGATAGGTTAGATCATGGAGCTTGCATATATCTTTGTCCCTATATTTTTATTTTACTATTGGCGTGGAATTGATTATTAAATTCATGGATTTGAAGTGTGGTTTTGGCACAATTGAGGTCTTTGACATGATTACTTATTTAAGTGATTTTCCATGGATTATGATTCATTATTCATGCTTTACAAATATTTATGAATATTATGGGATGCAGGGGAATGGTAAATGAATTTCAGGTTACTATGGAATTCCCAATTACTTGGTTTTGGTCTTGGAAATTATATGTCCTCAAAACTATTTGTAAAATTTCCATTGAATATGATTTTATCACATGGTTTGACTATTCTTGAATCCTTGAATTGCATAAATAGTTAAGGGAACATGAATTGGTTTTGGTTGGATTCAAATAATTTTGAAAAGACCTTGGTTTCCATGTTTTGATTTTGAATGGTTTTGGTTTAATTGGAAACCTTGGAGTCAATTTGGTCTCATGGTTTTGGCATGTCTATGTTGGGCTCTAGGTAGCATTGGGATGGATAAGGTTTTGGGTATAGGAGAACCAAACGTCCCTGGTGTACGTCTTCTGTGGTGCCTATTAGAGCAGAATGTTATGTTTGCAGGAGTAATGAGGTGAAGGTTGATGGTTAGTCTAAAATTTCCTTTAGAGGTTGACTTCAAGGAAAAGTCGGTTTGCACATTCTGGTGATACCCTTCTCTCTCAGTTAATAAGGGTACTCTACTAGTGTTGCATGTATTTTATAGCACTTATGCCTAAGGTTCGCGTTTGGTATTCTCCTTGTTCCCTAAATATGAGCTTTGACTTACATTACACTACTCATGGTATATATGGTTGTGTTTTTTCTGGTATCCAATCTTAAGGACTCCTTTTTGGCACGGTTTGGTCGAGTTGATTCTTTATTATGGCCTAAGTGGTTGTTATGAAGTACTTCGTGCCTATAATGTCATGTCTTATTTTGGGGGGAGGGGTCTTTGACTTGCCTTAGGATGCATGGATAAATCTTGTACTTCGGTTTCTTATATGACTCTTTTTATGTTAGGATGGTAGTGGTGTTTGAGGAGTATAATGATGTTTTGAAATGGGTAATAAAGTAGTCCCTAAGTGGGGAAGAGTCTAGGGTGACTACTAGAACTAAGGTTTTGGAGGGTGAGATAAAGTTGTTGTCTTGAGAAATGGTTAGGAAAGGGATAAGTTGTGGAAGTTTTTGTAAAATATCAAATAGTGCTAGATCTTTGAAAGGATAGATCATACAACGGGTATATAGGCGGTAGGCTTGAATGTTGTGATTGCTAGATATACCAATAGTTGTGTGGGTACTAAAGGGGCTTGGAAAGGCATGGTTTTATACAATGTTTCTATGATTTGAATGTTATATGGTTTTGGGGTGTTCAATTATAGTATGGAGTTTTGGCTTATAATGTGTGGACATGGGTTTGTCCATGTCTTTTACTTATGGGTTCATATTATAATGGTGATGGAAGCGAAGTAGTGTTTTGGGATAAATGTAAGGAGTAGAGCCCGGTGGCCTAAGTTGACTCCTTTTAGTTTCAGATAGGCTTGAACATGAAATTGGTGGTGTATATTTAAACTCAAGCTCTCATAGTAATGTGTCTCAGTAAATTCTAAGTTGAATCGGATTTGCTCTTTAGCATGAGTCTATTCATCCGCTAATCTATGTGTTTCTGTTTAGGTAAGGTGTGGATGGTCCTTGGTTGGTTGGTCCCTTTGGTTAGTATTTGTATCTCAAATTTTTTGTTCTTTAAGGGGATCCTAATGTCGAGGATCTTGGATCGGTAAGTTTGCCGATTCCAAACGAAAGGTGTGGCTTCGGTAAAGATTCCATGGTGAACCCAAAAGTGCGAGAAATCCATTTGGGATGTAGAGGAGGACATGGAGTCCAAGTATCCACATTGGTTCTTTATTTCGGAAACTCGTGCGTAGGGTATGTGTTCTTTATCACATCTTGGTTTCTAAATTGGTTAAAGGTGAGGAATGGTTTCTCTTGAATCATAGTTTTCTAACTTAGTTAGTGGTCGGAATAGAGGTGTTGGTGTTTAAATCATGCCTGGGGTATATGATTAACTTCTCATCTTGGTTAGTGTCCTTATCTTCCACTTTGATTGAAGAAAATTTTGATGTGTGTTAATGTGTTACCCCATTCTTTTCCTTACCCTTACTCGTCATTTGAGGATGAGTGATCCTAGTGGAGGATACTATATGCCCAAAGAATAGGACCCTTACAAAATTTCCTTGGTTTTAGACTTACGGACTTGGTACGGCTCAAGGGTACCACGCGTACCCTTGGATACGAGTTAGGGATTGTCTTGAGGGTTCACTCGTACACTAGGCAGTATGTTTGGTTTGAGTTCTGCCAAAGATACGACTCATCAAGGTACGATTCATATAGAAATATACGAGGGGTGTAAGGCTAAGTCGTATAGTGCTTGAATGATTGGCCTTGTGAATTTGTCCAAGATACGATTGATGGGTATGGTTTGGTGCATCACTCGTACCCTAAGGTACGAGTTAGGTTGGTGAGTTGTATAGAAACTAGTGTGTAGGGTCTTGGTATGGTGTTGGGTACGAGTTAGAGTACTACTCATACCCTAGGGTACAGATTCCATGGTGAGTCATACCCTCTATCATGGCTTGTTTTAATTCGTAAGTCAAGGGTAGTTTGGACATTTCCCACTTTAAAACCCTTATGTGCCCACATTATATTACCCTTGGTGGCCTTCCATAAAACTTGTAAAAGGATTAAAACACTTTAAATACTCTCTCAAACTTACTCTTGAAGATTGGACGATAGGGTTTCTTCATGTGTTCTTCAAAGGGCTCATAGGTCAAGATTTCTTTCGTGAATCTTTATGTATAAGGCATGTACTCCTTCCCTCATTGTTAGTTCCAACTAAAAGCATATGTATTATGTTTTAAACATTTATTTATGAAACATGGATGGTGGTTTTCAAAATATATATTGAGGGTATTGATGCATATTGTTTGGTATTGGTTTAAACTATGTTTTTACATGTTTTTGGTAATAGTTTTCTAATATGGTGGTTTTTAGTTATGATTTAACAAATGGATCATGGATGACCCTAATCTAAATGATTTATGCTTTGTTTTTGGTCTTAGTAAAGGTATGCCCTCAACATGTTTGATAAAATGCCTAAAAGAATGTTTTTACTCTATTGTTGAACTTTTGTTGGAACTCTTGCATGGTTTGGTTTCTTAATGGAACTCCAAATGGATTTGGATAGTTTTACATTGTTTAAATGGTTTGAATGATATAAATGCTTTAAATGTTTGGAACAGTCTAAAATGGTTTAAATGGTGTGCATAGTTTGGAATGATTATGGTTGGTTTAAATGAAAACCTTATAGGGTACACAGGAACTCCCAAGTGAATAGAAATGGTTTGAATAATGGTTACGGTCTAAATGATCATACTTGTGGGGTATATGGGAATCCTCCAAGTGGTTTAATATGGTAAATTGAAGGGTACATGAGAATCCCTTAATCTATAAATGGTTGGCTATGGACAATACTTGCAAGTGATAATCGGTATGACGATACCACTATTAATGGCATTGGTTAATAAATGGATAATTGTTGGGTTGGTTGGTAATGGTTTATAATTAGGCAATAATGGTGGGGTGTGTCACAAATTCATAAAAGTTGGAGGTCCCGGGGGGACTGAAACTGGAAACTCATATTTGCTGATGTGAGGTTTTATCCTACTAACCGTGTGCATGATGTCACACTTTATATTTTGGGAATGTACTGGTTATCCCTGGTTTTCTTCCCTAGTCGTGCGAATTCACACACTAGGGCCCTTTTATTAGGGGGAGCTAAACCCATATAGCCCGTGGATAGTTTAGGATGACAGAGCTACATAACTCAAGTAAAGGTTTTAAAGGCACGGGAAATTTGATTCTCTTTCCCGGCATGTTTATATATATATATGGTTGTATGCATTATGGATGGTTTTACTTATTTTTTATAAATGACATTATTTTATCCTTATTCTGAGTGCATGCTAGCATTTACCCTCTAACCCATCTTCGGGCGACTGTATCCCCACGCGATAGAGGAACCGACTATTCTACTCCTCCTACTTATCTATCGGACTTTGGGACCAGCTGTTGGATTGAAGTGGTGATCTTCCATAGTTCAAAAGGCATTTATTTTATGTCATGGATTACTTTATGTACTTTTGTCTTTCATAGACTTGATTTATGACTATATCGAGGGTATGTCCCAACTAGGTACTCTTTGGTTTAGTTTAGAGGCTTTGTTGGACAACTGTGGACTTGGGTACGGTATGGATTGGTTATGATTTATATATGTACATTTGGTTATTATCTTGGTTTTGATCTATGGTTGTGGCTTGGTTATTGGTTGGTTTGGATGGTTGGTTTTAGTTAATGGGTGGATCGACTTGGTTGAGTTGGCCTTGGATATAGGCTTATCCCAAAGTCACATCATTGTTAATACATTGTCTTTTTATATTTTAAGAGTTCATCTGACTCAGGGTACAGGTTGGTTGGTTAGGTTGGGTATTGGGGGTGGTGTCCAATCCCGATTGGACTTGAGATTGTCCATTATGACAAGGCGCCGATTTGGGTCGTGTCAGTTCACTTTTTAGCTTTTAAGCTGAGGACATTTTAGACCTTTCCCACCCCTAAACCAATATAACCCCATGACTTATAGCCTAATTTGGCCCTTGATTCTTCACATATTCAAGTTAAAAAACATTCCAAAACACTAATAAAACTTCTTCAACAAGATTGGAGGCCAGAGTTTCAAGAATGTTCATCTAAAGGCTAAGGGGGGTCAAGAATCTTTCTGTGATTGTATAAGTCATGTGACTCCTCTCTTATTATTATTTCTCAAATATCATGTTATTGAAACATTTTTTATGAATTTTCAATGGTGGTTTTTGAAACAAATGTTGAGGGTTTTGATGTAAATTAATGGGTAATGTTTACTCTTATTTAAACTTATGTCTATACATGTTTTTGGTTATGATTGGCACATGTGGGTACTTATTGATTGTGATTTAACAAGTGGGTTATGAGTAACCCTAATATTGATGGTATTCACTTGCTAGATAAGATGGCTTGTGGTTAGAGTCCACTTGTTTGACAAAATGGCTTGTGGTTAGAGTCCACTTGTCTAACAAAATGGCTTGTAGTTAGAGTCCACTTTTCTAACAAAGAGATTTGTGGTTAAATTCCACTTGCATAATAAGATGGATTGGGGGTTAGAGTCCTCTTGCTTGATATAACCTAAGTGAGTGGAAGGTTAGAGTTCTCCACTTCATGGTTCATGATTGGGTGTTTTGAGATGTATGCTATGGCCTTGTTATCTCTTGATACTTGATGTATTTACATATATCTACATGTCTATGTGTATGAATGTGGTGGCTTATGATGCTTTGACTTGGTATTGAATAATGACACTATTTTATCCTTAACCTTGAGTTACATGCTAGCACTCCAACCGCTAACCGTCTTTGGATGCTATGTCCCATGCGACACAGGGGCTAGAGCTTTTACTTCTTTTCTTTCTCAATGAGTAGGTGTTTGAGTGGATCGTGTGTTGACTTTGAAGTGGTGAGCTTCCATACTTTGGAAGACATACATTTCATAGTCTTTCTATCTTATGTCATAGACTTGTATTAGACTTGGTTTTTGGCTATGGTCGGGGGCATGTCCCGACATATTATAGATATCGTATTGGTAAAAGCTTGTAGATGACCATGGACTTGGGTAGTTTGGATGTTGTATGTTTGCATGAATGGGATAATTAGACATTCTTAAGTTATGATTGTTATCTTTGTTTCTACTATCGTATTATATGTTTGGAGTTCATTTGACACTTATGGATTAATGGGATGGTTAGGTTCGATTTATAGGGCGACCTCCGATCCTGGTTGGGCTTAAGATGCCCAACGACAAGGCCCAATTTTGGGTCGTGTCACTGCGGGTGCATCTGGCTCCGTAGTTGGCTACGCATGTCAAGGTTTGTATAATATTTTTGACGATAAGTGACCTGCTACCCCAATGGTGAAAAAATATGCCTCTTCACGAACCATTGCTTCTTTTATGAAGAACCGCCTTTTGGCTATAAATACTTGATTTTTTTCTCAGTTATATGCACGAAATTTTGAAGTAAAAATACTCTTCTTTCTTGAAAAAACTCAAGTGTGATTTACGAATCATTGAGTGCATTCGCAGTTTGACAAAGTTTGAGGTACTGCTATTCTGTTGAAGTAGTTCATTTTATCATGAGAGAATATATTTTATAACGTCGGGTACTTAAGGAAAATGAATTTCTTTAGGACATACCATGAATTTGGTGGACTAGAATCTTTCAAACTTCATTTCTTTCTAAATATTTGGTTTTTCTATTTTCCAGAAAATAGTTTGAGCTTTATTTTTTGATGTTCATAAGTTAAGTTAAACTTATGTTGATATTCATAAGTTGGGTTGAACTTATTGAAGTTTAAAGTTGTGAAGACAGAGTTATAAATTCATTTGATTTTTCATATGTTAGTTTGAACATATGTTTGAAGTTATTGTCACTACTAGAAATTACTCCTATTGCAATGAACTTTTTGACAATGGTTCCAAAAGCGTTGCTTTAGAGGGTCTATTGCAACGGTTTCAACCGTTGCAAAAACAAATATTTTAGTTGATGATATAACCATTGTTATTGATATATTACTATTGCAATAGGGTGTCTTATAACAATAGTTGAATGAACTGTTGCCATAAAGTCACCTATGTCAATCCTTTATTGGAAAAAAATCTATTGCAATGATTTTAATTTTTCCCCTCCCCAATTTTTCACAAAGTCTGCCACAATTTAATGAAATATATAAAAAAAATTAAAGAAAATTTAAAAAATACTGATCGATATGCGGTCTTAACAAAAACTTTGCACTCATCTTATATCACTAGTTTTTTCTTAAGATCTAGGTGTGGTTTTAATTAGTCATGAATTGGAGAAAAGATGTTTGATGGAATGCCTAGCTGAACTGCCCGCATGATTAAGAGAAAGAAATTTGTATGGTTGATTCGGTCCATCAATTATTTGTTTTTTGTTATTTACTGATAGCTTTAAGTATAGTGTAGGTTCAAGTCTCAAAGTAGTGTACCTTGTAGAGACTATGTTTGGCTTGTCCTAAATCGAGCGTGTTATTTGTTTTCTCTTGATTTCTATTTTTCTTCAATAATGAAGTTTGTGTTTAGCTCACTTCACCTACGTAGACAAAATTTTAGAGTTCCCGAGAACTGAAGATACTACAACTTGATAGGTGCTTGTCCGCGCTCAACTATGTATCGTTTAGGCTTTATAGCGACTAAAATTGAGCCTTAAATCTCAGTGAAATATCTAAGAATTTTTCAAGTTGACACTGATCTAAGTTCTAACTACTTATTTTTTTCCTGGGACAGTAAGGAGTATGAGATAATCTATAGACCTGAGCTCCTCCTTCCTACATGCAGATAGCCACAACCAGTGGATCGATGCATTTCCTTTGTACCACCAGCTGAAAGTGGGTGTATTTACTTTAGTGCATTTTAACATATTGACAAGTTAGAGATAGAGAAAGGGTTTATCAAAGAAAAAATAGAACAGTTCACAGATTGGTACTGCCATATCTATAATACTACATTATGAATCTTCATCATATATCTGGATAGAAGTAAAAGGGTGTTTGTCATTGTTCCATCTTTTTGTTTTTTTCTTTTTTGATAAGGGTTCCATCTAACTATTACATAGAAAAAAAGGTATGACTTTCAATGTCCTTCAGATGGGATATCTCTAAGTGTGTTTATTGTGGCACATACATGAAGGGAGAGGGTGAGGTGGGGGGTTGCGAACTTTGGGTAGGTTGCTATGCTTGGAACGGTGGTGTGTTAACTTAATTCAGGTGAAGGATTAAAAGAAAGATGGGTTCCTCTTTTCCTCAAGAGGAGAATAGGAAAATTTGCTTTCACATAGACACCCAAAGTAAGTGTATAATCCCAGTAGTATTTAGATCTTAGTATAATCCTAGTACTATTTAGATTTTATCTGTTGAGCCTTCAATGAACATTACTCTAAGAAAGCCAAGGTACTCGTATAGTAACCTTAATCGAGATCCTTAAAGTTGTCAAAGGTTGTGTTTCATTTTCCTTTTATCTTTGCCAACCGTTTGATTTTGTCCTGTTACTTCTGGCTATAATTATCATAGTCCGTATAATTGTGTACATTTGGATGTTAATATCGCTGTTTTAAGTGCTCAAAATATTGCTTTAAGAATTTGTTTAGTATTTCTTAAGAATTATCGTATATTTCCTTGTTACCTGGTGTTTCATGTGTAAAATTAGGGGAACATTTTTTTCCATATTCTTCTGCACTTAGTTTTTGTTGCCAATACATGGAATTTTCTCTATGGGTGGTAGTTGAACATTAATTAGGAAAAAATAAAGGTAATGGGGATGAGTGGGTAAGGATATTTAAATTTCCCTTTTTATTGGTTGAGGAGGTCCAGCTTGATCAAACCAAAATACATAACAAGAAACAAGAGAGAGCTCATGGACTAATGAAAGTTTAATAGATTATAGATATGCTTTTGTTTGTTTTTTCTTTTTTGCCTTTGTTGTCTTGAATCATCTTAGGAAGAAAATCATAGGTGTAAAGAATGGAATTATTTTCATACCATCTTATTTCTAGGCTATGATTTATGTTGTTGGATTAGGGAAAGGGTCTATTCCTACTGCTTTTGTTGTTAATTGGGTCCATAAGGATGGCATTGGATATCTTAGAAAGATGCTTTTGTCGAATTATGGTAGGCATTTTGATGTCAATAACTAAGAGTTGGAGGCTGTTTGTCGACCTTTTGGAGAATACTGCTTATGGGCTAGAGATTTTGACCCCTGCCTTCCCACATCTGTTTGTTCCTATTGGAGCTATTATTGAAGCAGTGAGATCAGCTGCTTCCTTAATCCAGGTAAATTTGTCAAAGCCAAGTGGGAATCTGATCATGAATAAAAAGAGTTTATTTCTGATCTGTAAATACTTACTGCAACTGTAGTATATTGATGGTATTGTGTCTAAAAGATGTTTTACAAATTTCCCTTGGGTGTTTTATTAAATTTATGTAATTTTATCTTCATTATAGAGAAGAATTAGATGTTATTGCCCAAACATAATCTCCCTACCCCCATCGCCCAAAGGAAAAAGAAAAAAGGAGATAAAGGTTCATAAAGTGAACAACCATTAATAAAAACCTTTGCCTTACAGGCTTCTAGAAGGAGCTATTTCTATGCGAGTTTTGCAGATTAGAGGAATTTCGCTGAGGTAAAGAATTTACTTCTCTATTCCGACTTCGGTTGTCAAATATGTTGGGGGCATGAAACTTTTAATGTACTAGCCTCTCTTGATTACCTACAAGAACCACTCATATATTTGTGCATATGCCTTGTGATGATTGAGGAGTTACTAGAAGAAAAATATTTATATTCTGAATCAGTTACTAATAGCAGGTGATTGCGAAGGGTGAAGCTCAAGGAATGGTGAACAAAGCTATTGGAATCATGCTTGGCATTGCCCTGGCTAACTGGACCCACTCTTCTACATCTCTTGCTTTTTTTGGAGTGGTAACTTGGATCCACATGTTCTGCAATCTGAAGTCATATTAGTCCATTCAACTAAGGACTTTAAATCCTTATCGTGCAAGTACTTCGCTTTTTTTGCATTTTTATTTCTTAAATCATAAGATAAACACAATTAGTTTGAAAAGCACAGGGGAATTTACTTGGTATTTGCCTTGCTATACATGAAATATTCTCTACGTTTGGCATTTTGAACAATTTTCAATAAAGCAATTTAGCAATTGGGAGATGGGCGGGTAAGAATTGTTTAATTCCCTTTGGAAAGGAGCTAGGTTCCACCAACTATTACATGGAATTTTCTCTATGATTAATGTCTTTTGAACATTTATCAGGAAAAAAGATTAGGGGATTGAGGGTTGGTTGGTAAAG
This sequence comes from Capsicum pubescens, assembly GCA_030864215.1. Taxonomy (NCBI): domain Eukaryota; kingdom Viridiplantae; phylum Streptophyta; class Magnoliopsida; order Solanales; family Solanaceae; genus Capsicum; species Capsicum pubescens. The sequence goes on along the minus strand of CM061549.1, from coordinate 216,804,193 downwards.
ATCAATTTAACTTTCTCTTTTGAAAGGTAGAAGAGAGGTAGATGAGGTTCCATTGGCTATCATTCCCGTAGGAGATCTACCCCTTACAATTACCAAGTCATTCTTAAGGTAAATGATGTACCTTGGATTTGAATTCCAAAACAATCAAGCTGGTGATGTTTAAACTTTACTGAGATTTTTCTTGTTCCTTGGTATGTCTCACCAACTGAGATTTCTATTCTACGCGTAGGATGAGAGACAAGCCATTTGATGAGAATCTTGCAACATATTGGACATTCAATTCCATGGACCTTCAAGAATTCAGAAAATTGATCCAAAAACTGAATGTGGCATTTGTTATGCTCTATATCTTCCAATTGGTAATCCTATATTTGTAAGATAAATCCATTGATATTTTATGAACGGTATTGACTTGTTGATGTCAATCTAGATGAAGAACTTGGTGATAGAAGTGGAAGTAGCACTGGATGTATATGTGAAATAATAGCTGTAGGAGGGCCTTCCATAGTGGTTGCTTGAAAAACAATATGAGGCATACGAATAGCCATTATTGTTGGAAATACTGCATCATTTCTTGCTTTCCTGACTGAACTCATAAAATGTAGATTGCACCGCACAAGAAGTACCAGGAAATTCTGTTATGTTTGGAGTATACGAAGCATTAAAGCAATATTTGTAGGAGGCAAGGATACTTCTGGTGTTGTTGCACAGTGGAGAAGGTTATGAGAAGATCCAAGACTTGCTGCTTTTGGATTTAGATTACTAGCTTGTTGTAAAGATTTATTTTGTGATGTGTATAAATATATATATATATTCATCGTTGCAATAGGTGTCGAAAAGCGAAGCAATAGATAGTTAAAAGTCATTGCAAAAGACCAATAAGTGTTGCAGTAGATATTCAAAAATTATTGCAATAGAGTTATTACTATGCTTTACTGTCGTTGCAATGTAGTCTATTGCAACGGTTCGTAACCGTTGCTATAGACAATATGACGCGTCCTAATAGAAGTAAAAATAAGCCGTTGCAATGGGTCTATCTATTACAGCGGTTGTTGATATCATCGCAAAAATCATTGTGGTAGCTCTATTGCAACGCTCACATATACAACACCTTCCAAAACCATTGATGTATCTCTATCACTACGGTTTCTGTATCTATTGTAACAGTTTTTGAACCGTTGTCATAGGGGTTATTTCTAGTAGTGTGTTGAAAAATATGGATTTTACTAAACCCAAAAAAATAATCTTAAGAAAATATGTAAGTACTTGGATAATTCGTATTGGGTTTGATTTTATGGAGATTAAAATCTTTTGATTTCTACTCCCCCAGTTAGAAGAATCTATAAACTTCACTAAGAAATTGGATTGTGAATTTGATTTGAAGAATAGAAAATTTAACCAAGAATTTGGATTGTGAATTTGATTCAAAGAATATAAAAACTCCACCAATTTAGTGAACTCTCTGTATTAGTTTTTGGAGTTTAAAATTTTTGTTTTCACTCTATTTGAACTTAATAGTGATTTGAAGGTATAAGAACTTCATCACGAGTCAAAGTTCATTTGGTTGACAATTTGAAGACATAAGAAATTCATTATTGACTAGAAACTAGTTGTTTAAAAATTAAGTCTTTATTGTTAATAGTCAGAAATACTAAGGTGTTTGTCAAAGTTCGACAAGAAAATGATAAATAAGATTGAACAACAAATTGATTCGATTAGGAATGATGTTTTTTCAACAACAACCAATGTTACGCCATTAAGTGGTATAGATGTTGCTTTAGCAATGACAATGACAGAGAAACCAGAAAAATTTTCTGGTATGAACTTCAAAGATTGGCAACAAATGATGTTTCTTTGGCTGATCAAACTTGAAATGAAAAGGGTCACAAGTAGAGATCCTCATGTTCTAAAAAGAATGTTTGAAAATTAATTATCTGATTTGAAAGATATTGTGAGTCGTTTCAAGATATAAGAGGATAACGAGTTGAATAAAAAATCATTAATGATGGTTGCAGATCTTATTAAAGATGATGCTACACATAATAAGACGAGGAAGAAGTCTTTTTGAATAAAGGAAAGAGTAGAATAAGTAAAGGTTCAACAACAAATGCAACAATTATGATGAAGTTGGCTACAACGCTCTAAATTTTCTAACTCTGAAGAAGAACAAAGAGATCAGATAAACATATTGGAAACAACTAGAAATATTCAAAATCTGTGTGCTATGATAACTGAAAGCAATCTAATTAGGAAACAACGGGAAAGATTCAAGAGCCACTAGATATGTTTGTGTAGACAAAAAAGCTTTTGCTACTTATGATACTGCTATTCCCAAAGAAGTGATCTTCATGGGAAACTCTGCAACGTCCAAGGTTGAAGAAAGTGGTTTAATATTCCTAAAAATAACTTCTAGCAAGGATTTGACTCTCAACAATGTTCTCCATGTTTCTACTATTAGAAAGAACTTAGTGTCTACAACACTTCTCGTTAAAAATGGATTTTAGTGTGTGTTTGTTTTGAAAAAATATGTAATAATCATGAATGAAATGTATGTCAGAAGGGGTAACCTCAATGAGGGACTTTTCAAACTTAATGTAATGACTGTTGAAATAAAGAAAACTAAGGCTTCTTCTTATTTGCTGGAGTCAAATGATTTATTACATGAATGTTTAAGACATGTTAATTATAAAAACTTGTGAAAACTAATTAGTATGAAAGTTTTGTCTAACTTTGAGTGCAATAAATCAAAGTATCAAATATGTGTTGAATTAAAGTATGCTAAGCATCCATATAAGTCTGTTAAAAGAAACTTCAATATCGTAGACTTAATTCACACAGACATTTGTGATATGAAGTCAACACCATCTCATGATAGGAAAAAAGTATTTCATAACTTTTATTAACGATGACACTATATATCATTATGTTTTTCGCTGAATAGTAAAGATGAAACAATAGAAGAATTTAGACAATATAAAACTGAAGTTAAAAATTAGTTGGATAATAAGACTAAAGTAATAAGAAGTGATAGGAGTGGAAAGTATGAATCTCCTTTTATAGAGATATGTTTTGAATATGAAATTTTCCATCAAACTACTTCCCCATATAAAATTACGAAAAAGACAAATCAAATGTTAACGGAAATGATGGATGCTTTACTTATAATTTAGGTTTACCGCCAAATTTGTGGGAGAAGCTATCCTTACAGCAAATCAAATACTCAATAGAGTTTCCCACAGAAAGATGCAATTTATTCCATATGAGAAATGGAAAGGAAGGAAGACCAACTTGAAATATTTTAAAGTGTAGGAATTTCTAGCCAAAGTTCAAGTTCCTATACCTAAAAGGATGAAAATAGAGCCAAAGACTGTGGAATATGTTTTCATTGAAAATGCTACAAATAGTACATCATGTGGATTTTTTGTTCATAAATCCAATATCCAGATATCCATGATAATATGATAATTGAATCAGATAATGTTGACTTATCTAAACACATTTATCCATATAAGACTAGGCATATGTTGTCTAGTAAAGGGTCTAAACGACGTAGGAATGAACAAAAGAAGAATGTACTTAATGAAAAGAATCCAAGGTGTAGTATGAGATAAAGTACATCGACTTCCTTTGAATCCGATTATGTAATATTTCTTCTTGAAAATGAACCTTAAATGTTCAAAGAAGAAATGTCGTCTGCGGACTCGTCCTTTTAAAAAGAGGCAGTCAATAGTGAGATTGATTCAATCTTTAGCGATCATAAATGGGAGTATTGATTCAATCTTTAGCGATCATAAATGGGAGTTGGTTCATCTTCCTCCAAAAAATAAACCTTAGGTTCTAAATGGATCTTCAAAAGAAAATGAAAGTTGATGGTACTATTTGCAAATACAAGAAAAGCCTGGTTATGAAAGGTTTTAGACAAAAAGGTCTTGATTATTTTGACACATACTCACCCATAAAAAGGATAACATTCATTTAGATGTAAGTTGCATTAACGACGATATATGGTCTTGAAATCTATCAAATAGATGTAAAAACAACTTTCTTGACTGGAGAATTGGTGAAAAAATATAAATAGAACAACTTGATGGTTTTGTGATTCCTGGTAAGGAAAGAAAAGTGTGCAAACTTATTAACTCACTCTACTGACTAAAGAAAAAACCTAATCAGTGGCATATGAAGTTTCATAAAACCACGTTGGAAAACGAATTCAAGATAAAACAATGTGATAAATGTTCTTACATTAAAGACACTCCAAATCACAAAGTCATTATATATTTGTATGTGGATGACATATTGATCATCATTAGAGACATTTCTGACATAAATACTACTAAATAAATGCTTGATAGAAAATTTGGGAGTTTCTGATGTGATCTTAGGGATGAGCATTCATAGAACTCCACAAGGTTTACCGTTGTCATAGTCTCATTACATTAAAAAGATTCTTGACAATTTCTATTTGGATTTGAATATTACAAAGGCACTACTGGATGTGAGCTTTGCTCTTAAAAATATAAAGGTGAATGTGACTCACAATCAGAGTATGCAAGATAGTTAGGAAGTTTGATGTACATCATGAATTGTACATGACAAGACATAGCATGTTCTATTATTAAATTGAGTCAATACATGAATAATTCCAATTAAACTCAAATGGCAATAAAATAATTTTTGGGTATAAAAAATATACTCAAGACCATGCTTTGCATTATAACTAATTTACTATAGTTTTTGAAGGGTATATTGATGCATATTGGACCACCATATTGCATGAAGTAAAATCCATGAGTGAATATGTATTTACTTTACATGGAGGAATAGTCTCTTAAAAATCATTCAAAATAGACATGTATTTCCCATTATACAATTGACTCTAAATTTATCACATTAGATAGAGCCCTGAAGAAGCTGAATGGCTTTGAAATTTCTTAAAAGATATTCCTTATTGGCACAAACCTTTAGCATTAGTATGCATACACTTTGATAGCTAAGTTAAGATAGGTAGGACAGTGAGCATGATTTATAACAATAATTCTCATCATATAAAATAGAGACATAATAACATTAAAGAGGTACTCTAGTGGAATTATCATGATAGACCATGTGAGGTCAAAGAATAATATGTCAAATCCACTTACAAAAGACCTAACTAGAGAGTGAGTTCAGAGGATATCAAAGGAAATTTGTTTACGGCCTAGAACAAGTCATCACGATGGTAACTCTATCTAGCGGACTGGAGATCTCATGTGCTATAGAAATATAACACTTTCGATGCTTAAAATGCGAAAAATATGCAAGTTTCTGAGGCCTTTTTGTCAGATATGATCTATTTTGGGTATATTTTGCAGCAAACCATGTTTTGGATGATAAGTTTGTGAAAAAGGTGAACAAAGGTGTTTTGGCCACTTTTGGAGCGATTATGGATGTTTGAGATATTTTTGGCTTGATTATGATCAATGCATGTTCGAGAGTTGAAGAAGATATGAAAAATGGACTCCCGACACCTACTAAGTCAACCTACGAACCACATGTAGACCTACGGACCACATGTAGACAAATCGGGTGCCAGAAACCCAAAATCCTAAGAGCTAACTTATAGGAAAGTTGTCGATATGGTACCTGCGGACTGTACCTATGACCTGTACTAGACCGCAGGTACTACCTTCGTCCTACCAAACTGCAGGTACAAGGAGTAGGTGGCCACCGACCGTGTTTTCTCCTATTTTGCTCGGGCTTTGTTTTTAGGGGTTTCTCTTATACTATGAATACCCCATATGTACTTTTTAGTAAGAGTGACACACTTTTAACACTTTGAAACATATTTTAATTTCAAAATCCATCTTTGATCTTGGGATTCTCGTGTATTGACTTTGATTGATTATTCAGTTAACGGTTGTGGGTTTTTATTTATCTTATCATTGTGATTTTTGATGATAGGCGAATTTACACGCCTATAGCACTATATTTTGCCCATATTTTAGCCTAGTTTTGAGAACAAATTATATATTTCATGCACTTTTAGTCCTTTTTCCTGTAAGTGAGCTAACGAACATGATTAGCAAAGTTTCAGGTATGAATGATGCAGAATTCAGCATTTCATAGATAACTTGACGCCAAAGAAAGCTTCATGAAAGGAGAAAAGCCAATCTTGGACGCCAAGGACTAAAGATGGCGCATGGAAATTCTGTCCCGGGCTAAAACAACATTTCTGAAGACTTAAGGGACTAGCAGTAATTTATTAGGATTAGGATAATGATACATTAACCTAGTACAATTGGGTTAAGTATTTCATTAGCTTATTAGGATTAGGATAATGATACATTAACCTAGTACAATTGGGTTAAGTATTTCATTAGCTTAGTAGGATTTGGTTAAGCATTTCATTAGCTTAGTAGGAATAGGATATGGGTATTATAAATACCCTATCTTGCTAGAGATTTTAGAACATCTTCTGACATCTCCTGACATCTTCTTACATTCAATTCTATTACTCTACAACTCTTCTTCTAATTCTTCCATTAATTCTATTTTTCTTCTTCTATTCATCTATTCTTAAATTCCACAAAAAGAGAAACGTTACTTTGCTAAGGGATTCACTCCTAACGCCTACCACACCATTACAAACGTGAAATCTTTATTGTGGTATAACAACAATGTCAATTGTGATTTCCTTCGCACTCATGGGTAACTAAACTTCTCTGTTGGGGTTATGGAAGCCGAATGAGATACTATCTATTGCTGTGAGTTTGTGAGTTCGTGACACGTATGTTGCTTATATCATTATTCTCTTCATCTTAATCTAAATTCTTTGTGGTTGCAAACGCAAAAATACGCCAGTATAACATTTAACTTGTTCGAAAGAAAGGTTATCTGTCTGGAAAAGAGATAATGTCAAGGTAGTAGGGTCCCATCCCCTATTAAAAAGTTAGTGCCGTAACTGGATTAACCTCTTGGAGAATTCATACCGTTAGACACGCTTTAATCTCGAAAGAGTTAAAGTGAAATAATCCTCGAATAGGTCGAAAGACGCCTGGATTTACCATCGAATACAATTCTCTATAAGCACATGCATGTCTGAATTCAACACACTCATAGTCAATAGAGACGTATAACTCAGAAGGTGGACATAACCCCAACTCCTCAATTCTCATTATTTCACAACCTACTAAACATTCTTTCTCTTTTTACTTTGCTATTGCCGTTTTTAGCTACTATTTGGTTACATTACTTGCACAACAAGAATCCCCCCTTCTTACGAGACTTGCACTAAAAGTCTAGTAATCGTTGCTTACTTGTTGACCAAGCTATTCCCTGTGGGATCGATACCCAACCCAGGTTGGGTTCTATATTTGCTAACGACCGCTTTACACTCCTACGAGAGCTGTAGATTGAGCGTTATCAATTTTATCTTTGCTTTCCAATATAAATGTTATTGATTTCTTCATAATCATGAGCGGCTAAAATCCATAGCTTGGGTTGTGGAAACTCTGGTAAATTTATGAAGTAGGGGAAGTGCGATTGTTGATCTAAACCTATACCCATGACATACATTACTCTATCTTTGATATGATTAATTTCTTAATGGGTGCACATATTAGGATCCGCCTAGATATTTCTACCTACTCTAAAAGAGGAGTAGTCACTATGAAAATATAAAGACAACAGTAATTTGGGAGTTAATTGTCGATCCATTGCACACAACAAAATATAGTGAATGACCGTTAACTTTCATCTAATAACTTAAGACTCAAAACGTGATAGTTAATTGGGATCAAGATAAGGGTTAGTAACACGACACCCTGAGACTCAAAAGGTATATGGTGAAATCCTCTTACTCGTCCAAAAGACTGTATGAGGTATATAACTTATCGATTCTGCATGTAAGGTATTGGGTTGGTTCAACAACACATGATAAGACTACGGAGGTAAGACTCCAGGGGTAACACAATCCTAGTGTTCACCTACGACTGATTTTTAACCAAGATTAATATTGTTATTTGATCGAGAGTACTATAAACGAATCCCATAATTACTTTCCTATTTTTCCCATAGACTTCAACCACTGAGATCTATAAAGCCACGTGTTCCCTTGGAATTCGACCCCAACCTTAGTTGGGTTACTATATCTTAACAACGATCGTACCATCATCTAAAAGGTATTTCTTGGACGTCATCAAGAAATTGGCGCCTTTGTCGGGGCGCACGGTGTTAATTTATGGATTGAAGTCATTACAATTTTTGGGTTTTTAGTACTTCTTTTTGTTCTTAGTTGGGCATATGCTGGTGTATTCCTAGCACATGGAGTAGAGACAATCATTTGCTCCTAGTCAATTTGACTCTAGAAAGGATTCTACAAACACCTGGTAGGATGTCTGAGTCGAAAAGAGTTGAAAATCCTAAAGGGGTTAGTGATATTATACCTTATGCTGAAAGAGTAAAAGATATTGTTGATCATCAGAATGGTGAGATTTTATATCAAGATGAAGTAGATAAAAGGGCGATGGAAAAAGATCGGAGAGTAGCTAGATAGGCAGAGCTAGCTGAGCAGAGAGAAGTAGCAGACCACCAAGTAGCACTCGGTGGAAACCAGAACAGAGCTAGAGGTACCTGTGTTCAAGTAATCCCAGCATATCAGTATATACAAACCATGCATATATAATGAAGAAGATTTGGGATATGTTGAGACGACCGATGTTGGAGCCATAGCACCTCATGTTTTGACCCAGGGCATCAAATTTGACATTATGAGTTCCATGATCCAACTTCTAAATTTGAAGGGTGTGTTTGCGGGTCTGCCTACCTATGATGCAAACTTGAACCTTGGAAATTTACTTGGGATAGACGTCTCATAGACCAATCTAGGGGTAAATCATGAAGCACTTGGATTGAGGCTTTTCCCTTCTCACTTACAAAAGAAACATCTTTATGGTTTGGGGAATCGCTAAAAGGCTCTATCACGACTTGGAATGAGTTGAGCAGGTAATTCTTAAACAGGTTCTTCCTTCCGTCATGGATGTTACATCTAAAGAAACAGATCTATAATTTTAGGAAGCTGCAGTCAGAGTCTATGTATGAGGCTTGGTTCAGGTTTAAGAAGAAGTTGAGTATGGTGCCAAATCATCAGTTATCAGGGATGAGCTTATTAGAGATATTCTACAGAGTCCTGACCATCATCTTCAGAGCCATGGTAGACACCATTTATGGAGGAGATTTTATGAAGAAAGTTAGGAGACCAGTCTTAAGGAGATTAAGGCTGATACTTCAGGGTTGACCTAGAAGGTCGAGTCACATGCCACTGCTATCAAGCAGTTGGAGCACTAGTTTGGGCTGATGTCATCAACTCTGAACCAGAGACAGCTAGGTACCCTCTGATAACACTCAAACTACAGCTCTCATAAGAGTGTAAGCGGTCGTTGTCAAATATAGAACCCAACTGGGTTGGGTGTCAAATCCCACAGAGAATACTTGGTCACTAAGTAAGCAAAGATTAATAGACTTTTGGTGAAAGTTTCGTAAATGGGGGGATTGTAACGTGCAATAATGTAACAAAGTGAAAACGGAAAATAGCAAAGTAAAAAGAAAGAATGTTTAGTAAGATGTTTAACCAATGAGAATTGAGAGTTGGGGTTATATCCACCTTATGAGTTATACGTCTCTATTGCCTATGAGTTATGCGGAATTCAGACATGCATGTGCTTATAGAGAATTGTATTCTATGGTAAATTCAGGCGTCTTTCGATCATCAAGGATTATTTCACTTTAACTCTTTCGAGCTTAAAGCGTATCTAACGGTACAAATTCTCCAAGAGGTTAATATAGTTACGGAACTAACTTTTTAACAGGGGTTGGTGCCCTATTACCTTGACATTATCTCTTTTCCAGACATATAACTTTTCTTTCGAACAATTTAATGCTATACTGGCGTATTCTATGTGTTTGCAACCACAAGAATTTAGATTAAGATGAAGAGAGTAATGATATAAGCAACATACGTGTCAAGAATTCACAAAATCATAGCAATAGATAGTATCTCATAAGGCTTCCATAACCCCAACAGAGAAGTTTAGCTATGCATGAGTGCAACGGAAAACACAATAGATATTATCATCATAAAAATCTCACGTGAATTCCTTGCAAATAGCTTTTCTCTTGTTGTAAAAATTAAAAGTCGAATATATGAAAAATAATGTCAACAATGAATTAATGAAGAAAAAGGGGAAGGATAGAATAGGGATGAGGGTGGTGGAGAATTATTTTGATGGATGGATGGATGGTGGATGGATGGGAATAATAAAAATCTCCAGCAAAATAGGATATTTATAGCACCCATATCCTATTCCTACTAAGCTACTGCATTACTTATCCTAGTCCTACTAGGTTACTGCATAATTATCCTAATCCTACTAAGTTACTGCTGATCCTCAAAGTCTTTAGAAATGCTGTTTTTTCCCGGGACAGGTTTTCCATGCATCACTTTTAGTCCCTAGGCGTCTAATCTCTCCTTTCCTTCTTTCATGAAGCTTCCTTGGGCGTCAAGTTATCCATAAAATGCTGAAATCTTCATCATTTATACCTGAAAACTTGCTAATCACGTTTGTTAGCTCACTTACAGGAAAAAGGACTAAAAGTGCATGAATTATATATTTTGTCCTCAAAACTTAGCTAAAATATGGGTAAATTATAGTACTTTAGGCATGTAAATACGCCTCTCATCACCCTCCGAGCAACATTGTGAATAATCTGAGAAATGATGGTCACATACTTGCTATTACCATAGAGAGTGGTATCATTACTATGGATCCCCCAATACCTGCTGCTGAAGCTGTTGATGATGAGACACCTGATGCTAAGTCTGAGAAGGTAATAAGTGATAAAGGTATAATTGCTGAAGAAAAAGGTAAGGGTCCAGTCATTGACCCAAGAGGTAGAAAGATTACAGACCACCCCCACCTTTTACTCAGTGACAAAAGAAGAAAAAAAGGAAGGTAAGTTCAAGCGGTTCATTGAGATACTGAGAGAACTGTTCTTGAACATACCTCTTCTCGAGAAATTAGAGAAGATTTCTAGATACACTAGGTTCATGAAACAGTTGGCCAAAAGGAAGAAAGGAGCAATTTTTTAGGATGTTGATGGTGTGCACCACTGCAGTACAGTCACGACTAGGTCCTTGGCAAACAAAAAGGGTGATCCCAGAGCGTTCACTATACCATGCACTATTGGGTTATCCATATTTGCCCGAGCCCTGTATGATTTAGGGGACAACGTTAATTTGATGCCGCTAGATGTATTCAAGAAACTAGGGTTGAACCCTCTAGAACTGACTTCAGTGCAACTATTGATAGCTGACCGCACGGTGAAGAAGCCTGTCGGAATCTTTTTTGATATGATCATGAGGGTGGATAACTTTATCTTTTCGACTGACTTTTTCATATTGGACTGTGAAGTTGACACCAAGATGCCTATTATTTTGGGAAGACCATTCATGGCCACAAGTAGAGCTATGATTGACATGAAAAAGGGTGAGTTGAAATTCAGAGTCAACGGTGAGGAGGCGATATTTAACATTCAAAAGTCAATGAAGAAGCCAACCAACATGAGGGTAGTGTCGATGATTGACTGTATTGATGCCCCTGAAGGATATTCCTATGGGTATCTTGATAAATTTTGAGTAGTCAAGATACCTGCGTTGTGCTGTGATATTAAATCAAGCGCTGAATCTGAGGCAACTCATTATTTTAGTGTTCACATTTTGTTGTTTTTATCTTTTTATAGGTTTTTAATTTTTCGACCTTACATGGAATACGATTAACATGGCTACGTTAATTGATTTCTAGGTAAGGGGACTGTGTGATCCCCATCATGGTCACAAGTGCCACATGGTAAGCTGAAGTAATAAATTGAAAAGTTGAAATTTTGAGGATGAAAAATGGTAAGTTGCGGACTTTGGCATCTAATTTTACCTTTGGGACCTAAAACCTAGGTTGCGGGACCATAAGTATCTGTAAAAGATTCAATATGACAAGTATGAGTTGTAGAAAAGTAGGCCAAAGATTTTGGCCTGGCACCTGCGCCCAACACTTATGGGCCGCAGGTTCTACCTGCGACCAGGACCCAACCGTAGGTATAGGGCATGGGTGCATGCCGTAGGTAGGTCAAGTTATTGTCCCACTTTTTAATTAAAATTTTGGGCCCAACAATATTTAAATATGACCTAAAGCATCCCCCACCTATATAATAATATCCTTACCTACATTCTAACTCATTTTAATCCTCAAAACTTCACTTTTATCTTTGAATTCAAACTTCCCACTTAACACATAAACCAAACCCAAACTTAAGAAAATGCTAAATTGACACTTATTTAAAATACCAACTTGTCCCAGCACACTAAAAACAAGTTTCAACCTTGGTTTTACTTAAGTTCTTCAATGCTCTTTCGGATTTTCATATAAAAGGTAACTTTCTTGGCTCCTAATGGTTCTATATTGATTTATCTACTGTTACAATAATTTGATATGTGTATTACATTACAAAATATATAGAAACTATAATGCTTGTATGAGGGAGCCTTGAAGTAGCCTAAAATCATGATGTATGGCCTTGTTTTGAGCTAAAATTCTAAGTTTAGGCCGTAACTGAAAGTTGAACTTAAATGAAAGAAAGTAATACCACGGGTTGAGCATGTTTGTTTTCTTTGAAATTCATGATTCTTGATTAGTGTATATGCATTGGACTTGTTGGGATTTCAAACAGGTTATAGGGGTGTGAAAACTGAGAAAAATTCAAACTTTTCAAATTTTGGATTTTTCTTCTACTTTTGTTATCCCTCAACTTTTGTTATCCCTCACTTTTGTTGGAAACTAACAGTTGTTTTTTAGGTTCATATGGCAACTAAAACAAAGAAGGCCAGTACTTCGGGGAGACAGGCAGATTCTCCCGATCTTAGTAGTTCAGTGGAGGAGTATCTGAGGCAGCATCGTGTTGATGCTGCAGTTGTGAGGACACACAGTGTCATGAGAGGACAAACTCACCTGGCTACTCAGTCAGCTGTAGCCCAACCAAGGATGAAGTAATCCAGGATATCCCAACCACATGCTCATTGACCTAATAATGATGATGAGAAGAAGGAGATGTAGTTTGAGGTTACACCACACATTACTCAGGACCCTCAGTCTGAGGAGGGGTCCCAGATTCTTCTGATGAGGTTGAAAAAAAGTAGTTATCAGTGGTGCCCCAGTCTGAGGATGGTACCACTACTCATATATAACGGACAGTGGTACCACAGTTTGAGAAGGATACAAAAAAGGTTTCCCACGATGCATAGCACAAGCAGACATCTGTACCCGCACGTGCCCTAAATACACCTCCCAAGGAGGGACATCTAAGGTGGTATATGGAAGGTATAATACATATATAAGATCTTGATAGATGTGTGTAAGATCTTGGAAGGACTACAAGATGTATTTATGATGAGCGTCGGATCGACATATCAGGGCTAGAGCGAGTACCACAGCTATGCGCAATATTTGACAGATATCAGCTAGGGTAGATGACTAGGCCACTTGGTTCTTATAGCCCGACTATGGTGTGGGAGTTTTATGTATCCTACATAGACACTGTATTCCTTACCATGCACCATAATCCAGGCTTTATTAGATTTGCACGGTAGCCACAATTTGATCACATACTAGTCAAAAGGGTCAGAGTTAATATTAGAGAGGAGACTATCCACAGAGTCATATTTGGCCCAAATTATATTACTCCTACATCTACAACTGAGTGCAACCACAAATTGAGGATTGCACGTGATCATTATATTATGTGGGATACTGAGCATAGAGCTAGAAGGGTTGAGATAGCTAGGTGGATAGCCGGTTATATTTCACTATTGGGTGATGAGACCCCACGGATTGAGGGACAAATGTGATTAAGAAGGGCCTATTCACATTGAAGGTAAATTCTGGTGGTTGCTGATTAGATATCGCCTGCTACCCACTGTTTTAGATAATATATTATTGTAGGAAGGAGCTTCACTATTTTCCTGCTTGATGGCTGGTTATGATATTGAATTTGCCACCATTATCATGTATGAGTTACACGATTGAGCCTTTGGTTAGCTGACTAACCTTCCATTTCCTTGTATGATCCAGATGATATGCTATGAGGTCGGTGTTCCTGAGTTACCAGGTATTGATAAAAAGGTAACTGCGATCGTGATTGTAAAGAAAAGGACCTTGAAGGGTCTAGCACGTCTAGGCACTTCTAGGAGATCTAGACAGTAGGCAGTAGTACCATATGACCAGTCTGAGGGCCCGACAATTTTCATAAATCCTAATGAGACACATAAAGATAATGCAGTTGGTGGTGTAGACATAGAGATAGGGGAGAAGAGAGATGCTCTGGAGTTGAGTACATAGGGTAAGGGGACACAGGCTACTTCTTCGTTAGCCCCGACTTCGACCTGAAAGCAGGTTGGTGCATCTGCAGAGCCTGCTCGCCCATCCACTACAACTTTTGCAATAGGTATGATTACTGTATCCAGTGAGTTTTTGTAGAGCTAGTGGACAGCCAAAGGTCCACAACCTCTTGGTTGAAGGTTGTCGAGACTAAGATGACTACCCTCTTTGGGCAGATGAGATCAGGGAATAGGACTAGATTTGAGCAGGCCAAGGCTAGATGAAAGGCTGCTCAGAGGGACGCAATGTCAGAGCTGCATGTTGATTTTTAGATATGGATTGATGATCTAGAGAGATGAGTTACATCCTAATATACAGAGACAGGTAAGCCAGATCTGGTTTAGATGAGGGAGGATTTTGATATCCTACAAGCAGAGGTACGCTATCTTATATAGTGCCGTGTAGTATCTACTCTCTTAATGATACCCTTTGTAGTCCAGATATCACCTCCGCGTGCTCCGAGGTAGTTTGACTTATTTGCGGAGGATGATAAGGAGGTCCCAATAATTAAGACTAAGAGAGGTCACTTACATGATCTGCAGGATCCTGTTATGACAGAGGAAGAGGCCCTTAAAAAGACTAGACATAATTCTTTAGAGACTGCATTCACCGATAGGAATAGGCTTGACGCTATAGCAGTGGGTGTATCATCCAGTAGTACACCGCAACCACTACTACCTCTGCCAGCTTATACGCCCCATCTAGGGATGCTCCTCATTCGGGCACCTTGTGCGTTCTAGGTATTTCATCACTTCCCTATGTTTTGTTTTGTTTTAGCACATAAAGGATAGTGCACAATTTTTAGTTGGGGTGGGCATACCATGCCTCTTTGGGTTTTTGTTGTTGTGCTTCCTTTCCCTCTGGTCGCAGTATAGTTATAGAACTCGATGTCTAGGATAGTTACATGTCGTATTGTATTTTTTCTTTATATTATGTTATTTTTGTGTAATTAGGAGATTTTTAAGTATTTAGGGCAATAGCCATATTTTGAATAATTTTTGATACCCCTCTAAAATTTATGTTTTAGAATTGTGTTGATGTATATATGTGTGAACTTTGTGGATCTTTTTATGGCATTAGGATTGGGGACATGATAACCATTTTCCGACAATTGCAAGAACTGGATAGGTAGTAGTTGGTGAGATTGACTCTATGGTATGTGAGTGTGAGATACTATCTAGTAAACTTTGTATGTCGGTATTATCCCTTGATTCCTATATTAAGCCTGTAAGACTATTTTTCTTGTTTTCACCATTCACCTTCCAATTTGTATTACAATTTACTTGTTTTGGACCAGGTCCTCCTTGGATATTATGCACCTCAACACAAACAAAATGCCAAAGTTGAGGTATCGTAAGGGTGCATAGTGTAAAAAGGTAGGAAGAAGGGTAAAATAGGAGAAAAAAAAGTAGGGTTGGGTGTGGTAGGAAAAAAAGAAAAAGAAAAGAATTGTGAAAAAGTAAAAAAATTAAAGAAAGAATAAAAGACCGCACCCAACCTGAATGTGCATAAAATAATAACAAGGGAGAAATAAGGGTGGAATAAAAGAGAAAATTTGCTAGTAAGTAAGACCCAAAAGTTGGTGTAGTACCAAGGAGTCTTAGTCACTTCACATGTCCATATATATATCATACCAACCCCCAAGCCTATATTACAAGTTGATAAAAGTTCTATAATGATCCTGACGTGATTATCTGAATGCTAAGGTAAAGAAAATAAAGGCAAGCTTATAGTATTTGACATGCATTGAATGAAACTTCTTTGTTGAGTGTGAGTGTCTCTTGACGGTACCTATATTAGCATGCATGATTTCATATGAGTAAGTGGGACATCTTTGTTGTGAGAGACTTGAGTCATGTTTCTAGCTATTTGCTTGTTCGGGTAGTGTAATTTGTAAATATGAGCGGTTGTCTATTGCTAATGAAATTTCCATACCTTGATCCCTTTGTGTCACATTGTTGTAGTTCATGTTCATACACATTTGGTTTTGAAAAGAGATATAAAGGGGAAGTTGTGATTTGAACTTAATGTGATGACTGACTGCCATGAATATCTTATATTCTCCTAGTTAAGCGTCATTTTTTATTTTGGTGTGTTTTTGTTGCCTGAGGACATGCAAACATTCTAAGTTGAGGGTATTGATATGCTATAGAAATACAAAACTTTTGACGCTTAAAAAATGAAAATATGCAAGTTTTTGAGGCATTTTTGTTAGATATAATCTGTTTTGGGAATGTTTTGCAGAAAATCATGTTTTGGATGATAAGTTCATGAAAAAGGTGAAAAAGGTATTTTTGACACTTTTGGAGCGACTATGGATGTTTGGGATGTTTTCCGGCTTGATCATAATCAATGCATGATTGAGATTCGAAGAAGAGCTGAGAAACTAACTCCGACACCTACTAAGTCAACCTACAGACCACATGTAGATCTACGGACCACATGTAGACAAAGCAGGTGTCAGAAACCAAAAATCTCAAGAGCTGACTTGCAGAAAAATTATCCATTTGGTACCTACATCCATGCACCTTCACCCTGTACTATATTGTAGGTACTACCTACACCCTGCCAGACCGCAGGTATAGGGAGCAGATGGCCACCGACCCTGATTTTTGCTATTTTATCCGAGCTTTGTTTTTAGGATTTTCTCTTGTACTATAAATACCCATTATATACTTTTTAGTAGGAGTGATGCATATTTAACACTTTGAAATATATTTTGATTTCAAGATCCATCGTTGATCTTTGGATTCCTGTGTATTGACTTTGATTGATTATTCAGTTTATGACTGGGGGTTTTCATTCATCTTATCATTATGATTTCATCTTTGCTTTCCAATATGAATGTTATTGATTCTTCATAATTATGAGCAGTTAAAACCCATAGCTAGGGTTGTGGAAACCCTGACAAATTAACGAAGTAGGGGAGGTGCGATTATTGATATGAACCAATATGCATGGAATGAATTGATTTATCTACATTATGATTGATTTCTTAATGGGTGCACACATTAGGATCCTACCTAGATATTGCTACTTTCTCCAAAAGAGGAGTAGTGACTAGGAAAAGATAAAGACAACAGTAATTTAAGAGTTAATTATCGATCCATTACGCACAACGGGATTAGTGAATGACCGTTAGCTTTTAGCTAATAACTTGAGACTCAAAATAATAGTTAAGTAGGATCTGAGGCATCCCCTGACATTATTACTAGTACATTGTAACTCTTCTCCCATGATGTATATTTCTACTTCATCCCGAGTGTACTCTCTCTTATATGACCCCTTATGTGGATATTCATTTTGGTTTTGATCCTGAGTGTATTCCTAATCCCTTTTCTGTGTCTACCTAGTGGGTGATTTTATTGTTGCTAGAAGAGTTTATATTAGTTGTGTGTTGTCCATTTGTGGTAGGGAGATGTTAGTGAACCAGATTGAATTAGATATGTTAGACTTTGATATGATTTTGGGGATGCATTGCTTGTACTCGAGCTATGCATCTCTTGATTGTCGGACCCAAAGGGTCAATTTTTATTTCTAGAATTAGCCGGTGGTTGAATGGGAAGGTAGTTCCCTAGTGCCCGATGGAAGATTTATTTCATATCATAGAGCCCAAAAATTGGTTTCCAAAGGGTGTCTATACCATTTAGTGCATGTTAAAAATTCTAACTTGGAGGGTCCTTCTTTACAATCTGTCCCTATGGTTTTTGATTTTCCTGAAGTGTTTCCCGATGATCTTCCTGGTGTTTCTCCTAATAGGGAAATAGATTTTTGGATTAATATTCTTCCGGACACTTATCCTATCTCTATCCCTCCTTACAAAATGGCTTCGACTGAGTTAAAGAAACTTAAGGAGCAGTTGAAAGATCTTCTAGATAAGGGTTTTATCCCCCTTAGTGTTTCTCCATGCGGTGCTTCAGTTCTCTTCATGCATAATAAGAATGGGTCACTTCGGATGTGTATAGATTACCATCAGTTAAATAGGGTGACCGTGAAGTATTTGCTTTTTAGAATTAATGACCTCTTTGACCTACTTTAGGGTGCTAAGTACTTTTCCAGGATTAATCTTTGGTCAGGTTACCATTAGTTCAAGATTAGCGAGGTGGATATCCCTAAGACTGTCTTCTGAACCCGGTATAGATATTTTGAGTTTTTGGTGATGTCCTTTGGTTTGACTAATACCCTGGTGACATTTATGGATCTTAAGAATTGGGTATTCCATTAGTTCTTAGATTTGTTCATGATTATGTTTATTGATAATATTTTGGTGTATTCCAAGAGTGAGGTGGATCATGCTGATTACCTTCTCATAGTGTTGAAGACCCTTAAGGATCAACAGTTATATGCTAAATTCTTCAAGTGCAAATTCTAGTTGAATACAATGACTTTTTTGGGTCATGTTGTTTCTAGTGAAGGGATCACGATGGATCCACAAAAAGTTGCAGTGGTTAAGAAATGGACTAGTCCTACAACTCCAACCAATATTCAAAGCTTCTTGGGTTTAGATGATTATTATAGAAGGTTTGTGGAATGTTTCTTTTCTATAGATTCCCTAATAATGAGGTTGACTCAGAAGAAGGTAAAGTTTATAAGGTGTGATGCTTGTGATGGTAGTTTTGAGAAGTATAAAGATAAGTTGATTTTGGCTCTTATTTTGGCTCTACCTAAAGGTATCGATGGTTTTGTTGTCTATTGTGATATATCTCTGTGAGACTGGGTTCTGTGTTAATGCAACATGGCATGGTTGTTGCATATGCTTCTAGGAAGTTGAAGGTTTATGAAAAGAACTATCCGACGAATGATTTGATGTTTTTAGTTGTGGTCTTTTCTTTGAAGATTTGGCATCATTACTTCTATAGGGTTCCTACTGATATCTTCTCAGACCATAAGAGTTTACATTATCTATTCTCTCAAAATATGTTGAATCTCAGGCAAAGGAGATGACTTGAGTTGCTCAAGGACTATGATATAAGTCTCTATTATCATCCAAGTAAAGCTAAAATAGTTTCTGATGCTTTTAGCAGATTATCTATGGGAAGCTTATCTCACGTGGAGGAGGAGAAATAGGATTTGGCAAGGTATATTCACCGGTTGGATAATCTTAGAGTTTGTCTCTTAGACTTTGAGGATAGTGGGGTGATGGTGCAAGAATTGGCAAAGTTATCTCTAGGTGATGAGGTGAAGGAGAAGCAGGTTTTGGATCCTATTTGATGCGCATTAAAGGTGATGTGGGCCATTAGAAAGTGATGGTTTTTTATATTGGTGGTGATGGTATCTTGAGGTACCAAGGGAGATTGTGTGTTCCCGTTGTTGATGGGCTTTAAGAAAGAATCTTTGCTGAAGCTCATGAGTTGAGGTATACCGTTCATCCCGGTTCGATGAAGATGTACCATAAATTAAAGGAGATTTATTGGTGGATTAATATGAAGTGGGATATGGATAATTTTGTTGCTAATTACATAGTTTGTCAGCACGTAAAGGTGGAGTATTTGATGCCTGGTAGGTTGTTTCAAGAAATTGAGTTGCCTGTGTGGAAGTGGGGGGTGATTAATATGGATTTTGTTACCGCTCTTTTGTGGACTCATGGAAAGTTTTATTCGATTTGGGTCATCGTGGATAGGATGACTAAGTCTTCTCACTTCTTGCCAGAGAGGACAAGTTACTCTTCTGAGGACTATGCCAAGTTGTTCATTGAAGAGATAGTTAGGTAGCATGGTGCTTCAGTTTCCATTATTTTTTATTGAGGTACGTAGTTCTCGTCTCATTTTTGTCTTTCATTTTAAAGAGGTTTGGGAACTAAGGTGATCCTTAGCACTGCCTTCCACCCTCAAATGGATGGACAAGCGAAAAGGACCATTCAGACATTGGAAGATATGCTAAGGTATTGTATGCTTAACTTTGGTGGTAATTGGGTTGATCATTTTCCCCTATAGGGTCACTTGACGAGTCGTATGAGGTGAATTTGTTAGGTCAATAGTGTGTATGTGTGACCTAGAAACTATCTTGGCAATGACTCATGGTGACGAGTCATTATGTGACCTTACGAGTTGCAGAGCGGCCCGTAGTTACTAGCGATAATTTTTCAGTATTTAATTAAGGGCACTCTGGACATTTCCCCTTTTCCCCACTTGTGACCCACAACCATAAATATCCTTTGGGGCATTATTTTCACCCTTTAACAAATCAAAACACATTCTCTTATCTCTCAAATTCTCTCAAGAAAAAAGTACCTAGGGTTTCTAAAGGTTGACCATCTAGAACTTTAAAGGTCGAATTCTAACTTTAAAGGTCGAATTCTTACTCTTCCCTACTTGATTTTCCAGGCATACTACTCTTCCCCAATTCTTATATTATGAAAAACATGTATTTTACATGGTTAAATTGTATGGATTTTAATCTGGCTTTTGAGGTGGTTGAGGGTTTTGAAATGGTTAATTCTTAAATTGTTTTCTCATGATTTATTATGCATTGATTATGCTTTGTTAATGGTTTTGAACTTATGAGGTGCATGGGAATGGTAAATTAGTTAGGGGGTCAAGGTATTCCCCCTAATTGATGTTTTGAAATTGGAATTGGATTTGAATAATTATGCTCCCTCAATCCATTTATGAAAATGGCTTTGAATTGTGAAAGTGCCACTTGGCTTGACTTACTCACCTATGTTATTGCATTGTACAAATGATTAAACAATGAACCTGGATTTTGAAGGCCTTATTGGCTATGATTTGATTTAATGAACAAATGGGGTCGAGGTGTTCCCCCAAGTTAATGTGATTGTTATGGCATAGAGATAAGCTTGCAAGTGTAAGGGTATGATGATACCCATGTTGTGCCTTAATGGTTGGTTCTTTGTTTAATAAATGGGTTATGCGAAACTTGTTTTAATAAGGCTTTAATGGGGGTTGTTTAGCTATGCTGTGAAATTGGTGGTCCTAAGGGACCAATACTGGAAATCATGGTTGCTGACGCGATGGTCTAAATGATTGGGAGGTTCAAGTCTCCCTTATTATATGATTAGGAGTTTCGAGTCCTCCATGTTATTGATGGAGTGCTTCAGTCACACGTTGTATATGATGGGAGATTTGAGTCCCCCATAGTGCATATATATATATGTGATTATTCTCTATTTCATATGCTCACACGCACTGGGGCCCTTTTAGATAGGGGAGAGATGGACCTATATAGCCTGTGGGTGCCTTGTTATGACGGTTATGCTATAGGTTAATTATTTTAAAGTACATGGTAAGCTTTGTTCCCTATTCCGACATTTAATTTATATATGTATATGATAATATTTACATGGATTTGAATTGGGTTTGACTTGGTTTTATTTTGTCCCCTATCCCTTAGTTACATACTAGTGTTCAACCTACTAACCATCTTCGGATGTTGTATCCCCATGTGTATAGACACTAGAGATATTTCTACTTTTCTTGCACAGAGTTAGGTGAATCGGCATGGTTCGTCAATCAGTTGTGGTGAAGTGGTGAGCTTTCATTCTCTGGAAGACTTGATCATTCCACTAGTTTCTTTCTTTTAAGTAGAAGTAAAGACTTTACAGTATCATTAACATTGTCATTGTCATTGTCAGAGTTGGGGGCATGTCCTAACTTGGATTATTTTTTGTTTTGTTTAGTGGTTTTATGGATATTTCTGTGAATTAGGTTCTGATGATTGATTCTATTAGTGTCTTGAGTTTATTATCCTTTATCATGTTATATGTTCGAATTTCAGCCACTGCTAGGTGTTACGTTCAATTTGGCTAGACAAATGGGGTGGTCTCCAGTCCTCGGTGGACATGAGATACCCTTCAAGGCTAGGCTCTGGTTCGGATCGTGACACCAACCAGCTTTGACTAATGCATAATGAACATGATAATAATAAAAGCATACCATAATAGGAAATTCATGAATAAATCCCAAAAAATCAACGACTGATCATAATGTGTAAATTCATAATTCTTGAACATGGGAGGATGCTATTCTTATGGAAAAACATATATTCATGATTTAATTATAAAATAATCTGAAGAAACTAGGGAAAACGCGTATAGCTTGATCATATGCTTGAAATTTGGGATAATATCATGTAAATCATGCATGAGCATGAGAATATCATGAATGAAATTATGTGTTCCTAAGAATCCATGAATAATCATTAAAACATGCTTATGAGTGAAAACTAACCACGAGGATTGAATTTAAGCTTAGAATAACAAATGGCTAAAAGTCCTAGATTATGGAAATCATAAAATCATGAATAAAAATCATAATTTGTGCATGAGGATGAAAGGAGATCCTCATTGAATACCTACATACCTAATTACTTTTGATTCTTGAATTGAAGTTTTGGCGATTTGGACTTGGAGATGAAAAACCCCAATTTCTTGCTTTGGAAGAGTAGAAAATCACATGTCTCTTGAGAAATTTTGGTGTTGTGTTGAGAATGAGGGATTTGGGGTTGTTTTTTCTTTATATTCAACCTTAAAATAACTTAAACGACTTAGTTTTGGGGTTAAAATAGTGGGAAAAGACCAAAAATCCCCTTAGAAACCATTTGGAAGTCGCCTGGAAGTAGTCTTGATGACTTAGGCCACAACTCATGAAGTCTGGCCATAATTCGTGACTTGAGTCGTGGTCAGGAATCCGGTTTTAGACTTTACTATCCAGATCATGACTCCCTCCTGATGACCCATGATGTCTGATCACGAGTCGTGATCAGAGTCGTAGTCATTTGGCAGCTTTGACAATGCTTCGTTAATTTGGATATAATTTTTCATCCCGATATCGGATTATGACAAAATTGGAATCGTTGGAAAGCTAATTCAATTGTACGTCTGTTGGTGGTCTTTAGATAAAAAATTCTTAGTAACCTAAAACTTATGCTCGTTTGAAAGTGATATAGTTATATTCTTCACAGGAATTAATCGCTAAGGGACGTTTTGACTTGTCTCTAAGCTAGGAGCTATTTGTGACCATAATATGTATCTAAATCATTAATAAAACTAACAAAACATGATTTTTGATTTATCAAATACTTGAGGCATGGTTTTATTATTGTCTTGGATTTTTGGGGTGTCATAATATCTCCTCCTTGGGATTATCCGTCCTCGAATGAAGACTGACTTGGCTGAAAGAATAGGAAAAGAACTGCAATCCCTAACATAGAATTCTAAGAGATGAATATGGACATGATGAGTAAATTTCCAACTAAAACTTGACTAGTTTGAAAGTTTAGGAACTCACTTGTATTGTCTCATTGAATTTTGATGTCGGGTAACTAACATGATACTGATTTCTAAATCTGGAAATCTATCACGGTTGGGACTGAATTATACTTGGAGTAAGAACTCAAGTGAGTTAAAATTAGCATGAATGTAAATAAATCACCCCATGGAATAGGCATATTCATGAAACTTTGGATAGAAATACTAGATGAATAGATTGAAAACTATATGAGCTTATCTGTTTGATTGCTAAACTAAATTGCTAGCTATACAGACTGACTCATACTAAAAGTTTATAAATTGACTGAAGCATCCTTATCACAAATGGAAATTTAGAAATGTAAAGTGATATCAAATTACATGAAATTCTTAAGAGTCACTAGAAAAGAAGTATTTGTTACCTTCAACATTCCTTATCAGAAGTTCTAATAACATTAGAGAGCAAAGAATTTTGGGTATGATCTGATTGAGATATCTGAATAATGAATTGTAACATGGCACAACTATATAACATGGAATATAGGAATATAAACATAATCTAGGATAGAATTACTATGCCTTAGGCAATGCAACTGCTAACTTTCAAGCTTAGCCACACTTCTCAAATACTCCCTCAAGTTTACTTTTCCCCTTAAATACTACACTTCATTTGACTCCACTTATAATCTTCACATGGGTATTGATAACTCCTTCTACCAAAGTCTGAGTTGAACTAAATTCTCTCACCATGTTCAAGCTTAGCCACAAGGTAATACACATAACACCATATTACTAGTCTAAACCACGGATTTACTATCCTATGTGTTTTCAGAGCTCTCATCTCAAGAATAATACTCCTTACCACTTCAACAACTAACTTCAACCTTTTACTATGAATTCACTAGGGCACAATGCATTTATCTACTTATATACCAGCATGACATTCAAGCCTATCATTATAACCATATATGAACTTCTAGGCAACCAACTCACCTAGGAATTTTCCCATATTCTCTAATACCTCTATCAATAACAACTTTCATGCATAAACCCAAGAAGACACACCTAGTATTCTCTACTAACATATGCCAAAACTTTTCCTCAATCTTCCTTCACACTTATAGCCTTAGATAACAAAAATCTTTTCCTAATAAGGAATATTTACTCTCTCCCATCTAAACTATTGTTCATCAATTTTCATCTCCACCATTACATAAGGAGAGGTCACTGAAAAGTTAGAGCATAAGGACCTGAAGTCTGAAAGAATACTATACATAACTTTGAAACTTAACGGAGGCTTGAGGAATAGAGTATCAAAGGCATATATTCATTAAAGAGATCTATAATGAGGACATACATGTCATATGCAAATTTTCACTAGTCATTAAGGGTGTACCATGAGTTCTAGAAATTGACCATACCGTAAAACATGAGTCATGAGCTACATGACTTGAGTTTGAAGTTCATAAATTCATGGAATATAAGTCGTACTTCTAAGTGAACTGGCGCTATTAACTAGGAACTGAGAGTGTACGTGATTCTATATAAAGTGCATGAAATATGAGCTATGATCATGAAGATGACTTGTACGACATGAGTAGATGTCGTGATGACTGAAGTAAAAGAATTTTCATTGAGATAAGGATAGGTCAAGTATCTTCCTCTCTAAAACTCACTAGCATCACTACTAGAATCTGAAAACCTGACTTGGTTCCTTCTATTATCATCTCTTCTTTAAATTATATCTATTGTTTTATCATCTTCCCTTTAGATAAAATCTATCATACTAAGTCTGTGGACCTTTAAAATAAACTCTAAATTGAACTGCAATCACTCTACAGTAGAGACTGAGATATAATCATACACATAAATAGTAAACTCCCCCTAAAAGACTATATCTTAAAGAGTAAAATCCATTGTTAGTACTTTCTTCTGAGATACAACTCGTAGCTTTCTATATCCCCAATAGTCATCATATAATAACTTAAACACTTACTAACTTAGAATCTTCAGGAGATCACCATACCCTGAGTTCACACTTTTTCCTTTTGGAATTTCAGACTCTTCTTTCTAATAGAGTAATCATCCACACTTCAAACATAAACTTCAACTCTTAACATGGATATCCCCAAACTTTTAATGAAATATACTAACTTAGTACTACTGTATAGGAATAATGCAATACTAATCTATTCAAAATTTTATGAACATACCCAACCTCAATAAGCTTTTATATTTTTCTGGTCGGTGTCTAATCTCTATTATGACTAAAACATTAACATACTTAATGTCCCCCTTAATTTGTAAATCCCTCTCAAAGTGCGATCTAAACAATCTATGCAACACCCTTTTGGATCCATGGATACATAATCTACTAAACTCGGCTAACACTATTCCCACTTTACTACTACTACACTTCTAGGCTCATGCTACTAACTCTAGGTTACGTGGCCATAAGATTCTGAGAAGGGTTTTGAGGGAACATCTGATTTTGGCTCAATGCGTGATTTTTATAAATATGAATGAACTTTTTCAATGATTAGAACTTACAAGCACATATGCGATCCTTTTAAGCCCACGTGCAATCTTGTAACTGTCTGTGGGGGACTGTCTGAGAAAACTCTATCGGTAGGAATTTAAGCTTGACTATTTTTGTTACCTAACAAATATAGAAGAGGTGGAATGAATAGGTCTATGTATAAATTGGTATAAGTTTCTTAGAGAATATCTTTACTTCATGATCTGAGATATGAAAAAAGGGAAACATTTCTTAAATGCCCTGTAGCCGCTTGAAGAAAAGTATAAACATCTCAATACAGTTCTACAATACTCTACTAGACACGACTTCATAAACACCCTAGGACACTTGAACCTTGTGCTCTGATACCAAGTTTGTCATGACTGGAGACTACCCCCTAGTCGTAACACGGTGCTTAGAACCACAAGTGATCCCAAGCTAACCCATAGCACTAGTATGATGCTTGAGAAACTGATTAAAATAAATATAAAATTATTAAGCAGCATTGTAATCACGAGGTAAGCTATTTGAATATATTTCTGTTCAAAGTTTACAACACTATAGTTTGAAAGATTGAGGAAAACTCCAACTATATATAGTGACTCTGATTGACAATTTATGAATCCTATACTAATACTTACTATAGGTAGTCGGTACATGACCCCCAACTATCCCAAATCAATACATACGAATAAGAAAATAAAATACAAGAACTGCGACTGACTAGAGTCCTTAAAATAAGAAAACTCATCACCTGCTAGTTGAATACAGTGATCTGCTTGGCTACGATCCTGAGAGTAAGAACCTGAATCTACATCACATGAAAAATACAGGCAGAAGAGGTATGCTATTAGTACTTTGGAATGTACTATGTATGTGGGATATGCACTAGTCATAAAATACTTAAAACATGCTTTAAAACTGAGGACATAAGACATTTGCTAAAATATGCATTTAGAAAAATTTTGTATGTAAAAGCTGTAAGGAGTAGTGAAATTTCTAAACCATGAGCTAAAATATTTCTTAAATTTGGAAATGATAGAAACATGAATACTATATTTAATCTCAAGTTAAAGCTGAATATACTGAAAAACTATGCTAAGGGTCATGTATGAATTCTTGGTCTGAAACAGTGGGATGTAAACTAATGCAATAACCATGTACTTGTAATGGCCCAGTCTGTAGCGATGCTTACGATCTTGAGAGACCACAAGCTAACCCATGACTAATATTTTCTATGAGCACTGAATAATAATACTGTAATAATACAGAAAATAGGCAGAAATGCCATAAGGTTCATAATCTGAATAATGATAAAGAATAACAACAGTAATAATAATATCTGATAAAAACATCAGAAATATGAAATACTGCATAAACTAGTCTAGTCTGAAAAGCCTCTAACTGAACTATCTGAATGTGGAGTTGATGGGACAGGCCCCAACTTACTTCAACTACTAAAATATTGAAGCTACTGAAAATATTGAAATAAAGTATATCCTCAATAGATGAGGACTCACTTTTAAACCTGCTACTGCTATCTAAATCTGTCTAATCATGGTCGGAAACCTGAGCGTCCGAACATATGATATGAGACATCATAGCGCAAAGAAAGAGCATGCGTCAGTACATGGAATATACTGGTATGCTAAATGAGGTAAGGCTGAATGCAAAGGTTTATATGTCTGAATAATAACTAACTGAATGATATGGAATAACTGAGTATGAACACATGGATAAATAACAATGTTGTAAGTGATGAGGATGCAATACTGTAAATTTACATATATATAGTATATGAGATCTATACTAAAACTGAGTACTGAGTTTTGATAACTGAGTAACTGATATCGGAGATTACTAATAACTGAATTACTGATAGCTGGGTGACTGTATCTGACAGTCCTGATTCTGTAGAACTGAACTAAGTTCTATACTGAGACTGAAACTGAAACTATAGGAAGTAATTATCTAACCTATATGCCCCAAATAAGATAACTGGGGTCCTACTTGTAACCATAATTGGAAGGGTGCCAGTACCGTATCACGGGTAAAGACAAGCTGAAGAGTTACCCTCATCTGGCAGGTACTCTAATGAGAACGGTGGTACCCTCAACTGGCAGGTTAAAACCCCTAATCAACCCTCAACTTCCATCTTGATGTCTCAACCTACGTTGGCTACGTAGTTCTGAAATGTGAGGACTGCTTCTAAGGATCACACCTTCAATTGATAGGTGAACCCCCATCCTTGGGTTCACTTGGTGCTGAATCCTACTTTCAACTGAATAGACCATAGACTGATTGCTAGACTATACTGGATTTGACTAAACTATTACTGATCATGTTGACTGACTGAACTGGACTGAGTTCATTGAGCTGTATACCTGACTGAGTACTACTATTCTGTGACATTACTGAGACTATTCTATAACTTCTGTAGCTCTAGGTAAATAGCTAGATTTTCGAGTATTAGATACCCCAGGACTCGATAGCATGAAAAGTAAAGAATAACATGATTTTGAAAAGCATAACAAGGTTTACTTGTTTATAATTCGTTCATAGAGACATTTTATCAAACACTTGTAGGGAATAAGCCTGTACATATGCTAGCATGCCATGATTTCACCATTTATTTTGCATGGAAATTCCATCAAACACATGGGGAGAACAACTTAATTCATATAATCATGGACAATATGCAAACATTGTAACTACAACACCCAAACTTGCTAATTCAAGGATTATAACATGGGAATTACACAATTCAATAGACATGCTATTTAATTTTCATGGAATCTACAATTAATCATGGATTAAAACTCAATTAATGTCATAAACATGAATACAATCCAATTTCAAGCATGTAAATCATGAATCAATAATCTTGACGTTTAAAAAAATGTATTCTTGGACTCTATGGGTGAAAGGAACCCATAGATGAACATCTAACATACCTGAGTATTTTAATTCTTGAAGCTCTTGGTGATTTTCTTGAGGATTCCTCTTGATATCTTGAAGCTAGGGTTTTCTATTAGGGAGAGAATGTTGTTTGATTTGGAGAAAATTGATTAAAGAATGACTTAATAATGTTTTTATGGGATTAAATCCCGTTTCTGGACTAATTAAATTTATGGAAAAAGACTTATTTGCCCCTGGACGACACTTTTAATTTCCATTGAAATTTTTTGATTTGGCCCCTTGCGGCGACGCGTCGTTATCGCACCATATCATTGGAATTTGACAATTGTGATCTGGGAGCTTAGCGCGATGCGGTACAATAAATGTACCCTACTGTATGAGAATTTAACCCTTGGCGCAACGCGCCATAATCGCGGAGTCATACTGGAAAATGACAATTGTAAAAATGGCTGGTGGCACAATGCAGTGGGATCACGATAATTCACTGGATTTTGAAAATTTCCATTTGCACACTCTTTGTGTTGCTTTGATGTACATGTGGTACACTATTTTAGAAAAATGGCTATAACTCTTCACCCGAGTACCGGATTTGGGCGAATTTTATTTTTTTGGAAAGTTGAATGAATTTCCTACACAATGGTAAGCTCTAAACTAAAAAATATTGAGTATTTTAAGAATTTTATAAATAAATACTCATGTACTCAGAGTTAAATTAAGGTAGGGAAATACGAGGTATTACAATATCTCCCTCTTGGGAACATTAGTCCTCGAATAAGAATGATTAAGCTGAGAAACACTGATAGACCGAGCTTACACATTGAACATACATAACTAAAACCTGATTGCATGACTGGAATCACTGATAAGCTGAGTTTTCATACTGAACATACATACCTGATGCATGAGTACATGACTGAACTGATTCATGAATGGATGATAGGATATGCAATGATAATGGATATCAAGTTTGTAACAGTAACTGAATAAGGAATTGAGCAAAGCTAAGAAAGATTGTTACCTCAAGTTAAATCTGAGTTTGCAGAGAAGACGTGAGGATACTTAGTCTGTATATCTTCCTCTGCTTCCCAAGTAGCTCTCTCAACGGACTGATTCCACCAAAGAACTTTGACCAAGGGAACTTCTTTGTTCCTCAGTCTGTGAACCTGACGATAAAGTATTTGGACTAAAACCACTTTAAAAGAGAGATCATTCTGAATATTTACGCCCTCTAAGGGAACTATGACTGTTGGGTCACTAATGCATTTCTTTAGTAGAGAGACGTGGAATACTGGGTGCACTAAAGCTAGATCAGAAGGCAACTCAAGTTCGTAAGCTACCTTTCCAAAATGGCTAAGAATTTTGCAAGGACCAACATATTAGGTACTGAGCTTTCCCTTCTTACCGAACCTCTTCACCCCTTTATGGGATAGATTATCCTCACATCTGCATACGATTTTTGTCGGGTTTGGGCTGGACTAAGCCTTTCTCTGATCAACTGAACCTTCTCTAAGGCATCAAACACTAAATCAAACCCTACTACTGTGGCCTCACCTACCTCGAACTAACCAATTAAAAATCTACATCTCCTACCATAAAGAGCCTCAAACGGAGCTATCTGAATACTAGAATAATAGTTGTTATTATATAAGAATATGATCAAAGGCAAGTGGTCATCCCAACTACCCTTAAAATCAACCACGCAGGATCTTAACATATCTTCTAGAGTCTGAATGGTCCTTTTTACTTGATCATCTGTCTGAGAGTGGAAGGTTGTACTGAGGTAAATTTAAGTACCAAGACTCTTTTGAAAGATTTCCAAAAGTGAGAGGTAAACTAGGTACAACTATCTGAGATGATGGATAGTGGAACTCCGTACAACCTAACCAACTCTCTAAGGTAGATCTTGGCATAGTTTTTGGCTGAATAAGAAGTATGGATTGGCAAGAAATGAGCTGATTTGGTCATTCTATCTACAATGACCCAGATAGAATCATGCTGATGGCGGGTATGAGTCAAACCTATCACAAAGTCCATGTTCACTTCTTCCTATTTCCATTTGGGAATACTGAACTCTTGTATTAACCCTCTAGGCTTCTGGTGCTAAATCTTAACCTGTTGACACATAGAGCACTTAGCTATAAACTCTGCAATATCCCTCTTCATCCCAATCCACCAATACATCTCCCACAAATTGCGGCGCATCTTAATGACCCTTGGATGAATAGAATAATGCGCACCATGCACTTCTGCAAGAATTCGCTGCCTCAAGTCATCTATTCCTAGAACACATAGCCGACCCTGGCAATGAAACACACCATCTCACCCTTGGGAGAAAACCTCTACTTTCTGATCTCTGACTGATTCTTTCAACTTGGCTAGACTGTGATTTCTGCCCTGCTTTTCCTTTACTTTGTGAACCAGAGATAATTCTGAGCTATTCTGTACCCACACACTACCCTCTACTGAGTTGACTAAACAGACACAAAGACGAGTAAGCTGATGAACTTCCTGAACTAACTTCTTACCATTTTCAACATAAGCCACACTACCCATAGACAATCTACTAAGAGTATCTTCCACTATATTGGACTTGCTCAGATGATACAAAATACTCATGTCATAATCTTTCAACAACTCTAACCACCTTCTCTGATGCAAATTCAAATATTTCTGAGAGAACACATACTACAAGCTTTTATGATCTGTGAACACATCCACATGTACCCCATACAGAAAATGCCTCCAAATATTTAAGGCGAACACTACAACTGCTAACTCAAGATCATGGGTAGGGTAATTCTTCTCATGGGACTTAAGTTTTATAGAGGCATAGGCTACGACCTTACCTCTCCACATAAGGACATAACCCAAACCTACTCTGGATGCATCACAGTACACAAAAAACCCATCTAAACTATGTGGTAGAGTCAAAACTGGGCCTGTAGTGAGTCGAGTCTTCAACTCCTGAAAACTCTTCTTGTAAGAATCTGACCACTAAAAATTAAATTTATTCTTAGTAAATCTATACATAGGGGATGCGATAAATGAAAACCCTTCAATAAACCAACGGTAATAGCCAGCTAAACCTGAGAAACTCCTAATATATGATAGAGAAATGGGTCTACGCCAGTTTCTCACTGCTTTGGTCTTTTGAGGATCAACTCTAATGACATCACCAAAAATAATATGACTAAGGAATACTATTGACCTTAGCCAAAATTTGGACTTACTAAATTTGGCGAACAACTTATGAGTTCTGAGAGTCTGAAGTACAATTCTGAGGTGATCGGTGTGATTATTCTCGCTACGAAAATAGACAAGAATGTCATCGATGAAGACTAAAATGAGTATGTCCAAGTACTTCTTGAACACGCGATGTATTAAGTCCATGAAGGCTCCTGGGTCGTTAGTGATACCAAAGTACATGACTAAAAACTCAAGTTGACCATACCGGGTTTGAAAAGTTGTTTTTGAAATGTCATATTCTCTGACTCTGAGATGATGATAGCCTAATCTGAGGTCTATCTTAGAAAAGTAACTGGCACCCTGAAGTTGGTCAAACAAGTCATCAATTATAGGAAGTGGGTATTTATTCTTGACTGTGACTTTGTTCAACTGACAATAGTCTATGAACATTCTAAGAGAAACATCTTTCTTACACATGAATAAGATGGGTGCGCCCCCATGAAGCAACACTAGGTCTGATGAACCCCTTTTCAAAAGGGTTCTTTAACTATTCTTTTAACTCTCTGAGTTCAGCTAGTGCCATTCTGTATGGCGTAATAGATATGGGCTGAGTATTTGGAAGAAGGTCTATTCCGAAGTCAATTTCCCTTTCAGGAGAAACTCTAGAAAGATCTTCGAGAAACACGTTTGAGAATTCATTTACTACTGGAACTGACTTAAGACTAGGAGTCTCCGAACTAGAGTCTTTGACTCACACAAGATGATAGAGACAACCTTTGGATATCATTTTCTCACTCTAAGGTATCAAATTAAATGACCCTTAAGCGTTGTAGTACTACCCCTCCATTCAAGGACTGGTTCATTTGGAAACTAAAAATAAACAATTCTATTTCTGCAATCAATTAAGGAATATCATGAATGAAGCCAATCCATGCCGAGAATAACGTCAAAATCTGTCATCTCTAACTCTACTATGATGCCGAAGTGACTTTCTCAGATATTATAATTGGATAGTTCTTGTATGCCCATCGGGCTATGATAGACTGACCCACTGGAGTAGAGACTGAGAAAGGTTCTGGTAAGGTTTCTGGTTTGACATTAAAGTCCACTACTATATAAGGAGTTACAAAAGACAGAAAAGCTCCTAGATCTAATAAGGCATAAATATGTAAATGGAATATCTGTAATGTACCAATAACCATATTAGGAGAACTTTCTTGATCTTGTCTGGACTAAATTACATAAATCCTGTTTGGACGTTGCCCACTGGTGGCACTGGAAGTGGCACCCTGCTGATTCGGGTGATCGGACTGAGCTGAGGAACGATTATACTGACCCTGAGAACCTGACTGAGGATAATCTCTGATTCTATGGCCTGGATGGCCACACTCAAAACAAGCAACACTACCAGCTCTACAGACACCTTAATGTTTTCTATCGCATTTCTAGGAAAACGGATATGTTCGAGCACTGCTGACACTACCCTTAGATTTAGAGCCTGGCGCCCTATCTTTGTTACTATTTATGAACATTGGGACTGGAGCACTGGCTAACGATGGATATGGAACTAAAGACTTTGGATAAAACTAGGAATGGTTACCACCCTCTGACTTAGGCTGAGCAAAATTAAGGCTACCTATTCTATCTCTCTTGTTCTCTCCCTCTCACTCCTTATTCTTAGCCTCTTTGATCTACTGAGCATGGACCATGATCCTAGATATGTCTATCTACTTAATTAACATCATAGTTCTTCACTCCTTAACCATACTTTTCAACACTCTTGACACGAATTTGCTCATACTGGACCTATTATCTACTACTACATGGGGATCATATCTGGATAACTGAGTAAAATTAAGGTAATACTCTTTTACACTCATGTTTCCTTGCCTGAGATTGATGAACTCTAATACCTTGGCTTTTCTCAGCTCTAAGGAAAAAAATCTATCTAGAAATATAGTCGCAAACTCTTCCCATTCTATGGGCTCTACATCTGTGCCCCTGTCTACCTTCCACTGCTTAAACCACATATGAGCTACATCTTGTAGCTTAAAGGCAGCTAACTCACCACTCTCACTAGAATCCACTCCCATAATATCTGTGACTCTCTGAACCTAGTCGAGGAACTCTTTTGGATTCTTTTTTAGCTTAGTTGCTGAGAATAGGGGAGGATTCATTCGGGTGAAGTCCCGAATTTTTAATGCAGCAGTATTGGGCATTGGATTGGCCTGAACAACAGTTGGCCATTCATTCTGAGCTGCTACAAAATTGACTAGAGTGGTGAACGCAGCTCTGAATTCTGCATGAGAGACATACTCGTCCAAGGGATCTGCCTGAATGGGCTGGGGTGCTGACTGGTTTCCGATTCTTCTTCTATTTTTATTTTGGGAGGCATGTTCTATAAACAGAAGGAATAAAAGGATTAGACTGAGAGTTTAACTTGAGCTCATGCTCACTCGTACGACATAAATACTGAAAGAAGGGAAAATTTTCCTAAAAATATCTCATAGCCTCTTACTCATAAGTGTGGCACGCTACAAACCCATGAACAAGACACTACTTGATGCGGCTTTTCAGACTCCCTAGGAATCTATTGAACCTTAGGCTCTAATACCAAGTTTGTAACACCCTGAGTCTGTACCCCAGACGCTACACGGTACTTACGATCCCGAAGGACCACAAACTAACCCATGATTGATATCTGTTGTGAGCACTGAATAATAATATTGAAATAATATGGAAAATAGGTTGAAATTCCATAAGGTTTACAATATGAATACTGATAAAGAATAACAACTGTAATAATAATATCTGATAAAAATATCAGAAATCTGAAATACTGTCTGAACTAGTTGAGTTTGAAAAGCCTCTAATTGAACTGTTTGTATGTAGAGTTGATGGGATAGGCCCCCAACTAACTTCGACTATTGAAATACTAAATCTACTAAAAATACTAAAATAAAGTATATCCTCGATAGATGAAGCCTCACTACTAAATCTGCTGCTGCTGCTATCTGAATCTGTCTAAGCGCGGTCGGGAACCTGAGCATCCAAACCTAAGATATGAGACATCATATCACAAAGAAAGTGTATGCGTCAGTACGTGGAATGTACTGGTATGCTCGATGAGGTAAGTCTGAGTGTAATGGTTCATATGCGTGAACAATAACTGACTGAATGATATGGAATAACTGAGTATGAACACATAGATAATTGACACTGCTGTAACTACTAAGGATGCAATACTATGAGTTTACATATATACTGTATTTAAGATTAGTATTGAAACTGAGTACTGAGTGCTGATAACTGAGTAACTGATTCTGAGATTACTGATAACTAAATAACTGATAGCTGGGTGACTGTATCTGACAGTCCTGATTCTGTAGAACTAAACTTAATTCTATACTGAGACTGAAATAGAAAATGTGGGAAGTAATCATCTAACCGACATGCTCCAAATAAGATAACTGGGGTCCAACCTATAACCCCAGTTGGAAGGGTGTCAGTACCGTGCCGAGGGTAAAGACAAGATGAAGAGTTACCCTTATCTGGTAGGTACTCTAATGAGAATGGTGGTACCCTTAACTGGTAGGTTAAAACACCTCATCAACCCTCAACTGCCCAATTGATGTCTCAACCTACGCTGGCTACATAGTTCTGGAATGCAAGGACTACTTCTAAGGATCACACCCTCTACTGGAAGGTGAGCCCCCATCCTTGGGTTCACTCGGTGCTGAATCCTACTCCCAACTAAATAGACCATGGACTGATTGCTAGACTATACTGGATTTGACTGAACTGTTACTGATCATGTTGACTGACTAAACTAGACTGAGTTCTATAACTGACTGAGTACTACTCTTCTGTGACATAGCTGAGACTGTTCTATGACTACTGTAGCTCTAGGTAAATAGCTAGATTTTTGAGTATTAGATACCCCCAGGACTCGATCGCTTGAAAAGTAAAGAATAGCATGATTTTGAAAAGCATAACAAGGTCCACTTATTTATAATTCAGTCATAGAGACATTATATCAAACACATGTAGGGCATGAGCTTGTACATCTGCTAGCATGTCATGATTTAACCATTAAATTCACATGGACATTCCATCAAACATATGGGGAGCACAAATTAATGCATATAATCACGGACAACATGTAAATATTGTAACTACAACACCCAAACTTGAGAATTCAAGGATTATAACATGGGAATTACACAATTCAATATACATGCTATTTAAATTTCATGGAATCTACAATTAATCATGGATTGAAACTCAATTAATGTCATGAACATGAATACAATCCAATTTCAAGCATGTAAATCATGAATCAATAATCTTGTTGTTTTAAAAAAATGGATTCTTGGACTCTATGGGTGAAAGGAACCCATAGATGAACACCTAACATACCTGAGTATTTTAATTCTTGAAGCTCTTGGTGATTTTCTTGAGGATTGCGGTTTTGAAGCTGCGGTTTTCTATTTGGGAGAGAATGCTTTTTGATTTGGTGAAAATTTATTAAAGAATGGCTTAATAACATTTTTAGGGATTAAATTCCGTTTTTGGACTGATGAAATTTATAGGAAAAGACTTATTTTCCACTGGACGATACTTTTGATTTCCATCAAATTTTTTTTATTCGGGCCCTTGGTGCGATACGGTGCTATTATGCCATGTCACTAGAAATAGACAATTGCGACCTGGGAGCTTAGCTCGATAAGGTACAATCGCAGTACCCCATTGTATGTGAATTTAACCCTAGGCACGACGCGTCATGATCGCAGAGTCACACTGGAAAGTGACAACTGGGAAAATAGTTGATGGCGCGACGAGGGGGGATCTTGATGGTTAAATGGATTTTGACAATTTCCATTTGCACCCTCTCTGTAATGCTGTAATACCCCAATTTGCTGAACCAGAATGCTACACGATGCTCATGATCTCGAAGGACCATAAGCTAACCCATGATTGATATCTGTACCTGTATACAGCATAAAATACTGAATAATGCAGAAACATAAACTGAAAGGCCATAAGGTTTACATAACTGAAGTTAAACATAACATCTAAACAGGGTATGATATACCAAAAAAAACAAAAAAACTAAAAATACTGAAGTCTGAAACATGTTAGCCTAGAAAGCCTCTAACTGACTGAACTGTCTGAGTAAGAAGTTGATGGGACATGTTCGGAACTAACTCCAACTAATAAACTAGTTAATGAGATAATAGGGAATAATTAGGTCCTCGAATGATAAGGACTCACTTCTAACTCTGACTGCTAAAAATGGAATCTACTGCGGATCTGGAGCTCGTGTCTCTGAACCTATGGTATAAGATACCATAGCGCAAATGTGTCAGTACTTTGAATGTACTGGTATGCATGTGTGGTAGGCTGAATTCATGGGGTTCATATGCATGAATAATAATAATAACTGACTAACTATCATGAGCGTGAGAATACATGCATGGGACATAACAAGTAACACTAATACTGTGATAACATGATTACTAAATCTAAATATAACTGATAACAGAAGTGACTATATCTGAGAGTCCTGAATCTGATGGAACTATCTGAGTTCCGTACTATGTCTGAGTAGATTGTATTTGACAGCCCTGAATTCTGAAGAACTATATGAGTTCTTTTACTGAGACTGATACTGAGACTGTGGGAGGTAGTCATCTAACCGCCATGCCCCAAATGATGCATTATAACTGAATTGGGGTCCCATCTATGCCCTGATTGGAAGGGTGTCAATACTGCACCACTGGTAAGGACAACATGTGAGTGACCCTAATATAAAGGGTAACTCTAGTAAGAATGGTGGGAACCCTCATATAGAAGGCTAAGCCACCTCATCAACCCTCATATAGCAGGCTATGATGTCTCAACCTATGCTGGCTACATAGTTCTGGAACGCAAGGATTGCTTCTAAGAATCACACCCTCACATAACAGGTGAGTTCCCATCCCTGGGTTCACTTGGTGCTAATTTCTACTCCCATCTGAATAGACACTAATCATAATTTACTAAACTGAACATGGACTGAGTTACTAAGTTCCGTTGACTGACGGAATACTACTGATATCTGACAACTAACGGAGTCATGAAATCATAGATATTTTTCTTGAGTCATAAGACTATCTGAAGTCTAAGGATTCATAGATTGACTTAGAGTATCAGAAAAACATGACATGGCTCTAGGTACACAGCTAATGTTTCGGGTACAAGCACCCCCAGGACTCGATGGAAGGAAACTGATCAAGCATAACTTACTTGAACATATAACTAACATCACAATCCATTATACATTTGTAGAAGTAGTCCATAAAAACATGTGATAGGCATAACTTGTACATACATGGAGATTTCATGATATCATACTAGTTGGGAATTCTTCCTTCATCTAGGCATTTAATCAAACACATGGCAGGCATAGAAC
Organism: Capsicum pubescens; assembly: GCA_030864215.1. Taxonomy (NCBI): domain Eukaryota; kingdom Viridiplantae; phylum Streptophyta; class Magnoliopsida; order Solanales; family Solanaceae; genus Capsicum; species Capsicum pubescens. The sequence continues at coordinate 216,765,452 of CM061549.1, read as the reverse complement.
AAGTAGACAACATTATACAATAATTAATCATCATAATTCATCTCTAATTTCATCATCTAGGGTTTATTCATAGGTTCACATGAATATACATCTATACAAATCTATTCCACATAAAATTGATCACCCGACATTGATTTGAATTCAGCTGATCATTGTCAACATAAACAAAACAAACCCAACATGAAATTCATAAAAAAATCCATAAACTTAATCTTAGAATAGAGATTCTTGGGCTTCATGGATGAAAGGAGTTCATGAATAAACACTACGCATACCTTGGTTCGTGATTTCGTGAAGATTGACGGTGAAACCTTCATGAATTTGAATAGAAACCCTAGCTTGTTCTTGAGAGAAACTTGAGAGAAACTAGTATATTTTGGGTGAAGAATGACTAAATCACGTGTTATTGGGTTTAAATAGGGGTAGAAAATTGACCCTTTTAACCCTGGACGCGTTATTTAATTTCAGTAAAATTTTCCCAAACTGGGACCCTGGCGCGATACGGCGTTATCGTGCCGAGTCACTGGAAATTGACACTTGGGAAATTGATGTACTAAAGTACTTTCCTGAATTTGGCGAATAGCTGATGATCTCTGAGAGTCTGAAGTACTGTCCTGAGGTGGTCTGTATGATCACGCTCACCATGAGAATAGACCAGAATATCATCTATGAAGATTATGATGAACCTGTCCAAGTAATGCTTTAACACACGGTTCATCAAGTCCATGAAAGCCGTTGGGGTATTGGTAAGACCAAATAAGACGACTAGAAGTTCAAAGTGACCATAGCGAGTTTGGAAAGCTGTTTTCAGAATGTCACATTCCCTAACTCTGAGCTGATGATAGCCATATCTGAGATCTATCTCTGAGAAATAACTGACACCCTGAATTTGGTCAAACAAGTCATTGATTCTAGGAAGAAGATACTTGTTATTGACCGTGACCTTATTGAGTTGGTGGTAGTCTATACACATTTTGAGAGAACCGCCTTTCTTGCGCATGAATAATACTGGAGCACCCCACGAGAAAATACTGAGCCTGACGAATCCCTTATCTAAGAGATCCTTTAATTGTTCTTTCAGTTCTCTGAGTTTTGATGGTGCCATTCTATATGGTGGAATGGATATAGGATGAGTATCCGGAAGAAGATCAATACCGAAGTCTATTTCCCTTTCAGGAGAAATTCCTAGAAGATCTTCGGGAAAGACATCTGAATATTCACTCACTACTGGGATTGATTCAAGGATGGGAGTTTCAGAACTAGTGTTCTTAACTTGAACGAGATGATAGACACATCCTTTAGATATTATTTTCCTTTCCCAAAGGCAGGAAAAAAGCTGACTTCTGAAAGCGGATACACTACCCTTCCACTCAAGGACGGGTTTATTTGGGATCTGAACTTAGACTATTCTATTTCTATTGTCGACTGTGGTATAGCAGGAATAAAGCCAATCCATGCCGAGAATGACATCAAAATCAGTCATTTCTAATTCAACTAAGTCTGCTAAAGTGACTTTCTGAAATATCATAATCGGGCAGTTCCTGTATACCCACCGGGCTATAATGGTTTTGCCCACTGAGGTAGAGACTGAGAAAGGCTCTGCTAGATTTTTGAGTCTGATTCAAAAATCAACTGCTATATAGGGAGTAACAAAAGACAAAGAAGCTCCTGGATCTATCAAAGCGTAAACATGCACATGAAAGATCTCTAACGTATCAGTAACTACATCAGGAGAATTTTCCTGATCTTGTTGAAACTGAAGATCATAGAGACGATTTGGGCATTGCCCACTCATAGCACTGGAGGTGGCACCCTGCTGATTTGAGCGACCGGACTAAGATGGGGAGCAAATTTTTTGACCTTGAGGACCTAGCTGAGGACAATCTCTGACTCTGTGGCTTGGCTTGCCACATCCAAAACAAATACCACTTCCTGCTCTGCAAATACCCTGATGGTGCTTGCCATAAGTCTGGCAAAGAGGATAGGTGAGGGCACTGCTAACACTGCCCTGGGTCTTAGAACTTGGCGCTTTATCTTTGTTACCCTCTCTGAACTTTGGAACTGGAGCACTGGATAAATAAGGAGTTGGAACTAATAATTTAGGACGAAATTGAGAACGGTTTCCTCCTTCTGATTTAGGCTGAGTAAAATTAAAGCTACTTGTCCTAGCTTTCTTATTCGGCTTCTCCATCTTCTTAATCTTTTGCTCCTCAATCAGATGAGCATGAGTCATAAGCCTGGCTAAAGACATGTCACTATTCAGCATGGCGGATCTGAACTCCTTAACCACGGTATCATTTACCCCTGAAACAAACTTATTCATCCTTGCCCTGCTATCTGCAACCACATGAGGGGCATATCTGGCTAATTGAGTAAGCTTAAGAGAATACTCTTTCACTAGCATATTGCCCTACCTGAGGTTGATGAATTCTAACACCTTAGCTTTCCTAAGCTCTATTGGAAAGAATCTATCGAGGAAAGTAGACGTAAACTTCTCCCACTCAACTGGCCCTGCATCATCTACCCTCTCTGACTTCCACTACTTGAACCAAGTGTGAGCAACATTCTGCAACTGATATGCAGCTAACTCAACACTCTCAACAGTAAGAGAATAATCTTTCACTATCATATTGCCCTACCTGAGGTTGATGAATTCTAACACCTTAGCTTCCCTAAGCTCTATTTGAAAGAATCTATTGAGGAAAGCAGACACAAACTACTCCCACTCAACTGGACCTGCATCATCTGCCCTCTCTAACTTCCACTATTTGAACCAAGTGTGAGCAACATCCTGCAACTGATATGCAGCTAACTCAACACTCTCAACAGTAAGAGAATACTCTTTCACTATCATATTGCCCTACCTGAGGTTGATGAATTCTAACACCTTAGCTTCCCAAAGCTCTAGTGGAAAGAATCTTTCGAGGAAAGCAGACACAAACTACTCCCACTCAACTGGCCCTGCATCATCTTCCCTCTCTAACTTCAACTACTTGAACCAAGTGTGAGCAACATACTGCAACTAATAAGAAACTAACTTAGCACTCTCAACAGTAGTCACCCCCATGATGTCTGTCACCTTCTTCACCTGATCTAAGAATTCCTGAGGGTCCTCATATATCTTAAACCCGAGAAAGGATGGAGGATTCATTTGGGTGAAATCCCAAATCCTGGCTGCAGCTGAATTGGTCACTGGGTTGGCTGGAACGATAGCTGGTCGCTTATTATGGGCAGCTACTGACTGAGCAAGACTAGTAAATGCGGTCCTAAACTCCGCATGAGAAACATGATCGTCCAAAGGATCTTTGGGCTGAGAGGATGACTGATTTCTTCTCTTAGGAGGCATATTCTTAAATAAAGCGAAGAAACGAATTAGACTGAGAGATTGACTTGTGATTATGCTCACTGGCATGACATGAATACTGAAAGAAGGGAAACTGTTCCTAAATATCTCATAGCCTTTTGCACATAAATGTGGCACGCAACATACCTATGCACAAGACTCTACTAGATGCGGCTTTCAGACTTCCTAGGACTCTATTGAACCTTAGGCTCTGATGCCAAGTTTGTAACACCCCGATTTGCTAAATCGGAATGCTACACGATGCTCATGACCCCAAAGGACCACAAGCTAACCCATGACTGATATCTGTACCTGTATACTGCATAAAATACTGAATAATACTAAAACATGAACTGAAAAGCCATAAGGTTCACCTAACTAAAGTAAAACATAACATCTAAACGGGGTATGAAATACGAAAAAAAAACAAAAAAACTGAACATACTGAAATCTGAAACATATTAGTCTAGAAAGCCTTTAACTGATTGAATTGTCTGAGTAAGGAGTTGATGGGTCATGTCCCCAACTAACTCCAACTAATAAACTAGTTAATGAGATAATAAGGAATAATCAGGTCCTCGAATGATGAGGACTCACTTCTAACTCTGACAACTGAAACTGGAATCTATTGCTGATCTAGAGCTCGTGTCTTTGAACCTATGGTATAAGACACCATAGCTCAAATGCATCAGTACTTTGAATGTACTGGTATGCATGTGAGGTAGGCTAAATGCATGGAGTTCATATGCATGAACAATAATAATAACTGACTAACTATCATGAGTGTGAGAATATATTCATGGGACATAAAAACTAGCACTAATACTGTGATAACATGATTACTGAATCTGAATATAACTGATAATATGAGTGAATGTATCAGAAAGTCCTAAATCTGATGGAACTATCTGAGTTCCATACTATGTCTGAGTTGACTGTAACTAAAAGCCCTGAATTCTGAAGAACTATTTGAGTTCTTTAATTGACAACGATACTGAGACTGTGGGAGGTAGTCATCTAACCAACATGCCCCAAATGATGCATTATAGCCAAATTGGGGTTCAATCTATGCCCTGATTGGAAGGGTGTCAATACCGCACCACTGGTAAGGAAAACATGTGAGTGACCCTAATATAACAGGAAACTCTAGTGAGAATGGTGGGAACACTCATATAACAGGATAATCCACCTCATCTAACCTCATATAGTAGGCTATGATGTCTCAACATATGTTGGCTACATAATTGTGGAATGCAAGGATTGCTTCTAAGAATCACACCCTCTCATAACAGGTGAGTTCCCATCCTTGGGTTTATTCGGTGCTAATTTCTAATCCCATATGAATAGACACTGATCATAATTTACTAAACTGAACATGGACTGAGTTACTAAGTTCCGTTTACTGACGGAATACTGCTGATATCTGACAACTGACTGAGTCATGAGATCATAGAGATTTTTCCTGAGTCATAAGACTATCTGAAGTTTAAGGATTCATAGCTTGACTGAGAGTATCGTGAAAACATGACATGGCTCTAGGTATACTGCTAATGTTTCGGGTACAAGTACCCCCAGGACTCGATTGAAGGAAACTGACCAAGCATAACTTACTTGAATATATAACTAACATCATAATCCATAATACATTTATAGAAGCATTCCATCAAAACATGTGATAGGCATAACTTGTACATACATGGGGATTTCATGATATCATACAAGTTGGGTATTGTTCCTTCATCTAGGCATAGCACATGTAGACAACATTATACAATAATTAATCATCATGATTCATCTCTAATTTCATCATCTAGGGTTTATTCATAGGCTCACATGAATATACATCTATACAAATTAATTCGACATAAAATTGATCACCCAACATTGATTTGAATTCAATTGATCATTCTCAACATAAACTAAACAAACCCAACATGAAATTCATAAAGAAATCCATAAACTTAAACTTAGAAAAGAGATTCTTAGGCTTCATGGACGAAAGGAGTCCATGAATGAAAACTATGCATACCTTGATTTGTGATTTCGTCAAGATTGACGGTGAAACCTTCTTTAATTTGAATCACCAATAGAAACCCTAGCTTGTTCTTGAGAGAAACTTGAGAGAAAATAGTATATTTTGGATGAAGAATGACTAAATCACGTGTTATTGGGTTTAAATAGAGGTAGGAAATTGACCCCTTTAACCCTGGATGCGTTATTTAATTTTAGTAAAATTTTCCCCAACTGGGACCCTATCACGACGCGGCGTTATCGCGCCGTGTCACTGGAAATTGACAATTGAGAAGTTGAGGGATGGCGCGACATGGATCCATCTTGTTTCCCTTTCATTTGTGACCTGAAACTTTGGCGCGGCGCGGAGGAAATCACGCTAAGACACTGGTAAATGACAATTCTGAATTTGGGCCCTGGCACGACGCACCATAATCTCAAACGAATACTGGAATTTACCAAATGCCATTTCCCCTTGTGGCACGGTGCGCCACTGACTAATATGGCATTGTTTTACGATGGGAACTTAAAATACTCGTAACTTCTGACTCGGTTATCGAATTTGGGCGAATCTTATATCGATGGAAAGCTTATTGAATTTTTCACATAACAAAAATTAAAAATCTTGAAAATTCCTCATGGAATAATTATCATTCACTTTAGAATCTAATACTAGACATTCTTGAGATTAAATTAGCTAGGAAAAAGTATGGGGTATTATAATATCTCCCCCTTGAGAACATTCATCCTCGAATAAGATTGACTGAGAGGAAAGAAAAGATAACTAATTTACATATTGAACATGAATAACTAGAACATGATCTCATGACTGACATGACTGACAAGATGAACATATAATACTGAACATGCATATCTAATGCATGTGTAACTGATTCATGAATGCATGACTAGATGTTCCGAGGAACTAAGTTTCTCACAATGAGAATGCATTTCTGATGAATAATTATATAACTGAGTTGATAAATGAATGCATGACTGAATATGTAATGGTACTTGATACCAAGTTTATACTGGGAACATGATCATGAAACTGAATTCTAAGTTCGTGATGAACACTGATCATGAAACAGCTTAAGGAGAACTGTTACCTTGAGCTTGATCTGAGTTGGCAGAGAAGAAGTGAGGATACTTGGTACGCATGTCTACTTCTGCTTCCCAAGTAGCTCCCTTGACGGACTGATTTCACCAAAGAACTTTAACTAGAGGGACTTCTTTGTTCCTCAATCTAAGAGTCTGATAGTCTAAGATTTCGACTAGAATCTCTTCATAAGAGAGACTGTTCTGAACATCAATGCTCTGAATAGGGACTACAAATGATGGGTCACCTATGCACTTCTTGAGCAAAGAGACATGAAAGACTGGATGAATTAAGTCTAGATCTAAAGGCAATTTGAGATTATAAGCTACCTTGCCGAAACGACTGAGAATATTGAAGGGACCGACGTATCAGGGACTGAGTTTCCTTTTCTTGCCGAACCGCTTCACTCCCTTCCTGGGAGAGATCTTTAGATAGACATAGTCACCAATATCAAACTCGAGATCTTTTCTACGAACATCTGCATAAGACTTCAGTGGCTCTGAGCAGCCCGGTGTCTTTCTCTGATCAACTGGACTTTTTCTAAGGCATCAAATACTAAGTCAGGCCCTATAACTGAGGCCTCACTAACTTCAAACCAACCAATTGGAGATCTACATCTCCTACCATAGAGAGCTTTGAATGGATCTATCCGAATACTGGAATGATAGCTTTTATTGTATGCAAATTCAATCAAAGGCAAGTGGTAATCTCAACTTCAATTGAAATGATTGGACACTATCTTAGCATATCTTCTAAGGTCTGAACGGTCCTTTTTGCTTGACCATCAGTCTGAAGATGAAAGGCTATACTAAGATGAACTTGGGTACCAAGACTTTTTTGGAATGCTTTCCAAAAGTGAGAGGTGAACTGGGTACCTTTGTCTGAGATAATAGACAATAAAATACCGTGCAATCTGACCAGCTCCTTGATGTAGAGATTGGCATAATCCTCTACCGAATAAGAGGTATGAAATGGAAGGAAACTAGATGATTTGGTCATTCTATCTATAATGACCCAAACTGAATTACACTGATGACGAGTTCGAGGAAAACCCATCACAAAGTCCATGTTCACAACTTTCCACTTCTAAGTAGGAATACTGAACTCCTACATGGACCCACTAGGATTCTGATGCTCTATCTTAAATTGCATACATGTAGAGCACTTAGCAACAAACTCTGCAACATCTCTCTTCATCCCACTCCACCAATAGATCTCCCACAAGTCATCGATTCTGGGAAGAGGATACTTGTTCTTGACCGTGACCTTATTGAGTTGACGGTAGTCTATACACATTCTGAGAGAACCGTCTTTCTTGCGCACGAATAATACTGGAGCGCACCACGGGGAAATGTTGGGCCTGATGAATCCCTTATCTAAGAAATCCTTTAATTATTCTTTCAGTTCTCTTAGTTCTGTTGGTTCCATTCTATATGGAGGAATGGATATAGGCTGAGTATTCGGAAGAAGATCAATACCAAAGTCTATTTCCCTTTTAGGAGGAGTTCCTGGAAGATCTTCAGGAAAGACATCTAAATATTCACTCACTACTGGGATTGATTCAAGGCTGGGAGTTTCGGAACTAGTGTATTTATCTCGAACGAGATGATAGACACATACCTTAGATATTATTTTTCTTGCCCGAAGGTAGGAAACGAGTTGACCCCTGAAAGCGGATAAACTACCCTTTCACTCAAGGACGGGTTCATTTGGGAACTGAAACTGGACTATTCTATTTCTGCAATCAACTATGGCATAGCAGGAATGAAGCCAATCCATGCTGAGAATGACATCAAAATCAGTCATCTCTAATTCAACTAAGTTTGCTAAAGTGACTTTCTGAAATATTATAACCGGGCAATTCCTGTATACCCGCCGGGCTATGATGGTTTTTTCCACTAGGGTAGAGACTGAGAAGGGCTCTACTAGAATTTTGGGACTGATTCCAAAATCAACTGCTATATAGGGAGTAACAAAAGACAAAGAAGCTCCTGGATCTAACAAAGCATAAACATGCACATGAAAGATCTATAACGTACCAGTAACTACATCAGGAGAATTTTACTGATCTTGTCCAGAATGAAGAGCATAGAGACGATTTGGGCATTGCCTACTAGTAGCACTGGAGGTGGAACCCTACTGATTTGGGTGAACAGACTGAGCTGAGGAGCGATTCTGTTGACCCTGAGGACCTGGCTGAGAACAGTCTCTAACTCTGTCACCTGGCTTCCCACATCCAAAGAAAATACCACTGCCAGCTCTGCAAATACCCTGATGGTGCTTGCCATAAGTCTGGCAAAGAGGATTGGTGTGGGCACTGCTAACACTTCCCTGGGTCTTAGAGCCTAGCATTATATATTTGTTACCCTCTCTGAACTTAGGAACTGGAGCACTGGCTGAAGAAGGAGCTGGAATTGATGATTTAAGACGAAACTGAGAACGGTTTCCTCCTTCTAATTTAGACTAACTAAAATTGAAGCTACCTGTCCTAGCTTTCTTATTCTGCTTCTCCCTCATCTTAATCTTTTTCTCCTTAATCTGTTTAGCCTGAGTCATAAGCCTGGCTAAAGTCATGTCACTATTTAGCATGGCAGATCTACACTCATTAACCACGCTATAATTCACCCCTGAAATAAACTTACTCATCCTTGCCCTGCTATCTACAACCACATGAGGGGCATATCTGGATAATTGGGTAAACTTAATAGAATACTCTTTTATTGTCATATTGCCCTGCCTGAGGTTGATGAATTATAACACCTTAGCTTCCCTACGCTCTAGGGGAATGAATTTATTGATGAAAGAAGATGCAAACTCCTCCCACTCAACTGGCCCTATATTATCTACCCTCTCTGACTTCCACTGCTAGTACCAAGTGTGAGCAATATCCTACAACTGATATGCAGCTAGCTCAGCACTCTCAATAGTAGTCACCCCCATGATGTTTGTCACCTTCTACACCTGATCTAGGAATTCCTGAGGGTCCTCATCTGTCTTAGACCTGATAAAGGATGGAGGATTCATTCGGGTGAAATCCCAAATCCTAGCTACAGCTAAATTGGCCACTGGGTTGGACGGAACGATAGCTGGTCACTTATTATGGGCAGCTACTAACTGAGAAAGAGTTGTAAATACAGTCCTGAACTCTGTATGAGAAACATGATCTCCCAAAGGTTTTTTGGGCTGAAGGCCTGACTAATTTCATCTCTTAGGAGGCATATTCTAAAATAAAAAGAAGAACCGAATTAGAAGGAGAGATTGACTTATGATTATGCTCACTGACACGACATGAATACTGAAAAAAGGGAGACTATTCCTAAACATCTCATAGCCTCTTGCACATAAATGTGGCACGCAACTCACCCATGCACAAGACTCTACTAGATGCGGGTTTCAAACTTCCTAGGACTCTTTTGAACCTTAAGCTCTGATACCAAGTTTATAATAGCCCAATTTTCTGAACCGGAATGCTACACGATGCTCATGACCCCTAAGGACCACAAGCTAACCCATGACTGATATCTGTACCTATATACTGCAAAAAATACTGAATAATGCGGAAACATGAATTGAAATTCCATAAGGTTCACATAACTAAAGTAAAACATAACATCTAAACGGGGTATGAAATACCAAAAAAAAAACTAAAAATACTGAAGTCTGAAACAAGTTAGTCTAGAAAGCCTCTAACTGACTGAATTGTCTAAGTAAGGAGTTGATGGGACATGTCCCCAACTAACTCCAACTAATAAACTAGTTAATAAAATGATAGGGAATAATCAGGTCCTCGAATGATAAGGACTCACTTCTAACTCTTACTGCTAAAACTGAAATCTACTGCTGATCTGGAGCTCGTGTCTCTGAACTTATGGTATAAGACACCATAGCTCAAATGCATCAGTACATTGAATATACTGGTATGCATGTGAGGTAGGCTGAATTCATGGGGTTCATATGCATGAATAATGATAATAACTGACTAACTATCAGGAGCGTGAGAATACATGCATGGGACATAACAACTGACATTAATACTGTGATAACATGATTACTAAATCTGAATATAACTGATAATAAGAGTGATTGTATCTGATAGTCTTGAATCTGATGGAACTATCTGAGTTCCATACTGTGTCTGAGTTGACTGTATCTGAGATCGATACTGAGACTGCGGGTGGTAGTCATCTAACTGACATGCCCCAAATAATGCATTATAGCCAAATTGAGGTCCAATCTATGCCCTGATTGGAAGGGTGTCAATATCGTTCCACTGGTAAGGACAACATGTGAGTGACCCTAATATGATAGGTAACTCTAGTGAGAATGGTGGGAACCCTCATATAGCAGGCTAATCCATCTCATCTACCCTCATATAGCTAGTTATGATGTCTAAACCTATGTTGGCTACATAGTTCTGGAACGCAAGGATTGCTTCTAAGAATCACACCCTCTCATAATACGTGAGTTCCCATCCTTGGGTTTACTTGGTTCTAACTTCTACTCCTACCTGAATATACACTAATCATAATTTACTAAACTGAACATGGACTGAGTCACTAAGTTTCGTTTTGACTGACGGAATACTACTGATATCTGACAACTGACTGAGTCATGAGATCATGGAGATTTTTCCTGAGTCATAAGACTATCTGAAGTCTAAGGATTCATATCTTGACTGAGAGTATCATGAAAAAAAAACATGGCTCTAGGTACACATCTAATGTTTCGGGTACAAGTACCCCCAGGACTCGATGGAAAGAAACTGACCAAGCATAACTTACTTGAACATATAACTAACATCATAATCCATAATACATTTATAGAAACATTCCATCAAAACATGTGATAGGCATAACTTGTACATACATGGGGATTTCATGATATCATACTAGTTGGGCATTGTTCCTTCATCTAGGCATTTAATCAAACATATGGTAGGCATAACACATGTAGACAACATTATACAACAATTAATCATCACGATTCATCTCTAATTTCATCATCTAGGGTTTATTTATAGGTTCATATGAATATACATCTATACAAATCAATTCCACATAAAATTGATCACCCAACATTGATTTGAATTTAACTGATCATTCTCAACATAAACAAAACAAACCCAACATGAAATTCATAAAGAAATCCATAAACTTAAACTTAGAAAAGAGATTCTTGGTCTTAATGGAAGAAAGGAGTCCATGAATGAACACTACGCATACCTTGATTCATGATTTCGTGAAGATTAACGGTGAAACCTTCTTGAATTTGAATCCCCAATAGAAACCCTAGCTTGTTCTTAAGAGAAACTTGAGAGAAAATAGTATATTTTGGGTGAATAATGACTAAATCACGTGTTATAGGGTTTAAATAGGGGTATAAAATTAACCCTTTTAACCCTGGACGCGTTATTTAATTTCAGTAAAATTTTCCCAAACTGGGACCGTGGCGTGCGCGGTGTTATCACGCTGTGTCACTGGAAATTGACAATTGGGAAACTGAGGGATGGCGCGATACGGATCCATCGCTTTGCCCCTTATTTTGTGACCTGGAACTTTGGCGCAACGTGGAGGAAATCACGCTAAGACACTGGAAAAGGACAATTCTGAATTTGGGCCCTGGCGCGACGCGCCATAATTACGGACCCATACTGGAATTTTTCAAATGCCATTTCATCTTGTGGCGCGGTGCGCCACTGACTAATATGGCATTATTTTATGATGGAAAATTAAAATAGTTGTAACTTCTGACTCGGTTATCAGATTTGGGCGAATCTTATATCGATTGAAAGCTTATTGAATTTTCCACATGACAAAAAGTTAAAATCATCAAAATTCCTCATGGAATAATTATTGTTCACTTTAGAAGATAATACTAGACATTCTTGAGATGAAATTAGCTAGGAAAAAGTATGGGGTATTATAGATGCGATGATGTATCAGGTGGTACACTGTTTTACAAAAATAGCTATAACTCTTCACTCGGGTATCGGATTTTGGAGAATTTTATATTGTTGGAAAACTGACTGAATTTTATACGAAATAAAAGCTCTAAACTAAAAAATAAAAAGTATTTTAAGAATTTTATACCTAAATACTCATGTATTTAGAGTAAATTAAGCGAGGGAAATATGAGGTATTACAATATCTCCCCTTTGGGAACATTCGTCCTCGAATGAGACCAATTAAGTTGAGAAACACTGATAGACTAAGCATACTTGACATATATATATGATGCATAAGTACTGGACATATATATATGATGCATGAGTACATGACTGAACTGATTCATGAATGCATCACTGAATATGCAATGGTAATGTATACTAATTTTGTAACTGTAATTGAACAGGGAACTGAGCTAAGCTAAGAAAGACTGTTAGCTTAAGCTGAATCTAAGTTTGCGGAGAAGAGGTGATGATACTTGGTCCGCAAATCTTCTTCAGCTTCCCAAGTATCTCCCTCAATGAACTGATTCTTCCAAAGAACTTTGACCAAGGTAACTTCTTTGTTCCTCAGTCTGCGAACCTGACGATCAAGGATTTGTACTGGAACCTCGTTGAAAGATAGATCATTTTAAATATCTATGACCTATAAGGGAACTATGACTGCTGGGTCACCAATGCATTTCTTTAGCAAGGAGATGCGGAATACTAGGTGCATTTAAGCTGGATCTAAAGGCAACTCAAGCTCGTAAGCTATCTTTCTGAAATGAATGACAATTCTGTAAGGATCGACATACTGGGGAATGAGCTTTCCCTTCTTGCCGAACCTCTTCACCCCCTTCATGGGTGAGATTTTTAAGTACATGAAATCGCCAACCTCAAACTCGAGATATTTTCTCCTCATATCTGCATATGATTTTTATCGGCTTTGGGCTTCCCTAAGCCTTTGTCTGATCAACTGAACCTTCTCTTAGGTAACAAATACTAAATTAGGCCCTACTACTGCAGCCTCACCTATCTAGAACTAACCAATTAGAGATCTACATCTCCTACCATAAAGAGACTCAATCGGAGCCATCTAAATACTGGAATGATAGCTGTTATTATATGAGAATACTATCAAAGGCAAGTGGTCTTCCCAACCACCCTTAAAATCAACCATGCAGGATCTTAACATAGCTTCTAGAGTTTGAATGGTCCTTTCTGAATGACCATCTGTCTGAGAGTGAAAGGTTGTACTGAGGTGAACTTAGGTACCAAGATCCTTGAAAAATGCTTTTAAAAAATGAGCGGTAAACTGGGTACATCTATCTGAGATGATGGATACTAGAACTCCATGCAACCTAACCAAATCTCTGAGGTAGATCTTGGCATAGTTTTTGTCTGAATAAGAAGTATGGACTGGCAAGAAATGAGCTTATTTGGCCATTCTATCTACAATAACCCAGATAGAATCTTGTTGATGGCGGGTATGAGGCAAACCTGTCAAAAAGTCCATGTTCACTTCTTCCTATTTTCATATGGTAATACTTAAATCCTACATGGACCCACTAGACTTTTGGTGCTAAATCTTAACCTGCTGACATATAGAGCACTTAACTACAAACTCTGCAATATCCCTCTTCATCCCACTCCACCAATAGATATCCCACAAATTATGGTACATCTTAATGTCCCCTGGATGAATAGAGTAACGTGCACCATGTGCTTCTGAAAGAATTCATTACCTTAAGTCATCTTTGCCTAGAACGCATAGACGACCCTGGCAACGCAACACACCATCTCCCCCTTGGGAGAAAACCTCTACTTACTGATCTCTGACTAACTCTTTTAGCTTGGCTAGACTGGGATCTCTGTCCTTCTTTTCCTTTACTTCAAAAACCAAAGATGATTCTGAGCTATTCTGCACCCACACACTACCCTCTGCTGAGTCGACTAAATGAACACCTAGCCGAGCGAGCTGATGAACTTCCTGAACTAACTTCTTCTTACCATTCTCAACATGAGTCACACTACCCATAGACAACCTACTGAGAGCATCTGCCACTATATTGCGTTGCTCAGATGATATAGAACACTCATGTCATAATCTTTCAACAACTCTACCCACCTTCTTTAGTGTAAATTCAAATATTTCTGAGATAACACACACTGCAAGCTTTTGTGATCTATGAACAAATCTACATGCACCCCATACAGATAATGCCTCTAAATCTTTAAGGCGAATATTACAGCTGCTAACTCAAGATCATGGGTAGGGTAATTCTTCTCATGGGGATTAAGTTGTCTAGAGGCATAGTCTACGATCTTACCTCTCTACATGAGGAAACAACCCAAACCTACTCTTGATGCATCAGAGTACACAACAAACCCATCTGAACTATCTAGTAGAGTCAAAACTAGGGATGTAGTGACTTGAGTCTTCAACTCTTGAAAACTCTTCTTGCAAGAATCTATCAACTAAAACTTAACTTTCTTCGGAGTCAATCTGGATATGGGGGATGCAATAGATGAAAACCCTTCAATAAACTAATGGTAATAGCCAACTAAACCTAAGAAACTCCTGATATCTGATGGAGAAATAGGTCTAGGACAGTTTCTCATTGCTTTGGTATTTTGAGGATCAACTCTAATGTCATCACCAAAAATAACATGACTAAGGAATGCTACTGACCTTAGCCAAAATTTGCACTTACTGAATTTGGCGAACAACAGATGAGTTCTGAGAGTCTGAAGTACAATTCTGAGGTGATCTACGTGATTATTCTCGCTATGGAAATAGACAAGAATGTCATCGATGAAGATATAACAAACATGTCCAAGTACTTCTTGAACACACAATTCATTAAGTCCATGAAGTCATCTAGGCCATTAGTGAAACCAAAGGACATGACTAGAAACTCAAAGTGACTATACCGGGTTCGAAAAGCTATTTTTGGAATATCATATTCTTTGACTATGAGCTGATGATAGCCTGATCTGAGGTCTATCTTAGAAAAGTAACTGGTGGCCTGAAGTTGGTCAAACAAGTCATCAATTCTATAAAGTGGGTATTTGTACTTGACTGTGACTTTGTTTAACTGACGGTAGTCTATACATATTCTAAGAGAACCATATTTCTTACGCACAAATAATACTGGTGCGCCCCATGGGGAAATGTTGGGTCTGATAAACCACTTGTCTAAAAGGTCCTTTAACTATTATTTTAACTCTCCGAGTCCAACTGGTGCCATTCTGTATGGCAGAATAGATATGGGCTGAGTATCTGGAAGAAGGTCTATTCCGAAGTCAATTTCCCTTTTGACAGGAACTCCAGGAAGATCTTTGGGAAACACGTCTGAGAATTCATTTACTACTGGAACTGAATCAAGACTACGAGTCTCTAAACTAGAGTATTTAACTCGCACAAGATGATAGACATGACCTTGGGATATTATTTTTCTTGCTCTATGGTATGAAATCAACTGACCCTTAAGCGTTGTAGTACTACCCCTCTATTCAAGGACTGGTTTATTTGGAAACTGAAAATGAACAATTCTATTTCTGCAATCAACTGAGGCATAGCATGAATGGAGCCAATCCGTGCTGAGAATGACATCAAAATCCATTATCTCTAACTCTACTAAGCTGCTGAAGTGACATTTTGAGATATCATAACCGAAAAATTCTTGTATACCCACTGGGCTATGATAGATTGACCCACTGGAGTAGAGACTAAGAAAGGTTCTGTTAAGGTTTCTGGTTTGACCTTGAAGTCCACTGCTATATAAGCAGTTACAAAAGACAGAGAAGTTCCCGAATCTAATAAGGCATAAACATGTAAATAAAAGATCTTCAATGTACCAGTGACCACATCAAGAGAACTTTCCTGATCTTTTCTGAAATGAAGTTCATAAAGCCTGTATGGACGTTGCCCACTGGTGGCACTGTAAGTGGCAACCTGCTGATTCAGGGAGCCGGACTGAGCTGAGGAACAATTATACTGACCCTGAGAACCTGACTGAGGAAAATCTCTAATTCTATGGCCTGTCTTGCCACACCCGAAGAAAATATCATTGCCAGCTCTACAGACACCCTGATGGTTTCTGCCATATTTCTAGCAAAAAGGATTTGTTCGAGCATTGCTAACACTGCCTTGAGATTTAGATCCGGGGGCCCTATCTTTGTTTCCATTTCTAAACTTGGGGACTGGAGCACTGGCTAAGGACGGAGCTGGAATTGAAGACTTTGGATGAAATAGGGAACAGTTACCACCCTCTGACTTAGGCTGAGCGAAATTAAAGCTACTTGTTTTAGCCTTCTTATTCTCCCTCTCTCTATCTCCTTATTCTTAGAATCTTTGATCTGTTAAGCATGTACCATGAGTCTAGATATGTCCATCTCCTTAATTAAGATCATAGTTCTGCACTCCTTAACCATACTTTCTGACACCCCTGACACGAATTTGCATATTCTGGACCTATTTCTGCTACTACATGGGGAGCATATCTGAATAACTGAGTAAACTTAAGGGAATACTCTTTCACACTCATGTTTTCTTGCTTGAGATTGATGAACTCTAACACCTTGTCTTCTCTCATCTCTAAGGGAAAAAATCTATGTAGAAAGGCAGTAGCAAACTTTTTCCATTCTATGGGCTCTGCATCTATGCCCCTGTCTACCTTCTACTTCTTAAACCACGTATGAGCTACATTCTTTAGCTTATAGGAAGCTATCTCAACACTCTCACTAGAAGACACTCCTATAATATCTGTGACTTTCTAAACCTGGTCAAGGAACTCTTGTGGATGCTCTTCGGGCTTAGATCCTCAGAATAGGGAAGGATTCATTCGGGTGAAGTCCCAAATCTGGATTGCAGCAGTATTTGCCACTGGGTTGGCCTGAACAGTAGTTGGCCATTCATTCTAAGCTGCTATAGAATCAGCTAGAGTGGTGAATGTAGCTCTGAATTCTGCATGAGAGACATGCTCGTCCAGGGGATCTGCCTGAATGGGCTGGGGTGCTGACTGGTTTCCTGTTCTTCTTTTGTTTTTCCTTGTGGGAGGCATGCTCTGTAATTAGAATGAAGAAAAGGATTATACTGAGAGTTTAACTTGAGCTCATTCTCACTAGCACGGCATGAATATTGAAAGAAGGGAAACTTTTCCTAAAAATTTCTTATAGCCTCTTGCACATAAGTGTGGCACGCTACACACCCATGCACAAGACTCTACTTGACACGGCTTTTCAGACTCCCTAGGAATCTATTAAACCTTAGGATCTGATACCAAGTTTGTAACTCCCCGAGTGTGTACCCCGGATGCTACACGGTGCTTACGATCCCGAAGGACCACAAGCTAACCCATGATTGATATCTACTGTGAGCATTGAACAATAATACTGTAATAATGTAGAAAATAGGTTGAAATGATATAAGGTTCACAATCTAAATACTGATTAAGAATGACAACTGTTATAATAATATCTGATAAAAACATTAAAAATCTAAAATACTATCTGAACTAGTTGAGTCTGAAAAGCCTCTAACTGAATTGTCTGAGTATGGAGTTGATGGGAAGCCCCCCAACTAACTCCGACTACTAAAATACTAAACCAACTAAAAATACTGAAATAAATTATATCCTCGATAGATGAGGACTCACTACTAAATCTGCTACTGCTATCTTAATCTGTCTAAGTGCGATTGGAAATCTAAGAGTCCAAACATATGATATGAGACATCATAGAGCAAAAAAAGAGTATACGTCAGTACGTGGAATATACGCATATTCTAGATGAGGTAAGGCTAAATGCATGGGTTCATATGCATGAACAATAACTGACTGAATGATATGGAATAGCTGAGTATAAACACATGGATAACTAACACTACTGTAAGAACTGAGGATGCAATGCTCTGCATTTACATATATACTGTATCTGAGATCTGTACTAAAACTGAGTACTAAGTACTGATAATTAAGTAACTGATATCTGAGATTACTGATAACTAAATTTTTTATAGCTGGGTGACTGTATTTGACATTCTTGATTCTGTAGAATTGAACTGAGTTCTATACTGGGAATGAAACTTAACTGTGGGAAGTAATCATCTAAATGACATGCCCAAATAAGATAACTGGGCTCCAACCTGTAACCCCAGTTGGAAGGGCATCAGTAACGTGCCACGGGTAAAGACAAGATGAAGAGTTACCCTCATCTGGAAGGTACTCTAATGAAAATGGTGGTACCCTCTACCAGTAGGTTAAAATACCTTATCAACTCTCAACTTCCATCTTGATGTCTCAACCTACGCTGGCTACGTAGTTTGGAATGTAAGGACTACTTCTAAAGATCACACCTTCTACTGGCAGGTGAGCCCCCATCCTTGGGTTCACTCAGTACTGAATTTTACTCCGAACTAAATAGACCGTGGACTGATTTCTAGATTGTACCGGATTTGACTGAACTGTTACTAATCGTGTTGACTGACTGAATTGGACTGAGTTCACTGAGTTCTATAACTGACTGAGTACTACTGTTCCATGACATGACTGAGACTATTCTGTAACTACTGTAGCTCTAGGTAAACAACTAGATTGTCAAGTATTAGATACCCCAGCACTCGATAGCATGAAAAGTAAATTATAGTATGATTTTGAAAAGCATAACAAGGTCCACTTGTTTATAATTCATTCATAGAGACATTTTATCAAAAACTTGTAGGGCATAAGCTTGTACATATGCTAGCATGTCATGATTTCATAATTTAATTTGCATGGACATTCCATCAAACACATGGGGAGCACAAATTAATGCATATAATCATGGACAACATGTAAGCATTGTAACTACAACACGCAAACTTGCTAATTCAAGGATTGTAACATGGGAATTACACAATTCAATATACATGCTATTTAAATTTCATGGAATCTACAATTAATCATTGATTGAAACACAATTAATGTCATGAACATAAATACAATCCAATTTCAAGCATGTAAATCATGAATCAATAATCTTTTTATTTTTAAAAAATAAATTCTTGGACTCTATGGGTGAAAGGAACCCATAGATGAACACCTAAATACTTGAGTATTTTAATTCTTGAAGCTCTTGGTGATTTTCTTGAGGATTGCTCTTGATTTCTTGAAGATAGGTAGAGAATGTTTTTTTATTTAGGGAAAATTAATTAAAGAATGACATAATAACACTTTTTAGGGATTAAATCCCGTTTCTGGACTGATTAAATTTATGGGAAAAAACTTGTTTGCCCCTGGACGACACTTTTAATTTTTGTCAAAATTTTTTGATTTGGTCACTTGGCGCGACATGATGCTATCGTACTGTGTCACTAGAAAGTAACAATTGTGACTTGGGAGCTAAGCGTGATGCGGTACAATTGCGGTACCCCACTATATGCGAATATAACCCTTTGCACGACGCGCCATGATCGCGGAGTCACACTGGAAAGTGACAATTGCGAAAATGGCTGGTGGCGCGATGCGGTGGGATCGTGATGGTTCACTGGATTTTGACAATTGCAATTTTCACCCTCTCTGCGACACGATGATGTACAGGTGGTACACTATTTTACAAAAATGGCTATAAATCTTCACCCGGGTATCGAATTTGAGAGAATTTTATATCGTTGAAAAGATGAATGAATTTTCTATGCAATGGTAAGCTCTAAACTGAAAAATACTAATTTTTCTAAGAATTTTATATATAAATACTCATGTATGAAGAGTTAAATTAAGCGAGGGAAATATGAGGTATTACAATATCTCCCCCTTGGAAACATTCATCCTCGAATGAGACCGATTAAGCTGAGAAGCACTGATAGACTGAGCTTACAAATAGAACATGCACAACTAAAACATGATTGCATGACTAGAATAACTGATAAGCTGAGTTTTAATACTGAACGTAGATATCTGATGCATGAGTACATGACTGAACTGATTCATGAGTGCATGACTGAATATACAACGGTAATGGATACCAAGTTTATAACTGTAATTGAACAGGGAACTGAGCAAAGCAAAGGAAGACTGCTACCTTAAGCTGAATCTGAGTTTATGGAGAAGAGGTGAGGATACTTGGTTCACATATCTACTTCTGCTTCCCAAGTATCTCCCTAAATGGACTGATTTCGTCAAAGAGCTTTGACTAAGAGAACTTTTTTGTTCCTCAGTCTGCGAACCTGATGATTAAGGATTTGGAATGGAACCTCTTTGATAAAGATATCATTCTAAATATCTACGCCCTCTAAGGGAACTATTACTGTTGGGTCACAAATGCATTATATTAGCAAGGATACGTGGAATACTGGGTGCACTGAAGATGGATTGGAAGGCAACTCAAGCTCGTAAGCTACCTTTTCAAAATGACTGAGAATTCTGTAAGAACTGATATATTGGGGAATAAGCTTTCCCTTCTTTCCTAACCTCTTCACCTCCTTCAAGGGAGAGATTTTCAAGTACACAAAATCGCCAACCTCAAATATGAGATATTTTCTCCTCACATCTGCATACGATTTCTGTTAGCTTTGGGTTGTCCTAAGCCTTTCTCTGATTGACTGAACCTTCTCTAAGGCATCAAACACTAAATCAGGCCCTACTATTATGGCCTCACCTACCTAGAACCAACCCATTGGGGATCTACATCTCCTTCCATAAAGAGCCTCAAATGGAGCCATTTGAATATTGGAATGATAACTGTTATTATATGAGAATACAATCAAAGGCAAGTGGTCATCCTAACTACCCTTAAAATCAACCACGCAGGATCTTAACATATCTTCTAGAGTCTGAATGGTCCTTTCTTCTTGACCATCTGTCTGAGGGTGAAAGGCTATACTGAGGTGAACTTAGGTACTAAGACCCTTTTGAAATGCTTTCCAGAAGTGAAAGGTAAACTGGGTACCTCTATCTGAGATGATGGATACTGGAACTTCATCCAACCTAACCAACTCTCTGAGGAAGAGATCGACATAGTTTTCGGCTGAATAAGAAGTATGGACTGGCAAGAAATGAGTTGATTTGGTCATTCTATCTACAATGACCCCGATAGAATCATATTGATAGCGGGTATTAGGCAAACCTGTCACTAAGTCCATGTTCACTTCTTCCTATTTCCATGTAAGAATACTGAACTCCTACATGGACCCACTAGGTTGCTGGTGCTAAATCTTAACCTACTAACACGTAGAGCACTTAGATACAAACTCTATAATATCCCTCTTCATCCCACTCCACCAAAAGATATCCCACAAATTATGGTACATCTTAATGGCCCCTGGATGAATAGAGTAACACACACCATGCGCTTCTGCAAGAATTCATTGCCTTAAGTCATCTATGCCTGGAACGCATAGTGGACCCTGGCAACACAACACACCATATCTCTCTTGGGAGAAAACCTCTACTTTCTGATCTCTTACTGACTCTTTCAGCTTAGCTAGACTTGGGTATCTGTCCTGCTTTTTCTTTACTTTGGAAACCAGAGATGATTCTGTGCTATTCTGCACCTACTCACTACTCTCTACTGAGTCGACTAAATGGACACCTAGCCGAGAAAGCTGATGAATTTCCTAAACTAACTTCTTCTTACCATTATCAACATATGCTACACTTCCCGTAGACAACCTACTAAGACCATATGCCACTACGTTGGCCTTGCTTGGATGATACAGAACACTCATGTCATAATCTTTCAACAACTGTAACCACCTTCTCTGATATAAATTCAAATCTTTCTGAGAGAACATATACTACAAGATTTTGTGATTTATGAACACATTCATATGCACCCCATATAGATAATGCCTCCAAATATTTAAGTGACCATAACGGGTTTGGAAAGTTATTTTTGGAATATCACATTCTTTGGCTCTGAGATAATGATAGCCTAATCTGATGTCTATCTTAGAAAAGTAACTGGCACCCCAAAGTTGGTCAAAAAAGTCTTCAATTCTAGGAAGTGGGTATTTGTTCTTGACTGTGACTTTGTTCAACTAACGATAGTCTATACACATTCTAAGAGAACTGTCTTTCTTACGAATGAATAAGACAGCTGCGCCACACGGTGAAATACTGGGCATGATGAACCGCTTGTCTAAAAGGTTCTTTAACTGTTCTTTTAACTCTCTGAGTTCAGCTGGTATTATTTTGTATGGAAAAATAGTTATGGGCTGAGTATCTGGAAGAAGGTCTATTCCAAAGTCAATTTCTCTTCTAGAAGGAACTCTAGGAAGATCTTCGAGAAACACGTTTGAGAATTCATTTGCTACTGAAACTGACTCAACACGAGGAGTCTCCAAACTAGAGTCTTTGACTCGTATAAGATGATAGACAAAACCTTTGGATATCATTTTTCTCTCTCTAAGGTATGAAATCAAATGACCCTTAATTGTTGTAGTACTACCCCTTCATTCAAGGACTAGTTCATTTGGAAACTGAAAATAAGCAATTCTGTTTCTATAATCAACTGAGGAATATAATGAATGGAGCCAATCCATACTGAGAATGGCATTGAAATTTGTCATCTCTAACTCTACTATGTCTGCTGAAGTGACTTTCTGAGATATCATAACTGAACAGTTCATGTATGCCCGCCGGGCTATGATAGACTGATCCAATGGAGTAGAGACTGAGAAAGGTTTTGTTAAGGTTTTTGGTTTGACCTTAAAGTCCACTGCTATATAAGGATTTACAATAGACAGAGAAGCTCTTGGATCTAATAAGGCCTAAACATGCAAATGGAAGATTTGTAACATACTAGTAACCACATCAGGAGAACTTTTCTAATCTTGTCTAGACTAAAGTGCATAAAGCCCGTTTGGTCTTTGCCCACTGGTGGCACTGGAAGTGGAACCCTGCTGATTCGGGCGATCGGACTGAGCTGAGGAATGATTATACTGACCCTGAGAACCTGACTGAGGACAATTTTTGATTCTATGGCCTGGCTTGCCATACCCGAAGCAAACACCACTGCCAGTTCTATAGATACCCTGATGGTTTCTGCCACATTTCTGGCAAAGAGGATTTGTTCGAGCACTACTGATACTACCCTGAGATTTAGAGGCTGGCACCCTATCTTTGTTACCATTTTTGAACTTGGGGACTGGAGCACTAGATGAGGAAAAAGCTGGAACTAAAGACTTTGGTTAGGATTGAGAACGGTTACCACCCTCTGACTTAGGTTGAGAAAAATTGAAGCTACCTATTCTAGCCCTCTTGTTCTCCCTCTCTCTCTTTTTATTCTTAGCCTCTTCGATCTGCTGAGCATGGACTATAAGCCTAGATATGTCCATCTCCTTAATTAACATCCCAGTTCTGCACTCCTTCACAATATTTTTTGACACCCCAAACATGAGTTTTCTTATTCTAGACATATTGTCTGCTACTACATGTGAAGCATATCTGGCTAACTGAGTAAACTTTAGGGAATACTCTCTCACACTCATGTTCCTTGCCTGATATTAATGAACTCTAAAAACTTGGCTTCTCTTGGCTCTAAGGGAAAAAATCTATCTAGAAAGGCAGTAGCAAACTCTTCCCATTCTATGGGCTCTGAATCTGTGCCCCTGTCTACCTTCCACTGCTTAAACCACGTATGATCTATATCCTATAGCTTATAGGAAACTAACTCACCACTCTCACTGGAATCCACTCCCATAATATCTATGACTTTCTGAACCTGGTTGAGGAACTCCTGTGGATGCTCTTCGGGCTTAGATCCTGAGAATAGGGGAGAATTTATTCAGGTGAAGTCCCAAATCCAGACTGTAGCATTATTGGACACTAGGTTAGCCTGAACAACAGATGGCCATTAATTCTGAGTTGCTACAGAATCGGCTAGAGTGGTGAATGCAACTCTGAATTCTGCATGAGAGATATGCTCGTCCAGGAGATCTACCTGAACGGGCTAGGGTGTTGACTGGTTTTATGTTCTTCTTCTGTTGTTCCTTTTGTGAGGCATATTCTATAAATGGAAGGAATAAAAGGATTATACTGAGAGTTTAAATTGAGCTCATGCTCACTTGCACGACATGAATACTGAAAGAAGGGAAACTTTTCCTAAAAATGTCTCATAGCCTCTTACCCATAAGTGTAGTGTGTTACACACCCATGCACAAGACTCTACTTAACGTGAATTTTCAAACTCCTTAGGACTCTGTTGGACGTTAGGCTCTGATACCAAGTTTGTAACACCCTGAGTCTGTACCCCGGATGCTACACGGTGCTTACGATCCTGAAGGACCGCAAGCTAACCCATGATTGATATCTTCTGTGAGCACCAAATAATAATACTATAATAATGTGGAAAATAGGCTGAAATGCCATAATGTTCACAATCTGAATATTGATAAAGAATAACAACTATAATAATAATATCTGATAAAAAAATCAGAAATATGAAATACTGAGGATTGCTCTTGATTTCTTGAAGCTAAGGTTTTTTATTAGGGAGAGAATGCTTTTTGATTTTGGAAAAATTGATTAAAAAATGACTTAATAACATTTTTAGGTATTAAATCCCATTTCTGGACTGATTAAATTTATGGGAAAAGACTTGTTTACCCCTAGACAACACTTTTAATTTCCATAAAAAAATTTCTATTTGGACCTTTGGCGCGATGCGGCGCTATCGCACTGTGGCACTGGAAATTGATAATTGTGACCTGGGAGCTTAGCGCGATGCGGTACAATCGCGGTACCCCATTGTATGTGAATTTAACCCTTAACGCGACGCGCTATGATCGCAGAGTCACACTGGAAAGTGACAATTGGGAAAATGGCTGGTGGAACAACGTGGTGGGATCATGATGGTTCACTGGATTTTGACAATTGCCATTTCCACCCTCTTCGCGACGCGATGATTAACCAAATAGTACACTATTTTACAAAAATAGCTATAACTCTTCACCCGGGTATCAGATTTGGGTGAATTTTATTTCGTTGGAAAGTTGACTGAATTTTCTATGCAATGGTAAGCTCTAAACTAAAAAATACCAAGTATTTTAAGAATTTTATATATAAATACTTATGTACTTAGAGTTCAATTAAGCTAGGGAAATACGGGGTATTACAGTACTGTATAAAACTAAATAACTGAATACAAGGTCATGCATATCGGGACTAAAGCATAATCTGAATATAAACTAAGGACAGGGGGAGCTAAGTACAACTGATATGCCCCAATCTAAACTAATCAAGATCCAACCTGTAACCCTAGTTGGAAGGGTGCTAGTACCTTGCCAAGGGTACCAACATTGGATGGTGTGTATCCACTAAACTGATATCCCAAAAGACTAGGGTGTTAGTCCTTTACTGGTGGGTGAGCCCTACTAGGGTGTCAATCCTTAACTAGTGGGTGACCCCTCATGACCTACAGTGGAAACGTAGTTCTAGAACTTAGGGAATGGTCTCAATCCTCAACTGGAGGGTGAGAATTCATCCCTATATTTGCTCACTACTAACTACTACTCCCAACTGAAAGACACTGAAACATGAACCAAATTGCTCATTATGACATCACTCTGAAAGTATCAACTGTGTATAATCTAAAATACTCAAACTATGTAAACTGATTTATCATGAGTCCCTAGATATCGTGTTGATAACCCACCAGCATTGATTAATGCAGAATAAATATAATAATAAAAGTTAGTCATAATAGTAAATTTCATGAATAAAGTCCAAAAACTCAACAACTAATCATAATGTGTAAATTCATGATTCTTGAACATAGGAGGATGTCATTATTATGGAAAAAAATCCATTCATGATTGAAATATTAAATAATCTAATGAAATTAGGTAAAACTTATATAGCTTGATCATATGCTTGAAATTTGGGGTAATATCATGTAAATCATACAAGGGCATGTGAATAGCATGAGTGATATAATATGGGCCTAATAATCCATGAATAATCATTAAAACATGCTTATAAGTGAAAATTATACCATGGAGGATTGAATTTAAGCTTAGAATAACAATTGGCTAAAAGTCCTAGATTATGGAAATCATAAACTTCATGAATAAAAATCATAATTTGGGCATGAGTATAAAAGGTGATCCTCATTGAAAACCCACATACCTGATTACTTTTGATTCTTGAATTGAAGTTTCGGAGATTCAGACTTGAAGATGAAAACCCCCAATTTCTTGCTTTGGAAGAGTAGAAAATCGCATGCCTCTATAGAAGTTTTGGTCTTGTGTAGAGAATGAGGAATTTGAGGTTGTTTTGGATTTTTATTTATCCTTAAAATAATATAAACAACATAGTTTTGGGGTTAAAAGAGTGGCAAAAGACTAAAAACCCTTAGAAATCGTCTGGAAGTAGTCTCGACGACTTATGTCATGACTCGTGAGGTCTGGCCACGAGTCATGACTTGAGTCATGGTCAGAAACATAGTTTCAGCCTTTAATATCCAGATCATGACTCCTTCCTGATGACTCGTGATGTTTGATCATGAGTCACGATCGGAGTCGTAGTCACTGGGCAGCTTTGACAGTGCTATAGTAATTTGGCCATAACTTTTCATCCTGATATTGGATTAACGTAAAATTGGTATCATTGAAAAGATAATTCAATTATATATCTGTTGGTGGGTATTGACCACAAAAATTCTTAGTAACCTAAAATTTATACTCATTTGAAGTAGACTATAATTATATTTTTTTACAAGAATTTAATCGTTAAGGGACGTTTTGACTTGTGTCAAAGCTAGGAGCTATTTGTGACTTTAATATGTATCAACATCATTAATAAATCTAGAAAAACATGATTTTTTGATTTATAATATACTTGAGGTATGTTTCTAATATTGTCTTGGATTTTTGGGGTATCACTAAATCCAAATAAATGGTGGTTTGATTCAGGAGCCACTAGACATGTTTGTGATTACTAAGAAAGTTTTGCTACTTATGTACCGCTGGTCCTAAATAAATAAATCTTCATGGGTAAATCTACAACTTCCAAGGTTGAGGAAAGTGGGAAGATATTTCTAAAAATAACTTTCGGCAAGGAGTTGACTCTCAACAATGTTGACAATGTTCCTACTATTAGAAAGAACTTAGTATCTATAATACTTCTCATTAAAAATGGATTCAAGTGCGTGTTTGTTTTAGAGTAAGATATAATAATAAAGGAGAATGTATCTACAAAAAGGTAACCTCAATAAAGTACTTTTCAAACTTGATGTAAGGGTTGTTGAAATTAAGAAAGTTAAGTCTTCTTCTTACTTGCTGGAGTCAAATGAATTATGGCATGAACGTTTAGAACATGTCAATTATAAAACCTTGTGAAAATTGATTAGTTTAGAATTTTCATCTAACTTTGAGTACAATAAATCAAAGTATCAAATATGTATTAAATCGAAGTAAGCTAAGCATTCGTACAAGTCTGTTGAAAGGAATTTTAATTTCTTAGATTTAATTTATACAAATATTTGTAATATGAATCAACACTATCTCGTGGTGCAAAAAAGTATTTCATAACTTTTATTGACAATTGCACTAGATATTATTATGTTGAAAATTATAAAAGTGAAGTTGAAAATCAGTTGGATACAAAGATTAAAGTAATAAAAAGTGATATGGGTGGAGAGTATGAATCTTTTTTTATAGAGATATGTTTGGAATATGGATTTGTTCATCAAACTACTGCCCTGTATTCACCTCAATAAAAAGGAATTATGGAAAAAAATCAAACGTTGAAGGAAATAATGAATGTCTTACTTATAAGTTTTGGTTTATCGCAAAACTTGTGGGGATAAGATATTCTTACGGAAAATCAAATACTCAATAAATTTTCCATAGAAGGACAAATCAATTCCATATGAGAAATGAAAATAAAGGAAGCCCAACTTGAAATATTTCAAAGTATGGATATGTCTAGCCAAATTCCAAGTTTTTAAACTTAAAAGAATGAAAACAGGGTCAAAGACTGTGGACTATGTTTTTATTGGATATGCTATAAATAGTAAAACATGTTGATTCTTGGATCATAAATCCAAACATGTGGATATCCATGATAGTACGATAATTGAATTAGATAATGTTTAGTTCTTTGAACACATTTATTTGTATAGTCAACAACAAAGAGCATCGACTTCCTTTGGATTGAATTTTTTAATATTTTTTCTTGTTGATTCGATCTTAAGCAATCATATATACATTTGAGTTGGCTGATCTGTCTTCAAGAAATAAACCTTTAGGTTACAAATAGATCTTCAAAAGGAAAATAAAAGTTGATGGTACTACTGACAAATACACGACAAGACTTGTTGCATAAGTTTTTAGGGAAAAAAGGCCTTGATTATTTTTACACATACTCGACAGTAATAAAGATAACTTTCATTTCGATGTTGTTTGCATTTGCAATGGCATATGATCTTGAAATTCATCAAATGGATGTGAAAAAATCTTTCTTGAATGGAGAATTGGAGGAAAAAAATTTCATAGAATAATTTGAGGGTTTTGTGATTCCTGGTAAGGAAAGGAAAGTGTGCAAAATTATTAAGTCACTCTATAGACTAAAGCAAGCACCCAAATAGTAGCATGCAAAGTTTCACAAAATCATGTTGGAAAATGGATTCAAATAAATAAATGTGATAAATGTGTTTACATTAACGACATTCCAAATCACAAAATCATTGTTTGTTTGTATGTGGGTGACATATTTATCATCAGTAGAGACATTTCTGACATAAATTCTACTAAATAAATGCTTGAGAGTAAATTTGATATGAAAAACTTTAAGTTATTGATGTGATCTTAGGGATAAGAATTCATAGAACTCCATAAGGTTTAGCATGTCACAGTCTCATTATATTAAAATGATACTTGACAAGTTCGGATATATAGATTTTAATATTGCCAAGACAGCATTGGATGTGAACTTTGCACTTCAAAAGAATAAAGATGAAAGCGACTCACAATCAGAGTATGCAGGAGTGTTAGGAAGTTTGATGTACATCATGAATTGTACATGACCATACATAACATGTGCTATTAGTAAATTAAGTTGGTACACGAGTAATCCCAATCAAACTAATTGGATGGCAGTACAAAGAGTTTGGGGTATCAAAAACATACTCAGGACTATGTTTTGCATTATGACAAATATCCTACAGTAATTGAAGGATAAAGTGATGAAAATTAAAACACCGAATCGAATGAAGTAAAATTCATGAGTGGATATGTATTTACTTTAGGTGGAGGATCAGTCTATTGAAAATCATCCAAACAGACATGTATTTTTCCTCTATAATGCAATATAAATTTATCACATTAGATAAACCGGTGAAAAAACTGAATGACTCTAAAATTTCTTAGAAGATATTCCTTATTGGCCCAAACCTTTTGCACAAATATGCATATACAATGATATCCAAGATGCGATAGAAAGGTAAGGGAGTATAATGTATAATGATAAAACTCGTTATATAAAATAGAGACATAATACTATTAGAGAACTCTTCTCTAGTGAAATTATCATGATTGACTATGTGAAATCAAAGAATAATATGTTTGATCCACCTATAAAAGGCCTAATTAAAGAGGGAGCTGAGAGATCATCAAAGAGAATAGGTTTATGTCCTAGGACAAGTCATCACAGCAGAAACTCTACCTAGAGGATTGGAAATCCCAAGAGCTAGATTCAAGGAGATCAAAAAAAGTTATGACTAACGGTTCAACATTATCAAATTAACTTAATATATTCTAATGATGAAGACATGTTTAGGAAACAAGGATAAAGCTTATGATTTGAAGTTTTTAAAAGACTTCTAATTTGGGAAGGTTTGATCAAATAGTTTGATTATAGAATTAAATATTTAGAATAACCTATGTGAGAGTGAAGTGAAATCCTCTTCAAGAAAAATGATAGTAAATTCCTATTCTCTAAGCTCTCATGAAATTAGGAAGTGATTATGAATGAAATGGACAAAACTATGAGAATCATAAATGGTAAAAGGTTGGTTGTGTGACTTGTCTTGTTTAGGTGTACACAAAAGTTTGATGGTTCAAATATATTGCATCTATCAATTGACCAAGTGCATCCGATGCAAGTTCACTATGAAAAGTTCAAATAAAAACCTACTTATCCAGATGCAATTAGTCTTTTCTTGTAGATCACACACTTATCCATATATTTTTTGATGAAATAGTCATTATCCATTTTTTGTGGGGGATTATTGGGTTCTAGTGAAAATGTGAATGGAAAATGAAGAAAAGAAAATTGAAGAAAAGTGAAATGAATGTTCACTTTATAAAAGGAGTGTTCTCCCACATTGGTGAGAAAAAATAAATCCTTGTGGTTAAATATAGAACCACTACTACATATGGATAGTGAGGCAAAAAGAAGAAAAACATTGAGTGATCATCATTGCTGCTAGCTCATCTCAGCTTTGGCTTCGATTTTGATTTTGGATTTGAAAAATGATCGATCAAGAGATTTTCTTTTTCATTAAAATATATTTGAAACTTGAGAGTTAATGATTGTTAAATATAAAAGTTTGATACCAAAATATTCTCCATTTGTGGACGCACATGAGAAAGTGCAGACGCATGTCGTAATGCACCTTGAAGGGACGTGTCCCTTTGAGGAACTGGTTTAAGATAAAGAAGGTGACCTACACAAGCAGGTGTTGATTTGTGGGTGTGTCTGGCTCCAAAGATGGTTGCGTATATCAAGGTTTGTATTCTGTTTTTAACAATAAGCGATCTGAGGAGAAGATGGCCTATCTCCGAGAGCAGGAGGGTCCGTAGGTGGCCTGACGATCTAAAACAATACGTCTTTTCAATAAACATTGATTTTTTTAAGCATCACCTTTTGGATATAAATACCTTATTTTTTCTCAAAAATATTCACGAGGTTTTAAAACGAAGACACTCCTCTTTCTTGAAAAACTAAAGTGTGATTTACAAATAGTTGAGTTCATTCATAGTTCGACAGAGATTGAGGTATCACCATTCTGTTGAAGTTATTCATTTTATCCTAGAAGGATATATTTCATAACCTCAAGTACTTGAGGAGAATAATTTTCTTAAGGACATACTGTGAATTCACTGGACTTGAATCTTTTACTCTTCACCTCTTTCTAAATATTTAATTTTGCTATTTTTCATAAGATAGTTTGAACTTCATTTTGTTAATGTTCATAATTTGAGTTGAAGTTATTATTGAATTTCAAAGTCTTGAATACATAGTTACATCTTTATTTGATTTTTCATATGTTAGTTTGAATTTGTGTTTGAAGTTATTGTTAAAAAACATATTTTACTAAACTCAAAAAACTTTTTCACTCAACGAATATTAACGACTCACAATGTCTATTGCACACACTTCAAGGATGGATCCTCCAGGTGGCATAAATCTAGCGCATCTGGAGCCTTCCCCTCCTCCCCCGAACAACATGACTCATCCCTTGGAAGGAATCCCCCCAAAACTTAACTATACAGGGGCTATTGTCAATTCTCCCAATTCCTTTGCAACAAACATTCATCCCGAATTGGAAAAAGGTAATGGCTAGACATACTACTCACAATCGTATTCCTACCATCATATTTAAGTCAATAAATTACTATAGAATTATGGCGGAAGAATGAAAAAGAGTAATTGTTTGAAGGTTCTTTAAACAAAGGCCCTAAATTGAAAAGATTAGATCAAGTTTCAAAGAATTTATTTTGATAAAAGGATCCTATAAAAGTCTAGCCTTTTATAACCATAATGTTTTCTTGGACTTTTCCACCAAAGAATTTTTCAAAAATATTTTGTTTTGAAGAGTAATTGATATCGAATGTATGAAAATGAGGCTTCAAAAATGGTCCCTGAATTTCAAGTCGGAGGAAGACATTCCGATTGCTTTGGTATGGATTCTTCTTCCCAGTCTTCCTTTTAATATGCATAACTAGCATTATGTTAAGCAAATTCTTAGATATTTGGTACTCCCTTAGCACTTGATGTTGCTAATTCTAGAAAAATAAAACCGAGTATGGCCAATGTTTGTGCCAAAATTGATCTTCTTAAGCCTCAAATTGAATCTGTTAGGGTTGGTAATGAAGATGAAAACTCCCCATTGAAAGGTTTCATGTGAAAACTAGAATACAAAGCTATCCCCAAATATTGCTAACACTACAATAAATTGGGACACAACATGTTAAATTACAGGGTTCTAGAAAAGTTAAGGGCCAAGGAAACATTAGCATGTGATGGAAAAGAAGAAGTTGGAAGGCGCACAAATGAACTACAAAGAATTTGCCAATGCTAATGAGATGGAGATTGCAAAAAATATCCAATATATTCTTGAAGACACACAGGTAAACACCAATGATAATGCTAAGAATCAAGAAGCAAAAGCGGAGAAAAATAATGACTCTGGCCCTACCTTAGAACACAGTCAAGCACCGAATAACTTGAAGTTTGTGGATGTGAAGAGTCTTGTATGGATGAAAGAACCAAAAACAAAGAGAAGAAGAAAAAGAAGAAAACCAAGAAAATGCCTAAAAATAAAAGCGCAATTGTTTTCAAACTTGTAAAAATTCAATTATAAGAAAGCAACAGGAAATGTAACAACTCCATGTCGGGTTCTAGATACAAAGAGGCTCCTTATTCAAGTAGTATAGAAAAAAATATCAACAATATGAAGTCTCGTCAACTCCAAGTTGTCCAAAGTTCCAAATCAAAATAAAAAGTTGATGAAAGTTGTACTCAACAACAATCCAATCGAGTGAATGATATTGATCACTCTAGAAGAAATAAAAAGCCCCCGATATTTCCTTGGAGAAACAAGACAACACTATCGGCAACATAAATTTTGTTGGAGCTAATAATAATGATATTCAAGTTGAAGCTAGTGCATGTTCTTCTACTATTCCCTCTAATTTAATCAATCAGCTAGCTCTGAATTTGGTCGTTGATCTTAATTTTAGTCATGATGAGGCCATCGATGAAGCTATTATCAAGGATACTATAAAACAATCGATATATGATTCATCTTCACATCAAAGTGATTACGAGCAGTAAGAAACATACTGCAACAATAAAAAAAATCAATAAAGAAGTCGATGACTCAAAAATAATTAAATGTAAAAGAAGTGATATCAAGAAGTCTGGTAAGAAAAACATAAACAACAATGCTCCTTCTATGAGAAGAAAACAAACAAATGTGACGCCCTCTAATATTTCCCATGATTAGTATAATTTTTTGGAATATTAGAGGGGTAAGGTCAAAAATAGCAATCCATAGACTCAAGCATCTTACTGACATCAACAAGATTTTTTTTGTTGTTATCCTAGAACTAATAGTAAGCAAGGAAAACATAAATGGCTATAAAAAATTCTTAGGATTGAAGGAGTGTATATTTAATGATAATGGTAAGATTTGATGTCTTTGGAAGACCATTGGTAAAACATCTATTATCACCAATGATGATCAACAAATTACAATTAAGTTAAAGCATACATTGAACAATAACTTCACTTTCATCTCTGCTATTTATGCTAAATGCACATTAGTAGAGATAAGATCTTTTGAACAGTTTGAAGTCAACTAGTATGGGTATTAATGACCCATGGTGCGTTGGAGGGGAGTTCAATGTCATTCTTAACCCAGGGGTGAAGATTGGTGGAAAGCCTCACAAAATGTATTAGAGTATTGACTTCTTGAACTACATGAACAATGGTGGTGTCTTTGATATTGGTTTCTTGGGTCCTCAATTTACTTGGTGCAATAATAGAAGATCAAGCCAAAGAATTTAGAAGAGACTTGATAGGGTCTTTATTAATGATAAATGGGGCAGATTTTTTCAAAATACCATTGTCAATCATCTCACGAGGATAGGTTCAAATCACAGACCTCTTCTTATAAAATATTTTGATACTAATCAAAATTTTATCAAGTATTTCAGGTTTCTCAACTTTTGGACCAAACAAGGTGGCTTTCTCAACATTGTCAAAGAGACTTGGGTTACTCATATCACAGGTAATAACATGTGGAGACGTCAATCTAAACTAAAATTACTTAGCAGGAACCTCAACCAATGATTAAAAAACACCACAGAGGATGTTCATGATCAAGTACGCAAATGATAAGAAAAAATCCAGGATCTTAAGGAGCAAGATATTATCAACAACTCAAATACTGATACAGAGGATCCCAATTGAGCATACACGGAGTACATCAAGTAGACCAATATGCAACATTCCTTAACCAGACAAAAACTAATGTAAAGTGGTTTGAGAATGAATATTATAATATTAATTATTTTCATAGCATGCTCAGGGAGAAAAGAAGGAAACTATAACTGAATACAATAAAGAATCACAGTGGTAATTTGATCCATGATGAGGATAAGATCACAAAAGTGCCTGTGAAGCACTTCAACTCTCTATTCAACCTTCCACCTACTACTTTGGACACTAAAATTCTGGATTGCATCACTAAAGAGATTAAAGATGAAGACAATGACATCCTTGGTGCAATCCCTATAGAGAATGAAATTAGGAATATTGTGTTCAATCTGTCTGCTACTAGTACTACTGGTCCAGATGGTTACAATGGAACCTTTTATCATTGTTATAGAGACATCATTAAGGAAAATATAATTTCCTTTGTGATTGATTTTTTTCAAGGTAAGCCTCTATGTAAATTTTATTCACATACATGCCTTGTGCTTATTTCTAAAATTGACAATCCTATCACTTTATCTGACTTTAGTCCTATAATTCTTTAATTTTACTAACAAAATAATCTCAAAAAAATTGTCTATTAGTTTGAATCCTTTAATAGCTAAGCTCATCTCTCCTAATCAAACTGGTTTTGTTAAAGTTAGATTTAGTATGGAGAACATTCTTCTTTCTCAATAAATCATTCAATCCATCTCTGATTCAAATAAGGGTGGTAATGTATTAGATATGGCCAAATCTTATGGAAGAATGTCTTGGCATTTTGTAACTTTAGTTCTTAGGAAATTTGGCTTTGTAGAATCTTGGATTGACATGATTCTTAATCTTATTTCTGGTAATTGGTATTCTATCATTATAATTGGCTCCAGGAGGGTTTTTTGCTCCTTAAGATAAGGACTCAAATGAAGTGATTCTTTATCCCCCTCTCTCTTTATAGTTGTAGTAGAAGTTCTGTCTAGATATCTCATTAATCTCTTCTTGGATAAGAACATTTTCCATTTTCAATTCCTACCAAAGGACCTTTTATCAATCACCTTGCTTATGAACAAGACATTGTCATTTTTACTAGTGGCAATGAGGCCAGATCAGGCTAGAAAGTGAACAATAACAAGAGTTTTTTTCTTACATCTCCTAAAACTTCAACCGATAAGATCAACAGAATTAGAACTTGTACCAGGTTCATAGATGAAAATTTCCCTTTCAATTATTAATTAGGGTGCCATTTATATATTAGTAGGAAAAGACTGAATATTTTGATTGCTTAGTGAATAAAGTTATTACGAGGCTCAATGGATGGCAAGGTAAACTCTTGTCTTTTGGTAGTAAAGTGGTTCTATTAAACATGTTATCCAATCTCTCCCTATTTATATTCTCTCTGTTATGTTCCTCCCCCCATGGTTCCTTCAACATCTTAGAGAAATACTTTGTTAACTTTTTGGGGGGTTCTTCAGGTGATAAAAATAAGTACCATTGGATATCTTGGAAGAATCTATGATTCCCTCTTAATGAAGGAGGTATTGGTATCAGAAGAATGATAAATATTGCTAACACTCTAGTAGCCAAGAGGTGGTGGGGGCTCAGAATTATCCCACCCCTCTGGAACTTCTCTTAAAAACAAATATTGTATTAGAAAATATTGTGCTATTAATCTTGTGTATCTGGAAACACTCACTCTTGGCAAAAGATGTTTCGTCTAAGAGGTAAGGTAGAGCCTCATATCTATTAAAATTAAATTCTAAAAGTTCTAGTCTGTGGTGGGACAATTGGAAAAGATGGGTCCATTAGCAACTCTTTTTCAAATACAAGAAAGAGTACTAAGGACTTGTCCAGTCTCTTATTTCACAATGGAAAATAGAACAATCACATCATAGAGATTTTGCCATACAATATTTCTTAACATATCAAGAGCATTAGAATTAGTAATCATGATTTACCTGATGAAGCTTATTAGGATTTAACCGAGGATGGTAAATATTCTAATAAATCTTCTCTCCAGTTATTCTATAACATAAAGAGTAAAGATATTTTCCTTAACAAGATTTGGCATACTAGCATACCTTTTAAATTCTATTTTCTAACATGGAGGGGATGGTTATCCAAACTACCCTTTGATGATATAGTCTCTAAATTTGGAAATAGATTGATACTTTATTTAACTATTGTACTAATCCTGTACTGGAGACCATTCGGCATGTCTTTGTTGAAAGTGATGCAGTAAGGTACATTAGAAGACCATTGGATATCCCTAGGGATTATTCACCAGCTATTGCAACTAAGAGGATTGCTTAACCATTGGTGGGAGCAAAAATATGTGCAATAATATACCCAAGTTAGTTTTTCAAAATATTTGAGTCATCATTTGTTAGGAAATCTAGATGAATCGAAGCTCTTGTAAATATAGCGATCAGAAAAGTTCAATCTTTTCAAGATGAAGCAACAGACTTGTTGGAATATTTAGGTCGCGGCTAACAAATCTTTTGGTAGTTGTAACTTAACATTAACATTACCATAGGTTATTTTTTGTTATGAGATGTTGGAGATGCAACCGGTTCTCAAGTCTATTTTAGTGTATTGGAAAAAACTAAGTCATGGATCCATCAAGTTAAACACCAAGAATAGCTTCCTACATGAGAGGAACAAAGTTGGTATTAGAGGAGTTTTGAGAAACAAGAATTTTGACCTTATAGTGGCTTTTTCCATCCCATCTAGTTGCAATAGAAACAATGGTGTAGAAGTGCAAGTTGCCCTCTTTGGACTTAATTAGTGCTATCAGAATGGGTTCAAACATTTCACTATTGAATTGAATTCATTGTTTATCACCACATTCTCAAGGATAAGAAGACCTTTAATCTCAAATTGAGAAATACCATTGATGATATCTCCCACATAATGAACCAAGCCAATGTTGAGGCAATTCATTATTATCGTGAGGCAAACCAAGTTGCAGACTGGCTGGCAAAGCATGCCACAACCTATAATAAAGTTATGGTATATCTCTCATTTCAAGAACTTCCCAAAGGTGCCAAAGGACCTTTTCTCCTAGATAGATCTCAATTGCCTAGTATTAGGCCAAAATTTGATAAGGATAATTTTTTTTGTAAGGTAAATCTCATTTGCTTGTATTGTCACAGGAGTATTATTAATGAATTGCTTCTATTTTTCTGAAAGGATGTTTTCATCCTTTATGTTGTATGTCTCGGAGGTAAGGCTTATATCCCCCCTCGTGTTAATAAGATATAATACAACACCCCAGTGAACCTAGGAAATTCTATTAAAAACAATAATTCTATATTTCCTCTAAATTTTGGATAAATAAGAAAAGCAAAAATAGAACACATGTTGAGATATTGAGAAATAATTAGTTTGTAAAAGTAAGTTACTCCGATGTAAGTGACGCGACCTGACTGGGGCTCTTGTTGTAATGGGCATCCCAAGTCGACTGGGACCGTATACCACCCTCGTTACCCAACCCAACCTCCAACCGCCTGCCCTGAGTTGGCTGAATTTTGAGTATGTAACAAGATAGTGCAACAACACACGTGATGACTCTGGGATAAAATCACTACCATGACCAAACCAACCAAGTCCAACCATCCTATACAGACAATCCAACCATACCAAACCATACCAAAACAAGGGCCATAAACTAGGCCATAACCAAAGATGTTCCAACACATAATATAATTAATCCCAAAATGAAATATGGTGGAACAGTGAGAAATTATGTTCGATGATGCCAACCTCCCAACTTATTCCAATTCCAAGGCTGACACCTATACTGATCTCGCCAATTCCAACTCATAGAAGTACTACAAAGCCACTAAAAAAAGAGTAATAAAATTCGGTTGGGACATGCCCCCCAACCATAGCCAAAACAATTATCCAGAATAAAACCAAAATGTCTAAAAATGTCCATAACATGAAATGGAGCCTTCCGAAAGGATGGAAGCATACCACTTCAGTCCAAATGTTGTCCCTGAATCAATCACTATGTAGGAGGAGTAGAACGGTCGGTCCCTTCATAGCGTGGTTATACAGCCACCAATAGACGGGTTAGCAGGTGAACGCTAGCATGATCTCAGGATAAGGATAAAATAATTCCATTTATCAATCTAAGTAAAACCATCCATATGCACATAACCATACATAGATAAATATAACCATGTCGGGAAAGGGACCGGGTTTAGCATGCCTTTAAACCCTTAAACTGGGTTGTGTAGCTTTGCTGTCCTAAACTACCCAGGGCTATATGGGTTCAGCTCCCCCTGCTGAAAGGGTCCCAGTGCACGTAGTAGCATGACTAGGGAAGAAACCTTGGGATGACTAGTACATCCACCAAAATATAGTGTGACATCATGAACATGATCACCAAGACCAACCTCATTTC
Organism: Capsicum pubescens; assembly: GCA_030864215.1. Taxonomy (NCBI): domain Eukaryota; kingdom Viridiplantae; phylum Streptophyta; class Magnoliopsida; order Solanales; family Solanaceae; genus Capsicum; species Capsicum pubescens. Next base: position 216,726,485 of record CM061549.1, on the reverse strand, counting down.
GATAAATATGAGTTTCCAGTTTTCGTCCCCCCGGGACCCCCATCTTCCACGACTTTGCTACATATCCCACTATTATTTCTCAATTAAAACCAATTTCCAAATAATCAAACCATTTTCCATTTATTAACCAAGTCCATTGTTATTGGTATCGTAATACCAACCCCTACTTGCAATATCATCCATAGCCAACCATTTATAGGTTTAAGGGAACTTTCAAGTGCCCTTTCCAATTACTATATTAAACCACTTGGGGGATTCCATGTACCCTACAAGCATAAACATTATCCATTTACAATTTAAAGCCATTTAAACCATTTACAATTCCTTTACCAAGTTTTAAAACAAGCAAGAGTTCCATTAAAGCTGTCAATACAATGAACATATCTTTATAAGTATTTTGTCAAACACATTGGGGGAATAATATGACCAAAACCAATTTGAATTACCATTAACCAATTCCCATGCAGTAAAATTAACTAAAACCACCATTAATGAATATAAAAGCATAATTAAAATCATAGAAAACTGAAACCAACCATTTAACATCAAAACCCCCAATTCATATTTGAAAACCAAAATCCTACAATCAATGAAATCATGGAAACATTCATAAAACCACGCCTTTAAATAAAATTAACAATTAGGGAGGAGAACATGCCTTAAACCAAGAATATGATGGAAAGAAATCACCAAGACAAGCCCCAAATCAATCCTCTACTTGAAACCCTACCTTCCCATGCCAAATACCTTTTAAGAGAATTTTTGAGTGTTTAGAGGAGTTTCTAAGTGTTAATGAATGAAATAATAGGGTAAATAACCTTCAAAGTAGGTTAGAAGTCTTGGGACCTTATTAGGATAAGTGGGAAAATATCAAGAATACCCTCACTTAAGTTGCACCAAAATCCCGTCATAGGGATACGACTGACCTTCACGAGTCATACCCTTCCAATATGAGTGGTACCCTCCACTGATATCCTAAGCCTCAACCTTTGGACCAAACACTGTTTAGAATATTACTCATCCAACCAAGTCGAATCCAAAGCATATGTTCTATACCTTTCACCCGTACCCCTGGCAGATTTAAACCCAAGGAAGATTTAGACACTGTCTACTGTATAAGTCTTGGATATGACTCATACCCTGGATTATGGATCATGGTAAGCATTCTCGTACTTAGATCCAAACTATGTAACCAAGTCTAATATTAAGTTAAGGAACCAAATGATCCATAACCACCAATACGACTCGTACCCCTAAGTCATACCCATTGCAGTAACCAAAATCAATCCCACTAATGAACACAAGTCAATATACGACTGGACCATATCATCCGTAACCCAACATACGGCTCATACCCATGAGTCGAATTAGGTCCAGAGACTAGAATTCCAGGAAATTTTCTATGGTCCAGAAACCAAGGTGTTTCAGTTTCCCCCACTAGGAACATTCATCCCCAAATAACAGATAAGGTAGGGGTAAACACATGCAAGAGTCATTTGCATTATCAAATATATTCCCAATCTTTAACAAAGTTTGAAAACAAAGAGGCAAATATATTAATCTTTCCTTTAACAAACTCTGAAAATAAAGATATGTTGAAGACACATACCTTCCGCACGAATCCCAAGAGCAGAAAACAAATATAGATATTTGGACTTCATGTCCTCTTCCGCTTCCCATGTAACTTCTTGTACCTTATGGTTTCGCCAAAGAAACTTTTCCAAATCCATATCCTTTGTCCATAACCAACAAACATGCCTATCTAAGATCTCAATTGGGACCTCTTCATAAGTCAAAGTATCAGTGATACCCAATCCTTCCAAAGGAACAACCGAAGTAGGATCAACAATGCATTTTCTCAACATGGAAACATGAAAGACCGGATGAACCAAGCTTAAGCTAGAAAGTAACTCTAACTCATAAGCAATATTACCAATTCTCCGCAAAAACTCCTAAGGACCCACATATAGAGGACTGAGCTTCTCCGTTTAACCAAACCACACTACTTCATTCATTGGAGATACCTTGAGAAAAACCTTATCCCAAACCTCAAACTCCAAGTCTCTACGCCTAACATCTGCATCGGACTTTTGGCAACTTTGGGTAGCCTTAAGCCTCTTCCTAATCACCTTCACAAAACCAATTCGGGAACAAACATGTCCGTCTTACCAAGCTCGAACCAACCAATTGGGGATCTGCATCTCCTACCATACAATGCCTTAAAAGGGGCCATACCAATACTAATATGACAACTATTATTGTAAGAAAACACTACCAAAGGTAGATGATCAACCCAATTTCCACCATAATCAATCATACAAGCCCGAAGCATATCCACTAGTGTCTGAATAGTTCTCTCTGCTTGCCCATCCATCTGCGGATGAAAATCAGTGCTCAGACTAACCTTAGTCCCCAATTCTTTCTGAAAAGATTTCCAGAAGTGAGATGTAAACTACGTGCCACGATCAGAAATATTCAAAACAGGCACCCCACACAACTTTACAATATCTTAAAGATATAGCTTCGCATAATCCTCCACCAAGAAGGTAGTTTGCACTGGCAAAAAGTGTGCAGACTTAGTCATCCTATCTATGATGACCTAAATTGAATCATATCAATTCCAAGATCGAGTAATACCGATAACGAAATCCATATTGATCACTTTCCACTTCTATTCGGGCAAATCAATTTTTTGACACGACTCTCCTAGCCTTATGTTCTCAACATTAATAATTTGACACATCATGCACTTGGCCACAAAATCAGCCACATCCCTTTTCATGCTATTCCACTAATATATCTCTTCGAGATCATGATACATCTTGGTCGATCCAGGATGAACAACCTAGCGGAACTCATGCGTCTCAACCAAAATCCTTTGTCATAACCTGTCGATATCAGGAACACACAACCTCTCTTAGTATCATAAAGTACCATCACCACCGATCTCAAACACCACTACCTTTTGCCCACCAACGTCACTCTTGATTTTCATCAAGAGAGGATCTAGCACTTGCTTTTCTTTAATCTCCACACTAAGAGATGATCGAACCACTTCTTGCACCACCACACCACCATCCTTAGATTCCAAGAGAAGAACTCCAAGATTAGCCAAGCAGTGAGTATCCTTCACCAATTCCTATTTTCCTTCCTCCACATAAGCCAAACTCCCCATGGATAACCTACTAAGAGCATCAGCAACAATGTTAGCCTTACCTGGGTGATAGTGAAGACTCATATCATAGTCCTTGAGAAGTTTAAGACATCTCCTATGCCTGAGATTAAGCTCCTTCTGAGTGAACACATATTGTAGAATCTTATGATCAAAAAAGATATCCACATGCACACCACAGAAATAATGCTGCTATATTTTTAAAGCAAACACAACCTCCAATAAATCTAAATCATGAATAGGATAATTCCTTTCATACATTTTGAACTGTTTGGAAGCATAGGCAATCACCTTACCATGTTGTATTAACACAGAACCAAGCCCTACCTGAGATGCATCACAATACACCATGAACCCATCATTGCCTTTCGGCAAAGTCAGAATTGGAGCCGAAGTTAACTTATCCTTCAACTTTTTGAAGCTCACTTCACAAGCATCTGACTAAGAAAACTTAACCTTCTTTTGATTTAACTTAGTCAAAGGAGTAGCTATCGGTGAAAATCTTTCCACAAATCGCCAATAATACGCGGAAAAACCAAAGAAACTCTAAATGTCAGATGGAATCCTGGGTCTAGGCCACCGTTTCACCATAATAACCTTTTGTGGATCCACCATGATCCCCTCACTAAAAATAATATGACCCAAGAAAATTACAGCATTTAATCAAAAATCACACTTGGAGAACCTGGCATACAATTGATGTTCCCTCAAGGTCTATAATACCCCACGTAGGTGATTAGCATGATCCACCTCACTCTTTAAATAGACCGGAATATCATCAATAAAAACAATTAAAAAAGATATAAATACTAACTAAAAACCCTTTTCATCAGATCCATAAATGCCACCGGATCATTAGTCAACCCAAATGACATTACCAAAAACTCAAAGTGCCCTTACTGAGTACAAAAAGCCATCCTAGGGATATCCACTTTCCTAATCTTTAGTTGATGGTACCCAGACCAAAGATCTATCTTAGAAAAGAACTTGGCACCTTGCAACTGGTCAAAAAGATCATCTACCCTTGGAAGAGGATACTTATTCTTGATTGTCACCTTGTTTAACTATCTTTAATCAATGCACATTCGAAAAGAACCATCCTTCTTGAGAATAAACAACACCGGTGCACCCCAAGAAGATACACTAGGATAAATAAACCCCTTGTCCAGAAGATCCTTAAGTAGATCTTTGAGTTCTCTCAACTTAGCCGAAGCCATTATATATGGAGAAATAGAAATTAGACGAGTGTCCGAAACTATGTCAATACCAAACCTTATTTCCCTAAGCGGAGGAACACCAGGAAGATCATTTGAAAAGACCTTTAGAAACTCATTAACCACTGGAACTGAATAGAAAAAAGGACCTTTTGAATTAGAATCTTTAACCTAGACCAAGTGATAAAGACAACCTTTAGAGATCAACTTTTGACCTCTAAGATAAGAAATAAATCTCCCCTAGTACCTAGATAACCACCTTCACATTTTATAACTACCTCACCAGGGAACCTTAAGATAAACCTATGGGTCCGATAATCCAAGGATGCATACCAAGAGTAAAACCAATCCATACCCAGAATACTATTGAAATCAACCATACCCTACTCAAATAGATCCACCAAGGTCTACTTGCCACCAACAGATACCACACCCCCTATAGACTCTTTTAGCAATAATCGAGTCACCTATTGGGGTAAAAATAGAAAAAGGATCCAAAATAACTTTCGGATCAAAACCAAAATATATAACCACATAAGGAGTCACATAGAAAAGAGTAGACCCCGGACCAAGCAAACAATATTCATTATGAGAGAAAAGTTATAATGTACCAATAACAACATCAGGTGATGCCTCGAATTCCTATTGGGAAGCCAAATCATACAACCTGTTTCAAATAATACTAGAAATCAGAGAAGTAACAGAAGTAGATTCTACACCACCTGGTGTAGGAGAAGAAGATGAATCCATAAGAATCTTATTTGCACCCGTAGAAACCTTATTAACTGGATAATCCCTGAGTTGATGGCCTGTCTGGACATACTTGAAGCATTTATTATATCCTTCATCACAATAACCCCAATGAGGAGGACCAAAGAACCAATAAGGAGGGCATGAAGAAATTGACTGGCCTCCACTTTCCCAAGATTGGGCACCTTGTGCCTAGAAATTTCCCCCATCATGATGACTCTTGTCGCCCGGCTAGTAAGGAGCATTAGCAGAAATGTAGGAACCAAAACTCCCTCACTTCTTTTTCTGCCACTTGCCACTATCTCGACCATCCTGAGATTGAGCACCTCCTTGGTTAAAAAACTTTCTCCTCTTTTCCTGTCTATCCCCAAACTCCACCTACTTCCTCTTTTTATCCTCCACTTGCTGCATATGAACAGTCAACCTAGATACATCCATATCCTTAACTAACAAGGTAGTCTTTCTCTCTAAAATTAAATCTGATTTAACCCAAAAGAGAATTTCCTCATTGTAACCTGCATGTCATCCACTAAATTAGGAGCATACCTTGACAATTGGTAAAACTTCAAGGAATATTCCTTGACAAACATCCTCCCCTACTTGAGGTTTACAAATTTCTTTATTTTTACTTTTCTTAATACTTGGGGAAAGAAACGATCTAGAAAAACACTAGATAAGGAATCCCATAAGGATGACTCCTCCACATCTCCTCTATTCCTATCCCACTCTTTTTACTATTGATATACAACCTCTTTGAGATGATAAGATGCAAAGTTTACCCCCTCCATATTGGTAGTCTGCATCACTTGAAATATCTTTTCTATTTCATCCAAGAATCTCTGTGGATCCTCATCCACCTTTACTCTAGAAAAAATGGGAGGACCCATCTTCATAAATTGGCCAACAGTTATGGCCTCAACAGAAAAAACACCAGACATATCCCGCTCATCCTGAGAAGTAACCAATTTAGCAATAGCATAAATAGACTGATAGAATTCTACATTAGTCACCTCGCCTTGAGGAGGACTAGTAGTAACTGGTAGAAATCTAGAACTATCAGGTATAAGACCATGAGATCTAAGATAAACCCCAGAAGTAGGATTCACCCCTTCAGCATTTCCCCCAGATGGGATAGAAGATTTTTCTTGTGTTTCAGATATACGAGGCATGATCTGAAAGATGAATAAATAAGGATTAGAGAAGATTCCAGGACTAAGACTCCAAGCTTAAAAATAGAATACCAAGAAAGTGAAACATTCCAAAATGCCTTATAGCCTATCCCTCATGAGTGTGGCACGCTACATACCCCTAAAAGAGACTCTACTCAACACAGCTTTATGGAATCCCAATTGACCATGAACCTAGGCTTTGATACCAACTTGCCTCAACCCAATTAGGAGTCATGCCGTAATGGGTGTCTCAAGTTTGAATGGGATCGGAGACCACCCCTGTTACCCAACCCAACCTCCAACCGTCAGCCCTGAGTTGGCTGAATTTCGAGTAAGTAACAAGATAGTGCAATAGCTAATGTGATGACTCTGGTATAAAATCACAATTGTGATCGACCCAAACGAGTCTAACCATCCCATGCCAATAATCCAACCATACCAAACCATACCAAAACAAGGGCCATAAACCAGGCCATAACAAAAGATGTTCCAAAATGTAATATAATTAATACCAAAATAAAATATGATGGAACAATGAGAAATTATGTTCAATGATGCCGGCCTCTGAACTTATTTCAATGCCAAGGCTGCCACCTATACCGTCCCGCCTATTCCAATCCATGGAAGTACCACAAAGCCTCTAACCAAAAGAGTAATAAAATCTGGTTGGGACATTCCCCCAACCATAGCCAAAACCAATATCTAGAATAAAATTCAAATGTCTAAAAAACTTCATAACATGAAATGGAGCCTTCCAAAAGGATGGAAACTCACCACTTCATTCCAAATGTTGTCCCCGAATCAATCACTATGTAGGAGAGGTAGAAAATTTGGTTCCTTCATAGCCTGGGTATATTGCCGCCAGTAGACAGGTTAGCGGGTGAATGCTAGAATGATCTCAAGATAAGGATTAAATAATATCATTTATAATGCCAAGTAAAATCATCCCTATGCACACAACCATACATATATATATATAACCATGCTTGGAAAAGGATCAGATTTAGCATGCCTTTAAAACCTTTACCTAGGTTGTATAGCTTTGCCATCCTAAACCACCCACGGGCTATAAGGGTTCAACTTTTCCTGCAGAAAGGGCCCTAGTATGTGTACCCATACGACCAGGGAAGAAAGACTTGGGATGCTATTACATCCCCAAAATTATAGTGTGACATCATGCACACGGTCACCAATACCTACCTCATATTGGTAAATATGATTTTTCAGTTTTGGTCCCCCCGGAACCTCCACCTTCCACGACTTTGCTACACATCCCACCATTATTTGCCAATTAAAATCAATTTCCAAATAACCAAATTATTTTCCATTTATTAACCAAGGCCATTGATATTGGTATCATCATGCCAACCCTTACTTGCAAGTATCATCCATAGCCAACCATTTATAGGTTTAAGGGGACTTTCAAGTGCCCTTTCCAATTTCCATATTAAACCATGTACCGCACAAGTATAACTATTATTCATTTACCATTCCAATCCATTTGAACCATGTACAATTCCTTTACCAAGTTTTAAAACATGCAAGAGTTCCATTAAAGCAGTCAATGTAATGAACATATATTTATAAGCATTTTGTCAAACACATTGGAGGCATAATATGACAAAAACCAATTCCAATTACCATTAAAAAATTCCCATGCAATAAAATTATCCAAAACCACCATTAGTGCATATAAAAGCATAATTAAAACCCTAGAAAACTGTAACCAACCATTTAACATTAAAAACCCCAATTCATATTTAAAAACCAAAATCATACAATCAATGAAATCATGGAAACATTCATAAAACCATGCCTTTAAATAAAATTAACAATTAGGGAAGAGAACATTCCTTAAACCAAGATGATGATGGAAAAAAATCACCAAGACAAGCCCCAAATCAATCCTTTAGTTGAAACCCTAGCTTCCCTTGCCCAAAAGATTTTGAGAGAATTTTTGAGTGTTTAGAAGAGCTTTTAAGTGTTAATGAATGAAATAATGGGGTAAATAACATTCCAAGTAGGTTAGAAGTTGTGGGTAGCTTATTAGGATAAGTGGGAAAATGTTCAGAATACCCCCACTTAAGTTTCACCAAAATCTCGTCACAGGGATATGACTTACCCTCACGTGTCATACCCTTCCAATACGAGTGGTACCCTCCACTCGTACCCTAAGCCTCGACCTTTAGATCAAACATTATCCTGCATACGACTTATCCAACCAAGTCGTATACAAAGCATACAATCTGTACCTTTCACCCGTACTCCTGGCAGATTTAAACCCAAGAAAGATTTAAACACTGCCCATCATACGAGTCTTGGGTATGACTCGTACCCTGGATTATGGTTCTAGGTGAGATACTCATACTCAGATCCAACCTAAGTAACCAAGTCTAAGATTAAGTTAAGGAACCAAACGATGCGTAACTACCAGTACGACTCGTACCCCTAAGTCGTACCCATTCCAGTAACAAAAATCCATCCCACCAACCAACACTGGTCAACATGCGACTGGACCATACCATCCGTACCCCAATATACAGCTCGTACCCATGAGCCGTATTTTGTTCAGAGACCAGAATTTCAAATAAAATTCTAAGATCTAGAAACCAAGGTGTTTCAGTAAGCATCCTCCACTTCCAATCCTAAGATTGTTAGTTTGAGTCACAAACGAAGAAAAAAAGGATGAAAACTCCTATGGGTTTTTTTTTCTTAAAAAAATAGAGAAATACTAGGTATGAAAATAATGAAGTTTCAAGTTTATTCTCTGCCTGGTTATCTGCAGAGAATAGAGGCACTGCTGACTTGTGAGCAGTGTTTTAAAAGGTTGTTACTTCACTTGGGCTAAGTTCACGGTGGGACACTAAACGTCTGAGGCTCATGTGTGGGATTTTTTTTTGTCAGACTTATGCCCCAGATACTGAATTATGCATTCTAAACATGCCTAATATTAACACTTAGGATTCGCTTAATAATTTCTATACAAATTATTTGTCAAATTTCCCTAAAAAATGTTTAGTAACAAGTGAATGAAAGATCATCTATTAATCTATAAAAATATGAAGATTGGAAGTTAATGAAGTAACGAGCCATAATATTACATATAACTAACTGAGAACATTGTACATAGCCATTATCTGAAAATTTCCAAAAGTATATAATTGAGGTTTAAATTTCACTTCATAAAGGTCTTCATCATGTCTAAGCTCTCTGTAGCTTTCAAACTTATCAGACTTTTATTATTTTACTATTTAAAAGTAATTTTGCATTTATAAATGGGGGAGTAGTCTCTTAAATTATGGTAGTGATAGATTTTAGTATTTATTTTTAGGGATGTAAAATGTGTAGTTCGGTGACATTTTGAAAATTTTGGTATTTTTTCATTCGTTGAAAGTTAATATATTGTAGTTGATTCTCATCTCATTGTAACTTTAACACTATTAAGAATATGCTAGATGTTTTATTTTCTATAGATTTCCTTAGTCCTTTTTAAATTTCTTAAACTTTTATTGTACCTCCAATATTATTATGTTCTTATTATGCTATTTTTATAAATTTATAAATGAAAAGGTCATGGAGCTTATGTTCATGTCTCGAGACTTGCGCCCTATTTGATATAAAATAAAATGTCCTGCCTTATGTCCAGCCTTCTTACACACTGTTTATGAGAAGTTTAATTTGAAATTTTAGCTACATCAAAGTAGAAGATGCTTAAAGGAAAAAGTCACATAAACAGACATCTAAAAAGTACCTTTCGTGTAACACTTTTAAAATGTGGCGGAAGTCACTTTTCATGCAGTGAGGCTTGCTCAAGTGATTGAGCACTTCATAGAATGAGGTGAAAACAATGTAGTGAAAAGTTCAAATACTCACATAATTAAGTAATAAGGATGGATATATAAATGGAATATTGAAATTGTTATGCGCATTTGAGATTTCAGTTCACATAAATGGAAATGAAATTAGAGCAATTCTAACTACGTAGTTTAATCATACTTAAAAAAGAAGAAGCAAATACATAGTTTATTCACCAAACGATATATTGCAGATATTTCTTCTTATTTTATTAATATTTTATTTGGCTAATCATTAAGAAATATATATAATCATGATGATTACATTTGATAGTTCTAAATTTGTAGTCGTTCGTCCATAATGGAGATGTGTATGGAAACTTGAATGTGGAAAGATTAATTAGTAGTCCATGAATTGAATAGTTAAAAAAGCAAACACCATTAATTTAATGGAGAAATGTGGGAGGTTGAGGAATGCACACAACATGAAGTGGAATAGTATTTACTCGTTTTGGAGGAACCCAATTAGATGGTGAATTTGTCATTTCCTTATTTGAATGTGGCACCATTTTACTTGACATTAAATTTAACAAAACAGGATATTTTTTGAAATTTCTGAATTAATTTTTTTAAAAGATATTTACATAGTTATAAATTATTGAAGGTAAAAGAAGAATTTAAAATTAAGTTCTTTTTAATTATTAAAAATAACATTTTTTTTCTTTGAAAAAGACTAAAAAATATGACATATAAATTAGGATGTTGGGAGGACTGCCCTTAGATTCTTCCGCTTCAAAACTTGAAGAAAAGAATACTAGTGCGATCATGAGGGAACCTCACAGTTAACCCTAGTTAGTTGAGACAATCTCATCCCTCCAAAATGCTACAATTATCCCTTGGCACGTTGGTTTGGATAAAGTTGACTAAACCATTAGTATGCAGATGGCTTCTTGTTTGTTCTCTTTTTGTTCTTATATAGTAAATGTTTCTTCTTAGGATGGAGGAGTGCTCAATAGATAAAAAGGTTAAGAGGATGGAGTTTTACTAACTTACAATTTGATTACGAAGAAAAAATATAACTATATAAAAATTGCATGTTATTTTTATAAATTTCTAGACAGTCAAGCATTTGTATAATGACAGTGTTTGTTTGAAAAATTTATTATTGCCATATAGAGATTATATATATATATATATATATATATATATATAATGATACTCACATTTGACGTTTAGATCTCATTTAACTTTTATAAATAAACGTATGAAAAATTAGAAAAAATATTAACATAAAAAGACAAACATCAGTAATTTTTTCTCGTAAAGTTATTACTACACCAAATAACTGATGTGCTCCACAATTTTTTTCCTAATTAGATATTTATACTTGAAATTCACTATATGCATGAAATTAATGATGATTACCACAATTAGCTTCATCCCATTCCTACAGTTGACATTCAACTGGATGCAAGAGAAGTCACGGTGACGATCGAGTGAAGATGAAGAGCTAAGAAAAAAAACTGCTGTTGTTTAATTGCATTAAAGAATGAAATTGAATGTAACCATGGAGTTAATACATCTACACTATATAGAGCTACATGTATCTAAACTTCCACTTACTAAATCATTTACTAAAATTGATTCAGTACACATAGGTCTTCTAAGTTAAATTAGTTATACATTACTACCCTGCACCAGGTAGGAGCGACTATAGTGAAGGATAAGATGTGGAAAGCGAGGTTAGATGGTTGAGACATATGAAGAGGAGATGTACAGATGCACCTGCGCGGAGGTGGAGGTTGGATATATATGGATGGTTATCAAGACAGAACATATAGAAACAGAAGTAGGTTGAAGAAGTATAGAGGAGAAGTGACTAGACACGACATGATATAATTCCAGCTTATTGAGGACACGAGCTTAAATTGAAGATTATGAAGAACAACATTAGAATAAAGGGTTGGTTATATTGAGTTGGGTTTTAAAAAGGTGTGAATGAAAAATGAATAGGTATTTTTCCGAAAAGATACCAAGAGAAAAGATGCAATTTGAATAAGCACATTCCAGTTTTGATGGTTATTACTTTTTCAATGGTTTGTAACTCTTTCTAAGAGTTGCAACTTTATGAAGAAGTTCACCTTTCTAAACCATTGCATCTCTTTATGAAGAAACACCTTGATGATCATAAAATACCTGATTTTCTTTCAGGTATATAGATGAAAATTTTGAAGTTAAAATACTCCTCTTTCTTGAAAAACTCTAGTGTGATTTGCTATCATTGAGCGCGTTCGTAGTTCGATAGAGTTTGAGGTACCACTATTCTGTTGAAGTAATTCATTTTATACTAAGAGAATATATCTCATAACCTCGAGTACTTGATGTAAATAGTTTCCTTGAGGACACACCATGAATTCGGTGGACTTGAATCTTTTAATCTTCATCTCTTTCTAAATATTTAGTTTTATAATTTTTCAAAAAATAGTTTGAACTTCATTTAGTTGTTGTTCATAAGTTGGGTTGAACTTATTGTTAAAGTTCAAAGTTGTGAATACAAAGTTACAACTTCATTTGATTGTTCGCATATTAATTTGAGCATGTATTTGAAGTTATTATAAAAAAATACAGATTTTACTCAACTCAAAAAACAACAATCTTAAGGAGATTATAAAAATATTTATTTTTTGTACTTGTTTGGTAGGAGGAAATACATCACCATTTATAAATTAAGTAGTTGGGTAATCTATATTGGGTCTTATTTTGTAGAGACTAAAACCTTTTGATCCACTCCCTCTACTAGAAAAACAGAAAAATTTCACAGAGCAATTGGATTAAGAATTCAGTTTGAAGAATATAAAAACTTCACTAATTCATTGAATTCTCCATATTGATTTCTGGAGTTAAGACCTATGAGTTCTCAGTATGTTTGAACTTGATAGTGAAGATATAAAATCTTTATCATGAGTCATAGCTCATTCGGTTGACTATTTGAAGACATAAAAACTTTATTTTTGACTAGAAATAAGTTGTTTAAAGATTAAGTCTTTATTGTTAGTATTATAAAATACTAAGTTGATTATCAAAGCGTGATAGAAAAATAATGAATAAAACTGAACAATAAATTAATTCGGTTGTGAATAGAGTATCCCAACGGCAACCAATCATGTGGCATTTGAAATTCAAGAAGGGGGAGTGAATTGAATTTTTTTCTGAGTCAACGATTAGTCTTGACAATCAACTCACCTGCAGGTTAATATACTCAATAAAAAAAATAAAAGCAAAAGCGTAAATAAAATAGTAAGGAAGAACACAGAAATTTATAGTGGTTCACATCACCTGTATGGTGCCTACTCCAGTCCCATTGGATTTCAAGGGTTTACTTTAGACCTTTAACGTGGAGAATGGAGTTACAGTAGTTTGAATAATTTCTGAATCTTAGTCTGTTGTTCAGATCTTGTGACACAACCTCAACTGGTATAACTAAACTGACTTTGTCTTTTTTTTTTCATAACTATTATAAGTAAAGGATTATAAAGCTTTGTGAAGACTAAAAGATGAGATAGATGGATAGTTTTATGTGAAGTTGCGTGAGATGTATTCCATCTTTATTCTTTGTTTTATAGTCTTTACCTCTTGTAGCTTCTTTTTTCTAAAAGAAAAATCCAAGGGATTTCTTCTTAATCAAGGATTTGTATTTATTTCTTGATTGAGGATTCACATTATATGGTACGTCCATATCAGATATGTCCATACATATGATATTATATTCCTTTCTTGAATGTTGAATCGCATCCATACACGTCCATATCAGGTATGTCCGTGTATGGGATATGATATTTCTTCCTTCCATAGCTCTATGTGAAATCTCTTTCCATAATTGTTGCTCCGTGATTATGATCTTTCTTTCTTTCGCAACTCTGTTTGACATCTTCTTTCCATAATTTTTGCTTTGTAATGATGATTTTCCTTTCTTTCGTAGCTCCGTGTGAAATATGCTTTACATAATCATTGCTCCGTAATTTCTAACAGTACCCTTGACTCTTATTAGTTAGGAATCTCTTAATATCTTCTCATGATTCTATTATTATTATAGCTTTGGGATGGTCCTTCTACGAACTCCTTGCCTTGGTCTCTTCCTCAGTGTGACCTACATATTTTCTTTATTAGTTTTTCATTATTAAAACATATTATACTAATTTAGGAGGTTACCAATCTCTCTCCTTTTGATAATGACTAATAATAAATATCAGTTGACTTTTTTGTGTACATGGTTGGCTGGCTCCCCCTTTCTTGCAGACTTTTTCCATCATCATCAATTAACTTTCCTGCATAGAGTTGGTTGACTCTCCCTTACTTAGAGATCCCTTCTATATTTGATGTTGATAGACTTTCTCCTCCTTTGACATAATAAAAAGGCAAGAAAAGTGAGGAAATCAACAAATATAGAACGTAAACAGATCATATACAAAAGTGACTTGACAATGTACATGCCAAAAGTACAAAAAAGGAAAGGGGGCATGTAGAGTTCATGTTAAACCAATTTAACATCTTAAGTACAGACCAATGAAATGAAGGGGACAAGCCCCCTTTGAATGAGCAGTCAAGAAATCAATGTATTTTTCAAAAAGTAGGGTAGGTGTTGTGCATATTATGACAAAGGGTTGATAAGATTTTTCAATATTTGTGGAGAAACTAAAGTAGGAGTTCTGGACTGATATGGAAAGATCGAGGGAGGATTTAGCTTTGAATTTGATGGAGTTAACCTGAACAAATAACATGTTACAAAGCTTGACACCTTTCAGTTTAAAACAACAATCGTCAGGTATGCTTTGTTCACATCGGAGCTAGTGTCCTTACTTAGCTGCAGCAGCCTACGAGTCGACTCTTGAAGACTCGGTAACCCTTCCACTATTGACTTGAGGCATCCCTTGATGTCCTACATTTCCTCCATCACTGGACGCAAATATTAGAAATATTCTTACTAACCTTGGGTAAATCAGTCCTTGCCTTCG
Organism: Capsicum pubescens; assembly: GCA_030864215.1. Lineage (NCBI taxonomy): Eukaryota > Viridiplantae > Streptophyta > Magnoliopsida > Solanales > Solanaceae > Capsicum > Capsicum pubescens. The sequence goes on along the minus strand of CM061549.1, from coordinate 216,711,374 downwards.
CAAACTCCTTTTTGCATTATTCAGTGTCAATCAGTACATATCCCATGCTGGAAATATTTTTAGAATCGTACATCGCAGAGACTTTTATAGCATGGTACTCAAAGAGATCAATGGATTAGTGGAGAAGGATTTGGGTAATCAACTATCCGTAGGGTAAGATAGTTGTGGCATGAGAATCAACCACAATTTCCAACATATATTCATGAAACCACACAGCCTAATTATTTTGTATTTCTTAATCATGCAATACAAAATAAACACATCTCGGTGGGTGACTTTTCTAAGGGAACCCGTCCTTAGGATTAGGGTGGTAGTGATTGATGTCGTCCGAAACTATACTTCCAAAAAGTATAATATGGTCGATGTTAAATATAGTAAACCAACAGAGGTTGGAGTTGAACCCACAAAGAATAGGTCAAATATATCTGACGAATCTTTTGAAGTAGCTGGGAAAATATAGGAAAGTAAATAGGGTAATTTTGATGAGAACAATTTCAAAAGTAACAAATCTTGGTTGCTTTGGCTAAAATCAATACGAGATGAATACTAGGAATGTGTTCCCCCTTGCTTCTTAACTCCATAGATTTATCGTGCTCCATTGAACTATCTCAATATATTGCATGCAGAATCTGATAAGCTATGTATCACTAACCTTCTTATGAACGACTTTAGTGAATTTCACTCTTTACCTTTTGAATCTCAGAGTATCTCCTTACTAACCATTATTCTAGATAACAGATTAACTATTACCTTCTGAGTTTCAAGTTAATTAGATGAGGGTTGGTAGTCTCAAATTACTTTTATGATCTCCTTTTCCTAATCTCTACCTCTTCTTTGAGGTAAGTAGTGAATAAAGACATGTTCTCAACATTGTACACTTCCAAGAAAGCAAATAAACCAAAGATGATCACAATACATGAAAGAATATTGGTCAAGAACAATGTTGCACTTCCTTTACTTCGTCATTCCTCAAGGGTTCCCACAACTCCAGTTAGGTGGTTTAGCCTCTCATTCTTGAAAGAACATCCATGGAATTCAATAAACAAATCATAAGATGAATCTCGCAATAATTTAACAACAAAACCAATAATCTCAAATTAATAATCAACCGTAAAACCAAAAACAATGGATTCCAAGATCAAAAATCGATTCTTGAAATCAATATATATTTGTGAATGTATGAAGTACGTAAGCTAATACAAAACATCAAAAGGGTAATAATATATTACATAGAAACCCTAAAAATCCTAACAAAAATGAATAGAGAAAATTGGGTTGATGGCCATTTATGGACCTACTTACGGGTCGTATCTCAACGATGCTCTAGGTGTTCGTATCAAACTCGCCTCCATATGAGGCATAAGGTATCTAAACAATCATAGGTGGTGGTGGTGGTGGCGAACTACTAGAAAATGCATCGGCTGCTATCTCATAGTGTCTCTGCTCATCAACTACACAGGACACCCAAAAATTGATGGGTTTCTTTTTCAGGGCCTGATCATATGGAATGGTGGGGTCTTTTAGCACCTTCTCTCTAGATCTCTTAGTCCCAATAGTCGAGATTATCTCCTCCTCAATAAACAAATCAAATAGCATAGGTCGACATAGAGGTGACGGTGTGAGAATGAGGGAATGCTTGAGGGAATGGTCAAAATATGGCTCTTTGCAAGAAAGCATAACCTCATACATAACGTGGCCATCTTCTCTCCAATTCCAAATATATTCAGTGAATATACCTCACTAAACCGTACACTCACCCAGTCTTCAAAGGCATCAATCTAGGAATACAACTCACTCGTAAAGTCCACCATCTTAGGCCTCATCTCAACCTTAATCCAAGCCTCAACATTCTCCAAAGTAATTTGGACCCATGGCCGAATCTGTCCATACAAAGTCTCAAGTTGAGCTAAGTCTCTATATTAGCAAGGAGGGTGGTTGTCTTATTTTGTCTCTCCACTAAGCATTGTAAGAACTCATGCAGTATCCCATTAAAACCTATATCAGTAGTAGTGGGGTGAGGGGGCGCAGTAGAAGCCCCTTCCGGCTCAGATGTAGAAGTTAGTGCTGAAGGAGCAGTAGTTGGATCCCCATCCCCTTTAGTAGCAACCTCGGGCTAAGCCTTTTTCTCTCCCATCTCAATTTCATCACCAATGTTCGGCCTATCAACATCCTTGGCTGAAGGTCCCTCAAAATAGATAGGAATCACAGTCGGAGGTGGCTGAGCTCTCTGGGAAAGGATCGGGTTAGCCGAATCCTTGATCAAACTAATATTTACCATGATCATCAAATCAATCCTCCTATCAATGTCAAGAATATTCAACACACCTACTTCTTCCCAAGTCTATTAAAAAGGTAAGGGAAGGGGAGAGTAGTGGTCTCACTAAAACCACGCTCATGAATCTCCAATCTTATCAGTGCTGCAAAGTCAATCTCGTACCACATAGGAAAATTCACAACCAGTGTGGCTTTATCCCATGTAAGAACATTTTCCAACACATTCGGACTCAACCTACCGTATACCATAGTCCACAAAAACTTAGTTACTGAATGTAGTGCTACTTTTTTATCTCCTTATTTCCCTATATCTAGGGGCATCATCTTCCAAATTAGAAATCTAGTGGGCTATCCACCTTGCCAAAATTAACCTCTATTATCTGAAGTTAATGTCTATCATGGTGTATCAATCCTGCATGAATTTTATTCGAAAATCAAAATCTTCAGTAGATATCGGGACTACATACTCTGGCCCAAATAGTACTTGGTGGATGGCCTCCACAAAAATATCCACTTTGACCCCTCTAACTAGAGTATGCTCTAACCATGGTTGCTCAACTTCCCTACCATCCCGTGAGACAACCAAATATAGTGTGTATGCGTAGGATTCATAAAACTCCATGACCAAAGCTAGGTTGTAAGATCCCTAGGTTCTGGTCATCTACTATAACCTATATTGATCAAAAGAAGCTCGCAGGTATGGTACCTCTACTAGCCCTGTCAAGTTGATCCACCTCTCAGCTGCTATGCCCCTCTTAGGCCAACCATGCTCTATAACAAGTCTATACCTCTAGTATATGTGTTGTATACCTCTACACACCATCTCAGGTTTATCTCAACTATAGGCACAATCAAGACGTGTAAAGTCATATGTAGGATCAGTCTGTGGTGGAATGAGAGGTTGTCTATCCTGTGCAAGGGGCTATGTGTCAGGTGCTGAAGATGATGAAAATTGATGCATGCTTGAGTTTTACCTTTCTTAGACTAGGGGGCAACTGATGCTGACTCACTAACCGCACTGGATACATTATCTGACCCTTCCTAAGACTGGGAGTCAAGCACATCTTTCTCTTTTGTGGAACCAAATATAGATCTAGACTCAACCTCATCTCCAAATCCTGACTATGACTCACCCTTATTCTTTGCATTATCCTCATAAGAACTCTCTCACTCTTCGAACCAGGGATAGTAAGGTGGTGAGGTCTAGTCCTCTTTTATTCTTGACCTGGAAATAGGTCTAAGTGTGGTTGTTGGGACCTCAACCTGTGCTGCTGTGGGCTGAGTGCCCGGCTGAGTTTGTACTGGGAAGGATGGGTACCTTGAATGCCAAATGTCGCTGCAGCAATAACTATTATATCCATGGTCTATCTCTGTGCGTGGCCTATGGTCCATGGGGCCAATGGTTTTCCCGGGGCAGTTGGGTACTCCTCTACTGAGACACTGCAGTCAAAGGACTCATCTCGAAGCCTTGACTATACTCCTTTATTCAGGGTTGCCTTAGGTTTCGTGGTACCTGAAAAAATAGTTATTAGTGTTTGCAACAGAAGATGGGAACAAAAAGTTAGGAAAAAAATCCAAACACTCAGGGTAGGGCACTTGCGACTCCACTTACGGGCTGTAAGTGCCACTTACGAAGGTCATAAGTGCCCTTGTAAGTTTTAGACAAATCCCTAATACTTTAGGGCTTCAGGTTTGACACCTACGAGGCCACATACAACCCATAAGTACTACTTACGTGGCTCGTAAGTCTCATTGTAGGTACCCTCCTGACAGTACTTCAAATTTTTCTCTCATCTCTACAAAATGTATTTTGCATATTTAAGTTTAATTTTTGCACACAAAAACATCCATCAAGTTTAAAAGCACAAGTCTTACACCAAATTTTGTGGATTTACATCTACTTCTTCAACTTCTACTTCCAATTAGGTCATGATCACAAATTTTTCATTCAAGAACAATGCAATAATTTCAATTTTTCATTATTAATAACACAATATAATACTCGTAGGAGCCAAGAAATTAACCTTAGTTGCAATGCTAGAAGTAGGAAGTTGAAAAGACTTGATGAAACCCTACCCTTGAGTGTTTTTGTGCATGCAAGTGAGGGACTGATGAGAGAGTTTTGCCTTTTATGGACTAAATAGAGAGTTGGAAGGTTTTAATTCAAGAGAGAGTTACAAAAAATTGAGAAAATGGGGCATAGAAATTGGGTTTGGGGCTTTTAAGCATGTTGGTAGGCCAGATCGGGTCGGATCCACTTAGGTCTGACCCAGATTTTGAAATTTTTACCCCAAAATTTTTGGCCACATATGGGGACACTTACAACCCATAAGTGGTTTTCCGTAAGTGGCAGAAAATTTTGTTTCCCCTCTGAACTTTGATTCTGATTTCATGACACCATTTGTGAGGTCATAAGTGGTACTTACGACCCTCGTAAGTTGGTTCAAAAGTAAAAGTTCAGAGACCCAAAATTCTCAATTTTTCCCTCTGACATCTACTGCATTACTTACTTGGATTAAGCGGGACTGATGACCCCCATAAGTGGGTCAATAAGTCCCCTTACCTGGAATTTTGTGAATTTTATAATCTTTTACCATGTTCCCGGTATTTTCACATGCCTTACACCTACATAAACCAAAACAACGTGAACTTTAAAATAGTGAGTTGCCTTACACCCAATGCTTGCACGACATGGCTATGTTGATTACTCAAACTTTACCAATAAGCCCATGGGTTGCCTCCTATGAAGCGCCAGATTTAACATTGCAACACAATTCAGTTGCCTTGGCTACTCATACTTCACCAACGCTTATATCACCGCAAACTTTTCCTTCATTAGTATTCCCAATATAATTCTTGACACGCTACCCGTTCACCTTAAATAGAGCTTCACCATCTTATTTCAAGTTAATAGCATCATGCGGGAACACCCTAAGCATGGTGAATGGTCCGTACCACCAAGACTTCAACTTTATAGGAAATAAGGAAAGTCTTGAATTATATAATAAGACCATATCACCGGGCTCAAACACCCTTTTCTCGATTATCTTATCATGATACCGCTTTATCTTCTCCTTGTACAAGATTGAACTAATATAAGCACAGATCCGAAATTCATCCAACTCATTCACATTGCTTATCCTTAAATTTGTTGCATCACTCTACTCAAAATTGATCTATTTCAATTCCCATAGTGCCTTGTTCTCAAGTTCTATCAGCAAGTGGCATACCTTATTGTACACCAGCTTATATGGAGAGGCACCTATGGGGGTCTTAAAATATATTTAGTAGGCCTAAAGATCATCATCTAACTTTCTCGACCAATCAGTCCTATTGGCATTCACAGCCTTCGCCAATATAGACTTGATCTCTCTATTAAAGACATCAACGTTTCCACTCGTCTGTGGATGGTAAGATGTTGACACCTTATGCTTCACACCATATTTTTTAAGTAGGGCATTAAAAAGACGATTACATAAGTAGAACCCACCACTACTAATAATAGCACGTGGAATGCCAAATCAAGAAAAGATGTTTTTATTCAAGAACGCAGTGACACTTCGACCCTCATTGTTGGGAAAAGCAATACCTCCACCTACTTTGAAACATAGTCGACTTCCACTAATATATACTTCTTCCCATAAGATCTCACAAATGGGCCCATGAAAATAATTCCCCACATCAAACAACTCTAACTCCAACATAGGTGTTATGGGGAGTTCATGTTTCCACGAAATATTACCTTGCCGCTGACATTGATCACAGGCTTGAGAAAAATCATGAGCATACTTGTAGATAGTTAGCCAATAATACCCACACTGCAAAATTTTGTGGGTTTTGCGCGTACCACCATGATGACCCACAACTGGTGATGAATGACAAGCCTTAAGAATGATCATCATCTCCTCCTCAAGAATACATCTCTAAATAACTTCATCCTCGTAAATTCTAAACAGATAAGGTTCATCCTAGAAAATCTTCCTTAACTCATGCATGAACTACTTACACTTCTGGAATGATAAATCTCCCGGAACAAGATCACTAGCCAAAAATTTAACAAAATCCACAAACCAGGTGATTAAGTCTTGAGATACTGCCAAAACCCGCTCATCTAGAAAAGTATCATCTATATCAAACTAATCCCCCAATTTCAGCATTGTCTCCTCTTTAAGTCAAGATAAGTGGCCTACAACTAAGTTTTTAGTGTCTTTTCGATCTTTCAACTCAAAGTCAAACTCTTGCAACAAGAGGACCCAATGTATTAACCTTGGTTTTGCATCTTTATTCCATATAAGATACCTCAATGTTGCATAATCAGTGTGAACTATGACTTTGGTCCCTATCAACAACAACAACAACAACAAACCCAGTGTATTCCCACACAGTAGGGTTTGGGGAAGGTAAAATGTACGCAGTCCATACCACTACCTCCGGAGAGGTAGCAAGGCTGTTTTTGATAGACCCCCGGATCAGGACAAAGAATAATAAGTAAATTCATAATAAAGCATGAAATACGTTGGAACAATAAAAATAAGGCACCCACACAGTAGAACCCTATACTAACAAACCAAAGGAACCCTCACCCATAATACCTCCACCCAAGAGATCTCCTAGCATTCGACTACGGCCCACCCGTAGGCACTAACCTTCTACTCTTATCCGCGTCCTCCACACCTTCCTATCTAGGGTCATGTCCTTTATAAGCTGTAAATGCTCCATGTCCCGTCTAATCACTTTCCTCTAATATTTCTTTGGCCGACCCCTACCCCACCTGAAACTATTAAAATCCAGTCTCCCACACCTACAAACTGGGGCATCCGTGCTCCTCCTACTCACATGCCCAAACCATCTCAATCGAACTTCCTGCATCTTATCCTCCACCAAATCTACTCCAATCTTCTCCCGAATAATCTCATTCCTAACCCTATCACTCCTAGTAAGCCCACACATCCAATGCAACATCCGCATTTCCGCCACCTTCAATTTTTGGATATGGACGTTCTTTACTGGCCATCCACTCCATATAACATGGCCAAACGAACTTCCACTCTGTAAAATTTTTCTTTAAGTTTAAGCAGCACCTTCTTATCACACAAATAGAACCAAAATTTCTCAAAAGCAAAAACCACCGCGAGTAACTCCTACTCACTAACTGTATGATTTTTCTATGTAGGATTTAATGTTTTGCTGGCATCGTAGATCAGGTGAAGGATCTTCTCACATTATTGGCCTAGGACAGCTCCTAAAGCCACACCACTAGCATCACACATCACCTCAAAAGGCAAGGACCAATTTAGGGACATAATAAAAGAGGTCTATATCAACTTCTCCTTAAGGTACTCAAAGGCCATGCGACACGCATCATCAAATACAAACTTCACCTCCTTCTCTAAAAGCTTTAATAATGGATTAACAATTTTAGAGAAGTCTTTGATGGACCTTCGATAAAAGCCAGCATGACCAAAAAACTTTTAATACCCTTAACTGAAATGGGTGGGGGCAATTTTTCAATCACCTTAATCTTTGCTCGATCAAACTCTATTCCTTTCTTTGAAATATTATGCCCCAAGACAATACCTTCTTTCACCATAAAGTGATATTTTTCCTAATTCAAAACCTTGTTGCTCTCCTCAGATCCTTAAAGTGCATTGGCTAATAAGCCAAACAATTATCAAATAAGTCCCCAACAATTGAAAAGTCATCCATGAAGACCTCTATACTGTCCTCCACCATATCAAAAAAAAATTGACATCATACAACACTGAAAAGTGGAAGGAACATTGCAAAGTCCAAATGACATCCTCTTAAATGCAAAAGTACCATATAGGCAAGTAAAAGTATTCTTTTCTTGGTCCATGAATTTCTTACCACTTAAATTTCAAGTTAAGATTATAAATTGTTTCAAGTGGAATGCATTATAGAATGTTTTAAATATGGTGGTTTCCATATCATGTTTATGAGAATTCAGAATAAATCCTAATTTTATGATCTTCTCATGTGATCGTTCTATCTCATTAATAACTCTCAAACGACACCTCTCATGTGAGAATGTAAGCGATCGTTGTCAATATATAACCCAACTAGGTTGGGGTCGAATCCCATAGGGAATATGGTGTGAACTTAAGTCGTTTACGATTTAATCAACTGATAGTTGGATGTTTCCTGAAATGGGGGTTTTGGAGATTAGCAAATAATTGTTGGTCACTTTAGTTCCAGTGTTTGTAATCAAGAGTTTATGGAAAACCAGAATTATGTTCACTATGGGTTTTGGTACTTAACAGATGCTTATAGTGATTCAAGATTCTCACGATAGGTAGGAACAACAGATTGTCTTTATCGAAGTTATGCCTAAATGTCTCTCGACCTACTTAATCATTTAATTACCTAATCCTCTCAAACTTAGGGAATTTATATTCACTGACCAGACTTCACCTCAGGTTAATTAACCTTGTTACAGCGTCAATTATTGTACGGAAGGTTGGTAGCTTCCAAGTCCCTGTCAATAATTCACTTCCTACTACAGTTGATTTCTTATCTCAAGAAGATCAAAGCAGGTGCTATATATCATTTGCAACCAATAAACAATAATTAAAACCTCAGAGTTTTCAAGGAGTCCTATTACCTTTAGAATATTGAACACTTAGCAACTTACCAAGACCTAACCCATAGATCCCATAATTTGGGTTAAAGGGTTTAGCCACTCATAATGTAATAATCGATACAGCAAGTTGAATTCATAATTTGAAGGATAAACTTACAGCAAGATGAATAGCAACGAGTGTTTTTCAAATTAGATCAAAGTAGAAATCCCAAAATATTGATGATAATCTCTTCAAAATTAATTATTTTTTTCAAGCCAAGAAACTAGAGAGAAAATAACAAAATACGTGTGTTCCAAAATAGGTTTAGAATGTCAAGTACCACCAAGAAAACCCTAAACAATACTTTAAATAGTTCACCCTAATTATGGAAACAAAATCATAGAGTTCAGTAATTTCTCGGACAGGTGACGACGTTTTGTGATGACTTATCAAGAGTCTGACGACTTATCACAGATGTCGTCAGCTCCTCTTCACTTTTGACATTCGCTGCCTTAGGTTGACGGTGAATCCTGACAGCTTATCAAAACTGTGATGACATATCACATGTTGTTGTTACTTCTTCCAATTGAATCCCATTCTCTGTTTAAGGCTGACGATGAAGATGATAACCTATCAGAGTGCTGACGACTTATTAGGAATGTCGTCAGCCACACTTCGCTTCTATTTTCTTCAGATTTCAACTCTTTTACTTCCATCATTGTTAGCTCTCTTGCCTCTTGACTTCCACTGCAAAATCAAAGATAAAATAATCAAAAATGATAAAAGTTGCTAAAGACTTTGCAATTATTCTTAGTTTAAAGCCTTAAATGTGTTAGCATCTGCTCACACATCAACACCCTCAACTTAAAATAATTGTTTTTCCTAAAGCAACTAAAACACAACCAAGAGAATACAAAGTACATTCATCAGTCAACCATCCATATTATCTCAAAATATCTTCACCATCTCCAAGGTCAATCAATTTACAAACAACTGTGTATGTTGTTGAAGAGCAACAACGTGACACACAGGAATCAAGATATGGCATAAAATTAGCAACAACAAGCATGCATGTATCAATCTTACACTATACAAATAAGTTATCAACTAGCAACGTAACCAGTGTGCCCTTACTACAAAGAAGTCCCATTGCACTTATATCAGACATCACATATGTTACCAAGGGGACAATCACAAGATACTCACTCTCAGAATGAAGTTCCAATCAATGTATGATGAATACCATAGGCTTGCTCTTATTTTCATTACGAAGATCTTCAGACAGGTCATCTAGGATCACTATAGGTCTTCTCTTTTGCTTGTAATGTAGGCTAGGGGCTGGTATGATACTCGATGATATTGAAAGTGACTAAGCCTCCTTGACACTACACTAGCTTTTGGGGTTTCACTCATTAGACTTTTTCTATTCTTCTCTTTTCTTGATCACACTTATTCAGGATGGGTGCGGTTCTTTTCTACAATTACTTCTTTTTTTTCACAACTTTTCTTTTCTTGCTCTTTTCCAGCATACCCAGCTTTTTATTTTTTTCTTTTACTCTACCTTTCTTCATACTCATTTTACATCACGCACCCTTATGATAGCCACCCTCAACTTAGGCCATTTGCCTAAGTCAAGGTGCACAGTGTCCAAGGAGGACCAGGGACATAACAGGTTCATTATGATATAAAAATGGGATGGTGATAGGTATCATAAAAAGAAATAGGCTATTTAGACTCAAAATAGGGATCAAGGGATAGTTTGCATACAGTGAAGGTCATTTAGGCTAAAGTGAGCTAATATCAAAATGGCCTATGATCCTTTCCTAACCCCTATCCTTCAACCTAGGTAAGACTAACCGGGTAAGTTCTGAATCAAACATACAAAGGGAACTAAGTAAAATCTCACACGCACATGGCACACAAGTATATCACAAGTTACTACTTATCCGATCCATGCAATTGTTTAGTAATGGTTATCAAGTTGCTAGAATTAATACCATACAAAGATGAATAGTGGTCACAATTAGATACAAATCACACAGTTAAACAATTAGACCACTTGAGAGGTGTTCACAAAATAACAAAACCATGTTAACTGCCTCAGGTACTTGTATAAATATTACAAAAACAACTCACCCTACACCCTCAACTTAAAATCAAAGAAAAACTGAACTAAGGGTTCGGGTATACCTAAAATAGATCAAGCACGGGGATCATGAGTTGCCTCCCATGTAGCGCCTAATTTAACATCTCGTTATGACTCAAGTGTCTCAATTACTTCAGACTTCATCGAGATAGATAGTAGCAATACTTTTCATCGATTCTTTTTGACCAATATAAAGTTTAACTCGTTGCCCATTTACCTTGAAGGTGTTGCCGTCTTTATTCTCAAGTTCTACTACTCCAGATTAGTAGACTTGACTATCTCTAAATGGGCCTGACCACTTGAATTTAAGCTTACCTTGGAACAGTTTGAGTCTGGAATTGAACAGAAGCACCAAGTCACCTTTTTGGAATTCTCATTTCTCAATCCTCCAATCATGATACTTCTTCATCTTTTCTTTATATAGGTCTACTCTTTCATATGCCCTAAGATGGAATTCATCCATCTCATTCAGTTGTCCTAGTCTTAGCTCTGCTGCCTCCTTCCAACTCAAATTTAACCTCTTGAGTGCCCATAAAGCCTTGTGCTCCAGCTCGATTGGTATGTGGCATGCTTTGCCATAGAACAACTGGAATGGTGACATGCCAATGGGTGTCTTGAAAGCATTCTGGTATGCCCACAAGGCATTATCGAGCTTTTAAGACCAATCTTTTTGACTAGCGTTCACTATTTTGGCTAGGATGGCTTTAATCTCTCGATTTGACATCTCCACTTTCCCACTAGTTTATGGGTGATATGGAGTGGCTACTCTATGTTGTTTCGCCCCATATTTTTCTAAGGAAACTCGGAACACTTTGTTGCAAAAATGAGATCCTCCATCGCTTATAATAGTGTGTGGTACTCCAAAGCGAGAGAAGATGTTCTTCTTCATAAAAGCAACAAACCTCTTTCCTTCATTATCAGCCAAGGCAATAGCTTCAACCTATTTCAAGACATAGTCAACAGCAACTAAAATATACTTCATCCCATACGAGCTTACAAAAGGACCCATGAAATTGATGCCCAGACGTCAAAGAATTCCACTTCAAGCATCTTAGTCAAAGAAATCTCATGTATTTTGGAGATCGACCCCTACCTCTGACATTGGTCGCATTTCATCACAAACTCATGAGCATCCTTGAACAATGTTGGCCAATAGTAGCCTCTCTTTAATACCTTTCTAGCCGTTCGGTCACCTGCATGGTGACCTCTTACTGGTACACACCTCCTTATAATATTGTCAACATATCTCCAAAAAAGATACGGCTCAACCCAGAAGTAATGTATCACATCATGAAGGAATTTTTCTTTGATGGAAAGAAAGATTTTTTGGAATGACCTCACTCACAACATAATTTGCAAAATTATCGTACCAATGCAATTTATCCATAGCATCAGCCAAGATCTCCTCATTAGGAAATGCATCACTTATCTTTATTTTATCACTAATTTCCTGCTCACCTTCCATTATGGACAAATGATCTACAACCTGGTTTTCACAACCCTTCCTATCTTTGACTTCAAAGTCAAATTCTTGTAGCAGCAACACCCATCTTATCAGCCTTGGTTTAGCATCCTTCTTAGCCATCTAATACCTCAAGGCTGCATGGTCAGTGTGGAACACCACCTTTGTCCCAAGTAGATAAGCGCTGAATTTCTCAAAAGCATACACTACAACAAGGAGTTCCTGCTCAGTGACGGTGTATTTCTTTTGGGCTCCATTCAGTGCTTTGCTGGCATAATATATTGGATGAAACAGTTTGTCCTTCTTTTGTCCCAATACAACTCCAAGAGAAACACTGCTTGCATCACACATGATCTCAAACTATTTTGACCAGTCTGGTGCAACAATGATAGGGGCCTCAACTAGCTTCTTTTTAAGGCATTCAAATGCCTTCAAGCAATCATAACAAAAGGAAAACTTCACTTCTTTCTCCAAAAGTTTCAAAGTAGATTTGCAACCTTCGAGAAGTCTCTTATAAACCTATGGTAAAAAATAACATTTCCAAGAAAACTATGCACTCCCTTCACTGAAATGAGAGGTGGTAGTTTCTCAATAACTTTAACCTTGGCTCGATCAACCCTTTTGCTTAAATTTTGTGCCCGAGAACGATGCCCTTATTTACCATAAAGTGGAATTTCTCCCAATTAAGCACCAAATTGAATTCAACACATCGTTTCAAGGCCAGACTCAGGTTTTCCAAACACAACTCAAAAGAATCTCCCACCACAGAGAAATTATCCATGAATACCTCTATGGTGTCCTCCACCATATCTGAGGAGATAGACGTCATGCACCATTGAAAAGTAGCGGGTGTATTGCATAGCCCAAACGACATCCTCTTAAATGCAAAGGTACCATATGGGCATGTGAATTTTGTCTTCTCCTGATCTTCAGTAGCAATACAGATCTGTTTATATCCAGAATAACCATCCAAGAAGCAATACCATCCCTTTTCAGCCAATCGATCAAGCATTTAGTCCATAAAGGGCATCGGGAAGTGGTATTTCAAAGTCCATGATTTTAGTTTGTTATAGTCCATGCAAACTCTCCACCCAATCAAAGGCCTGAGTGGAATCAACTCATTCCTTTCATTTGCAACCACAGTCATACCCTATTTTTTTGGCACACATTGAACTGGGCTCACCAATTTGCTGTCAGAAATAGGGAAAACCACTCATGTATCCAACCACTTAATAATTTCCTTCTTAACCACCTGTTACATTGGTGGGTTAAGACAAAACTGATGCTCGATGGTTGGAATACAATCTTCCTCAAGTTGTATTTTATGTGTGTAGATGCCGGGGGAATGCCAATAATATCTGTGATAGTCCATCCTATTGCTCTCTTATACCTCTGAAGTACTGAAATAAGTACTTCTACCTCATATTCACCCAAATCAACCACAATAATAACGGGTAGCATAATCTCGTTGCCCAAAAACACATACCTTAAATGCCCAGGTAGTTCTTTCAATTACAACACCAGTGGCTCTTTAATGGATGGCTTAGCCGATGGTGTTGGTCGATTAGCAAGATCATGGTCTAGATTCTTAAGATCATAAGAGTATGAACCCAATCCTGACAAAGCACAAACAGTCTCTTCGAGCTCCTCAATGCCTTCATGATCTAAATTCATCAGAACTGCGGCTAAAGGCTCGACAACCAGTTTCTCCTCTAGTGACACATCATACAAAATACCAACCAGTTTATTCTCTAGATACCTTCACCAACACATCATAAAAAATACCAACAGGTCATTTTACTGACCTATCCACCATCACGAGTCGCATGTTGGTGGGTGTGGGATTTCCCAAACCCATCTTTCTATATATAGTCAATGGCATTAGATTAATGCTCTCTCCTAGATTACATAATGCCTTAGTGAATTCCAAAGACATAATCGTACAAAGAATAGTGAATTTTCCTGGGTCTGGCTTCTTCTGCACCAAGGTCCTTGTAGAAATAGCGCTACAATAATGGAGATTATCCTCCGGTTCATAGCTTACCGCTCTTTTCTTAGTCACAAGGTCCTTCATGAATTTAGCATACCCTGGAATTTTCTCGAGTGCCTCTACCAAAGGAACATTCACTGTTAATTGTTTGAGCATTGCCATGAATTTGCTGAATTTTGCATCATCAGTTTTTTTCTTCAATCGTTGAGGAAAGGGAAGTGGTGGTCTTGGGAGAGTTTTCACCACTACCTCCTTCTCCTTCTCTTTTCCTTTTTTTGGAGCATCATCAGAACCATCCATCTTTTTAGACTCCACTGGACCACCTTCTTTTGGTTCATCATCAACTACCTCATCAACTATATTTTTGCCCACAGAAGGGCCAGGTAATATCTTACCACTTCTAGTGGTAATCGCCATACATAAGCCGTCATTCCATGGATTCTAGACTGTATCACTAGGTAATGTTCCACTCTTCCTCTAATTCAGTGCTGCGAAGAGTTGGCTCATTTTTTATTCCAGCAGCTTGATCGAAGTGGAGTGCGAGTTTACTAACTGACTAATAGATGATAGATCGGTATTTATGGTAGTCACTCCTGAGTTGGTAGTCTCCACTCCCTTTAAGAATTTAGCCAGCATGTCCTCCATGTACATCTTTTCAGAACTTGTTGTAGCAGCCTCACGATTTCCAGGAGGGACATATAGCCCATTCATATCGTTATTGCTCCCCCAATTTCCCTGCTTCCTATCTTTATAACCAGGCTTATTATAATAATTCCGACCTTGATTCCCTTGTCTATTGCTTCGGAAAATGCCCTGATTATTAACATAGTTCACCTTTTCTTCTGGAACAGCATCTGCTCTATCTTGCGATCCCAAAGCTTTCACCTTCTCAGTCTTGTCTGATAGAAAGTTCTTGGTTAGCAAGTCCATCTACATTTTTAGGTGAGCCATGTCTTGGTTACTCTCTTTATCTCTTCTACGTTGTTCCACAGTCATACCCATAGAAACAGTGGGGCTTGCTACCACAGAGTCTCTGGTATACCATGCCCAACTCTATTTGGTCATTCTCTTTGGTATTTCTGAAGCCTCTTGGAATGTAAGATCAACAAACAAACCACTAGCAGCATTATCTACAATTGGTTTTGTTACAGAGTTAAGAGCCTTCTACAAAGTCTCTATCAAGTGTATGTCTGTCATATTATAGTTCGGACACTACGTCAGCTTCTTTTTAAATCTCTACTAGGTTTCATGCAAGGCTTCAGTTGGGAGTTGTCTAAAGTTGTTGATCTCATCCCTCAACTTTACCCTTCTGGAAGGTGGAAAGAACCTTTCTAGGAAAGCTTCTTTCAACTGCCTCCAGTTGGTTATAGAATTGGGTATCAGCTCGTTAAGCCACAATTTTGCCTCCACAGACAGAGACAACAGAAACAATCTCAACTGGATAGCATTCTGACCCACTCCTGGGTTATCAAAAGATTTACAGATGGTGACAAAGTTCACCAGATGCAAGTTCGGGTCATCCCCAGGAATACCACCAAAAAACCCCTTCAGATTGAGAAGTTGAATCATAGTACTCGTAATGTTGAATTTTGCCCCAGGTGTCAATGGTGGAGGAATAATTGCACCCATTACACCTACCCATATATTCCATCATCATCATCATTGAGTTCATACTGAATCGGCTGGTAATCGGGCCTTCCTCGGAATGGATGGTTCCTGTTAGCAATACAATGTACTGGTGCAGCTACTTGCTCTGCACGCCTTGGGTTACTAGGGTTTATCAACTCCTCGTCTCTAAAATATTCATCCTCAGGATTTGGATGTCATACTTATTGACCGACATTGTGTACATTCACCTGAGCTCTAGCTAAGGTTGCTAACCTGTCAGCCTCCTACTGGTCTGCCATTCTTCCAATTCATTGCGGTTCTGGATTAAATGGTAATAATGGTTATCCGAAACTTCTAGTTCTTCACATACACCACAAAAGTCCTACAGAAAACAAAAATGACAAATAAACGTAAAACTAGGAAACTTGACTAACAGTCAATTAGCGCACACAAACTTCAATTTACAATCGTATTCCGCGACAACAGTACCATTTTTGATAACACTCAAACTACACCTATCATGTGAGAATTTAAGAGACCGTTTTCAATATATAACCCAACAAGTTTGGGGTCGAATCCCATAGGGAATATGGTGTGAACTTAAGTCGTTTGCGATTTAATCAACTGATAGTTGGATATTTCCTGAAATGGGGGTTTCGGAGATTAGCAAATAATTGTTTGTCACTTTAGTTTCAGTGTTTGTAATCAAGAATTTATGGAAAACCAGAATTATGTTCACTATGGGTTTTGGTACTTAACAAATGCTAATAGTGATTCAAGATTCTCACGATAGGTAGGAACAACAAATTGTCTTTATCGAAGTTATGCCTAAATGTCTCTCGACCTACTTAAGAATTTAATTATCTAATCCTCTCAGACTAAGGGAATTTATATTCACTTACCAAACTTTACCTCAGGTTAATTAACCTTGTTACAATGTCAATTATTAAACGGAAGGTTAGTAGCTTCCAAGTCCCTGTCAATAATTCACTTCCTACTATAGTTGATTTCTTATCTCAAGCAGATCAAAGCAGGTGCTATCTATTATTTGCAATCAATAAACAATAATTAAAACCTCAAAGTTATCAAGGAGTCCTATTACCTTTAGAATCTTGAACACTTAGCAACTTACCAAGACCTAACCCATAGATCCCATAATCAGGGTTAAAGGGTTTAGCCATTCATAATGTAATAATCGATACAACAAGTTGAATTCATAATTTGAAGGATAAACTTACAGCAAGATGAATAGCAACGCGTGTTTCTCAGATTAGATCAAAGTATAAATCCTAAAATATTGATGATAATCTTTTCAAAGTTAATTGTTTTTTTAAGCCAAGAAACTAGAGAGAAAATGACAAAATACGTGTGTTCCAAAATAGGTTTAGAATGTCAAGTACCACCAAGAAAACCCTAAACAATACTTTAAATAGTTCACCCTAATTATGGAAAAAAAATCACAGAGTTCAGTAATTTCTCAAACAGGTGATGATATTTTGTGATGCCTTATTAGGAGTTTGATGACTTATCACAGATGTCGTCATCTCCTCCTTGCTTTTTACATTTGTTGCCTTAGGCTGGCGGTGAATCTTGATGGATTATCAAAACTATGATGACATATCACATGTCGTCATCTCTTCTTCTAACTGAATCCCATTCTCTGTTTAAGGCTGACAATGAAGATGATAACCTATCAGAGTGCTGACGACTTATCGAGAATGTCGTCATCCACACTTCTCTTCTATTTTCTTCAGATTTTAACTCTTTTACTTCCATCATTGTTAGTTCTCTTGCCTCTTGACTTCCACTGCAAAATCAAAGATAAAACAATCAAAAACGACAAAAGTTCTTTAAGACTTTGCAATTATTCTCAGTTAAAATCCTCAAATGTGTTAGTATCTGCTCACACATCACTCATCATGTTTAAGGGTATTCCCATCTTTAAATTCATATCTCCCATGTGTTTGGTGAAATGCTTAAATAAATAATTGTGAACAATGATTTCCCTTTCATGGTTTCAAAGCTTTCTTGTGTCCCTATTATTATAGTGATCGAGACCTGGGGGTTATGAATATCCAAAATTTAGTTGTTTACCTAGTTTTCAATATCTACAAAATTATTTTAGTCATACCATGAGCAATATCATTCAGTTAGTTAATACGGTCAGTTGTGGGTTTAGTTAAGCTTAGTTCTATTTAGTAATCAGTGTCAATTTAGTTGGGAGTAGGATTTAGCACAGAGAAAACCTAGGTATTGGGGCTCACCCGCCAGTTAGGACTGGGTCCTTATAAGCAATCCCTAAGTTCCAAAATTACATAGCCAGCGTAGGTTATGAGATATCACCTGCCAGTTTAGTATTGACACTCTCAGGGATCACCGTCCAATTTAGGACTGATCTCAGGGGTCACCCGCCAGATTAGGACTGACTCTACAACCATTGTTAGCACCCATGCCACGGTGCTATCACCTTTCCAACTGGGGTCACAAGTTGTACCCCAATCAGTTCAGTTTGGTTCATGTCGGTTAGATGATACCTCCCACAGACTCAGTTTCAGTATTCAGTTTCGGACTCAATTCAGTTTTACTTGACCATAGCATATTGTTTTTCAGTTATTCAGTTATCAGATTTTAGTATTTTATTTTATAGACTATTTTAGAATCATGTTATATGCTTGGTCATGCATTCTCAGATTTTACATCATTCACGCATGCATATCCAGTTATCTCATGCTATTCATTCAGTCAATTGTTATTCATAAGCATGAGCCCATGTATACCATCCTAACCTCATCTAGTATACCAGTACATTTAAAGTACTACCCGCATATTCATTTCTTGCGCTATGATATATCATATCATAGGTTCGAACTCTCAGGTTCTTACCCGTACTTTGTCATTCCAGTGCATTAGCTGCACAACAGTGGTAAGTCCTTATATTTTGAGGGCCGATTATATTAATTTTAGTACTTCAGTCCAGTAGTAAGTTGGAGCTAGTTGGGGACATGTCCCATCAACTCCACAGTCGTTCAGTTATAGGCTTTCAAACACTTTCAGATAGTTATCTAGTTTTCAGTTGATTGTCAGTCTTTACGTTATTACTTTTAAACAATTGTTTTTGATTTAAGACTTCAGTAATGTCTTAGTATTATAAAACCTTATGGCATATTTAGTTATTCCGCATATGTGTATCTTTTATTTGCTGTTTAGTTCAGGTCTCACAGCAGGTACCAACTCATGGGTTAGTTTGTGGTCACTTGTGACTGTAAGAACCGTGTGGCATCTAGGGTGTACTCCCGGGGTGTTATATTTATCGAAACCCAAAAATTTTTGTGAGGACTCACCACTAGTCACCAATATTTCAGGTTCCGCTTCGAGTGCATCATCAATATCAACAACATTATCCCAAACTTCATAAACTACAAGTATAAGGGAATCAATGGTGAACTTACTCTGAGTGGTGATGGAAAAACAGTGAATGTCATTATTCTAATTCTGCATAGTATTAGTTAAAAGAGTTCCTAATTGACGTTGATTCAAGGTTACCGACATCTGATCAAACTACTGCTCAAGTTGCTTTATCGCGGTAGCATGTGACTCCACTTTTTGGCTCAAACCTAAAATATCTTCCTTGATATCCTTAAGGCAACTCTCTTGATTCTCATAACCCTTAACCAACTTAGTAAGAAAAATTTCCATTGTTGACTCAGTGTCATAATTCCTCAGTGGAACATATGCACCACTCTTCTCCTTATAATCATCCTTACGCCGCCAGTCACCATCTCTTTCTCTACTCCAATCCCTATATATGTCCCTATAATATATCCGACCTTGGTATTCTTGCCTCGATTTCCAAGTATCTTGAGTAGTCCCTTGTCCCTTGGCTAAAAATCCCATCAATTCTCAATCTAGACACTTTGCCTTTTATTCTACATCAGAATCTTACAACTTAGGTGCTTTACCATTGCACCCACAACATTCATGTTTTTGGAATTCATAGTTATAAAATGCTTAGTTAGTAACCCAATCTCTGTCCTCAACTATACAACTTCTTAAGCCATATTATCATTAATGATTCTTTTCTCATTGGATGCCCTAATACCATAAATGTCAGAAACTCTATCTGCCTCTCAAGTATACAACCCTTTATTAGTAAGAGAGATACGATCTAAGATTTCTGATATGGCCTCCCAACGCAGGCTCATGAAAGCTCCTCCTATAATGGTACCCTCAACAGCTTTGGAACTAGTATTCAGGGCTCGATAGAAAATTTCAAGCAAATTTCTCCCTGTAATTCTATGATTGGGCACCATCATCAACTTCTTCTTAAACCTAAATCATGCATTATATAGTGGTTCAGAATGCAATTGCCTGAAATTATAAATCTCATCCTTGAATTGCAGAATTATGGCTAAAGGGAAGAATCGATCTGAGAAATATTTGCGCAACCTATTTTAATTAGTAATGGACCCACTAGGTAGTTCCTCTAACCATAATAGTAATGGACTCACCACTATTTTAATTGCTATGTTCTCCCTGCTTCTTAACTCCGTAGATTTATCATTCTCCGTTGAACTAACACAATATATTATCGGCAGAATCTAATAAGTTATGTATTACTAACCATCTTTTGAATGCCTTTAGTGAATTTTATTCTTTACCTTTTGAGTCGCAGAGTGTCGCCTTACTAAACCTTATCCTAGAACCCAGATTAACTATTACCTTTTGAGTGTCAAGTTAATTAGATGAGGGTTGGTAGCCTCAAATTATTGTTGTGATCTCCTTTTCCTGATCTCTACATCTCTTTTGAAGTAATTAGTGAATACAGGCAAGTAATTATAGATTACATAGAAATCCTAAAAATCCTAACCAAAATAAAAAGAGAAAATTTGGTCGGTGGCTATATACGGACCCACTTATTGGACATAAGTAGTACTTACGCCCTATAGGTGGGTGTCATAAGTGACCTAAATCCCTAGATCTATAAAAAACACCACTTATGAAGGCACTTACGGGGCGTAAGTTGTACTTATATCCCATATATTACCCCAACATAGGTGTCAGTAACTTCTTCAATCTTCAGCTTCTCTGAACCTTCACCTTTTGAAACTTGTATAGACACTTACGGTGCCATATATACTACTTACGAGTTATAGGTATCCCTTCATTAGTGTCTGGGCAAAAATCAACTTTCATGTTCTCTGATCTTTCAATCTCTAAGACCCACGAGGCCACTTATGATGGTTGTAAGTAGTACCTATGCTATGTAAGTAGGCTCTCAAGTGGTGTCTTTTGGCTAACTTCCACTCTTTTTCTTCCATTAAACTCCAAAACCTAGTTTCCTGCAAAATAGACAAAAAAATACATCATATCTAAAAAATAGACCTAAATATTTGCATATTTTTTGGGTATAAACATCAAAAGTGTCATGAAACCATGGCACATCAGCGATAATGTGAGCCAAAATTCTATACTTAAAATAAAGAGACAGCGGACCAAAGTTTGATAAACTGACTTCCAAATTTGAAACAACCTTTTTAGCTTCTTCAAAGCGAACAACAAAATTATCAGGCCATGTAAGATTCATAAAAAGGATAACACCAGAGAACTTAGTATCTAAATCCATTTCAAATAGAAAATCATGTAGGATGATTGAAATACCTCATAATATTCTAAGCTTGATTCAACTATTAGTTAAAAGCTTTAGAGGTCCAAGGCTTGAAAATTTCACTGATTGTTGAGGACTTATCCATTTTCAAGGCCCCTAAACTTTATGGATTTTTATTTTGGTCTTCCCAATCTCGAAATATGGGTTTCTAAGTTGATTCATGTTCAGAGAGGTTGAAAGTATATCTCAGGAGAGTTTCAAGACTTTTAAATGAGGTTTGGGATGTGTTTGGATGGCTGAAACAGTGAGGCCTCTCGATAGACCCGTGGTGCATTAACTGCTTGACTCAAGTAGGGGTCGCGGCGCGCTGGCGCACTAGCCGTTTGACTCAATCAGGAGTCGTGGCGCATTAGCCGCCTGACTAAAGCATGGGTCGTGGCACGTTGTGGTGCGCTACCCAACTTTATAAGTTACATTCCTAAGGGGCATTTGGGTCATTTTTCCTCATTGTATTTCATCCATAACATGAACTGGGGCTTCCAAAAGGGCATTATTTGCCTCCTTCACTCAAATTACTCCCAAGAAAACCATCCTCCTTTCCCAAGAGCTAATTCAAGCTCTTTTCTCAAGAAATCAAGAGTTTAATCTTCCAATCCAAGAAATCTTCAAGTATTGAGTTGATAAGGTATGTGGGATGTTCATCCATAGGTACCTTTAACCCATGGATCACAAAAACTCTATTTTGGTTTAATTTATGAGTTTATACATGTTCAAGATAAAATAAATCCATGAATCTCTTGTTAATTTAATTACAAGTTATGGTTATAAGTGTTTTTAGGTGGAATGAGTTATATCATATTTTTAGTGTTGCAATTCCCATGTTATGCTTAATTGATTCCAAGATAAATCCCTAAATTATGAATTTAGCCATGTAATCATGTTGTATACTCATGTTTAACACGTTCCATGTTCAAGATCATTCTCTTCACTTACTTGGTGAGATGTATATGTTCTGGGATCCTTGAACGATGATTCCATCCTATAGTCTTAAGCCCAATTATTATATTTTATGATCATTCAGTGTTAGTGGGTTATGAACACCCGATACCTGAGTGTCATACATGATATCGAATTTTCAAGTATTGAGTTAGTTAAGCCATGAATCTTATCATTATACTCAAGTAATTTTGATAAAAAAAAATATTTAGTTGAGTATAGTTCAGTTCAATATCAGTGTCAGTTCAGTTGGGAGTACGATTTAGCACCGAGCAAACTCAGGGATGGGGGATGAATTACCAATAGAGGGTGTGTCCTTTATTAGCAATCCCTGAGTTATAGAACTATATATCCAGTGTAGATTTAAGATGTCCACCTTCCATTTGAGGGTTGACACATATTTCATGAGAGCACCTTCCAGTAGAGGGTGATACTTTAGCCCTTTGGGACTCCAGTTTAATGGATCCACGCAACCAGTGTTAGTACCCGTGGCATGGTACTGACACCCTTCCTATTGGGGTTTTAGGTTGGACCCCGATTAGCTCAGATTGGGGTATGTTGGTTACATGATGCCTCCTACAATTTTAGTCCAATTATTTAGACCAAGTACAGTTCAGTTTTACATGATCAATAATTAGATATCAGTTAATTAGTATATAGATACTAGTTAATCAGTATTCAGATGTCAGTTATTAATTCTTCAGTCATTAGCTATTCAGTGTTCTAATATCAGCTAGTCCGTATTCAGATATTAGCTACTCAATATATAGACATTAATCATCCCTTTGTTTAGATTTTAATCATCCAGTCACACATACATCAGTTATTCAGTTAATCAGTTCATCTCAGCACATGTTATGTTTGGTTTTGTATGTTCTGGCATTCTTAGATATTATATGTTCATTCATTCATGCTCAATTACCCAATGTATTTTAGCCATTCCTCATCTCATACACTAGTACATTCAAAGTATTGACCGCATACTTTTCTTTGCACTATGTTGTCTTTTTACATAAATTTGATGCTCAGTTTCCTGACCATACCTAGACAACTCAGTGTTACTCAGTAGCATCAGTGGTGAGTCCTCATCCATCAAGGACATGATTTCTTTATTCCAGTCATTACAGTGTTTCCTTATGTATAGTCAGTCGAAGTTAGTTGGGGGCTTGTCCCATCAACTCCCCTTGCTTCTTAGAGGCTTTTAGACAATCAATTATACAACTATTCAGTTCTTTTAGTATTATCAGTTACTCAGATAGATAGTTTGATTTCCAGTATATTATCGTATATTTTCAGACATGTTGTGATGTGTATTTCAGTATTTCATTAGCTTATCTTCCACACATATATTATATTACTTCTTTACCCAATGCTCACAGCAACTACTAGTTCTTGGGTTAGCTTATGGTCACTTGTGACTGTAAGCACTATTTTCACAACTAGCGGGTAGCCTCGGGTCATGAAAAAACTTGGTACTAGAGCCTAAGGTTTTTAAAGTTTCCTAGAGAGTCTAAAATTTATGTTGTGTAGAGTTTTATGCATGGGTGTCAAGTGCGCCATATTTATGGGAAATAGCCTACGAGATGTTTTAGGAAAGTTTTCCTTCTTTCAGTGTTCATGTCGTGCGAAGGAGCATGAGCTCCATTTAATTACCTTTTCTAAATTATCCTTCATACTATTTACAGACAATGCCTTCCAGAAGAAGCAACAGAAGAAGGAACGAGGATCAGCCCGTACCACCGCCTATTTAGGAAGATATCCAAAATGAGCATGTCTCTCTCGACAAATTCAGGTCTACTTTCACGACGTTATCTCACTTAGTAGCTACTCAGAACAACCAGCAAGTTGTTTCCCCAGCCAATTTAAGGGTAAATACAACTACAGCTACAATTTAGTATTTCACTCAGATAAATCTCCCTTCACTTTTAGGATCTAAGTCTGAGAATCCACAAGAATTTTTGGATATGGTATAGAAGGTGATGGATATTATGGGCATCACTCCAAGTGAGAGTACATAATTTTCTGTATATTAGTTGCAGGATGTAGCTCACACCTGGTTTAAGTAGTGGATGGAGGACTATGGTATAAATGCAGGGCCTGTTTAGTGGGAGGAGTTTGCAATAGCTTTCTTAGACAAGTTCTTTCCCCTAGAGTTGTGGGAAGATAAGGTTTAGGAGTTCATCAATTTAAATCAGGGTAATATGAGCGTGAAGGATTACTCACTTAAGTTTACTTAGTTGGCGAGGTATGTTCCTACTATGGTGGAAGACAATAGGTCTAGAATGAGTAAGTTTGTGTCTAGTGTAGCTGATAGTATGGTCAAGGAGTGTTGGACCGTCATATTGATTAAGGAGATAGACTTATCTAGACTTATGGTTCATGCTCAGGCAATTGAGAAAGAGAAGTTAAAGAAAAAAGAGAGAGAATAAGAGGGCTAGAATCGATAGTTTTAACTTTTCTCAGCCAAGGTCTGAAGGTGGTAACCATTCTCAATTCCATTATAAATTTTCATCCCTAGCTCTATCTTCATCTAGTGCGCTTGTGCCTAAGTTTAGGCAAGACATTTGAGATAGAGCTCCAGGCTCTAAGTCACAAGATAGTGTAAACAGTGGTCGTACTAATACTCTATGTAAGAAGTGTGGTAGGCATCACCAGGGTGAGTGTAAAGCAGGTAGTGATGGGTGTTTTAGATGTGGAAAGCCAGGCCACAGGGTTAGAGATTGCCCGAGGGCTGGCCGGTAGGGTTATTCCAATCGTTATGCAGCTTCAAAAGATTGACCGACTAAGTAGGGTGCTACCTCTAGTGCCACCGATGGACAGTGCTAGAATAGGTTATATATTCTCCAGGCTTGGAATGATCAGGAAAGTTCTCCTGGTATGGTTACAAGTATGTTACAGGCTTTCTATCTTCATGTTTATACATTGTTCGACCCTGGAGCTTCACTTTCTTTTGTGACCCCTTATATAAATGTCAATTTTGGTGTCAGTACCGAAATGTTAACAGATCCTTTCTCAGTGTCTACCCCAGTGGGTAAGTCTATTATATCTCGACGGGTATACAAAAATTGTCCGATCACAGTATCTCAGAAAATTACCTCATTTGATCGTGTGGATTTAGAGATGACTGATTTCGATGTCATTTTAAGCATAGATTGGCTCCACTCATGATATACCTCAGTTGACTGTAGAAATAGAGTCATTCAGTTTTAGTTTCCTAAAGAACTAGTCATTGAGTGGAGGGGTAGTATTTCAGTGCTTAGGGTCAGATTGTTTCATATCTTAAAGCCAAAAAAATGATGTCTAAGGGGTCTATTTACCACTTGTTCAAGTCAAGGACTTGAATTCTGAAACTTCGAGTCTCGAGTCAGTTCCCGTAGTAAAGGAATTTCTAGATGTATCCCTTGAAGATCTTCCCGGAGTTTCCCCTAAAAGGGAATTTGACTTTGAAATAGATCTTCTTTAATATACCCAGCCTATCTCTATTCCACCATACAGAATGGCACTAGATGATCTTAAGAAATTGAAGGAGCAGTTAAGATATCTCTTAGATAAGGGTTTCATAAGGCCCAGTGTTTCTCTATGGGGTGCTCTAGTCTTGCTCGTGTGTAAGAAAGACGGTTCTCTCAGAATATACATTGATTACCGTCAATTGAACAAAGTCACAATCAAGAATAAGTATCCACACCTCAGAATCGATGACTTGTTTGACAAACTACAAGGTACTAGTTATTTCTCTAAGATGTATCTCTTATCCGGCTATCACCATCTTAGAGTCAGAAAATATGACATCCCAAATACAGCTTTCAGAACTTGATATGGTCACTTCAAATTCCTAGTTATGTGTTTTGGTCTAATGAATGCCCCTGCATCTTTCATGGACTTGATGAACAGGGTGTTCAAGCAGTACTTGGATATTTTCATCATAGTTTTCATTGATAATATCCTTGTGTACTCCTGTAATGAGAATGATCATGCAGACCATCTGATAATTGTTTTGAGGACCCTTAGAGCTCATTAGTTATTCACTAAATTTAGTAAGTGAGAATTTTGGGTAATATCAGTAGCTTTTCTTGCCATATTGTCTCCAGTGACGGCATTTGAGTTGACCCTCAAAAGACAAAAGCAGTGAGAAACTGGCCCTGACCTATTTCTCTATCGGATATCAGGATTTTCATGTGTTTGGCTGGCTATTATAGATAGTTTGTTGAAGGGTTTTCTTCTATCGCTTCCCTGATGTCTCGATTGACTCAGAAGAAGGTCAAATTTTAGTGGTTAGATTCTTGTGAGAAGAGTTTTCCGGAGTTAAAGACTTAACACACTTCTGCTCTAGTCTTAACTTTTCCAGATGTGTCAAATGGATTTATGGTTTATTGTGATGCTTCTAGAGTTGGTCTTAGTTATTTTTTGATGCAGATAGTCAAGGTCATAGCCAACACCTCTCGACATCTTAATACCCATGAAAAGAATTATCCTACCCACGATCTTAAGCTAGCAATTGCCGTCTTTGCCTTGAAAATTTGGAGGCATTATCTTTATGGGGTTCATTTTGATGTGTTCACGGATAATAAGAGTTTACATTACGTATTCACATAGAAATATATGAATCTTTGTTAGAGAAGGTGTCTTGAGTTGCTTAAACATTATAATATGAGTGTGTTATATTATCGGGGCAAGTCCAATGTAGTGGCAGATGCCCTTAATGGGTTGTCTATGGGTAGTGTTGCTCATTTTGATAAGGGTAAGAAGAAGTTAGTTCATGAGGTTCATCAGCTTGCTAGATTAGGTGTTTGGTTGGTTGATTCAACTGAAGGTAGTGTATGGGTTCAGAATGGTTCGAAATCTTCTTTGGTTGCTGAAGTAAAAAAAAAAGCAATATAGGGATCCTAGTTTGGTTAAGTTGAACGAGGTAGTTAGAGATCAGAAAGTGGAGGTTATCTCCTATAAGGGAGATGGTGTACTTCATTGTCAGGGTAGATTATGTGTTTCGTGTGTTGATGGCTTGAGACAGTAAATACTTGCAAAAGCGCATGGTGTGTGATACTCTATCCACCCAGGAGCTATAAAGATGTACCATAATTTAGAGAGATCTATTGGTGGAGTGGTATGAAGAAGGATATTGCAGAGTTTATGTATAAGTATCCAAATTGTCAGTAGGTTAAATTTGATCACCAAAGGCCTAGTGGTACATTGTAGGAGGTTAGCATCCCCACTTGGAAGTGGGAGGTGGTGAACATGGGCTTTGTGATAGGGTTGCCTCATACGCGCCATCAGCATGTTTTAATATGGGTCATTGTAGATAGAATGACCAAGTCA
Organism: Capsicum pubescens; assembly: GCA_030864215.1. NCBI lineage: Eukaryota > Viridiplantae > Streptophyta > Magnoliopsida > Solanales > Solanaceae > Capsicum > Capsicum pubescens. The sequence goes on along the minus strand of CM061549.1, from coordinate 216,683,399 downwards.
CCCCATTTCTTGCTAGTTCATACTTCGTACTCAGATGAGGATTATGCCAAACTTTATCTTAGGGAGTTGGTTAAGTTTTATGGGATTCCATTGACTATTTTTTCAGATAGAGGTACTCAATTTACCTCACTTTTGGAAGACTTTTCAGAAGGGTCTCGATGCCTAAGTTCATCTTAATACAACTTCTCATCCTCAGATAGATGGTCAGGCGGAGAGTACCATTTAGATCCTAGAGGATATGTTGAGAGCATGTGTTATTGATTTTAAAGGTAGTTGGGAAGACCGCTTACCTCTGATCTAGTTTTCTTATAACAATAGTTATCACTCCAGTATTCAGATGGCTCCATTTGAAGATCTATATGAAAATAGATGTATTTATCCTATTGGATCATTTAAGGTAGGTGAGGCTACTTTGATAGGGACAGATTCAGTGTTTGAGGCAATGGAGAAAGTTCAGTTGATTTGGGAAAGTCTCAAGGCATCCTAAAGCCGTCAGAAATCTTATTCAAACGTGAAGAAAGGGTATATTGAGTTTGAGGTTGGTCATTGGGTCTATTTAAGGATTTCTCCTATGAAGGGAGTAAAGAGATTTGGGAAGGAGGGTAAACTCAGTCCCCACTATGTTGGCCCATATAGAATCTTAAACCTCTTTGGAAAGGTAGCTTAAGAACTTGAGTTGCCTATAGATTTGGCATCAATGCATCCAGTGTTTCATGTTTCCTTGATAAAGAAATGTATTGGTGATTTAGCTATTTTTTCTCCTTTAGAGAGCATGAATGTTCAGGATAGCCTTTCCTATGAAGAGATCCCAGTTGAGATCTTTGATCGGCTGTTTCGTAGGCTAAGAAATAAAAAGGTTGCCTTGGTAAAGTTCTTTGGTGGAAATAGTCTATTGAAGGAGATACTTGGAAGAAGAAGCAGATATACGGACCAAGTACCCTTATCTTTTCTTTTTGAATTCAGATTTAGCTTGAGGTAATGATTTTCCTGGATTGACTCTTTTCCGCTCTCAGTTTCAGATGCGTAATCATTCTCATGTCATTGCATGCATTCACAAAATCAATTTAGTTCATGATTAATGCTTCAGGATTAGTTATGTAATCATGTTCAAAGTCATGATGTTCGGTATGTGGTCTCAGTTTCCTCAGTATTCTTAGTTAACCCAGTCTCAAGTGGGGACGAATGTTCCCAAGGGGGAGATATTTTAATACCCCATAATATTCTAAGCTCGATTCAGCTCTTAGTTTCATGCTTAAGGGATCCAAGGCATGAAAATTTCACGAAGTGTTGAGGACTTAGTCATTTTCAAGGCCCCTAAACTTTATGGATTTTTATTTTGGTCTTCCTAACCTAGAAATATGGGTTTCTGAGTTGATTCGTGTTCAAGGAGGTTGAAAGTATGTCTTGAGAGAGTTTTGAGACTTTAAGATAGGGTTAGCAACATGTTTGGATGGCTAAAATAGTGAGGCCTCATGATAGCACCACGATGCGTTAGTTGCTTGACTCAAGCAAGGGTCACGACGCTCTGGCCACTTGACTCAATCATGATCGTGATGTGTTGGCTTCTTGACTCAATCATGGGTCACACCGCATTGGGGTGCCCCGCCTAGCTTTATGAGTTAAGTGCCAAAGGGGCATTTGGGTTATTTTCCCTCATCCTATTCGTCAGTAAAATGAATTGGGGCTTCCAAAAGGGCATTATTTGACTCTTTCACTCAAATTGCTCCCAAGAAAAACCTCCTCCTTCCCAAGAATAAATTCAATCTCTTTCCTCAAGAATCAAGAGTTCAAGCTTTCAATCCAAGAAATCTTTAAGAATTCAGTTGTTAAGGTATGTGGGATGTTCATCCATGTGTCCCTTTCACCTATGGATCCCGTAAACTCTTTTTCAGTTTAATTTATGAGTTTATACATTTTCAAGATGAAATAAATCCATGAATCTATTGTTAATTCAATTACAAGTTATTGTTACCAGTATTTTCAGGTGGAATAAGTTATATCATGATTTGAATGTTGTAATTCCCATGTCACGTTTAATTAATTCCAAGATAAATCCCCAAATTATGAATTTAGCCATGTCATCATGTTGTGTACTCATGTTTAATATGTTCCCATGTTCAAGATCATGCTCTTCACTTACTTGGTGAGATATCTATTTTTGGGATCTTTGAATCATGATTTCATACTACAATTTTAATCCTTACTATTGTATTTTAAGATCATTCAGTGTTGGCGAGTTATGAACACCCGATACCTGAGTGTAACGCCCAGTATTTTTTAGCTAGAAATTTAATCATCGTTCCTATGTGTGTAAACTCAAATTCCATGGTTTATGTTTAGATTCATGTGTCTTTATTTTTCTCCTAGTATATGAAGTGATTATGAGGTGAAAAATGTTCATAGAAATGCCCTAAAGAAAAGATAAGCTAAGAACCTTTCATTCATCCAAAATTGAATCTTCGATTCTACAAAGGTTTATTTTGAACATATATAACTTTTGATACACATAGAATTTTGCAGCGCAAGGCCCAACAAATTGTATATAATTGAATTAGCTTTCCAACGGTACCAATTTTGCAAAAATCCGATAACCGAGCAAAAATTTATGGCATTTTCCATGTGAAGCAGTAAGCCGACGCAATCTTGACGTGTCACGTCGACTATGCCCCGACACGAAATCTGACACAAATTTAAAGTGATTTTAGGCATTATTTCAATTCCTAAAGGGTCTAGGGGAACTATAGTCATATTCCCTCAACCAAATTTCGTCCCTAATCATCCTTAAATGATATTAGATCCAATAATTACGTATTAACTCTTAAAGAAATCCCTAGTTCATCTTTTAAGAACAGAAGAGGAGAAAACAACTAGGGTTTGGGCGATCAAACTTAAAGGTCCAATATTTTCGAAATTTATTCATAATTCTTTGAAATTAAGGTACGTGGGGCCATCTTAAATCTCATGGGCATGGGTTTTATAATTTTTACAAGCTTTGAAGATATTTATGTATGTATATGAAAAAGGGTTTTGGTAAATTATTTTAAGAGCACGCATTGTGGAATCAATTTGATGGAATTATGAAATTGTTATGGGGGTTTTCATAAATTTTGATTTGTAAATCTCGTGCTTATGTTTTTTGAATCCGAAAGATGATTTACGAATGTAACTTGTGAGATTTCACTCCCTATGACAAAATTTATGAACCTTGCATGATATAATTTGTGAATATTTTTTTGAGAGCATGAATTAAGAGCCCCTCTTTTTATCATGAAATTTGTGTATAACCAATGTCGGGGACTAATTTGTGATTGATAAGAAACTCTTGAGTTTTAAATGTCTCTTTAATCATTATGTATGAGTAGAATAAATGAAATGGCCACTATGTTTTCAAGATTCGTAAAAAGAGTGTGTTTGAATGAGTTTAATGTGATTTTGATGATAAGAACCCTCATGTGACTTGATAAATCTTTGGTGGCCATATACTCATTTTTTTTATATGAAGGGCTGTGGAATGATGTGATGTAAATAACTTGTAAGTCGGGGTATGAAGATACTCCTTTGTAAATTACCATTAAAAGAACAAGAAAAGAATGTTATGAGTGAGATGCATATATTTCTATAATAGATTTTGAAACTGGGTTGATGCGAGTTAGGTGGTTACCCGAAGAAAGCACGAGTCAGATGAATCTATGCTGGAAATCGTGATTTGCTGACACGGGAACTTGGTACCCTACTATGTGATCTTGTATACCTAGTACTATGTCATCCCAACTCGGGACCTATGGTTAGGATCCTTGCTTTGTGATCTTGAGCCCAATCACGACATATTGACTTGATTGGGGTTGTGGCTCCCTGTTGTGTGATCTTGTGTGTCCTTCCCTCACTAGTACTCTAATCTTGGTAGCAACCGAGATCTGGTAGTCAGTGAAAACTGTGAAATTGTAGGGTGTACCACCTAGCTCAACCGTGTTAGGGAAAATTGAACCACATAAGGTGAAAATGTTATTGAAACTCAAATACCTTGCCCATGTATTTTTGAATGATTTCTGCGATACTATGTTTTACAAAGGCTCTCACCTATGTTGTATAAAAATATATTTTATTTTTGGATTACTTTGCGTACTAGTACATCTATATTAACCCCCCTATATGTTAGGATTCTGAGACATAGTCCAGGGGTCCCTTTAAATAGTAGATTGACTTGTCAAAAGTTTGCAGCTGGTGAGCCTCCTTTACTTCGGAAGGCCTATATTAGAACTTGTTATTGTTATTTCATTTTGATTCACGATTCGGCTAGGGGCCTTATCCCAGATATCATTTCAGTTGTTAGAGATTTTATAAACTAGTGTTATATGTTGTTGATCTTATTAACTCATTTTAGTATTGAGTAGTTTGAAATAAAAAGTTGACCATGATTCTATTTAGTTATGTATTTCTGTATTTTCTCTTTGTATGTGAATGGTGTATGTGATTGCAAGTTAGAAGGGCTCTCAGGCCTTCAAGGTTTGGGATGCCCGTCATGGCCAGGGCCCCGGTTTGGGTTGTGACAAACTTGGTATCAAAGCACGGTTCATGGTCCTAGGATGTCTGCAAAAATCATGTCTAGTAGGATCTTGCTTATGGGTGTGTTGTCCACCATACTTAAAATCAGGAGGCTACTGGACATTTAGGAGTTGTTTCTTATTCTTTCATACTCTAGTCCGTGTTATAGACACTACAAAAAAACTGCATTTAGCAACGGATTTATAGCAACAAAGGCTTTTTCGTCGCTAATTAACGACGAAATTGCAACGAAATAGAAATTTTGTCGCTAAATAAACAAAATTAAAATTAATAGCCTAGTTAGTGATGGAATGGCAACGGAATATAAAATTGGTTGCTAATTTTTGGCGGTAAATATTGGCGCCTTTATTTTGGTGACAAAATTAGCGACAAAAATTTGGGGATTTTTTTTTGACATGGTGGAGACGGCAATAGCAACGAAAATACTGTCGCTAGAAGTATTTTACCATTTTTAATAATATATTAGGTATATATTTAATTAATGATTAGCAACGGATTATATATCCGTTGCTAAATCCGTCACCCTACCAACCTAATATTAGGGCTATGTCTTTTATTTCACTTTGTTCTCAAAACATAACATCATCCGCCTCTCTCTCCAAAAACAGTCCCCTTGCCCTTTTCTCTCCCTAATCGCTCAATATCAGTCGAAAAGAGTGTCAATCGGCGAATTTTGAATCAAAATTAGAGGTTAAATTTTATATCTCGTAATTTTAGTTGTTTCTCCTCTTTTAATTTCTTAATTTCTATGTTAGAAGTGACGTTTTAATGATATGTTTAGGGTTTTTTGAGCTATTTCAGTTAGGGTTCTTCGATTATTGTGTTAAAAAATTTGATAAATGGTTATTTACTCGAAATGGGAACCGTATTTTCTTTCTCACAATTATTTTTTATGGGGTTTTTGATATTCCAATGTTGCATGTCTATGAATCTGAAATTTCTTCAACAAAATTTTCGGTTGTGGTTTAATTTTCAGTGTTTTGCATACACTGATTATGTTAGGGTTTTTGATTTTTTATTTGAATTTCTATTTGTGGTTTTTTTGAGCTTTTTCAATTTTCTTTGTTCGATTGTTGTGTTAAAATATTGTGTTAGTGGTTATTTAATCGAAATGCGAATAATATTTTTCCTCAAAACTTCTATTTATGTTTTTTTTTTTGTATCTTCTGTTCCAGGTTCATTAATCTCTAATTTCTTCAACAAATTTTTCATTTGTGTGGTTTAGTTTTGTCTTTTTTATGTATAGGTTTATGTAAGGTTGTACTTAGTGTGTTGCATGTTGAAAAAATTAGAAAACATAGAGCAGTTTGAGTCACTTTTGCTTACTGTTGTTCTGATTTTTTGTAAACAATAAAATGTAGTATGTTTAATGTTCCTTTGAAATTGTGTAATTGTCATAATCATTTTCTGTTTTGTTGTGTTGACTGTCTAGCCTTTATCCTTCAAAAGATTCCATTTGTGGGATCACATTTGGTATATGTTGTTGTTTTTTCTTAATCTGATTGTGATGTTATATTTTGGGTTTTCATAGAGATCTACTAAGGATACCAGCAAGTCCCAGAAAGTGAGCTAGCATATATCTGGTACTATAACATTTTCCATTTTAAATGATTTTTGATTAGTTTTTCATATGTTTCTCTATTGCCGTTTGTGTTCTTCATTATTCGTGAAACTGTCTCTATTTTCTTTTACTTACCGATTGAAGATTTGCTTTAAATCCGATTAACTTTTGTGATGTAACTTTGTGTTAAAGTTGTAGAGTTTATTTATTTATTTTTGCCAACAAAGTTGCAACATATTTTTAGGTTTTATTTAATGTTCAGATTTTAGGTATATACTTTGCTGAAATTTGATGTTTTAATCTTATTGTCGGGAGCTTTGCCTCATGCCTTATGATTGTAATGATAGAAGTTTCAGTTTTGTATGTAATTAAACTTTTTTTCTAACACTTATTAAGAAGGACAATGAATGATATGTTGTGTTTGTGATTTCTTGTTTATTTAGAAGAAAAATGACTGATATATTCTACTTCCTTGTAAAAATTGAAAGATATATTCCAGTTTGTTAAGATATTTAATTATTTCTTCACTTTAGTGGTAATCCTGGATGTATGCATTACTAAAATATAAAACTCTAACTATGTTGTTTATGTCGACATTAATAGGAATATGAATAATCTATAGCGTGGATGGATGTATGATAGGTTGGATGGCCGAGGGGCTATAAACTCTAGATTCATTACTGGTGTGAATAACTTTATCCTCTTTGCATGTTCTCAACAAAATTGCATGAGTGGTAACAACATTAGATGTCCATGTAAAAAATGTCGCAACATTAAATACAAGGATGTTGAAACGGTTAGATATCACCTTCTTCATGATGGATTTATTAAGGACTATTTTGTTTGGAAACATCAAGGGGAAGCAGATCTGATAGGTGAGATTTCATTCGGTAATGATTTGATCAATGGTGCTCAACTTACATTTTCCTAAATTGTGAAGGGGTTGAGCCATATGTGAGGTAACAAAGTTAGTTGTATCAACTTAATTTTATAAGCATATTCATAAATCATGACTTGAAATTGAAATTTCTTTTCTTTAAATGAAGTATGTTTGTGCAACGTTTGCAAGAAGAATTTCCAAATGTCTCTCAACATCAAATAAATGAGAGCCTTGAAGCAAATTTCTCTATATGGTTCAAGCAATATGTAAGGCTTCAAAAATTAAGATCTTTGTACAATTATGCACTTAAATTAACTTATGAAATTGAACTAAATTTTATAATCTTCTAAATAGGTCCGGCTCAATTATATTGAGAATGAATTCCTATGTAGTCTTGCTCGTGGACCATTGATAGGCGCTACATCTCATTCGGTGTATTTTGTTAAAGGCTACAAGTTTCATACGGATTTTCATGGTAGCGCAAGATCAATAATGAACAGTGGAGTTTGTATTTCAGATCCAACTTTTGGTGATTTCTACAGGTGGATAAAAGAGATTATAGAAGTGGAATACCGAGAAACACCTTTAAAGCGAACTGTACTATTCAAATGTGAATGGTTTGACCCAACTATTGATGTTGGTGTTAAAAAGCATAATGAGTAGAAATTGGTTGATATTAACCATCATCGCCGATATAAAAAATATGAACCTTTTATTCAGGCAATGCAAGCAACTCAAGTGTGTTATGTGTCTTATCCTAGCAAAAAAAGGACAAGGATGATTGGGTAGCTGTATTGAAGATCAAACCTCAAAATGTTGTTGAATTACCCGATGAGGAAATTGAGATAGCTGCAGAACTAAATATTTTATTTCAAGTTGAAGAAGTTCAAGTCTACGAGATAGACATGAATGTTGCCACAGATGAAAGCATACACTTTCATGATGCAAATGGTGGATTAATTGAAATGGATGAAGTCACTGATGATGGTTTATTACAAGAACATCATGACAACCAAGAGGATGCTACAGAAGAAGAGTATGAAACTGAGGAAACTGAGGAATTTGAAGAGGAAGATTTGGAAGAAGACATAGATAACGATTAGTGCTTGATAAAAAATATGCTATTGTATCTTATTTTTATTTTGTGAGCAGCCATTTTGTCGAACTAGTATCATTTTCTTTGTCTCGTTGTTTACACAAAACTTGTTGCTTCAACTGGTTTTATGCTCTACTTCTCAATTTTTGACTCTTTCATTTCTCATTCATTTTTTTAGGCTACAACTGTGCTTTTACATTTTCTAATACCTTATCTATATATTGTTGTTTTCTTCTCTTGGTATTATTAAGTTTGTATATTATTTCCACTTTAACTAATACAGTTTTTTTTATAGATATGGATAGAGGTCGAGGGTGCGGAAGCATAGGGCGTGGAGGCAAGTCTGCAGTTAGGAGTAATAATGATGTTACTGCAAACATACCTAATTTTCTCACTCCTGCTGTTGTTACTTCTCAAGCTGATGTCATAGGTGGTCAAAATAATACAAATCAATTTCAACCATTGATTCCTCAAATTAGATCAACGGTTCAAACTTCTGGTGATGGTAGCAACCATACAACTCCTGAATCATCTTCGACTGCTCTAAATCAGATCAACAGAACAAGAGAAGGTACATCTACGCTAAGGAACCAAATAGGTGAGCGTCTTAACCAATCAACTTCATCGTTGAAAATGGCTGAACATAATCAACTTGTGGTCTTCTTTCTGTCTACACATATATATATGTTTTATTTTTTTCTGGTTGATGATCTGTTGTTGGTTCTTCATTTGAGAGTTCATATGGACAGAATTACAATGGGAGTATTCTGTAGTATTTTAATGGTTTTGTTGGTAGTTCATGATCTGTTGGTGGTTCTTGTTGTGAGTATTTTGGTGATTCTGTTGGTGGTTTTTGTTTTGTTGTTGGTTCTTCATTTGGGAGAAGTTCTTTTGGGAAGAATTACAATGGGAGTATTTTGTTGTATTTTGGTGGTTCTATTAGTGATTCTTGATCTATTGGTGGTTCTTGTTGTGAGTATTTTGGTGGTTCTTATTATGTTGGTGGTTCTTGATCTGTTCTTGGTTTTTGTTGTGAGTATTCCAATGTTACATGGGATTCCAAAATGACAGTGAGGTATGTTGTTGTGAGGTATTTTGTTGGATAGGATTTCAAAATTAGAATATTATATGATGTTGTGACTTTTTGTGCAAAATTTGCATTTTCTTTCCACTTTAACAAGTATAATTTTTTAAATAGATATGATTCGAGGAAGAGGTACAGGTCGAGGAAGCATAGGGCGTGCGGGCAAGTCAGCAGCTAGGACTAATATGCATGCTCATACTACAAATATTCCTACTATTCCCACTCCTATAGTTGCGCCACAAACAGCTGGTGGCATAGGTGTTCCAACTTCTAATCATAGTAGTACATCTCCTACTACTCTAAATCAGACCAACCCAATAATTGTAGGTACGTCTTCACAAACCAACCAAGTAGGTGAGGACATATCTCATAGCAACACAAATGGAGAAAGTAATTCCAATCGGAGCCATGTGCGGACCCTTGTTACTATAACTTCTGAAGGGTTACTACATTTCTTGTCTATTATTATTATATATTATTTTTTATTTATGGTAACCTCTAAATAATGTCTTCACATTGATACAGATTGCAACCTTCTAAAGCATGCTCCAATAGGATACACGAGTCTTTCAAAAGTGAACTTGATCACAATGGAGTCAATTGGAAAGGTGTCTCATGTGACATAAAAGATGGCTATTTTGGGGAATTCAAGGTATACATCTTCATCAGAATTGATTTTGTAAAGTGTACTCATTTTTATAAATACGATATTAATGTGTTATCTTGGAAATTTATTTTAGAAACACTTCTATTGGGATTCTTCTATTACTGATGCTGCAGTAAAGAAACACTGGCAAAGTAAGGCAGCAACTGTGTATAGAAATTTCATTGCTAAAATCAAAGAGAAAGGGATTAGGAAAGATTTTATACATGAAGATGTCTGGAAAAGATGGCAGCGACTTTGGGCAGATCCAAAGTGTGTTAAAAAGTCTAAAATAAATGCACAGAATCATCGTGAAGGCAAAAAAGTCGCTGCTGGAACTCACACGGGAGGATCTATCTCAATTGGAGAGTACCGAAAGAGACTTGTAAGTATATATTTCAAGTATTAATCTGTAATTTGTTGTGAGACAGTCTAAACTTAGTTCAACCTTATGCTATTGTTACATTTTTTTTTACTGTTTATTTCAAATGTTGATCACTTCTTACTGTTTCTGTCTCCTGTGTTGTATTTGGTATGTTGTGTTCTGTTGTTGTCTTGTAACCTAAAAAACTGCAATGTAAACTATGCTTAGAGTGGTATATTACTGAGGATTCGTATATTTATATGTTCTTCGAGATGTATTGGGTAGAATCAAGACCTTATGATTCTGGAAATTACTTGTCTGTTTTATGTGATTAGTTTTTATCTTATATAACCTTCACACTGGAATCTGACTGGAAATTTCCAAATGTTCATTATTAGCATATGTTCTCAGTAATTTTGATGCAATGAAATTCTGCAATCTCCTTCCAGTGATTGCTTAGTAAGAAAAATGTAAATTGGATAACATAGTTCTGACCACGCGACTAATAATATTTACCTGATGACTAACTACGTTCCACTTAAATTATGGCTTTACAAATATTTATGGCTTACATGAAATGTTCCAGCAATTTTTTTCTAGTACAATGCTCAACACTTCTTTTTTACAGTCTGCTGAAATGGGTCAAGATTCGACACCAAGTGATTTACATTTGCATGTTCACACACATGGTCATGATGGAAAATCTTTCATTGATGAACGTTCCCGAATTGTCCATGTAAGATTAAATCTTAATGTAGTAGTTTACTTAATTCTCATTTTTTAGTTTAAAGTACTTTTTGGTATCTAATCATTTGTAAGTACAATCCGTTATAATTTGACTTCCACTATTACAGGAAAGATTTAAAGAAATATTACAAGAAAAAACATTATCAGAATCTGTTATTGATCAAATTGAAGTATATTACCAAGCTGTCGGAGGAGAAAAGAAGCGAAGAGTATTTGGTCTTGGATCTGAAGCCAAAGGCTACTATGGCCAAACTCTGTATATTTCTTGTGGAAAGACTTCATCTTCAGCTTCACATGAATCGGTACCATCTGCAGATTTGGATTTGGATGAGTTTGTGAAGTGATTGATTCCCGCACTTAAAAATTAATTTTTTCCCATTGTCATTGAAGAGGTACAGAAGTTGGTTTCTTCACGATCAGTTGTCACATCTCTGGCTACTCCTTTGGACGATCTTGATTCCTTAAATGATGATTGCAATGATCTTGATCAGTTGTGATACTTTTGACGATCAGTGCATTGGTTTTTTATGGTCTATTTTGTTGATTTTTGATGGTCTATTTTGTTGAAACGTTTAAAATTGTGCAACAAAAAATTACACTTGATGGATGTAGGTATTGAGGATATTTTGGACATACTTATGTGTTTAGATGTTTCTATGTTTGGTATTGAAGATGTTTAGACTTTTTCTATCTATATATATGGGTTCTTTTATATGCATGTTGGATATTATAAGAAGATTTTGGTATCTATATATATGTGAATTTTTTTATATGAATATTGGGTATTATAAGAATTTTATAATATTCTATTAATATTCAAAATACAAATAAAAAGATATTGAAAAAAAAGAAATGACGACAGATTTAGCGACAAAATTACTCATTTCCAAACTAAAATATTTGCAAAGGATTGAGGAAAATATTTTTTCTCACAAAAATTGGGAATTTTTAGCGACAGACTAGCAATGAAATATTTGGTCAGGAAATAATCAAAATGACGAAATACAACATGAAATTAGTAACGACACTTATAAATATAACAACGAATATATTCGTTGCTAAAATATAGCAACGGATATAGGACGTCTCTATTCCATTGCAAATCTAGCAACGGATTTTATTTTTCCGTTGCTAAATGGTTAGCAATGCGCAATATAGCAACGAATAATATTTTGTCGCTGATCCGTCTCTAAATGGATTTAACGACAGATTTCTGTTGATTAGAAACGTTATCGGTCTCTTGCTAAATGCGGTTTTTTTTGTAGTGAGAGTCGTCTATAAGAAAGTTATTCAAATTCCTTCCTCATTTTAATTTTCATTGGTCATTCCTTATTTTTAGGCGATACAAGTATATGAGTCTAGCTCCCCTAGCGAGGTAGTTCTCTCCGATAGATTCATCCATAAAAGCTATGAGATAGCACAAAGACTTGGGAGGAGTCCATTAGTGCTTCAAGGTGTATTGATTCAAGTGTATACCTTTATCTTGATGAATTTGTGCTTTTCAACCTGAGGTACGAAGTGTATTTAGTCTTCTTTTATAAAATTCTTGTTGTAGATGTCTCGTATAAGGGTAACGATGTGTAGCAGAATATTGGAACTGTATTTCCACCCGAGTAGTAGGATATTTTAAAGTGTCATGACCTATTGGTAGTGAGATGGTTTAGAAGTTGGTGACATAAATTCACAAGGTTAGCAGTCAGAGTAAGGGTAACTTTTGCATAAACTAGTAGTTTTAGTTATTTAACTCTTGGATTGAGGAGTGGGTTGCCATTGTATAGTGGTAGACTAGTATGGTAGCAATATTTGTAGATTGTATGGTAGTCTGTTAAGGAAGTGACTTGATATGATTTTTTATTTATTCTAATTAAGGAAGGATCTCAGAATGGATAGTTATTGTGGTTGTATAAATCATTTATAGGTTTGAATGGAGAAGGGTAGATTAGTCAATAAGTTGTGGGTAGAGCCCATTGATATTTATGGGATGTGGTGATAAGAATAGTAGCTTAAGACTAATGATGCATGTTTTGTTGGAATTAATATGATGTGAGGAATTAGAATATGTTGATAGGATTAAAATAGGTTATATTATAAGATTAAGATAGACTAATCCTCTCATATGACTTTACCCCTTTGGTGGTCTTTTCTTTAGTAGTAGTAAACTAGCATTTCATGTGAGAATGTATGTAGTGGATTTTGAATTGTAATAGCGAGGTTATGGTAGGGTTGTGATTATAGGTAGTAGTTAAGTAAAGTAAAGTATTTGGGTTGATTTCCCAATTTGATAGACTAGTGTAGTATGTGGCATACTTTACTGGTGGTATATAATTAGGGATAGACAATAGGCTTCAACTTTAGATGTAGAGTATAGTGGTGAGAATAGTAGCTCTAGATTGATGATGCATGTTTTGTGGGAATTAATAAGTAGGCTTAGTGTGATGTGTGAAATGTCCTAGGTTTGCAATTTGTGAAAAGGGGAGTGGATAAATGGTAATATATATACTTTAGGACTAGTATTAAAAATGATGAATTGTGGTTGAGTCATTAAGATGATAAGAGTGATGGTCATATAAGAATAAGTTGAACCCAAGATAGCATATTGTTAGATGAGGTTGTATGGTATAAGTGTCATGTTTACCCAGCTTGTGTTTTTGAATTTTGTAGTACAGAGTAGTCTAGGGAGTTGTTGTATAGTGTTCATTAAAGTTGAACTCGAGGAAATATAGGTAGGCAATATGCGTCTTTGGTATAGTTGTGCAAATTTTGTCAAGTTGTAAGTTTTGCGATGAGAGGTTTAATGCGAGTATCTTAAGTGGTGGAGAATAAGTGGTTATGTGATAAGAAGTGTGGATGTGTATGCTTATGAGAGTGGGAGTTGTAGAGTGATGGCTATAGAGGCTAGCAAAAGTTAAAAGTAGCATTTATAGAAAAGCAAGGCCTTCAGAGTATAATTCTTCAGGGGGAGCTTAGAGTTTAAGTATGTGGTGATGTCTCATTTATGTTGAGAGTTGTGGATATAGATTTGATAAGGGGATATATCCGTAAGTCTAGGATTGTGACTTTGATCTAAAGGGGAGATGTGGAATTAAGTTAGATCCCGAATTTTTCTCTGTGCGGCAAGTTGCAGGGAGGAGTCTTGGTAAATCTATTCCTACTCAAGAATATTCCTCCTACTTCCATTTTGGAGATTATTCTGCTAATGTCCTACGTCGTGTGTTCAAGTCATGCCTATGCCTATGGTTCGAGTTCTCTATGGACTTATGTTTATGATCTAACCTCTAAACTAAAAGTAATTATGTCTCCCAGTAATCCAGTCTTTCATGTATTCAAGTCATATGTTATGTTGTTCGTGATCCTTGAAAATCTATGTCTGTCAGTATGCTTGGTTCTAAGGAAATATGTTTCTGCAAGTCACCAATTCATCCTGTGTCGGGTTTAGCCAAAGTGATTAAGTTTATGCAAACTCATGGAAAATCTCAGTTCCTTAAATAAGGAGCAATCGCTTCAAGAGGCAATCTTTGTCTTAGTTGTAATGTAATACCCCGTAGCATTCGCGACTCAATACCACTCTGTGATGCATGTATGGAGAGCTGAAAACCTGGAAAATTTTCTAATTGTTGAAAGACTTAGTCATATTTTTGAGCTACTAACTTCCATAATTTTAAAATTGATCTTCCCGACCCCGAGACGTATATTTTAGAGTTGATTCGTGATCAGGGGCGTAAAGGGGATGTCTCAAGAAAGTTTTGGATTTTTCAGACGACGTTTGAGGTATGTTTGGATGATCAAAATAGTGGGCCAATGCGATATCTGTGCATCGCGCCAGGAATCACGTTGGTAGGGACCAACGTGTCGTGTTACTTAACGCGTCGGTGCCTAGTTCTTCTTACTGATATTCAGGTCCAGGAGGGTAATTTAGTCTTTTCCCTCATTTTACCTTGATATGTGCACCAATGCTTTCTCACTGTGCTCTATTATAAGAATTCATATTGTATTATGTTTCTTCCGAATGACTCTCTACTTATGATCCAAACCCTTGATATAGAAAGAACTTCATGATGGTATTGTATCTTCACCTTATGTCCCACCTTGAGTAGATTAGCAGATTGGATTATAATTGAGTAGTGTTTTTCCCATTCATGAGGCTTGTGCTTGGGTCCCTTAATAACCCTCCGTATGATAGTATGATGGTGGATGTGGAAGCGTGGCGAAGTGATAGGTAAAGGAGTAGATGTTCTTGAAAGTGAAAATTTTGATATGAATTCTCGAGCTAAGGTTATAGGTGAAAGGGAAAAGATAGAGGTGAACTTTTGTTGTGTGAAATAGCTAAGAAGGAAGAATGTGGTGAAAATATTTGTGAGAGTGATTGAAATTATTGGTCTTAGTGGGAGAATTCATGTAGTGGGTGTCGTAATGATTAGGCTTGAATGTTGTGGTTGTTGAAAACACCAACCTATGTTCTATGTGGTTAGTACCCTCTTAATTAAAACCCGAGTGTGTTTGATGGTAGTAATAAGGTGAAGAAATATTCTTAAAGGGATGTAAAGTACAAGATCCCATAGCTTAAGTTTTCACCTTTTAACTCCGAGTTAGTTTTCAACATAACAGTACTAAGTAGTGGGACTCAAATTCTTGTGGCTAGATGTGTGATTGGAGAAGTGTAAGTTGGCTAGTGTGAAGTATTCCATTTATTGTTTGGGGTGTAGATGTTTAGTGCCTCTAAGTTTAAGTCTATTTCACGGTACTTTGTAAGGTGGACAATACTTATAATCCTACCTTCCGCGAAAACTTATTTCCTTATTGGTATCTATATAAATTAGGTCTATGATCATTAAATAAACCTCTACAATATGTTGTGACGATTATGTCCATAGAACTCATGTGCAAGATCATCCCTATGTAAAGTCTCATTATCCCATGTTTCGTGCTTTCACGTTTCACTTGGGGTTACCATGAAACTCGTTTGATGCCTTTCTATGTTTTGTTGAGCAAAATTATTAAATGCGAAATTACGTTCTTTATTCTACACTTTTAGATCCTCAGAAGTCCCTACCTATCATTTGGGGACGAATGATCCCAAGGGGGAGATAATGTAACGCCCCGTATTTTTTAGCTAGAAATTTAATCGTCGTTCCTACGTGTGAAAGCTCAAATTCCATGGTTTATGTTTAGATTCATGTGTCTTGATCTTTCTCCTAGTATATAAAGTGATTATGAGGGGAAAAATGTTCATAGAAATGGCCTAAAGCAAAGATAAGCTAAGAACCTTTCATTCATCCAAAATTGGATATACGATTCTACAAGGGTCTAGTTTGAATGTGTATAACTTTTGATACACAAAGAATTTTGCAGCTTAAGACAAATCAAATTGTAGATAATTTAATTAGTTTTCCAACGGTACCAATTTTGCAAAAATCCAATAATCGGGCAAAAAGTTATGGCATTTTCCGTGTGAGGCAGTAAGCCAACGCGATCTTGACGCGTCGCATCGACAGCGCCCCGACACAAAATATGATGCAAATTTAAAGTGATTTTACGCGTTATTTCAATTCATAAATGGTCTAGGGGAACTATAGTCATATTCCATCACCCAAATTCCGTCCCTAATCATCCTTAAATGATATTAGATACAATAATAACGTATTAACTCTTAAAGAAATCCCTAGTTCATCTTTCAAGAACAGAAGAGGAGAAAAAAACTAGGGTTTTGGCAATCAAACTTAGAGGTTCAATCTTTTCAAAATTTCTCCATAATTCTTCACAATTAAGGTACGTAGGGCCATCCTAAATCTCATGGGCATAGGTTTTATGATTTTTACAAGCTTTGAAGATATTTATCTATGTATATGAAAAAGGGTTTAGGTAAATTGTTTTAAGAGCATGCATTGTGGAATCAATTTGATGGAATTATGAAATTGTTATGGGGTTTTCCATAAATTTTGATTTATAAATCTCGTGCTTATGTGATTTGAATTTGAACGATGATTTATGAGTAACTTGTGAGATTTCACTCCCTATGATGAAATTTATGAACCTTGCGTAATATAATTTGTGAATTAGTTTTTGAGAGCATGAATTAAGAGCCCCTCTTTTTATCATGAAATTTATGTATAACCAATGCCGGGGGCTGATTTGTGAATGATGAGAAACTCTTAAGTTTTAAATGTCTCTTTAATCATTATGCATGAGTAGAATAAATGGACTGGCCACTATGTTTTCAAGATTCGTAAAAAGAGTGTGTTTGAATGAGTTTAATGTGATTTTGATGATAAGAACCCTCATGTGACTTGATAAATCTTTGGTGGCCATTTACTCATTATTTTTACAAGATGGGTTGTGGAATGATGTGATGTAAATGACTTGCAAGTCGGGGTATGATGATACTTCTTTGTAAATTGCCCTTAAAAGAACAAGAAAAGAATGTTATGAGTGAGATGCATGTTTTTCTATAATAGATTTTGAATCTGGGTTGATGCGAGTTAGGTGGTTACCCAAAGAAAGCATGAGTCAGATGACTCTATGCTGGAAACCGTGATTTGCCGACACGGGAACTGGGTACCCTGCTATGTGATCTTGTGAACCTAGTACTATGTCATCACAACTCGGGACCTATGGTTAGGAGCCCTATTTTGTGATTTTGAGCCAACCACGACATATTGACTTGATTGGGTTGTGGCACCGTGCTGTGTGATCTTGTGTATCCTTCCCTCACTAGTACTCCAATTTTGGCGGCAATCGAGATCTGGTAGTCAGTGAAAACTATGAAATTGTAGGGTGTACCACCTAGCTCAACCGTGTTGGGGGGAAATTAAACCACATAAGGTGAAAATGTTATTGAAACTCAAATACCTTGCCCATGTATTTTCGAATAATTTCGGCGATACTATGTTTTACAAAGGCTCTCACCTATATTGTATAAAAATATAAATTTTTTTTGGATTACTCTGCATACCAGTACATCTGTATTGACCCCCCTAGATTTTAGGATTCTGAGACACAGTCCTGGGGTCCCGTTAAGCAGTAGATTGACTTGTCAGAAGTTTGCAGCTGGTGAGCCTCCCTTACTTCGGAAGGCCTGTATTAGAACTTGTTATTGTTATTTCATTTTGATTCATGGTCCGACTTTGGGCCTTGTTCCAGATGTCAGGCAGATGTCAGGCAGATGTCATTTCGGTTGTTAGAGATTTCGCAGACTAGTGTTAGATGTTGTTGATCTTACGAACTCATTTCAGTATTGAGTTGTTTGAAATAAAAAGTTGACCATGATTCTATTTCATTTTGCATTCCCACATTTTCTCTTTGTATGTGAATGGTGTATGTGATTGCAAGTTAAAGGGCTCTCGGGCCTTCATGGTTCGGGATTCCCATCACGGCCAGGGCCCCGGTTCAGGTCGTGACACTGAGTGTCAGACATGATTTTGAATTTTTAATTATTGATTCAGTTAAGCATTGAATGTTATCATTATACTCAGCTAATTTTGATCATGAAGGGAATTATCAGAAACAACATTTAGTTGAGTTTAGTAAAGTTCAGTATCAGTGTCAGTTTAGTTAGGAGGAGGATTTAGCACAAAGAGAACCCAAGGATGAGGGCTCACCTGCCAGTAGAGGGTGTGTCCCTTAGTAGCAATCCCTGAGTTATAAAAATACGTAGCAAGCGTAGGTTTAAGATGTCCATCTACCAGTTGAGGGTCGACACATATTTCATGAGAGCACCTGCCAGTAGAGGGTGACTCTTTATCTATTTAGGACACTAGTTTAGTGGATTCATGCAACCAATTTTAGTACTCGTGGCATAGTACGGACACCCTTCCAATTGGGGTTACAGGTTGGACCCCGATTATCTGATATTGGGGCATGTTAGTTATATGATACCTCCAACAATTTTAGACCAGTTACTCAGACCAAGTACAGTTCAGTTTTACATGATCAGTATTCAGATATTAGTTAATTAGTAGACAGATACCAGTTAATCAGCATTCAGATGTCAGTTATTCAGTATTCAGTCATCAGCTATTCAGTGTTCAAATATCATCTAGTTCGTATTTGGATATTAGCTACTCAGTAAATAGACATTATTCATCCCTTTATTTAGATTTCAGTCATTCAGTCACACAAGCATCAGTTATTTAGTTAATCAGATCAGCTCAGTACATGTTATGTTTGGTTTTTTATGCTCTTGCATTCTCAGATATTATATGTTCATACATTCATGCTCAGTTACCCCATGCATTTCAGCCAGTCCTCATCTCATTTACTAGTATATTCAAAGTATTGACCATAAACTTTTCTTTTTGCTATATTATCTTATAACATAGGTTCGGGCGCTCAGTTTTCTGACCTTATCTAGACAACTCAAAGTTTCTCAACAACAGCAGTGGTGAGTTCTCATCCATCGAGGACATGATTTTTTAATCTAGTCATAACACTGTTTCTTATGTTTAGTCAGTCAGAGTTAGTTGGGGACTTGTCCCATCAACTCATCATTATGCTTAGAGGCTTTCAGACAATCAGTTAGATAGTCATTCAGTTCTTTTAGTATTGCCAGTTTCTCAGACAGATAGTTTGATTTCCAGTATTTTATAAGATATTTTTAGACATGTTGTGATGTGTATTTCAGTATTTCATCAGCTTTTCTTCCGCACATGTATTATATTACTTCTTACCCTGTGCTCACAGAAGTTACCAGTTCATGGGTTAGCTTGTGGTCACTTGTAAGTGTAAGTACTGTTGTCGTGACTATAGGGTAGACTCGAGTCATGACAATGATTTTGGTTCCAAGAACCAGAGTTTTCAACTCACCACTATCTTGGGAAAGATGAAGATTTGCATAAAACAAATGAACAGGGTCTTCATAAACTTTTAAGCATGGAGACGGAGTATAAATGTTAGATCTTGAGCTTTGAAAAATGAACTTTTATTGCAGTGAGACTCTTTTAACTGTGAGAGATTCACAATTCTTCTAGGCACAATAGTGTGATTTTTAAAAGCAATAAATTTTTTCCGCTGTGATACAATCCCGAACTTATGCATTTTCTCTAGTAGAGTCCAAAGGAAAGAGATGGGGTTTCTTAAGGGACGAAGTAGGGCTAGAATCTTAGCGTTTCTTATAGACATTCAATTACAGGGAGTGAGAAGAGGCTTCCTCAGAGGATCTAGAGATAAGAACTAGGTCATAATTATCGAAATGGCAGATGGTGGGATTGTTTACAAGATGTGCCATGGATCTTATTTGGGTCATTTGAAGGATGAGAAAGAAGAAATTTGAGAAGGGTTTAAAAGGGGGAAAGAGGAAAGTGAAATAGTGGAAGATGAAAAGAGGTGATATAAATAGAGATGACTTATGAAGAGAAAGAAGTGTAAAATTGTCGAGAAGAGAAAAGGTTAAGTAAAAAATTAATATGAGGAGAGAAGACGAGGTGGTGAATGAGTAAAAAGGGGATGGATAAAACGTAATGATTATGAGTCAAAAGGTAAAAAAAATAAAAATATTTTTATAAAACATTTTCGATTAAAGTTAGCAAAAATAAAAGAAAGTGTAATTAAATATCATTAATGCATGTAATACCAAGACTTTTTCTTAGAAAATAGAATATTTCTTCTAGCAAAGGTTTAGTAAGAATATCAGTGAGTTGACTTTCATAGTCAACAAATTTTAAAGAAAATTTTCTATTTTCAACATGATCACGAATAAAAAGATGCTTGATATTTCTATGCTTAGTTCTAGATTGATGCACCACGTGTTTGGACAGACGAATTACACTAGTATTATCACATATGATAGGCATAGATTAAAATGATAAATCATAGTCAAGTAATTGATTCATAGTCCATAGAATCTGAGTACCACAATTTTCAATTGCTATGTATTAAGCTTTGGTAGTTGATAGAGCAAATGGAATCTATTTCTTGCTATGCCATGAAATTAAGGCATCACCAAGAATTTGACAGGTTCCACTAGTACTTTATCTATCATTTTTGTCACCTACAAAATCAGTATCTGAGTAACCAATTAAATTAAAATTTGAGGAATAGGGTTACCATAGTCCAATGTTCTGAGTCCCAATGAGACAATGAATGATCCTTTTGACAGTAGTCAGGTGGGACTCCTTGGGAGCAGACTGAAACCTAACATATTTTCACATACTGAACATAATGTTTGGTCAGCTTGCGGTCAAGTAGAGTATTGATCTAATCATTTCTCTGTATATTTTTTCACTAACATATCTTTTGGATGTATCTGAGTCGATATTTGTTGAGGGACTTATTAGAGTTCTGAATGCTTTCCCTTTTTCCATTCCAAACTTTTTAATGAGCTCTTTTGTGTATTTGGTTTGACTGATAAAGTTTTCTTTGGGAGTGTTCTTGATTTGTAATCCCAGAAAGAATGTAAGTTCCTCTATGAGGCTCATTTTAAGTTCTCATTTCATTAGATTGGAAAAATTCTCGCACAAGAAATTGTTAGGACTACCAAAAATAATATCATCAACATATATTTGTAAGATAAGCAAGCTAGATTTTAAATTTTGAGTGAAAAGGTAGTATCTATTTAGCCTATTTGAAAGTTACTATTTAACAGAAAAGTACTTAATCTCTCATACCAAGAATTTGGAGTTTGTTTGAGACCATAGAGTGATTTTGAGAGTTTAAAAAGGTGATTTGGATGCGAAACATTTTCAAAGCCAAGAGGTTGTTTAACAAAAACCTCTTCATTAATGAAACCATTTAGAAAAGCACTTTTAACATCCATTTGATTTAACTTAAAACGTTTAAAAGCAACAAAATTTAAAAGAATCTGAATTGATTTCAACCTCTCCACTTTCATCGTAGTCAATACCTTTCTGCTGGGAGTAGCCTTGGGAAACTAGTCTGGCCTTATTTCTGATGACCTTACATTCTTAATTTACTTTATTTTTATAGACCCATCCGGTTCCAACAACTGAGCAAATTTTTGGTCTTTCAACTAGATTCCAAACTTGATTTCTTTCAAATTGATCCAGTTCTTCTTTCATAGCTTTAACCCATGATTTTTCTTTAAGGTCCTCATCATCCTTTTTAGGTTAAATTCGAGACACAAATTCCACTGATGCTTGTTTTCTTAGTGAGGCTCTCATCTGCATCTGATCATTCTGTTTTCTAATTATAAACTTATTCGGAAAGCTTGCACTATGTCTTCAATCCCTTGGAACATTTGTTTTTGATACTTTAGCAATAAGAGCTGACTTTGGTTGACCCGTAGTTGAGTTGACTGGATCAGGTCCTATCTCAGGAAAGTCTTTGTGCGGAGTATTATTTACCTATTTCACACCAAAACTCAAGCTTACAGAAATGGTATTATATTCATTAAATACTATATGCATAGATTCTTTAACACATGATGTTTTTTATAAGCTTTATAGACACAACTGGTGGGAGAGTAACTAAGAAAAATACCTTTGTTGCATCATGGATAAAACTTTCCCAAGTTATTCTTACCGTTGTAATGGATGAAACATTTGCATCCAAAAGGATGAAAGTACATGATGTTAGGCTTCTTTCTTATGTACAATTCGTAAGGTATCTTCTTGAGAATTGTTGTAATGAGACACCTATTGAGAATATAACACGTAGTGCTTATTGCCTGTGCCCAAAAATGATTAGGTAAGTTATTCTAGGAAAATAGTTCTAGCGGTCTCTTATAGGGATATATTTTTATGTTCAACCATGCTATTTTGTTGAGGGGATTGAGGAGAGGAGAGGTTCTGCAAATAACCTTTCTGAACATAATAGTCCTCAAAAGCTTTGTTTTGGAATTGTCCTCCATGATCGTTATGAACGCACATGATAAAGTACCCTACTTCTCTTTGTAGTTTTCTAAAAAGATCTCAAATTTGGTGAAAGATTCATGCTTATGAGCAAGAAACATTACTCAGTTAAAATGAGAGTAATCATCAACGATAACAAATACATATCTTTTTCCACCAATACTTGTGGTCTTGGTTGGGCCAAATAAATCCATGTGGATTGTTTGAATGGGTTTAGTAGTACTAAAAATTTCTTTGACTTTAAAAGATGTTCGAGTTTGTTTACCAAGTTGGCAAGCATCACAGATGTGATCCTTTTAAAACTTCAATTTTTGCAAACCGTTCACCAATTGAAGTCTAGAAAATTTTTCAATGGTATGCATGCTAGCATGCCCAAGTTTTCTATGCAACAACCAAGTGTCATTAGTTTACTGTCACAACCCAAACCAGGCCTGGCCATGATGGGTACCTCAAATCCACTATAGACTAGAGACCACCCCCCTTGTTTCGAGCCAAAACACCACACACTACCTAACAGTGGCTGAATTTCGAACATATAACAAGTTAGCATAAGATAAGCTTAAATAATTTAATATATGTCTATGACCGGTAATCATCAACCACCCCAAAACAACCAATATCACCACCAAGTCCACAGTAATCCACAAAGCCTTCTAACAAAATCAAAATCAATAAAGTGTTGGCACATGCCCCCGACCCTAACAATGACAATGTTAATGATACTGTCAACTCTCAATTCTAATCTATGAATGGAAAATGATGAAATTTCCAAGTCGTTCGGAGAATGAAAGAACACCACTTCACCACCAATGACCGATGAACTTAGTAGATCCACTTAACACTGCATAGTATAAGTATCTCTGGTGCCTACATCGCATGGGTATACACCATCCAAAGACAGTTAGTGGGTTGAGCACTAGCATGTAACTCAGGGATAGAGAATAAAATAAATCCAAGTCAAATCCAATTCAAAACCATGTGAACATCATCACATACATAAGTAAATAATATGTCGAGAAAGGAAACAAGGCTTAGCATACACTTTAAAACTTTATCCTGGATTTGTGTATCTCAACCGTCATAAGAAGACACCCACTAGCTATATGGGTCCAGCTCTTCCCTAGCTGAAAAGGCCACAATGCATGTAGCCGCACAAACCAGAGGATGTACATATACACCGTGGGGGACTCAAACCTCCTGGTCTACCAAGGTATCTTAAGCACCCAATCATGTGATATAATATAGGGGACTCTAACCTCCTAATCATACAATAAGGGGGACTTAAACCACCCAGTTATTTAGACCCTGACGGCAACTGCAGTTCTCAGTATTGGTCCCTCGGGACCTCCACTTTCACAACTCAGCTACACAACCCTATTTTAAGCCCCATTAAAACATTTATCACACATTCTTATTCATTGAACCATAATACACATTACGCATACATTGTTGTTGGTTTTGTCATACCAACTACACTTGCAAGGTAACATGAACATGCCATCATAATTCCCTTAACTCAGGAAATGACTCCCTTTGTTCATTAAATCAAACCACCATGCTTTAATAACCTATTTATATCATGCGATTGTTCCAAAAATAGTTCAATGCAATTTTTCTCATACTCAAAACCACTTTCACAAAATTGGGTTGGAGTTATTGCCAATCAATTGTCAATATTGAGAAAAGTCATCAAAATCACCCTAAATTGTACCCAAAAAGTCACTTACACACTCAAACTATTGTGACGGCCTATTACACAATTGTAATACGTAAAAGTAAATGTATTTCCACCTTAAAAGTTGATGTGGCAAAAAAGTAAAAGGAGAAAGGAGAAAAGCACGTCCAGGGTTGAATTAAAGAAAAAAATAAAAATCACTTCTTCTTTGTGCATTCTCCATGAATAACCTTTCCTACTTTTTTTATTTATAACATTAATCTTCTCTTCTCTAACTTTTTTTTTATCAAAACCACTTTATTTATTTCACTAATCGACTTTTTTTTTTTACTATTCTCTGTCTCGAACTTGAACAAAATTTGCAATACTAAGGAATTTGATGATTGATTGATAAAATTGACAGTGGTATACCTTTATTTTTTTTATAATTAACAATGAAGTTGCTATAATTTTGGTCATGAATGTTGGGTTTACGTTTATGGATGTGCTTATTTTTTATGGTGACAACAATAATAGATCTGGTGATGAATGATTTAACAAAGCAATTTGGGGTGAAAATAATATTTTTTTACAATTATTGTTGCGAATTTTAATATTGACAGTGTATGGTGGTTTAATTTTGATAAACATTAAAATCAATTGATGTGGTGTGATTTTTCTGTGAATTCAATAATGGGTGTTGAATTTGTGCAGTGGTTCATTGTAATATTTTATGATGAAAATGATTGTGATACAATTTTGATGATGAGTTTGGTTATAGGTGTTGAATTTTGTGGTGGATCTTTGAAATTTTTAGTGGTAACAATGGTGGTGATATGATTCCGACTTTGGTTATGGGAGTTGAATTTTGTGGTGGCTCTTTGAAATTTTTAGTGGTGAAAATGGTGGTGATATGATTTCGACTTTTAAATTTGTATGGCAGCAGTGGTGGTGGTGTGATTCCAAGGGTGAATTTGGTTGTTGGTGGTTGGTGAAATCTATGGTGATGATGATATGAGTTTGATGACAATGCAGCAACGGTGGTGGTTTAACGGTGGATTTTGATGATAGATAGGGAAGAAGAAGTAATTGGGGTAACTTGGACTTTTTTTTAAAATCTGATGTAAAAACTGTCGTGGGAGTGACATTGTGATGACATGTGCGCGAGTGTGTAACACCTTCAATCATGTGACTGGTTCTATTTGCGTCAAGGTGGAAATAAATTCATTTTTAAATAGTATAGGTGTGTATTAGGTCACTCTAATAGTTTAGGTGTGACTTCAACTTTTTAAGTATAGTTTAGGGTGGGAACGATGATTTTTCCCGTCAATATTCATGAAATTTGGGGAAATAACATTCCCCTAGTTTATTCACCATACCAATGCATCAAATTGATGTCAAAACCACAGTTTAAAACACAATCAATGCATATGTAAACATGAAACATCACATAAACAAAAATCATTCAAAAAACCTCAACCCATATCCAAAACCAACAATTAAACCACATGGGTAACTATTTAAACACAGGCTTTTAACAAAATAAGTTGAGGGAAAGAGATAAATGATTGAGATACCAAGTTTTATGGAGAGTTTTCCACCCTTGAGCCCTTAGATGACCTACTTCTGGAAAACCCTAAGTATCTTGCTTAAGAGAATTTAGAGAGAATAGAGAGTGTCTTTGATGTGATAAAGTATGGAAACAATGCCCCAATGGTGTATTATGGTCGTGGTTATTAAGCAGGGAAATGAGGGAAATGTCTAAACTTCCCTCAGCTTAAAAACTGGAAAATTGTTGCTAGTGACTACGGGTCACACTTCGACTCGTAATGACACATTACGAATTGTCACCATGAGTCATAGCTAAGACAGTGTCATTAGGAACACATATTGTTGACCCTATGACTTACATTATATGACTCGTTAGGAGTCCCTAGGACTCATAAGGTCTTAGTAGTCACAGAACACTAACACTTGGAATATACACTAGTTTGACTACAGTTGGGACATCACGACTCGTAATGAGTCCATAGAACTTGTTGGGAGCTACTGGTACTCAGAACAGAAACTTAGCCACACATATTGTTTAGGCTATGATTTGGGTCCCTAAGACCCGGGAAGACTCCCTATGACTCATAAGGGGAGTCGTAGTCTGGGCAATGAGGATAAAATTTAAGAAAGTTTCAACGACCAAAAATCTGGGGTGTTATATTCTCCCACCCCTCTTAGGATCATTCGTCCCCGAATGAAGGGATAAGGCAATTATTAGCACAATTTAACATGGAGTACATCCATACTTACCTTTAACAAAGACGAAAAAAAATATTAAGAATTACACATACCTCAAGCACGACTATCCGTATCAGGAAACAAGAATAGGTACTTGGACTTCATGTCCTCCTTGGCTTCTCAAGTATCTTATTAACGCCTTTGGTTCCTTCATAGAACCATTACCAAAGCCATGTCCTTTACTCGCAATCGGAAAACTTACCAATCCAAAATCTTAATTGGAACTTCCTCAAAGGACAAAGAATCCAAGACACCCACACTTTCAAAGGGAACGACCAAAGAAGGATTGCCTACATACTTGTTCAACATCGCCACACTGAAGACCGAATAAATGTATCCCAAACTCGAAGGCAATTCCAACTCATAAGATACCTTGCCTACCCTCCTCAAAATACGAAAGGGACCAATATACCAGGGATTGAGCTTCCCCCTTTTTTCAAACCGTATCACTCCCTTTATGGAAGAAACCTTCCAGAACACCAAATCTTCAATATTAAACTCCAAGTCCCTTTGTATTACATCCGCATAGGACCTTTGGAGACTTTGGGTGGTCTTAAGCCTATCCCAAATTACCTTTACATTTTCCATAGCTTGGTGAACCAAGTCGGGACCATACAACTTATTCTCACCAACCTTGAACCACCCAATAAAAGACCTACACCTCCTGTCATACAAAATAGAGCCATCTCATTACTCGAGTGATAGATCTTATTATACGAAAACTAAATGATAGACAAATGGTCAACCCAACTACCACTAAAATCGATCACACAAGACCTCAACTTATCTTTCAAAGTCTGTATCATCCTATCTACTTGTCCATCCATCTGAGGGTGGAAAGTGATGCTATCGTTCAACTTAGTCCCCAAACCTCAATAAAATGAATGCCAAAAAAGAGATGAGAATTGAGTACCTAGATTAGATATGAAGGAAACTGGATCACCATGCAACTTCACGATCTCCTCAATGAAGATCTTAGCGTAATGCTCTGCTGAATAATTAGACCTCACTGGCAAGAAGTGAGAGGACTTAGTCATCCTATCTAGGATGACCCAAAAGGAATCAAACTGGTGATGGGACCGTGGAAGAGCAGTAACAAAATACATATTAATTACTTCCCTTTTCCACACAGGCAATTCAATCTCTTGAGACAACCCACCAGGCCTCAAATGCTCCACCTTCACTTGGTGAAAAAACAAACACTTCGCCACAAAATTAGCCACATACCTCTTCAAGTTATTCCACCAATAAATTTCTCTTAAGTCATGATAAATCTTCATTAAACTAGGATGAACAGTGTACCTCGACTCATGAGCTTCAACCAAAATCCTCTCTCACATCCCATTAACGTTTGGAACACATAACCTACCTTGGTACCTAAAGATACCATCGCCACCAATCTCAAAAGCCATCACCTTCTGGTGCCCCATATCATACTTGATCTACATCAAGATAGGGTCCAAGACCTGTTTCTCCTTCACCTCAGCACTAAGAGATGACTTCGTCACCTCTTGTACAATCATACTATCATCCTTAATGTCAAAGAGAGAACTCCAAGATTATCCAAACGGTGAATATCCTTCACCATTCCTCAGTTCTCCTTATCTACATAAGATAAGCTTCCCATGGATAACATGCTAAGAGCATCAGCAACTACATTAGCTTTAAATGTATGATAATAGAGAATCATGTCGTAGTCTTTGAGCAACTTAAGTCATCTCCTCTTCTTGAGGTTCAACTCCTTCTGGGTGAACACATACTGCAAACTCTTATGGTCCGAGAAGATGTCAACATGGACTCCATACAAATAGTTTCACCAAATCTTCAAAGAAAAGACCACATCCAACAACTCCAAATCATGAATCAAACAGTTCTTCTTATGTACCTTTAACTGGCTAGAAGCATATGTAACCACCTTGCCATGTTGCATCAACACACAACCCAGTCCCACCCGTGATGCATCACAATAGTAACAAAACCATCGGTACCGTAGGGTAGAGTTCACATCGGAGCTGAAGTTAACTTATCTTTCAGCTTCTTGAAGCTTCCCTCACAAACATCCAACCACAAAAACTTCACCTTCTTCTAAGTCAACTTAGTCAATGAGGCATCGATAGAATAGAAGCTTTCCACAAACCTCCTATAATAATTGGCTAAACCTAAGAAGCTCCAAATGTTAGTTGGAGTCGTGGGTCTAGGCCACATCTTAACCATCGCAACTTTCTGTGGATTTACCATGATCCCTTCACTAAAAACAATATGACCTAAATAGGTCATAATATTTAACGAGAACTCACACTTTGAGAATTTTGCATACAACCGCTGATCTTTGAAGGTTTGCAACACAAGGGAAAGCTGATCGGCATAATCTGCCTCACTCTTAGAATACACCAAAATATCATCAATAAACACAATTATGAACAAATCTAAAAAATAACAAAATACCCAGTTCATAAGATCCATAAATACCATCGGGGCATTAGTCAAACCAAGGGACATCACCAAAAAATCAAAATAACCATACCATATTTGGAAGGTAGTCTTAGGGATATCCATTTCCCTAATCTTCAACTGATGGTAACCCGATCGAAGATTAATCTTGGAAAAGTACTTAGCACCCTGAAGCTGATCAAAGAGATCATCGATCCTAGGAAGTGGATACTTATTCTTTAAAGTCACCTTATTCAACTGACGGTAATCTATACACATCAGAAGAGACTCATCCTTCTTACGCACGAATAGAATTGGATCATCCCAAGGAGAAATACTAGGGAAATAAAACCCTTATCTAAAAGATCTTTTAACCGCTCCTTGAGTTCTTTCAACTCAGTCGGAGCCATTCTATAGGGAGGAATAAAAATAGGACAAGTGTTCAAAAGCAGATCAATCCCAAAATCTATTTCCCTATCGGGAGAACACTAGGAAGATCATCAAGAAATCCTCAGGAAACTCACAGACCACAAGGATAGACTGCAAAAAAGGATCATCGGATCTAAAATCCTTAGCATGCACTAGATGGTAGAGGAACCCCTTGGAAATCAATTTTCGGGATCTAAGATACGAAATGAACCTTCTTTTATACACTAGGGAACAACCCTCCCACTCAATCATCAGTTTATTAGGGATGTTTAAACTGAACCTTCGGATCCAATAATAAAGAGATGCATAGCTCGAATGCAACCAATTCATCCCCAAAATTGCATCAAAGTCTAACATGTCTTACTTTATCAAATCCAACAAGGTCTCCCTACCACAAACCGATATCACACAACCCCTATAGATCCTTCTAGACATAAAAGAGTCACCTACTAGGGTAGACATAGAGAAGGAATTCGAAATACACTCAGGATCAAAACAAAAATGAATAGCCACATAAAGGATCACATAAAAAAGGGTAAACTCAGGATCAAGTAGACAATATACATCAAGAGAGAATAGTTTGATCATACTAGTAACAACATTGAGGAATGCCTCAGAATCTTGGAAGGTGTCGAGAGCATCCAGATGGTTCCGACCAGTGCCAAAGCCAGAAGCAGAATTAGCACCCGTTGGTGCAGCAGCAGACGAAGTAGCAAAATGGATTTTACTGTCCCCAGAAGCAACCCTAAAAGGACAATACCTCTGCATATGACCAATCTGACCATATTTAAAGAACTTGTTCCTTACCTCTTCACAAACATCATGATACACCTGACTATAAAAGCTACAAGGGAAATATAATAGAGCTGACTAAGCCCTACTAGCCTGAGGTTGGGCACCCCGTGCTCAAGGACCAATACTTTTCTGAAAGCGATGATCACCCGACGGCTATGAATAAGGAGCACTAGCCATAGATTAGGAAGTAAAATATCCCCACTTCTTCTTAAACTATTTTCCAACATCTCTACCACTCTGTTGTTGACCTCCACCCTAATCTGTATATCAAAAATTCATATTCTAACTTTCACTCATTTCTGCTTGCTTCTTATTTTCCTCTTCCACTTATTGAATATACACTACCAGTCTAGAGATGTCCATATTCTTGTTCAAAAGGGAGTCCTTGTCCAAGATTAAATCATGGGACAGCCCAGAAGCAAACTTTCTTATTCTATCCCTCATGATAGACACTAATTTCAGAGTATACCATGATAGCTGGTGAAACTTTAAGGCATACTCATTTACTATCATCCTACCTTGCTTCAAATTTATGAATTCCTTAACCCTCACCTCCTTCTACTCCTGAGAAAAGAATCAATCAAGAAATACACTAAAGAAGTCATCCCACAAAGCGGACTCAGCATCATCACTCCTAGAACGATCTTATTCCTCATACCACTTATACACCACATCCTTAAACTGATAAGTAGCAAACTTTATACCCTCCACATCAGGTGCATGCATCACACAAAAAATATTTTCCATCTCATTAATAAAATTTTGAGGATCTTTCTCAACTTTAGAACTAGTGAAAGTCGAAGGACTCAACCTCATAAACTGTCCAACCCTATTAGCCTCAGAAAATAGAGCAACAGAAGATATATGCTGTCTGAGAGGCCGCCAAATGGGTAAAAAATGAACTGGCTGGCAAAACTCAACATTAGACACATTAGCTTGAGGTGCCCGAAGAGGGCTAGGGGGAACAGGGGGAACTCCACGTGGGGTAGTACAATTGTGAGCTGGAGCTCTAGATCGAATCTAAACTCCATAAGTAGTATAAGCTCCATCAATATTATTATCATTTAGGAAAGAAGATTTTCCACGAGTATCAGATCTTTTAGGAGGCATGATCTGAAAAGCAAACATACAAGAATTAGAGGAGATTTCAAGATCTTAGACTCTATAGCTCGAAATAGAAAAACAAGAAAAGAAAAGATTCCTAAATATCTCATAGCCTCTTCCTTGTAAGTGTGGCACGCTACACACCCATAAAAGAGACTCTACTTGACACGGCTTTATGAACACCCTATGACACCAAACCTAGGCTCTAATACCATCTTTGTCATGACCTAAGCTAGGGCCTAGCCGTAAAGAGTATCTCAAGTCCAGCATAGACCGAAGACCACCCCCTGTTCTTAGCCAAAACACAACACACTACCTAACGGTGGCTAAATTCAAAACATTTAACAAGTTAGCATAAGATAAGCTCATAGAATTTAAGATATATCTATGGCCGATAATCGTCAACCAATCCAAAACAACCAACATTACCACCCAAGTACACAGTAATCCACAAAGCCTTCTAACAAAACCGAAATCAACAAAGTGTCGGGACATGCCCCTAACCTTGACAATGACAATGACAATGTTAATGATAATGTGAACTCTCAATCCTAATCTATGAATGGATACTATTGAAATGTCTAATCCTTTTAGAT
Source organism: Capsicum pubescens (assembly GCA_030864215.1). Taxonomy (NCBI): domain Eukaryota; kingdom Viridiplantae; phylum Streptophyta; class Magnoliopsida; order Solanales; family Solanaceae; genus Capsicum; species Capsicum pubescens. The sequence goes on along the minus strand of CM061549.1, from coordinate 216,651,363 downwards.
AATGGAAGTTCACCACTTCACCATTGAATACCGATGAACCAAGCCAATCCACCTAACACTACGGAAAAAAAGTAGAAGTATCTTTAGTGTCTGCATCGCATGGGGATACAATATAAGGAGACGGTTAGTGGGTTGAGAACTAGCATGTAACTCAGGGATAGGGAATAAATTAAAGCCAAGTCAAATCCAATTCAAAATCATGTGAGAACCATCATATACATACAAAATGCCAGGATAGTGAACAAGGCCTAGCATGCACATTAAAACTTTATCCTGGATTTGTGAAGCTCAACCATTATAAAAAGGCACCTACGGGCTATATAGATCCAGCTCTTCCCTATTTGAGAGGGCCTCAGTGCGTGTAGCTGCATGAACCAAAGGATGTACATATGCACCATGGGGACTTGAACCTCCTGGCATACTAAGGTAACTCACACAACCGATCATATAATATAACATAGGGGACTCAAACCTCCATATCATATAATAAGGGGGACTCGAACCACCCGGTCATTTAGACTGCCGCGTCGGCAATCGTGGTTCCTAGTGTTGGTCTTTTAGGACCTCCACTTTCATATCTCATCTACATAACCCTCTTTTAAGCCTGTTAAAATAATTATCACACAGTCCCAAAATCTCCATCGGGACTTTCTCATAGGACAAGAAATCTGAGACACCCACAATTTCCAACGAAATGACCAAGTAAGGATCGCCTATACACTTTTCTCAATATCGCCACATAGAAGAACAGATGAATAGAACCCAAACTCAAAGGAAATTCCAACTCATAATACACCTTGCCTACTCACCTCCTTTGTCCTAACCACATCACTCCCTTCATGAGAGACACTTTTAAGAACACCAAATCTTCTACATTAAACTATAAGTCCCTTCATCTTACATCTCCATAGGACCTTTGGCAACTTTGGATGATATTAAACCTATCCTGAATTACCTTCACCTTCTCCATAGCTTGGTAAAACAATTTAGGACCATAGAACTTATTCTCACCAACCTCGAACACCCAATAGGAAACCTACACCTCCTGCCATATAAAGACTCAGACGGAGTCATCCTAATACTCGAGTGATAGTTATTATTATAGAAAACTCAACGAGACGTAAATGGTCAACCCAACTACCACTCAAATTGATCACACCAGACCTCATCATATCTTTTAAAGTATCTATCATCCTCTCTGCTTGTCCATCCATCTGAGGGTGGAAAATGGTGCTAAGGTTCACTTTAGTCCCCAATTCTCATTGAAATAAATGTCAAAAGTGAGATGATAACTGAGTATCTTGATTAGATATAATGGAAATTAGAGCACCATGAAACTTTATGATCTTCTCAATGAAAAGCTTTGCATAATCCTCCATCGAATAATTAGTCCTTAATGGCAAGAAGTGAGCGGACTTATTCATCCTATCCATGATGACCCAAAAGGAATAAAACTGGTGATGGGACCAAGAAAGAGTAGTAACGAAATCCATATTAATCACTTCCCATTTCCACATGGGCAATTCAATCTCTTGAGACAACCCACCAGGCCTCAAGTGCTCCACTTTCACTTGCTAACAAACCAAACACTTAGCCACAAAATTAGCCACATCCCTCTTTAAGTTATTCCACCAATAAATTTCTCTTTAGTCATGATACATCATTATTGAACCAGGATGAAGAGTGCACCTCAACTTATGAGCTTCATCCAAAATCCTTTTTCGTAGCCCACCAATATTTGGAATACATAAACTGCCTTGGTACCTCAAGACACCATCACTACCAATGACAAAAGCCATCACCTTCTAGTGACCAACATGATCCTTGATCTACATCAAGATAGGGTCTAAGACCTATTTCTCCTTTACCTAGAACCAAGAGATGACTTCTCTACCTCTTGTACAGTCACACCACTATCTTTAGAGTCCAAGAGACGAACTCTAAGATTAGCAAAATGGTGAATATCCTTCACCAGTCCTCTTTTCTCCTCATCTACATAAGATAAGATTCCCATGGACAACCTGCTAAGAGTATCAACAACCACATTAGCTTTACCTAGATGATAATAGAGACTCATGTCATAGACTTTGAGAAACTCAAGTTATCTCCTCTTCCTAAGGTTCAAATCCTTTTGGGTGAACACATACTGCAGACTCTTATGGTCTGAGAGGAAGTCAACATGGACTCCATACAAATAGTGAGGCCAAATCTTCAAAGCAAAGACCATAGCTGACAACTTTAAATTATGAGTCGGATAGTTCATATCATATACCTTTAACTGCTCAGAAGAAAATACAACCACCTTGCCATGCTACATCAACACACAACCCAATCCCACTCGGGATGCATCATAATAAACAACAAAACCATTAGTACCCTCGGGTAGATTCAAAACTAGAGCCGAAGTTAACTTATCATTCGAATTCTCAAACCTACCCTCACAAATATCCAACCATAAGAACTTTACCTTCTTCTGAGTCAACTTAGTCAATGGGGCAGTGATAGAGAAGAAGCTTTCCACAAACCTCCTATAATTATCGGCTAAACTCAAGAAGCTCCAAATAACAGTTGGAGTCGTGGGCCAAGGCCACTTCTTAACCATCCCAACTTTCTATGGATCCACAATTATCCCTTCACTAGAAATAACATAACCTAGATAGGTCACAATATTTTACCAAAACTCACACTTTAAGAATTTTGCATACAACTGTGGATCTATCAAGGTTTGCAACATAAGGAGGAGGTGATCGGTATGATTCACCTCGCTCTTGAAATACACCAAAATATCATCAATAAACACAATCATATATAAATCCAAGAACTGGCAGAATACCCAGTTCAAAAGATCCATAAATGCTATCAGGGCAATAGTCAAACCAAAGGACATCACCAAAAACTTAAAATGTAACACCCCGTACTTTCGGGCTAGAATCTAGACCGTCGTTCCTACGCGTATAGATCCAAACTATATAATTCCTTATTAATATATATGTGGTTATCAATCCTATAGTGTGGAAATGCCTTTGAATATGAATTGAGGTCACAAAAATCCCCTAACTCTAAGACGAGTTGAAAATATTTCTAGCGATTAAGTTTCAATGGACGTTTAAACTTGGGTCAACTTCCATCGATCATAACTTCTTGTATATATCGAAATAGAGGGACTACTATATATCAAATGAAAGGTCTTCGCAGTATATTTCCAATAATACCAACTTTGCCAAAATCTAATACCGGAGCAAAAAGTTACAGCCATTTTCATGAGAGAGGCAGTAGATGTGCGCGATTAGCATGCGACGCACGCTTCGTTGCACGCAACTAATTTTTAGGTTCTGTTTTTGCATTTTTAAGGGCAATTTGGACCTTTACCTCACCCAAGGTCTGTCCATAACATAAGATTCACACCCCAAAAGAAGAATACACTCCATAATTCAATTTCTCCTCTCAAATTAAAACCCTAAATCCTTTCCCTCAAGATCAAGAATCAAGATCTTAAGTTCAAGACTCCAAGAAAAGGGTCAAGATCCGGGTTCCATCTATCAAAATCTAGGTTCCATCTTTCAACTCTTATAGTCTAAGGTACGTGGATTTTATCCTAAAAACTACATGGTCTTGTAAACATTAGAGCATGATTTAAAGATTATTAAGCATAAATTTTAAAGGGGTTTTAGAATCTATATTTAAATTATGTATTCCGAATGTTTCAATATTACTATTTTTTTTGCCTTGTGATCTTTTTTCCTAAATTGATTTACATGTATATGTATATGTATGAAATTTGAGATTTGAGATTGTTTGAGAGCACAAATTATGAATTCCCTCTCGTGTATTGAATTAAAGTTTATGGTTTTGTCGAAAAAGAGTTGAAATGCATGTTTTACAATGTGAAAGTAGTTTTATCAATGTCATAATATTTGAACATGATTTAGAGATGATGAGATGGTGTTTTTTGAGATATCTATGTTTTGTGTTAAAGAGAAAGAATCGCATGAAATTAAGAATTTTGACATGACCACCTTTGTTTATTGAATCATTGATAAAGAGAATTGTTTGCATGGTTTCACATGAGTTTTAAAGAATGAGTTTCTTGAAAATAATTGTTGATATGGTGGTCCTGAATTCCATGATTTGAGAATAGAGACATAATTTTCTATAAATGGCTTAGAGAATGTGACTTGCAAGTCAATGGTATGATGATACCATGTAAATATATGCCATAACAGAACTAGAGTCTTCAGAGTTTGATTTTCAAAGATTGCATGTTGTAAAGAATTAAAAATGGGTTTAAAGAAGGTAAGGTGGTTACCCGAAGAGGGAACGAGTCAATCGACTCATAACCTAAAATCGTGTTTTACCGATACGGGTATGTTACTTTTGTACGTTGGCGATGGCCCTGTGGCATAGTAGAGATTCAGAGACTCCGAACCTTGAGGCAAACTTGTGTTGGGGGATTGACTATCGAGTTAAGGGCAGATTCCATATAGCCCATGGAATTACAGAATTGTAAGATATACCACCTAGCGCAGAAGTAAAACAAAGTGTACGTCACAGAGTTCAGATGGTTTTATAGAATCTTTTAACCACGCCTATGTGACTTTTACTATGTGACATATTTATGAACCATTTTTAAATTGCTCTCATATATGTTGAATATCAAATATTATTTTGGGTTTACTCTACGTACCAGTACAACTGTATTAACCCCCTACCTCTCAGGGTCTGAGGCTCAATCTAGCGGTCCGGCTAAGCAGTAGATCTTTCCAGACAGAAGTGCAAAGTTCAGTTGGTGAGCCTTCTATGTTTCAGAAGGCCTATTTAAATTTCAGACATTTATTTATTGTTTTGGTCTACTGTGGGCTTGTCCTAGTTTTCAGACATCTTTGTTTCATATGTAGTAGAGGTTTCGCAGACGGAGTCAGATATTATTTTAGATGTTGTTTAATTGCAGTCTTTAACATTTTACTAATTTTAGAGCATGACCATGATCACATACTCAGTTATATATCCGCATCTGTTTTCTGTTTATGAATGGTGTATGTGATTACAAGTTAGATGGGCGTCTAGGACTTCATGGTTCGAATTGCTCGTCACTGCCAGGGCCTCGGTTCGGGTCGTGACATAAAATGACCATACTGGGTTCAGAAGGGAGTCTTAGGGATATCTGTTTTCCTAATCTTCAACTGATGGTAACCCGATCGAAGATCAATCTTGGAAAATTACTTAGAACCTTGAAGCTAATCAAAGAGATCATCAATCATAGAAAGCGCATATAATCAAAAAGATCATCGATCATAGCAAGTGCATAATTATTCTTCATAGTCACCTTATTCAACTGGCGGTAATCTATACACATCCGAAGGGACCTATCATTCTTATGCACAAATAGAATTGGAGCAACCAAGGAGAAATTCTAGGGCGAATAAAACCCTTACCTAGAATATCTTTCAACTTCTCCTTGAGTTCTTTCAACTCAGCCGGAGACATTCTATAGAAAGGGATAGAAATAGCATTAGTGTCTGGAAGAAGATCAATCCCAAAATCAATATCCCTATCAGAAGGAACACTAGGAAGATCATCAAGGAACACCTCGAGTAACCAACAGACCACGGGGATAGACTACAAAAAAGGACCTTCGAATCTATAATCCTTAGCATGCACTAGATGGCAGAGGCACCCCTTGGAAATCAATTTTCGGGCTCAAAGATATGAAATGAAACTTTTCTTAAGCACTAGGTAACTACCTTACGACTCAATCACCAACTCATTAGGTAAGTGAAAACTAACCCTTTGGGTCCGACAATTAAGAGACGCATAGAACGAATGCAACAATTCCATCCCTAAAATCACAGTAAAGTCTAATATGTCTAACTCTATCAGATTCATCAAGGTCTCCCTACCACAGATCGACATCACACAACCCCTATAGATCTTTCTAGCCATAATGAAGTCACCCACCGGGGTGGACAGGAAGAATGGATTCAGAATACACTCAGGATCAAAACAAAAATTAATAGCCACATAAGAAGTCACATAAGAGAGGTAGACCTGGGATTAAGTAGATAATATATATCACAAGAGAAAAGTTTGAACATGCCAATAACAATATCTAGGTACTTTTTAGAATCTTGATAGGTGGCGAGAGCATACAGATGGATTCAACCAGTGCCTGAGCCAGAAGCAGAATTATAACCCTTTGGGGCATAAGTTGACGAAGTAGTAACGAGGATCTTATTATCCTCATAAGCAGCCCTAGAAGGATAATCCCTCTGCATATGACCAATCTGACCATATTTAAAGAACTTGTTCCTCCCCTCTTCACAAATACCATGATGCACCTGACCACAAAATCTACAAAGGAAATATGATGAGATGACTGAGCCCCACTAGCCTGAGGCTGGGTACGAGATCAACACAATTCTAAAAATAATGATTACCTGACGGCTTTAGATAAGAAGCACAAGGCATAGAGTAGGAACCAGAATTGCCCCACTTTTTCTTAGACTATTTTCTAACATCTCTACCAATCTGTTGCTGACCTCCACCCTGATCCAAAAAACAAAACTTCATATTCTACCTTTCAATCATTTATGTTTGTTTCTTCTTTTCCTCTTCCACTTGTTGCATACACACCACCAGTCTGGAGATGTCTATATCCTTGTTCAACAAAGTGGCTTTGCTTTCCAAGATCAAATCATGGGACAAACTAGAAGCAATCTTCTTCATTCTAGCCCTCATGCTAGACATTAATTTCGGAGCATATCATGACAGCTGGAGAAATTTCAAGGCATACTCTTTTACTGCCATCTTTCCTTGCTTCCAATTTACAAATTCCTTAGCCTTTGCCACCGTCAACTTCTGAGAAAATAAACGACCAAGAAAAGCACTAAATAAGTCATCCCACAAAGCGGACTCAGTATCATCACTCCTAGACTAGTCCCATTTCTCATACCACTGTTACACCAAATCTTGTAATTAATAAGCAGAAAACTCCACACCCTCTACATCAGTAGCATGCATCACACAAAAAAACCTTTTCTATCTCATCAGTAAAATTGTAAGGATCTTTCTTAACTTTAGAACTAGTAAAAATTAGAGGACTCATCCTTATAAATTGGACAACCCTAGTAGCCTCAGAAGATGGAGAACTAGAATCGACATGCTCAATCTAAGAGGCCACCAACTGGGTAACAAAATGGATCGACTGGCAAAACTCAACATTAGACACATCAGCTTGAGGTGCTTGAGGAGGGCTAGGGGGAGATGGTGGAACTCCGCATGAGGTAGTACAATCAAGAGCTAAATCTCTAGACTAGGTATGAACTCTATAAGTAGTACGAGCTCTATCTATATTGTCAGTAGATGGGTTGAAAAAGTTTACTCAAGTATCAGATCTTCTGGAAGGTGTGATTTGAAAATCAAACATATGAGAATTAGAGGAGATTTCAAAATCTTACTCTATAGCTCGCAATAGAACAACATAATAGAGAAACATTCTTAAATGCCTCATAGCCTCTCCTTTATAAGTTCGGTGTGCTACACACCCATTAAAGAGGCTCTGCATGACACAGCTTTGTTGAGACCTATTGACACGAAACCTAGGATTTTATACTAACTTTATCACGACCTGAACCAGGGCCTGTTCATGACAGGTATCTCAAGTCCACCGTGGACAGAAGACACCCCCTATACCTAGCCAACACACCGCATACTACCTAATAGTGGATGAATTTCAAACATATAACAAGTTAGCATAAGATAAGATCAAAGAATTTAAGATATGTCTATGACCGGTAATTATCAACCAACCCAAAACAACGAATATCACCACCTAAGTCCACAAGAATCCACAAAGCCTTCTAATAAAATCAAAATCAATAAAGTGTTGAGATATGCCCCCAACCCTGATAATGTCTAAAGTGCACTCGGCTTAAAAATTAGAAAAATTTTGCCACTGACTATGGGTCACACCGCGACTCATAACGACATATTATGACTCATCACCATTAGTTATAGACAAGACAGTGTCATTAGTCACACATACTATGGACCATATGACTTACATCAGATGACTCGTTAGGTGTCCCTACAGCTCACAGGGTCCTAGTCATTACCAAGAAAGTAACACTTGCAATATACACTAGTTTGACTATGGTTGGTACATCACAAATCATAATGAGTCCATACAACTCATAGGGAGCTATCCGTACTTACAAAAGAAACATAGCCACACACACTGGTCAGGCTTCGATTTGGGTCCCTAAGACCTGTCAAGACTCCCTACGACTCATAAGGGGAGTCGTAGTCTAGGTAGTGAGGATAAAATTTCAGAAAGTTTCAAGGACCAAAAATTCATAGTATTATATTTATGTAGTAAGACATGTCAGAGTAGCAAAATTTGGAATGTTTGGAATATAAATATTATCAACACGATCATCAATAAGAATGATATTTCTTTTTTATTGCTTAATGGAGCAATTTTCAACTCTGAAAGATACTATGAATCTAGCATCACACAGCTAGATGATGCTCAATAAAATGTACGTGAGTCAATCCATGAAACATACTTCAATGAGTTTGCAGGAGGAGTTGTGTTTCATAGAGCTAACTCCTATATCTTCTTATTTGGCATTATCGCCAAATATGACTAAACCACCTTCAACTTTCTTTATATAGCAAATGTTTTCTTTCTTTTCGATTATGTGTCTAGAACATCCTTTTTCTATTACCCACATTTCTTTCTTGTAGTTCTTGTCGACATATTCCTGCAAAACAAAGAAATTAAATTTGTTTAGGTATCCAAGTGGTCTTGATTCCTTGAAGGTTAGATTTGCATCCTTCGGGTCTTCAAATCTATACTCTATTAGATCTTTGTCTATAATTGTGCAATTTGTGCCCCTTTTTTCCACAGATGTAGCAGACCGGTCCAACAAAGAAAAAAGAGGTTCTAGTAAAATTAAAAGAGTCTAATAAAGAAATTGATTTAGCATTAACAAAATTTGATTTGACAAAACTTTGACTTGGTGATTTTATAATGTTTTTTAATTACATTTTCACGTTATCAAGTTCTTATTGAAGTATATCCATTTCAATTTAACTTGCTTCAAGTTGAATTTTCCAGTTTCTTCTTTCTTCTTAAGATTTTGTTTTAACTAGGCCTACTAGTTTTTCTTTTATTGAGAAATTTCATTTTATTCATCAATGATCTCTTGAAGCTCATCAGTAATTATATCAAGATTTGACTGAAGGAGATTGCAGTTATGACAGTTAAAATGCCTTACCTCGCTGGATTCGCCTATGCCATGAAGCATATATTTGTTGTCTTTGGGTCGTCTTCAGTCTCGTCTTCATCACTCTAGTATCCAAAGTTCTTATTTTTCTTTGGTGATATTTTCCTTAATTTTGGATTGTTTTGATTGATATGACCTTGTTTATCGCAATGATAGCAGCAATTACCATTTTTTGTGAATTCAAAGTTCTTGTAACCTTAAGGTCTCTGCTATATTTGTCTTAGAATTTATCTGACTCCGTGATTTATAAGAGTTATTCTTTCACTATTATATTCATCTATGTGCTATTTTTCTCCTAGGGTTACGACACTAAAGGTTATGGGTTTTTTCTTCTCTTCCTTGTTGTACCTATTTATGTGATTTTATTCATAAGCAATAAGGTTACCTAGTAGTTCATCATAGGTCATTTTGTGAAGATACCTATATTCTATAATGGCGTCTTTCATTTGTCATGCTTTTGGGAGACTCTTTACAAGCTTCTTGGCCTGAAAGTTTGATCTGAGGTGAATTTATGCACCTCAATGTCATTACCTATGCTTGTTTAGACTTGTTTTGAGGAATTTTTTTGTGATTAATGAGTGGTTAATGATATAAATAAGAACATAAGTTCTTAAATATTTTATTACAATGCTTAAGGTGTGTTTCAAACAAGTTTGGAATCAATTTGGTCACTTAGAGTTTAGAAGAGAAAACTAGTGTTACTAGCTTGAGCAATGTGTTATTTTAGTTCATCTCGATAAATTATAGTGTGAGTAATGAGTTCCTAAGAGTATTATTGAGTAATTATGTGTGTAATAACTTGTTTATAGTGTTTAAGGTTGAATTGAAACAAGCCAAGAGTCAAAACTAAGTTAAAGATCAAAAGGACAAAACTAGTATTCTAAGCATAAGATTCTAGTTCATCGTCTTGAATTGTATGTAGTATTGAGATCTAATATGTGGTTTTTGATGTTATAGGATGCATGGTGAATTTATAATTATGATATATTGATGATACACAAACTTTAAATCAAATTAAAACAACACCACAAGTCTTGGTAAGGATGGACAAACACATGGAACAAGATTTGGGCAAAAATGGACATTTTGGAGTAATTAGTGTGCCATGGACCTTAGGCGCTGCTTTAGGTCCATGCCACAGACTTGGGGGCATACTAAATGAACTCGTACAGTGTTTCACCATGATATTGTCATGCCACATACCCTATTCACCGTGATAAGGCCCGTGGCATATTTGTGTGTCAAAATCAGCAACTTTGGTTCTACTATAAATAGAACCCTTAAACATTATGTGACACACCTTGGACGACCTTGAAACTTTGAGAAAATATGGAGAACACTTAGATTAGGGTTTTTATTCCATTAATTTTGTTTGTTTATGGATTTTAATATGCATTATATCATTGCAATTACGGTTATATCCATGAGTAGCTAAACACCCCTTTCAGAGATTAAGGCCAACAACATTATTACTCTTGTTATTAATTGACTTGGTTTTAATTATTTATCATATTTTGTTTTTTATTTATACTTTTTATCACTATTTTAAGGTTTCGCAACCCTTAGAATACATCCATTGTTATCTTGTGGGCCCGAAAAGAGGAACCCAAGGATAGAACGTGGGGTAAATAGAATAGGATTGTAATATTCTACATAATGAAGTTATAATTTACATTTAGGATAGAAATACATCTAAGTGCCCTATTTGTTTAACTTATGGGATGAAATATTAATGTATTTAACTTAGTTCTCACATCCCCGCTCAATGATGTAGTGGTGGGTCTAAGTTAGATAGGTTATTAGATGCTCGAAAAATCGCAAATCAATCCCATGAATCAACAACGAAGATAATTAACATAACCAATGAATTTCAATAGCATAGTATGATTGTTTGTAGAGCCTTAACCATGTATTTCTCCCCATTAATTGTCCAAGACCTTTAATTTACTGTATTGTTAAGTTTACTTTTTTCTCAATTTCGACCTCTCTTAGTTACCTTAGCACCAATGAAATCGTAATAGGTAAGCTTTAATTGAATAGTTTTTAACACAAGTCTCTATGGGATCGATACTTGACTTGTAAAAGGCCACTTTACTACTTGGTGGGACCATGTACACTTACGTGTGCGCTTGGACATAATAAGTTTTTGGCGCCATTATCGGGGACTTGTAAATAGGCAAATGTCTTATTTTTAGTTTTTCTATATTGAGTTGGACATAGTTTAGTAGTTTTTTATTTTTATTTTCTTTTACTTTCTGTCACACTTTTTTATATGTCAGCCTGGGATAGATGGTTTGCGAGTGATAATATTTCTTGTTGTTTTTGTGGAGGACCCCACCGAGAGGCTTTTTGTCCAAATTTTCAGGGAAGCGAGTGGTTGAGGCCTTCACTATATGAGGTGGATACTAGCCAATCTGTGGAGCAGATACAAGAATTTTAGTCATTCAGCTATCATCTTTTTCTTTAGACTGATATTGATAAGGTGAATAAGAGTGAGCGTGTTGTGGAGGGTGTAAATTTGGAAGTGGGATTGGTTAGGTCTAACACAAAGCACTTTGGTACATTATGTTTAGATGATGACATGTCTTTGGAGTCATCTGAAATAGTGGAAGAGTGTAAAGATAAGGAATAAAAATCCTATATTCTTAAATTGCACCAGATAAGCAACACAAAAATATGCCTCACTCCAAGGTCGAGTGGTTTACCATGCACCATCCATTACTCGATTCCTTCATATTTGTACCACCACCCTATGAGAAAAGCAAAAAGATAGATGTGAGGTTAGGGGTGAAATTCATATCCTCAAGGTAGAGAAAAAAGTAAATGTGGGTTATGTCGCGATGCTAAATCAGGAGCTACTTGGGACGCAACCCAAGTTAAGGTAGGTATTTATCTTTTAGTATTATTAGTTTTTACTTCATGTAGTTTTTTGTTTTTTCTTAAGTAACAGATTGATGGGAAATCTGAGTACTAAAGATCGGAGCTAATGAGAATGGCGAAGACTAAGTGTGGGGTCCTCGAACCCTTTTAATGTTAAGATAATGCTAATATCTAGTCCTAGAGGCCTCAGGGAGTATTTCTATTACTACTTTTAAATTTACTTTGGGGATAAAGTAGATTTTTAAGTGTGGGGTGGGGAAATTCCCACTGTTTCGGGTGAAGTGATGTTGTAGGGTCTTATGTCTTAGTTTTTTTTCTAGTTTTTGGGTAAATTTGAAAAATTACAAAGATATTTTCTCTTTTTAGCTTTTAATTTTTGGCTCAGTCTAGTAGATGCACATTTCTCCCACTCCATGGTTGTTCTTTTTGATTCTTTTCCACGGGGGCGCTCCTTGAACCCAGTATCCTTTTTTTCTTTTTTAGGAGTAAATTTCAAATTTTTTTATGAAGAATAAGGGTTATGTTCTTGTTGGTGCTATGTATGATTACATGATGCAAGTGGTTTTAAATGTAAAGAGCATGTTGATTGTGTGAATTGTAACTTTTGAGACTCCTAGGCTCTAGTTTATGACTCTTGAACGTGTCAGCTTAATTTTGAATTTATGCTATTATTTAATGAGATGGGGTAAAGCAAAAGATGCGTGTAGATAAAAATGGTGAAAGTTTGTTGTTAGAAGTAGATTGAATGAAAAGTGTGATGTATTAAAGAGCTTAGGGAAGATAGTTACTATTACTGGCCAGCATAGTTCCTACTCATCCCTTAGCCTATATTGCAACCCTTAAAGACCTACTTGATCTTGATCATTAACATTCTGATATTAGTGGAGTACAACACTAAGGGAAAGAATATGGTTCATCTTGTGTAACTTGTGAATTCTTTGTGAGAGTGAGCAAAATTTAATTCGTGTAACCATTTTGTAATAAATTGCATCTATGTGAGTGATTATGGGTAACTCTCATGTTCTGAGGGCACATATTTTATGATAGTTTGGTAATTTGTCTGATCTCCTAGATTAAATAAAATGCATAAGTTTTCTAATTTGGTGAGTCAATTCTTGAGGCTAGGATGTTCTGAAATAGTATTCTTGAGCTTTCACTTATGTATGTAAGATGTATAGTGTAAAAACTTATTTTCTGTGTAGTCATTGTAGTGCTAGCTTGAATGTCATTCTTGTAATAGAAGTGCGGAGTCTCCTATGATTATGATGCTTAGATTAAAGAGTTTTTCAAGGACAAAAAAGGCTTTAAGTGTGGAGTGATGATCTGAGGTGAATTTATGCACCTCGATATCATTATCTATGCTTGTTTATCCTTGTTTTTAGGACATTTTGTGTGATTAATGAGTGATTAATGATATAAATGAGAATATAAGTGTTAAATTACTTTATTACAATGTTTAAGGTGTGTTTCAAACAAGTTTGGAATCAATTTGGTCACTTAGAGTTTAGACGAGAAAACTAGTGTTACTAGCTTGAGCTATGTGTTGTTCTAGTTCATCTCGATAGATTCTAGTGTGAGTAATGAGTTCCTAAGGGTATGATTGAAAAATTATGTGTGTAAAATCTTGTTTATAGTGTTTAAGTTTGAATTGAAACAATCCAAAAGTCAAAACTAAGTTAAAGATCAAAAGGACAAAACCAATATTCCCAGCTTAAGATTCTAGTTCATCGTCTTGAATTGTATGTCGTTTTGAGATCTAATACATGGTTTTTGATGCTATATTATGCTTTGTGTGTTGATAAATATGATATATATATGATAAAAAATCACTAAATAAAGTTTCAACGGCACCAAAAGTCTTGGTAAGGATAGAAAAACACATTGAACAAATTTGACCAAAAATAGATGCTTAGGAGTCATTAGCATGCCACAAACCTTAGACACCACTTTAAGGATATGACACGGACTTGGTGTCATCTTAAATGACCAATTTCAGTGTTTCACCATGATATTGGCATACCACGGACCCTAGGAATTGCGATAAGGCTCGTGGCACGTTGGTGTGTCAAAATCGGCATCTTTGGTCCTACTATAAATAGGACCCTTAAACATTATGTTACACACCTTGGACGACCTTGAAAATTGATAAGGATGGATAACACTTCAATTAAGGGTTATATTCCATTAATTTGGTTTTTTTATGGATTTGAACATGTATTCTATCATAGCGATTATGGTTATGTCCATGAGTGGCTAACACATTTTTCTGGGGTTAAGGCCAAGAACATGATTACTCTTGTTATGAATGACTTTGTTTTGATTATTTATCATATTTTGTTGTTTATTTATCCTTTTTATAACTATTTTAAGGATTCGGGACCATTAGAATACATCCATTGTCATCTTGTGAGCTCAAAATGAGGAACAGGAGGATAGATAGAGGGTAAATAGAATAGGACTGTAATATTCTACAGAATAAAGTTATAATTTTTATTTAGGATACAAAGGTACCTACTGACTTATTTGGTTTACTTACGGGATAAAATTTGAATGTATTTAACTTAGTTCTCACATCCCTGCTCAATGATGTAGTTGTGGATCTAAGTTAGCTAGGTGATTAGAGGCTCGAAAGACCATAATCATAATATCAACCCCATAAATCAAAAACCAAGATAAGTAACATAATCAATGATGTTCAATATCATATTATGATTGTTTGCAGAGACTTAACCTCGAATATCTCCCCATTGATTGTCCAAGACTTTTAATTTACCGTATTGTTCAGATTACTTTATTCTCAACTTCCAACTCTCTTGGTTACCTTCGTACCAATAAAATTGCAATAGTTAAACTTGAATTGAATAGTTGTTAACACAAGTCTCTTTGGGATTGATACTTGGATTGTAAAAAACTACTTTACTACTTGGTGGGATCATGTACACTTGCGTGTGCACTTGGACGCAACAAGTTTTTGTCTCCATTGTAGGGGTCTTATTAATAGGAAACTCTCTTATTTTTAGTTTTGCTATATTGAATTGTACATAGTTTAGTATTTTTTTCTTTTTATTTTCTTTTACTTTTCTATCACACTTCGTGATATGTCAGTCTGGGATAGATGGTTTATTAGTGATGATGAATCTTTTTATTTTTGTGAAGTACCCCACCGAGAGGCTTTTTTCCAAATTTTTAGGGAATCGAGTGGTTGGTACCTTCACTAGATTGTGTGGATACTAGACAATCTGTGGAGCAAACACAAGAATTTTATCCTTTCAGCTGTCATCTTTTTCTTGAGACTGACATTGAGAATGTGAATAAGAGTGAGTGTTTTAATGATCATGTAAATTTGGAAGTGGGATTGGTTGGGTCTTATTCAAAGAACTTTTTTTCATTATTATTAGATGATGAAATGTCTTTGGAGTCATCTGAAATAGTGGTAGAGTGAGAAAATGAGGAACAAGAATCCTATATTCTTAAATTTGCACTAGACAAGCAACACAAAAATATGCGTCACTCTAAGGAAGAGTGTTTTACCATGCACCATCCATTACTCGGTTCCTTCATCTTTGTACCACCATCCTATGACAGAAGAAAAAATATAGATATGAGGTTAGGGATAAAATTCATATCCTCAAGGTGGAGGAGAAAGTTAATATGGGTCATGCCGCGACACTAAATCAGGCGCTGCTTGGGAGGCAACCCAATTATTTTTTAGTATCTTTTAGTTTTTCCTTTACATAGATTTTGTTTGACTTGAGTCTCAGGTTGATGGGAAGCCTAAGTAACAGAGACCAGAGCTAAAGAGCATGGAAAAGACTAAGTTTGGGGTCCCCGAGCCCTTTTAATATTAAAAAAATACTAGTAGCTAGGCCTAGATGCTTTAGAGAGTATTTCTATTCCTACTTTTAATTTTACTTTTGGGACAAAGTAATTTTTTAAGTTTGGGGTGGGGAAATTCCCATTGTTTTGGGTGAAGTAATGTTGTATGGTCTTGAGTCTTAGCTATTTTTCTAGTTTTTGGATAAATTTGAAAATATTATGAAAAGATTTTCTCTTTTTAGCCTTGAGTTATTTGGGTCAGTCTAGTAGGTGCACACTTTACCCATCCCATGGTTGTTCTTTTCGGTTCTTTTCCAAGGGTGCGCCCCTTGGACCCAGTATCTCTTTTTTAGGAGTAAATTTAAATTTTTTTATGTAGGATAAGTGTGATGTTCTTGTTGGTGCTATGTGTGATTACATGATGTGAATGGTTTTAAATGTAAAGAGCATGTTGATTGTTTGAATTATTACTTTGAGACTCCTAGGCTCTAGTTTATGACTCTTGAACTTGTTGGATTAATGTTGAATTCATGCTATTATTTAGTTGAGAGTCTATGAGGATACTACTTGAGTTGATCATGTGTCATGTGTGTGTAAGGTTATTGTGTATTCCTTATTTCATGTGATGTCTAGAACTTGACAGGTACGTGTGCAAAGAGAAATAAAGAGTGTGGGCTTAGGAGATGATATAGGCATTTCTTTGATAGCCATGTTTCATACCTTTTGTGACCTACCTTTTTGCATAATCCTAGTTAGCCCCATTTTAACTTATTTTCTTTGGTAGCATCATATGTAGCTTAATCTCTTTCTTTGTTTGACCTTAATTTGATCCAAAGCTCCTAAGAACTTTAGTGAAAATTTAATGAGTTAAGGAGAGTGAAAAAAATAATAGGAAGAAGAAAGGTGAAATTGAAGCCCCAAAGTAATAGTTATTGGTGTTTACAATTGATATGTTGTGGTTGGGAGTGAACTTAATTTGTGCTAAAAATTGAATCATGAATTAAGTTACAATACTCCCTTCCATATTGTATGAGAATGAGCTTAATGAAATAAGGTAAAACAAAATATGTGTGTAGATAGAAGTGGTGAAAGTTGATTGTTAGAAGTGGATTGAACGAAAAAGTTTGATGTATTAAAGTGCTTTAGGAATATTGTCGCTATTACTGATAAGAATAGTTCCTACCCATCCCTTATCATGCATTATAACCCTTAATGACCTACTTGATCCTGATCTTCAACATTTTATTATTAGTGGAGTACAACAATAATGGAAAGCCTATGGTTCATCTTGTGTAACTTGTGAATTCTTTGTGAGAGTAGCGTAATTTGATTCTTATACCCATTTTGTAATAAATTGCATCTACGTGAGTAATTATGTGTAACTCTATTGTTGTGAGGACATGTTTGATGATAGTTTGGTAATTTGTGTGATCTCTTGGATTAAGTAATATGCATGAGTTTTCCAACTTGGTAAGTCAATTCTTTTAAGCTAGGATGTTATGAAATAGTATTCTTGAGCTTTCACTAGTGTATGTAACATGCGTAGTGTAAAAACTTGCACTCTGTGTAGTCACTGTAGTGCTAGATTGAATGTCTTGCTTGCTATAGAAGTGTGAAGTCTCTTCTGATTATGATTCTTAGAGTAAAGAGTTGTTCGAGGATGAACAAGTCTTTAAGTTTGGTGTGATGATCTGAGGTAAATTTAAGCACCTCAGTGTCGTTATCTATGCTTGTTTAGCCTTTTTTGAGGATATTTTGCGTGATTAATGAGTGTTTAATGATATAAATGAGAATTGAAGTTCTAAACTACTTGATTACAATTTTTAAGGTGTATTTCAAACAATTTTGGAATCAATTTGGTCACTTAGATTTTAGACGAGAAAACTAGTGTTACTAGCTTGAGCTATGTATTGTCCAAGTTCATCTCGATAGATTCTAGTGTGAGTAATGAATTCCTAAGGGTATTATTGAGTAATTATGTGTGTAATAACTTATTTATTGTGTTTAAGGTTGAATTGAAACAAGCCAAGATTCAAAATTAAGTTAAAGATCAAAAGGACAAAACTAGTATTCTTACCTTAAGATTCTAGTTCATCGTCTTGAATTGTATATCATTTTGAGCACTAAGACGTGGTTTTTGATGAAATAGGATGCTTGGTGAAATGATAATGATGACATATGTATGATAAAAAAATCTGTAAATCAAGTTTCAACAACACTACAAGGCTTGGTAAGGATGGACAAACACATGGAACAAGATTTGACCAAAAATGGACGTTTTGGAGTCATTGGCGTGCCACGGACCTTCGACACTGCTTTAGGGCCATTACATAGAATTGGAGGAATAATAAATGACCAATTACAGTGTTTCACCACGATATTGGCATTCCACGGACCCTAGGCATCACAAAAAGGTTCGTGGCTTGTTGGTGTGTCAAAATCGACAGCTTTGGCCCTACTATAAATAAGACCCTTAAACTTTATGTTACACACCTTGGACGACCTTGAAACTTTGAGGGAGTATGTTTAACACTTCTATTAGGGTTTAATTCCATTAATTTTCTTTGTTTATGGATTTTAACATGTATTCTATCATTGTAATTATGATTATGTCCACGAGCGGCTAAATACCCTTTTCCGGGGTTAAGGCCAAGAACATGATTTCTCTTGTTATTAGTTGACTTGTTTTTGATTATTAATCATATTTAGTTATTTATTTATCCTTTTTATCACTATTTTAAGGATTTGCGATCCTTAGAATATATCTATTTTTGTCTTGTGAGCCCGAAAGAAGGAACAAAAGGATAGAACGTGGGGTAAATAGAATAGGATTGTAATCTTCAAAATAATGAAGTTATAATTTGCATTTAGTATAAAAATATACCTATGTGCCCTATTTGGTTCACTTATGGGATGAAATACTAATGCATTTAACTTAGTTCTCATATCCCCGCTTAACGATGTAGTTGTGGGTCTATGTTAGATAGGTGATTAGAGGCTCGAAAGACCATAATCATATTATCAACCCCGTGAATCAACAACCAAGATAAATAACATAACCAATGATGTTCAATAGCATAGTATGATTGTTCGCAGAGCCTTAACCCTGGATTTTTCCCCATTGACTATCCAAGACCTTTAATTTACTATATTGTTAAGTTTACTTTATTCTCAACTCCCAACTCTCTTGGTTACCTTCGCACCAACGAAATCGCAATAGTTAAATTTGAATTGAATAGTTGTTAACACAAGTCAATGTGGGATTGATACTTGGATTGTAAAAGACCACTTTACTACTTAGTGGGACCACGTATACTTGCATGTGTGCTTGGGTACAACAAGGTTATTTGAGTAAATCATCCCTAGATATTTCACGTCACAAATATTTTTTCCTAATCATGCAAATATTAGTTCCACGCCTTCATTTTATTCTATTTTGATGAGCTCGTATTCATTGACTAAAGTACCAATCATTGCTTCCTTCACTTTGTTAGTACCTTCGTTGGTTACCTCTAGTTTGTCCTACATTTCTTTGGAAGTTTCACAGGTTGATATCTTGTTGTGCTCTTCTCTTCTAACTGTACAGTAAAGTAGGCTTATAGCTCTCACATTAGTTTCAGTTACCTCTTATTGTTATTTGGTGATTTCAAAGTTTTTGAAATCATCTAAGTCAAGGTTTCTTGATTCTTTGTCATCTATTTGTCCTTGTCCTTGAGCCCTGGCATAGATTTTGGTCTCTTCTTGATGACCATCCAAGCTTGAGAGTTATTTGATTGTATGAAAATTTTGGATTTGTTCTTCTAATGTGAGTAGGATTGTCTATTGAAGTATGATGGTCTTGTTGATGAGTATCTGTCTTGAAGAAGTGCTCCTGGAATTTGGTAGTTAGCCATTTGATCTTACTCATGTGCATTTAATAAACATTTAGTGGTGATCCCTACTCTGATACCAACTGAAGTTCAAGAGGGGGTGAATTGAAATTGTTTTTTAGTCGAATGATCAGTCTTGACAATCAACTCACCAACAGGTTAGTACAATCAATAAAATAGAATAAAACCAAAATCATAATTAAAAAAGTAAGGAAGAACACATAAATTTAGACTATTTTGGATCACCAGTGTGGTGCCTACCCCACTCCCCTTAGGTTTCAAGAGTTTCCTTTAGATCTTTAACGTTAAGAATGGAGTTATAGTAGTTTGAAAAATTTCTAAATCTTAGTTTGTTATTTATATCTTGTGACATGGCCTCAACTAGTATAACTAAACTGGCTCTAACTTTTCTTTTTTGTAACTATTATAAGTATTGGATTACAAAGCTTTGTGAAGACTAAAAGATGAGACAGATGGATAGTTTTCTATGAAGTTGCGTGAGACATCTTCCATTTTCAGCCTTTGATTTATAGTCTTCACTCCCATAAATTCTTTGCTCTAAAAGTAAAATTCAAGGGATTTCTTCTCAATCTAGGATTTGTATTGATACCTTGACTGAGGATTCACATCATATGGTACATACATATCAGATATGTTCATACGCATGATGTATTTTTTCTTCCTCGAATGTTGAATCACATCCATGCACGTTTATATCAAATATGTTCATGTAGGGGATATGATCTTTCTTCCTCTGCAACTCCATATGAAATCTGCTTTCCATAATCATTGCTTCATGATTATGATCTTCCTTTTTTCTGCAGCTCCGTGTGAAATTTGCTTTCCATAATTATTGTTTTGTGATTTCTCTCAGTACCATTGACTCCTTTAAGTTAGGAATCTCTTGAGATCTTCTCGTGATGTTATTTCAATTATAGCTTCGGGATGGCCATTCAACAAAGTCCTTGCCTTGATCACTTCCTCAATGTGACCTACATATTTTCTTTATTAGTGTATCATTATTAAAACATATTATATTAATATACAAGGCTAAAATCATTAAGTTGTTCAGATGTTGCTTTAGCAATGAAATCGACAGAGAAATCTAAAAAAAAATTGTCGTGAACTTTAAAGAATAACAGTAAATGTAGTGCTTTTAGATGACCAAACTTGAAATACAAATGTTCACAAGTATAGATCCTTAAGATCCAAAAAAAATATTTGAAAATCAATTGTCTATTTTGAAAGATCTTGTGATTCATCTCAAGATAGAAGAGGATAATGAGTTGAATGAGAAATCATCAATGATGGTTGAAAATCTTTTTAATGATGATACTACACATAATAAGAAGAGAAAGAAGTCTTCTAATAAAAAATGAGAAGAATAAGAAAGGTTCAAATACAAGAGCTACAATTGTAATGAAGTTGGCCATAAAACTCTAAATTGTCAAGTTCTGAAGAAGAACAAGAAAAAATATCAGATAAGAATATTAGAAACAACTAAAAAGATTCAAAATTTGTATGCTATGATCACTGAAAGCAATCTAGTTGGAAATTTAAATGAATGGTTGTTTGATTTAGGAGCCAGTAGACGTGTTTGTGCGAAAAAAAAGCATAAAGAAGTGTTTGCTACTTATGATACCACTGATCCCAAAGAAATGATCTTTACCAAAAATAATGCAACAGCCAAGGTTGAAAAAAGTGGAAAGATATTTCTAAAAATGACTATTGGCAAGGTGTTGACTCTGAACAATGTTCTTCATGTTCTTACTATTAGGAATAACTTAGTGTCTACATAACTTCTTGTTAAAAATAAATTTTCTATGTATGTTTGTTTCGAAGAAAGTCAAAATAAGCAAGAAGGAAATTTATGTAGGAAAGGGCTACCTCAATGAGGGTCTTTCCAAACTTTACTAATGGTTGTTGAATTAATAAAGTTGAGGCTTATACTTATTTGGTTGATTCAAATTGGTTTGTGTAATGGTCCTTTAGGACAAGTCAATTACAAAATCTTGTGAAAACTGATTAGTTGGAAAGTATTGCCTCACATTGAGTGCAGTAAATGAAAGTATCAAACGTGTGTTGAATCAAAGTATGCTAAGTATTCATATAAATTTGTTGAAAGAAATGTCAATCCCTTAGACTTAATTCACACAGACATTGGTGATATGAAGTCAACACTATCTCATGATGGAAAAAAGTATTTCATAACTTTGTTGATGATTTCATGAGATATTATTATGATTATGTATTAAATAGTAAGCATGGGGCAATAGATGAATTTAAACAATATAAAACTAAAGTTGAAAATCAGTTGAATCAAAAGATTAAAATGATGAGAAGTGATAGGGGTGAGAGTTTGAATCTCCTTTTGCAGAGATATGTTTAGAAAGTGAATTTATCCATCAAACTACTACCCTATACTCACCTCAATCAAATAAAATTGTGGAAAGAAAAAAATAAATGTTGAAGGAAATGATGAATGTCTTACTTATAAGTTTAGGTTTACCGCAAAACTTATGAGGGAAGCTATCCTTATAACTAATTGAATACTCAATAGAGTGATCTCATAACTAAACACAATCTATTTCATATGAAAAATGGAAAGAAAGAAAACTCAACTTAAAATATTTTAAATTGTGGGGGTGTCTATCAAAATCCCAAGTTTCTATACCCAAAAGGATGAAAATAGGACCAAAGATTGTCAATTGTGTTTTCTTCGAATATGATACAAATAGTAAAGCATGTTAATTTTTAATTCATAAATTTGAGCATCCGAATATCCATGATAATACGGTAATTGAATTAGATAATGTTGAGTTTTTTGAACACATTTATCCTTATAAGATTAAACATAAACTGTCTAGCGAAGGGTCTAAATGACCCAGGGATTAACCAAAGAAGAAAGTACTTAATGAAGAGAATCCAAGACGTAGTAAGAGATAAAAAACATCAACTTTCATAAGATCTGATTTTATAATATTTTTTTTTAAAATGAGCCTTAGATGTTTAAATAAGTGATGTTGTTTGCGTACTCATCCTTTTGGAAAGAGGCAGTCAATAGTGAGATTGATTCAATCTTGAGCAACCATACTTGGGAGTTGGTTGATCTTCCTCTAGGAAATAAACCTTTAGGTTCTAAATGGATCTTTAAAAGAAAAATGAAAGTTGTTTCTATGATTAACAAATACAAGGCAAGACACTTGTGGAGCCATTTCAAGGAGAATGATAATAAAGGCATATTCTCTAAGATCTCAAGAAATCAGAAAGTGTTCATGGATGAAACGAAGAAAACCGTGAGAATAATAAATGGTAAAAGATTGGTTGTGTGTCTTATGTTGTCTAGGTGTACATTAAAGTTTGACGTTTCAAGGACATCATATCTACCAATTGACCAAGTGCATATGGTGCAAGCTCACTACAAAAAGTTCAAAGAGAAACCTACTAATATAGATGCAATTAGTCTTTGCTTGTAGATCACACATTTGTCTGTATATTTCTTAATAAAATAACCATTTTCCATTAATGTGGGGGATTTTTAGGTTTTTAAAAGGTATGAATGAAAAATTAATAGGTGTTTTTCCGAGAAGACATCAAGAGAAAGGATGCAATTTAAAGTGATGCCTTTTCGGTTTGGATAGTTATGACCTTTCTAATGGGTTGACTTTTTCAAGAGTAACACCTTTATGAAAAGGGGCACCTTTCTGAACCATTGCCTCTTCGTGAAGTAACACTTTGATGGATATAAATACCTGACTTTTTTAGGTATATAGATAAAAAGTTTGAAGTAAAAACACTCTTCTTTCTTGAAAAACTCTAGTGTGATTTGTGACCGTTGAGTGCGTTCATAGTTTGGTAGAGTTTGAGGTACCTTTATTTTGTTGAAGTGATTCATTTTATCCTAGGAAGATGTATTCCATAACCTCAGGTACTTGAGGGGAATAATTTTCTTAAGGACACACTATGAATTTGGTGAACTTGAATCTTCTAATCTTCATCTCTTTCTAAATATGTGCTTTTACTATTTTTCAGAAAATAGTTTGAATTTTATTTAGTTGTTGTTCATATGTTCAGTTGAACTTATTGTTAAAGTTCAAAGTTGTGAATACAAAGTTACAACTTCATTTGATTGTTCATATGTTATTTTGAACATCTATTTGAAGTTAGAGTTGAAAAATATAGATTTTACTAAATTCGAAAAACAATAGATAGTTGTGAATTGTCTCACTTATTCTTTCATACTAATACGTAGTGGTATTACCATGGGAGTTTCTTAGTTGTGGTAGTGTCTATTCCATTTTTAGTTTCTTTGTCGTTTAGCATTTCTTTTATTGGTTTCTTCACTCTGCTGTTTCTTTTTTAGAACTATTTTTTAATAATTTTACTTGAGCTAATAGTCTATTGAAAACAATTTTTTTACCTAATAAGGATAAGGACTTGTATACACATGTTCCTTCCTAGACCCACTTGTGATATTATACTAAGGGGTCATTTGGTAGAGTGTATAAGAATAATGCAAATTATAATGTACTAGTATTGATTGCATTAGTAATGCAAGTATTAGTTATGTTTGCATTAGTTATGTTGAGATTATTTGTTATGCAGTGTTTGGTTTGGTGTGTTAAAAATAACTTGCATTTCATACTTTTATGTAAAAAAAGTTATTTACAAAAATATCCTCCATAAATATAATGAAAATGATTTGGAAAATGTTTTGAGGGGCTATTGTGTCTTTACCCATGCTAATACATGCATTAAAGTCCATTGTGATAATGTGGTGTTTTAATATATGACCGCTTTACAGGAACATGAAAAGGAATGAATCAAAGATTCTTGGCTATAAATCAAAAAGTTAGAACTCTCAAGACTCAATTCAAAAAGGAAAAGAAATGTGTCCTACCTTCAAGTATTAATTACAGCTTGCGTCAACTATGGAAAAGAGTATTAAGGTCTTGATCATCCAATAAATGTGTTGTTATTGTTATGGAAGGGAATTTTGGATAGTTTAGGATCATTAATATGATCTATTTTATTCTTGAAAATAGGATTCTCATAGCCCATTTCCAAGGAGAAAATCTCTTGGATTTCCTTTTATTTTCCAACGGCTCATAGTAGTCTAATTACTACTATTTAAGCAATGGAAGATTAAGAAAGTGATGTACTTTTCTCTCAACCTTCTGTAGTTCTTTCCGCTACTTTATTCAAATATTATATTCTCTCAAAGTTTATTGTGCATTCAAAAAGAAAAGAGAGAAACACGTAGTTGGTGAGGCATTATATCAAAGTGAGCATGATCGAAAGAAAGTATGAGTCATAGCCAAAAAGATTGAATCAATCCTTATACTTTGATTAGATTTTAAAAAGAAGTAGTAGAATCTCTTGAAAACCCAAGAGGACTAGAGTAAGACCTATTAGAGGTCCCAACCAGTAAAAAAATTTGGTGTTATTTTATTTTAGGATTTTTATTCTCTACTCTACCCTTCTTCCTTACAGTCGACTATCTGTCTAAGGGAGTCGACTGTTACTTTGAAAAAAAGTAATTTAGCCTCCTCTTACAGTTGTTTTATTATCAACAAGTGAGGAAAGATCATGGATCAAATTTTTGCTGGAGCTTTATTTTCATAAGGAACATCTCAAACTAGACCTCCTTAGTTCAATGGGAGACATTTTACTCATTGGAAAATAAGGATGAAAACTTTCATCAAGTCTTATGATGTCAATAATAAAAGGTGATAAAACTTGGTGATCTTCCACTTGTCTCCACAAACAAAGACAAGGATGGAAAGAAACCAGAAAATAGTAAAGCATGTACTGACAGCATTCCATCTCTGAAGGACTACACTGATGAACAAATGAAGATTATTCATATCAACTCTAAGTCAAAAAATGTGTTGTACAATGTCATTAGTGCTGAATAATGAGAAGATCTCCTATTATGAAACTTCCAAAGAAATGTAAAATAAATTAGAAGTGACATATGAAGGAACTAAGAAAGTCAAACAAACTCTTGTGAGTGTATTGGTCTATGACCATAAACTTTTCAAAATGAAGGATGAGGAATCCATTGAAGAAACATTTGCGAGATATGAAAAAATTGTTGGAGAACTCAAAGATATAGGAAGAACCTATCCTGTAGAAGATCAGATCACCAGGATTCTCAAAAAATTTCCCCCTTAATGGATTTCTAAGTTTATGGCTCTTGAAAGTATGAACTTAAATAAAATGACCTATGATAAATTTAGGGGAGATCTTATTGCCTTTGAAAAAACTTATTTAAATAAGAAAGAACAACTGCAAGAGAAAAAAGAAGAAAATTATAGTCTTCAAAGCTACAGATGAAGAAAAAGATAATGCCTTGGATGCGGATGAACTTTCCCTCGTCACAAGGACGGTTGTAGATAACTACAAGAGATCCAGGAATCAAAAAAGGGGAAAAATAAATTACTCGAAGGGAAAACAAAATGTTGACTACAACATAAATTAATGTAAGTTCTATAACTGTGGTAGATATGGTCATATTGCTTATGATTGTCCAGAAGCTAGAAGAGGACCCTCCAAAGGAATTCAAAAGCCTTTCAGTTGTTGGGGTGATAAAGAACAATCAGATCATGAAAATGACACCATTGAAGATTGTTGCTTTATGACAACTAGAGAATCTAGTCAAGTAA
Organism: Capsicum pubescens; assembly: GCA_030864215.1. Classification (NCBI taxonomy): domain Eukaryota; kingdom Viridiplantae; phylum Streptophyta; class Magnoliopsida; order Solanales; family Solanaceae; genus Capsicum; species Capsicum pubescens. The sequence continues at coordinate 216,624,843 of CM061549.1, read as the reverse complement.
GAACCAACTCCTTAATGAATGTTCAAGATTAAAAAATTTGTTAGACCTTGCCAGAGCTGATCTAAACAAAGCTCATGATGAAAAAAGGCTTTATTAAGAGAAAAAAAGACTGGAAACTTAAACTTGAAGTTTGTGAAATTGAAAAAGGGTATTTGAAAGAAGAAGGTTATGATGTAAGATTCAAAATAAATAGCTTTAAAAAAATCTTTCAATCGCAGTATTGTCAGATTTAATCAATCGACTAATATAACCAAGTCAATTGACAAATCTGACAGGGGTATTTGTGATAATAGATTTTATAAAGATGAAGGATCTTAACGGTCAACTAACTCTAGTAAGTCGACCAAAAAGAGCAATCACAGTCATAATAGCAGATATTATAGTTGTGATAAATCTCAATGGTCAACTAACTCCAGGCAGTCGACTAAGGAAATCAGTCATAGTCATAATATCTATTATACAGCTACTGAACGATACTCTACTTCTTGCTATTATTATGGTAAGACTAGTCACAAATATTACAACAACATATTTGACTCTAGAAATCTTGATAAATGATTTGAAGACCCAAAATTGAGTCAACAAATACAAGAACCAACCATGAGGGATCCGAGAACACTTCGGTACCTAGAAATAAGTGATATATCTATTTTACATGAACCCCACTAAAAATCTAAAGGGAAATGGTATCTTGACAGTGGATGTTCAATTCACATGACTTAAAACAAAAGCTTGCTTGAAACAATAACTAATTCTGATGGAGGTGACATTAGCTTTGGAGATAAATCCAAAGGTAAAGTAACCGATATTGATACTATTTACTTTAATAATTTATGTGATATTACTAATATTTATTTGGTTACAAGCTTGAAGTACAATCTGCTGAGCATTAGTCAGCTGTCTGATGTTGGTTTGGAAGTAAGATTCAAAAATAATGGTTGTATGATTAAAATATTTGGAAGGCAACTACTTGCTGAAAATAGACATAGAAATGTGTATGTTCTAGACTCTATCAAAAGGACAAAACGACATATATTCCTTGCCTTTATCTCTGAAGATGCTTGAATTTGGCATAGAAATCTTGGTTATGCAAACATGAGACCCATTGAAAAGTTAGCAAAGTATGAACTTGTGGCTGGTCTTCCAAAGCTTGATTTCAGAAATACTCATATATGTGGTGCCTGTCAACATGGTAAGCAAACTAGAAATTCATTTTATGTCAAATATATTATCTCCACTACTAAGCCATTGCAGCTACTTCATATGGATTTGTTTGGTCCCACTAGAACTGCTAACATTAGTAAAAAAGTATGATTTTGTAATTATTGATGATTATTCTCTATTTGCATGGGTTATATTTCTTTCTAACAAAGATGATACTCTAAAGAATATTGAAGTTTTCTATGAAAAGGTTCAAATAGACAAAGGTTACTATATCTTTGTGTAATGCCCCGAAAGTACCCCTTGGATGTCACACGGTACTCAGGATTATGAATAGCCCCAAGATAACCTATGATATCTTTACAGCTCAGAACTCACATAATAAGGATGGTAAACATAAGAAGCAAACAAAAGATAAACAATCTCATAACTTAAAGTGAATTTTTAAATTAGAAATCCTTACATAAATTTCTTGAACTTAAGCTTAGACATAGTCTGACAAGCCTCTACTATAGACTAGAGATCCACTGGGACAGACCCCAGCTAACCCATACATATACTGAAATCAACGTCTAAAATACTTCTATTAAAGAAACACAAATCTAAAAGACTGGTCCCTCGAACTATGAGGATTCACCAAATGCCAGAAAGAAGGTAATGATGTCGAAGTCACTCGTGCTTATGGAAACTGTACCAGAACCTTCATAATAAGACAATGTAGCACACAGATGTATATACGGATCAGTACTTTTGGAATGTATTGAACATGTGGGGGTGAATGAATAAGTAAAATAGTATTGAATATATATATATATAAGGCTTCAAATTATGCATGCTAAACGTAAATAACTCACCTTGTACATGAGTAAAACTTAAGAGTGCAAGATCATAAATCTTAAATAATAAAGCATATGAATAACTTAGTGAGTCATAACTCTTAGTTTCTTAAAATCTTTGCTTTTAATCTTGCTTATAAGAGATTCTTCTAACCGACATAAACCATGTAAGATACCATGGAGTACAACGTCTTACCCACGTTGGGAAAGCTATCCTACCCTTTCCATCGGAATAGAACCTTATCTTAGTGATCACTATACTTTACTTCATCCATATTTGTAAAAGGCTTAACCTACGTGGGCTCGTAGTTTCTGGAAATTTAGGATACGCTCATCCGCATTCCCTTCACGATGCTAAATACTAGTCCCAAAGTTTATATATATATGTTCATACTTAAAAAATCCACCTTAAACTAGCATAAAGGTTTATATACTGAAAAACAGTTATGCTTCTCTTTGCTTATATCATAATCAGAAGAAATAATTTGTGGATTTCAAGTCTTTTCATTAAATCAAAAGATCAAATTTTCCTGTAAACTTAGTGCTTATACTTAATCCTTAAATCTTATGATTGCTTTCTCAAAGCTTGTAATTTAATATCATGCTCAAAACTTAAATAGAAATCTTTCATCAATTCATCAAACTTTAAGCCAAGATAATGGAATCACGTCATAGTAGTAGTAATGTAAATCAAAACATGAATAAAAAGGATATTTCTTGTACAAATCCGTCTTTGAATCACATGATAATGTTATAAACTCAAGAATATGAAAGTTGGATATGAACCCTAACTGAAATTAAATTCAACTTTAAAACAAGTTTTGGGCATAAGGATGAAAAAATATCCTTGTTCATAAACCCTACATACCTTAATGTTCTTGGCTTGGTGAAGCAAACTTGACCTTTGAGACTTGGGAGATGATCTTGAGAAGAAACCTTAATCTTGTTATTGAGAATGGAAGGAGAGATTTTGTGTTGTTTAATCGATCGAAAAGAAAGAAAAAGTAATGCCCCTTGGGGTTAAATGTCATGGGTTGGGAGTTATAAGGGGTAAAAGACAAAAAATCCCTTAACTTAACTTTTAAGAACTTACTCGCCAGTCTTTACAAGTCTAACATACGACTCGTATGAAATGGTACGACTAGCCTCCATGACTCGTAAGCTTGGCGGTCTCTAGAAGGGCACATACTGATCAACCTACGAGTTCAACTTATGACTCTATCATGCTCGTACGACTCTTAACCCACCACTCGTATCTTGGATAGATTCTTAAGGAGTCTACACTGATGAACTTATGGCCCACCTTTATATGACTCATACCCCACTTGATGACTCCTAGGGTCAAGTCATACCTACAATAGATTGTCCACCATGCCACACTATTTTGGATATAATTTTAACATACCACTTGTATATTGTTCATACGTCTCAAGGTATGAGTCGTATGATGGACAAAAAGCTTTTAGAGATGGGGCATTACACTTTGCCATTAGAAGTGATCATAGAGAAGAAATTGAGAATAAAGATTTTAAAATCTTTTATAACAGTCAAGGTTATACTCATAACTTCACTGCTTCAAGATCTTCCAACAAAATAGTGTGGTTGAGAGGAAGAATAGAACTCTTCAAGACATGACTCCAACCATGATTTGTGAACACTTTTTATTTCATAAATTCTAGGTAGAAGCAGTTAGTACTGTCTGTCCTATTTTAAAAAGGTATCTCATCAAACCAATTCTGAAAAAAACTTTATGCGAGTTTTGTCACAACAAAAGACCCAACATTGGTTACTTTCATGCATTCAGATCCTAATGCTTTGTTCATAACAATGAAAAGGATAATATTAGTAAGTTTGATCCAAGAAGTGATGAAGGTATTTTTATGGGATACTTCAATTCTAGTAGATCTTATACAATTTTTAATAAACGCACTATTTGCATTAAAGAATCTATGTATGTTGGTTTTTATGATACTAACCATGTTTTGAAGAATGTTAGTACTATAGATTATGGTATTGAATAGGTAAAAGAAAATAAATCATCTTCCACTAAAACTGACTCTACCTCAAAGTCAACTGACACTGAGACTGATCAGTCAGCTATCGCTTTGAATGATCAATTTGTACTTGAAAAGATTCTAAATTAATAGAGAAGTGAACTTGATTACCCAAAGAAGTTTATTATTGGTTATCCAAGAGAAGGCATTAAAACAAGAGCTTCCAGTAAAAGGAATACAAATATAGTCCTCATATCTCAACTTAAACCAAAAAAAAGTAAATGAGGTCGTAGAAGATGACAGTAGGATCAACGCAATAGAGGAAGAGCTTGAGCAATTTGACAAAAATAATGTGTGGACTCTTGTTCCAAAATAAGAGAATGCTTTAATCATTGCAGTCGAATGGGTCTTCAGAAATTAAATAAATGAATCAAGTAAAATTGTGCAAAATAAAGCTCGTTTGGTCACTCAAGGCTACTCGCAACAAGAGAAAGTCGACTATGATGAAACTTTCACACCTGATGCAAGGTCAAAATCTATTCGAATTTTATTTGCTTGTGCTTCTTTCAAAGTCTTTAAGTTATTTCAAATAAATGTAAGAAGTACTTTTTAAATGGACTTATCGATAAACAAATTTTTGTAAAAACCCACAAGTTTTGAAAATCCAAAGTTCCCATATCATATTCTTAGACTTTGAAAATCTCTATATCCACTTTATCTCAGTGTGATACTTTTGTTACCTACTGTCTCATCTCTCAATGAAAAATAAATCTTTTATTCATTATTATCAATTATTAGATAGAAGCTTCTCTTGATCCTTCCAGCCTTCTATATGGTCTTATCAATACCCTTATTTTGAACGCTAGTAATATCTTTCTTGAGTCTGTTCCTTCTGTTATGGTAAGGCAATGCTACAATTCTAAAGACTTTGATACTATGGGCTATATGTTGGTTGATGATATTTAGATTTCTAAGTTTGATGGTGACTTTATTGGTACTCCCTCCTCTCCTAAATCTAAGTCCTCCCCTCCTTCAATTCCCAGCTCATCCCCTCTTAAGGTTATAATTTGCCTGATCGAGATTGAACTGAAGTTGGACCGGTCAAAGATCTACTCCTTGCCTCGCACTTTTATCTTGACAAAATAAGGACGTCGGCAAAAAAACAAGCACGGATGTTTCTCATCTCAAGGTTAGAATGGATTAGGTTATCAAGGAGGCTACAAAGATTATTTCCAAAATCAAAGCACTACTAACTCGCTCTCCACTGTGATCACCACCGAGTTCACAAATTTGAAGGATGTCACTACTCAAACTTTGGCCTACTTCTTTCATCATTTTGAAAATCCAACTTCTGTTTCTCCTTAATTGTGTTTTAAGACATTTATTTTTGGGTTGTATCTGGGCATAAGCCTTTAATTCTTTGTTTGTTTTTTATTATTCTAGACATTGTCTTTGCCCTTGTGTTTTTTTCCTTTTTGATTGATGTCAAAGGGGGAAAATAAGATACAGGTTATAGTCAACTACGGGATAGTGTGCCAACTCAATGGGAGCCAACATGCAGCAATTTTGGGGGATCCACAAACTCTTCTCTTAAAAAGGGAAGTCGACTAAATTACCTCTTTAAATACTATCATTCATCAAAAAGAGATAGATTGATAATGTGGTGTTTAATGTAAGACCTTTTTGCAGGAACATGAAAAGGAATGAATCAAAGATTCTTGGCTACAAATCAAAAAAAAAGAAAATCTCTCAAGACTCGAGTTAAAAAGGAAAAAGAAATATGTCCTACATTCAAGTATTAATTACAGCTTGCGTTATCTATGGAAAGGAGTACAAGGCTTTGATCACCTATTAAATGTGTCGTTATTTCTATGGAAGGAAATTTCAGGTAGTTTAGGATCATTAATATAATCCATTTTATTCTTAAAAATACTCATATCTTGTTTTCAAGGAGAAAACCTCTTGGGTTGCCTTTTATTTTTCAACGGCTAGTAGTAGTCCAATCACTACTATTTAAGTAATGGAATATTAAGAAAGAGATATATTTTAGTCTGAACCTTCTCTAGATCTTTGCTCTACTTTATTCAAGCATTGTATTCTCTTAAGGTTTAGTGTGCATTCAAAAAGAAAGAAGAGAAACACATAGTTGGTGAGGCATTGTATCAAAGTGAGAAAGATCGAAAAAGAGTGTAAGTCATAGACAAAAAGCTTGACTCAATCCTTGTACTTTGATTTTATTTTACGAAGAAATAGTAGAATCTCTTGCAACCCAATTGGACTAGAGTAAGACCTATAAGAGCAACCAGTATAAAAATTAATTGTAGGGGGGTGCGGATAACTTGGGTAACTTAAATAGATCTATTATAGCTCCAATGGATCTATTTTTATTTGTGCGTGGATATTTCTTAACTTCTCTAAATATTTTAATTTTATTAAAGTTCACATCTTGGGGGGTGATTAGATGGTATTTGATTAAATGTTTTACTGTAATATTCTTTAGTTTTTTCTTTTAGTCTTTGTAATTCTTGTATATTATTTTGAAGGTATTCTAAATATTCTATATCTTTTGTTCTAAAATATTCAATTAAACTCTCTTTCATAAGTATCTTTGTTGCTCTTATTTCTTCCATATCTTGTCTCCAATATTTTAAATACTCATAGTCTATCATTTTATTCTAAATTAGTTGTAATACTGCAATTTCTTTTTAATAATTTATTCTAATTGTACTATATCTGTTATTAAATTCTAGGTTATCTATTTCGTTAATTATCCTGTCTTTTTCGTCTATGAATAATTCTGTCTAGATCATATTCTAAACTGTTTTTTAATTCTAGTTGTTTTATGGTTTTATTTATCCAAATTAATCTTTCTTTCAATTGTTTTCTTCCTTTTCTAAGCTGGTTTCTATAATTAATTTCTTCGTATAGTCAACTTTGTTTTTCTCTAACTCTTTGAATATATCCCAGCATTTTTAATCTGTATAATATCCATCTGAATAATAACTATCTGAATAATAATTTCTACCAAAGAAATCTATATTTTCTAATTCATCTTCTATCCAATTAGTACTTAGTAACTCATCTTCAAAATTAAATATTTTTTTTCCATATTATTTGCTTTATGTCTTCTAATTCTAAGTCTTTTATGATATATAAAACAAGTATCTTAGTTTCATCAGATATATAACTTGTCATATTATTCATATTATGCTTAGGTTTCTACGAATAACTTGGATAACTTGGAATTGGATTTTAGTAATTAAATGCTTTATCATAGTATTTATTAGTTGTTTGTTTTAATCTTAATAATTCTTGTATAGTTTTATTAAGGAATTCTATATATTTTATATCTTTAGTTCTCATATATTTTTCTAGATTTGTTTTCATTAGTTTTTCTATTAATTGTATATTTTTCATATCCATTTTCCAATATTCTAAATATACGTAATTTATCATGGTTGATGTGTAGGTTTGGTATGTAAGTATCTATAAGAATAAGTAGGTAGGTGAGGTATGTAATTTATTCAAGTCATAAAATATTTATCAAATATTTTTTCCAATATGATTATTCTTATATCTACAATTTTTATATCCTTAAGTATATAAAAAACAAGTATTTTAAATTTATCTACCATTTCGTCGGATAAAGAAGTATTCATTTTTCATATGATGCTATTTCAAAATATTCCCTTCAATCATACACATAACAAAATATGATCATTTTAGATTACTATATACTAGATTATTCTTTAAATAACATGTTCTTCGGTCACTATTAGCATGGTAATCTAGATACTTTTCCCTTAAAAAGCGCCTCTACTTTGGCTACTTCCCTATCACGGCTTTCTTGCCTCATCGGTTTCACCTTTAGGATGGCATAGTTCTTAGGGATATTTCTCTTTTTCCACTTTGCTAATAAACTTCTTAACATGCTATTTTTCGAATAATTCTACTATAAAGTAACTAACATGAACTTATTTTATCATATCATGATTGTCAGGAATTTATGAATTTAGCTATTCATAGTCACAAATATAAATACCTGTTCTGGTAAATCTGATAATTCTAGATTTTCCATAGCTGTCTGATTCATAATTTTTCCTTGAAAATATACCTGTTTTAATTAAATAATTTAAAAGTTTTTTTGTGTACAAGAGAGGGTTTTGCTTCAGTTTATGAAGACTTGCCCTCTATCTGTCTTCGGTTCCTCTATTTATAAAGGGAAAACGAATATTTTACAATGTTCCTATTCTTTACACGTATCCCTAGATTTTTACAAAAAGTCTTCAAAAAATTATGATATCTACCTAATAATTATTGTACAAGAAAGTCAAAAATCCTACGCCTAAAAAGTTAAAGTTATTAATGGCTTTTACTAAAAAATCTTCCTAATAATAATGACTATACAACTTATTTACGTAACAAGATTTAAAAGTCTATACAATAATTCACATGTCGCTTTCTAGCTCTTATTATCTTTTTCTCTTTCATTATTGTCCCGTTGTTATCTTTTTTACATCTTCTCCTTGTCGTATCTGCTGCTTTCTTATCTTCTTGCTATTGTAGCATCACATCTGGAATAAAGTTGAGTATGCCACTACATCTGTTGCATATGTGATCATCGTATCTTTGGCCAACCTGTTTATAGAATTGATCCATAGCTTCTTCTGAAATAACTCTTTTCGTAATAGATCTTGTGACTGGTAACTCTTCTGGTTTTAGGATCATTATGACCCATTTTCTTATCTCTTCTCTGTCATTTTCTCTAATATTTTTACAAGTAGAGTAAACCAATAATTCATTTCTATTATAGTAAATCCAGACTGGGTTTTAATTTATATAATTATTTGCTAACTAAGTCAATATACTGCTAAGTCCAATAACTCTCTTATTTCGGTAGAAGTCCGGTATCTGATTTTTGGTTATCTCTTCTTGTTCGCATATTTCTTCGGGGATTATATAATCTCATGTCATTCCTATCTTGACAACAGTAATTGTCTATTTTATTTCATCAAACAATATTTCTGCTGGTGCTGAGTAGAAACGGATATCGAATAACTGTCCCTTCGTAATCCTCTTATAATCCATAAATCTTTTGTAAATATCTGGAATTCCTGTTAACTCTTCTCTAGTAGGTCTGTAGACTATAGATAATAATCCATAATAGTAACATGAAGCAATTAAGTTTGCACTGGTGCCAGGCAAAGCAATAAGTTTGTTATAGTTCTGACATTTTTGTGTAATATATCCTTGGTGTTGTTTTGCTAAATCTTTACTCTCGATAGGTTTTGTATTAAACAATTTTTGTAAAGTATAAATATTATCAATATATGTACGAGTGATATGGTTATAAGTTTGTTTTTGTTGATTGAGTGATTTGGAATATGTGTGTATCTGGGGAGGAATAGATGACTCTGATTTTTGTATATTTGGTGTATATGATTTTAAGAATATTTGGTTGAGATTATAATTCTTTTTCTTTGGTAGTTTAGGTTTATTTTGAGTGACTATATTCTTTTCTTTGGATACATCTCCTGTGCCTGCTGCTGTAACTGTAATTTCGTTAGTAATTTGAGTTTTTAGGTGTTTCTCATCGTCACCTTCTAGGTCTAGTTTTTTAATGTGATCTTCCTGCACAGTATCTTTGCTAATAGTTTTTTCTTATTTTTTATAGTGCTCAACCTGCACTTTTACATCTGTAACTTCAGTAGTTAATGTGATAACTCGTTCTTGTAATAACTTCATTTGTTCAAACACTTGTAATATTAAGTCTGTTTGGGTATCTTTGACATCAGCTTCTTCCATTGGTAAATCAGTTTGAGTAGCTTTGTCTTGATATATAATCTGCAATAACATTCCTGTCAGTCTTGATTACTTCAATCGTAAATGTAAAATTTAATATATTCAATACTAATCTCCGAATTTCCTTCGTCGTAACTGAGTTTTGTATTTTTCTTGTTTACCACCATCGAACCTGGGTATTATCTATTCTCACAATAAATTTGTTATATACAATATATGGTTCAAATGCTAATAAACATTTATATAATTAACATAATTCTTTTCTATTTATTTCCCATTTTATTTCTGTTTCATTAAATGTATCTGAGTAGTATCTACAATGGTGTTCTAATTTTTCTTCTTCATATCTATATTTAAGTGCTCCTCCATAACTATATTCACTTGCGTCTGCTTCTACTACATATGTAAAAAATTTATTTTCATCTGGGAATTGTAATTTTGGTAATTCTTTACAAAGTATTTTTATTTTCTGAACTTGTTTTTTATCTTCTTCGTTGTAATTATATTCTACATCCTTTTTAAATTTTTTTCTGTAAAGGCTTTAGGTTTTCTGCTAATTTTGGTATATATTCTCTTACTTGGTTTACTAATCCTAAAAATGATTGTAATTTCTTTTTTGTATTTAATTCTTCTTTTGAATTTATTATTTTTTATACTATATGTTGTTGCATTTTTACTCCACTTTTATCTATTTGTATTCCTAAAAACTCTATCTTGTTTTTCATAATTTCGGCTTTCTTTTCATTCAAACTTATTCCCAATTTTTCTATTATATCTATAAATTATTCTAATAATTTTAAATGTTCTTCTTTGGTTTTTGTGTATAATAGTATATCATCTATGTATACTATACAATTAGGTAATTGTTTAAAATAACTATCCATAAAATGTTGGTATCTACCTGGTGCATTTTTATATTCAAATGGTAATACGTTCCATTCATAAAATCCTTGTGGTACCGTAATGCGGTTAATTCCTTAGAATCTTCATCTAACTTTAAGTTGTAAAATCCTGATTTACAGTCAAATTTACTAAAGTAGTTATATCCTTGTATTTGTCTTATTTTTAATATCTTATTTGGTATTGGATAATTATATGTCATAGTTTTTGCATTTAAATTTCTATAGTCAATAACCATTCTACTTTTTTCTCTTTTTTGTTCACTATGTTTATTTACTATAAATGCTGGACTATTGTGTTTACTATTACTTTTTTGTATATATTGTTTTTCTAATAATTCATCTATATGCATTTTGAATTCTTTTAAATCGTCAAAATTATATGTTAATTGTTTTTGAGTTATTATGCTACTTTTATCTATTAATTCAATTTTTATAGTAGTTTTATGTTTTTTTCCATCCTTTTAATGGATCTTCACTATATAATTGTCTTAATCTTTTCTTTATTATTTCTATCTTATCTATTGAAAATATAGTTATTTATTTTTTATTTATCGAAAATACAACTAGTTCTACTGTGTCTTCTGTATTTTTTATATTTTCTAACTTTTGTCTAATTTTTTCGCTTCCTTTTATCCAATCAGTTTTCTTTCTTATTTTATTAATAACTCTTTTTGCTCTTACTTTTTGTTTACATGGTGTTGTAAGCCATCAATCTGTTTTATTTATTATATGTGGCTATAATTTGTCTAAAAATGGCATTCCTAAAAGCATATCTTTTGATGTTAGTTCATAATTATAGATTTCTTCTATTGTTATTATTTTATTCCATATCTATATTTTTACACTTTTAGCTTTATATGTAATTAAACTTCCTTCATTATTAAATCCTTTCACTACTATTGGTATTTTTAATTTATCCCATTTACTTTCTAGTAAACAGTTGCATCTACATAAGTTTGCTTCTGCTCCTGTATCTATCATAGGTGTATAATACCTATTACAATATCCTTCTACTATTAATTTTACAAGTACATATATTTTCATGTCATAACAAAGTTCTTTTTATGAATAATTTCTCTTTATTATATGAATAATAAAATTAATAAAATACAAATAGAAAATCCTTTTGAACAATTTGTAAAAACAATTGATAATAATGATTATAGTTACAAAGATATAGACATAGAAGAAGATTTAGAAATAATAAATGACAGAATAAGTACAACAAAAAGAATAGCTCATGAAAAAACTGAATCATCAAGCTCATCAAAAAGAACAAGTTATGAAACAACTTCAACAGTTATTTAAATCAATATTACATAACAAGAACAATAAATGAAAAAGAATATTTAATACTCTTAAACACAAGACAAGAAGAAAACTATATAGCAAAATATCTAGTAAAAAGTGAAGAAATAAAATCTAATAGTAATATATGCCCAAATCTACCAAGGAGTCTAATAAACATTAAGGATACAGCGGAAAATGAAATAATAATAGGAGTTAGAAAATACAAATAGAATTTAAAATAAAGGAAGAAATGCAAAAACCAGATATAATATTAGGAATAAAATGGTTAGAACAAGTAAAACCATACAATATAGAACATACACAATTATCTATAACATATAACAAAGAGAAATTATTCATAAAAAGAACTTTGACATGACATGAAAATATATGTACTTGTAAAAATAATAGTAGAAGGATATTATAATAGGTATTATACACCTATGATAGATACAGGAGCAGAAGCAAACTTATGTAGATACAACTGTTTACCAGAAAGTAAATGGGATAAATTAAAAACACCAATAGTAGTCAAAGAATTTAATAATGAAGGAAGTTTAATTACATATAAAGCTAAATGTGTAAAAATACAGCTATGGGATAAAATAATAACAATAGAAGAAATCTATAATTATGAACTAACATCAAAAGATATGCTTTTGGGAATGTCATTTTTAGATAAATTATACCCACATATAATAACTAAAACAGATTGGTGGTTTACAACACCATGTAAACAAAAAGTAAGAGAAAAAAGAGTTATTAATAAAATAAGAAAGAAAAATGATTGGATAAAAGGAAGCGAAAAAATTATACAACAGTTAGAAAATATAAAAAATACAGAAAACACAGTAGAACTAGTTATATTTTCGATAAATGAAAAAGAAATAACTATATTTTCAATAGATAAGGTAGAAATAATAAAGAAAAGATTAATACAATTATATAGTGAAGATCCATTAAAAGGATGGGAAAAAACATAAAACTACTATAAAAATTGAATTAATAGATAAAAATAGCATAATAACTCAAAAACAATTAACATATAATTTTGACGATTTAAAAGAATTCAAAATGCATATAGATGAATTATTAGAAAAACAATATATACAAAAAAGTAATAGTAAACACAATAGTCCAGCATTTATAGTAAATAAACATAGTGAACAAAAAGGAGGAAAAAGTAGAATGGTTATTGACTATAGAAATTTAAATGCAAAAACTATGACATATAATTATCCAATACCAAATAAGATATTAAAAATAAGACAAATACAAGGATATAACTACTTTAGTAAATTTGACTGTAAATCAGGATTTTACCACTTAAAGTTAGATGAAGATTCTAAGGAATTAACCGCATTTACGGTACCACAAGAATTTTATGAATGGAACGTATTACCATTTGGATATAAAAATGCACCAGGTAGATACCAACATTTTATGGATAGTTATTTTAAAAAATTACCTAATTGTATAGTATACATAGATGATATACTATTATACACAAAAACCAAAGAAGAACATTTAAAATTATTAGAACAATTTATAGATATAATAGAAAAATTGGGAATAAGTTTAAATGAAAAGAAAGTCGAAATTATGAAAAACCAGATAGAGTTTTTAGGAATACAAATAGATAAAAGTGGAGTAAAAATGCAACAACATATAGTACAAAAAATAATAAATTCAAAAGAAGAATTAGATACAAAAAAGAAATTACAATCATTTTTAGGATTAGTAAACCAAGTAACAGAATATATACCAAAATTAGCAGAAAACCTAAAGCCTTTACAGAAAAAAAATAAAAAAGGATGTAGAATATAATTACAATGAAGAAGATAAAAAATAAGTTCAGAAAATAAAAATACTTTGTAAAGGATTACCAAAATTACAATTCACAGATGAAAATAAAAAATTTACATATATAGTAGAAGCAAACGCAAGTGAATATAGTTATGGAGGAGTACTTAAATATAGATATTAAGAAGAAAAATTAGAATACCATTGTAGATACTCAGGTACATTTAATGAAACAGAAATAAAATGGAAAATAAATAGAAAAGAATTATGTTCATTATATAAATGTTTATTAGCATTTGAACCATATATTGTATATAACAAATTTATTGTGAGAACAGATAATACCCAGGTTCGATGGTGGTTAACAAGAAAAATACTAAACTCAGTTACGACGAAGAAAATTCGGAGATTAGTTTTGAATATATTAAATTTTACATTTACGATTGAAGTAATCAACACTGACAAGAATGTTATTGCAGATTATATATCAAGACAAAGCTACGCAAACTGATTTACCAATGGAAAAAGCTGATGTCAAAGATACCCAAACAGACTTAATATTACAAGTGTTTGAATAAATGAAGTTATTACAAGAACGAGTTATCACATTAACTACTGAAGTTACAGATGTAAAAGTGCAAGTTGAGCACTATAAAAAACAATAAAAAGCTATTAGCAAAGATATTAGAGAACATTAAAAAAACTAGACCTAGAAGGTGACGATGAGAAACACCTAAAAACTCAAATTACTAACGAAATTATAGTTACAGCTGCAGGCGCAGGAGATGTATCCAAAGGAAAGAATATAGTCACTCAAAATAAACCTGAACCACTAAAGAAAAAGAATTATAACCTCAACCAGATATTCTCAAAACTATAACAAATATACAAAAATCAGAGTCATCTATACCTCCCCAGATACACACATATTCCGAATCACTCAATCAATAGAAACAGACTTATAACCATATCACTCGTACATATATTGATAATATTTATACTTTACAAAAATTGTTAAATACAAAACCTATCCAGAGTAAAGATTTAGCAAAACAACACCAAGGATATATTACACAAAAATGTCAGAACTATAACAAACTTATTGCTTTGCCTGGCACCAGTGCAAACTTAATTGCTTCATGTTACTAATATGGATTATTATCTACAATCTGCACAACTAGTGGAGAAGAGTTAACAGGAATTCCAGATATTTACAAAAGATTTATGGATTATAAGAGGATTACGAAGGGATAGTTATTCTATGTCCGTTTATACTCAGCACTAGCAAAAATATTGTTTGATAAAATAAAATAGACAATTACTGTTGTCAAGATAGGAATGACACGAGATTATATAATCCCTGAAGAAATATGCGAACAAGAAGAGATAACCAAAAATCAGATACCGGACTTCTACCGAAACAAGAGAGTTATTGGACTTAGCAGTACATTGACTGAGTTAGCAAATAATTATATAAATCAAAACCCAGTTTGGATTTACTATAATAGAAATCAATTATTTGTTTACTCTACTTGTAAAAATATTAGAGAAAATGGTAGAGAAGAGATAAGAAAATGGGTCATAACGATCCTAAAACCAGAAGAGTTACCAGTCACAAGATCTATTACGAAAGAAGTTATTTGAGAAAAGCTATGGATCAATTCTGTAAACAGGTTGGCCAAAGATACGATGACCACATATGCAGCATATGTAGTGGCAGACACAACTTTATTCTAGATGTGATGCTACAATAGCAAGAAGATAAGAAAGCAGCAAATACGACAAGGAGAAGATGAAAGAAGATAACAACGGGAAAATAATGGAAGAGAAAAAGATAATAAGAGCTAGAAAGCGACATGTGAATTATTGTATAGCCTTTTAAATCTTGTTACGTAAATAAGTTGTATAGTCATTATTATTTGGAAGACTTTTTAGTAAAAGCCATTAATAGCTTTAACTTTTTAGGCGTAGGCTTTTTGACTTTCTTATACAATAATTATTAGGTAGATATCATAATTTTTTGAAGACTTTTTGTAAAAAGCTAGGGATACGTGTAAAGAATAGGAACAGTGTAAAATATTCATTTTCCCTTTATAAATAGAAGAACCGAAGACAGATAGAGGGCAAGTCTTCATGAGTTGAACCAAAACCCTCTCTTGTACACAAAAAAACTTTTAAATTATTTAATAAAAACAGGTATATTTTCAAGGAAAAGCTATGAATCAGACAGCTATGAAAAATCTAGAATTATCAGATTTACCAGAACAGGTATTTATATTTGTGATTATAAATAGCTAAATTCATAAATTCCTGACAATCATGATATGATAAAATAAATTCATGTTAGTTACTTTATAGTAGAATTATTCAAAAAATAGCATGTTAAGATGTTTATTAGCAAAGTGGAAAAGGAGAAAAATCCCTAAGAACTATGCTATCCTAAAGGTGAAATCGATGAGGCAAGAAAACCGTGATAGGGAAGTAGCCAGAGTAGAGGCGCTGTTTAAGGAAAAGATATCCAGATTACCATGCTAATAGTGACCGAAGAACATGTTATTTAAAGAATAATCTAGTATATAGTAATCTAAAATGATCATATTTTGTTATGTGTATGGTTGAAGGGAATATTTTGAAATAGCATCATATGAAAAATGAATACTTATTTATCTGATGAAATGGTAGATAAATTTAAAATACTTATTTTATATATACTTAAGGATATAGAAATTGTAGATATAAGAAAAATCATATTGGAAAAAATATTTGATAAATATTTTATGACTAGAATAAATTACATACCTCACCTACCTACTTATTCTTACAGATACTTACATACCAAACCTACACATCAACCATGATAAATTACGTATATTTAGAATATTGGAAAATGGATATGAAAAATATACAATTAATAGAAAAACTAATGAAAACAAATCTAGAAAAATATATGAGAACTAAAGATATAAAATATATAGAATTCCTAAATGAAAATATACAAGAATTATTAAGATTAAAACAAACAACTAATAAATACTATGATGAAGCATTTAATTACTAAAAGTCAATTCCAAGTTATCCAAGTTATTCGTAGAAACCTAAGCATAATATGAATAATATGACAAGTTATATATATGATGAAACTAAGATACTTGTTTTATATATCATAAAAGACTTAGAATTAGAAGACATAAAGAAAATAATATGGGAAAAAATATTTGATTTTGAAGATGAGTTACTAAGTACTAATTGGATAGAAGATGAATTAGAAAATATAGATTTCTATGGTAGAAATTATTATTCAGATAGTTATTATTCAGATGGATATTATACAGATTAAAAATGCTAGAATATATTCAAAGAGTTAGAGAAAAACAAAGTTGGCTATACAAAGAAATTAATTATAAAAACCAGCTTGGAAAAGGAAGAGAACAATTGAAAGAAAGATTAATTTGGATAAATAAAATCATAAAACAACTAGAATTAAAAGACAGTTTAGAATATGATTCAGACATAGAATTATTCATAGACGAAAAAGACAGGATAATTAACGAAATAGATAACCTAGAATTTAATAGAAGATATAGTACAATTAGAATAAATTATTACAAAGAAATTTGTTGTATTACAACTACTTTAGGATAAAATGATAGACTATGAGTATTTAAAATATTGGAGACAAGATATGGAAGAAATAAGAGCAACAGAGATACTTGTGAAAGAGAATTTAATTGAATATTTTAGAACAAAAGATATAGAATATTTAGAATACCTTCAAAATAATATACAAGAATTACAAAGACTAAGAGAAAAAACTAAAGAATATTACAGTAAAGCATTTAATCAAATACCATCTAATCACCCCCCAAGATATGAACATTAATAAAATTAAAATGTTTAGAGAAGTTAAGAAATATCCACGCACAAATAAAAATAGATCCATTGGAGCTATAATAGATCTATTTACGTTACCCAAGTTATCCGCACCCCCCTACAATTTATTCACCCCCTCCCCCTCTTTATACTTTCACATTGCATTGTTAATACCAAAGGTTTTCCATGTAATTAGTTATGCATAGCATATTGCACAATAGAGTGTGCACTAATTATACATAGGTTGAAAAAGTGTACCAAACAAGGTATTAGTAATACACAAAGCTAATGCATGCATTATTTTTTCTAATGCATCCTACCAAACGATTCCTAAATATGTTGTTGTTGTATTACTATACCCTGCATCACTCTCTTTGTTGAATGGGATCGATCTGTTGAAGGGAGAAAGTGAGACAATTGAGTGAAATGTCACCTATAAAACTTGATTTCTCTATTTTCATTATAAAAAATATTTTTCTCATTTTCAAAAAAATTATTTTTTAAAAATGCATTTTAAAAAAGGTTGACCGGCAAAATATATAGGAAAATTAGAAAATATTTTGGAAAAAGGATCAAAAATATTCCTCTACTTTAAAAAATTGAACAACTTTATCCTCAGTCATACTTTGGGGTTATATATCCCCTCGCTGTTATGAAAGTTTGCATATGTACCCTTCTAACTAATGGAATGACCCAAATAACCCTAAATGACCCATTTAAAAAAGAAATCCATGCCCGACCCAACCCATCAAAAGGGACCAAAACAAATACACACTGTACATGGTTTTCTCACATATATGCCTTTAAAATTAGGGTTTTTCTTCCTTACTAGAAAGAGATTCGATTGACCCCTAGGGCTCGATAGCATTAATAGTAAAACATGGCAAAATCTTGAAGGCATTACATTAGTTACTTGTCCACCATGCATTCATTCAGACATCTTGTCAAACATTTGAGAGGTATGAACTTGTACATGAATGGGACCACATGATAACATGTCATGAATTCACTACTCAATTTACATAAGCATTCTATCAAACACTTGGGGAGAATAATTAATGCGCATAGAAATCATCAAGATATAAACATCATGGCAACAACATTCAACTTGCAAATTCAAGGGCTTAACATGAGGATCACATGATTCTACATACTTGTTAGTTAATTCACTTGAAACTTGTATGAATCTTGATTTGAAAATCATACAACAACACATACATGAACACAATCCAATTCAAACATGTAAATCATGAAATCAACAAACTTGTAGTTTTAAAAAGGGTTCTTGAACTCCAAGGGTGGAAGGAAACCCAAGGATGAACACCTAACATACCTGAATGACGGAACTTGTGAAGATTGTTGGGGATTTCTTGGAACTTGAGCTTGAGCTTGATGAACTAGGGTTTCTTTCTTGAGAGGATTTTGTGAATAAAGAATGAATTTTTCCCTTTTGGATATCAAATTTCGTGTTAAGGCTGAATAATGTAAGGGTAAAATGACCCATTTGCTCCCATAAACCCGGATAAAAAAATGTTGGATGGGGTCCCTATCGCGCCGCTACCCCTGCTTGGGTCAAGTGTCCCTCGCAACACGACCCCTGCTCGGGTCAAGCAGCCCTCGCGGCGCGGTCCTATCGCGACCCCTTGCTATTTTGGACATCTAAACTCACCCTTACGCTAGTCCAAAAAATCCAAAACTCGCCTGAGATGACCTATAAGTGACCCTCATCATGAATCAACTTGAAAATCGACATACTAAGGTCAGAAAGATCGAAAATAATATCCTCCAATTTCAAAGGTTAAAATGATTCTAAGTCTTGACACTTAGCTGAAATTTTCTAAGTCTGAGACCTCTTTTGGCATGCTACATAGGACTGAAATGACTAGGATTTTTGCGGGTCTTACAAACATGCTACTTTAGCCATGACATTTATCACATCACGACCAACCTTTACGCATTTTCTACTTTGCATAATCAACACTTGAATTGCATTTATAAATGAATAGAGCCTGTAAAATAGGCAGTATGGTAATAAATGTTGTATATGGCCAGGATATTTGGCTAAATAAGTAACATAGGGTTCACCAATTCCACATAGTAAAATAGTTGTCTTCTGACATAAAGTTGTTTTAACTTTTGATTAAATTATTAGTACTTTATTTATTCACTAAATGAGAGGCAGCCCCATCACAACATTGTGGACCCTCACCCTATTAACACCAAAAGAGTGGATTTTAGAATAATTTCTGAGACATGTACAAATAATAAGTGGAGCACAAACAACAGTCAAATTTGAAGTGCTATATTGTTCTCCTCACTAATTGGTCTGGCAGCCACTTCTAAGAAAACTGTTACTCTATTTGTATGAAGCTTCTTGATTATATCTATTCTGACTTTAAAGAAACACCACAAACCTTTGAACCTATTAAAGTATTTGATCGTTCCACGTGAAATCAACTGGTGAGAATATTATTAAAGATATAATCTAAATGTAAATAAGAATTTATTCCAAGTTTAACACATTTATTATTTTCCTCTATCCTTGTTCGGATTTGAGATGGGGGAATTTATATAAGTAATAAATAATACTAGCTTAAATAATATCGAGTCCACAAATTATGTTGTGTATTTAATCCCTTCACTGTTGCGTAAAGTTTTGAATTAATTCCTCACAGAATACTATGGAACAAACAGTTTTGTAATAGCGGCACTTTAAATTATAGAATTTTGGTGAATTAAAAGAACGGAGCAAAGACACTATTAGCAGGGGTGGACATTCGGTCGGTTCGATCTAATTATTTAATATCGGTTCGGTTTATTAGTTTTCGAATTGACAAAAATGACATTCGTAATCAAACCGAAATAAATTCGGTTTGGTTTGGTTTTTACAAATTCGGTTCGGTTATTTCGAATTTTTATTTCGATTCTAAATATTAAAGTAGTTAGCCTCTCTTTTTCATAACTAAGCATTTAAAATTGATGATTTTTTTTAGAAAAAAATATTTTTTTCAAATCTGTTTTTCATTTCCAAATATAAATAACTCAACATGGATGAAACGAAATGAAATAATCATAAGCGTAACATATTACATAACGTCATAAATCATTACATATAATATAACCTTGCATAAATAGTTCATAAAACAGTTCAAAGTCACCATAATAGTCCATAAAATATTTGAGTCACTAAAACAATCCATAAACAGTCTGCGGCGTATGCAAATTTATTGTTAAATGTTAATTATGAATGTTAATTACTAAATATTATATATATACATATATATATATATATATAATAATAATAATAATAAAATATATATCTTATTTATTTATTTATAAATTTTTGGTTTTTCGGTTTAATCGAATTTTTTTTTAAAACCGAAAACCAAACCGAAAAATCGAAATTTTAAAATTACAAATTGAATCCGATCTGAAAAATCAAAAAACCGAAACCAAAATTAAATTTCGATTTGTTTTTTTTGTTTTTTCGGTTTAAACCAAAATATGTCCACCCTAACTATTAGGCACTTGCTTTTATTTTCGAAAACAATGCAGAAGAAGGTAAGGGAATTTCAAATTCTTTTAGTGTGTAACATCTGAGACAAGATCTCTAAATTTATGGTTAATGAAAGTGCCTGTTTAAATTTTAGGTTCCTTTACATAAAAAAAAGACATGAATAAAAAAGGCGGAATACATCGGCAGCCTCTCAACTTGACACCATCTTTTACTTTGACACCTAAAGAGGACATTGTTCGTTTAAGCACTTAAAGTAGTCATAAACGGTGTCACTTTGGCATCTTTCACTAACATGGCAAAATGAATGTAGAACACTTGCTTGTAGGCGCGTGACAGCGTTATTTCAACCTATTTTTTATTTAATTTTATCATCTTCTTCTCTATTTTTTCATCCCACTATCCTCTATCATTTTTTTAAGCTCAAACACCTTTAATGGTACTCTGAAATCACCTTTATCTCTTAGAATAATTTATTTGAATATTTTTTTCATATCACTTCTAACAATATAATCTAAAAATGAAAAAAATAAAAAAATATCTAAAAATATATTTATAAAAGAAACTAATAAAATTGAGTTACTAATTCAAACATGAAAAGTAATATATTGTATCAATATGATAACTAACTCATAAAGAATATTATTAAAATATAATTTGGGCTGCAAAATTCACTTCCATGGATGGAAACCCCCAACATCACCCATGTTTCTTTGTTAATTATTTTTCTAATTTTCTAAAAAATTAAAACTTAAATATGTCAATAAAGCTCAAGAAAAAAAAATTCTAGTGATACCAAGGAGATTCCGACGATGCTATGACTGCAAATGCCTTGATTAAAAAAATTCATAAAGAGATTGAAAAATTCAACCTTCATTAATGGAGGTTGAAGAAGATAAGATAGGTGAGGAAGATGATGATGATTTTGGTTTTTTAAAAAAATAATTATAATAATAATAATAATTATGGATGTATATAATGATGTGGCGAATTAAATGAGTTGGCACAAATTAATTAACCGTTTTATCTACGTAGGAGAGAGTGCACCCCACACACCAAATCTGATGCAAAAAGGTGTCAAAATAACACGATTTGTAGCTGGTTTAGGTGCTTAAAATGAACGTTGCTCGTTTAAGGTGCCAAAGTGAAAGTTCATGCCAAGTTAAGAGGCTTGGCAATGTATTTGGCCAATAAAAAATAAAATATCTTCATTTTCACACCCCCGCAAAACTCAACTATTATCTGGGTAGGTAGAGGTTCTTTTTTATTACCTAAGAATCTTTATCTTTGTAGTCTAGATAAATATCAGGAAATTACATGGCGTAGCCCTTGAGTGGCCTTATTTTTTTGTCCACAGAAAAGTTTTGAAAGACTAGTTTTTCTTTCTTTTTATATATAGTACAAGTATATTTTTGTCTCTCTACCCCTCCAATATTTCAACAATTTTCATGCTTATTTGTCTCTCAACTTCTATTTTTATTACTTCTTCTTTTTTTCTCTTTTTTATTTTTCCTTTCTTTTTCTCTCTTTTTTTTCTTTTTTTAATTCACTTGTCTCAACCTTTATTTTTCTTTTTCTTTTTTTCTCTTTTTTCTTTTTTTTCTCGAACATTATCTATTTCTTCATTTCTTTTTTTTCTTTTTTAATTCATTTGTCTCAACCTTTATTTTTTTATTTTTATCATTTCTCTTTTTTTTTTCTCAATTTTATTTTTATTTTTTCTTCTCATTTTTATTTTTCTCAATCTTTATTTTTTTTCTTTTTGTCTTTTTTATTCTTCTCTTTTTCTAACCTTTACTTTTTTTCTTCTCTGTTTTTCTCAATCTTTTATTTCCTTCTCTTTTTTCTTCTTTCTCAACTTCTATTATAATTTGCTAATAAATAGAAAGTTGGATAATCTGAAAAAGGGATCTTCTTTTATTTGATATCAAAATAAATTTAAGGGCATGACTTGTTATTTGAAATTTCTTTGGATTAAGTTTTGTCCCTAAGGTAAGAGTTATACAATATCTTATAAATCAAGACATAATGTGGTAGTGTCAATACTTGTCCATTGGGCGTCACTTATTTTTTGGGGATATTCTTGGGCTAAGTCTTGTCTTAGAGGCAAGACTAATAGAATATCCCATAAATCAAGACACAATGTGGTAGTGTTAACTCTTGTCCATGGAGCATAACTTGTGGGCAAAGCCTCACCTCTAAGGCAAGATTTATAGTCCTATAAATCAAGGCACGGTGTGGTAGTGTCAACTCTTGCCCATGAAGCATAACTTGTTGTTTGAAAGTCCATGGACTAAATTGTTCCTCTAAGGCAAGAGTTATAGAACATCTCATAAATCAAGACATAATGTCGTAGTGTCAACTCTTACCCATGGGGTGTAACTTGTTGTTTGAAAGTTTTTGATTTATAAAACATATCATAAATCAAGACACAATGTATTCGTTTCAACTTTTGTCCATGGGGTGTAATTTGTTGTTTAAAAGTCAATGAGTTAAATCTTGCCTCTACGGTACGTAAGATTTATATAGCATTTCATAAATCAAAACATAATGTGGTAGTGTTAGATCTTACCCATAGAGCGTAACTTGTTGTTTAAAAGTCTTTGGGTAAAGTCTTGCCTTTAAGGCAAGGGTTATAGAACATCTCATAAATCAAAAGACAATGTGGTAGTGTCAACTCTTGCCCATGGAGCGTAACTTGTTGCTTAAAAGCCCTTGGACTAAGTCTTACCTCTAAGAAAAAAGTTATAGAGCATCTCATAGATTAATACACAATGTGGTAGTGTCAACTCTTGCCCATAGGGCGTAACTTACTGTTTGATGGTCTTTAGGCTAAGTCTTGTCTCTAAGACAGAAGTTATAAGCATTTCATAAGTAAAAAATACAATGTGGTAGTGTTGACTCTTTTCCAATGTACGTAACTTGTTGTTTGAAAATCTTTGGAATAAGTCGTACCTCTAAGACAAGAGTTGTAGAATATCTCATAAATCAAGACATAACGTGGTAGTGTCAACTCTTACCCGTGGGGCATAACTTGTTGTTTGAAAGTCCTTGGGCTGAGTCTTGCCTCTAAGGTAAGAGTTATAGAACTTCTCATAAATTAAAACGCAATGTGGTAGTGTCAACTCTTTTCCATAAAACGTAACTTGTTGTTTGAAAATCCTAAGTCTTGTTGCTAAGGCAAGATTTATAGAACATATCATAAATCAACTCTTGCTCATGGGGCATAACTATCGTTTGAAGGAATCGAAGAAAAGAAATAAAATAATAAAAGTTGCAAAAAAAGAAAAATATTTTTTAAAAATAATAATAATAAAATAAAAAAGAGAAAAAGATAATAAAGAAAATTATAGAAGTTGAGAGGAGAAAAGAAGAAAATAAAGGTTAAAAAAAAGGAACAAAAAAGACAAAACAAAATTGAAGGCGGAGAAATTTAAAAAAAAAAATTAGAAAAGAAAAATAAAAAAGGAGAAAAAAAAGTTAAAAAGTAGAAGTTGAGAGGAGAAAAGAAAAAAAAGATCAAAAAAAAAAAGAGAGAATTTTTTTTTAAAAGAAATAGAAGTTGAAAGGAGAAAAGAAAAAAAATAAGCGTTACGAAATATTAAAAAAATTAAAAATAAAGTAAAAGAAAAAAAATAGAAGTTGAAAGGTAAATATGTATGAAGTTGTTTAGAATTATTTGAGATATATTGAGAGGCAAGACTAATTTTGTAGAAAAAACATTTTATGAGCAAAACAAAAAAAAAGTCACTTATTACGAGTCACTTATCATGAGGATCATTTATATAGTTTACGTGACAAATATAAGACAAAAAGTTTAAAATTGTTTTTTTTGTCTTGGACTTAAATTCAAAGTCATGGACCTTTATTGTTTCACATACATGCGCTCTAATAGTCCTTCGTAAATATTGAACACTTTTGGCCCGCCCTTAAACTTATATCTCTATATTGAGATAAGGATAACACCACAAAATTTTTATTCCAATTCGGCATTCCAACAGCAAAATCCTGGCAATGTCACTTGTTTACGTGAATTGGTGTAGAAATTTAAGAGTAGGGAACATATCATAAATCTTTTTCTTTTTTACATTGAAAAATAATAAGAATTGAGTGGGAAAGAACTTGAATTACCGTGAAAAGCATGATTTGGGTCACGTAAAAAAGCATAAATCTTTGTACATGCAATTTTACATCATGACATAAAATTTCAAATTTTCCACAAAGCATGATTTGAAAATTTCAAATCATAATCCGGGATTTTTCAAACACAAAAATTAATCTACAAGTTTATATTTTGTAAAATGAACCCCACCAATTAAATTTACCAACCATTTATTTTTATAGAAATAAAATTTATAGTTCATAGTATTACTCTTACCAATCTTTAAATTATTTATATCTCATTTAATCATGAATCACCAACATATAGGGTGTGTTTGGTATGAAGGAAAACATTTTCTGTTTTCCAGTTTTCTCCTGTTTGGTTGGCTTACAGGTTTTGGAAAATATTTTTCAAATCAACTTATTTTCCTTAAAACTAAGGAAAATGACTTCCCTTCAAAAAGTAAGGAAAACATTTTCCAAAACTCTCTTTCAACCTCACTCTTAAATTGAAATATTCATACAACTCTCAAAATCACTCATCCCTACTCCGACCCTCAATCTCCCACCCCACCCCCTACCATCCCTATTAAAAAATATATTTTAATTTTTTTTTTACCTCACCCCTACCCAAAACCCTACTTCCTTCTCCTTTCCAAAAACAAAAAAAAAAAAAAAATTTAAAAAAAAATCAAACATTTTTCTTACCTCCTCTACCAACCTCCTCCCCCCCCTCCCCTCCCCTTCAAAAAAAATAATTTTTTTCAATTTTTTTTTAAGGAAATTCAATTTTTTTCTTACCCTACCCCGACCCCCACCCCCAACTACCCACATTCAAAAAATATATTTTTTTTTTTTTTACCCGACTCATACTCCCCTACCCCTACCCCCCACCCCGTACTAGCCCCCAACCTCTCCCCACCCTCCACCCCCGCAAAAAAAATTATTTTTAAAAAAATTAAAATTATTTTCTTACCCACCCTTACTACCTATTTTGACAACTCCGTCACTGCCGTCGACAGTTGTTATCGCGTGCAGCCATTGTCGTTACGCCAACAGTGATGACTCAGCGAAGTCGATATTTATGGTTATTTCATTCGTGTTGAATTAATTATATTTAAGAATGAAAATATGTTTGAAAAAAGATTATTTTTCTAGAAAAATCACCAATTTTAAATGCTCACTACTTTAATCTTCAAAATCGAAATAAAAATACGAAATAGCCGAACCGAATTTGTAAAAATCGAACCAAACCAAAATAATTTTGGTTTGGTTATGATTGTCATTTTCGTCAATCCGAAAACCAAAAAACTGTACCGATATTCAACAATCAAACCGAACAAATCGAATGCACCCCTAAATATAAGTAAGAAACAACTTATTTTTTTAGAAAATATTTCTCCCCCATATCGAACACACCCCAAAAAATATTTTTTGAGATCAAATTTTTTTTTTCTAAAATGTATTTTTATGCTTTAGCTAAAGATTAAAATATATTTTTTGAAAAATATTTTTTCATTCACCAACCAAACATTACAAACTATTTTCCGAAAAATATTTTCCACCCACCAACCAAACACAGGAAAACAATTAAGAAATCTACTTGTTTTCCAAGAAAACATTTTCCATGGAAAATATTTTCCTTCATACCAAACACACCCATAGCCTTGTATGTTCAAGAGAAATATTCACTTTTTTTTTTTTCAAAAAATCTTTTCATTTTATTAGAAAATGATGTTTCACTATAAAAACTCTACACACAACTTGAAGTTCTATTTAGAAGAGTGAAAACAAGTCTCAACTTGTTTTCATTTTTTTCTACTCCAACTTCACCTTTAGGGATAGTTTTGTGTGAGGTATAAGGATAAATAATCGCGGGATGAAATGCAGAATTATTTTATCTTGCATTTAGTTGGAGGTATTAGTTAGTCCCGAAATTATTTATCTCATTATTTATATAATAGTGATGGAATACGTTATCTCATATATATGGTGGATAACTAATCTCGGAATTAATTATCCTATGATAACTTGCTCCCAACCAAATGACTCCTTATAGTTAAAAAGAGATATGGCCAAACATATATAACTCTAACCCCAGCTCTATTTTTTTAAATTTTCATGGTCAAACGCCTACAGAATTTGTTATTGCTTCAAATCAGTTTCTACTTTATCATTGTTATTCAATATATTTATCATTTGATCAACAAATGTTGTACTTTAAGAAAAGTTTTGTCAGTGTATTATACTTTTCTCGTGAATTTTTTATTTATTTGGTAAGATTGTATAAAGAATTGAAGCAATTTTGATAGTTTTTTTACAATTTATGAATTTTTTTTGTTTATAAGAAAAAGAATACAACTTAAAAGCACAAATTACATGTCCAAACAAATCTTCAACTTCATCTCATATGATTTCCTATGCTAATTTTATCTCACATATATAGCCAAACGGACCCTTAATATGATGGACCAAAAACGAAAATACAACCTATGAATTTAATTAAAACTAGGGGTTGTTAGGAGGTCGTTCAGTATGCCGAAAGTCCGAAGTGTTCGACTCAAGCTGGTCTTTTTATGTCGCCTTTATACGTTCTTCATGTAATGAGACTTGGAACTTAATTATTCTCCATCACAGAAGCAAGAGTTTTAGATATACAAATTTCCACTTCCTTTGCAAGTGATGTTTGATTTGAACTAAACAACATGGGACTTTGTTTTATACTCAAAAAAAGAGAAAGAACTGAGCATTCCATTCCATACACTAAACTGTGGAGGAAATCAATGTTAAAAAATAGACGAAAGTTTGGGAAAGATCAAAAGTGCACCTATATTGGAAATGTGGAAATATGGAAAACTAATTAATACACCATGTGAAAGAATTAACAAGGATGCCTTTGAGTGTAAGCCCAAAAATGAAGGACTATTTCGAACCTTTTCTCGAAATATTACAAAAAAATATTTCGATAGAATTAATGTATGGCGTAATATCTTGTCAATATCGGCAGTGCAACTACTTGCTCTTTGCCCTTCATTGGCTGTTTACTTTTTATGAGCAAGACAAGAAGATAAACGTGAAACTAATTCTGTAGTATACATATGTACGTACTTAAGCTTTGAATAAGGAGATGGTTGGATTAATTGGAGAATAAAGACCTCCAAAGGAGATGAGAATTTAAAATGTCATTTCCATATGCACTGAACAAATGAAAGGAACAAAACAACGAAGCATTACATGCATCAATATCCCTCCTCACCTTTGCAGTTGCATTCTAGAGACTAGGCACTATCTATGTTTGGTACCAATTAATACTATTTTCTGATCCACATTTCCTGGGTGGAGAATATTTCACTTTTTATAATCTTGTAGACAAATAGAAATACTAGGAAGGGTACTTCACCTTTTCGACAATATTTTTTTGCTTGGATTGGTTATCTCAAGTTCACGCAATGCACCATCAAGACAATTACATTCCAAGTGCTCAACTGTCGAATAAGTTTTCTAAAAGGAGAAAATGTACTATCTAATGAATATTGTTGGGTTCAATTGATGCCTCACAACTTGATTTTTATTACTTTAGTGTGAGGACCAGCTTCAGTCTTATAACTCTTTACACTCAATGTATGAATTTGTTATTGTCAAGCTTATGTTTCAATAAATTTTGAAACAAATACATCGGTTAAAGATTTTTAGAGTTATGTTTCAATTAGTTTTGAAACAAATGCATCACTAGGATTTTGAGTTACAAAGAAAATGAATGTGAATTTAACAATTCATTGATTAAGTTTTACGTTTTAGGTTCTTGAAAGAAAGACATTTTTGTTTTAAAATGTACATGAACCTATTAACTATTACTTAATTAATACTCTTCTCTTGCTTGAAACTTTTATCCTATAAATAGTATTTTCTTTTGTTTGAAATTACAAGCACTCAAAATTACTTTCCCCTTAAAAAAATATTTGAGAGACATTGATCAAATGGTGAAATCACCAATTCAAGAATAGAAGAGCAACATTCTTGAATGCTACTTGTTTTGTGGCTTAATTGAATCCCGAAGATAGAGTTGTTACTAGTTCTTCCGTTTGCTCTTGGGAGAGACTCCAACTATCTTCAAGAAGCATATTATCGTGCCTCTAAGCCAAACAAGTTTTATTTTGAATTTCTTGTACAATTATCATTATTGTTCTAACAATTTGAAGATAGTTGTCTCTATGGATTCTACATCAATATCAAATAGTATTCCATCTTTGCCTAATCCTAATTTTGAAATATTTAATGGCAAAGACTTTCCTAGATGGCGTGGAAAGATGGAATTCATTTTAAGACGATTAAAGTTGGCATATGTTCTTGAAGAACCTTGTCCTAATGCTCCTGGTTTTGGGGTGGCATCTGACGAGGCTACTTTGATTAAAGAACAAATTGCCAAATGGCAATATGATGATTATTTGTGCAAGAATTATATTCTTAGAAGAATGTCTAATAAATATTATGATCATTATTATGTTAAATGCAAATATGCTAAAGAGATATGGGACACTCTTCAAGCTATTTATTTAGCAGAAGAGGCAAGTTCTAAGAAATTTCTCATTTCAAATTATATGGAGTTCAAAATGGTTGATGACAAGTCAATTCACTGAAAAAGTACAAGAATTCCAACTTATACCTAATAAAATTACTATATCTGAAATTGGTCTTGATGAAAACTTTCATGTTGGTGCTATTGTATCAAAACTTCCTCCATCTTGGAAAGAGTACCGAAGCAAACTCTTACACCTAAAAGAAGATTTGACTCTTGAACAATTATTTCAACACTTACAAATTGAACAAGAGACACGTTATTGTGACAATAATAGTTTGAAGAAACTTGTCATGAAAGCTCATATGATTAAAGAAAAATCAAACAAGAAGGAACCTGAAAATAAGAATTTTTCAAAGGCAAAGAAGACTACAAATTTCAAGCGTAATGGTGCCAATTTTAAGTCTGGTGAATGCTATTATTATCACCAAATTGATCACTATGCGCATGATTGTAGAATTCTCAAATCCAAAAAGAAGAAAGAGAAAGAAAATAAAAATAAAAAAGATGATCTTGTGGCAATGGTCACAGAAGCATTTGTAGTGGAAGATCAAGTGGAATGGTGGATAGATATTGACACAACTCGTCACATATCAGGTAACCGAAATTCTTTCAAGACTTATGAATTAGTGGGGGTGGTAAAATTGTATATATGAAAAACTCCTCCCCTACTAAAGTTGTGGGAAAAAAAACTGTTGAACTGAAATTTACTTCTAGAAAGATAGTTACATTGATGGACGTATTGCATGTTCCTTAAATTCGAAAGAACTTGGTGTCAGGTACGCTTCTTTTGAAGCATGATTTTAAAATGGTTTTTGAGGTAAATAAGTTTATTTTATCTAAAGATGGCATGTTTGTTGAAAAAGGTTATATTGCAAATGGAATGTTTAAACTCAACATTGAAAATGAAAATATTTCTGCTTATCTTGTGGAGTCTCTGAACTTATGGCATGAACGTCTAGGACATGTGAATTTTATATCCATTCAACTTATGGTGAATAATGGATTAATCAAAGATTGTGAAAAGAATCATACTACTAAGTGTCTTACTTGTAGTAAATGCAAGATTACAAAGAAGCCCTTTAAGACAGTTGAAAGGACTTCCACACTTTTACAATTAATCCACACTGATTTTTATGAGATAAATTGTTTATACGTTGTGGAAAGAGGTATTTTATCACTTTTATTGATGACTACTCAAGATATACTTATATCTTCCCACTGAAAATAAAAGATGAAACATTTGAGACATTCAAAATATATAAAGCAGAGATTGAAAATAAATTGAGTTTAAAAATTAAATCAATTAGGTCTAATAGAGGTGGAGAGTACTAAAAGTCAGATTTTATTAATTTTTTTGAAAAAGAAGGCATTAAAAAATAATTGACCATGTCCTATACACCACAACAAAATGGTGTAGCAGAAAGAAAAAATAAGACTTTCATAGAAATGGTTAATCTATGCTTTATGGATCTGGTATGTCTGAAAATCTGTGGACTGAAGCCTTACTTTCAGCATGTCATATTTTGAATAGAATTACTTTCAGGAATCATGATGCATGTCCATATGAAATTTGGAATAATCGAAAATCAAATATAAATTATTTTAAAGTATGGGGTTGCTTGGCTCATGTTCGATTATCATATTAACATTTAACCAAGATTGGATATAGAGGAGTAGATTGTGTGTTTATTGGTTATTGACAAATCAGTAAGGCTTATAGATTTTTAAATTTTGAGATCCCAAGTCCTCACACAATTATTGAATTTTTACTTGCTAACTTGTGTAAGCATATATTTTCCAAGAAAAAAGATTTTTTTAAACAAGATGCAAGTTCTTCTATGTCTCCTCTTAAAAGAAAAATAGTTGCGCCATTCAAAGAAAGTCAATCAAGACGTAGTTCAAGATCAACCAAATCAAAAGACTTTGGACCTAATTTTCAAACTTATTTGGTTAAAAAAATCCTGAAAGTTATGTTGAAGCTATGTCTTCACATGATGCTCCATTTTGGTGTGAAGCCATTGATGATGAAATGCATCCTGTACTGTCTAATAATACATGGATATTATCATATCTTCCTCCTGGATGTAAATCAATTGGTTACCGATGAATTTTTAGGAAGAAAATAAAATCTAATGGTACTTTAGATAAGTACAAAGCCCGTCTGGTAGCTAAAGGTTTTACTCAATCAAAAGATATTGATTATTTTGATACTTTTACACCTGTAGCTCAGATGACCTCTATTTATATCTTGATTGCTCTAGCAGCAATTCATGGTATTGTGATTCATCAGATGGATGTGAAGACTGCATTCCTGAATGGAGATCTAGACGAAGAAGTCTACATGAAATAATCAGAAGTATTTGTCATTTATGGTCAAGAACGTAAAGTTTTTAAGCTTCTTAAATCTCTTTATGGATTGAAACAAGCTCCAAAGCAATGGCATGAGAAAATTTAAAAAGTTATGATTTTTAATGGCTACTTATTCAATGGTGGAGATATCTGCATATTTAGTAAATTTCAAGAAAATTCTGGTGTTATAATATGTCTTTATGTAGATGACATGTTGATCTTTGGAACAATATCGAAAGAGTCAAAGAAATAAAATACGTTTTGCTTCTCAGTTTGAAATGAAAGATCTTGGAGAAGCTGATGTACTTTTGGGCATCAAAATTGTAAGATCAACAAATGATTTAACTCTTACTCAATCAAGTTATATTGAGTAGGTTCAAAAGAGGTTAGGTCATTTTGACGACAAGCCTGCTCCTACACCATTTGATCCTAACATTAAACTAGTGCGAAACTCTGGTGATATTCTTGACCAATTTATATATTCTCAAATTGTTGGGAGTCTTATGTATGTCATGCATTGTACCAGGCCAAATATTGGTTATGGAGTAGGAACTTTGAGCAAGTTTACTGGTAGCCCTAGAGTTGAGCATTGGAATGCCTTAATTCGTGTTTTAAGGTATCTGAAAGGTATAATTAATGTTGGCCTGCATTATTCTACCTTTTCAGTAGTTCTTAAAGGCTACATATGCTACTTGGAATTCTGATCCGAATGACTCTAAATCTATTACTGCTTGGATTTTTACTTTGGCTGAAGCAACATATCTTGGAGATCAAAGAAGAAGACATGTATTACTCACTCAATCATGGATTCTGAATTTATCGCTATGTCTTCTGCTGGAGAAGAAGTTGATTAGCTGTGGAGTATGCTGATAGATATTCCATTATGGGATAAGCCAATACCACTTTTGACTATATATTGTGATAATAAAGCTGCTATATTTTGGGCTTCAAGTGATTGTTATAATGGAAAGTCAAGACAAGTTCATATCAAACACAATCATGTGAGAAGATTATTGGAGGATGACATAATATCGTTTCAATATGTGAAGTCCAAACTCAATTTAGCAGATCTTTTATCTAAAGGGTTAGGCAAAAATGGTGGTACAAACCTGTAATGGGATGGGAATAAAGCCTGTTGTAGATTGATTATACTTTATGGAAACCCCACCTAATGATGTAATCTTGGGTTCAAAGGGAAAAACAAGTAAAGTTACAATTGTGAAGCCCATCTATAAAAAAAAATTCCCTAGAGAGTGAGTAGATGTGCATAAGTTGAGATTTATTTTCTCTAGATAAATCTATAAGACCGATCTCGGTTGGAGTAAATAATAACACTCTTGATGATAGATTTTACAGTATTCCTACAAAAAAGAAGAATGAGATTAGATTCTCTTAATAAGTCTTTACACCGATTTCGGTTGGAGTGTGTAGGAATACTCTTGATAGACGTACTGATACTTTATTGTAAATAAGGATGAGATTAATTTCTCTTAATGAAATTCATATACTACTTAGTCGGAGTATGCAAGGTTACTCTTGATGAATTCACCGCACTAAGTGCGAAGTGGAGGCCGCTTCAATATGATTTTAATAGGAAATCTTAAAGCACTTAGCTAAAAGGATTCAGGATACATGGCCCTAAGGTGTCAAAGGATTTTAATTTTCATCAAAACATAGTAATATACGTGGAGTATTTTTCTACTCATTCAATGAACCACTTAGTTCTAAATTGGTTCACTAAGTAGTCAATGATTTAGTAAGTTTTCACTAGCTAATGGTTCAAGTCCAAAAGACACCATTATTGATGCATATTGCTAGATTGATGTCTCAAATAATTATTTTTTTAAAGATAAAATTTCTTGAAACAAATGGGGGTTTGTTATTGTTAAGTTTATGTTTCAATAAATTTTGAAACAAATACATCGGTTAAAGATTTTTAGAGTTATGTTTCAATTAGTTTTGAAACAAATGCATCACTTAAAGGATTTTGAGTTACAAAGAAAATAAATGTGAATTTTACAATTCATTGATTAAGTTTTACGTTTTAGGTTCTTGAAAGAAATACATTTTTGTTTTAAAATATACATGAACCTATTAACTATTACTTAATTAATACTCTTCTCTTGCATGAAACTTTTATCCTATAAATAGTGTTTTGTTTTGTATGAAATTACAAGCACTCAAAATTACTTTCCCCTTAAAAAATATTTGAGAGATATTGATCAAATGGTGAAATCACCAATTCAAGAATAGAAGAGCAACATTCTTGAATGCTACTTGTTTTGTGGCTTAGTTGAATCCCGAAGATAGAGTTGTTACTAGTTCTTCTGTTTGCTCGTGGGAGAAACTCCAACTATCTTCAAGAAGCGTATTATCGTTCCTCTAAGCCAAACAAGCTTTATTTTAAATTTCTTGTACAATTATCATTATTGTTCTAACAACATTTAAGCTATTTATAAACTAAATTACACAAAAACATTGGACTGTAATTATTCCTACTTTTTTTACTCACACTTTAGCAACCTCGTTTGATGTTGATCTCTATTTTTTCTCAATTGATCACTCACTTATTTACTTATTTTATTTACAACTCAAATGACCACCCCTATTAGAGATGGTGATAGAAGAATCTAGTTAGAGGCATTTACTAGTCTCTTCTAGAATATTCCTAACTATTTTTTTCTTGTACGTTCTGGATTCTCCATTATCTTGTACTAAGTTGGTGATGACTTTTTAACACTCTCCCAGGAACAGCTTTATTTGTTCTTTGTTGTCACTCCGAGTGATTCCCCAAACTTTGAAATCATCCTGATGTTTACAAACTTTGTGAATCTCTTCCTTCATCGACTTTCTCAACTCATTACTCTTTGAAGATTCTTCATAGATAGTAGCCTCTTTGAAATTGACCACTTCAAATAATGTAATATCTATATACTTGGTGTTTAGACATTTTATCATGTAAAGATCTTTAATTATTACATGAAAATGTAGCACACATCCAAATAATCAAAGGTGACTTTGGAGAGATATCATTTTCTTAGGTTTCTTGAATGGTGGGATGAATTTCAATTTTGCTAGTGATAGAAAGTTATTGACGTGGACAACACTCTTCATGCATTTTCCCCAAACCTTTGTCGATACATGCATACCAACTATCATAATTCTGTATATCTCTATCAGGTGAGTTTTTTTCCCAGTTAATCTATTTTGTTGTGTCTTATATGGTAAATTCAATTGTGACCTTATCATATTCTTTTGAGTATAGTTACTAAACTAACATGATATGTATTCTTTCCTATTATCCATATGGATACATTTTATTCTCATTTTGATATCATTCTTCATAGTATGTTGGAAATCCTTAAACTTCTCAAATACTTTAGACTTCTTCATCAAGAAGTGAATCCACATATGTATCTTGAGAAGTCGTCAATGAATGTTACCTTATATCAGTGACCACTAATGAAAGCTTCTTCAATAGTCCAAACACGCATGAGTACACCAGATTTAGTGGTTACTTGACTTGATACATTAATACTCCATTAAAGTTGATGTTCTTTTCCATATTGACATCCAACACGGATAGCATTTCCTCTAACTTCAAGATATGAAAATCGTTTAATTGTGATTAATGCATCATGATTTTTAGTTTTCTATAGCTTGGTGCCCCAATCGTGCATGTCATAGATCAGTTGTTTCATTACTTAGTCTTTTCCCATAAAATATATCTCCGCTAACATGACATAAATTGATTCAAATTTATTTTCCTTCATGATTGGAAAGCTTGTAACTTGTAAGTTTTGATATTCTTAGGTCATTCAACCAAACACTCACAGTAATCTAAATCTTTGATGTGATATAGACAAAAAATTATTCTTTATAATCAAAATATGATAGAAATTCTGAAGTTGTACTTGCCTCAAGTTGTGATGAGGCATGAACACCATCTTACTAGTATGAGTTATTTGCATTCTAAAATGATTTATCATCACCAATACTCGACCACCTTTATATGAACTCATATTGAACATCTTTTTCTCATCACTAATTATGTAACTGCACCATCACAAATCAATAATCTAATCATGTTCATAATCAACTAATTTTTCACTTACAATTACAAGTGTGAGAGGCTTAGCTTCTTTCCTTTCTTAGCGTGATAGGCTACAAGATTCTCTTGTTTATTGCTTTCTCCAACTACATAAGAGGTCTCAAAATTTTAAGCTTTTTCTTTATCTTGCTTTTTTGAGTAAAAGTGGTTATGTTCTCTTTAACTTTCTTGTACCAACAACTTTGGTGTAGCATCCTTTATCCTCGAATTTTTTTCCACATATAACACTTACCTATTCATCGATTATTAAAACTTTGGTTTGCATATTTACTCATTGGATTTTTTATGTTGATTCTTCTAGTCTTTCTTTGGCCGTGAGTTTCTCTGCTCATCCTTTCTCGATTGTTTTATATTTTGTTGAAGAGCGTTTTATCTTCATATTTTATAAAAAGGCTTGATAATGGTTTCTCCAAGTCTTCTTTATTTTTGAATAGATTTTCTAACTCATATAATTTTTTTTGTGGCTCACCCGTGTGTAATTATAATGATGCCTTTATTCCCTGATCTCAGCCTATGTATAATGATTCTCCCCATCCTTGTCTTATGATAACATTCTCTGGGTGTAATATTTATATTTTATAACATAAAATTTTTACCTTTTATAAGAATTGATTGATTCTAATGTGAGATTGATAAATGCTCATTTTTAAGTCTTTATAGTCACACACCATTCTTCTTCGTAAATATTATTATCAGTGTGTTCAAAAATTCTTTGGGTGTCTTGAAATTCTTAATTTACTGTAAGAACTCATATCATACATGGTCTTTCTTATTTTAATTTATCATATTTTTGCTACATTGGTAGTGTAGAGTCTGAATCACCAATAATATCCCGCAGTTTTGGCCAAGAAGATAGTTTTGCATCTTTGTACTCCACGATTCATAGTTACTTGCATTGATATTCACATTGTTGTCGATGGTTCTTGAAAATTCTATTATTAATTATCTCATGACTTGTAGCCTCCAAAATAATTTGTGTGATCTCCCTTGAATTGCTAACCTCTATTAATCCACCAGAACTTGATGCCACTTGTTGAAATATTATTGGATACAATTAGTTGCTCACAACTTGAATTTTATTATTTGAAAGTGAAGACCAGTTTCAGCCCTGCAACTCTATACACTTAATATTTTCTTATGTGTATACTCTAACAACTTTTTTCGTTGGTCTCTATTATTTTTCACTTGATCACTCACTTCTTACTCATATTGTTTACAACTCAAATGACAATATTAATTTATAGGTTAAGATGAAAAGATCTAATAAGATGTATGTACTACTCTCTTATAAGATATTTTCAACTATCTTTTTCTAGACTCGCACTTGTACTTATTTCTAAAATTATTCTTTCTAGAATCTGCTTACACTTCACTCTAGAATTTTCATTCTAAAATTCTTCTTTCAACTTTCTTGAATTACTTGAACATTTTCTCCATTTTCTTGGATATTAAATTTATAACGACTTTTTAACATGGTATATCAAGTGAAATATTGTAGACAAATCACGATAATATATGAAATTTAAGGGTTGTCTAGGAAATTTTCCTTAAAGATGTTTTGCCAATGGTGGTATTATTCTTAGCAATTCAATAAATTCATTTAATATAAACTAGGAGTAAGAACAAGAAAAAGTAATAACTAGTTGACTTCTTTGGAGTAAAACCAGGTAAAATGTGTAATAACTCGTTAGAAATATACTTACAAGAGACTCAATATCTGACTTATTTACAGAGGACCTACTATATATATTGTGTGAGAGAGATATTAATCATGCCTTTAACTTACCTTACAATTCATTTTGCTTGTGGGAAAGTCCAATACCTTCACTAGCCTCAAGGTCTCTGTTTACTGTGGATTTAGTATGATTGATTTATTAGTGAGTTAAGAGCACGCGTTGGAAATTCAATCTTGATCGAAGTCAAATTTTCTTAAGCTTATAGCAATTATGATTAAGAGAATCTAAAATTAATTTGAATACAATAATGAGTAAGTAAAACAAATGAGCGAGAGCGATCCGAGGATGTCCATTGATGCACCAAGAGTTAAGATTGTTCTAACATCGAGACTTAAGTAAACTAGAAAGCTGTTGAATAATGAAAAAGGATAAACAAAGTTTGAAGACTAAACAACTATTATTGTATTGAAATAGAGTATGGGGAGAAGGAAAATATCCCCTTACAATTAAGTAAGATAACTATTTATAGTATACAAACTTAGGCCTTAGAAAATCAAATTCTGCTGAAACATTGTAAAGGATTTAACCTTTGTAAGGATGCCACATATACCGATATGCTAATGGTTTTTTGGTATTCTCATGGCTTTGTTATGCAAGAGATCATCCGCTTCTAAGAGACATGCCATTATTTATCCCTGTATATGATTTTGTGTTATGTCATTGGTGGTAAAAGATGGAAACTATCTTATCTCTTCAGACATATTCTCTTTTTATGGTGGCTCTAAGTATGTTCTTTCATAGTCTTGGTGTTTGTTGCGGTACTCACACGCTCAAATTATTTATTTGGAATAGGCAATGTGTCATTGCACTAATTTTAACCCAAACAGATAGTCCCTCTATAGGATATTATGACATGTAGTTCTCGAGAGATAAAAAGTGAACTGAAGATGGTCTCTTTAACACATTTACAAAATACCACATCACATAACAAATGTGATCTCTTGGCAAATGGGTGGCCAAGAACCTACATTCATTTTAGGTGTTTTTAGAGTTGGTCTCTTGTTTTTTCCTTTAAATCCTCAGCAAGCTCTGCCTTTCAGTGCATTTAATATTACCTTTTGACTCGTAAAGCCTCTAGAAAGTCTCTCTCTATTGTATCGTGTTTTACTTCATCATGTCCAGTGATACTTCAAGGGTAAACACAAAGAGACTGATCTTACTTAGCCATTCTCAATGAGATCCTTCTCGAATCCTATTTTATTAGTAAGTACTTTAGGTTTCTAAGTTGAAAAAGAACCAAAAAAAAATGTACATCGGTAAATAAGATGAGTTCCCTTGTGAAAAGAGCGATCTAGTTACCATTCGGAGAGATTTGGCTTGCCTGCCTATGAACTCTGAGTTGAAGTGTCCTATCCTGTCAAGAGCAACCCACTATATCAGTATTGACAAGACCTTTATTTATACTTATCCATTCAGTATGAATCATGGTGACCCTATATATGAATTGATCACTATGTTCTACAATGCCTTAAAGATGGGCCCCAGTCAACTTGGCCTAGGGGTTTGAATAACTATTACATACTTCCATGTGTTGTCCACTTTAATAGGTGAGGAATTTTTCCGGAATCACCTATTCCTCTTTTATTCTCATTGTTTGGTTTTAGGAGGCTTAATTTAGTTATCTGGTTGTGTTAGGAGTATTTCTTTGGTAGTTTGGATGATCTCATAGATCAAGGTTGGGACAATCAATTCATTATGTTGGCCCTTCTTGATTCTTCTAAGGATATTCATTCGGGGACTTGGAATTCCAGTTGTAAGTGATGAAGATTTTCTCCCTTTCTTATTTGTGTATCTTTTTTCTTTGTTATTCATTGATCATTCTTAATTTCTTGCAACTCCTTAACGGATTTCTCCCTCGGGGATGTCTTTTGTCCACCTAGTCTAGAAATTCTGCCTCTGGTTTAAAAAGATTTTGAGTATGTCCACTTTTACAAGCGCTCGTGTCTCTATTTATCTGACTTTTCAACTAGAAATCTGAGAATCATAGAGGTCTCTTTGCCCTGTAATTGTAGACATTTCTCATTTTCACTTAGTTTTTTATGCCATTATTTGTAGTTATGTCTTCTGGCCTTGTGATTTTAACATCCCAAATTGTTGGCTATAATTTTATTGGTCTAGAGCCCTACGGGGATCACAGATATTGCTAGCATCCTTTCCTCTAAGTCCATACCCAATCTCTCCAAGAGAAGGGGGACTAAAAGATTAAGGCCCTTTATGAGAGGTCTGACTTTGGGGACATCATTCTAGACGATGATGTCGAGAGGTCGAGAGGCTTATTGTCGACTCTAGAATTGAGTACCCTTGTTGAAATTAATTCTGAGGCAAATTGCTTATTTTAAGGGATAGATATCATCGAGGGAATAGAGTGTAGAGCTCATGGACCTGGTATACCTTCTGTTAGATTCCCCATGGCTTTTTAGGGAAAACATAATTCTACTTTCCTATATTTTTTAGGATCCTTGTGCCTCATATACTTTGAATACCTCATGGTGTGTCAATGTCAGGAGTTTGTCTATTGACGGCCTCATCCACTCCTCATGCTACTCTTAGTACTTCTCATAATTTAACTCAAGGTTTAGCACCATATTGGATGGTTCTTCTATAAATTATGGATAAGGTCAACCTAACATCAAGACTGATAGATATGGATGACTATCTGAATTGTGTAATCTCTAATATAGACCGCCATAAAATAAATGTCACCTCGATAGATTGCCTAATTCCTTACCATGCTAATGTTGTTGTAAAGGTGAGTAATTAGACTTTCCCTGGTTTTTGCAAGTATTCTTTCCCTTTTTGGTGGAGATTTTACATTAACCCTTTTTAGGATAGTATCTTAGTTGCAAAGGGTCTTCAGCAGGCTTTAAAAGAGACAGAAAACCTCTTATATAGATACTCCCACCTTAAGAAGAATCTAGATGCAATAGGAGATCATCCAATCCTCGTACAGGCCCTTGCTTACTGAGCTTTCCATCTTGAGGAGATAAGATCTAAGTGGGACATGATTTTGAATAATAAGGGAAAATATGACCAGAACACACTTTCTTGGTCTACAAAAATAGAGATATTGCATCACAAGAACGTTGAACAAGCTGGTGCGATTGAGAGGCTAATAGGGGAGTAGTTCGAACTGGAATAACATATTCATTCAGTAAAGGTTGAGTCAATTCTATTTTCCATAGCTTTTCCTTTCTATGATTAATATCAAAATGAAGTCCAGTGATGATACGAGCCAAATGGATGACTTAGCTCTTGATTACATCATTTGAAGTCAATACGTAAAGAATCAAGCTTTGGTCGAATTGAGGGCACA
Source organism: Capsicum pubescens (assembly GCA_030864215.1). Classification (NCBI taxonomy): domain Eukaryota; kingdom Viridiplantae; phylum Streptophyta; class Magnoliopsida; order Solanales; family Solanaceae; genus Capsicum; species Capsicum pubescens. The sequence goes on along the minus strand of CM061549.1, from coordinate 216,583,482 downwards.
GGATCATGTATGAAGGGTGATTTGAGCACACCAAAGAGCAATCGCAGGTGTGGAATATTGCTTGGAGCATTGAAGACTTGAGTAATCACGGCCTTGGACAATACTTAATGGCTCACAACTTTGGTCACCTTCACTAGGGCCATTTTGGTCACTTTATTTTATCCAAATGCACATCATGGCCACCCCTCCTCATTAAGAGCATTGTTGCTATTTTTTCTTATCTTCTAATAGAATAAATAGAATATGTTAGGGTTATTTTTAATTAGATTATTGGTGATGAATATTTGAAAACATTGAAAGTTTCTCTCTCTTAAGAGTGTATCACTTTAGAGTAGGTCTTGGAAAAGCCACATCCCACACGTAACTAGGGCTTCCAAGTGTGGAATCACTTGCGTTGTGTTTTGGATTGAGAAGTTGGTGCTAGAGGGGGTAACATCCCTCTTATGTCTACATGGGAGTTAGGTGATTGTCATGTGTAGGGGCTGAGGGTCCTTTGATTTGATATATCTTAGGTTTATTTGGGTTTATACCTTCATTTGTCTATCTATCTATCCATTTAATATATTGAATTATTTGTGTATTGTGTTGTCTTCTTGATTCCATTTTTTGTGTCTTGTTCTTGTTGCATGTTTGTGGACTTTTTGGAGACTTAGTGGACTGTTTTTTGTCATTTTTTTGTTGTCTTGTATCATTACCAAATGATACAAAATCAACCAACAAATGGCACAAAACCTAAATGAGGGCTAATTCAAGTGTGGAATCAATTGGGTTGCAACTTAGCTTGAAACATTGATGCTAGAGGAGGTAACGTCCCTCTTGTGTTAATGTAGGAGTTGGGTTATTGTCGTGTGTAGGTGTTAAGGGTCCTTATATTTGATATATATTAGGTTTCTTAGGATTTATACCTTCATTTTTCTATCTATCTATCCTTTTAATATATTGTAAATCATGTGTTTGTGCTTGTCTTCTTGTTTCTATTTTTGGTGTTGTTTGGGCATCTCATGAGTGGACTGTTTTGTGTCATGTTGTTGGATTTTTTGTGCCATTTGTTGGTTGATTTTGTATCAAGTGATTTCTAGAGAAAATAAGGGACCTGTTAAAAAATCCAAACTCAGGGACGAATGTCTCAATGTACAGAGAGCCTGAGACACTTAGATTTTCCACCTTGGGATCGTAAAATAGGACCAAGATAGAGTTTTCAATTTGGATAAGGAGATTGTCGAGTACCATAACAATTGATCTTGTTAACTGAACAGCCTTATATGATAGACATTCACTCTCTCCCTAGAAGGTGAAGTATCAGAGGGGAATTCATGCCGACGTTTTGAGGGCTATAGTTGAGTAGTATTTTTATAGTGTTTTTTGCTCATGTACAATTGGATTAATTTATTTATTCATCTTAGGTTCCACATTTGGCATTTCGTGGTCAAATCCTTGCATTTTGTATTAATTTTGATAATAAAATAGATTGACTCCTCATTTCCCTTTTTAAAACTTTTTGGTTTTAGTTAAAGTTGGGAAGTTGATAGGGTTCCTCTATTTGAGGTTTGAATCGCCAAATATGTAAGAAGATGGAGTAGCTTTGACACCTCAATTTTCTAATCGCTGCATTATTTGGATTAATCAAACCAGGCACATGGCAACCATTCGGGACCTTTTACTTTTTGCATATTAATTAGGCTTTGTACTATAACCCTTAGTCTTTGGTATTGAGAAAGATAAATAAAAGTGAGAAAGGAGAGAAAATCCCTTATTTCATGGAACTCTCTCTTTATTTCCTTAGATATTCAGACTTTTAATTGGGTCTCTCCTACAGTTTTTGCTTTATCTTTGCCTTTAATCCTATGTCTAGCCTTGGGTTGTTCTGTTGTAGTGGTCGACATGGTTAAGGTAAGAACTATAGGTGATGTAAAGGAAAAGAGAGTTTTGGAGCGGTTTTCACAGCTTTATCCTCTTTAACATTCCAGAGGCGGCAGTCTGTCCCTTTGATATCCCTGTGTTTAGTCTTTGATTTGGCTGTTATGGTGGTGGAATATCCCTTTGATTCTATTGATTTAATGCATATATGTCACTTTACGAATTAAGGTTTTCCTTCGTACCCTCTAGGGTGTTATTAAGGGAGTTTAATATCCAGAGACATCAAAACTCACCCAAATTTGAGTGCCTTGAGCTAGGGGAACTCTGCCCCCAGTCTCGATGATGAATGATAATTGTTCAAAGCTAAGACCATTTAGCTGCAATCAAGGGAGCTTGCAGTTCAAACTGTATTTTCTTACTTCAAAGTAGGTAGTGTACTGCCCCTATATTTATCTGGTTCCAGGTTTAGTAAACGTAAGCTTAGTGACCCTTATGTAATATTTTGATATACTGCCTTTATGCCTTTTGTTAGTTTCTTTTTATTTAGACAAATAAAGTCACCATATTTTTGTACGACACCATTGTATTGTGTTCTTTTTAATTAATGAACTCAAACTTGTTGGCTCTGAGTCTTGTCTTAGTATGCTTTCCCTAGAGACAACTTTTATGCAATATGGCAATTATTGCCTTTTTCATAAGTATCCCTAGAGGATCATACCCTAAGCATGTTTTCATCATTGAGATCGCTCGATTAGATTTTAGGGTCGAGTTATTAAGTGTCGACTCATTATAATTGATGATCAAATCTAGATGGTAATCAGATTTTTATTTCAGCATTTCTTGCAAAATCATGTATGAGGTCAGGTCGTAGTTAGGTCTTAGTCGATTGAAGGCTATTTTAAGTCTATTTGCTTTAACCTCATGGTTGAGGAGGGACACCTATTTATTTTTATAGATATGTTGCTAAGTCTGGATCTCTGAGAGCTATGGAGTATAGCATCCAGAGAAGTCCTATTTTTTAGTCATTTTGACTTAAGACTATTTGTAGGGATTATTTGTATTTTCATAGTGATTTCAGGTCTCCTTGTGTTTGAGACTGCCCTAAGAGCGTGTAGTACTGTCATGATCCAAAAACTAAGGGTCATGATGACACTTGTCGCTGCAAGCCTTGACAAGTAAGCCTATTACCCAAACTAATGTGAAATGAGAAAAAGAACACCAAATCTCAAGGTAAGGCTTCTAGAACAAAATCGAACTACACATATGCGATAATAGCGGAAAAATACAAAACAATGATACCATAAATCTCCCCAAAATCCGGTGACACAGATAAGAACCAACTAAGTACATCTCGAAACCAAAATATACAACTGATAGTTCAAAAGAACATATAATCTAGCTTTGAATTTTAAAACAGGACATAAACTAAACAAGAGGAGGTAGTAGATTAACCCGGAATCATAGCCCAACCGCTACCTTAAAATAATCCAAGCACCGCCTGAATCAACTATTTTGTGGCACAATCGTACCAGTATTTGCACCGAAAGGGGGCAGTAGGGATGAGTACGGTCCACTTGTATTCATTAGGTATCATAGGCCGACTAAGCAAAGTAGAAAATAAAGTATATAAACACAAACTATGGGCACGTCACCTGCAATAAGAAAATGTCCCAAATGGTAGCCCACACCGACTCCACTAAACAACTCTAAATATAAACACATATACCAAGTACAAAGATAGAAAAGAAGCAAAGGGCAGATAGACATCAAATTAAACATGAAAGTACAACACAGAAAGTGCAAAACGTATCAGATGCAATGAGAACGATAATGATGATGATTACAATGCACAAGGTTGTCGCACAACCTCCATGTACACCTACCGAGTTGTGCTCCCGAGGTAGGACCCATGGAGGGTTCGTCAACCCATATACAATCCATTAACAAATACTAATCCAATATCCATAACTCTTCTCTGACACATACTTCGGCAGGGGGATTTTTAAGGCATCACATTTTTGTCAAAAAATAGTATTTCCACGGTGGTACCAATGCCTCATGAATGTATATGATATGAGGATGTAATGCTCACAACCAAATCAAAATGAGAATTTATAATCCAATCAATACACAAGTACGTGATCCAGAATCCAGTCAATCAGCCAACTATACATTATCCAAACCATAAAGTGAAATGTGCAAGTAAGATGTCATTGATACCACATAAATCCCAATTTAGGGATTTCCACCAGGAAGGATACAACTAAATATACATACACTAGGCCAACAATATCATATAAGACCTCACACGATCATACATAGAAAATAATGTTTCAAACCACCAAATAAACAACAACATAGGCCCCCATACGGGCACATAATAATACTATCATATTTTTCATGCTACAACCCGATACCCATAGTTTTCTTTTACATCAATATTGACTACCCATCCCAGTTTGAAGAATGTTAAGTCATCACTTACCTCAAAAGATGGAATCTTGATCTGAAAATCTCCAATTACTAAGACTTTCCCTCATGAATGGCCTCGTAATTAACAAAAACATACAAATATAGAAGTTATGCGTCAAAAGGAAGCTAATGATACCCATACTATCCATTTCTAGGTCAGGGTCAAAACGAACTCTCGAAATGGGTTTTTAAAAAGAAGGATAAAATCAAATTTTAGATTAAAAATACATTACCCATGATTAAAGGGGCCCATAGAAGAAAACCCAAGTGAAAATGGGTTCAAATTGGAGTTTAAATTGAAGAAATACAAATTTAGATTTTTTGAACCAAAATTGCCAAATTCCACATTTGAAATTGAGTTTTAAAAAGCTTTAGATGACAAAAATCAAAGAAAAATAATTGAAATAGGGATTTGGAGCTTACCTAAGCTTGAAAATGGAAGAAACCTCCCCAAAACTATAAAACCCAAATCTCTAAGTCAGAAAAATGGTGCACAAACCGAGAAAAGGGTATTTGTATTACCCGGGTGTAGCTTAAGAAGACAATGGACCGCATACGCGGCCAAGTACTGCTCAAGTTGTACCCGCCAACTCTGCACACATCGCTTAAATGGACAAAATTCTGCTTAAACGGTGGTCGCTTAAGCGACACGCAACTATCAAGCCAGGTCGATTAAGCGACAGGCTGGCCGCTTAAGCGGCCTTCACTTAAGCAACCCAAGTGTTTCTTAAGCGGATGCACTAGCTGAGTGGTGCATCAGCTGGAGACTTGGAATTCATCCAAAATCCCATGAATGCAAACGAACTATGCTACCCTATCAAATTTGACACTCCGTACTCAATGAAGATATAAAATTTTTGAAAAAACATTGTTTTCACAAAATTGACTCCGAGACCTAATTTCATAACTTTTCAAATTTAGGGTCAAAATGAGAAACCACTGCCATAAAATCACACCAACCATGTTATCAACTCAAAATCAACGTTTTGGATTTGCAGGTGTAGTTTGTTTTCCCATCCGATATACAGAATAATAAATATTGACCAAAGTCAACTAAGAAGCCTTTTTAACCATCAAAACCCACAAACTCGCACAAATCTCACCGAAATACATTGGGAATCGTGTCAATCATCCCCATACCCCAGAAGTACCACAAAGTAACCACTAGGAGGGGTAAAATGGTCAAATCACATAAAAATAAATAATTCAAAAAAATTACCAAATATAAAGTCATTACATTATCCACCACTAAAAAACTAGTTCGTCCCTGAACTAAAAGCAAGGAAAATACCTAAATCAGTGAAAGCTGGGATAACTAACACGCCTATTGGACTCGGCTTCTCAAGTAGACTCATTTACACGTCAATGTCTACAATGGATCTTAACCATCAAAAATTCTCTAGAACACAACTGTCTAACATCCCTGGCTAGAATGGCGATGGGATCCTCAATAAAAGACAACCTCTCATCTAACTGCACTGAATCCTAATAAATGACATAAGACTCATTCAGAAGGTTATGTCGAAGTATGGAAGCATGAGTAAGTGGATAAACATCTGATAAATCTGGGGAAATGCTAACTCATAAGCCACATCCCTAATAGTCCGAAGAATCTCAAATGGTCCAATATACCTGGGGCTTAGCATGACCCTCTTCCCAAACCTCATTACGCCCTTCATGGGGGATACACGAAGGAAGTCTCAATCACCAACACTAAATCTCAAGGCATAAAGTCGACGATCCACATAGAACTGCCTACTCTAAGATGATCGAAGTCTATCCTAAATGACCCAAACTCTATTTAAGGACTCGCAAAGCAAGTTTGTACCTCGAGGTCTAATATCAGAAACCTTGAACCAACCAACTGGAGAGCGAAAATACCTACCATACAAAGCCTCGAAGGGAGCTATTTCAATATTAAAATAGTAGCAATTATTATACGCAAACTTCGGCAAAGATAGATGTTGCTCCCACTGACCTCCAAAGTCTTTGACACAAGCACAGAGCATATCCTCTACAGCCTAAATAGTTGACTCCGACTGAAAATCGGTCTAGGGGTGAAAACTTTGTTAAGATCAATTCGGGTACCCAAGTCCTACTAAAAAGTCTTCCAAAAGTGAGATGTGAATACTGAACCTCTATATGATATGATAGACACTGGTACACCATGGAGACAAACTATAGATACGAGCCAACCTCTCAGCACAGAAAAAACTTAAACAGGAATAAAAAAAGCAAATTTGGTCAATCGATCCATGATGACCCAAACACTATCAAAACCACAAAAAGTATGAGGCAACCTAGTCACAAAGTCTATAGTGATTTATTCCTATTTCCACTCAAGAATGGGTAACCTCTGAAGCTAACCACCAGGCCTCAAATGCTTGACCTTCACCTGCTGGAAACATAGGTAATAAGCTACAAAATTGGCTATATCCTTCCTCATACCACACCACCAGTAGTGTTTTCTCAAATCATATTACATCTTAGTCACTCCCGAATGAAAGGAATACCTGGAACAATGAACCTCCTCCAAAATCAATCTCACCCAATCACCCACTCTCAACACACAAACTCATCCTTCAAGCCTCAAAACACTATCTAGATTAGGCTAGACTTCCTTAGCCTTACCACTCAATGCCTTATCTCAAATCACACTCAACCCAACATCATCAAATTGATGAGCCCAATCTGCTCCATCAAGAAAGACCTAGCCTTCATAAATACCAAAACACACCCAGGTGTTGAAATATTAAACCTAACCATTTGGTTAGCCAAAAATTAAATCTCTAAGGCTAAAGGCCTCTCCTAGGTCAAAAGATAAGCCAAGTTACCTATGCTAGTTGACTTTTAGCTCAAGGCATCTGCAACCATATTAGCCTTGCCTGGATGATAAAGAATAGTAAGGTCATAATCCTTAAGCAACGCAAGCCAACAGTACTGCCTCATATTAAAATCTCACCAGGTGAAGAAAAACTGAAGGCTACGATGATCAGAGAAGATCTCACAATGGAGACCATACAAGTAGTGCCTCCATAAATTTAAAGCAAAAAGAATCGCGCACAACTCCAAATCATGGATAAGGTAATTCTTCGCATGAGGCTTTAACTGATGAAAAGCATACACAATTACCTTACACGCCTGAATCAACACAACACCTAACCCAATACCTAAAGCACCAAAAAATATGGTAAAGCTCATTCCCTCCTTGAGCAAAGTCAACAGAGAAGTTGATGTCAATAAATCCTTGAGATATTGAAAGCTCGCCTCACAAGCATCGGACCACTGAAAGGAAATCTTCTTCTGAGTCTACTTGGTCTGTATAGCTGCAATAGATGAAAAATCCTCAACAAAATATCTATAGTAACCTGTCATACCGACAAAACTTTCAATCTTGGTAGGAGAATTAGGCCTAGCTCAATCATGAACTACTGTAATCTTGGTCGGATCAACTATAATACCATCCTTGATCATAACATGACCAAAGAAAGAAATGGACTCCGACCAAAAATCACACTTGTAGAACTTAGCAGACAACTTCTCATCCCTCTGCCTCTTGAGTATAATCCACAAATACTCCTCATGGTCGACCTCACTCTTAGAATATATCATCTATAAATATAGAGACAATGAAGTTGAGATACAGTCAAAATACCTGGTTCATCAACTCCATAAATACGACTAGGGCATTGTCAACCCAAAGGACATGAATAAGAACTCATAATGATTGTACCAAGTTTAAAAAGTGGTCTTTAGAATATCCAAACCTCTAATCCTCAATTTGGGATACCGAGATATCTAATCAATTTTTGAAAATACTAAAGCACCCTGAAGATGATCAAACAAATTGTCAATATGAGGAAAAGGATACTTATTTTTAACCCTCACCTTTTTCAACTATCGATAATCAATACATATATACATAGACCCATCATTTTTCTTCATAAATATGGTAGGTTCATCCCAAGGTAATAGACTAGGTTAGATAAATCCCTTATCCTATAACTCCTGCAATTGGTTCTTCAATTCGTTCAACTCTGTAATGGGGCCCATCCTATAAGGAGGAATAGAGATAAGCTTGGTTCTCAGCTCAACATCAATAGTGAATTCAATCTCATGATCCAGAGGCATACCAGAAAAATTCATAACGAAGATATCATGAACTCACAGATAATACAAATAGAAGCTAAAGAAAGCGGGGAATCAATACTAATATCATGAATATGGGCCAAAGAAGACAAACACCTCTTCTCTACCAAATGATGATCCTGAAGAGAGGATATAACTCTCTTGGGACCCAAATAAAGCACACTCTTCCAAACTATTTATAACACATCTGGTGAAGCTAAAGTCACGGTCTTAGCATAACAGTCTAGGATGGTATGATAAGGAACTAACCAATCCATACTCAAGATGAATTTAAAATCCACCATGTATCGAATAATTAAATCTACCCAAATCTCACGGCCTGCAAAAGTCACAACACAGGATCGGTGCACCCAATCCACCACTAAAGAGTCTTCTATAGGGGTAGATATATAGATAGGCATGGAAAGATGCTCGTTAGCAGAATCAAAACCCAATGCAAAATATGTAGACATATAAGATAAAGTCAATCTCAAATATAATAACATAGATGCATATCTAAAATAAACAAAAAAGATACCTGTGATAACAACATCAAAACTTTGTCTCTGGTATGGTGGATATAGCATAGCACTTTCCATATCCACCACCTGACTGAGTAGTCCGACGACCACCACCACTGCCTCTGCCTCACATACCTTTAGTAGAACTTCTACCTCTCACTGCCGATATAAGAGTAGACCTAAAAACATAGCAGGAATATTATTTAGCCAAATGGCCAGCCTCATCACATATAAGGCAAACCCTGCAGACTGGCTCAATAGAGGAGGTACGGCTAAGCTAGAACAACCACCCAAAGTTACTGAACCAGAAGACCCACTACCTACTCCTGTAAGGCTGCCTACATCAGTCTTTCATGATACCTACGGAAGCCACTAAAATATTTACCTCAAGGAGTGTGACCTCTGAACTCGCCCTGATGGCACACCCTTTTGGTGCCTCCCTGAGATGCTCGAAGAATAGACTCATTCATTATAGCATAATCCACTATAATCTAAAATGATGCCTCTAACACTACAATCTGGGCAATAGCTAACAGAAGTGAAACATCTAACCTCTTTAGGAACTTCTGAATCTTCTCAGACTCAGTGGCAATACTGGTATAAGAATATCTTAAAAAAGCATAGAAACGTGCCACATACTCCGTAAATCACAAATCCCAGCTCCAAGTGATCAAACTCATCTATCATTTGATCTCCCAAACTGTAAGGCACAAACCTATCCTAAAATTCCTCAGCAAACTGATCCTAAGTCATCTCTGGAAAACCATGAGGACTGCAACTAACAAGTGACCTCCACCAATTTCTATTTACATCTCTCAACTTGTAAGTAGTGTAAGCAGCCCCAGCGATTCAAGCAACCCAAGGTTGTGCATCTTCTTAAGACAATCAATCAAGAGCATAACATCCTCGCCTATAACACAACTAAACATGGGTGGACCCATACGAATAAATCTCTCAAACCTCTTCTAATCCTCAAAAGACATAATTTTACTCGTAATAATAAAAGTCATAGTGAATCTAGTTGGTTGAGATACCACCTGAGAGGTAACATAGATGAAGGTTGAACCCATGATCTCAAAATACCATACCCGGATATCAGCACAGAAGGAAAAATAACGCTCAGAGTTTGTGGAGTACCATAAGCTGATATTGGTACCACTGGAGGATCAACACTCAAAGATAAAAGAACACCATAGGCAGACTCTAGCACAGATGGAGGTACAACACTCAAAGCTAGAGAAACACCATGTGCACTCAAGGTATTACCGTCTAAATAGGTCAGCAAGTAAATCAATAACCCCTCTGAGATTAGGGTAGAATAACTTTGTGGGACCTAGGTAAGCCTCATATCTCCAGTATGCTCAACCTGAGGCACAGGAGAGAGCCCTCTAGTACTACTTCTGGATAGGGAAGTTCCTCGTGCCCATCCTATACTTCGAGCCAGTACACGACCCATAACTCACCTCCTAGACAAGGCTTTCTTCTCAGATAACGATGTTGTATCTCTAGCCTCACAGTATATAGTCCTCTCTATCTACACAGAAAAGAGTAAAACTTAATCAAGAATGCAAAACTTAATCTAGAATACAGGATATGGAATAATCCATATAATAAGGAACAAAATTAGTAAAACTTTCTAAAGACTCTTATAGCCTCTCAAAGATAGATACAGATGTTTACGTACCAATCTATGAGACTCTACTAGACATTCTGTTCTTACACTAATGAGACTAATGAATCTGGCTTTGATATCAATTTTTCAAGACCTAAAAACTAAGAATCGTGATGGCACTTGTTTCGGCAAGCCTTGACTAGTAAGACTATCATCCAAACATATATGAAATGAGAAAAACAACACCAAACCCAAGTTAAGGCTTCTAGAATGAAGCCAAACCACACAAATACGATAATAGCAAAAAAAATACATAACAAAGATACCATAAATCTCCCCAAAATCTTGTGTCATAATGTAAGAACCAACAAAGTACATCTCAAAATCAAAATATACGACTGATAGCTCAAAGAAACATATTCTATCTCAGAATAAGAAAATAAGACATAAACTAAATAAGAGAAGATAGTAGATCAACGCTGGAAGCATAGACCGACCACTACCTCAAAAATACTTCAAGCACTACCTAAAATCAGATACCGAGCAATGCACTTCTACCTAGATTTGCATTGAAAAGGCACAGTAGGGATGAGTAAAGTTCTTTTATACTTAGTGGGTATCATAGACCGACTAAGCAAAATAGAAAATAAAGTATATAAAAACAAACTATGGGCACGTCACCTGTAGTCAGAAAATGTCCCAAATGGTAGCCCACATTGTCACCATTAAACAACTCTAAATATAAGCACATATACCAAGTACAAGGATATAAAAGAAGAAAATGACAGATAGACATCAAATTAAACATGATGGTACAACATAAGAGTGCAAAATATAGCATATACATCGAGAATGACAGTAATGATGAAGATGTGATGCACGAGGTTATTGCAGGACCTCCGTATACACCTATCAAGTTGTGCTTCCGAGGTAGGACCCATGGGGATTTCATCAACCCATACAATCCAATAAACAATACCAATCCAATATTTATAACTCCTCTCCAGCATATACTTTGGTAAAGAACTTTTAAAGGTATCACCTTTCTGTCAGAAAAAATAGTATTTCCATGGTGGTACCAATGCCTTGTGAATGTATATGATATAAGGATGTAATGCTCACAACGAAAGAAGAATGAGAATTTCAAATCCAACCAATACACAAGTACGTGAGCCAAAATCCACTCAATCAGCCAACCATCCATGATTCAATATAATACATAAACCATAAAGTGAAATGTGCAAGTAAGATGTCATCGATACCAGATAAATCCCAATGGGCATTTCCACCATGAAGGATATAACCAAATATATATACACTAGTCCAATAATATCATATAATACCCCACACGGTCACACATAGCAAATAATGTCTCAAACCACAACAATATAGGCCCCCACACAAGCGCATAATAATACTATCATATTTTTTATGATACAATCCCATACCTATAGCATGGTTTTACATCAATACTGACTATCCAGACTAGTTTGAAAAAGTTAAGCAATAACCTACCCTCAAAAAATGAAATCTTAATCTAAAAAACTCAAATTGCTAAGTATTTCCCTCATGAATGAACTCAAAATCAACTAAAACATACAAATATAAAAACTCTGCATCAAATGGAAGTCGGTGATACCCATATTGTCGATTTTTGGGTTGGGGTCAAAATGGACCCCTAAAACTGGTTTTTGATTAAAAAAAAAATAAAACCACCAAAATTTTAATTTAAAATTTATTATCCATGATTAAGGAAACACACAGAATAAAATCCAAGTAAAAATGGGTTGAAATTGAGGTTTGAATCAAAGAAATACTAATCTAAGTTTTTTGGGCTAAAATTCCTAAACTCCACATTTGAAATCGAGTTTTAACAAGCTTTCAATGTGTAACACCCCGTATTTAAGTACATGTATTGGCGTATTCAAGTACGTGATTGGTCTTATTTATATGGAATTAATTTTTTATTTTATTTATACCGAAATTTGTCCGTCAATGGTTCCATACGAAGGTTATTGAATAAGCTTTCCAACGATATAAATATTTCCAAAAATGGATACGTTTCGGATATAATCGAGCACGTTAGAAACTATAAAACGGTGGCCGGGATATGGTGAATAGTAAATGTGCAGGAAAATTTCCTGCACACAAACTACTGAGGCCTGCCAGTTTTTTAGGTCGACTTTGAACGATCATAACTCCCTTAATATAATGAACTGGGAGAGCTACCATATATCAAAAGAAATATATTTGAGTCTTCTTTCCAATGCAATTTGTTTCATCCAAATCCAACGTCTGAGTAAGGAGTTATACTCGTTTTACTTCAACCTCTCAAAATAGTTTTTTTAGGGTCAACTTCAAACGATCATAACTCCTTGTACAGGACGAACTGGGTGGCCTACTTTATATGAAATGAAATCCCTTTGAATTATCTATCCAACGATACTAATTTCACCCAAATCCTATATTGGAGCAAAGAGTTATGGACGATTTACTTTAGCCTGTCAAAACAGTCCACCATGGACAGATTCGGATTTACTTAAATTTTTAAGGGCAATATGGTCATTTTCCATCACCTCATGGACGAAAATTGGTCATTATATACATATAATTAGTCTCATATCCATCAATTATCATCAAATTATTGAAAATAAGAAACCCTAGCCTAATTTCAACTCCAATTATCTTGTGATTCAACCGTAGAAAATCCAAATTGATTCCGTAGTTGTGTTCACCATCTCGAGGGCTTCGAGAAGTACCCCTTATTTGTGCCAACAGGACTTCAAAACCAAAAGGGCCATTTTATGGTAAGGATGTAAATTATGTTGATGTTATTTATATGGATATGTATATATATATATATATATATGCATGTGAGCATAAGAAGTATGTTATTTGATTGTTGTTGAAAGATGATTGGGAAATGATGTTGGATTATTCTTGTGCATGGTTGGATTATGTTGAATTGTGAAGGGATTTGGTATTGATGATGTGGTATTGAAATGATGATTATATATATATATATATACACATAAACCTATTGTTCAAGTTGGTTTTTGGAATGTTTTGCAAATATTGGTTGTATGGAATTATGGAAGAGAATTGTGGTGTTGGGTTGCTAATACTAGATGCCAAACATTTCATTGTAGATAAGTGTTTTGTAAAGGCGGAAAGTTGTGTTGAATTGGTATCCGAATCTACAACGAGGTATGTAAAGCATACTCTAACAATGTTCTTTGGCATGAAAACACCAATGTTCCATCAAATAAGATTCCGAGGTTGTCCAAAAACATGTATTGTTCTACATTACCAACGAAGTTGTTTCCATTCTATAAAGTGTAAAAATGTTTCATTGATATACCAAAAGGCTGCTATTTCATTGTTGTGATATTGATGATTCTGAAACACATTGTTGATGTACCAATGAGTCTTTATAACATCGTTATTGTATAGAAGGTCTATTACTTGATTCCTATTGATGTATCATTGTTCCAAAGGTACTATATTGGCATGAACACTAATGTAATAATCTCAAAAGCTTTTGAACTAAGTTATTGGAAAGATCTCTTATGTGTGTTACTTGATATACGTGTGGGTGGTATCCCAGGGGCATAAACCTAGCATGGGTCGATCCCTATTTATGTGTTTATGGGTGGTATCCCAGGGGCATAAGCCTAGCATGGGTCGATCCCAGTTGATATGTACTGGAGGCGGCCTAATGGTCACAGTACGATACAGTATTGATTATTGTTAGGTGGTTGGAGGTTCGGGAGGAGGAGGTAATGGCGAATGATAATTGTAAAGAATGAAATGAACGAATGTATACCGTTCCACAAATGTGTTTGAATTCAAGAACCCAATTCAGATTAATGATAATGTACATGATCCTAAAAGTGTTTATGAAGTGTGGTTCACTTCTATTATGATTTATTCACTTGCGTCTGATTTTCTTGATCCCCCATATCACATATGATTATTTACAGCTTTACATACTCAGTACATATTTCGTACTGACGTCCCTTATGGGGGACCTGCATTTCATGCTGCAGGCACAGGTGCTTCAGCTCACTCACAACATAGATAGGAGCCAGGTCATACAGCTATTGTTGGTGAGCTCCAGTTTGCTTCGGAGCTTTCCGAGTCGGTTCCTTATGTTTTGTCATTGTACAGGAGTCGTGTGTGGGCGGGGGTTTGTCCCAACCCTAGTTATGTCATGTATATCCTAGAGGCTTTGTAGACATAAGGAAGGGTAAAGTCATGGAAGTTTATATAGTCATGTTATATTTGTATATGTGGTGGCCCCGACGGCCAAGTGTTATATATATATATATATATTTGTGCGTGTTGTGCTGATACAGGTAATTAGATTCTTCTATATGCAACGAAGTGCAGTCCAAATTTTTGGTGACATGTAAGTGAAAGTACAGGTATTTGAACGGGTTCTCCCGGGCCTTCTCGGCTTCGGGTGCCAGTCCGGCCCGATGGGATTTTGGGGCGTGACACAATGACATGAATTGAAGAAAAATAATTCAAATATATATTTATCTTACTCGAGCTTGAAAATGGAAGAAACCGGCCAAAAACTCTATAATACGAAGCTCCAAGTATCAAAAATGGTGCAAAAAATGAGAAAAAGGTATTCATATTACCCAGGTACCGCTTAAGCGGATACTGGACTGCTAAAATGGTCACCACTTAAGAAGCCAAGTACTGCTTAAGGGGTATCAGCCAACTCTGCACACGTCGCTTAAGAGGACCAAATACCTCTTAAGTGGTGGTTGCTTAAGCGGAGGGGGTCTCTCTTAGGCAATACTCAGCTATCAAGCCAGGTCGCTTAAGCGACTGGTTGGCCTTTTAAGAGACCCAATTATCGCTTAAGCGAATGCAATAGCTGAGTGGTACATCAGCTAGAGACTTGGAGAATTTTGAGTCTCCACAGACCCCTCAGGATTCATCTGAAATCTCAAAAACGCAAACGAATTATGCTACCCTATCAAATTCGATGCTTCAAACTCTATGGCAATATTAGATTTTTTAAAAAAGTATCATTTTCATAAAATTGATCCCTGAGACCTAATTTCACAACTTTCTGGATCGAGGATCGAAATGAGATACTAAAGTCATAAAATCACACCAATCATGTTACCAACCCAAAATCGACGTTCTGAATCTACTGCATCGTCTATTTTTTCATCCAAAGTACAAAACAATAAATATTGACCAAAGTCAATTAACAAGCTTTTTTAACCATCAAAAACCATAAACTCACACAAATCTCATCAAAATATATTGAGAACCGTGCCAATCATTCCCACACCCTGAAGTACCACAAAGCAACCACAGAGAAGGGTAAAATGGTCAAATCATATAGAAATAAATAATTCACAAAAATCACCCAAAATTAACTCATTACAAGTACGCAGCCTCAAATTTCTGCGTTTGAATAATAAATCCATACATTGAGTGTACATTAAGACTTTCCAATGAGGTGGTATAGTGATGTCATCTGGAATTAGATGACGTGTCCCGAGTTTGATGTCTTAAATTTCATTTTGTGACCCAAATAAAATTCCTTAGTATTCTTATTTTTAAGGAAGCTTCAAGGTGTCGGCTTACCTGTAGTGTTCATGGTTTTGTGGGGCTACATTTTTGGGATCGAGAGGCCCTAACATGGATCAGTTTTCATCGTGAGTCATCGAGATAGAAAGTTCTCCAGAGTGAGATTTTCCCATTATCCAAGAGAGATATCATGTCATTGTTCATTTAAGTTTGGGGGGTTTGTTCCCCTCAACCGAAAGGTTTAGAGGATTCGATCTTTGATTATCTTACACAGGGAATCGATATTTCAAAGACATTTTTTATATATAATCTTGAGCTTTCAAGATCGTCGGGTCAAATACATGATTTTCATAATATTTTTGTCCTAGTATTCTCCTGGAAGTCCCTACTACTACCTCTTAATAACCTGGTTATTGGAAACCCTCTTTTGGTATAAAAAGCTTGGTCGGGGGAAAAAAGTGTAAGTCATTCTCCCAGGCCTTCATGCTTGATTATTAGTCAATGGGATCTCTTTTTGCAGGTGCATTTGAGGGGTATGTTGGCCTTGAATACTAGCTTTAGGTTTAAACTTTCGTTAAGATCTTGTCATTCACTTTGAGAGTGAGAGTCATTGTCGAGATGTTGCCAAGCCATAGAGAAAGAGAAAAGTAAATAGTTAGAAATAATTGTAAAGGAATGATAATGTACCTATTGTTCTGCATGGGGTTGTTTAATTTATCATATTGTGAGGGGCTCCTGGATTGGTTGGATTTTTATTCCCTTCATATTCTTCCTCATAGTTAGCCTTAGCATAGTCACTCAGGAATTAGCTAAGGTGTTCATCCTTTAGCAACTCATCCATTGCCTCTCTCATATGGTAGCAGTCCCTAGTCTCTTGCTCGTGCGACCTATTTGCACCATGCATTCTTGTTTTATGGATCGAGAAGGTACAAATGGGTTTTGGGAGATGGTACTTTTGATATCTTCAATGGCCCACACTAGTTCCCCTGAGATAAAGGTGAAGCAATATTCCAAAAGAGGGGATACATTATCAATAGCGTACACCACGAGTTTTTGAACTTCTCTATCCTGAAGGCCCGTCTGTTGAAAGTCCCTTTTTCTCAAAATAAGGTGAGACTATAGAGTGAGGGCCACCATGTTGGATCGAATCCACCATGTAGGGAGTATATCTTCTTTGGTCCAAACTCTTTGGATTGACCCAGCACAAAGCATTCTAAGATGATTTACCCTATTATCTTTAAGGGTTTTTTTCAGCCACCTAAGGGGTGTTTCTTTTAACTCACCTGCAATCATCCTCGATCTGAATCTTGGATTCTTTGATGCCCCAAGCCTACATTTTTGATGTAACAGGCAGTCAGAACCATGAGTGGCCAAAGGAAACCACTTGGTCTGACATGCTATCTATAGAACTTAAAATCTGATTATTTCGAAAACTAGAAATATAAATTTGGCAAAAGTTCTGGAAATAATTAAAACAAAATTTAGTTAGAAATATAGAGAGTCAACTTGAAAGACATTGTAACAGGTAAACTAATTGATGTCTAATAAAACCTCTATAAATGCTGACTGAATAAGTTGATGGGTGTAATACCCTGAGTTTTCATGTTCTAAACCTCTGAAAAGATAACCCATGAAGTTAGTTTTCCAACGTCGTAAGTCTCACCTCGATCAAATATCATGGAAAGAAGTAATGCAACTTTCCCTTTAAGTGCCAGTCAGCTAGCAGTGGCTACGACTTAAGTGACTACTTGTAATCAGATCTTACGAGTCGTTACGAGTTATCTTAGTCACAACAAAAAGAATCACTAGTGAGTTCTAGAACAACACTAGGGAAGGAAGATACCTCACCCATCCTTATCTCAGTGCAAAATTTTTGTACTCCAGTCATTACGACATCTGCTCATGCCTTACAAGTCAGATCTATAATCATATCTCATATTCATGCACATCATATAGAACCATGTAGACTCCAAATTCCTAGTATTAGGAGTCCCAGTTCACTCAGAAGTACGACTTCTATTCCATGGATTTATGAACTTCACCTCAAGTCATGCAGCTTATAACTCATGTACTCATGTTTTACAGTATGCTCAATTCCCAGAGCTCATGGTATACCCTTAATGACCAGTAAAAATTTGTATTTTGGCATGTATGTCCTTAGTTTAGATCTCTCTAATGAATCCATACCTTTGATACTCTATTCCTGAGGCCTCAGTTAAGTGTCAAAGTTATGCATGGTATTCTTTCATACTTGTGGATCTCATGGCCTAACAACTTGTGGATCTCATGTCCAAAACTTTTAGTAACCTCCCCTTATATAAAAATAGTGGAGATGAAAATTTATGAATAATGGTTTAGATGGAAGAGAGTAAATATTTCTTATTAGGGAAAGATTGTAGAATGCTTGTTTTATCTAAGGTTATAAATGTAAAGAAATATTAAGGCAAAGCTTTTGATATATGTCATGGTTAGTTGAGAATTCTATCTGTGTCTTTTTGGGGATAGTGCATGGAAGTTGTTATTGATAAAGGTATTAGAGAATATGGGAAAATTTCTAAGTGTCTTTTGTTGCCTATAATTTCATATGTGGTTATAATGATAGGCTTGAATGTCATGTTGGTATAAAAGTAGATGAATGTATTATACATTAGTGAGTTCCTAGTAAGAGGTTGAAGTTAGTTGTTGAAGTAGTAAGGGGTATTATTCTTGAGATGAGAGCTGTGAAAACACATAGGATATTGAATCTGTGGTTGTACTAGTGTTATGGTGTTATGTGTAGTACCTTGTGATTTTGAGTTAGGCTTGAACATAGTGAGAAAATTTATTTAAGCTTAGACTTTGGTAGAAGGAGTTATCAACACCTATGTGAAAATTACAAGTGGTGTCAAATAAAGTGTAGTATTAAAAGGGAAAAGCATAGTTGAGGGAGTATCTGAGAAGTATGGCTAAGCTTGAAAGTTAGCAGTTGCATTGCCTAAGGCATAGTAATTCTATCCTAGTTTATGTTTTATGGGCCTATATTCCATGTTTCAGAGTTGTATCAATGTTGCGATACCTCATTCAGATATCTTACTCAGATCATGCCAAAAATTCTTTGCCCCTTAATGTTATTAGAACTTCTTACAAGAGTGTGAAGGGATACTTCGATTGAGTTATAAGCTTTCAGCATGAGTCAGTTTGTATAGCCAGCAACCCAGTTTATCAAGCAAACAGATAAGCTCCTATGATATTCCATCTTTTCATCTAGCCATTCTATTCAAAGTTTTATGAATATGCATATTCTATTAGATTCGCAGGTTTAGGAATCGACATCCTAATAGTTACCCAACTTAAGAATTCGGCTAGACAATATAGCGGGTTCCCAGATATTCAAGTTGTCACAGCATGCATTCATAAATTCAGCTGAGTCCATGCATCATACATTAGTTTCTGATTTAGATATTAAGTCGTGATTTAGCTTGTAAGTGTTCAGTGCATCATCTCAGCCTTTCCCTAGTACTTCAACCAAGTCAGTATCATTCAAGGACGAATGATCCCAAGAGAGAGATATTGTAATACCTCGAGTTTTCATGTTCTAAACCTCTCAAAAAATATCCCATGAAGTTAGCTTTTCAATGCCGCAAGTCTTTCCTCACTCGAATATCATGGCAAAAAGTTATGCAACTCTCCCTTTAAGTGTCAGTCAGCTGCCAGTGGCTACGAATCATGTGACTCACTATAATCAGACCTTATGAGTCATTATGAGCTATCGTAGTCACAATAGAAAGAACCTTCAGTCCTGGCCCAGTGACCATGACTCCACATCACGATTCATAATCAGACATTATGATTTGTTAGGAGGGACTCGTAGTCACAATAGTACCCATCCAAGAATCCATTCCAGTGGTTACGAGTCTAGCACATGACTTGTAGTCAGACATTAGGAGTTATTGTGTGGACTCGTAGCCTAACCAGTAAAGGAACCAAGAATCAAGCCTCATTTTTTGATAGTTTTATAAGTGATTTGGACATATATTAAGTCCTTCAATAGCTCCTAACTTATGGACAAATCAAAACATCTCTTAACAATTAAATTCTTGTGAAGATATAACTAAAGTCAACTTCAAATGATTATAACTTTTGATCTACGAAGAATTTTTTATCTCAAGAACTACCAACAAATATACAATTGAATTATCTTTTGAACAATACCAATTTTGCTTTAATCCAATATCAGGGTGAAAAGTTATGGTCAAAATACTGAAGCATTGTCAAAGCTGCCCAGACTATGACTCGTAATTTCTCATTACGGGAGGTTAGGAAGGAGTTGAAAACTAGAAGAAAAGGATGAAAATGGGCTTCTAACTTCGATTCAAGTCACGACTCGTGGCCAGATCTTACGATCGTGACCTAAGTTATCGAGACTGCTTCCAGGCGACTTTCAGGAAGTTTCTAAGGGGTATTTTGTTTTTTTCCCACTCTTTTAACACCAAAACTACGTCATTTCACCCTGAAAAACAATAGTTATCAAGCATAAATATTACCCTAACCTATTATAACTCAGAAATCATTTATCACAGAGCAAAAAGAGGCAATTTCTTTCTCCCCAAAGCCAACTAGGGTTTTTCAAGTTTAAGTTCAATTCCAAGAAATTTATCCAAGGTTTCTATATCTATGTATGTAGGATTTTGAACAAGGATAACCTGTCATTCTTGTGCTTGAAAATATTGATTTTAAAGTTGAATTTATGTGATTTCAATTAGGGTTCATACCCAAATTTCCATGTTTTAAGAGTATAGCTTTATCATGTGATTTGAAGTTCAGTTGCACACAAATTTATCTTCGTTTATGTTTTCACTTACATGATTATTACCATGAGATAAATTTTAGTACATTGACATAAGTTTTCATGAGTTGAGAAGTATGCATGATTTTCAATATGATTCAATCAGTTACCAATAAGAGCATATGAATTTATCATGATTCTTAGTTTATAAGAAGTTTAGATTTATTATTTAAAATTACTACAGTAGGATTCAGATTTCAGTTTGATCTTACAATCTTAGATTTGATATGAAATTCACACGAATATTCATAAATATGATTTATTAACTGAAGCATGATTGGTTTTTAGATTTATAAACCTTTTTCTCTCTCATTATGAAAGTTTAATTTCAAGCATGAATTTACTAAATTTTCTTTCAATAGTTTTGAATACAAACCATGATAAAGTGTTTTCCCATGTGAATTATGTCCTTACATGCTCTATAATTTTAGTCAACCTACAGTGTGTTAATATATCAAATTATGAATTGTGCTATGTGAGCATGTTGTCCTCATAAATTTACCATATTCCCATACTCATTATCATGGATTTCATAAGTCTAGTGAAATATACTATGTCTTAGGTTTGCGAATCATGAATTCCCTTACAATATTATGATCATGCAAACGTATTAAAAGTATTATGCAGTGCTGGAGGGTTATGAACACCCGATACCTATATGTTTACTCATGTCTTAGATTTTCAAGTTACAAGTCAATCAGATCATAATTTTTTCATCATATTCAGAGTATTATATTCATGTTGAGCAATTATCAGTTACCAGTTCAGTTAATTTAAATCGGCACCAGTGTCAGTTCAGTTGGGCGTAGGATTTAGAACCAAGTGAATCTAGGGATGAAGGCTTACCCGCTAGTAGAGGGCTGAGACTTTTAGTAGCAGTCCCTAAGTTCTAGAACTATGTAGCTAGCATAGGTTATGAGATGTCACCCGCCAGTAGAGGACTAACACCCTAGTCCATCGAGACACTAGTTCAGTGGATCCATAACGCCAGTATTGGTATCCGTGGCAAGGTACTGACACCATTCCAACTGGGTTACAGGTTGGACCTCGATTAGCTCAAATTGGGGCATATATGTTACATGATAGCTCCCATAATTTCAGTTCAGTATTCAGATTATATCAGCATAGGTTTGCTCGACCAAGTGTTCAGTATATCAGTTATTCAACTAATCAGATTATTTCAGTATATGTTTATGCTTGGTCATGTATTCGTTTTACATGTTCATGTGTTCATGCTAAGTATTCATACATGATCCTCAGTACGATTTTGAAACTTATTTAGTTTTTAACTTAAGATTTTCATATGTTACTCATGTCTCTACTGCTCCCCTATTTATAGGCATGTTTTCAGCTCATGATTTAACAATTTTACTATGTCTTACAGCTTTCACGTACAACCATGATTTAAATGCATATTTCAGCAAATAGCTTATGTTCTAAGTTTTAAAGCATACATTAAGTATTTTCATAATTTAGTGCATGTCTCACATACTCAGTATATTCCAAAGTACTGACCATATATATGCGTTTGTGGCTACTTTTCTTCATGATGTAGGTACCATAAGCAGCCCACACATTAAGGAAAGATAGTTCACAAAATTCAACCCGCAGGTAATGAGTTCTTTTATTTTGAGGACTCCAGTCAGTTGTAGTTCTTGTATTGTCCGTTCCTTACTCGTATGCATTGATTAGAGATAGTGGGAGGCATGTTCCAGCTACCTATAGTCCGTATAGTAGAGGCTTCATAGATAGTCGGTCAGAGTATTGTATGTAATTC
The DNA here is from genome assembly GCA_030864215.1 of Capsicum pubescens. Lineage (NCBI taxonomy): Eukaryota > Viridiplantae > Streptophyta > Magnoliopsida > Solanales > Solanaceae > Capsicum > Capsicum pubescens. The sequence goes on along the minus strand of CM061549.1, from coordinate 216,560,731 downwards.
AAGTTTCTTCTTCAGATTTCAATATTGTAGACTTAGAATAGTAATGTTTGAAATAGATAATTACATGATTATGCTTCTGCTCGGTTATTTAGAATTTATATATTTTGATTCAGTTGCTCAAGTATCATGCCAGTACATGAGTTAGGTTGGGATCACTTGTGGATCTAAGCACCGTATTACGACTAGGGGGTAGTCTCGGATCGTGAAAATAGGACGTGACCTCGAGCTACCTTTATTGAAAACTAAAAACTAAAATTTGTCTAAGAAAATGGAGACTAGACAAGCATAACCAAGTCTTCTGGATACAAGGAGGACCTCCACAGGTTGATACTTAAAAATCTAGAGAAGCATCTAGCTGTGACCCTGAGTTTGTAAATCAGAGTCTACATCATGAAAATATGTAGTGTAAAAAGAAAGATCAATACATGAAATGTATTGGTATGTATTAGCATGTAGAATTAGTAAACATATACTAACTAAAAATTGATACTGAAATAAGATCATTAAATCAAATCAAGACAACCAACTGAATAAAGGGAAGCAAAATAAATACTTACAGACTCTTCTTAGAAACTGAAGAAAACTAAAACAATACGATAAGTAAGTCATCAATTTTTTTGAAATCGTGTAAAAACTCAAGTACCTAACTTTCTAGAACATAAGCCAAAAGCAAGTAACTCAATGCTACCATAAAGAACTTTTTCTACATTTATCATAAGTAATAATTAGATACAAGAAAATACTAAGTCTTTCTAAAGTTGGAGGAGTTTTTCTTAACCGACATGTACCATGTGAGCTTTATAGTGAACAACTTCTTTCCTACATTAGGGAGAATCATCTTATACCTTGTCATATTATAAGACAATTCTTGACTTATGCATTCACTAGGGGCCCAAAGGCTAAAAAAATATTCGCTCCTAACTACGGAACGATCCTATCCTATGGTGGTAACATATTTTGGGGTCATGTGTTGTCTAATCACATGCTCTCTCGGTGCTAAATAGTCCTCCAAAAAGATATTAGATACTCATAGATATAGGCTTGAAACAAAATTTGAAAATAAATCACACTTGGCTTAAATATTGCATTGTGAATAAATCGATCTCTGTGAGCCTTGGCTCTAAATCATTATCACTTCAACACTCAAGATGCGATAAACTTCTTTACTTTTTAAGTCATCTTAATGACATAAAAAAATTTGTAAACTTTTATAAGAAAATATTTAAACTCTTGATCAAATATTTCAAGAACTTTTAATTCAAATTTAAACATGAAATACTCTTTCAATGATACAAAAACAATTTATAAAACTTTGTTCCAAAACCTTCTGAACAAGTAATAGAAAAATCAACCAAAAATACCTCCAGACTCATCAAACTCATAGTAAAAGTCATGGACAAATCAGTAATTTCATCAAAAGACCAAGAATAATAATTTTGAGATTTTAACATTCGAACCCTAACTTTAAATCAAGAACTCAACTGAAACTTAGACTCAATTATGGGGAAGAACAAAATTTTCCTCACAAAAGGTGTTTCTTTTACAAACCTTGGTAATAAATTGAAGAGTAGCCCTTTAAATTGAGACCCTAGCTTGATTTCTTCTTAAATCTTGGAGGTTGGGAGGTTTGAGGAAGAGAACAGGGTTTATAAGCATTCAAATAATCAATTTTGATGACTAGAGGCATTTTTAATGTAGGAAGGACGGTTTCTAAAACAGAAAAGAACATAACACTTCATAAAATAAACCAACAATTGAATATATATATATTCACCAGCAGGAGGTGCGACATGCCCCCAAATGGGCCATCGCTCCTTATGCATCGCGTCAGTCATCTAACAGGCTAAATGGAGCTCTTTCAGGAAGCTCCACAATGTTGGGCCTATATCAGGGCTCTTCGGGTGAGATATATGAGTTATTCCTACTTCTAAATACTCACTCTTGAATACCTAAATGTATTTTAACCAACTTGGATAGATTTAGGGGCCTCGAGACTTGATTTTTTAGCTCAACCTAGTCTAGTAATTGTTAAGAACAAGGAAAATTTTGTAGGGCATTACAATTATATGACACATAAAATTAGGATAAAAAATTCCACAACATTAAAACATAGGAAAGATTTTAGTTATACAAGTAAGCAAGTCTTACACTCTAATAATGTATTTTAAAGTCGTGTAGGTCTAGGCGCAGAGCAAACAATATCACTAGTGGGCAGAACTGTTATAAATGATATAAAAGACACTCATGTGTGAGCCTTATCAATGTGGGCTACAGTTTAAACTAAGTTTAGGTAATTCTAGTATGGCGGGCCAAACCTCAGTCTTGAGTCGAGGAAAATTCCTTGCGGTGGGGCAAACTTCAGTAGGGATGTTAAGTCCATAAAAAGGGGTGTATGTGATATCCCAACTTAGGATAAAAAGTCTCATATTGAAAAAACACAGGAGAGATATTGGATATATAAGTAAGTAGGCCATAAACCCTAGTAACACATTTTAAAGTCGTGCAGGTCTAGGCCCAAAATGAATAATATCACTAACGAGCGAGGCCATTACAAATTTGTAATGGTTTAGAACTTCAACCCATTTTGTGGCCTCGAAATCTATCATACTTTCCTTCATCTAGAATGAAGCAACTAAGCTCTCGGGATTAAGTCCTTTCGTGAAGGCTTCTACATATACTTCTTTTAGAACCTGTCAACAAACTCCTAGAGAAACTATGTATCTCCTTGCTCTATATTGAAGATATCCCCTCTATGAGGTCATACTTCCATAGCTCTAGTATGATCCATAAGAAAGCTATCTGCCAATATGTTAACAGATTCAATAGAATATTCTTGTGGTATAGAATACAAGACTAGAGATCTTCACGAGAAGATTTTTCCAAACTTCTTGAATATCATGACTCAACCTCTTCTTTTGTCAAATAGTTCTCGTTCACAACTGTTGTAAAGAATAACAGATTTTCTTGAGGGTCAATAGTCCCATCATATCTGGTAATGTCCAGCTTTTAGAACCCTTCGACGATGGGCCTGGTCACTTTACTAGCCTTGTAAGGCACCTTTACATAATTCTTCAAGTCTGGCCCATTGTCTAGGGGAGGAACTCCCAAAATGTTCTATATTTTCATCTCCTCCCACAATATTTCCACCGCGGACACTAGCACAAGAGTTGAGGCTCCAGGCTCACCCCCTGACTTTATAACCTTATGTCCCTCAGATCTATCTTTGAACTCCTCATCATTGTCATCTTCCTCATTTTTGTAAGGAGTTAGGAATTCCTTGGGCCAGACCGCACCAAAATTGATTAATTTGTCTGGCTTGAGCTTACACCCTTTCCATCAACTTCTTTTTTCCTTCAAAAAAAGATTTTTAGGAGTTGTTGGAGGCTTCTAGATCATTCCTCCTACTCATTGAGGAATTTTCTGCCCCTTTTTTCATTGTTCACATTCGTGAGATCCAGGTCGATAAGTGGACTATCTTCGTCATGATAAGTCATTTGACCACTAGAATTAGTTGGATCTGGGGCTTGAGTTTTTGATAGATGATTATGAGGCCCAGGTATACCTTCAGTTTACTCTTCGTTATTGGCCACTGTCCTAGCGTAGATCTGTAAGAACACAAAACAAATAAGCTAACAAAGAACAAACAAGATCAAACCCACACAGTTGCTCTAGTTCCATGGTGGGTGCCAAATAGTTTACCATGGATTTAATACACCTGAATTTGTATGGAGTAAGAGCATTGGAATTCAATTTTTAGTGGCTAGAGCAATTATGGTTAAGAGAAACTAAAATTAATTCAAAGATAATAATGAGTAAATAAAACAAATGAGTGGGAGCGAGTCGAGGACATCAATGAATGCTACTGAGAGCTAAGATCATTCTACTAGCAAGACTTAAGTAAAATTAGAAAGCTATTGAATAATGTAAAAGGGTAAGGAAAGCTTGAGACCAAGCAACTAATATCGTATTGAAACAGAGTATGAGCAGAAGGGCAAGATCCCTTTATAGGTGAATAAGGATAGCTATTTATAGTGTACAAACTTAGGACTTAGCCAATCGAATTCTAACAGCAACACTGTAAAAAATTTCTACCTTTGTGAGGATGCCACATGTCCAGATTTGTTAGTGGGTTGGTTAGTATTCTCTTAGCTTTGTTCTATAGGAGCTCGTCCGCAATTCTGAGGGACCTGACAATCTTGTCTCCTGTTTATCATTTTGTTCCATGTCACTGGTGGTGACAGATGGAAGTTTTCTCATCTCTTCGGATGAATTTTCTTGCCATGGTTCCTCTGAGTGCGTTCTTTCATAGTCGTGGTGTTTGTTATGGCACTCACGTGGTCAAGCAATTTATTTGTAATCGTCCACATGCCATTGCACCGATTCCTCCCCATATAGGTTCAAAATTGAACCAAACTCGATAACTCGAATTGAAAAAAGCTACTGGTTTATTGATAATAAATTATTGATTCAACGATTTGAATATGGTTTCGATTATATTTTTTATCGGGTTATCAATTCCAAAACTGTTTAGGGTTTTTTCCTTAATGGGATAACCGATAACCCGATGATAGTTGAGGATAAATCTTATAATTTCATTACATTTTACTACTTAGGTTGTGCAAAATAATATAATTCGTGTGCACTGTGTTGCTATTGCTAGTACTTATTCTAAACTGGTAGATCATATCAATTTAATAAATTTTGATTTTCACACGCAAATTATTTGATAAGTTTTGGAATGCCATACTAGATTCTGTTTTATCATATTATATATAAGTGATTTTGAATAAGGAAAAATTTTTGTGTGCAATCACAAGTGTTAACCCTATGATGAAAAATTTTAGCAATTCAGTTGGTCGGCTACCTGAATTTTCACCTTGTTGATGAGGGTTTGATTCCTCACATTGTAATCCCCTCTTCATACCCCTACCCTATCCTCAATTTATATAATTTAACCGACATCGACATATTAAGCGTTCTTAAATGCCTGATACACATCCACCCTTTAAGGATGGCTGTTTGTAAATAAATATAAAGAAAAAGAAAAATATGCTTTTAATCAGTGAGACACTTTTCTTTTATGATACTACGCACTTTCTTTAGAATAAATTTCAGTCAGAAAATTGATTTTCCAAGTTAAAAAGCTGATGAAGCCTTTTAAATAGCTGAAGGTATGCTTTGAACAAACTTCAGCTCTGTGAAGGGCCACCAATTCACTTTGAGGCCTTAGCTACTTGTTTTGGCTAAAGAGAAACAAGATAATGGCTGTAGCAAGAGAAGGTGAGACACAGTCCTCACAGTTTGCACCAACTCTTCCAAGCACCATTGATCCATCATCTGAAGGATCAAACACCAAACGGTTCTCCCAAACACTTCAATCTTTCGCTGAGACAGAGAAAGTACAACTTTTCTGAGTTCTCCCAAACACTTCAAACACCCGTGGCTTCTGAGAGGAGGCGCGATTGGGTACTAAATGTAACGGAACCACCAGGCCTGCTATCCAATCTGAAGAGTTCATTCAAGAAAACAGTACTCTGTCCTCTTGAAAACAAGATTCAATGCCTTGGAAAGCATCCTGTTCCTGCAGTAGTTTCGATTCTCAACGTCATATTTCCTCCACTTTCTTGGTGTAAAGAATATAATGTGAAAAAAATAAAAAGGGACATCTTGGCTAGTTTAACTCTAGCAAGCTTTTGCATTCCTCAGGTACATTATTGAATTAAGTTTGTCCTGTTTCAACATTGATCTTCTCATTGTTCGTTGATATCTATTCTCTTGTTATTACTACGCAGAGCATTGGCTACGCCACTCTCGCGAAACTGGATCCTCAATATGGCCTATGTAAATGAAATCCTTATACTACAAGTTATGGTTTAAATTTCCATTTTACGAATTAGACTAAAACGAACTAACAATTTAGTACATCAATTCCTCAAAGTGTTATTCCGCCGCTTATTTATGCTAAGATGGGGAGTTCAAGAGAGATAGCAATTGGACCAGTTGCTGTTGTTTCACTACTAGTCCTCAATGATTCCGAAACTTGAAGATCCTACTGCTAATCCAATTGCATATCGAAAGCTCGTGCTTATTGTGACCTTCTTTGCGGGTATTTTTCAAGCTGCCTTTGGACTACTTAGGTAAGTTCAATATTTGCACTGTTTCATCTTAAAATTTACTAGGATCAGACAATGAATGTTTGTTGTGAATCAAGGGCGGAACCAAGGTACCATAAGGAGTTTCCTCAAAGTATTACTTTATATATATATATATATAGTCAAAATTATTTTTTATGCAGTCAAGGTTGTACCCCGTTGGTTTCTTCGTGAGTTTACCTCTTTATATTTTGAACTCCCTTAGAAAAAATTCTCGTACCGCCACATGTGCTAATTGTGTAGATATTAATTAATTACAGGTTGGGATTTCTGGTTGATTTTCTATCACATGCTGCTATTGTTGGTTTCATGGCTGGTGCTGCTTGTGTGATTGGATTACAACAGCTTAAATCACTACTTGGGATTGCAAACTTTACAAAAAAGACAGATATCATCTCTGTCTTAACTTCTATATGCCAATCAATGCATACTGTAAATCAATGTATTATTTTTTTTGTCTTCTCAATTAAAATCTGTATTAGCTAAGTCAGCTAATTACAATGTTTGCTTTTGGCAGTTGAATCCTTATAGCTTTATAATTGGGGGTTCATTTTCGATCTTCATCCTTTCTACCAAGTACTATCTGGCAAGAAACTATATCCTTCATAGCTTTTTTTAATCAAAAATATCCTTTATAACTTTAGTTTCACACTTTCACTCCCTATTTTTGAAGCGGAATATAAATTAATGTGTAAAGAATTCACGACATATAGTAGGTCTAAATGCAATAGTTTTAAAATTTTAATAGGTTCAATGAAAAAAATAGGAAAGATTATTGAAGCGTGTGGTTATCTCACCTAAAAGTTTAAACTATATTTGAGGACATACTTTTATTATTTAGCTATATTCCTAATACGCCTCCTCACGTGTGGACCTAATTCTTTTTCACGGCCAAGCATGTGAATATTCTTTTTGATAACGGGTTAGCGACGAGATTGGATCTCAGAACCTTTATCTGTTAGCCCATCTCATCTAAAAGCTTTTAATACTAGTTAATTCTAGTCTCAACAAAGATTAACTCACAAATTTAAAGGGATTCTGAATCTGCCCTATGATCATACCTATTACTCTCTTCCATCCAAGACTGGATGTAAAAGGTCAACTTTAGTGGATTAATGAAAAGTTTGTGAGAGTATTGGCGCGTCTTAAAAGTTGTAGAAAAAGATGCTCCACAATGAATGCTAAAAGAAGAAATAATATCAAAAGTTGTGATGGCACAAAATGAATTAGCTTGAGGCAGCTGGAATAAACCGGTAATTTTTACTGAAATCTTGTATTTATATTAAAATAAATTATTAAATATATATATAAATATTTAATTACGAACCCAAATAATATAAGGAGAGTACTCCTATAGGTTTAATGACAAATTTACAACCATAAATAGTGAATTTTGACTTCGCTCAGGGAATATTGACTACCATGTATTTTGGACTACTTTAAAGAAACTTCTGATTTTTCACCAACATACCATATTGACTTTTTCTTGCAGGCAAGAAAGTACAAGAAACTTATTCTGGTTAGCTGCTACGGCTCCACTAGTTGTGTTCTTGACAAGAGCTGATAAACATGGAGTTAAGATAGTGAAGCACATTACTGGAGAATTGAACCCAAGTTCAGTCCACGAATTGCAGTTTAATAGTCCCCATACTGCTGAAGCTGCCAAAATTGGGCTAATCGTTGCACTTGTCGCCCTCACGGTACGTTGCTTTCGTTATTTAGTTATGCGATTATATATTCGAGGATGTTATTTTTGTTTAAAAGAAATATAAAAGACATTGATTGGTTTTATTAAGATTAAGAGTCTGGATTTTAATACATATTTAAATATTATAGTAGTATGTATTTTAATACATATTTAAATATTATTGTAGTATGTGGCACTGTTTGACCTTCATGGTATTTAAGGAAAAAAAAAACTTTTGAAACTAGCTGTCTACAATAATCTTTGGATATTTTTGTGATTTTAAATCATGATAAAAAGAGAATTTTAACTTTAAATTATTTTTAATTATAGAAATTACTATAATTAGGCTACATTCATTTTGGAAAAGAATTAAAAAAAAAGAAAAGGATAATACATAAATTGGGACGGAATGAGTAATTAAGAAGAATTATTTTTTCACTATCTGAATAAGTAAAGATAAAAAGAAGAAGTTATTTAAGGATTAATAAATATAAAATAGAATAAATACTAAATTAATTTTAGAAAATATACAATCAAATATTTTTAAAAAAAATTATATGGCAATTGGCGATAGTGATGCTAATGGTGGTATTGTGAGTAGTAGCTAGTGTTGATAGCGGGTGATAATTAAGGTTTATGGTGATGATAGATAATAATATAATTGTGGTAGATGATAGTGATAGCTAATGATGGTGGTGGATGATAGGGGTTGGCGATATATAGTAATGACAAGGGCAGCTTAATACTTTTGATGGTCTAAAATCGAACTTCAATGAGAGCCTTAAAAAAAATTGAATTTTTTTTTTTTTTAGCTTTTTGAAATGCAAAGTTATGAATAATCGTTTAATACTTGATTTCGTTTAATGAATTTTTTTCAATTGATAATGTACCTAATTCATTCAAACTTTTTTGAGACATTGTTAATCTTAAATAAAATTATCTAGCTGACATAATCGAACTGAATTACTTGATTCATATTTTCTACTTGACATATTTGAATTTTAATAAAACAGTAAATGAATAATATATGCTACTTAGTAATAATATCAATAAAAACAATTTTAGATGAAATGAATTGAAATAGTAGAACATATGATTCAATAACTTGATTAGAAAATAAATATTGGTTGCTTCAGACACTTCCTCATAAGTTTAATATCCCAAAAAGAGTTGATCAATAATTTTTCTCCACCACAATTTTGTTCTTGTTTGTTTCCGGAATGATATTTGCAAGAAAAAAATATATATATGAGGACCAAAAAGAAAGTGAATAAAGATGTGTGTATTTTGATAATACAAAAAGAAGGATGAATATTGTAAAAATAAAAAAATGAAGTGAAAAGTATTCCACAAGTTTTTACTGAAAGAAAAAGTAAAATAAAAAATAATAATTACTTTGTCACATCTATTCACAAATTTTATATGTACTAGACTAGATATGAAGCCCGCGTCACAGACTCAAAATATGTTACTTTTTTATTTTAATTTATGTGGTATAGATAAATTGAAAAGTAAATAAATTTTTTTAAATATTTTTACATATTTTACGTTATTAGTTATTGATTTATAGTATTTTTACATAATTTTCAAATACTGTATGCTATTTTTTTTCTCAATTTATGTGACACTGATGAAATATTTGAGAAAGACAATCAAATTTGTTATATAGTTTTAAATTTTTTAAGTTGTTAATTACATTATGATTTATACGACTTTCTTCGTAATTTTCAAGTAATATCCCTCTATCTCAATTTATATGACATCGATAGAATTTGAAAAAGGTAAGCAAACTTTTTATACATCTTTCAAATATTTTAGATTGATAATTATTGAGATTTATATTATTTTTCAAGAAATTTTCAAATTATGTATCCCAATTAATGTTGCATTATTGTGATTTATATTACTTTTCACAAGATTTTTAAATAATATATCTCAATTTATATTACACTGATAAAATTTTGGGTCAGCCAAAATTTTTTTATGTGTCTTCAAATAATTTAAATTATTAATTACTCTAATTTATAATATTTTTTACACAATTTTAAATATATAACAAGTTAAAACTATAAATAAAATAATTAAACTAAAATTTAAATAATCAATTATATTTTTAATATATTTTTAGATATTTTAAGTTGTTAGCTATTGTAATTTATAATACTTTTTTTGCATCATAATTTAATATTTTAAGTTGTTAGCTATTATAATTTATGATACTCTCCTTGTTCAAATTTTTTTGGCATTGATAGTTAATTATAATTTAAATTTTTAATTATTGTGATTTATAATACTTTTCTTCCATTCCAATTTAAGCGACATTGATATAATTTCGAGAGTCAACCAAATATTACGATTGAAGTAGTGAAGTAGACATGTCTTAAATGACTCATAATAACTAATTAGAAGGATATAACAAAATTACTATAAAAAATACTTATGAAAAAAATCTAAGTGGGTCTCATATAAGATGCCAAATTAATTTAAAACATCAATAGTTGATTTATCATTTTTTATCTATTTTACCCTTTTTATTAAATATTATTAATTTTTTAAATTCTTAGATGACTTATAATAATTAATTAGGGGTGATATAGTAAAATTACAGTTGAAGCAGCTGAAGCAGATATGTCATAAATGTCTATTTTATTTTTTATTAAATATTATTAATTTTCTAATACATAAATAACATATACTCCTTCCGTTTCAAAAAGAATGACCTACTTTCTTTTTTAGTCCGTTTCAAAAAGAATAATCCATTTTCCTTTTTTGACAATACTTTAATTTCAACTTTCCACATGCCATGTTTAGGACCACAAGATTAAAAGGTATTTTGATATATTTGACACAACTTTAGTTTAAGGCCGCAAGATTCAAAAATCTTCTTTATTTTCTTAAATTTTATGTCAAGTCAAAGTATGTCATTCTTTTTTATACAAAGAAAGTAATAATTAATTATAAGTGATATAGTAAAATTACGGAGCAAGCTGACAGCTGGAAGCAGGCATAACAACCGCCAGTTGCCTGCTCACTCATGCTTATATATATTAGAAATACATTGGGAAGCTAAATTTAGCCTATCTGATCAAATAAAATCTAAAAATTATCTTTTCTTTCCAATGAAATAATGAAGTATTATCTTTTTTTATACAAACTATGTAACTATTTTTATTTGTACAAAATGAGGCCGCTAACTAAAGCTTAGACTTTAAGGTCTTATCCTATATATGGTTGGCTCGAATAATTGATGGTGGTGATTGTTGGTGATAATCGATACAGGATAATGTTGGCTAATTATAGTTGTTTTTGTAGTGGTAGTTGTTGTTGATAACTGTAAATGGACATTAGTGAAAGTAACGATCGATTGTAGTGATTGACAACAATGATAGTCATGGTCGAAGATGATGATTGTTGGTGATAGTAATTAATTGATAATGGTGAGCGACAAAAGCGTGATAACTTATAATAGTGGGCGATGACGTAGCGATAAATGAATGAAATTGATGAATTTTCATCTTTGTAAAAATTCTTAAATAAACATTTTAATTATATCAAGATTTTGTTACATATTTTAATCAGTCTGACTCTATTCGGATTGATTAAATGGTTATAACATAAAAGAAATGTGCATTTAATAACTAAGATTAAAACTTTGTTTAGGTAAAAATAAGGGTAAAGGATCAAATTTACTATTCTAGTTTGAAAAATTAGTTAAGTATATCCTTCGTCATATTTTGGGGTTAAATTTATCATTGTTGACATACTTTAAGTCAAATTTACTACTCTAGTTTGGAAAATTATTTAAATATACCCTTCGTCATATTTTGAAATTAAATTTACCCTCGATGTCATACTTTGGGATCAAATTTACCTCGTTGTTAAGAAAATATCTCACATATATCTTTCCTTTAATAGAAAATCTCAAATCAACGTTAAATGATCCATTTTTTAGAAAATAAAACACACTATCTAATCTGCCTGATCCGACCCATAAAAATAAATAAATATACTTTCCCTTAGTTTTGTTGGTCAATTTTTTTCAATAAACAAATATACCTCTCTTTCAACGTGTAGCGCTAGTAGGTTGTTTACAAATGAACAAAAAGCAAAATCAATGGAAATAACTCATAAGCATGGAACTAGAGAAAATCTCTAAATCTATTACAAACTCAGCTCCTATTCCAATTATGTTCAAATTTTAAAATTTTGTATGCAATTCATGTGCATCTAGATTCTAGATTCAGTGCACATGTTTTCTAAGTAAATGACATGATAAAAATTTATGTAGATCCAAATTGTATATAAAGACTTAGGAAAGAAGAGATGTCACGATTGACACATAATGAGACATTTTAACTCAATCATTAAGAGAAATATTTAATGGGCCTAATTTGTTACATTAGACCGCTAAATGCCATTTTTCATGAGCTCTGCATTGATGCAGATCCATGAACTGAGGAAGAGTTATATTGATTTGTGTTTGCACTGATGCAAATCCATTATTCATGAGCTATAAACTAATCAATATCCAGTGACTTAATTTCGTTCGAAAAATTATAATCAACAAAACTGAAGGGGGTTATTTTATTTGTGTCTTTTTTGTGGTTTGAGTCGGATCGGACAGGTTAGACTAGAGTGTGTTTTATGTTTAAGAAATGAAACATTTAACGTCGATTTGGGTTTTTCTATTAAAGGAAAGGTAATGTGAAAAATTTCTTAACAATAAGGGTAAATTTGACTCTAAAGTATGACATCAGGATAATTTGGCTTCAAAGTATCACGAAGAATATATTTAGCCAATTTTTTAAAGTAGAGGAGTAAATTTGACCAAAAGTATGACAATGAGAGTAGATTTAGCCTCAAAATTTGACGAAGAATATGTTTAGCCAATTTTTTAAAGTTGAGGGATAAATATGATCCTTTCCCTAAAAATAAATTTTGTGACATTTACTTATATTAGGACTGATTATAGCCTGTTTGGTCAAACTTCTAAAACCAGCTTATTTTAAAAAGTGTTTTTTCAGAAGTATTTTCAAAAAAGTACTTTTGATGAGAAGTAGTTTGTATTTGGTAAATAAATTTAAAAAGCATTTTTGAACGGTAGTTAGTGTTTGGCTAAACTTTTGAAAAGTGTTTTTGTATCTTTTAAAAGTACTTTTCAAAATTATTTTTTTAGGAAAAATTACTTTTCTTAGCTTATGAAAAATTATTTTTGTGCTCTCAAGAAGCACTTATTTTCTTTCAAAATCTTGGCCAAATTATACCTCATTTTTTTTGAGAAAAAATAAACACATTTTGAGAAAAATAAGTTTCATCAACAGGCTATAAGTGGTTGTAACATAAAATAAAGAACAAATGCACTTTAGTTTTCCTAGTTGTTTCTTAAAAAAAAAAAAAATCTTATGTTCAACGTACGTACAGGAAGCTATTGCGGTTGGGCGATCTTTTGCAACTATTAAAGGGTACCGTCTTGATGGAAACAAGGAAATGCTGGCTATGGGTGTTATGAACATTACAGGATCATTAAGTTCTAGTTATGTTGCAACTGGTGAGTCTTTGTTATATTTCCAGATAACATGTTTCTATCCTCCATGATATTTTTTAAAAATTCTTAAAAGTTCTTTTAGTATGAAATTGCTTTCAACTTGTAACATATGCAAGTTTGACTCATGGCAACTTCAGTGAAATAATAATTGACCTGGTTTAGCAGTAGCAGAAATAACCCAACGTATAGTTGAAAAGTGAAAGAAATTACCAGAAATAACGTAAGTAAATTATAAATAGTACTTTTAACCTTGACTTGACCATTTACACCACTTTAGTAGTAGAAGTTTGGCACATTCCGTCCTACCAAATTGATAGGATGGTAAACAATTAAGGGAAATTTTTAGTTGCACTGGACGTTTACATCATATCAAATTATTTTAGTTATAACATGGTTAAATAACAGATCTATTGGGGTGATAATATATGTTAATCAACCGTCGATATCACCAAGCTGAAAGGAAAACGGTTTCTCTCGGTGCGTGTTAAGCTACCGTGCATCTGTCATGGGCAAGAGAGCTCGTGTTCCTTCTGTGAAGACAATAATGGCTACCGGAGCTCAAAATGCAAGTCACGTAGCTTGAAAGGGGACTAAGCTTGCACTGGAGGCAACAATGGCGTCGGAATCGAGCACCAGTGGATCCAAATCCAATGAAACGATAACAATGTCAGAGCCACACAGAAATCTGAGAATCGATGTTTACAATTAACTTCGGATAAATGCAAAAGCAAAGCTTTGAGGTGCAGAAGACAGTTAGGCAATGACATGATCTGATCAAGCACACTTAGTCAGTACGATTACCAATTCAGGCACAAGTAATTCGAAATCATGGGCTGACCTAGTGGAGGAAGAAGAAGTGGAAAAGAAGAGCTCAATTTGGGACAATTTTTACATTTCGAAAACTTTGAATGTGGGCTTAAGCTTGAGTATGGAGCTCTAAAGAAGAAAAGTGAGTCTCCTATAGTAGAAATTGACTATGATGACATTGAATCAGAGATCAATTTGTGGAAAAATGCAACAGTGTGTTATGTGTTGGGGGCTTATCCCCCCTTTGAGGTGAAAAATGGTTTCATTTAAAGAATATCGACTAAACATGGCATAAACAAAATATGGTGAAAAATGGAGTAGTCCTTGTGAGGTTTGACACTGCAGAGGGACAAAATGAAGTTGTGCAAGGGTGCATATCCCATTTTGACAACAAGTCATTCATAGTGAAGGCTTGGAGCCTTGAAATAGAATTCACTAGAGATGAGTTACATACTGTACCAATTTGGATAAGATTGTCTGGTCTTGACGTAAGGACCGGAGTAAGAAGGGATTGAGTAAGATTGGGAGTTTGGTTGGCAAACCACTAATGGTGGATCAGAATACAGAGAAGAAGGTTAGCCTAAACTATGCTCGATTACTTGTTGAAGTCGAGTTAGATTTTACAATTCTTGAGTTAATCATGTTCAAGAATGAGAATGAGAATATTGTGGAACAAAAGGTTACCTATGACTGGAGGCCAATATTATGTAAGCACGATAAGAAATATGGTCACTCAGAGGAACAATGTAGAAAGAAGAAGGGGTTCAAGGTGTAAAGGATAGACAAGTAGCTGAAACTATAGTGTAGAAGCAAGTTGATCCTTCTTAGATGCAATTTATGCAGCAGGAACCAAGAGAGAAGGAAGTGACACAGGTAAGGAACAGAGAAGTACAGGAGCAACAATTGTGAATGCACAAAATAGGACACAGGAAAGTCGGATTACTTCAGCTAAAGCTAGTCAAAGGCAAATGAAGTAGCCCACAACAGTGTTGGTTAACAAATTCCAGGCTCTCACTCGTTCAGATAGTGAAGTGGAGAAAGTAAATGGTGAAGGGGAAGATATAAGTCAGGCTCATGCAAATATGGGGGATTGAGGGTATTTGATAAGGAACAAACAAGGGAACACGAAATCACACCCCAAAACAGTCCACAAATCACAACAAATCGTGGACCAAATGGGGACCTCTCTTGGATTCACTATCTAGAACAAGAAAGAAGAGGATGCAAGGTGTTAATACACCAAAACAGCCAGCCAACAACAAGTTTAGCAACACAAGATGAAGCTCTACAATATTAAAATAGCAACAAGAACAAACGGGTTACATTAACAACACAAGAAGCCGAAACTAAAACAAGATACAAGATAGGTAGTTAGACAAGTGTTGATGTAGTCTTAACAACCCAAGAGCATATTCCACTCTTGTACCTTTAAAACTTCACACAACAAACACCTAACTCTTACAATTGACACAACAGAGGCGTCCACCACCCAAGCACCAACGTATCAAGCAAAATGCAACACACAAGAGAATTCACCCTTATGTTATGCCCTAGTTTCAATTGGACTCTCTCTCACTCTAAGAGAAGTATTCTTCAATAATAGTGATCAACTAAAGAAATAAACCCTACAATGATCTATTTATACTACATTACAATAATAGACAAAATGACAAAAGGGTCTTTTAGTGACTAGTCTTCAAAAATACTCAAAAGTGTCATGATCATGATCATACTTGTATCATCCTCTCCATCTTGAGAGGAATTTTCCCACAAATTCATAACCTCACCTCTTTTACAAAGGCACTTCACAATCTCCTTCACACGGCCACACATCTTCTACATCTTCCTCGCCTTGCATTTTAACCTCTTTTTGCTCTCCATCTTGAGGCTTGCCATCAACCTTAGCCGATTCAATTACTACTTCTTCCCCAAGATAGTACAATTTTCCCTTCCTTAGGATAACATTCCTCTGATTTGGGCACTCACTAGCCTTGTGCCCCCACCCTTGGCATTTGAAGCATTGAAATCCCTTGGGATTGGAAGTAGAATTCAATTTACCTTCATACCTTGGAGGATGTTTTTGGAAAACCTTGGTGGCCTCGGTTTGGGTATCCATGAATGAGTTATCTTTGAGCTCCCTCTCAACCTCTAAAGCCGCATGGAAGATGCCATTTATGGTGTCGAATTTGTGAAGCGTCATGCGAGTGGAGATGTCCTTGTTTAACCCAACCTTGAAGCGCACAATGTCATGACTTACTTGCTCACCTCGGTGGTCAAGTTTCAACATTAATTGTTGAAATTCATCATAGTAAGCAATGACACTCTTGTTCCCTTGCCTCAAATTATACAATTTAGCAAGGAGCCCATGCTTATAAGTCTCGGGCAAGTACCTTTATTGCATAAGGTTCTTCAATCGAAACCAAAGAGGAGGTTGTCCCCCAATCATCTGATTCCCAAACCGTTTAACATACTCCCACCATGTATTAGCATACCCTTCGAAGTGAGCTATAGCATAACAACTTTTTTTTCTTCGGTGAGATCATTAAGTTGGAAGATCTTGTCACAAGATGACTCCCATGGAAGGTAGGCTTTGGGATCACTCTCATCTTTGAAAATAGAAAGGCTCACTTTGATGGAATTGAAACCTACATCTCGGTTTGGGTGGCCATATATCACCTCTCGGCCTAACTCCCTATGTCTACACCTCATTCTTTCTTCCCTAAAGTAAACATCATCATACGGTCCATAACCATCATATTGTCCTCCCCTACCATAGCCCTCAACATGGATGGGTCTATTTGGGTTAAGTGTAGCTTGCAGTGGCGGGATTAGATTTGGATAGTGAGGTCTTTGGTCAAGTGGAGTTTGGATGGGAGGGTTCGGGTTTGGTGATGGTATTTGGGTTCCAAGCCCTTCTTGTTAGACTTGGTGGAGTGGATGATGGCTTGGTCTATCTTGTTATTGGCTTCGAGAGTAAAAATTGGTTTGATTTATGGCAATTGGTGTATATTGCATTTGGTGCAAGGTCTTGGGAGTATTAGTTGGGGAAATGTTTTGAGGGGTAGAAGGTCGACTCCTTTGGCTCTCCACACGTTCTAATCTCCCACTTATTGATGCCACATCCATATCTAATTTCTCAAGACCCACATTTAACCTAGCCACATGTCGGGACATAGTTTCAAGGCGAGCCAAAATGAGATTGATGGCGTTATTATCCATTGTTTGAGCATTTGAAGCCTCGGGTTCCATTGTGGTGGTATCGAAAATAACCCTTCAAGTTATGGTCCAATCAAGATACCAAATTAGTCCGCAACGTCACACACAACAATACAATGCAAAACCTACAACATAAAACACACGTTATTTCAAAACAACCTCCCACAATGAGATCCCACCTTCAAGTTTCTTCAAACTCAAGCTCAACATTGGTGGATGGCTCAAATAACCTCCAATTTAGCTCAAACTCGAACCCTATACTCCTATAGTGTTAGAGAACACAAATCTAACACTAAAAACACAAGAAAAATGCAAAATTAAAAACTCAAAATTTGACCTAGGGTCAAAAACGGGTTTAGTATATTTTTGGGGGATTTTCGATTTTGACACTTCTTTTTTTGTTGGGATTTTCAATTTCTATACTCTAATAGTGTTAGGGAACAAGATCTAACACTAGGAACACACAAAAATCAAGTTTTTTGAAAGGCCCTAAAAACATGAACAGTAACTTTTTTTTTCAAGATAACAATCCCAAGATTGATTTTGTTGGAAGAAAATCAAACCTTGCTTTGATACCAAATGATATGGAACAAATAAGGGAACACGAAATCATACCCCAAAACATTCCACAAATCACAACAAATCGTGGACCAAATGGGGACCTCTCTTGGATTCACTATCTAAAACAAGAAAGAAGAGGATACAAGGTGTTAATACACCAAAACAGAAAACCAACAACAAGTTTGGCAACACAAGATGAAGCTCCACAATATTACAATAGCAACAAGAACAAACGGGTTACATTAACAACACAAGAAGCCGAAACTAAAATAAGATACAAGATAGGTAGTTAGACAAGTGTTGATGTAGTCTTAACAACCCAAGAGCATATTCCACTCTTGGACCTTTAAAACTTCACACAACAAACACCTAACTCTTACAATTGACACAACAGAGGCGTCCACCAACCAAGCACCAACATATCAAGCAAAATGCAACACACAAGAGAATCCACCCTTATGTTATGCCCTAGTTTCAATTGGACTCTCTCTCACTCTAAGAGAAGTATTCTTCAATAATAATGATCAACTAAAGAAATAAACCCTACAATGTTCTATTTATACTACATTACAATAATAGACAAAATGACAAAAGGGTCTTTTAGTGACTAGTCTTAAAAAATACTCAAAAGTGTCATGATCATGATCATACTTGTATCAGTATTCCTAGTTGAAATATTAGGGTTTGAATGCCCCTAATAAGAAGAAGGTGATGAAACTCATTTGCGATGGGGAAAGAGTAGTTCTGGTAGGATTATTAGAGACAAGAATTAGAGTAGTAAGATTAAGGATATAACTAATAAGCTCTTTAATGGATAGATGTATGTCATAATTTTGAAGTGTCACTATAATTTGGGTAGCTTGGATTTGCAAAACTAAGTAAGTCTGCACAAATGATTACATGTAAGATCACTCGTATAACCTTACAAAAGATATTTGTGATCATCTATGTATATGCACATAATACAAGGTAGTAAAGAAAAAAGTTATGGGATGAAATGCAAACTCGAAGTCATTCATTACACTTGCCTTGGTTGATATTAGGTGATTTCATCTCAGTTCAAAAAATAGAAGATAGAATGGGAGGAAATCTAGTAATTGGGTTGAGACAAACAACTTTGCAATTTTTTTAGAAGAATATGAATTGCTAGAATTGTTATATCAAGAAGGTAGATGTACTTGGTGATAAAAACCGAACACAATGAGAAGATAGTTTTTCTATTAACTTCTATTTTTTTAATGATTACAAGGCTGCAACTTTATACAAAAAGAAAAGAGATCTAAATGGTAAGATAATATACAATAATCAATACAAACACCTAAATGGAAAGATAATCAACATTAATAAAAATAGAATAAAAATAATTTAGGCTCCAATCCCACCAATCACTCATTTTACTTCCTGAATTAGCTCACTGTACAGCTCATTGCAACACTCCCGCTTAAGTTGGTAGGTAGATGTCTTTGATACCCAACTTTTCCAATGAGTTATTAAATGGTATACTTGGAACAACTTTTGTTAGCATGTCTGCTAACTGGTCTTCTGATTTCACATGTGGAAAACATATTATTTTCTCTTCAAGTTTCTCTTTAATGAAATGCCGATCTACTTCAATATGTTTTGTCCTGCCATGTTGAATAGGATTCTGAGCAATTTGTATAGCTGACTTGTTATCAAAGAACATCTTTATCGTTGAACTTGAGTCAAGACCTATTTCTGTTAATAATCTCTTCAGCCAAAGAAGTTCACAAATTCCCTTCGTCATACTTCTAAATTCTTCTTCTGCGCTAGATAAAGCCACCACTTTTTATTTCTTGCTTCTCCAAGTAACTAAATTTCCTCCAACAAAGGTCAAATAACCTTATGTTGATCTTCTATCTGTTGCACTCCCAGCCCAATCTGCATCTGTATGTCCATTAATATTCAAATGACTATATTTCTTGAACATAAGTCCTCTTCCAAGAGACGACTTAAGATATTACAAAATATGAGTAACCGCCCCCATATGCTCTTCACTAGGATTATGCATGAATTGACTAACAAGACTCACTGCATATGCTATATCCGGTCTTGTATGAGATAAATAAATCAACTTGTCAATAAGTTATTGATACCTCCTTTTGTTTGTTGGCGTTTGATTCGGATGCTCCTTTAGTCCATGATTTTGGACTATAGGAGTGTCAAATGGTCTATAATTGAGCATTCCTGTTTCTGCCAATAAGTCAAGAACATATTTTATTTGGGAAAAGAATATTTCTTTGCTAGATCGAGCCATCTCTATCCCAAGAAAATACTTAAGCCCTCCAAGGTTCTTCATTTCAAACTCTGTAGCTAAATACCTTTGCAACTTTGTCATCCTTTTTTTGTGATCCCCTGTAATTATCATATCATTAACATAGATAATTTAGGTTGTGACCATACCTCTTCGGTGATTCAAGAATAAGGTGTGATCAACATTACTTTGCTTATAACCTCGCCTCTTCATGGCCAAGCTAAAGCATCCAAACCGCGCTCTTGGTGACTGCTTTAATCCATATAATGCTTTGTTTAACTTGCATGCAATTTCTACTTGTGAAGTAACAAAGCCTTGTGGGATTTCCATATATACTTCCTCTTCAAGATCAAGAAAGCATTTTTCACATCATATTGATGTAATGGCAAATTCAAATTAACAATAAGGGATAGTAGTACTCTTATGGTATTTAGTTTTGCTACAGGAGAAAAAGCCTTTGTATAATATATACCATAAGATTGAGTGTATCCTTTTTCCATAAGTCTCGCTTTGTAGCGGTCAATCTATCCATCAGCACTGTATTTGATAGTGAACACCCACCTGCATCCGACCACTTTCTTTACTTTAGGTAGTGGTACTAGTCTCCATGTATTCATATTCTCTAGCACTTTTATTTCTTCTTTTATTGCTTGAGTCCACTTTGAGTCACTCAGGGCCTCCTGTACAGTGCTTGGAATATTTGCAGAGGATAGATTATAAGTGAATGCTTGAGTGATTTTGACAAATTATTTGTGCTAACGTAGTCGGCTATTGGGTATTTTGCTTTCTTTTCTTCAAGATCTGAAGAGTATCGATTTGGTGGTTGTCCTTGATTATGCCTGAAAGGGAGTTTATATGTGGAAGGACAATCTAGTTCATTATTAGGAGTAGAATTTAGAGATGGTACATCAGGAATGCCTCAGGAGATTGGTCTTCATGTGGTACTAATCTTTGAGTGACAATATGTTCTGTTAGCTGCTCATGCGTATTTTCTAGCCCCTCCTGCACATCCTCTTGTATACTCACACCATGTTTTTCAGATTTTTTCATCAATCCAACTATGTTATTCAAAGCTGGATTATCTTCGAAAAATGGCCAATTCTCCCAATCATTTATACTCTGATTTTCAATAAGTTTCTCATCCTGAAGAGAAGAGTCTATATGGCTCTTAGAAAAAAACAGTTCCGATTCTAAGAAAGTAACATCCAATGTGACATACAACTTTCTACTTCTGGGATCATAGCAACGGTAGCCTTTCTTATGATCACCATATCCAAGAAAAACACAACGAACAACACATGGATCTAGCTTAGATCGCTAATTTTTGTAGAGATGGACATAGGCTACACAACCAAATATTTTGGGTTCAAGCATTAGTACCGACGGTAATGAAAAATGATCAGCAAGTGTCTGTAATGGAGTTTAAAAGTTCAATACTCGTGATGGCATCCTATTCAGCAAATAAACCCCAGTACAAACTGCATCCATCCAATAACGTCGAGGTGTTTTAGATGCTATCAAAAGAGATCTAGCAGTTTCCAAAATATGCCTATTTTTTTATTCTGCGACACCGTTTTACTATGGTGTCTGAGTGCAAGATATTTCATGAAGTATTCCATTCTCTCAAAAGTAATCAACAAACTGTTACTTGCATATTCTTTACCATTATCTGATTGTAAAACTTTTACAACAACAGAGAATTGAGTTCTTATCATGTTATGAAATGAACGAAAAATCCCAAACACCTCATCTTTACCTTTGATCAAATAAAGCCAAGTCATACGTGTAAAATCATCTACAAATATCACAAACCATCTAATACCCGAAGAAACTAAGATAGGTGTTGGACCCCAAACATCAGAGTGAATTAACATAAATAGTGTTTCACATTTATTCAAACTTATTGGATATGAAACACGATGACTCTTAGCAAGAATACAGTCTTCATATTTGAACTTTGTTTCATCTAAATTTAAGAACAAACTTGGCAATAATCACCTTAAATAAGGAAAAGAAGGATGTCCCAGCCTGTGATGCCACAACCATATCTGTTTCTCCTTGTTACTCATTCCTTGAACTGCATTTGTCAAGCCACAGTTGTAATCATCCATGTAATATAGGCCTCCTCTCTTAGTACCACGACCAATAGTCTCCTTCGTGGGAATATCCTGAAATAGACAAAACTTTGGATATATTAGTGTACAACAGTTCAAATCCTTCGTCATTTGACCCACAGATAATAATTTATTAGAGAAAGAAGAGACAAGTAAAGTATTTTGTACAGAGAGATTTAGTGCTAGTGTCACTCTTCCAGCCCCTTCAACATGATATGTCACTCTATTTGCATTAACTATGCATGTGCGTCTAGGTTGAGTTGAGTCTACTAAATCACGAGAATCAAAGGTCATATGGTCGGTTGCCCTTGATTCAATAATCCAACCATGATTACCTAAATCATTATGAGCCATAGAGTTGTTGACACTAGCAAGAGAAGTATTCTCAGGTTGTGGTATTAGCGTCAATGATTCAACTCTTTTTGAGTTCTTCCCAGTGTTTTCCAATGATGCTCTAGCAGTCTCCTGCTTTTTTTTCTTTTTCAGTTCATACCACCAGTCTGGAGTCCCATTCAATTGGAAATATGTTTCAATTGTATGTTTCGGGTTTCCACGGTGTGTGCAACCCCCTCTTCCTTCTTGTTGCTTTTGCTTTGGCGTGTTATTCTTTCCATTGATCATTGGTTGAAGAGAGACTTGTCGTTGAGATCCTTTTCCTGCCCTTTAAATCATAGTTGCACTACTCATGTCCTCCTCTTTAGTCTACATTATAGATTTCCTCAGGTCTTCTCGCCGAACAAGTGCATATTCTTCCTCTACAGTAGGAAATGGCTTGAGTTGTAAGACATCGCCTTTGATTTTATCAAGTCTGTCATCCAATCCATCAAGAAAAATATATACTCTATCTTCTTGTAATATAGAAATATACTTTTTAATATTATATTGACATTTCTTTGGATTTGGTCGATGAAAATCGATTTCTCTCCACAAGCCTTGAAGATGGTTGAAATACTTCTCAATCCATCCCCCTCCTTGCTTTAACTTTATCACTTTTCTCTTCAAAAGATAAACTTTAGAAGTGTCACCTCCAACAAAATATGTCGTAGCAATAGCATCCTAAACTGCTTTTGCAGTCGGAAATCGAATGTAATTTTCAATTAACTTGGGATCCATCGAGTTGATTAACAAACTCTTCACCAGTGCATTTTTTGTTCTCCATTTCCTGAATGTGGAATCTGTTTCTTCTGGTGGTTGATTATATATCCCAATTTGTCTTTTCCAGAGATGTACATCTCTACAACCTGGGACCAAATTGCATAGTTAGTACCATCTAGCTTGATACCTTGCGGAACAACAAGAGCTTCATGGCTTGTTGTAGTTGATGTACTACCTATCAATTGTGATAATTTTGATGTT
The DNA here is from genome assembly GCA_030864215.1 of Capsicum pubescens. Classification (NCBI taxonomy): domain Eukaryota; kingdom Viridiplantae; phylum Streptophyta; class Magnoliopsida; order Solanales; family Solanaceae; genus Capsicum; species Capsicum pubescens. The sequence continues at coordinate 216,537,021 of CM061549.1, read as the reverse complement.
AGTTCAGAGAGCAGGGAACTCTCAGATCCAACACCAAACCTCCCAGTCGTTGAAGTAATTTCCCGCATCATCTAACTTTTATCCTGCTTCTGCTTTTTTTTTTCAATCTCCCTCTATATTACTTGCCCTTTCTCACAGATTCGAACCATGCTCTGATACCATGATAAAAACCGAACACAGTGAGAAGATAGTTTTTCTATTAACTTCTGTTTTGTAACTTTATACAAAAAGAAAAGAGATCTAAATGGTAAGATAATATATAATAATCAATACAAACACCTAAATGGAAATATAATCAACATTAACGAAAATAGAATAAAAACAAGTTAGGCTCCAATCCCACCAATCACTCATTTTACTTCCTGAATTAGCTCACTGTACAGCTCATTGCAACACTTGGAATGATAAGCATAGAGAGCATAGAATGTTCTCTAAAATTGACTAGGCTTTTATCAATAGTAGTTGGTTGGATGATATGCCCAATAGAAAGGTTGTTTTCTTGCCTAAAGAAATCAATAATCACTGTCCAACTAAGGTAGTAGTAATAGAGGAGAGAAGGGATGGGGCAAAACCATTTCAGTACTATGATAACTAGAGTCAGCATCCTCTATTTCGTAGCATTGATAAGGAAAGGTAGCAAGATAAAGTTGAAGGATGCAAGATGTATCAGGTAGTTCAGAAACTAAAGAAGCTTAAGGTAGATTTTAGAAGGCTAAACTCTTAGCAAGAAATGTAGTGGTGGAGAATGAGGAGGCTAGAGTAGCCTTGAAAGTAGCACAACAATACTTACTTAGACCCTCTTAATTCAGATTTTCAAAAAGAGAAAAAGGCTAAGTATTTGGATTTCAGAAAGTCTTCTTATTTAGCAGAAATATACCTACAACAAAGGAGTAAGGTAAATTAGGTGAAATTATGTGATGATAACAACAACTACTTTTATGCGGTCATTAAACATAGGAGGTTGAAGTATATAGAAACTCAAATTAGGAATGATCAAGAGTAACTGTAGTTTGATGTTTCTACAACTTTTCCAGACTACTATGAGAATCTATTGGGAAAAAAGAAAACTGGTAAAGTACAAGCTAATAAATACATCATGTAGAAGGGCAATGTCTTTACCACCATGCACCAGGTTAGTCTGTTGAAAGATTTCACTTAGAAGGATGTCAAGAAAGCTTTTTTTCAGTATTGTATTACTAAAAGCCCAGGGCCTGATGGGTATGGTAGTGCATTTTTCAAAGATGCATGTGAATTAAATGGAGGAGATGTAACAAAGAAGTTTTGTATTTTTTAGGAATAGAAAAATCATTAGACAATTGAATGCCACAAACATTTCTCTAATTCCTAATGTGGAGTATCCTGAGAATGCTAGCCAATATATTTCTATTTCTGGTTGTAATATCCTATACAAATGCATATCTAAATTGATTTGCAGTAGCTTGAAGGAATAAGTAGTCCATATAGTTGCAGATAAACAGGCTGCCTTTGTGCAAGTTAGATCCATGGTGTCACTATAATTTGGGTAGCTTGGATTTGCACATCTTAGTAGTCTACACAAATGATCACATTTAAGGTCACTCATATAACCTTATAGAAGACATTTGTGATCAGCTATTTATATGCACATAATATAAGAAAGGAAAGAAAAAAGTTATAGGATGAAATGCAAATTCTGAGTCATTCATTATACTTGCCTTGGTTGATATTAAGTAATTTCAACTCGGTGCTAAAAGCAGAAGATAGAATAGGAGGAATATAGTAACTTGGGTTGAGACAAGTGACTTTGCAACTTATTTAGAAGAATGTTAATTGCCATATCAAGAAAGTAGATATACTTTGAATGATAAGCATGGAGGGCATAGAATGTTCTCTAAAATTGACTGGGCTTTTATCAATGGTAGTTGGTTAGATGATATGACAAATAGAAAGGTTATTTTCTTGCCTAAAGAAATCAATAATCACTCGCATCTAAGGTAGTAGTAACAGAAGAGAGAAGGAATAGGGATAAACTATTTCAGTACTGTGATAACTAGAGTCAGCATCCTCTATTTCACAACATTGATAAGGAAAGGTAGCAAGACAAAGTTGAAGGATGCAAGATGTATCAGGTAGTTCAGAAACTAAAGAAGCTTAAGGTGGATTTGAGAAGGCTAAACGCTTAGCAAGAAACATAGTGGTGGAAAATGAGTAGGCTAGAGTAGCCTTGAAAGTAGCACAACAACACTTATACTTAGACCCTCTTAATGCAGATTTTTAAAAGGAGAAAAGAGCTAAGTATTTGGATTTCAGAAAGTCTTCTTATTTAGCAGAAATATACCTACAACAAAGGAGTAAGGTAAATTAGGTGAAACTAGGTGATGATAACAACAACTACTTTTATGCAGTCATTTAACATAGGAGGTTGAAGCATGTAGAAACTCAAATTAGGAATGATCAAGGGTAATTGGAGTTTGATGTTGCTACAACTTTATGGACTACTACGAGAATCTATTAGGAAAAAAGAAAACTGGTAGAGTATAGGCTAATAAATACATCATGCAGCAAGGAAATGTCCTCACCACCATTCACCAGATTAGTTTGTTGGAAGATTTTACTCAGAAGGATGCCAAGAAAGCTTTGTTCAATATTGCCATTGCTAAAAGCCAAGGTATGATAGGTATGGTAGTGATTTTTTCAAAGATATATGGGAATTAAATAGAGGAGATGTCATAGAAGCAGTTCTAGATTTTTTTTGGAATGGTAAGATCCTTAGACAATTGAATGCCCCAAACATTGCTCTAATTCTTAATATGGAGTATCCTGAGAATGCTGGCCAATATAGTCTTTTTTCTTGTTGTAATATCCTATACAAATGCATACCTAAATTGATTTATAGTAGTTTGAAGGAAACAGTAGTCCATATAGTTACAGATAATCAGGATGCCTTTGTCCAAGGTAGATCCATGGTGCATAATTTTCTTATATGCCATGATTTATGTAGGCATTATGGAAGAAAAACATCACTAGGCATCAAATGAAGAGTGATCCCCGAAGGGTGTATGATATGGTAAGTTAGGAGTTCTTAGAGGAAGTGTTAAAAGGATATGGTTTTCTTTAGAGGTTTATCAAGTTGTTAATGATATGTTTACTACTTCTAAGTACATTTTCAAATTGAAGGGTGAGGGGCATAAATTCTTTCAAGGCCAAATGGGAATCCCTTGCTCTTTGTCCTAGTATGGAATATTTGTCAAGAACATTTCATTGTATGAGCATGCTGCATGAATTCATGTTCCATCCTATGTTCCAAGGTACTAAGTGACTCATTTAGTTATTGTTGACAATTTAATAGTATTTTGCAAAGGCGAAGAGGCAGTTTTGACTAGAGTAAGGAGGCACTGGATCACTTTAGTTCAACGACTGGGTTGGAATCTAACTTATGAAATCAAGTATGTTTACTACTTGTAATGACCCAAGACTACCCCCTAGTCGTTATACGGTGCTTACGGTCCCGAGAGACCACAAGCTAACCCATGAGCTAGTACCTGCTGTGAGCACTGAATAATATAATCAGGAATGCGGAAGAATAACTAAAATGCCATAAGGTTTTAATAATGAAATAACTACTGAATTATGAATCTGATAAAAATACTGAAATTTGAATAATCTGGATAGCTAACTGTAGTATTTGAAAAGCCTCTAAACTGGATACTGTGAGTTGATGGGACAGACCCCCAACTAACTCTACTAACTACTGAGATAAAGATATGAAGTAATATAATCTGTCCTCAGATGATGAGGACTCACCACTACTACTGTATTGCTGATAATCTGAGAGGTGCGATCTTAGAACTAAGCGTCAGCACCTATGATATGAGACATCATAGTGCAAAAGAAAAGGTATGCGATTAGTACTTTGAATGTACTGGTATGCTAAATGAGGTAGGCTGGTATGCATGGTTTCATGAACAGAACTAATAATTAACTGGATATGCATGTAGAGCATGGAGTACTGAGTAGAGAGCATGGAATATGTAGATACTGATAATGCATGGAAATCTGTAAATACTGAGGATGCATGACCAAGCATATAACATAACTGAGCAAAATCTGTAAACTAAAATACTGAAATAACTAAAATCTGTATGTTTTGGTCAAATAACACAAAGATTGAATAACTGAGCTGGGACTATAACGAGACTATATCTGAGACTGTGGGAGGTATCATCTAACCGATGTTCCCCAATTTGAGTTAATCGGGGTCCAACCTGTAACTTCAGTTGGAAGGGTGTTAATACCATGCCACGGGTACTAACAATGGCTATGTGAAACCACTAAATTGATATAATGTCCAAAGGACTAAGGGTGTCAAGCCTGAACTGACGGGTGACCCCTGTAAGATAGTCAAGCCTAATCTGAGGGGTGACTACTCATATCCTACGCTGGCATATGGGGACTGCTACTAATCACTCTGCCTATCTGATGGGGAAGTTTCCATCCCTACACTCGCTCGGTGCTAGATCCTACTCCTAACTGAAAGACACTGAGATACTAGACTGTTCTGAGTTTAATGACCGATATCTGATTATTCTCAGAATGCTCATAATATAATCTGAAGACTATTCTGTAATGTAATGAGACTAGACTAAATAAATAGATATGATTTTCGGGTATTCAATACCCCCAGGACTCAAAGCAACAATACTGACAAGACACTAAAGCTTGAAAACCAAAACATAAAGGCTCTTATTAAATAAATCACTCTTGTAGGCATTTTATCAAACACTTGTAGTTCGTGGTTATAAGACAATAACAATTTCTATGATTATAAGACACAGACATACCAAAAGAAATACTTCAAAATCAACAATAACAACAGATACTACTCCCTCCACTCTATTTTACTTGTCACGTTTCATTTCACGAGAATCAATTTAACCAATCTTCGAAACTAAATTGAATTATATTAATTCACTATTTCAAATATAAAATTATCATATTTGATGTATAAGTTGCACTAACAAACTAAATTGCACAAGTTAGATATAATGCTACTTCATCCGTTCACTTATCACATTTTGTTTAACGAGAAACAATCTGACTAATCTTCTAACCTAAATTGAATTTAATTAATTCACTATTGTATACATAAAATGTAGATATTATATACAAAAACTATACATAAAGTACTCTAAATTGCAATAGCACAGTAAATCATGTACTTTTCGACAGCGTGTTTGAGATCAGAAATAGCTTTAGTAGCTTCCTTATGAGACGGAGCACCACAAAACACAACTCTCGGTAACGGTTCACCAACACTAACCATCATTTTCTCCTCTCCACCAGCCATCTCCTAGTCATCAAACTCCGCCACCACTTTTTGCATCGGCGACACATCAGATAATCCTTCTCCGCCTCCGTCGTTAATCGTCGTGACAACGTCGGACTTCACATATTCCAATGACAATAATATAGATAAAACGGACACCAGACGAACGACGTTACGTGCAGCGGTGTAAACTGGATGCTCCATTGTAACAGAAAGGAATCCGCTATTTGCGACAGTGAATCCGGTGACTTTCGCCGCTTCTCTGAATGCTCATCCACCACCCATGATTTTTTGTGATTAATTTTTTTTTATTACGGAATTTGGATGGATTATGAAATTCTTAAGGAATGAAGAGACTCATTATAGGGGTAAAATGGTACTTTTAGTATATTCAAAAAGTAAGAAAGGCTATTCTTCAAAGACACTCTTATTTAGGGTCAAATATCTAAAGCCACCTATATTTGGGTCTATGGCATGCAATTTCCTGATTGTAACACTAGATTATATGTAATTTCTCTTGATTACGAGAACGGTATAGTTCTAAATTCTAGTGCTAGTGCATTTTGTATATATTGAACGGGACCGAGTAGAGATAATTGTTTTGGATTGTGTAACGCCTCGAAATTGGGTCCCGAGATGTCACACGGTGCTTAGGGGCACAAGTGACACCAAGCTAACCCTCATGCTGGCATAACTCATAAGCGACTGAATAAAATACTTAAATCTATATAAAATCAGCGAAAACATCGCACTTCTCTGAACTTGATCAATACAAATATAAACTTTACAAGATTACAACTCTGCTATTACAAAACAAAACTGAAACTGAAAACATCAACTTCTACTGACTGTCAATGAAGCCTCTACTGGTACTGACTTTAGATAGCCGGGTCATGACTCCTAACTATCCAAGCTCAATACGACTAAAATAAGAAAATACAATATTTCTCGAACTGTACAACTAACTCAAGCCCTTGAATCAAAAGGACTCACCACCTGCTGACTGGAAGCTAAAAACTGACTGAATGAGGTATATATGCTACAACTTGTACCTACATTATAAGACACCGTAGCACATAGGAATATATAGGGGTCAGTACTTTAGGAATGTACTGAGTATGTGGGGGTGTATGCAACATTTTTAAATAATATCATAAATGTAAAATAAAACCATGCATGCTGACAATAATGACTCTCTTCACTTGAATTAAACTGTAATATAGTTTCTCATAAATCCTCAACAGTAACACATGCTTCATAAATCTCATAAATCATTGAACTCAACTCAAACTCTTTGACTCATGACTTAGAGTGACTCGGTAACTCAAGAAACTTAAATTATTATGGACTTGGGAGTTTCTTATAACCGACATAAACCATGTGAGATGCATGGAGTCCAACGTTTTGCCCTCCTAAGGAGAGAACCCTACATTGACGGGAGCGTCGTACTCTTGCCAGGGAGTACAACCTCAACTTTGTGATCACAATCTCATTCTTGGCCTCTGGACCACAATTATCAATATCAATCCTACGGTGGCACGTAGTTTTGGGGAAATACCACATTTCCCGCTCGGTGCTAAATACTCCTCCCAGACTCAGCTCAGAACGCGTTAGAAAATCTACCTCAATCAACTCAAGGGTCTATCATAGAGACCAAAATCATAAATATATATCTCATCTGTAAATCTTAACAACTTGTGGATTCCTAACTCGACTCCATCTCAAAATAATCTTTCTCATCATCAAGTATCAAAAGCTTCAAGAAAACATCATGGGACTCATTCTTGACTCTCAAGCTCAAATGTCAATATATATTCAATTATCAACTTCTCATGGAAAAGCTTAAAATCATGACTCTTATCATTTATCACTTGGAAATCATCAATTCATAGCAGCAATATACAATTCATAGCATAAATTCTCAATTTAAGAAATAAAACAATGGAATAGTCATGTATATCAATCTTGAATAGCTCAATTCTCATAAATCAATGATAAAGTAATTTTGGTATAAACCCACTTGCAAAATCATGAAAATTCCAATAGTAAAAATCAATTCTTTGGGCACAAGAATGAAAGGATATTCTTGTTCAAGCCCCACATACCTTGATTATGATTTTGAGATGAAGAAACTTGATTGGAAACTCTTCTTCAAACTTTTAAGCTAAGTTTCTCGATGCCTTTGACTTGGAGAACTTGATTCTTGAACAACTTGATAAAATCTTTGGAAGAATCTTGAATTTTCTTGGAGAAGATTTGGATTTAGGATTTGGAGGAAAACCCTAGTTCTAGATTTTTGTAGAAAGAAGTGGAGAGAAATGAATTTTCTCTTCTCTATTCGGATATATATAGAGGCCAAAATGGGTAGAAATGACCAAAATACCCTTGAGCAAGTTCTAGAACTGGGGATCGAATTTTGTCCTTGGCGCGACGCGCCATGATCGCAAACCTTCATTGGATTTGGACAATTGGGAAACTGCTCAGTGGCGCGACGCGGTGAAATCGTGTTGGTGCACTGGAATTTGACAATCCTAAAATTGAGCCTTGGCATGATGCGTCAATATCGCGAAGGCTCGCTGGAAATTAACAGTTTCTATTTTGGCTGGCTCCGCGATGCGCCGAAGTGTCAGGTGGCACACTGTCTCACTAAAATGGCTCCAACTCTTCACCCGTGTGTCGGATTTGGACGAATTTGGTATCGATGGAAATCTTATTCAATTCTCTATATGACAAAAAGTAGAAATTAGAGAAATACAACACGGTATAATCACCATTCACTTTTGAAGTCATTCCATATACTCAAAAGACGGATTTAGACTCCCCCTTGGAAATATTCGTCCTCGAATGTTGCTAGTTCGGCCAAGAATACAGAGAAAACTGAAGATACACAACTGAAACAACTTCCTAATCTGAATCTATATCTTTCTAAACTTTGGAGTACTTCGTTGAATGTATAAACTCGTGATGAGAATAACTATAATGCTGGATCCGAGGTTGGAAAAGAATAGAATAGAGGACAACTGTAATTCTCGACTGAGTCTGAGCTAATTTACTTTCTGCTTATAATAAAGAGCGGGCTCACGCTGAGAGTTTAGGATTCACTTGATGTTATCAGGGTGCAATCGTACTCATAGACTGCGAAGTGATAATTTATTCAGTCTTAGGTCATGAGAAACAAGGCTAAGATTATACAATGGGTATTACATTGTCTGGGCTAGAATACTTGGAAAAATAAGGATCGTTCAATGAATGCTTACAGACCGATCATAATTAGATATCCAAATCTAAATCTGATGCCTGATACAGATACTGAACTAAATTTGCAGATCTTGGGTGCGAGCAACTACTTACCGGATTGACCGTACTCATGAAACTTCGAGTAGTAAGATCAGACTAGTTCGAAAAATGGAAAACCATAGAAACCTATCTGCCAAATTTTAAAACTGGGTTGTTGACTATACAAACTGAATCGTACTAGATACTCATACTTAAGTGGAAGATTTCTTCAATACCCTTCCAAGAAATTCTAACGGTATGAAGGAGCAAGGAACTTTAGGCAAGATCTAAAAAAGACATCTGAATCAGAGATCATAGAATTGCCATAATCCCATAGCTTGGAACATAAACCTATAAATCATAAGTCGAGATAGAAGTAATAGGCCTCAAGCAATGCAACTCCTTGCTCTCAAACTTAACCACACTTCTCAAACACTCTCTCAACTATACTATACCCTTCCGTCACTATACTTGATCGATACGACTTATAATCCTCACATGACACTGATACTTTCGTCTACTCATATCTCCTCGAACCAAACCCTCTCATCGTCTTCATGCCTGACTTAGAACCACAAGATTCACCACATGACACCATTCTGGATCATGGACTTCCACACATCTATATTTTTTTTTACAACTTCTCACTTTAATAGTAATTTTCATTACCACTTCGACAACTCCAATCCACCTAGTACTAGCCATTTACTAATGTGCAATGCATTCATCTGCACGTACACAAACACGACCTTCGAGCCCATCTTCATAACCACATATGCATTCCTAATCAAACATTTATAAAGCCTCTTCTTCATATCCTACACACTTCTTATCAAGAACAACTCCCATGCACTCACCTTAAGCAAGCATACCCGACATATTCCTAACTAATTAAGTCCTACACAAACGCTTCACTTCAATATTCCTTCAAACTCATGGAATTACACAAAACGAAAATACAACAATTTCCCCAATCATAACACATTAAACTTCGACTAACCGCGACATGTATAAAAAACTTAGCCTCAATCTCACTTCACATTACCGCCTAGTCAAAGTAAGCATGCCACCCTCTATTGTTGATAAGGAAATATCTTCTCTCCCCCGTCTAAACAACTATTCACCACCACTATCTTGATTAACGAAAGATAACTAAAAGATTAGAGCATGAGGATTGGACACATGAATAGATACTATGAATAACTTGACACTCAACTGAGGCTTGAGGAATAGAGGATTTAACATCATAAACTTATCAAAGAAATACGGCCCGAGGACATACACGATATAAATCTGAATTTTTTTATTGATCATTAGAAGCATTACTTGAGTACTTGAACTGAACATACCACAAGGCTTGAGTACATGAGTCATGAGCCGCATGACCTAAATTTGGAACTCGCAACTTACGGAATATAATTCCAACTGCTGAAAGATCTGAAGCTCCGCATTTTGGGAACTAAGAGAGGGCATGGTTCTTTATGATATGCACGAGTTATGATCATAGAACTGAAACATAAAGCATGAGTAATTATTGGGATAACTAAAAAATACCGAAATAAGAATGGGTCGATCATCATTCTTTCTCACCGCTACCTTACAACTTACTGGTACATCTCCTAAAATCTGATAGCTTAATTTGGTTACTCGTCCTAACATATCCCCCTTAGACTTAAGCCATCACTCTGAGTAGGTAAACCACTATATACACGCTAGTCTAAACTGAAATCATTTTACTCTAGAGTCCGGGGTATAATCAATACACAAGAACAATAGAATTTAATTTGAATGACTACACCTGAAAACAGACAACCACTTCCTTACACCACCATCTGAGTTACATCCTATCCCTCTATACCTCCAGTAGTCATCATATAATACTTGCACGCTGACTAACTTCAAATTTGCATGAGCATCCCCATAGTCAGAGTATACACCATCTAACTCTTCAACCCTTATTTCTATTAACTCAACTTCAGAATTTCAAATCTTAGATTCTAATGCTCAACTTAAATACTTCCCAACCTTTGACGGACCATACTACAACTGTCATAGCCTACTAATATCACACTTGTAAACTTATATTTCTAAATGATGAGAATCAAAATTACACAAAAAGGCTCAACATTTTCAATCTAAACTCCTTAACTTAGCCATCAAGAATATCGTTCATTACCTGACTAGTATTTTCTCCACCTAGTAGCTCCACGGTGAAACTATCTACACCACATGCAATGATCCTCGAAAATAATACAGCCTCACAGCACCTTGGGAAAACTTCCTTATCATAGATACAGTCTCAAACTTGACTACAAATCAATCAAACTTAAGCTCTTGCATACACTGTTTAAGCATATTAGGTCACTTCCCTATAACTGGTGCCATTAACCAAGAAATCATCACATCCACCTTCATAGCCACCAATAATTCAAGATTAATGCCTAGCGCTCAACATAACTTACAACTCCACCTCACACACAAAATTTTCACTTGGAAACTATAAAACAAAACATCAATAAACACTAACCTACTTAAAGATCATAACAACAATAATTGGTCATAATCATATGGTCTATCTCATTTACAATCCATCAACACGTCCTTCTTCTACCCATCATTACTATCTATCCTTCATACACAGCTTAACTTAGTTCATAGCTCTCTAAGCCTCAACTTAACTTCCTCTTGCAATCTCAGGAGCACCTAAGTTAACAACACTCATCCACTAAGTATCTTCATCCATAACCTATACTTGTCTTGTGCGACACACACCGTCAACAACTCTCTTCATACTTCAAGCAAACTATTATTTACCTTAACCAGTAACTCTTTCTCTTTCTTCTACTAGATGACGCACAAGGACATATCACTTCATCACTAACTCGATCACATGCAAAAAGGCTCGGCTATACATATTTTCAATAAATCACACTTACCACCCTTCTTGCCACTATGCCTCTAAACTCAGTTCCAACCAGCACGAGGAAACAAGATGAACAACGAGTCACTAGTGAATCAAAATAGGCCTCACCCAGCTTCACTAGTCTTTGATTTTGCATTTTGAAAAAGAATTTGAGGTGGATAACAAAGCAATTATGCTAATGAATCGAAAGGGCCCCACACGACTTCACTAGACTTTCAATTTCAGCAACATAATGATGACAAGATTACAAGAGGTAGAAACTTGACATATAATATTCGATGATTTAAGAATACAAATCTCACTCTGTCTTAACCAAACAACTCATAAGGGTGAGGACATAACATTAAGCTTGGGGGAACTTATAACACGCTGGAAGGCTCCGCTCAAGCCGCTTTGTGAAACTTCTGAAACTCCTCACTAGTAAGTCTGAGAGCATTATCAGAGGGAGGAAATTGGAACTCGCTGATCATGTTACCTCAAGAACAATACATAAATAAAGAAGTATAGATTATCGTTATGGATTCCGAGAAGGAATCTGGAAGCGCAACTGACTTGGGCTTATTGCACGATTTATAAGCAAAGCATGATAAGGCACTAATAAGATACTTTCTATCTCATTTATAACTCCATAACTATTTGTGGAGACTGTTTAAGAAAGTACTATCTGCAAAGAGTTGAGCTTGACTGCCTTTAATACCTGGAAAATAAGGCGGGGATGCCCTAAATAGAGTAAGATGAGAATCCATATATGTTTCTTAAAGAACCTTTCTATAGCACGATCTAAGACTTAAAAGAATGGAGACCTTTCCTAAATGCCTTGTAGCCTCTCGAAGAAAAGTACAAACGTCTCCGTACCGTTCCGCAAGACTATACTAGACACGGCTTTACAAACACCCTAGGACACTTGAACTCTGTACTTTGATACCAAGTTTGTAACGCCCCGAAATTGGGTCCCGATACGTCACACGGTGCTTAGGGGCATAAGTGACCCCAAGTTAACCCTCCTGCTGGCATAACTCATAAGCGACTGAATAAAATGCTTAAATCGATATAAAATCAACGAAAACATCGCATTTCTCTGAACTTGATCAATACAAATATGAACTTTACAAGATTACAACTCTGTTTTACAAAATAAAACTGAAACTGAATACATCAACTTCTACTGACTGTCTATGAAGCCTCTACGGGTACTGACTTTAGATAGCCGGGTCATGACTCCCAACTATCCAAGCTCAATACGACTAAAATAAGAAAAAATACAATACTTCTCGAACTGTATAACTAACTCAAGCCCTTGAATCAAAAGGACTCACCACCTACTGATTGGAAGCTACAAACTGACTGAATGTGGTATCTGTGCTACAACTTGTACCTACATTATAAGACACCGTAGTACATAGGAATATATGAGGGTCAATACTTTAGGAATGTACTGAGTATGTGGGGGTGTATGCAACATTTTTAAATAATATCATAAATGTAAAATAAAACCATGCATGCTGACAATAATGACTCTCTTCACTTGAATTAAACTGTAATATAGTTTCTCATAAATCATCAACAGTAACACATGCTTCATAAATCTCATAAATCATTGGAATCAACTCAAACTCTTTGACTCATGACTTAGAGTGACTCGGTAACTCAAGAAACTTAAATTATTATGGACTTGGGAGTTTCTTATAACCGACATGAACCATGTGAGCCGCATGGAGTCCAACGTTTTACCCTCCTAAGGAGAGAACCCTACATTGGCGGGAGCATCGTACTCTTGCTAGGGAGTACAACCTCAACTTCGTGATCATAATCACATTCTCGGCCTCTGGCCCATAATTATCAATATGAATCCTATGGTGGCACGTAGTTTTGGGAAAATACCACATTTCTCGCTCGGTGCTAAATACTCCTCCCAGACTCAACTCAGAACGCGTTAGAAAATTCACCTCAATCAACTCAAGGGTCTATCATAGAGACCAAAATCATAAATATATATCACATCTGTAAATCATAACAACTTGTGGATTCCTAACTCGACTCAATCTCAAAATAATCTTTCTCATCATCAAGTACATTTGCTTATCAAATCATATCAAGTATCAAAAGCTTCGAGAAAACATCATGGGACTCATTCTTGACTCTCAAGCTCAAATGTCAATATATATTCAATGATCAACTTCTCATGGAAAAGCTTAAAATCATAACTCTTATCATTTATCACTTGGAAATCATCAATTCATAGTAGCAATATACAATTCATAGTATAAATTCTCAATTTAAGAAATAAAACAATGAAATAGTCATGTATATCAATCATGAATAGCTCAATTCTCATAAATCAATGATAAAGTAATTTGGGTATAAACCCACTTGCAAAATCATGAAAATTCCAATAGTAAAAATCAATTCTTTGGGCACAAGAATGAAAGGATATTCTTGTTCAAGCCCCACATACCTTGATTATGATTTTGAGATGAAGAAACTTGATTGGAAACTCTTCTTCAAACTTTTAAGCTAAGTTTCTCAATGTCTTTGACTTGGAGAACTTGATTCTTGAACAACTTGATAAAATCTTTGGAAGATTCTTGAATTTTCTTGGAGAAGATTTGGATCTAGGATTTGGAGGAAAACCCTAGTTCTAGATTTCTGTAGAAAGAAGTGGAGAGAAATGAATTTTCTCCTCTATTCAGATATATATAGAGGCCAAAATGGGCAAAATTGACCAAAATACCCTTGAGCAAATTCTAGAACTGGGGCCCGATTTTTATCCTTGGCGCGACGCGCCATAATCGCGGACCTTTACTGGATTTGGACAATTGGAAAACTGCTCAGTGGCGGACGTGGTGAAATCGCGTTGGTGCACTGGAATTTGACAATCCTAAAATTGATCCTTGGCGCGATGCGCCAATATCATGAAGGCTCGCTGAAAATTGACAATTGCCATTTTGGTTGGCTCCGCGATGCGCTGAAGTGCCAGGTGGCACACTGTCTCACTAAAATGGCTCTAACTCTTCACCCGAGTGTCGTATTTGGGCGAATTTGGTATCGATGGAAAGCTTATTCAATGCTCTACATGAAAAAAAGTAGAAATTAGAGAAATACAACACGGTATAATCATCATTCACTTTTGAAGTCATTTCATATACTCAAAAGACAGATTTAGACTTAAGGAACGGTCAGGGTATTACAGATTGACTAATAAAAACATATTCTCTAAATTGTTAAATGCATTTATATTTTCAATCCAAATATAACTATTATGATCTGTATATATTATTTATCGTTTTAATTTATTAAAAGGTCTGAGATTGGTCAATATTTCTTGTAGATTGGATGGTAATAATATATATTGGTGAAATAATAACTTAGTCGATGTAATTCATTTCTCGGTGTAGAGATTGATGATACGTATTTTATGAGAAGCTTATAAGTTTTCATGTGTAAACCCGGTCGGTGGATTTATGAATCCGACATATGAAATAAGTTAACCATTGCTTTACAGAAAATTAATCATTATATTATATTATTTTATAATTTAATTTATTGATTAGTCTATGCAATCTTAATATGGAAAATTACATAACTGTTTAATAGAAAATTACAAAATAAAAATAAAGGAGTGCTATTACGAGTTTTTAGTGGAATAATTTGTAATTTATTATAATAAGAATAATTCAAACGGATATTTTGAATTATTTCCATAATAGGGAGCCTCAGTAATTAATTTCATGGGTCCTACCGTGCTCATATTATACTTGAATCCAGAATTCTATTTTCTATGGAAAAAGAAGTCATCACTTGTCCTTATTCAAGTAGAAACATCTGTGTATTTTCTTTCCTCTTTGAACTGGGGGAGTATCTCTATAAATAGAGATTTAGCCTAGAAATTTAACAAAAAAAAAAGAAGAATTGGGTATTTTATTTCATACTTTCCACCAAAATTTGGGATCACTTGATACGGGATCTACTATGAACACACGAAACCAGCTAAAAACACAAAACAAAATCGAGACAAGAAACAAACAAGCAATGGTAGCAACATAAAGAAATCAAGAATAAGAAGATGAGAAACAAACACACGAATACAACAAAGTAAAGGTATAGATAAGATGACATAAGAAGTTACGAAGAATCAATAACCAAACCGTGTATCAAATTATAAGACCCTTAAACTCACAAAATTAAACACTAATCTTTTTACGGTGAACGCTAAGAGAATCAGCTCCTCCTTACAACCACCGTTTCTAAGCAATGTCAATAATAGTTTTTTCAAGCCCTACACTAATGGCTATTCCAAGCCCTACACTACTTGGAACACTCCCAATGGAGTTCAAGAATATGTTTCTCAAATATTTATCATCAAAAACTAACTAAAATAAGACTAATAAGAGTCTATTTATAGTCTAACTTATTACATAACAAAATGACCAAAGCATCCTTAAAGAAGAGGCGGCCATGGTGTGTTTGGAGGGACATGTGTAGTCCCCAAAATACCCTTAATGAAGGGCATCCATGGAGTGTTTTGGACTTCAATGAAGGGGCGGCCTAGTGGTGTTGAGACTCCTCTTCATACGTCAACATGTGTAATCCTTTGGAGCCTTCAGGTAGTCATCAAGGTAAGCCTCCAAGCAATCTTCCACTGTTTTATCCTTTTCGGTTTTTCTATTTGACGAGAAAATGGTTTTGACCTCTTTAAAGCTATTTCAAAAGATTCAAGAAAATTTCAAAATAATTTCAAGAAATTCACAGAGTCGCCACTTGATTTTTATAGAAAAAATCAAGAAAAAACTTAAGAGAGTTTCGAAGGTTCAAAAACAGAAATAAACCTTTAAAACTAGAGAAACTGGGTAAGGGTTCAATTAACGCCCTAAGAGGGTTTTTAAGACACTTAGAAGCGTCCGTTTAAAATGGTTTACCAAAAAGAACTAACCTGACTAACTAAAAGTGACTAATTTTCGTAAAGACCTAATATAATAGAAAAATATTAAAAATAATTTATTTAAACGTATTTAAAATAACATTTATTCATTTAGACGAGAAATATTCCACCTAAACTAAATTAAATTGCAATTTTCGGACTTAAGAGGAAAATGAATTTTGCTTTCGTGGAGAAAGAAAAGATTAGGAAATTATTTTCTTATTATTAATTATTATAGAAAAAGTCGATCATGTAGAGATAAAATATTAAGAGCGTATTTAATTAAAAATTCTTTGCTAATTTTGGAAAAAAGTTAATTTCCGAATCAATTAGTTCCTAGGTTTGGAGAAAATTACTTTAGTCTAAATGAGCTATTAGTTACAGGAACAAGCCAAATACTATTTTGGAATAAAACATTTAATTTTTTAAAGACTTGCTAACAAAAGTCGAAGGAGCCAATTTCAATCATTTTTAGACAAAATAAATTAGGTGAGAAAAGTAATTATGATTGAAGTAAAAAAAACTAAGATAATATAAAAATGACAACACTTTAGGAAATTTATCTAAATTAATTGAGTTAAAGTATTAGTTAATACAAATAAACAACGTATAAATAACATAAATACCAACCCTTTTGGAAGTAATTACACTCTCTTCCACTTTTTTAATTACTTTACTCTCTCTCCCTATTAATATACATAACATAGCCGACATATACATAGCATTCTGTGTATATGTTGAGATTTTTGTAATATGTTTAGGGAGTTGGAATTTTTTGTAATATTGAAAACATAAGTTGTGTATTTGTGTAATTTTTAGATAAACAATATAAGCTATAAAAAAAAACACAAGAATTGAAATTGGGCCATTAATTAGCCCATTTTCAAATCTGGACAGCATTATTTTTGGGCCTATTTTAATGGCCCTTTTTTTTCAACCCTCTTTTCAATTGTGTAATACTATGTGTATATCAGTCCCGTTTTTTCTGCATTTTTTTGGTATACCATCGCGTGTACGCCGTATATCAATGTAGAAATCAGCATGTTTGACACCATTTTTTCATGTACATGTATGATAGTGTACAGCTGAAACTATTTCGGTGTATACCTGTTGTATACGAATGTATACCAGCCCTTGGACAGATTTTGAGGGAGATTTTTGACTCAAGTGAGGATGGTTTTGGTCCCGAGGAAATGCAGGGGCGATGGGGTCCAGTTGGACTCTCTAAGAATCACATAAACAAGAGAGAAAAATAAAAATTAGTATCTATTCAAGTGCTCTTAATGCATAACTTAAAAAGGGGAGAAATATATATAACCATTTACTCAATGATGTGATAAATGAAGGAAAACATACCATAAAAAGGTGGTCAAAGTTTGCTAAGTAATTCACATGACATGGATAAATCAACTAACTAAAATAGCTTTAAAAATGGTTGAAGCTTGAAGAAATAAATATTGGTGAAAATTAAACTATTAAGTCCAAGCTTTCCACGAGAGAAACCATAAATAACTTAAGGCCATAACATGATTCATGTATTATGTAAGGGTGGCAAACGGGCGGATTGGATTGAATTTGAACGGGTTAAATATGGATCGAGCAAAAATGGTTTGGATTGTAATCCGCCCATATAAATATGAGTAAATATGAATTTGGTCAAATATGGATTCGGTAAAAATGGTCCAACTCACTTTAACTCCTAAAGTCAAAAACATAAAACTTCTATAACATATCAACTTAACTTTTTTTAGTTTTTTTTTCTCTCTCTTCTATATGTAGCCTCTAGTTTTATTTTTTTATTTTTTTTTCATTTCTTTTTTTCTCTCTTCTATCTCTACCCATTGCTTCTCTTCTTTTTTTTTTTCCTTTTTAGTCTCTTTTTTTCTATTTTTTATTTTGTTTTGTTTTTACTTCTTTCTCATTATTTTTTTTCGTTGTATTTTATGTTTTATATTTTTTTTTATTTTCGAAGAACATGGTTAAGTCGAGTACAAATTATGGATGATGACTGAAATATCATAACCACTCAGTATATTTGTATTTACCATCATTTTTTTTTTCCTTTTCTCCTTTTTCATTATTTTTTTCTTTTTGATTTCTTTTGTATTTTTTTCTTCAATTCTTTCTTTACGCTTTTTTTTCTCTCTTCTATCTCTAACTTTTACCTCTCTTTCTTCTTCTTTTTTTATTTTTTTATTTTTTTTCTATTTTTAGTTTTCTTTTTTTTTTTTATGATAACAAAAATACCCTAAGCGCATATTGATTTATATTCGCCCAACATTTATAATTTGTGTAAGTACACTCAAGTGGACTCCACCTAATGGACAGATACAAAGATAGTATCCTGAAAGATCTTGGGATTACATTCATCAAACCAAATATCTTTAGGAGTCGCAAATTGATATACAAATACTGATGACACATTTGCATTGAATGATATATTGTATATTTATATATTTTAGTCTCGAGAAAATACAATTAATTCATACACTTGTTTGTATATAAATACAAATGATAAATTGTACATATTGATAACTAAGCTATTCAAATACAAATAATAAAATTATTTGAAATATATAGTACGATACAAATAAATTTAAAGTAAAAAAAATTATAAAATATAAAATGCAATGAAAAAAAAAAGATGAGGAAAAAGATATAAAAAAAGAAGAAAAATGTCAAAAACGACGAACCAAGAATGAAAAAGGGGAAAACGGAAATAAAAAAAAAAAGAATGCGAAGAAAAAAAAATTGAAAAAGAAAAAAATTGATGAAATAGAAGAAAGAAAAAAGTGTAAGAAACGAGTAAAAAATAAGTGGAAAAATAAAAAATGATAAAAAAAAGTAAATTAAAGGAAAAAGGAAAGAAAAAATAGTAAATTAAAGGAAAAAAAAACTGGAAAAGAAAAAAAAAAGAGAAATAAAAGATAGAAAAAAATAATAATAATGGAGTGAGACTATGGATTATATGTAATTGATAAGAGATGCTATAAATTGTATAGGCTAAATGAAATAATTAGAAGCTTAAATTAATTAGCCCATGTAGGTCTCAAGTGAATTTGAATGATGAAATAAGAATAAGAAAGGGAAAAACGAAAAAAATACAAAGGAAAAAAAAATAGATGAAAAAATGAGAAAGAAAAAAAAGAAATTATAAGAAACGAGTAAAAAATAAAAAAAAATGAAAAAGGAAAAAAGTAAATTAAAGGAAAAAAGAAAGAAAAAACAAAAAATAAAATAAAAAAACAAACTAGAAAAGAAAAAAAATTGAAATTTTAAGCATAGGTGGGTGGTCTTTGTGTTTAAATGGGTACCCATTTTGTCCATATTTGTATAAGCTTTTAAAATGAATTGAAGTTCATATTTACCCATTTGAAATATGAGTGATCCAATTCAATAAATATGGGTTAAATAGACTCTTTTCACAAATATGTCAAAGCTAAGACAGCTTATACGAAGCTGAAATCTAGTTCCAGCGGAAGACTCCACTGGGCGGGAACTTTTCCCGGGGAAGCTTTTCAAAGAGCGGATTCTCGACTTTCCTCAGGAATGAAGTAGAGTTTCAATAATTGCTTTCAGGTAAGCAGGGAAGGAAGACCTTACTAATATGGACTGAAATTGCCAGCCCTACTATTATGTAACATCAACAACTTATGTATTTATCTTGAATTTTGCCGACCTTAACAACATTGGATTCTTAAAACAAAAATAACACCCCGGTAAATCAATCATTGTTCACACATAGTAATGGGCAAGATTTGTTTATGTTAAACTTTCACCAAACAACTAAATTTGCCATAACTTAATGACCAAATATGCAAACTCCAAGATTAAGATTGATCTTTAGTTCAAACTAATGAAAATAAAAGGGAGAGTTTTAGCTTGCAATCGCTAAAATAACACAATTTTATCTAGAAAAGAAACTCCCGGGGAAGAAGGAATTTTTCTTTTTAAAAGACCAACTTTTGAACTTATTCAAAATCCAATCTACTGCATATGTTCACTTAAAAGGTTTTATGGTAAAAGATGGGCATTTGATCAAACAAAAATAAGGAAAAGAATGATCAAATTGTAACAGGAACAACAATACTCTATTAAGCAACGTCAAAATAAAGCCATGGATTCTCACAAATAAAGCCAAAACAGTGAGACAAAACGTTAATTCAATGTAACAAACAACAAACACAATTGTCATCACACAAAAATTCTATGGACTTCAAGGCTTCTACAGCATATAATCCCAGCAACATCATCGTTACGACGCTAATGAAGAAATAATTACAACGAAAAAAAGAAAATTTAAAGGAAAAAATGTTCACCTTTTGACGGACAGCAAACGGGACTATGAACTTTCATCGGAACGACTTCCACCAAAGTTTCAATTTGCGAATTCAAATGATTTTGATGAATTCTTTTTTGAACTATTTTGAAGATAACTTGATTACGTAGGGTTAGAGGTGCGCACCTCTAGAACCCTCAAGTTTTTCCTCAAGTCTCTCCTCTTTTGACTCGAGAACAACAAGAAAACCACCAAACTTGAACCAAAATTCTTACAACTCTAGGTTGGGGACCAAAATCCAAATCCTAACCAAGTAGAGAATTTTTAGTCCCTTTTTTATTTCGAAAAACCACCCCCAAAATGAAGAACGAGAAGCCCTTTATATAGAGTTTCAAATCTAGGAATGGGGTATTTCCAGCCGATGTGGGACTAGAATTCTCAAGAACTTTTTGTTGGTTGGTTTGGCAGAAGGTTTGTACACTGTTGAAGTTGATGTTATTGAATCCGTTGTTTGGGAATTATTGTTGTTGGCATTATATGGCATTTGTATGTTGTTTTGTTTCAGTTGGGTTGTTGCGTTGCGTTGCGTATTGTTGTTAATGTTGTTACGGTTGGGAGCTGTTGCTATTGGTTGGAAATTGTTGCTTTAATAGGGCTTAGGAGAAATAAGGGTGTTTGGTTGGGCCGGGTCGGGGCGGTGGTGTTGGGTTGGACGGGTCATGGTGTTGTGTAGTTGGTGTTATTATTATCTAAAAATTACATATATACATTAACTTTACCTTATTACATAAAATCTCATATTGGAAAAGAAATTACAAAAATCTCAAAAGTAATTACTTAAATTCCTTAAATTTACTCTTTCTCTCTCATCCCCCTCATACATATCAAAATACAATTTTTTGCTCCTATTTTAGTGCATCGATTTTTGCTTCATATTTGTGCTCCTTTATTTATGCTTATAATCAAGCTAACGTGATCTGAGAAATTTCAAATTATTCAGTTATCAATCATTAACTGAACAAAGTTCACCTTCTTCATTTAATTTTAGGTTTTTTTTTTCAACTTCACCAAATTAAATTTGGATTCCAATTTTTTCTTTGTTTCATGTATGTACTTATCAAAGTATCTAGTTTTGTAATTCAATAACATTGTGAGAGTTGAAATTTGAAATTCATCTATCCGATTTTTTTCAACTTTACCAAATCAAATTAAGGTTTTTTTTTCAACTTTCCCAAATCAAATTTGAATTCGAATTATTGTTTGTTTCATGTAGGTACTTATCAAAGTATCCACTTTTGTTAGTCAATACCATTGTGAAAGTTGATTTTTTTTGTACTTTTTCATAGTTTTCAAAGTCAGAGCTTTTCTTTATTTGTTATTTTTTTGAAATTGGTTAACCCGTAAAGTATAAATTTTTTTGCAATGGAGTCTGGTCGCATATTGTTATTTTCGTTGTTGGTTTCGTTCTTGGTTCTTTTGATTATGAAGAACCCAATTTCGCAGAAAACCGTTCGAAGCACCAAAACGATCTAGTAATAATGAAGAAATTTCAAACAAGAAAGCTCCAAAATAGTCAAGTAAGAAAAAGGTTGATGATTCTAGACGACCACGTCAGACAAAGGTTTAGTTATCATTAAAATATGTATTAGTAGCACTATTCTATGTATAAGATTTCATTATACAGTTGTTAAGATTATATAGTGAATTGTATAATGTGTTCGTATACATGTGAAACAGTATTAGATTATATTTATTACTTGTATAAGGTTTACACATACATGTGAAGCTGTTGTATGAGGTTGTCTTTTATTTGTTTTGACAGTATGATTCTATGTATAAGATTTTATTATACATGTATTAATACTATATTATTAATCGTATAAGGTTTACACATACATATTTAATAATGATCTAAAATTTTGTAACCTTACACATGAAACTATATTGTATGAAGATATTGTAACATTGAATTGATTGATCCATACAAATGTTTCACTACATGTATATTACTATAGCATAAAACATTACAATGATAGAGTAAAAAGTTCATATTTATATCCACTGTGTAATAAATCATTATACATTAACTGTATGATTAACAGAACTTACTCATTAAACATTATACAATTAAATTTTAAATGTATAATGAACCCTTACACATTACTTTATAACATTATTGCAAATTTTTACTTAACCGTTGTATTACCAGATTCCATACTTTAGCCTAATTTAACATTTATTAACCATTGCATATGATAACATTATACATTAGCTGATTGGTTATACAACGATATTTTTACAATTAAGATTTCACATGTATAATGAACTCTTACACATTAGTTTGTAATATTAATGCAAGTTCTTACTTAACCATTATATTATCAGATTTCATACTTTAGCATAATTTAACATTTATTAACCATTGTATATGATAACATTATACATTATTTGATTTGTTATACATCAGCATAATTTTGATTTTATACATCACAGCCATGCAACGTCTTATCATTCCAAACAATAATATAATCTGTAATATATGTGAAACAGATACACACCAACAGAATATTACTGTTAGCAGGAAATATACATTTGGAACAATTAAATCATCTAAAGAAAATGAACTAACAATCATAAACGAATATAAAATTGAATAATCTTATTGAAATATAAAAAAATTTATTAAGAACTGAAATTGAATTAACGTTATTAAAACTAGATCATCCATTTTTCAGATTCATTACATGACAATGAAACCTGGTTATTCAAAATTAACATTATTAATCACTTGCTTCTTCTAGATGAACACGTAAAGTATGAGCCAACATAATTGGGTTGTCACATCGAAAAACAAACTATCTTTTCAGATATCCTTTGAGAAAAAATCGCAAGTGTGTCACTTGTGAAGAATTACTTTTCACAATATACTTTACTTCTATTTTTTTTCCAACCTTCATCAATATCTAATTTTGTATCAATCGTCGAGATCAACCTCAAATATGTTATACTTTCTAAAACAACAATACCATCACTTTTGTATTTTTCATATACAATTTTAGACTGCCAAGAATTTGAATGCCTCAGCGATATAGAGATGTTCATATTGACGTTGTCAGTTGGAATAAATAAGATCTTGAATAAATTGAAAACCACAAGATTTTGATGTTCACCAAGAATTGTTGGTGGAGAAATTGAATTTTCAATAAACTTAATTGTTGTGAATTTTCAGAGTAAATATCAATTTGGATTATGGTTACTATATTTAAGGCTCCACCAAATCAAAAAATAATTAATTATCGTTAATTAAGATAGAGATAATTGCAGCTGATTTTATTTCCTTAAATTTAGTAGGATAGACACAATTGCAGCTGATTTTATTTCCTTAAATTTAGCCGAAACAGTTATCTTATACATTCGAGTTATGTATGAGGTTAGGTCGACATGTATATGTACTTTTCAAATCAGGGAGAGAGAAAAGAAATATGAGATACAATGTAATTACTTTCATTCAAGGTGGGAATTCTGTTCTTTATACTTATTATCTAAAACTTACATATATACATAAGGTAACTTTACCTTATTACATAAAATCTCATATTGGAAAAGAAATTACAAAAATCTCAAAAGTAATTACTTACATTTCTTAAATTTACTTTCTCTCTCATTCCCCACATACATATCAAAATATCATTTTTTGCTCCTATTTTAGTGCACCGATTTTTGCTTCATATCTGTGCTCCTTTGTTTATGCCTACAATCAAGCTAACGTGATCTGAAAAATTTTAAATTATTCAATTATCAATCATTAACTGAACAAAGTTCACTTTCTTCATTTAATTTTAGGGTTTTTTTTTCAACTTCACCAAATTAAATTTGGATTCAAATTTTTCTTTGTTTCATGTATGTACTTATCAAAGTATCTGGTTTTTTAATTCAATAACATTGTGAGAGTTGAAATTTGAAATTCATCTATTCGATTTTTTTCAGCATTACTAAATCAAATTAAGATTTTTTTTTCAACTTTGCCAAATCAAATTTGAATTTGAATTATTGTTTGTTTCATGTAGGTACTTATCAAAGTATCCACTTTTGTTAGTCAATACCATTTTGAAAGTTGATTTTTTTTTGTATTCTTCCATAGTTTTCAATGTCAGAGCTTTTCTTTATTTGTTATTTTTTTAAAATTGGTTAACCCATAAAGTATAAATTTTTTTGCAATGGAGTCTGGTCGCATATTGTTATTTCTGCTGTTGGTTTCGTTCTTGGTTCTTTTGATTATGAAGAACCCAATTTCGCAGAAAACCATTCGAAGCACCGAAACGATCTGGTAACAATAAAGAAAATTAAGGGAAGTTGCCGGTTCAAGTTCAAACAAGAAAGCTCCAAAATAGTCAAGTAAGGAAAAAGTTGATGATTCTGGACGACCACGTCTACCGAAGGTTTAGTTATCATTAAAATATGTATTAGTAGCACTATTCTATGTATAAGATTTCATTATACAGTTGTTAAGATTATATAGTGAATTATATAAGGTGTTCGAATACATGTGAAACAGTATTAGATTATACTTATTACTTGTATGAGGTTGTCATTTATTTGTTTTGACAGTATGATTCTATGTATAAGATTTTATTATACATGTGATAACGCTCAATCTACAGCTCTCGTTTGAGTGTAAAGCGGTCGTTAGCAAATATAGAACCCAACTTGGGTTGGGTGTCGATCCCACAGGGAATAGCTTGGCCAACAAGTAAGTAAAATTACTAAACTTTTGGTGCAAGTCTCGTAAGAAGGGGGGAGTCTTGTCTTGCAAGTAATGTAAACAAAAGCTGAAAATAATAAAGTAAAAAGAGAGAGATTGTTACGTTGGTTGTAACAATGAGAATTGAAGCGTTGGGGTTATGTCCACCTTCTGAGGTATACGTCTCTATTGGCTATGAGTGTGTAGAATTCTGACATGCAATTGCTTATAGAGGATTGTAGTCGATGGTAAATCCAAGCGTCTCTCGACCTAAACAAGGACTATTTCACTTTAACTCTCTCGAGCTTAAAGCGTGTCTAACGGTACGAATTCTCCAAGAGGTTAGTGCAGTTACGGTACTAGCTTTTTAATAGGAAAGGGTGTCCTACTACCTTGACATTATCTCTTTTCCAGACAAATAACTTTTCTCTCGAACAAGTTAAATGTTAGACTGGCGTATTCTTGCGTTTGCAACCGCAAAGAATGTAGATTAAGATGAAGAGAATAATGATATAAGAAATATACGTGCCTCGAACTCACAAACTCACAGCAATAGATAGTATCTCATACGGCTTCCATAACCCCAACAGAGAAGTTTAGTTACTCATGAATGCGAAGGAAATCACGATTGACATTGTTATTATATCATGATATTGGGTAATGGCGTGTAGATCAAGTGATAGGCGTGAGGCGTGATTCCTTAGCAAGTAACGATTCTCTTGTTGTGGAATTTAAGAATAAAAGAGTAGAAGAAGAAAAATAGAATTAATGGAAAGATTAGAGGAATTGTAAGACGAGAAGTTAAGAAGATGTTAGAAGATGTAAAAAGATGATAGAAGATGTTTTTAAATCTCTAGCATGATAGGGTATTTATAATACCCATATCCTAATCCTACTAAGCTAATGAAATAAATAACCAAATCCTACTAGACTAATGAAATCCTTAACCCAAATGTACTAGGTTAAGGTAACATTATCATAATCCACATAAAATAATGAAATACATAACCTAATTGTACTAGGTTAATGTATCATTGTCAAAATCCAGCTTTGTGTCTGTAAGTCCCCAAAGTCTTCAGAATTGTTGTTTTAGCCCGGGACAGATTCTCCATGCATCACTTTTGGTCCTTTAGGCGTCCAAACTCCCTTTCCTTCCTTCGTGAGCTTTCTTTAGCGTCAAGTAAGCCATAAAATGCTGAATTATGCATCATTTATACCTGAAACTTTACTAATCATGTTCGTTAGCTCATTTACAGGAAAAAGGACTAAAAGTGCATGAAATATATAATTTGTTCTCAAAACTAGGCTAAAATATGGGCAAAATATATTGATATTGGCGCGTAAATTTGCCTATCATCAACACCCCATACTTAGAGCTTTGTTCGTCCTCGAACAAACTATCATGTCCTTCTAAACATCAACTTAGGGTTTTACAGCAACAACACAAAATGTTCATCAAGACAAGCACAACAATTATCAACAAAGAGTAGCTTTTCGATTATAGGTAGAAACAATTTAACCTCTAGCATAGACTCGTGATGGTGATCAACTCGCATGCAAACGTTAAGGTACAAGGAATCATATATAACTACCCAAACCTCATCAACCATATGTGTCTCACACTATAGTACCCATAATCACTCACAAGTATAGCATATTTTTCAAACATGGGTATCAAAATATCCTTGCTCTCACTCTCACAAAGAATTCATATGAAGCGACTGATGACCATAGGCTTGCCCTTAATGTAATACTCTACTAAATGTTGAAATGTTAAGATTAGGATCAAGTAGGTCTTTTGATGGTTGTAATGTAGGCTAAGGGACGGGTAAGACTATTTTGGCCAGGAATAGTGACTAAGTTCCTAAGCGCTTTAATACATCACTTTGTATTATTGACACTTTTTTCTTTCAACCTTTCTTTTTTTTCTTTTGTTATACCACCCTTGTTCTCCTATTTTATTTTTCAATTTTAAGCACAACTCGCTTTTCAGCTTTCTTTTCCTTTTTCTTTTCACAACATACCTCTTATGATAGCTCTTTCTTTTTCATAACACATTCAAGCACCATTACAATTTATAGCATCATACTCACCCAATTTCCTCTTATGTTGTCACATGACTTTTTCACTTTAAAGCACTTAGGAGTTTGGATCAAATTACGGTCTTGAAAGAAATGGATTAGGCTTACATACAAGGTTGTCAAAGAAATAGGCTAAAAGCTCAAAAGGTTTTAACTAGGATGATGTCCATGGGTAGGTAAAACTGAAGGTAAACAAATATAGGTTGCCAAAGAAATGCCTAAATCATATCCTAAACTTACACTCCTTATTTTCGCTTTGCATACATACCAGGCAAGTTCTAGCATCAGCTACACACATAGAATATACGATTATCTCACACGCACAAGGCATATGGTCGACTTGCTTGGAGGTAATATAGACTCTCGACCCAACAAGTGAAGGAATTGAACCACACAATATCACATAATGAGTCACAACTAGAGCCTGAACGTCTCAATAGTCACAATTGTAGCACATACTCTTGTTATAATCTCATGCTGCCTATCAAAATAATTTCATGCGAAGCTAGAAAAAATTTACTACTAAAAAAAAATGAAACAAAAACAAAGCAAGCAAACATAGATGCGATAGAGAAGTATAGCATACGATACCGCCACCCCACACTTAAACGGGACACTGCCCTCAGTGGAAAATAAATACGAGAAACCTGGTTAGTCGGACTCTTCCTCATTGTCGGGGGTCATACCCCCTTCGTCGGAATCATCATAAGAGTCGTCGTCAGAGTTCTCCTCCTCGTCAGAGTCTGGCAAGCGTCGATCGTCATCAGTCGGCACATCATCATCTAGAGGTTCCTCAAAGTATACGCCCACTCCACACATCTCCCGTGCATGCATGTTCATGGGATAGTCGTGGTCCAGCTGTTGGAGCTCTGCAGCAGTTGGAACACGACCTCCGCTCATCATTGTAAACCTCATCATGCCGTACATATGGCGGGAGAAACTCTCATCCCGAGCATGTCTCTCTGCCGTAGTAAGGTTGATGCCATGTGTTGATTCAGCATCTTTGACCTTTGTGAGGTCAACCTTCTTCGGATTGTGTGGGAGTTTATGATCAGCTGGTTCCTCTTTGATATCCTCCTTCCGCAAGATTGCTGTCAACAAATTACCAAATGTGAAATGGGACCTTTTGTGGAGTCTGGCCTTCCTCATGGTAGATCGAATGATTGCCCCAAAGTTGATAGGGACATTCGTCATCAAAGCATAGACCAAACACACTCTATCTCTCGATATCTTGGTGTATTGAGTCCCAGGAATAAGACATGAGTTGACAATGCGCATCCAGATTCTTGCTTCCCTATTTAGTAGAGCATAGGGGAAGGTGTTGTGTCGGCCGGTTTCTTTATGTCTGCCCCACCTTGCCATTGATCTGCTTCCACAAAGCGTGTGTCGTATTGCTCTATAAGGAGGCCTGCTGTATAGCTCTTTGAATGGTGCTGTGTCGATCGAAGGTAAGCCAAGAAAAGAGTTGATCCAGTCCGCGGTGAGCTGTAACACCTGGCCCCGAATTTTGACTTCATTGCCTATTGTGTTCGGCGACCAGTTGGCATAAAACTCTCTTGTTAGATCAAGATTACACTCTCCCATGTCGCGGAAGATGAAATCCAACTTCAAAGCCATTATTTTTGCCAACATACGCGGCTCCTTCTTTGCTAAGGTATCCTTGTTGATCAAGTCGACGTGCACATATTTTCTTTCTTTGTTGCTATTGTACCATGCTTTGGATTCTTCCTCAAGAACCCATTTTATTCCGAATATTCTGCGTGGTAGTTGTGCTAAGGATGATTCTCCTTGGTCTTTTCGACTTCTCTTTTTGCCCATTTGGGAAGTGGTCGCCTTCTCCTTGCCTTGCCTCGCTTTAGGTGCCATTGTACCTGAGACTAGAAATAGTGTTAGTTGCAGCACAGTCTCACTTGATACAATCTATAAGCAAGAATTAGGGGTACCACCCCACACTTAGTTTTGTTAACACGAATCAGTGAGGTGAAAGTAGTTGATTTACTCAGATTTCATCGAGATGCGTTTTAGGATTGTATTCCGACAAGAAAATCAGCAATGCATCACTTACTTGCAGCCATTGGACTACTTTCATGGTAGATATAGCAACACTACTATATAGGGGTTACCACATTGAATCGTTATTCTTACAACAATCACAACCTCCTAAGTCGGTAGGCACTATAAGTCTTATCCCTATGACCGAGATAGTCTAACATGTAAGTATCCAAACAACAATCTTAAGCAATATTCATAGCCATAGCAATTCCGCAAATATCATAACAATGCTATTGAAACCAAATTCAAGTCGGAAACAAGTCAAGATTTTCCTACGTATATGTTCACTCACATGATTTTGCAACAACAATCCAAACACATGAACATCACCAACAATCTTATATAATTTAGCAATTAATAATAGCCATAGCAACGTAGTACTTACGAGAAATAAATGAAGAATAAGAGAGTACTTACTTGCTTGAAACTTGTGGAGATGGTTTTGTGAATTGGAAGAGCAAAAGAAGAAATTTTTTAGAAGATTTGGAAGAGTATGCGGCGCTTTTAGGGTATTTTCTATTGTGGTTGTGTTATAAAACTAAGTCCCCTTTATATAGGAAGAGTATGGGTCGGGTTATGACCCATTTACAATCGGTTTTGGAGACAAAAATCCTACATATGCGGCGCATTGTCTATGGCATAATGGGACATATGCGCCGCATAGTCTATGGCATTTGTAGACATATGCGGCGCATTGTCTATGGCATAATGGGACATATGCGCCGCATAGTCTATGGCATATGAGATACTGAGACTAAATGCCATAGCATAGGCGGCGCATAGTCAAAAGCATACCTAGGAATAGGCGGTGCATAGTGTATAGCACACTAGATTCCGAGACCTTAGGCTATAGGATAGGTTGTGCATCGTTCGTGGCCTAGTTTTACCAAGGCCTAGCCTTCCTCGAAGCCTATTTTGGCGTGAGAAAGGCTCAATCCATAGCCTTATGCATCACCCTTCCTAACTTACCAACTTTACCATACAATGCGTCCAAATCGTCAATTGAAATCAATCTCCTCGTTGACTACTTCTTGCACCTATATTCGCTCAAACAAGTGAAAACGATTAGTACGATGGGTTGCCTCCCACCAAGCGCCTTAGTTTTGGTCGTGGCACGACTCTTATTTTTGGATTTTTATTTATTAAAAGCAAAACACATACTAGAACGAAATGAAAAATGAAAAATGAAAAACGATAAACGATAGACGATGGGTTGCCTCCCATCTAGCGCCTTATTTATTGTCGTGGCTCGACGTAGTAATCTCGAGTACTTAGACTTCGTCGAGATAAGTGATGGCCATGTCATTCATCGAGTCAAGAGGACCGATATAAGGCTTAACACATTGGCCATTCACTTTGAAGACAACACCCTTATTGCCTTCCAATTCGACTACTCCAGACGAGTAGACTTGGATAACTTTAAATGGACCCGACCACTTAGATTTTAACTTACCTGGGAAGAGCTTAAATCTGGAGTTGAAGAGTAGTACCATATCACCCTTTTGGAAGTTTCGTCGAACAATCCGCTGATCATGATACTTCTTCATACGCTCCTTGTATAAATCTGATCTTTCATATGCATGGAGACGGAACTCATCTAATTCGTTCAGCTGCTCCAACCTCAGATTCTTCACATCATCCCAATTCAGATTCAAGTGCTTCAATGCCCACAATGCCTTGTATTCAAGCTCGATGGGTAGATGACAAGCCTTCCCATAAACTAGTTGATAAGGAGACATGCCAATGGGTGTCTTGAATGCAGTCCTATATGCCCATAGTGCATCATCTAGCTTTCGAGACCAATCCTTCCTATTTGCATTAACCGTCTTTGCAAGGATTTGCTTAATCTCGCGATTGGAAACCTCTACTTGTCCACTAGTTTGGGGATGATAAGGCGTAGCTACCTTGTGTTGCTTGACACCATACTTGGTCAATACAGATTTGAATAGCTTGTTGCAAAAGTGAGATCCTCCATCACTTATGATAGTACGAGGTACCCCAAAGCGAGAGAAGATATTCTTCTTTAAGAACTCTACAACACGCTTTCCTTCGTTGTCAGCCAATGCTACAGCTTCAACCCATTTCGAAACATAATCCACAGCAACCAAGATGTACTTCATTCCAAACGAATTCACGAATGGACCCATGAAATCAATACCCCACACATCAAAAAGTTCTACCTCCAGAATTTTGGACATGGGCATTTCATGGTGTTTTGAAATAGCACCTTGACGTTGGCATTGGTCACACCTTCTCACATAGTCGTATGCATCTCTGAATATCGAAGGCCAATAATAACCACTTTGCAATACTTTTCTTGCCGTTCGATTTCCTGCATGATGTCCTCCAACTTGCGAAGTGTGGCATGCTTCCAATATAGTAGGCACTTCTTCATGGGATATACATCGTCGAATGATCCCATCCGCGCATCTTCGAAACAAATAAGGTTCATCCCAATAGTAGTGCTGAACTTCATGCATAAACTTCCTCCTTTGGTGGTAAGATAAATTGGCAGGTAGCACATTACTCTCTACAAAATTTGCAAAGTCGGCATACCATGGTACTTTCTCCATTTTTGTCGCTAATATCTCCTCGTCAGGGAATGCATCATCAATCTAAATTTCAGGTTGCGCCACATGTTCATTCTCAAGTCTAGATAGGTGATCAGCCATTTGGTTCTCGCAACCTCTTCTATCTTTGACTTCGAAATCAAACTCTTGCAGCAGCAATACCCATCGAATCAACCTTGGTTTGGCATCCTTCTTCATCATTAGATACCTAAGAGTTGCATGGTCTGTATGGACGATCACCTTAGTACCCAATAGATAGGCACGAAACTTCTCAAACGCATATACAACCGCTAGGAGCTCTTGTTCAGTAACAGTGTAGTTCCTTTGGGCTTCATTTAGGACCTTACTCGCATAGTAGATAGGATGAAATAATTTCTCCTTTCTTTGTCCAAGAACAGCACCAACGGCTACACCACTAGCATCGCACATGACCTCAAACGGGAGCGTCCAATCTGGTGCTACCATGATAGGGGCTTCAATGATTTTTCCTTTAAGGCATTCGAATGCCTTTAAGCAATTGTCATTAAAGTCAAACTTCGCATCTTTCTCCAATAGTTTGCACAATGGACTAGAAATTTTGGAAAAGTCTTTGATGAATCTACGATAGAAACCAGCATGGCCAAGAAAACTACGAACTCCCTTCACCGAAATTGGAGGCGGTAGCTTCTCTATTACCTCTATTTTTGCTCGATCAACCTCTATTCCACTTTCAGAGATCTTGTGCCCAAGAACGATTCCTTCTTTTACCATGAAGTGGCACTTCTCCCAATTCAGCACAAGGTTGAACTCTACACATCTTTGCAATGCCATGCTCAAGTTTGCCAAACATGCTTCAAAAGACTCACCGACAACTGAAAAGTCGTCCATAAATACCTCCAAAGTGTCTTCAACCATGTCAGAGAAAATAAACATCATACAACGTTGAAAGGTGGTTGGTGCATTACACAACCCGAATGGCATGCGTTTGAAGGCAAACGTACCATATGGGCATGTAAACGTTGTCTTCTCTTGGTCTTCGGGAGCAATACAAATCTGATTATAACCTGAATAACCATCCAGGAAGCAAAACCATCATTTCCCCGCTAATCGATCTAGCATTTGGTCCATAAATGGCATGGGGAAGTGATCCTTGAGTGTCCAAGAATTCAGCTTGCGGTAGTCCATGCATACTCTCCATCCAGTAACGGGCCTGAGTGGAATAAGCTCATTCTTTGCATTCGCGACCACCGTCATTCCTCCTTTCTTGGGAACACATTGTACAGGACTTACCCATGTACTATCAGAGATAGGATATACAACTCCTGCGTCTAACCACTTGATAATCTCCTTCTTCACCACTTCTTGCATAGGTGGGTTTAAACGTCTTTGATGTTCAATAGTGGGTGTGCACTTTTCTTGAAGCTGAATTTTATGTGTGCAAATCCCATGTGGAATACCAATAATATCCGCAATGGTCCATCCAATGGCTCTAATATACTTGCGTAAGATCGCAATAAGAGCTGCAACTTGTTGCTCACCCAAATCGGCTGCCACTATGACTGAAAGTGTGTTTCCGCTTCCTAAGAATGCGTACTTCAAATGACTTGGCAGCTCCTTTAATTCTAGTATGGGTGGTTCTTCAATAGATGGCTTGGCTGGTGGTGTGGGTCGATTCTTGAGATCAAGATCCAGCTTCTTGGGAATATAGTGATATGTCCCTAATCCCGATAGAGCACAAATAGCTTCTTCAGAAATTTCAGCATCCTCATTCTCTCCTTTCATGAGCAAAATCTCCAAAGGATTATCAAGAATTTGCTCTTCTTCAAGTCGTTCTTTCTCATCATCAAAGACAACATCAGCCACAGAAAATACACTCAGATCTTTGGGTTGCTTCATTGATTTGCAAACATCAAATCGAACCACTTCGTCATTTATTCGGAATGAAAGTTCATTAGCTCTCAAATCAATGAGCACACTTCCTATAGCAAGGAAAGGGCGTCCCAAGATTATGGGAACCTCAGAATCTGCTTCACAATCCAAGATGACAAAGTCTGCTGGAAAGATAAATGAAGAAACCTTTACCAAGACATCACATAGAATACCAACCGGTCGTTTTACCGACCTATCCGCCATAACAAGCCTCATGTTAGTTGGTGTAGGATCTCCTAACCCCAACTTCTTGTAGATCGATAATGGCATCAAGTTGATGCTGGATCCTAGGTCACATAATGCTTTGGCAAAGTTCAAAGATCTGACGGTGCAAGGAATAGTGAAAGCTCCGGGGTCGGCCTTCTTCTGAACTATCGATCGGGTAGCAATTGCACTACAATGATGCACATCATCCTTCAGCTCATAACTTGCTGCCCTCTTCTTAGTCAAAAGATCTTTCATAAACTTCGCATACCCAGGCATTTGTTCAAGTGCCTCTACCAATGGAACATTAATGGTCAGTTGCTTCAACATAGTCATAAATTTGCTGAACTTAGTGTCATCCGCCACCTTCTTCAATCTTTGGGGAAAAGGTGGTGGTGGGTATGGAAGTGTTCTCTCCATGGCTTTCTTCTCCTCTTGCTTCCGTTTTTCCATTTTTTCAGGCTGCACGTCACTGGGCGTGACATCCTTGACGTCAGGATTGGTTGTTGCGGCATCTTCTCCTTTTACGTTATCATCCATGTCCGCAACTTCGTCAACCACTTGCTTGCCTTTTTCTGAAGGTTCCAGCACCTTACCACTTCTGGTAGTGATGGCCATGCATGACCCATCATTCCTTGGGTTTTGCACAGTATCGCTAGGTAAAGTGCCAGCCTTTCTTTGATTGAGTGCTGCTGAAAGTTGGCTCAGTTGCTGCTCTATTTGCTTGATTGAAGTGGAATGAGAATCAACTAGTTGTTTCATGGAGTACAAATCATTAATTACCTCAGTAAATCCCGCGCTTGTTGCTTCCACTCCTTTCAATAATTTAGCCATCATGTCTTCCATACTTCCAGAATTAGATGTGGTGGTATCACGTCTACCAGGGGGAACATATACACCACTCTTTTCATTATTTTTTCTCCAACTACCTTGGTCCTTGTTTCCAGAATTATCATAATAGTTCCGACCTTGGTTTCCTTGGGTATTCCCACGGAAACCCCCCTGATTGTTCAAGTAGTTGGCCTCCTCTTCCGAATCAGATTCGTCTCTTCCTTTTAGCGCCACAGCTTTCACTTTTTCGGTCTTCCCTGATAATAAATGCTTTGTCAGAAGATCCACTTGCGTTTTCATGTGCGCTAAATCTTGATCACGTTCTTCTTGTCTTCTTCTTTGGTCTGCAGTCATGCCTATAGATAAAGTGGGGCTTGCTACCTCGGAATCCCTGGTATGCCAAGCTCTACTTTGTTTCGTCATGCGATCTAGCATATTGCTTGCTTGACCAAAGGTGAGGTCCATAAATGATCCTCCAGCTGCGTTATCCACCACTGGCTTAGTTATTGAATTCAAGGCTCTATACAATATCTCCATGAGGTGAACATTAGTCATGTGATGGTTTGGGCATCTCGCTAGCTTTGTCTTGAACCTCTCCCATGTTTCATGAAGAGCTTCAGTGGGAAGCTGACGAAAGTTGCTGATTTCATCTCTCAATTGTGCTCTTTTGGATGGCGGAAAGAATCTTTCTAGGAAAGCGTCTCTCAATTGCCTCCAATTTGTAATAAAATCAGGAGTCAGCCCATTCAACCATAGTGTTGCCTTCCCAGACAGAGACAATGGAAATAGACGTAATCGAATTGCATTCTGACCAACACCAGGATTGTCAAAAGACTTGTATGTAGAAATAAAGTTGATGAGATGCATATTCGGATCATCGCCTGCTAGTCCACCAAACAATCCCTTGAGTTGCAATAACTGAATCATGGTGCTTGTGATGTTGAACTTGGCTCCGGGCGCTAATGGTGGTGGAATTATAGCTCCAGTGGCTCCGGCACCATCAAGATCATCATCATCATCGTCGAAGGCTGGCTGCATAGGTTGGTGATCATGTCTATACCGAGCTTGTCGACCTCTTCTGTTGGCAGGTGTTACGATTTCAGCATCACGCCTAGGGTTTAGTAACTCGTCATCACCTAAATCCTCATCGTCAGGATTTGGTGCTCGTGCAGGATTATCAATGTTGTTTTGCTGTTGAACCTGGGCTGCGGCAAGGGCAGCCAATCTTGCTTGTTCCTGTTGAGCAGCCATCCTTGCGATTTCAGCTTGTGCTTCCATTCTACCAATGCATTGTGGTTCAGGATTGATTGGTAATAACGGTTGACCAGAACTTCGAGTATGGGGCATGCACTAAAATAAAAACCTGCAGTAGACAAAAACAAAAACTAAAAGTAAAAGTACGAGAATCTTTGACCAAAGGGTCTAGTAATTATTACGAACTTAATTGACACTTGTATTCCCCGACAGCGGCGCCAATTTTTGATAACGCTCAATCTACAGCTCTCGTTTGAGTGTAAAGCGGTCGTTAGCAAATATAGAACCCAACCTGGGTTGGGTGTCGATCCCACAGGAAATAGCTTGGCCAACAAGTAAGTAAAATTACTAAACTTTTGGTGCAAGTCTCGTAAGAAGGGGGAAGTCTTGTCTTGCAAGTAATGTAAACAAAAGCTGAAAATAATAAAGTAAAAAGAGAGAGATTGTTACGTTGGTTGTAACAATGAGAATTGAAGTGTTGGGGTTATGTCCACCTTCTGAGGTATACGTCTCTATTGGCTATGAGTGTGTAGAATTCTGACATGCAATTGCTTATAGAGGATTGTAGTCGATGGTAAATCCAAGCGTCTCTCGACCTAAACAAGGACTATTTCACTTTAACTCTCTCGAGCTTAAAGCGTGTCTAACGGTACGAATTCTCCAAGAGGTTAGTCCAGTTACGGCACTAGCTTTTTAATAGGAAAGGGTGTCCTACTACCTTGACATTATCTCTTTTCCAGACAAATAACTTTTCTCTCGAACAAGTTAAATGTTAGACTGGCGTATTCTTGCGTTTGCAACCGCAAAGAATGTAGATTAAGATGAAGAGAATAATGATATAAGCAATATACGTGCCTCGAACTCACAAACTCACAGCAATAGATAGTATCTCATACGGCTTCCATAACCCCAACAGAGAAGTTTAGTTACCCATGAATGCGAAGGAAATCACGATTGACATTGTTATTATATCACGATATTGGGTAATGGCGTGTAGATCAAGTGATAGGCGTGAGGCGTGATTCCTTAGCAAGTAACGATTCTCTTGTTGTGGAATTTAAGAATAGAAGAGTAGAAGAAGAAAAATAGAATTAATGGAAAGATTAGAGGAATTGTAAGACGAGAAGTTAAGAAGATGTAAAAAGATGATAGAAGATATTTTTAAATCTCTAGCATGATAGGGTATTTATAATACCCATATCCTAATCCTACTAAGCTAATGAAATAAATAACCAAATCCTACTAGACTAATGAAATCCTTAACCCAAATGTACTAGGTTAAGGTAACATTATCATAATCCACATAAAATAATGAAATACATAACCTAATTGTACTAGGTTAATGTATCATTGTCAAAATCCAGCGTTGTGTCTGTAAGTCCCCAAAGTCTTCAGAATTATTGTTTTAGCCCGGGACAGATTCTCCATGCATCACTTTTGGTCCTTTAGGCGTCCAAACTCCCTTTCCTTCCTTCGTGAGCTTTCTTTAGCGTCAAGTAAGCCATAAAATGCTGAATTATGCATCATTTATACCTGAAACTTTACTAATCATGTTCGTTAGCTCATTTACAGGAAAAAGGACTAAAAGTGCATAAAATATATAATTTGTTCTCAAAACTAGGCTAAAATATGGGCAAAATATATTGATATAGGCGCGTAAATTCGCCTATCATCAACATGTATTAATACTATATTATTAATTGTATAAGATTTACGCATACATGTTTAATAATGTTCTAAAATTTGATAACCTTATACATGAAACTATATTATATGAAGATATTGTAACATTGAATTGATTGATCCATACAAATGCTTCACTACATGTATATTACTATAGCATAAAACATTACAATGATAGAGTAAAAAGTTTATATTTATATCTATTGTATAATAAATCATTATACATTAACTGTATGATTAACAAAACTTACTCATTAAACATTATACAATTAAATTTTAAATGTATAATGAACCCTTACACATTACTTTGTAACATTAATGTAAATTTTTACTTAACCGTTGTATTATCAGATTTCATACTTTAGCCTAATTTAACATTTATTAACTATTGCATATGATAACATCATACATTAGCTGATTGGTTATACAACGACATTTTTACAATTAAGATTTCACATGTATAATGAACTCTTACACATTAGTTTGTAATATTAATGCAAGTTCTTACTTAACCATTATATTATCAAATTCCATACTTTCGCATAATTTAACCTTTATTAACCATTGTATATGATAACATTATACATTATTTGATTTGTTATACATCGGCATAATGTTGATCTTATACATCACAGTCATGCAACGTCTTATCATTCCAAACAATCATATAATCTGTAATATATGTGAAACAGATACACACCAACAGAATATTACTATTAGCAGGAAATATACATTTAGAACAATTAAAGCATCTAAAGAAAACGAACTAACAATCATAAACGAATATAAAATTGAATAATCTTATTGAAATATAATTTTTTTTATTAAGAACTGAAATTGAATTAACGTTATTAAAACTAGATCATCCATTTTTCAGAATCATTACATGACAATGAAAGCTGGTTATTCAAAATTAACATTATTAGTCACTTGCTTCTTCTAGATGAACACGTAAAGTCTAAGCCAACATAATTGGGTCGTCACATCGAAAAACAAACTATCTTTTCAGATATTCTTTGATAAAAAATCGCAGGTGCGTCGCTTGTGAAGAATTACTTTTCACAATATACTTTACTTCTATTTTTTGCCAACCTTCATCAATATCTAATTTTGTATCAATCATCGAGATCAATCTCAAATATGTTATACTTTCTGAAACAA
This sequence comes from Capsicum pubescens, assembly GCA_030864215.1. NCBI lineage: Eukaryota > Viridiplantae > Streptophyta > Magnoliopsida > Solanales > Solanaceae > Capsicum > Capsicum pubescens. The sequence goes on along the minus strand of CM061549.1, from coordinate 216,497,835 downwards.
CAATACCATCACTTTTGTATTTTTCATATACAATTTTAGACTGCCAAAAACCCGAATGCCTCAACGATATAGCGATGTTCATATTGATGTTGTAGTTGGAATAAACAAGATCTTGAATAAATCGAAAACCACAAAATTTTGATGTTCACCAAGAATTGTTGGTGGAGAAATTAAATTTACAATAAACTTAGTTGTTGTGAATTTTCAGAGTAAAATATCAATTTGGATTACGGTTACTATATTTAAGGCTTCACCAAATCAGAAAATAATTAATTGTCGTTAATTAAGCTAGAGATAATTGCAGCTGATTTTATTTCCTTAAATTTAGTAGGATAGACACAATTGCAGCTGATTTTATTTCCTTAAATTTAGCCGAAACAGTTATCTTATACATTCGAGTTATGTATGAGGTTAGGTCGACATGTACATGTACTTTTCAAATCAGGGAGAGAGAAAAGAAATATGGGATACAATATAATTACTTTCATTCAAGGTGGGAATTCTGTTCTTTATACTATTATTATTTAAGTGGGTTGATGGCTAAAAGGGCTTGGGTTGTTGGGTTGCTGGGCTTGGAGAATCTGGGCAGAAAGGGTGTGGGCTGGTATTAGACTGGCCCATTTTAAGAAGAAGGAAAGAGTTGATTTTTTGGGTTAAACAGGGAGGGGGGGGTTGGGGTTATTTAAAAAATAACCCCAATTGATTTAGGACTAGTTTATTTAATAGATAGACCTAAATTATAATTTCAGTCAATTTTATTTAAATTTAAGTCATATTGAGAATCAATTGGCCAATTGCATTGCAATTGTTGCCAAATTGATTTCAATTATGATCACATTCATTAAATTGACTAAAATTAAAATAAAATTTGATACGAATTTACCAACAGGTTTAATTCGGAGCTTCTTTGTTTAACAAAAATCAAATAAATATTTTTTTTCAAATAAACTAGTTTTGAGAACATATTATATTTAAATTAATTTTTACCATCTCAGTTAATTATAGAGACAACCCCTGATTAAAATTAAATTTTTGACAAAATAATTATTTAAGGAATAAGATTATACGATCATATACAAATACGAGAATATATAATCGATTCTTAAAATGACAAAACTACCTAGAAAATATTTTGAAAATTGTTTATTTGACTAAAATAAGTGTTGCAATTTTATTTAAAACTAAAGGAACTCAAAATTAAACTTAGTCGTGGAGGAAAAAAATTAGGTGTCAACATCCACACACGGTCTTGATTAATAGTATGCTCAAAACGGGTCATCCATGCATGTTCTTGTGTCCTCAAGGTGACCAAGTCTTGAGTCTCTATGTGTTGGCCTCCAAAGATGTCATCAAAAGATAAGATGGTCATTTGACTCGTATCATCCTCCCCTTCTTGAAAAGGATTCGACCTCGAATCCACACCTTGCAAAACTAAAGAAAGGGCAAACAAGCACAACATCCTCATGGCATGAGGGTTAGGATTAGCATAAACAATTATTTCATCATGTCAAGGTTGCACATACTTGAAATATAACCAAGGATCCTTTGAATTGAATATTAAAAACTCAATGAAATATGCACAAAAGATTTGGTTATGGGAATCACCAGGAGATAAAGAAACTACAAGGGTCCAAATGGCATCACACGATCCAAAAGGTAGAATTAGGATCTTATGAGCCGTAAGACACAATTGCCTTTTTATCTCTTCAAGAGACCACACCAAGGGTGGTGCTTCAATTGGTTCTAAAGTCCACAAGATCCATATTGCCTTATCACTCACACAAGTGGACAAACTAACAAATTTTCTACCTCTACATAAAACAAATCCAAGATTAGCATGGATATCATCATAAGCAAAGAGGTAGTATAGAAAGGAATCAAGTGTAAAGGCATACACGGCCGAAGACAAAGCATTTAAGCACATACACATTCCTTCTTTCAAATAAATAGACAACTTGGCATCTACAAGTTGGGATTCATGTAACTTAAGCACAAGTGTATCAAGCAAGAATGCACATTTAGAAACATTACCCCAAGGAGTCAATGACACATTTGCCCTCGGATTTTCAAGAGTGACACTTGGTTTGTCATGTATACCAAGCAACAAGTTGGGTGCACCAACATCACCATTTTTATTTTTGGCTTCGGGGTCAAATGGGAAGAGTGGCCATAGACACGGGTCTAGACAACACTTCATTTTTCCATAGGCTTCACCCAAGCTACACGGCATACTCTCTACAATAGCATACATATAATCAAAAGCAAATAGAGAGTAGAGAAACATTTCATTCAAGTCAACTTCTACTAAGATGTCCTCATGTATGTACTAACTACTAGTTCCCCAATCATCACCATGAGTACTTTCAATAATAAAGTCACACAAAGTAGAAGAAGAGGTAATTTCCACAACTACGCATTCCTTACCCATAAGAATACTCTCATCTTTCAAAAAGAGATTTCTATCTTTAGAGGGAATGTTGTCATACCATAGTGGGTTGGCATATAGGTTATAGTCTTCAAGACAAGCTATACCGTTAACATCATTCTCACCACTAGGTTTTTTAGGAGTGATTATATCATCTTCAAAAAAGATATTATACCTAAAAAGAGAATGATCTAACCCACGGACAGATTTGGAATAAGTAAGTCCACTCTCTAAAGGATCATTATCGAGTTTCAAAGATGTTTCAAGCACATGATTAACCCTATGAGCCAAGCAAACATTAGAATCTATATCACAAGATAAGCTCATGGGTTCACTCCTAGTTTGTTGACCAATATTTTCAAATTCTTCACTCACTTGAGTTCTATTAATTACAACACACATAACCTCAAGTGGTGGGCAATTTTCACACATAAGTTGATCAATACAAATTTCACAAAATGATGTACTTTCATTCAACACAATAGCTTCAACACTAGGTGGACACAAATCGATCTTACAAGCAGATTCAATTCGGTCATCAATAAGATCAACTAATGCATCCACACTCACAACACGTACATCATTATCAAGAAGCAAAGAATCAATAAACTCACAAATAGGTAAGCTACTACTCACACTCAATGAACTACTAGTCAGACAGTCACCATTCACATGCACAAAAGTGTAAGAGTTAGCTATTTTACCTTGGTGTTCTTGAGTATATTATTCTTTATCGTGGTGTGAAGGTCCTACACAATATTCGGCAGCAACTAAAAGTTCCCTCATCAAATCTTCGAAGGGAATCTTCTCTTTTAGCATTTGTTCTCCTCCGCTTGCCATGTACCACCTATACAAATACCTTGGAAATAGAAGGACAAACATAGTTAGCATGGTTTAGTGGAAATCCCCTCACTTCTCTCCACACAACCTCTTCTTTTTCCACTCTCGGATTACCACCTGCACACCCTTACTCCTCTCAATCTTTTGTCTCTCATAATCATTCGGATTGGAGTAGGTAAACACTTCTCTTTGGGACTTGGACAGAATGGACGTCATGAGATGATTTCCCCATTGGTCTCTTACAATATTAGGCCAATTTTGCACATTTGGAACTTTATGTTGTGCAAACCAATCAGCACCTAAGCTTACATGATCGTATGTCAAGGGAAAAATACCGCATCACACCTCCCCATGGTATTCAAATTGGGAAAAGATAACCTTCACTCTCTCAGTAACCTTAAACCTGTCCAAGGAATATAAAACAAGTAAAGGCTCTCGAAATAACCCCAAATAATCAACCACAGGTGGAATGATATAGTTTCTATAGCACCTATCATCTAGAAAATGAGGCAGCCCGAAACCCCATAAATGATTACCTTTCTGGAGTGAACACTCCTTCTTGGATCAACATTGTAAGGCACATGAATACCCTTCGTCTTTGGAGATGCATGCCCTCTTCTTCTCATGGGACAACCTCTACTATAGCTAGTATAACCATTCACACCATGTCGACCTTGATAAGAAGTACTACAAGGTGAAGAATATGAATTTTCACACTCTCCACATGCACTCTCACTATAGCTCTCATAAGTTTTGCAAATAAAAGGGTTATACCTTACATCAATTCTAGTTTTGGTTTGGGAAGTGTAAAAACCCCTATACGTCCCAACTTCATCATAAGGACCATCACAAGGCTCTTCATCTTCTTTATGTTCACTATAAGCATTAGGCACTTCATTCACCTCATTTTTCTCCTTAAACCCGTAACCCTCAAATCAGCCCGTGCCTTGATCATGGCTATTTTCATAGCCCCCATAATCTCCAACGAATTCATAGCCATAAAATCCCTCACTACAATCATAGTCTCCCATGTCGTAGTCATAATAAGCCGTGGCTATCAAATACATATTTCTCTTATAAAACTATGTACCTACAAAATGAACAAACAAGATTAGTGGTAAAAGCTCTTCACCAACACTCATATGCACTCACCTTTGTGATCCTCACAATTGAAGCGACAAATATTGAAAGTTGCTTATACTCCGGTAGACAATAAGGTATCAATTACTACTTAGCGACCGAAAAAAATTCTTGTTTGATCGACTCACGACACAAAATAGAAAATTCTACTTACGAACTTAAAATAAAAAGTTACAACGAATTAAAAATGAGAAAAGCACATAAATACGAAGACACGATGAAAACAGATTCAGAACTAATCACGATCTAGTAGGTGATTACTAGTTGTTAATTAGTACTAGAATCAAGAAATAAAATTAACGAAACAAAGAAAAGAAATTTAGAATCTAAATTTGAGCTTTAAGGTTTTTGGAACTTTGATGACATAGCAGTTTGGTGATGTGGCAATTGGTGACATGGAAATTTGCAATTTGGATTGGTCAAATTTTAATTTGGAAGAGTGAAAAAATCTGTTTTAGTAGGGACAAACAAGACTTTGGAGCCTTTTTTAAAATTTCAAGAGACTTCACTTTTTCCTTGCACCTTTTTGGCAAGACAACTTTTTAAAAGTCTTTGTCTCCTTTTTTTTTTTGTAAGCCTTGGAATATCCCCATTTTTCCTTTTTGGCAACAAGACTTTTGAAAGCCTTTTGCTCCCTTTCTTCTTTTGTATTGTCTTGAAAATGTTTTCAAGACAAACAAAGACTCACTCTCTTTCCACTTAACTTTTTAGATCAAACCACTATTTTGAAATGTTCTTGTTCAACAACTTATGAAGAACACAAAGAACGTTCAACAATGGTACCTAACCCATTTGAGCTCGGAATTGGATGATTTTTGGTTCCTTTTGCACATGTTGAGCTCCTCAACAACAATACCACAATTTCAAGAACAAATCTCAGCCACAAATATCAACAACACACGGCTCAAGCTCAAGCTCAAGCCCTTAACAACAATCTTCGAAAATTCAAAAACAACTCAAAAATGGCTCAAAATTTAGATTTAGACTCTATAAGTGTTAGTGAAGAAGATTTTAACTCTAGATGCAACAAAACACACAAAAGACTCTTAAACCTAAGTTCAGAATTTTAGACCAATGACCAAAAACGGGACAGATTACTTCTTTTTGAGATTTTTGGTTTTCACCCCATTTTTTTTTATTTTCAAGTTAACAAGCCCATGTTTGATCTCGTAGGAACGAAATCAATCCTTTCTCTGGTACCAAATGATACGGGATCTACTACAAACACACGAAACCAGCCAAGAACACAAGACAAAATCGAGACAAAAAACAAACAAGCAATGGAAGCAACACAAAAAAACCGAGAATAAGAAGATGAGAAACAAACAAACGAATGTAATAAAGTAAAGGGATTGATAAGATGACATAAAAAGTTACGAAGAATCAATAACCAAACCGTGTATCAAATGATAAAACTCTTAAACTCGCAAAATCAAACACCAATCTTCTTACGGTGACCGCTAAGGGAATCAACTCCGCCTTACAACCACCGTTTCTAACTAAATGTCAATAATGACTTTTCCAAGCCCTACACTAATGACTATTCCAAGCCCTACGCTACTTGGAACACTCCCAATGGAGTTCAAGAATATGTTTCTCAAATACTCATCATAAAAAACTAACTAAAATAAGACTAATAAGAGTTTATTTATAGTCTAACTTATTACATAACAAAATGACCAAAGCACCCTTAATGAAGGGGCAGCCATGGTGTGTTTGGAGGGACGTGTGTAATCCCCAAAATACCCTTAATGAAGGGCATCCATGGAGTGTTTTGGACTTCAATGAAGGGGCGTCCTAGTGGTGTTAAGACTCCTCTTCATACGTCAACATGTGTAATCCTTTGGAGTCCTCGGGTAGTCATCAAGGTAAGCCTCCAAGCAATCTTCCACACACGGCTTTGCTTAATGGTATGCTCAAAACGGGTCCTCCATGCATGTTCTTGTGCCTCGAGGTGACCAAGTCTTGAGTCTCTATGTGTTGGCCTCCAAAGATGTCATCAAAAGTTATGATGGCCATTTGGCTCGTATCATCACTGTAGAAGACCGATTCGTAGACGAATTTGCTTCAAGATATGTGCTCATGCTTCAACAGGTATTCCTGATTATTTTTAAGCATCCTTTGCGTGAACTATGTGTTTATATTGGTTGTCTATATTACATGCAAAAGATCCTGTCTATTTGCTTCTGCTGCCCGATTTCCAACAGATCAACCGTAGAAACACAGAGTGCTTCTACACTGCTCCTAGACCTAGTTCTTCTCAAAATCTCCCCAGGATAAAATTCTTGCCCTGTTAATTTCTTGCATGAAGATCTCTCACTTTTACCTAAAGAACATGCACCATGTGTATGCAGGAATGTCAAAAGCAACACCAATTTGAACCATAGCTAATTTGACAGCCCTGAAACTACCTTTTCGCTTTTGTGAAAGAAAAAAATATTGCTCAATTTATGGAATTGATAGAATTAGGAATTCATAGTCTACGTACCACCTTCAAATTAACAAGCTTTTAACTGGTTGCAGCATGTTATAGAATTAACAATCGAAGAGAGAACACACACGTTTTATTAGAGATCTATTCCAAAATAATGTAACTGAACTATTTACTTAACTGAGAAAATTAAGGGGAAGAAAACACAAGTGTAAAGATAGAATCAAAGAATATCAGCTGAAATTTATTCATTGAGATGTACAAACATTTACAGAATTCTACAACTGAAAAAAATGTAAGAATCAGTAAAATATAAATTGGTTAGATGATAAGGTTAGCAGCTGGGACTTTAATGTGATCTTCGTAGCTTCCAACCAAGTCGCTTAATTTCCAGAAACAGCCACCAGGGAACAAAAAATTGCTCCATAACTTCCATGTATGCACCATAGCCTAGAATTTTTCAAACTTATCGACGATGATCTTGCTCCTTAAAATGAGAAGAATCAGTTCTTCTTACTCATCGGAAAAGAGTCTGCGAATGCTTTAATAAAGTATTTAGAGGCTTGTTTTGAGCTTTACATAACAAATTCCTCACACCTGCAGTCACCTATTTATCTCCAATTCCAAGATCAAGAATCAGAAAATGAATACCATTATGCATATATATAAGTTTCTTTAATAAAGAGTTAATTCAAATTCAACCTTTCCCAAGCTTTGCCTTGCATAAGGAACAGCTCTTTGATATCCGATAGCACTTGTCGATGGAGGAGATTTCCGGCTTGTTTCTTCTCTGCATGGAGATTTCCCTTTGCTACTCCTTGTTGTTATTGAGGAAGGACTATTCTGCCACTTATTATCGATCGGAGAACTTGGAAAATTTTGCTGATAACAAAATATCAAATCCAAGAAATAAGTTTTTCTTTTCTTGAACACTAAATTGTTGCTAGTCCAAAATAGATCCAACAAAAGCTAGTGCATTTTGATCAATTTGCATACCACTTGGCTTCTACTTCTTGTAGTAATGCTGGAAGTGGTTTGACAATTCCCAATTGACAAATCTGGTAGACTTGATTCCTAACATTAGAAAAGAATCACATTAAGCAAAATATAATCAAACATGGAAAGCTATGCCAAAGTAAGCAAATATATGGACATACAAGAAATAGAACTGTTGCACAATGTTTTAGGACTTCCAAATTCATCCGAACGTCGTCCAAGCTCCTGCCGTTAACGATAAATAATCAAAATTAGGATCCAATTTCATGAAAAATCATGAATTTTAAACATGAAGTTTAAGATTTTTAATCTAACCTGTGCTTTTGCTCTCCGAGATCAAAGTAAGCTGCCAATGAAGCCATCTACAATAAAGAATGATTTAAGAAGCCATCTACAATAAAGAATGATTTAAGAAGCCATCTACAATAAAGAATGATTTAAGAAGCCATCTACAATAAAGAATGATTTAAGAAGCCACGGTCAAAATAAAACTTTGTATTGAGTGAATGTTCATGTCTACCTTCATGTTTCCAGCTCTTTTACCAAATTTCTCGGTCAAAACACCTAAAGAATCGATAATTCCAACAGGCACAGGCGTAGGGCGACCAACTTCAGCGAAAGCAGCTTTAATACGAACACAATCAAATCTCTGTATATTATGACCTGCCCAAATCCTACCATCCAAAATACTGAAGATCTTGTCTGCAACTTGTTCAAATGAAGGTGCATCAGCAACTTCTTTTCGCGTGATCCCACCAATTCTGCCCGACTTTAACCCCACAACTGACAAATCCCCTGGTCTAATAAGGGTGCAGTAGCTCTCAAGTTCAACAAGCTTTCTTGAACAAACTACCATTGCACCAAATTCCAACACCCAAAACTTCTGTCCAGGTTTCGATGGTACGTTTGTTTCCAAGTCAAAAAACACAATCTCTGATGACCTTTTGTTGCTTGAAATGTTAGGGATTGCCATTTTTTTTATTTTTTTTTCCTTTGGAGGCTCAACAAGTTGCAAGATAATTTGTTATTTGATGAAGTGATGGAAATGATGGTCCATTTCTCTCTCTCTCTCTATATATATATATATGCTGAACGAAAATGAAAGAATATTCTTTCATGTGTAAGAGAGACATTAATTGGTAGATTGTCTTGTAAATCAAGTTAGACTAAGTTTAGGTGTTTGTACAAAGTTGTCCTTAGCTTCTATCTGATGATGTCCTTTCTTAAGGGAATTCCAGTTAGGTAACATTCCCTCAATGGTATTGTCTACATGATATTAGTTGGATTGCCTTGTCATTTCAAAAAATTCACTTGCGTATTCCAAATTAAGTATCTAAATATATAAATGTTCTCAGTATCAATTATTCAAAGAGAACTTTTCTAATACTAACTTCATCTTCTATTTGGAGATAAAATTGAATTCACTAGTTATAGGATATTTTGCTAGTATGCTACTATATATGATCTTAGTAGAATATGACGAAGAGCAGTTTTGAAAATGATCAACTTACGTTTCTAATAATCAAACATGGATATTTTCTCTTATTTATAAGCGGGAGTTAAAGCAGCCAAGCACGAGATCGACATACCTGCTTGTACTGCCTTCTTCAGCTGTGTAATTTTACTGTATCATCCCTAATTAATTATTATAAGTCATTTATATATTAAAAAAATTAATAATATTTAATAAAAATAAGCAAAATAGACATTTCTGACATGTCTGCTTTAGCTGCTTCAATCGTAATTTTACTATATCACCCCTAATTAATTATTATAAGTCATTTAAGTATTAAAAAAATAATATTATTTAATAGAAAAGGTAAAATAGCCACTAAAATGATAAATTAACTTTTGATGTTTTAAATTAACTTAAAGTTGAGGCCCATTTAAATTTTTTTCATAAGTATTTTTTATAGTAATTTTGCTATATCACTTCTAATTAGTTAATTATAAGTTATGTCCGTTTTATCGTTTCCATCGTGATATAGTAAGTTAACTTGTTGAAGCAGGCACGAGGTCGACATGTCTGTTTGTGCTGCCTGCTTCAGCTATTTCAACTGTGATTTTACTGTACCACTCCTAATTAATTATTATAAGTCATTTACATATTAGAAAATTAATAAATATTTAATAAAAAATAAAATAGACATTTACGACATGTTTGTTACAGCTATTTCAATCGTAATTTTACTAAATCACCCCTAATTAATTATTATAAGTCATCTAAGTATTAAAAAATTAATAATATTTAATAAAAGAGTAAAATAGACATAAAATGATAAATTAACTCTCGATGTTTTAAAGTAACTTGACGTCTTATATGAGGCCCACTTAATTTTTTCATAAGTATTTTTGTATAGTAATTTCGTTATATGGATTCTAATTAGTTATTATAAGTCATTTAAGACATGTTTGTTTCGCTGCTTCCATCGTGATTTTATTATATCACCCCTAATTAATTATTATTGTCATCAAAGTATTAAAAAAATTAATAATATTTCATAAAAAGGTAAAATGAACGCAAAATGATATATCGACATAAAAAAATTGATTGAATATCAAAATTATATTAGTGTCATACAAATTGAGATGTGACATAAAGACATAAAGTAGCATATATTATTTGAAAATGAGATAAAAGTATTGCAAACCACAATAATTAATAACTTAATATAAAAAATATATATACAACAAAAATTAATTGGTTGTCGAAATTTTATCACATAAACTTGGATGGAGAGAGTATTCACATCTTATTAAAAAATTATGTAAAAAATATTATAAATCACATAACTAAAAACTTAAAAAATTTAAAAGATATCAAATATTTGGCTGACTCTTGAAATTATATCAATCACTTAAACTAGAATAGAAGAAAAATATTATAAATCACAATAATTTAAAATTTAAATTATTTCAATTATTGATTATCTAAATTCCATTTGTATCAAGTAAATTAATATTAAAAAATAATATATATTGGGCCCGTGCTGACACGGATCATCAATATCTAGTAGAAAGTATAAAGAATACTCCCTCTTTCTAGTTTTGTGACATACCTTATGTTAAAAAAGAATGGTAATTAAAAATAAACTAACTTTACCCTTCTAATTTTATCTTTAATCAAAAGTTTTTAAAATCAAATATGGTATAGCATGTTAAGGATCACAACTTTTAAAAGTTTATAATCATACAAATATTATAATATGTTTATAACACAAGTTTCAAAATTTATAAATTATGTATCGACTCAAACTATGTCACATGAATTAAAGCTGAGGAAGTACCATAAAAGAAAACGTACAAATTTATAAGAGAAAGGACATCATTTTCCCCCTGAACTTGTTCGCTCAACTTACTTTATCATTTAAACTAAACTTTCATTTATTTACCCCCTTAACATCTTTAAAGTGTAACAGTTTCACCTCTAATGCTGACGTGGCATTTTCAAGAAAAAAAGGCGCATATATTTGTAAAAAAAAATAATTTCACTAATATTATATTTAAAATATAATAAAATTAAAAAAATGGACACCTTTTTCTTCTTTCTTCTCCAAAACATCAACAACGACAACACTCAAATTCCTCCATTAACAACCTCAAATACATTCTTCACCAACACTCTCCTTCAATTTTTTTTCAGTTTCCTCCATTAATACCACCAAAGAACAAACACGAAGACACTAAATTAAAATTTTTCCTCCATTAAACACCATCTCAATCTTCAATCTAACTCCACCAAAATTTGAACAAAAATTAAATTAAATTGATGATTTTGTCTTTGAACCACTTATTATCAAAATTTGGAAAAATTGATTACCTTTGAAATATATTCGAAATTTTTTGCTAAATTATTTAAAAGAATATTTGGACTTTGGGTCTTTACAATTGTTCGAACTTCGAAGAACTTAATGTTTAAACAAAATGATAATTTTGATGTAAATTGATTATTTTGTTTGTATACTTGGCTCCACTTTGGCAGTTTGGAAGGGGAGTTTGCAGGGGTGGAGGCTGGACCGACGAGGAGGATGGGGTGGGGGGTGTTTGCAGGGTGGGGGCAAATCTGAACAAGAAGGAGGGAGGGGGGGGGGTCTAAAGAAAGGAAAAAGAGGTGTTTGTAGGGATGGGGTGGACGGGGGTGTCTTCAGGAGTGGGGGTGGACGGAGGTGCCTGCAGGGGTGGGGGTAGATGGGGGGGTGTCGAGAGAAAGAAAGAAGTGGGGGGGGGGGGAGGAGGGGGGTGTATTTTCTTTATTTAAAATATTTAAAAATATTTTATATATATTTAAAAATATTTATATATATATATATTTTTTATATATTTAATAAATATTTTGCTTGTGTGGCTCCGACGTGGTATTGATGTGGCGTTGATGTGTGGGCAAGTGTAACACATTTTTCGTTGTGAGAGTGGTATTGTATATATAAGGGGTGAAATTAATATATTTTAAAAATGTTATGGAGGCTAAATAAATAAAAATTTAGTTTAAGTGTTAAAATAAATTAAGCGGACAAGTTCAAGAATGAAACATGTTTTTCCCAATTTATAAAGTGGTTCTAGAAAGCTAAATATTTATTAAAGTCAAATAAGTTTCACCGAAAAGCTACAACTTTACATTGGTGATTGGAGTCCAATGAATACAATAAGAAAAGAAAGAAATAATAGTAAAATTGCACGTTTTGAATAGTAATTTAAAAAGTCAAATACTACAAAATATTAAAACCCTCTTAATGGTTTCTATGTTTTTTTCCTATATATTAAAAGAGAAATTTTGAACATGCCTGCTTTGGCATTTTGGATATTTTACTCATTGTATGTAAATGAAATAATTTGATTAGCTAAAATTATACATATAAAATGTTAAATGGCTTGATAAAATAATCCTTTGCGTATGTCATCATGCATGATTAAACTTCACTTTTTCGTGTTTTGTTTGTGCGCCTGATTTGTCCTTTTATTGCGTGGCTACTTACATGTATTTTGATAAATATGTTCAAAGTTGAAGACAATTTCAATAGTGGCTGTTTTGGGTTTCTTTTTTTATATATGAAATTAATTACATAAGATTTCGGATTAACTTTCTCTTTTTCAGATTTGAAAAAATACATATATATATATCAATGTACCTCATACGTAACTCTAATGTATGAGGAAACTGTCTCTCCTTAAATTATGAAAATAAAATCAGATTCAATTATTCTCTTACCTTAATAACGACAGTAGCTAATGTTCTGATTTTGTGGATGCTTAAAAATAGTAATTATAATTTAAATACAAAAAATATCCTAAAACATCTCTCTTCATCTCCCTCAAAAAAACCACGACGTCGTCGCTGGTTTATGGTTGTCACCGTTGCTCACCGCTCCACTCCTCTTCCTCATGTCGGTGAACACGCAAGGGCAACCAGCCGCCAAGATCGACGTTGTTTCTCGTTCCTCTCCCATTGTCGCCACCTCCGCCGCCATCACGAACAGTCAATGGCGCCTTCACCGCTCCACTCCTCTTTCTCACGCCGGTGAATACGCAAGGACGATCAACCACCAAGATCGACGTCGTTTCTCGTTCCTCTTCTACTCTCGCCACCACCGGCACCTCCACCCCCTCTTAGAGTATTTATTTTTTAGTAAAAACTTGCACAGTATTGTACGAGAAATTATAATACATTATCCAGTTTGAATGATATTTTGACATTGTTTATGAAATTTGCACATATGAGAATGTATTACACATTTTTTTCTATGTATGATGCCAGTGTTATATGTATGATTTACATTCCAACAACATGTTCTATATGTATGTGAATGTACTATACTTTACTTTCTATGTATGGTTTATATTTAGGTAAAAACATTTCACATTATATGTATGAGAACGTATTATACTTTACTTTCTATGTATGATGCCAGTATTATATGTATGATTTACACTCCAACAATAACATGTGTTATGTGTATGAGAATGTATTATACTTTACTTTCTACGTATGATACAAGTGTATTCGTTTTTATTATACTTAACTTTCTATGTATGACATTGCAAAAGCAGATAATTTGATAAAATCATACATGCAACCAAAAAGGAGAAATAACTTGGATATTATTGTTCAAATCAACTTTCAAGTTATTGACTATAGAAACAATTGGATATGATTTTATTTCCATAATAATTTATAATGCATATTATAGTTCAAATTAAGGTATAGAAGAAATAATGAATCTCTCTTCTATAATATAGAATAAATTTGAACAACTTAAAATAAAATGTATTATTTGATTTTATGAAAAATTATTATGAAATAAATTATTTCCATAATAATTTAAAATAATAGACCTTATTTGAACAAATTTGAAACCCCCAAATCACATAGCTTGAAATTAGGCATAAAATAAAGAGTGCAATAATTGAGCAAAAATCGAATGTTTTGGGATATATGAGGTAGAAGAGAGAGAAAATCTTAAAGAAAGGGATTCTATGTAATTAATATGGGATTTTTGTAATTACTTTTCAAATAAAGAATTTTATGTAATAAGTAATAGTTACCTTGTGTATATATATATGTAATTTTTCTTATTTTTTTGCAGTGAAATGAATTATTTATGAAATCAATTTAGTGTTTCAAATGTTAAAAATTATATATTATAAAACTATATAAAAATAGTTATGATTCTTCTCATGATAATATAATTCAAAAAATATTTTTAGCTCTCATCTTTATTAATATAACCTTTGATATTTTAAAAACAAATTACGAAAAGTATAAACTACAAAAAGGAATTTTCAATAATCTATATATTTTGAAATTAAGTAAAAAATACTATAAATCACAATAAGTATTAAGTAACAACTTAAACTATTTTAAATAAATAAATAAATAAAATCACGGTTGAAGAAAAATTTAATTAGCTCTCAAAATTCGATTTGTTTTAATGTTTGATATTTTAAAAGGAAATTAAGATAAGTATCAAATTATTAAAAGGGAAGTTCTGATAATTTATATATTTGAAATTACGCAAAAAATTATATATTACAATAATTAAGAGCTAAAAGTATTTTGAACACACTAAAAAAATTGGTTAGCTATCAAAATTACATATGTATCACATAAATTCGAACAAAGAGACAAAATACATTATTAAAAAAAAGTATTATATATCACAATAATTAATAACTTAGAATATTAATTCATGATCAAATTATTTTTAATTAATTTCTAAAATTTTATTTGCATCACATAAATTAAAATAAAGTGAGTGACATATATTAAATCCGTGTGGCACAGGCTCTAATTTTAGTGTTATTAGAATTGAAGCAAAAGGAAATCCAACAAGATAAAGTAATTTCCTGTTGTCTTACGTTTAATAACGTTAACAGAAAAAGTGGGCAACATATGTTAGGAGCTATCCTTTGGGGAAGAGGTTCATCCGAATCCTTTTTGGTGAAAAATTATAGTATTTATATATGATTAAAATTATTTGTTATGTGTATATAGTAGATGTTTAACTCCTTTCAATTTGTTTGTATGTTATTTCTGAACCTCCTTAGTGAAACTCGTGGCTCCGACAATTCTCACATGTCACCATATCACACGTTAACTCATTTTGATCCATTAAATTATGTATAAATTTTATTCCAAAAGAATACATACTCATCAAAATTATCATAACCTGCTTTCTTTTTAACCCCCCTCCCCCCCAAAAACTCTTTCTTTAACTATAGATTAACTTTATCAAAATATGATAAATAATAAATTAAATTTATCAAATGAGATATTGGAGTAAATTTTTTAAATTGTAATTTATTTATTTTTTTGGTAAAGTAGAGATGCATTAGATATAAAGCAAAGGAGGTGAGCTCAATCTGGCTCTAATATAAAAAGAGTTTGACGATCGACATTCGTCTGGTTACTTGAGACAGTTCTAGTGGAGGTTTTACCTTCCAAATCATCCCAAACTATGTGAGCTACATAAGTGGGTGGGGAGACAAAAACTTTACAGTTATCAAAAAAGTTTCTTTTGACGTCTTCCTTTGTTAGAGCATTTGCCACCTTGTTCTGTTCCCGATAACTATGCTGGACCGGAGGTCTTCCTAATTTTTCTAGCATCAATTTGCATTCAAGAACAAAAGAGTTAAACAAAGTGCTCCCATATTTTAATAGCTTAATTGTATTCTCAAGTCAATGTTGACAATAATGGGAGAAAGATTATGAGCAAGGACAAGCTTGGGGCCTTTCCAGAGGGCTAAGAGTTCCATGAAGTTGTTAGTAACAAGAAGGAAGGATTCAGAGAATCCCAAGGCCCAGTTTCCATTGGCATTTCAAATGACCCCACCAATACCCCCCCTACCTGAATTTCCAAGGCTGGATCCATCCGTATTTAGCTTAAAGTAATGTTTTGAATGGTTCTGTTCAGCTTGTGAGTAGGGATAGAGTTAAGTTAGAAGAACTCTATAGTCTCTGAATAGGAATAATTGAAGGAGGTTGGGGAGGATTTATTGTTGAAAAGGTTGATGTTTCTATTCTTCTGAATATGCCAAAGACAAAAGGAGAGAAAAGTTGACCAGCTGAGGAGAATGTCAAAGTTGAGTTCCTTATAAGCTTCCAGGTTGAGTCCCAATTGAAGAGGTGGAACATTTGGGGATTGAGTTGGTATAGGGGGGTGCGGATAACTCAGGTAAATAAATAGATAAATAGATTTAGGATAATAGATTTATTTTTATTTGTGTGTGAATATTTCTTAACTTCTCTAAATATTTTTATTTTATTAATGTTCATATCTTGGAGGGTGATTATGTGGTAATTGATTAAGAGCTTTACTGTAGTATTCTTTAGTTTTTTCTCTTAGTCTTTGTAATTCTTCTATATTATTTTGGAGGTATTCTAAATGTTCTATATCTTTTGTTCTAAAATATTTAATTAAATTCTCTTTCATAAGTATCTCTGTTGCTCTTATTTCTTCCATATCTTATCTCCAATATTTTAAATATTCGTAGTTTATCATTTTATCCTGCAGTAATTGTAGATTTACAAATTTCTGTATAATAATTAATCCTAATTGTACTGTAATGTATATCCAATTCTAGATTTTCAATGTTGTTTATCATCTCGTGTTGTTCTTCTCGTAGTGAGTTTTTTAAATTATATAAACTATCACATGTATTTTTTTCTAAATTTTCTAGGGTTTCTTCTATCCACATTAATTTTTCTTTTAGATTTTCCATTATTTCTCTAATTCGGTTTCTATAATAAATTTCTTCATTTAGGTTATTTTGATTTTCTCTAGTTTTTCTAATATATTCTAACATTTCTTAATCTGAATAATATCCATCTGGGTAATTATCTAGGTATAGTTGTTCTATCCAATTTATAATTTCAATTTCATAGTCTAATATTTTTTCTAATATTATTCTCTTAATATCTATAATTTCTATATCTCTAAGTATATATAAGATTAATATTTTAAGATTATACGTCATTTAAAATTGGTTAAATATTTTATTATAATATTTTTTAGTTTTTTTAATTTTAATCTCATTAATTCTTCTATATTTTCACTGAGAAATTGTATATATTTTATATCTTTAGTCCTCATATAGTCATTTAAATTTGTTTTCATTTGTTTTTCTGTTGATTGTATATTTTTCATATCCATTTTCCAATATTCTAAATATATGTAATTTACCATAGTTGATGTGTGGGTTTGGTATGTAAGTATTTATAAGAGTAGTTAGGTAAGTGTGGTATATAATTAATTCTAGTCATAAAATATCTATCAAATATTTTTTTCAATATGATTTTTCTTATATCTACTATTTCTATATCCTTAAGTACATATAAAACAAGTATTTTAAATTTATCTACCATTGCATTAGATAAATAATTATCCATTTTTCATAAAATTGCGATTTTTAAAATATTCCTTTCAATCATATACTGTCACGCCCCAAATCCTATTGGAGCGGACTGGCACCCGTAGCCGAGGAGGCCCGGGAGAACCCGTTCATAACCTATACTTTCACACTTACATTACTTATGAAAATTAGAAATTTGGGCAGCACTTCGTTGTAAATAGAAGAAAACAGTACCTGTATCAGCCCAGCAGACATGCATATATATATATATAAACAGTAATTGGCCGTCAGAGCCATCACGTCTATCAACTAAACACTCATATGGTAGTACAATATGTCTACAAAAGCCTCTACATAGATACACAACTGAGTTAGGGTCGGGACAAACTCCCGCCTACAAAAGACTTTTATACAAATACCAAAAGTACATATAGAAACAACTTGGGATGCCCCGAAACAACTGGAGCTCACCACTATTAACAGAATGTCCTGGCTCTTACTGCGGAGGTGTACGACCTGAAGTACCCGTTCCTGCAGGCATGAATACAGGTTCCCCGTGAGGGACGTCAGTACGGAAATATGTACTGAGTATGTAAGGCAGTGAGTATCAAGATGAGATACAAAAGATCAACAGAACCCAGATACCAGTGAATAAACAGTATAAGTAGACCACACTTAAAAGAGCTGATGGGATACTTGCACATTACTTTCATATCATTACTTCCCGTATTCCTTATCAATACATAACGTATGTCATACAATGACCAACTGATCAGTGGTACTAATACAATACATCAGGGACCACCCCTGGAATAGCATATATACATAATCTTTATAATACAATGGCCAACTGATCAGTGGTACTAATACAATACATCATATCATCAATTTAAAATAAAGACATTCCATTTCTTAATTCAATTAATCTTTGAGATTGGTTACTTTGTGGTCACACCTTATGGAACTTGAAACCATGATACCTCAATAGGAAAAACATGTAAATAGGTAATCAATATCATGAAAATGAAGTAGAGAATCATGGATACCTCATTAAACCATTTCGGAGTCAACAATAGTATATGGACATTTTTTTGACTAGCCAGACATCTTAAAAGTGAAAACAAGTTCAATTGGTGGTGTCGAAGATCAAATGATGTTATTATGTGTCATGTGTCGTAGGACAATGTTGGAAGCTTACTTGAGAGTGCCATGGGTCATTATTCATGCCAAAGATTAGATAGAGTATGTCTTACATACCTTGATATAACCACTTCAATACAAGTCCAACTTGACTTCCCGTACTCTTCGAACACTTATCTACAATAAGTCATTTGTGGCAAACTAGTATTAGCAACCAAACCTTACCATTTAGGTATTAACTTCACCAAATAATGTCTAGGAAGTAATCCTTTAACTCATCAATAAGAGTGCTACATACATCCTCTTATACCCTTATTACATTCACATATCATGCATTTTCATGCAATATCCCTCAACATCACTCTTAGCCTTTATTTCCCCTCTTAATCACCATCCAATACCAATATGATCACTAGGCATACATAACCACTAATATAATGATATATCACCACAATTCATCCTCCATAATCCAATACAACAACTTCCATAATTTACTACAACAATTTATACAAAACAATTCATAACTATGTTTCTAGTTATCTTCCAACATCAAGACAATACTCATAATCCTTTATCAATACTTATTCATGGATAAGAATCAAGAATAAACAATATTCATACCTTAACAATGAACTCTTGTATTTAGAATCCTCCTTACATAACCATGGGGTGCTTCTCGAAGCTTTCGAGATGGTGAACACAACTACGGAACCAATTCGAATTTTCTACGGTTGAATCACAAAATATTTGAAGTTGAAATTAGGCTAGGGTTTCACCTTCTCTTAATAATTGGATGATATAAGATATATATGAGGCTAAGTGTATATTTATAAAGACCAATTTTCGTCCAAGAGGTAATAGAAAATGACCATTTTGCCCTAAAAATTTAAATAAATCTGAATCTGTCCCCAGTGGACAGCTTTGACAGGCTGAAGTAAATCGATCATAACTCTTTGCTCCAGTATCGGATTTGGGTAAAACCAATTGAATTGGAAATATAATTCAAAGGGCTTTCATTTTCATATAAAGTATACCACCCAGTTCTTCCTGTACAAGGAGTTATGGTCGTTTAAAGTTGACCCAAAAATCTGTCCCAAAATTCTGTTTTTTTTTTTATTGGCTGTAGTAAAACAGGTATAGCTCCTTACTCAGATATTGGATTTGGATGAAACCAATTTCATCGGAAAGAAGACTCTCGGAGATTTTCGTCGATATATAGAAGCTCACACAGTTCTTTTTGTACAAGGAGTTATGATCGTCTAAATTTGTTCCAAAGAAAATTGCCTAGCTGCAGTAATTTTCCTGCAGATTTACTGTTCACAGGCTTCCCGGCCACCGTTTTGAAATTTCGAATGTGCTCGCTTATATGAAATACTCCTCTGTTTTGGGCAAACTTTATATCGTTGGAAAGCTTATTCCAATACCTACACATACAACTATTGACGGGATACTTCCGAACACCATAAACTTAATTTAACCCATACGCAAGCCTTTAGGACTCCATATAATCGCGATAAGTGTACGAAAAAATTTATGGGGTGTTACATTCTCCCCCCCTTAAGAACATTCATCCTCGAATGTTAGCATAGTTACTCAATTAAGACATGTCCAAGCTTACAATTAACATATTCATCATCATAACATACTTGCATAAAAATAAACACTTACTTGTTATTGTTCTTCTTTCGTCTCATGAACTTCCTCCTCATCGTTGAATAGGTAAGGGTACTTAATCTTCATCGCTTCCTCGTCTTCCCATGTGATCTCCTCAACTTGTTGATTCCTCCAAAGTACTTTTACCGATGCTATCTCTTTATTCCTTATCTTTTTAATTTGGCGATCAAGAATAACAATAGGCATTTCTTCAAAAGTGAGATCTTCTGTAACTTGTACATCTTCCATAGTAGTGATGTGCGATGGATCTCCGATGTACTTGCGAAGCATCGAAACATGAAATATGGGATGAACTGCTGAGAGCTCTTGAGGTAGCTCTAACTCATAAGCAACTTGTCCAAATCTTTGAATGATCTTGTACGGACCTATGTATCATGGACTTAACTTTCCTTTCTTGCCAAACCTCATCACTCCTTTCATTGGTGATACCTTCAAGAATACCCAATCGTCGATAGAAAACTCAAGTCCTCTTCTTCTAACATCCGCATAAGATTTGTGTCGACTTTGAGCTGTTTCAAGCCGTTGTTGGATCACTTTAACCTTCTCCATTGCTTGATAAACAAGATCCGGTCCAAACAAGACCGCATCACCTGCTTCAAACCATCCTATTGGCGATCTACACTTTCTTCCATACAATGCTTCATATGGTGCCATTTTGATACTTGAATGATAGCTATTATTGTAGGCAAACTCGATAAGAGGTAGGTGATCATCCCAGTTGCCTTTGAAATCTAATACACATGCTCGTAGCATATCTTCAAGTGTCTGGATGGTACGTTCCGCTTGTCCATCCGTCTGAGGATGAAAAGCCGTACTTAGATTTACTTGTGTCCCCAAACTCCTTTGAAAAGACTTCCAGAAATTCACGGTAAATTGGGCTCCTCGATCAGATATAATGGAAATTGGAACTCCATGTAACCGAACGATCTCCTTAATATACAACTTCGCATACTCTTCCGCCGTATAAGTTGTCTTAACTGGTAAGAAGTGCGCGGATTTGGTAAGCCTATCAATGATCACCCATATGGAATCAAACTTCCAAAATGTATGAGGCAAACCCGTGATGAAATCCATATTGATCTTGTCCCACTTCCAGACGGGAAGATCTATACATTGCATGTAACCACCGGGTTTCTGGTGTTCTACTTTGACTCTTTGACAATTCGGACATTCAGCTACAAATTCGGCAATATTCTTCTTCATGTCATTCCACCAATATATTGCTTTCAAATCTTGATACATCTTAGTCGACCCTGGATGGATGGAATACCTTGAACAGTGTGCTTCTGTCATAATTCTCTTTCTTAGCTCGACTACATCAGGTACACATAAACGACTCTGACGCTGAAGCACTCCTTCTCGCGTAAGCTCAAATGCCTTTGTCGTGCCACTCTGCACATCCTCCTTAAGCTGCAATAAAATTGGATCTGCATACTACTTCTCTTTCACTTCAGCTATCAATGAAGATTCCGCTGCATTACGTACAATAACCTCTTCATCTGGAGTTTCGAGAAGTCGAACTCCGAAATTAGCTAGTTGGTGAAGATCCTTAATCATCCCCTGCTTTCCTATAGATGCTATTTTAGACTTACGACTCAGTGCATCCGCTACCACATTCGCTTTTCCTGGATGATACAAGATATCAACATCGTAATCTTTCAACAATTCAAGCCATCTCCGCTGCCTCAAGTTTAGATCTTTCTGACTGAAGATATATTGCAGGCTCTTATGATCGGTATATATGTCAACATGAACCCCATATAAGTAGTGGCGCCATATCTTCAAAGCAAATACAACTGCAGCTAGCTCAAGATCATGCGTGGGATAATTCCTCTCATGTGGTCGCAACTGTCTAGAGCCATAGGCTATTACTTTACCATATTGCATTAATACGCATCCTAAGCCAATTCTCGAAGCATCACAGTACACTGCATACCCTTCTGTGCCTTCAGGAAGCACCAATACCGGTGTAGAAGTCAACTTGCTCTTCAGATCTTGGAAACTCTTTTCACAGGCATCATTCCATTGAAACTTGGAGGCTTTATGCGTCAACTTAGTCAAGGGTGCAGAAATAGAAGAAAAACCTTCAACAAACCTTCTATAATAACCTGTCAACCCGAGGAAACTACGAATCTCCGTAGGCGTCGTGGGTCTTGGCCAATTCTTCACAGCCTCAATCTTCTGAGTGTCAAGTTTTATGCCTTCACTGGATACAATATGGCCCAAAAATGCCACTGACTTGAGCCAAAACTCACATTTAGAAAACTTCGCATATAGCTTACGATCACGAAGAATCTGCAACGCCTGCCTTAAGTGATTAACATGATCCTCTTCTGATCTAGAGTAGACCAGAATATCATCTATGAAAACTATCACGAACACATCTAGAAACGGCTTAAACAGCCTATTCATCAGATCCATAAAAACTGCGGGTGCATTTGTCAGCCCGAATGACATAACCAGGAATTCATAATGACCATACCGTGTTCGGAAAGCTGTCTTGCGTATATCTTTATCCTTGACTCTCACTTGATGATAGCCTGATCTCAAGTCAATCTTGGAAAAACACTGGGCACCCTGCAACTGGTCAAATAAATCATCAATTCGGGGAAGAGGGTATTTATTCTTGATAGTCACCTTATTCAATTGCCGATAGTCAATACACATCCTCAGCGAACCATCTTTCTTACGCACAAACAATACTGGTGCTCCCCAAGGGGACATACTAGGCCTTATGAATCCCTTTTCTAGCAAATCTTTCAATTGCTCTTTCAATTCTCGCAATTCTGTTGGGGGCATTCTATATGGAGGAATGGAGATTGGTTGGGTGCCTGGTATTACATCAATACCAAACTCTACTTCTCGTTCAGGAGGTAAGCCTGGAAGATCTTTAGGGAATACATCAGGAAATTCATTTACCACTGGTACAGTGTGAAGATCCGGTGATTCCGATTCCGTATTCTTTACTCTAACTAAATGAGATATGTAGCCCTTGGAAATCATTTTTCTCGCTTTGAAATAAGAAATAAATCTACCTCTTGGTGCGCCAATCTTACCTTGCCATTCAATAACTGTTTCATCAGGAAAATGTAAATACATCTTTTTCGTACAACAGTCAATTTTGGCATAACAAGACGCCAACCAATCCATACCCATTATAACATCAAAATCTACCATCTCTAGTTCTACAAGATTGGCCATCGTGTCTCGACCACACACAGTTACTACACAATCTTTATAAACTCTTCTAGCAATAATAGATTCCCCAACCGGGGTAGACACTTCCAACGGTTTATCTAACAATTCGGGGGTCCTTTTGAACTTTCCAGCAACCAAGGGAGTAACATATGATAATGTAGAATCGGGATCAATTAGAGCATATACATCAAATGAAAATATGGACAACGTACCCGTAACCACATCTGGGGAAGCCTCTAGATTCTGTCGATCCGCTAAAGCATAAGTGCGATTCTGAGTCCCGCTGGAACTGGCGACTCTTGTTTCATTTCTAGCGTGACCCGCAGGTCGTGCTCCCCTACCAGAATAAGATACCGGTGATGATGATGCAACAGTTGATCCCGAAGGTCATGCTACGCCACCTGCGCCCCTTCGTGGGCATTCTCTCATCATATGCCCCATCATACCGCACCAATAACAAAAATTTGTTCCCATTCGACATACGCCCATATGATGCTTTCCGCATCGATTACATATCACTCGAGAAGGTCTCGATTGGCTTATGTTCCCGTGCCCACGATAACTCACTGATCGCGAACTATGACCCTCACTTCTTTGCCCAAATTGACTGCCACTGAACCCCTGATGCTGTGGTGGAGCACTAGCTGCAGAATAAGAAAATAATGGCCTAGGTGGTCTAGCAGAAAATTGAGGTCTAAAACCTCCCTGTGGCGCCATAAACTGCCCTGTATATTTGGCCCTCTTAGAAGACCCGCTTTCAAATTCTTGTGTTCTTCTTCTTTGCCTCTGATCTTCCATTTTCTGTGCAAATGCTTGGATCCTAGCTATATCCATGTCTTTATTTAGTGCAGCAATAGTACAATCCCTAACCAAATACGGATCCAATCCATTCACATACCGATGAACTCTGTCATCCATAGTAGCTATAACATTAGGAGCATATCTGGACAAGGAATTAAATCGAAGACTATACTCCCTCACACTTGTATGACCTTGTTGAAGATTTAAGAACTGATCCGCACGGGCCTGACGAGTCTCATATGGAAGATAATGATCAATAAATGCCTCTTTGAACTCTTTCCAAGTAGCTGGGGGTGCATCAATGCCCCTTGACCGTTTCCAGTTTTCATACCAATATATAGCCTCACCTTTGAATCTATACGCGGCTAACTCCACTGTCTCTCTGCCCGATACATGCATCACCTCTAGGTCCCTTTGGATCTGATCAATAAAGTCCTGCGGATCTTCATTAAGATCGGATCCGGTAAAAGTAGGCGGATCCATCTTAAGAAAATCTTGCGTCCGAAGACTAGCCGCCCTATCAGTACCGCTAGATCCCGCGGCAGGAATGGCTTGCCCTTGGACTTGCCCAGCAACTATACGAGTCAAAAGTTGCACTGCATTTCTAAGATCTTGATCAACAACATTAATAGGTGGCTCTGGGGATATAGTTCTCCTCTCCCTTATTTCTTCCGGACTGGGGGAAGTTTCTGATGCATGCTCAGCTGGAGCCTCACTTTGATTAGCTGGTATAGTGAGTGACTTACTAGTCCCCTCTCCGGCAGCCACATCTACTTGCTTACTGGTATTCTTGCTTCTGGTAACCGGCATCATTACTATAATAAGAGAAACAAATGGATTCAGTGGTCAACTATGACTTCATATACAATATAAGCTCTATCGCACGATCTAAGACATGAAGAAAAGAAACAATTCCTAAATGTCCATAGCCTCCTGTTTATAGATGTGGTGCACAACACACCGATAAACAAGACTCTACGTAGACACGGCTTTGTAGACTCACTAGGACGAACCTCTCTGATACCACTTTTGTCACGCCTCAAATCCTATTGGAGCGGACTGGCACCCGTAGCCGAGGAGGCCCGGGAGAACCCGTTCATAACCTATACTTTCACACTTACATTACTTATGAAAAATAGAAATTTGGGCAGCACTTCGTTGTAAATAGAAGAAAACAGTACCTGTATCAGCCCAGCAGACACGCATATATATATATATATATATAAACAGTAATTGGCCGTCAGAGTCATCACGTCTATCAACTAAACACTCTTATGGCTGTACAATATGTCTACAAAAGCCTCTACATAGATACACAACTGAGTTAGGGTCGGGACAAACTCCCGCCCACAATAGACTTTTATACAAATACCAAAAGTACATATAGAAACGACTTGGGATGCCCCGAAACAACTGGAGCTCACCACTATCAACAGAATGTCCTGGCTCTTACTGCAGAGGTGTACGACCTGAAGTACCCGTTCCTGCAGGCATGAATACAGGTCCCCCATGAGGGACGTCAGTACGGAAATATGTACTGAGTATGTAAGGCAGTGAGTATCTAGATGAGATACAAAAGATCAACAGAACCCAGATACCAGTGAATAAACAGTATAAGTAGACCACACTTAAAAGAGTTGATGGGATACTTGCACATTACTTTCATATCATTACTTCCCGTATTCCTTATCAATACATAACATATGTCATACAATGGCCAACTGATCAGTGGTACTAATACAATACATCAGGGACCACCCCTGGAATAGCATATATACATAATCTTTATAATACAATGGCCAACTGATCAGTGGTACTAATACAATACATCATATCATCAATTTAAAATAAAGACATTCCATTTCTTAATTCAATTAATCTTTGAGATTGGTTACTTTGTGGTCACACCTTATGGAACTTGAAACCATGATACCTCAATAGGAAAAACATGTAAATAGGTAATCAATATCATGAAAATGAAGAAGAGAATCATGGATACCTCATTAAACCATTTCGGAGTCAACAATAGTATATGGATATTTTTTTGACTAGCCAGACATCTTAAAAGTGAAAACAAGTTCAATTGGTGGTGTCGAAGATCAAATGATGTTATTATGTGTCATGTGTCGTAGGACAATGTTGGAAGCTTACTTGAGAGTGCCATGGGTCATTATTCATGCCAAATATTAGATAGAGTATGTCTTACATACCTTGATATAACCACTTCAATACAAGTCCAACTTGACTTTCCTTACTCTTCGAACACTTATCTACAATAAGTCATTTGTGGAAAACTAGTATTAGCAACCAAACCTTACCATTTAGGTATTAACTTCACCAAATAATGTCTAGGAAGTAATCCTTTAACTCATCAATAAGAGTGCTACATACATCCTCTTATACTCTTATTACATTCACATATCATACATTTTCATGCAATATCCCTCAACATCACTCTTAGCCTTTATTTCCCCTCTTAATCACCATCCAATACCAACATGATCACTAGGCATACATAACCACTAATATAATGATATATCACCACAATTCATCCTCCATAATCCAATACAACAACTTCCATAATTTACTACAACAATTTATACAAAATAATTCATAACTATGTTTCTAGTTATCTTCCAACATCAAGACAATACTCATAATCCTTTATCAATACTTATTCATGGATAAGAATCAAGAATAAACAATATTCATACCTTAACAATGAACTCTTGTATTTAGAATCCTCCTTACATAACCATGGGGTGCTTCTCGAAGCTTTCGAGATGGTGAACACAACTACGGAACCAATTCGAATTTTCTACGATTGAATCACAAAATATTTGAAGTTGAAATTAGGCTAGGGTTTCACCTTCTCTTAATAATTGGATGATATAAGATATATATGAGGCTAAGTGTATGTTTATAAAGACCAATTTTCGTCCAAGAGGTAATAGAAAATGACCATTTTGCCCTAAAAATTTAAATAAATCTGAATCTGTCCCCAGTGGACAGTTTTGACAGGCTGAAGTAAATCGATCATAACTCTTTGCTCCAGTATCAGATTTGGGTAAAACCAATTGCATTGGAAAGATAATTCAAAGGTATTTCATTTTCATATAAAGTATACCACCCAGTTCTTCCTGTACAAGGAGTTATGGTCGTTTAAAGTTGACCCAAAAATCTGTCCCAAAATTCTGTTTTTTTTTTATAGGCTGTAGTAAAACGGGTATAGCTCCTTACTCAGACATTGGATTTGGATAAAACCAATTTCATCGGAAATAAGACTCTCGGAGCTTTTCTTCGATATATAGCAGTTCACACAGTTCTTTTTGTACAAGGAGTTATGATCGTCTAAAGTTGATCCAAAGAAAATTGCCTAGCTGCAGTAATTTTCCTGCAGATTTACTGTTCACAGGCTTCCCGGCCACCGTTTTGAAATTTCGAATGTGCTCGCTTATATGAAATACTCCTCTGTTTTGGGAAAACTTTATATCGTTGGAAAGCTTATTCCAATACCTACACATACAACTATTGACGGGATACTTCCGAACACCATAAACTTAATTTAACCCATACGCAAGCCTTTAGGACTCCATATAATCGCGATAAGTGTACGAAAAAATTTACGGGGTGTTACATATACATAACAAAATATGATCATTTTAGAATACTATCTACTAGATTATTCTTTAATGACATGTTCTTCGGTCACTATTAGCATGGTAATCTGGATACTTTTCCCTTAAACAGCGCCTCTACTCTGGCTGCTCCCCTATCACGGCTTTCTTGCTTCACCGGTTTCACCTTTAGAATGGCATAGTTCTTTGAGATTTTTCTCCTTTTCCACTTTGCTAATAAACTTCTTAACATGCTATTTTTCGAATAATTCTACTATAAAGCAACTAACATGAACTTATTTTATCATATCATGATTGTTAGGAATTTATGAATTTAGCTATTCATAATAGTAAATGAATATACCTGTTCTGGTAGATTTGATAATTCTAAGTTTTGTTCCTCCATAGCTTTTTCTATTGAAATATACCTGTTTTTAATAAATGTTTAAAAGTTTGCTGTGAAAGAAGAGTGTTTGGTTCAACGCATGAAGGCTTGTCTTCTTTCTGCCTTCGGTGTCTTTTATTTATAATGAATCCTTTACATGCTTTACATGGTTCCTGATGTTACAAAAGTAAAAAAAGGAGGCTATCCTACCTGTCCTAATATATCTTTACATGTTTCCTCTATACAGTTATCCTAAAAAAGCCAATAATGGCAAGTGTAAAAGATAATAAATAAATAAAAGAAAAGTCAAAAAGTCTATAGTAAAGCTATTAAAGCTATTCACATGATTCACGTATTTCATACTTCAAAGTTAGCTTTTTTTCTCCATATGTCGCTTTCTTCCTTTAATGCTTTGTCTTCTTCTATTATTGCTCCGTTGATTTTTATCTTCTTGTTATATTTTCTTCTTTTCTATCTTCTTTCCAGCTGGCATGCTTATCTTCATTCTAGTTGTACGTTTGGTATAATGTTATCTTCTCCTTTACATCTTGAACATTGATGGTCTGGATATTTGTGTCCAATTATCTTGCAATATCTTGTTAATAATCCGTCTGAAATAAATCCTTTCTTAATTGCTCTTGCAGTAGATTATTTTTCTAGGTTAAGTAACGTCATTACCCATTATCTGACATCTTCCATATCTGTTTGTCGTAGTTCTCTTGAATTTGAATAAATTATTTTATGGTCTCTTAAATAATAGCTCCATATTGGGTTTCCATTGATATAATTATTTACTAATTGTTGAATAATTGTAGCTAGTCCAATAAGTCGTTTATTTGCGTAGAAATCAGGTATCTCAATTCTGGGTATCTTTGGCTGCTGTACAATATCTTCTGGTATAATTATATCTCTGGTCAATCCTATTTTTACAACTTGTATAACTGGTTTGATCTCGTCGTATACGATCTCTGCTGGTGCAGTATAAAACTTTATATAAAATAGATTTCCTTTGATTACTCTCTTATAAGTGGTGAATATTTTATGTAATTCTTCCATAGCTGATAGCTCTTCTCCATCTTGGGTATTTATGGTATTTAATAATCCATAGTCGAAATAAATTTTTATTAAGCTTGGGTTAGTTTTTGATAGTGCGATTAGCTTGTTATGACCTTGCAATCTTTGGGTTATATAGTTTGTGTTTGGTTCTTGGATATCTGTAGCTCTGGGGCTATGACTTAGAAAAGTTTGTACTTTGTAGATATTTTCTATGTATCCTCGGGCTAGATGGTTATAAGTTTTTTTATCTTGGTTCAAACTATCTCGATATGTGGTAATTTGTGGGGGTATGTACAAGGGGTCTTTTTGTATTTTTTATATAAATGGCTTCTCAAATATCTTATTCATGTTCATGTTCTGGTATCTTTGTCCACTAACTCCTTTGCTTGTACCTGCAATTGTAGATTGATAAACGTTATGGGTTTTATGGAGCGTCTCAACGTCTCCTTTTAGCTCTGAAATTTTAATGTCTTCCGATCGACATAGCTCTGCACACTGCTGAGTTAGCTGATTTGTGGCTTCAGACTTCAGTTTAACCTCATTAGTCTTTAGCTTTTCTATTTCATTACCCATACTATCCACTTTCATTGAAAGCGTAGTTAGGGTTTTGAGTATCTTTTCTAAAGTATCATCTTCTATTATATCAGTCTGTGTAGCTTTATCTTGATATGTAATCTGCAATAACATTTTTGTTAGTACTAATTACTTCAATTGTAAATGTAAAATTTAATATATTCAATACTAATCTCCGAATCTCTTTTGTTGTAACTGAATTTTGTATTTTCTTTGTTAGCCACCACCGAACCTGGGTATTATCTGTTCTCACAATAAATTTGTTATATACAATATATGGTTCAAATGCTAATAAACATTTATATAACGAACATAATTTTTTTTTTATTTCTCATTTTATTTTTGTTTCATTAAACGTACCTGAGTAGTATCTGCAATGATGTTCTAATTTTTCATTTTCGTATCTATATTTAAGTACTCATCCATAACTATATTCACTTGCATCTGCTTCTACTATATATATAAATTTTTTATCTTCGTCTGAAAATTGTAATTTTGGTAATTCTTTACAAAGTATTTTTATTTTCTGGACTTATTTTTTATCTTCTTCGTTGTAATTATATTCTACGTTCTTTTTTAATTTTTTATGTAAAGGCTTTAAGTTTTCTGCTAATTTTGGTATATATTCTCTTACTTGGTTTACTAATCCTAAAAATGATTGTAATTTCTTTTTTGTATCTAATTCTTCTTTTGAATTTATTATTTTTTGTACTATATGTTGTTGCATTTTTACTCCACTTTTATCTATTTGTATTCCTAAAAACTCTATCTGGTTTTTCATAATTTTGGCTTTCTTTTCACTTAAACTTATTCCCAAATTTTCTATTATATCTGTAAATTGTTCTAATAATTTTAAATGTTCCTCTTTAGTTTTTGTATATAGTAGTGTATCATCTATGTATACTATACAATTAGGTAATTGTTTAAAATAACTATCCATAAAATGTTGATATCTACCTGGTGCATTTTTATATCCAAATGGTAATACGCTTCATTCATAAAATTTTGTGGTACCGTAAATGCGGTTAATTTCTTAGATTCTTCTTCTAACTTTATGTCGTAAAATCCTGATTTACAGTTAAATTTACTAAAATAGTTATATCCTTGTAGTTGTCTTATTTTTAATATCTTATTTGGTATCGGATAATTATATGTCATAGTTTTTGCATTTAAATTTCTATAATCAATAATCATTCTACTTTTACCTCTTTTTTGCTCACTATGTTTATTTACTATAAATGCTGGACTATTGTGTTTACTATTACTTTTTTGTATATACTGTTTTTCTAATAATTAATCTATATGCATTTTAAATTCTTTTAAATCATCAAAATTATATGTTAATGGTTTTTGAGTTATTATGCTATTTTTATCTATTAATTTAATTTTTATAGTAGTTTTATGTTTTTCCCATCCTTTTAATGGATCTTCACTATATAATTGTCTTAATTTTTTCTTTATTATTTCTACCTTATTTATTGAAAATATAGTTCTTTCTTTTTTGTTTATCGAAAATACAACTAGTTCTACTGTGTCTTCTATATTTTTTATATTTTCTAACTTTTTTGTAATTTTTCCACTTCCTTCTATCCAATCAGTTTTCTTTCTAATTTTATTAATAACTCTCTTTGCTCTTACTTTTTGTTTACATTGTGTTGTAAACCACCAATCTGTTTTAGTTATTATATGTGGGTATAATTTATCTAAAAATGGCATTCCTAAAAGCATATCTTTTGATGTTAGTTCATAATTATAGATTTCTTTTATTGTTATTATTTTATCTCATATCTGTATTTTTACATTTTTAGCTTTATTTGTAATTAAGTTTCCTTCATTATTAATCCTTTGACTACTATTGGTGTTTTTAATTTATCACATTTACTTTCTGGTAAACAGTTGTATCTACATAAGTTTGTTTCTGCTCCTATATCTATCATAGGTGTATAATACCTATTATAATATCCTTCTACTATTATTTTTACAAGTACATATATTTTCATATCATGTTAAAGTTCTTTTTATGAATAATCTTTCTTTATTATATGTTATAGATAATTGTGTATGTTCTATATTGTATGGTTTTACTTGTTCTAACCATTTTATTCCTAATATTATGTCTGCTTTTTGCATTTCTTCCTTTATTTCAAATTCTATTTTTATTTTTCTGACTCCTATTATTATTTTTTTCTGCCGTATCTTTAATGTTTATTAGACTCCTTGGTAGATCTGGGCATATATCACTATTAGATTTTATTTCTTCACTTTTTACTAGATATTTTGCTATATAATTTTCTTCTTATCCTGTGTTTAAGAGTATTAAATATTCTTTTTTCATTTATTGTTCCTGTTAGGTAATATTGATTTAAATTAATTGTTGAAGTTGTTTCATAACTTGTTTTTTTTTTATGAGCTTGATGATTCTGTTTTTTCATGAGCTACTCTTTTTGTTGTGCTTATTCTATCATTTATTATTTCTAAATCTTCTTCTATATCTATGTCTTTGTAACTATAATCATTATTATCAATTGTTTTTACAAATTGTTCAAAAGGACTTTCTATTTGTATTGTATTAATTTTATTTTTTTCCGTTATTTTATGTTTTGTTGTTAATACATATAGATTTTTACATCTTGCTGTAAATATTTTACTTCCTGGGGTTAGTTCTATTCCTGATATTTTCTAATATAATACTAATGATTTATCTATATTTTTATCTGTTATTGCTACTGAATAATTCACACTTATTATAAATTTAAACTTTTGGTATATTAAATTTCCTTTTATAGCGGTTATTATACTTTTTTCTATAGGTTTTATAATTCTATCATCTGCTAAATATAATTCTATTGGTGTATCTATTCCTTCTCTAAAACATGTTTTTATCAATATCTCTATTCCTCCAAGGTGTACATATTTTATTGGGTCTTTACTTTTTATATCGTTTATTTCTTTATTAACTATTATTTTTGTTACTAGTGGTATACTAGCTCTTTCTTTTGCATAGCTACAGTCTATTACATGTTCTTTTTTACTTACTACGTAATATTCTTCCTTTTTTCTACTAAATATATTTTTTATTGTTGGTATTTTAAATATTTTTTCTACACTTAAGTCTAACTCTTTTCCTTTTATTTCGTCAAATATATTACTGTCAAATATTATTTTTTGATCTGTTCCTTCTTCATTTAAATATTCTTCCTTTGTTATTATTTTTATATCTTCTTCAGTTATTTGGTTCATTTTTATATCTTCTTCAGTCATTTGATTCATCTAATTCACTATCTATTTCATTATCTGTTTCATTCTCCGAAATTTCATATATACTATCTTCACTTTCTAATTCATAATCTATATAATCTATCTGCATATATTCTGTATTTTTTATTTTTATTTCTGATATTTATTTATTTTTGGATTTTTTGGTAATTTACAATTTCTAGCTAAATGTCCTAGTTTTCCACAATTATAACAAGTACATTCTTTTATAGATTTCTTTTTCCTATATGGTCTTTTATGTTTATAATTTTTTTACATAATATCTTTTTCTTGGTTTCTTATATTTATATTTTGATTTTTTGTATTTCTTATATTTCTTATGTCTTTTTCTTTTCTTATAATATTTTTCTTCACATCCAAATTGATGTGCTATTTTATCTTTGCAACATGCTAAATTTCTTATTCATGTTTTTTCCATTTTTATTTCTTCTCTGTATTTTTCACATAGATTTCTATACCATTGTTGTAAAAAATTTATTCTTGCTCCTAGGGTATCTACTATTTTTGCTTCAAACCAACTCTTTATTATTTTGAACTAAATGGTTCAGGTAATTTATTAAAATATAATTTTCTTATTTCTTTACTTTCTTCTATATTATATGTTCCTTTATAATAATATTCTTTAAATGCGCACGTATACTCATCTATATAGCACATATTACATATTGTTAATTTTAACATTAAATTCCTATTCGTATCTTTCTCTTTATTTTGCTCTTCATCTTCTGTTGTTATACTACTAAATTCTTCTCTTATAGCTATTTCATATTTTTTCAATATTTTTGTTGGTAGTATTTTAGTAGGTATTGATGTTCCTTCTGTTTTATTATCAGATCTTAGTACTTTTTTACTTGCTTCGGCTAGGTTTAAAAACCATAATTTTACTGTTCCTATTAATGTCTTTTCTATATATTCTGGTGTATTTGTTGTATCTATTTTATTAACTAATAATTGTTTTGACATGTATCCTACCCATAGTTGTATTATTTTATTTGTGTCTATTACACAATCTAAGTCTAAAAAATTGTAATTAATTATTTGTTTTGGTGTCCATTTATTATATTCATCCTTTGGATTATATTTTTTAAACTTATTTTTGTAATTATAGGTTGGTTTTCTTATTTCTGATGTACTAGGTATTATATTTTTATCTAGAGTATTTACTTCTGTATTTATTAGTTCTAGATTTTCTTTATTAATTACTTCTTTTTTTTCATTAATTTCTAGTTTTCCTATATTTCTAGAATTTTTGTATATGTTTCACTATCTTCCGAATCATAATTATTTGTTTCTTCAGCATCTATTGTATTTATTTCTAATTCACTGGTTTCTGGTTCTTTATTTTTTATTTCTAATTTTTCTTTAAATTAATTTATCCCAATTAATAATTTTTGTCCTTTATCTTTTTCGTTCTGTCTCTTTTCATATAAATTTTTTAACATTTGTAGTTCTTTTTCTAATTCAGCAGTCCTACTATTTTTAGTTTCTTCTATTTTTCGTATTTCTTCTTTGGTTTATTGTTTTATTTTATATATTTCCTTTTTTCTGTCTATCTTTTCGTTTTCTCTTTCCATTCTTACCATGCCTGTCAACTTATCTTCTAATTTTAATTCTTCTTTTTCTAACATTAAATATAAATGTTCACCTATTTTCTTATATCTCCTTCCTAAATTAGAGAATACTATTTTTATTTTTAATCCTTCGTGATTTTCATATGTTTTTTCATCTATTATAAATTCTTCTTTGTTCATTTTATTTAAATGTATATAGGTTATGTTGATATATATATATATTCTAGACTATCTATTTTTTATTCTAAATTTGATATTTCTTTTTTTGGTGCATTTATTGAGTTTTTACTAACTCCGACAATTATGTTATACTGTAGTCTTTCTATCCTTATTTTTAATTCTTTACGTTTTTCAGATATTATTTGTTTTAATTTTTTATATTGTTGTAGTTTTTGTACGTTATCCATCTAAACAAATAAAATATTATTTTGGTAAATATCTAATTTTAATTATTTCGTAATCAAATAAATCCAAATATATACTACTTTCTTCCAAATATCAATCTTTTGTCCATTATGGACAGACCACTGAACAAGATCCCTACAACTCTGACTTCAGGAGGGGAATCCATTATAGTAGGTCCTCCTACGCATATTCTACAGGGAGGGGAAAGAGACCAGGCTTTGTGAACATTTCTCCAAGTTCTGGAGGTTGATGAAGAAAACTTCCCCTTAAGTTGGCTTTTTTGGAGGAGAATCCTAGCCCAAAGAGAGGTAGGATTTGAATAAAGCCTACAAGCTAGGCTACAAAGCAGAGTGTCATTCTTGATACTAGCTTGCTGCAGAGTTAGGCTCCCCAAGTGTTTGGGCTGAGTAATGATAGCCCAATTTATCATGTGCATCTTTCTTTTCTCATTTATAGAACCCCAAATGAAATTTTCTTGGGCTTTGTCTCTACAATTATGGATTTTCCTAGGGAGGAGGATGTATTGCATAATATGGTTGGAAATGTTGCCTAGGCATGCTTTAGCAAGGGTGGTCCTCCCAGCCATATTAAGAAACTTGACTTTCCAACCAGCCAGCTTATTATTGATGTTGTCAAGGATGAATTGGAAGTCAGAAAGCTTTGGCTTACCCTAAAAAATAGGGAAACCCAAATATCTTCCAAAAGTATGGCTAGATTTAATGCCAAGAATGAAGGATATGAGGGTTTTGGTGGAGTGGAGACAATTGGAAGAGAAGAGCTCCTTGGACTTATCCAAATTCACTTTTTGACCTGAGAAGGTTCTAAAATCATGGAGGGTTCTAACAATGGTAGAACAGTTAAGCTGGTCAGGTTTAGCAAAAAGGTTAAGCCATCTGCAAAGAAGAGGTGGGATATTTTTTGTCCCCTGTGATTTATCTGAATAGGGTGCCATTGCATAGTATCAACTTCATGGTTTATCCTTCTAGAGAGGAGTTTCATGCAAAGAATGAAGAGATAAGGTGAAAGGATATCCCCCTGTCTTATTCCTCTGGTGGGTTGGAAGCTAGGGGTATAACTACCATTAATAAGGATAGAAATAGTAGAGGAGGAGACACAAGACATGATAAGCTTGGAGAGGCCTGGGAGAAGTTAAAATAGTAAAGGGCTTGTTTGATAAAAGACCATTCAGCCTATCAAAAGCCTTTTCCAGATCAATTTTCAAAATAATGTGAGGGGTGATCCCCTTCATTCTCCTGAAATGATCAATGTATTCTTGGACAATGATAGAATTATCCGAGGCTCTTCTCTTGGACAAGAAACTGGCTTGGGTATCACTAATTAGGGATTGGAGGAAAGGTTTAATTCTATTAGCAATTATCTTAGTGATAATTTTGTATTGAGTAATGCAGAGACCTATGGGTCTGAAATTTTTGAGAGTGGAAACATTTTTGCATTTAGGAATAAGGCACAGATAAGAGGAGTTGACTTGGGTATCCATAGCACTAGTAGTGAAGGTGCTAGTGCAGAAATCTAAGAGGAGAGGAGCAAAGGTGTCCCAAAACTTTTGGTACATGAAGGGATGTGATCTGAGGTGGTTTTATACACTTCAGTATCATTATTCTAGCTTATTTCGCCTTGTTTTGAGAGCAATTTGAGTGCTTAACGTGTTCATATTGATATAAATAAGCATTTAAGTATCCAAACGTGATTACAATGTCCAAAGTATTTTTCAAACAAGTTTGTATTTAATTGAGTCATTTAGAGTTCAACCCGGAAAACTAGTTTTACTAGCTTGAACTAGGTGTGTGTCTAGTTGGTTTCGTTGGATTCTAATATGTTTAATTTATTCCAAATATTTTAAATGTATAATTATGAGTGGAATAACTTATTTGTAATGTGCAAAGCTTAATTTGATTAAGTCAAGAGTCAGAATAATAAATGGAAGATCATTGTAAATTTGCCTTATCTTTGCTCTTGTTTTGATTCGTCGTTGAGAATATTGTGTTGTTTTGATATTTAATATGTGGTGTGTGATATTGTAGGAGGCTTTGTGAGCTGAATACGGTGATATATTGATGATTTAAAGACTGAAAATCCATGAGAAATACACCACGATACAAGGAATAAAAAATGGGACGATAAAGACTTAATTAAAATTTTAAACGCAACTTCCAGTATGTGCGCGCAATATACTTGCGTCACATGGTCCATTTCAGTGATCTCTTGACTTAGAAAATATTTTGAGATTCAATTCCAGTGGGTGCGCGCGATTTGCGTGCGTCGCACCCTCCGTTCCGGTGAACTAATGCGTGCTACGCATGATCAATCCCACCATTTTTCAATTTCAATTGTACAAAGTGGATGCTTCAACGCGATTGGCTGGTGGGGTATATTTTTGTGGCCACGTGATTGCTTCCAACTCTTACCAACATTAGGATTCAATTAACATATATATATACACAACCTGGAAGGTTGGTGAACAATTAATTACCTGGGGAAACAAAAATTGTGGCGGCTGCTACACTTTAGTTTAGGTATGCTTTTATTCTTTAATTAATTTTTAATTTTTCATATCATGTATTCAATTAATTGGATTGTGATTATGAATATTATCGGCTAAATTTTTTTTTTTTGGGGTTAAAGTCAAGAATATAATTATTATTGTTTTGGATTAAATTAGTTAATTTTTCTTATCATATTTGTTTGTTTGTTTATTCTTGTTTTAATTATTTTATGGATTGATCATCCATAAAATACATATATTGTCGACCTTTTGATCCCGGGAGAGGAAATTGGGAGATAGAACATGAGAATAAATAAAGTTTGGGTTTTTATTCTTTTATAAAATAAAGAATTAAACTAGCGTCTAGGACAAGGATGTACTTAGATGCCTTACTTGATTCATACGTAGGATGATAGCTTTAATTAACTTAATTGAGTTATTACATCCCCGCTCAACGATGTAGTTGTAATATCCACATTAGGTAAAAGATTATAGGTTGGAAAACCATGATCATGCAATTAACCCAGCGAATCAACAACCAAGATAAGCAAATTAGTGGATGAGATTCAATAACATAGTATGATTGTTTGAAGTGCTTTAACCTTGGGCTTTAATCCATTGATTGTTTCAAGAATTTAATTTCCGCATTATTTACTTTATTTTTAATTTACAATTTTCCAAACTCTTTTTGGTTACTCTTGCACTAAATTAATCTAAACTGTGAACTAGAATTAAATCATTGTTAAATCAAGTCTTTGTGGGATCGATATTCGTCTTTCTTGAAGGCCACTATATTACTTGGTAGATCATGTACACTTGCGTGTGTGTTTTGGCGCTGTCAAATTTTTGGCACCGTTGCTGAGAACTTGTTATTTGGAAATTGTTTTTATTTTAGTTTTATTTTTAGATTTATTTGGTGTTTTTACGCTTGGTCTTATTTTTGTGTTTGCAGGAGACAAGTTTCTAAGTTTATAAGCTGGCAAGGATCGGGAGTTGGTAGAACCAAGTCTGAAACCCAAACAACTTTATCATCAACGCAGGAGAGAAGCAATCCTCTCCCTAGAATTCCTCAAATCCAAGAAGGCCAAGAGAATACTGTTCCTATGGCTGAACAACAAGAAGCTGGTAGGAAAGTTAGGGAAGTGGCAGTACCACTTCCAACGAACTTGACTTCCCCAATTGAAAGGCCGGTAGTTGGGGTGAATTTCGAGTTGAAATACAATATGGTGCAGTTTTTTATTAGCAGTGAAAAATTTGCAGGGCTTTCACACGAGAATCCATAAGTCCAT
Organism: Capsicum pubescens; assembly: GCA_030864215.1. Lineage (NCBI taxonomy): Eukaryota > Viridiplantae > Streptophyta > Magnoliopsida > Solanales > Solanaceae > Capsicum > Capsicum pubescens. Next base: position 216,458,669 of record CM061549.1, on the reverse strand, counting down.
TTGCAGACTTTCATTGAACTTACAGATTCACTCCGACTGGGGTGACTCCAGATCATGTGAGGCTGACACTGTTTTCCTATTTACTTTTGGGGGAAGCTAAAAGGTGGTTGAATGTGGAGCCGACCTATTCAATCAAATTATGGGATAACTTATCCAGAAAGTTCCTCATCAGATTCTTTCCATCAGGCAAGACTGCGAGACTTCGCAGTGAGATAGTAAGCTTCAAATAGAATCCTGATGAAAACCTCTGTCATGCTTGGGAATGCTTTAAGGCACTTCTTCAGGATTGTCCACATCACCAACAGTCTAATAAGGTACTTGATCATACTTTTGTAGAAGCTCTTGATCACAATATGAAGATTTTGCTAGATTCAGCCGCAGGTGGTCAAGCGTTGGAGTAAACTTATGATGAGTTGTACACATTGTTGAACCGCATAGCACAAGAAAATCCAGAGTGGCATTCAGATTCTAGAAGTACCACGAAAAGAATTGCGAGTGTGTTGGAGGTGGACCAATTCACAGCCTTATCAACTCAGGTTTTTGCATTACAGAATTTGATCAACACATCATTCAGTAGCCTGAAGTTGGGAGCAACACAACCTGCAGCTACAGTCAATGTCATCCAACAAGCTGTAGGTTGGTGTGAAGTATGCAGAAATAATGATCATGTGGATACCATGTGTGCTTCCAATCCAAAATCTGTGATGTATATAGAAAATGCTCAAAGGCCTAATTATGGCAACGCCTATAACCTGAAGTGGCAAACTCAGCCACCTAATCAGCCATGGAATGCCCCACAGCTACAGGCCTAATCGAATCATTCTACGAGAAACACGAAAGAAATGTTGAAATAAATCTTAGTTGGTTAAACGCAATTGATTGCGGATCTGAATAGTCAAAGGGCGGAATTACAAAATTAGAAAATAGCCTAGAGAAATTTAGAGTTGCAGGTTAGGCAGATATAGCAAGCATTAAATACCCATCCTCAAGGTGGTCTACCCGCAGATATAGAAAATCCAAAGCAAGTCATGACAATCACCTTGAGAAGTGGTAAGGAATTTAAAAGAAAACCTCTCAAGGCAACAAAGGAGGTTGACGCTGATATGGTTGACCAAATAGGTTCCCGAAGAAGTTGCTGAAAATTCAAGAAAGTCTGAGTACTTAAAAGATAAAGTTGTTGAACCAGAAAAGAAGAAGACGCTGCCACTACCCTTCCCTCAAAAGTACATAAAAGCGAAGGAGGATGCCCTGTTCAAAAAGTTCATTAGTACATTCAAAGAGCTTCATATTAACTTACCTTTGCTAGATGTTCTGCAGAGTATACCTAAGTATACAAAGTACTTGAGGGATCTAGTGGCTAAGAAGGTGAAATTGCAAGATGTGGGAGCAATAACACTCACTGAAGAGTGTAGTGTTGTGATGATACAAAAAATCCCCAAGAAATTAAAAGATTAGGGAAAGTTTGCGATTCCCATTCAAATTGGGAGTAAAGAGGTCCATGCACTGAGTGATTTAGGGGCAAGTATAAATTTGATGCCCCTATTTCTGTTTGAAAAATTGGGCTTGGGAAAGCCTAGATCAACCACCATGGTTTTGCAGCTAGCAGACGGTTCCATGGCATATCCGGAAGGAATAATTGAGGATATCCTCATAAAGGTTGGTAAATTTGTTATTCCTACTGACTATTTTGTTCTTAATTTTATGGAAGACGAACAGGTACCAATCATATTGGTGCGTCCATTCTTAGAGATCGGGGGTTCTTTAATTGATGTTAGAGAAGGCACGCTCAAGATGAGGGTAGATGATGAAGAGGTGGTATTTTATGTTTACAAGGCCCCCATTGTAAATCCCTTATATGAAGATTTATGCATGATCAATGTGTTGGAAAAGGATAAGTGTGGGGTGTCTAAGCCACTAAAGACCTTTTCGACTATTTGATTGAGCGGCCTACTATGAAAGCATCGATTCCTAACATGTTAAAAGGTAAAAGAGGTCTGAAATAAATGAAAAAATGGCTCCCAAAAGAGAGTAAAAAGGTGAAGGAATATGGTTGAGTTGAGTTGGGTCGTGCCATGACACTAAATCAGGCGCTTCTTGGGAGGCAGCCCAAGCTTAGGTATGTTTTCTTTTCAATTTTTGTAGTTTTTATTTCTCGTAGTTTTTGTTTTTGGTTTAGTCACAAGTTAATGGGAAGTCTGAGTACCATAAACTTAAGCTTGGATCATGGAAAAGATTGAGTGTGGGGTCCCATGGATCCCATTTATGTGTGAAGATGATACTTGATAGGCCTAGAGGCCTCAGGAAGTATTTCTATCTCTTACTTTTAAATTTATTTTGGGGACAAAGTAGATTTTTAAGTGGGGGGTGGGAAAATTCTCAAATTTTGGCTCAATTTAAAAATTTTTAGGATAAGAATAAGTAAGATATTTTGAGTTGGTGTTATTTTTTATTACATGATACAAATGGGTTTATTTGTAAAAGCATGTTAATTGAGTGAATTGCTATTTTTGAGACTCTTAGGCTCATGTTTGTGACTCTTGTACTTGTTGGCATAATTTTGAATTCATGCTATTGTTGGTTGGGAGTCTATGATGATCCTATTGTGTAACACTCGGAGTCTGTACTCCTAACGCTACACTGTGCTCATAGTCCCGAAGGACAACAAGCTAACTCATGACTGGTACCTACTGTAATAATTGAATAATAATACTGTAATTATGCAGAAATTAGGCGGAAACTTGCCATAAGGTTCAAATCTGAAATAACTACTGAAACTGAGCATCTGTCTAAAAATACTCTAGTCTGAGAAGCCTCTATTGTCTGAACAAGGAGTTGATGGGACAAGTTCCCAACTAACTCCGACTACTGAAATAAACTAAGATACTGAAATAAAAATTATGTCCTCAAACTAGGAGGACTCACCACTAACTCTGACTGCTGAAAATCTAAACTGCTAAGTATGATCGGGAGCTCATGCGTCTGATCCTATGATATAAAACATCATAGCGCAAAAGAAAAGTATGTTTCAGTACTTTGAATGTACTGGTATACTAAGTGAGGTAGGCTGATATGCATGGGTTCATATGCATGAAAAAATATGACTGAGTAACATGAACATAACTGAATGAGGGTACATGCATGAATACGTAAACTGTAAATGAGGTCATGATAACACAGAATACTGAGTTCTGAATCACTGGTTTACTGATATATGAGTTCACTGATACTGTATTACTGTTAACTGAGTGACTGTATCTGACAGTCCTGATTCTGTGAAACTATTCTGAGTTTTGTACTGAACTGAGTGACTATGTCTAACAGTCCTGATTTCTGTAGAACTGAACTGAGTTCTATTCTGAAGACAGAAACTGAGACTGTGGGAGGTAATTATCTAACCGACATGCCCCTTTCTGGATAGATTGGGGTCCAACTTGTAACCCAGTTGGAAGGGTGTCAGTACGGTGCCACGGGTAAAGACAACTGTGAGTTAATCTTCTCTGACAGAAAGCTCTTTCGTCAACCCTCGCTGGTAAAAAAACTCGTGTGAGATATATCAACCATATTCTGGCAGGAAGATATCTCCACCTACGCTGGCTACGTAGTTCTGTAATGTAGGGACTGCGACTAAGGGTCAAACTCTATGCTGGCAAGAATGCCTCCATCCCTAGGTTCGCTCGGTGCTAAGTCCTACTCCCAACTGAATAGACACTGGACTGATTTATAAACTGTACTAGGCTGGACTGAACTGTTACTGATCATACTGTCTAACTTAACTGAACTGAGTTTACTGAGTTCTGTTAATTGACAGAGTACTATTGAATTCTGTTAACTGATGGAATACTACAAAGTTCTGTTGACTAGCTGGATTTACTGAGGTCTGAATTGAATACTGAACTGTAACTGTGACTGATTACTGAGGCTACTATTCGTGACACTACTGAGATTGTTCTGTAACTACCACAACTCTAGGTAAACAACTAAGTTTTTGGGTATTGAATACCCACAGGACTCGATAGCATGAAAAGTAAATTATAACATAGACTTGAAAAGCATAATCATGTACACTTGTTCGTAACTCATTCATAGAGATATTTTATCAAACACTTGCATGATATAACTTGCACATAAGCTAGTACGACATGATTTTCCCCTTTTTAGTTCACATAAGCAATCTATCAAGCACTTGGAGAACACAATCTATGCACATGATACTAAACAACATGTAAGCATCATAACTTCAATTTCAATTTCACACATTCAAGGGTTTAACATGAATTCACATGATACTACACATATATCAATTAACTTCATATGAAACTTGTAGTGAAACATGGATTTAGAACCCCAATTAATCATTATCATCATGAATATAATCAAACCCAGCATAAAATTCATGAAATCAATACACTTGAAGTTTAGAAATAGTTTCTTGGACTCCAAGGGTGGAAGGAACCCTTGAATGAACACTTCACATACCTTAACAAAAAAATTCTGAAAGATTGATGGTAAGTTTTTGAGCCTTGAATTGAATTTGAAATCTCCTAGGGTTTGTTCTTGAGAGAAACTTGTGAAGAATGAATAGTTTTTGCTCTTAGAAGGGTTTAATTTCGTGTTTTGGGCCTGATAGATGTGGGAAAAAGACCCAATTACCCCTGAGGAAGCAGTTTTTGAATGACTAAAAACTGATTTAGTGACGCGCAGACCGATGCACCGCGTCATTGACATCGATGCGATAGCTAACGCACCGCATCGAGTCTGTATCGGTTCATTGGAATCTGTACTAGGAGCTGGAGAAAATACTCATCGACGCGATGGGTGACGCGGCGCGTTGAGATCGCGTTGATCCACTGGTTTGAGGTTTCAAATTTGTTTCAAACGAAGTCCAAAAATCTAAAACCTGGTCGGGAACACCCACTGGCATTCCTGATCATGATTCAACCTAAAAATCATCACTTTAAGGTCATGAGGGTCGTTAAATAGATTTGGCAACCTACAAAGGCTAAAATAACACTAAGTCTAAATACTTAGCTAAAATTTTTTAAGTTTGAGACCTCTTAATAGCTTTAAATGACTGAGTTAAGATTAGCATTTTGCAGGGTATTATCTATTGAGTTGAGCATGTGCCATGTGTGATGTGAGAATTTTGTATATTCCTTGTTGCATGTGATATGTAGAACTTGCCCGGTGTGTGTGAAGCGAAATAAAAAATGTGGATTTAGGAGATGATAGAAATATTTCTTTGATAGCCTTGTTTTATACCTTCTATTTGTCATACCTTTTTGCATTATCCTAGTTAACCCCCATTGAGCCTTTAGCTTTTTCTTTGATAGCCTCATATGTAGTCTAATCTCCTTCTTTGATAGACCATAATTTGATCCAAAAAGCTCCTAAGTGCTTTAATAAATAATAAATAAATAATGATAATTGAGAAAGAAGTTTGAGAAATTGAAGAAGAAAAAGATGAAATTGATGCCCCAAGGTAATTGTTATTGGTATTTATATTTGATGTGTGATGGTTGGGATTGATAAAAATGGTGTTAAAAATATTTCCATGATTGTAGAGAAGGGAAACAAGTTGAATCTTGAAGGAATAAGCAATATGCCCATCAAGTGTTTGTGAAAATGCTTAAAAGAGATGGGGCAAAAACAAAAGATATGGATGAATGAATAAGTGTAATTTAGTTGTTAAATAGTTCCTACCCATCTCTTAGCCTACATTACAACTCAGAAAAGACCTACTTAATCCTAAACTTTACATTCGACTATTAGTAGAGCATTACACTAAGGGCAAGCCTATGGTTCATTGTGTGTAACTTGTGAATTCTTTGTGAGAGTGAGCGTAATTTGATTCTTGTACCCATCATGTTATAAATTACTTAAATGTGAGTGATTATGGGTAACTCTCTTGTTGTGAGGGCACATGTTTGATGAATATGGGTGATTTGTATGATGTCTTTGATTGATCAATATGCATGAGTTTGCCACTTTGGTGAGTCAATTATTGAGGCTAGGATGTTTCGGAGTAGAATTCTTGAGCTTTCAATTGTGTAAATAACGTGCTTTGTGTAGAAACTTGCATCCCGTATAGTCATTGTAGTACTAGCTTGAGTGTCTTTATTTTAGTAGAAGTGTAGCGTCACCTCAGATTTTTATGCTTAGAGTAAAGAGTTGTTCGAGGACGAACAAGAATTTAAGTGTGGGGTGATGATCTGAGGTGGTTTTATACACTTTGGTATCATTATTCTAGCTTATTTCGCCTTGTTTTGAGAGTAATTTGAGTGCTTAACGTGTTAATATTGATATAAATAAGCATTTAAGTGTCCAAGCATGATTACAATGTCCAAAGTATTTTTCAAACAAGTTTGAATTTAATTGAGTCATTTAGAGTTCAACCCGGAAAACTAGTTTTACTAGCTTGAGTTAGGTGTGTGTCTAGTTGGTTTCGTTGGATTCTAATGTGATTAATTTGTTCCAAATATTTTAAATGTGTAATTATGAGTGGAATAACTTATTTGTAATGTGCAAAACTTAATTTGATTAAATCAAGAGTCGGAATAATAAGTGGAAGATCATTGCAAATTTGCCTAATCGTTGCTCTTGTTTTGATTCGTCGTTGAGAATATTGTGTTGTTTTGATCTTTAATATGTGGTATGTGATATTGTAGGAGGCTTTGTGAGCTAAATACGGTGATATATTAATGATTTAAAGACTGAAAATCCATGAGAAATACACCACGATTCAAGGAATAAAAAATGGGACGATAAAGACTTAATTAAAATTTTGTACGCAACTTCCAGAGTGTGCGAGCAATATGCTTGCGTCACATGATCCATTTCAGTGATCTCTTGACTTAGAAAATATTTTGAGATTCAATTCCAGTGGGTGCGCGCGATTTGCGTTCGTCGCACCCTCCATTCCGGTGAACTAATGCGTGCTACGCATGATCAATCCCACCATTTTTCAATTTCAATTGTACAAAGAGGATGCTTCAACGCGATTGGCTGGTGGGGTATATTTTTGTGGCCACGTGATTGCTGCCTACTCTTACCAACATTAGGATTCAAATAACATATATATATATATATACACAGTAGTGGATAACAACCTGGAAGGTTGGTGAACAATTAATTACCTGGGGAAACAAAAATTGTGGCGGCTGCTACACTTTAGTTTAGGTATTATTTTATTCTTTAATTAGTCTTTAATTTTTTCATATCATTGTATTCAATTAATTAGATTGTGATTATGAATATTATCGGCTAAAAATTTCTTTTCTGAGGTTAAAGCTAAGAATATAATTATTGTTATTTTGAATTAAATTCGTTAATTTTTCTTATTATATTTGATTGTTTGTTTATTCTTGTTTTAATTATTTTATGGATTGATCACCCATAAAATACATATATTGTTGACCTTTTGATCTCGAGAGAGGGAATAGGGAGATAGAACATGGGAATAAACAAAGTTTGAGTTTTTATTATTTTATAAAATAAAGAATTAAACTTAGCGTCTAGGACAGGGATGTACTTAGACGCCTTACTTGATTCATAAATAGGATGATAGCTTTAATTAACTTAATTGGATTATTACATCCCCGCTCAATGATTTAGTTGTAATATCCACATTAGGTAAAAGATTATAGGTTGGGAAACCATGATCATGCTATTAACCCTACGAATCAACAACCAAGATAAACAAATTAACGGATGAGATTCAATAACATAGTATGATTGTTCGGAGTGGTTTGGGTTTTAATCCATTGATTGTTTCAAGAATTTAATTTTCGCATTATTTACTTTATTTTTAATTTACAATTTTCCAAACTCTTTTTGGTTACTCTTGCACTAAATTAATCTAAACTGTGAACTAGAATTAAATCGTTGTTAAATCAAATCTTTGTGGGATCGATATTCGGCTTTCTTGAAGGCCACTATATTACTTGATAGACTACGTACACTTGAGTGTGCGCTTGGGAACTGTCAGGATGCATACCATCAGAGGTCCAGGAGCCTTAAAGGGCTGGAAAGAGAAGACAACATTGCGGATTTCAGCAAGAGTGGGAGTGGAATCTAGGAGGGAATGAGAAGAGAAGGAAATAGAAATGGTCTGGGAAGGATTCCTCTGAAAATTGAGAGGGGCTTGTAAGTGATTAGTCCTATAAAGGGAGGTGTAGAAGGAAAGAATGGAAGCTCGAATTCCTTCTTGATCATGAACCCAGATGCTTGGGTCTTGAAGGGAGTGAATTTTATTCCTTCTTCTTCTGTTAAGAGTGGAAGTATGGAAGAACCTAGTGCTCTGGTCACCTTCCATGAGCCAGTTGATTCTGGATTTTAACATCCAAAAATCTTGCTCATTCCTTAAGATAGAACTGTATTCCTTGTTAAGGTCCCTCTCAAGATTATGGAGGAAAGAGCTTGTGGGATAGTTAAGGGATTGCGGAATACCATCCAGCCTGGCTAACAGGTGCTTCTTCTTATGGAAAATATTTCCAAAGAAGTTCTTATTCCAGGCACTGGCAATGTCAGCAAAATCCAAAGTAGCTCTGGCAAGATTGGACCTAGCAAGAAAAGAATGGGACACTAAAAGGGGAAAATTGGGGTGGTTGCACCATATTTATTCCACCCTGAAGGGCTTAGGAGTAATAGGAGAATTTCTAGCAAGGGTTAGAAGAATGGGGGAATGATCTGAGTGGGTCCTGGGAAGATGAAGGAAAGAAGCTTCGGGGTAAAGGTGAATCTAGTGGTCATTAGAAAACCACCTATCAAGTCTTTCTAAGATAAGGTTTTGCCTATGTTTATACCTCATATTAGATCAAGTAAATTTACTCTCTCTAAATCCAAGGTCTAAGAGATTACAGTGGTTCAAATAGTCTCTAAATATAGAGGTTCTAAAGTAGTTAATACGATTACCCCCAAACTCGTCAGAGGCAGCTAGTAACTCATTCAAGTCACCACCAATAAGCCAACTATTACTTTTAAGGGTATGAAGAGAGTCAGCTAAACACATTAATTGATCCCAAAGGGTTTTTCTAACAGAAAATATATTACTAGCATAAATAACACTTAAAATCCAACAGGAAGGGGGGAAGTTACCCTAACAGTAGCATGGATGGCTTGGTTAGAAATAAAAATATCCTTAATGGAGACGGTATCATCCTTCCAAAAAAACAACTATTCTTCCCGAGGAGCCAATAGAAGAGGATTGAAGAAAACAAGGGAATCCCAGCTCATCAGCTAAGTTTCTATAGTCAGCCATCCTAGTCTCAATAAGAGCTAGAATAAAAGGTTGGTGGATACCTACGAGAGACTTACAATGACGCCTAAACTCTGCATTGTTCTCACCTCTAGCATTCTATATTAGACGGTTCTTCATTGGTATCTTTTGAGAGTGTGGGTTCCCTAGGAGGACTGATTTCCTCTTCCCTGATGACACTGATGGACTAGGTAGGTCAAAGTTTTTCCTTTTCCTAGAGAGTGGGGAGATCTTTGCTTTATAGCAATCCCCTGTCATAGGTTTTGGCAACCCTATACCTTTTTCTACCCTTGAGATATCCAGAGAAAGAAGGATTACAGTCAGTTCCTGAGTAGGTCCCTCGAAGACCAGATTTACAGACCTTTCCAAAGTGAGAACATCTGTTCTTGGTATCCTTAGTTGGACTAGAAGGGCTTTCATTTCCCTGTTGCTCTCTCTTAGAGCTTCTAGAGTTTTTTTTCCCTTTGTAGGGATTCTTGGCTCAGATGAAGGTTTAAGGATGGTTGATTCTGAGGGATCACCAATGGGAGAGAGAGGCCTTCCCCATTTTATCTCACAAAAGGAGGACCTATTGAAAGAAAGAAGAGGTTAGGAGGTAGGAAGAAAAACAGGCTCGAGCTGGTGAGATTCATCATATCTAATATGATTGATGAATTGATCTCTCCTTAGAAGGATGGGCTGATGATTTGCATGAGGGTGTCCATCCACACATTTGATCCATAATTCTGAAGGCCCTATTTAAGGCACTCCATGTCCAGAAGGGCCAAGTAATTGGGTCCTGAATCAGAATTGTGATCTGAGTTCCCTTCCATTGAAGATGAAATGGGATCGACTGATTGGCCAGGTAAACTTCTAAGCAAGAAGCCAGTATGTGGAGGAGGGGGGAGAGGGGCGGTAATGATTGTGATCATGTTCAACAGAGGCGGAGAGGTCATTGAGTTCAGAAGAGGTACAGTGCATGGCAACTTCATTGTTGCCACTATCAAAGAGTTGAGGGGAATGTGAAGAGCTTTACTTTTGGACAACTCAGTGACATTTAATTCCATGTCTGTTGCATGATTATTGGCCATCAAATATATTTAGGAAGAGGAAGAGATTGACAGCGTAGGTGGAGAATTACGAGGCTTGAGAGGAGTAATCATTTGACAAGAGAGGTGAGACCCAGAAAAAAGTTATATTTCCTTTTCATTATTAAAAGATGAAGGGACATAGTGAGAATTAAGAAGAAGGGAAGAAAGATGCAAAGAATAGACTTAGAATTAGGAACAGGTTCTAAGGGAGTAGTAATTGGGCCTAGTGCAATACTGGGCCGGAGGTTTAGACCCAAGTGGGAGGATATATTAGTGATAGTGCTAATTATGATTGGTCCAGGGGCCTTAACAATTGGGAAACTGTTGCGCTGGACCAAGTGGGTATGAGGAGTCTCAGAAATAAGATCGACCCGAGACGGCCCAATAGAATGAGGATACCCTAGTTCAGAAGCTTTGCTGTCGTTAGTGAGCGTCGTCGTATTGGAGGGAAGAGAGTTAGAAAACTTACCTGGAGTAGACATTAGAGAACCATTACCTCAATCATAGCTCGCCGGAGAGACCGGTGTAACAGAGGATTTCTTACCATATCGTTTTCTTGTAAAGGACACTGTTTGTCATTCTTCTTTCAAATCAGCCACCAAAGGAGGGATGGCCGGAGAAGAGGGATTCACTGGAGTAAGGGCTTCACGTTTCTCTGGACAAGAGGCAGCTAAATGACCCAAACAACCACAGATTTTACAGAGAATTTTTTCCTCTTCGTACACAATTTGCTGCTTATGGTTGCCAATGGTCACTGAGGTCTTAACCGGTTTACCCAGTTTAACCTGGATGCAGATTTGAGCATACCAAACTTGAATTGTTGAGGATGTACATGCATCGACCTTGAGTAGTGTTCCTATTTTCTGACCAATTCGTTCAAGGATGGATCTGTCATAGAATTCGGTCGTTAACTGGGGCAAGCGTATCCAAATCGCTATGGAATCGATTTTGGATGTGCTCAGCACGAAGTTGGGCTCCTATTTACGGACAGAGACGAAGCTACCAGCTACAAACCAGGGGCCCCCTTGGAGCGCTATATCTTGACTATCTCTTTCCTTAAATTTTGCCGCGAAAAATTCATAACCCAGATCAATTAAGCATAGGGCTTCAGGGAGTTTCCATAGGGCATTTCATTTGGTCTGTAGGTATTGATGAGTGAGTTTTCCCCCAAATACCTTGAGGATAACTGAGAATTGCCAGGGAGAATAAATTCGGAGCTTCTCATCTAGAGTCAGGGTTATCGAATCGTCGTCGGTGTCGGCTAAATCAGTATCAGAATCAGAAGAAAGCATTTGATGGTCAGAAGAGGAAACGAAATTAGAGGCGACATCTTTGTAGGTAAGTTTAGAATCCATTAGCTATGAAAGCAGAAGTATAATAAAGGTCGGTAAAGAAAAGGATCTAAGTTAAAGAGAGGGGAGACCTTCTCTCTCTACATTTCTAAAACTAATTGTAACTCAATTTTTATAAATATCTCACTAAAGTTACTTATGATTTTTTTTAAAAAATAATATTATCATTAAATTCTATCAATTGTTCCAAACAAGCTAAAAGTCATAGAAATATTAAAAACTTAATAGAGGAGCTTTTTTTAAGTAGAAAATTCATATTTAACCCAATTTAAGACCAACCATATAATTAACTTGGTGTTCTTCTTTTGTGGCTTCAAATACGGTGCAAGTTGACAACATAATTTAAATCTGATCACTTAATTAATCTATAAGCTATCTATAATTTATATCTATATATCTATATCTATATCTATAACTATAATATATATCTATAATCTATAATATATTAAAATGTGAAGGACTTTAGAAATATTGTTTGAACTTTTTGTCCTTCATCAAAAGATCCTACAACAGATAATAATCATTTTTTTACTATTTTTTAAAAATATTAAAGACATTAAAAATCAACTACAAATTTCCTTTATAATTAAATTTCTAATATTAGGGTTGAAGAAAAAAAATAGTAGTACGAATTTGCTTTTGTATCGATTTCATATTTATGTAGGTGTCCTAATATTAAACACATTAAAAGCAATCATGAAATTCCTTATATAGTTTTAAGTCCTAGTACATTAGCACACTAAAATTAATTAAAATTCCTAATACGTTGGAATATAATTAGTATTATTAATTAATATATGAGAAGAAATCTAATTTATAGAATTCACATATGGGAAGAAGTCAATCACTATTAATTCGGATACTATGTGTTTTTTTTCCAAATTATAGTTTTAATTGATTTGTGAATATTTATTTTTATTAAGTCTTTTTTTCAAATTAGTGTTCTAATTGATTTGTTAATATTCTCTTTTTACCTAAACTAGACGCCTTTTACCAAATCAGTGTTTTAATTGGTTTGTGAATGTTCCCTACTATAAAAACACTTCAGATTTTCTTCAACCTTCTAGGTTTTCTTCGTCATAAAATCTTCATTGGTTTTCTTCCAGCAATTTCTTCGTTTCTTCAGTTTTTTCAAGTTGATTGATCTCCAGAAACCTGCACTATGTTTGTCAGAGACTTCACTGCCTTTCCTTTGTGTCTATCTTTTCTACAAGTATTACCGATTTAATTAAAAGGGAAAAGGCATCATTTCCACCTCAAACTATATCCGAAAAGTCGAAGCCACACCTAAACTATACTAGTGACCTATTACATACCTAAACTATAAAAAGTGAAACTATTTACACCCTGTCAGGCTACCACCACTTGCATGTGGTGTAGTGTTTTACACGCGCTGCTACGTCAGCACCACGTCAGTAAAAAGTATCAATTTTTTATAGTTAAGGTGTGTAATAGGTCACTTATATAGTTTAGGTGTGGTTTCGACTTTTCGACTATAGTTTGGGGTGGAAATGATGCCTTTTCGTTTTTAGCCGTTTACTTTTGTTATTTAATAGGCTGGACGCGCCTAAAATAAGTGTAACACATGCGCCTTAGAATGAGGGTCGCGGAGAGGTAATAATATCACTTTTATATAGTTAAGGTGTGTAATAGGTCACTTATATAATTTAGGTGTGACTTAGACTTTTCTTGTATAGTATGGGGTGAAAATGATGATTTTTCCCTAATTAAAATTATGTCTTTCACATGATTATTCGTCAAAACAAACTATTATATCGGTCAAATCCGCTGCAAGTAATGGTGTTATTAAAAAAAGCATAGTAATTCAATCTACTTTTTGTATTTTAGAGTGGAGTGTAACCAATTTGATAATCGACGGATTTAATTTGTCACAAAGAAGTTGAGATTGTTGTAAGTATATCATGTTAACATTCATATACATTTAATTATGTAAGTTCTTTTATTCTTATAAAGTATTTTGTTAATTTGATACTTGTACATAGTAATGGCAAAAATATTATATCATTCAGACTCCCCGCAGATAATGGTGTTACTAATAAAAACATTATAATTTAATTCATTTTCTTAAATACTTTTAGAGTGACGTGTAAATTAATTGCTCTTGAGTTATTTGAACGGGGAGGAAGACAATATTAGAGCCTAGGAGAGTGTTGGATATACATTGGCTTCAAGGTAATATAGCATGAACCATGTTACTATAGCTACATACTTTGATGGACTCTTCGATTTTACTTATATATAGCATTACAAGTACTCTTTGATGCTTGCACATAGTTGCTGACTTTTTACTGTTTAGTGTGTTTTTGTCATTTTTTATCCTAAACGTAGAAAAAAAAAATTATTTTATTTTTTCATTAAACACAGAGACTATTTTAATACTGCTTGTGCTTCTTACTCAACCCCTCTCCTTGATTTTTCTTATAGTCAAAATAAGAAATGATTTGATAATATTAACGTGATATTCTCAAATTTTAAAATATAGTGTAATTCTTTGAGGCTTTTTTCTTTTCACCTTCTTATGATTTATTTATAGTATATAGTATTTTTAATTTGGACATCATATATAAAAAATTTATTTACCTTTCAAAGTGAAATATATTTATATATGGTAAATTTGGACATCATATATATTTATTTACTTCTCCAAAGTATTTTTTTCAATTAATTGTCCTTGATTAGATGTAATATTAATTTAATATAGTTTCTTGATAATATTAAAAAATCACTCATCGACATAAATAAGGTAAATTTGAAAAAAAAATACCTTTTTAATTATACAAAAATAATTTATTTTGAACATTGTGAAAGCTAAAAATATCAAATCTGGATGGAAAGAAGTACTCTATTTGTCCAATAATAATTGTTCATTATTAACTTGACACACATATGATATGATAATAAATAATAGAGTTGATTTTGCTACTAAATTACTTTTTGAGTGCAATTAATTTAATGTTGAAAATGCATTGTATAATGACTATAATTAATAACTAAGCGTAAAATGGATCGAAATAGATAAATTATGCATTGATTTGCTAAACTGGGCAAATATTATTGGACACTATCTTTAGCACTTTCTCCATTCATCTTTACTTATCTACTTTTGTATTAACACATGAATTAAGAAATAATAAATGGTGAGGGTAATTTTATCATATCACCCTTTGAATATAATAGATTTAATATTTTAAAAAATGTGTTAGGTAATGAACTGTATTTAATGCTAATGGTAAAATGGATAGAAATAAGTAAATTATTCATTGATTTTATAAACTGGACAAGTATTATTTGACATCTCAAAAATAAAAAAGTGGACAAATAAAGATAGACGGAGAAAATAACATGGATAAGTATTGTTAAACGAATGAGTATTTTCTATCTTTACTTTTACTTATCAACTTTAAACTTTTTACATTTCTTTAAAAAATAATAATTAATATGAGAATTTTAATATAATATTCATATTAGCTGATATTTAGTATTAGGTCTTCGAAAATAATATTTGAATCAAACATGCATTAGAAATACTAAAAGTAGAATTTACTGAATGATGTCATAGAGTGTTGAAACTGAAGTAGTGTCATTCGTCACTATCGAATTGTCGTAAAAATTTCTTGTTTGGTTAATTAAGAATTATTTTTTGTAAGCATAAGACATATACAAAAAAACGAAATTGATTTTCGGGATATATCTTAATGAATTTAAGATTTTTCTTGGATTTCTTAACTAAATTTAAGTCATCACATTTAACTAGCATAAAATTGTGACATACAAAATAATGAATGAAAATTAACAAATATCAAAAGAGATATATCTATATCGAAAAATCATATGCTCAAAAGCTCATAAAAATATTGATTTGTAATTATCATAATTTATCATGTCAATTTATATAATATCAAATCACTTATAGTTATTTGATATTTGTTAATTTTTCTGCTTAACTTGCTTTCCATAAATAACTTTTTTCTTTAAAGGTTATCCCATTATTTGACCAATTAAGGAACTTAAAAATACCAAAATTTATTTAAAAAAAAACATAATTAATTATAGCTATAAATTATACTTATTTAATTTAATTAAAATTACATTTGTTATATTTGGAGTTTGGGCCCGAGCTCAGTACGGGCCTTATGTAACTAGTATTAGCTCATATGTTGGTATATATTTATTCTAAAAATTACACAAACTCACAACTTATGTTTCACTTATTACAAAAAATCTCATTTCTCCAAACATATTACAAAAATCTCATTTTTTAAGTTTCTTTCTCTAAAAATACACATACATAGCTTTACCAATTCTCACTCACGGTTTTTCTCCTTAGAAGAAGGCTACATTCAAGGGGCGATTATCATTTTTGAATTCAATCGTGTTTGAGTTCAACTGCTACTCACTGACATTCAATTTTAACTTACTCTCTTTTTAACATTCTGAATTTTTAAGATCTGAGGTTAGTAAATTTTTTTCTATACTTAACTGAAAATTGGAGATTTCGAATGAACAAATTATTCCATGTTGTTCATTCAATAATTTTTTTCATAGTAATTGAGTAATTTTTTGAATTTTTACTTTACCAAAATATTAATTGGATATCTAAATTCTCCTATTTTTATTTTCAAAATCGTCTATTTCAAGTACTAAATTAACAACATAGTACTTAGTAAATGAATGATTCTCCTTCTTTTAGTTTAGAATTAACTCAGTTAGAGCATAATGAACCAATAAATCGGATTGTTGGGTTCGTTCCCAGAGTATTTGATCACGAGGAATCTAATTTTGTTGAAAATAGATTAAAACATCGTAACGACCCCATTAAGATGAAAAAGCTCAACAAAGTTACTGGTGGAAAGTAAAAAAAAAAACAAATTAGAGAATCGTCAAGAAAAGCCAAAAAAATGATACTGCACGACCTCGTCTACCAAAAGTATTTCTATTTTTTTGATTTTGAGTTTTATTGTTAATTTGTAATGTGATTTTTGTGTGTTTTCAGTAATGTGAGGCTTTTAAACTTTTAATTACTTGTAGATGGTTGTTAGTTCTGCTGTAGATTTTGAGATTTTTCATCAGCTTGATTTTTTTGTAGATGTTGCCTGTGTAAATACAT
Organism: Capsicum pubescens; assembly: GCA_030864215.1. Classification (NCBI taxonomy): domain Eukaryota; kingdom Viridiplantae; phylum Streptophyta; class Magnoliopsida; order Solanales; family Solanaceae; genus Capsicum; species Capsicum pubescens. Next base: position 216,441,866 of record CM061549.1, on the reverse strand, counting down.
AACAACTGTTTGTATATGATAGGCATATACATATGTGATGCTGCATTTTTTTTAACTACAATGATATCTATAGTCTGTATACATATGTGATGCATGTTTGTATATATATTAGTATGCTTGTATGTGTTGTAAACATATATTACTTATCGGTGTTTTGTTGAACATATACATTAGTGATTTTTTTTAATTATGTTGTGTAATGTGAGTTGTGGAAAGGAAGAAGAGTTGGATATCCCTATATGGAGCGTTGAACCAACAGGACAATTTTTAGTAAAGTTGGCTTGGCACTATATCAAAAATAAGGAGCCTATAAATAAAACATATAAAAGTATATGGATAAAAGGTCTACCCTTTAAAATATGCTTTTTATGTGGAGGTTGTGGAAAGGAAGAATCCTGGTGGATGATAATATAAGGAGATGGGGGGTCCAGGGACCTTCAAATTGGTGTTGTGAAGGGCCACCAGTGGAGACTGTGACAAATATCTTCAGAAGATCTTTTTTTGCTAACATGACATTGTCCTATTTTTCTTCTTTTGCAAGAATAAACATCCAAGATCTGAGCCTACGAGGAATAATTATCAAATGGTAGAATGCAGAGGTGAAACACAGAGAGGGCATACTATTATGCTTTACCCAGTATCATACTGTGGGAATTATGGAGAAGAAAAAATAATTTGAAGCATGATATCATAGATACAACAAGGTTGAGAATTATATACAATATAACAAGAAGTTTGAGGATGTTGTTGAAGGTGAGGAAGACAACATTAGAATTCCCAAATGAATTGACAGATATACTAAGGGAGTTTCAAAAGTTGAAAGTGAAGATTAAGGTGACTAAAGTAATATGGGAGACACCTAAATAGGATTGGGTGAAATACAACACAGATGGAGCAGTAAGAGGGGGTTCGGGAGAAAGCTCATATGCTTTCTTCTTAAGAGATGTGGAGGGTGATTTAATATATGCTAAAGGAGCACCAATTGAAAATACAAACAGTGTACAGGCAGAAGCAATAACAATTCTACAAACAACCAAACATTTTAAGCAGACACAAAACAACAAGGTGGTCATTCAGATGGATTCATTAACCATGAAGAAGATTTTAATAAAAGAATGGACATATCCATGGAATATATCTACAATAGTTAGACAAATAAATCAGCTCATGCAAGAAAAGTAAGTGCAATATCAACATATATACAGAGAGGGAAATCAACTAGCTGACTATTTTGCTAACTTAGCAACAGACACAGGGGCATTCACATATACAAGCTTCCAGTAGTTAGAAACAAGAGAAAAAATCATAATAAATAGTGATAAAAGATAATATTCATATTTAAGACTTTCACCATCAAAGGAGTAAAGGAGCTGGGAAGGCTAAAGCTGAAAGTATCATATGCATCATATGTAAAAGCCACGAAGGCAACAAAAAAATGTGAACCAGCTAGCTAGCCTAGTCTACTTCAGCCAACAAAGAGGACTCTCAGCGTCATGGGAGGGTCTATGTGTTAATTTGAGCTTGACAAACCTGAAAATAGTGCTAATATTCAAATACTGTGGGTCCAAGCATCCCACTATCTTCATCCCAGCTATATCTATAAAGTAGAAGCAAAGAAATACATCAGATTCAACAAATTCAAGAACATAGAAAGAGGAGAGATGGCAGTAAACTCACTCGGACATAACAGCAGATTCCAACTAACTAGATCCTTCATAGCAGTACAAAAAGAAGGTCACAATCCCATCCATCGGAGAACACAACTAAATCAAGAAAAACAACAACAAATCAAGATGATGAAGAAAACCAATGCAAATAAAGAGAAAGGAACCAACATTCACTTCTGCAAGCTGATAATAGAAGGATATGAAGAAAACGGAGGTACAACATTAATCACCTAGAGCAAGAGAGAAATTAGTGATGAGGAGCATTTTTTGTGAAGAGAGGAGTAAGAGAGAAGCTAAAATGGAAACAAGATGGTTTTGAAAATCCTACTCAGATTATATTTGTTGTTTATTAGACTCGGGTTGGGTCAGGTCAGTAGGATAGAGTAGTTCTAGTTGTGATTTTAAATGGGTTCGACCATTTGTGTTTAAACTTTTTTGCATTTGATTAATAAAATATCACATTAAACCAACAAAGTGAGTTTGAGGCATTGTGCATTACCTGTGTATATGTTAGACATATACATAAGTTTTGAAATGCATAGTTCATATACATATGTGATGCCTGTGTGTATATATATTAGTACGCATGTATGTGTTGTACATATACATTAGGTATTACATGTTGTTGAACATTTACATAAGCTGTTTTTGAATTATGTTTTAGTATGTGTGCTTGAGGCAATGTACATAACCTATGTATATGTTAGACATATACATTAGTTTGATATATTTTTTAGTGTATATCTTTTTAATATACATAAGTAATTTTTTATGTTTTTACCATATACACTTAGCTATGATGTATTTTTCATTTAGTATAGGGTATGAAATACAGGATAAAATATGTCCCTGCACATTCGTTACATTTCGATAGTACGTGCAATCGAGATTTTGGATCAGATATAAAGAACTATCTTGGTGAAGAAGTTCAAAATCTTTTCCATCAAATAATTTTTGGTTCTTTTCTAGATATGCTTCAGTGTAATTTTCAGGGTCAGATTTTCAAATGCTTACTCATGCTTGAGATAGATCAAGATTACCTAGAAGAAATACATGTTTATGTGCAGGGGACTATTCTCAAGTTTTTTATTCTTGAGTTTGATATAATATCTGGACTTAAATGTACAGGGGACATAGAAGATCACCTTTATACTGAATCATCAAATTCTGTATTAATGGCGAAGTATTTTCGTGATGTAAATTTTTTTATCAAAAAAATTATTTTATTGAGCGATTCAAGTTGGGAGACTTCGATAACAATACCGATGCTTTGAACATGTCCATACTGTATTTCATTCATACTTTTGTATATTCTCAAATACGTGCTGCAAGTATTAGCAGATCCGACTTCGTGATGGTGGAGGATGAAAGGTACGAACAATTTTCATGGGGGAAGACTTCATTTCAAAAGCTTATGACAACTTGGAGGTATGATTTCTTTGTTTAAAAACAGTTATATTAGATTGGGGGAATGAATCACGTGCTGAATGTTTAGATGTATGAATATTGTTCTAAGGTACACAATATGATAGTTGAGCAAGTGACAAATAAAATTTCAAGAATTTTTAACTGAAAGATTATGTGGGATAAAGGTCAAGTATGAGAAGTTCATGGGTGGTATGTTCAACAAGGTAAGTCTTTGATAAATTATTTTGAGTTTATGTTTTAATTTCAGTTTGTTGAGTTTAACAGACTCATAAAGTTGTCATTTATTATTGCTTAACAATTTATATACAACAACCTCCGGTCAATTCATGAAGAAATGCAAAGGCTTGATTTGTTAATGAATGAGGGAACTGAATTAAATGACCCTGAATTCGCATTTTCACGTGAAAATTCTGCAGACCGTACTGGCAAACGGCCTGCTGTTGACATACATACACATTCGAATTTCGAGATACAAGATTTTGAGGATTTCATTATAGTTTCACCTTTAAAAATTCTTAAAAAGACAGGTCTCAGTACTGATATATCAGCATCACAACCTACGAAGGGACGAAAGACAGTTTATTTTGATGCTAAAACTGTCGAGGTACAAGAATGTGAGAAAACACCCCCGTCTGTTTTAAGAGGATATATGTCAACAGACAAAACACCAACTTCTGTTTCAGAGCATGTTGACGCAGGAAAGACATGTCCATAATCTTTCCGCAAGTCTGCTCATCAGGCCACTTTCAATATCAATTGGGATGAGGTGAAGTCGTCTATACAATATTATGTAAGTTTTTTCATAAGGTTAACACTATAAAATAAATTATGAAAACACTCAGATTTTCTTTGTCTTTTTATCCGCAGGTTGAAAAAAATCAACGATCTTCACGATCTAATTGTTAAACAGCATAAAGGCTCAAATGTCAAAATTGATAAACAACATACCAAAATCATGAAGTTGTTGACACATAGCAAACACACAGATGAAAATATAAAAAATATTAAATATACGTTATGTAATAAGTGAATTGTATTTGTAAATGTACTATAACTGTGTCTTTATCATTTTTCTATTTTATCTGAAATATTAAAAAAAAAATAAGGTTCAGTTTTATCTTTAATAGTTTTTGTTGTAATTTTCTTTAAAATGACTCACCTACATACACTAGTTTAATATACATACCTCGTTGTTAAGTAGAATGTCAATAATTTTGTATATTATCTAATATACATAAACTTTGTTATGTATACGAACACAACCAGACTTCGATATGCGTTGCATACATAAAGTTTATCTAAATACATAATTTACGTATTTACACATCACAATTTTTTTATTTACATACATTCTATTTCATTAATTTGTTAATGGTCGTTAATTCATATCAAGATAGTTCTTTTGTAACCATTATTTTTGTTATTTAGGTAGGATGGTGAAAAGCAAATATTTGAGCACAAAAGAAAGCATTTAATGTAAACTCACATTAAAAGCATTTTAACGTTAATTATTTCTTTTTCTTAGTTTAAATTCATGTTTTAAAAATAATACTTACATATCTATAATACCAAATTCAACAGGATCATGATGTGGGAGGTTCAAAAGCAGGAGATGTACCATCACAGGAGCATGTTGAAGAGATAAATATCGTCACAATCATGAAAGACAAAGGAAAAAAGATATTTTTTTTTATAAATGTGACTTTTTTATAACTTAGATTGATGTTATCAAAATTATACTTGCATGTCCATAATACTAATCTCACCAGGATCATGGAGTAGGAGGTTCTAAAATGAGAGATGTACCATCACAATATAATGTTGAAGAGATGGATATCGTCACAATCATAAAAGACACGTAAAAGGGTAATTTTTTCTTAATAATAGTTTTACATAGGTTGTTTCATGTATGAATTTATCTTAAATTTTTTTGACCTATTTTTTTTATATATCTTATTTTTTTCGTGGTGTTTGACTGAAGTGCCTGCTACTTTTATTATTGTTTACAATGTATATGTGATATGTCTTCTGTATATGAATATGTTATACATAAATAGTATACTTGGTTGCAACTTTCATTATTCTTTACATTGTATATGTGATGTCTTATGTATATGAATATATTATACATAAATAGTACATCAAAATGAGAATGCTATCAAAAATAATATAATGCTCATTTTCAACTTATAGATTGTCGGTGAGATCGATAAATCCTTACACAACGTGTTTAGTGATGATATAATGAAGGATGCTTTTTTGATGAAACTCGCAGTCCAATACATAAATAATCTGAGGTTAGATATTTCATATTTTAAAATGGACCATTAATAATTAAGTGATTTAGTTTTGTATATGTTTTATGTTATCTCTAGCAGGATTTTAAAGGGTGTAGTGTGGATATTGAAACTGCCTCATTAGATGCTCTTGTCGAAGTTGTGGTGAAACAGAAGTCGGATTACACCAATATAGAAACATCAATTACCGGGCATATCCATAAAGATCACCGGGTAAATACAGAAAATTAATGTTTTTCAATATATATGCCAATTATTTTTATACATGTCTTAAATGTGATTAACGCGTTTAATCAAAACTAACACTATATACATAATATGTCCTATTAGGATGATTACTCTAGTACAATTTTAGAATCTGCTCAAGCCAAATTAGATGTCATAATGGAAGGTCTGGCAGCACCTGTGGATGAACTTTCTCTCGAAGTTGTTATTCCGATAAAAAATGGTCAACCAACATTTCATATCTGATAGTCAGATTCCTCTAGATTTTTCTGATTCAGTTATCGCGGCACATCAAGCTGCAAAAACACCTGCTAAGAGGACCAGGACTAAATTCAAAGTATTCAAGTCACCATACCTAGCAGAGTTTGCTTCTGGTTCAAAAGCCATTAAGGACGAAACCACATAATTGAAATAGAAATTTGCATTTAATGGTTTCATAATATCTAAAGATATGCTGAAGGGTGTTATTGAGGAGTACAATCAATGGATTAAGTTAGATGCAAAAAAGAAATTCTTATCAGTATTAAATTAAACATTTTTTTGTGTCAATATGCGTGTACTATTACAATAGTTTTCTTACTAACAAAATTTAATATTTTATAGAAAAATAAAGGATGATCACTACAGATTAAAAGCAACTGCTCCTGGGGTTCAACAAATCAATTTTATCGTTGTTCATGTACGGTCAAAAATTAATTTTACTTGATGTCTCAAACAAATGAATGTGGGAATGACAAGATATTTTTTTATACATTTTTTGTTATCATCTTTGTTATTTAAATACATATACCTGCACTCATTTTAATTATATATACAAAGATTGGTTATGTTTTTTGTCAAAGTCATGTTACAATTTTGATTTATGTATGTGCATACCAGTTATGTATATGTCTGACTGTTATGTATATGATACCAATATGTTTATATATGTCTGCCTGAAAATTTATACGTGCCTGTTGTTGACAGTTATCGATATATATGTCCGAGGGGAAAGTACAATTTTGTATGTGTTTGATAGATGTCTGGCTACTACTATGTATATGTATGGAGGTTGTTATGTATACACTATTACTATAGCATAACCAATTATGTATATGTATTTCCTGTTATGTATGTGCACTCATCTTATGAATATATCTACCTGTGAGTTATATATGGTCACACCTCTGTTATGTATATGTTTTTTAAATCATATTATAAAGTATAAACAAATAAATATGTTCACAGTGTTAGCCAAACGTAATGCCTCTTTTTCATATTTCAATTAGCATATTGATGTGATCTTCTATCACTTGCACAAGAGATCGAAATTAAGAATTAATCAAGACTACATATTCACAACAATAAACTGCTTTTTCAAACCTTATATTGAGAAGACGTACCGTAGATATTATCCCGATGAATCAGATACGGTACTTTCTACACAGTAGGATTATATTCAGCCTGTTGTTGTGGCCCAGAATGAAGAGGCTATAACAAACATAATCAAGGAATTATGCATTCCAATTGAGTTACCATGATACCTTGTGGATGAGGTGTATGTCCCTGTGAACTGCAATGACAAGTTTCACTGGGTATTAGTTGTTATTGCTCTAAAAATAGACATATACGCGTCTATGACTCACTGTCCAAGTTAACAAATATGAAATCATCGTTCGAGATTAACAAGTTGACAATTATGCTGCTTACTTACTTGTCTGACGACGAATTTTTTGAAGAAACATCACGTATAGACTGGATAAATCTTGATGCATACAGGGATAAATTGAGTTAAAGGACACAGTTAGTGAATCAACGCCTATTTGAAGTTGAGTATGTGCAAAATATTATGCAACAAGAATGTGACAGTTTGTAAGTAATCTTTTATATTTTTTAATCAACTATTACTAACAATGTGTTATACAGATTAACGTGTTTCTTTGTATGCATGTCAGGAACCGTAGAGTGTTTGTTCCTGGGTATACAGAATACCTAAGTGAAGGACTGGATGTTCCTTCAGTTAGTTTTAAAGCAAAGCATCATCGTATGCGATACGCGTCACTCCTTTGAAATTACGGCCTTTGAAAAGTAAAGAAATATTATGGTAGTGACAATGATGACCCTCCAAGACCAAGGAACACAAATATTTCCCTACCGGATGAAACTAAAATTGTTAGCATTGAGTAGGCTTAAAGATGCTTATGATGAAAACATTTTATTTCTGTGAATTTATTAGGAATGTAGGATTTCTAAACATCTTTATCTGTTTTATATGAACAAATTTATTAGAAAACGTTTAACATATGTTTTTGGATTATGGGTTAAAAAATTTCGACATTATGGGTACACATTTTTATCTTGTGTCTTGTGCATATTAAGTATTGCTATAACATACATTTTGCACGTAATTTAAGTTATAAAAGATTTTACATGTCTTATGGATATAATATTTTTCAAGCTAATTCATATATGTAAGTGTTATATAGGATGTATATATATTCATATACATAAACTTACGACACAAGTTCATTCATACACATATAATTGATGGCTAATTAATCTAAATCTTTTATTTTTTAATATACATAATGAATTGTATATCAGATACACTGCTTAATATTTTGTATGCATTTATATGTCTAGATATACATAGACTTTATGTCTACATATACATACATTAGTATAATAAATATTAACTACTTACTGTATCTAGTAATTACTTTAGTATAAATAACATAAATTTCAATCCTATTAGAATTTTACGTTAATGAATACCAAATTCATATAGCATGCACATTAGCAACCACTAATTACACCACAGATCTTACATTTCATATAAAATACACATGACCAAACATATATGTAAGTGTTATATAGGATGTATATATATATTCATATACATAAAGTTACGACATATATTCATTCATACGTATATAACATATGGTTTATTATTCCAACTGTTTTGTTCTAAAAAAGTACACAATATTTTGTTAATGCGATACAACTTTTTACAATTTGTATGCATGTATATGTTTACATACACATAGAATTTATATTCATCGTAAACTACAAACTATATAAACTGTATATATGTATATGTTTATATACATAGAAGTGACAATAAAACAACTTATTAACACATCGGCAACATATACAACACACAAAAAAATTAAATAGATCAAACATAGATGGTAAACTGAAGAAAACTAATCTTCATGTCAAAGTAGCAACACCCAACTTAAATTGTTCAATAACGTCAATACATAAAAGTAGATAATGCTAATCGAGTGATTAATCATCAAGAGTATAGGAAAACTAGAAGTTAGTTCTTCTTTGGTCAAAAGTTATAGGAACGCCTATTGTGCCCCTCATGTCCGCATCGTCCACAATGATTTGTGCTTGATGAAAGAGTTTCGCTTGATTTCTTCTTCCTCCCCTTTTTAGTCTTCCTGGAAGTCTTTTATAAATCAGTGGCAACAGTTCTTCCTCCTCTAGACTGTTAGGAACATTCCAGTCCTTCTTATCTGGCATTGAAATAATTAAAACTTTATAAGTCTTCATCAAAGTGATTAGCTTGTAGTAATCTGACCAGTATGGTTCAAAATATTTGACATGTTTAGACTGCAAGATGGAAATAGCGTGAGGACAAGATATTTGATCTATTTGGAATCTTCCACAGTTGCACGAGCCACTATCGAGATCAACGATGTATCTTTTTCCAGATTCATAAACTGAGTAGATATAGGTTGAAAAAGCCTTCACCTGAACAAAAAGAAAATATTCAACCAGAATACTTTTGTTTCAAAAATATAAAAATGCAAAGCTTTAGGTCAGTATACAGTTAATTTAATACTGCATCTAAATGCATAATAAAATTCCAAAAATTAAAACATATCGTCGTCCTCAAAGCTTTTACATCATTGGGAGTTAAAATTTCAGCAAATCCTCGACCCAAAATCGTATTTGTTTATGAAGCTATATCACTGTTTTTACAGTTCCAAACACCAAATAACATTCGTACCTCCTCTAAGAATTCATATATTTGTAATTCTCGGGCCTCCACCAAACACCCATTAATACACTCAGCAATATTCGAAGTAATCATCCGACCTCTATTTATCGGTGAATGACACCTACTCCACTTTTCATAACTAGCTTTTTGCAGGTATTTTTTCACTCTAGGATCAACTTTTTCAATCTTTGCCATTAGAAAGTCATAATTATCTTTTCTATAAGCCTTCACCATTGAATAATACAGATCGCTAAGACTTTCTTTGATCTTATGAAAGTAACCACAAATATTTTTTAGAGATGCCAAATGCAAACAAGATGTGGGACATTTGGATATACAACACTTATAGCTTTGATAATACTTTCGTTCCTATCAGATACAACACACATGATGTCACGTTCTTCGAAAGTAGTTCTGCATTGATTGAAAAACCATGTCCATGAGTTGTTATTCTCCGTATCCAAAACTCCATACGCAAGTGGTAATATGCATCCTATGTTATGCATCAACTATATTAATACAACATAAAGGATTTTTAAAAAAAATATAAATTAGTATGGTGTGTCTATACAAAATATTGGATTACACACCAAATTGTGTTTTAAATGACATACAAAGTATGACAAAAAAAATAAATTAAATCCACATACCTGCACCATCCAGTGTACTTGCAGAGAGAAAAGTTTATTTATATGGTCCACTTAAATGCACACCATCAACAACTACAACGAATCTGCAAAACTCAAAATCCCTTATTATTGGATGTAACGCTATAAACAGATATATGAACCGATTATCCCATGACTTGTGCATTGTAATGTGTGAATTAGGATACATATTATTTAATATATAAATGTATCTTGGAATATTTTGATAAACATCGATTGGACCACCCCTAAGCATTGCTATGCCATGCTCCTTTGCATGCCAGGCCTTCTGATGTTGGATGAATTTATGCATTCTAGCATTTCTATTCTAGACTTTTAGCCTTATTTTGAGGATGATTCATGTGCTTAATGTGTTGATAATGATATAAATGTGCATATAAGTGCCCATGTATGTTTTTACAATGTTGAATAGTGTTTTCACATGAGTTTTGATTCAAATTGATCATTTAGAGTTCAATCGAGAAAACTAGTGTGACTAGCTTAAGCTAGGTGTTTGTCTAGTATATCATGTTAGGTTATAAAGTTTTTAATGAGTTCCTAAGGTTTTTATTGTGTATTTATACATGAAAAAACTTGTTTGTAATGTTCAAGAGTCAATTAGATCAAGACAAGAGTCAAAACAATAAGTTAGATATCAAAATGAATGAAACTTATGCTTAGCTCGTGTTTCTAGTTCTCTGTCTTGGATGTTGTGTTATTTTAAGCTCTAAATTATTGTTTTTAATGATATAGGGTTCTTAGTGAGTGGATTATAATGATATATGAAGGATATACAAGCTTTAAATCAAGTGAAAACAACTCAAAAAGGCTTGGAATAAATCAACGAAAGCACAATACACAACTTGGACTCAACTTGGATACCTGGAATGTCCAGGGCACGTAGAAAGGTATTTTGGCGCGTGATACACACCAAAAGACTCATAAGGAACCCAAAATAGTGTTTCCCCACAATTTGTCCGCGACGCGGGCTCTATTCCAGCGCAATGGAGCTTACGACGCCCCTCCAGAATGGTGTAATGGAGCCCACGACGCGTGCTCTATTCCAGGCCTAACTTGCACGCTAAACCCTTTTCTAACGCGGCTTGGGATTACCTTATTGCTATAAATACTTTTTTATACATGTTTTTAATAACTTTTGGACGTCCTTGGAGGCTACCACAATTTTTTTTTAGGTTTTATCATTCTTTAATTTAGTTTTGTTTATGGTTTGTATCATCAATTCAAGGGATTGGATAATGAATATTTCCATTAAAGGCTAAACTCCCTTTCTAGGGTTAAGTCCAAGATCATGAATACTTTTGTTTTGAATTAAGTTTGTTTGAGTTGCTTATCATTATGGTTGCTTGTTTATCCTTGTTTAAACTATTTTAAGGATTATCTACCCTTAGAATATATTAATTGTCGACCTTGTGATCTCGAGAGGGGGAATAGACAGATAGAACATGGGGATATACAAAGTATGGTTTGTATTCTTTTATAAAATAAGGAATCCAAATTAGCATCTAGGATAGAGATGTACTTAGAAGCCTTACTTGATTCACATGTAGAATGATAGCTTTAAATCACTTAGTTGGATTATTGCATCCCCGCTCAACTCTGTAGTTGTAATGTCCAAGTTAGGTACACGGTTAGAGGTTGGAAGACCATGATCATATGATTAACCCTACGAATCAACAACCAAAATAAGCTATTTAACGATCAAAGTTCAATGGCGTAGTATGATTGTTCTTAAGCCTTAACCCTGGGTCTCTCTCTATCCATTGATTGTTCAAAGTCATTACTTTTTCGTATTAGTTTAGTTTATTTTTAGCTTACAACTCTAAAACTTGATTTGTCACTCCTCTCAATTTGTTAAACTAGAATTGGATAGTTGTTAACACAAGTCCCTTTGGGATTGATATTCAGCTTTCTTGAAGGCCACTTTACTACTTGATAGACCACGTAAACTTTCATGTGCGTTTGGGTGCTGCCACCTTTATATAAAATACATCACAACGTATGTAGATGTAACCTATTATAGAGTGTTTTCCTTATGTATATTAGACTGGCGTTTTTGTTGGGTATGTAAGTCATATCATATACATAACATATTATATGTATATGCAGCATAATAACCAATATTTTAGCTATGTACATAGGATTGAAGTTATGTTGTGTCTCTTACTCATAATATATACATAACACGTTGAATGTATATGTTACCTTTTAAGTAGTTTCATCCTACGAATAACGTTTTTCCCAGACATTCACAAATTTATGACAACCCTAATTCCAATACAAAAAAAATAGACAATTTCGTGTCTTCAACATGAAAATAGTCTTTGCAAAACAATATTTAACATCACAATAACATTCACGCAATATTAAACATATAGTACGCTCATGTATGAATTCATATATACAGTTATCAATTACGGATAAAGTTGAAACTTAACACATGCAATTTTAATAAAAAAAATTCTCAACAGAACATATATAATACCTCTTCTTGTCTGAACATTTTTCTATGCAATTAAATTCATGTGACACCACATACTTAGACATAACTGAAATAAGCGTCGTTTTATCCTTATACATCTGTTTCACCTTCACATCAATACTCTTGCTATCACAGATCAAGTTTTCAACTTCAAATTTTGGTACATACAAAGAATATTGATTTTGTGTCTCAATGACAGAGAGAGAAAGAGCATATGATTCATCCCCCTCCTCACAAACCACAACTCCCATTTCTCTGTCAAACTGTATGTCCTCTGCACACTTATCAATCATTGATATGCATAACAAATATATTACGAAGCCTGGTTGAGATTTCTTCAACCCAACATACAACCTAACACCATTATCATTGTGGATATGAAAAGGTGATTCATTGTCGTCGACAACATAGCGTACATATAGATTTTCGAGCTTCGTCGATGTCTAATTCGGCAATAATTGATGAAATCAATCTCAAATAAGTTATCGATTTCGCGACAACAATACCTTTACTTTTGTACTTAACGTATTCTGTTTCGGTTCTCCATTCACTAGAGTGGCTCAAAAGAATTACAATATTCATCTTCTTGAATTCAAATAAAATAGTTTTTTTTCTCAAATAGAACAAAAATCAGTGATCAGATTATTTTGTGATTTATATTTTTGTATGATTTGTTTTTATGTAATTGATTTTTTCAAAATTTAAATTACAATCTTTGTAACATAATTTAAGGGATGCAGTAATCCACTAATTAATGTCGTTGAGTTAATTGCGTGCTTACTAAATGGGAAATTTGGTATTTCCCTTTTTTAAAGGCGTTACAAGATTCTCATATACAAATCTTTTTATGTATATGTCGGTCGTGTTATGTATATGAATCGGGGGAGAGAGTAAAGTAATTAAGAAAGTGGGAGAGAGTGTAAATAATTCTAATAGGGTTGGTATTTATGTTATTTATACATATTTATTTGAGCATATCTCTATATGTAACACTTATTAATTTAGAGGCACTGCCAATGTAAAAAATGAGTTTGTTGATTTTTTTTTTTATCTTTTCTGGAAAATTTATGTATGGCGATTTATTAAGCATGAGTTGATGAACTTCTTGGAGAAAGGGTTTGCATCTAAAGCTACCACTATATGGGAGATTTGGAGAATGATCAGAACATAAGGATCTTTTGTATACAATTCTACCCTTCTTTTCGCCAAAAGCTATTTCTACATAGGAAGGAATGAATAAGGGAATAAAAAAAACTGAATTTTAAGAATTATGACATATCTTCAAAGCTTCTGATGGACTATTATCAGACTTTATGTCACTAAATTTTAAAGAAAGTGTAGAAAAATATCAATATACCTAATTAACAATTTAACTTGATTGGGAGTTAGCTAATAATATTTAATCATAAGACAAAGAAATAATTGAGCAAAAGTATATAAAAGTACTCATAAAAGATTATAATGTAGAAATAGAGCTAAATCTGAAACAAGAGTGAACTTTGAAAATTATATACATTGCGAGTAGACTTCGGTAAAACAAGATTGTTCATTTCAATCATGAATTATTTAAAAGTTAGATCGCAAAGTATAATAACATCACAAATATAACAAGTCATAGCAATATTGTTTTTAATTAAGTCATAGAGAGAGAAGGTCTAACTTTTCTCTAACCTTAACCTTCCACAATTCAAACCATGGGACCTCATCCAGCCGGACCCACCAGATCAATCATCACCAGTCGAAAACCGAGCTAACCCAGCCGAACCTAAGCCTGGGAGATTGAATTACCTGCAAGCCCTATCCCAAGTTGTCCCTTCACACGCTGATCCCCAAGTACAGCCAGTTCACAATGATCTGATCGACGCAGTAATGAGTACTGAGGAGGATATGTCTGATCGAAGGAGATCTGGACACAAATATAATCAACCTTTCGTTGGAGGACAAGGCTCGAATCCAACGACCATGGGAATACTCCCTTATAGTCAAGTTAACAAGGAAAAAAGTTATCATGCATACCTAAAACAAAGGCTAATGGCCCTATGGAAACCCACAGAAGAACTAGTCCTAATAGATCTAGGGAATGAGTACTTCATTGTTAAATTCCTTAAGGAAGAAAATATGTGCACAGCAATTCAGAAAGGACCATGGTTCATTAATGGAGCCTTTCTATCTGTAAGAAAATGACATCCAAACTTCGTGGCCTCTACAGCCACTGAAAATTATTCAGCCATATGGGCTCATTACCGGAGTAACCTACGGAATACTATGACCATCAAATCCTATCCAAAATAGGTAGTAAACTAGGAAAACTAGTTAAAACTGACCTATGCACTTCGGCTACGCTCTGAGGGCGATATGCAAGAATATGTATTGAAGTTCCCCTGGGTACTCCGGTTAAGACCCACATCTCTATAGCTTCCCTCAAATAACAACTCATCTACGGGGGGCCTACATCCTGTGTACTACATGTGGCATGCTAGGACATACGTAATCGTCATGTACCCAAAACGATGTGCCTGCAATGCAGATGCAAAACGATGATACTACTAACCCTCCGGCGCAATTAACACACCCAAAGACGGACGCTACAAAAGAGGATTGGCAGGTCGCCACCTTCCACAAATAGAAGAGATCCCATAAGAAGGAGACCATGAATGTTTCTATCAAGAACTCAAACATCTCCACACAAGAAAGAGGCAGGCACACGAGGAACAAGGAGGAGGAAATCAATGTCAAAATCCTCAATACGGACACAGGTAAATATATTGATCTACAGGTATGTAAATACACCCGAGAGTCAAAAAACACATTTATTTCAATTTTCACATAATAACTATCATGGGGCCGCTCTGAATCTTACACAATCCAAAAATAAACACCAAACATATGCCCCAGATGCCGAAAAAAGCGTTACCAGCGTATCCATCTGTTTTGCTTTATTGGAAAGTGATGGAGCAATCGAATCCCACACTCACAACTCTCCCTCAAACAAAATTACATCACTACCCCTACTCCAAACAGTAAATGACCCCTATGTGTTGGAAAATCCACACGTAACCCCTAATATTAATCAAGGGTCCAAGCAGGTGTTCCGTCAGCAAATTGCCTCCCTTTCCACCAATAGGAAGAAGACACCTCATAATTTACCCCATGTGTAAATTACCTCCACCACAAACTCTATAAGCCAAATAAACATTTTTTTGTGGATCCTCCGTAATTACAGATACTACAGACAGTAAAAATATCAGTACAAGTAACCTAGTAGATTTAGCGGAGGGACCCATAAAAAATCTCATTACTAACACTTATAATACTCTGGGATCTTTAAAATCCATAATAAATACTGACTTAGCTCATTAGTGTCCAAATAAGCAACCATCCACCTCTATAAATAATATCTACTATGCGACATCGTCCACGAAGATCCCTCAACAGACAAACCCAACGACGAACACTCCACTCTCACACAGCAATGAATTTCATGAACCCAAACATGACCCAAATCTACCTTCTCCCTATTCACTTGTACCCAATCCCGGGATTACCGATGGGAGCCATCCCAATTTACTCCACCCCCATTGTTTCTCCGAATCCGACCCCCGCGTCTTGGGTGGAAATGACTCTGCAGAACCAAGCACACTTAATGACTGCCTTCATGGACAATAGAGAAGTGTTGTTTGTCATCTAAACTCCAGAGCTGCTTGCCCACCTAGCTTCGGAAGGCATGAGGCGGGTGATGGAGCTGTACAACAGCCATTTATAGATGTCGACCGTCCTCCAAGCCCCCTGAACTACTCGGTGCCTGCAATACCCTTCTTCCACATTCCCACTTGGGAGACTCCAACGATCATGCCAGCTGTCACTTACAATCCGACACTGATGAATGCCGCTACACCACCATACTGTCCCACTTACCACAACTTTATGGACATCGATCCGCTTTACCACCACTGGTAAATGCAAGGCCCAACCATGGAAGTAGATCCAGTGATGAACAACAACATGAGTCCTCCGGGCCCACTGGAGAATGTAGCAGCACCAGCTTCCAACAATATAGCTTCCTCATCCTAGGTACATTCCAATCCCATACTAACCCATCCAAGACCGATGAATACATCTACTCAAGAAATAGAAGAAGCCTTAGAGATAATGCGGGAAACAAGAACCAAAATAACAGTTCTAAAAGATATAAAAGTAATGGTTTTCAATGACAAGTTCACGAAGAAATTCATCCTTATATGTCCCCAAAACCTAATCAAGACTTCCCTAGACATTCGCCACCCATTCAATCCACAGGTGGGGAATTATGTTCTAGTAATGAACCCCACTGTAACCAACCCGACTTCCCCTTTAAAAAATACTTCAAGGGAGATCTCCTTAATCAACCCACCTCACCGAAATCGAGCCATGAACTTAATAATATGAAACTGTAGAGGTGCAAATGGCCAAGACTTTTGGAGAGATTTTAGATCCTTAGTCGACTGGCACAAGCCACCCTTGGTGGCGCTGCTAGTTTGTAGGATGATCTCCTACTTCTCAATGACTTTCCTTTTAACCAAATCATTGAAGTACCAATGGTTGGGAATGCTGGCGGGCTGGCCATAATGTGGGGTGATTCACTCTTGGAACGGGATAAGATAGCGACTACAAATCAGGAAATCCATGCTAAAATTAATGTACGAATAAAAAATGACTCATGGTTACTTTGTTGTATTTATGTTAGTCCTTACAGGATAAAACAAAGTTTACTCTGGCAGAACCTAAAAACCACCAGGAATGCATATCCAGGTAAGTGGCTATTGGGAAGAGATTTTAATGAGCTCCTCTCAAACTCTGAAAAAAAAGGTGAGTTGATAAATAAATCTCGCTTCTCCGAATTTTTAGATATGATTAATCATTGTGATTTGTTGGATCTGGGTTTTAAAGGTAGTAAATATACTTGGTTAAACAAAATATTTAACCACAACAATGCTTTAATTCTTGAAAGACTTGAAAAAATCTTAGTCACAAATGATTGGCTTCTTCAATATCCTAACGCCCACGTCATGCATCTACCTCGTACCCATTCGGATCACTGTCATTTATTGTTAACTTTGTTTCATGATGACCCTACACTAAGAAAACGGTCCTTTAAACTCGAAAAAATCTGGACCAATCATCCCAAATTTAGAAATGTCGTGGCCCAAGTTTGGGAAAGCAACCCTACCCTTATGCATTATGTCCGTGAATTTGCCAGTGAGGCGTTTGCATGGGCATGCAAAAATATTGGTGATATTTTTAGAAAGAAAAAAAATATTCTCTGTAGACTTTGAGGAATCCAAAGCTCAGCTCACTATCACCATAGTGTTTTCCTTAAGAATTTGGAAAAATAACTCACTGTTGAATATAATCATATTCTTCAAATGGAGGAGGACTACTGGAAGCTCAAATCTAGAGTAACCTGGTTAAATGAAGGGGATGCAAATACAAAATTTTTCCACACTTCAACTCTTATTAGGCGAAGAAAAAATAGAATAATCTCTCTCAAAACTGATATCTTAGAAATTCATGAGCAGGCTGACATAATCAACCATACTTTCTCGTACTTTAGTAACCTATTCCTTTTAAATCATCATCATTCTATCTGGATGCCAATACCAACAAGAAAAAATTGCTTATCGAATGACGAAAAATTAGAACTTCAACGAATGCCTTCTGAGGCAGAAATAAAGGAAGTGTCTTTTTTTTTTCAACCTTACAAAGCTCCTGGGCCTGATAGAATCTATCCTTTCTTTTACCAAAAATATTGGTACCTGGTAAGATCCTCTGTCCGACATTTCTGCTTAACTGTTTTTAAAGACGCTAGGATTGAGAAAGATAGTAATAAAACTCACATATGCCTTATCCCGAAAACCAATAATGTGCAGACCCTAAATAAATTTTGCCCTATTAGCCTGTGCAATACATCCTATAAAATAATCACTAAAATTATATTCAGGAGACTTAGGCCCTTGATGGATAGAATTATAGGTCCTTGCCAAGCGAGGTTTCTTAAAAATAAACAAGTTACTGACAATGCTATCATTATTCAAGAAATCGTACGCTATTTCTAAGGAATGAAAGGGAAAAAAGGTAACCTACTATTAAAAATTGATCTGGAAAAAGCCTTTGATAAAATCTAGTGATCTTTCATCTGGAACACTCTCCATTACTTTAACTCTCCTCAAAATATCATTAATCGGATAATGTCTTGTATATGCACCAGCTCGGTTGTTGTCCTAGTCAACGGTACCAGAACCGAATATTTTAATCCATCAAGGGGAATCCACCAAAAAGACCCTATGTCCCCGTATATATTCATCCTCTGCATTGAGTTTCTGGCCCACAATATTAATGAGGAACTAGATAATAGCTTGTGGGACCCTATTAGAATCTCTAGGAGTGGCCTGACACTATCCCACCTATTCTTTGCAGATGACCTCGTCCTTATGACTACTACGGATAAAAAAAGTTAAAACACTGTGAACAAAACTCTGGCAAACTTCTGCAAATGGTCCGGGCAAAGTATTAACTTTGAAAAATCAAAAATTTTGTTCTCTCACTTCTGCAATGACTCAACCAAAGCCGACATCTCCACTATCTTTAATATTACACCTTGTAGAAGCTTTGGCAAGTATCTTGGCTTCCCGATCTTGCATAACAAACCTAATGGGGACTTCCAATTTATTATTGACAATTTAAAAAATAAATTGCCGGGATGGAAATCGAATTTTCTCAACATGATCGGTAGAACAACCTTAGCAAAAGCATGCCTTAATAGTATCCCTACCCACATCTTGCAATATATTAAGCTCCCGGGGGACATAACCAAACAAATTGATAGAATACAGAGGCATTTCATTTGGGGATCCACAGATTCTAAGAAAAAATTACACCTTATCGCTTGGGATACCCTATTAATACATAAAGGAGTAGGCGGTTTAGGAGTGCATAAAGCTTCCATAAGGAATAAATCAATGCACGCTAAGTTGGCTTGGAGGATCTTTAATAAGCCAAATAGTTTGTGGGCATTTGTGATGCTCCACAAGTACGCCAAAGGTACAAAGATTGAGGAGAAGCGCTGGCTTAGAACACCTGGAAGCACAATATGGAAGAATACTAAACAAGGTTGGAATGTGTGTGACAGTTACTCCTCCTAGGAGCTGGGTGATGGCAAGAACATTAGATTCTGGACTCATACCTGGTCCTCCTTCGACAAACCCTTAGCTAGTATTCTGCACAACATTGAGCATCCTGATAGTAAATGGTAACTGGAATCTCAAAGCCATCGATTACCCTCTTCCCACTCATATAAAAGATGCTATTCTAGCGTCTGTAATTCATGACAGCCCTAGGATTCGAGATAAAAGAGTTTTCTCCGTAGTTAGTAAGGGTAAGTTCTCCATTGGGGCAGTCTACCAAAGAATGCTTGCTGACCACCTCAATACTCCTCTAGACACTCGAAATTTTGAATGGATTTGGAAGCTAAAATGTCCTAACAAGTTGAAATTCTTTATCTGGCCTTGTTTTCATAAAAGACTTCCTACGAGTTGGTACCTAAACCATATAGGCCTTGAAGTTAACCCTCTTTGTAAACATTGCCAGCAGCCCGAAACTATTAGGAACATTTTCCTTGAGTGTACTAGTGCATTACAATTCTGGGAAAATATTATTATGACATCCCCTATAGCCCGCCTTAGACAGCAAACTTCGAAGATTGGCTTGATCGCATAAACCCTTCCAGTTTTATTTTTGGAATATTTGGTTAACTCAGAACAACAACCTGTTTAATAACTAAAAAATTCTTATCCTTACTGATATGCCCTATAACAATGCTATGGAATTCTATCTTTTAACTACCACTACAAAAAAATAAATCCATGAAAATGTTCTTTCCTGGACGCCCCCCCTACGGTTGGTTTAAAACTGAACATAGATGGAACTTTTGATCATGTAACTAGAACTGGTGGGGCGGGGGTAGTATTTAGAGATAATAATGTTGACTGGATGGTAGGTTTCAGCACTAGAGTTAGTGTCCAATCTCCTCTTAAAGAAGAATCTATGGCACTCTATTTGGGTCTCAAAATGGCCTTACACGTGCATTTTGATTTTCTGATAATTGCAACTGACTCTGAAAACCTGGTATCTGCATGCAAGAATAATTTGGAATCTAACAACAACATCATTCTTCTATGCAGGGATCTTCTTCGGGAGTTGGAGAACCCGCCGATGCACCATGAGTTCAGGCTTCTAAATAGGGTTGCGGATAAGTTAGCAAAGAATGGTAGAAGGAAGGAAGCGGGAAGGCAGTGTGTGCCTGTTGTTAATACAAAATGTACTAATATTACTAGCTTCAAACATTATGTAAGCAGTAGTAGTTCCAGTATGGAACAAGATCTGCAGCCTGGTGTTTTTGTATAATGTACAACGCTAAGCAACATTACTATTATTAACGAATCATCCTTTTAACCAAAAAAAAAAAGTCATAGCAATAATGATCTTACTAAAGGTCAACTATTATTTTTCAAAAGTCTATTTGTTTTGTATATATTTTCTATTGATTAAAAATAGATCTTCTAATAAACATTAATTTCGTGATTCCAATTTAGTTGTAAATACTATTACACATATTTGGCATTTTTGTACAGAATAATATAAGCTACACTCAATAATTTGTTATTTTTACGGAAAAGTATCAAGAATGCCCCTGAACTATTTGAAATAGATCAAAAATATCCCTCGTTAGTTTTTTGGCTCAAAAATACCCCTCCACTTAACAGAATTCCACCAGCATGCCACTTAGGTAAAAAAAAAAGCCACGTGGCCATGCCACATCACCATCCACGCATAATATTTTTTTTAATTATATGACATCCCTTTCTTCTTCAAGCTTTGCTTTGCTTCGATCAGAATTCCAACTTAACCCAAAACCACATCAATATATTCATAACTTTTCGTAGAAAAGATTCCAACTTTTGTTGAATTCTTAACCCAACAAGAACAAAAAATATATGATCCGTCCATAAATTAGAACAAAGAATGAAAAGCAGTCGATCTGTTGAAATTCCATCATTAAAGGTGATTGCGGTGAAGTATTGCAGTCGATCTGTTGAAGATTCAACTCAAAAATTTGAATATATTGACCCTTTTTCGTTTTTTGATCCATTTCAGATAGTTCAGGGGCATTTTTGATCCTTTTCTATTTTTTTAATAATATTTTAAGAGTCATATACTTTTAAAAAATGTTAGAATACAAAAATTTAGGAAGTACCAAAATTTTAAAAGTATATGACTCTTAAAATATTATTAAAAAAATAGAACAAGGTCAAAAATACCCCTGAACTATCTGAAATGGATCAAAAAACGGAAAAGGGTCAATATATTCAAATTTTTGAGCTGAATCTTCAACAGATCGACTGCAATACTTCACCGCAATCACCTTTAATGATGGAATTTCAACAGATCGACTGCTTTTCATTCTTTGTTCTAATTTATGGACGGATCATATATTTTTTGTTCTTGTTGGGTTAAGAATTCAACAAAAGTTGGAATCTTTTCTACGAAAAGTTATGAATATATTGATGTGGTTTTGGGTTAAGTTGGAATTCTGATCGAAGCAAAGCAAAGCTTGAAGAAGAAAGGGATGTCATATAATTAAAAAAAATATTATGCGTGGATGGTGATGTGGCATGGCCACGTGGCTTTTTTTTTTACCTAAGTGGCATGCTGGTGGAATTCTGTTAAGTGGAGGGGTATTTTTGAGCCAAAAAACTAACGAGGGATATTTTTGATCTATTTCAAATAGTTCAGGGGCATTCTTGATACTTTTCCGTAAAAATAACAAATTATTGAGTGTAGCTTATATTATTCTGTACAAAAATGCCAAATATGTGTAATAGTATTTACAACTAAATTGGAATCACGAAATTAATGTTTATTAGAAGATCTATTTTTAATCAATAGAAAATATATACAAAACAAATAGACTTTTGAAAAATAATAGTTGACCTTTAGTAAGATCATTATTGCTATGACTTTTTTTTTTTGGTTAAAAGGATGATTCGTTAATAATAGTAATGTTGCTTAGCGTTGTACATTATACAAAAACACCAGGCTGCAGATCTTGTTCCATACTGGAACTACTACTGCTTACATAATGTTTGAAGCTAGTAATATTAGTACATTTTGTATTAACAACAGGCACACACTGCCTTCCCGCTTCCTTCCTTCTACCATTCTTTGCTAACTTATCCGCAACCCTATTTAGAAGCCTGAACTCATGGTGCATCGGCGGGTTCTCCAACTCCCTAAGAAGATCCCTGCATAGAAGAATGATGTTGTTGTTAGATTCCAAATTATTCTTGCATGCAGATACCAGGTTTTCAGAGTCAGTTGCAATTATCAGAAAATCAAAATGCATCACTACTAGAAAAACAACAAATACCGACCACCCAAAACCGACCACAATAAAGTGGTCGGTTTTTTAATTTATTTTTTTTATTAAAAAGCGACCACATGTGGTCGCTGTTTTATTAGAAAATATCAAAATAAATAATCCAATAATTTTAATATTAATTATTATATAATTTAAAAATTAAAATGTTAAAAAATTAATAAAACCGACCACAAGTGGTCGGTTTTGATAAAAATAATAAAATAAATATTTCTATAAAGCGACCACTTGTGGTCGGTTTTCAAAATGTTTTTCTTTTTTTTTAGAAATAAAAAACCATCCACTTTTGGTCGGTTTTGAAACTAAAAAGAAAAAGAAAATACTTTTAAACATAATATTTATATGTAATCAAAATAATTATATATATGTAATCAAATATATATATTATTTGTTTCATAAAAAATAATTATATATATATAATTTTTTGAAATTACACGTAGTAGATAATCAGTAATAATAATAAAAATCAATCATTCCACAATTTTTTGAAAAAATTATACTTAAAAATATATCAAATAAAATAAAAAAATTATGTTAAACATAATCTTTATATTTTATTTATGTTTCAATATATAAAATAAATATTTTCTTTCGTATATACGTTAAATGACGTTAAACATGCATAACCTTTGTATAATGAATATGTGTATATATAGATATATATAATATGTTACTAATGTAAGTATGTATAAGAAACCTAATATATTAAGTTAATCAAATATAATTAATCGAACACTAATGTAAGTATGTATAAGAAACACATCGCATTATATTATTGGATAATATACTTGTATACGCATGTGTTGTATATAGTATGTATTTTGAAATTTATATAGTCGATAGTGTGTATATGTGTCAGTATATATGTATATGTATATATATAATATATACATATTATACAACGATGGTATATTAATGACATAAGATAAATAATCAACCAATTATTTATTTGAGTATATGTGAAATACAATGGGGTAGTCGATAATATGTATATATGTGTGTGTGTATGTATAGGTATATATATAGTATATATAAACATATTATATAGTGAACGTATGTTAATGACATAAGATAAACCAACCGATAATTCAACTGAGTTTCTGTGAAATATGTAGTATATTATTATGGGATTGTAAAATTGGGTATGTGATGTATATAGTACATATTTGAATATTGACAGCCAATTGAATAAATTTATATATACGTATATCTCGTGTAGTGATGAAATAGATATACTATTTTATTTCAATATAATGTAAACAGAAGTATATTGTTGAAGTTGTAATAACGTAAGACGACGATAATTTATCTGATTAACACGTTATATATATTATATAATTTACCTGTTATAAATATTATACAATTTATTAAAAAAATAATCTATTAAAAATTAAATTAAATTTATTAATTGTAGTTTATTAAAGTATAATTTATCAAAAACTTCGTAAAACCGACCACGGGTGGTCGGTTTTTCTGTTATTTAAAATAAATAAATTAAAACCAATTTTAAACCGACCCGACCCACCCAATCCCCAAATAAAAAAAGGAAAAACGGGTATAGGGCTCATAATCGCGAAGAACAGCTCAAAATCACGAAAAAACAGCTCAAAATCGCGAAAAAACAGGTTAAAATCGGTTCTTTTTCTCAAAGTTTGTCACGCTTTTCTCAAACGGGATCTTCTCCACCACTCTTCTCCATCACTTCAATTCGGGTAAGTGCTCAAAATGTTCTTATTGGATAGTAAGGTCGATTAGGGTTATTAATCTTAGTTCGTATAAATATGGTAAGTTATGGTGTATGATTATGTTATTTTTTCTAGAAGTGATTTCGAACCGAATAAATCAAATAACTTGTGGTAGAATCCCAAACTTGAACCAATATAGTTTACTGTTCTTAGTTGTTGTTGACGCTTCATTGTGAATCATAGGTTATTAATGAAAGTATTAGGTTGTTAAGGATTGATAATCTAAACCTCCCTTTGTGATTGTGAAAAAGATTGTTAAGTGTCAGATTTTCTTAGATAGTGCCCTTGTATTACTTAGTGTGAAGACCGTTAGTTATATACTAGATGGTGTTCTTAATAGCTAAGTTAAGAGTTATTTGAGGCTTAAATACATGTTTACAGTCACCAATGGAATTGCTTGGTTCTTATGTATATAGCCTATCACTTTTCTGTCGTTTTATTTTTAGGTATAATAATGTGTCACTTTCACATAGTTATATCTATTGGACATGAACAACCACCCTCCACCACTGACATTTTCACTTCAGATAAATTGTACACCTTCAAGATACGGGATACAGGACACTATAACTATTTATAGGAATTTGAAAACAATACTGAAAATTACATTAAAATGCTTAAAATATGTTTAGGAAAAAAAAAAGGCTACTACTATTAGAAACAGTATTATTAGGTGTTCATATGTCATTGTATATGCTATAAAATAAAATACTGCATTAACTCTCTCCTATTTCCAATACTTAAACATGAATGTAGCATAGAGTAGATGGGTATTTTGGAGAAAATTGCAGTAGTCTGTCTTTTAATTTGCTAAGATCATCATTTTCGATAGTGCAGCTTCCCGTGAGAGAATCAAGAAGCAGATTGAAGCTGCCTTTTTGAAATATCAAGACATTAAGGAAAATATCAAAGGTAAGTTGACATAGTGAAGCCGTGTTGGGCCTTGTGGGATTCACTATTGTTGTTATCTTCCTTTTATTGTTCATATTGAAGTCTAGTGAAGCCGTGTGTGGCCTTGTGCGATTCACTAGCATTGTTCTTGACATTTTGTTTTTGCTTGTTTCTTGTACTGTCAACATGATCTTATATCATTTCTTGTTTTGAATGTGGTTTATTCGGTCACTTAGTCACTTGAACATGGTAAAGTGTAGGGACTTTAAAGGGGAATTACTTGTTTTGAATGTGGTTTGTTCGGTGACTTAATTGGTTGAAAATGGTTAAGTGTAGGGACTTTAAAAGGGAATTATTTGTTTTGAATGTGGTTTGTTCGGTGACTTAGTCACTTGAAAATGGTTAAGTGTAGGGACTTTAAAGGGGAATTATTTATTTTGAATGTGTTTTGTTAGGTGACTTAGTTGGTTGAACATGGTTAAGTGTAGGGACTTTAAAGGGTATTTTGTTGTTTTGAATGCGATTTGTTAGGTCACTTAGTAACTTGAAAATGGTTAAGTGTAGGGACTTTAAAGGGGAATTATTTGTTTTGAATGTGTTTTTTTCGGTGAGTTAGTTGGTTGAAAATGGTTAAGTGTAGGGACTTTAAAGGGAAATTACTTCTTTTGAATGTGGTTTGTTCGGTGACTTAGTTGGTTGAAAATGGTTAAGTGTAGGGACTTTAAAGGGAAATTATTTATTTTGAATGTGGTTTGTTCGGTGACTTAGTCACTTGAAAATGGTTAAGTGTAGGGACTTTAAAGGGAAATTATTTGTTTTGAATGTGTTTTGTTCGGTGACTTAGTTGGTTAAACATGGTTAAGTGTAGGGACTTTAAAGGGTATTTTGTTGTTTTGAATGCGATTTTTTAGGTCACTTAGTCACTTGAAAATGGTTAAGTATAGGGACTTTAAAGGGGAATTATTTATTTTGAATGTGGTTTGTTCGGTGACTTAGTTGGTTGAAAATGGTTAAGCGTAGGGACTTTAAAGGGGAATTATTTATTTTGAATGTGGTTTTTTCGGTGACTTAGTCACTTGAAAATGGTTAAGTGTAGGGACTTTAAAGGGGAATTATTTATTTTGAATGTGTTGTGTTCGGTGACTTAGTTGGTTGAACATGGTTAAGTGTAGAGACTTTAAAGGGTATTTTGTTGTTTTGAATGCGATTTGTTAGGTCACTTAGTAACTTGAAAATGGTTAAGTGTAGAGACTTTAAAGAGAAATTATTTGTTTTGAATGTGATTTTTTAGGTCACTTAGTCACTTAAAAATGGTTAAGTGTAGGGACTTTAAAGGAGAATTATTTGTTTTGAATGTGGTTTGTTCGGTGAGTTAGTTGGTTGAAAATGGTTAAGTGTAGGGACTTTAAAGGGGAATTACTTCTTTTGAATGTGTTTTGTTCGGTGACTTAGTTGGTTGAACATGGTTAAGTGTAGGGACTTTAAAGGGTATTTTGTTGTTTTGAATGCGATTTGTTAGGTCACTTAGTAACTTGAAAATAGTTAAGTGTAGGGACTTTAAAGGGGAATTATTTGTTTTGAATGTGGTTTGTTCGGTGAGTTAGTTGGTTGAAAATGGTTAAGTGTAGGGACTTTAAAGGGGAATTACTTCTTTTGAATGTTTTGTTCGGTGACTTAGTTGGTTGAACATGGTTAAGTGTAGGGACTTTAAAGGGTATTTTGTTGTTTTGAATGCGATTTGTTAGGTCACTTAGTCACTTGAAAATGGTTAAGTGTAGGGACTTTAAAGGGAAATTATTTGTTTTGAATGTGGTTTGTTCGGTAACTTAGTTGGTTGAAAATGGTTAAGTGTAGAGACTTTAAAGGGGAATTATTTTTTTTGAATGTGGTTTGTTAGGTCACTTAGTCACTTGAAAATGGTTAAGTGTAGGGACTTTAAAGGGGAATTATTTATTTTGAATGTGTTTTGTTCGGTGACTTAGTTTGTTGAACATGGTTAAGTGTAGGGACCTTAAAGGAGAATTATTTATTTTGAATGTGTTTTGTTCGGTGACTTAGTTGGCTGAACATGATTAAGTGTAGGGACTTTAAAGGGTATTTTGTTGTTTTGAATGCGATTTTTTAGGTCACTTAGTTGGTTGAAAATGGTTAAGTGTAGGAACTAATTAGTTGAATTTGATTGAATGCGTAGATGGATCCTGATTATAGCTGGATATATCGCCGGAACAATGATAATAGAATGGGTATTACGGAGGAATTCGTTGAAGGTGTGAAAAGATTTGTTGATCATGCTAAGACACTTGAAGTTTGGACACGTTTTTGGGTTATTCGTTGTCCTTGTGTTAGATGTGATGGTATAAATCTTGTTGGTGAAGAAGATGTAAAGGAACATCTTTATAGAAAGGGGTTTCACGAGAACTTTTTAAGAGTGTATGGTATTCATGGTGGTGTAGCGCAAAATAACTTTGTTGTTGGAGAGTTCCTCTTCCGATGTAACACTCCTTATGTAAAACAAGACTCTTAAAATTGTCCTCTTTCGATGTAAGTGGTTTGATCCAAGCACAACAGGCACAAGAGTACATAAGGAGCATAACATCATTGAAGTGAAGCACAATAGGTCGTATCCTATTTACGATCCATTTGTGCTAGCGCAAAATACTAAGCAAGTGTATTATGCTCCTTATCCGTTGCGCAATGACAAGTCTGATTGGTAGGCTGTAATCAAAACAAAGCCTATAGGACGGGTGGAAGTTAAGAATGTACTGGAGACTACGTATCAAAATGAAATGCATATTGATCACCAGCTAGTGGATGTTGAATTAGTGGACGATTTGAGTCACCCGAAAAATATATTAGAAGAAGTTAATATTGCGGAAGAAGCGACTGGGTGGGTAGGAGATGAGGAAACCTCCGAAGAGGGTGAATGGTTTAGTGGAGAGTCTTCAGAAGAGGAGGATTAGTTGTATAGGTTGTATTTATTATGTATTGATGTTTTTATGCTTTGTACTATATATATAATTTAATGTTTCTTGTGTAAGATTGATATGTAATATACTTTTTAAGTTTGTTGTTTCCACTTTTCCATGATTTATATAGTAACTTCGAATTAGTTACTTAGAATGTTTTCTTATATATATACATATATATATATATATATATTCATATTGTATGAACTAACTACTTGTTAATTTAACTTAATTTAGATGTCAGGCAGAGATGACAAAGGTAAGAGAAAAGTAGTGTCACGCCTCAAATCCTATTGGGGCGGACTGGCACCCGAAATCGAGGAGGCCCGGGAGAACCAACTCATAACCTTATACTTCTCATGCATACCTCTATAACAACCCGAAATTCGAACATCATCATGACGCATATAAAAGGAAATAATCACCTGTATAAGCTCGAGCACACATATATATGTATATACAATACTTGGCCGTTGGAGCCATCACGTCTACTAACAAAACACCACCTTGACTGTACATTAGGTCTACAAAGCCTCTAAACAATACACAGAGTTTAACTAAGGTCGGGACACACCCCGCCATATAACTAACTTCTATACAATACAAAAAGTGACTGGATATGACACGGAAAGCCCCGAAGTAAACTGGAGCTCACCAAAAGCAACTGGATATCCTGGCTCCTACTTGTGCGGTGTATGTACTGAGGTACCTGTGCCTGCAGCATGAAATGCAGGTCCCCTGTGGGGGACGTCAGTACAAAATATGTACTGAGTATGTAAAGCTGTAGATAATCACATATAATATAGGAGCTCAATAGAAATCAGAAACAAGTGAATAAATCGTAATAGGAGTGGACCACACTTACTAGAACTTGTGACAACCTGTACATTGCATTTATTCAATCACTTTACCTTCGTTCTTATCATCTTTGTAATCATTACTGTACTGTACTGTGACCATTAGGCTGCCTCCAGTACATATCAACTGGGATCGACCCATGATAGGCTTATGCCCCTGGGATACCACCCATAAACATATAAATAGGGATCGACCCATGATAGGCTTATGCCCCTGGGATACCACCCGATAAGAGAGAACTTTCATCACTTAGTTCAATTAATCTTTGAGATTGTTATTTCGGTCGCCACCGCATTTTTGATACTTTAAAACAATGATACATCAATAAGAGACATATAAATAGACCATCAATGAAATAACAATGAAGTAAGAACTCATTGGCACATCAATGAAGTATTTTGGAGTCATCAATGCCATAACAATGAAGTAGGAACTTATTGGTATATCAATAAAACGTTTTGGATTCATTAATAGCACATGGATCTTGTTTGAGTAACCGGATACCTTCTGACATTCATTAGTGCAATAAACATGTAAGATTTGGAAAAAAAGTAAGTATTGGAATGTCTTGACGTCTTGTAGGGTGGAAACAAGTTCATTGGTAACGTAGGACATCATACAAAACCATTATGGATCACATGTTATTGAATAACTTTGAAAACTTTCTTAATCAAACAATTGTTCACTTTCATGCCAAATATATGGTATAGAGTATGCTTTACATACCTGACTGTCAACCTTCAATACTAGTCCCAAATGGACTTCTCGTCTTTTCGGATTACTTATCTACAATGAACATATATAGCAATCTAGTATTAGCGACCAAACGTCACAATTCAATTATTTGAATTCACCAAACTAGTGGTTAAGTAGTAAGCCTTAATTACACCATAAAGGGTGTCACTTAACCCTCTTATACTCCAATTACATTCACATGCCATGCATATTCATACAATATCCTCCAATATCAAGTTTGGATTCATTTATCCTTCCAACCAATCCATTAAACCAAATTGAGCCATAGATATAAGTAATCATCAATTCAATAGTATATCACCATATCCACCTTCCATAAATCAATTACCATATCCACCTTCCACAATTCAATGCAACCAAACCATGCAAAATAGTCCATAACCCTATTTTCATCACCTTTCAATAACAACCAATACATATAATCCTCTATCACACATATACATATGGAAGAGAACGAAGGCAAACAATATTCATACCTTAGAATTCACCTATTGATTATGCAATCTTGTTTGCACAAATAATAGGTGTCGTTCGAAGCTTTCGAGATGACAAACGCAGTTATCGGATTACTTTGGAATTTCTACGGTTGAATCAAAAGTAATTTAAAGGTCAAATTTGGCTAGGGTTTGTTCTTTCTCAATGATTGATGATGAAAATGAGTTTTTGAACTCATATACATGTATATATACACATATTCCCGTCCATAATATAATAGGGAATGACCAAAATGCCTTTAAAATTTAAATAATGTCAAATCTATCCTTTGGTGGACTGTTTTGATAAGCTAAAGTAGATCGACCATAACTTTTTGCTCCGATATCGTATTTGGCTAAAATTAGTATCGTTGGAAATATAACTCAAAGGGATTTCATTTCATATAAAGTAGGCCACCCAGTTCGTCCTGTACAAGGAGTTATGGTCGTTTGAAGTTGACCCTAAAAATCTGTTTTGATAGGTTGAAGTAAAACGAGTATAACACCTTACTCAGACGTTGGATTTGGATGAAACCAATTGCATTGGAAATAAGACTCAAATATCTTTATTTTAATAGGTTACATCTCTCCCGGTTCATTATATTAAGGGATTTATGATCATTCAAAGTCGACCCAAAAATTCGGCTGGCCTCAGTAGTTTGTGTGCAGGAAATTTTCCTGCACATTTACTATTCCCAAATATCCCGGCCACCGTTTTATAGTTTCGAACGTGCTCGATTATATCCGAAACCTATCCATTTTTGAAAATCTTTATATCGTTAGAAATCTTATTCAATAACCTTCGCATGGAACCATCGACGGGCAAATTCTGGTATAAATAAAATAAAAAAATTAATTCCATATAAATAAGACCAATACACGTACTTGAATATGCCAATACATGTACTTGAATATGAGGTGTTACATCCTTCCCCCATTTAGGACATTCGTCCTCGAATGTTAGCGTAGTTATTCAATCGAAACAAGTCCAAGTCCATCATTAACATTCACATTATCACATAAATACTATGCATATATAAAAAAAACTTACTTGTTAATGTTTTAACTCCGTTTCTTGTACTTCCTCTTCATCTTTGAACAAATGAGGGTACTTAGATTTCATTGCTTCCTCAGCTTCCCATGTAATCTCTTCCCTTTGATGATTTCTCCAACGTACTTTCACCGATGCTATCTCTTTATTTCTCATCTTCTTAACTTGGCGATCTAGAATAGCAATAGGCACTTCCTCATAGGTAAGATCTTCCGCAACTTGCACATCCTCAGTAGAAGTGATATGTGATGGATCTCCGATGCACTTTCGAAGCATTGGCATATGAAATACCGTATGTACTGATGAGAGCTCTTGGGGTAGCTCTAATTCATATGCAACTTGTCCACACCTTCGAGTGATCTTATACGGGCCTATATAACGTGGACTCAACTTTCCTTTCTTGACAAATCTCATTACCCCTTTTATTGGTGATACCTTCAAAAATACCCAATCACCTATAGAAAACTCTAGTCCTCTCCTTCTACTATCCGCATATGACTTGTGTCGACTTTGGGCTATTTTCAGTCGTTACTGAATTACTTTAACCTTCTCTATGGCTTGATAAACAAGATCCGGTCCGAACAAAAGAGTTTCACCCACTTCGAACCATCCTATTGATGATCTACACTTCATTCCATATAAAGCTTCATATGGTGCCATTTTGATACTTGAATGATAGCTATTATTGTAGGCAAACTCAATAAGAGGTAAATGATCATCCCAGTTTCCCTTAAAATCTATTACACAAGCTCGTAGCATATCTTCAAGTGTTTGGATGGTACGTTCTGCTTGTCCATCTGTTTGAGGGTGAAAAGTTGTACTCAACTTCATTTGTGTTCCCAAACACCTCTGAAAAGACTTTCAAAAGTTTGCGGTAAATTGGGTTCCCTGATCTGATATAATAGAGATTGACACTCCATGTAATCGGACTCTCTTTAATGTACAGCTTCACATACTCTTCAACTGTGTAAGTGGTCCTAACTGGTAGAAAATGTGCGGATTTGGTAAGCCTATCAACAATCACCCATATAGAATCAAACTTCCGGGATGTACGAGGCAAACCAATAATGAAATCCATGTTGATCATGTCCCACTTTCAGCTTGGAAGATTAATGCATTGCATATAACCTCCGGGTTTTTGGTCCTCAACTTTAACTCTTTGACAATTTGGACATTCAGCTACAAATTCTGCAACGCTCTTCTTCATGTCATTCCACCAATACATATCTTTCAAATCTTGATACATTTTGGTTGATCCTGGATGAATGGAATACCTTGAAAAATATGCCTCTGTCATAATCTTCTTTCTTAGCCCGTCTACATCCGGCACACACAATCAGTTTTGGCACTGAAGTACTCCTTCTCGCGTAAGCTCAAATGTCTTGATCGCACCACTCTGAACGTTTTCCTTAAGCTGTAATAAAATAAGATCTGCATATTGCTTCTCTTTCACTTCAGCTACTAATGAAGATTCCGCAGCATTATGTACGATAAGCTCTTTATTCAGAGTTTCAAGAAGGCGAACTCCCAAACTAGATAACTGGTGAAGATCTTTAATCATTCCTTGCCTTTCTATAGGCGTCATCATAGCCTTACGACTTAATGCATCAGCTGTCACGCCCCAAATCCCATTGGAGCGAACTGGCACCCGTAGCCGAGGAGGCCCGGGAGAACCCGTTCATAACCTATACTTTCACATTTACATTACTTATGAAAATTAGAAATTTGGGAAGCACTTCGTTGTAAATAGAAGAAAACAGTACCTGTATCAGCCCAGCAGACACGCATATATATATATATAAACAGTAATTGGCCGTCAGAGTCATCACGTCTATCAACCAAACACTCCTATGGCTGTACAATATGTCTACAAAAGCCTCTACATAGATACACAACTGAGTTAGGGTCGGGACAAACTCCCGCCCACAAAAGACTTTTATACAAATACCAAAAATACATATAGAAACGACTTGGGATGCCCCGAAATAACTGGAGCTCACCACTATCAACAGAATGTCCTGGCTCTTACTAGGGAGATGTACGACCTGAAGTACCTATTCCTGCAGGCATGAATACAGGTCCCCCGTGAGGGACGTCAGTACGGAAATATGTACTGAGTATGTAAGGCAGTGAGTATCAAGATGAGATACAAAAGATCAACAGAACCCAGATACCAGTGAATAAACAGTATGAGTAGACCACACTTAAAAGAGCTGATGGGATACCTGCACATTACTTTCATATCATTACTTCTCGTATTCCTTATCAATACATAACATATGTCATACAATGGTCAACTGATCAGTGGTACTAATACAATACATCAGGGACCACCCCTGGAATAGCATATATACATAATCTTTATAATACAATGGCCAACTGATCAGTGGTACTAATACAATACATCATATCATCAATTTAAAATAAAGACATTCCATTTCTTAATTCAATTAATCTTTGAGATTGGTTACTTTGTGGTCACACCTTATGAAACTTGAAACCATGATACCTCAATAGGAAAAACATGTAAATAGGTAATCAATATCATGAAAATGAAGTAGAGAATCATGGATACCTCATTAAACCATTTCAGAGTCAACAATAGTATATGGACATTTTTTTGACTAGCCGGACATCTTAAAAGTGAAAACAAGTTCAATTGGTAGTGTCGAAGATCATATGATGTTATTATGTGTCATGTGTCGTAGGACAATGTTGTAAGCTTACTTGAGAGTGCCATGGGTCATTATTCATGCCAAAGATTAGATAGAGTATGTCTTACATACCTTGATATAACCACTTCAATACAAGTCCAACTTGACTTCCCATACTCTTCGAACACTTATCTGCAATAAGTCATTTGTGGCAAACTAGTATTAGCAACCAAACCTTACCATTTAGGTATTAACTTCACCAAATAATGTCTAGGAAGTAATCCTTTAACTCATCAATAAGAGTGCTACATACATCCTCTTATACTCTTATTACATTCACATATCATGCATTTTCATGCAATAT
Organism: Capsicum pubescens; assembly: GCA_030864215.1. NCBI lineage: Eukaryota > Viridiplantae > Streptophyta > Magnoliopsida > Solanales > Solanaceae > Capsicum > Capsicum pubescens. The sequence goes on along the minus strand of CM061549.1, from coordinate 216,406,882 downwards.
CCCTCAACATCACTCTTAGCCTTTATTTCCCCTCTTAATCACCATCCAATACCAACATGATCACTAGGCATACATAACCACTAATATAATGATATATCACCACAATTCATCCTCCATAATCCAATACAATCACTTCCATAATTTACTACTAACAATTTATACAAAACAATTCATAATTATGTTTCTAGTTATCTTCCAACATCAAGACAATACTCATAATCCTTTATCAATACTTATTCATGGATAAGAATCAAGAATAAATAATATTCATACCTTAACAATGAACTCTTGTATTTAGAATCCTCCTTACATAACCATGGGGTGCTTCTCGAAGCTTTCGAGATGGTGAACACAACTACGGAACCAATTCGAATTTTCTACGGTTGAATCACAAAATATTTGAAGTTGAAATTAGGCTAGGGTTTCACCTTCTCTTAATAATTGGATGATATATGATATATATGAGGCTAAGTGTATATTTATAAAGACCAATTTTCGTCCAAGAGGTAATAGAAAATGACCATTTTACCCTAAAAATTTAAATAAATCCGAATCTGTCCCCAGTGGACAGTTTTGACAGGCTGAAGTAAATCGATCATAACTCTTTGCTCCGATATTGGATTTGGGTGAAACCAATTTCATTGGAAAGATAATTCAAAGGGATTTCATTTTCATATAAATTATACCACCCAGTTCTTCCTTTACAAGGAGTTATGGTCATTTAAAGTTGACCCAAAAATCTGTCCCAAAATTCTATTTTTTTTTGATAGGCTGTAGTAAAACGGGTATAGCTCCTTACTCAGACATTGGATTTGGATGAAACCAATTTCATTGGAAAGAAGACTCTCGGATATTTTCGTCGATATATAGCAGCTAACACAGTTCTTTTTGTTAAAGGAGTTATAATCATCTAAAGTTAATCCAAAAAAAATTGCCTAGCTGCAGTAATTTTCCTGCAGATTTACTGTTCACAGGCTTCTCGGCCACCGTTTTGAAATTTCGAATGTGCTCGCTTATATGAAATACTCCTCTGTTTTGGGCAAACTTTATATTGTTGGAAAGCTTATTCCAATACCTAAACATACAACTATTGACGGGATACTTCCGAGCACCATAAACTTAATTTAACCCATACGCAAACCTTTAGGACTCCATATAGTCGCGATAAGTGTACGAAAAAATTTACGGGGTGTTACATCAGCTACCACATTTTCTTTCCCTGGATGATACAAGATATCAATAACGCAGTCCTTTAATAGTTCAATCCATCTCCGCTGCCTTAAATTTAGATCCTTCTGATTAAAAATATATTGTAAGCTCTTATGGTCAGTATATATATCAACATGAACCCCATATAAGTAGTGGTGTCATATCTTTAAAGCAAAAATAACTGCTGCCAGCTCAAGATCGTGTGCAGGATAATTTTTCTCATGTGGCCGCAATTGTCTAGAAGCATATGCTATTATCTTACCATGCTGCATCAATACACATCCTAAACCAATTCTGGAAGCATCACAATACACTGTATACCCTTCGGTGCCTTCTGGAAGTACCAACACGGGTGTAGAAATCAACTTGTTCTTTAAATCTTGAAAACTCTTCTCACAGGAATCATTCCATTGGAATTTGGATGCTTTATGGGTTAGCTTGGTTAAGGGTGCTGAAATGGAAGAAAAGCCTTTAACAAACCTTCTATAATAATCGGCCAACCCGAGAAAACTACGAATCTCCGTAGGCGTTGTGGGCCTTGGCCAGTTCTTCACAGCTTCTATCTTTTGAGCATCAACCTTTATCCCTTCACTAGATACAATATGACCCAAAAATTCCACCGACTTTGACCAAAACTCACATTTAGAGAACTTTGCATAAAACTTACAATCACGAAGAGTCTGCAATGCCCGTCGTAAGTGATTGGCATGGTCCTCTTCTGATCTAGAATAAACTAGAATATCATTTATAAAAACTATCACAAATACATCTAGGAATGGCTTAAACACCCTATTCATCAAATCCATAAAAGCTGCGGGTGCATTTGTTAGCCCAAATGACATAACTAGAAACTCATAATGACCATACCGTGTTCGGAAAGCTATCTTGGGTATATCCTTCTTTTTGACCCTCACTTGGTGGTAACCTGACCTCAAATCAATCTTAGAAAAGCACTTGACGCCCTGTAACTGATCAAATAAATCATCAATTCTTGGGAGAGGATATTTATTCTTAATAGTCACCTTATTCAATTGCCGATAATCAATACGCATCCTCCGCGATCCATCCTTTTTGCGTATAAATAACACTGGTGCTCCCGAGGGGGACATACTAGGCCTTATGAATCCCTTCTCTAGCAAATCTTTCAATTGCTCTTTCAATTCTCGTAATTCTGCTGGGGCCATTCTATACAGAGGAATGTAGATTGGTTGGGTTCCTGGTATTACATCAATACCAAACTCTACTTCTCGTTCAGGAGGCAAACCTGGAAGATCTTCAGGAAATACATCAGAAAATTCATTTACCACCGGAACAGCGTGAAGAGTTGGTGGCTCCGCTTCTGTATCCCTTACTCTAACTAAATGATATATGTATCCCTTGGAAATCATTCTTCTCGCCTTAAAATAAGAAATAAATCTACCTCTTGGCGCGCTAATTTTACCTTTCCATTCAAGGACTGATTTATTTGGAAAATGGAAATATACCTTTTTCGTGCAGCAATCAATTATGGCATAACAAGACGCCAACTAGTCCATACCCATTATAACATCAAAATCTACCATTCCTAACTCCACAAGATCAGCCATCGTATCACGACCACAAATAGTTACTATGCAGTTTTGATAAACCCTTCTAGCTATAATAGATTCCCCAACCGGTGTGGACACTTCAAATGGCTTAACTAACAGTTCGGGTATTCTTTCAAACTTTCCAGCAACCAATGGAGTAACATAAGATAATGTAGAACCGGGATCAATTAATGCATATAAATCGAATGCAAAGATAGACAACGTACCCGTAACCACATCTGGGGAAGCCTCTAAATTCTGTCAATCCGCTAGAGCATACGTACGATTTTGAGCCCCGCTAGAACTCGTGGCTCCTCTATCACCTCTAACACGACCCATTGGTTGTGCACCCCTTCCTGAATAAGGCATTGATGATGATGATGCAACAAATGACCCCGTAGGTCGTGCCATACCCCCTATGCCCCTTCGTGGGCATTCTTTCATCATATGCCCCGAAATACCGCACCAAAAGCAAACATTGGTCCCCATCCGACATGCGCCCAAATGATACCTTCCACATTTATTGCATGGATCTCGAGGAGGTATCAATTGGCTCATATTCCCTTGCCCCTTGTACCCCACTGTCCGCGAACTCTGACTCTCACTTCTGTGCCCAAATTAATTTCCTCTGGACCCTTGGAACTGTGGTGGGGCACTAGCTGCAGAATAAGAAGATAATGGCCTAGGTGGTCTAGCAGAAAACTGTAGTCTGAACCCTCCTTGGGATGCCATGAACTGCCCTGTAGATCTGGCCCTCTTTGAATATCCTCTTTCTAATTCTTGTGTTCTTCTCCTCTGCCTTTGATCTTCCATTTTCTGTGCAAAAGCTTGGATCCTCACTATGTCTATATCTTTGTTCAAAGCGGCAATAGTACAATCTCTAACCAGATATGGATCCAGCCTATTCACATATTGATGAACTCTGTCATCCATAGTAGCTACAACATTAGGAGCATATCTCGACAGGGAATTAAATTGGAGACTGTACTCCCTCACGCTCAAATTCCCCTGATGAAGATTTAAAAACTGATTTGTACGGGACTGACGAATCTCGAATGGAAGATAATGATCAAGAAATGCCTCTTTGAACTTTTTCCAAGTAGCTGGGGGTGCATCAATACCCCTAGATTGTTTCCAGTCCTCGTACCAATATATAGCCTCCTCTTTAAATCTATACGCCGCTAACTCCACTGTCTCTCTACCCGCTACATGCATAACATCTAAGGCCCTTTGAATTTGATCAATAAAGTCCTGTGGGTCCTCGTTAAGATCTGATCCAGTAAAAGTGGGAGGATCCATCTTAAGAAAATCCTGTGTTTGAAGGCTAGCCGCCCTATCTGTACCACTAGGACCCGTGGTAGGAATGGCTTGCCCAGAAACTATACGAGTCAAAAGTTGCACTGCATTTCTAAGATCTTGATCAACAGCATTAATAGGTGGCTCTAGGGATATAGTTCTCCTCCCCCTTATTTCTTCCGAAGTGGAAGAAGTTTCTGATGCATGCTCAGCTGGAGCCTCACTTTGATTAGCTGGTATAGTGGGTGACTTACTAGTCCCCTCTCCAGAAGTCACATCTACTTGTTTATCGGTATTCTTGCTTCTAGTAACCGGCATCATTACTATAATAAGAGAAACAAACAGATTCATGGGTCAACTATGACTTCATTACAATATAGGCTTTATCGCACGATCTAAGACATGAAGAAAAGAAACAATTCCTAAATGCCCATAGCCTCCTGTTTATAGATGCGGTGCACGACACACCGATAAACAAGACTCTACGTAGACACGGCTTTGTAGACTCACTAGGACAAACTTCTCTGATACCACTTTTGTCACGCCTCAAATCCTATTGGGGTGGACTGGCACCCGTAACCGAGGAGGCCCGGGAAAACCAGCTCATAACCTTATACTTTCCATGCATACCTCTATGACAACCCGAAATTCGGACAGCATCATGAAGCATATAAAAGGAAATAATCACCTGTATAAGCTCGAGCACACATATATATGTATATACAATACTTGGCCGTTGGAGCCATCACGTCTACTAACAAAACACCACCTTGACTGTACATTAGGTCTACAAAGCCTCTAAACAATACACAGAGTTTAACTAAGGTCGGGACATACCCCGCCATATAACTAACTTCTATACAATACCAAAAGTGACTGGATATGACACGGAAAGCCCCGAAGCAAACTGGAGCTCACCAAAAGCAGCTGGATATCCTGGCTCCTACTTGTGCGGTGTATGAGCTGAGGTACCTGTGCCTGCAGCATGAAATGCAGGTCCCCCATGGGGGACGTCAGTATAAAATATGTACTGAGTATGTAAAGCTGTAGATAATCACATATGATATAGGAGCTCAATAGAAATCAGAAACAAGTGAATAAATCGTAATAGGAGTGGACCACACTTACTAGAACTTGTGACAACCTGTACATTGCATTTATTCAATCACTTTACCTTTGTTCTTATCATCTTTGTAATCATTATTGTACTGTACTGTGACCATTAGGCTGCCTCCAGTACATATCAACTGGGGTCGACCCATGATAGGCTTATGCCCCTGGGATACCACCCATAAACACATAAATAGGGATCGACCCATGATAGGTTTATGCCCTTGGGATACCACCCGTTAAGAGAGAACTTTCATCACTTAGTTCAATTAATCTTTGAGATTGTTATTTCGGTCGCCACCGCATTTTTGATACTTTGAAACAATGGTACATCAATAAGAGACATATAAATAGACCATCAATGAAATAACAATGAAGTAAGAACTCATTGGCACATCAATGAAGTGTTTTGGAGTCATCAATGCCATAACAATGAAGTAGGAACTTATTGGTATATCAATAAAACGTTTTGGATTCATTAATAGCACATGGATCTTGTTTGAGTAACCGGATACCTTCTGACATTCATTAGTGCAATAAACATGTAAGATTTGGAAAACAAGTAAGTATTGGAATGTCTTGACATCTTGTAGGGTGGAAACAAGTTCATTGGTAACGTAGGACATCATACAAAACCATTATGGATCAAATGTTATTGAATAACTTTGAAAACTTTCTTAATCGAACAATTGTTCACTTTCATACCAAATATATGGTATAGAGTATGCTTTACATACCTGACTGTCAACCTTCAATACTAGTCCCAAATGGACTTCTCGTCTTTTCGGATTACTTATCTACAATGAACATATATAGCAATCTAGTATTAGCGACCAAACATCACACTTCAATTATTTGAATTCACCAAACTAGTGGTTAAGTAGTAAGCCTTAATTACACCATAAAGGGTGTCACTTAACCCTCTTATACTCCAATTACATTCACATGCCATGCATATTCATACAACATCCTCCAATATCAAGTTTGGATTCATTTATCCTTCCAACCAATCTATTAAACCAAATTGAGCCATAGACATAAATAATCATCAATTCAATAGTATATCACCATATCCACCTTCCATAAATCAATTACCATATCCACCTTCCACAATTCAATACAACCAAACCATGCAAAATAGTCCATAACCCTATTTTCATTACCTTTCAATAACAACCAATACATATAATCCTCTATCACACATATACATATGGAAGAGAACAAAGGCAAATAATATTCATACCTTAGAATTCACCTCTTGATTATGCAATCCTGTTTGCACAAATAATAGGTGTCGTTCGAAGCTCTCGAGATGACAAACGCAGTTATCGGATTACTTTGGAATTTCTACGGTTGAATCAAAAGTAATTTAAAGGTCAAATTTGGCTAGGGTTTGTTCTTTCTCAATGATTGATGATGAAAATGAGTTTTTGAACTCATATACATGTATATATACACATATTCCCGTCCATAATATAATAGGGAATGACCAAAATGCCTTTAAAATTTAAATAATGTCAAATCTGTCCTTTGGTGGAATGTTTTGATAAGCTAAAGTAGATCGATCATAACTCTTTACTCTGATATTGTATTTGGCTGAAATTGGTATCGTTGGAAATATAACTCAAAGGGATTTCATTTCATATAAAGTAGGCCACCCAGTTCGTCCTGTACAGGGAGTTATGGTCGTTTGAAGTTGACCCTAAAAATCTATTTTGATAGGTTGAAGTAAAACGAGTATAACTCCTTACTCAGACGTTGGATTTGGATGAAACCAATTGCATTGGAAAGAAGACTCAAATATATTTCTTTTCATAGGTTGCATCTCTCCCAGTTCATTATATTAAGGGAGTTATAATCATTCAAAGTCAACCCAAAAATTCGGCTGGCCTCAGTAGTTTGTGTGCAGGAAATTTTCCTGCACATTTACTATTCCCAAATATCCCGACCACCGTTTTATAGTTTCGAATGTGCTCGATTATATTCGAAATCTATCTGTTTTTGGAAATATTTATATCGTTGGAAAGCTAATTCAATAACCTTCGCATGGAACCATCGATGGGCAAATTCCGGTATAAATAAAAAAAAAATTAATTTCATATAAATAAGACCAATACACGTACTTGAATACGCCAATACATGTACTTGAATATGAGGTGTTACAAGTTGATACGCCGAAACCAAAAAAGAAAAGACAAATTCCGTCTTATATCCGGCCGACCGGTATTCATATATCTGAGGGTCGGTTAGTTGACACGCCAGCACGACCCTCATATTCTAGGTCGTCCGAGGATTCCATACCTACTTCTACGCATGTGGGACCACTACCTAGGTCTTCACCGACTCATTCGGCTCCTATGACCATGCCATCGCCAGTAGAGTACTTTCGGACTGCCGCTGGTCCCTCCAGGCATCGACCATCATCGATACCCTCCTGCAGAAGTCACGCAGCTACGCATTGTGATTCTGCTGGATCTATTGGGTTATCGGAGCTTCAGCTAGGAGGCACTCCATCAGGTTCTTCAGATCCGGCCACGCCAGTGCATCCACCATCAGTTACTAGGTAGCCAGAAGACTTAGATGATTCTGGGAGGATTTATCTTGTTCCAGTTCCGAAAGGATAAGATTTCTACATATAATAATGTTACACATTTTTTCATTACTATATTATTATGCTCTATGAAATTACTGTTTGATCTTGTGTTGTAGGTTTAACCCGAATGCTGGAATTGGACATAGGGCGTGAATATGCATTGGTCGGCACTTCAACGACTTCTGGACCAGCTGGCAAATGGTACCAGAACTTGACAGGGATAGAATGTTTGATGAATTTAAGGTACAGATTTAACTTATTGACTACTTATTGACACTTTGGTAGAACAAAACATTGACTATTATATTTTTGTTGTAGAAATTTTACTGGTGGGATGATGAAAATACATTTCTTATAAAGAAGAACTTTATTCACAGATGTAGAGTCAGATTTAAAGATCTCTTGGATTATGTCCGACAAAATATGATTAAACCTACGTGCATTCCTGAACCCGCATGGAATCGGTATCTTATATATTGGAATAGCGATGAATTCAAATTGTTGAGTGAAAAGGGAAAGAAAGCCCGGGCATCATCCAAGGGTGGCTCCGTGCATACTGCGGGTGCCAGAAGTACTCTTGTTGTGATTCAAAAAATGGTATGTAACTTTACAGTTTTAATTGTTTGTTTCTATTAAATTTTTATTATTATTTGAACATTGATAATTTTTTCATATGCAGGAAAAAGAACAGGGTACGAAAATACCACATGATGTGATATACGTTGAGACTCATGTGAAGAAAAAAAAGAACCCGACAGATGAAGCTGTCTGGGTTGAATCTCGTGCAAAAGTTGAACATGTAAGAAACAAATTCTGAATTTATGATTTTTTTTGTCAAAGTTGATATTATTCAGTTATAACTACTTTAATATTTTTTTACTTTTAGTATTAACTTTACTTTGAATATAGGACGAATATATGCGCTTTGTTAGTGCGTATCGTAGTAGTCAGACGCTTGAAAGTCAGGGTGACCCCATTCCCAAACATGTCGAGGTGGAGTTATGGACAAAAGTTGTGGGTCCTGCAAATAGAGGTCATTTGGCCGGATACCACAACGACTATTTTAGCGATAATGTTAGGTGTTCGTCCAGCCCTGCATACCCGAGCTCTTCAGTTGATAGTGAGAGAATTGAAAGACTACAAACTACAGTTTCTCAACGCACTCAACAACTTACTGCACAGCAAGAGAGGGAGAAGAAGATGGCGAAGGCAACATCATCACGATTCAAGAAGTTGCAGCTGCAGTTGAGCACGTTCATTCAGACTATGGGGGTTATTCCTCCATGTCCTGGTGATGCAGCTCGGGATGCAAAAGGTCTAAGCCCCCTGGATGATTTCTTCACGGATGATGATATGGACGACGAAGACGAATCAGATTAAGAGGATTAGTTTTTTTTATGTGTGTTGAACTTTGAATTTAGACATTTTGATGATTGAAACTGTTGTTGTATTTTGATACTCAGTTTTCTTGGACACTTTGTATGTATTGTTCTCTTTTCAAAGTCTTTATATTTGATTTTTTTTTTGTTATTGTTGTTGTATGTATTTGATTTGATACTGCGATGTTGCGTTGTTGCATGCTGTAATTGGGTCTGAATTTTTTCTTTTTTTTTGAAATTTCACATAGATACCGACCACAAGTGGTCGGTTTTTAAAAATTTTCTTTCGAAAAAATCGACCACTCCAATTTTTCTTTTGAAATAACCGACCACAAGTGGTCGGTTTTGTAATAAATAAATTAATTAATTCATTAATATACCGACCACTTGGGGTCGGTATTTATTAAATTAATTAATTAATTCATTAATATACCGACCACAAGTGGTCGGTATATTTTTCCCAAAAATTAGTTTTTCATATTTTAATGAAATAATAATAAAATTTAAAAATATATATATTTTTTTAAAAATACCGACCACTTGTGGTCGGATTTAAAAAAGCTACCACAGGTTTTCCGACCATATTGTTTGATCGATTTTGTGGTCGATTTTTGGGTAATACCGATCACTAGTGGTCGGTTTTGGTCGGTCGATTTTTCCTGTTTTTCTAGTAGTGCATGTGTAAGGCCATTTTGAGACCCAAATAGAGTGCCATAGATTCTTCTTTAAGGGGAGATTGGACACTAACTCTAGTGCTGAAACCTACCACCCAGTCAACATTATTATCTCTAAATACTACCCCCGCCCCACCAGTTCTAGTTACATGATCAAAAGTTCCATCTATGTTCAGTTTTAAACCAACCGTAGGGGGGGCGTCCAGGAAAGAACATTTTCGTGGATTTATTATTTTTACGGAAAAGGATTCGACAGTCCATCAGCACACTGATTTGTACAATTCAAAATTCTTTAACTGCGAATCTATAGCAATGCATTACAAAAATACAGCTGCAAAAAGAAATATCAAAACTCATCTTAAGGTATCCTGTTATGAGGATCAGTGACTGGTTTTGGAAGGAAACAAAATCTTTTACAAGAAAAGATGTGCAAGAACATTAGAAAAGAAAGCCTAACTGAAGTTAACTAGAACAAACCAGCAAGTTCTAAATAATTTAGAGATAATAGTCAAAAACAAACTTGAAGTATCACTTTTTTGGAGTTCCATACCTGAACTATCACAACTATTCATCAAAACACCTCGAAACTTACTAGACCAAGTGTTTGAATACAATCACCAAAAGGCACGTGATAACTTAATTTGCCCATAAAATTCCGTCCACATGGCAGCTGATTCATCAATTTCGAGGTATGTTTTGATAGTTAATTGGTGATAATTTAGGTAGGAAACTCGCAAACTTTCTCCACCGATCAGTATTAAAAAATGCAACTTGGGCATCCTCTAATGATCATCCTTCCTGGCAGTGGCAAGGCAAATGCAGCAACAATTTCCCTTAAGTTATCGCAGGAAGAGATAGGAAGGATCTCAAGTTTTTCTGAATGTTGGAATCTTTTCTTCCTCAAATTTTTTAGCTGAATCTTCAACAGATCGACTGCAATACTTCACCGCAATCACCTTTAATGATGGAATTTCAACAGATCGACTGCCTTTCATTCTTTGTTCTAATTTATGGACGGATCATATATTTTTGTTCTTGTTGATTAAGAATTCAACAAAAGTTGGAATCTTTTCTACAGGAAGTTATGAATATATTGATGTGGTGTTGGGTTAAGTTGGAATTCTGATTGAAGCAAAGCAGAGCTTGAAGAAGAAAAGAATGTCATATAATTAAAAAAAATAAATTACACGTGGATAGTGGCGTGGCATGCCGGTGGAATTCTATGTGGAGAGATATTTTTGAGCTAAATATTTAACGGAGGGGTATTTTTGAGCCAAAAAACTAACGCGGGATATTTTTGATCCATTTCAGATAGTTCTTCCATTAAAAAAATTAAGACTCTAAATATATGTAAAGAACCACCTTATTTACTTTACCCTGATTTTAAATTCCTTCTATATCTGTCTACGTTTATGGTATATCGAGAAGCAGGAAAAATTTAAAAGTATGATTAAGTTTCATTGTGTTTTATAGTTATTAAGTAAAGTGAGAATTTTGATTTGAAAAATATTTAGTCGGTGAAATTTGTTGCTTTTTGTTTTGAGAGTTGTCCGGGTTTAGAATTTTTAATTACAATTACTTTGTTCTCTGTCTTTTTCTTTTATTATTTCATTTCCTTTGACTTTAAAAATAAGAAAAAAATTTAAATATAGAAAAAAATAAAAAAATAGACCCTGCATGATAAATGTAAAAGTGATGATCCATCAACCATTTAAAACTTCTGATGGTAAAATATATATGTGCTTACACTAAAATATATGTTTATGTTTACACTAATATATTAAATGTGAAGGATCTTTAAAAAATGATTTAAAATTTTGTACGACATTACAAATTTCTGCAATAGATAAAATTATTTAATTTTAAATAATCAAATGTTACACGTGCGAGACACATGCGGTTAAACTAGTACCCATATAAGTGTGTACATAAAGTGTCGATTAATGTTGATGGTTAGAGATAGGGGATGAATTCGAGACGATGGTTAAATTATGGATAAATAACATAAATCCCACTAATTTGCTCCTTAATTACATTCTCTCCCGATCTTCTTATTTAATTTTTCTTTCTCCCGAATTTTAATTATTCATATACATAACTGGACGCCGATATACATTACAACTAATGTATCTGAACTAACTGATTTAACTATAATTAAGGAAATAAAATATCTGTCTTAGATACATAACACAATTAAGGCTATATTTATGAATCCCTTAAATTCAGTAACAACTTTTCAATTTCAAATATTTGAAATTCCAAATCAATTTCAACGATCAAAATTAGAGATTGAGGAATTTCGAATTGATTTCGGCAATTGCATCCGAATTGCATCCCCTGTAATAATATATATTGCAAATCAATATTAGTTTAATATGCAACAAAACTTAAACAAAAATTTAGAAAACATAAAACATGCTTAATATTCATGTCTAATATTCTTTCATATACATAACAATGTTACGTATATAGGCTGAAATAAACAAGCTCAGCAGAACCATATATATAACTGTGTTACGTACAACACTGTTAATACATAGCATATACATAACTCTGTAACGTATATATTTTAAACATAGAATAGTCCAACGGTGTCTGTTTCAACACATATACATACAAGAATTATGTATGTGGGTTGATATACGTAACTGTGTTATGTATAACACTATTAATGAATAACATATACATAACTTTGTAATGTATATATGCTGAAATAAACAACCCATCAATGTTTGTTTCACTTTCACCGCATATAAATAACAAATTTAAAGTATATGGGCTCATACACATAATAATGTTATGTATATGAGATGAAATAATAACAAATCTCGAACGATAGGCACAAATCTTTTGTAGCTATGTATATGAAAATTGTATTCATTAGATAGGAACAAACCTTAATCCAAATGTTATGAGCAGACCCAAATAACTAAAGAGTCAAAGTTGTCATCCTTAAATCTCGAACGATTGCTATGTATTTTTCTTTCTCCCAATTTTCTTAAAATCTGTGACTTTCACAATACACAATTATATTTCTATTCAACTTAACCAAATTTGAATGAGGAAAGTTGGTAGAGGATGGAGTGAAAAAAAAAAAAAAAAGAGGAGTGGAAGAAAAAAGAGTGAAGAAACGAAGGAGAAGCAGTAAAGGAGAAACTATTAAATCTGCAATAGTTTCTCTCTCCCTCATTTAATGTTGGTGGGTGAAGAAAAAGGAGAGGCAGTAAAGAGGTTTGGAGAAGTAGGGTTTACAAATTCACATTTGGTAACCTATTGAATGTGGCTCCTTGATTGTAGACACTTTTTAAGATAAAAAAAATGTATAAATGAAAAGGTGGAGTTATGTAAATGAATTACAGATAGAGAAATTATAAAAATAGATAATTAGCTTTGAGATTTGGGATATTGTGTAGTAATAGAAAGTAAAGTCATAGTTTAAGTAATTTATCCTTAAATTATATTGTGTTCATATTAAGACTGTCTAACGGGCCGGGCCGGTTCAACCCGGAACCGGCCCTCTCATTCTTACCGGGTTCCGGGCCGGTTACGGGCCGGGTTTGGCCTTAACCGATCCGGGCCGGGCCGGGCTGCACAGTAAAAATATTAAAACCCACCCGGAACCGGTCCACTTAACCCAATCCGGTCAAACCCACTAAAACCCGGTCAAACCCGGTTAAAAACCGGTCAAATATACACTATATACGCTATATACATAATATATACATTAAATATACACTTTTATAGAAGATATATACACGTGTATACATTAAATATACACTTGTATAGAAGATATTAAAATTATAAATCGTTAAATAAAAAAAAATAAAAAACAACGACTATACGTTAAATATACACGTCTATAGAAGATCTATTAACATTCATACACTCTATTCTATGTATATGTAATACTTTAAATGAGATATACTACAATATATATACATTACAATATATATTTGTATAGTTATATACTAATTTATAAAACATATACACATGTATACGTTAAATATACATGTCTATAGAAGATCTATTCACATATATACACTCTATTCTATGTATAGGTAATACTTTAAATGAGATATACTACAATATATATACATTACAATATATATTTGTATAGTTATATTCTAATTTATAAAATATATACACATATATACGTTAAATATACACGTCTATAGAAGATCTATTAACATTCATACACTCTATTCTATGTATATGTAATACTTTAAATGAGATATACTACAATATATATACATTACAATATATATTTGTATAGTTATATACTAATTTATAAAACATATACACATGTATACGTTAAATATACATGTCTATAGAAGATCTATTCACATATATACACTCTATTCTATGTATAGGTAATACTTTAAATGAGATATACTACAATATATATACATTACAATATATATTTGTATAGTTATATTCTAATTTATAAAACATATACACATATATACGTTAAATATACACGTCTATAGAAGATCTATTAACATTCATACACTCTATTCTATGTATATGTAATACTTTAAATGAGATATACTACAATATATATACATTACAATATATATTTGTATAGTTACATACTAATTTATAAAACATATACACATGTATACGTTAAATATACATGTCTATAGAAGATCTATTCACATATATACACTCTATTCTATGTATAGGTAATACTTTAAATGAGATATACTACAATATATATACATTACAATATATATTTGTATAGTTATATTCTAATTTATAAAACATATACACATATATACGTTAAATATACACGTCTATAGAAGATCTATTAACATTCATACACTCTATTCTATGTATATGTAATACTTTAAATGAGATATACTACAATATATATACATTACAATATATATTTGTATAGTTACATACTAATTTATAAAACATATACACATGTATACGTTAAATATACATGTCTATAGAAGATCTATTCACATATATACACTCTATTCTATGTATAGGTAATACTAAAATGAGATATACTACAATATATATACATTACAATATATATTTGTATAGTTATATTCTAATTTATAAAACATATACACATATATACGTTAAATATACACGTCTATAGAAGATCTATTAACATTCATACACTCTATTCTATGTATATGTAATACTTTAAATGAGATATACTACAATATATATACATTACAATATATATTTGTATAGTTACATACTAATTTATAAAACATATACACATGTATACGTTAAATATACATGTCTATAGAAGATCTATTCACATATATACACTCTATTCTATGTATAGGTAATACTTTAAATGAGATATACTACAATATATATACATTACAATATATATTTGTATAGTTATATTCTAATTTATAAAACATATACACATATATACGTTAAATATACACGTCTATAGAAGATCT
This sequence comes from Capsicum pubescens, assembly GCA_030864215.1. NCBI lineage: Eukaryota > Viridiplantae > Streptophyta > Magnoliopsida > Solanales > Solanaceae > Capsicum > Capsicum pubescens. The sequence goes on along the minus strand of CM061549.1, from coordinate 216,391,624 downwards.
ATTAACATTCATACACTCTATTCTATGTATATGTAATACTTTAAATGAGATATACTACAATATATATACATTACAATATATATTTGTATAGTTACATACTAATTTATAAAACATATACACATGTATACGTTAAATATACATGTCTATAGAAGATCTATTCACATATATACACTCTATTCTATGTATAGGTAATACTTTAAATGAGATATACTACAATATATATACATTACAATATATATTTGTATAGTTATATTCTAATTTATAAAACATATACACATATATACGTTAAATATACACGTCTATAGAAGATCTATTAACATTCATACACTCTATTCTATGTATATGTAATACTTTAAATGAGATATACTACAATATATATACATTACAATATATATTTGTATAGTTATATACTAATTTATAAAACATATACACATGTATACGTTAAATATACATGTCTATAGAAGATCTATTCACATATATACACTCTATTCTATGTATAGGTAATACTTTAAATGAGATATACTACAATATATATACATTACAATATATATTTGTATAGTTATATTCTAATTTATAAAACATATACACATATATACGTTAAATATACACGTCTATAGAAGATCTATTAACATTCATACACTCTATTCTATGTATATGTAATACTTTAAATGAGATATACTACAATATATATACATTACAATATATATTTGTATAGTTATATACTAATTTATAAAACATAAACACATGTATACGCTAAATATACATGTCTATAGAAGATCTATTCACATATATACACTATATACGCTATATACACAATGTATACATTAAATATACACTTCTATAGAAGATATATACACCTGTATACATTAAATATACACTTCTATATAAGATATATAAACATATACACATGTATACATTAAATATACACTTGTATAGAAGATATTAAAATTATAAATCGTTAAATAAAAAAAAATAAAAAACAACGACTAAGGAGTGAATGAATTTGTGGAATTTTATTGATTGCAAAATGATCCAAAATTTATAATTTACATGAATGAAAAATCTATAAATTATGCATCATTTTTTCCAACTCATTCATGTTAATATTAATTGGAACTTGCATAGGGTAGTCGAAGTCAACGGGGGAAAAACCCTGCATTGGACTTGATTCTGCTGAGTTCTCCCGTGAAGTCATAATTTCTTCAAGTTTGAGGTCGTCGTTGGGCTCTGGTTCCATTCCTTGGTTTCTTCTTTCTGCTCTAATCCAATCTCTGAGGCAAACTAAAACATTCATTGCGTTGCTTCCCAATGAGTGTCGGTTGTCTCCAAGCTGCTGTCGTCCCTGACTGAAGGCGCTCTCTGATGCAACGGTTGACATAGGAACATTCAAGATATCTCTGGCTAATCTTGAAAGTACAGGATATTGTGATTCATTATTCCTCCACCAATCCAGCGTGTTGATCCGTCGTCTGCGATCCTCTGGTGGCGTCCGCAGATAATATTTCAGCTCTTCCCGATAAGTTGATGTGTAAGCTCTCTCATCCACACTGTTCCAACAAGTTAAATCATAAAACGAATCAGGAAAACCACTATGTGCCGGCCTTTTAGAAGCTGATGGCTCCTCGGGAGGATGAGGAGCGACAGTTGGAGTGATATTTGTAGGTACGGCTGAATCAAATAAATCAGCATAGTGATTATATAATTTTTCTATATAATCTTTTGCATCAGCCGTAGCCGTCCACAAATCAGGTTGTATTTGTTCAGAATCATGGTTAGTATTTATTTCTAAGTTAGTATAAATAAGAGTACTAAAGTGACACATATGATTATATTTCATGCACGGATTTAACATAGCAGCAACCAAGTAAATAGGGGGAATCGGGAAGAAATATTTTTTAAATTTCGTAAACATAGCGCCGACAGCTTCTTTATAAACTTCTTTATCTTTATATTGTCGGAGCAAACCAGAAATATCGGCTATATATGCCAAAATATTACAAACAGTAGGATAATATGCACCGGAAAATTCAACCGTAGCTACATAAAATTTTTCTAAGAACTTAACAAGATCATTAATTATAACCCAATCAGAATTATGTAGCATGCAATCAGCAGAATCAGCAAATGAACCACAATGTTGGTTAAAAGCTAGTGTAATAGGAATTCTATATTTATAACAAGTTTTTAAAAATTCATACGTAGAATTCCATCTAATATCAATTTCCTCAGGCATCAAAATCGGTGCAAGTCCATTTTCTTGACATTTAACTTTAAATTCTTTAATTCTAGATCTACGATTATTTCCTTGAATAAAACCAACAGCAAGACGAATTTTTTCAATATAAACCTCAAAAAAGTCAAGACCATCTTTTACAATTAAATTATATATATGACATGCACACTTAACATGAAAAATTTCAGGAAAGGGCGGAGATAGCGTAGATTTTATTTTTGTTATAGCAGTCTTGTTGTTAGAAGCATTATCAAAAGCAATACATAAAATTTTATTTTCTATACCATAATATCCGGCAATTTTAATAATAGAATCAGCAATAAATTGTCCAGTATGTTTCCGATCTTCATCATATAAAAAAGCAAGAATACGTTTTTGCATTATGAAATTACTATCCATCCAATGACAAGTAACGGTTAAATAATCATTTTTATTTACAGCACGACCAAGATCGGAAGTTAGGGACAATCTACATTGAATATTTTTTAAGAATGTTGATAAATAAAAACAATATTGTGAATGGAGTCTAAAAATATCAGACCGACAAGTAGTTCTAGGAATACCATTAAACATAGGATTATAAATTGCTTGTATATAACGAATAAAGGCATCAGAAGAAGGAAAACTAAAAGGCAAACAACCCACAGCTACCATTTTAGCTATTTCTTCTCTGTCCCTCAATTTATTATACTTTTTCGCTACTTGATCGGTTGTTGGGTCCATTCTAGTTTGCGTTGACCCACCAACATCCCCACCACCTTTTGCAATATTCAACTCTCTAGTGTGATCTTCAGCTATATGTCTCATTAACGTACCCGTACCCCCTTGCTTACCGCCACTTCTATGCTTATATTTTTGTTGACAAATATTGCACTGCACCTCAATATCTGATATACGTTCAAAAAATTGCCATGCAATACTAGTTCTTTTACGGGGTTTTTGGGGCACTGGGAGGACGGGAAGGGAGATTAACTGATTCAGATCTAACGTTAGCATGTCCTACTGCGGGTGTTTCAGCAATATTTTCATCATCTTCGTCTACATTAACTGCATCTACTTCATTTTCTTCTTCTATACCGTAATTTTCCTGAAATTCTACATAATCCATATCGTGAGCACCTACACCTATTTCTTCCTCAAAAGGTGTACCAAGCGGTACCGGAGGCGAAGTCACACGGGTATATCTATTACTTGAACTACCTCTACCGCTAGTAATTCGCTTTTTACTACCACTACCGCTTCCGGGACAAAAATTTCTAACACCTTTAGTAGCGAGGTTTTTTAATTTATCCATAATATAAATTAAATTAAACTAAAAATATTCAAAATACACAAATATAATAAAATTAAATATTAAACAATTAATACAATAAATAAAAATTAAACGTAAGAGATGGAACGACAATACCAAATTTTGGAAGTATCCGAAGATTGCGACTTTAGAAACTTCCGCTCGTACTTTGTAAACGAAAAATTAAAAATTTAAATTGAACACTTTAAGAAATTAAATATATTGAATATTTGAGAATTGAGAATTGAGATTTGAGAGAGAATGAGATTTGAGAGAGTGAAAAATTGTGTGAGAAATGATTTGAAGTTGTAGGGTATTTATAGATTTATTTTGGGGATTAAAAAATATATTTTTTTTTGTTTTTTTTTTTTTTTTTAAGTTAATGGGCCCAAACTAGCCGTTTGGACCCAAAAACGGTAATATAGCCGTTGGGCCAACGGCTAGTTTGGCCCAATAATTTTTTTTTTTTTTTTTTTTTTTTTTAATTCCGGGCCGGTTAACCGGCGGGCCTGGACCGGGTTGGTCCGGGCCGGGTTAACCGGGCCCAGTTTAAAAAAAAAAACGGACCGGAACCCGGAACCCTAAAGCCCTAGGGCTTACCGGGCCGGGTCAAACCGGTCCGGTTTGGTATGTAGGGCCGGTTCGGGCCGGTTCGGGCCGGGCCAGTCCGGCCCGTTTGACAGGTTTAGTTCATATCATTATTATTGGGTGTCTTTTTTCTTAGAATTTTCAACTATATGATATACATTATTCATCTACCAAATGTTCTCTCAAAAGATTTGTTTTAAGACTCCATATAGACTTAGCTTGGCTATTTCTTTTTAGGGTAACTTACACAAATCTCATAAGTTAAGGAGCCAACAATATTTTTTACCACATTTTTGCTCAATTACATAGAATTTCGAAAATCATCTTTTGTGATACATAAGTTAAGTCGTGATACATATTATCTGTGATATATTTGAAACTGATTGATTAGTTAAATAAGGAAATAACAAAATTGCATTTACTAAGGCAAGTGAATCACGCGAAATTCGTTTTGAAAAGAATCACTAAAATCTCTAAAACTAAAAAAAATAAATCAAAAACGTCTTATCCGATTCATATTGATTTCAATTTTCAATTTGGCGCAATTTCTTCATTTCTTTTTTCTCTTCCTCCAACAACTCTCCTCCACTGTCCATCATCTTTCCGTCGTGACAACTTCATCTCCGACTAATTCGAGCCGCCGGAAACATCTTGTCGTTGCTTCACTTTCACCGCCGCATCAATTTAATGTTCTGTAAAATTAAAATTATATATGTATCAAATTGACTTACATATGTATCAAAATAAACTAGTAGGCTTGTACACAAAACATAAAGAGAGATTCTGATATGTATCGCACGTATTTATAGTTTTTTATACATACTTTTTCATTACATGAAATAAAGATATAATGAGCAGTGAATAAAAAAAATTGATACATCTATAAAATGTATTAAACTATTATATCAGTGTTACACATATTGTTTCTCATAGTTTAAAATATATCAAATAATGTATCAATGGTGCACGTACAAAATGTATCACATAATTAAATAAAATTGATATGTATCAGTTGAAAAATACACAAATTAAATGAGGATGGTGACGCCATCAAATGACCAAAAAACATATACATTATCCTTAAATTATGAAAAGGCTACACAACTTCTTGATATGTATATATGTATCAAATACATTTATCTGATACATATGATTGATACATATGTGCATATGTCTTGATACTTATGATTGATACATTAATCAACCGTCACCATCCCCTCCGTTGCTCGTCAGCACCGTCACTGCCACCTTCGTCGTTTTCATAAAAACCTAGCAACTAATTGTTCAATTTCTCCTCATTTTTCTTAATGGGTATTGCTTAAAAGTTGAGAAAAGAAATTGAGAAAAAGATTAAAAAAAAAAAAAAAAAAAGACAGTGAAATTGGTTAAATCGATTTGATATCAACTTGATGGATGAGTATAGTTGTTGGAGAGAAGAGAAAGAGATAGAAATGCAGAAATGGGAGAGAGATTTTCGAAAATTTTGGATTGAAAATCAAAAAACGTGATTTAGAGCATCAATGGTGAAGTATAAAGCGGCTGAAAATATCAAATATATGTATCAAGACCAAAATAGTAAAAAAGGATTTTTAAGTAATTTTATCAAAGGGTAAGGATTTTATATATTAATTACCCTTAATTAGTTTATGGGTTTGTTTAATTTATCCTTCTTTTTATAGATTTAAATTATATATGTCATGTAGCAACGATGTAAGAAAAGATTGCACTATGTGATAGCATATTAAATTACTTTATCATTTCAATAATATTTGTCCACTATACTAAAAATAAATATCCAATAATACTCATCCAATTTGAAAAATCAATAAATATTTTACCCATTTGTGATTTGTGTCCATTTAACCCTTGGTATTAAATATTATTCACTATCCAATTTATCTTCCAGAGCTATAAATTAATTATATTCAAAGGGTCAAAGGGTGTTATGGTAAAGTTACCTCTATTATTTATAATTTTTTAACTTGTATGTAAAGTCAATTATGAACAAGTATTATTGGATGAATGAAGTATTAATTAGTAAGTATCAAAGGGCTTTACTTGTAACTATCTTATAAAATGACTCAATAATTGTGTAAATAATTTTTACATGAACAGTACACAAAACTTAAATTTTTTTTATTTGTTAATTATCAGAATGATTAAACATTCTAAAGGAAACACAACCCCTAATTTCATGAATCTTGTAACCCAATCTTCCACTCTCCATATATTAGGATATACAAAAATGGATTAAAGTCTAAGAATGTTTGAAGTATACCTTAAGCATTTGTTGCTTGATAATCAAAGTTTCGAATGTTAAACATCAAATCAGAAAATGATAGGACATGAGTAGCTAGGGGCGTGGGCGTATTAAATTTAAATTATGTTTGTCAACTTGCACTGTATTTGAAGCCATGAAAGAAGAACGCCATGTTAATTATATGGTTGGTACTAAATTGGATTAAATATGAATCCTAAATAAAAAAAAAAAACTCTTTCGCTAAGTTTTTAATATTTCTGTTACTTTTAGCTTGTTTGGAATAAGTGATAGAGTTTAACGATAATATTGTCCAAAAAACTCATAAGCAACTTTATTGAGATATTTGTAAAATTGAGTAATAATTTGAGGAATTTACTCTGAGATATTGTCAGTTGAACTTCCTTGTCACACAACCAAACGTGTGAGATGAATAGGATTCGATGATCCTGAACCTGAACCAAAATTTTGTTTGAGCCTTGAGAATAAAAAAAAAAAAAAAAAAAAAAAAAAACTTTGTGAGTAGTAAGGGATGCTTCCCCATTTAATCGTTATTAAGAATTGGATAGGTCGGAACATCAAAACAGATACCGGACATTGACAGGAAACAAAAGAATTCCTGGTCTCGTCCCCTTCTCTTTTACCACGTGTTGTGGCAATTATACTACTCCAACATGAACAAAATTAGACAGGTTAAAAAGAAATAATACATACACATGCTTTTTAACTTGTTGATCCCAGCTGATATTTTATATCTTTCAATTTTGAATGTGCATAAATAGACTCTAAAATTTGTATAGACATGCGAAAACCTATGCGGTATAAAACATGTCGAACATGAATTACTACACAGGACATCACATAGGATAATGGGTCTACTTATCTATATATATATATATAAAAGCAAAACATAAGCAAGACAAGATGTCACGTGTCAAACTATTACAATAGCCACGTGGCAATTTTTAAGATAATATTAAAAAATATTTTAAGACAAAATTAAAAATATTGTAATAAAATTTTGAATTAAAAAATTAAGTATTTGAATTTGAATAAATTATCCTTTTACAAAAAAGATTTTCATTATCTTAAAAATAGAAACAAACAATTAAAGAATTCTAATAGATATATAATATTTCAAACTTATCTCTTATAAAATTTAAATGTTATAAAATATATTTAAATATATTTTATTTATATATTAGGGAAAGATAAAAAAAACTATTAAAATAATAATAATAATAATAATAATAATAATAATAATAATAATAATAATAATAATAATATGACAAGCACACTTTTATTTTTTTCTAAAAAAAATAAAGTATAAAAGAAAATAATAATATAGGAAGAAAGACCAAAAGAAAAATTAACAAACCCAAACCAACTTAAATTCTTCACCCCTCACGTAATTTTGCATCCTCTCCCGCTATATATAGATTGTTTATTTATTTTAAAGATTAAAAAAAAGAATTAAACATAAATCAATTATACGTAAGTATTTTGAGAGATGATATCTTTAAGATGATTATTCTACGTTTTTTATACTTCAAAATTACAATTATAAAAATATAATATTTATTTTAAAAGATAACGTTTTCTAAAAATAGTGTACAAAAGATAAAGTTTTCTAAAAATAGTGTACACGTAAAAGTAAAGTTAACAAAAACTTATTTAGTTTGAAACATTTTATGTACTTTTAAATTGAAGCTATAAAAAAATAAATTTTATTTTTAAAGATAATTTATTTTTAAAATTACTCTTTAGATTAAGATAAACTTTGCTAAAAATTAGATAGATATTTTTAAATTTTTAATTTAAAATGAAAGTCCCAGATTCTTTTAAATTTGAATCAAAAACAAAATCTAAACTAGATAAAGCTTACTCTTTAGATTAAGATAAAATTTTCTAAAAATTGGTTAGATATTTTTGAATTTTGAATTTTGAATTTGAATTAAAAGTCACCTATTTTTTAAAATTTGAATTGAAAACAAACTCTAAACTAGATAAAGCTGAATTTTAATTAACTTTTTTCTATATAAACTAACTTTCTAATAAAACTTCTTATTTTATTCTCTAAAACTTTTTTTTTTTTGAATTCATCGTTTAGTTTTTTTTTTCTTGGTTATATAACATTCATGGATGACATGTGTGTATATTAATATATCTGCACAATTTGCAACTATTCAAAGTTTGATTCAAGATTATTTGTTTATAATTGATTAATAATTTGTGTTATTTTGTTAAAAAAAAAATTTATTGTAAATTATTTTATTGAGATCGATGATTATTGTGAAGTTATCTTCTATATATGTATTGGACACTGATCTCCGTTCTTTGATTGTGCTAGATTTATACAATGCAGTGAAAATTATCTTCATAGAGACCTGTGTCTAGACGATCAATAATTTTGAGAACGACAGCCAGTAGATGACCAATAATTTTGAGAGCGATAACCAAACAACAGAAGAAGTTTAAGGTAATTGATTTAGGAATATTGTGCGTATGCTTGATTGTTTTTCCTCAAAATCAATTGATTCTGATGTTTTGCGGAGAAATTTTGACTTTTGAGAAGAGTCGCCACTTAATTTTGAAAAGGAATTAAGAAACCTTTAGAGAGTTACTTCAAACGATTCAAAACAGAAAAATTGTTTTAAGTTACAGATTCTAGATAAGCAGTTCCTATTAACGTTTTAGGAAGGTGTTAGGCACCTAAAACGTCCGCTAACTTGCGGTTATCCGATCTGTTTGAAAATCGCCTTTGACTAACTTTGAAAAAGTTGATTTTTGAAAAGAAAGTAATTTTAGGAATATTTTGATGTTTATGCAAAACCAAGTTTTTTAGCGACTTGTCTAAGGATTTAACTAGGTTCGCAAAACACATAAGGCAAACAAGCACAAAGAAGAGGAAGAAGGGGAGGAAGTAAGGGATTTAGGCCATTGGGGCCCAAATCAATGAGACCTGTCCTAGTCTAATTGAGATTTCGACCCATTTCACCTATCCTAATCTAGTTCTCGAGCCTTTGGCTCGAATCTTGATCCACCTGTATTGAATACAACTTTGGCTTCGTGGCCCGAATGAATGAAATAAAGAAATAAGACAACAAATAACTGAATACATAAAGACAACTATAAATAACTAAGCAAATAAATGAGACTTTTATGTCTCTTAGCCACTTCGAATACGGAAATTTAATCTGTGCTTCTTCCTTCAACTCCTTGCATCCAATAGGACATGAGATCAATATTTATCTTTCTTTAGTGCTTGACTCGAAAGGATAGGCCTCGTTGGCCCGTGATGAGATGCAAAAGGGAAAGAGTCCATGTAGGACTACATAAACTTACGTTGAAAATGGATTCATACAGGTAAACACCCTAGCAATAAACATTCTTAAAACAAGCATGAAAGCATTTTCAAGAAAACAATTAGAGTAGAATAAAGAAAGAATGAAAAGTATGCACAAACACAAACACTAACCACCAAACAGAGAGTAAATGTAGCAAGATTCATCAAGATACGCCCTTAACTAGATAAGACTTTACCAGCAATCAGAACACTATAAATAAAATAAAGCGTCCTAGTCAACTCGAGGACTTAGATTTGCCAACGAACTTCACAGGAAATCTTTTTACTTTTAGAAAAATAGAATGGTTTTGCTCTGAGGTTTTTTTTTCTCTCAAGACCCAAAAATTTCCAACCCCAATTTTCGAACCCCCTCTTTGCTTTCTAAAATCCCCTTTTATAGAGAGTCAACTAGGGTTTATTTACGGGGGTAAATTAGGGATTTTTGAGAATAGAAAATTTTGAAATTCGAAATTCCAATCCTTCCCCGCTTCGGCTTTCATCCATGACACATCCATCTTTGGATTCTTTGAAGAAAAATAAAAATTATGGACCAATAAGATTTGGGAAAAAATAAATTATCCCCAAGAACCAATGAGATTTGTCCAAATATGTACGAAATCGTATAATTACACCCGAAAATCATGGAATCAAATCAGTGGGGAGACAACTCATCAGGTTCTAGAAACTTCTAGGTTCTTCTTGCACGAATTTGCGTTGAACGGGCATGGGTTGCGACTGATGACGTCGGATCATCGAAGGGTCGAGTTCGGGTTGATAGTTCAAGATGTTGCTGTCGCTGATGTGTTTGTATGCTGGTTTTTGGCTGTTGTACCTTGGAGATCGGTAGTTATTGCTGATTAAAGGAGAAAGGAGATTTTAGGTAGGCCGGGTCATAGGATTTGGCGGGCTCGAGCTGTTGTTGTTTTGTTGTTGGGCCTGGAATTATTAATGGAAGTGTTGGGCTGGTAACATTAAAAGAAGAAGAGATGGGTTGCTGGTTGGTTTTAATTGAAGGGAAAAATAAGTTTTAATTGGGGTTATTTAATAACCCCAATTAGATTTAGTTGGGATTAAAATAATCCTAATTAAATTTGATTGGGTTGAAATAACCCTAATTAAATTAGGAATTTATATTTTGGATTATAATTTAGGCAATTAAATTTGAATTCTAGCCAAATTGAATATCAATTGGTCAATTGCATTAGAATTAGGGCCAATTTGATTTCAATTAGAGTCAAACTTAATACATTGACTAAATCAAATCGAAAATTTGATACAAATTAGCACCTTGTTTACTCCCTAGCTTCTTGGTTTAATAAAATCAAACACATATCTATCAAAATAAATTATTTTTGAGAATAAATATATTTAAATCAAGATTTAAACCATTTGAATTTATTTTTAAAATAATTCTTAATTAAAATCCGATATTCCACAGAATAAATAATTTAAGTAAGCAAATTATATAATCTTGAATAATTGAATACGATAATATATAATCTCTACTTAAGATGACAAAATTACGTACAAAATATTTCAAACAAAGTTTTTATTCAGATGAAATAAATATTTTGATTTTATTAAAAATCAGGGTTAACTTTAGTCGTGGAGGGCAAAAATTAGGTTTCAACAACTGTCCCCTCCCTTTGGGTAGGGTGGATGCAAGTAACCCTGGGTAAAGGGAGGTTGACGTTCCTAATTTTTGTCTAACCACAAATTCATATCCGAAAGAGGGTGGCTTTCGCACGAGTTTTATAGAGTTATGGTCGAACCTCGGTATCAGGTTTTCTACATATCTCAGGTTTCATAAGAATTCAGGCCACTTGTAGTTCATAAAGCTTGATTTTAAGCATGTTTTTCAAGAAAAATCACCAACTATCACGGTTTTAGAGTTTTTGGTTAAACCGAGAAGCTAGGGAATAAAGGGATTTGGGGGAGGTTAGAATGCAGTCGAGTTTTTTTACATAGTGCCCAGCCTATATATCCCTGAGATTTCAGGGAATCAGACTGCTTATAGTTTGACTCAATCGGTAGAAAAGACGGTTTATTATTTCAGACGATCTTTGGCTCAGGATGAGCGACAAATTGATCGAGTTATGGGAAAAGGCTTGCAAACTCTTAACCATGAATGTGGGATCCTTCACATCCATAGGTAAGAACTTACTTGGACATAGTTTCCAAAACTCTAGGTGTCCTATCACTCGAATTTGAAAGAAAGGAAAGACTACCCTCGATGTAAGTTTAGAAGTATCTCGAAGGTGAAGTTGAAACAAGAATATCCCGGAATACACACATGCCTTCTAATAGGGGTGTGGTTGGATGGTGGCGGTGATTATTCTTTAGCTCGCGTCCAAAGAGTTTAACGTCCCTCTTTAGACTATGTCCCATTTTGCTGTTAAGAAAGAGTTCCACGTTGTGTTGCGTCCTAGCTAGAGTCGTCCGCACATATGGTCTTTATTCGAGATTTTCATCCTCTCGGATGCTCTTGACAATATCTCAAATAAAATTATTAGTGCTAAACATAATTCACGAAAGAGGAAGATAGTTTTTTTTATCATATCTCCACGTGAGTTGTTGACTAAGAAGCGAAGTCATCCTTCCATGTACTTGTTTGGAAGGAAATAATTGGCAATAGCAAACACAACAACCCTCTTGGTTGTTGTCTAATTATGACATTTGTCGGTTGAATATGTCTTCAAAATGGGGTGGCCCTTTTGGACACCGGTGATACTTTATGCAGAACGATCCTTACAACCGTGTAATCTTGTGCTAGTGTGGCAACCCTTTTGGTTACCTATATCACTTATTGTATGTGTAATGATAACCTCTCTGATTGTAGCCGATGATCGATTTATAAATTTCCCTTAAATTATCAATCTTTGGATAATCTTGTGCATTATTTGATGTTGGATACGAGGCAACTTACAGATATCCTTTGAATTGCTAGCTTTTAGGTAATCTTGCACATTATCCGACCTTGGATGAGAGATGGCTTACAGATATGTCTCTAATCGCTAGCTTTCAGGTGTTCCTGCACATCATCCGACCTTGGATACAATACGACTTATAGATATATCTCAAATTGTTAGTCCTTGGGTAATCCTGTACATAATCGATCTTGGATATGACACGTCTTACAGGGAACCCTTGGACATATCAATTTTATAATCCCGCATATTCTCCAGTAAGGATTTAGTTGCGACTTATGGATAACGTTCAGACTATCAATTTTTTGGGTGACTTTGCACACTATCCGGTTAGGATATTATTGCGGCTTATGGATGACCTATGAGCTATCAATTCAAAGGTGATCTTGCACACTATCATATTTCAAATAATATGACTTATATATGACCCTCAAATTGTCAATTTCTAGGAAGTCTCATGTATAATCTGTCTTTAGACACCGACTTAAAGGCGTCCCTTCAAATTATGTACTCTTGATGCATTCAGATGTTGATTCATAAAATGATGAGATATCCTCGACGCCAGCGTTTGTGTCTAGCGTGTCAACAGATATTAAATGATGATGATATCCTCGACGCCAGCGTTTAGATCTTGCGTGTCAACGGATATGAAATATGGTGATATCCTCGACCCTAGTGTTTATGTCTTGCGTGTCAACAGATATAAAATACTGATAATATCCTTGACGCCAGCGCTTATGTCTTGCGTGTCAACAGATATGAAATGTGATGATATCCTCGATGCCAGCATTTATGTCTTGCGTGTCAACAGATATAAAATACTGATGATATCCTCGATGCCAGCATTTATGTCTTGCGTGTCAACAGATATGAAATGCTGATGATATGAAATGGCCCTCTCGGTGATGATGTGAATGACCCTCTTGGCAATGATATGAAATGGCCTTCTTGGCAATGATATAAAATGGCCCTCTCGGCGATGATATGAAATGTCCTTCTCGGCAATGCTATGAAATAACCCTCTTGGCAATGATATGAATGGCCCTCTTTGCAATGCTATGAATGGCCCTCTCGGCAATGCTATGAAATGGACCCCTTGGCAATGATATGAAATGGCCCTCTTGGCAATGCTATAAAATGACCCTCTTGGCAATGATATGAAATAATATAAAATGACCCTCTTGGCGATGATATGAATGGCACTCTTGGAAATTTGAAAGCAGTTTCACCTGAGTTTGTTTGTCTGCATCTTGTTTTCTACATGTACCTGTACTTGAAGTAGACAATTAGTAAACACAAAGTTGCTCTCACCCTTTTTGGCTTAAGGTGAATTTTGAGGGCGGTTTTCTGCTCTTCCCCCTATTGAGTGATCTTTTGATTATTGTATTTATTATGCTAACTCCCTTAAATATACATGTACTCAAAATATTTAGTAAGCACAAAGTCATTTTTGCTAGCGACTATTTTTTAGAAAAATTCTAAATACAATATTCATAAGGAAAATAAGACACCTTTGTTTGTCCTTTATGATCTCAAAAAATGAGATGGACAATTCAAAAGGTCGTCGATAAATAGGTGTTGAGCCCCATTTTTGGGCTACCAAAAGTACTGTTCTTAAGCATTATATGCTCTGGCATGGCTCCTGACTTGCTTGGGAATTTTTTAAAAGAAACACTCATTTTTGTGTATCGATCCCTGCATCCACAGAAAAATGATTAGTTTGAATAAAACTACTTCGTGTTGACTTTCTTGTCTGCTCAGTTTGATCCTCGCCATCTTTCAGGTTCCCCATCACATTGGTATCTCCACCCTGGGTCCCTGCTCCCATAGACGCCCAGGCAATCACTAAGTAAAAGATTTGTAAAGATTTTTTTCAAAAGTAGTCTTATCCTTAGCAAATAGTTTTGAAAGTATCTGTAAAAGCTTTAGAAAATTTTTGCCAGTCATGTCATGTACTAGCTCAACGAACGTCTTCCTCGTAGCTTTGACTATATCTGACGGATGATTTCCAGAATTCATGATCATTGTTGGAGGGTTCTTCAAATAGTTCTGTCATAGCTAGAAATTGAGTCCACCTAGAATTTGTCTCAGCTAGTGACTTTAAGAGTTTGACTTTACCCTCTGGTGCTGGGGATTTGAAATATATTCCAATGTTTAGTGGAAAGTTTGAGGCTTTCCTCAAAATTTCTTCCCCAGTTTAAAATAGTCTGAGATGATATCATATCGAGTGGATCTGAAGTCTTTGTTGATCTTCATTCTCTTTGTTGGATGTTGATCTTCTCTTGTGAGATTTTGAGATTCCTTCTCGAAAATTCTGCCCTAATTTCCATTTCTTGTGGTTAATGACTGAGCCGTTGGGGCACCTACGTATCCTGTTGAAGCAGGAATCAGGTCAAACGTAGTTCAAGACTACATTAGGGATATACAGAAAGAAATTAATGGGTTGACCGAAGCCGACATAGGCCGCCTACGTATCCCTTTCTTGGGAATTCAGGTCAAACATAGTTCGTACATAAAAAGAAGGGATAAATTATTCTAAGGGGGTTGACCGAAGCCGACATAGGCCGCCTACGTATCCCTTTCTTGGGAATTCAGGTCAAACGTAGTTCGTACATAAAAAGAAGGGATAAATTATTCTAAGGGGGTTGACCGAAGCCGACATAGGCCGCCTACGTATCCCTTTCTTGGGAATTCAGGTCATTCGTAGTTCGTACATAAAAGGAAGGGGTTTTAGGCAATCACACATTATAAAACACATTATTACAAGGCGATTGCAGATAAACTAAGAAACACAAAAACTAAAACGTCTTTCAAACATAGTATCTTTTTACCGCATCGAAATTGATTGGTTTGGTCCACTCTTGGCCATCCATCTCAGACAAAATCAGAGTCCATCCAGATAGTACCTTTCGAACTATGTATGGACCTTGCCAATTTGGAGCGAACTTGCCCTTGTGCTCTTCTTGGTGAGGGAGTATGCATTTGAGAACTAATTGTCCAACTTCAAATATTTGAGCTCTTACTTTCTTGTTAAAGGCACGAACCATCCTATGCTGATACAACTGACCATGACACACAACAACTATTCTCTTTTCATCAATCAACATGAGTTGTTCATAGCGAGCGCGAACCCATTCTTCGTTGCTTAGTCTGGCTTCCTGAATAATTCTTAGGGAAGGTATTTCAACCTCGGCAGGTATCACAGCTTCATTCGCATAAACTAATAGATAAGGAGTCGCCCCGGTGGAGGTTCGAACTGTCGTACGATACCCTAGCAAAGCATAAGGCAACATCTCATGCCATGATCTATCATTTTCGATCATCTTTCTTAAGATCTTCTTGATATTCTTATTGGTAGTTTCCACGGCTCCATTCATCTGTGGATGATATGCGGTCGAGTTGTGATGCACTATTTTAAATTGATCACAAATTTCATTCATCAAGTGACTGTTCAAGTTTGCCCCATTGTCAGTAATGATCGATTCTGGCACTCCAAATCGGAAAATCAAGTTATTCCTGATGAAATCTGCAACCACTTTCTTAGTGACGGCTCTATATGAAGCAGCTTCGACCCACTTAGTAAAGTTGTCAATAGTAACTAAAATAAATCTATGCCCATTCGATGCCGGTGGCTCTATTGGTCCGATAATATCCATGCCCCAAGCTACGAAAGGCCAAGATGAATTCATCGCATGGAGCTCATGTGGAGGCATTCGAATCAAATCTCCCGTGTATCTGATATTTTGGACACTTCTGCACATACCTACTACAATCATTTTCCATAGTCATCCAGAAGTAACTGGTCCTCAGGATCTTTCTAGCAAGGGAAAACCCATTCATGTAGGGCCCGCAAACTCTAACGTGTACTTTTTTTATTAATTTATTGGCTTCCTCAGTGTCGACGCATCTTAAGAATCCCAAATCTAGAGTCCTCCTAAAAAGGATTTCCCTACTTGGAAAATAGTTCTTCGCCAAACGCCGGATTGTCTTTTTTTGGTTGTTACTGGCCTCTTCAGGATATATTCCAGATTCTAAATACCTATGTCATAGTACCATGGTTTTCCATCAGGCTCCTCTTCAACATGTGCACAATGCGCGGGTTGCTCCTTCAAGCTTATTTCCAAAGAATCAATGTAACTCTGATCTGGGTGCTGAATCATGGAGGATATAGTGACCAAAGCGTTAACAAACTCATTTTGTATCCTTGGGATATGTATGAAATCAACTTCTCTGAATTTTCCACATAATGCCTGCACCAGCTCCACATAAAGAGTAATCTTAGAATTTTTTACCGCCCATTCTCCCGGTACCTGATGAATCAGTAAGTCTGAATCCTCGATGACTAGCAATTCACAAACATCCATATCAAGTGCCAATTTGAGACCTAAGATGCAAGCTTCATATTCGGCCATGTTATTGGTGCATGGGAAACGCAACTTAGCCGTTACCGGATAGTGTTGACCCATTTCTGACACCAAAACCGCTCTGATTCCTGAACCTTTGAAGTTGAACGCCCCATCAAAGAATAGCCTCTATCCGAGGTAAATTTCTGTAATTTCTTCTCCTACGAATAAAATTTCCTCATCCGAGAAATAAGTCCGAAGTGGCTCATAGTCATCATCAACCGGATTCTCTGCCAAATGATCTGCTAAAGCTTGCCCCTTGATTTCCTTTTGAGTTACATACACAATGTCAAACTCACTCAGCAACATTTGCCATTTGGCTAGCTTTCCCATGGGCATGGCTTTTTGGAATATATACTTCAATGAATCCATTCTCGAGATGAGGTATGTTGTGTATGACGACAGATAATGCCTCAACTTTTGTGAGGCCCAAGTCAAAGCGCAACATGTCCTTTCTACGAGAGTGTTACGGGTTTCATATAGTAGATGGCTTTCTCTTTCCTACCGGTCTCATCATGTTGCCAGAGGACATATCCAAAATCATTTTCTGAGACTGATAGGTAAAGCAGCAATGGAATTCCTTCTCTGGGCGGAACTAAAACCGGCGGTGCTGACAAATATTCCTTGATGTGGTCGAAAGCTCTCTGACATTCTTTTGTCCACTTATTCAATGCATTTTTCTTCAACATCTTGAAAATTTGCTCATATATGACTGTTGTGAGCAATGAACCTGCTAATGTAATTCAAACGGCCCATGAAACTCATAACCTCCTTCTTGGTCCTCGACGATGGAAAATCCTGAATATTTTTTATTTTGGATGGGTCTAGCTTGATGTCTCTCCTGCTGACTATGAATCCCAATAACTTCCCTGATGGCACACCAAAATCACACTTAGCAGGATTTAACTTTAAATTGTACTTTCTTAATCTGTTGAAGAATTTCTCCAGATGGGTCAGATGATCCGAACTCTCGCGGGATTTGATAAGTACATCATCCACGTACACCTCAATCTCTTTATGAATCATATCATGGAAAATTGTCGTCATAGCCCTCATATATGTTGCACCCACATTCTTGAGACCAAAAGGAATTACCCAGTAATGATAAACACCCAGGGCGTAATAAAAGCCATCTTTTCTACGTCTTCCTCATCCATCAATATCAGATGATACCCGACAAAGCAATCAACGAAAGACTGCATTTCATGTTTTGCATAATTATCAATGAGGATGTGGATGTTGGGTAGCGAAAAATTATCTTTAGGACTGGCTCTATTCAAGTCTCTATAGTCAACATAAATTTAAATCTTGTCGTTCTTCTTCGGCACTGGGACAATATTGGCTAGCCATGTTGGATATTTTGTGACCTCCACAACCTTAGATTGGATTTGTTTTGTCACTTCTTCCTTGATCTTTAGACTTAAATCTGGCTTGAATTTCCGCATGTTTTGCTTGACTGGATAAAACTCAGGATTTATCAGCAACTTATGTGACATAATGCTGGTGCTCAATCCCGACATATCATCATAGGACCAAGCAAACACATCAATGTATTCCCGCAACAGGTGAATGGGCTCTCTCTTTTGTGCTTCTGCCAGGTGTACACTGACACTTGTTTCTTTGATTTCATCATGATCTCCCAGGTTGACTGTTTCAGTTTCCTCTAGGTTGGGCTTCTCCCAGTTCTCAAACTCCTCTATATCTTTAACTAATTGTTTCTCATCACCTTCCTTTCAATCATCATCATTCCCCTCATTTTGTTCGTCTAAGCTTTGACATGACATGACATTGGTAGGTTTTGAATTACTGTTACTGTAATAAACAAACAATCTAAGTTAGATGATAACAACATAATAATAAAATATATGAATAGTGGTGTTTTGAAAAATATTTTTTTTTAAATAAAAGAAGGCCTTTTCATTGAAATTTGAGAGATAATTACAAACTATGGCTCATGACTCGCGCAAACACAAGCCCATGCCTTTTGAAAGCAGTAAAAATACGAAAAGGAAATTTGAGATGTAAAGGGTGGATCGCGGGACCTCCTCCGGATCATCACCAATTTTAAAAACTATTAGTAATTGCCCTTTCATCTATCACGATGGGTACCGGATTATGAATGGAGTGGAGGTCCAGTTTTGCAAGGCCTCCCTTGGTGCAATATTCTTCACCCCGCTGGGCTTTGGGAAATCTTCCGGTACAGCATTGAATCCCTCGAACAGATTTCCCATCCCATCCCCAAGACCATCATCATTCGACATCTCACGCACGGGAAATGACTGGTACAGGAGCGGAAAGGGCCTAAACATACTCACCTCTGACTTATTCTCAATCTCATCCTCCTTGGTAGGCCGATATCCTAACCCATACTTAAAGGCTTTCTCTGGGATCATAACGGGCTCAATAATTCCTTGCAGATTCTCACCCAAACCTCGACCAACCTCGAACCTATTTCTCAACATCACAGTCGCAATTATTTTGTAGACAGAAAGCATTGGATCTTTGACCATCAGATCCTTTTCCACAGCATTTATAATTTCCACTGTATAGAAGCTACTACCCTTTGGAACATCTTCAATCACCGGCACATAACCATTGGGATAATTCGCTCGGCCTTCTTCCCTTTGGATGACTATTTCATGATCCTCCCAAATAAACTTCAATAACTGATGAAGAGGTGATGAAACTGCATTTGCACCATGTATCTATGGTCTTCCCAAGAGTAGGTTATAACTAGGATGAATGTCCATAACATGAAACTTAGTCTTGAATTCAGCAGGTCCCATTTGGATGTACAAATCAATTTCACCTATGGTATCTCTCTGCCCTCCATCAAATGCTCTCACATTTACGTGGCTTTGGCAAATTTTCCCCAAATCATATCCCATTTAAAACAATGTGGAGAGAGGATAAGTGTTCACACCAGATCCGTCATCTATCAATACCTGATTAATCACATAGTCTCGACAAATGACAGTGACGTGCAAGGCCTTGTTATGCATCGCTCCTTCAAACAACAACTCTTCATCGTTGAATGATATGCGATGACTTCCCATAACATTTCCTATCATCGCAGCCAGGTTCTCAACACTCGTCCCTGTGGGAACATATGTTTTATCCAAGACCTTCGATAAAGCCTGTCGGTGGTATTGCGAACTCATTAATAGTTCCAAAATAGAAATTTGAGCTGGAGTCTTCTCTAAATATTTGACAATTGAATAGTCCTTTGTTTTCATACGCCTCCAAAATTCCTCAGCCTCCACTTTAGTGATTGGCCTTTTCTGTGAATCATTTTTATTGGTCAATTCTTCAGGAATGTAGCATCGTCCCGATCGCGTCATCCCTTGGGCAGCAGCGGTCTGTACAATAAATTCCTTCCTTGGTGGGAGAGTGTACACTTGAGTCGGGGATGTCATCACTATAAATGGGGCTTTCTCGTTGACACTTAAGGCAGCGACAGTTCTCTCTATCTTTTCTACCTCTTCCGCCCTTTTGCATTTTTCTGAATTCACCTCAGTAATAGTCTTGTCATACGCCCATTCTCCTTCTATTTCAATCATGTTAAATGTAGGTACCCCATGATTAGGCAATGGGTTACTGTTAATATTTGGCGTCGGTGACTGAAGCATGATGACCTTTTGATCAATCAGCTCTTGGATCTTATGTTTCAAGTTAATACAGTCCTCGGTACTGTGCCCTGCTGCTCCTAAATGATAGGCACAATTTTGATCAGGATGATAAAATCAGGAGTTGGGATTGACAGGCTTTGGCTGGATCGATTGTAAATGACCGATATTCTTTAATCTTTCAAATAGTTGGGTGTGACTTTCAGCCAGTGGCGTGAAGTTTCAGGGAGGTTTCTTTTCGATGTTTGGATGTAGAGGGTTATAATGGTTCTGATTTGCAGGAGGAGGCACTTGATGATAATTTGGAGGTACTTGGATGTTTGTTCGGTTATTTGGAAGAGTGGATTGGACATGAGGCTGATAATTCGGTGGTGGAACTTGGTATTGGGGAAAAATATTTGGTTGTGGAGCTTGGTATTGGGGTTGGGTGTAGAATACATGTTGAAAGTTTGGTGACGGCAGAGAAGAGAAAATATTCCTAGAGTTGAACCTCTTTTTCATTTTTGCAACAGAATCAGCAGAAACCGTGCCTACATTCTCCTTTTTATGCTTCGAGAACATAGCAGTCCCTGGCAATGTTGGGGTCTTGGCAATTTTTCCTGTCCGAATACCTTCTTCTAGCGATTCTCCTATTTTTACCAAATCTACAAAAGTCGCCCTGCAGTGGACACCTTTCTGGTATAATATTCTCCTTCTTGAGAGCGAGAGAACACAGATACCATTTCTTCCTCAGATATGGGGGGTTGCACTTTGGCAGTTTCTTTTCTCCAACAAAAAGCATAGTCTCGGAAACACTCATCACTTTTCTGTTTGATCTGATCTAGTGAATATTAGTCAGGGACTATTTCAATGTTAAACGCAAACCTGTCAAGGAAACCCTTGGCCAATTCTTTCCAACCAGTCCATCTTTTTAACTCTTGAGACATGAACCACTCTAAGGTTTCGCCACTTAAAGTTCGGCTGAACAGGCGCATCAATAACGCCTCGTTTTTTCCTACCCCCACCACTTGATCACAATACCTTCTCAAATGGACCATTTGGTTTCCGGTACCATCAAACACTTCAAACTTAGGGACCTTGTACCCTTCTGGTAGATTAATTCCAGGGTGAACACATAAATCATCATACCCTAAACCATCGTGGTCCCTCGCTCCATGAGATTCTTTGATTCTCATGATCTCGTCATTCATAGCTAGCAACATCATTTCATTCTCAGTCCTCCACTCTTTCTCCTTCTCCTCGTAATGGTCCATCTCAAGATTAGGAAGGGGATTATAGATATTAGGGGATATAATGGCATGAGGAGGATTTGGAAGGGAGGTTTGATTTCACGGATGAAAGGAAGTTGGTTGGTAGGTGGGGAGGAAGTTTTGGAAATTAGAAAGGTTCCGTTGAATTTGCGAGTAGTTTGGTGGAATCTGAGAAGGATTTTACGGATTTGGAAATGAATTTGGTGGATTCGGGGATAGATTTGATGTAAGATTTGGTGATGGATTTTGTGAATTTGGGAGTGAATTTTGTGGATTTGGGAGCGAATTTTGTTGATTTGAAAATGGGTTCTGGGAATTTGGGAATGGATTCGGAGATGGGTTTTGTGGGGTTAGAGATGGATTTTGTGGATGGTAGACATCTGGGTTATTTTTGCGATTGGTGTTGTGGATAATTTGAGGAGTAGAGACAGAAGATATGTTGTTTAGATTATCCTCGAGAATAGGTGTACTAAGGGGAGAAATTTGGAGTGGAGTCTCGTGTCCTCCTGGAGCGGGAGCATTGACAGTGATGGCTAGGTTAGCCAAATCTCGAGTGCGATTTATTTCCTTCTGAAGTATTTCTAACTTTCTTGCGAGTTTCGTAATCATCTCACTCTGTTTCGCTATTACATCATCCCTGATGGTCAATGTATTTTCTTTGTCAATTCCAGTCATTATTGAATGATGGTCAGATGATGGGATTTTGTGTGCTTTTGACCGGGTGAAGTAAGGATGTTCTGCCAGCTTATTGCAACACGGAGTAGTTTTCTATTATCTGTAAAGTAAAACAACTCAAAGGCAAATGTGTTAGTTTCCACATGTGATAAGCAATGCAAAATACTTGACAAGAAATAGCCATGTAGAGTTGTTTGTGTCATAGACAAATTCATCCATAGGAGCATAGCGGATAAACTTGCCTTTGATGAAAACAAATGCACATAAACACATAAGACAGTTATATCACATAAAACATTATAATAATGTGTATCCTAACTGAGGTGACCCTTTTGAGCCAAGGGTTTGGGCCTAACGATTTTTGAAGAAAAATATATTCTTTCTTAAGTTCAATCCATTATCCCCCAACTTTTATAGACACTAAAAAGGGCATAAATGCCTACAAAAGATAACAAAAGAGGGATACAATCTTTAGGTAAAAAGAAACAACATGAAAGAAAATAAGTTCCCACACAGGAGAATAAAAAAACTTGTTACTGGACGCTCCTTCGTTTGCCTTTGCCTTCTTAGATTTGTTCACCTCCTGCGATATTTGATACCTATTGATGATCATATGACTTCCGCATAACTGTGCCTTGTTGTCGTAAGTCATTTTTCCTATACTATCGAGTTGAGAGGCCATGCTATCATCCAAATCGATTAAACACTGCCTAGCATCATCAGCCTCTTGCCTAGCTCTTTTTAACTCTTCCCTCAACATATGTATTATTAAAGAATCTTCTACATGCATCTGTCGGTGCGCGATTTCACTTTTTTTAAACTCATCTTGAAGCCAGTGGAGTCGGATCTGATGCTCGAATTCTACATCCATGAACTTAGTGGGCATGTTCGACCCCGGAATCAATGCTCCGGTGAGACTCTTTTTTAACCACTCTTTGTAAGTGTCGCTGACTTCAAGTTCATACTCTATATGGAAAGAGACTTCCATCCACCTTCTTCGTCTCTATCCGTTTATCATGTAGTCTTTGAGCGGGGGCTCTCTTTCATCATAGTCAGTGAAGAATCTGAGCATAGAATCAATTTGAGGTGTTTTCTGCTTGATCTCGAATTGCCTAAGAACTCTCCAGGATTGTAGGGACGGGGGTCCCCCTGAGACCCAAAAGCACTATAAAAGGCCACTCGCCCCCTCGAATGGTGTATTTACCTAAACGAAGATAGTTAATGGACCATTGCACATCGTCATCTCTTAATTCCCCAAGAGTCTTAAACCAAAATTTGTGAGATGCTTCCCTTTTGAACTTGTGTAGAAACAACCACATGTCGTGCGATTCTAGCAGATTCCTTCTTGTTTTGTGATCAGTTTGTACCGTTCTAGGATTTTTCACTAAATGCATCGTCATCCACCATTGCAATATAAGGTTGCAATCTTGAAAGAAACGATTCTCGACTTGACATCTTCCCAAAGCTCGATATATGTCGGCGACAATCATGGGAGCTAAGTTGTGGAATACCTTTTTAGAATTGTACTCCATTCCAAAGAAGAGTGTGTGGGTTACTGAGACAACCCTTGGATGAATTATGCCATTTTCCCCTTGTGGGAACACCATGGTTCCAAGTAGGCCTACCGTAAACGCAAAGGCCCTCGTCTCCTTTTATTTTGCTTCTTACTCAAATTTATGTCCAAATTTGTAAAAAGCATTGAATCTTCCGAACCGACGATACAACTCACGAAAAGTGATATTTGCTCCATCACGTTCCCCTAGCCAGGTGTCGTCGTCAGTTAAAAATACCTCCTTGATCTTTTAACGATCCCACACAACTGGGACTAAAATGTTCTTATCAGGTGCCTCCTTTCTCTTGAAACACATTTCAATACTCTCATAACAAATCAATACCTCTTCAATGGTAGGAGTCAATTAAACATCCCCAAAGCGAAATACCATATTCTGATCATCCCAAAAAGTTGTTAGTACATGGATCATTTAAGGCCAAGCGTCCATCTCGATCAAAGAAGGTAGATGCCCGATGTGTGTTCTAACAATCTTTCTCTCTTCTGCACTCATGTAATCCCACCATAGTTTCAGGAAATCATCGGTTTTAGTAACCATCTTGAACTTTTCGGGAGAATGCAGTTGAGCCATATCCTACACGAAAATAGGCAAAGATAAGCCTTCCCCCTTCCCCAAAGGGTAATGGATTGAATTAGACAAGCATATATATTTTTTAACACATAAATATGATTTATCTGTAATTGACTCGAGGTCAATAGACGTAGGGTAGGTTTTCTAATGGGCCCAATACCCCGCTCGGGTATTGGGTCGTCATAGGCTCATGCCTAAAATATGGTTTTGGTTTCGTTCTATTCTAGGTGTCTAGAGTGATTTTGAACACTGGTTCTCAAGCGGACAACTTGAGTTTGAAAATACGAATAGCCATCAGACGACTCACGTGCTAATAAGTCGTTCATATTTCCAATACATTATTGGAATTGAACAATAGGGGATGGGACATCCACGAAACCCCAAAACAGTTTAAATAATGCAGGAATATGCCATGAGATGCGATAGTTAAACTTTACAAAATCGAAACATATAAACATATAAACAGTTAATCAAAAGACGAAATCAAACATTTGGTTAGAACCTAGTTAAAAATCCCCAACAGAGTCGCCATTTCTGTTTTGCGAAGAAATTTTGACTTTTGAGAAGAGTCGCCACTTAATTTTGAAAAGGAATTAAGAAACCTTTAGAGAGTTGCTTCAAATGATTCAAAATAGGAAAATCGTTTTAAGTTAGAGATTTTAGATAAGTGGTTCCTATTAACGTTTTAGGAAGAAAAGAAAGAATAAAGCATATTAGTACCTAATCCAACAAAAGAAGAGAGGAAAAAATAAAGCAATGAAAGCTAACTAACACATGATCAATCAAAGGGAGGAAAACTGAAAGAAGAACTAATGCGGATTTAACTAAAATGGCAACGTGATATAGATCTCAAATAATCAAAAGCCGATCAAAATAGTGAGACATATCCATATCAATTCAAATAACAAGTTCAACCACAACAAAACAGTACAAAGTAGTTGATACATGATCAACCAAAGAGAGAAACGAAAATATAACGAGAGTTAACCAGATAATGACATGCCTAACTTTCTCTAAGGTATTTAATCCGCAAACGTGCATGGACGATGAAAAGAAAATGCAAAATGTAAAAATGAGAAGAGTGGTCTCTGGTCAACATAGCACTCTTTATTATAAATCGCTTACTAATCACACTTCCTACATAAACTTACATTAAAAATGGATTCATACAGGTAAACACCTCAGCAATAAACACTCTTAAAACAAGCATGAAAGCATTTTCAAGAAAACAATTAGAGTAGAATAAAGAAAGAACGAAAAGTATGCACAAACACAAACACTGACCACCAAACAGAGAGTAAATGCAGCAAGACTCATCAAGATACACCCTTAACTAGATAAGACTTTACCAGCAATCAAAATACTATAAACGAAATAAAATTGTGATGACAACAGAACATGAGTGTTGATTTATTTCGTGTCCTATGCAATATTTTGGACCCTTACATGACTTTATTTTATGCTAATACATTAGTTGAAACCCATATGAAATTTAGTATAATAACCGAAATACCAATTCGTTACAGAAAAAATTACTTGGACAAGAACAACCACATAATCACTTCAAAGCAGATAGCTCAAAAACCTTTATATGGCACTGTAAATCAGAAATATTCTAGAACAATAATCAAAGAGTACAATCATGTAACCGAAGGGTCTATATTAATCACTTATATATGAAAGGGTGTAAGCAAACAGTAAGAACCTGCTAACACTATAACGTGTGGATGACCATATTAAAACAAACAACAGAGAGATTCAATGAAATTTTTTTTGCATCAAGGGGGCATTTCGAATTATGACCTCCAAAACGTAGGAACAGATATAACATCAGGGAAAGAATCAATCCATAACAATTATATGAAAGAGCTCAACAGAGGCTTCTCATGTACCTCTTCCTATCAAACAAATACCATAAACAAAACTAAACTAGACACAAGATTACATTTAAATAATTCATACAGAACTTGAGCAGAAACTAAACGCAATAATACAATGATTGGGATGGGCAGAGGGGTATCACAACAATTCACCATTTTCACTTTATCACATCAAAATCCTACGGCCTTTTAGGCCTTCTATAGCAACAATTCCCAGCAAATAATTTCTAGACTTTCTATCACTATTAACAAAGACAATATAAGGCTGACACCCTAAAAAGAATTTGACGAGAAGAAGAAAAATATCAAAAATTTAAAGGGACGGGTTATAACCTATTTAGGGGCAGCAAAATGAGGCAACGAGCTAACACCGGACTCTATCACCATCGGAAAAGCGTCCTCATCAATTCGGAGACTTAGATTTGCCGACGAACTTCACGGGAAATCTTTTTACTTTTAAAAAAATAGACTGGTTTTGCTCTGAGTTTTTTTTTTCTCTCGAGACCTAAAAATTTCCAACCCCAATTTTTGAACCCCCTCTTTGCTTTCTAAAATCCCCATTTTATATAGAGTCAACTAGGGTTTATTTATGGGGGTAAATTAGGGATTTTAGAGAATAGGAAATTTTGAAATTCGAAATTCCAATCCTTCCCCGCTTCGGCTTTCATCCATGACGCATCCATTTTTGGATTCTTTGAAGAAAAATGAAAATTGTGGACCAATAAGATTTGGGTTAAAATAAATTATCCCCAAGAACCTATGAGATTCGTCCAAATATGTACGAAATTGTACAATTACACCCGAAAATCGTGGAATCGAACCGTTGGGGAGATAACTCATCAGGTTCTAGAAACTTCTAGGTTCTTCTTGCACACATTTGTGTGGAACGGGCATGGGTTACGACTGATGACGTCGGATCGTCGAAGGGTCGGGTTCGGGTTGATGGTTCACGATGTTGCTGTCGCTGGTGTGTTTGTATGCTGGTTTTTGGCTTTTGTACCTTGGAGATCGGTGGTTATTGCTGATTAAAGGAGAAAGAAGATTTTAGGTAGGCCGGGTCGAAGGATTTGGTGGGCTGGGGCTGTTGTTGTTTTGTTGTTGGGCCTGGAATTATTAATGGAAGTGTTGGGCTGGTAACATTAAAAGAAGAAGAGATGGGTTGTTGGTTGGTTTTAATTGAAGGGAAAAATGGGCTTTAATTGGGGTTATTTAATAACCCCAATTAGATTTAGTTGGGATTAAAATAATCCTAATTAAATTTAATTGGGTTAAAATAACCCTAATTAAATTAGGAATTTGTATTTTGGATTACAATTTAGGCAATTAAATTTGAATTCTAGTCAAATTGAATACCAATTGGTCAATTGCATTACAATTGGGGCCAATTTGATTTCAATTAGAGTCAAACTTAATAAATTGACTAAATCAAATCAAAAATTTGATATGAATTAGCACCTTGTTTACTCCCGAGCTTCTTGGTTTAATAAAATCAAACACATATCTATCAAAACAAATTATTTTTGAGAATAAATATATTTAAATCAAGATTTAAACCATTTAAATTTATTTTTAAAATAATTCTTAATTAAAATCCAATATTCCACAGAATAAATAATTTAAGTAAGCAAATTATATAATCTTGAATAATTAAATATGATAATATATAATCTCTACTTAAGATGACAAAATTACGTACAAAATATTTCGAACAAAGTTTTTATTCAGATGAAATAAATATTTCGATTTTATTGAAACTCAGGGTTAACTTTAGTTGTGGAGGGCAAAAATTAGGTGTTAACATCTGATATGTTGGTTTGTCACACTATTTTTTCTTTTATACTGTGTTTTTCAAAAAATAATAATTTAACAAACAAAAGTTCTACTGAATTTGAATTTAAACTAAACTTGAATTGACGTAATAGAATTTGTGCTATTTTGTTAAAAAATAAAATTATTGTAAATTATTTTATTGAGATCGATGATTATTGTGAAATCATCTTCTATATATGTATTGGACACTGATCTCCGTTCTTTGATCGTACATGCTAGATTTATATAATGCGGTTAAAATTATCTTCATAGAGACCTGTGCCTAGATGACCAATAATTTTGAGAACGACAACCAGTAGACGGCCAATAATTTTGAGAGCGATAGCCAAACAACAGAAGAAGTTTAAGGTAATTGATTTAGGAATATTGTGTGTATGCTTGATTGTTTTTCCTCAAAATCAATTGATTATGACATGTTGGTTTGTCACACTATTTTTTCTTTTATACTGTGTTTTTTGAAAAATAATAATTTAACAAACAAAAGTGCTATTGAATTTGAATTTAAACTAAACTTGA
This sequence comes from Capsicum pubescens, assembly GCA_030864215.1. Classification (NCBI taxonomy): domain Eukaryota; kingdom Viridiplantae; phylum Streptophyta; class Magnoliopsida; order Solanales; family Solanaceae; genus Capsicum; species Capsicum pubescens. Next base: position 216,362,661 of record CM061549.1, on the reverse strand, counting down.
ATTGATATAATAGAAAATATATATAATATTTTTTCCTTTTAGCAAATTTGTTGTTTTTATTTTGTATTGTTAATTAAATATTTTCTTTATAATTACAAACAACAAGTGAAAAAAATCAATGCAATGTGATTACGATGTGAAATGTTTTCTTTGAAGGTTATACATTCTCTTCTATTTGTATATTTTTACTTTATTATTCATTGTATTTTTAAAAAAATACAGTGTGATGTAATTACGATGTGAATTTTTATTTTTATTTTTTTAATGAGACAATGTTATTGAATTTCCTAGCATATCCATTGCTACTCACTTTGTTTTATATTTTGACACTCTATTTTGAGTGTTTTGCTATATTCTCTTTATAAAAATAATAAATAATAGTAGTAGTAATACATAAGTTGTATTGCTTTTAACTTGACAAAAAAAAACATGGTAAGAGTAGAAAAAAATTTAATTAAAAGATAGAAATATTTGAATTTGAAAATATTAGATTCTTTTTAAAAAAAATTATCATTAGCTTAAAGAATTCTAATAAACATATACTATTTCGAACTTATCTCTTTTAAAATTTAAATGTTATAAAATTTATTTAAATATAATTTATTTACATATTAGGAAAAGATAAAAAAAAAATATTCTATCCAGATTACAATTTTGAGTTTATACAACTACCTCTATAATTTTAGAGTTTTAGTTTTATCTCAACCCAATTGATGATATTTTTTTTATTTTTTTTTTATTCTAGAAAACACCTAATTGGTAACATTAATTTCAAATATATTTTTTGCAAATTCAAATATCTAAATTATAAGATAATCATGACATTTTAGAATTTTATCTTTCTAAGATTCTAACAAATTTTAAAATCTTGAATTTGAAATACATTATCCCTTTAAAAAAAATTATTATCTTAAAATTAGAAATCCATAATTGAAGAGTTCTAATAGACTTTTACTATCTCAAACTTATCTCTTTTAAATATAAATGCTATAAAATATATTTAAATTTAATTTATTTACATATTAATGAAAAATAAAAATATTATTGAAATAATACAATTAGTAATAGTAGTAGTACGTAGAATATATAGTAGAATAAGTAATAATAATTAGTAGAAGTTTATCAACAAAAAAATAGTAGAAGATGTAGCAGTACGTGGGATATGATATAATAATAATAATAATAATAATAATAATAATAATAATAATAATAATAATAATAATAATAATAACAACAACTTGAAGTGGGGATAGGGTTGTAAACCACAAACAAGCCCTACACGTAAAGTGGGGATAGGGTTGTAACTTGGCTTTTGGATAGGGTTAGAAAGAAAGGATGGTATGGGGCCCAAACGACACTTGAAGTGGGGTAGGACTTACAACTTTTGGAATCGACTCAAACAATGAGGACTAACTCATGCCCTAGTTTCTTTTGACTGGGTGACTCTAAATTATTTATTTGGTTGGACCGATCCTGGAGTAGGGCAGCCTACGTATCTCACCCCTGAGAGAGGAAAATCAGGTCATGCGTAGTTCTGGTGGCTCGTTCTTTTTCTGATTTCCTTTTTGTTTCTTTTATTGACTCTTTTTTTGGGATTTTTCTGACTTTATTTTGCTTGACACTCTCTTTTTCTTTGTGGACACATTTTTTCTCTTTTTTTTTTTGTTTTTTTGATACATTTTGACTCTATTTTTCCGCTCGACACCTTTCTTTTGAGCTTTGCTGACTCTATCTTGATTCCAAAAGAGGGGTATGAAAGAAAATATGACTAAAGCTCAAATGGGGTAAACAAAGGATGACATGATGTTTTGATAGCAGAATGAAATGCCTTCGTCATATCAATCCTTGAAAATGCAAGTACATATCATGCAATATGAAAGTGAGAGATGAAGATCATTTGTGATATTTTTTACAGCACTAATTTTAACTAAGACTGTGCATCGTTACTTCTTCTGCCAACTCCATCTTTGTTGTAAATTCCTCATACTTTCGTGGAGCTAATTTTTCTATTCCTTTTGATGTAGGATCACACATCCACTATTTGACCTAATTGAGACATGTTTTTCAAATGCTGACCAAGTTATTCTTATAATTCTCAAAATAATTGCCTTAATTTTCAAAGAAGGCTTCAACTTGATCACCAAATGCCCCAGCACTCTATCTATTTTCTCAGATGCTATCTTTTTCTAACTTTAACCCTCTGATTCAATGCCCATGCTTAAACTGGATTTTAAGATCTGGCTGAAAATTTTCCTAGCATGTCATATCACTAGAGTCAACATAAAATGTACTATGTAAAGAAAACAAATAAAAAACACATATTTAAAACACAAAGGAAAATGGGACACTTCATTTAGTTGAAACAAAAGATAGAAGGGTTTGAACATAAACGACAAAAGGACAAAACAAGATAGATCCCGAACTAAAACTCTGAAATAATTTGGATAACAGAAAATAAAATAAAATAAACTACCAAACCTCTTCCTAGTAGGGAGAGGGGTGACTTCTCAATTGCTCAGCTTGACATCTTAGCAACTGGTTTGCATATCAGCATAACTAGAATTCCCCTCACTGTCAATGTTCTGCACCATAATTGATCCATCTTGAACTATCTTTTCAATTTCTCTTTTCAAATCTCGACAATCTTCAATACTATGACCCTGGGCATCAGAATGATACGCACATCGTACATTAGGATTAAAATTTCTTGAACACCGATTAAGAGTGCACCCAAGGAGAGGAGTGATCATACCCCATTGTACCAATCTCTGAAATAAACTGGCATACGACTCTCTAATTGGTGTGAAGCTATCTCTCGACTTCTGCCTCATTTCATCGTTTGACTTGGATCAAAAATCAAGCTTAGAAGGGTTTTGGTATGTTTGTGGAGTTAGAGGATGACTCTGAGGAGTTGGTGTGTTCCATTGTGGGTAAGATGGGGGTTGAATATGAGGTTATGCGTTATATACTGGATATGGAGGTGGAGGAGCAGAGTATAATGGATTTTGAGAGTGATTATGTGGAGCTTGGGCATGAACTTAGGTTTAAGCCTGAGAGTGACGACGACGGGGTCTTCTTGACCGTGTCCGTTGTCCAACTACAATAGAAGATACAACTTCCTCATTCCTTGTCTCCCCAATACTTCCTGAACGCTTTTGAATTGCTTGAGTTGTCGCTTTCAATGTTGCAAAACTCATAATGTGACCCGTCTTAATTCCCTTTTCTATCATCTATCCCATTTTAAGGACCTCAATAAATGACTTGCCCAATACAGGTAACAAGTGTTGATAATATGTTTCATCCTGTGCTTTAATAAACACCTTCACTATTTTGCTTTCTTTCATCGGCGGTTTCACTCTAGCAGCTTGTTCGCACCATCTAATCGCATACTCCCTAAAGCTCTCAATATTCTTCTTCTTCATACTAGTTAGGGTTTTTTCGTCAGGGATCAACTCCACATTGTATTGAAATTATTGCACAAATTCATTAGCTAGGTCATCCCAACTAATCCACTTGTCGATGTCTTGGTCAACAAACCATTCCGAAGCTATCCCTGAAAGACTCTCCCCGAAATAAGCCATGAGTAATTTTTTCTTCCCTCCAGCGCCTCTTAATTGGTTACAATAGCGCCTCAAATGTGCCACTGGGTCCCCATGTCCGTCATATTTCTCAAACTTTGGCATTTTAAAGCCAGGAGGAAGGTTGACACCTGGAAACATGAATAAGTCCTTATATGAGACACCTTTGTAACCCCTAAGTCCTTGAAAGTTCTTTATATCCAGTTCCAAGCTTCTCAATTTTCTGGTCATTTCCTCTTGTTCTTCTATCATAACAGGCTTCTCAGTGTTAGGAGGAAATTCAGGCGGGTGAGTGTCACCATAAAGACCAGTCAACTTGAATGTAGGCTCGGAAGTGTAACGCTGATCACCAGTAATATTCAATGCAGGCTCTTTTGTAGAGTAGGGAGGCACAACTTGTGGATGAACATCAAAAGTAGGAGATTCAGGTGGGGGTGGCGCCACAAAAGCACGAACAGCAGGTGGAGCCGAGTATGCGGTAGTCTTGGATTGGGGAGTGAGAAAATGAACATTGGAAGTGGTTGGATATTGTTGCCCCGGAGTTGATCCTGATGCATGTTGTGGCATATCAACAAAAATAGGAAATTGGGCATGTGACGCGGGAGGCAAGCTAGAAAGATATTCCAGATTATCAGTGGGAACTGGAGGAGGAGGCAATCCATTAACCCAAGCTCGATGCATTTCTATCATTTGTTGTCTTAATTTCTGAATCTCTTCATTAGCTTCTAAATTTTCATTTACCGAACTCCCTTTCTGATTAGTGACAACAAACTCGGTATCCTTGTTGGCCATAACCTTCTCTGTGACTTGGTGCAATATGGAGGACCAGCCAAAATGTCACAAACCAACCACCTCAAACTAACTAAACAAGAGATAGCAAATGCATTAGAGTTCAACACTTTCTCAAAATCTCTCTTCTTTTTTTTTAAAAGATCACCGAACCCAAGAAGGGCGCCTACGTATCTCACTCCCGAAAGAGGAGAATCAGGTGTGCGTAGTTCGTGAAGTCTTGCCAAAATGGCCATTTAAACTCTTTTTTCTTTTCCTGAAATTTTAAGAAGAAAAGAAAAATGACAAATTGTCAAAAGAATAGACGAAAATCTTTTTTCGAATTTTTAAGCTTTAATAACCTATAAAAAATGAAACCTATGATTACCAAATAAACTCTTTTTGGGTTTTCAATTTTGCACTTCATACGAAAATAAACTTGAACCTATTAAAGAAAAATCTTTTGTAGTTTTCTTTTATTGATGCATATGACACCTACTCTAAATGAAGAGTGAAAAAAAATATTTTTGGATTTTTAAAATAAGATCAACCAAAAATGAAACCTACGACTATTGAGGAAAATCTTTTTTTTTTGTATTTTTCTTTTCAAGACATGTATGAAACATCTACTCTAAATGAAAAGTGAAGAAAACCTTTTTGAATTTTTTTAAATAAGATCCCCGAACCCACAATAGGCTGCCTACGTATCTCACTCCCGAGAGAGGAGAATCAGGGGTGCATAGTTCGTCCAAATGGGACAATTAATGATTAACTGACAGACTGACCCTAACTTAAGAGACACAACCAAAGACTGACGAATAAAATCTTTTTGGATTTTTAATTAGACACTTCAAATAAAACTGACACCAACAATTATGAAGAAAAAATCTTTTTGGCATTTTCGATATATGAAATGTACAAAACTTCTACCATTTTTTCATTTTCTTTCATAAAAACTCCTAAAAATCTTTTTTTTTTTTTTAATTTTGAATTATGAATGTTTGCTAAAGAAACAAAGAAAAATCTTTTTGATGTTTTTGTTTTTGGACAAATGAGTGCAAAAGATAAAGATAAAAAAAAAATCTTTTTGAATTTTGAAAAACAAAGGCCATAAAGAACTCTAAAACTACGAAACTCTCTTTTTTGACTTATTTTTCTTTTTTTTTCTTCAACACTTAATATTCTACACACTTTACTTCTATCACATGCTTTCCCAAAATCAGTCCGTCAAATGACCACATTACCCTCAGAGATGCAGCATTTAGCACGTAGAGATGCCTTAGAAGTGAGTCTCCTACAAAGAGATACAAGGGTCCTGCTAGGTCTTAATATGATGCAAATAAATATGTCCTAAAGGCTGATCTACGCTGGGGTTCACTAACAAGGCTGTTCGGGGGTGCGTATGGTCGATAGTGGCTGCGAGAGCTTTCCACCCATTTCATAACACCGACGTCTCCGCCTCCTAAGATAAGGGTGACTTAACTAGAGGTTTTGTACAACACGTGTACTACAGACTTGTTGCAGAAAGAATAACTCGGGTTATGCACATGATGCCAGATATAAAGCGGTAACACATAAGAAGAAAGACTGTAATCAAAGAGCACGCATGCACTCAACAATGATAAACAATAGCACAAAATAACACAAACAATGTTTATAGACCCATAATGTCAAACAAAGCCGATACAACTCCAAAAATTAGCTCGAATTCTGAAAAGGGTCCCCAGCAGAGTTGCCAACATCATTTTATAAATTGTATAATATTTTAACTTAGAACTATGATAAAATAATTTGAAGAGTCAAAAGAAGAGTAATCAAATCTCATATTTATAATTATACTTTTGAAATAATTCTAAATCATCTTTCATACTTTATCTTAAATTTGTTGGTATAGTTTGAGTAAGAGTTTTAAGGAGTAGAATTAGAGTGTGGGGCTAAAACGGATGGTGGAGGTAAATTTTTTTATATTTTTTTGTATGTGTGGGGGTGGGGGGGTGGGGGGTGAGTTAACGCTGGAAACAAAGTTTTATATTTATTTATTGTGATGAACAATATTATAAATTGTATGTGCATAGTTTTTAATTGAGAATGGTAAAATTTTAAATAAAAAGATTTTAATTAGAGAAATTAATTACTTTTAATGCAGTTAGTTGTTGATTTTGAATCGATAGACCAAAAAATTAAAATTAGAAATGAAAGAAAACATGTAATCACGTATCTTAATTAGTTTAAAATATAAATATAAATATAAAAGTCCAACGATAAAATAATAATTATTTAATATTAACTACTTTTGTAAATCAACAACAAAATATAGTTATATAAGAATACCAATTTCATCATTTTCATACATCTAAAATAATTGCGACTATGATAACTAATTTCACTATTAACAATTATTTTTTGTATTTTATAATCAATTTAAAATATGTTAATATGATATAATTAAATTTTTTAAACTGTTTATTAGTTCAAAAGAATAAGTTATTATTTTTTTAATGATATTCTTAAAAGAAAAAATATTCCGCACATCGCGCGGGTACTTATACTAGTTTAACTTTATACAAACTTAATATCTACTTGTACACATCCCTAATTGGAGAGAATAGATGTCAACTAGAGGTGTCAAAATGAATCCAAATTGAGCTGATCCGCCAACCTGCCTAATATTTAATGGGTTGGATTCAAGATAATTTACTATTAGGTAAAATCTCAACTCATTAAGTCTCAACTCATTTTTAAATTGGGTTCATATGAACCCAATTCAATCTCCACTTCAACAATGATTTTCTTAATGAAATTAGGAAAAACAAGCGATAATGTGTCCTCGCACTCTCAAAATGGCCCACCTCACCTCACCCCCACCTTACCCCAACCCCAATACACCCTCAGCTTACCCCCCAACCCACCTCACCCCACCCCACCCCACCTTTATTAAATATATTATTTTTATTTCTTAAAGAGCTTTTTATAAATTTTTCCCCACCTCTCCCCACCTCATTTCCATCCCCCTCGTACCCCGAACCCCCACCCCAAAAAATTAATTCTTTCTAAATTAAAAAAAAAAAGAATTTAAAAAAATTTCTTACTTCACGATCAAAATCCTACCACCCCCCCCCCCACCGCATTCCTTACCCCTCCCAAAAAAGATATTTTTTTAGAAATATTTTTTAAGAATAAATAAATAATTTCTTTTAGAAAAAAAATCTTACCTAACGTCCATCTCCCCCTACCCCCTACACCCCCCTATACGACAAAACCTCATCTCCTTTTTTTTTAAAGAAAAACTTTTACCTCAACCACATCCCTTCCCTACTCCCCAGACTCCATAGCCTCATACCGCTCCCAACTTTTTAAAATAAAGTATTTATATTTTTAAAAGAAAAAATCTTACCCCACCCCCATGGCATACCCTTTTCCCAAAATTTTATTTTAAAAGAAAAAAAAAATTTACCTCAACCCCATCCTATCTCCCGACTTCCTATCTCACACCTCTCCCCAAAAAATAAATTTTTATTTAAAAAAAAAAGTTCTTATCCCATCCTCACTCTCTACCCACCCACCCAACTTTTCAACCTCATCCAAATTTGTCTTCTTGAGTTGCGTTTACAAGGGGTAAATATTAAGGGCAAAATTCACCAATAGCATACTTAAAATCATAATTATGAGATTTATAGAAACACTTTTATAATTACTGAAAGTAGCAACTTGTATTTTGTATTTTAACAAACTGTTGCTATAAAAATACAAATACAAATCAATTTACTGTCCATATTTAACTGAAATCTGTTGAGGTAAATATGGTATAATTACCTTTGAATTAAATGTGAAGATTCCTTTTTCATTTAAACCTCTTAAATCACGTGATTTTCGTTACTTGTTATTAACAACAATCAACATTCAAATTTCAATTTCACAATAACGTGTTCATGCAAAAAAAATAAAAATCAAAATCTATTGAAGATTTTTCTTTTCAATTTCTTCAAATTGAACAATCAGATTGAATTTCATCCATTACTGTTGTTGAATCAAATACAAGTGTATCTTCTTATATTCAGTTTATTCGAATTCAACAATCAGTTTCTTCTAATCGAACCATTAATTTTATTGAATCAAATTTAACTATAGCTTTTTGGGGACAATTTGTTTGAATTCAACCATCGATTGCAAATTCAACGATCAGTGTTGTTGAAGGTATTTTATCATAGTATTTTTTATCATATAGACTTCTGCAAATTCAAAATCGTTATTAAACTTTTTTCAAATCGTTAAAGTTATTTCGTTCAAAAAAAATTTTGATCCATTACTGATACATCATTCAATTTTTTTGTGTTGTTAATTTGTTTTTGAAAAATTTGTAAATGAATTTCGAGTAAAAAGTAATGCAACAGTAAATTGAACCGATAGAACAAAATAGTGATTGAAATCAAATTTATTGGAGTTTTGATTCTCAAAATTTGAGAGTATATTTGTATTTCTGAAAAGTTTGTTTATAGATATTTTGAATGTGTTCGATTATGAAGCTTGTTGCTTTGATTTTAGGACTAATGATGAACAAATAATGTGTAATTGCATTTTGGCTGGAAAATTTGATTGTGTTTGTATTTTAAGTTTAACAAATATTTTGTAATTGTATTTTTGGTTGGTGTTTTTGGTTGGTGTTTTTGGTTGTGTAAGTATATATTATTTACGTTTATAACTGTATAATTCTGTTTGAATTATTTTGGGTAATTGTATATTGTAACTATTGCCAGCTTACATATATGTATTTTTTGTATTTTTGGTGAAATAAATTAGCAATGGCAAGCATTCCAGTTCTAGTGAATCACTCTGAAAGGTGGACGTATGAAAAAAAACTATGAAGAATGCATTATTGAAGTAATATTGTTTAGAACGACAGCATCATACAATGATCTACACAATCTTTTGGCATGTCGCATTAATGTGGATTTGAGCAGCAAACGTATTAAAATTTGAAAGAAAAATACATATGTTCTTGCCGTGAAAATACATATATTTCGGGAATATGTATTTTAGCTAAATGTATTTGCTAAATGTAGTTGGCTAAATGTATTTATGAATTTAGCTAAATGTATTTAGTTGTATAGTTTATTAACACGTAGTAAAATACATATACGAAGAAGATTATGAATTCGATATTATTTGAGAATATAGTAAAATAGATATATAAAGCAAAATATGTATTTGAAATCAAATGAACAAAGAGTAAAATACATGTGTTGTTAACAGCATATGTATTTTGTAGTTTTATCTGAAAATTGAATATGTAAATATTATAAATCTGCACAGTGCATATGTATTTTGAAGTTTAATCTGAACACTGTATAAATCATACTGAACACTGAAAGAAAACACATACTATGAACTTATTAAAAACATATTCAACATAAAAGACTAAAGTGAATAACTTTTATTCACTTCAAAATTAGTAACTTTGATACACTTCAAAACATAAAATAACTTTCTAAAATTTATATTGACATCCAGTTAAATCTTGTCACTATACAATGTAATAAAATCATCAACCATTAGACTTCAAGTACTGTTGTGACACTTGTTATCTTACTTTCCCTAACAAGCCTCAATTGTACTTTGTCGTCACTTTGAGTTTTTGCTTCTTGTTTTCTCATACCATAGTCCCACAATAGAGAAGTATATCTTGTACGAAGTATGTTGGGATTGAACTCAATCGAAGGAACGCCTTGACCCTAAGAAAGACACTCTGCATATGTTATCATGTACATTCCACAGAAAATACATATAAAAAATAATACATATAGCCAAATGCCTTTTTAGGAATAGTTCAAAGATTAATTTATTTTTCATACATGCAACTTAGCAAATTTATCTAACATACAAAATACAAATAAATATAGCAGTTTCACAAAAAATACAAATAAATACATGTTAACCCGAATTGTATATTTAATCTATCATCTTCACAGATCAATTTTACTGAAATTCCTAAATACATATCAAATGAGCAGTAAATACATATTAGCTTCATGAAAAATACATATTACCCCAAAATTGATAAAAGCTTTACGAAAAATACCTCTTCCTCAATGTCTTCCTCAGTTACATTAGCAGAAGAATTCTCAACATCATCATCACCATTGCTTGACTCTGTAATTTCTTTTGCTTTTCTTTTCTTCTCATATTTTTTTTATTTTTTTATCTTTTGGAGAAGATGTTTTTTTCAACAATTTTTTTTTTAAAACATCAGCCATCTTCACTAGGTTGTTACGAAACTTGGATCTAAGCTCCTTCGTACTCTCAAATTTTTTTCGACTGTATAGGATTAGAAACAACTTTAACTACTTCCTCTTGAGTTAATCCAAGACTAAAAAATTAGACAATAAATTAATAGGTGTTATACCCCTATTTGTTTGTAATTTTGATGTGTGTTCAGCCATTAAAGCATAAAAACCTTGAAGTCGGAGTTGCTAATAGATTACAGTAAGGGAAAAAAAAAGACTGAAAATATGCAATAACTGAATTAATTAGTTACCTGAGAAAGAGGAATAATATCCTTATCAGATCGTGCTATAAAGGTGAGAAAGCAATCTAATAATGGAGTGAATAATGGAATGAATAAAGGGAAAAGAGTAATCTGGTAATGGGATGAATAAAGGGAAAAGTAAAAATAAAATAAAGGAAAGAGAAGGTGAAAAGCATGAAAAGGAGAGGTAACTTCTCTAAAGCGGTAAAAGTAGGGAACCACTTTTAAAATAATGTATTGTTACTACACAGTGTAATTTTATTAAAATTTTGCTATTTTTTATAATTTAAGTATTAGGTATGCTACTCTATGTAATTTTTCCAAATATTAATATGTTTATAGTTTTTAGATTAAGCAGATCAAATTGAGCGAGTCAAGACCCAACTCAATTTTTACTCATTTCAACCCAACGTGAATTTGAACAAGTCATTGACCAAACCGATATTCAATTTAACCCATTTAATATTTTCAATCTCAACCCAACACGCCCATTTAATACCCCTAATATTGTCAGCTAAGGCCATATTATAGGCCATTTATGTATTATGCCTTTCAAACTTAGGGGCTAGGACATTTTCCAACCTCTGACAAAGAGCATAGTCAACAGTTAAAGGGGCAAACAATTGACTAATTCTATATCAGTGACTCACAATTTTGGAGATGAGCGTCACTCACTCACTTATTTTCATTTTCATTTTCAATCATCAACCAAGAAATTGCACACAAATTAACTTCAGTACAGAGGAATTTTCCGAAGACCCAGGAGAAATAATTGTCAGTAATGCACTTAAGAATACATATAATGGGAGAACATGGAGGGGGTCAGACTACAAACTAATTACAATCTTTGGCTGCAGGCTGTAGCAGCACCCAAATCAGGGATCGCTACACTGATATATGTTTTAAACAGTGACAGGAGGTCTTAGAGAAACCAATGCTTTCTTGATTCTCTCCACAGCTGCCTGCAAGGTCGAGAGTGATGCTGCATAGGAGATACGGATACATGTGTCATCCCCAAATGCATCCCCAGGAACAAGCGCAACCTGTTTAAGGTAAGAGAGAGGCACGTGCATTAGAGCATGGAGAAAAGAAATGAGCAGGGGCAAAGCCAGAACTTTTGACAAGGGATTCAAAAAAAATAAAAACAATGTCCCTAGTGATAATCGAACCCGTAACAATGAGCTAAACATTAAGACCTTTGGCTGCTGAGCTGAAGTTCATATTGTGTCAAGGGGATTCAAAACTTTTGACATTTATGCATAAATAAACAAATTGAACTTGTATATAAGGTGTAATTTTCTGACATAGGGGGTTCAGAACCCCCTTGCACCCCCCGTACTTCTACATCTGGCAAGGAGCATCCTAAGGTAATGCACATCACCAAACCACGACGAACTGTCTGATTTTTCTAGGATTGTCTTTCTAGATTTTGACCAGATTATCTATATGCCTGGCCAGTCAAGAATGGCATAGTTGAGGTGGAAACCTTTTCTGCAGAATCCCTAGATTAGATGCTCAATTAGATAACAAACTTACATGGTCAGTATCAAGAGTTGTTTGGAAGCTGCAGTATCCGTATTTTCTGGAAAAAAATGTCAACAGAGTGTATCCTAGAAATTGTTTTTAGTGCAAGCAACTTCGGACCTATAGGTAACTAAACATGTTGCACATCTGTCATCTTGCAATTATGCTTTTTAAAGTTCAAAAAAACATGAATCTTACTTGAGCTCTATCCAGCAAATATCGGCAAAGAGATTCTGAGTCGTTGATGGTGCCAAATCCATCAACCACTACTCCGTAATAAGAGCTTAAATCAATAAATAGATAAAATGCTCCCTGCAAAAGAAACCATAAAGTTTGGGCTCAATATGTCAAGGTTAGGTAAGAGTGCAAAAAGGAAAAAGGTAAGGTGTTTTATCACTAATAGATGCACAAAATCCTTTTTCTCTACTTTTAAGTCCTCCATTAAGAAACTTTACAATTAAATACACTCATAATTCATATAAATGGACTGTTACCCGAGGCTCTGAAATTTTGACACCATCTATTTCGCCAAAGCTCCTGACAAGGAAATCTCGCCGCTCACGGAATGCTTTTACCATCTTTGCAACTACTTCTCCACCAGCATAGCCCAGTCCCAAAGCAGCCACAGCTGCTTTTTGGGAGATGCTACTTGCACCTGATGTGAACTGCAACAGCAGAGAAATAGATTTAGAAGTGAACCCTCACATAGGAGGAAAGAGACACTGGATAATATGAAAGTGTGTTTTTAGATAGTAAAACACGTCTTTTACTATTTTCCATGGGTCTATATTGAATAGGTTAAATAAAAGACCACATTCAAGGGAAGTACGCCAATGCATACATTAGCCACACTCCAATAAGTATGGTCGGATGAAAACTGGTTTTGTAATCATCTTAAACTAAATCCAATGATGAAATTCAGCTTCCAGACCTGTTGAATTGTTAACAAGAGTTTCGCATATTTTTGGACCAACTCTTTTGTGCACTGGAGAGTTTCATCGTTGTTTGTTTTGAGAAAATTAGGAGGCAAAGTAGGAACTCTCTTTGTCAAAGCTAAAAAGGCCATCTTCTAAGTTGGTTAATTGTAATAAGTACCATAGCTGTTGGATATTTTATTGAAATTAAACTAAATTAATAAAAGTCATTTATGAAAAAGTGTCTTTTTAGTGAAAGGTTATGTCTTTTATGAAAATGTGTCTTTTACTGAAACGTAGTGTCCTTTCATCCTTTGGTACCACCAATGTTATTTAAATCCAACTCTGCAAATTTCAATCATAATTTTATAAGTTACAACGTATCTTTTACAAGCCTTCCCCAAAGTTTTTCTTCTTCAAAAGATCAAGTCCAGACTTTTCAGAAGAATTTCTACACTATTTGCTTAATGTAGAATTCAATAGGCTTGTTATATCTACTAAAACTATTTGCATATAAACCCATAGCAGTCTCGCAGAGTAAAGGGAGAAAATATCGATTTTAGGAAAACATTTCGCGCGTGTTTCAAGCCTTTAATTCTGTGTTCGTTGTTCGGATTATTAAGCCTTCATCTTTGTGTTTTTTTTTTCATATTATGTGTTCATGTTACATATTTTCCAACAATCTGTTTTACCAAAAGAGTGAATATGAAGACTGCACAAAAAAAGAGTATCAAACAGTGGTTGTGGATTTGCTTTATATCCACGATTTTGATTGAAGGACACTAGTATGTTTCAGTTGGAGACTGGCCTGATCATTGTGTCATTAAAAAGGGCATATGGACTAGTGGTGGTAGTGTTCACTGGCTGTTGATATTGAAGGTTCACTTGATACAGAAGGGAGCATGAATTAAGTAAATTGGTAAATGGGTCTACTGTTAATTTTAATATCACACTTTTAATATCACGCTTTATCTGGGAAAAGCTGTTAAAGGACTCAAATTTGAGATTACTCTTTTTGGTTGTCATAGTACGTGTTGTACGCAAGAAATGGAGGAAGTTGAAGAAGATTTCCCTCATGATACCAGTGTTGTGGTTATCAAGCTTTTATGTGAAACGAAAAATACGTGATATTCATGATGAATTAAAAAAATGGAAATTGTGGTCGAAGGAGAATATCAAAGCAGTGATACTTGAACGAAGAAAGTGACAAAATTAGGGTTCTATTTCTTTAACCCTAATTATTATTTATTTATAAATTTCTATCCTTTGTGATTTTGTGGATTTATTTTCATGAATGTTAGGGTAGATGCTTTACTTGTGATGATCTTCAAAGGCTTGATAATTTTACGAATAATATTTTCTTATGTGATCATTGTGGATTCGTTGTTCTTGCATAAAGATCATATGTTAAGTTTATTTTCATGTTGTACAATAATATGAAATATTACATTGTTTACAAGTACGAATCCGCGATCTAGAGAATATGATTTAGTGAATTCAGTTTTCTATATATGTGATACGAAAAGATACTTGATATGTTTAAAGTGTGGGGGGTGTTTGGCATGTGATTAAAAGGCATCATTAGAATGAACATGTGTCTAATATATATTTGAAGAACATAAATTTGAGACAGCATGCTTAAATTTAGGACCCGTTTGGCCATAAGAATTTTTCACTTTTTTCAACAAAATTATTTCACTTTAGTGAAAATTAGGGTGTTTGGCCATAGAATCTCAAATCCAATTCCAAATTGTTTTTGGAAAAGGGTGTTTGGCCATGAGAATTTCAAATCCAATTCCAAATTGTTTTTGGAAAAGTGAAAACAAGTTGTTTTCACTTTTTTCCAACTTCAATTTTAATTTTATTTATTGTTACAAATGACCCCATTTTTTTTATTTTTACAAAAACACCCTATTAATTTCATCCAACAACTGGAATTAAATGCCTAACCACCACATTGGCCACGTCTTCCTACTTCCATCGATAAAAGCCCTCAAAATTGAGGGCAACTTCAATTTTTTTCTTCTTCCTCAAAATCTCATCATGATACAACGGAACCTTAATCCATCCATTCTTGCGACTCTGTATGCAACACCAACAACAAAGGCAACATTATTGTCTCCTCTCATATTTGGTTGCATCTTGCAGGTAAATTAGTTAAGTTGGGTGGTTTTGACAGTTTTTAAAAATTAGGGATATAAAATTATATTTAAAAAAGTCTTTCCAAAAGTCTAAAAAAATTCAAAAGGACATGGCCAAACACATCTCCAACTACAGCTTCAACTTCAACTTCAATTCCAATTCCAACTCCAAAAAATTTTAGTTTTCATGGCCAAAAGCCTACTTAAATTCTTGCTATATATGTGATATTGTGTGATAGTTTGTCGATATGCTGATCATAAAAATGGTATAAAGACCATAATAGAAACGAGAAGGTTTTTTACTTTTCAAATTTTAAAGGATCTTGGACAAATTGATACTATGTTGGATATCAGAATAAACAAACTAGAGGGGGTTATTTGTTGAGTTAACCTCATTACATTAAGAAAGTCAACAACAACAACAACAAAAAACCCAGTGTATTCCCACAAAGTGGGGTCTGGGGAGGGTAAAATGTACGCAGTCCATACTGCTACCATCGAAGTAGAGAGGTTTCCGATAGACCCCCGGCTCAAGATAAAGACTAGTAAACAAGATTGTACTAAAACATGAAACAAGATGGATGGCATAACAGAAATAAGAAATAAGAAATAATAAAAATAGAAATAAGAGAAATAAGAAATAAGAGAAAATAAGAAATAAAACACCCACACAGTAGTACCATACACTTACAGACCAAAGACACCCACCACACCCAAACTATCCTAACTAGCTGCCCCCTAAGTTACTCGAACTCTTTACTTTTGGTGCCGCACCCGTGTCGACACGACATGGGTGTGGGTGTGGGTGTGGGTGTGGGTGTGGGTGTGGGATCCGTACCCGATCTGGTCAACCGATTTTGGGTACTTTGACCAAAATTGACTGGAAAAGTCCGAACAGATTTAAGAAATTTAGTAATCAAAACAAAAGCTAAGGTGAAATTGAAGAAAACGGAATACCTTGTATATAGAAATTTCTATGTTATTGCTTTTCTTTTTATCTCCTTCCAAGATTTTCTTCTTGAACAACATTTTTTCCTCAAGTTCTTCATATAATATCTCATAATTTATGTTTTATAACTCTATTTTTAGATATTTAAATTATTTTTTGCCGAATCCCCGCACCCGTATCCATCCCTAGATCCATATCCCCGAATCTTTAAATTGAGACCGCGAAGGATCCGACCTCTAGATCCGTACCCGTATCGGACACCCGCACCCGAGTCCGAGCAACTTAGGTTGCCCCTACCTATGGACACAATCCTAGGATTACTAACCCAGCTACACAAAAGCTCTCATAACTACTTGCTACGACTCACCCACACACACTAGCCTTCTACCCTTATCCGCGACCTCCACACCTTCCTATTTAGGGTCATGTCCTCAGTAAGCTGTAACTGCTCCATGTCATGTCTAATCACCTCCCTCCAGTATTTCTTCATCCTACCTCTACCTCCCCTGAAACCATCTAAAGCTAGCCTCTCACACCTACGAACTGGGGGATCCGTGCCCCCCATCACATGCCCAAATCATCTCAACCTCACTTCCCGCATCTTGTTTTCCACCGAAGCCACTCCCACCTTCTCCCGAATAATCTCATTCCTAACTCTATCCCCTCTAGGAACTCCACACATCCAACGCAACATTCTCATTTCCACCACCTTCAATTTTTGAATGTGGGAGTTCTTGACTGGCCAACACTCTGCTCCATACAACATGGCCGGACGGACTGCCACTCTGTAGAATTTGCCTTTAAGCTTAGGGGTCACCTTCTTATCACATAACACTCACGAGGCAAACCTTTACTTCATGCAACCTGCCCCAATACGTTTAGAGACATCCTCGTCAATCTCTCCATTCCCCTGAATCATAGACCCAAGATACTTAAAACTATCTTTCTTACAAACAACCTGGGAATCCAAACTCACTACCACCTCGTCCTCTTGCCTCAAGTCATTAAACTTGCATTCCATATACTTCGTCTTGGATCTACTCAACCTGAACCCTTTAGATTCAAGGGTTTGCCTTCAAACCTCCAATTTATCATTCACACCCCCACTACGTCTCATCAATTAGAACTACATCATCCGTAGATAACATACACCAAGGCACCTCACCTTGAATACTCCGCGTCAACACATCCATCACCAACGCAAACAAGAACAGACTAAGAGTTGATCCCTAATGCAACCCTGTCTCGATCGGAAAATGCTCTGAGTCTCATCCCGCCGTCCTCACCCGAGTCTTCACTCCATCATACATGTCCTTAATAGATCTGATGTACACCACCGGGACCCCTTCACCTCCAAGCATCTCCAAAGAACCTCCCTAGAGACTTTGTCATACGCTATCTCCAGGTCGATGAACACCATGTGTAAGTCCCTCTTCCTTTCCCTATACTGCTCCACCAATCTCCTCACCAGGTGAATTGCCTCTGTTGTTGAACGACCGGACATAAATCCAAACTGATTTTCCGAAATAGACACGATCCTCCTCAACCTCAGCTCAACCACCCTCTCCCAAATCTTCATAGTGTGACTCAACAACTTAATACCCCTGTAGTTGTTGCAACTCTGAATGTCACCCTTGTTTTCATATAAAGGAATCGTCGTACTCCATCTCCAAGCCTCAGGCATTTTCGCAGTCTTGAAAATGCGTTAAACAAATCAGTCAACCACCTTAAACCTACTCCACCAGTATACTTCCAAAAATCCACTGAAATCTCGTTAGGCCCCGTCGTCACCCTTCCCCTCCGCATCCTGCGAATAGCCTTTCTGACCTCCTCAACCTTAAAGCGTCTACAATAACTGAAATCACGGCACTCCTCTGAGTGCCCCAGTTCCCATAACTCAATGCCTCTGTCCCCCTCATCGTTCAAGAGTCTGTGAAAATACTCCTGCCATCTTTTCTTAATGTGAACATCCTCCACCAGTACTCTACCATCCTTCCCCTTAATGCACTTCACTTGATCGAGGTCACGACTCTTCCGCTCCTTAGCCTTAGCAAGCCTATACAACCTTTTTTCCCCGCCTCTCTCCTCTAACCCCGCATACAAGCTCTCAAACGTTGTTGTCTTAGCAGCCATAACTGCTAACTTAGCCTCCTTCCTAGCTAATTTGTAATCCTCCCTAATCACCCGCTTCTCTTCTTCATCTTTACTCTCAATCAACTTAACATACGTCCCCTTCTTAATCTCCACTTTCTTCCTAACTTCTTCATTCCACCACCAGTCCCCCTGATGTTGTCCTGCTCGGCCCCTCAAAACACCCAACACCTTTATAGCAGTCTCCTTGATGCAGCTGGCGGCCCTATCCCACATATCATCCACGTCCCCCATACACTCCCACACCGCCATTCCCGCCACCTTCTCCCCTATCTCCAGCGCACTAACTGGCGTCAAGCCACCCAACTTAATTCTGGGTCAACCCTCTCCGGCCCTCCTCTTCTTGATAACCAAGTCCATCACCAAAAGCCTGTGTTGGATCGAAAGATGCTCACTCGGAATGACTTTACAATCCTTACATAAAGCCCTATCCCCCTCCCTAAGGGGCAAAAAGTCAATCTGAGTCTTGGCTATCGTGCTTCGGAAGGTAATCAGGTGATCCTCCTTCGAAAAGCTCGAACTCACTACCACCAACCCAAAAGCCCTCGCAAAATCCAACAGAGCAGCTCCCTCTCCATTCCTATCTCCGAAACCAAAACCTTCATGCACATCGTCATAGCCTCCCGGTAAAACCCCAATATGCCCATTGAAGTCCCCTGCTATGACAATCTTCTCAGAGCAAGGCACGTTTCTCACCACCTCGTCCAAAGCCTCCCAAAACTCGTTTTCACCTCCTCTCCCAAGCCCACCTGCAGCGCATAAACACTTCAGCGTAAACCCCCCAATGACCAACTTAATCGTCATCAACCTATCGCTGACCCTTTTAACCTCCACCACCTGCCCTCTAAGCTCCTCATCAACTAGGATGACTACGCCATTCCTACGCCTCTCACTCCCTGAGTACCACAGCTTGTACCCATCCACATCCCTAGCCTTAGACCCTACCCACTTAGTCTCCCAAACACACACAATATTAATCCTCCTCTTGAAACCAAGAAATATACTTGCATTAGTAGAAGCAAGCAAAAGGGTCGAGTTGTTGAGAGATTTTAAGAAAATCCATTGGCTTTGCAAAATATGAACTCTATTTTGTGATAGCCAAGCCGCTCTAGCTCGAGCTATAAAGATTATATAATGAGAAGTCAAGAACGCATAAGTTCTTGACATGATTATGTGGGAAAGCTAATTCAAGATGGAATGACTTCTATTACAATGGTGGAGTCAAATTAATTTGACTAATCTATTTACAAAACTTATTAAAAAGAAGTTACTGAATAAAACTTCAAGTTTGATTATATTAAAACTTCTTAATTAGGTCCACCAATAATGGCAAGCCTACCTGGCACTATGAAATGAATAGTTATGGGTTCAAAGGGTAACAACAAGTTGTTGATACGTGGATGTTTCGGTACTTAAGAGATATACTAGTACTAGTTGTCATAGATTGGAGGGTTGATATCTAATACTCTTAATGAGATTCAGTTCAAGAAACAAGTGTCTCAAATATGGCAAAGACACTGAAAGAACTTCACCTATATGAATATAGAAATGGTGTCGCTTCGATTGAGAGTTGGAATTGTTCTCATAAATGTTCATAAAATTTGGATAGCGCATGGCCATAAAAGTGCTAAGCATGTTGAGTGGAAAGCAGGAATGAAATGTTTATGCGTGCAGTGTCACCGATGTAATCACAAGGAATAACACGTTCAAAGTTATTATGCTATGTGGAATTTCGATTGCGTCTTGTGGCATTATACTAAGGTATGGTTCAAATCGAAAGATACATTACTCTATGCGTGAACATGACTTGATCTTTGTGTCCTAATTTATATTTAAATGAGTGGGGATTGTTGAATATTTTTTTTAAATTAAATTAAATCAATACGTCTTTTATGAAAAGGTGTATTTTAGTGAAAGATTGTATCTTTTATGAAAAGATGTCGTCTAGTGAAAGGTTGTGTCCATTCATCCTTATAGTATCACCAATGTTATTTAAATCCAACTCTGCAGATTTCAATTGCAATTTTACAACATATCTTTTACAAAAAGTTCATATTTCTAGAGTTAAAAGCAAGCGTTTACATAATTTGTTTTGTTGGTGTAAAAGTAGTTCCATTGATAGTATAAATCAATATACGAACTTTTTGGAGTTGCTAGGGAGTTGTTGTAGTTGACTGTATAGATATACCCAGCAGTCTTTTATAGCTTAAAATTTTGGTACCTTCTTGGTACAAAGCCAATAAACCTTTACCTTATCAAAAAAAAACATATCTTTTACAAAGTTTTCCCCAAAGCTTTTTTCCTCTCCAAAAGATCAAGCCCTGACTTATTGCTTTCCAGAAGAATTTCTTCATTATTTGCTTAGTGCAGAATGCAATAGGCTTGTCATATTCACTAAAACTACTTGTGTATAATCCAAAGCAATCTCACAGAGAAAAGAAAGCAAATATTGTTTTTAGGAAAGTGTTCCACACGTGTTTCAAGCCTTTAATCTGTGTTCGTTGTTTGGATTATCAAGCCTTCATCTTTGTGCTCTTTTTCGTATTGTGTTCATGTAACAAATTTTCCAACAATAGCACCTATGGTACCACCCCTTCCCCAAACTCTAATAGCAGATGCAAGACTTTGCCACTTCCTTGTAATGATGCATATCAAGTAACTAGTTTCGTGAGGCCCCTGCTAAGCCCAGGCCCACACTCATGATATAAAAAATAATAATTTAAATTCCAAAAATATAATTTATATTATATTTTTTGCTTTATAATTAACATAATCTAATGACCGACGTATTAAATATATTTTATTGATAAGTTTTATAATTATTAAAGTTCTTAATCACAAAATTGGATAATTTTAAAAAAAAAAAATTATTTGTGCGGAAGAAAATATTATTGGAGAATAGAATATATCAAAAGGCCACAAGTAATTTAGTATTTTATAAAATGACATCATGATATTTTAATAATGGCAATTCAATGGTGATCAAAAATAGAAAATATTGATATTTTAATGAGTTTGTGGGTATGTAATTTCTCGGTTATAGATAGAAATAAATTTGTTTTGATATTTATTATTTTATTTCACCTATAATTTCATGTGACAAGAGTGTTTGCAATTTTTTTTTTCAATCTAATACAATAAAATATTTCAATGACTTCAAGTATATAAAACAATGGTTACAACCTTAATTTAGAAGATTTACATAAACTAACTTAATAGTGATCTATAAGAATATTAAATAATAATTAAATTAAATTAATAAATTGTTTCATTCGGTCCGTTTACTTGTTGTGTTTATTTTTTACGCGCCCTTTAAAAAATATTTTATTCACCCAATTTTAATTATTGATTTATCTTTTTTCATGTCCTCTAAAAAAAATAATAAAGGCAATGTACTATTTACTATTGATTAAATTATCCTATTTATTATATATATTTTTAAAGAATTGAACAATATTTACAATAAGGGTGTAGTTGGAAATTATTACTACTATTTTTGAATAATTTTTTTGAGCAAAAGTGATTATTATTAATTTAAAATGACGGGAATTTTAATCAAAAGATAATTTATTAAGTGATAAGAAGAAACCAATTACAAACACACAAGTTGGAATGACCTTAACAAAAAGAATAAGGGTAAAAATGAAAATATTTAACAAAAGAACACCATCAATTGTCATGTGTACTCTCTTAATTCACTTAGCCAAGGAAGTAAAATACCTAAAATGCCCTTGTGAGGACTACCAAAATTTGAGATTCTTCCTTATATATAATAGTAATATGAACATATTGTCCAATTTACCCCCCCCCCAAAAAAAAAAAAAAATACAACACCCCCACCCCCCCCACCCCAAAAAATAAATACAACATTCATTTAAGTCGATGTACTCGTTAAAGAATAAAGATACTACCTGGCTCTGGAGCTTATTACATGCAGAAACAAAATGTTTAGGACCAGCAATATAGCCAAGTCTCCAACCAGTCATTGCAAATGCCTACAAGAATGCATATTTGTAAAAGAAATAGTCATTGCCAAGGAATTCAAGAAACGCAAGGGAGAACAAAGGAATTATAATGTCCATACAATAAAGTTGTATTACCTTAGAGAAACCATTTACAGTGAGAGTCCTATCCCACATACCAGGCAATGATGCAAAGCTAGTATGAGTTGCTGGGGCATAAATAATGTGTTCATAAATTTCATCCGATATCACCTGCAGACCAGAAAATATTTTTTTGGGCAGGAAGGGGGTAGTTAAAATTCAGAGAACAGATTGGGATCACATTCATTTTATAGACGAGTTAGATATGATGAACCTACAAGAAGCCTAGGATGCCTAGCCACAATCTCAGCAATCTCCTCAAGCAATTTCCGAGGGTAAACAGACCCTGTTGGGTTGGACGGAGAACAAAGAATCAGAAGTCGTGATTTTTCACTCAGTTTAGATTCAAGAAGCTTCGGATCTAATAGAAAATCTTCAGATATGCTGGTCGGAAGAATCACAGGTGTTGCATCTGCCATCCTTGCCATTTCAGGGTAACTCACCCAATAAGGAGCTGGAATAAGAACCTGTGCCATGTATGTGGGTTAATAAACTGACAAACTTTAGAAAGAAGTATTCTTTTATCTCGGAACTAACAAATAATCTCATTATATTTACTGTCATTATGGCAATACTGATCGAGTGAATTCTATTGTAAACTTCCACTGCTTAGCATCCATATTCGAGTGGAAAAAACTAGAGAGTATCCAACCTTATCTTCTGCATCTGATATTCTTTAAGATGGAGGGAAGACGTAAGAGACGCTTCACCAAAATGAAAGTTCTCTTTTCAAGGGGATGCAAACTAATTTAAGTAATGATTCTAACAGTATATTTCCCATCACAACTATACCAGCTATAGTATTTTTTCTACCAAGAGATTAAACAATAGAGAAAAGGTGAAATATGCTGGCACATCCTTTACGAAAAACAAAATAACTCTTTGAGTTAAAATTTTGCATCCAAACCATGAGCGCAGCAGTCAAAAGAAAAAGAGAGTTGCTTAGATAATCAAACAGATCAACTTTTTAAGTCATTCAACACCGAAGTTAAATTGTGGGAAGACCCGTAATCTAAGTTGTACGGACTCTTTCCTGAAAAGAGGGATAATTTCTAAATTAATTATTAGCATGTTGCTTTTTTGACAATTAATTCATGTTTTTTTAACACCCATCTGGGAGAACGAAATATTGAATTCTACAACATACATGTATTGTCCACAGAATATCTCTCAAAATTTAGAATATCATTTTGATGAAGTAAAGGATTTCATTGTTGGCATCATGCAATTAGTTACAAAAGAGTAGAAGCAAAAGTAAAATAGTAGCTCAATTACAATCTTCATACTAAGGTCAAGGAGATAGCAAAGTAAAAAAAAGTATCTGGGGCAAAATTTTGAATATCTTTATAGCTTAACTTTAAATTTTTTTAGCCAAATCCTAGCAACTTGGATCCATGCCCTCGAATCTTAAAATTTAGATTTTTGTCGAATCCGACCCTCGGATCCGCATTTGTGTCAGATACCCGCAACCGAGTCCGCGCAACTTTG
This sequence comes from Capsicum pubescens, assembly GCA_030864215.1. Taxonomy (NCBI): domain Eukaryota; kingdom Viridiplantae; phylum Streptophyta; class Magnoliopsida; order Solanales; family Solanaceae; genus Capsicum; species Capsicum pubescens. The sequence continues at coordinate 216,338,522 of CM061549.1, read as the reverse complement.
CCCGTAATTACAATTCGACATGCAACAACAACAACATACCCAGTGTATTCCCACAAAGTGAGGTCTGGGGAGGGTAAAGTGTACACAGTCCATACAACTCGACGTGGAAATGATTATTATGTGAAAAGTTAATAGACTTTGGATGTTTAGAATTACCTCATCCCCTGGGGAACAAACAGCAAGCACTGCCTGAACAATACTTTGTTTTGCCCCATTGCTTACCACAATCTGATCAGGAGTATACAATAGCCCGTTCTCCTCTACATCAAGAAATTAGATCAGAAAAGCAAATAGAAACAAAAACCTCTGTAATGAACATCAGCTAGAGAAATTAGTACCTTTTAATTTATGACAAATAGCCGACCGAAGTTCCATTGTACCTGCATTTGGTGTATACCTGGTATGACCTTCACGAATTGCATTTTTCCCGGCCTGAAGAAATAAGACTAATTTAGTAAATAGAGAAAAGAATAGAACATTGATTTCATCACAATAGGTGTAGATCAGGTTCCATGATTACAGAATACTACCTCTGCTATTGGGGCTGGAGTATCAAAATCAGGTTCACCAGCTGCTAATCTAATAACAGGTACACCAGCTTGCACAAGAGCAGTTGCCTGATCAGTTATAGCAACCGTTTTTGACGGCTTTACTGAATTCACCCTGGGGCTGAGCGAGATATCAACCTCAACTCTGTCCATACTCTGTGTTATGACAACTGAACCTTTTCCACGTGAGTATAGTTGTCCCTTTGACCCTGAAGATCTGCCACATACATATATAAACAAATATACTGATTCAGCAAAAACATCTAGGTGGAGTATTTCTTACTGAATGCTTATCATGGTCCAATGACACATTCCCTATGAGATGTTATTAGAGAACTGCAAATATAAGAAAGTTTATGTTTTTATGTCTTTGTCAGGTATAGGATAAAACAGTGGAAAGATATCTCTTCAAGCTCTCTTTCTTTCCTTCCTTTTCACCTTTCTTTTCTTGACTGGTAATAATAAAGTTCAAATACTAAAAGTAGCAAATAGCATTCACATGATCATTCAAACATTTCAAAATCACTACTTCTGTCACCTATTGTTAAGAGTTTAACCTTCTTGGGATGGCTTAGAATGAAAATAAGATACTATACCAAAATTGACAGGGGAGACACTGTCTTTGCAATTTGCAATTGGAAACATATTATAACCAGAACCAGCAACCAGGGGTAGCTGAAGATAAAGGTCAAAAAGAAAAAAAAATTACCATGATAGGTTAGAAAACAATAGCGAGAGAACAAAAGGAAAGGAGAAGGCTCGTCACCCCTGATAAATGAGAAGAAAGATGTAAAATTACACATATGATCACCATCATTTAATGATGGTTATACTTGCAATTCTTTATCAAAAAGTGATTATCCTTAAGATTCTTTACCAAAAAAGGATTATACTTGAGGTTCTTTATCAGAAAATGATTATGCTTAAGATTCTTTATCGAAAAATGATTATGCTTAAGATTCTAGAGCAGTGGCTCTCTCTGCAGCATTATCTTGACATTAGTTAGTTTTGTGGCCCATGATTTACATAGAGTTTCAATTACTATGAGAGTTTTTTATCAGAATCATCCCTATTATTTCAACCGAACTTTCATTATATTCTTATACTATCCCACTTAACTAGCAACATCCTTTAAGTTCCCAAACTTCACCAAAATTATCCCACTGTTAACGTTTCCTTCCTTTTCTAGCAGAATCCTTCTTTTGTCACGTGGACTTCATGTACTTTTTTTTCCTTATTAATTTCATACAAGCTAGCTCCTTAAAGAGCATAAAGAATTAACCTTGATCGACATAAAAATCAATAACAATATAAAAACTTTCTTCTCCAATTCTTTCTTTCATTTTTAACACTCTCTCCATCAAGCCTAATTCCTAAATGCTACAAGCCTGCAGCAAATGCTGGTGTGTTGCACAAATATTTTGAAGTGCCCTTCTAGTCTTGTTTTCATGAAATCACCGTTCTTTTTTCTTCATATACACTGCACATATTTATACCTCCAGCTACAGATCTTTCAACAACGTCGGAAGAGATCCTCTAGCAATCTGGTTAATTACTGGGTGAAGTCTCCTCAGGAATCCTATTATACACCTTTTTTTCTCCCAGCAGTAGCGATGGTCGTCAGCTTCATCTATCTCAAAAAGTCAAGACGATTGACTCCAACTCCGAAGCAATTGACGTCATTTTGCGGTTGATCATAATTAGGATAGGACACTCTTTTAAAAGGAGATGAAAACAACATTAAAACTTTTGAACCCGAGTATGATATTTACTTGTGCAAAGTATATAATCTTTCTGACTGTGACTTCCTAAGTCTGAACTTTAATTTGTAGCAGGCTCACAACTTTTCACTGTTGGTACTTGGTTTAGAACAACAAAGTAATCCATCAATGTTGAAACTAGATGAAGGTAGAAGGTACCCTATAGAGTTATTCGAGGTACGGTCAAGCTAGCCCAGACACCATGGTTATAAAAAAGTTGGCCACATCAAAAAGTCATAAACAGAGACAAGGGTAATAAGGGGACTGATCAAAGTATTCTCCCCCAGACATGATATAAGGCCAACCCTCATATCATATACCTCCATATTAGCGTTATTCTAGACAGCCCAATACTTAATCCTTACTCCATCTGTCTCAATTTATATGACTCACTTTTCATTTTAGTTAGTCCCAAATAAAAATGACACATTTATTTAGTAATAATTTAACTTTAATATGGTCAGTTTACTCTTAATGGAATGATTAATAGTCACACAAACATCTATAACTTATTTTAGACCACAAGTTCAACAATCTTTCTTTCTTTCATAAACTCCGTACCAAGTCAAACTACATCATATAAATTGGGACAGGACGGAGGGAGTATAACTCTCCATATCTAATGGAGATAACAAAGGACCAGTTCTAGCATAGGGGAGATCAGATGCTTAACACATTCATATAATTGGGAAATATTCCCCAAACTCTCTCCCCCCCCCCCCCCCCAACAACAAAAAGAAGGAACCTTTACTGCAAAAGAATTGAAACTTTCACCATCCTAGCATTCTCAAGCCCAAAACACATATCAATAAGATTCCTCGAACTAAACAAAAACTAATTCACCAACTTTAACATTCTGGTTTTCAATCAAATACAAACCACAGCTAAAATATTCTTCTTTTTCTTTTTTCAACAATCCTTGTGTCCGGGCCAACTTGCACCCACCACGACTAATTCCACATATACCTGTCACCTACCACCAACAACAGGTATCATGTAATTCTGTCCACCAATGCTAGGACAGGTGAGAAAGAAATCACCTAGTATTTTTTTTGCCACAACTAAAACATTCTCAAGAAACTGTGCTAACAATTCAAGATTCTTTAACATAATAGCAATTAACAACCCAGAAACAAAAAGGGCAATAGAAAATTACTTGAGAGAGAGAGCGGAGAGGTTAGAAGAGAAAGAGATTGATGTGGAGTTGAGTGAATCAGAATGAAATCCAGAAATGTTGAGTCTTGAACCTATTCTTGATGAACCCAGTAAAGAGGAAGACGTAGTAGCAGCAGCCATTTGGTGGGGGGATGTATATCCGATTTCCAAACTGGATTTTGATTTGATTCCATTTGGTTGATGGAAAAAATACTTTATATAGTGAAATGAGGGTTGGTAAGGTTAGAGGAAGAAGCGAAGTAGTTGTTGGAGGCTGTGGAAATTGAAAGCCTACTTTGCTCTCTTTGGTTGGTGAAGTTTGTTTCTATTTTCTTTTCTTCTATGATAAAGATTTAATTTATTTGGTGATTATAAACGTACACTGGTCATTGGTGGCTATGCTAAGCCCGTGCCTAAACTTAAAAAAATAAAAAATAAAAATTTATTTAAGAGTAATAATTTGTCGTATATTTTCTACTACCCAATTTAATGTAACACCACATTAATTATATCTTATTAATATTCATCCCCTTACGATGCCCGATTAATATTAAGAAAAAAATTATAAAATATTATTATGTTTGCTTAATTATATTAAATTATTGTTAGTGGTACACAATTATTTGTTCACGATTAAGATATTATTATTTTGGGTATGACGACCTATACTATAAGTAGATAAAAAAATTATTTTAAACTTTATTAAGACAAACCTTTATTTTTGATGCATCAATTGATCAAAAATATCAAATGATAAATACTTATAATTTTTTTAAACAAAAAACTATTCTATAAATTTCAAGTGTATAGATTGTTTAATAGTAGGATATTTCTCATCATAAATACTACTAAATTTTTAGATTTAAAATGACGTATTTAGGACTTTGATACGACTATGATTTTAGTTAAAGGCACTTCTTCTGAGTTGATTCTTAAGTATGAGTATATTGTTATTATATTATAGTACTGTTAGCCATTAAAAATATGTGAATGTTGGATTATAACCTTGATCTTAAGTTATTTAAGTAGTTGCTAAAATTCATCTTCAACAATATGACTTGGATGATTATTATGACAGAATTGGGTCATTGACGTCTCACTAATCAAACTTATGCAATACTTTGATCACTGTCTCCTGCGACATAAATCTGAAAAAATAATAATAGTTTTCTTTAGAGAATTTGACCGAAAAGAGGGAGAATCTATTAATGAGTTGTAGTACTAAAATTATAAATTCCATATAAATGAATAATACATGCATTGGTAGCTATATAATATAATTATATTAACATGTGACTTTTTCATTAGCTTGCGACTTGATTTACTATTTGCGACCACTGATATCCTTTTAATATAGAAATCTAAATAAGTAGTATAAATTTCTTAATTTTGAAAATAAATTTATGTTTCACATTTTATAATTAAAATTTAGTTCTATCTATGAACTTATTTCATTCTTTAAACTTATCAACAATAAACTCTTTAATTATTTTTATCTATAAATTAGCCTATTTTTGAGTAATTTCCGTGGATAATCACCCATACTTTGAAAATTACCTATAAATATCACTTTTGTTTCTTTTATAACAAAATATCACTCAACTATCCCTATTTTCCTCAAAATATATTTGATACTTCAAAAATATTTCTTCTCTCCTAGTTGACATGCCATGTCATTAAAATTTCTTTTTTATATATATAATAAATAGATCTATTTAACTTATCAAAATTATTTAACTAAAATTTTATCCTATTTTTTTAACAAAATAAACACACATGATATATTTATCATTGAGGAACAATTTAATTATGTACTTTAGATTTTATATTTATTTTGTCTTTCTTAAAAAAAAATATAAATTATATTTATTCTTTATTCGATATGATAAATTATATCAGATAATCACACAACTTAAAGAAAAATAATTCATCTGGTAATGCTATGCACATTACTCATCAATGAAGTAGTTGTGTGTAAAGATTTGAAATATTTTATTTGGTACTTTTCAAAGTTTTTCTAATTTATTTATTTCACCACTTAATAATATTTTTAAAACTCAAGGTATTTATATGAACTGGTACTAATCTAATATTTTTTGATTATTTATTTCATATACTAAAGATTCTTAAAATCTAAAAGAAATAAAATGATGACTTTCGGATTTTCATATACGTACTAAGGCCTCATTTGTTTGCACTTAATGGAGGTCTGAATCTGAATGGTTCAGACTTCAGATCATTAAGTGTATTTGTTTTTTATTAAGATTTTAACTCTTAATAGGTCTTAATCATTCAGATCTAGAGTCAAGTCTTAATAGGTCTGAAGGGATATTCTGATGTTGGATAATATTCACCACTCTATTCATAATCAGCAGTCACCACCACTAACCACCTCTGCCACCGTCACCATTGTCAACCACCACCCACCACCCACCACCTCCACCATCACAACCATCATCGACAAAAAATACCGCTACCACACCTACTATCTCTTTTATTCTAATTATATTCACCGCCACCACTGCCGTCAACAACACCACAATCAACAACCACTACCGGTCAATCCCTACTACCAACCAACTCATCTATCACAACTAGCACCACCACTAATTACTACTAATACAACACAACCTCTACACATTCTTGGGTTGCCACCACCATTGTCACTAGTAATGCCACCTCTACCACCACTTCAACCAGTACCATCGCTACAATTTATCTCTACTAACAACCATCTCCACCATCACAACAAATAACATCTCCAACTAGCATCAACACATCGTCAATCATCATGCATTCATGTTTCAGCCAACACAATCAACACCTTAAACTACTAACATCAAGCAACGTCACATCACAACAACAACCACCACCATCATAATAGTCACTACAATACCAACCATCACAATTATCACCACCAACATGATTAATCACTAACGTCAATCATTGTCCCCGCAACTACCATTATAAGCCATCTCCACTATCACTAACAAACATAAATATTTTTTCTCAATCAAATACTAATAATTTTGTTGTATTAAATTATATACTTTTTTAATATATAATTAAATTTATATTTGAATTATTTTTTTTATTTTATTATGTATATAAATAATTTTTTTTTTACACATTCAAATGTTGAAAAGCAAACAGTCTTAATCATTCAGTTTTCAGATTTAGAGACAACATCTTAATTATTCAGATGTGCATTCAGATTCAGACGTCTGAATCTTAAAAAAAAAACAAATGGAGCCTAAATGTACTATTTTTGAAGGAAAACAATTTATTTAGTCATGAAACAAATTAATTTTTTTAAAAATATTAACAAAATGATCTAATATCACAAATGAATCTTTAAAATAGTACTCAACCAATCATCGCTTGTTTTTTGTGGGTTTAGGATGAGAAAAGAATATAAATTGGCATTTAATTATATAATAAGACAAAATATAGTATAATAGAAATAAAAATTAATATGAAAAAACTAAATTAAAAATAATAATTTTTTGTTTTCTAAATTTTTTTGCCTATGTTAACTTTGCGGATTTATTTGATTCATTTATAAATTTATTTGGGGAAAATCTGTAGGACAAATACATTTTTTATCAAAAAGATCTTGCTTAAAATTTTGCAGGTGATCTACATGCGAATTAAAATTTTCAGGTGATAATTACCTTTAAGATTTTTCGATCGAATTTTGTATGACAAAAAAAACCTTAGATTTTCTCCTTCAAATTTTGTTTGATAGAAAAATTTATAGGTTTTTCATCGAATTAGTTTGGTTGAAAAACTTGTAGAGAATTAGGTTACCGATAAATTCTTTTGTAAATTTTCAATAATTTTTTTTTTACGTAATTTAGATTTTTCTTGTAGTTTATAGGACGTAGATTTGAATAAATGAATTTGAGGAATTAAACAGGTTTATCATTAATAAAATAAGACTTTAACAACATGACATGCCAAGTAGGAGAGAAGAAGGTTTTTAAAGTGTTAAGTATCTTTCGAGTAAAATAATTGTCCTAAAAGAAATAAAAGTGATATTGATAGGCAATTATTAAAACATGAGTGTCTATCTATGGAAATTACCCCTATTTTTTAACTAATTAAATCTAACAAAGGTGTACCAGCAAGAAGATGCACTAACATGCAAGAGCACAAAAGCTTCAAGCAGCTACCATTGATCAACCTTATTCAGGCACATCAATCAAAGATCTTGCTTACCGGATAACTTTTCTGGTGAAGGAGAGAAAGTTTGACAAGCTAAGAAAGTCTCGTTGAAAACAGGAACTCAGACTGTGACGATTAAGGGTTGTCACCTACATAACCTACTTCTCATACCAAAAGAGCTAGGTATCAGATCCCTGTAGTTCGAGCCCTTTTGTTAAAGCAGTTCCTGTATCTGCACACATGCAAACAGACTGATAATTGCGTTTCACATTTATTAGAAAAAGATGGCCATGAAAGATTGTCATGGAAACAGTTACTTAAAACTTCTACTAACAAATATGGTAATTACAACTACTTAGAAATGAAAAATAAAATAACGCGTGATTTGTAGCATCTGGTTAGGAAAAAGTTATAAGATCGACAAATAAAGTATTTTCACCTTCTTCCCTAGCAGTATTCAAAGGGAATTTTGCCATCAGGTTGAATATACGTAGCTGTTTTGCTTGAGCATGAATGGTAAAAGAAAAAAATAAATATGAAGTTTTAAATTTTAAAGAACATACTCCCTCCACCTCCTCGTCTTTGTTTATTCCCAATAAGAAAATTTTTATAAGGCAAAAAGTTTTTCCACAAAATTTGCGATTCATTATCCACTAAAATAAAAACCGTAAAAAGTAACTGCTTGGAAGTTTCATACCATTATCCGAATTTGGTGAAACCAAGTTGCCTCTACTTTAGTAAGAATCTGTTTTTTCAAAAAACGAAATAAAAGGGGCCAATAAAATGAGTGTTTTGCATAATTGTAGATCTATTCTAAATTTTTAAATAGGACTTGGCAATAAACTGTAAAAAGAAAATTTTAAAATAGTAGCACTAATAACTAATAGTACTTTGACCCAAAAAATAAAACTAATACCTATCTGTTATAAAATAAGAAAGAACAAAGACAAAGAGTAGAGAGAGAAGAGAGATTATTTCTTATTATTTCTTGAGGGATGAGAGATCATAAGATTGTCAATACAATGAACAAAATCTCTCTATTTATAGGGAAAATTTACCCCTAGTCTGAGTAAAAGACAGATGTTTCAAATCCTAATAGATATCAAAGTAGATCTTGATAGACATTCACTATAATGTAAATACATTTATAACACTCCCCCTTGAATGTCTAATTGGTAGATAATGTGCCTCGTTAAAACCTTACTAGAAAAAATGCAGTAGGAAAAAAATCTAGTGAAGCAAAAAGAGTACACATCTCTAATAATATGCATTTCGGTTGCCTCATTAAAAACCTTACAAGGAAAACTCAGTGGGATAAAATCTCATAAGAAAAAAAGAGTACAACGCGTATTAACTCCCCCTAATGAGAACATCCTTGAACATTTGCATCCCGATCTTGTGCATCATTTTCTTAAAAGTTGTAATTGGAGAAGACTTGGTGAATAAATCAGTCACATTGTCAGTTGAACGAATCCGTTGCACGTTAATATCATCATTCTTTTGTAGCTCATGTATGTAGAAAAGCTTTGGCAAAATGTGTTTCGTTCTATCTTCATTTATGAATCCTCCCTTAAGATGTGTTATGTATGTTGAATTATCTCTGTATAAAATTGTGGGTAGATTGTCATATTTCACACCACATTTTTCTCGAATGAGATGTATCATGGACCTCAACCATACACATTCTCGGCTTGCTTCATGAATAGCTATTATCTCAGCATGATTCAATGAAGTGGCTACGATAGATTGCTTTGTATATCTCCAAGTTATGACAGTATCTCCACATGTGAACACATTGTATGTTTGAGACCGATATTTATGCGGGTTAGATGAGTACCCAACATCAGCATGACCTAAGATCGGGACTGCAATCTTTAGAATAAATAAACTCATGTATCTTATCCCATTTCGATGTCTCCTAGTAGGAGTAGAAATATACCTTGCTAACAAATTGAGCGAAAGGCTATATTGGGTCTTGTAGTTTTTTACAAGATACATGAGTGCACCAATTGTACTAAGATATGGTACTTCATAACCAATTCAAATTAGTATATTTCTTATTTCAGCAAATAATCTTATTGCTTTTGAAAACTCTCCAAGAGTTTCAATAATTTTCAAGTTATAAGTTTATACAATATAAGGATTATCAATAAGTTTTCTAGAAACTTTTATATTTTGAATCCTTAAAGAAGTTTTCATACAAATTTTGTCAAGTGACAATATTCAACATTTTATGTGTGTCATCTTCAAGTGTCTGGACTGCAAATCAAATAAGTTTTCACTTACCAAGATGCACCCTTTCATATTACTTGATAAATGCTTCTACGTCAGCATGCTTAAATAAACGTAGAATTCAGATCCTCGTAATCTTTCACAATATTGCACCAATATTGTGTCAAAGATATTGATGATATATCATTTCGTATCGGTTCACAATGCGACATAACATTTTGAGATCTCATCACTTCATTATTTTCAGGTATATAAACCTCTTATAATGTTTCATGAAGTATTATGTCATAGGCTCTTCAAGCGCATATTACCTTCTTATTATAATTATTTCTCCTTATTCTATACAAGTACTATTTCATTTGGAACCGATTGGTCTATCACGCTTCACGCATGCATAGACTTTGTCCTTTAGAGACATAAAATAGGAGCACTTGCAGCTTAAATATGAGATGCGTTTGGCATTTGACTTGAATTATCTTTTGAATGAGGATCTGATGATAATTCCTAACATACTTCATAGCTGCTTATAATTTTCCCCTTATGTTAGGAAAGCTAGCATACATCCTCCATCTTCTTTGATGGATCCATCTTTGTGCATCAAGATACATTCATTAATCGTATACCGCACATCAAAACTATTAGATGGAATAGTTGGTTCATGACCTTGAACCAATTGAGAGGAAGAAATAATCATAATTTATTGGCCTAATGCATACAAGTGTTATTGTATGCAACATATCATATTTCAGATCAACACATGAAGTTTTGTTCTCATTAGCGATGATTTAGCTATTTATCGAAGGCATTCAATGCCAAACCATCATCATCAAGATAACTTTCTTGATTGCACAATCTGAAAATTATGTTCTTAACTCAATTTTGTTGAGCAAGCAACTTTATGAATGTCAAATTGCAGGTTGACAATGAATGTACATGTGATTATCTTATTGATGCATCTTTTCAATATATCACATGATAGGTGAACGGGTCCCTATGCACCTTTTATTCTTTTCAGATTTTGAGGGATCCAATCACAAAATTAGTTGGTCCAACCAACGTATCATGAGAACAAGCAACATTAAAGTTCATGAAGAATTTTTGAATTCTTCAATATATGTTTAATACTTAATATGCACATCTTTAAGATGTCGCAATCGTTCATGTCAACTTATGAACTTTATGCTAGTAAACTCCAAGTTTACCATGATATGTGTTTTTGCTTTAGTAAATTTCAGATTTACTATTACAGGAATAAATTTCAGGTTTACTACTTTAGAAGTAGATTTCAAAATAACTTTTCTCAATTATTCAACCTCTTTCGGAGGTGAGTTGTGATACCATCACAATCAAGTGCACGTTTGCATTAATAAGCTTCTCATTCCCCAGGAATGGAATATAATCATGCCTTAAGCGTATCAAATTATGATAGCTTAGAACCTCTTTCAAAATATTGCTACTTCAGGAGCAACTCGAGGCATACATATGATCTAGAGAATTTTTCTCTAACATATCTTATGATCATAATACGCGTGCAAAAATATCATCATTTTTTATGATCATTATCATATTGTCCGTCCACGCGTATATTCATGCATTCAATCACTTGTCTTTTTTCAAACATATTATGCACTGCTACCACATACACCTCAAGAATGAAGTAGGTTTTCATATTTCAGACTTATAATATATTGCTACCATATTCACTTCATGGAATGGAGCATATTCAATGGGTCGAATTTTATGACTTTTCATCAAACACCCATTATTTTGCCTTGGCCATCACAATATCATCAATACATGCATTGAGATCCAATCTCAACGTATTATCCATATAAAGGTGTTTTAGGCATAAATTGATGGGACTTGAACCCAACATATTATCATCCCTTTTGATAATATTGTTCTTGAGGAATAAATCTAAAATATAAATGGTTCCAAACCAATTATTTTTCCTCAAATCCAATAAGAATTATATTAGTAGTAGCAAAAGAAAGATAATATAAAGAATTACTAACCTTGAAATCCTTCAGGTTTATAATCTCACCTTGTTTGGCAGAGTCTCGTGCTGATAACGTGTTATAAAATAAGAAAGAATAAAGAAGAAGAGTAGAGAGAGAAGAGAGAGTAATTATTATTACTTCTTGAGGGATGAGAGATCATAAGATTATCAATACAATGAACAAAACCCCTTTATTTATACGAAAAATTTACTCCTAGTCTGAGTAAAAGACAGATGGTTCAAATCCTAATAGATATCAAAGTAGATCTTGATAGACATTCAGTATAATGTAAATACATTTATAACACTATCTGTTTTTTGTCCTAAAATGTCAATTGATTTTTTCAATGATGCCATTTAATTTAAACAAAAAGGAAAAATAAGGATTTATACGTTCACAAAAACAAGCAGAGAAGGAATTGTTATGGTGCAGTTAAATGTGCAATTAAGATAATGATAAATTTTATCTGCGAGAAATCTCTCTCTCTCTATATATATATAAAAGAGAATCAAGACTATGTTGATGTGGCATGTCTAAGAGGCCAACATTGACATTTATCTTTTTCTCATTTTTTTTGGAATTTTTTACTCATTTTTTTGGTGAAAAAAATAAGATAATACACACATTTATTAGAGAAACAGTCTCAATATGGGACTGACTGTTACACATGTATTTCACATTCCATAGTAATTAAAACTTTATCTTTCACGCATCAATGTAAACAACAACGTTATCTTTCACGCATTAATTTTCGTGCACGAAGAAATATAGACAAGGTGATTTTTATCTTTTTTCTTTTTTAAAAAAAGATTTATTTCTATTATTTTATTTTAAAAGTTCATCTTTATTTGAGATTTTTCTTAATTTTTCCTATTTGTTTGATGTAGTATAAACCTAAAAAGAATTTTTTAATTGCATTCTTTAAATTACTTATCACTTTTCCAGTTTAGAAGATTCAAAAGACATTATCATTAATTTAATGATCATTTATAAAGATTGTAGGGTCATTATGATTAATTTTCTTTATACTTTGTTGGAAATTAGCTAATGAAACAACATATGTTATTAACAAAAAGTTAGTATGCTATTAACTATAGCCTTTTTCTATTTAAACAGTTATCGAGGAAATCACCATCACTTGCCCAGAAATTTAGTTTCTTATTCCAGGAAAAGCACAAGCTTAATAATAGACAATGTATACAAAATTTCCATCCATCCTACTTCACAACATATTAATGCTTTGCGGTAACTGATGATATAGTTGTTGTGATGACTAATGCTGACCATAAAAGAAAGTATATCAGTTATGAACCTTTCAAGAGAGACATACCTATCTAATCAAGGCAAGAATAACCTGGATTGACCATTAAGAGATTACCTGCATCCTCTTTTCTTGAAAATTCTTTTCGATAAATTTTATCTTTCGAAGAGCCAGGTTGCTGCAAAAACAAGGGAAAATTTAAACTTTGCATGCATTAAATGGTCCTCAATGTAATTTTTTACTTATTTCAATGATGAGATGAAAGTGAAGCAAAGAGGAACAATGAGATGGATATCATGTCAAAACGATCAATAACAATTGCATTCATTATTACAATTGCTCTTTTCCTGTAGAAAAAAGAGGTACATGAAAACACCAGTGCCACATAAAAGAAGATATCATCAGAGCTAGGCAAAAGACATACACCTAAAGACATAAAAAGCCACCAAAATGAAGTAGACACAACATATTTATCACTATCACTTTGTTGCCAGTAAAAAAACACTATATGAAGTAAATACAACATGTGAATTACTCCTACTCAATTGTCGATAACATAGTTGGAAGATCAAAAGAAAAATTAGTTCAGCCTGATGAGAAGAATCATGCAGTCAGTCAAGGTTAGCAAAACACTACTATGTGCTTAAACCATGATACCAGAAAAATAGGTATGAAACTTTGAAAGTCAGACAATTTAGCATCCACATTAGCCAAAATTAGACCCAACTATCATAAAATAGTTGAAACGAGTAAACAATATTATTAAATAGATAAAAAAATTACACTAACTGGCGGTTCAATAACAGTAAAGGGATCAACGTTCTAACCCAAAAAGGGCATGGCATGAGTATCCTAAAGAGATCATCTCGAACATCACTGAAATCCATAGAATACATTGCATTTTTGAGTCCATGAGAAGCCAAATAATCTTCAGGTTGCTTAGCCAGGTGATCCCTTTATAAACACTTATAGCTGGTTCACCAACCTGAACTATCCGAAAATAAATACCTGTTAACACTATTAATTGTACTTAATTAATCAAGTTTCAAATTTTACACAAAAGATAAAGTAAACATACAAAAGATCGTAGCAGAGCCTGTAAATCACTCAGATTCTTATACACCGCGATCACATCCCCTCTACGCACAACATAAAAAGCTTTTTTTTCGTCTCCCATTTATGTTTCAAATTCCTTAAGTTACTCCACCACTGTATCAACACAAGTACACAGTAGTACTTACAGAAAACAAAATCAATTCCAAATTCTTCTCCAGAAAAACTCAATTTCACTCACTGAACAAATTTATAGTCTACATATTACCCTTGCATATATGATCAGTGTAGTTAATACAGTACAAATGATACTCAATTACTATATAATTTAGGGCGTTTTTGTAATTCTTTTTTTTTAATTTTAAAAAATCATACTTTAGACATTAAGATAAAAGAATTTAGAGTTTGTCAGAAGGTAGAAAATAGAAAGAATACAATTCTTACCGAGTAATGTAGTTAAGGGAGAGATAAGTGCAATGGAGTTTCCGTCAGCAACTGATTTTTGCACTCAATATTTTCTGTTTAGTTAGTCTCGACTAACCTTTCAGCTGATTTTATCCCGACCCGAAAATGCATATTTGGGCTGCTTTGTTGGATTTGGAGCACGTGTCTTTGTGGCCCTATAAAAAAATATTAATGTGTTTTACTTCACACAAATTTTAAGGCTCTGTTGAAAAGTCACCTATTAATTGAAATTTATATAATTATTAGTGAAATTATTCGCGCTTCGTGCGATTAGAAATGATAATCAAAATATTGATAAATAATTCTATTTCTAACAGCTCTCATAGCTACTAAGCTATGGAAGCAGTTTGCTGAATTTACAAGTATTAAAGTTGAAGGAGCACTGCTACCACATGTGATCAGAATGTGGTGGTTTAAAGAAGCACCCACAAAATTGCAGCAAATCTATAAGGTGTTACTAGTTATTATAGTATGGTTTCTATGGAAAAGGAGAAACAAACTTAAGCATGGAGAGAGTCAAAATTTTGAAAACATGAACAATTAAGTGATGACATTGCTCAAATATTTTATACAGTTGAAATTCCCTCTGTTAAAGAAACAGAAAATAATTGGGCAGATATGGTGACAAATTTTAAGAAGCACAAGCCAAGGTTGTTTTGCTATGCAATAAAATGGAATCCACCAGCACAGGGGAGATTAAAGTGCAATAAAGATGGGGCTTCTAAGGGCAATCCGGGACAAGGAGCATATGAATTTGTTGTGAGAGGAGAAGATGGAAATTTAATATATGCTCAAGCAGGTGGCCTGGGTTTTATTACTAATATAATGGCAGAGATGACAACAATACTGGAGGCTATAAAATTATGTGCATCAAGGAATTGTCATGACATTGAAATAGAATCAGATTCCTTGGCTTTCGTGAATATTGTTTGAAATGTATAGCAGATTCCATGGAAAATAATTGAAGCTGTAGAAGAAATAAAGTACCTGATGTCTAACATAGAGGCTACAATCACACACATTTACAGGGAGGGGAACACGCTTGCAGATTATTTAGCTAATCTAGCTACTCAATCAAAACATACATCAACATTCAATAATTTTCAGCAATTGCCAATCATAACTAGGAAGATTTTGAATATGGACAAGATGCAAATTCCTAATTTAAGGATTAGAACTACGAGGATAAAGCCATATTTACAAAATGTTTGGCCTACATCACATATGCAAGGTAATGATTCTGTGCAGCAAAGGAATTTACAGTGAAATAAATCCTTCTATAAGGATGACTAATGCTGCTAAATCAGATTGGTTAATCTATTTTAGCTCACAAAAATTAACACCAACAACAAAGGGAAAATGTGGCATCTATTTCCATCGGCCTAGGAGGTCAACCATAAGCATACATCAGCAATGGATCCATCATCTCCGAAGTATATCTAATGAAAAAAGGAGAGAAAAATCCTATCAGTGGATTCGAAGTGATAAAGTAAGGATGAAGGGTTATGTACGGATGAACTACAAACCTTTGATGTTTCCTCTTTCTTATCCATTCCAGAGACAACCCAACTACATGAAGATTGAAAGTGCCAACATTATCGAGAGGGCACAAGGATGGTACAATTTTTATCACCCACAACAGAAGAAGAATGAGATTGGAATTGAGCCGGCTACAGACCAAAGCTGAAAATGACAATAGCAGGGTATTCTTGCAATTACAAAGCTAGGTCAAATAGGAAACTGGGCTTGACCCGCAACAATTTTTAGGATTGTCTTTATTTTTGGCATTGGGTCAGACAAGTTGTTGTTATGTTTTGATTAATTATTAATAAAACTAAAAATTACACAAATGCACAACTTATGTTTCCAATATTACAAAAAAATCTCAACTCCCTAAACATATTACAAAAATCCCAACATATACACAGAATGCTATGTATATGTCGGCTATGTTATGTATATTAATAAGGAGAGAGAGTAAAGTAATTAAAAAAGTGGGAGAGAGTGTAATTACTTCCAAAAGGGTTGGTATTTATGTTATTTATACTTAATAAAATGGCTGCAAAGCCACAAAAATTATAGAGATAATACCCAATTACCCCCCGAACTATACCCGAAAGAGCTGTGACACACCTCAACTTCAAGGGGATCCTATTACCCCCTGAACTAATTAAAAGTGGAATTTTCACCCCCTTAGTGCCTATGTGGCACTTACGTGGCACAATACACTGAAGTGTCCACGTAGGCACACGTGTGTGCCACGTATGTGCCACATAGGCACTAAGGGGATGAAAATTCCACTTTTAATTAGTTCAGGGGGTAATAGGACCCCCTTGAAGTTGAGGTGTGTTACAACTCTTTCGGGTATAGTTCAGGGGGTAATTGGGTATTTTTTTAAAGTTATATATATATATATAACTTTGTGATTTCGTTATATGCTCCCTCTGTTTTATATTAGTCGGCCCCTATAGACTTGACACACTCATTAAGAAAAATATTTATTAGGGGTCTATTTTACCAAATTAGTCTTATTAATTATGCTTTGAAAATATAAATTTGAATATATACAACTTGTTTAGTCATTTATGACAATGGTATTATTGGAAGAACATATTAAAATCCTCTTGATGTCATCAATGGGATAGCTAAAATGGAACCAATATTTTTAGAAAGAAAACCAACAAAATGAAACGAAGGGAGTATGTTTTTTTTATTACAATAGATAAAATAATCTAATACAATAGTTCAAATTTCGTTAAATCAAATTATGTTGAAAGTCCATAAACAGTAACATCTAAAATTTACTTCGATATTATTGAAGAAAATCTCTCCAAATAGATAGAGATTACAAATAAAACTAATTCGTAAAATTTAGCAACAAGTTGACCCACAACTAAAATAAATCTTAAGCTTATGGATTCTATAAAAAATCATTACTTAAAATCTTCTTAAAGAATAGGTCCACCTTCCTTTTCTATTACTCTATGTTTCCTCATCTTGTTTCTTTCTTCTTGTGCTTTTTCCGCTTCTACTTCTCATCCGCCTCTGCCTCCGCCTCCACCGCTTCTACTTGAAACGCTTAGCAAACATCTCATTCTATCCTACTTTTGTAAATTTATAGTGTATAACCTAAAAACCATCAAACTGATTAGTTACAATATGAAATTATAAACAAAATATTGAATGGGAAGTAGAAAAAAATGAGACGTTTGTTGAATACTATCCATTTCTCTATTGTTTGTTATCCATATACTATCAGAAAACCTACACTTTCACATTAAATCAATAAACCTTAGAGAAATAGATTGCAAAACAATGGTTTCTCATCATCTACTATTTGTAAGTTAATCGAACAACACATAAATAAAAGGAAAAAAAAAGAGGAAAAGAAGATTACAGGCTATAATTCTATTCGTCGGAATACTTGAGCGATATAGAAGAGATTACAATTTACAATGGATTAAATAGAGTTTTTAATAATTATGAGGCTATAAATGTTGGGTCAAAAACATTGAACTTTAATGTCAGTAATAAATATTATTGACAAAGATTTTTTCATTAATTGTGAAATTTATGTTAATTTATAGCTCAACAAAATAATTAAAATGAAAGAAAAGACTCAAAAATTCACAAAAAAGATAAATGAGAATGATAGCTTTAGAAGTATGCCATCCAATTTTATTTGCAGCACATCAAGCATCTCTCATCAAGAAAATATTGTTTCTTTCAGTAATTTGGATAGTAGTATCAAAAGAGTGAAACCACATTGGTGCGACGAGTACATGACCAATAAATCAAGTTCAAAATTCAAAAAGTGGCATAAGAAAAAAATCAGGCGCACATTCTTGACTCAATAAAATTAGTTGTTTTTGTAAAGTTTTGATCAAAAATAAATGTATAAAAAATTGGCACACGTTCAATTTATACATACATATATATACATATATATATATATACATATATATAAAGAGAGAGAGAAAATTTATAGGGTTATAAATGTAATGATAAGAGCTGTCTGAAGTAAAAAGAAGAAACTGGCTTGATTTATTTAAATAGAAATTGAGTTGCTAAAGGTCTAAAGTGATAATGCTTATTGGGCGTAAACTAAGAAAAAGGGGAAGAAATGAATAAAATGGCACCCAATATTCATATTCAATTTGACTTTGTCTTCAAAGACAATAATTTAGCATAATTTAATTTGCTTCATCTATTCCTTTTAAATTTGATTAATTTCTCTATCTTTATTTTTTTAAAATTTAACAAGGGGAGAAAACTTCTGAATATGTGTAACGCCCCGAATCTGGTACCCGAAACGCTACATGGTGTCCATGACCCCAAAGAATCACAAGCTAACCCATGACTGATATCTGTAAACTAAGCACTGAATAATAGTAATAATATCGTAAACGCGGAAACATGAACTGAAAGGTCATAAGGTTCAATACTAGTACACAACTGAAAAGTATGGTATAACAATACCAAAACAACTGAGATAGCTGTCTAACATGCTATAGTCTGAAATCCTCTAAACTATCTGAATAAGGAGTTGATGGGACATGTCCCCAACTAACTCCAACTACTGAAATAAACTGAAAACTGAAATAGTAATGTGATCATCATGTCCTCGGAGGATGAGGACTCACTGCTAACTCTGATCGCTGAACTGGGATGATACTGGTTCTCTGGAGCTTGTACTTCTAAACCTATGGTATAAGACACCATAGCACAAATGCGTCAGTACATTGAATGTACTGGTATGCAAGCGAGGTAGGCTGAATGCAATAGGTTCATATGCATGAACAATACTAACTGACTAAATAATATAAACGTGAGAATACATGCATGAATACGTAACTATAACTGAGATCATAATAATGTTGACTCATGAATTCTGATAACATGGGTTTACTGATATCTGAGTACTGATACTGGGATACTGAATATGAATGACTGAATCTACTGAATACTGAGAGACTGATGTTGTATCACTAATACAAGAAAGACTGTTCCTGACAGTTCTGATTATAAAGAACTGGCCTGATTTACTGTATCTGACAGTCCTAAGTCTGAATACTGATAACATGAGTTTTGTATAATTAATATACTATTAACTAAGTTCATGATAACATGATAACTGAGTCTGAGTACTAATAACATGAGTGACTGTATCTGACAGTCCTGATACTGAAAGAACTAGCTGAGTTCCTCACTGTACTGAGTTGACTGTATCTGACAGTCCTGAGTTCTGTAGAACTATCTGAGTTCTATTACTGAGATTGAATGACTGTATCTGAAAGTCTTAATTCTGTAACTGAAACTGTGGGTGGTAGTCATCTAACCGACATGCCCCAAATAATGCATTAGAGCTGAATTGGTGTCCAATCTATGCCTTGATTGGAAAGGTGTCAATACCGCGCCACTGGTAAGGACAACATGTGAGTGACCCTAAAATAAGAGGTACCTTTAGTGAGAACGGTGGGAACCCTCATCTAACAGGCTAAGCCATCTCATCTACCCTCATATAGCAGGCTATGATGTCTCAACCTATGTTGGTTACATAGTTCTAGAACGCAAGGATTGCTTCTAAGAATCACACCCTCATATAGCAGGTGAGTTCCCATCTTTGGGTTCGCTCGGTGCTAATTTCTACTTCCATCTGAATAGACACTGAACATGATTTACTGAGCTTAACTGATACTAGTGGTATTGTTTAGCGAAGCTAAACTAAACTGAATTTACTGAGTTTCGTTGACTAACGAAATGTACTGAGTTCTGAGGACTGACTGATAATACTGAAGTTACTGAGATTGACTAGGAATACTGAGGTTATTGAGATTACTGAGTACTGAGATCACTGAGATCACTGAGATTACTGAACTACTGATATTACTGAGATTTCTGGGTTTTCCTGAGTCACATGACTGACTGAGTTCTATGGATTATAGCTTGGTTGCGAGTATTGTAAAAACATGACATGGCTCTAGGCACATAGCTAAATGTTCGGGTACAAGTACCCCCAGGACTCGATGAGAAGAAACTGACATAGCATGGCTTACGTGAACACATGACCAACAACACAATTCATAATTCATATATTGAATCACTTTATCAAACATATGATATGCATAAGCTTGTATATACATGGGGATTTCATGATATCAGACTAGTTGGGCATTGTTCCTTTATCTAGTCATTTAATCATACACATGGTAGGCATAACACATGTAGACAAACATTATACAACAATTAATCATCATGATTCATCTCTAATTTCATCATCCTAGGGTTTATTTATAGGTTTACATGAATCTACATCTTTACTGGTCAATTCCACATGAAATTTATCACCAAACATGGATTAAAACTCAATTGGTCATTATCAACATGAGCAACACAAACCCAACATGGAATTCATACAAAAATCCATACACTTAAATTTGAAAAGAGATTCTTGGACTTCATGGATGAAAGGAGTCCATGAATGAACACTATGCATACCTGAGATGTGATTTCTTAATGATTGATGGTGAAACCTTCTTGAATTTAAATTCCCAATAGTAACCCTAGCTTGTTCTTGAGAGAAACTAGTATATTTTGGGTGAAGAATGGCTAAATCAGGTGTTATTGGGTTTATATAGGGTTAAGAAATTGACTCTTTTAACACGGGACGCGTCTTTAAATTTCTGAGAAAATTTCCTGATTTTCATCCTTGGCGCGATGCGCCACTATCGCGCTAAGTCACTGGAAAGTGACAAATGGGAAATTGCACGGTGGTGCGACGCGGAGCTATCGCATTGCCACCTTGTTTGCGACCTGGAAGTTTGGAGCAACGTGCCACTATCGCGGTACAATATTGGAAATTAACAATTGCCATTTGAGCTATCTCCGCGACGCACTGAAGGCTCAGGTGATACACTAGCTCACTAAAAAGGCTCTAACTCTTCACCCGGGTGTCGAATTTAGGCGAATTTGGTATCGATGGAAATTTTATTCGATTCCCCACATGATAAAAAGTGAAAATCTTGAAAATACCACGTGTACAAAAGTGAACTCATCTTTCAAAGAAAGCTTCTAACATTCTTGGGAAACTTTTTAAGCTAGGAAAAATACGTGGTATTACAATATCTCCCCCTTGAGAACATTCGTCCTCGAATGAGACTGAGTGAGAGGGAAAGAATACAAACTGACGTACATACTGAACATGACTGGCTGGAACATGATTTCATGCAGACATGGTTGATGGCTGAATATCACATACTGAACATGCATATCTGATGCATGACTAATAAGCTGAATTCATGCATATCTGATGCATTATTGATAATTGACTTATAAGTACATGACTGAATATTCTGATGAACTGAATTTCTAGCAGTGAGAATGTATGTCTAATGCATAATTACATGTCTGAACTGATATATAAATGCATGGCTGAATATGCAAGGGTACTTAGTACCAAGTTTGTGATGAACATTGAACATGAAACTGAGTAAGACTAAGGAGAACTGTTATCTTAATCGAAAATGCCAATGAATCCGAGATTGTCTTACTAAATATGCATGAGTGGAAACATGAGAACCTAACTGAGTCTGGTCTGATACGTTACATACGAACTGAACATCATGAACTGAACTGAACCTCTGAATACCTAGCCCACAGCTGAGGTTGGGACTTTGAGGGTCAACTTATGAGTACCCTCTACTCTAAACTGGATTCTTTATGTGAAAAGAACTTAGTTTACGGCATGAGCGCGTTGAGGAATTATAGGGTATCTCCCCCTTGGGCTACTAGGTCCCTCAAAGAATACTGGCTTTGCGGAGATGTTGAAGACTGAAGCGATACGCAAGGCACCTAGAAACTGAGTCGTGACTGATTAGCTGAAATCTAAAATTGAGGCATGGTACATGAACTGGGTTGAGCTTGCATTTATCTAGTCAGTTCATCTTAGAATGGTTACATTCATGAGGCTTAAGATAGTACATCTAGATGGAAGGGATGGAAACCCAAACATGCGAACTTGTCCGTCTGACTGATAGACTGACTTTCTGGTTTTGCGGACTAACTCATGCTGAAAACTTACGCTCAATTAGAGCGTTTCTATGATACTCTTTCTCTAGAGTTCTAATGACTATAGGGCGTAAGGAAATCTTGTCCTTGTCTAAATAAGATAGCTGAATAAGAAAATCATCACATGGCTAAAGTTTGGTAAGATGAGTTGGGGCCTATGAATACTATTTAAGATGAAATGACTAAGTCTCTTGCACTACAACTGAGGCTACTGAAAAGATTCACATGGGTGCTAAAAACGAATGCATAAATACACTAACTTATTTGATTAACTGGATAGCTGATAGCTGAATACTGGGCGTGTAAGACTGAATTGTACTTAGTCTTGAATAACTGGACTGCAACTGCAACTGCAGAGCATCATGCATAGGAGATAAGGACTGACTGGTTGACATGAGATACTCAGCATGAACCGAGGGTAATTGTATTATTTGAGAATGCAACACCAAGAGTACAATATGTTTTTAGAACAGTCTTGTAAACTGAAGTACTGGAAGGCTGACAACTGAGTAGCTGATAACTGTACACTATGGTCAAGTAAACCCAAAACTGAACTGAGTTAAAACTGAACTGAGTTACTTACCTTATTACTGAACTAGGACTAGGACTGAGATTATAGATAAGACGGTAATTGAGACTATAACCGTAACTAAGACTGTAACTGGGATAGCAATTGAATTCTGATAGTTACACGATGGGGGCTGACATAAGTCAGGGATCCGAATGTACACTCACTCTCTGTACTTTCCCAACTTCTAAATACAACCTCTTGCTGCCATTTACTTGAACACTAACATGATATTCAAGCTTATCTTCACCACTACACCCTCTTGTAAAATAAGCATGCAATAATCTTATCTTTATATGAAATACCCACTCTCTCTCTTCTAAGCAACTGCTCTCCACTATACTGTTTTCATAATGAGAGCTCACTGAAGGGTTAAATCAGGAGGACATAAAGCATGAATGGACACTAACTGAACTTGACACTTGACTGAAGCCTGAAAAATAGAATATAAATATCATGGATTCACCAAGAGGTCTAAACTGGGGATATGCATAACATAGTCTGAATTTAACTAATCAGTAAAGGCGTAGAACGAGCCATGGAAGTTGAGTATACTATAAAACATGATATGTATACATGACTCATAGGCTGTATGACCTGAGTTTGGAGTTTTTTGCATTCATGGGATATGATTTGTATTACTGAGGGGAATAGAACTGAACTCCTTATGCTGGGAACTGGAATTGTACATGATTCTTTAGGAAGTATATGAATATAAGTTGTGTTCATGGAACTGAGATGTGAAGCATGTGTAGGCATCATGCTGACTGAAGTACCAAACTTTACATTGAAATAAGGATGGGTTGGGAATCATCTTCCCTTACTATTTTTCTAAATGTACTGGTATTACTACTAGAATCTGAGAGCCTACTCGGTCACTTGATCTATCATCTCCACCTTAGCTTTAAGCCATCATCATAAGTCTGTGAGCACTTTACTAAACTCTGAACTAAACTGCAATCATTGTCACCTACTAACACTCTGTTCGACATATACTTACCTTACTAAGCACATTATCTACTTCTGTTTCTTTATAGACTACGAATACCACATCACCTCAATCACATCCACACCTTTATACTTACTATCAAATTAATAACTTAAGTTCTAGCTTGCACTGTTCAAGCCTAATGATTTACTCTGGTACCTTTATCCCCATGAATACATAATATGTTCAACCTGGATAATGTTATCCTAACTCTACTACTGCTAAACTCTTGAGTTCATGCTTCTAACTCTAGGTCATATGCTATCATAGGATTCTGAGAAGGGATCTTATGACATATGAGTTCTCATGATCATGAATAAGAGTTGTACAACTTAGGAGCATAACTGAACTAATCGGATACTTTTAAGCTTGTAGGCAATCCCATACTAACTGTTTGCAGGGACTATCTGAGAAAGCCCTATCTGTAGGACTTTGAGCATCATCGTTTCTATTA
This sequence comes from Capsicum pubescens, assembly GCA_030864215.1. NCBI lineage: Eukaryota > Viridiplantae > Streptophyta > Magnoliopsida > Solanales > Solanaceae > Capsicum > Capsicum pubescens. The sequence continues at coordinate 216,313,804 of CM061549.1, read as the reverse complement.
CCTTGAAAGTAAGGAGAAGTTGGCATAAGTAAAGCATGAGGAGAATCTACATGAGTTTCTTAGAGAACCTTTCTATAGCACGACCGGAGACATGAAAGAAGGGAAACTTTTCCTAAAACATCTCATAGCCTTCTACACATAAGTGTGGTACACAACACACCCATGCACAATACTCTATTAAATGCGGCTTTTCAAACTTCCTAGGACACTGTTGAACCTTAGGCTCTGATACCAAGTTTGTAATGCCCCAAATCTGGTACCCAAAATGCTACACGGTGCCCATGACCCCAAAAGACCATAAGCTAATCCATGATTGATATCTGTAAACTGAGCACTAAATAATAGTAATAATATCATAAATGCGGAAACATGAACTGAAAGGCCATAAGGTTCAATACTAGTACACAACTGAAAAGTATGGTATAACAATACCAAAACAACTGAGATAGTTGTTTAACATTCTATAGTCTGAAAGCCTTTAAACTGTCTAAATAAGGAGTTGATGGGATATGTCCCCAACTAACTCCAACTACTGAAATAAATTGAAAACTGAAATAGTAATGTGATCATCATATCCTCGAAGGATGAGGACTCACTTCTAACTCTGATCGCTGAACTAGGATGCTACTGGTTCTCTGAATCTTGTGTTTCTAAACCTATGGTATAAGACACCATAGCGCAAATGCGTTAATACTTTGAATGTACTGGTATGAATATGAGTTAGGCTGAATGCAATAGGTTCATATGCATGAACAATACTAAATGACTGAATAATATGAACATGAGAATACATGCATGAATACGTAACTATAACTGAGATCGTCATAATGCTGACTCATGAATTCTGATAACATGGGTTTACTAATATCTGAGTACTGATATTAGGATACTGAATATGAATGACTGAATCTACTGAATACTGAGAGACTGATATTGTATCACTAATACAGAAAAGATTGTTCTTGACAGTTCTGATTATGAAGAACTGGTCTGATAGACTGTATCTGACAGTCCTGAGTCTGAATACTGATAACCTAAGTTTCGTATAATTAATATACTATTAACTGAGTTCGTGATAACATGACTACTAAGTCTGAGTACTGATAACATGAGTGACTGTATCTGACAGTCCTGATACTGATAGAACTAGATGAGTTTCGTACTGTACTGAGTTGACTGTATCTGACAATCCTGAGTTCTGTAGAACTATCTGAGTTCTATTACTGAGACTGAATGACTGTATCTGAAAGTCCTGATTCTGTAACTGAAACTGTGGGAGGTAGTCATCTAACCGACATGCCCCAAATGATGCATTATAGCTGAATTGGTGTCCAATTTATGCCCTGATTAGAAAGGTGTCAATACCGTGCCATTGGTAAGGACAACATGTGAGTGACCCTAATATAACAGGTAACTCTAGTGAGAATGGTGGGATCCCTCATATAATAGGCTAAGCCACCTCATCTACCCTCATATAGCAGGTTATGATGTCTCAACCTATGTTGGCTACATAGTTCTGGAACGCAAGGATTGCTTCTAAAAATCACACCCTCATATAACAGGTGAGTTCCCATCCTTGGGTTCGCTCGGTGCTAATTTCTACTTTCATCTGTATAGACACTAAACATGATTTACTGAGCTTAACTGATACTAGTGGTATTATTTAACGGAGCTAAACGAAATTGAATTTACTGAGTTTCGTTGATTGACGGAATGTACTGAGTTCTGAGGACTGACTGATAATACTGAAGTTACTGAGATTGACTGGGAATACTGAGGTTATTGAGATTACTGATTACTGAGATCACTGAGATTACCGAACTACTGAGATTACTGAGATTTCTGGATTTTCCTGAGTCACATAACTGACTGAGTTCTATGGATTATAGCTTGACTGAGAGTATCGTGAAAACATGACATGACTCTAGGCACACAACTTAATGTTTGGGTACAAGTACCCCCAGGACTCGATGAGAAGAAATTGACATAGCATGGCTTACTTGAACACATGACCAACAAGACAATTTATAATTCATATATTGAATCACTTCATCAAACATGTGATATGCATAAGCTTGTACATACATAGGGATTTCATGATATCATACTAGTTGGGCATTGTTCCTTCATCTTCGCATTTAATCATACACATGGTAGGCATAACACATGTAGACAAACATTATGCAACAATTAATCATCATGATTCATCTCTAATTTCATCATCCTAGGGTTTATTTATAGGTTTACATGAATCTATATCTTTACTAGTCAATTCCACATGAAATTTATCATCAAACATGGATTAAAACTCAATTGATCATTATCAACAGGAGCAACACAAACCCAACATGGAATTCATACAAAAATCCATACACTTGAATTTGAAAAGAGATTCTTGGACTTCATGGATGAAAGGAGTCCATGAATAAACACTACGCATACCTGGGATGTGATTTCTTGAGGATTGACGGTGAAACCTTCTTGAATTTGAATCCTCAATAGAAACTCTAGCTTGTTCTTGAGAGAAACTTGAGAGAAACTAGTATATTTTGGGTGAAGAATGGCTAAATCACGTGTTATTGGGTTTATATAGGGTTGAGAAATTGACCCTTTTAACCCTGGACGTGTCTTTAAATTTCTGAGAAAATTTCTCGATTTTCATCCTTGGCGCGATGCGCCACTATCGCGCCAAGTCACTGGAAAGTGACAAATGAGAAATTGCACGGTGGTGCGACGCGGAGCTATCGCTCTGCCACCTTGTCTGCGACTTGGAAGTTTGACACGACGCGCCACTATCGCGGAGCAACACTGGAAATTGACAATTTCCATTTGAGCTATCTCCACGACGCACTGAAGGTGAAGGCTCAGGTGATACACTGTCTCACTAAAAGGCTCTAACTCTTCACCCGGGTGTCAGATTTGGGAAAATTTGGTATCGATGGAAAGCTTATTCGATTCCTCACACGATAAAAAGTAAAAATATTGAAAATACCATGTGTACAAAAGTGGATTCATCTTTCTAAGAAAGCTTCTAACATTCTTGGAAAAAATTTCAAGCTAGGAAAAGTACGGGGTATTACAATATGATAATTGAACTCTCTAATGAAGTAAGTTAAAAAAGAAGAAGAAGATAAACCAACTATTGTATTTGTTAAAATAAAATACGTGTTGACATATATTTCTAATGGTAAATGAATAAAGATGAATTACACTTCCAAAATAATTTGATAGAATTCTAGAAGTTGAAATTATGTTAAATTAGAAGAAAAAGTTGTTATTTTTAATGTTGTCTTCTCTTTCAAAATGAAGTAAAATATTAATAAAAGAATAAAACTTAATAACCTTATAAACTTTTAAAAACAAATTCGTAAACTTAATATTATTTTTTAAAAGAATCTGGAATATTCAAATACAAGAGAAATTATGAGCTATGGCAAAACAAGATTTTTAACAATTATATTCTCCTCTTTTTAAACTCTATATTTGATTAGTAGGAATTAATTTTGTTATTTTATAAAATTAATTACTTATTATATTGAATTTTTTTACAACCGCGCGAAGCGCGGATAATTTCACTAGTATCAATATATATATAAAGGAGACTCTAAGACAATCCTATGTGGCATGTCTTATAGGCCTCCATTCCCATTTATCTTTTTTTGAATTTTTTTCTTCATTCTTTCACTAATTAATTTGTTTATTAATTAAAGAAAAACTCTATCATATTTACTATATGTAATTATATTCATAAGTTATAAAAAAACTTTCATCTATTTGTATTCTCCACTTAAATAACATATCTTCTCAACTTCATTTTGCTTAGTTCTTATGAATTAATCAATCTATAAATACCATTCATCTATGGAATTGTTGGATACTCATTTTCATTTTCTCCTTCTTTTCTTTAATAGTATTTTTTTCTACATCTTTTTCATGTGATATTAATAGTCAAACATACACAAGTTTATCAAGATTAAGAAGCAAGTTTGATGTTGGTATAAATTCATCAAAGAGAGAATTAATTTAATTTGATACAAGTTTATCATGACAAAGAAGAAAGTTCAATGGTCTTGAAAAATTCATTAAGAGAGATTATGTCTTGGAAGATTCACCAAGAGAGATTATCAACTTAATTAGTATGGCGAAGTATAGAAGTTTGAATGATCTCTCTCTCTCTATATGTGTGTGTGTGTGTGTACATAGATAGATAGATATATAGATACATACATTTTTATTGCTTAATTTAGTATTTTCAATTAGCTATTTCGTTAAATGCAAGAAATGCACCCTTCGAGAACAAGACTTTATTACAAAGTTTAACACTATGTGGGCAACGAGAAATATTTTCAACTTATTATTTTGTTGCTAACATAGAACTTATTGGCTCGTAGTTTTTTGGCCAATGATTCATTATTTTTGACTCTTTTCTTTAATTTTTAGATCTTCTTTTTGTTTGATTATCTCCAATTCGAACTATATATCACTCGACTTTCATAATTAAGCATCCCAGTTTAGTATTTCTTTTTCTTCAAGTATCAACAATGAAAAAAAAATCTAATATCTCACAACTTAACTTGAAAATATGTCAATTAATACAAAAAGTATATATATATATATATATATATATATATATATATATATATATATATATATATATATATATATACACACACACACATATATATATATATACACATATACATATTATTTTATTTTGGCCAAAAAAATTCATTTGTATAAAGAACCTATTGCCAAAATGATCTGACAAAAGTCTCACAACATGGCAGATTTATTTTTTTATCTTTAAGAGAAAAAATGTTTTATTAGAAATTTTAAATGTAAAAATTGAGTTTTTAATTAAAAATAAAAATAAAAAATCAAGAGAATTAGAGTGAATAATGAAAAGAAGAAAAATAGTGAAAAAAAGTCAAAAAGAATCATTCTTTTAATGATGAATAAATTTTTGTCCACATTCATTACTGAATTAAAGAGAAAGTGGAAGGTGAGATAACACTCTTCAAAGCTAGAATTTTCTTATTTTTTTCATTTATTTACATTTTTTTCTATTATATTTGTTACTTCTCTTTCTCAATTGTTGAATTTAGAATGGTGTTTTCTTTGCTTTTATTGTCGATTGATGATGTAAGTTTCAAAGTGAAAATTTGGATTTTTATTTTACTCCAACATTAAATTAAAATATTATAAAATACTAATTAAATATAGATAGTAATCATATCATATTAGACTAAATATTAAATAAAGTATTTACTGAAACTTATATAAATTTGAATGAAAAATTATAAATGTTAATCTATTCAAATGGACTTATGTGCCTACAAAAGTAGTTATATTTTCTGGTACATTTATTTCTTTTACATTTAAAGCCATAAAGTTTAAAAATATAATTAATATAAATATCAATTATAATGAAACAATTGTTATTTATCATGAAAAGGTTTGTTTACTCTTTCAATTTTTTAATACAAGTTCAATGTGTGCTAAGTCTCTTAACTGCTCGACCCCTTTATCTTTTTTGGTTCCTTTTATTTTATTTTATTTTGTTTTTTTTCTCATTAAACCTCTTTAATTTAAGTTTTTATAAATTTTTAATTGTAGTAAATCTATATTTTCATTTAGGCTCAAATTAGTTATTTTTGACTTTATTGAAGGTTTGCTAATAACTAAATAAAGTTCATAATTTACATTTGTTGGTTAAAATTATGAATTAACTTTAAACATTCAAATGCACCCCTCATTTGGTGCTTTTTATCATACTTATAAAGATTTATTTATAGCTGTTACATTGCATTTCTCATTGCACACATATTTTTATAGAATTTTAATTATTTTTATGAATCTATAAAAATTTACTACGTGAAACACACGTACAATGTCCGTGTCTAAAGACTAATTAAATATAATCTAAAATAGTTATCTACTATATGCAATAAAATCTAATTATATCATTGTTTCACCCGCATAGTATCAATACTTATTTATATAGTATGCCTAGATAGTTTTTTTTTTAAAATATAATTAATCTCTCATAATTAAGTGCACAATTCATTTGTCCTGCCTATTTATATTTTAGTATATCTTCATATAATTTTGGGATCTCATTGTGTGTTATTTCTTTTTTTTTTTTTTTTTCTCTTTTGTTTACTTTCTTTCTTTTTATTTTATTTTATATCCTTAATTTCTAGGTGTATTATCATCATCTTATAAAAGAATTGATGTACATGAAGGTAGATATCCTTTCATTAAAAGGGGAGACTTCATTAATTTTGATATCCTTTCATGTCACATAGAACGCTTTTTTTTAAAAAAGAAGTTTTTTGTCGTTTGTTTCATTAGTTTCATGAACATGGTGTATAAAACACATAGACCCAACTTTGTAACTATGGAAGAGGAAGAAAGAGAAGTAGATAGATGCTATTGTTATGTTTTCTTCTAAATATATTGCACAATTTTAAAAGTATTTTTTTTTAATGTTATCTAACTTTTCTAAAATTCTCAAATGAGCGCGGGGAGGGAGGTCCTTTTTACGTGAGCAACAATCAACAATGAAAAGTTGAAGAATAACAATATTTTTAATTTATAGCCCCTTTCTTAGTGAAATAGAATTTGCAATCTTTCTTGCTGAGATAGAGTTTTCAAACTCGAAGCAATGCTAATTTTTATTATATCAAATTCTTTAAACTATGAATAACTAGAACTATCACTAAAACATAATTATGAAATAATAGTTGACATAACTAATTACGAAGTACAAAACAATAACTAAATTATTTTATTTTAATTTGTATTCATTGATCATAATTTTTTTAAATTCTTATCTCATTTTTATTTTATTTAAATATATAAAAGAAAATTTTAGAGAAACAAAAATTCTTTTACCCAACAAAATACATAAATACAAGGAAGAATTTGTAATTTAATTAACTATATACAATTAATTATCACAAGTATAAGATAAAAAAAAAATTCTTTATAATAATCTGCGACAATATGTATTATTAATATAAATTTACTAATATTATTTCTAACCGCGCAAAGCGCGGCCATTATCACTAGTATATATATAAAGGAGAATTGTAGCCCATCCTATGTGACATGTCTAAGAAACCTCTAATGCCATTTATTTTTTTTGTGGGTTTATTTAATATTTTTTCTCCTTTAAATGATGAGAAATTCACCTTAAAATTTTGTAGAATATTAAAAATAGCCATATTTAATTCCTAATTATCATATTTATTAAGAAACCTAAAAGTCATTTCTTCATTTCTTAATAAAGGTCTCTCTTAAGAACCCATTTGTTTTTCCAGTTTTGAATACTCAAAAGTCACTATTAATTTACCAATTAATGATATGTCATTTATATCATCAAATAAGAATACATAAAATGTAGATATGTGACACATACGAAAGAGAAATCCCAACTTAAATTTGCCACATGATGAAATAATGGTGCTTTCATCTGTTATATTAGAGGCTGATTTACAGGTATGGATGACAAGAAGAAAAGTATGTTTATGCCTTTCATGTGTCTTATTGATATCTTAGGTACGGTGATGATTTATTATATTAATGGTATTTGTAGAGTTAAAATTGAGATAACTGATGGAGTTTTGAATTTGTGGTTTGTTTACAGAGATGGAGTAATTAATTACACATGTTGCCTATATGTGGAAATTGTGTATGTTGAGATTTCTTTTGTTTCTTTACATGAGTCAAATACTTAAAACACTAAAATGTTCATTCAACTAAAGCAATTTTCCTACCAAAGTCATTTATTTGTTTTGTATCAATATCACCCAATTTAGACTAATCAATATATATACACATATTTATTGATTGTATAAAAGAGGGTTAAATTTTTTCGAAGAACTTAGTAATTTATAGTTTAACATATATATCCAAAACAATTCAATTCTATATCAAAACAGAGGATTATAGAAATTAAAAAGGAGAGTGAATCTTGATGCAAGAAAAAAGAAAAAATATTTTACAGACCAATGATTCATTTAGATTCCTCTATAGCAGCTTCAAGTCGGAGGAGGACAAAACCAACAACAACTTCAACAAGAACCAAGCCAGGAATGATGGAAGCAATCCTAAAATCTTAAGAGCAGCATTGCAGGCAGAGGACAAAGCTCCACCACCTTTGGCTTGTGATAATGGGGTTCTCAATGAGCTAACAATCTTTGCAAAAGATCGTTCAGTGGACATAGGGAGGCCTAATGAGGCAACATGATTGTTTGCCTTTAGCCCTCCAAATGAGTTCAATCCATTAATGTACTTAACTTTGTTTTTTTCTGGAAAGATTTTCTGCCTGTGCCTACAATGGTTGTTGAGCTTACTATTGCTGCTGAGAATGTTGTCATTGTTGCCATTGTTTTCTGACCACCAACCTCTATAAAAAAATTGAAGTCGTAACAAGTTTACACAAAAATTTTGGAAAAGAAAGAACTTGTTGGTATGTGGTATGTCTTAGAGGCCTCTAATGCTATTTTATTTTTTTTATAAAATTTTGATAGTTTTTCTCCTTTAAAAGATGAGAAATTCATCTTAAGATTTTATATAATATTAAAAATAACAACATTTAATTCCTTTTTATCGTATTTATTAAAAAAACTAAAAGTTATTTCTTCATTTCTTAATTACGTTCTCTCTTAAGAACCCATTATTTTTTCAGTTTTGAGTACTAAAAAGTCACTATGAATTTAACAATTAATGATGGATCATTTATATCATCAAATAAGAATGCATAAAATCTAGAAATATGAAATATATGATTATTCTCAACAAAACCCACTAAGGGGTGTTTGGATTGACTTTTAATAAGGAGCTTATAAGCCAAAAGTCATAAGTTGGTACTACCCTACTTTTAAGCTTTCGACTTATTTTGACACTTTTTGACTTAAAAATAAGTGCTTAAAAGCATTTTTTTACTTTGCCAAACACCACCTAAGAATACTTTGAAAGATGGTATTACTGTTCATATTTAAGTTTAGTATTTTCTGAATTTTTCGACATTTCCCCCTATATTTTCATTTCTCAGTTATTATTACTTATATTCTTTTATATTGCGTCTATCAAAAAAATTAAGTCACACCATTTATCACTTCATTTTTTTATTTTCTTGTGTCTTTCTTGTAGGGCAGAAATTATTGTGATTTTAATCTCTTTATTTTATTTATCATTTTAAACTTATACTTTATTTGCGGACATCAAAATTTTAGAGGCTACTCAATAGAAGGTTTGATATAAAAAGGTAAGCAAAGATTTTTTTTTAAAAATGAAAATATTAATTGTTACTATTATTTTACTTTCTAGAAGTTTTTCCTTATGAGAATATTGAGCTACTCTGTTTTTTTTTTTTTTTTTTTATCTTATAATATTCTACAATATTTCATATGTTCCTTTTTAGTTGTTATTTTCTGCCTTTTGAAAGTCAGTTTGACTAATTTTTAAAGTTAAATTAAATTAGATTAACTTAATATTTTAGAATTAAAATTTAATTTCTCAAAAATCATACAAAGAGTACTACAAGCTGTAATTTTTCTCATATCAATAAGAAGAAAAAAATACATTTTAAAGTGCTAATCAGGTTCATATCGCATGACTCTAAAAATGAAAAATTATGCAAAATAAAAAGAATAGAGGAAATATTTTTGTTGCTTTTGAATTTGGTGTCCTATAACTTCCTTTTAATTCTTACAAAGTTTCACCCTTCAGTTAATTGAAAATAACTTATGATATTTATTAGATTGATTTTTTTTTAAACTTTCTTTAAAGGTAAAGAGCAATTTAAAAAATCAAGTAACACGTTAGAGGAGAACTATTTTGAGTCATGAAAATAAGCCTCTTCTAAAATAAGTTGAAGAAGATAATCAAATGACAAATATAATTATTAAGTCGCTAGATCGGGTAGAAGAAAATTATGTAAAGATGAATTTCATTTTTTTTGTAAGATGTTTTTCATTTTTTTTTAATTTATTATTTTCCGTGTCAGATTTTATTATAAGATCATGAATTATGTTTATTATCTCCTGCTATTTGTTATTATTTCCTTTGATTAATCCTCAAACCTAACATTAGTACCATTTCTATATGTTGAAGACTATTATTTTTCAAAGTTGTTGTGCACAACATTTATATTTAGTGCAATCTTGATTTGATATTCCTTAACCTGAACAAGTTATTTTGTTTATTTACTTATAAGAATTGTATTGACAACAGATACAATCAGCCACATGATAGTAATATATAATTACTCAATTTCTCTCGAGTCTCCCCTATCCGATTGATTTTCAAAGGGAGATACCGACAGCCACTCTTGTTGTTCTAGAGTCTTTGATGACTTTTCACTTTTATATTTTAGAAATTTTTAATCTTAAATTAATTAATTTTTTATCGGTCTAAAATCAGTTCATTAAGAATAAAATTTAAAAAAATTGAAATTACATTTTATTTTATAAATTTATGTGTTACATACTTGTAGTCGTACAGTTTACAAGCTTTATATGTATATGTATATTAGATAGCGAAAGCAAAAATTATGTACTTATGCACATTTACACGGAGAACTCCAATTTTTTTTGACAAGTATAAATATTATAAATTCTTTCTTCTTTACCATAGTAAATCAAGTAGTTTTGACAACGAAAAAATCATTTCCAAAAGAATAAAAACTTATAGGTGATTCAAAATTACAAAAAAGAAAAACTAAGTATTAGTAATAAAATAAATTAACATTCAAAATTTTTATTTGTTTGGATTTAAATATCAGAACCGCTATGCACATGGTCTAGGCAAGGGCGCCATCATAAGGGCGTATTGTATGCAACCTTACCTTGCATTTCTGCTAAAGACTGTTTCCAAGGCTTGAACTTGTGACCCTCTGATCACATGACAACAACTTTACTAGTTACTCTTAGGCTCCCCTTCAAATACCAAAAGAATCTTAAAAAATATCTTTAATGTCCACTTATAAAATTATTCGGTGAACTTTAACAATGTCACGCGCGAAGCGCGGACAAGTTCACTAGTTATAAGTAAAATTAAAAAATTTAAACGAAGTTAATTAGAATAAATCGATTTATTAAAATAAAGTGAAAAAGAGGAGATAAAAACTTGTACTCTCTCCGTCTCAAATTACTTGAATCTTTTTTGTATAATTTTAAGGAGAAATTAATAAAGGATGTAAATTAACTAATATAACCTTTAATTAGATAAATCTTCTTCAATTAGTGTGAGTACAACTAAAAATAGTGGTCAATTATCTGTTAAATCTTAAACATGTTAGATATTTTAAAATATTGTTCTTAAACAAAAATGCCAAGTAGAACGCGTATGTATGTGCAACGTGACAAGTAGAAATGAAGAGACGTGCGGGTGGCCGGTGGGTTGAGTTTTTGTTGGTGTGCAGTTTGGTTAGTTTAATTTGGATTATTTTGTGTCTTTTTTTTAAAAAAAATTCTCTCTTTTATTTATAGATAAGAAAAAAATAAAATTAGTTAATTATTTAAAGACTGGTAAAAAAACAAAAAATTAGCAAATCCAGGAAAAGTGGAAACTGAATTATGTAATCATGAAATTATTAAAGATTCATAAATAATTAAATAGATTTCAACAATATAAAATTAGTTAATTATTTAACGACTGGTAAAAAAAATAAAAAATTAGCAAATCCAGGAAAAGTGGAAACTGAATTATGTAATTTTGAAATTATTAAAGATTCATAAATAATTAAATAGATTTCAACAGTAAGGCAAAGGATTCAGATTAGAATTTCTAATTTTTAGAAATATAAATATTTAATTAATTTTAAATTTATATTTAAGTAGTATGGCTGTTGATGGCTTGTGATATATTTAATATAAATATTTAACTTCTAAACTTATTTTCGAATGACTTTCTTCAATTGTCACATGAAAAAGAAATTTGTGAATGCTTAAAAAAAGTTATAATTCAGTATCAAAAAACTTGAATTGCTAAATTTGTTTTGAAAGAGACAAAGTTTAATTTAACATTGTACATTGCTTCAATTTTAACTATAACAATTAAAATAAGCAAAGAAATTAAGTAAATTAATTTCAGTGTGTACCTAATACTTGTGCATATACATCACGAAAAAGTCCATCACATTGAGCATTTAAATAATTAGATTGTACTTGAAAGAGCATTACTAACGCACAAAATTTCTTTTCATCGCATGTATCAAATGAATCTAAAATAAGCCCTTTAATGAATTTAATACTTTCAAATATTTCTATTGCCTGTTTTTGTTGTATATAAATTGTTAGGAGTTTTATGTTTGCTTTCTTTTGTGAAATAGTTAAAGATATTGAAATGTGGAAAGAAATGATGAATATTAATGAATTCTGAATTTTGATTATTATGCGTTCAAAGGCTTAAAGCTTTGAATTTTTTCTTTTTTATATTCTACATAAATTATATATTTATCACGTAAGAATAAGAAGATAACTTCACCATTTTAATTATGTGGGTGTTTTTCAATCTCTTTAATTTGCACTGTATTTGTGGAAGTAAAACTTACACACACTCGGTGTATACACCAAGCCAATACATGCATGCCATGTGTTTGAATTTAAAGTTCATATTTCTTAATCATGATTAATCAATATATATTTTACTTAATTTAATTACATAATCATGGTAAAAAATATTAATTTGATGTATACACCGAGTGCGTATAAATTTTTACCATTCTTGTATTTGATAATACTTATCTTGATAATAGTACTTGAAATAGATATATAATAATGAAGAATCCTGAATCCTGCAAAATAACAATGCAAAAGGTTAATAAAAGCAGACAATCTACAACTATGTAAATAGAGTTGAAAAAATGTATCATTCATGAATTCATTCTGAAAAAGGTACAAAAAAATTAGTAAATAATTTTGAGAAGTTTACAAAAAAAAGAAAACAATATTTTTAAATGCAGTTGAGAAAATATGTACACCGATAAAAAGTACTTTATAGTTTATCCTTTTTTAAAAATATCTACAATGATTAAACACATACTTACAATATTCCGTGATTTTTATTGAAATTATATTTTGCTTCAAATTTCAACCTTAAAATATTTAGGATGTGGATAATGATAAAAATTTAAGCGATACTTAGTTGCAAATATAATAAGAATAAAGTTAAGAAGTTTTAACTACTTTAAATTCAGATTTAATTTAATTTATTAAGTTTAGACATTTACGTAAGGGAAATAACTGTAAAAAAATAATGCAAAAGTTGCTATCTAACTTTGAATTACAAAAACTGATTTTTTTTTTTATAGTAATTATGAAAATTTTAATTTTCATGCATCGGCACATTACTGCAATTAGTTTATGTTTTGCGAACAAACAAGAGGATAAACAAAGAAGTATATAATTTTTATGCTAAAAGATATGATATACAAAAAGATTATGAAACATTTCAATGATGTGATTGTGGATGAAGCTGAAGCATACAGGTACTACTCCCGTCACCATGCATATCAAGAAATATATTGGCAAACAAATTATTTCAAACTATCTCAAAAGTAGAGAATAACGTACATGACTATGGTAATGAGAAGGTCTTGATCCAGGTAAAAATCTTTAAATTTGATAAACATATTTAGACATTGCCTATCATGCAATTTTTTTCATTGATAAATATAATTATTTTTATGAAAACTTACCCAGAATACAAAATCTTCTCTCTGACATTTTTTTCCTCCTTCTGTTTTCTGTGATTATGCCCCATATATTCCGATTTCCGTGTGCAGATTAATTTATATGTGTACTGATTTTGTGCAAGTGTAAGTTGAAACCGTATGTGATAGGGTGAAACGTATAAGAGTAAAATAGAGAATGAAATAGGGAGACATTGGACGTGGGGTGTGTTATTGTCTCTTTTAGTAAGTTTTTTTTTTCTCTTACTTTATTCTTTTCATTTTGATTTTCTTTTGAGGAGAAAAATAAATATATAAAGATATTAGCTAGTTATTTGTACATTAAGATGAGATAGGAACTAAAACAAATTAGTCTTTATAATGTACCATTGATATAATAAAACTCAAAAGCTATTAAATTAACTATTTAACATGGTAAAATTTCAGAGTCACCAATTTAAATAAAATAGGTTTAACATAAATGAAGAAGTTTTTTATTTATCATAAATTTTATTGATCTTTTAAAATAACTCAAAATAAATGTTAAAATTATATTTCAAATAAATTTTGTTGGATACTTTACTGTGTAATTCAAAGTTATGTTAACATTGTCTTTTCAATGAATTGATCTGTTGAATACATATTGGATAATTGAAATTTTTTTCTATCTATCTATCTATCTATCTATCTATCTATCTATCTATCTATCTATCTATCTATCTATCTATCTATCTATCTATCTATCTATCTATCTATCTATCTATCTATCTATCTATCTATCTATCTATCTATCTATCTATCTATCTATCTATCTATCTATCTATCTATCTATCTATCTATCTATCTATCTATCTATCTATCTATCTATCTATCATCTATCTATCTATCTATCTATCTATCTATCTATCTATCTATCTATCTATCTATCTATCTATCTATCTATCTATCTATCTATCTATCTATCTATCTATCTATCTATCTATCTCTATCTATCTATCTATCTATCTATCTATCTATCTATCTATCTATCTATCTATCTATCTATCTATCTATCTATCTATCTATCTATCTATCTATCTATCTATCTATCTATCTATCTATCTATCTATCTATCTATCTATCTATCTATCTATCTATCTATCTATCTATCTATCTATCTATCTATCTATCTATCTATCTATCTATCTATCTATCTATCTATCTATCTATCTATCTATCTATCTATCTATCTATCTATCTATCTATCTATCTATCTATCTATCTATCTATCTATCTATCTATCTATCTATCTATCTATCTATCTATCTATCTATCTATCTATCTATCTATCTATCTATCTATCTATCTATCTATCTATCTATCTATCTATCTATCTATCTATCTATCTATCTATCTATCTATCTATCTATCTATCTATCTATCTATCTATCTATCTATCTATCTATCTATCTATCTATCTATCTATCTATCTATCTATCTATCTATCTATCTATCTATCTATCTATCTATCTATCTATCTATCTATCTATCTATCTATCTATCTATCTATCTATCTATCTATCTATCTATCTATCTATCTATCTATCTATCTATCTATCTATCTATCTATCTATCTATCTATCTATCTATCTATCTATCTATCTATCTATCTATCTATCTATCTATCTATCTATCTATCTATCTATCTATCTATCTATCTATCTATCTATCTATCTATCTATCTATCTATCTATCTATCTATCTATCTATCTATCTATCTATCTATCTATCTATCTATCTATCTATCTATCTATCTATCTATCTATCTATCTATCTATCTATCTATCTATCTATCTATCTATCTATCTATCTATCTATCTATCTATCTATCTATCTATCTATCTATCTATCTATCTATCTATCTATCTATCTATCTATCTATCTATCTATCTATCTATCTATCTATCTATCTATCTATCTATCTATCTATCTATCTATCTATCTATCTATCTATCTATCTATCTATCTATCTATCTATCTATCTATCTATCTATCTATCTATCTATCTATCTATCTATCTATCTATCTATCTATCTATCTATCTATCTATCTATCTATCTATCTATCTATCTATCTATCTATCTATCTATCTATCTATCTATCTATCTATCTATCTATCTATCTATCTATCTATCTATCTATCTATCTATCTATCTATCTATCTATCTATCTATCTATCTATCTATCTATCTATCTATCTATCTATCTATCTATCTATCTATCTATCTATCTATCTATCTATCTATCTATCTATCTATCTATCTATCTATCTATCTATCTATCTATCTATCTATCTATCTATCTATCTATCTATCTATCTATCTATCTATCTATCTATCTATCTATCTATCTATCTATCTATCTATCTATCTATCTATCTATCTATCTATCTATCTATCTATCTATCTATCTATCTATCTATCTATCTATCTATATTAACTAACTTTACCAAACTTAACTATTTTGTCCTAAACCTAATAAATGGCTCAATCATTGAATGACACTTGACAACTTTATAGGCAAAACTTTCTTGCTATTTAGTATATATAGATATAGATAGGAGTGTGTTTGGTATGAAGGAAAATATTTTCTGAAAAATATTTTTTAATTTTCTCATGCTTGGTTGGCTAAAATGTTTTGAAAAATATTTTTCAAATCAACTTATTTTTCCTCAAATCTAAGAAAAATGGTTTTCCTTCAAAAAGTAAGGAAAACAACTTTCAAAACTTTCTTTCACTCTCACTCTTAAGTTGAAATATTTATACAACTCTTAAATCACTCACCCCTACTTCGACCCTCAATCTCCTACCCCCACCCCCTACCACCCCATCCAAAATAATATTTAAAATTTTTTTCTTACCTCATCGCCTACCCGAAACCCAAAACCACTCTCCCCTTTCAAAAAGAATATTTATGTAAAAAAAAAATTAAACTTTTTTCTTACTCCTTCCTACCCGACTCCTCACTCTTACCAACCCCTACCCCTCCCCTCCTCCCCAACAACAACAATAAATACAATATATTCTTATTTAGCAAGATTTGAGGAGGGTAAAATATACTCAGTCCATACTACTACCCCCGAAGAAGTAGAGAGGTTGTTTCCGATAGACCCCCGACTCAAGACAAAAAGACAATAATCAAAGTAATCATAAGTCATGAAACAAAAAGATGAGCTGAATTTCGAGCATATAACAAGATTACGTAAATGCTCTCATGAAGACTCTGGGATAGGATCACAACCGTGACCAACCCAATTGAGTCAACCCGCACCAAACCAACCATCTATGCCATACCAAACCAAAGAGAATATCAAGATGTAATATGACAATTAAACCCAAAATATATTACGATGGAACAGTGAGAAATCATGTCCGTTGATGCCAACCTCCCAACTTATTCTAATGTCAAGGCCGACACCAATACTGATCCTGTTCATACCAACCCCCAGAAGTATCACAAAGCCTCTATCCAAAAGAATAAAATTTTTTGATTAGGACATGCACCCAAACATGGTCAAAACCAATATCCAAAACGAAAGAAAAATGTCTAAGAATGTCCATATCAAAAAATAGAGCCTTCCGGAAAGATGAAAGTTCACCACTTCAATCCAAAAGCTGTCCCCGAGTCAATCACTATGTAGGAGGAGTCAAACGGTCGGTTCCTGCATAACATTGGTATACAACCGCCAGTAGACGGGTTAGAGAATGACTGCTAGCATGTATCTCAAGATAAGGATAAAGTAATGTCATTTAAACAACCAAGTAAAACCATCCATAATGCATACAACCATACATACATAAGTGCTGGGAAAGGGAGTCCGTGTTTAGCATGTAATTAAAACCTTTACCTGCGCTGTGTAACCTTGCCATTTAACCACACCCATGGGTCATATGGGTTCATCTCCCCTGCTGAAAGAGCCCAGTACGTGTAGCTACACGACTAGAAAATATCCCATGGGATGACTAGTAAATTCCTCCAATATAAAATGTGACACTCGCACGTGGTCATCGAAGACCCCTCATATCGACAAATATGAGTTTCCAGTTTTGATCCTCTCGGAACCTCCACCTTCCACGACTTAGTTACACATCCCTCCATTAATGCCCAAATTAAAACCATGTCCAAACAATCCAATTACCATTTGTTACCAAGGCCAATTATTAGTCGTATCGTTATACCAACCATACTTGTAAGATTAATTCATAGCCAAACCATTTAGATTAAGAGGACTCTCAAGTGCCCTTTCTGTTCACCATATTAACCTCTTGGGAGACTACCATGTTCTCCACAAGCATAACAAATTAGCCTTTAACCTTTGTAAACCATTTATAGTTTCATATATAAGCTGAAAACAAGCAAGAGTTCCATTTTAAAAAGTCAATGTAATGAACATATCTTTATAAGTATTTTATCAAACACCTTGGGGGCATAATATAATCGAAACCAATTCCAAAGACCATTAAATCATTACCATGCAATCCAATTGCCCAAAACCATCAATAATGCGTATGAAAGCATAATTAAACCATAACAAACTATTACCAAGCCATTATAAACAAAACCCCCAATTAATAGTTGAAAATCATAAACCATGCAACATTGAAACCATAAAAACATCCATAAAATCTATGCCATTTTAGAAATAATAAGTAGGGAAGAGACACATGCCTTAAACCGAGAAATATGGTGGAAGAAAATCACCAAAACAAGCCATAAAGCAAGCCCTAAGTTGAAACCCTAACTTTTTTGCCCCAAAAGCTCCTGAGAGAATTATGATGTGTTTTGAAATATTTTTCTAAGTGTTAATAAATAGAATAATAGGGTAAATAACCTCCTAAGTGTATTATAAGTCGTGGGTCATAATTAGGGTAAGTAGAAAAATGTCCAGAATACCCCCACTTAAGTCTCTTAAAAACCCATCACAGGGATACGACTGACCCTCTTACGAGTCGTACCCTTCCTTACGATTGGTTTCCACCAGTCGTATCCAGGCCTTAACTTTTAGATCAGACACTGTCTAGCATACGACTCATCCAACCAAGTCGTAACCTCTGCATACGATCCATACCCATGATCCGTATCCCTGATAGAATGAATTACCAAAGGATCAAATATAGCGCGCCATACGAGTCATCGATACGACTCGTATCAATCCTTTGACTTGCACCCCTAAGTCGTGACCATTCCAGTAAACAAAACCATCCCACCAACTAACACTAGACAACTTACGATAGGACCATACCACTCGTACCCCAGCATACGACTCATACCCTGGAGTCGTATTGGGTCCTGACAATGGATTTCAAGGAGAATTTCTAAGGCAAAAACCCAGGATATAATATTCTCCCCCACTAGGAACATTCATCCCCGAATGATAGATAAGGTAGGGGTAACCACACAGAGTCATTTGCATTATCAAACATATTCCCAATCTTCATCAAAGTTCAAAAACAAAAAGGCAAAAATATTAATATTTCCTTTAACAAACTCAAAAAATAAAGATGTGTTCAAGAACACATACCTTCCGCACGAATGCCAGGAGCAGAAAACAAGAACGGATACTTGGACTTCATGTCCTCTTCCGCTTTCCATGTAGCTTCTTCTACCTTATGGTTCCGCCACAGAACCTTAATTGAAGCCACATCCTTGGTCCACAACTGCTGAACTTGCCTATCCAATATCTCAACCGGGACCTCTTCATAAGATAGAGAATCCGAGATATCCAACCTTTCCAAAGGAACAACCAAAGAAGGATCACCAATACACTTTCTCAACATGGAAACATGAAAGACCGGATGAACCAAACCCAAACTAGATGGCAACTCCAATTCATAAGCAAATTACCAACTCTTCACGAAATCACATAAGGACTAATAAATCGAGGACTAAGCTTCCCCTTCTTGCCAAACCGCATTACTCCCTTCATTGGAGACACCTTTAGGAACACCCTGTCCCCAACCTTAAACTCTAAATCTCAACGCCTAATATCCGCATAAGACTTTTGGCGACTCTGAGCAGCTTTAAGCCTATCCCGAGTCACCTTCACCTTCTTCATAGCTTGATAGACCAAATCGGGGCCAAACATATCCGCCTCACTAAGCTCAAACCATCCAATAGGAGATCTACACCTCTTACCATACAACGCCTCAAAAGGAGTCATACCAATACTAGAATGATAGTTATTGTTGTAAGTAAACTCTACCAAAGGTAGATGCTCAACCCAACCGCCACCATAATTAATCACGCATGCCCGAAGCATGTCCTCTAATGTCTGAATCATTCTTTCCGTTTGCCCATCCGACTGCAGATAAAAAGTCGTACTCATACTAACCTTGGTCCCCAATCATTTCTGGAAAGACCCCCAGAAATGAGATGTAAATTATTGCGTACCACGATACAAAATAATCGAAACAGGTACCCCATGCAGCTTCACAATCTCTTGAAGATACAACTTCGCATAATTTTTTACCGAAAAGGTAGTTCTTACCGGCCAAAAGTGAGCAAACGTAGTCATCCTATCCACGATGACCCAAATTGAATCAAATTATTTTCGAGACCGAGGAAGACCGGTCACGAAATCCATATTGATCATCTCCCACTTCCATTCAGACAACTCTATTTCTTGATGCAACCCACCAAGCCTCATATGCTTAACTTAACCTGTTGACACACCATGCACTTAGCCATAAAATCAAATAGATCTCCTTAAGATCATGATACATCTTTGTCGAGCCAGGATGGACAACATAGTGCGACTCATGCGCCTCAGCCAAAACCTTTTGCCACAACCCGTCGATATTTGAAACACACAGTCTCCCTTGGTACCTCAAAGTACCATCACCACTAATCTCAAACATCGCCATATTTTTCCCACCAACGTCACTCTTGATTTTCATCAATACCGGATCTAACACATGTTTTTCCTTAATCTCTGTACCAAGAAACGATCGAACCACTTCTTGCACCATCATTCCACTATTCTTAGAATCCAAGAGACAAACTCCAAGATTGGCTAAGTAGTGAATATCCTTCATCAATTCTCGTTTTTCTTCCTACACATGAGCCAAACTGCCCATAGATAACCTACTAAGAGTATCTGCAACCACGTTAGCCTTACCCGGGTAATAGTGATGACTCATATCATAATCCTTGAGAAGCTCAAGCCATCTTCTTTGCCTGAGATTAATCTCCTTCTACGTGAACACATACTGAAGACTCTTATGATCATAAAAGATATCCACGTGAACACCATACAAATAGGGCCGCCATATTTTCAAAGAAAATACAACCGCCAACAGCTCCAAATCACGAGTAGGATAATTCTTTTATGTACCTTAAACTGCCTGGAAGCAAAGACAATCACCTTTCCATGCTACAACAAAACACAACCGAGCCCTACTCGAGATGCATCATAATAAACCATAAGCCCGTCATTGCCTTTCGACAAAGTCAAAATCGGAGCCAAAGTCAACCTATCCTTTAACTTCTCAAAACTCCCTTCACAAGTATCCGACCAAGAAAACTTAACCTTCTTCTGAGTTAACTTAGTCAAAATATTAGCTATTGATGAAAATCTTTCCACAAACCGCCTATAATAACCGACTAAACCCAAGAAACTCTAAACATCGGCTGGAGTCGTGGGCCTAGGCTACCCCTTCATCGCAACAACCTTTTGACAATCAACTATTATCCCCTCACTAGAAATTATGTGACCCAATAAAGTCACGACATTCAACCAAAACTCATACTTAGAGACTTGGCAAACAACCACTATTCTTTTACGGTCTGTAACACCACACGGAGGTGACTAGTATATTCCATCTCACTCCTCGAATACACCAAAATATCATCAATAAACACAATGAAAAAGAGATCCAAATATTGCCTGAACACCCTGTTCATCAAATCCATAAATGCGGTCGGAGCATTGGTCAACCCAAATGATATCACCAAGAAGTCAAAATACCCATACCGAGTACGAAAAGTTGTCTTAGGGATATACACCTCCCTACTCTTAAGTTGATGGTACCTAGATCGAAGATCTATACTAGAAAAGAACTTGGCAACCTGCAACTGATCAAACAGATCATCTATCCTTGGGAGAGAATACTTGTTCTTGACTGTTACCTTGTTCAACTGCCTGTAGTCAATGCACATCCAAAGAAAACTATCATTATTGCATAGGAACAACATCGGTTCACCCCACGGAGAAATACTAAAATGAATAAACCCATTATTCAGAAGATCCTTAATTTTCTCCTTGAGTTCCCTTAAATCATACAGAGCTATTCTATTCGAAGGAATAGATATTGGATGAGTGTCCAAAAGAAAATCAATACCAAACTCTATTTCCCTATCCGGAGAAACACCAGGAAGATCATCTAGAAAGACCTCTGGAAACTTATTAACTTTCAAAATTGACTGCGAAGAAGGACCTTTCGAGTTCTAATCTTTAACCCGGACCAAGTGATAAAGACACCCTTTAGAGATTAACCCTCGATCTCTAAGATAATAAATAAATCTCCCCCTAGGAGCTAAAGAATAACCCTCCCATTCTATTTACGGCTCACCAGGGAACCTAAAGATGACCTTACGAGTCCAATAGTCTAAAGAAGCATAACAAGAATGCAACCAGTCCGTACCCAAAATCACATCAAAATCCACCATCCTCAACTCAAATAGATCTACCAAGGTTCGCTTATCACTAATAGATACCACACCCCCTATAGACCCGTTCAACAATGATCTTGTCTCCTACCGGGGTAGAAATAGAAAAAGGATCCGAAATAATTTTTGAATCAAAACCAAAAGACACAACTATATAAGGAGTCACATAAGAAAGAGTGGAGTCCGAATCAAGCAAATAATATATGTCACAGGAAAAGAGCTGTAACGTACTAGTATTAACATCAGATGATGCATCGAATTCCTATCAGGGCGCCAAAGCATACAACCTATTCTAATCAACACTATAACCAGGAGCAGTAACAGAAGCAGATTCCACACCACCAGGTGTAGGAGTAGAAGATGAAGCCACCCGAATCTTATTTGCCCCTGTAGCAACCTTATTAGCCGGATAATCCTTGATTCGATGGCCTACCTGACCACATTTAAAGCACTTATCTCTCCCTTCCTCACAGAATCCCCGATTAGGACAACCGCAGAATCGATAAGGAGGGTATGAAGAAATAAAATGACCTTCACTCGCCTGATATTGAGCAATCTAAGCTCGAGAATTATCACCACCTTGGTGACGTCTGTCACCCAACTGTTGTGGGTAAGGAGCACTGGCAGCAGAGAAGGAACCAGAACTCCTCCACTTCTTTTTTTGCCATTTGCCATTATCTCTACTATCCTGAGACTGCGCACCTTCCTGATCAGAAAATCTACCCCGTTTTCCCTGTCTATCCCTAAATTCCGCCTGCTTTCTCTTGTCATCCTCAACCTGCTGCATATGAACTGTCAACCTAGAGATGTCCATATCCCTAATGAGTAATACAGTCTTGCTCTCCAAAATCAAATTTCTATTCAACTCGAAAGCGAACTTCCTCATTCTTGACCTTATATCAGCCACCAAATCAGGAGCATACCTTAACAACTAATGAAAATTTAAGATATATTCCCTCATAGATATTTTTCCTTGCCTGAGGTTCACAAACTCCTTCATCTTAGCTTCTCTCAACTCTTGAGGACGGAAAACTATAACCGAAATCCTTTTTATCTGGCATTAACTTGGAACCACGTGCATCTAAAGCACCTTTTACTAAGAGCTACCTGCCAACAAGCAAAACGAGTTCTCATTCACGGATAACTAAGCTTTAACAAGGGAGAGGGTAAAGGTGTTCTTGTTCTTTGTGGAGATCTACTCCTATGCGTTGTGTCTTTGTTGTGTATGTATCACTAATGCTGTCCAAGGTCTCTTTTAGGTTTGCCACTAGGTCCGGAACCTATTAGTGAACCATCTCTCCAGGGATTGTGAAAGATGTTCTACTAGAAATATTCTTGTTATTGCTTCGACTCATATTCCTGCCGAGCTACAAGTCCTACGACACAGGAGGTCTTTACTTTAAAAGAAAAGAGCCTTAAAGAAAGCAGAAGGGATAGGAGTTTACGATAAGACAACGAGAAGGATAGAGTAATAATCGGCTAAGGGAAGAATCGTTGTTGAAAGCTTCCATACGAAGGTTACCGCGGTCTAGGGGATGGATTCAGTCAGCGAAAGTTCCTCCAACTCAATCAATATCAACAAGATGTCGTGACCGCTTAGGCTTGGTTTATTTTGTCATAAAAGAAGGTTGGTTTCGTGGGTTCTTCCGTATATGAGTTCTTCCAAATTTCTCGTATCCTTTTTTGTGGATTAGCATCTCGAGGTCCTTTGATGGGCATAAAGAAATCGTCTTGGGCTCTATTTCAGAGATTAGACTCTCTTACTGTGATTAGCTTCTACTAGTAAGAAGCTGTTCCCAAGCCAGGTTCCCTGGATCCACGTGTTCCTAGCCGGGCCTAAATGGATGAATGAAGAAGCGCGCCCGGGTAGACTTCAAGAGCCGTCGGATATCATTGAGAAAGAAATAGGAAGAAGTGTTATCGAACGATTTCCTACAATTCTTCCCAGTATGGAATGAGTAAAGAATCAAGCTACAAGTCTTTCTCTATTTGGCAAAGCAAAGGGAGAGATGGATCCAGCCACCACTAAAAGACTTTTTCAAATGAATCAAAGAATTCTCCATGTGGAAAACAAAAAGCGCCAACCTCTACAGGCCGCTCTTTTCATCCGACCCGACTATAAATATCGTTAGAGAAGAAAGCCACTTTTACGCCCAACAACTCCCATGTTCCCGATCTTTCTATTGCAGGAAATCCAACTCTGAAGAATTCGAAAAATAATAATAATAATATAGAATAATAATTTGTCGAATTCTTCATTCCATTCCTGGGAAGAAGCGTCAAGAAAAAGTCTGCATTTCTTTTTCCTACTGGATTTCAAATTGCCATCCCACAGGAAACAGAGTTCTTTAATTTGAAGCTCCGTACTCTTGTGAAAACGGACTACACTGTCTCAACCACCCTCCTTTCCCTTCTTTTGTTTGTTCTGGACCCGAAAATGCCCGTTCGCTTGTCATTGGGGATCTCAATCTGACTTGCTCGTGGTTTATTAATGTCCGTTTGATATCCAGAAACTGCTCAGCTCCGCCCAACCTATACAAGGTGCTGCTTGCTTTCTCTCAGCCACTAGTGGCTTATGTAGTGGTCGGCATTCCTACGTGGCATTTTATTCAACGAAACCAAAAACACAGCAATGATTTGTTTTATGGACAGTTATATTATTTCCAGCCCGACTCTCTACTCTCTCCCAGCGAATCAAGAAATCTAGTGCGGTCAGGAAAATGATCCATGAAGGCATTAGAAAAGGCCTCCCACAAACCTTTCTCTTTTATATCACCCTTATCTCTATCCCACTCCCCATACCACTGATAAGCAATATCTTTGAGTTGATAAGCAGCAAAGCTAACTCCCTCCACATCAGAAGCCTGCATAACCTAAAATATCTTTTCTATTTTATCTAAGAAGCCCTGTAGGTCTCCCTTCACCTTCACTCCCATAAAAGTAGGAGGACCCATCTTCATAAACTGGCCAACCCTTGTGGCCTCAACAGACAAAGCACTAACCATACCTCGCCCATCTTGAGCAACGACCATCTGAGCAATAACATGAATAGACTGATGAAACTCCACATTTATCACGTTATCCTGAGGGACCTGGGAGCAGTAGGAGGAATAAGAAAAACTCCAGAACAATCGGGAATAGGACCATGAGATCGAAGGTGTACTCCAAATGTAGGAGGTACCCCTTCAACATTATCCCCAGATGAGACAAAAGAATTTTCTTGTGTTCCAGATCTAGGAGGCATCATATGAAAGACAAACAACCAAGGATTAGAGAAAATTCCAGGATTAATAATTTCAAGAAAGTGTAACATTCCTAAATGTCTCACAGTTTTTCTCTTATGAGTGTGGCGCGCTTCACACTCCAAAACAAGACTCTACTCGACACGGATTTGTGGACTTCCCAGTTGACCATGAACCTAAAGCTCTGATACTAACTTGTCACAATCCGAATCAGGGCCTAGACGTAATGGGCATCCCAAGTCCAACCAGGACCGGGGACCGCCCCCTTAACCCAACCCAACTACCTCATACAGCCTCAGATGAGCTGAATTTTGAGCATATAACAAGATAACATAAATGCTCTCATGAATATTTTAGGATAGGGTCACAATCGTGACCGAAACAATCGAGTCTACCCACACCAAACCAACCATTTATGCCATACCAAACCAAAGAGAATACAAAATGTAATACGACAATTAAACCCAAAATATACTACGATGGAACAGTGAGAAATCATGTTCGATGATGACAGCCTCCCAGCTTATTCTAATGCCAAAGCCGACACCAATACAGATCCCACCCATTCCAACCCCCAGAAGTACCACAAAGCCTCTATCCAAAAAAATAAAAATATCTGGTTGGGGCATGCGCCCAACCATGGCCAAAACAAATATCCAAAACAAAAGCAAAATGTCTAAGAATGTCCATATCATGAAATAGAGCCTTTCGAAAAGATAGAAGCTCACCACTTCAATCCAAAAGTTGTCCCCGAGTCAATCACTATGTAGGAGGAGTCGAACGGCCGGTTCCTGCATAGCATGGGTATACAACCACTAGTAGACGGGTTAGCGAATGATCGCTAACATGTATCTTAGGATAAGGATAAAGTAATTACATTTAAACAACCAAGTAAAACCATCCATGATACATACAACCATATATATATATAAGTGCTGGGAAAAAAAATCTGTGTTTAGCATGCATTTAAAACCTTTACCTGGGCTGTGTAACCTTGCCATTTAACCACACCCATGGGTTGTATGGGTTCATCTCCCCCTGCTGAAAGAGTCCAGTGCGTGTAGCCGCACGACCAGGAAATATCCCATGGGATGACTAGTACATTTCTCTAATATAAAATATGACACTCGCACGTGGTCATCGAAAACCCCTCATATCAGTAAATATGAGTTTTTTTGTTTAGGTCCCCTCGAAACCTCCACCTTCCATGGCTTAGTTACACATCCCACCAGTTCACTATATTAACCTCTTGAGAGACTACCATGTTCTCCACAAGCATAACCAATTAGCCTTTAACCTTTGTAAACCATTTAAACCATTTAAACCATTTATAGTTTCATATATAAGCTGAAAACAAGTAAGAGTTCCATTTAAAGAAGTCAATGTAATGAACATATCTTTATAAGCATTTTATCAAACACCTTGGGGGCATAATATAATCGAAACCAATTTCAAAGACCATTAAATCATTACCGTGCAATCCAATTGCCCAAAACCATTAATAATGAGTATGAAAGAATAATTAAACCATAGCAAACTATTACCAAGCCATTATAAATAAAACCTCATAATTAATAGTTGAAAACCATAAACCATGCAACATTGAAACCATTAAAACATCCATAAAATCCATGCCTTTTTAGCATTAATAAGTAGGGAAGAGACACATCCCTTAAACAGAGAAAAATGATGGAAGAAAATCACCAAAGCAAGCCCCAAAGCAATCCCTAAGTTGAAACCCTAGTTTTCCTACCCCAAAAGCCCTTGAGAGAATTATGATGTGTTTTGAAATAGTTTTCTAAGTGTTAATGAATAGAATAATGGGGTAAATAACCTCCTAAATGTATTAGAAGTCGTGGGTCATTATTAGGGTAAGTAGAAAAATGTCCAGAATACCCCAACTTAAGTCCCTTAAAAACCCATCACAGGAATACGACTGACCCTCTTGGGAGTCATACCCTTCCTTATGATTGGTTTCCACCAGTCGTACCCAGGCCTTAAACTTTAGATCAGACACTGTCCAACATACGACTCATTCAATCAAGTCGTAACCTCAGCATACGATCTGTACCCATGATCTGTATCCCTGGCAGAATGAATTACTAGGGGGATCAAACACTGGCCACCATACGAGTCACCGATATAACTCATACCAGTTCTTACGATCCACACCCCTAAGTCGTGACCGTTCCAGTGATCAAAACCATCCCACCAACTAACACTAGTCAACTTACGATAGGATGATACCATTCGTACCCCAGCATACGACTCGTATCCTGGAGTCGTATTAGGTCTAGAGAACGAATTTCAAGAAAAATTTCTAAGCCCAAAACCCAGGATGTAACACCTAACTACTACCTAATACTCAACCACACGCACTATCCCGACCCCCACCCTCTACCACCCTCCATTCAAAAAAACTATTTCAATTCTCGTAATGTTGATATTTTAAATAAATATTCAACATTTGAAAATAAAAATATTCAGCATTGGAATGTTCCACTAAAAATGACTTTTATTAATACTTTTTCTATTTCTTACCCTTTTGAAAAATAATATACTTTAACTCACATCTGAAAAATGATGAATTTATTGCACCACTAAGGTTGAATATTGTTAGTTCAAGTTTTAGTGGAGAACAAAGGGGAAGAGAAGGTGAATAGATAAGTGAAAAAGGACATCCTAGACAAGTAAAAAAGACATTTGTATGTCACTCTTAAGGGTCATTAAGTTGGGAAACAAGTTATGTTGGGATTAGTTATACTGGGATTAGTTGTACTGAGATTAGTTATACTGGTATTACTTTTTAGTGGTTGTTTGGTTTGTGATACTAAAAATAATATGCATTACATTCTTTTTAAAAATAAATAGTTTGTTTACAAAAATACCCTTCACCTTATTGCTTAATTATTTTCCTTCATATTAAGCTATACAACAACAACAACAACAAACCCAGTGTATTCCCACCAAGTGGGGTCTGGGGAAGGTAAAATGTACTCAATCCATACCACTACCTCCGAAGAAGTAGAGAGGCTATTTCCGATAGACCCCCGGCTCAAGATAAAGAATAGTTAGCCAGATCAAAGTAATACATGAAAACAGGATTGGTGGCATAACCAAAATAAGAAATAAGGACTAATAAAAATAGAAATACGAGAGACACGAAATAAGAGTAATATGAAAATAAGAAATAAGAAAAGGACACCCACCTAGTACTAGTATACACTAGAAGCTCCTACCAATAGACACAGTCCTAAGGTTACTAACTCGGCTACGCAAAAGATCCCTAACTACAAGATACAACCCACCCTCGCACTAGCTTTCTACCCTTATCCGCGACCTCCACACCTTCCTATCTAGGGTCATGTCCTCAGTTAGCTGTAACAGCTTCATGTCATGTCTAATCATCTCTCTCCAGTATTTCTTCGGCCTACCTCTACTCCTCCTGAAACCATCCAAAGCTAGCCTCTTACACCTATGAACTGGGGCATCTGTGCCCCTCCTCATAACATGCCCAAACCATCTCAGCCTTCCCTCCCGCATCTTGTCTTCCACCGATGCTACTCCCACCTTCTATAGGATAATATCATTCCTAACTCTATCCCCTCTAGTAAGTCCACATATCTAATGCAACATTCTTATTTCCGCTACCTTCAATTTTTGAATGTGGGAGTTCTTGACTGGCTAACACTCCGCACCATACAGCATGGCCGGACGGACTGCCACTCTGTAAAATTTACCTTTAAGCTTTAAGGGTACCTTCTTATCACATAACACTCCCGAGGTAATCCTCTATTTCATCCAACCTGCTCCAATACGTTTAGAGACATCCTTATCAATCTCGTCATTCCCCTGAATCATAGACCCGAGATACTTAAAAATATCCCTCTTATAAATATCCTGGGAATCCAACCTCACCACCACTCCATCCTCCTGCTTCGAGTCACTAAACTTGCATTCCATATACTTCATCTTGGACCTACTCAACCTGCACCCCTTAGTTTCAAGAGTTTGCCTCCAAACCTCCAATTTATCATTCACACACCCCGCGTATCATCAATCAACACTACATTATCTACAAATAACATACACCAAGGCACCCCATCTTAAATACTCTGCGTCAACACGTCCATCACCAGCTCAAAAAGAAACAGACTTAGAGTCAATCCCTGATACAACCTTATCTCGACCGAAAAATATTCTGAATCTTCTCCCGCCGTCCTCACCCGAGTTTTCCCTCCCTCGTACATGTCCTTAATAGCTCTGATGTACACCTCTGGGACCCCTCTCACCTTCAAGCATCTCCAAAGTACATCCCTAGGGACTTTATCATACGTCTTGTCCAAGTCGATGAACACCATATATACATCCTTTTTCCTGTCCCTATACTGCTCCACCAATATCCTTACCAGGTGGATTGCCTCAATCTTTGAGCGACTAGGCATAAATCTAAACTGGTTCTCCGAAACGAACACGCCCCTCCTCAATCTCCGCTCAACCACCCTTTTCCAAATCTTCATAGTGTGACTCAACAACTTAATATCCCTATAGTTGTTGCAACACTGAATGCCACCCTTGTTCTTATATAACGGAATCATCATACTTCATCTCCAAGCCTCATACAATTTCGCAGACTTGAAAATGAGAAATTAAAAAGTTACTATTTTTTTTAACTTATTAGTTTCTTTTTCCTAAAAATACATGTTCATATTTCTTAAACGTGCATGAAGTTTTAATATTTTATGTTAAATTACTTATTTTGTCCTAAATTCTATAAAATATTGATAATCTCATTTTTTGTTAAAAAAATTTATCATCAAAAAATGTGAAAAAGAATTACTCTCATTTTTAATTAATTAGTATCATTAATTAGAGTCAAATTATATTTAAAAAATAAATAATTTTTTAAATATTTTTAGCTAAATGTAAAATATATTTTTTATCTAATAATTAAGCATGTATTAAGTTAGAAAGGGAATGTCAAGATACTTTAATTACTTGTCCATGATAAATTTGTTAGGAAAAATAAAAATTTGAAATAAGATTAATAAATTTTTTATGCCGGCTATTATTTTATCCCAAAACTATTTGTATTAGTACCTCACACCAAACAACCCCTTAAGGTTTTCCCTACCATTCAATTTCGTGGCTATCACATATTCACCTTTTCATATATTTTTTGTATGTGTCACAAACTCATAAGACACACCACATATAATATCATTGAATAGCCACGTGGAATATGCTAACAACATTAAAATATCAAAATATCCAAAGTGCCCTCGTGAGGACAACGAAAAAATCTCATCCTCACTTATAAAAAGTATAAATATTTGTTCCAAATGAAAAAAACAACAATATGTAACATTTGGTTTAATAGTACCTTAATATCATTAACTCTTTATCTTGCAACATCTTTTTGCACATCCTTATACAAATCAAGTCTTTGATGAACATATGCCTCATGAAAAAAAAGTCACATCTCAGCCATGAATGCATGTATATGAAAGTAGTTGTGGAACCTTGGGGAGCGATCGACTACAACAATTTGCATCGAAATTTGGATAAAATTATTTTTAAGATAGTGGCTTGCCAAGACATAATATTTGTGACTATTCTCTTACTATTATTAATTCCAGTTCATTATCAATATTGTAGTATTTTCTCCAATAATTTGAAAGTGATTCTTTACATGCAATATTGATGACTGACTATTTTTTTTAACATAATTTTTTTCGATTTGTTAAAGCTTGTGTCATTGGAAGAAAATAATTTTAAACGTTGGTCAGAGAAATTTTTGATTTTTTTTTTAACAATTAGAAGTTGATTATGCTTTATTTAATGAACCTCGTACTAAGGTTCTAACACTATGACTATTTTTTTGAATAGAACTTTTCCTGATTAGTCAAAGCTTGAGCCACTAAAACAAAATAATTTTAAACATTGGTCACGAAAACTTCTGATTTGTTTGAACAACTAGAAGTTGATTATTTTTTATTTGATGAACCTCCTACTGATGGTTCTAACATTACTACTGGCTCTAGCAGTGTTGTGATCGTTGATGGTGTTGCTTAAAAGAAATTTGATGAAAAAAATAACAAAACTGTTAAGAGGATATTTGTTGAACCATATAACTAATCCTTTGTTTGATTTAGTTGCCACTTAAAAATTTATCAATAAAATACGGGACATTATGGAGAAGAAATATGGTGTCGACGATGCACGAAAGAAAAAATATATTTTTGGACAGTGGATTAAGTTTCAAATGATTGACAATAAATCAGTCATGGAGCAAGTTAACGAATATGAGAACTTGACCGTTGATGTTCTCAATGAGGATATGAAGATGTGTGAGGCTCTTCACGTTAATGTTCAACTTGAAAAATTCTTATCATCTTGGAGTAGTTACATAAATCAATTGAAATATAAGAAAAAAAATTTAACTCTCCAAGAACTTATCAATTACATGAGGATTGAGAAGGAAAACCGTCTAAAAAAATAAGATAGAGGCTTTTTCTCTTAACTAGTTTAGGATACGTGCATTGCACGTGTATTCAACGTTAAAGAAGAAGGTTACATGTATAAAAAGAACAAACTCATTACATTCAAATCAATGAATAGACGACTTTAAAAATATATATACAGTCAGACCTCTCTATAACATCCCGTCGTTATAACGGTATTTCACCTTAAAGACATAATTTTTTCTTAAACTGATTTTTCATGTTGTATGTTACTTCTCTATAATAACATTCTATCTATAATAATAATGACGTTTATTATAGTGGTAAACTCTTTGTAAATTATCTCTCTATAACAGTATATTCAAATATTTTGTAATATTTATATTTTATAAGAATATAGTATGTACTGTATAAAATAAAATATTAATGATAATCATCATTAAACTAAGTCAACTGTAAGGTTTTTTAAGTTCTTCAATCGTTGTACTTTAGGACAACATGAGTTCAATGCATAAATTTTCTTAGTCTCATGAGAAATCACTTGAGAGTAGAGATTCGGACAATCACAAGGTAAAAAAGGACAAAAAAAACTAAAAATATATTTGAAACCTCCTTGTTCTACTATTATTTTGATTAAATTGGTTAATGATTTTTCATATTTTTATTAATAACAACTAAATGAGATTTAAACATCACATGTCACTCTATTTGTATAGTACCACCTCCCTATAGTAGCGGTAATTTTCTCGGACAAAAGCTACGACTATATAGAGGTTTGACTGTACACATTAAATAATATATTTAATTTAAAATTAAAAAAAATGTGTCTCTTGAAAAAATAAATATTTCGAAACTTTTAAAAGTTCGAAATGAAGATATTTATGTTTTTACTCCTGTCATCAAAATTCCCTCTCTCTCTCTCTCTTTCTATTTTTAAATGATTTAAAAAAAGTCAATCAGTATAAAATATATAAAAGAAGAATAAACTATTGAAAAATAGCAATTGATTTTACACAAACTATAATATTTTTATTCTTTGATTTCAATAATGAAAAATAAAATTCAAGCACTTGTTTGAAAATTTAATACAATATTTTAGATAGGTTAGTATATAATACTATCATAATTTTTATGTAGACTTTCGGCTTTAGAAGATGCATTGATGAAATTCTTTATGATGTGAGAGGTTTCTCATATTATTTTCTTAATATGAATTCTTAAGTTTTTATTTCTTCCACTCTCAAAAGTATAAATAATTTAGAATTCATATCTTCCTTTATCAATTTAAAATTGTGTCACTACTTATGTATCATCAAAATGTAGTTAATTTGACTGACTTGAAAACATGATTCTTTAAGAAATTATAAAATTAATGCATCTTCAATCGTCCTGATTAAATTCGAATTCATATCGAAAGGTCCACATTAGAGGAGAAGAGTGCTATCTAACAAAAGTGACTCTGTACCTAGAGGGATTTAAACTCAAAAATTTAAATTAAAGATGAAGAACAATCACTCTATCACAACCCTTATTGATAAATTTAATGTATCTAATAGTTCATAGCATATAGAAAATCAACCATCAAATTGATTCAATAGTCAATACGTCTTGATATATCAACACTTTGCAGTCATAAAGATTTTACATGGAATATAAATAAGATTTTTCACATAAATGAAAAATTAAACTCTTAAATCACCGCAAAACGGCACAAAAAATACAAAACAAACAAAATAAAATAAATAAAACTAAAGATTTGGACTTTACAAACCTTACCAATGACAACGAACAGATAATTAGTACCAAGATCATTTGATCATAGGCCACTAGCTTTAATTCATTGTAATGTGTGCATGTAATTAATGATCGTACACTAATTTTTTAAAATTACATTAATTGTTTGAACAATAATTTTGAATTATGGAATAGAAAATAAATAAAAATGTGTAATTCCTAAACAAATGGATAGAAGAACGGTTAAATAAGGAAAAAGATGCCTCATTAAAGTAAGTATTTTTTACAGTTTATGTTTGTATTACTGAAGAAAAATAAGTAATTATAATTATTTTATAGAATTCAAATTAGAAAATTATATAAATAAGGTAAACATTTTGTCAATTTTAAAGTGCTAAATATTATGAGTTTTTATCTCTTACAAATAGGTAATGATAAGGAGTTAATTTTCATAACTTTAATTGGTTTCATTTAAATTAAAGGACCGTGTAATAAATAGTTAATAAGGATATGTATTATTACATTTTAATATTTAAATCTTAGAACTCTTTCATGTATTTTTCCTTCTCTCGTATGTAGGACTTCTTTATTTTTAAAATATATTTTTCTCTTACCATATATTTTATGACTCCTTAATTTTAAATCTTCTAACACCTCTTACCATATATATTTTAGGATTTTTGAATTTTTAAAATATATTTTTCTCTTACCATATATTTTAGGACTCCTTAATTTTAATATCATAAAAATAATTTAATAAAAGTTAAATTTTTTTAATAAAGGGCAATTTTGTCTATTATATTCAACCAACATTTCTAAAGACCTTCGTGCTTTTAATATCTGTAAACGTCTGTTGCACTTAATAATAGCACGTAGAGTTTAAATGATCAATGTTTTTCGTTGGACAATTGTTCTTTCATATGTGTGACTTGACCAAAGTGAAATAATTACTACTGAAAAAGTTATACCTAGCGACGGATAAATTTTGAAGCTTAACAACAAAATTTTTCGCTACTAAAACTGTGAAAAGATAACTGTTTCACATAAGCATTTTGAAATGTCATTATCTGATTCTAATTATTCTCTTTATTTTGCATCTTCTTTATACAAAACTAGTATACATACCCATGCGATTCACGGATAATATTAAAATATTATTTTTAATCATTTTATGTTGAAATATCTCGTTGGAACGTGTTAAATTATATTATCTAAAAAAATTAACTATCATATTATTTCTCATTGAAATGTGAAAAAAAAAAAAAGAAGCTACCCCCATCCACCTCCCACCCCTACCATACCTCAACCTCAACCTCCACTTCCATCTCCCCCCCCCATCCCCCCTCTTCCCAATTTTAAAAAAATAAAAATAAAATGTTTTTTCCTGCCCCCAACCCCCCACTCATCTCTAACCAAACTTGTAATTAAAAATCAATCATTGTAATTGGAAAAAAAAAACTATGTTTCATATTTTTCTTTGTTATATTATTCACAAAAAAAAAAAGAAAGTCTACCTCACTCACTTTCTCACCCCACCTCAACTTCTGCCTCCATCTCCTCCAAACCCCCCCTCTCCCACCTCCACCCCTCAATTTCTTTTTAAAAAAAGAAATCTTTTTTTATCCCACTCATCCCTCCTCCATCCTATCCCCATCTTTAATCAAATTTATACTAAAAAATAATTATGTAATTATAAAAAAAATTATGTTTCATATCTTTATTTATTATATTATTCAAATAGGATTAATAAAATTATCATAACGATATGTATTGTAGGACTACAATATGTAAAATATTGTTGTTCTTGTCATAATGATATATATATGGAGTATAACTTTTAACCAATTTGTCACATGACTTAGGAGTCGTATGGTAAAGTGTATAAGATCAATACAAAATATAATGTATTAGTAATGCTTGCATTAGTAATGCTTGTATTACTTATGCTTGTATTAGTTATGCATATATTATTTCTTATACATTGTTTGATTTGATGTATAAGAAATAATACATCTTACATAATTTCTATAAAAGAAACGTTTGTTTACAAAAACACTCTTCTTTGATTTTGTACACTTTTTTGCAACAAAAATTTTGTCATCTCAAATATAATTAGTATTGTTGAACTAGTATATAGAGGTTTCGGATTAATTGCAAGACCTTCGTCTTTGCGCATGAAATATTGTGTCAATGGATTAACATAGTCGAAACAAAAATAAAATCTAAGACGTAAAATTAAGAAATAGTCTCAATTTTTTTAAATATTTTTAAAGACCCTCGAAGCAAAGCAAAAATATGTTACAATTATTTAAATTAATTATTCATTATTGTAGATTAAAATGGTGGAAAAAAATTGTGAAATGTTTTGAAAAGATTCACTATTGCAAATTAAAATGGCGGGAAAAGGAATGGTGAAATATTTTGAGAGGAAAATTGAGGGATATTAATGTCATTTAATAAGTTAATGCATGTATTAAAGACTTTGCATTACTAATACATAGCAAATGGGTGATATTAGTAATACACAATAGAGTGTATAACTAATGCTAATGCTTGCATTAGTTATACATTGACTAAAAATTGTACCAAACAAGGTATTCATAATACATATTAATTAATACATGCATTATTTTTGCCAATACACTCTACCAAACGACCCCTAAATGTGATTGTCTGCAGTGTTTTAATACAACATTTTTTGAGTATTAATTATTTACTGTATTCTATTTTAAAATAATAAAGTCGAAGTGCAACATCCTCGCACTATCCCTCCCCCCGCAACCACACACCCACTTGACCCAACTTTGAAAATAGTCCATGAATTTGTTACTTTAATTTTTTTATTAGCTTGCCACCTTACTTATAGTAGCTTTATTTTAATCTTATTCAAACATTTCATTAAATTTTAAAGTCATTTTTTATCTATGAAGTCTTTAGTTGATTGCCTTTGCGTTAAAATTCAGATTCGACAAAGAAATTCAAATACATATAGAAAAAAAATTTTATTTAATAAAATAATTTTAACTTGATATATAAATATTTATATGTCAAATATCAAACAATAAGGTCTTAATTTCAAGTATACATTAAACAATGCTAAAGTAGTGAGGAAAACAACAAATAAATCAAATTGAATAAAAGGGTTATCCTTTGATTCACATACTTTTCTTGTCATAATATTATTTAAAAAATATTCATCTCAAAATTAAATACATACTTTTCTTAACATACTTAGTTTCTATACAAAACAAACATACCAAATAAAAAAAATATATAATATCCTTTATATTTCTAGATTCAGTTAGAAAGTATCACTATTATTTTTGGTGAAGTGTTAATTAAGACGGAAGGAACAATTCCACATCACATTTGTAATTGCAAAGATAATATGATTGTAGCTAGTATGTATTTGCAATTTAAAATTGTACAATGATCATATGTATAATGTCAGCTTGCATGATAAAAGAAAACATTTAAAAACTTTATATAATTCAAATTCAAAAATAAAATATTGATTGAAATTTTTTTATAATCATCCAATTCAAAATAAACCTAATTCTGATCCAAATACATTCATTCAATTTAAATATAAATTCTTTATATTCCAATCGACTAATGATATAAACTTTTGTTACTTGTGACATTTTCATAGTTTAAACCTTTTAAGAACATTTCAATTTTTTTTTACTTTTTCTATTTGATCTCTTAAAATGACTCGAACAAAATGGATTAAAGAATAAGGCATGGTGTGTTCTTTTCTCTTTAATTTAAGTTAAAGAATAATTTACCAACTATAAAAATAAATAATTTAATATTTATAGTTAGCAATGTGTATAATTAAAATCAAATGTAAAAAAAATGAAACAAAGCACTATAAAAATGAATAATAATAATAATAGTAAGAATAAGAACAACAAAAACAACAAGAAGAAGAACAAGAAAACAAGAAGAAACAACAACAACAACAAAAACAACACCACCACCAAGAAGAAGAAGAAGAAGAAGAAGAAGAAGAAGGAGAAGGAGAAGGAGAAGGAGAAGGAGAAGGAGAAGGAGAAGGAGAAGAAGAAGAAGAAGAAGAAGGAGAAGAAGAAGAAGAAGAAGAGCAAAAACAAGAACAAGAACAAGAACAAGAAGAACAAGAACAAGAACAAGAAGAAGAAGAAGAAGAAGAAGAAGAAGAAGAAGAAGAAGAAGAAGAAGAAGAAGAAGAAGAAGAACAAGAACAAGAAGAACAAGAAGAAAAAGAAGAAGAAGAAGAAAAAAGCAACAACAACAACAACAACAAGAAGAACAAGAAGAAACAACAACAACAACAAAAACAACATCATTTTGGTTATCTTCTTTTGTATTTCATCACTCTTCTTCTCCCCTCTTTTATTTTTGTTGCTCTTTTCTGCTAATCAAATTAACAATGTCAATTAAATTAGTCATTCAAAAATAAACTAACAAACAATAAAGTGCATTTTAAGTGCAACTTTCACTTAATATACATACATAAAAATAGAATAATATATATAATTGAACTAGTTCTTTTTCTAAAACATATGAGTTAAATTGAGGAGAAATAATAGAAAAAGTTAATTTTATAACTATGCATCGCTTGAAAAGTTAATGGTGGCAAAAAAAATTAATTATGAGAAGAAAACTAAAATTGATTTATGGACCATTATACACACACACACACACACACACACACACACTAGACATCAAAGGCCCGTGCTCAGCACGGGCCCAATATATATTATTTTTTATCTTAATTTATGTGACACAAATATAACTTAGTTAATCAATCATTAAAATAATTTAAATTTTTAGTTATTGTGATTTATAATACTTTTTCTTCTATTCCAATTTAAGTGACACAGATATAAGTTCAAGAGTCAATCAAATATTTTATATTTTTAAGTTGTTAAATATGTGAGTTATAATGCTTTTAGCATAATTTTTCAACAAGTTATGTCTTCCTCCGCCCCATCATAATTTCTGTGGCACTAATATAATTTCGATACTCAAACAAATATATATATATATATATATATATATATATAGAGAGAGAGAGAGAGAGAGAGAGAGAGAGAGAGAGAGATAGATAGATAATAGATAGATAGAGAGAGAGAGAGAGAGAGAGAGAGAGAAATGGGAGGTTGAGAAGTTCAAATTTTATTCTAACTCAAATTCTATTTAAACTCAAATTTTAAAATCCTGTCACTATCATATTTAATATATTATAAAAGTAAATTTTCAAATCCTATTTATCCTTGTCCTTGTCACAAATATATCTACGTAGATAATCTTATAAAAAATAGTTACTAACATTTGAATTTGAAGTTAATAATAAGTGACGGTAATTGGGGGATGGGAATGGGTAGGCTTGTTTTAGTTTTAATTATTATTATTATCATTGTTGCTGCTGGTGCTGGTGCTGGTGCTCCTGCTGCTGCTGTTGCTAAGTTGAGGTGTGTCTCAGTCGTTTTGGGTATAGTTCAAGGGTGAAATAGGGTATTTTCTCTAAAAAATTTTAAGCTAATCTTTAGAAGACATATAAATATGTCTTAGAAAAAGACTTATGAATATGAATATGCGATAGGTTATAGGTCTTTGATAGTTATCGTTTTTGAACTTAATTTGTCCATATTGAAATTTTTTTTATTGCAATTTTATACTTGGATGCGATTGATCGTGAGAATTTTTCACCCTTTTGACTTTTCTTTTGTAGATTTTATTTTAAAATCAATGTTTGACCATGAATTTTTCAAATACAACTTGAATTTTTATGTAAAATTTGAAATACATTCAAAACCTTATTTTCACTTTTTTCTTTCATACTTTTTTCTTTTTTCAAATTATATCCTAAATTTCATGTTTAAAGATTATTTCATATTTTTTTAGTAAATGTACATTCAACCAAACCAAATATAATTTGCAAATTATAATCAAACACAACTTCATCTTCAAAAATTAGTAGTATATAGCTTGTATATGCGATCTAATGTATGCCATTATGAGACTGTCTATTTTGAGATATTACTCTTCTAGAGCAGATTTGATTGTATTTTTTTGCCAGTTTTAAAAAATTGGGGTATAGACCAAATTCTAAATATTCTTTTCGACCAAACACAACTCCAACAATTAAATAAAATAAAATTTTTGACTTTCATAGAAAAACATCCATATAATTTTCTACTGAAATAATATTTTGCCATTACGGAGAACGTGCAATCCTTTGATTTGAAGGGATAACTTAGATCTCTAAGAAAATTGAAAACTACTATTGGAGTTTCTTTTAACCTAATCACTCTTTAATTAAAAGTAAATAAGGAGGTTATCATGAACTTGACTTTTCTTTAAAAATATAAGAATATTTCCTCCATATAAAAAATAAGTGTAACTTTATCAAAAGAATTTAGTTTAAGATAATTATCATCTTAGTGATTCAATACAAAAATTTGTAGTATATTTTTCCAACTATTCTCATAAACTCCACTTCTTAATACTGGTTAATTTTTAAGGAATATTTATTAAATAGGAATAATTAATAAACTACATATTTTATATATTAATGCATGTCTTAATAGACGTGGTTTTTGCTAAAGTGACACCTAATTTAAGATGAAGGAAGTAAATCTTTGGAGAGTTCCACATGGACTTTGATGACATTCCATACCATGAAAAAAAAATTTAATTCACATGCAAAAAGTAAATTTCATTTGATTCAGATAATGATTCAATTCTCAGCTACACAAATTAGGGGAGAAATGCATAAATTAATACCAACGTCCCAAGTGTTTGTAATTCATATAATTTTAATGCTAACGCATATTAAAAAGGAACCAAAGCATAATGCCTAACATCTGTAACTTACCTTGGTGGCAACATCTATCAATCACTACTTCTTAATTCAAGTAATGTTAGATACATATGAGATGGAAAAATTTAACCAAAAGAAAAATTATTCCCATATAATAATCAACATCTCAATCTCACCTTTTAAAGTATTATTATGAAAAACCTCATGCTTCATACGTCTTGTCAAATAGACTCAAGAATTATAATGTACGTTGAATTTTTACTCCATTCATGAATACTATTGTAGAAAGTTCGCTCGTTCTCTTCTTTGTCTCTTACTGTGTCTCTTTGTTGTATTGCTATATTTTTTTACCGCCAAATTTAGTCAGGTCTTTCATTTTACTAATTTTTTCTTTGTCGTAAAGTTTGATTAACCACATATCATTAAAAAATGCAAAGAAAAGATTGTTAATTGAAAAGAAAAAGAATGAACATGTAACGACCTAAAAATTTGATGAAAATATGTGGAATTTATGATTTTGTGTTATTTGATTATTTTACCCCTCTCCATAGTTGTATTATGGTATTTCTATGGTGTGGAGCTGATTGACATGATTTTTGATGCATTTTGGTATCATTTATGCAATATTGTGGTTTTTGATGGCTTTAAGAGTCTTATTTTGGACTTATGTGGATATCTTTTGATCCGTGTAACGGATGGCCGAACGGACTACACCAGAAACTCCGGAATATCAATTTTAGGCTAGTTAGACCTTGAGTTCGGGTCTTGGTGCACCCGAGCTCATTTCGACCTATTGGTCGGAAAGTTGAAAAATTAGAAAGTTGGGTGTGGGATCCACTTTTGGTTGAAACGACCTCGTATGAAAAATATGACTTCGCCAGTAGATCCGAAATGTCTATTCTAGTGTGTTAGCATATTTGGTATGATTTTAAGGCTTTTAAATCTCATTTAGACCCTCGGTTTGGAAAATTGTGATTTCGGGGGTCAATTTTGTGAAAATGATTTTTTTTTGGAAAATTTGGTAGTGCCATCGCGTCCGAAACGTCGAATTTAGTGTGGTTGCATAGTTCGTTTACATAAATCGGACTCCGAACAAATCCCGGACACCCCGTTGAAGTCCGGATTGAGTTTAAAAAAAACAACAGTTTTTTTGTTTTAGACAGCAGTGCAGATTTCTGCATTGATAAATAACATTTTTTTTGACTCATTTTGCTCCTTTTTTTTTTTATCTTGAAGAGAGTTAAACTTTAAATAGTTGGGAGGTTAAAAGTGAAGTTTGTGGGATCTAGGGAAGATTAACACCTATTTCTTGATTATAGTATGGAATTACGGTAAGAATTCACCCTTTTCTTAGTAATTTTTTCATTAATTTCTCAAAACCCCAAAAATCTTAGGGTATGATTTTAAATCCAAATTTCACTCATTTTCACTTGAATAATACTTTTATCTTATAATTACTAGTTTTTCATCAATTTAACCTTCAAAACAACTCCGATTTTGGATTTTAACCTGGATTTCAAATATTTTACCCGGTAAAGCTCAAAAATGTTTTTTCTTCGATTTGAACCTCGTTTTTGACTCGATTTAACTTGAGTTTTCAGATGTAGGTTCCTGAAAATATGGGGAACATGTTTTGAAGTAAAGTTCTGATTTTGCCCTTCTTTTTCGGAAACCCATTTTGGGGGTCCATTTTGATCTCGAACCAAAAGTAGTTAATATGGGTGTCGTTGGTTCCATTTTAATGCGTGGATTTCATATTTGATGTTTTTAGTAAAGTTCAGAATTATTCGTAAAAGGTAGGGTTGCTGGTTCAAGTGTAGCGAACTGGTTTCGGCTTTCGAGGTAGGTTATGGCTTAACTCTTCAGACTGGGCTGGGTAGAAAATGATGATACAAAATGCATGTTAAGGGTGGGAAATAATCATGAAAAATGGCTATCTACGTGTTGTGCCCATGTGGGGCCTATATGTGATGTAATTGTCGAAATTAAAATATTATGTGATATGTTTGACCGTGTGGGGTCCTATGTGACATTGATAGCCTTGAATACATGTGAGTAACTGTATTGTATTGTTTAATGTGGCACCATTGGTGTATTGTGATTATATTCATACTTTATTAGCATATGAGACATGTGGAAATTAATGGATGAAATGAAAATAATGAGTGAATATTGGCTCATGTGGTTGTGGAAATGTATCATTATGGTTGGTTGTGGAAATATATCATATGGTTGGTTGCGGAAATACTTATTGTGATTGGTTGTGAGCATTACATCTTCATATCATACTCATTCATAAAATATTGGTACCACCGTGGCAACATCTGAGAAACACTGACAACATTTTTTTTAAGATATTGTAACACCTTATAAAACCCTTTCCGAGGGATATGCCGGAAAGGAGATAAGAGAAATATGGATTGTATATGGGTTGACGAACCCCCCATGGGTCCTACGTCGGGAAGCTTTAGCTCCGTAGGTGTCTACGGGGATTGTGCGACGATACTGGAGGTTGTGCGACAACCTTGTGCATCATCATCATCATTATCATCATATACATTGCACTTACTTTATTGTGTTTATGTTGTGTTGTATAGCCTTATTGACTTGTCATCTATGTGTTTGTCTTACTTTCCTTTACTTGTATTTGATAATCTTGTATCTACATGTTCTCTCTTGTTCTATTATATATGACATAATGTATACTTGGGTTCTATTTCTTGGTGTGTTTTTGTAAGATATGTGAGATATACTAGAACTGTTAGTGCAAGCGGTGTGGGCTACCGTTGTGGAACATTTTCTGACTGCAGGTGACGTGCCCTTACTGTATATTTTGTATGCTTTATTTACCACTTTGCTTGGTCGGACTAGGATACCTACTGAGTACAAGTGAACCGTACTCATGCCTACTGCGCCCTTTCGGTGCAGGTCCTAGCTCTGGTGCACTTTAGCTTACTTGATTCGGGCAATTGTTGGAGCTTCCAAGGTAGCGGTTGGATATTCATGCGTTCGAAGTTCACCTCTATCTTTCTATACTAGTTATGTATTTATTAGTATTCAGAGACAGTTATTATTCCATTGTGGTTATTTTTCCGATGTATTTGAATCTTGGATTGTATTAGTAGTTCTTACACTATTGACACTTGGTTTTGGGCATGATTGGTATTTTGTATAAGTTCTTTCCACAATGTTATGATTATTTATATGGTTCGGCTTCATTCTAGAAGCCTTACCTTGGAGTATTTTTGTCTTTTTCCCTATTCGTATCAGTTTGGGTTATAGGCTTATTTCTCAAGGTACGCCATGACAAATGCCATAATGACCCTCATTTTTGAGTCATGATAAACTGGTATCAGAGCAGCCAGATTTAATTGGTCTCAACGGTGTAAGGAAGGGATGTCTAATAGAATCTCGAAGATCGGTACGTAGACGTACGTATCTATCTTTGAGAGGATATAGGACATCTTTAGGAAACTTCCCTCATTTCATTCTTTATCGTGCGAAGTTCTTTAATACCTTGTGTTCTGAGTTGTGTTTCACTCATTCCACATGAATGGAGTTGCTTATGCTGCTATCAGTTGAGAGATATTATGAGAAATTAGTAGATATCATTTATCGGTTGTAGGGTTGTTGATGCTCCTGAGTTGTCATGGGATCAGTTTGTTGATGTCTTTCTGGAGAAATTTGTGCCTTTTAGTTTGAGAGATCATATGCGGGACGAGTTTGATCATTTAGAGTAGGGCTCCATATCAGTTGTTGAGTATGAGGCATACTTATATACCATGTCCAGATATTCTTAT
The DNA here is from genome assembly GCA_030864215.1 of Capsicum pubescens. NCBI lineage: Eukaryota > Viridiplantae > Streptophyta > Magnoliopsida > Solanales > Solanaceae > Capsicum > Capsicum pubescens. Next base: position 216,269,366 of record CM061549.1, on the reverse strand, counting down.
GCTAGTATTTCCACTGAGTTTGAGTAGATAATAAGTTTGTAAAGGGTTTGGATGTCTCTCTTTAGTTGGCTACGTCTCAGATAATTGTGATTAGGGATTCTTTTTAGAGTATTGTGGATTATGCTAAGATGACAGATAGTATTCTTAGTGCATCTCATGGAGGTGCCAAGAGGGTGCGTCGTTTTGGTAAGTTCAGGAGTTGGTCCTCCCGAGGCAGAGATTTTAGAAGTTATTGTGGATATCATGGTAGGCCAGTGCAGGTGACTTTATAGAGTTCAGTTGGTAGATATTCTAGTTCAGCAGTTCAGGGTGACCATTCGGGCTCAGTTATACTTTCTCTTGTTGAGACTGGTCATAGAGGTTTCTATGTGTATGATGAGGTTGGCCATGTGGCCAAGGACTGTTCTTGCCATGTTATAGAGTTATTCTTATTTCAACTGTGAGAGATAGGTATTCTACCAAAGGTGCAAGAGGTAGAGATGGTAGAGCCTGTGTTGGTGGTTGTGGGGCTACTCAGCCAGTTGGTAGTCATGAACAGAGTTATGCTATATCAGTCAGATTTGAGGCGGAGGCTTCAGATGTTGTGATCACAGGTACCGTCCCATTTGTTTCAGACCTACTTCTTTTTATTTGTTCTCAGATCGACTTTCTCTTATGTATCTGTATATTTTGCTTTGAGTTTTGATTCGGTTAGTGAGCCTCTTTCCATGCCTATTTGTGTATCTACCCCGGTAGGTGATTCTTTAATGGTGGATCGGGTGTATCGATCTTGTGTTCTGACTTTTGCCGAGCGTGAGACTTTGGTAGGCTTGCTTGTGTTAGATATAGTTGATTTTGATGTTATTTTTAGATATGGATTGGTTGGCTCCTTATCTTGTTGTCTTAGATTGTTTTGCTAAGACTGTGACTTTAGCTTTAGTTGGTGTGACAAGGATAGTTTGGAAAGGGTACACTTAATTTGGGTCCTAAAATGAATATATCTTATTTTCAGGCTCGTAAATTGGTTGAAAAGGGATGTTTATCTTAGTTGGCTTATATTCGTGATACAAGTGTTATTTCGCCTCCTTTCTTGGATTTTGTTTGTGTTTTCTGTGAGTTTATGGAGGTGTTCCCTACGGACTTGCCTAGTATGCCTTCAGATTGAGATATTAATTTCAGTATTGATGTTGAGCCAGGCACCGAGCCCATTTCTATTTCTCCTTATAGGATGGCCCCATCAGAGTTGAAGAAACTAAAGGACCAGTTGAATGAGTTGTTGGATAAGGAATTTATTCGACCTAGTGTTGGGGTGCGCCTGTCTTGTTTATGAAGAAAAATGATGGTTCGATGTGGATGTGTATTGATTATCGGTAGTTGCACAAGGAGACAGTTAAGAATAAGTATCCTTTTTCTCACATTGATGATTTATTTGATCATCTTTAGGGTGCTGCGATGTTTTCGAAGATTAAATTGCATTTCGATTATCATCAATTGAGGATTAGAGCTTCGAATATTCCAAAAATAGCTTTTCAAACTCGATATGGTCATTATGAGTTCTTGGTCATGTCTTTTGGGTTGATCAATTCCTCTACCGTGTTTGTGGAGTTGATGAACTGGGTATTTCGACTGTATCTCGACTCCTTTATGATCGTATTTATATATGATATCTTGGTTTATTTCAAGAGTAAGACTGACAAGGAGGAGAATTTGTGGATTGTGTTTAAGAGATTGAGGGATGAGAAGTTTTATGCTAAGCTCTCTAAATACGAGTTTTGGTTTGAGTCTGTTTCTTTCTTCGGTTATGTGGTGACTAAGGAAGGTATTATGGTTGATCCAACTAAGGTTGCAGTGGTTCGTGATTGGGCTAGACTTACTTCGCCTATCGAGATTCTGAGGTTTATTGGCTTGGTCGGGTATTATTAGTGTTTTGTTGAGGGTTTCTCTTCTATTGCAGCTCCATCAATCAAGTTAACTCAGAAGAAAAATTCTTTTCAGTGGCTCGATGCTTGTGAGGCGAGCTTTCAAAAGATCAAGGACTTGTTGACTTCAACTCCTATATTGGCTTTGCCGAAAGAGAGCGTTGACTTTATTGTCTTTTGTGATGCTTCAGGTATTGGGTTAGTTGTTGTGTTGATGCAGGAGTGCAAGATAATTGTATATGCGTCTCGTCAAGATTGAAGCCTCATGAGAGAAATTATCCTACCCATGATTTGGAGCTTTGCACAGTTGTATTTGCCTTGGAGTTGTAGAGGCACTACTTGTATGGAGTTCATTGTGAGATCTTTTCATATCATTGTAGCCTTCAGTACTTCTTTACCAGCGAGATCTTCATATGAGACAGCACCGTTGGCTTGAGTTGCTTAAGGATTATGACTTGACTATACTCTACCATCCGGGAAAGGCTAATGTGGTTTCGGATTCCTTGAGCCAGAAGTCGACTAGCATGGGTAGCTTGACGCATCTTTTGGACCTAGGAGAGGCTTTTGTCCTTAAAGATTCAGTTTTTAACTAACCAGATGGTTATGCTTAATATTTTGACACCGGGGTATGTTTTAGCATTTTTGGAGGCTAGATCTTTTTTGATAGAGTAGATTCGAGCTTATCAGTTTGACGATGTTGGATTAAAGTTGATTCAAGATAAGATGTTGAGTGGGGAGGTTAAGGAATCCTCACTTGATTCAAATGGAGTTTTAAGGATTGGGGGCTGAGTTTGTGTGTTTTGAGTGGTGATTGGATTAGGTTGATCTTGGACGAGGCCCATTGTTTCAGATATTCTATCCATCCAGGTGTGACTAAGATGTATCATGATTTGAGGCAGCACAACTGGTGGGGTAGTATGAGGTGAGATATAGCGGATTTTGTGGCTCATTGCTTATGTTGTCAGCAGGTGAAGACTGAGCATATGAGACCTGGTGGTTTGCTTCAGAGGTTACCCATTCCTGAGTGGAAGTGGGAATGCATCACCATGAACTTTGTGACTGTTTTGCCTCGTATATTTTGTGGTTCTGATAGTGTTTGGGTCATCGTGGATCAATTGACCAAGTCAGCTCATTTTATTTCGGTTCAGGTCTCATTCAGTGCTGAGAGGTTAGCCCGTATCTATATTCGTGAGATTGTGCGTCTGCATGGTGTGCCAATGTCCATTGTTTTAGATCGAGGTCTTGTGTTCACATCTCACTTTTGGAAGACTTTTCAGGATGAGTTGGGTACTCGAGTGGATCTTAGTACAGTGTTTTACCCCAGACTGATGGACAGTCAGAGCGGACTATACAAGGTTTGGAAGATATGCTCCGCGCGTGCGTGATGGAATTTGGTGGCCAGTGGGAGCAACATTTGGCTTTAGCAGAGTTTGCATATAGTACTAGTTACCATTCCAGTATTGATGTAGATCTTTTTGAGGTGTTGTATAGTAGGTGTTGTCGCTCTCCAGTAGGTTGGTTTGATGTTTTTGAGGTGAGACCTCGAGGTACGGACTTTCTTCGTGAGTCTTTGGATAGGGTCCGAATCATTCAGGAAAGACTTAGAGCGGCTAAGAGTAGGAAGAAGTGTTATGCTGATCATAGACTTTGTACCTTGAGATTTGGTGTTGGTGATCGTGATTTCCTTCGAGTTTCACCCATAAAGGATGTGATGAGGTTTAGGAAGAGGGGCAAGCTTAGCCTCAGGCATATTGGTCCATTTGAGATTCTTCGGACTATTGGTGATGTGGATTATGAGTTGGCTTTGCCTCTTGATCTATCAGCTATTCTTTCAGTTTTTCATGTTTCTATGCTTCATCGTTATATTCTTGATAAGTCTCATGTTATTCGTTGGGAGTCAGTTCAGTTAGATGAGCAGTTGTACTTTGTTGAGGAGCCAGTTTCCATTTTTGGCTAGGGATGTTAGGCGATGACGCTCTAGAGTGATCCCTGTGGTTAAGGTCCAGTGGCGACATCGACCTGTAGATGAAGCTACTTGGGAGGTCGAGTCTGATATATGTAGTCCTTATCCCCAGCTCTTTGTTGATTTAGGTATTTCTTTGCCTTAGTTCGAGGACAAACTAGATTTTAGTGATGGATGATGTAACGACCTAAAAATTTGATGAAAATATGTCAAATTTATGATTTTGTGTTATTTGACTATTCTACCCCTCCCTGTAGTTACATTATGGTATTTCTGGGGTGTGGAGCTGATTGACATGATTTTTGATGCATTTTGGTATCATTTATGCAATATTGTGGTTTTTGATGGCTTTAAGAGTCTTATTTTGGACCCATGTGGATATATTTTGATCCGTGTCAGGGAAAGCCAAACGGACTGCGCCAGCAGCTCCGGAATATCGATTTTAGGGAGGGTAGACCTTGGGTTCGGGTCTTGGTGCACCCGAGCTCATTTCGACCTATTGGTCGGAAAGTCAAAAAATTAGAAAGTTGGGTGTGGGACACACTTTTGGTCGAAACGACATTGTATAGAAAATCTGACTTCGCTAGCAGATCCGAAATGTCAATTTTAGTGTGTTAGCATATTTGGTATGATTTTACAGCTTTTAAATCTCATTTCGACCCTCAGTTTTGAAAATTGTGATTTGAATTTCGGGGGTCAATTTTGTGAGAACGATTTTTTCGGGACAACCTGGTCGCGCCATCGCATCTGGAACGTCGAATTTAGTGTGGTTGAATAGTTCATTTACATAAATCGGACTCCAAAAAAATCCCAGACACTCTGTTGAAATCCGGATTGAGTTTAAAAAAAATAGTTTTTTTATTTTTGACAGCAATGCTGATTTCTGCACTGATAAATAACATTTTTTTGACTCATTTTGCTCATTTTTTTATCTTGCCTCTTGAGAGTTAAACCCTAAATAGTTGGGAGCTTAAAAGTGAAGTTTACGGGAGCTTGAGAAGCTAGATTAACACCTATTTCGTGATTATATTATGGAATTACGGTAAGAATTCACACTTTTTTTAGTAATTTCTTCATTAATTTCTCAAAACCCCAAAAATCTTAGAGTATGATTTTAAACCCAAATTTCACTCATTTTCACTTGAATAATAATTTTATCTTATAATTACTAGTTTTTCATCAATTTAACCTTCAAAACAACTTCGATTCTGGATTTTAACCCGGATTTCAAATATTTTATCCAGTAAAGCTCAAAAATGGTTTTTCTTCGATTTGAACCTCGTTTTTTACTCGATTTAACTTGAGTTTTCATCTGTAGGTTCCTAAAAATATGGGGAGCAATTTTTTGAAGTAAAGTTCTGATTTTGCCCTTCTTTTTCGGAAATTCATTTTGGGGGTCCGTTTTGACCCTGTACCAAAAGTAGTCAATATGGGTGTCGTTGATTTTATTTTAATGCGTAGATTTCATATTTGATGTTTGTAGTAAAGTTTGGGATTGTTCATAAAAAGTAGGATTGCGGGTTCAAGTGTAGCGGACCGGTTTTGGCTTTCGAGTTAGGTTATGGCTTAACTCTTCAGACTGGGCTGGGTAGTAAATGATGGTACAAAATGCATGTTAAGGGTGGGAACTAATAATGAAAAATGGCTATCTATGTGTTGTGCCCGTGTGGGGACTATATGTGCTGTAATTGTCGAAATTGAATATTATGTGATATGTTTGACCATGTGGGGTTCTATGTGACATTGATAACCTTGAATACATATGAGTAATTGTACTGTATTGTTTAATATGGAACTATTGGTGTATTGTGATTATATTCATACTTTATTGGCATATGAGACGTGGAAATTCATGAATAAAATGAAAATAACGAGTGAATATTGGCTCATGTGGTTGTGAAAATGTATCATTATGGTTGGTTGTGGAAATATATCATGAAGTTGGTTGTGGAAATACTTATTGTGATTGGTTGTGAGCATTACATCTTCATATCATACTCATTCATGAAACATTGGTACCACCGTGGCAACATCTGAGAAACACTGGCAACACCTTTTTAAAAATATTGTAACACCGTATAAAACCCTTTCTGAGGGATATGCCGGAAAGGAGATCTGAGATATGTGGATTGTATATGGGTTGATGAACCCCCCATGGGTCCTACGTCGGGAAGCTTTAGCTCCATAGGTGTATACGAGGATTGTGCGACGATCCCGGAGGTTGTGCGACAACCTCGTGCATCATTATCATCATCATTATCATCATATACATTGCACTTACTTTATTGTATTTATGCTGTGTTGTATTGCCTTATTGACTTGTCATCTATGTGTTTGTCTTACTTTCCTTTACTTGTATTTAATGATCTTTTATCTACATGTTCTCTCTTGTTCTATTATATTTGACATAATGTATACTTGGGTTCTATTTCTTGGTATGTTTTTGTAATATATATGAGATATACTAGAACTGTTAGTGCAAGCGGTGTGGGCTACCGTATTGGGACATTTTCTGACTGCAGGTGACGTGCCCTTAGTGTATATTTTGTATGCTTTATTTACCACTTTTTTTGGTCGGCCTATGATACTTACTGAGTATAAGTGGACCGTACTCATGCCTACTGCACCCTTTCGTTGCAGGTCCTAGCTCGAGTGCACCTTAGCTTACTTGATTCAGGCAATTGTTGGAGCTTCCAAGGTAGCGGTTGGACATTTATGCGTCCGAAGTTCACCTCTATGTTTCTATACTAGTTATGTCTTTATTAGTATTCAGAGATAGTTATTATTCGTTTGTGGTTATTTTTCCGATGTATTTGAATCTTGGATTATATTAGTAGTTCTTACACTATTGACACTTGGTTTTGTTCATGATTGGTATTTTGGATAAGTACTTTCTGCATTGTTACGATTATTTATTTGGTTCGGATTCATTCTAGAAGCCTTACCTTGGGGTATTTCTATTTTTTTCTCTATTCGTATCAGTTTGTGTGATAGGCTTACTTGTCAAGGTACGCCGCGACAGGTGCCATCATGACCCTCATTTTTGGGTCATGACAAATTGGTATCAGAGAAACCAGGTTTGTTTGGTCTCAACGATGTAAGAACGGGATGTCTAATAGAGTCTCGCAGATCAGTACGTAGACGTCCGTATCTATCTTCGAGAGGCTATATGACATTTTTAGGAAACTTTCCTCATTTTATTCTTGATCGTGCAAAGTTCTTTCATACCTTGTGTTCTGAGTTGTGTTTTACTCTTTCCATGCCAATGGAGTTACTTATGCTGCTATCAGTTCAGAGATGTTGTGTGAAATTAGTGGATATCATTTGTTGGTTGTAGGGTTGTTGATGCTCCTGAGTTGTCATGGGATCAGTTTGTTGATGCCTTTCTGGAGATATTTGTGCCTTTTAGTTTGAGAGATCATATACGAGACGAGTTTGATCATTTGGAGTAGGGCTCCATATCAGTTGTTGAGTATGAGGCATGCTTTTATACCCTGTCCAGATATTCCTATGATAGTAGTTCCACCGAGTTTGATTAGATACGAAGTTTGTAAAGGGTTTGGATGTCTCTCTTTAGTTGTCTACGTCTCAGATGATTGTGATTAGGGATTCTTTTTAGAGTATTGTGGATTATGCTAAGATGACAGAGGGTATTTTTAGTGCATCTTAGGGAGGTTCCAAGAGGGTGCGTCATTTTGGTAAGTTCAGGAGTCGAACCTCTCGAGGCAGAGATTTTAGAGATTCTCATGGCTATCATGGTAGGCCAGTGCAGGTGACTTTATAGAGTTCAGTTGGAAGATCTTCTAGTTCAGCAGTTCAGGGTGACCGTTCGGGATCAGTTGTACTTTCTCTTATTGAGACTGGTCATAGAGGTTGCTATATGTGTGATGGGGTTGGCCATGTGGCCAAGGACTGTTCTTGCCGTGTATTTAGAGCTATTCCTATTTCAGCTGTGAGAGGTAGGTGTTCTACCAAAGGTGCAAGAGGTAGAGATAGTAGAGCCCGTGTTGGTGGTTGTGGGGCTACTCAGCCAGTTAGTAGTCACGAACAGTGTTATGCTATATCAGTCAGATTTGAGGAGGAGGCTTCAGATGTTGTGATCGCAGGTACCATCCCATTTGTTTCAGACCTGCATCTTTTTATTTGATCTCAGATCAACTTTCTCCTATGTATCTGTATATTTTGCTTTGGGTTTTGATTCTATTTGTGAGCCTTTTGCCATGCCTATTTGTGTATCTACCCTGGTAGGCGATTCTTTAGTGGTGGGTCGGATCGATCTTGTGTTATGACTTTTGCCAAGCGTGAGACTTTGGTAGGCTTGCTTGTGTTAGATATGGTCAATTTTGATGTTATTTTTGGGTATGGATTGGTTGGCCCCTTATCTTGTTATCTTAGATTGTTTTGCTAAGACTATGACTTTAGCTTTAGTTGGTGTGACAAGGATAGCTTGGAAAGAGTACACTTAATTCGGATCCTAAAATGATTATATCTTATGTTCAGGCTCATAAATTGGTTGAAAAGGGATGTTTATCTTAGTTGTCTTATATTCGTGACACAAGTGTTGTTTCGCCTCCTTCCTCTGATTCTGTCTGTGTTGTTCGTGAGTTTATGGAGGTGTTCCCTACGGACTTGTATAGTATGCCTTCGGATTGAGATATTGATTTCAGTATTGATGTTGAACTGGGCACCGAGCCCAATTCTATTTCTCCTTATAGGATGGCCCCAACAGATTTGAAGAAACTAAAGGACCAGTTGCAGGAGTTATTGGATAAGGGATTTATTTGAGCTAGTATTTTACCTTGGGGTGCGCCTGTCTTGTTTGTGAAGTAAAAGGATGGGTCTATACGGATGTGTATTGATTATCGGTAGTTGAACAAGGTAACGGTTAAGAATAAGTATCCTCTTTCTCACATTGAAGATTTGTTTGATCAGCTTCAGGGTGATGCGGTGTTTTCGAAGATTAAATTGTAGTTCGATTATCACCAGTTGAGGATTAGAGCTTCGGATATTTTGAAAATAACTTTTTGGACTCGATATGGTCTTTATGAGTTCTTGGTCAAGTCTTTTAGGTTGATCAATTCCCCTGCCGTGTTCGTAGAGTTGATGAACTGGGTATTTCGTCTGTATCTCGACTTCTTTATGATCGAATTTATAGATGATATCTTGGTTTATTCCAAGAGTGAGGCTGAGAAGGAGGAGCATTTGTGGATTGTGTGTTAGAGATTGAGGGATGAGAAGTTGTATGCTAAGTTCTCTAAATGCGAGTTTTGGTTGGAGTTTCTTTCTTTCTTCGGTCATGTGGTGACTAAGAAAGGTATTATGGTTGATCCAACTAAGGTTGCAGTGGTTCGTGATTGGGCTAGACTTACTTCGCCCACCGAGATTTTGAGTTTTATTGGCTTGGCCAGGTGTTATTAGTGTTTTGTTCAGGGTTTCTCTACCATTGCAGCTCCATCGATCAAGTTGACTCAGAAAAAGATTTCTTTTCAGTGGTTCGATGCTTGTGAGGCGAGCTTTCAAAATCTCAAGGACTTATTGACTTCACCTCCTATATTGGCTTTGCCCAAAGAGAGCATTGGCTTTATTGTCTTTTGTGATGCTTCAGGTATTGGGTTAGGTGCTGTGTTAATGCAGGAGTGCAAGGTAATTGTATATACATCTCGTCAAGATTGGAGCCTCATGAGAGGAATTATCCTACCCATGATTTGGAGCTGTGCGCAGTTATGTTAGCCTTGAAGTTGTAGAGGCACTACTTAAATAGAGTCCATTGTGAGATCTTTTCAGATCATTGTAGCCTTCAGTACATCTTTACCAATGAGATCTTCATATGAGGCAGCGCCATTGGCTTGAGTTGCTTAAGGATTATGACTTGACTATACTCTACCATCCGGGAAAGACTAATGTGGTTGCGGATGCCTTGAGCCGGTAGTCGACTAGCATGGGTAGCTTGGCACATCTTTTGACCTAGGAGAGGCTTTTGTCCTTAGAGATTCAGTTTTTACCTAACCAGATGGTTAGGCTTGATATTTCAACACCGAGGCATGTTTTAGCATTTCTGGAGGCTAGATCTTTTTTGATAGAGCAGATTTGAGCTTGTCAGTTTGACGATGTTGGATTGAAGTTGATTCAAGATAAGATGTTGAGTGGGGAGGTTAAGGAAACCTCACTTGATTCAGATGAAGTTTTGAAGATTGGGGGGCTGAGTTTGTGTGTCCAGAGTGGTGATTGGATTAGGTTGATCCTGGAGGAGGCCCATTGTTTCAGATATTCTATCCATCCAGGTATGACTAAGATGTATCGTTATTTGAGGCAACACTACTGGTGGGGTGGTATGAGGCGAGATATAGTGGATTTTGTGGTTCGTTGCCTATGTTGTCAGTGGGTGAAGGCCGAGCATATGAGACCTGGTGGTTTGCTTCAGAGGTTACCCATTCCTGAGTGGAAGTGGGAACGCATCACCATGGACTTTGTGACTGGTTTGCCTCGTACATTTCATGGCTCTGACAGTGTTTGAGTCGTCGTGGATCGATTGACCAAGTCAGCTCATTTTATTCCGGTTCAGGTCTCATTAGTGCTGAAAGGTTGACCTGTATCTATATTCGTGAGATTATGCGTCTGCATGGTGTGCCAGTGTCCATTATTTCAGATCGAGGTCTTGTGTTCACATCTCACTTTTGGAAGACTTTTCAGGATGAGTTGGGTACTCGAGTGGATCTTAGTATAGTGTTTCACCCCCAGACTGATGGACAATCAGAGCGGACTATACAAGTTTTGGAGGATATGCTCCGCACGTGCGTGATGGATTTTGGTGGCCAGTGGGAGCAGTATTTGGCTTTAGCAGAGTTTCCATATAGTAATAGTTACCATTCCACTATTGATGTAGCTCCTTTTGAGGTGTTGTATAGTAGGCGTTGTCGCTCTCCAGTAGGTTGGTTTGATGTTTTTGAGTTGAAACCTTAAGGTACGGACTTTCTTCGTTAGTCTTTGGTTAGGGTCCGGATCATTCAGGAAAGACTTAGAGCGGCTCAGAGTAGGTAGAAGTGTTATGCTGATCGTAGACTTCGTGCCTTGAGATTTGGTGTTAGTGATCGTGATTTCCTTCGAGTTTCACCCATGAAGGGTGTGATAAGGTTTGGGAAGAGGGGCAAGCTTAGCCTCAGGTATATTGGTCCATTTGAGATTCTTCGAACTATTGATGATATGGATTATGAGTTGGCTTTGCCTCTTGATCTATCAGCTGTTCTTCCAGTTTTTCATATTTCTATGCTTCATCGTTATATTCTTGATAAGTCTCATGTCATTCGTTGGGAGTCAGTTCAGTTAGATGAGCAGTTGTCCTTTGTTGAGGAGCCAGTTTCCATTTTTGGCTAAGGATGTTAGGCGATGGCGCTCTAGAGTGATCCCTGTGGTTAAGGTCCAGTGGCGAGATCGACCTGTAGATGAAGCTACTTGGGAGGTCGATTCTGATATGCGTATTCCTTATCCCCAGCTCTTTGTTGATTCAAATATTTCTTTGCCTTAGTTCGAGGACAAACTAGATTTTAGTGGTGGATGATGTAACAACCTAAAAATTTGATGAAAATATGTGAAATTTATGATTTTGTTTTATTTTACTATTCTACCCCCTCCCCGTAGTTACATTATGGTATTTCTGGGGTGTGGGAGTGATTGACATGATTTTTGATGCATTTTGGTATCATTTATGCAATAATGTGGTTTTTGATAGCTTTAAGAGTCTTATTTTGGACTTATATGGATATCTTTTGATCCGTGCCACGGATGGCCGAACGGACTGCGCCAGCAGCTCCAAAATATTGATTTTAGGCTAGGTAGACCTTGGGTTCGGGTCTTGGTGCACCCGAGCTCATTTCGACCTATTGGTCGGAAAGTTGAAAAATTGGAAAGTTGGGTGTGGGATCCACTTTGGGTCGAAACGACCTCGTATGAAAAATACGACTTCGCCAGCAGATCCTGAATGTCGATTTTAGTGTGTTAGCATGTTTGGTATGATTTTACAGCTTTTAAATCTCATTTCGACCATCGGTTTGAAAAATTATAATTTCGGGTTTCGGGGGTCATTTTTGTGAAAACTATTTTTTCTGAAAAATCTGGTAGCGCCATCACCTCCGAAACGTCGAATTTAGTGTGGTTGCATAGTTCGTTTATATAAATCGTACTCCGAACAAATCCCGGACACCCCGTTGAAGTCCGGATTGAGTTTAAAAAAAATAGTTTTTTTTTGTTTTTGACAACATTGCAGATTTCTGCACTGATAAATAACATTTTTTTGACTCATTTTGCTCATTTTTTTTTCTTTTCTCTTGAGAGTCAAACCCTAAATAGTTGGGAGTTTAAAAGTGAAGTTTGTGGGAGCTTGAGAAGCTAGATTAACACCTATTTCTTGATTATATTATGAAATTATGGTAGGAATTCACTCTTTTCTTAGTAATTTCTTCATAAATTTCTCAAAATCCTAAATATCTTAGGGTATGATTTTAAACTCAAATTGCACTCATTTTCACTTGAATAATACTTTTATCTTATAATTACTAGTTTTTCATCAATTTAACCTTCAAAACAACTCCGGTTCTGAATTTTAACCCGAATTTCAAATATTTTACCCGTTAAAGCTCAAAAATGGTTTTTCTTCTATTTGAACCTCGTTTTGACCCGATTTAACTTGGGTGTTCAGTTGTAGGTTCCTAAAAATATGGGGAACATATTTTTGAAGTAAAGTTTCAATTTTGCCCTTCTTTTTCAGAAACCCATTTTCGGGGTCAGTTTTGATCTCGAATCAAAAGTAGTCAATATGGGTGTCATTGGTTTCGTTTTGACACGTAAATTTTATATTTGATATTTCTAGTAAAGTTCGGGATTGTTCGTAAAAGGTAGGATTGCGAGTTCAAGTGTAGCGGACCGGTTTCGACTTTCGATGTAGGTTATGGCTTAACTCTTTAGACTAGGCTGGGTAGTAAATGATAGTACAAAATGCATGTTAAGGGTGAGAAATAATCATGAAAAATAGATATCTACGTGTTGTGCCCGTGTGGGGCCTATTGTGATGTAATTGTCGAAATTGAAATATTATGTGATATTTTTTACCGTGTGGGGTCCTATGTGACATTGATAGCCTTGAATACATATGAGTAATTGTATTGTATTGTTTAATGTGGCACCATTGGTATAATTTGATTATATTCATACTTTATTGGCATATGAGACATGTGGAAATTCATGGATGAAATGAAAACAACGAGTGAATATTGGTTCATGTGGTTGTGGAAATGTATCATTATGGTTGGTTGTGGAAATATATCATGCGGTTGGTTTCGAAAATACTTATTGTGATTGGTTGTGAGCATTACATCTTCATATCATACTCATTCATGAAACATTGGTACTACCGTGGCAATATCTGAGAAACACTAGCAATACCTTTTTAAAAATATTGTAACACCTTATAAAACCCTTTCCGAGGGATATGCCGGAAAGGAGATATGAGATATGTGGATTTTATATGGGTTGACGAACCCCCCATGGGTCTTATGTTGGGGATCTTTAGCTCCGTAGGCGTATACGGGGATTGTGCGACGATCCCAGAGGTCGTGCGACAACCTCGTGCATCATCATCATCATCATCATCATCATCATTATCATCATATACATTGCACTTACTTTATTGTGTCTATGTTGTGTTATATTGCCTTATTGACTTTTCATCTATGTGTTATTCTTACTTTCCTTTACTTGTATTTGATGATCTTGTATCTACATGTTCTCTTTTGTTTTATTATATATGACATAATGTATACTTGGGTTCTATTTCTTGGTGTGTTTTTGTAATATATGTGATATATACTAGAACTGTTAGTGCAAGCGGTGTGGGCTAGCTTTGTGGGACATTTTCTGATTGCAGGTGACGTGCCCTTAGTGTATATTTTGTATGCTTTATTTACCACTTTGCTTGGTGTGCCTATGATACCTACTGAGTACAAGTGGACCGTACTCATGCCTACTGCGTCCTTTCAGTGCAGGTCCTAGCTTGAGTGCACCTCAGCTTACTTGATTCGGGCGATTGTTGGAGCTTCTAAGGTAGCGGTTTGACATTCATGCGTCTGAAGCTCACCTCTATCTTTCTATACTAGTTATGTCTTTATTAGTATTCGACGACAGTTATTATTCCATTGTGGTTATTTTTCTGATGTATTTGACTCTTGGATTGTATTAGTAGTTCTTACACTATTGACACCTAGTTTTGGGCATGATTGGTATTTTGGATAAGTTCTTTCCGCATTGTTATGATTATTTATATGGTTCGGCTTCATTCTAGAAGCCTTACCTTGGGGTATTTTTGTTTTTTTCTCTATTCGTATCAGTTTGGGTGATAGGCTTACTTGTCAAGGTACGCCGCAACAAGTGCCATCATGACCCTCGTTTTTGGGTCGTGACAGAATAACTATAATAATTTATGATTGTTAATTGAAAAGAATAAGAATGAATAGCTATAAAAATTTATATCATTCAAAATTAAATATTGTCACGCAAAATTAACCAACTTTAAAAATTCAAATCATCAACTATCTTTATATATATTATCATCATCATCCATCTTCAATATACGTACAAAATTAATGCACCTCAAAGTAAATTAAATATCACAAAAACATTTCTCGACGGAAAACAATTCCAAAGTAAACAATAAAGAATGATCTTATACCAAAAGTAAATAATCTTGTTCCGTTTGTTTATTGAAGATGCTATTGTATTGTTGTAGAAGGATTCTCAATTTATAGAAGTCCAAAACCTTTTCCTTCAAGAAAGAAAGTCTTTAAATATGGTAAATTAAAATTTTTCCCAATTTTCTACCAATTTTAGAAGAATATGAATTCCAAAAATAATAAACTAATGCAAATATTTTTTTAGACGTTTACTTTAGTTCTTTGTAGAATTTTGCTTTGCTTTTTATTTAATATAAAATAGACTTCACTGTCTTATTTATAAAAAAAATCTAAAAACCATACACATGTATGATTCCTAAAACTTAGGAGTTTAGTAGTTTCTTTTAACTTTTTTTACCTTAATTTCTTATTACCATATATTTTAACACTCTTAATTTTTTTATTTCCATATATATATATTTAAGTATTCAACATTATAGTTGATATTATTAAAATAATTAAATAATAATTTGAGTAAAATAGTGAAAAAATGATTTTGTCAATTGCGAAGTCTTTTAATGAAGGACAAAAGGTTCAAATCATTTTTCTAAGGGTCCTCACACTTTTAATATATTGTAGATTCTTCTGAAGTTAACTTTGTGAAATCTTCTAGTACTATTGCAAAAGACAGGTTTAAAGGCGAATAAAGAAATGCCAGAAAAAACATGTGAAAAAAATTACTTCAACATGCCAGAGAGTCAGATTAAAAAAATCAAAGAGACCTTATTTTATCTGCAGGAAACATGATCATAGATTTGTCCAGTGCTACCAAGAGAAGGGGAAAAATCAAAGCAGGACGAACAAGATGATGTCCAAGCTCATCTTTGTAGGAAGTGATTGCTATAATAAGCGTCGAGGCGAATCTGGTGGCTAATAATATTGGTTGGATGTTGGATCCAACCACTTCAAGGTATTTCTGCATTAATAAAGAGTTATGTCATGACTTTGAGGAGTCCACTGATGGTGAGTGTGTTTATGTGGGTAACTCCACTATTTCTGGAGTTATGGGTAAAGAAAATTTTAGCTTAAATTAACTTCTAAAAAATATTAGCCTTGAACAATGTTCTGTATGTTTTCTCCCTCAATAGAAATTTAGTTTCTGGAGCACTTCTCAATAAAGTAGGTCTAAAATTTATTTTTGAATCTGATAAAATAATTATTTTTCATGAAAGAGACATCGTTGAAAAGATATATTTTAGTGGGGATTTATTTATACTGAACATTATTCATGAGATTGTCAATAATGTAAATATTTTCAGTTTTGCTTATATTGTCGAGTCTATTAATCTGTGGCAAAGTAGACTAGGTCATGTTAATATTGTTTCTACTAAAAGGCTTAGAAAAATAATATTAATTTCTACAGTAAAAATTGGTGATCTTTCTAAATGTACTGTGTATGTAGAAGCAAAGAATGTCAAGAAATCCCTTAAATCTGTTACTAATAGAAAGACTGAAATGTTTGAACTAGTATATTCAGACTTAACAGATTTAAGAAAATTGATAGCAAAGGTGGAAAACTGGGGGTCTATCGGAAACAACCTCTCTACTTCTCTTGAGGTAGTGGTATGGTCTGCGTACACTCTACTCTCCCCAGACCCCACTAGGTGGGAATACACTGGGTATGTTGTTGTTGTTGATAACAAAGGTGGAAAGAAGTATTACCTTACTTTTGTTGATGATTTTCTAGATATACTAAGGTATATCATTTTAAGTTTAACGATGAGACTAAAAGCATGTTTTTGAAATTTAAAACAGAAGTTAAAAATCAATTAGAAAGAAAAATTAAGAGATTTAGATTTGATAGGATGGTGAATATAGTACTAAAACTTCAGAGGAATATTGAGAGAAAAGTGATATTATACACGAGGTTAGTTCTTTATAACCCCCCCCCCCCCCCCCAACAAAATGGTGTAGTCAAATAAAAAAAATCAAATTTTTGAGAAAATAATGAATTCTATGTGCTCGGATCTATCTGACAACATGTGGGGAGAAGTTATCTTATTTGTATGCTATATTCTTAATAGAGTTTCTCATTTATGTTAGACAACACCTCACATGAGTTGTGAAAAGAATTTTCCCCTAACTTGAAATTTCTAACAGTGAGGATGTTTGGCTCATGTTGGTCTACCTGATTTTAAATAAGTAAATCAAGGTTTTAAGAGTTTTGACACTGTCTATATTGGTTATGCTCAAAATGATATTGCATATGGATTTATATTATTGAATGATTATTCTATTTATGAATTTAGAGATGCAAAAGTTTTTTAGCATGCTTTTCCTTTTAAAATTAGCATGCCTAGTGATGTGAAAAATAATGCTTCTACATCTATGTCTGTTAATTCTCTTGTTGTGCCTCAATTTGATGTTATTCATAATGAGCATGAAAATAAACTTAGAATGAGTAAAAGAAATAGAATTAAGACTAGTTTTGGTCCTGATTTTATCGCTACCTTCTTGACTAAAAATTTTGTTATTGATATTTTAAATGATGAATTAGTGTCAATCTACTCATAGAAGAGGATCCTAACACTTATGCTGAAGCAATTAATTCAAAAGACGTAATGTTTTGGAAAAAAACCATTAAAAGTGAATTAAACTCAATAGTTTCTAATCATACTTGGGACATATGATTTATCTAAAGGTTGTAAACCCATGAGTAGCAGGTGGATATTTAAGAAGAAATTGAGGTCGGTGGTACAATTTAAATTAAGGCTAGACTTGTGATTAAGGGTTTTCACCAAAAGAAAGGTTTGATTACTTTGATACTTTTTCTTTCATTAATAAAATATCAACCATTAGGACTCTTATTTCTCTACCCACTATTCATAGTTTAGTAGTACATCAAATAGATGCAAAATAATATTTTCAAATAGTGATTTAGAGGAAAAGATCTCTATGACTCAACCTGAGGGTTTTGGAATTCCAGGATAAGAGAATAAAATATGCAAGTTGAGAAAGTCCTTGTATGGACTAAAGCAGGCACCTAAGCAGTGATATGAGAAGTTAAACAAGTTGAAAGTACTTGTGGAACCTTGGTGTAATGACCCTAATTTTCATTATGTTAAAAACCACTCCAGAAAAATATTTCGACTAAGAAATCCTTATTTCAGATCTTATAGAAATTATTTCATAGAAAATTTAGGGCCTAAATTGAATTTGGGCTGAAATTAGAAATTTAGGCCAATTTAATGACCCACAGCTGCAGCGGCATTGCTTCCACTCATTGATTATTTGCATCCACACATTTATTTCTATTCTCAAGAGAGAACAGACCATCATAATAGTCTGGTAGAAGGTCACATCTGTAATATTTCCTAAAGGATGGATCCTTCGAGATGCCAAGTGCAACCACCTCCAAGCCTCTACAGAAGATGGGGTGTTTTTAATTCCTTGATGGTGGTCCACTTCACCTTACCCTCTTGACCCTCCGATACCAAGGTTCGTGCCACCTACTTTAGATCCAACTCAGCAATCTTAGCCTCAAGGGAGGCATTGAACGGGTTTGGCACCACCAAGGTGTCATTGATATCGCAACATCCACTAGAACATTCTTTCCTCAAATACGAATGGTGAGAAGGGGCACATAATAGTCCACAGGGGGGAGTATGACATAAAACTCCCTAACTACGACCAAATTTCATGTAGAGAGAAACTCTATTATCATCCACGATCAAAAGCATGTAGCTAGCTGTAGAAATTAAGGGCGGGCCTCCTCAGCCATGTCTTTCATCACAAACTCTCTTTAGTGAGCCACCCTTCTTTATAGATCTTATGATAGGTAGATTTGTGGAATCCTTGGTATGAGGTTTAGTTAGACATAGTTTTAATCCTATAAATATTGCAAATACAGTTTTAGAAACCAATTTGGGATGCTAGGAAGGAAAAGGGTACCTAAACAGGAAAAATCAAAGTTTGGAAGAGGGGCTACTAGTTGTTGTTGCTGCAGCGCTGTATTTATTGATACAATGACAGAAGCCTCACTGTAGCAAAATTGTTGCAGTGGTGACTTCGTCCCCAACTAGACCCAACCCATCCTACAGCGATGAGTATGCATCCTCATTTTATTTATCCATATAGATAGAGTTGGTATCACAGAGAAATACTAATTATGAAAGAAAATAAAGCACTTAATAAAATGTCTTGATCGAGAGATGTGTTGGTAAGGATGATCGAGATATGAGATTATGATAGTATATGGGTTGCGAACCCTTCATAGGTCCTGTCCTGGAAGCTTATGCTTACAAGGTGTATACGAGGTGCTATTGATGCATTCTATCTTCATCATACCATTACACTGCATCATTTGAATTTCTCTTATGTATTTGTTATTGTGTAATTTAGTCTTACTTTATATATTCGTGTGTACTTATTCTTACATTGTTATTACACTTGTAGAATTATTTGGAGATATGTCTTGAGCCTCTATTAAAAATATTTTTATATGTAGGTGAAAGCATGCTCATAGTATTCTTTACTTTTTAAGTTTTTTACTTTGCTCAGTCAGCCTATGATTCCTATTGAGTACAAGTGGACCGTACTCACTCCTACTTTCTGTACCGTTTTAGAGAAAATCCCAATTCAAATACGATACGTGGAGCTTGAGATCATGTTGTGTTAAGGGTGTTACGAAGTACTGTTGAGCTCCTCTTTTGGGGCTTGATTCCATCCCTCATCTTATCTGTCTTGTCCTTATTCTACTTTTTAGAAATAGAGTTATGTATTTCCATATTCTATGTCAGTATTAGTGTTCTTTCTCCGTGACACTAGATTTTGGTTTTGGAGTTGTATTTATTTTGGTTTTGAGTTTGTTATATATATATGTGTGTGTGTGTGTGTGTGTGTGTGTGTTGCTTGACTTTATTATAAAGTCTCATATTGGTTGTGAATTATCTTCTTTTTGAATTTCTATATCTCTTGGGTGTTGGGATTTCCTACAAATAATGGGTTAGGATAGGTGTAATGACCCAAATTATCATTGCAACAAAAGAGGGAATACAATTTATACTTAACTTTCCATAGCCAATTTTTGAAAAATTTAGAGCTAGTCTAGGATAGACGGTTTTAGAGAGTATGTTATTCAAACCAAAATTGACAATAATTTAGTGATTGTTGGTAGTGATATTTGATGTGATAGCTAGATAAAAACGGCTTCAGAAAGTCGTAGCAATTTTTAGCACATGAAACGGAGTTGTAAAACTCCGATTATAGAGTTATCATGAAGGATTTGTTTGTGATGTTATAATTTGTGGTGCGTGTTGTAAAATAAAAAAAATTGAGAAGAGTTCCCAAGTTTTGGCCTCAAACCTCTGCAGTGGAAAAAGTAATTGTTGCAACAGTCATAGGTGTCATAGCAATGGACCTCTATTTTAAGGCGCAAACACTGCAACAGAACTTTAACCGTTGAAGTGGTAATTAACTGCCGCAGTAGTAGCACACAAAATTTGATAGTTTTTTAAAAATTAGAAAGTATTTTCGTTCCCCCTTTTTTTTAAAATGCTAGGGATCTTTGGGAAAGGCAATTTTCTGAGGGTTTTTCATCTTTGGAGATAAATTATTACATTCTAGACTTGAAATTACTTCTTATATCCTTAAATCATTAGAAATGAATCCATGGTAGAAAATTAGGGTTAGCCCTAGTTCATAGAAATTGATAAAAAAAAATCGTGGGAATGTGTATAATTCTATAAAGAATCATCCTAGTGTGTTAGAAAATATTAATGGGAGTGAAATTTCGATTGGTGATGCTAATTCAAGTAGAATCCATGTGTAAGAGATAGAAAATTCTAAGATGATGAAATAAGGTGAGTTTATTGCTAAAATCAATAATTTTTTATCCCTAGTAATTAAAAGGAGACAACTTATTGAAATGGATATATATTTTTGTTGTTATAGATCAAGAATGAGTTGAACCAGAATGAAATGACAGAAGTATGGCTTAAAGATGACTTGAGAATGAAATTGAGGTAGGCTATAATTTTGTTGTACCACTTAAACTTTCTTGACTTTGAGCTTGTTTGTAAGTTAAGCATCTATGATTGCCTTCTTATGGACTGCATTTCATTTTATATGCACTTTGATGATGTTGGATGATAAAGGATCGGGTACCACACCGATACAGATATAATATATTATGATAAAGGGACGGGTACCATGCCGGTAGGATTTAATATTGTTGATGATGAGGAGAAAAGTAAGAGACTATGTGTACATCTTGCTTACATGCACTCATTCATATGCATTGAGTGTCCTTATAATGATTACATGTGATGATGAATTGTTGTTGAAAGTGACTAATTATAAAAGGTTGTGAAAGTAAACTTATGAATTATCTTTATATGATGTATTTACTTGTTGTTGTCCTTAACTATGTGTCACAACCCGAACCAGAGCCTAGCTATGACGGGTATCTCAAGCCCACCATGGACCGGAGACCACTCCCTTAGCCTAACCTCAAGAGCATAATAATAATAAAATAAAATGAAAGTCAATCAAATAGTAATAAGAATATGGATAGATAACTCTAATGAAAACTAAGAGTCAATCAATAACCAACCCGTACTTGTCCACAATAGCCTCTAAAACCAGAGTAACAACTAAGTCGGGACATGCTCCCAACTATGACCAAGAAAATCCAAAAGTACTAAGTCAATAAAGAAAGAATAATGAAATGATAAGGCCTTTCAAAAGATGGAGGCTCACCACTTCACGATAACTCAACAAACGTGCTCAACCACCTAATGCTACATAGAAGCAATAGAAACATCTTTAGACCCTACATCATTAAATAATGTACCGTCCTAGGATGGTCAGTGGGATAAGAACTTCATGTAACTCAGGAAAAGTGATAAAATAATATCATGTCCAAAATCAATCAAAACCATATGGACATATTCATATATACATTTATAAGATGTCGGGATAGGGTAAAGGGTCATGAACATGAGAGTTTAAAGATTTAACCTGAATTGTGTAGCTCAATCCATCCTAAAGGCACCCATGGTCTATATACGTTCAGCTTTGCTTGTTGAAAGAGCCCTAGTGCGTGTTATCCGCACGAATCAAGGAAAAATTAGGGAAAACTAAAGCCACCAAGGAAATAGCCATCCCAATATATATATATACATATATACATACATACATACATATCAAGTGTGCACTAAGCACACAGTCATATAGAACCCCAACGCTGGCAAACATAGTTTCCAGTGTCCTTCTCCTCGGACTTACACCTTCACGGTGAACTACACGATTCTTTTTAAGCCCAAATTAAAATAATTTGCACATAAACCAATCCATTAACCCAGGAGTCATTGATTAAGTCATTTTCCGCTTGGTATCTTCATGCCAATGTACTTGCAAGCTAAACTAAATATGCCAAACCAATCAACATATCCACATGACTCCAAGTTCCATTAAAAATCCAAACCATAGCCACCAAGGCCATCCAAATCCAATTTTTATGTCCATTTATCCTTTAATCCAATGCATTGGGTTCAAAACAAGTTAAACCATGCAATTTCCATATTAAAAATCAAGATTATAAAGTGGGTTGAGGTTAATGCCAATTCCAAGCCAAAATTCATCTAATTTGGGGAATCCCATGTCCCCCATTCTAATTATCTAAACAATGTACCAATTCAGTCTCAAAATCCTCAATTTAAAATATGGGACAAGTAATTCAATCATCAACAACCAAACTCCTCATCTCAATTTCAAAACCCATAATTTAAATCACATGAAAATCCATTCAATTAATTCCACAATGTAAATTTAAGTTTAGAGAAGAGAAACATGCCTGAAATTCACAAAAAATTGAAGTCAATTCGAAATTTGGACACAGAGTAGTAATTTCTTGAAAAACCTTGAGTATTCTTGGGTTTAGTGTTTTAAGAGAGAATGAATGATTTTGATCTTTAAAAACTGAAGAAAATAGGCTTATTTTATGTTTAAAGTCATACAAGGAGTAAAAAGACCAAAAACCCCTCACTCCAAGTAAAAAAACTAAAAACTGGACAAAATTAAAATACTAGTATGGCACACTAATATTATGGATACTAGCCTTCGTGCCACGCTGATATTGCGGAGGTTAACATTCATGACACGATCTTATTGCAAACCATCACTACCTCGATGTCCCAAAATGACCCATAACCCCTTTCAAAAAATCTAAAACTTTTCCAAAATACCCTTTTAACATCCCTAAACATAATTCAAGTCAACAATTAACATTACACATGTGGAAGGATAAAAAATAAAATGATCAAAATTGTAAGGGGTATTGTACTATGAGTTCTGTTATGATATTTTTTATACTTGTCTAGCTTGCACTTGTACATTGTTGAGTTAGTAGGCTTATGATACTTACCAGTACTTGTTGATGTACTGATGCTACATATACTCTTGTTTTGTTGAGTGCAGAACATCTTCTAAAGGCTGACACGTGACCTCAATATAGTTAGCAGTTTAGACTTAATTTTGAGTGTGAGCAACATGACTGGACAATTATCAGATCTTTCTATTGATGTTGAGGACCTTGTTTTAGGACTAAGATGATTCCTTATTACTTATGTTTTTGGATATTTTAGTTTTTTCATACTTATTTTATTCTTAGATGTTCTTGTACGGTGACTTCTGGACAAGGTTTGTAATAAATAGAGGTTTTCATACTCTATTGGTTTTGAATATTGATATTGGTTTGATGGGTGGTTTATTTTATCGTATACACTTTCTTTTGGCACTTGTTTAAAACCAGGAATTAATATAAAATAAACATAAGAGTAACACTTGATTTTGTAAGGGTGAGATTAACACGGTTCTCCCCGCCATAGGTTAGGGTGGGTGTCAATCATGATCGGTTAGGTTGTGACAGAGATAGCATCAAACCACTGGGTTCATAGATCTCATCATACAAGAACTGGTCTAGTAGAGTCATGCTGGCCAATTTAGAGACATTTGTATTTTTCTTTGGGGGCTATCGAACTTTAGGAATTACTTCATTTCCTTCTTTATTTTGTGTTATGACTTAATTCTAATTGGTATCTGGCAATCCAAATTGGTATCTAATAATTTAACTCTTGTTCACAGATAGTGAATACTCGTTCTACTAGAGCAACAATAGTAGTAGCAACATCAGCATCTCGAGGCAGACCTTGATCTAGGGCCAGGTACTAGATGGGGAGAAAGACATACATCACTTATTAGGGATGAATCTCAAATAGTCGGGAGGCCTCTAAGATAAAGATCATTATCCCCTCCCCAACAAGCCCCAAGCCATGCTCAAAATAAATAGGAAATGGTTGAGGAAAAGAAGATATTCCCCATAGAGAATATGGTGCCAATACTAAATAGTGCAACCCCGATGCCCTTTTCTGCACAGGTGATTCAAGAAGTGTTGGTATTCTTGGATAGCTTGTCTAGTACTGGATAAAATACAATTATTTTGATAGTTTTGGCTATAGCCTTGTAATATGCCACTATTGTATCACTAAGGATGGAGGCAGGCTCTAAATCAGGAATGTATCCCCAACGGATACTTAGATTGGTGATGATTGATGATGAACATGGGTTATTCTAAAATTTTATGTAAATGAAACCCTCGGTATTCCAAGGTACAAACTTTGAGGATATATTTAAGTTCTTGATAGATTATCATGAATGTCTGCACAATATGGGTATTATTAGGAGGTATTGTATAGAGATTTTTATTTTCAATTGCAGGCCGAAGCCAAGTAATAGTGAGGTCATTTGTAGAGTGCAGGTTTTCTTTACCTCCACTTACTTGGGATCAATTTTAGAATGTATTCCTTGAGAAATATGTTTTCTACACTTATCATGATCAACAAAGGATGAGTTTTTAAGATTAGAGTAGGGTAACATATTTGTGAAAGTCTATGAGGACAAGTTTCATGCCTTGTCTCATTATGAACTACAACTGATTACCTCAGAGAGGGAGCAGATTAGATACTTTGTAAAAGGTTTGAACTCTGGAATTTAGTTGGCTACCTTTTTTATGGTTGTATTCGGGTAGTCCTTTCAGGAGCTAGTTGAATTTGTCAAGAAGGCTGAGACACTTGAAAAACAAGGAGAAGTAAAGGTGGAAGAGAAGAAGGTACAGACCTCAGGCCAATTAAATGGTACTTTCTCAAAGGGTCATTGTTCTTCTAAGCCTTACCATTCAGTTATGCCAGTATCTGCAGGGAGCCTATCCAAGGTCAGTTATTAGCCTTCTCAGACCGATAACTACATACCTCCATGCTTAGAAATTCAAAATCCTTCTTGAGGCATAAGGTTCCATGAATGTGGAGGTTTGGGTCACATCAAAAGGTATTGTCCTAATTTTTTATTTGTATATCAGTTGACTCAATAACCAATTTATACTACTCTAGTTTTGGTGGGTCGTGGTGGTGGAGAAAATAATAGGAGACTTCCACAGGGTGGGCGTGGTGGCTAAGCTAATGGTGGAAACCAAGCCAACAAAGGTGGAGGATAGTTTAGTAGGAAAAGTGCTCAGGCTAGTTGAGGTGGTGGTCGGGGTGGTGATAAGGCTCATCTTTATGCTGTTGTAACTCGTTCTGGAGTAGAAACTTCTGATACTATGATTACAGGTACTATTCTTATATGTGATTATATGAATCCTGTATTGGTCGATCTTGATTCCACTTTCTCTTATGTGTTTGTGAAATTTATAATAGGTTGGAACCTAGATTATGAATATCTTGATACTCATATCTATGTGTTCGCGTAAGTTGGGTTGTCTGTATGTGTTGATCAGGTGTACCATACGTGTCCTGTGATGTTTGTAGGGCCTGGCAAACCTATATCTTCTATTTGAAAGAGTTTGATGTTATATTGGGGATGAGCTAGTTGTCTTTTTATCATGAAATCCTTGATTGTTATGCAAATATCATTACTATAGTAATGCCCAAGATGGAGAAGTTAGAGTGAAAGGGTACTTTTAAGCCTAATCCTGTGAGGGTTATTTCAACAATTTGTGCTCCAAATTTGGTAAAAAGAGTATATAGGGCATTTTTGGTCCTAGCAAACTGCAGTTCCTTCTATATCATCATTTTTAGTGGTATATGAGTTCTTGGAAGTATTTCTGAATGATCTCCCGGTATACCCCCAGATCGAGTAGATTTATAGTCAGGGACTCATCTTATGTCTATCCCTCCTTGCCATATGGCACCAGAAGAGTTAAGAGAGTTTAAGACTCAATTATATGAGTTATTAGAAAAGGGTTTTATTTTCCCGAGTGTTTATCCTTGGGGTGTGGTAGTTTTGCTTGTGAAAAAGAAGAATGGTAGTATGAGGATGTGCATAAACAAACATTAGTTGAATAAAGTAACTATCCACAATAAATATCCCTTGCCTAAGATGGCTGGTTGTTTGATCAGTTGCAAGGGGTCACCATATTCTCCAAAATTTCCTTGAGGTCGGATTCCCATCAACTCAAGATTAGGGAGGAGTATATCACAAAGATTGCATTCCAAACTCCTTATGGGCACTATGAGTTCTTAGTTATATCTTTCATTTTGACTAATAACCCATCTTCTTTCAAGAGCCTGATGAATGAAGTTTTTAAATCATTTCTAGATTTATTTGTTATTGTATTTATGGATGATATATTGATGTACTCAAAAAGTGAAGAAGAGAATGAAACTCATTTGCGTACAGTGTTGGGGTTGCTAAAGGAGAAGCAGTTGTATGCTAAATATTCTAAGTGTGAGTCCTGGTTTCTTCAGTATCCTTCTTGGGGCACATGGTTTCTAAGATAGAAGCTGTGGTATGCCCGCAGAAGGTTGAAGCTATTAGGAATTGGGATAAATCGACAAATGTGATAGATATTTAGAGTTTTATGGGTTTGGCTAGTTAGTACCATCGATTTGTTAAAGGATTTGATGCAATTGCTTCACATATGACCCACCTTACTCCGAAGAAAGTCCCATTTGTATGGGAGACATGTGTGAGAAGCTTCCAAAAGCTCAAAACTTTATTGACCTCAGCCCCGATTTTTACGCTTTCTATTGAAGGTAAGAATTTCATTTTATATTGTGATGCCTCACGATTGATTTTAAGTGTTGTAATAATGCATGATCAGAACATAATTGCTTACGCTTTAATACAATAAAGCCTTATGAGAAAAACTACCCCATGCATGATTTAAAATTGCCAATTGTGGTATTTGCTTTACAAATTTGGAGGCACTATCTATATGGGGCGAAAAATGAGGTGTTCACAAACCGCAGTAGCCTACAACATGGGTTAACTTAGAGGGATCTGAATCTAAGACAAAGATAATGGATGGAGATGATTAAAGATTAAGACATCTCAATCTTATATCACCTAGGTAAAGACAATATGGTGGCGAATGCATTGAACTGGAAACTAATGAACATGGGAAGTTTAGCATTGCTGGAAGTGTCTGTCTATTGGCAAAAAAGTTACAACCTTTGGCTAATGATTTTTGAGATTATAGCAGACTAGTGAAAGAAAGGTTTCAGCACATGCGGAGGTCAAGTCCCACATTCTATGATCAATTAAAAGATAGACAGTTTGAGGACAAAAATTTAAACAACCTCACATAAAAGGTGTTAGAAAGCGAAGCAAGAGGGGCCATTCTTGATAATGCCAGAGCAATAAGGATTCAAAAGAGGTTATGTGTGCCCTGGGTTGACAATTTGATTTTGAATATTCTAGTAGAGGCTCATACTTCTAAGTTCTCAATACATTCAGGTGTCAACAAGGTGTATAGGGAATTGAAGCAACACTATTAGTGGAGAAGAATGAAATGGGATTTTGTGTATTTTGCAACCAGCGTAAAAATTGCCAATAGGTTAAGTATGAGCATTGGAAGCCTGGTGGTTGATGTCTCCCAAACTTACACCTTCACGAAGTATAAAGCGGTAAATACAGTAAACCAACTAGGTTGGGATCCAACCCACAGGGAATACATGTACTCTCTCAAACTTTTTGAACTTGCCAGGCAGTGCGGAAAAGTAAATGGGGGAATTTTGCTGAAATCAATAAGTAATAGCAGAACTTGGATGTTGTGGTTGTAATTAATCAGAAACGAACACTAGGACTGTGTTCCCCTTGCTTCCTAACCTCGTAAGTTTCTCACGGTTAATCTAATTATCTCACTGTCACACGTGTAGAATCTGACAAGCTTGGTATTACCAACTTTTTTGTGGACTAATGGGTAAATCTCACCTTTTACCTAGTGATTTTTAGGGTGTCGCCTTACTATCCTGTCTTCAATCCCAGTTCAACTATCACCTTTTGGGACTCAAGTTATTTTATGAGGGTTGATAGCCTCAAATCACTGTTATAATTCCCTTTTCCCAATCTCGACCTCCCTTGTGTGATGATCTCGAATATAGGCTTGTTGTTAGAGTTGGCCACCACTAAGAAAGCAATTATCTCAAAGTAAATCACAATGCACGTATAAACGTTAATCTAGTTGAATCTCTCACTTATCCTACTTCGTTTCTCCACCAGGTATCCCACAACTCTAGTCAAGGTAATTAGCCTCTCATGGTTATGCAATATCCACATTAGTCAATGAAGAAAACATAGAATTAATTTCACAAAGATGAAAAAATAAAATCCAAAGTCTTGATTAATTATGAAACCAAAAACTTAGAACAAGAGTATCAAAGATGTAAAAGTATATAAAAAAATCTCGAAATGTGTAACCTAATACAAGAATAACCCAAGGGTATTTATAGTATCCCAAAATAATAAAGAAAACCTAATTGAAACAGAATAGGAAAATTATATCGATAGTGGTCATGCCTCTGGAAACGAGTCGTTATGACCGATCATGACTCGTTGCCTGCTGTCGTAGCTCTCTTTTGGCTTCAGTAGTCACGACTCATTAGGTGACATAACGAGTTGTAGGCTACATGTCATCATCACTCTAATGGATTTTCACTTTCAGGAGTTTTAAGTTTGTTGTCAGAATGACTCATCACCACGAGTCATAGTCAATCATTACAACTCATGGTTTTCACTCGTTACCAGTAGAGCATCTTTTGTAAATCCTTAGGACTTTTAGCCAATGTTCTCAGAACGCCTCCTCACTATGAATTATAGGCTGTCATTACGACTCGTAGCCTTCACTCGCATCCACTGGGACTTCAGTTAGCTTTCAGGACTTTTGTATCCATGCTCGGAATGACACCTCACGACTCGTAGTCACACGTAATGAGTCATTAGGAACTTTGAATTAACTCCTGAGATCAACCATTGCTCACTATTATCACCACGACTCTGCCAATGAGTTATCAGGTGACTATACGACTTGTTGTTAGATCAGTACTTTGTATTTTTCAGAGCTTTATCATCTTTTTCAATTCAACACCACTTTCAACTTAATTGACCTTCAACATATAAAAAATACACATCATATTCGACTAAACAACCTAAGTAAATGCATGTTTTCACCGTTTTAAGCATCAAATATGCCATGAAACCACGACATATCAACACCCTCAACTTAGAACGTTTACATGTCCTCAGGAAACAACACAAAACAAAATAAATACGATGCTTAACCAGAAAGTTCCTAAGATACCTTGGCAGTCAATTTTCAATTTTGGTTTAAACACCTGACTCTATTCTATTTTTAACTTTTCAAAACCCAATTGTGTATACCGATGAAGTACAACCACGTGACACTAGGGAATCCAGTGATGATATCACATTAGCAATAAACAACCATGTACACATACAAGTTATACTATTCGAATAAATAGGTAATCTAACAACGCAACCTATGTACCCTCACAATCAAAGACGTCCCAATCTCTCAGATAGATCAACTTATTAATGCGGGGATGGTCAAATGACGTTCTCACTCTCAAAGAAGTTCCAACAGTGTGCACACAATGAATTAGGCTTGTCCTTATTTTCTTTATCTTAGTTTTTGGACAGTTGGGTTAGGATCACTATAGGACTTTAATTGGCTTGTAACATAGGCTTGGGGCCTGGTATGGTACATTTGGAAATTCTTAGTGACTACGCCTCCTTGGCACTACAATTTCTTTGGGGTCCACTCATTTACCAACTTATTTTTCATCCCGCCCTTATTTCTCCCCTTTTTTTTCTTTTTTTTACTCATTTAGGATGAGTGTGGTTACTTTTATTCCTTTTTTATTACCACACTCAACCCTACTTTTTTTTACTCACACCTTTTCTTCATACCCACTTGTACTTGCGTACCCCTAAAATAGCCGCCCTCAACTTAGGCGATTTGCCTGAGTTGAGGTGCACAATATCCAAGGAGGACTAGGGCCAAAACAGGTTCATTGTAATTAAAAATGGGAAGGTGAATCGGTGTAAAAAAATATAGGTCTATTAAGGCTCAAAATTGGGATCAAGGGATTCTTATTGCATTTTGTTGGTTATTTTGGCTAAGTGGAATAATTTCAAAAATAGCCTATGATCTTTTCCTAACTGACTATCCTACAACCTAGGAAAGACTAATTGGGCAAGTTCTGGATTCACACACACAGGAAAATAGGTAATGCCTAACACACTCATGGTACAAGGTCACATTACAAGTTTTTATCTATCCGGTTCATGCAATTACTCGACACAGTTATTAAGCTCCTAATCCTAATGCCATTATCAGATTCGTAGCGGTCATACGCATACATATATCACACAGTTGCAACACGAATTTTAGGAGGTGTATCAATTTTCATGAACATTCTGGCATAATCATACAAATAAAAACACATCACAACACATTTTTATTCCAGACATGCTGGTTTCTCATTCAAACCGCAACCGATGGAAAAAAAATCACCGCAACAAAAACCCTTGACAGCTATGTGGTACACCCCCACCTCTAACTGAAATCATGTGCACTGTCCCTAGTGCATCTATAAAGTAAAAACAAGTAAGGAGACATACCTGGGCACTTAAGGCACCGACTCATACAGTATTAGCTCGGAGGCTCAAAATAGGCCCTGCTCTCATTAGTAGAGTCCCCCGACAGTGGTTGAGACGCTCGCATTAATAGTGGCATCAACTGTAGATAGTGCGTTCAATGGTAGATCTGGCGGAGGAGTGGTGCTACTGCTCAAATCTGTAGCATTAGCAACACGGGAACTACCAGCTCCCACCGCCATCTCATGGACCCGCGTCTGCGGGTCAAACTCATCATGGACACTGGCCGTTTTTGCAGTCTCAATCTTTTCCTTCTTAATTCTCATTATCTTTTTTCTCCTTCTTCTTCTCTCAGCATCATCAACATTAGAAGCTGGGGTTGACCCTCTAACACCCCCTATGTCGAACACCTCATTCTCAACAATCTCCTCAATAATCGACATCGAGGGAAACAGTCTGGCATGCCTGTCCTCAATATTAGCTTGGAGGGCGACCAACTTGTCATGTATCCCCTGTCTATCTGGGGACTGAACATCTGCCAATTTCATGCTAATCCACCTCTCCAACTTGTTAAACTGGGTCTGCATGACCCTCACCTTATCTCTAAACTACTTTTGCGCCCATGTCTTAACCCCTTCCTCAATAAGCTTCACCTTTGCCTAAACTGTGCCCAACCTGTTCTTCACCTCAACAAAGAATGACTGTGGAACTAAACCATAATCAGCTGGGGACGATTCAGAAAGTGAATAGTCTGCCCGCAGGTGGTATCGGTGTACGGTAAGTACTTGTTGAATCTGAAGCCTGAGGCCTAGATTACGTTGTCTTAATAGGGGTATCACCCATGTCAATGAATTCTAGAGTCTCAGTGCTAGTCCTTCTGGTCCGAAATGCCTCGCTAAGCAATATCGTTGTCATGACCTAAACCAGGTTCTGATCGTGGCGGGTATCTCAAGTCCCACGTGGACCGGAGATCACCTATTCATCTAGCCTAATGAGCACAAAAACCACAAGTGTCGGATGAATTCCAAACGTTTAATGAGATAGAGTAGAATAAAACTAATAACGATTCATGATAAGTCTATACCAACTACTGGAAACCAAACAACCGTCCGTCACCAAACAACCAACCAAACCACCCAAGTCCACAGTAATCCAACAAAGCCTCTACAAAACTAAAATTAAGAAAATATAGGGACAGGCCCCCGGCAGTAGCCTAAACAAAGTCTAAGAAATATCTAAGACATAGGAAATAAGGACCATGAAATGAAGTCTCCCGAAGTATGAAAGCTCACCACTTCAATGTCAACTAATGAACTATTTTGAGTATCTGATCACTATGAAGGAAGAGTAGAAGAAGTTTTGGTGCCTGCATCGGGTGGGGATACAATATATGAAGACGGTTAGTGGTCAGAGCTCTAGCATGTAACTCAGGGATAGAGGGAAAAAATAATGCCATCATAACAGTTCAAAACCTGTGCAACATCCAAAGCATAATATCACATATAATACATATATGTTTATAATACCATATGTTGGGGTAGGGAACAAGGCTTAGCATGAATTTTAAAAAGCTTAACCTTGGGTATGTAGCATAACCGTCATATAACAAGGCACCCACGGTCTATATGGGCCCAGCTCTTCCCTAGCTGGAAGGGCCTCAGTGCATCTAGCCGTATGAACTAGAGAATATCCATATCCATATATACCATTATGGGGGACTCGAACCTCCCAGCATAATCAAGGTGACTTAGGTACCAATGTATAAAATATGGGGGACTCAAACCTCCTATTTATATATTTATTTGGGGTACTCGAACCTCCCGGTCATACAGACACCCACACCGACAAGTGCGGTTTCTAGTATTTCGAACTCTAATTTCATGGCCCGGCTACACATCCCACTTCAAATCCCAATTAAAACTATTTCACATACGCAACCATTAATCCAATTACTTACCAAAGGAATCCTATTGGTATCGTGATACCAACCCCACTTGCAAGCGTACAAAATGTCATAACCATTTTTAACCAAATTGGGATGCAAACCCATTGTCTAGACAAAGACCTTAATTAAATTCAATATTTAGGGACTCAAAACCATTTAGTATTTCAAATCAATTTATGACCAACAAGGCCTTCATAAACCATTTACCAATCATTAACATTCATAAGCCAATGCCTAAATTCAAAACACCATTCAACGCGTGACAAGATCATTCTCATTGAGATTTTCAAAAACAAGTTGAGGGCATACCATTATAAAAGCCAAAACCCAACAAATTAGGGTTAAACATGACCCGTTTATTAAACACAATTCCCATGCACCCATATGTTCAAAACCATTATCAAAACATATGTATAATCATAATTTAAACCATAAGAAAGCAATACTAAACATTATGCATTCAAACCCTCAACCATGGTTTTCAAAACCTCCATTAGTGACTCATGTACAAAGCTTAAAACATATGTTTTTGGTAAACTAACAATGAGGGATGAGTCACATGACTGATTTATGAAGATCCATGGAGAGAATTTAATCTTTAAGCCCTTAGATGACCACTTTGATGAAACCCTAGCCCAATCTTTCTTGAGAAGTTTTAGAGAGAGTTTAGAGAGTGTTTGATCTTCTAAGGTGTATAATGGATGACCAAAAAGTGTTATAAGACATGGGGTCTTAAGGGCTTGAGGTGGGAAATATCCAAAGTACCCCCAACTTAAAGCTGTAAAAAAATTGCAGGTAGTTACGAGTCAAGCCATTGAGTTGTTAACACAACATAAAACTTTTACCATTGAGTCATCACCAAGACAAAATTGGACACCACACACTACCTGACTTACAACTTCCTTGCCACAGTCATCACCATACCATATGACTCGTATGGTCTAAGTCGTGACCACCATAGAACACCAAGGGCTTAGACACTGGATAACATACGACTGGACCCTAACCACTCGTCACATGATCATATGACTCATGAGGAGTCTCTTGTAACCAGGACATATCTTGGATATTTACGCACTGCTTTGGTTACGACTTGGGTCCCTAGACCCGTAACAACACCATACGACTCGTATGGTGAGTCATCAATAGGACAGTGAGCTCAAGGATCGAGAAAATTTCAAGGGCCAAAGCTTGGGGTGTTTTAGTCTTCCCCCTTAGGATCATTCATCGTTGAATGATGCGACAAGGCAACACAAACACGATTGGACTCCATTACCACTACTTTTACCTTTAACTAAGTTAGAAATAAAGATGCCATGAAAATTAATTTTTTCTTTAACAAAGACAAAAAATAAAGATATTAAGAACAACACATACCTCAAGCACGAATTTCCAAATAGGGAATGGGAATAGATACTTGGACTTCATGTCCTCCCCAACTTTCCAAGTCAATTCCTCTCGGACTTTTGGTTCTGCCATAGAACCTTTACCAAACCCACATCTTTTGTCTACAATCGATGAACTTACTGATCTAAGATCCTCACCGGGACCTCTTTATAGGACAAGGAATCTGAAATACCAATGTTCTCTAAGGGAACCACCAATGAAGGATCACCCATGCATTTTTGCAACATGGACACATGGAATATTAGATGAATGGAACTCAAGCTAGAGGGCAAATCCAACTCATATACAATATTACCAACCTTTTTAAAAACCAAGTAAGGACTGACATATCGGGGAATGAGCTTTCTCTTCTTTTCAAACTGCATTACTCCCTTCATGGAAGATACCTTCAAGAACACCCAATCTCCAATCTCAAACTCCAAGTCTCTTCACCTTACGTTCGCATAGGAATTTTGGCAACTTTGGGCGGTCCTAAGCCTATCCCGAATCACCTTCTCCATAGATTAGTGAACAAATTCGGACCAAACATTTCTGTTTCACCAACCAGAACCACCCAATAAGAGATTAATACATCCTAACATACAATGCCTTAAAAAGGGTCATACCAATGCTAGAATGGTAACTATTGTTATAGTAAAATTCAATGAGGTAAATGGCTGAACCAACTACCACCAAAGTTAATTACATAGGCTCATAGCATATCTTCCAGAGTCTGAATAGTCCTTTCTACATAGCCATCCGACTCCGGGTGTAAAGCTATACTAAGGCTCACTTTAGTCACCAAACCAAGCTGAAAAGAGTACCAAAAATATGATGAGAAATGAGTACCACGATTTAAAAAATCGAGATAGGTTCACCATACAAATTTATGACCTCCTGAAGGAACAACTTTGCATAGTCCTCGACATAATAATTTGTCATTACTGGAAAGAAGTGAGCCGACTTAGTCATCCTATCCACGATAACCCAAATGGAGTCATACTGATTCCGCAATCGTAGAAGGCAGATAAAAAAATCTATATTAATGATCTCCCATTCCCACATCAGTTATTCAATTTCTTGAAGTAGCCCACCAGGCCTCATTTACTCCACCTTTACTTGCCGACACACCATACACTTAGCCACAAAGTTGTCTATATCCCACTTTATAGTATTCCACTAATACACATCCTTGAGATCATGATACATCTTTGTTGAATCGGGATTAACCATATACCGCGAATCATTGGCCTTGGCCAAGAACCTGCCTCGCAATCCATCCACGTCGAGAACATACAACCTCTTTTATTACATCAAGATACCATCACCGCCGATATTGAAGGCCATCACATTCTTCTTACCTACATCATCCTTAATTTTCATCAAGAGAGGGTTTAATACCGATTTTTTGATTTTAGAACCAAGAGATGATTGCGCTACCTATTGCACAAACACACCACCATCCTCAGAGTACAAGAGACAAACTCCAAGGTTAGCCAAATGGTGAAATCCTTCACCAAATCCCGCTTATCCTTATCCACATGCGATAAACTACCTTTAGACAACCTGCTAAGAGCATTGGCAACCACATTAGCTTTATCTAGATGGTAGTGGACTCATATCATAGTCCTTCAGCAAATCATGCCACCTTATTTGCTTGAGATTAAGCTCTTTCTGAGTGAACACATACGCCATATTTTCAGTACGAACACCACAAATAAAATCTCCAAGTCACGAGTCGGATAATTTTTCTCATGAACCATTAACTATCTAAAGGCATAAGCAACCATCTTACCATGATGCATCAACACACAACCCAAACCAACCCGAGATGCATCATAATAAATGACAAAACCCTCGGTACCCTCAGGTAGAGTAAAGATCAGAGCTGAAGTCAACTTATCTTTTAGCTTCTCAAAATTAACCTCACACGTATCAGGCCACAAGAACTTCACCTTCTTCTGAGTTAACTTGGTCAATGAAGTAGAAACAGGAAAAAACTTTCTACGAACCTCCTATAATAACTGCCTAAACCCAAGAAGCTCCAAATATCAGTTAGAGTCGTGGGTCTAGTCCACTTTTTAACCATAACAACCTTCTGAGGATCTACCATGATTCCCTTACTAGACACAAATGACCAAGATAAGTTACAGAATTTAACCAAAACTCACATTTAAAAAACTTAGTATACATTTGCTGATCTTTCAAGGTCTGCAACACCAGGCGGAGGTGATCGACATGATCCTCCTTACTCTTGGAGTATACCAAAATATCATCATTGAAGAAAATTACGAACACATCTAGAAATTGATAAAATAACCTATTCATCAAGTCCATGAATGTCGTAGGGGCATTAGTCAATCCAAACGACATCACCAAGAACTCAAAATGCTCATACCGAGTACGTAAAGCTATCTTAGGGATATCCCCATCCTTAATCTTTAAGTGATGATACTCAGATTGAAGATCAATCTTAAAGAAGAATTTAGCACCTAAAACTGATGAAAGAGATCATCAATTCTTGGAAGTAGATACTTATTCTTTACCATCACCTTGTTCAATTATCGGTAATCAATTCATATACGAAGGGAACCATCCTTATTAATCACAAAAAAGATAGGTGTACCCCACGAGGACACATTAGAACCAATGAAACCCTTGTGTAAGAGGCTTTTTAGCTGCTCCTTAAGTTTGTTTAACTTAGCTAGAGCCATTCTATATGGGGGCATAGAAATAGGATGAGTGCCTGGAACGAGATTAATACCAAAATCAATCTCCCTATTAGGAGGGACACTAGGTAGATTAACAGGGTGAAATATCCTGGGTTTTTACCCTTAGAAAATTTCTTGGAAATCCATTCTTTGAACCCAATACGACTCATGGATACGATTCGTATGTTGGGGTATGCGTGGTATGGTCATATTGTATACTAACTAGTTTTAGTTGGTGGGATGGTTTTGGTCAGTGGAATAGTACGACTTAGAGGTGTGAGTCGTAAGGGTTTGGTACGAGTCGTAGCAGGGACTCGTATGGTGGGCAGTATTTGATCCTCTTTGTATTTTATTCTGCCAGGGATACGATTTATGGGTACGGATCGTATGTTGTGGTTACGACTTGGTTGGATGAGTCGTATATTGGACAATGTTTGATTCAAGTATTGAGGCTTGGATACGAGTAATGGATACCGATCGTACAGGAGGGAACGACTCATATGGGCCAGTCGTATCCTTGTGGTGGGTTTTTAAGAGATTTAAATGAGGGTATTTGGACATTTCCCTACTTACCCTAACTAGGACCCACAACTCCTAATACACTTAGGAGGTTATTTACCCTATTATTCCATTCATTAACACTTAGAAACTATTCCAAAATACTCCATAATTCTCTCAAGAGCTTTTGGGGCAAGAATGTTAGGGTTTCATCTTACGGATTACTTTGGGGCTTGTCTTGGTGATTTCTTTCTATAAATTCTTTGGTATAAGACATTATTCTCCCTCCTTATTATTGTTTCAACTAAAGGCATGGTTTATATGATTTATTTTAAGATTTTACTATTTCATGATTATGGTTTTCAACTATTATTGGGGGCTTTGATATTGAATGTGTGGTTATGGTCTCCTATGGTTTTAATTATGCTTTTATATGCATTAATGGTGGTTTTGGACAATTGGATTGCATAGTAATGGCTTAATGATCTTTGGAACTATTTGGTTATATTATTCCCCCAAGGTGTTTATAAAATGCTTATAAAGATATATTCATTGCATTGACTTCTTTTAATGGAACTCTTTCATGTTTTAAACTGAACAAAGGATTTATGCATGGTTTAAATAGTTTGGAAAGGCTAAAGTCTAAATTATTATGCTTGTGGAGGACATAAAAGTCTTTTAAGTGGATTTAATGTAGTATATGGAAGGGCACCTAAGGTCTCCTTAACCTAAATAGTTTGGCTATGGATATTATTTGTAAGTAAGGGGCGGTATGACGATACCACCAATATTGTCCTTGGTTAATAAATGGTAAATGGATTGTTTGGACATGGTTTTAATAGGTAATTAATGGCGGGGTATGTAGCTAAGCCATGAAAGGTGGCGGTCCCGGGGAGACCAAAATTAAAAACTCATATTTACAGATATGAGGGATCTTGATAACCATGTGCGTGTGTCACATTTTATATTGGGGGATGTACTAGTCATCCCATGGGATATTCCTTGGCCGTATGGCTACAGGCACTGGGGCCCTTTCATTAGGGGGAGCTGAACCCAAATGGCCCATGGGTGGTTAGGACAGTAAAGCTGCATAGCCCAGGTAATGATTTTAAGTGCATGCTAAACCCGGTCCCTTTTTGTGAAACTTATATATTTATGGTTGTATGCATTATGGATGGTTTTACTTGGTTTTACAATTGGCATTATTTTTTCCTTATCCATAGATTCATGCTAACGGTCACTTGCTAACCCTGTCTATTGACCTATTGACGGTTATATACCCACGCTATATAGGAATCGGCCATTCTACTCCTTCTATTTAGCTTGCGGATTTAGTTTCAACATTTGGACTAAAGTGGTGAGTTTCCATCCTTTTGAAAGGCATCATTTCATGTTATGGATTTCTTTAGACATTTTTCTTTTATTTTGGATATTGGTTTTGGCCATAGTTGGGGGCATGTCCCAACCGAATTTATTTAATCTTTTGGATAGAGGCTTTGTGGTACTTCTGGGGGTTGGTATGGGCGGGATCGGTATTCGTGTCAGCCTTGGAATTGGAATAAGTTGGTGGGCTGACGTCATTAGATAATATTGTTGGTTGTTCCATCCTACTACATTTTGGGATTTATTTTCATATTATGTTTTGGTATTCCATTAGGCTTATGGTCTATGGTTTGGTTTGGTATGGTTGGGCGGTTGGTACGGTGAGGTTGTACTCGATTGGGTTGGTCACTATCTTGTTATATGTTCAAAATTCAACCCATCTAAGGTTGGATATAGGTGGTTGGGTTGGGTAATAGAGGCGGTCCCCGATCCTGGTTGGACTTAGGATGTCCATTACGACAAGGCCCGGGGTCGGGTCGTTTCAAGTTGGTATTAAAGCCTAGGTTCATGGTCAACTAGGAAGTCCACAAATCCGTGTAGAGTAGTATCTTTTAGGGATGTAAAGTGTACCACACTTATAAGAGAGAGGTTGCAAGACATTTAGAAATGTTTCACTTTCTTGGTATTCTATCTTCAAGTTTGAGTTTTTAATCCTGTAATCTCCTCTAATCCTTGTTTCTTCGTCTTTCAGATCATGCCTCCTAGATATGAAACACAAGGAAATTCTTTCATCCTATCCGGGGATAATTCTGAAGGGGTGCGTCCTACGTCTGGAGTACATTTTTAATCTGATGAACCTATTCCTGATGGTTCTGGAGTTCCTCCAATTTTAGCTAGTTCTTCTCAGGTCCCTCAGGGAAATATGACGAACATAGAATTTCATCAGTATATTTATGTCATTGCCCAATTGGTTGATTCTCAGGCTGAGCGGAGTGCGACTAGTGCTTTGTTTGCTGAGGCCATAAGGGTTGGTCAATTCATGAAGATGGGTCCTAAGACTTTTACTGGGGTGAAGGTGGAGAAGGAAACACAGGGCTTCTTGGATGAGATATAAAATATCTTTCAAGTGATGCAGGCTATTAATGTAGAGGGGGTTAACTTTACAGCTTATCATCTCAAGGATGTTGCTTATTTGTGGTACGAGGAGTGAGATAGGTATAAAGGTGATATTAAAGAGGAAGGGTTGTGGGAAGCCTTTTCTAATACCTTCTTGGATCGGTTCTTTCCTCAAGATTTGAGAGAAACAAAGATGGAGGAGTTTGTGAACCTCAGGTAGGGGATGATATCTATAAAGTAATATACTTTGAAGTTCCATCAGCTATCAGGGCATGCTTTTGATTTGGAGGTGGATATGTGGTCGAGAATGAGGAAGTTTGCTTCTGGGTTGAATAGAGATTTGATTCTAGAGAGAAAGACCGCCTTGCTGATTAAAGATATGGATATTTCAAGGTTGACTTTTCATATGTAGCAGGTTGAGGATGAGAAGAAAAAGCAGGTAGAGTTTGGGGATAGGCAGGGAAAGAGGAGCATGTTTTCTAATTAGGGAGGTGCTCAGTCTTAGGGTGTTAGGGATGATGGAAAGTGTTAGAAAAATAAGTGGGGGTGTTCGGGCTCTTTTTCTGCTAGTGCTCTTTATTAGTTGGGAGACACGCGCCATCAAGGTGGTGACAATTCTCGAGCACAGGTTTCCTAATCTTAAGCGAACGGAGGTCAGACAGTTTCTCCGTGTCCTCCTTGTCGATTCTTTGGTCTTTCTTATCGGTGTTATTGTGAGGAAGAAAGGTATAAGTGCTTCAAGTGTGTCCAGGTAGGCCATCGTCTCAGGGATTATCCGGTCAATAAGGTTGCTACAGGGGCAAATAAGATTCCTGTTGCTTCATTTTTTTCTCCGACACCTGGTGGGGTATCATCTACTTCTATGATTACTCCTAGTTCTAGTGTTGGTTGGAATAGGTTAAATGCTTTGGTGTCCTGATAAGAATCTGAGGAATCACTTGATGTCATTACTGGTTTATTACAACTTTTTTCTTATGACGTATATTATTTGCTTGATTTGGTGTCCACTCTTTCTTATGTGACTCAATATATGGTTGACTTTTGGTTTTGGTACAAAAGTTATCTCAGATCCTTTTTCTATTTCTACCCCGATAGGTGATTTAATTATTGCTAAGAGAGTCTACAGGGTGTGTGTGGTAGCTGTTGGTGGCAAGCAGACCTTGGTGGATTTGTTTGAGTTGGATATGGTAGATTTTGATGTAATTCTAGGTATGGATTGGTTGCATTCTTGTTATGCATCCATGGATTATCGAACACGTAGGGTTATCTTTAAGTTTCCTAGTGAACAAATTATAGAATGGGAAGGTAGTTCCTTAGCTTTTAGTGGGAGGTTTATTTCTTATCTTAGAGCTCGGAGGTTAATCTCTAAGGGTTTTATTTATCACTTAGTCCGGGTTAAAGATTCTAACTCGAAAGGTCCTTTTTTGTCTTCGATCCCTATGGTTAATGAGTTTTCATAGGTCTTTCCGAATGATTTTTCGGGTGTTTCTACTGATAAGGAAATTGAGTTTGGTATTGATTTTCTTTCGGACACTTGTCCAATTTCTTTTCCTTCGTATAAAATGGCTTCGGTTGAGTTGAGAAAACTTAAGGAGAAACTTAAGGATCTTCTGGATAAGGGGATTATTCATCCTAGTATTTCTCCGTGAGATGCACCAGTATTGTTTGTGTGCAAGAAAGATGGTTCCCTTCAGATGTGCATTGACTATAGAAAGTTGAACAAGGTGACTGTGAAGAATAAGTATCCTCTTACCCTGA
The DNA here is from genome assembly GCA_030864215.1 of Capsicum pubescens. Taxonomy (NCBI): domain Eukaryota; kingdom Viridiplantae; phylum Streptophyta; class Magnoliopsida; order Solanales; family Solanaceae; genus Capsicum; species Capsicum pubescens. The sequence continues at coordinate 216,228,156 of CM061549.1, read as the reverse complement.
TAGATGATTTGTTTGACCAGTTACAGGGTGTCAAGCTTCTATAAAATAAATCTTTGGTCTGGGTACCATCAGCTTAAGATTAGGGAGGTGGATATCCCTAAAATGGCTTTTTGTACTCAGTATGGGCATTTTGAGTTCTTGGTGGTGTCGTTTGGGCTGACTAATGCTCTAACAATATTTATGGAATTGATGAACAGGGTGTTTGGGTAGTATTTGGATCTCTTCATCTTTATGTTTATTGATGACATTCTAGTTTATTTAAAGAGTGAGGTGGATTATGCTAATCACCTTTGTGTGGTGTTGTGGACCTTTAAGGAACAACAGTTGTATGCCAAGTTCTCTAAGTGTGAGTTCTGGTTGAACGTTGTGACTTTCTTGGGCCATATTATTTCTAGTGAAGGGATCGTGATGGATTCACAGAAGGTTGCTGTGGTGAAGAAGTGGCTTAGGCCCATGACTCCATCCGATATTCAGAGCTTCTTGGGTTTAGTTGGGTATTATAGGCGGTTTATGGAAAGCTTTTCTTCGCTAGCTGCTCCTTTGACTAAGTTGACTCAGAAGAAGGTTAAGTTTTTTTGGTCAGATGCTTGTGAAGGGAATTTTGAGAATTTAAAGGATAAGATGACTTTGGCTCCAATCCTAACCTTGTCGGAAGGTAAAGACAGGTTTGTGGTTTATTTTGATGGATCCCAGGTAGGGCTTGGTTGTGTTTTGATGCAGTATGGAAAGGTGATTGCTTATGCTTCCAAGCAGTTGAAGGTATATGAGAGGAATTATCCTACTCATAATTTAGGGTTGTTGGCGGTTGTGTTTTCTTTAAAAATATGGCGGCATTATTTGTATGGTGTTCACATAGATATCTTTTCTGATCACAAGAGTCTTCAGTACATGTTCACTCAGAAAGAGCTTAATCTCAGGCAGAGAAGGTGGCTTGAGCTTCTCAAGGTTTATGATATGAGTCTTCACTACCACCCAGGTAAGGCTAATATAGTTGTTGATGCTCTTAGCAGGTTATACATGAGGAGTTTGGCTCACGTGGAGGAAGGCAAGTGGGAATTGGTGAAGAATACTCAACGTTTGGCTAATTTTGAAGTTCATCTCTTGGACTCTAAGAATGGTGGTATGATGGTGCAGGAAGTGGTTCGGTCATCTCTTGGTGCAGAGATTAAAGAGAAGCAAGTTTTGGATCTTGTTTCGACGAAAATCAAGGGTAATATTGCTGGGCAAAAGATAGTGGTGTTGGAGTTCAGTGGTGATGGTACTTTACGGTACCAAGAAAGGTTGTGTGTTCCTGATGTCGACGGGCTACGACAAAGGGTTTTGGCTGAGGTGCATAAGTCGTGCTATGTTGTTCATCCTAGATCGACTAAGATGTATCATGATATCAAGGAGATATACTGGATGAATGACATGAAAAGGGATGTGGCTGATTATGTGGCTAAGTGCATGGTATGTCAACAGGTTAAGGTTGAGCACATGAGGCCAGAAGGGTTGTATCAAGAAATTAATTTGCCTGAATGGAAGTGGGAAGTGATCACTATGGACTTTATTACCGGTCTTCCTCGATCTTAAAATCAGTATGATTCAATTTGGGTCATCGTGGATCGGATGACCAAGTCTGTGCATTTCTTGCTAGTGCAGACTACCTTTTCGGCAGAGGATTATGCACAGGTGTATCTTTAGGAGGTTGTGAAGCTGCATGGGGTAATTATTTCAATTATTTCTGATCGTGGTACGTAGTTTATGTCTTATTTCTGGTGATTTTTTAAGAAAGGGTTGGGGACTAAGGTTAGTCTGAGTACTGCTTTTTATCCACAGTCGGATGGGCAAATGAAAAGAACTATTTAGATATTGGAAGATATGCTTTGGGACTGTGTGATTGACTATAGTGGCAATTGGGTTGAGCATCTATCTTTGGTGGAGTTTGATTACAACAATAGCTATCATTCAAGTATTGGTATGGCTTCTTTTGAGGTATTGTATAGTAGGAGGTGTAGATCTCCTATTGGGTGGTTTGAATTTGGAGAAACGGACATATTTGGTCTGAATTTGGTTTATCAGGCGAGGAGAAGGTCAAGGTGATTCGGGATAGGCTTAAAGCTTCCTAAAGTCGCCAAAAGTCCTATGCGGATGTTAGGGGTAGAGACTTAGAGTTTGAGGTCGGGGATAGGGTGTTCCTCAAGGTGTCTCCCATGAAAGGAGTGGTGCAGTTTGGCAAAAAGGGGAAACTCAGTACTCGGTTCATTGGTCCTTATGTGATTTTACGGAGAGTTGGCAATGTTGCTTATGAGTTGGAGCATCTAGATTAAGTTTGGTTCATCCGGTCTTTCATGTTTCTATGTTGAGGAAGTGTCTTGGTGATTTTTCTTTGATTGATCCTTTGGAAGGATTTGGTATTTTGGATTCTCTACCTTATGAAGAGGTCCCGATTGAGATATTAGATAGGCAAGTTCGTAGATTGCGGACCAAGGATGTGGCTTCGGTTAAGGTTCTATGGTGGAACTATAAGGTGGAAGAAGCTACTTGGGAAGCAAAAAAAGACATAAAGTCCAAGTATCTGCATTTATTTTCTGCTTCTGGGACTCGTGCGAAAGGTATGTGTCTTGAATACATCTTTATTTTCTGAGTTTGTTAATGGAAAGATTAACATCTTTGCCTCTTTGTTTTCAAAATTTGTTGAAACGATGTTTGATAATGCAAATGACTTTATGTGTGGTTACCCCTACCTTGTCCGTTATTCGAGGACAAATGTTCCTAGTGGAGGAGACTGAAATATCCTGGGTTTTGACCCTTAGAAAATTTCCTGGAAATCCGTTCTTCGAACCCAATACGACTCATGGGTACAAGCTGTATGCTGGGGTACAGGTTGTATGGTCCTATTGTATACTGGTCAATTTTAGTTGGTGGGATGGTTTTGGTCACTAGAATGGGTACGACTTAGAGGTGTGAGTCGTAAGGGTTTGGTACGAGTCGTAGCTGGGACTCATATGGTGGGGTACAAGTTGTATGGTCCTATCGTATGCTGACTAGTTTTAGTTGGTGGGATGGTTTTGGTCACTGGAATGGGTACAACTTATAGGTGTGAGTCGTAAGGGTTTGGTACGAGTTGTAGCAGGGACTCGTATGGTGGGCAGTATTTGATCCTCCTGGTATTTTATTATGCCAAGGATACAAGTTATGGGTACGGATTATATGTTATGGTTATGACTTGGTTAGATGAGTCATATACTAGACAGTGTTTGATCCAAGGGTTGAGACTTGGATACGAGTGGTGGATACCGATCGTATAGGAGGGTACGACTCGTATGGGTCCATCGTATCCCTGTGATGGGTTTTTAAGGGATTTAAGTGGGGGTATTCTAGATATTTCCTTACTTACCCTAACTAGGATCCACAACTTCTAATACACTTAGGAGGTTATTTACCCTATTCTTCTTTTCATTAACACTTAGAAACTATTCCAAAACACTCTGTAATTCTCTCAAGAGCTTTTGGCGCAAGAAGGCTAGGTTTTCATCTTTTGGATTATTTTGGGGCTTGTCTTGGTGATTTCTTCACATCAATTCTTCGGTATAAGGCATGAATCTCTTCCCTTATTGTAATTGCAACTAAAGGCATGGTTTATATGATTGATTTCATGGTTTTACTATGTCATGATTATGGTTTTCAACAATTATTGGGGATTTTGATATTGAATTCTTGGTTATGGTTTCCTATGGTTTTAATTATGCTTTTATATACATTAATGGTGGTTTTGGACAATTGGATTGCATGGTAATGGCTTAATGGTCTTTGGAATTGGTTTTGGTTATATTATGCCCCCAAGGTGTTTGATAAAATTCTTATAAAGATATGTTCATTGCATTGACTTCTTTTAATGAAACTCCTGCATGTTTTAAACTGGACAAAGGATTTATGCATGGTTTAAATGGTTTGAAAAGACTAAAGTCTAAATGGTTATGCTTCCATCCTTTTGGAAGGCATCATTTTATGTTATGGATTTCTTTAAACATTTTTCTTTTATTTTGGATATTGGTTTAGGGCCATGGTTGGGGACATGTCCCAACCGAATTTGTTTACTCTTTTGGATAGAGGCTTCGTGATACTTCTGGGGGTTGTATGGGTGGGATCAGTATTTGTGTCAGCCTTGGTATTGGAATAAGCCGGTGGGATGACGTCATTGGACGATATTGTTGGTAGTTACATCCTACTACATTTTGGGATTGAATTTCATATTATGTTTTGGTATTTCCTTTGGTTTATGGTCTATGGTTTGGTTTGGTATGGTTGGGTGGTTGGTGCGGTGCGGTTGGACTCAGTTGGGTCAATCACGATTGTGACCCTATCACAGAGTCTTAATGAGAACAATAATGCTATTTTGTTATATATTCGAAATTCAGCCCATCTAAGGCTGGATATAGGTGGTTGGGTTGGGTAACAGGGGGCGGTCCCCAGTTCTTGTTGGACTTGGGATGCCCATTACGACAAGGCCCGGGGTCGGGTCGAGTCATAGGAAAGACTTCAGGAAATTCATTTACCATTGGAATAGAATGCAAGAATGGACCCTCCAAGATAGAGTCTTTAACCGGAACCAAATGATAGAGACAACCTTTGGAGATTAACCTCCGAGCTCTAAGATAAAAAATGAACCTCCCCTTAGGCACTAGAGAACGTCCCTCCCATTCAACAATTGGCTCATTAGGGAATTTAAACATGACCTTACGGGTCTGACCGTCTAAAGAAGCATAACACGAGTGCAACTAGTCCATTCCCAAAATGACATCAAAATCAACCATGTATAACTCTATCAAGTCTACCAGAGTCCCTTTATTACCAATAGATACCACACAACCCTTATAGACTCTTTTGATAGCCACAGTCTCCCACTAGGGTAGAAATAGGAAAAGGGTCTGACAGATACTCAGGACCAAAACCAAAATGCACAGCCACAAATGGGGTCACATAAGAGAGAGTGGACCTCGGATCAAGTAAACAGTACACATCACGGAAAATGAGTTTCAACATACCAGTAACGACATTTGGAGATATCTCGAACTCCTGGCGAGTAGTGAGAGCATAAAGATGGTTTCAACCAGTACCGAATCAAGAAGTGGCACCCTTTGGTGTAGGAGCTAAAGAAGATGCAATAGGAACCTTATTTTCCCCAGAAACAACTCAAGAAGGACAATCTCGATGCATATGTTCAATCTGACCACACATAAAACATTGGTTCCTTCCCTTCTCGCACTGACCACGGTGGTACTGACCACAGAATTTGCAGGAAGCATCATCACCTTGAAAATATCTATCACCAGATGGCTTTAGGTAGGGAGCACTAGCCTTCGAGTAGGAGTTAGGACTCCCCCAGCTCTTCTTCTTGGGCTATTTTCCACTCTGTTGTTTGCCTCCACCCTATTTAAAATACCAAAATTTCTTACTCTGTCTCTCACCAATCTCAGCTTACTTTTTTTTCTCTTCTTCGACCTGTTGCATATACACGACCAATCTGGAGATGTCTATGTCCTTGTTCAATAAGAAAGCCTTACTCTTAAGAATCAACTCACGGGACTATCCTGAAGCAAACTTTCTCATCCGGGCCCGCATTTTATATACCAGCTCAGGAGAATACCGGGACAACTAATGGAATTTCCAAGCATATTCGTCGACTGTCATTCTTCCTAGTTTTAAGTTAACAAATTCCTCTGTTTTTGCCTCTCTCAACTCTTGAGGAAAGAATCAATCTAGAAACGCACTAGAGCAATCATCCCATATGGTAGAACCGGTGTCTTCACCTCTCAACTGTTCCCACTCTTCATACCACTGGTACACCATATCTTTAAGTTGGTAGGCAGCAAACTCTACATCTTCAACCTCTGAAGCATACATAACTCGGAAGGTTTTCTCTATCTTATTAATGAAACTTTGAGGATTCTCCTCAACCTTTGTACCAGTAAACACCAGAGGATGCAACCTCATAAATTGGCCAACTCTAGTGACCTCAGACGAACCTATAGCAACACCAACATAACTCGACTGTTGTGACTGAGAGACGTCACCAACTGATTCAATAGATTAATGGAGCGACAAAACTTATAGTTAGTAACCTACCCTTGAGGCTACTGAGTATGAGTGTCTCCCTCAAGAGTAGGATCAGTGGGGATATGAGGGATTCTATGAGGACAGTTAGATGCAGCGACCCTTGACCGGGTTTGGACCTCAGAAGTCAGACGAGCTCCGTCCATATTGTCCTTAGATGGGATATAAGGAGTTCCACAAACATCAGATCTTCTTAGAGGCATGACCTGAAAGATGAACAAACGAAAATTAGAAGGATCCAACACCTTAGACTCTATAGCCCAAAATTAAGACAACAAAAAAGGGAAACATTCCTAAATGTCCCGTAGCCTCTCTCTTATAAGTGTGGCGCGCTACACACCCATAAAAGAGACTCTACTTGACACGACTTTTGGACACCCTTTTGACTATGAAACTAGGCTCTAATACCAACTTTGTCACGATTTGAATCAGGGCTTGGCCGTGATGGGTATCTCAAGTCCCACGTGGACCAAAGATTACCCCTTTATCTAGCCTAACCAGCACAACAACCACAAGTGTCGGATGAATTCCGAACATATAACAAGATAGCATAGAATAAAACTAATAACTATTCATGATATGTCTATACCAACTACTGGAAACCGGACAATCGTCCATCACCAAACAACCACCCAAGTCCAAAGTAGTCCAACAAAGCCTCTACAAAATTGAAATTAACAAAATATCGGGAAATGCCCTCGACACTAGCCAAAACAAAGTCTAAACAAGGTCTAAGACATATGAAATAAGGACCATAAATAAAGCCTTCCAAAGTATGGAAGATCACCACTTCAATGTCAACTCACAAACTATCTCGAGTACCTGAGCACTGCGCAGGAAGAGTAGAAGAAATTTTGGTGCCTACATCGCGTGGGGATATAACATTCGAAAATGGTTAGCGGTTGGAGCGCTAGCATGTAACTCAGGGATAGAAGAACAAAATAATGCCATGATAATAGTTCAAAACCTGTGCAACCCCCATAGTATAATATCATATGAAATATATATATGTATACAATACTACATGCTGGGGTAGGGAACAAGGCTTAGCATGAACTTCAAAAACCTTAAACTAGACTGTGTAGCATAACCGTCATATAACAAGACACCCATGGGCTATATAGGACCAGCTCTCCCCTAGCTAAAAGAGCCCTAGTGCGTGTAGCCGCACGAACCAGAGAATATCCATATCCGTATATGCCATTATGGGGGACTCAATTCTCCCAGCATAATCAAAGTGACTTAGGCACCAATGTATATAATATGGGGGACTCGAACCTCCCATTTATATATTCATTCGGGGGACTCAAACCTCTTGGTCATATAGATACCCGCACTGGCTAGCGCAATTTCCAGTGTTAGTCCTTCGTACTCCACTTTCATGGCCCGGCTACACATCCCGCTTTAAAGCTCAATTAAAATATTTATTTCACGTACACAACCATTAATCCAATTACTTAGCAATGGCATCCCGTTGGTATCGTGATACCAACCCCACTTGAAAGTGTACAACATGCCATAACCATTATTAACTAAATTGGGACTCAAACTCATTGTCTAAACAAAGACATCAATTCAATTCAACATTTAGGGACTCAAACCCATTTAGTATTTCAAATCAATTTAGACCAACAAGGCCTTCATAAACTATTTACCAATCATTAACATTCATAAGCCAACGCCTTAATTTAAAACACCATTCAACAGTTGACAAAATCATTCAACTTGACATTTTTCACAAACAAGTTGAGGGCAGACCATTATCAAAGCCAAAACCCAACAAATTTACGGTTAAACATGACCCATTTGTTAAACCAAAATTCCCATGCACCCACTTATGCAAAACTATTATCAAAACATGTGTAATCATAATTTAAACCATGAGAAAGCAATACTCAACATTATGCATTCAAACCCTTAACCATGATTTTTAACACCACCATTAATGACTCATGAACAATGCTTAAAAATATGATTTTGGTAAACTAACAATGAGGGATGAGTCACATGTCTGAGTTACGAAGATTCACAGAGAGAATTTAATCTTTCAGTCCTTAGATGACCACTTTGAAGAAACCCTAGCCCTATCTTTCTTGAGAAGTTTTAGAGAGAGTTTAGAGAGTGTTTAATCTTTTAAGGTGTGTAATGGATGACCAAAAAGTGTTATAAGATGTAGGGTCTTAAGGGCTTGGGGTAGGAAATGTCCAAAGTACCCCTAGCTTAAAACTGTTGAAAACCCGCAGGTGGCTACGAGTCAAGCCATTGAGTCATCAACACATAATACAACTCTTTTCATTGAGTCGTCACCCAGACAAAAAATTGGACACCACAAATTTTCCAACTGAAGACTCTCTTGCCCCAGTCGTCACCAGACCATACGACTCGTATGGTCTAAGTCGTGACCACCAAAGAAAACCAAGAGCTTAGACACTAGAAAACATATGATTGGACCCTAACCACTCATCACATGATCATACAACTCGTGAGGAGTCTCTCATAACCATGATAGAACTTTGCCATTTGCACACTGATTTGGTTACGACTTGGGTCCCTATACCCGTAAACACACCATATGACTCGTACGGTGGGTCATCAACATGACAGTGAGCTCAAGGCTTGAGGAAATTTAAAGGGCCAAAGCCTGGTACATTTCATCCACACCCACTTTTTCAGCCTTGGGGATGGGGTTTGCAATGTCACGAATCAGACCTAAATCGGTGGTACCCCATGACTGGAAAAACCAATCGACCCTAGGAATATCTGGCACTCCCACATCCAAACATAACTGTGTCAGCAAGCACAGGAATGCCATGACTGTGTCGGTGCCCATAGCCCGATCATGTATCTCTCTCGTAACTAACTGGGTTATGTCAATCATGTAGCCTGCCATAATACCTGCTATCAAGGCAGCATGGTCTGGACTGAGTAAATTTTCCCTATATGTGGGACACAACCTGTGATGCACAAGCGTCCACCATGCCTTAGCCAAAAAATTCAGGCTGTCACGCTCTATTTCGAACCGGTCGAAACAACACACAATATGTGGTGGTCGTTTTGACTCTCAGATTTGAAAATTCATTTTTAGAGTTGCCGCCTAAATTTTTTTAGGAAAATTAGAAAAAAACCATTTTTTACGTAAAATTCTGTTTTGGTCTCTTGAAAACGTTTTTAGATTTTGAGTAAGGGTTTTGATTACTCGATGGAAAAGGTGTTAAACACTCCTCAGAGCCTATCCGAAGATAGTCCTTAGACTCAGTTTTGGAAAATATTTGAAAAATATTTGCTACATTATTTACTAAAATGGTGATAAGAAATCCTTTATTATATTTTTTTATCATTATTTTATATAAAATATTAAGGTATGAGAAATGTAATGCTACCACGCACAAGGAAGTAACATAATTATTGTTGAATATATGTATAAATATTTTATGAATATGGAAAAGAGTAGTGTTTTCATTGTAATAATATAAAAAGTATAAAGCTTTATCATTTTGCAAAGGGAATATGTTTCAAATGTATACAATTGAATAAAATTCATTATAAGGTGAAGAAAGTGTATTTTTAAAGTATGAAAGAATTTATTTAAGGTAAACATAAATACATGAGTATTTAGAAATATACAAAAATATTTTTAAAAAATTATTTGGCTTGTGAAATTCAAATAGATTTAGATTGGGACTAAGTGAAAATAAATATGATAATAAAACACAGGTATAATAAGTATGAAATAATCCAATGATAATGATAATAGTAATAAACAATGATAACAATAACAACAACAACAACAATAATAATAATAATAATAATCGTGGTGAAAATAGTTATTATAATAGCAATGAAAATAATGAAATATACCTTGTACGTTGTAGCGGAAGAATGTATATACCTCGCATTTTCTAACCTTTGAGATCTAAAAAACTTGAATAAGCTTTAAAAATGTAATATAAAGCATTAGCATTATTTATTGAAAAAATAAGTTAAAATTAGCGGACGACCCTTTAAGAAATCTGAAATTTTTAGGAAAATTATTCTCCCCGCGAATTAGTATTTGGTATTCCATTTTTTATTTATTTTCTTTTTAAGAAAAATGTGGAGGTTACTACGTTAATCTTATTTAAAATATTTTTGAGGCAAAAGTCATTTTTTCAAAAGAATTAGCCAAGTATTGAAATGATAAAATTTGTATCTTTTACGAGTTAATTAATTGTGTGTTATTTTGCGAAAGGGTGAGAGCATTAATCTACCTTAAGAATATTCACAGCGCTAAAGCAATACAAATACGATAAACAAACAATGCAAACCAAGTGCAACAATAATAATACTAGTTTGAGTTTCTAAATAACATGATAAGAATAATAAGATAAAAGAGAAACTAGACTCCTAATGGAGTTTGAGCTTCTAATTTTACGCGACTCTGAGGCTCTGCGATCCTAGCAGCGGTTGACCCGATATTTGGATAAAAAATGAGTTCCATTGCGGAACTCCAACTCCTAAGGTCATGTAAAACAAGGAAAATAAGGATTAGAAATATACTCAATAAAGTGAACTAAATGATAAACACAAATAATTTTGAGTTACATGGCACATACAAAATGGACTAGTTACCATAATAACATAAAGAATTAAAACGTAAAGAATTAAAAATAAGGATAGAAAGACTACAGTATAACATAATTGTTGGAGTTAGTAAAAACTCAATAAATTCACAAAAAGAAGAAATATCAAATTTAGAATCAACAGTAGCTAGTCTAGAATATATATATCAACATAACTTATATGCATTTAAATAAAATGAACAAAGAAGAATTTATAATAGATGAAAAAATATATGAAAATCACGAAGGATTAAAAATAAAAATAGTATTCTCTAATTTAGGAAGAAGATATAAGAAAATAGGTAAACATTTATATTTAATGTTAGAAAAAGAAGAATTATAATTAGAAGATAAGTTGGCAGCGATGGTAAAAATAGAAAGAGCAAAAGAAGAAATAGATAGGAAAAAAGAAATAGATAAAATAAAACAACAAGCCACAGAAGAAATACGAAAAATAGAAGAAACTAAAAATAGTAGGATTGCTGAATTAGAAAAAGAACTACAAATACTAAAAGACCTGTAGATAAAGAAAAATTAAAAATAAAAAATAAAGAATCAAAAACCAGTGAATTAGAAATAAATACAATAGATGCTGAAGAAACAGATGATTATGATTCGGAAGGTAGTGAAACATATACAGAAATTCTAGAAAACATAGGAAAACTAAAAATTAATGAAAAACAAGAAGTAATTAATAAAGAAAACTTAGAAAATACAAACACAGAAATAAATACTCTTAATAAAGAAGACGATGAAAACATAATACCTAGTACATCAGAAATAAGAAAACCTACATATTATTCTAAAGATAAGTTTAAAAAATATAACCTAAAAAATGAATATAACAAATGGACACCAAAATAAATAATTAATAAAAATTATAACTTTTTAGGTTTAGACTGTGTAATAGATACAAATAAAATAATACAATTATGGGCAGGATACATGTCAAAACAATTATTAGATAATAATATAGATACAAAAAATACACCAGAATATATAGAAAGGACATTAATAGGAACAGTAAAATTATGATTTTTAAACCTAGCCGAAGCAAGTAAAAAAGTATTAAGATCTGATAATAAAACAGAAGGAACATCAACAACTACTAAAATATCACCAACAGAAATATTGAAAAAATGTGAAGTAGCTATAAGAGATTAATTTAGCAGTATAACAACAGAAGAAGAAGAAGAACAACAAAATAAAGAAAAGGATACGAATAGGAATTTAATGTTAAAATTAGAAATATGTAATATGTGCTATATAGATGAATATACATGTGCATTTAAAGAATACTACTATAAGGAAACATATAATATAGAGGAAAGCATAGAAATAAGAAGATTATATTTTAGCGAATTACCTGAACCATTTAGTTCAAAAATAATAAAGAGTTGGAATGAAGCAAAAATAGTAGATACCCTAGGACCAAGAATAAAATTTTTACAACAATGGTATAGAAATCTATGTGAAAAATATAGAGAAGAAATAAAAATGGAAAAAACATTAATAAGAAATTTAGCATGTTGAAAAGATAAAATAGCACCTCAATTTGGATGTGAAGAAAGATATTATAAGAAAAGAAAGAGACATAAGAAATATAAGAAATTCAAAAATCAAAATATAAATATAAGAAATACAAAAATCAAAATATAAATATAAGAAACCAAGAAAAAGATATTATGTAAAACATTATAAACATAAAACACATATAGGAAAAAGAAATCTATAAAAGAATGTACTTGTTACAATTGTGAAAAACTAGGGCATTTAGCTAGAGATTGTAAAATGCCTAAAAACCCAAAAAAAAAAATATCAAAAATAAAAATAGAAAATACAGAATATATGCAGATAGATTATATAGATTATGAATTAGAAAGTGAAGATAGTATATATGAAATTTTGGAGAATGAAACAGATAATGAAATAGATAGTGATTTAGATGAATCAAATGACTGAAGAAGATATAAAAATGAACCAAATAACTGAAGAAGATATAAAAATAATAACAAAGGAAGAATATTTAAATGAAGAAGGAACTGATCAAAAAATAATATTTGATAATAATATATTTGACAAAATAAAATGAAAAGAGTTAGACCTAAGTGTAGAAAAATGTTCAAAATACCAACAATAAAAAATATATTTAGTATAAAAAATGGAAGAATACTACGTAGTAAGTCAAAAGGAACATGTAATAGACTGTAGATATGCAAAAAGTAGAGCTAGTATACCACTAGTAACAAAAAGAATAATTAATAAAGAAATAAACGATATAAAAAGTAAAGACCCAATAAAATATGTACACCTTGGTGGAATAGCGATATTGATAAAAGCATGTTTTAGAGAAGAGATAGATACACCAATAGAATTATATTTAGCAGATGATAGAATTATAAAACCTATAGAAAAAAGTATAATAACTGCCATAAAAGGAAATTTAATATACCAAAAATTTAAGTTTATAATAAGTGTGAATTATTCAGTAGCAATAACAGATAAAAATATAGATAAATCATTAGTATTATATTGAAAAATATCAGAAATAGAACTAACCCCAGGAAGTAAAATATTTACAGCAAGATGTAAAAATCTATATGTATTAACAACAAAACATAAAATAACAGGAAAAAATAAAATTAATAAAATACAAATAGAAAGTACTTTTGAACAATTTGTAAAAACAATTGATAATAATGATTATAGTTACAAAGACATAGATATAGAAGAAGATTTAGGAATAATAAATGATAGAATAAGTACAACAAAAAGAATAGCTCATGAAAAAATAGAATCATCAAGCTCATAAAAAAGAACAAGTTATAAAACAACTTTAACAAATAATTTAAATCAATATTACATAACAGGAACAATAGATGAAAAAGAATATTTAATACTCTTAAACATAGGACAAGAAGAAAATTATATTGCAAAATATCTAGTAAAAAGTGAAGAAATAAAATCTAATAGTAATATATGCCCAGATCTACCAAGGAGTCTAATAAACATTAAGGATATAGCTGAAAAAGAAATAATAATAGGAGTTAGAAAAATAAAAATAGAATTTGAAATAAAGGAAGAAATGCAAAAGTCAGACATAATATTAGGAATAAAATGGTTAGAACAAGTAAAATCATACAATATAGAATATACACAATTATCTATAACATATAATAAAGAAAAATTATTAATAAAAAGAGCATTGACACGACATGAAAATATATGTACTTGTAAAAATAATAGTAGAAGGATATTATAAAAGGTATTATACACCTATGATAGATACAGGAGTAGAAGTAAACTTATGTAGATACAACTGTTTACCAGAAAGTAAATGGGATAAATTAAAAACACCAATAGTAGTCAAAGGATTTAATAATGAAGGAAGTTTAATTAATATAAAGCTAAAAATGTAAAAATGCAGATATGGGATAAAATAATAACGACAGAAGAAATCTATAATTATGAACTAACATCAAAAGATATGTTTTTAGGAATGTCATTTTTAGATAAATTATACCCACATATAATAACTAATACAGATTGGTGGTTTACAACACCATGTAAACAAAAAGTAAGAGCAAAAAGAGTTATTAATAAAATAAGAAAGAAAACTGATTGCATAAAAGGAAGTGAAAAAATTACACAAAAGTTAAAAAATATAAAAAATACAGAAGACACAGTAGAACTAGTTGTATTTTCGATAAATAAAGAAGAAATAACTATATTTTCAATAGATAAGGTAGAAATAATAAAGAAAAGATTAAGACAATTATACAGTGAAGATCCATTAAAAGGATGGTAAAACATAAAACTACTATAAAAATTGAATTAATAGATAAAAATAGCATAATAACTCAAAAACCATTAACATATAATTTTGACGATTTAAAAGAATTTAAAATGCATATAGATGAATTATTAGGAAAACAGTATATACAAAGAAGCAATAGTAAACATAATAGCCCAGCGTTTATAGTAAATAAACATAGTGAACAAAAAAGAGGAAAAAGTAGAATGGTGATTGACCATAGAAATTTAAATGCAAAAACTATGACATACAATTATCCAATACCAAATAAGATATTAAAAATAAGACAAATACAAGGATATAACTACTTTAGTAAATTTGATTGTAAATCAGGATTTTACCACTTAAAGTTAGATGAAAATTCTAAGGAATTAACCGCATTTATGGTACCACAAGGATTTTATGAATGGAACGTATTACCATTTTGATATAAAAATGAACCAGGCAGATACCAACACTTTATGGATAGTTATTTTAAACACTTACCTAATTGTATAGTATACATAGATGATATACTACTATATACAAAAACTAAAGAGGAACATTTAAGATTATAAGAACAATTTACAGATATAATAGAAAAAACGGGAATAAGTTTAAGTGAAAACAACGCCGAAATTATGAAAAACCAGATAGAGTTTTTAGGAATACAAATAGATAAAAGTGGAGTAAAAATGCAACAACATATAGTACAAAAAATAATAAATTCAAAAGAAGAATTAGATACAAAAAAGAAATTACAATCATTTTTAGGATTAGTAAATCAAGTAAGAGAATATATACCAAAATTAGCAGAAAACCTAAAGACATTACAGAAAAAATTAAAAAAGGATATAGAATATAATTACAACGAAGAAGATAAAAAATAAGTTCAGAAAATAAAAATACTTTGTAAAGAGTTACCAAAATTACAATTTCCAGACGAAAATAAAAATTTTATATATATAGTATAAGCAGATGCTAGTGAATATAGTTAAGGAGGAGTACTTAAATATAAATATGAAGAAGAAAAATTAGAACATCATTGTAGATACTACTCAGGTACGTTTAATGAAACAGAAATAAATAGAAAAGAATTATGTTCATTATATAAATGTTAATTAGCATTTGAGCCATATATTGTATATAACAAGTTTATTGTACGAACAGATAATACACAGGTACGCTGGTGGTTAACAAAGAAAATACAAAATTCAGTTACAACGAAAGAGATTCAGAGACTAGTATTAAATATATTAAATTTTACATTTACAATTGAAGTAATTAGTACTAACAAAAATGTTATTGCAGATTACATATCAAGACAAATCTACATAGACTGATATAATAGAAGATGATGCTTTAGAAAAAATACTCAAAACCCTAACTACGCTTTCAATAAAAGTGGACAGTATGGGTAACGAAATAGAAAAGCTAAAGACTAATGAAGTTAAACTGAAGTCTAAAGCTATGAATCAGCTAACTCAGCAGTGTGCAGAGCTATGTCAATCGGAAGACATCAAAATTCCAGAGCTAAAAGGAGACGTTGGGACACTCCATAAAACCCATAAAGTTTATCAATCTACAATTCCAGGTACAAGCAAAGGAGTTAGTGGATAAAGATATCAGAACATGAACATGAATAAGATATTTGAAAAATCATTTATACCAAAAACAAAAAAAGACCCCTTATACATACCCCCACAAATTACCACATATCGAGAAAGTTTGAACCAAGATAAAAAAACCTATAACCACATAACCCAAGCATACATAGAAAATATCCACAAAATACAGACTTATCTAAACCTTAAACCTAGAGCCACAGATATCCAAGAACCAAACACAAACTATATAACCCAAAAATTACAAGGTTACCACAAGTTAATCGCACTACCGAAAACCAACCCAAGCTTAGTTAAAACTTGTTTCAGTTATGGATTATTAAATACCGTATACACCCATGAATGAAATGAACTAACAGATATACCAGAATTATATAGAACATTCACCACTTATAAAAGAATAGCCAAAGGGAATTTATTTTTTATAAAGTTTTATACTTCACCAGCAGAGATATTATATGACGAGATCAAACCAGTTATACAAATTATAAAAATAGGATTAACCAGAGATATGATTATATCGGAAGATATTGTCCAGCAGCCAGAGATACCTGAAATCGAGATACCTAATTTTTATGGAAATAAATGACTTATTGGAATAGCTACGATTGTTCAAGAATTAGCAAATAATTATATCAATGGAAACCCAATATGGAGCTATTATTCAAGAGATCATCAAATAATTTATTCAAATTTAAGAGAGCTACGACAAACAGCTATGGAAGATGCTAGACAATGGATTCTGACATTGCTCAACCAAGAGAAACAACCAACTGCAAGAGCAATAAGAAAGGAATTTATTTCAGAAGAATTATTAACAAGATATTGCAAAATGATAAGACACAAATATGCAAACCATCTATGTTCAAGATGTAATGGAGAAGATAATATTATCCCAGAAGTTCAACTGGAATAGAAGAAGATAAGGACGACAGCTGGAAGATACACGATAAAAGATAGACACGGAGCAATAATAGAAAGATAAGAAGACAAAGCATTGAAATATGAAAATGACCTATGACTTTGAGAAATGTGAAATACGTAAATTATGTAAAAATTTATTATTCTTAGGCTAGACTAGCCTATAGCCTTTTTGACTTTTCTTGTTTTTTTGACACTTGTCATTTTACTTTTTAGGACCATTATTAATCTTTTATTTTCTTAACAGATGTAAAGTAGGAATAGTATAAAGTAGTTTACACATTTTTTTTTTAGTCTATAAATATGTATGCCTTCGGCAAAGTTAAAGGCAAGACTTTCATGTGTTAAAAGCAAGCCTTCCCTCTTGTACACAAAAAACTTTTTGAATATTTAATAAAAAACAGATATATTTCTAAGGAAAATTTATGGATAAACAAAGTCCAGAATTATCAAACCTACCAGAACAGGTATATTTATTTACGATTATGAATAGCTAAATTCATAAATTCCTGACAATCATGATATGATAAAATAAGTTCATGGTAGTTACTTTATAGTAGAATTATTCGAAGAATAGCATGTTAAGAAGTTTATTAGCAAAGTGAAAAAGGAGAAAAATCTCTAAGAACTATGCCATCCTAAAGGTGAAATCGGTGAGGCAAGAAAGCTGTGATAGGGGAGTAGCCAGAGTAGAGGCGTTGTTTAAGGGAAAAGTATCCAGATTATCATGTTAATCGTGACCGAAGAACATGTTATTTAAGAATAATCTAGTATATAGTAATCTAAAATGATCATATTTTGTTATGTGTATGATTGAAGAGAATACTTTGAAAAAAGCATCATATGAAAAATGAATACTTATTTATCTGACGAAATGGTAGATAAATATAAAATACTTGTTTTGTATGTACTTAGGGATATAGAAATTGTAGATATAAGAAAAATCATATTGGAAAAAATATTTGATAAATATTTTATGACTAGAATAAATTACGTACCACACCTACCTACCCACTCGTACAAATATCTACATGCCAAACCTACACATCATATTCTACATGTATAAATCATATTCTAAACTGTCTTTTAATTCTAGTTGTTTCATGATTTTATCTATCCAAATTAATCTTTCTTTTAATTGTTTTCTTCCTTTTCTAAGTTGGTTTCTATAATTAATTTCTTCGTATAGCCAACTTTATTTTTCTCTAACTCTTTTAATATATTCTAATATTTTTAATCTGTATAATATCCATCTAAATAATAACTATTATTATTTGAGTAATAACTATCTGAATAATTTAAACTAAGATCATGCATATCTTCTAACCATTCTAGACTTAACGATTCTTCATGAAATATTTTTTCCCATATTATTTTATTTAGGTATTCTATTTCTAAGTATTTAATGATATATAAAACAAGTATCTTAATTTCATCAAATATATAGCTTGTCATATTGTTCATATGATGCTTAGGTTTCTAAGAATAACTTGGATAACTTGGAATTGGATTTTAGTAATTTATGGTTTATTCAATGCTTTATCATAATATTTACTGGTTGTTTGTTTTAATCTTAATAATTCTTGTATATTTTTATTAAGCTATATATTTTAGATCTTTAACCCTCATATATTTTTATAGATTTGTTTTCATTAGTTTTTCTATTAATTGTATATTTTTCAAGTCCATTTTCCAATATTCAAAATATACGTAATTTATCATGGTTGATATGTAGGTTTGGCATGTAGATATTTGTAAGAGTAGGTAGGTAGGTGTGGTATGTAATTTATTCTAGTCATAAAATATTTATCAAATATTTTTTCCCATATGATTTTTCTTATATCTATGTTTTCTATATCCTTAAGTACATACAAAACGAGTATTTTAAATTTATCTACCATTTCGTCAGATAAATAAGTATTCATTTTTCATATGATGCTATTTCAAAATATTTCCTTCAATCATACACATAACAAAATATGATCATTTTAGATTACTATATACTAGATTATTCTTAAATATCATGTTCTTCGGTCACTATTAGCATGGTAATCTGGATATTTTTCCCTTAAACAGTGCCTCTACTCTGGCTACTCCCCTATCACGGCTTTCTTGCCTCACCGGTTTCACCTTTAGGATGGCATAGTTCTTAGGATTTTTTTTCGTTTTCCACTTTGCTAATAAACTTTTTAACATGCTATTCTTCGAATAATTCTACTATAAAGTAACTAACATGAACTTATTTTATCATATCATGATTGTCAGGAATTTATGAATTTAGCTATTCATAATCGTAAATAAATATACCCGTTCTGTTAGGTTTGATAATTCTGGACTTTGTTTATCCATAAATTTTCCTTAGAAATATATCTGTTTTTTATTAAATATTCAAAATGTTTTTTGTGTACAAGAGGGAAGGCTTGCTTTCAACACATGAAAGTCTTGCCTTTAACTTTGCCGAAGGCATACATATTTATAGACTAAAAAGAAAACGTGTAAACTACTTTATACTATTCCTACTTTACATCTGTCAATAAAATAAAAGATTAATAATGGTCCTAAAAAGTAAAATGGCAAGTGCCAAAAAAACAAGAAGAGTCAAAAAGGCTAAAGGCTAGTCTAGCCTAAGAATAGTAAATGTTTACATAATTTACGTATTTCACATTTCTCAAAGTCATATGTCATTTTCATATTTCAATGTTTTGTCTTCTTATCTTTCTATTATTGCTCCGTGTCTATCTTTTATCGTGTATCTTCCAGCTGTCGTCCTTATCTTCTTCTATTCCAGTTGAACTTCTGGGATAATATTATCTTCTCCATTACATCTTGAACATAGATGGTTTGCATATTTGTGTCTTATCATTTTGCAATATCTTGTTAATAATTCTTCTGAAATAAATTCCTTCATAATTGCTCTTGCAGTTGGTTGTTTCTTTAGGTTGAGCAACGTCAGAATCCATTGTCTAGCATCTTCCATATCTGTTTGTCGTAGCTCTCTTGAATTTGAATAAATCATTTGATGATCTCTTGAATTATAGCTCCATATTGGGTTTCCATTGATATAATTATTTGTTAATTCTTGAACAATCGTAGCTATTCCTATAAGTCGTTTATTTTCATAAAAATCAGGTATCTCGATTTTAGGTATCTCTGGCTGCTGGACAATATCTTCTGGTATAATCATATCTCTGGTTAATCCTATTTTTATAATTTGTATAACTGATTTGATCTCGTCATATAATATCTCTGTTGGTGCAGTATAAAACTTTATAACAAATAAATTCCCTTTGGTTATTTGTTTATAAATGGTGAATGCTCTATATAATTCTGTTATATTTGTTAGTTCATTTCCTTCATGGGTATATACGGTATTTAATAATCCATAACTGAAACAAGTTTTAACTAAGTTTGGGTTGGTTTTCGATAGTGCGATTAACTTGTTGTAACCTTGTAATTTTTGGGTTATATAGTTTGTGTTTGGTTCTTGGATACCTGTGGCTCTGGGTTTAAGGTTTAGATAAGTCTGTATTTTGTGGATATTTTCTATGTATGCTCGGGTTATGTGGTTATAGACTTTTTTATCTTGGTTCAAACATTCTTGATATGTGGTAATTTTGTGGGGGTATGTACAAGGGGTCTTTTTGTGTTTTTGGTATAAATGATTTTTCAAATATCTTATTCATGTTCATGTTCTGATATCTTTGTCCACTAACTCCTTTGCTTGTACCTGCAATTCTAGTTTGATAAACGTTATGAATTTTATGGAGTGTCCCAACGTCTCCTTTTAGCTCTTGAATTTTGATGTCTTCCGATTGAAATAGCTCTGCACACTGCTGAGTTAGCTGATTCATAGTTTTAGACTTCAGTTTAGCTTCATTAGTCTTTAGCTTTTCTATTTCATTACCCATACTATCCACTTTCATTGAAAGCGTAGTTAGGGTTTTGAGTATTTTTATTAAAGCATCGTCTTCTATTATATTAGTCTGTGTATCTTTGTCTTGATATGTAATCTGCAATAACATTTTTGTTAGTACTAATTACTTCAATTGTAAATGTAAAATTTAATATACTTAATACTAGTCTCTGAATCTCTTTCGTTGTAACTGAATTTTGTATTTTCTTTGTTAACCACCAGCGTACCTGTGTATTATTTGTTCGTACAATAAACTTGTTATATATAATATATGGCTCAAATGCTAATAAACATTTATATAATGAACATAATTCTTTTCTATTTATTTCCCATTTTATTTCTGTTTCATTAAACGTACCTGAGTACTATCTACAATGATGTTCTAATTTTTTTTCTTCATATCTATATTTAAGTACTCCTCCTTAACTATATTCTCTAACATCTGCTTCTACTATATATATAAATTTTTTATTTTCGTCTGAGAATTGTAATTTTGGTAACTCTTTACAAAGTATTTTTATTTTCTGAACTTGTTTTTTATCTTCTTCGTTCTAATTATATTTTATATCCTTTTTTAATTTTTTCTGTAATGTCTTTAGGTTTTCTGCTAATTTTGGTATATATTCTCTTACTTGGTTTACTAATCCTAAAAATGATTGTAATTTTTTTTTGTATCTAATTCTTCTTTTGATTTATTATTTTTGGTACTATATGTTGTTGCATTTTTACTCCACTTTTATCTATTTGTAATCCTAAAAACTCTATCTGGTTTTTCATAATTTCGGTTTTCTTTTCACTTAAACTTATTCCTAATTTTTCTATTATATCTGTAAATTGTTCTAATAATTTTAAATGTTCCTCTTAAGTTTTTATATATAGTAGTATATCATCTATGTATACTATACAATTAGGTAATTGTTTAAAATAACTATCCATAAAGTGTTGGTATCTACCTGGTGCATTTTTATATCAAAATGGTAATACGTTCCATTCATAAAATTCTTGTGGTTCCGTAAATGCGGTTAATTCCTTAAAATTTTCATCTAACTTTAAGTGGTAAAATCCTGATTTACAATCAAATTTACTAAAGTAGTTATATCCTTGTATTTGTCTTATTTTTAATATCTTATTTGGTATTGGATAATTGTATGTCATAGTTTTTGCATTTAAATTTCTATAGTCAATCACCATTCTACTTTTTTCTCTTTTTTGTTCACTATGTTTATTTACTATAAATGTTGGGCTATTATGTTTACTATTGCTTCTTTGTATATACTGTTTTTCTAATAATTCATCTCTATGCATTTTAATTTTTTTTAAATCGTCAAAATTATATGTTAATGATTTTTGAGTTATTATGCTATTTTTATCTATTAATTCAATTTTTATAATAGTTTTATATTTTTCTCATCCTTTTAATGGATCTTCACTGTATAATTGTCTTAATCTTTTCTTTATTATTTCTACCTTATCTATTGAAAATATAGTTATTTCTTTTTATTTATCGAAAATACAACTAGTTCTACTGTGTCTTCTGTATTTTTTATATTTTTTAACTTTTCTGTAATTTTTTCACTTTCTTTTATCCAATCAGTTTTCTTTCTTATTTTATTAATAACTATTTTTGCTCTTACTTTTTGTTTACATGGTGTTGTAAACCACCAATCTGTTTTAGTTATTATATGTGGGTGTAATTTATCTAAAAATGACATTCCTAAAAGCATATCTTTTTATGTTAGTTCATAATTATAGATTTCTTCTATCGTTATTATTTTATACCATATCTGTATTTTTACATTTTTAGCTTTATATGTAATTAAACTTCCTTCATTATTAAATCCTTTGACTACTATTGATGTTTTTAATTTATCCCATTTACTTTTTGGTAAACAGTTGTATCTACATAAGTTTGCTTCTGCTCCTGTAGCTATCATAGGTGTATAATACCTGTTATAATATCCTTCTACTATTATTTTTACAAGTACATATATTTTCATGTCATGTCAAAGCTCTTTTTATTAATATTTTTTCTTTATTATATGTTATAGATAATTGTGTATGTTCTATATTGTATGATTTATTTGTTCTAACCATTTTATTCCTAATATTATGTCTGACTTTTACATTTCTTCCTTTATTTCAAATTTTATTTTTATTTTTCTAACTCCTATTATTAGTTCTTTTTCAGTTGTATCCTTAATGTTTATTAGACTCCTTGGTAGATCTGGGCATATAGTACTATTAGATTTTATTTCTTCACTTTTTACTAGATATTTTGCTATATAATTTTCTTCTTGTCCTGTGTTTAAGAGTATTAAATATTCTTATTCATTTATTGTTCCTGTAATGTAATATTGATTTAAATTAACTGTTGAAATTGTTTCATAACTTGTTCTTTTTTATGAGTTTGATGATTCTGGTTTTTCATGAGCTATTCTTTTTGTTGTACTTATTCTATCATTTATTATTTCTAAATCTTCTTCTATATCTATGTCTTTGTAACTATAATCATTATTATCAATTGTTTTTACAAATTGTTCAAAAGGACTTTATATTTATATTTTATTAATTTTATTTTTTTTCTGTTATTTTATGTTTTGTTGTTAATACATATAGATTTTTACATCTTGCTGTAAATATTTCACTTTCAGGGGTTAGTTCTATTTCTGATATTTTTCAATATAATACTAATGATTTATCTATTTTTTTATCTGTTATTGCTACTGAATAATTTGCACTTATTATAAACTTAAATTTTTGGTATATTAAATTTTCTTTTATGGCAGTTATTATACTTTTTTTCTATAGGTTTTATAATTCTATCATCTGCTAAATATAATTCTATTGGTGTATCTCTTCCTTCTCTAAAACATGTTTTTATCAATATCTCTGTTCTTCCAAGGTGTACATATTTTATTGGGTCTTTACTTTTTATATCGTTTATTTCTTTATTAATCATTCTTTTTGTTACTAATGGTATACTAGCTCTACATTTTGCATATCTACAGTCTATTACATGTTCCTTTTGGCTTACTACATAGTATTCTTCCTTTTTTCTACTAAATATATTTTTATTGTTGGTATTTTGAACATTTTTTCTACACTTAGGTCTAACTCTTTTCCTTTTATTTCGTCAAATATATTATTATCAAATATTATTTTTTGATCAGTTCCTTCTTCATTTAAATATTCTTCCTTTGTTATTATTTTTATATCTTCTTCAGTTATTTGGTTCATTTTTATATCTTCTTCAGTCATTTGATTCATCTAAATCACTATCTATTTCATTATTTGTTTCATTCTCCGAAATTTCATATATACTATCATCACTTTCTAATTCATAATCTATATAATTTATCTGCATATATTCTGTATTTTCTATTTTTATTTCTGATATTTGTTTCTTTTTTGGTTTTTTAGGCATTTTACAATCTCTAGCTAAATGTCCTAGTTTTCCACAATTATAACAAGTACATTCTTTTATAGATTTGTTTTTCCTATATGGTCTTTTATGTTTATAATTTTTTACATAATATCTTTTTCTTGATTTCTTATATTTATATTTTGATTTTTTGTATTTCTTATATTTCTTATGTCCTTTCTATCTATTCTGGTGTATTTGTTGTATCTATATTATTATCTAATAATTGTTTTGACATGTATCTTACCTATAATTGTATTGTTTTATTTGTGTTTATTACACAGTCTAAATCTAAAAAGTTATAATTTTTATTAATTATTTGTTTTGGTGTCCATTTGTTATTTTCATTTTTTAGGTTATATTTTTTAAACTTATCATTATAATAATATGTAGGTTTTCTTATTTCTGATGTACTAGGTATTATGTTTTCATCGTCTTCTTTATTAAGAGTATTTATTTTTGTGTTTGTATTTTCTAAGTTTTCTTTATTAATTACTTCTTGTTTTTCATTAGTTTTTAGTTTTCCTATGTTTTTTAGAATTTTTGTATATGTTTCACTACCTTCCAAATCATAATTATTTGTTTCTTCAACATCTATTGTATTTATTTCTAATTCACTGATTTCTGATTCTTTATTTTTTATTTCTAATTTTTCTTTAAATTGATTTATCTCGTTTAATAATTTTTGTTCTTTATCTTTTTCTTCTTTTTCTTTCTGTCTTTTTTCATACAGGTTTTTTAGTATTTGTAGTTCTTTTTCTAATTCAGCAATCCTACTATTTTTAGTTTCTTCTATTTTTCATATTTCTTCTGTGGTTTGTTGTTTTATTTTATCTATTTCTTTTTTTCTATCTATTTCTTCGTTTTCTCTTTCTATTCTTACCATGACTGCCAACTTATCTTATAATTTTAATTCTTTTTTTTCTAACATTAAATATAAATGTTCACCTATTTTCTTATATCTTCTTCCTAAATTAGAGAATATTATTTTTATTTTTAATCCTTCGTGATTTTCATATGTTTTTTCATCTATTATAAATTCTTCTTTGTTCATTTTATTTAAATGTATATAGGTTATGTTGATATATATGTTCTAGACTATCTATTGTTGATTCTAAATTTGATATTTCTTCTTTTTGTGAATTTATTGAGTTTTTACTAACTCTGACAACTATGTTATACTGTAGTCTTTCTATCCTTATTTTTAATTCTTTACGTTTTTCAGATATTATTTATTTTAATTCTTTATATTTTTGTAATTTTTGTTCGTTATTCATCTAAGCAATATTTATAATATTTTGTTGGATATCTAAATCTAATTTTATCATAATTAATAAATTAATCAAATAAATCCAAATATATACTACTTCCGTAACTTTAAACAACATAGCTCTGATAACAATTGTTGGGGGGTGCGGATAACTTAAATAGATCTATTATAACGGGTGCGGATAACTTAAATAGATTTATTATAACTCTAATGGATCTATTTTTATTTGTGTGTGGATGTTTCTAACCATTTTTATTTTTAATTTATTTATTTTAGTTTTATTGATGTTCATATGTTGGGGGGTGATTAAATGATATTTGATTAAATATTTTACTGTAACATTCTTTAGTTATTTCTCTTGGTCTTTGGAATTCTTGTATATTATTTTGAAGGTATTCTAAATATTCTATATCTTTTGTTCTAAAATATTCAATCAAATTCTCTTTCATAAGTATTTCTGTTAATCTTATTTCTTCCGTATCTTGTCTCCAATATTTTAAATATTCATAGTTTATCTTTTTATCCTAAAGTAGTTGTAATACTGCAAATTTCTTTGTAATGATTTATTCTAATTGTACTATATATATCTGATATTAAATTCTAGGTTATCTATTTTGTTAATTATCCTGTCTTTTTCTTCTATGAATAATTCTATGATTAAATTATATTTTAAACTGTCTTTTAATTCTAGTTGTTTCATGGTTTTATCTATCCAAATTAATCTTTCTTTTAATTATTTTCTTCCTTTTCCAAGTTGGCTTCTATAATTAATTTCTTTGTATAGCCAACTTTGTTTTTCTCTAACTCTTTTAATATATTCTAACATTTTTAATCTGTATAATATCCATCTGAATAATAACTATTATTAGCTGAGTAATAACTATCTGAATAATATAAACTAAGATCATGCGTATCTTCTAACCATTCTAGACTTAATGATTCTTCATGAAATATTTTTTCCCATATTATTTTCTTTAGGTCTTTTATTTCTAAGTCTTTAATAATATATAAAACAAGTATCTTAATTTCATCAAATATATAGCTTGTCATATTGTTCATATGATGCTTAGGTTTCTACGAATAACTTGGATAACTTGAAATTGAATTTTAGTAATTTATGGTTTATTAAATGTTTTATCATAATATTTACTGGTTGTTTGTTTTAATCTTAATAATTCTTGTATATTTTTATTAAGCTATATATTTTATATCTTTAGTTCTCATATATTTTTCTAGAGTTGTTTTCATTAGTTTTTCTATTAATTGTATATTTTTTCATATTCATTTTCCAATATTCAAAATATACGTAATTTATCATGGTTGATGTGTAGGTTTGACATGTAGATATTTGTAAGAGTAGGAGATAGGTGTGGTATATAATTTATTCTAGTCATAAAATATTTTCTCTCATATGATTTTTCTTATATCTATGTTTTCTATATCCTTAAGTACATACAAAACAAGTATTTTATATTTATCTACCATTTCGTCAGATAAATAAGTATTCATTTTTCATATGATATTATTTCAAAATATTCCCTTCAATCATACACATAACAAAATATGATCATTTTAGATTAATATATACTAGATTATTCTTAAATAACATGTTCTTCGGTCACTATTAGCATGGTAATCTGGATACTTTTCCCTTAAACAGCGTCTTTACTCTGGCTACTCCCCTATCACGGCTTTCTTCCCTCACCGGTTTCACCTTTAGGATGGCATAGTTCTTCGGTCACTATTAGGTTTTCTGTTAATTTTGGTTTATATTCTCTTACTTGGTTTACTAAACCAAAAAATGATTATAATATCTTTTTTGTATCTAATTCTTCTTTTGGATTTATTATTTTTTATACTATATGTTGTTGCATTTTTACTCCACTTTTATCTATTTGTACTCCTAAAAATTCTATCTGATTTTTCATAATTTCGACTTTCTTTTCACTTAAGCTTATTCCCGATTTTTCTATTATATCTGTAAACTATTCTAATAATTTTAAATGTTCCTCTTTAATTTTTGTATATAGTAGTATATCATCTATGTATACTATATAATTAGGTAATTATTTAAAATAACTATCCATAAATTGTTGGTATCTACGTTGGAATCCTAGTTGCTACTCCACATATAAATCATCACACTAGTAACAACACATTGTTGAAGCCTAGCTAAGGCAAACAACATTTCAAACTATCAGCAAGAGGGATCAAAAGAAAAAAAAAGGGTAAAGAAAGGATTCTACACATTCAAACTCAAAAATATCATTTTTGTTTACTTGAACTCAACTGAAATTGATCACGAATGCTAACCATTTTATGTTTACCCAAGTAAACTAAAAATTCAATTTTTTTTAAGACCGAAATAACTAAAATGTTGGATTAGAGAGGATGACGCTATGCGAAACAAGGAGTCTCGCATTGACTATTCAAATGCAAACGTGATAGATGATAATCAAACAATGAATTAGCATCCTAAAGCTCTAAAATTGGTCGGGTTTTGGGATAAACATCAAGGTTCAGTTATTTGTTTTGTAATTTAGCATGAAACAAGACATGATAGGGAAATGAACAAATCTTTATTTTTAGGCAAAACATATTCATAGGCATATATGTTTGGAATACATTAGAAAAGAGTCATACTTTTTTCTTTTTTTTTTTGAAATCTTGTTCAAAGATATCTCCCAGTAACCCAACAAAACACGTCAATTCACATATTCAGAATCCAATATATTCACACGAGAGACAATTTTTTGAATCAAGATTGTACCATTCGACGAAATTCAAGAGACACCAACCACATCACTTGGACATGAGAAAAACGAACAATTTGATAATATTAGATCAAATCACATATTTTCATAACCATAGTAGAGTGGTCCAAGAATAAAATAAGCCAAAACGAAGCATTCCGAAGCATAAGATATTTATGAATCCAAAATTTAATCCTAACAAGGATTCGTGTTTACTTAGTAAAGCCCTCAAGACTGATTCACATAATACGCAACCACGAAATTTAACATAACATGGTATAATCAAAACTTGAAGCCAACATAGAACCTATATTGACAAACTTACAGATTTATACAAATACAGGAAAATATGTTTATTTGAATCAGAATGTTACATTTATCCACAAGGTCCAAAATGTAACAGCATGGATCTGAGAATGAAACAAATGAAATATTTATAGAATCAAAATAGAAGGGAAAGAAGAAGATGAGAGCGAGATACAAGGGAGATTTTACATATCCCGAATATTCAAAATAGAACAGCCATATCTTGAAAAAGATGTTTAGGACGAAAATGATCCGCGGAGAATAAATAGTAAAACAACGATCAACTTGAAGCCAAACATGAATTAACACTTACAAATTCATTTTCAAGAATCACCAGCAAAGTAAACTTAATCAAATCGCCATTCAGACTCAATTTTCAAAATCAACAACGACTCGAACTTGGTCAGAATTCACAAACAAATCTTTTTTTTAGAATCAAAATCATATTTTGTCCACAAAGGTGACAAAGCCGCCAACAGCAGAATTTAAAGAGGTATTGAAATCTCATATTCACAGACCAAAATAAAGTGAAAGAAAGGAAGACGGGAGTGAACGAAGGGGTCGAATCCACATTTTTTTTATGGCAGCAAATTGGGCTTTCCGTCAAAATTCTGGCCACCGAACTCGACTCCGGGAACTCGATTTTAACACAAAATTAAGGGAACGACCGAGATTTCTTGGGATTTTCTACAGATTTCCAAAATACTTAAGGATGATTTTTTTGCACTTGAGTTTTTCACTATTTTTTTACCTTTCTCACCTCTGCCTTCATGGGGATGGGAATCCAGCTATTTATAGCCAAAATTCAGAATATAAAGTCCAAATTTGGGACAACAAATAAGAAAAACTGCGGGAGTCATAGGGGATTAGAAATATGAATTTTAATTTCTGAAGCAAATCCTCCGATGCCAGCCTTTTCAGATTACTTGTGGTGGATTTGACATCATGGATGAGTTATTCCATCTTTTGGGATCTATTTTATGATTTTAGAGGGTTTTACGGAACTGAAAAAGACAAGATGGGAGCAGTCCACGTAGGGTGATAGCCATGGCTGCCATGGCGCAGCTATGTCCACCATTTTTGGGAGGTAGAAGGGTAAAGGAGAAGAGAGGGAGGAGTGTCTTTAGACGTTATTGTTATTTTAGGGAATGAAAATAGTGATTGTGCGTTGGGTTTTTGGGGAAGGGAGTATAACACGTAATTTGGGGAGTGGGAAAAGCCATGTAATGGCTGATTTTGTTGATGGGAATTTGGATCGGCGATTGTTTGATCAGATGGTTCAGATTTAGTTTAAGAATAAAAGAAAATATATATATGTATATATAAATATATGGATATAAAATAGAAAATTTTTTGGACCCTTGGATTAAAAAAGATTTAACGGACTAAATTAATTTGTGTTTGTTGGATGGATTTTGTGTTTATTTACTGATGTGACGGTGTGTGATTGGTAGGTATTGTGTGGGGTGGATTGATGAAGTGGATGTAGGAAATAGATCGGGTCTTGGGCCAATTTTTGAGCCTCTTAGGCTGAAATATATGTGAATAACAATTGGGTTCAGATAAAATAAAATTGGAACTGAATTAATGTTGGCCCAAATACTCTTTTTTTGTCAAAATTAATTTTATTGATGCTTCTTAATATGCTAAAAAAAATTATTTTTTGACTCATACGTATATAAATTATAGACATAATTTTGTATACGCATCCGATTTAATAATTTTGTAATTTAATATTTATAATTTAATAAATATATATATATATATATAATAATAATAATAAGAATCAAACCAAAAGGCCAAAATCATCGATAGACACTTAAACTTATTGTCAAAATTTACTTAGACACCTAAACTAGGGTATATTCCTATCAAGCCCCTAACCCCCCCACATTTTGTTTCAATTGGGCATTTTTCGCCCTATCAGCAAAAAGCTAAAAGTGTGTGTTGCACACACGTGATGGCGTGGCAAAATGAGCTAATTGGAAGCTGACACGTGGCATTGTAGGTCCAATAATTATTAAAAATTAATTATAATTTTTTTTAAAAAAGTATATACAAATGGCATTGAGGAAATTATTAAAAAGTAATTCAAAAATTATTTATAAAATAAAAAAAACTTATTATTTAAAAAAATATATAATTTTTTTTTAAAATGAAATAAATTATTAAAAAATTATTTTTTAAAAAAAATATTATTAAGAAAAATTATAAAAAATTATAAAAAATGAAAATAAAAAATGGCGAGGATATAAATTATGAAAAAATAATTATAAAATTATTTGAAAAATAAAAATAAAAAATTGATTATTTAAAAAAAATTATAAAAAACTTTTAAAAATGAAATAAATTATTAAAAAAATATTTAAAAAATAAAAAAATAATTATTAAAATAAATTATAAAACTTTTTAAAAAATGGCATTGAGGATATAAATTATGAAAAAATAATTATAAAATTATTTGAAAAATAAAAAACTGATTATTTTTAAAAAAATAAAATTATTTTTAAAAAATGAAATAAATTATTAAAAAATTATTTAAAAAATAAAAAAATAATTATTAAAAAAATTATAAATCTTTTTAAGAAATGAAAATAAAAAATGGCATTGAGGATCCAAAATTATTAAAAAATAATTATAAAACTAATTTAAAAATAAAAGCCTAATTATAAAAAAAGAAATTATAAAATTATTTAAAAAATAAAAAACTAATTATTAAAAAGAAATTATAAAAAAAATTTAAAAATAAAAATGAAACTCCCCCACCTACCCCCAGCCCCCCCAGCGTATTATTTTATTAAAATAAAAAAAATTGGGACCCCCTAATGCTTTTTATTTTATTAAAAAGGGCTTTTAGTGCTTAAAAAGAATTGTTATTAAAAATTTTTTGGGTCCCTCAATGCCACTTGACATCTTTTTATTTGTAAATTAGTAAAAAAAATGTTCCTCACGCGCCTCCCACGATGGCATTGCACGCGCAGTGCCACATAGGCAAAAAAGGCCCAATTGAAACAAAATGTGGGGGGTTTAGGGGCCTGATAGGAACATGCCTTAGTTTAGGTGTCTAAGTGAATTTTGACAAGTTTGAGTGTCTATCGATGTCTTTGGCCAAACCAAAATATATGTATATATACATATAATAAGAATACGTATATGATATTATATATAGTAAGAATATATGTAAATTATAAGAATATATATGTAGTCACATAGTATCATCTAAAAATAATAATAAAACAAATTAGGAAAAAATGCGAATGTGATTATTAAAATATTTTTGTGTGAATTTCTTTATTAAATAATTAATCATATTTAGTTAAAATATTTAAAATATGATAGAAAAAAATGAATCCTCCCTTTTTTCATTCCTTTCAAAAATCATAGAAATAAAAATACTAATTTATTTCAAAAAATTATTTAGGGCCACGAAGCATCGAAAAAAATAATTAAAGAAAAAGAGTGAGTCAAAATTGGTTGTCCAGAATTTTTCCTGATTAACCGAAGATTAGTTTGAAAATCTTTGGGCAATCACGTTAACATAACCAATTTGTCTCGAGTGAAATAGAAAGTTTGAAAGATTATGATCGAGATCCAATTTCTGAACTGCCTATACATCTCAAGTTTCGCGAAAAATTTGGCCATTTGTAGTTTGAATCATAGAAAATTTTGATCAACCTCAAAATTTGGCTCAGTGTAGAATTAAGGTGACACTGAGTTCCTTCAAATATGACTCTTAGCACGAACGAAATCATGGTTGCGCTTATTCCTGAATTAGTTGTTCGAAATAGCTGGGAATAATGAGACGTTAGGTAGCAATATCTGCTAAGGATTTTGAGAGATAAAGGGATAGCAAATTTTTTAAACTGCCCAGTGTCGAATTAAGACGACACTAGGCTATGACACTAAGAGAAAATGGGATGATTGAGTTGAGTTTCATTGCCAGAATCCTTGACGTAGCTAGGGATGCTTGACATTTTTCTAGCTTGTCCCAATTTACTGCTAAGAGAGTAGTTCCACGTTGTAGTGCATTGTCCTACAAAACAGATAAAGGGGTGAAAAACACCTGTTGTTGTTTAAAGATTGTAAATTAAAATTATAATGTAAGAAGTAGAGTGTAGATATTCAAACTAGTGTTGTAGTCCCCGTTTGTTGAGGCCTTCGACTGGCGGGGCAGTAGCTGAAATGTAAAGAGCCTCCGTCGGCTGAGCAACTATTGAAAAATAAAAGCCATCCAACTGGCGGGCAGTTGAAGAATAAGCCATCCGACTGACGGGCAGCTGTTGAATAAGCCATCCGACTGGCGGGCGGTTGTTGAAGAGTAAACCCATCCTACTGGTGTGTAATTACTTAAAAGTAAAAGCCTCATTCTTGCAAGATGATCTTCGACCCATACTTGGTAATGATAATGTTGGTATTGGGATCTGATGTTGTTGTGATAGTGGCTTTGTTGTTGCTAAGATAGTGGATTTGGATGCATCTACTATGGTGTGAATTACTGATTAACAGGTCATGCTTTGTTTGTTGAAATGTGCTTCTCTGATATGACGGAGCGTTGCATTGCTTATGTACATTCTCTAATGTGGTAGAGCACTGCATTGCTTATGTGTATTCTCCGATGTGGCAGAGGTTCGTTTCGCGTGCTTATGTACAATCTTTAAAATGCGAGATTCGACTTTGTTTGCTTATGTACAATCCTCGGAATGCGAGATCTTGGCTTTGTTTGCTTATGTACAGTCCTCGAAATGTGGGAGCTTGGCTTTGTTGAAGTTAGACGATACTCTCCGATTGGCGAAGTTATTTAATGCAATTAGACGATGATTCTTCAATTGGTGAAGTTATTCAATGCAATCAGGTGGCTAGCTTTAATTGGTGGAGTTTATTGGAAGAGGAAAATAGCCTAATTTTCCTATGAGAATTCTCGTTTTTGTCGCCTCTGACATGGGTCTTTAAAGCGTACCTGCAAGGAATTAAAATAAAATTCTTAGAGCTTATGAGGATTAGTATAAATGTATGTATGAAAAAGTAGGGAAAGAATATTTGGCTCATATCATAGTGATAAGCTGTGTGATGTCTCTAATCCTGTCATAAAGAGGCTAAAGTTGGTGGTGGATACACTTGTCCGAGATGCAAAGCACGTATATGTGAGCTGCCTGCTGAGTGTTGCATCTGCGGCCTGACTCTTATTTCTTCTCCACATTTGGCAAGGTCATATCACCATCTCTTCCCAATAAGGCCATTTGATG
The DNA here is from genome assembly GCA_030864215.1 of Capsicum pubescens. Lineage (NCBI taxonomy): Eukaryota > Viridiplantae > Streptophyta > Magnoliopsida > Solanales > Solanaceae > Capsicum > Capsicum pubescens. The sequence goes on along the minus strand of CM061549.1, from coordinate 216,194,217 downwards.
ACGTTTCGCCGTTGGTTCTGAAAGATCTTCACAGGTTACCTAAGAATTGCTTTGGTTGCCAATTAAGTCTCCTAAATCCTGGTAAGAGCATTCTTAAGCTTATTTTCAAAATTGAAACTATCTATAGGTAATAGAGTCATGCCAAAAACAAGAAAATCTGTCTTATCTGTTTGCTCTCAAGATTTCACTGTAAATAACCACTGAAGTGAATTTGTAATCCAATGAAGCACTTGGTAGGGGTGTGCATCGGTTGGTTCGGTTCGATTTTATGTATTTTCGGTTTGGTTTAGCGGTTTTCGGTTTCTAAATATGCTAAACCAATAACCAAACCAATAAGATATTTTTTATCGATTTTCGGTTTATAGATTTTTAGTCCTTAATGGTTTGGTTGTTGGTTTAACCACCACCACCACCACCAACAACAACAACAAACACAGTGTATTCCTACAAAGTGAGGTCTGGGGAGGGTAAAATATACGCAGTCCATACCGCTACCTCCGAAGAAGTAGAGAGGCTGTTTTGATAGATCCCCAGCTCAGAATAGAGAATAGTACACAAGGTTGTAGTGAAACATGAAGTAGGATGGATGACATAATAGAAATAAGGAATAAGAAATAATAAAATAGATATTAGAGAAATACAAAATAATAGAAATACGAGCAATTCGAAATAAGAAATAAGAGATAGGACACCCACCTTGAAGTAACATACACTCACTGACCAAAGACACCCACCAGACCCAAACTCTCCTGACTAGAGGCTCCTACTAATGGACACAGTCCTAGGATTACTAACCCGGCTACACAAGAGCGCTCCTAACACCTTGCTACAACCCACACACTCACACTAGCCTTCTACCCTTATCCACGACTTCCACACCTTCTTATTTAGGGTCATGTCCTCAGTAAGCTGTAGCTGCTCCATGTCATGTCTAATCACCTCCCTCCAGTATTTCTTCGGCCTACCTCTACTCCTCCTAAAGCCATCCAAAGCTAGTCTCTCACACCTACGAATTGGGGCATCCGTGCCCCTCATTGCAATCAAATTTACTAAAATAATTATATCCTTGTATTTGTCTTATTTTTAATATCTTATTTGGTATTGGGTAATTATAAGTCATTGTTTTTGCATTTAAATTTCTATAATCAATAACCATTCTACTTTTTCCTCTTTTTTGTTCACTATGTTTATTTACTATAAATGCTGGGCTATTATGTTTACTATTACTTTTTTGTATATATAGTTTTTCTAATAATTCTTCTATATGCATTTTAAATTCTTTTAAATCATCAAAATTATATGTTAATGGTTTCTGGGTTATTATGCTATTTTTATCTATTAATTCAATTTTTATAATGGTTTTATGTCTTTCCCATCCCTTTAATGGATCTTCACTATATAATTGTTCTAATTTTCTCTTAATTATTTCTATCTTATTTATTGAAAATATAGTTATTTCTATTTTATTTATCGAAAATACGACTAGTTCTATTGTATCTTCAGTATTTTTTATATTTTCTAACTTTTATGTAATTTTTCCACTTCCTTTTATCCAATCAGTTTTCTTTCTTATTTTATTATTCACTCTTTTTGCTCTTACTTTCTGTTTACATGGTGTTGTAAACCACCAATCTGTTCTAGTTATTATATGTGGGTATAATTTATCTAAAAACGGCATTCCTAAAAGTATATCTTTTGATGTTAGTTCATAATTATAAATTTCTTCTATTGTTAATATTTTATCCCATACTTGTGTTTTTACATTCTTAGCTTTGTAAGTAATTAAGCTTCCTTCGTTATTAAATCACATGCCCAAACCATCTCAGCCTTCCTTCTCGCATCTTGTTCTCCACCGAAGTCACTCTCATCTTCTCCCTGATAGTCTCATTCCTAACTCTATCCCCTCTAGTAAGTCCACACATCCAATGCAACATTCTCATTTCTGCCACCTTCAATCGTTGAATGTGGGAGTTCTGACTGGCCAACACTCTGCTCTATACAGCATGGCCGGACAGACTGCCACTCTGTAGAATTTGCCTTTAAGCTTAAGGGGCACCTTCTTATCACACAATACTCCCGAGGCGAGCCACCACTTCATTCAACCTGCTCCAATATGTTTAGAGACATCCTCATCAATCTCGTCATTTCCCTTAATCATAGACCCAAGATACTTAAGACTATCCCTCTTACAAACATCCTGGGAATCCAACCTTACCATCACATCGTACTCTTGACTCGAGTCACTAAACTTGCATTCCATATACTCCGTCTTGGACCTACTCAACCTGAACCCCTTAGATTCAAGGGTTTGCCTCCAAACCTCCAGTCTTTCATTCACACCCTCCCACGTCTCATCAATCAGCACTACATCATCTGCAAATAACATACACCAAGGCACCTCACCTTGAATACTCCGCATCAACACGTCCATCACCAACACAAACAGAAAAGGGCTAAGAGTCGATCCCTGATGCAACCTTATCTCGACCGGAAATTGCCCTGAGTGTCCTCCTACTGTCCTCACCCGAGTCTTCCCTCCATCGTACATGTCCTTAATAGCTCTGATGTACGCCACCAGAACCCCTCTTACCTCCAAGCATCTCCAAAGAACCTCCCTAGGGAATTTGTCATACGCCTTCTCCAGGTCGATGAACACCATGTGTAAATCCCTCTTCCTTTCCCTATACTGCTCCACCAATCTCCTCACCAGGTGGTTTGCCTCTGTCGTCGAGCGACCAGACATAAAACCAAATTGATTCTCCGAAATGGACACGACCCTCCTCAATCTTCGCTCAACCACCCTCTCCCAAATCTTCATAGTGTGACTCAACCGATAAGAAAATACTCATAAAATAGAAAAAATAGTAACTAACATGAAAAGAAACCAAATCTAAATTACAATCAAAATCCTACACGATTTACTTTAATTTACAAGAATCCTCAAGTTTCAACTAAATATTACTTAGGGGAAATTAATATATATATATATATATATATATATAGTGTGTGTGTGTGTGTAAAATAGTAATTTACTATATTCTTATTGGGTTATCAGTTTATCCAATAACCGAATAAGAAAAAACCAAACCGAACCAACAACCCAATAGTTTTTTTTATAAAACCATTAAAAAACCGTTAACCCAATAACCCAATAACAATAAACTAATAACATTTTTATAGGTTCGGTTTATCGGTCGGTTCGGTTTTTGCACACCCCTAGCACCTGGTCACACAGGATATTTGTAAAAGATTTGCATTTTTGGGCAGATATTATCATTCTCCATTTATATGTTAGGATGTTTGATAAGGTGAGAATTCTCAAATGGAGTAGCTTTATCAGAATAACACTCGGGCACATAACCCTGACCTGAAGCATCTCGTGTTGCTGGTGATGTCAGTGAAGTGCCTTTCTTTAAGCTGATAGCTGCAGAGAAGCCATTTACGTAATTGTTTGTCATCTGATTTCTTCTTTGTGCATTTCTCCTATTAGAAAAGAATGAAAGGAAAAAAAACACACACTAATCTTAACTGATCTTTTGTTAACTGAAGCTAAAGAAATGTCTCAAGTGTTCTACATAAGAAACGGGGTGTTTTTCGAGCTTAAGTTATGCACGTCCAGGACGATAAGTTTTTTTCAGTACAATTCTGTGCTTCTCGCTGTATTTTTGTAATTATATCCTTTGAGGAATGTGTTGAGAGAAAATTTCAAGCAATACTGAAATTGGTCTTTGAAGGAAGTAGCCTGCTGAACTAGTATTTGTATTCAGCCAGATAGTTTGTTTTATTGCCAAATTTCTTGTAAGTTGTGTGATGAATTAGGAAATTATTCTGTAAAATTAGTTGTGCTTAGACCAAACATGGCTTTGGGATCATAAAACCTGGAAAGGAAAATATTTGTCTCTTCTTAATGCAAGGCCAAATACATAGGCAACCCTTTAAAGTTGCCCTAGCCTTTTGTTTAGGCACCTTAAAATTTGCCTATGAACAACACATCATGCCTAGCTAGTAAAAGAATAAAATATGTGAGTTCATGCGGTGATGTGGCAAAATAGCGAATCGAGCAAAGCTACAGGGCGACTCATTCCTCAATTTTCTCCGTTACCCGTACAAATCTCTCCATAAATTTGCTCTCTCCAAATATATGTCACTCTATTCCAAACAACACAAATCATGCCTATAAATAATCAAGTCATCCCTACAGTAGTCAGCTGCCCAAAAATAGACCACTACACCTCACTCCCAAGCAAGTTGGGGTTGATTATATGAATCCTCGTTGACCATATTACTCTAGTTAAGCTCATCTCAGGACAACATTACATAAAATAAAAATAGAAGCAAAAATAAGGCAACATAAAAAGTAATTGGAAGTTCTTTATATTTGCTACTGTCGTATTAACTTCTGAAAGGCTAAACAACTTCGATAAAAATATAGGGATGTAATGTAAAAGTGTTAGCATAACTAAAACATATTCTTAATTAATAGGTATTTCCTACATAGATCTTTTTCTTTCATTGTGCCCTATCTTTTACTAAGCTGCATGAACCTCAATAAATTGTAAGTCGTCCAATACAACTTCCTTCCAGGTGATTTAGGTTTATCCCGTCCCTTTTTATTACTTCTCTCACCACATATCTACAAGCTGGTGTATTTGAAGGCAGATTCAAGCACCCTGAGGTCTCAGGTTCAATTCCCAACAGAGACAAACACTAAGTGATTTCTTTCCATCTGTTCTAGCCTTGGTGATCTGTAGTCTGTCCAAACTGATGGCGTAGAGGTGGTGGCAGCAGCAGAGAGGAGCTGGAGGAGAAAGAAGAAGAAAGAAATAATAATAAAAAAATTACATTACAATACTTGCGCTTAACTCTGTGAAAATCACTCACTGGTGCCACATTATTGTGAGGTGTTCAAACAGAATATTTTGGATATATGTTAGTTGTCTAAAAGATAACAACCTCAATTGAGATGTCTAAGTGAAAAGTTGTGGTAACATTAAGATATAAGAGGATGTCCATGTATTTGGCCTAATTCAAACTTAATTTACAGGAGTCTCGCTTTTTGCTTCTTCCACTTTTCTCTTCATTCATCTGGATTCTCACTTTTTGCTTGTTCCACTTTTCTCTTTATTTGATTTGATGCAAGAAATTTGCCAGGTCCACAGGTTGCTTGTCCAAACTGCAAACAACACTTCTGCCTTGATTGTGATATTTATATACATGAGAGTTTGCACAATTGTCCAGGTTGTGAGAGCTTAAGGAATTCCAAGACTAGTAGTGATATGGAACAACAATGATAAACATCTGTTTCTGAAGTGGTTTATTTCTCAAATGGAACAAGCTAAATGGCAAAATGTAATGTTATGTTAGATGTTCTTTTCAAGTACCAGAAATCTTGTTTCACAGCATGTCCTGAGGAAAAGTCAAGCTGCCTACTTTTATAGGAATCTTTATTGTTGGATGCAGCCAATTTCTATGGAACAGCTATGGGAAACGTAGTTACAGATCTCAAAGTGAAACTCCTATGGTCTAATTAAAAGTTCTTTTTTTTTTGGAGCAATGCAGGATTATGGCATGATGTATCATATATGACACTATCAGATTGTTGCTTCTTGCACCTTCGAATTTTGACTTTAAAGAAGAAAAATGAAAGACGTGATGAGATCTCTGTTTACCTTTGAGCGTCAGGAATTTTTACATTTGATGGCTGGACAATCCACTGGTGAAATAACTTTTGAGTGCTTCATTGTGCATTTCTAAGGGTAGAGGCCTTTGCTGCTTCTGGTAGATGAGGATTATCCATCAAGACTGTTAAGCCAAGAGATTGTTCAGTCACAATTAGCAATAACTCTTATGATTAGTCACATAAGCCTCATTTAATCTTTTGTCACCACTGAGAATGACACTTGAACTGTAAACACCTGCTCCTCCTGTTTGTGCATAATATAAGTTGATTTAAATCAAACACTCTCGAGCCTCTATTAAAATTTTATTTACCACGCACTCACAGTGCTCCCCAACCAAATTTGTGTCACTGGGGGTGGCGTTCGTTATTTCGCTCTTTGGATTTTGAATTGTTATATACTGAATACTGAACTGTAGTTTGTTTGTTTCGATTCAGTTTTGGTTGTTCAGTTTCAGTTCAGTTATTTGGTATATACTGATACGCTGAGTTTCAATATATTTCTATTTAAAGATGAGAGTATATATTTCTAATATCCCTAGTGGCTGGTCTTGAGTTTTTGTCCTTTAAATTATCCGGTTTTGATTTTTTGTCTCCGCCTAAGTTCTAGGCAGACATGTGATCAATTGAACATGTTTTTTTAATCTTAAAAATATCACGAACGCTTGTTTTATGGGCATAAGTTAGAACTTTGTATGATGGACAACATACTTGAGTTTTTCGCTCTAAGCCAAAACTTTGATCAATTGAGCATGTTCGTTGTCTCAAAATGTCCGAAATGTCTGCTTTATGGGTAAAAGTTAGAACTTATGTCTGGTGCACAATACGTAAGTTTAACTTTTGTTTAGAAAACAGAACTTCTAGTCAATTATGTAGGTTCACTGTCTTGAAATGTCTTGAATGTCTATTTTATGGGCAAAAGTTGAAACATTCGTCTTATAGGTAAACTAGTGGATATGTCCGAGCTTCGCGCGGTGATAAAAGACCTTGTTATATTTATGACGTAATTTTATTAATATTAAAATATAAAAATTAACAAAAAATAGATGGCATTGTCCTAATGTTATGATAATCTTGTTATCTAATTTCAAGAAAAGGAAAGCAAAAAGATAGAGGAGAAAATTCATTTATTTATATCCCCTCGTGTATAATAACAATAATAATAATTACGCTATAATTTCAAATAAATTTCAAGAAAAGAAAAACAGAAAGATAGAGGAGAAAATTTAAAATTTATTTATTTATATCCCCTCGTGTATAATCACAATAATAATAATCACGCTTTAATTTCAAATAAATTACAATCAACTATGATATTCAAAGTTTTTTCTGTAAATTCTTTTGACACAAGTACTACTGTGAAGTTAGTTTTAAAGAAAAACTCATTTCTCTTCTATTTTTAAAGTGATTGTTTTATTTTGAATACCTTAATTTGATTTGATATTGATTTGAAAAAGCACAACAACAACATACCCAATATATTCCTACCAAGTGGGGTCAGGGGAGGTAAGTGTACGCAGTCCATACCATTGCCTCAAAAGTGAGATAGAAAGGTTGTTTCCGATAGACCCCTTACTCAAAATAAAGCAATCTAAGATAAGACATAATAATATTAATGAATAGTAATAAAACAAGATACAGTAGAAATTAACATATTCAAATACCACACCAAAACATACAACATCCTAAACTCATATTAATCTTCTACCCTAATTCGCCTCCTCCACAACTTTCTATCCAGGGTCATGTCCTCAGTTAGCTGAAGCTTCTCCATGTCATGTCTAATCACCTCCCTCCAATATTTTTTTGGTCTATCTCTTCCTTGCTTGAAACCATCCCTAGCCAATGTCTCACACCTCCGCATTGGGGCATCTGTGCTCCTCCTCATCACATGACCAAACCATCTCAACTTTGCTTCCCTCATCTTGGCCTCCACCGAAGCCACTCCCACCCTATCACGAATAACCTCATTCCTACCTACACATTCACCGAAGCATTCTCATCTCCGCCACTTTTATCTTCTAAATGTGGGTCTTCTTTACAGGCCAACGCTCTGCCCCATACAACAAAGCCGGTCTAACCACCACTCTGTAGAACTTGACTTTAAGTTTGGGAGGTACCTTTTTGTCATACAAGATACCAGAGGTGAGCCTCCATTTCATCCATCCTACCTCGATCCAATGAGTGAAATCCTTGTCAATTTCTTCATTCTCCTGAATCATCGATCCCAGATACTTAAAACTATCTCTCTTACTGATAGAATAAGTGTTAAGCTTAACAACCACATTAGACTCATGAGATACCTCGCTGAACTTACACTCTAAATATTTCGTCTTGGACCTACTCAACCTAAACTCTTTAGACTCAAGAGTTTGCCTCCAAACCTCCAATTTAGCATTAACTCCACTACGTGTCTCATCAATCAAGACCACATCATCCGAAAAAAGCAAACAATTGGGCACCTCATCCTAAATGTGCCGCGTCAAAACATCCATCACCAAGGGAAAAAAGAAACGGACTAAGCGTCGAACCTTGATGTAACCCTATAAAGACAGAAAAGTGTTCCGAGTATCTTCCCCCAGTCCTAACCCGAGTTTTGGCTCCGTCATACATATCCTTAATCGCCCTAACATACTTTATAGAAACACCTATAACGTCCAAACACCTCCAAAGAATCTTCTTGGGAACTCTATCATAGGCCTTTTCTAGGTCGATAAACATCATGTGCAAATCTTTCTTCCTTTTCCTATACTGCTCCACCAATCCCCCGACGAGATGGATGGCTTTGGTAGTCGAGCGTCCTGACATAAATCCAAACTGATTCTCAGAAATAGTAACAAACCTCCGCAACCTCAACTCTACCACCCTCTCCCAAACCTTTATAGTGTGACTCAACAACTTAATACCCCTATAATTGTTGCAATCCTGAATGTCGTCCTTATTCTTACACAACGAAATCATCGTACTCCACCTCCAAGCTTCAGACATCCTCACCGACTTAAAAATTATGTTAAACAACCGAGTCAACCACTCCAAACCTGCCCCTCCTGTGCACTTTCAAAAATATTTTTTCAATTAAAAATGTGTTTTTATATCTTGGGGTCTGAATCAATATGTCATAGGATATTGAATTTTAAAAATTAATAAATATATAAAGTAATATTCAAAGAAGACAAAAGAAAGAAGACATATATGATATAACTTCAAATAGATAAAATAATAATATTAAAGACATGCATCTTTAGTTTTTCTTTTACAACTTTATCTAAACATACAAGTTTAGAAGCACAATGTTGAAAAGTCTAAAATACACCTTTTGTTTGTTGGTCGATTAGATGGTAAGTCAACTTTTCATCTTAAAAATTTCTTTCACAATTAGTAATTATTTTCCTATGTTTTTTCTATAAGGAACGAAATAAAAATTAAACTCTGAACACAGTAAAAGATACAACAAAATTATGAAACAATTCCTATTAGATAAAGCAAAAGTAGGAATAGAAGGTACAAAAACTGATGGAAAAAGAACGTATTAACTTTGATCAAAGTCAAGTATAAAAAATACATTTGAGTATTGTGCATGTAATGAATATGTATGACATATTTATCTGAATGTTCACAGATGAATAGAGTTTTTTGGAATTGCGCCTCTTCAAATACCACGTTCCACATAAATTTTATGTAGGACCAAGTGAATCGATCATTCCAAGCTTCCTGCACCAAACAAACTTAGCACTCCGATAGTGCAACAATGTAAGTTAAAGTATTTAGGTTTATGTAACATACTACATTTAGTAGCATGACCAAAGTAGTAACAATAGAATTATGAAAAATAGAACAACTAATTTTGACTTTGAAAAAACTTACATGTATTGCACACCAAAATTATAAGGTACATGTAAAGTGTCAAATAATTTTTTTTTTGATGTATTTCGGTGAGCTGCAACATCTTTTTGTTGGAGCTTATCTAGATGCATATAAAGTAAGGCTCTGTGATATGCTCTCTTCATACCAATAACAACACCAATATCATAATATATTGTCTTCCTTAGCTAGAGGATTGAATTTGCTGCTTAACTTCAACAAAAGAGAAAAATCAGTAAAAAAGAATAGAAAGAAAAAATAGAAAAGATGATTGTGTGAACACTATTCGAATACTAATCGAGGGTGAGGGTTACACAAAAGGTTAAGATTGTAAAATAGTATAACTATAACATCATTTTTCCTTAAAAAAAAATAAGAATTTAAATCGCATTATGAATTTAACTTGTTCAGAAAAAAAACAAAGGATAATTTTAATTTCTAGCTCCATCAATTTTGATACGAAAATGGACCAATTCATGGAAAGCAAATCAGTCCTCATCTTGCATATGTATTGACAATTTTTCACTCTCTTTTTATAGTAAACATTTGAAATTCAAGAGACTCAAGTTGTTATTGTTGAGAATTTAATATTATTTAAAGCTTATAATGAAGAATTTATAATCGAAAATTCATGAAAATTAGATTAATATTAGACATTTTAATTTTAATGAGAGGAATAAGGAATAAGGAATTAAAAGGTTAAAAAAAAGGAGAAAATAGATGATTAATTGGTATAATATATATATATATAATTCACAGTTAAATTTTAAAATGAATTAATTGTTTCATGCAGTATTCTAAAAGAAAAATATACCTTCTAATAATAAAGCGAAGGCTGAAAGTTATGGATTAGAATCAATATATATATATAAAAGAGATCAATAGCCAATCCTATGTGGCATGCCTTAGAGAACTTCAATCCTATTTATCTTTTTTCTCCATTTTTTGACTTTTTTCTCTATTTTTTCTTATTTTCTAATTAAAAAATTAATAAATCCTATATATTAAATTCCATTAAATTTTGTAACAATTATAATCATTCATGTGTATAAGTTACTGTATTAATTATTGTTTATACTAATCGGGAATTAAAAAGTCATCATTAATTAACAATGCTCTTCGTTGTCAGTTCTTTAGTAAAAAAAAAAAGACCTTTGTTAGCTTGTAGATATCCTATCCCTTTCTTGTAAGTCTCTTTTTTGCCTTTCATTTTCTCAGTATATTCCTTGAATTTCAAACTGTTTGTTCATGTTGTTCTGTTATGACTTTGTATTTTTATATTAAAGATCACTTTCTGCCAACAGAAAAAGAAAAAAAGATTACTTTTTGGCATATGGGTATTTTTTTTATTTTTTCTCTCATGTTTTATATTTGTCTATACTTTGTTTTGATGTCTTTGTGTTAATTAATTAGCTTGTACTCATATCAAGAATTATTTTTTTTGGTATTTGGGTGTTGTTTATTTTTTGCTCATATGCTGTTTTTTGATTTTTGTGTGTTAATAGAAAATAGCTTGTATTCATATTAAAGATCACTTTTTGGCATCTTTGTATTTTTTTTTTTTGATGTTTGTGTGTTAATTAATTAGCTTGTATTCATATCAAGAATCATTTTTTGGTATTTGAGTGTTTTTTATTTTTTGCTCATATACTGGTTTTTTTTGTGTTAATAGAAAATAGGTTGTATTCATATTAAAGATCATTTTTTGGCATCTGGATATTTTTTATTTTGCTCAAATTAGTTATTTATTTCTACTTTGATGTTGATGTTAGCATGTATATACTTTTGGTTTTGGAGGAAATCAGTTCGTCCAAATTGATCTAGGCACAGACACTGACCATGTAGAGGTGCGTACAATATTTATCAGGTACGTACTATTTTACTTGCAGAAAATCATAAAATCAAATTAGAAAAAATTGAGTCGAATCAAACTAATTCGATTCAGTATTTAGCACATACCAATGAAATAACCTAATCGAAGAACTAAACATCCACCCCAAAAACTACTATATGCACTAAGCAATTTGCAGTAATATTCCTTCCTAGAAGGTGTGTGATTCGTTGCATAGGGAACCTGCAATATGTATTTGTGAATATCACTTCCTTTATACAACAAATATAGGATCATATTTCTCACTCTACTTTTCAGTTCTCTTTAATTTTACTAAATTATTCTTTTTGCATGCAATGATTGATTTTTCCTTTTGACGTGAGTTTGACTTATACAATGATTTTATACGTATTTGTAGGAGCACTATTTAATATATGAATTTTGTGGTTTAATTTGTTGCTAATTATATTGTAATTCGTTGTTTGAAGGTGAAAAAATAGCTCTAATTTTACTTCATGGTACTTTGCATGTGACGATATACGAGGAAGATAGGTTGCATGAGAAGCACGGTGGCAACTTCTTTAGCAAGGTATATTATATCCGTATAAGCTCCACTTGAATTTTGAATTGTACTTATTCTATCATTTATTATTTCTAGATCTTCTTCTATGTCTATATTTCTGTAACTATAATCATTATTATCAATTGTTTTTACAAATTGCTCAAAAGGGCTTTCTATTTGTATTTTATTAATTTCATTTTTTTCCGTTATTTTATGTTTCGTTGTTAATACATATAGATTTTTACATCTTGCTGTAAATATTTTACTTCCTGGAGTTAATTCTATTCCTGATATTTTTCAATATAATACTAATGATTTGTCTATATTTTTATCCGTTACTGCTACTGAATAATTCACACTTATTATAAATTTAAATTTTTGGTATATTAAATTTCCTTTTGGAAAAAGATATGAGAAACATACAGTTAACAAAAAAACAGATGAAAGTAAATTTAGACAAATACATGGAAACTAAAGATATAAAATATATAAAATTTCTTAGTAAAAATATAAAAGAGTTAATAAGATTAAAACAAACAACTACAAAATATTATAATAAAATATTTAGTCAATTTTAAATGATAGATAATCTTAAAGTCTTAATCTTATATATACTTAGAGATATAGAAATTATAGATATTAAGAGAATAATATTAGAAAAAGTATTAGACTATGAAATTGAAACTATAAATTGGATAGCACAGTTATACCTGGATAATTACCCAGATGGATATTATTCAGATTAAAAGATGTTAGAATATATAAGAAAAACTAGAGAAAATCAAAAAAATCTAAATGACGAAATTAATTATAGAAATCGAATTAGAAAAATAATGGAGAATCTAAAAGAAAAATTAATATGGATAGAAGAAATCTTGGAAAATTTAGGAAAAAGTACATGTAATAGTTTATATAATTTAAAAAACTCACTACGAGAAGAACAACACAAGATAATAAATAACATTGAAAATCTCGAATTAGATATACATTATAGTACAATTAGGGTAAATTATTATACAGAAATCTGTAACTCTACAATTACTACAGGATAAAATAATAAACTACACAAATTAATGAATACATCTTATGAAAAAAATAAATCATTAAAAGAAATAGAAACCCTGGATCACCATATGTATTCATTAATTATCCTAGGCTTTTGTTGATCAATTTTAGCAATTTCTTGCTAATTATATAAACTATAACATTATGATATTTCTTTCATATTCTTTTTAAAGATTTTTTTATAGAAGTCTTTTGATAAATAAAAAGACAAGAAAGTTGAAATATTCTTAAAATATTACGAGCAAAAAAAAAAAAGAATTTTAATTCTAATTTGAGAGGACATTTAGGATAATAAAAAATAGAGAAAACACATAATTAACCTGTAAGGAAGAGAGAGATAAATTAATTAATAAGAAAATAAAAGAAAAAAATCAAAGAGAGAGAGAGAAGTTTTAGTTTAAATTTACCATTAAGTTGATATAGAGAATTTTCTTTTTTCTCACATTTCTATCAAATTTTGTTTAAATACTTTAAATTTGCATGAGAAAAAGATAAGAATATTTTAGAAAAAGTTTAATATTGGGGAATTTTACATGAAATAAAGAGAAAATAAAGTGAAAAGTATTGTCAAAATTAAAGTTTAGAAATTTACAACTAATATTCTTTATTTTGTTATCTATTAGGCATCCTAATTACATAACTGATAGGAGATGTAACTAAAAAATGTAAAAACATTGAGATATTTTTGAAATATTACGTGGAGAAAAATTAAATGACATGTGATTTTTTTGAAAAATTTAGGGACTAAATAGAGATTAATAGTTGTAATTAGGAAAATAGCATAATTAACTGTGATGAAGATATAAAAATAAAAAAAGTCATAAAGAATAAAAATAAATAAAAAGGAATGTCAAAGATTTGAATTTTTTTTTTCTTTTGTTTCTTCCTCTAATTTTTAATTTACTTCATATTGGTTAAATTCATATCAACCTATATTTATTTATGCATGAATAATGTGAAGTTGGAATAGAGTAGATGATATGACTCTTCTCTTTGACTATCATTTATATAAAATTAATGTAAAAAAATATTAATTCTATAACGACCGCGTGAAGCGCGACTAAATTTTCTAGTATTGAAATACTCCTTAATTATGAAATTGTAATTAGATTTTTAGTTTCTAAAACGGTAATTTCCTATTAATCTCCATGAATGCAATTAATGCATATTATATTGAATGCAATTATAGGATGTTGAAATAATACTTTCTCTTTCCTTAATTATAATGAAATTGCAATTAGACCTTTATTTTTTGAAACGTGATTCCCTTTACATTCTAAGAATGCAATTACGGGTTAATACATTGAATGTAAGTACTCTATAATAAAGAATATTGTATTAAGATGAGAATTTTTTTTTTCAAAAATCAGAGAAATTAGATAAATAGTAATCCTAGTTTTTGAGGGTGCCACATCACTGTTTTCATATTCTCCTTTATATTATATACTAGTGATAATGGTTGCGCGGTTAGAAATAACATTAGTAAATTTATATTAATAATACATATTGTTATAGATTATTATAAAGAAAATTACTTGTTTTTATCTTATATCTGTGATAATTAATTGTATATGGTTAATTAAATTATAAATTCTTCCTTGTATTTATGTATTTTGTTGGATAATAGAATTTTTGTTTCTCTAAAATTTTCTTTTATATATTTAAATGAAATAAAGATGAGATAAGAATTTCAAAAAATTATGATCAATGAATACAAATTAAAAGAAAAAAATTTAGTTATTGTTTTGTACTTCGTAATTAGTTATGTCAACTATTATTTCATAATTATGTTTTAGTGTTAGTTCTAGTTATTCATAGTTTAAAGAATTTGATATAATAAAAATTAGCATTGCTTCGAGTTTGAAAATTCTATCTCAGCAACAAAGATTGCAAGTTCTATTTCACTAAGAAAGGGGCTATAAATAACAAATATTGTTATCCTTCAACCTTTCATTGTTGATTGTTGCTCACGTAAAAAGGACCTCCCTCCCCCCGCTCATTTGAGAAGTTTAGAAAAGTTAGATAACATTAAAAAAAATACTTTAAAAATTGTGCAATATATTTAGAAGAAAACAAAACAATGCCATTAGCATCTCTATCTACTTCTCTTTCATCCTCTTCCATAGTTACAAAGTTGGGTCTATGTGTTTTATACACCATGTTCATGAAACTAATGAAACAAACGACAGAAAGCTTAAAAAAAAAATAAAGCGTTCTATGTGACATGAAAGGATATCAAAACTAATGAAGTCTCCCCTTTTAATGAAAGGATATCTAACTTCATGTACATCAATCCTTTTATAAGATATGATAATACACTTAGAAATTAAAGATATAAAATAAAATAAAAAGAAAGAAAGTAAATAAAAGAGAAAAAAAATAAAATAACACACAATGAGATCCCAAAATTATATGAAGATATACTAAAATATAAATAGGCAGGACAAATGAATTGTGCACTTAATTATGAGTGATTAATTATATTTAAAAAAAAAACTATCTTGGCATACTATATAAATGAGTATTGATACTATGTGGGTGAAACAATGATATAATTAGACTTTATTGCATATAGTAGATAACTATTTTAGATTATATTTAATTAGTCTTTAGACACGTACATTGTATGTGTGTTTCAGTAGTAAATTTTTATAGATTCATAAAAATGATTAAAATTCTATAAAATTATGTGTGCAATGAGAAATGCAATGCAACAACTATAAATAAATCTTTATAAGTATGATAAAAAAACACCAAATAATGGATGGATTTGAATGTTTAAAATTAATTCATAATTTTAACCAACAAATGTAAATTATGAACTTTATTTAGTTATTAGCAAACCTTCAATAAAGTCAAAAATGACTAATTTGAGCCTAAATAAAAATATAGATTTACTGCAATTAAAAATTTATAAAAACTTAAATTAAAGAATTTTAATGAGAAAAAAGAAAAAGAAAATAACATAAAAGGAACCAAAAAAAATAAAGGGGTCAAGCAGTTAAGAGAATTAGCACACGTTGAACTTGTATTAAAAAATTGAAAGAGTAAACAAACCTTTTCATGATAAATAACAATTGTTTCATTATAATTGATATTTATATTCATTATATTTTAAAACTTTATGGCTGTAAATGTAAAAGAAATAAATGTACCAGAAAATATAACCACTTTTGTAGAAGCCTAAAGGCACATATGACCATTTGAATAGATTAACATTTATAAATTTTCATTCAAATTTATATTAGTTTCAGTAAATACTTTATTTAATATTTAGTCTAATATGATATGATTACTATCTATATTTAATTAGTATTTTATAATATTTTAATTTAATGTAGGAGTAAAATAAAAAATTCAACTTTTCACTTTGAAACTTACATCATCAATCGACAATAAAAGCAAAGAAAACATCATTCTAAATTCAACAATTGAGAAAGAGAAGTAACAAATATAATAGAAAAAAAAAGTAAATAAATAAAAAAAATAAAGAAATCCTAGCTTTGAAGATGTCATCTCACCTTCCACTTTCTCTTTAATTGAGCAATGAATGTGGACAAAGATTTATTGATCATTAAAAGAATTATTCTTTTTGACTTTTTTTCACTATTTTTCTTCTTTTCATTATTCACTCTAATTCTCTTGATTTTTTATTTTTATTTTTAATTAAAAACTTAATTTTTACATTTAAAATTTCTAATTGAACATTTTTTCTCTTAAAGATCAAAAAATAAATCTGCCATGTTGCGAGACTTTTGTCAGGTCATTTTGGCAATAGGTTCTTTATACAAATGAATTCTTTTGGTCAAAATAAAATAATATGTATATATATATATATATATACTTTTTGTATTAATTGACATATTTTCAAGTTAGGTTGTGAGATGTTAGATTTTTTTTTTAATTGCTGATACTTGAAGAAAAAGAAATACTAAACTGGAATGCTTAATTATGAAAGTCGAGTGATATATAGTTCGAATCAGAGATAATCGAATAAAAAGAAGATCTAAAAATTAAAGAAAAGAGCCAAAATAATGAATCATTGGCCAAAAAACTACGAGCCAATAAGTTCTATATTATCAACAAAGCAATAAGTTGAAAATATTTTTCGTTGCCCATATACTGTTAAACTTTGTAATAAAGTCTTGTTCTTAAAGGGTGCATTTCTTGCATTTGACGAAATAGCTAATTGAAAATACTAAATTAAGCAATAAAAATGTATGTATCTATATATCTATCTATCTATGTACACACACACATATATATATTCATAGAGAGATCATTCAAACTTCTATACTTCGCCATACTAATTAAGTTGATAATCTCTCTTGGTGAATCTTCCAAGACATAATCTCTCTTAATGAATCTTCCAAGACCATTGAACTTTCTTCTTTGTCATGATAAACTTGTATCAAATTAAATTAATTCTCTCTTTGATGAATTTATACCAATATCAAACTTGCTTTTTAATCTTGATAAACTTGTGTATGTTTGACTATTATTATACAAGAAGAAATTCTAAAGAATATTTAATGATCTTCATCAAAATGATGATTACCATATTATCACATGAAAAAGATGTAAAAAAAAAGGACAAAAAATACTATTAAAGAAAAGAAGGAGAAAATGAAAATGAGTATCCAACAATTCCATAGATGAATAGTATTTATAGATTGATTAATTCATAAGAACTAAGCAAAATGAAGTTGAGAAGACATATTATTTAAGTGAAGAATACAAATAGATGAAAGATTTTTTATAACTTATGAATATAATTACATATAGTAAATATGATAGAGTTTTTCTTTAATTAATAAATAAATTAATTAGTGAAAGATTGAAAAAAAATTCAAAAAATGGAGGTCATTTTTGTAAGACATTCTTATGGGGATGAAATATTAAGACCAACCCATTTTAGGTAATTTTTGAACTTGATCCATTAGTTACTTATGGTATCCCAGTTCATAATCCATGATAAAAGTGACTTGCTGGATTGCAAAAAGTGCCATCGAATTTGCTTGTGAAGATACATTTATATGTATCCCAACCTACTGTTTTTGGTATTGGGTTGTTGGGGTTTTCGGTTTGATTTTCTTATTAAATTTGAGTATTAATTTTCTATTGAATGAAAATGAAAGTAGTACCATAATTACTTTTATTTTTTCTAAAGAAAAAATATAAAACTCTTCCATATTTGGCTAAGCTCTTTCTAAGAGGAAAAGTTTTGGACCTCTATAAATAGAAGACCCCTGTTATGTAATAACACAATAGTATCCACAATATAGTCATGTAAGAGTTTTGTTTAGGGGGTGATTTTTTCTCTCATTAGTTTTTATGCTTTCTTTTATATTAGTATGTAAACTAATTAGCCAAATCATAAATATATCATACTTTTTCTATATTATTTTGTGTCATCTAAATTATTGTAGACATGATTTGGAACTTTAAGCTTCTACATGATGTCCTCTCGATTTCGAACCCAACATGAGTTTCATTTTGTTTTTCCCTTACTTGGTCTCTCTAGCTCATTTACATGGTTAATTAAAAGGAAAAAGGTTATTTTTGCCCCTCTACTGTTAAATTTTTTTATATAAGAGTTCATTATAGTATCACATATATGTCAGGGGTCGTTTGGTTGGGAAGAAGTTATCTCGGGATAACTGATCCCAAAATTAATTATCCCGAGATTAGTTATCCTACCATATATATGGGATAACTTATCCCATCACTAAGGCATAAATGGTGGGATAAGTAATTCCTTGACTAACTTATCCCATCAACCAAACATGGGATAAAATAGTCCCACAATTTATCCTGGGACTATTATAACTTATAGCTCACACCAAACGACCCCTTAATTTTAAAAAGGATTCAAATTTGTCATTTGCCGTTAGGTCTATCTAATTTAGTTAAATGCTTGTCAATTCACTACACTAACCCTTTTTATATTAGCCATCATTCATAGTCACCTTCCGTTGATTCATTTCTAGATCTAATCGATACCTTATTGATTTAGTAGCGTCTATTCGAATTAGATTCGAAAGAGATGTAAAACAAGGCATGTGTGTATTTATTTGCTTTCAGAAACTCTATACAACACTTTCATCATATGTACCGTGACCACCAGTGTAAATAATCTAATATCTATATTCCATTTTGCAAAGTCAAAAGTAAATAAAAAGGTATGAATACTTTATGGTAAGTGTTTTTCAGTTATCATTAAAACACCATAATATTGCTTTTCCAAAAAAAAGGATTGAACTAGAAAATGCGTTGATCAATTATTAGCTAAATAACAAATTTAAATCAAGATGTTCATGATTAGAAGAAACTAGAAGACTTTGCTTTCTATATAGCTTCTTCATCCCACAAAGCCACCACCATATATTGAAGAAATAAGGATAATGTTGGCTTATACGAGTTCATCAAGAGTCAAGAGATCAGGTTTCTTAACACACAAAATCAGTAACTAAACAAAATATAAAGTAAAGTGCAGAAGGATAAATAACACACAATATTTACGTGGTTGCTCAAGGGAGGAAAAACCACAACCTACCAAGTAAGATTTTCCAACACTCCACTAACTTCAAGCAATTTGTGATTACAAACGCAAGTAATCACAAATATTAAATTCTTAATCCTATCCTTGTAATAGCCCTATTACAACACCAGTGCAACAACTCTACTGCGTCAATACATCAACTAACTCTAGTTGAAAATCCTAGGTAACTCTACCTAAGAAAAACATCAAACAATGATGAGAAAATGACACCACTAAAACAAAGGATGCTTCGACTAACTAACTCTATTTAATGTGACTCAACCTAAGGACTTATGCAAGAGAAATATCTACTATCCTGTATAACTTGGGAGTAGATTTACAATGTAAGATCGAAAGACACAAGACTCAAGAATTTCAACAAAGATTTGGAAGTACTCAATCACGTCCCTTGTTGGATATGAGCAGTGTTCTTTTGTGGGAAGTCTTTTTCTTGAGAGAAAAAACTTGATTGCAAAAACTAGATTTTACTCTTGTCACTTGTTCTTCTTATAAAAGAGAACAAAATCTAGGATACATGTTATTGATCGAGGTTTAGTAGAGCAGCTGCAGCTCTGCTGCAGTGCCGCTGACCAATTGTAGAAAGTATAATTCATAGATGTACGTAGTTGACTTCTTTTTAGGTTGACATAACACAGAGCAGGTCCCTTGCACCCTAGTGTGTAAATCATCAAAACCCAAAATACAATATTTTCCTCTTTTTTGATGAAGAAAAACTATTACAAACTATTTCAAACCATTTCCTCATCAACCAGATCGCTCCAGTAATATTGCCCTTATCTATCAGATTCACTTTCTTCAGTCGCATATGATTCTCTGTGACTACAAGGGACCATGCCCCTTAGTGTGAATCAACTGGCTGCCATTGATAAACATCTTCCACTTAACATTAAACGAAGTGAAGCAAAATGCACATTTGGTTAATTCATGGCCACTAATTGTAATGCCCCAAAATCTCATCCCGAAGCATCACACGACGCTTAAGGCTACAAGTAGCCCCAAGCTAACCCTTTGAGCCTATTACTACATATAATAACTCATTTGGAGATGAAATAAATAAAACACAGGTACTGTCATATCAAATGATAGGAAATATGAAGAAAATACTCGGTCCAAACGACCACAATACTGGAAATCTCAACATACTAACAATCTGATAACTAGTCTGACAAAGCCTCTACTACTCCATGACTAGAGAGCCAGTGGGACAAGCCCCCAACTGACTCAAATTGAACTGAAAGAAATAATCTATCTACTAAAATATTGAAATGTCTGAAGATAGGTCCTCAAACCATGAGGACTCACTACTGTGGAGATGTAGACAAAGGTACTCGAAAATCACTGACGAGGCTGGGATTGAGCACCTTAACCTACATTATAAGACTGTAGCACATATACGTATATGAGGATCAACACTTAGGAATGTACTGAGTATATGGGAGTGTATGCATTTAAATAAACATTATCATTACTCTTTATAAAATTAGGCATGCATATATGAATGACTCACATGGCATGAATAAATATGAAATATAATTCTCATGAACCATGAATAGTGAAACATGAAATACAAATCTCGTGAGTCATTATACTTAACTTTAAAATCTCTACTCTTCTCTTATTCTCAATACTTGACGGCCAAAGGAACTTTAAACAATACTTTCAGACTCCTACTTTTATCTCATGGAGAGTAAAACTTCTTTAAAACTCAAGGACTCAGAACTTTTAGGAAATTTCAATACTTGGGAACTCTAGAACTCTTTTAGACTTGGGACACTTAGAACTCGGGATTATATAACTTTGAACACTCGAGAGTTTCTTCTAACCGACATAAACCATGTGAACTACATGGAGTCTAACGTCTTGTACTCCTAAGGAAGAAACCTCACGTTAGGGAGATACATCATACTTTTGCTAGGGAGTATAATCTCAACTCAGTGATCACTATCTCAGCCTCAAGCCCATAAATCTCAGTCCTATGGTGGCATGTAGTTCTGGGGTATGAGACCTCGGAATCATACCCAACTCGGTGCTAAATACTACTCCCATACTCAGCTCAGAACTCTTAGGAAATCCAGATCAAATAACTCAAGGGTCTATACTGAAGACCAAAATGTATTACTATTTGTTTTAATAGAACATCATTGTGGATTCCAACTCTATTAGGACCAAAAAGGTCAAATATTTCTCAATAATCTCAAAGTACTCAAATCATAGGTGCTTATAGCACAGAAGTTCAAAAAATTACAATTTTCAAGTAGGGCTTAGTGGCCCATAGTTCAATCTCAAGTTAAGACTCATCAAAATGCATACTAGAGATCATAAGGATTCATAAATCATATAGAAATCTGGAATTTCAGCATTTATGCATTAAAATCTCAACATACTCATGTATCTCAATTTCTAAAACATGAAAATTATCATAATCTCAAGAACAACAACAAAGGGTACAAACCCATACTTCAATTTTCATAAGAAAACATGTGAAACCATAGATTCTTGGTATTTAAAACAACTTCTGGGCACAAGGACGAAAGGAGTGTCCTTGTTCAAAGCCCACATACCTTGAATTAGAAGATTTGGATGAAATCTCGCCTTTGGGACTCTATTCGTACTCTTAAATGAGGGTTCTTGAAGCCCTTGACTTGGGAACCTTGAATCTTGACTCAATTTAGAAAATCTATGGTGGATTCTTGAGATTCTTGGAAGAGATTTTGGATACTTAGGGTTTTTATTGAGGGAAAACTTGAGAAACACTTCATAAAATGCTTGTAAATAACTTTAATTTGGTGTTTGTACGGTTTAAGAGGCTTGGAAAAAGTCCCAAGTGCTCTTTTTAACTTCTGTATGAAGCTGGAAAAATTAAATTGGGAACCCAATTTTATGGGCCACCGCGACGCGCCACTATCGTCGTGGCTCACTGAAAATTGACAAATGGGAATCTGGGAGTCACCGCAATGCGGAGCCATCACGTTGTCCCACTGTTTGGGACCTGGAACTTCAACGCGACGTGTCACAATTGCACTAGGCCACTGGAAATTGACTACTGGAAAATTGGGGTCCTCTACGACACGCCACTATTGCGGAGTTCCACTGAAATTTGACAATTGTCAAATAGACCCTCTCCGTGATGCGCCAAGCACTAAAATGACACTGTTTTACGAGCTTAAATTAGCCATAACTTCTTGATCGGGCATCGGATTTGGGCGAATCTTATATCGACGGAAAGCTTATCAAATTTCCCATGTGATAAAAAGTCAAAATTAGGGAAATTCTATATGGTTAAAATGATACTCACTTAGGAAGTCACTCCTTAACCTTCTCAAGGAGAAATTCAGCTAAGGAAAAATTTAGGGTATTACAATATCGCACCCTTGGAAACATTCGTCCACGAATATCGCTAGTTAAGTTAAGAGCACGAAGGAAATTAAGTACGTAAAGCTGGAAGAACTCGCTAAACTGACTCTATGTCTTTTTAAACTCTTGAATACTTTTGAGAATGCATGAACTTAATAAGGGTACAGGCATAGCTAAACTTTAGAATAAAAGGGCTGAATTAAGGAAGAATATTACCTTCAGCTTGATCTGAACTCGCGAAAAAGAGGTGCGGGTACTTGGCTCGTATGTTTGCCTTGGCTTCCCAAGTAGCCCCCTCAACTGACTGGTTCCGCCATAAGACCTTGACCAAGGGAACCTCTTTGTTCCTCAGTCTACGGATCTGGTAATCTAGAATCTCAACGGGAATCTCATTAAATGAAAGACTAGTCTGAATATCAGCGCTCTCTGAAGGATGTACTACCACAGAATCACCAATGTTCTTCTTAAGAATGGAGACATGAAAGATAGGATGAACGACTGACAACTCTACGAGCAACTCAACTTCATAGGCTACTTTACCAACATGGCTCAAGACTCTATAGGGGCCAACATAACGGGGGATAAGCTTCCCCTTTCTACCAAACCTCTTCACCCCTTTCATGGGTGAAATCTTCAAGTACACCAAATCACCCACCTCAAACTCAAGGTCTCTTCTCCTCAGATCGACATATGACTTTTGACGACTCTGAGCTGTCTTCAATTTTTCTTTAATCTACTTTACCTTCTCCATAGCCATAAATACTGTATCAGGCCCAATCACAGTAGCCTCACCTACTTCAAACCAACTATGGGGGATCTACATCTTCTACCATACAAAGCCTCAAATGGTGCCATCTCGATGCTATCATGGTAACTATTGTTATATGCAAACTCGATCAGTGGCAAAAACTCATCCCAACTACCTTTGAAATCAAGTGCACACGCCCTCAACATATCTTCTAGGGTCTGAATGGTCCTCTCAGCCTGACCATCTGTCTGTGAATGAAAAACGGAACTCAAATGAACTTGGGTGCCAAGACCCCTCTGGAAAGCTCTCCAAAGCTAAGAAGTAAACTAAGTACCCCTATCAGAGATGATAGACAAGGGAACTTCATGCAACCTGACCAACTCCCAAATATACAATCTAGCATAATCCTCAGCTATATAAGATGTATGCACAGGTAGAAAATGCGCTGAATTAGTCAATCTGTCTACAACAACCCAAATAGAATCATAATGACGCCGCGAAAGAGGTAAACCAGTCACAAAATCCATATTCACCCCTTCCCACTTCCAAGTGGG
The DNA here is from genome assembly GCA_030864215.1 of Capsicum pubescens. Classification (NCBI taxonomy): domain Eukaryota; kingdom Viridiplantae; phylum Streptophyta; class Magnoliopsida; order Solanales; family Solanaceae; genus Capsicum; species Capsicum pubescens. The sequence goes on along the minus strand of CM061549.1, from coordinate 216,170,003 downwards.
ACTACCAAACTCTTGTATCACACCACTAGGTCTTTGGTGCTCTATCTTAACCTGTTGGCATATTGTGCACTTCACTACAAACCCAACTATGTACTTCTTCATACCACTCCACCAATAGATTTCTCGCAAGTTGCGGTACATCTTGGTAGCACCAGGATGAATAGAATATCGCGCGCCATACGCTTCAGCCATAATTTTCTGCCTTAGATCACCCACACAAGGAACACATAAACTACCTTACAATCTCAACACACCATCTCCCCTTTGGGAGAAGACCTCTACCTTTTGGTCCTTAACTGACCCCTTCAGTCTGACCAAACTATCATCTAAGTCTTGCTTTTCTTGCACTTCCAAAACTAAAGAGGATTCGGAACTACTTTGCACTAAAGTATTTCCCTCAGCGAAATCAAGCAACCTAACACCCAGTCTAGCTAAACGATGCACATCACGAGCTAACTGTTTCTTATCTTTCTCTACATGAGTAACACTACCCATAGACAACCTACTAAGGGCATCTGCCACTACATTGGCCTTGCCCGAGTGATACAACATACTCATATCATAGTCCTTTAACAACTCTAACCACCTCATCTTCCTAAGGTTCAACTCCCTTTGAGTAAACATGTACTATAGGCTTTTGTGATCAGTAAACACGTCAACATGAACACCATAAAGATAGTGTCTCCATATTTTCAAAGCAAAGACCACAACAGCTAACTCAAGATCATGGGTTGGGTAGTTCTTTTCATGTGGCTTCAATTGTCTAGAGACATAGGCTATAGCCTTACCTCTTCGCATCAACATACAACCCAAACCAACTCTAGAGGCATCACAATATACCACAAAACCATCTGTACCATCAGGTAAAGTCAATATAGGGGTTGAAGTAAGTTGAGTCTTCAACTCTTAAAAACTTTTTTCACAGGAATCTGACCACTAGAACTTAACTTTCTTTTGGGTCAATCAGGCTATGGGAGACGCAATAGAAGAGAAACCTTCAACAAAACAACGGTAGTAGCCAGCTAGACCCAAGAAACTTCTAATGTCAGACGGAGAGATAGGTTTAGGCCAATTTCTTACAGCTTCTATCTTTTAGGGATCAACTCTAATGCCTTCGGCTGAAATAATATGACCCAGAAAGGCTACCGATCTTAGACAAAATTCACACTTGTTGAATTTGGCAAATAACTGGTGATTTTTAAGAGTTTGCAAGACAATTCTAAGATAATCTGCATAGTCGTTCTCAGTACGGAAGTACACAAGGATATCATCTATGAAACAATGATAAACATATCAAGATATTGCTTGAACACTCGATTCATGAGGTCCATAAAGGCTGCTGGGCATTTGTTAGCCCAAAACACATGACTAGAAACTCAAAGTGACCATAACGGGTTCGGAAGACTGTCTTTGGAATATCACATTCCCTCACTTTAAGCTGATGATAGCCAGATCTAAGGTCTATCTTGGAGAAACAACTTGCACCTTGCAACTGATCAAACATGTCATGAATTCTCGGAAGGGGGTACTTATTATTAACTGTGACCTTGTTAAGCTGACAATAGTCAATGCACATACGCAAAGAACCATCTTTCTTTCGCACGAAAAGAACAGGTGCGCCCCAAGGAGAGACACTGGGCCTTGTGAATCCTTTATCTAAAAAATCTTTGAGTTGCTCTTTCAACTCCTTAAGCTCTGCAGGTACCATACGGTATGGTGGAATAGAAATAGGCTGAGCATCGGGAAGAAGGCCAATCCCAAATTCTATCTCTCTATCAGGAGGTACCGCTCGGAGATCTTCCAAAAAAACATTAGGAAACTCATTAACAATGCTGACTGACTGAATAGTTGGAGCCTCAGACTTAGTTTCTTTGACTCTAACTAGGTGATAAAGGTAACCTTTGGATATTAGCTTCCTAGATTTGAGATAAGAGATAAAATGACTCTTGGGAGATACCGAACTCCCAGACCACTCAAAAACTGGTTCATCAGGAACTGAAACTTAACCATGCAGGTACGACAGTCTATAGATACGTAATAAGAATAAAGCCAATCCGTACCCAGAATAAGGTCAAAATCCACCATGTTTAACTCTATCAAATCAGTAAATATGACTCTATGAAGAACAGTAATAGAACAATCTCTATACACTTGTTTAGCAACAACCGACTCCCCTTCCGGTGTGGAAACTAGAAAAGGCTCAGGAATCTTCTCGGGACTCATTTTAAAATTCACAGTGACTAATGGGATCACATAAGAGAAACTTGACCCGGGGTCCAACAACACAAAAACATCAAAGCAAAAGACACGGAGCATACCAGTAACAACATTGGAAGAATCCTCCTGCTCTTGACGTGATGGTAAGGTATAGAATCTGTTCTGGCACTGACCGCCAGTAGTGCTAAATGAAGTGCGTTGAGTAGGGGTGGAATGAGCTACAGGAGCTGGTGCACTAGTAGTCTGTGTCTGGGGTCGGGCATCTCTGTTCCCCTGCCTAACAATCAAACAATCTCTAAGATTGTGGCCCAACTTGCCATAACCGAAATAACCCCTCTGGTCTGCTAAACACTCACCGGGATGATTCCTACCACACTAGCATATGGAGAATAGCGGGGTCTGTTACTTACACTGTTCTGGGATCGGGACATAGAAGACCTGTTTCCTTTCTTCTGCCTACCTCTAGGAGCGAGAGCACTAGCTAATAAAGGCACTGGTATAGACGAATGACCCTAGAAATGTGGCCGGTTCCCTCCATGGAACCTAGCTTGACTATACTCATGATGCTCAGATCTAGCCCTCTTGTTACCCCTCACTCTATCTCTATCTCTTATCTTGTCTGCCTCTATCTACTGTGCATGTATCATCAACTTAGACAGATCCATATCCCTATTCAGCATCGCAGTCCTACACTCTTTCAGTACTAAACCAAAAACACCTGTCACGAACTTGCTCATACTAGCTCAGGTGTCAGAAATCAAATCAGGAGCTTACTTGGCTAACTGATTGAACTTCAAGCAGTACTCCTTAATAGTCATGGAGCCTTGCCTTAAGTTCATAAACTCCTCTATTTTTGCCTCCTTCATCTCTAACGGAAAGAACTTATCTAAGAACACATCTTGGAATACCTGCTAAGTAATGGGGGCATCACCTTCCCCTCTACTCTTCTTTCATACAACCACCCAGTCATACACTATGTCTTTCAGCCTATAAGACGCCAACTCAATACTTTATTCCTTAGAAATATGCATCACCCGTGTGATTTTTCTCACCTCCTCAAGGTATAATTGTGGGTCCTCACCTACCTTAGACCCATAAAACTCTGGTGCATTCATTCGCATGAAATCACGAATCCTAGCAGCAGCTAAATTACCTCCCTGCTAATTTGGAACTGCGACCTGGTTATTGTCCTAAACATTGGCGGTGACTGCTTGGGCTAACGCCTGAAAGGCTACCTGAAACTCAACATGAGACACAGTTTCGTTTAAGGGATCGACAGGCTGGGGTTACTGGTTATTATTTTTGCGGGCGTTAGCTCTTCAGGGAGGCATTTTCTAAAATAGGAGAGCACGAATTATTAGATAATGGGGACTACTGTAGGCACGATAGAATCTGAAAGTAAGAAACAACTTTTTCCTAAAATGTCTTGTAGCCTCTTGCTCATAGATGTGGCATGCTACACACCGATGATCAAGACTCTATTTAACGCTGCTTGTCAGACTCCCTAGGACTTCTTAAAACTTAAGCCCTGATACCAAGTTTGTAACGCTCTGAAATCTCATCCCGAAGCATCACACGGTGGTTTAGGCTACAAGTAGCCCCAAGCTAACCCTTTGAGCCTATTACTACATATAATAACTTATTTGGATAAGAAATAAACCAAACACTGGTACTTTCATATCAAATGATAGGAAATACGAAGAAAATACTCGGTCCAAATGAACATAATACTGGAAATTTCAACATACTAATAATCTAATAACTAGTCTGACAAAGCCTCTACTACTCTATGACTAGAGAGCCATTGGGACAGGCCCCCAACTGACTCAAACTGAACTGAAAGCAATAATATATCTACTAAAATACTAAAATGTCTGAAGATAGGTCCTCGAACCATGAGGACTCACCACTGTGGAGATGTAGACAAAGGTACTCGAAAATCACTGACGAGGCTGGGACTAAAAACCTTAAACTACATTAAAAGACAATGTAGCACATGGGCATATATGTGGATCAACACTTGGGAATGTACTGAGTATATGGGGGTGTATGCATTTAAATAAACATTATCATTACTCTTTATAAAATCAGGCATGCATATATGAATGACTCACATGGCTTGAATAAATCTGAAATATAATTCTCATGAATCGTGAATAGTGAAACATAAAATACAAATCTCGTGAGTCATTATACTTAACTTTAAAATCTCTACTCTCCTCTTATTCTCAATACTTGGAGGCCAAAGAAATTTTAAACAATACTTTTAAAATCCTACTTTTATCTCATGGAGAGTAAAACTTCTTTAAAACCCAAGGACTCAGAACTTTTAGGAACTTTCAACACTTGGGAACTCTAGAACTCTTTTAGACTTGGGACACTTAGAACTCGGGATTATATAACTTTGGATACTCAGGAGTTTCTTCTAGCCAACATAAACCATGTGAGCTACATGGATTCCAATGTATTGTCCTCCTAAGAAAGAAACCTCACATTGGGGAGAGGCGTCATACTCTTGCCAGGGAGTATAACCTCAACTCAGTGATCACTATCTCGGCCTCGGGCCCATAAATCTCAGTCCTACGGCGGTCGTAGTTCTAGGGTATGAAACCTCAGAATCATACCCAACTCGGTGCTAAATACTACTCCCATACTCATCTCAGAACTCTTAGGAAATCCAACTCAAATAACTCAAGGGTCTATACTAAAGACCAAAATGTATTACAATTTATTTTAATAGAACATCATTGTGGATTCCAACTCTATTAGGACCAAAAAGGTAAAATATTTCTCAATAATCTCAAAGTACTCAAATCATAGGTGCTTATAGCACATAGGTTCATAAAATTGCAATTCTCAAGTAGGGCTTAGTGTCCCATAGTTCAATCTCAAGTTAAGACTCATCAAAATGCATACTAGAGATCATAAGGATTCATAAATCATATAGAAATCTGGAATTTCAGCATTTATGCATTAAAATCTCAACATACTCATGTATCTCAATTTCTAAAACTTGAAAATTATCATAATCTCAAGAACAACAACAAAGGGTACAAACCCATACTTCAATTTTCATAAGAAAATATCTGAAACCATATATTCTTGTAATTTAAAACAACTTCTGGGCACAAGGACGAAAAAAGTGTCCTTGTTCAAACCCCACATACCTTGAATTAGAAGCTTTGGATGAACTCTCGCCTTTGGGAATCTATCCATACTCTTGAATGAGGGTTCTTGAAGCCCTTGACTTGGAAACCTTGAATCTTGACTCAATTTAGAAAATCTATGGTGGATTCTTAAGATTCTTAGAAGAGGTTTTGGATACTTAGGGTTTTTGTTGAGGGAAAACTTGAGAAAAACTTCATAGAACGCTTGTAAATGACTTTAATTTGGTATTTTTACGGTTTAAGAGGCTTGGAAAAATTCCAAAGTGCCATTTTTAACTTCTTTACGAAGCTAGAAAAATTAAACTGGGAACCCGATTTTATGGGCCACCGCGACGCACCACTATCATGGTGGCTCACTGGAAATTGACAAATGGGAATCTGGGAGTCACCGCGATATGGAGCCATCGCGTTGTCCCACTGGTTGGGACCTGAAACTTCAGCGCAATGCATCATAATTGCGCTAGGGGTGAAATGATATTTTTTCACTTCATAAAATTAAAGGAACGACACCATACATATTGTACTTAACATAAATATTCAAAAAATTGCTCTTAAATTGCCATAGGGATAACAAAAATATGAAACACAAGGATAAAAAGAAAGAAGGACTAGGAAGTAGGAGGCTTAGGGGCAAGAGAATAAAGGATCGGGTCCATGCGCACACTTTAAGCTGCGGGAGGATTGAGAAGTTGTTTGGTCAAGTCCTTAACCTCAACATTCAGGTCCTTAACATCCACAGTCTGAAAGTAATCAGTGCTTTCAACTTCTTATTCTCTTCTCGAAGAGTGGTGATGGTACCAGGTCCCTCTGAAGAGCTTTTCACCATTGTGGATTTTAACTGGGAAATTTCAGTAACATATTTGGCTAGCATAAGGGATATTTATTCTATATCAGCAGTTAACTTTTCCTGTTGTGCAAGAAGCTTCGACACCTAAGACTTGGACTTGGTCCTCACCTTTCCGTCTACACGATCATATTCCATCATAGTTTTCATGGTGACAGTTTGCTTTAAAATCCTACCAGGCCTCTCCTACACTCACCCTTGAAGTGATCGAATACCTTATTCAAGATATAACCATAGGCCATTCTATGCCTTTCATTCTTAACAGTCATGACCTTGTATATGTGCTCAATCATGATGACTGAGAGATTGACTATTTTAAATTATTAAGGCACTCCATAAGAAATAGGTCCAATGCAGAAACAAATATTCACTTCTCATAGAATGTCAATTGGACCTTGTTGACCAATTCAAACAAAAATTGAAAATCCCATTTCAAAAACTTCTTTAGGACCCCAACTTTGGACGACTCACCAATTCTACTAACCTCCTTCACAAACTGAAGAGAAGGAACCATATTTGTCACAGACTTAATCCTTTTCACTGATACCTCAAGAATCTCTCCATGTGTAGATTCATCAATATGAATCTAGATACCACTACCATAGTGGTCAGATTCAAACAATCCTCATAGAAAACCATTCCATAATAGAATTCCCGCACTTTTTTCTCATGAACTGCAGTAAATGGCAATTCAAATAGATGGATCTATTCTTGAAATTTCACAAACTCATAAAACTCTCACGTACCTGGACTTTCAAAGATTTTAAGGTCAAATACTCTCCTCTTCAACATCCTTTATTTCTTCAAAACCTAAATACTTTCCTCTCTAGTAAGGATTTTCTCAACCTTTTGAAGTTTTTTTCTTTGGAAGAGGTACTGTGTCCCTTCGCAAACTAAATCACTTGTGTATGGGTGGTGGAGTAAGCTCTCGGACCAAGCTCCTTTAAGACTTCATCCCTCTTTCTTTTGTCAGCAATAACCTTTTTTCTAGCAACTCTCTTAGGCTTAGTTTCTTTCAACACTGTGCTTTTTGCAACACCTACTCCATTTCTACTTTTAGCTATTGCATTTTTAACATCTAAGTCAATGTCTTTGTTTTTTTCTTTATCCTTCACAACCACCACCACTTTCTCAGTAATAATAACCTCTTTGATCACTGAGGCCTTCATTAATTTTTGTTTGTAAGATATGGTACCCTTGTTTTCCTTCATATCATCTCTTATGAATTTTCTTTTGTACCCTGAGTCTCAAGACTTCTCACAATTTTCTCAGGAGTATGCTTTTTTTCTTTTCATTTGAACCCTTTGTCCAGTTCATTTCTAGGTCAGCAAATCATTGTTAAATTGATCATCCCCCTCATACTCAATAGAAGGTAAGACAAATTCTTTTTGAGTATTCCTTGATGTAGAGTTCCATCATACATTGGTCGTGGTGATCAAGTTGGAGAAGTAGTCGCTTAAGATTACTTGCCCTTATTTTGTTCGACATTTGAGTCAAACTCGGAATGACCAAATTATCCCTTGTAGATAGAATATTCAATCAGTTTTCTCTCTCATCTGGGAAGTCTTTTTCGAATAAGATTTCATCGACCAAAAGAAAATCAAAGGGTTAGTTGGTACCTGGTCCTTCAGAAGTTTTTTCTCTCACTTGGGTTTAGAAGAGACCAAGTTCAATATCAAGAGCTACTTTTGGGAAAGGATAAAATAATAGAAGCTGGAACCAACTGATCCATAGTTACACAAGGAGTCATTTTGGGAGATGATATAGAGAAAATAAGAGTTATTTTTGGATCTACGGAGACAGAGGAGACAACCTTTTCAAGGATAGGCATTGATTAAATGGAAGTTTTTGAAAATAAGTTTTCAAAACTAGAGGGAGTTCCTGTCAGATGAGATTACATGGTGAATTCTTTATTTCCGAGAAAAAAATTCGGGGGAGATAAGGGTTATGATATTTTTTAGAATTTTAGAAAGAGAATAATAAGAGTAGAACGCTTAAAAGTTTGGAAAGAATGGAACCTATATAGGAGAAAAAGGGTTCAATCTTGAGAATGTAAATTATTTGGAGTTAAGAAGGATATTTAAGAGAAGAGATATGGAATTTGAGACTACAGGAAAAAATATGCCTGGTTTCGATAGGTTATGATCTTTTTATTTTTCGAATGATGTGATAATAGTAAAGAGAGGCGAGCAGAGACACGTGTCCATTTTAAACTGTTTTTAGTGCATTTTCAAAAGGCAATATATGTGATACTAACCTTTTGAGTGGAGACCTAGTCCATCTCTTAAAATTTTGAAGGATATTTGCTTTTGAATCTATCCTATCTATCTCTGTTTTCAACTTCCTTACCATGTGTGTATACCTCTAAAAGGTATGGAACTGAATTAGACCAAAGAGATAAATTACCACAAGGATACATGTTCCCTAATCATGGATGATATAAGTAATGATGAGATCAACTAAACCAACTCAATTTAACTTGATCAATCCTAGTATCAACCTATTCTTTTCAAACTGGTTCCTATTGAGAGCCTTTGTGAAAATATCATCCACTTCATCTTTAGACTTCCAAAACTTCATGTAGATGGTTTTGTTCTCTACATTGTTTCTTAGAATGTGATGCCTCACATCAATATACTTGGTCCTCTTATGTTGTACAAGATTTTTATCCATGTTAAGAGCGCTAGTATTGTCATATAATAGTGGGACTGTATCAGAAACTACCCTAAAGTCCTCTAGTTTCTTCTTAATCCATAGGATCTGAGCATAACATATGGCAATTGCAGCATACTCAGCTTCTATTGTGTGGAGAGTGTCACTAAATTTTGCTTATAGAAAAAACACTAGCAAATGAACCATTCTTGAGGTACTCTTCCTATCAACTAGGTACCCTGTATAATCTGCATTACCATAACCAATTAGATCAAAATAATCACCAGATGGATAGAATAGGACCAGGTCCTCTATTCCCTTCATATATCTTAAAATCCTCTTTGTAGCTTTTTAGGAGAGACTCCTATGGACGTGCTTGAAATCTTGCACACATGCCCACACTGAAGACAATGTCAAGTCTTATAGTTGTTAAGTAAAGAAGAGATTCAATTATTCCTCTATACATTGTTGACACCAAATTTTTGCTCTCCACAACTAAGTTTAATCCCGATTTTCTCCAATTTTTAAATTTAAATTATAATATTTATTTTATCCAAATAAAAAGTTTTTCAAGGTATTTATCTGAGTAATTTTTTTATTTTAAGTAGCGATTATATATCATCATATTTAATTATACAAAATTATATAATTTTGTTACTTAAATATTTATTTTACGTAATATCAGATTTTAATCAAAACTTATCTCGAAAATTAATTCAAATGGATAAAATCTTGATTTAACTATAATTTATTCTCAAAATTAATTTATTAGGAGAAATATTTATTTGATTTTATCTAATCAAGAAGCTCGGGATTAAAAGAGGTATTGATTCGTATCGAATTTCAATTTAATTAAGCAATCTATTAGATTTGGCCATAACTAAAATTAAATTGGCCATAATTGCAATGCAATTCGCCAATTAATTTTTAATTTGATCAAAATTAAATAAATTTGATTAAATTTTAAATTTTAATTGGGGCTATATTTTAAATAACCCCAAAATTTTGAAAAATGACCTAAATCTACCCAACCTTATTCTTTTTTCATTTTTGAAATTCAAATTTTGAATTTCAAATTTGTACTAGATTGTACAATTCCCCCTCAACCTTGTCCTTTTTCCATTTTTGAAATTCAAAATTTGTACTAGATTGTACAATTCCACCTCACATTATCCTCCAAATAACCTTTTCCTCAATTTTAAATTCCCAAGACATCCCTAAATTCTTTCTCCCACATTGGTGGATGAAAAGAATTGAATCCCCATCCTTTCCTATAAATAGTACCACTATTTTGGTAGAAAGTAAAAAAGTCTTAAAGAGTGGAAAAAACTTTTTAGCAAATAGTTGAATTTCAGTGGAAAATTTTTTTTAGCAAATAGTTGAATTTCTTTTCTTTAGTAAAATTTTTCAAGCGGTAGTCTAATCGGGTTGTCGAAAAATTACTTTTTGGTGGTGATCAAGACTCCGAAGAAAGCTTAAAGTCCCATTTTGCTACCCCAAAAAAGGAATCTGCTTTGGAGTCCAAATGGACTCCTTTCTCCCTTGCACTTCTTAATGGGCCAATGAGGCCCACCTCTTCAAAGATTAAGTCCAAAAGTCGATTATATGGCATGTGGGTGCAAGAAGATAGACGAAGAAGGAAAATGAGTCAAAACCCATTGATGAGGTCGCTAAGAGACTTGAAAAGTATCAATTTTATTATTTTCTTATTTTTATTTATTCATTTAATCATTTATTTATTCATTCATTTAGAGCCTCGAAGTCAAAGTTGTAATCTAATACAGTGAAGCAGATTTTGGGCCCCTAAAGGTCCAAAAAGATAGTTTAGGACAGGTTGTGGGCCAAAAGCCAGAATGGTTAGATTAGGACAAGTTATGGGCCAAAAGCTCAAGTATTTGGATTAGGACAGGTAAAGATGGGTCAAAAGTCCAAATTAGCTTAGGACAGGGTTTGTGGATTTGGGCTCAATGGCCTGAGTCTTTTAGTCTCCCCTTTCCCTTTTTATATGCTAATTATTTTTAGTTTTCTCAGACTTAGTTAAAATTCTCGCTAAGTCGTCAAGACTTATTTTTCACAAATCTTGAAATCAAAATTTTGCCTTAATCGATTTCTTTCCAAAAATCAACTTCCCTTTTAAAGTTAGTCAAAAGTTATTTTCAAATAGTCCGGATAACCGCAAGTTAGAGGATACCCTTGGTGCCTTAACAATCTTCCAAGAGTATTAATAGGAACTACTTACTCGGAATTCCTATGCTTAATTTTTTTTCTATTCTGAATATTTTAAGTAATATTTTTTGTTTATCATGATATTTTCTCAAAAATCCAGTGGCGACTCTGTAATTAATTAAATTATTTTAAAATTTTCTTTAAAGTTTTGAAATAGTTTAAATAGTTGAAATCAAATGTTCTCCAATCCTTTGAATCAAAAAGGGATAAAACAGAAATGACGGCTATGCTGGAAAACTTTAACTAGGTTCTAACCAAATATTTGAATTAACTTTTTTGACTAATTATTAAACTGTTTATGTGTTTATATGTTTAAATTCTGCAAAGTTTAACTGTTGCATTTCATGGCATAATCTCGCATGATGATTATTAAACTATTTTGGGTTTTTGTGGATGTCCCGGGCCCTATTGATCATTTGCAAATCAAGTGGTTGGAATATGATGATTTACTGGCACGTTAGGCGGTCGGAGGCTGTTCGTATTTCCAAACTCAAGTTGTCCGCTTGGGAACCTTTGTCCAAACCCACTCTATACACCCAAGATATAGCTAAACCAAAACCCTATTTTAAATATGATCCTAGGACGACCCAATATCTGAGGAGGTATTAGGCCCATTAGAAAACCTGACCTGCGTCAATTGGCCACGAGTCAATTAAAGATGAATCATATTTATGTGTTGAAGAAATATATGTTATTTAATCCAATCCATTATCCTTTGGGATAAGGGGAAGGCTTGATTTTGTTACTTCCATATAAGGATGCCTAAATCATACACCAATTGAGGGAAAAATTGAAGCGAGCAGGTAAGAGGTTGATGATTGATTGATTTGGACGATTGCAAGATTTCCTAGACTAATGTCCTATGATTATAGAGCAAAGTTATAAGGAAATCACTTTATCATCAACAGATGTCGCATATGACATAAAATGGACAATGCTAAGAGAGCGAAGGTCGATCAAGGAGCTACTACCCTCTACGCGGGACATTGTTCTTTTTCTTATCTTATTCTCCCATGCCCTAAAGATTGTATCCCTTTTGTGTGAATTTTGAAAGCATTTATGCCTTTTATATACTTATGGATGCTTTGAGGGATAATAGATTGGTATTAAAAAACATATACTTCCTTCAAATGCGTTAGGCTAACCCTTGGCTCAAAAGGGTCACCTAATTAAGATGCACGTTTATTACAATATGCTTGTGTGCTATAACTTTTTATGTGCTTATATGTGTTACGTTGATTAAAATAAAAGGCAAATTGATCCAATCCCATTTTTCATAGAGCATCTCTAGGCAGAAATATACCCCAATATACAAAAGTCCGACCAAATATATTCCAAGTCTCTTAGAAAAGTCCCCAGTCATTCTTAAAACTTCCAAAGTGCTCGCTACCATTTTAGAAAAGTTTAATATAGAGTCATAAGAAGCCATTATAGGTTTGAACTACGTAGGGCCTAATTTCTTCTCAGTGAGATATGTAGGCAGCCTTTTGGCCCGACCCCTATCTTTAAAAGCTCTATTTTCCTCCACTTTCTTGAAAAAAGAAATAAGGTCAGAAATAAAAAGAATTGAAACTTCCTGATAAATTCCAGTTATACATATCATTGACCAAAATCCTGATCATTGAAATTCTCGAGTCATCATTACTCCATGGATCAATTAACATGAGATGAGAAATGACTTTATGTGTTTACTTCCTGCCTTATCATCTTGATTTTCTTATTACTAATGGAATCTAGCACATCAACCTTTGAGTTATTTTTACTTTGAAGGTAATATAAACTACTTTGTGTTGGCATAAAATAACCCTACTTCATAAGGTCAAAGTGAATAAAAATTCCTCTCTTAACTATAGCTTTGTTACAGGAAAGGAAAAATAATTAGTAGTAAGTAGCAGTAATTTAAAACCTGCCAATGTCATGTCATGTCAAGGGCTAGACGAACAAAGCCACATGAATAATGATGAACGAAAAGAATGTGATAAGGAGCAGTTAGTGGAATACATAGAAGAATTTGAAAACGGAGAGAAGCCCAACATGGAAAAACTGAAATAGTTAATCTGGGAGACCGCGATGAAATAAAAGAGACAAGTATTTGTGTTTACTTAGAAGAAGCACAAAAAAGGGAACTTATTCGCTTGCTGCGGGAGTACATTGGTATATTTTCTTGGTCCAACAATAATATGCCGGGTTTGAGCACCAACATCATGTTGTATAAGTTACCAATCAATTCCGATTTTGATCCAGTTAAGCAAAAAATATAGAAATTCAAGACGGATTTAAGTTTGAAGATCAAGGAATAAATGACTAAGTAAATTCAATCGAAGGTTGTGAAGGTCACAAAACGTCCAACATGGCCAACCAATATTGTCCCAGTGCCAAAAAAGGATGACAAGATTCAAATTTATATTGACTATAGAGATTTGAACAGAGCCAGTCCTAAAGATAATTTCTTGCTATCCAACATCCACATCCTCATTGATAATTGTGAAAAGCCTGAAATGCAGTCTTTCATGGATTGTTTCGTCGGGTATCATCAGATATTAATGGATGAAGAAGATGCAGAAAAAATGACTTTCATACGCCCTAGGGTGTTTATCATTACAGAGTGGTGTCGTTTGGTCTCAAGAATGCGGGTGCAACATACATGAGGGCCATGATGATGATTTTTATGATATGATCCATAAAAAGATTGAGGTGTATGTGGATTATGAAATTATCAAATCCCACAAAAATTCAGATCATCTGACCCATATGGAAAATTTCTTCAACCGACTAAGAAAGTACAACTTGAAGTTGAATCCTGCTAAGTATGCTTTCGGTGTGCTAGCTAGGAAAATATTGGGGTTCATAGTCAGCAGAAGGGGCATCAAGCTAGACCCATCCAAGATAAAAAAATTCAGGATTTACCACCACCAAGGACCAAGAAAGAGTTTATGAGTTTTCTAGGTTGTTTGAATTACATTAGAAGGCTCATTGCCCAATTAACAGTCATATGTGAGCCAGTTATCAAGATGTTGAATAAAGATGCATTGAATGAGTGGATAAAAGAATGTCAGAAAGCTTTTGATAGAATCAAGGAGTATCTATTCGCTCCGCCTGTTTTGGTTCCACCAAGGGAAGAAAGTCCGTTGTTGCTTTACCTGTCAGTCTTAGAAAATTATTTTAGGTGTATTCTCGGGCAGCATGATGAGACTGGTAAGAAAGAAAAAAAAATCTACTACTCGAGTAAAAAGTTTACGCCATATGAGGCTCGCTACACTCTTGTAGAAATGACGTGTTGTGATTTGACCTGAGCCGCACAAAAGTTGAGGCATTATCTATATTTGTACATAATATATCTCATTTTTAGAATGGATTAGTTGAGGTATATATTTCAGAAAGCCATGTCCACAGGAAAGTTAGGTAAGTGGAAAATGTTACTGAGTGAATTCGACATTATGTATGTGACTCAAAATACAATCAAGAGGAAAGCCTTAGCGGATCATTTAGCTGAGAATTTGGTTGATAATGAGTGCAAGAAACTTCAAACTTAATTTCTAGATGAGGAGATTTGTTTGTGGGAGAAGACATTGTAGAAATGTACCCCGGATAGAGATTGTTCTTTGATGGAGCGGTCAACTTTAAAGGCGTAGGAGTCAAAGCAGTTTTGGTGTTAGAAACAGGACAACACTATCCAACAACCACTAAATTGCGCTTCCCATGTACCAATAACATGGCTGAATATAAGGCTTGCATCTAAGCCTCAAGTTAACACTTGATATGGGTGTTCGTGAATTGCTAGTCATCAGAGACTCAGATTTGCTGATTCACCAGGTATGGGGGAAATGGGCAGTAAAGAACTCCAAGATTATGTAGAGCTGGTGCAGGATTTGTGTGGAAGATTTAAGGAAGTTGATTTTAGACATATCATGAGGATACAAAATGAGTTTTCTAATGCTTTGTCTACTATATCCTCCATGATTCATCCCCCAGATCAGAGTTACATTGATCATTTAGAAATGAGCTTGAAGGAACAACCCACACATTATGCGCACGTCGAAGAAGAGCCTGACAGAAAGCCATGGTACTATATTATCAAAAGGTATTTAGAATCTGGAATATATACTGAAGAGGCCAACAACAATTAGAAAAAGACAATCCAACATTTGGCAAAGATTTACTTTTGGAATGGGGAAGTCCTTTTTAGGAGGACTCCAGACTTAGGATTCTCAAGATGTGTCGATGATGCGGAAGCCAAGAAATTAATAAAGAAAGTACACGTCAGATTCTGCAGGCCCCACATAAATGGGATTAACCTTGCTAGAAAGATCCTGAGAACTAGTTACTTCTAGATGAGTATAGAAAATGATTGTAGCAAGTATGTGCAGAAGTGCCTAAATGTCAGATACACTGAGATCTGATTTGAATGCCTCCATATGAGATATATACGATGAGTTCACCTTGTCCTTTCGTAGCTTAGGGTATGGATGTTATCGGACCATTAGAGACACCGACGATAGATGGGCATAGATTCATTTCGGTTGCTATTGATTACTTCACTGAGTGGATTGAAGCTGCTTTATATAGAGCCGTCACCAAAAAGGTGGTTGCAGGTTATGTCAGGAATAACTTGATTTACTGATTTGGAGTGCCAGAATCGATCATTATTGATAATGGGGCTAACTTGAATAGTCACTTGATGAATGAGATTTGTGATCAATTTAAGATTGTTCATCATAACTCGACCGCATATCATCCACATATGAATGGAGCTGTGGAAGCCACCAATAAGAACATCAAGAATATCTTAAGGAAGATGGTAAAAATGATAGATCATGGCATGAGATGTTGAATTATGCTCTTCTAAGGTATCACACAATAGTTCAAACCTCAACTAGGGTAACCCCTTATCTAATTATTTATGGGAATGAAGCTGTGATACCTACCGAGATTGAATTACCTTCCTTAAGGATTATTCAAGAAGCCGGATTAAGTAACGAAGAATGGGTTTACACTCGCTATGAACAACTCATGTTAATTGATGAGAATGGTTTTCGTGTGTCATAGTCAGTTGTATCAACACAGGATGATCCATGCCTTCAACAAGAAAGTAAGAACTCAAATATTTAAAGTCGGGCAATTGGTTCTCAAATGCATATTTTCTCACCAAGAAGAGTACCAAGGAAAGTTCACTTCGAATTAGCAAGGAACATTTATAGTTTCAAAGGTGCTATATAGATGATCCCTGATCCTATCTGAGATGGATGGTCAAGAGTGGACCAAACCTATCAATTCCAATGTGGTAAAGAGATACTATGTTTGAAAGATGTTTTAGTTTTTGTTTTCTTGGTTTATTTGTAATTGTCTTTATGATAGTATTTGTTTTATAATGTGTAATTGCCTTGAATCCTTTTATTTTTTATGAATTTACTACGTTTGACCTAAATTCCCAAGAAAAGGATACATAGGAGGCCTATGTCGGCTTCAGTCAACCCCTTAGGAAAATTTACCCTTTCCTTTTATGTATGAACTATGTGATGACCTGAATTCCCAAGAAAAGGATACATAGGCGTCTTTGGTCAACCCATAAGATTTTTCTATATATCCTTAGTATAGGCCTAAACTACGTTTGACTTGATTCCTGCTTCAACGAGATACATAGGCGCACCAACGGCTCGGTCATATAACCTAGTAAATGGAAAATGGGGTAAAATTTTCGAGAAGGAATCTCAAGAATTCACAAGACGAAGATCATCACCCAAAAAAGAAGATGAAGACCCGCGAAGACTTCAGATCCTCTCAAGACAAGATTATCTCAAGTAGTATTAAACTAGGGTAGAAATTTTGAGGAGGGCCTCAAAATTTTCACTAAACACTGGAGTATATTTCAAATCCCCCAGCACTAGAGTTTAAAGTCAAGTTTTGGAAATCACTAGCTGCGACAAAGTCTAGTTAGACTGAATCTCTGGCCATGACAGAATTTCTGATAGAAAGCACTCATCGATGATGATGAATCCCTATATTTCCTCCATCAAATATCAGATATTTTCAGAACCAAGAAGAAGATGTTCGTTAAGCTAGTACATGACATGACTGACAGAGATTTTCTAAAAGCTTTTACAAAAGTTTTTGAAACTAGTTTTTAAAATTAATACTATCAAAAATCTACACAAACCCTTTACCTAGTGATTGCCTAGGAATCTATTGGAACGGGGAGTCAGGGTGGAAGCCTAACATGACAGAGCATACGAAAGATGGCGAGGAGCAAACCAAGGATCGAAGGAGGTCAACACGGAGTAGTTTCACTCAAAACTAATCATTTTTCTGTGGATGCAGGGGCCAATACATATAAATGGAAATCTTTTTCAAAAAATCCCCAAGCGAGTTGGGAGCCACACCAAAGCATATAATTTTTAAGAATGGTATTTTTGGGTAGCCCCAAATATGGGTTTAATACTCATTTATTGGGGACCTTTTGAATTCTCTATATCATTTATTGAGACCATGAAGGACAAACAAAGGCGCCTTATCTTCTTTATGAATATTGTATTTAGATTTTTCTAAAATAGTCATTCGAAAAAGCAACTTTGTGTCTACTAAATATTTACCTTGAGCATAGGTACAGTCAAAGGAGATGGCCCTATAAGGCCACAATCAAAGGATCTGCTAAGATACGGAAGAGAAAGAAAGTCATCCACAAAATTTGCCTTGAAGCAAAGCAAACGGTTTGTTTAGAAAGAAAAAATGCAAACATACAGACTTATGTGAAACTGTTCATTGCCGGGAGAGCCGTTTCATTTCATGCCATTATCGAGAGGGTCATTTCATGCCATTGCCGAGAGGGATATTACATAGCATCACCGAAAGGGCCCTTTTATGCCATTATCGAGAAGTCCATTTCATATCATCGCCGAGAGGGCCATTTCATTTCATTGAGAGAGGAACACTTCATTTTATGCCATTGCCAAGAAGGCCATTTCATATCATCAACAAGAGGTCCATTTCATGCCATTGCCGAGAGGGATATTTTATTTTATGCCATTGCCGAGAGGGCCATTTCATGCCATTGCAGATATGGCCATTTCATAATATCGCCAAGAGGGCAATTTTATGCCATTACCGAGAGGTCCATTTTACACCATCACCGATAGGGCTATTTTATGCCATTGCCAAGAAAACTATTTCATATTATCACCAAGAGGCCATTTTGTGCCATTGGCGAGAGGGCCACTTCATTTTATGGCTTTGCCAAGAGGGCTATTTCATTTCATTCCATTGGCCATGACATGAGGGCCATTTCATATCATTTCATCACCAAGAGGGTCATTATGCCATTCAACTAAGTCTCTATAATTTCTCGCCATGCAAGACGATTAGTTCTAGCCTTGGAAGATGCTTTGGAGCACTAATATCCGTTGACCAGGAAAAGATAGCATAATCTGGCATCATGGATATCTCAACATTTTATATTCATTGACTACGTAAAGGATATATAGCCCTGAGTCGGGGATATCTCATTATTTGATGAGTCAACATTTGAATACATCAAAATACATGATTTAAAAGGATGTTTTTAAGTCACTATCAAAAAGCAGAGATATATGAGATTTCCTAAAATCGATAATTCGAGGGTCATCTATGAGTCATATTATTTGAAATAGGATAGTGTGCAAAATTATCTATGAGTTGATGATCCATAAGTCATCCAGAAGCTGCAACAACATCCTAATTGGATAGTATGCAAGGTTACCCAAAGATCGATAGTTTGAAGGTTATCCATAAGTCGCAACTAAATCCTTACCGGAGAATATGCAAGATTACCAAATTAATATATCCAAGGGTTCTCTATAAGTTGCGTCATATCCAAGATTGATTATGTGTAGGATTATCTAAAGACCAGTTATTTGAGAGATATCTATAAGTCATATCCAAGGTCAGATGATGTGCAGAAATACCTGAGAGCTAGCGATTGGAGGGATATCTGTAAGTCATCTCTTATCTAAGGTAGGATAATGTTCATGATTAACTAAGAGAAAACAATTCAAAGAATATCTGTAAGTTGCCTCGTATCCAATATCAAATAATACACAAGATTATCCAAAGATTGACAATTCAAGGGAAAATCTATAAGTCGTATCAATACAAAAGATGCGCAAGACTTATCCGAGGTCACATGCAAAAAATCATTGTCAATAATCAGAGAGGTTAACATTCCACATACAACAAGAATTATAGGTGACCAAAAGGGTTGCCACATCAGCATAAGATTACAGGATTGCAGTGACCGTTCTATATAATGTGTCTCAGCGTCTAAAATGACCACCCCACTTTGAAGACATATTCAATCGATAAATGAGCTAATTATGCAATAACCAAGAGGGTTGTTTTGTCTGTTATTGCAAGTTATTTCCTTCCAAATAGGTATATGAGAGGATAACTTCTCTTTTTTAGGCAACAACTCTCGTGGAGATATGGTAAAAGACTATATATCCCCTTTGTGAATTATGTTTAGCACTAATAATTTTTTTTGAGACGTTATCGAGAGCATATGAGAGGATAAAAATCTCAAATCAAAACCACAGGTGCGGATGACTCCAAAAATGATGCATCACAACGTGGAACTCTTTCTTAGCAGCAAAATGGGACACAGTCTAGAGAGGGACATCAAACTCTTTGGATGTGAGCTAAAGAATGATTTCCACCACCATCAAACCATACCCCTATTAGAAGGCATGTGGGTATTTTGGGATATTCTGATTGTAGCTTCATCTTTGGGATATTTCTAAACTCATACTGAGGGTAACCTTCTTTTTCTTTCAAATTCGGGTGACAACATACTTAGAGTTTGGGAAATTATGTCCAGGTAAGTTCTTACCTATGGATGTGAAGGATCCCACATTCATGGTTAAGAGGTTACAAGCCTTTTTTCTGTAACTCAATCAACTTGTTACTCATCCCAAAATAAAGATCATAAAAAATAAAAGACTATCTTTTCTACCAATTGAGTCAAACTATAAGCAGTCTGGTTCCCTGAGTCTCAGGACTACATTCCAACCTCCCCCCCAATTCGCTTATTCCTCAGCTTTTTGGTTTGCTAAAATTTGAAAATTGTAATAGCTCGTGAATTCTTTGAAAATCGTGCTTCAGAATCAAGCTTTATCAACTACAAGTGGCCTGAATTCTCATGCAACCTGAGATATGTAGGAAACCCGATATCGGGGTACGACCATAACTCCACGAATCTCTTGGAAAATCCAACCTCTTTTAGAAATGAATTTATGGTCATACAAAAATTAGGAACGTCAAACTCCCTTTACCCAGGGTTACTTGCATCCACCCAACCAAAGGGAGGGGGCAGTTGTTGACACCTAATTTGCCCTCCACAACTAAGTTTAATCCTGATTTTCTCTAATTTTCAAATAAAATTACCATATTTATTTTATCCGAATAAAAAACTTTTCAAAGTATTTATCTGCGTAATTTTGACATTTTATGTAGCGATTATATATCATTGTATTTAATTATATAAATTTATATAATTTTGTTACTTAAATATTTATTTTACGTAATATCGGATTTTAATCAAAGCTTATCTTGAAAATTAATTCAAATGGGTAAAGTCTTGATTTAAATAAGATTTGCTCTCAAAAACAATTTATTTGATTTTATCTAATCAAGAAGCTTTAGATTAAAAGATGTATTAATTCGTATCGAACTTCAATTTAATTTAGTCAATCTATTAGATTTGGCCATAAATGAAATTAAATTGTCCATAATTGCAATGCAATACGCCGATTGATTTTCAATTTAGTCAAAATTAAATAAATTTGGCTAAATTTTAAATTCTAATTGGGGTTATATTTTAAATAACCCCAAAATCCTAAAAAATAACCTAAATCTACCCAACCTTATTCTTTTTCCATTTTTGAAGTTCAAATTTTTAATTTCAAATTTGTACTAGATTAGACAATTCACCCTCAACCTTGTCCTTTTTTCATTTTTGAAATTCAAAATTTATACTAGATTGTATAATTTCACCTCACCTTATCCTCTAACAAACCTTTTCCTCAGTTTCAAATTCCCAACATACCCCTAAATTCTTTCTCTCACATTGGTGGATGAAAAGAATTGAATCCCCATCCTTTCGTATAAATACTACCACTATTTTGATAGAAAGTAAAAAAGTCTCAAAGAGTGAAAAAACTTTTCAGTAAACAGTTAAATTTCTTTTCTTTAGTAAAATTTTTCAAGCGGTAGTCTAATTAGGATTCTTGAAAGATTGCTTTTTGGTGGTGATCAAGACTCCGAAGAAAACTTGAAGTCCCATTTTTCTGCCCGAAAAAAGAAATCTGCTTTGGAGTCCAAATGGACTCCTTTTCCCCTTGCATGTCGTAATGGGCCAATGAGGCCCACCTCTTCGAAGATTAAGTCCAAAAGTCGGTTATATGGCATGTGGGTGCAAGAAGATAGACGAAGAAGAAAAAAGTGGTAAAACCCATTGATGAGGTCGCTAAGAGACTTGAAAAGTCTCAATTTTTATTATTGTCTTACTTTTATTTATTCATTTAATCATTTATTTATTCATTCATTTGGGGCCTCGAAGCCAAAGTTGTAATCTAATACGGGTGAAACAGACTTTGGGCCCCCAAAGGTCTAAAAAGATAGTTTAGGATAGGTTGTGGGCCAAAAGCCCGAATTGTTAGATTAGGACAGGTTATGGGCCAAAAGCCCAAGTATTTGAATTAGGACTGGTAAAGATGGGCCAAAAATCCAAATTAGCTTAGGACAGAGTTTGTGGATTTGAGCCCAATGGCTTAACTCTTTTAGTCTCCCCTTTCCCTTTATATGCTAATTGTTATTAGTTTTCTTAGACTTTGTTAAAATTTCCGCTAAGTAGTCAAAACTTATTTTGCACAAATCTTGAAAACAAATATTTTTCTTAATAGATTTCTTTCCAAAAATCAGCTTTTCCTTTTAAAATAGTCAAAAGTTATTTTCAAATAGTCCGTATAACCGCAAGTTAGATGATACTCTTGGTGCCTTAACAACCTTTCAAGAGTATTAATGGGAACCACTTACTCAAAATTTCTAAACTTAGAAGTTTTTTATTTTCTGTCTTGAATCTTTTAAGTAATATTTTTAGTTTTACTTGATATTTTCTCAAAAGTCAAGTGGCGACTCTATAATTAATTAAATTATTTCAAAATTTTCTTTAAAGTTTTGAAATGGTTAAAATAGTTGAAACCAAATGTTTTCCAACCCTTCAAATCACACAGGGATAAAACATACATGGTTTCATTTACCAAGGGGCTAGGTTTATCAACATCCAGTTTTGAGCTTATACGAATGGGAGTATCAATGGCTTTAGCCTCATCCATGTGAAATCTTTTCACAATTTTCTTGATATACTTCTCTTGAATAATTATTGTACTATTTGGAGTATGCTTGATTTCATTCCTAAGAAGAAACTTAGTTCACCCATCATGCGCATCTCAAACTTACTTCTCGTAAATTTTGCAAATTCTTTGCACAGAGAGTCTGAGGTAGCTCCAAAAATTATGTCATCCATATTAACTTAAAAAATGAGTAGATTTTTTCCTCTATTGTTGTCCGTTTTCCCTCACTTAAACCATTTTCAAGAAGAAACTTTGACAATCTTTCATACCATGTTTTAGGAGCTTGCTTCAGCCTATACATGGACTTATCCAACTTCAATACATGATTGGTTGATCGATATCTTCAAAATTAGGTGGTTGCTTTTCATCTACTTTTTCTTAAAGTACCCATTTAGAAAGCACTCTTTACATCCTTTTGAAATAATTTGAACTCTATGCAGGCTGCAAATCCCTTGAGAATCCTCATAGCTTCCATCCTTGCAACTGGTGCAGATATTTCATCACAGTTAATCCCTTCTTCTTGGTTGTATCTTTGCACAACAAGCCTTGCCTTATTCCTTGTGATAGTTCCATGATCATCACACTTATTTCTGTACATTGACCTAGTCCCTATGATGGTTCTGTCAGCAAGTCTGGGACCAGGTGCAACACTTTACTCCACACATATTGATTAGGTTTTTCCTGCATAACATTTGCCCAAACTACATTTTTGAGAGCTTTCTTTACATTCTTGGGTTAAATATGTCACGAACTAAAAGTTAAGGTCATGATGACAAGTACTGAGACTAGGCCTCGGTAGGTAAGTTAGTTATCCAAGAAGTAAGGAAACCAAAATAATAAGTAAAGAAAGATAAAAATGAGATATCAAAAGGAAAGTCAGGTTAACACAGTTCACATTATAGTGGAAGTCTGAAAGAATACCACAAAACCCCAAGAAGTAGTGCCACAAGTGTAAGAACATCTAATACAACTCCGAATCCTAAATAATACTTTGTCTCCAGGAATAAAAATAAATACAACTAAAAGGAAGAGATATGGAATCTACCTGAACCATGGAGTGAACCAGTATCTCGAGAATATAATATCACTGCTTGAACTCAATTACTGTGACTGGTACTCGAGCTGGGTTTTGCACCAAAAGGACACAGTAGGGATGAGTATGGTCCAGTTATACTTAGTAGGTATCATAGGCTAACTAAATAAAGAAGGAAGTAATACAAGCAAAGAAATACTATAAGCACGTCACCTGCAAGTAGAAAAGTTCCCAAACGATAGCTCACACCAGCTCCACTAACAATTCTAATGTATATAAATAAATAAAAAAGAACAGGCATTCACAAAGACACATAGAAACTGATTTCACATCAAGAGAACACATAAAAGAAATACAGAATATGCATATGCAGATGTGATACAATGAATAATGAAATGAATAGTTGAAAGTCATTGCATGACTTTCTGTATACACCTATCAAGCTTCAATCCTCCAAAATAGGACCCATGGAGCATTCAAAACCCACATACTATCTTAATGTTTTCACCAATCTCAATCTTATATCTCAATCCACCCGACCGGCACATCCCTCCGTCTAGACATTTTTAAAAGTGTCTCATTTTCTTTCAAAATCAGTGTTCCTCAATTGTACCGATAACTCATGAATATGCAACTAGGATATATAATGCTCGCGATAAAATTAGTATGAGGATAACAAAATCCATTCAATACGTGTATAAGTGATTTTAGAAATCAACTCAATATGCAACATTTCATGATATCAATTCTAGTTTGGGACCATTGGAGTTAATATACATGTAAAACATCATTACTATTATATCAATCCATATTCGGGAATATCTATCATGATATAGGATAACAATGGTCAATAAGGCCTATAATATCATTTCAAGCCCTCTGCATGGGCATCACATTAAGAATAAAGACATTTAAATGCACAAATAAGTCCCATGATGTCAAATAAAACTCCCACATGGACAACACGCAATATAGAATATCACAAGTCAAAAAAACAAGAACATTATCCCCCATACAGGCATCAAGAAATATATAATAGCTCGAACAACAATTTCCATAGTTATTTTCCTGAACCTATAGCGTGCTTTATATATATATTAGCTACCTAGCACAGTCTGCAGAAAGTTATGCCATAACCTACCTTAAAACATCAAAATTCAAGCATAAAGTCCTTTAACACGGAGCCTTTCCCTTGTGAACAACCTCAAAATTAACTAAAACATACAAATATAGTATCTACGCATTAAAAGAAAACTAGATACCCAAATTGACCATTTTAAATTGAGTCCAAAACGAATTTGAAAATGAAAGTAGGTAAAATAAAAAATTTATCTTAGAAATACATTGTCCAAGGTTATAGGATTATTTAGTTTAAAACCCATGCAAAAATAGGTTAAAGGTCAAAATCGAGGAAAAACTATTTTTAAGCTTTACGAAAAAATCCTCAAAATCCATTTTGAAACCAATATTAAGGAGTGTTTTGATGATATAATCAATGTTAAGTTATAAATATAAGGTTTTGGAGCTTATCCAAGATCAAATGGTGATGAAAACCCTAAAAATCATCCAAACCCAAAGCTCAAAGGTCTAAAAATGGTAAAAAATCATAAAAAAGAATATATATACAATGATGGTCGCTTAAAGCAGCCAAACCCCATATGTTCGGTCTTCGCTTAAGCAGTAAGTGATAGCTAGTCTCTAAAGTAGAAACTACTTAAGATGTACCTTAGATGCTTAAGCGGGTGCACCAGATATCAGTTGCATCAACAACTTTACTAAGTTGCAATGTTGCCGATCGACCCCTCGAGATTCGTTCAAAATCTCGTGAATGCAAACAAACTATGCTACAAGGATATTTTTGATATTTTAGAATTAATGGAGACCTTCGATTTTTGAAAAGGTATTATTTTCAAAAAATAGCCCCCAGGATCTCTTTAAGGAAAAATTTACTAGTTTCCACAACAAGGGTCAAAATGTGAACTAAGGATTTTGAATCCTAACCAATCCCATTACTGACCCAAAATTAATGTTTCAGATCTAATGGAACTACCCAAATTGCCATCTTACACTCAAAAAATTAAATGTTGATCAAAGTTAACTATAGGACTTTTAAAGCCTCTAAAATCTCTCCCAAAACCCTCCCAAAGGCATTGGGAATCATGTCAACCATTCCCTCACCCCAAAATTAACATGTAGCAACTATGGGGAATGACAAAATAGTAAAATTACATAAAAAGTAAAATTTCACAAATCAAGTCATTACAATATCCACCACGAATACTCTAGTTAGTATTCTAACTAAAAGCAAGGAAGTACTTGAATCAGTAAAGAGATAAGGGTACTACTACGTATGTAGGACTCGACTTTCTAAGTAGCCTCATCGATAGAACGGTGTCTTCAGTAAACCTTAACCATATGAATATCTCTAGAACCCAACCATCTAATGTCCGTAGCTTAAATAGAAACTAGCTCCTCAATAAATCTCAACCTCTTATCTAACTAAACTGAGTCCCAACAAAGAATGTGAGACTCATCTAGAATATATTGCCAAAGTATAGATACATGAAAGATTGAATGAACGACTGAAAAATCTTGAGGTAAGGCCTACTCATAAGTAACCTCCCCAATTGGCTGGAGTATCTCAACAGAACCAATGTACCTCTAGTTAAGCTTATCCCTCTTCCCAAACCTCATCACGCCCTTTATGGGTGACACACAAAGAAAAACTCTATCACTAATCTCAAACTTCAAAGCATAAAGTTTTTTGTCCACATAACTCCTTAGCCTACTCTAGGACGCCTGAAGCCTACCTTGAATCACTCAAACTCTGTCCAAAGACTTGCTAAGCAAGTCGGTACCACAGGGCATAACCTCAAAAGTCTCAAACTAACCAATCAAAGATCGACAAGGCCTACCATTCCATGCCTCAAAAGGTGCCACCTTAATACAAGAATGGTACCTATTATTATAAGAAGGCGTTAAATGCTATTCTTACTAATCTCAGAAGTCCATAACACATTCGTGAAGCATATCCTCTAAAACTCGAATAGTCCATCTCGACTAACGATCGGTCTGGGGTGGAGAGTTGTGCTAAGGTCAACTTAAGTACCTAAGTCCTCATAAAATATCCTCTAGAAGCTAGTAGTGAACACTAGGCCTCTATCTGAAATAATAGACATGGGCACTCTATAAAGACAAACTATCTCACGACCAAAGATCCGAGACAACCTCTTGGCACTGAAGAAATCTGAATAATAATGAAATAGGTCGGTCAATCGATCTATGATGACCCAAATATTGTTAGAACTAAGAAGAGTAAGAGGAAACCCACTCATTAAGTCTGTAGTAATTTGCTCCCACTTTCACTCAGGAATAAGTAGTCTCTGAAGCAACACAAGGAACGATCTTCTGATGCACGGCCTTCACCCATCAACAACACAAGTAATGAGCTATAAAGTATGCCATATACATCTTCATACCACCCTACCAGTAAAGCTGCTTTAGATTATATTACATCTTGGACACCCTAGATGAATATAATGTTTGGAATAATGCACTTTTTTAATGTCAATCTCACCCATCCACCAACTTTTTGTAAAAAACATAGCCACATAATCCTCTAAATGCTATCAGAATTAAGAGATACCGCCTTAGCCTCGCTACTCAACACCTTATCTCAAATCACCATAAACTATTATTATTAAATTGGTGAACTCGAATTGGTTCCATCAAAGAAGATCTAGCATCTACAAAGGATAACACACGTCTGGGTGTTGAAATGTCAAACTTGACTATCTGGTTAGATAATGACTGAACCTCCAAGGATAAAGTCTGCTCTGAGTCAAGAGATGAGCTAAAATCCCCATACTAGCCGTCTTCTGGCTCAAGACATCCACAACCATATTAGTCTTACTCGGATGATACAAAATAGCGAGATCATAGTCCTTAAGCAACTCAAGACAATGCCGCTGTCTCATATTAAGATATTGCTGATTGAAGAAGTACTGAAGGCTATGATGATTCAAGAAAATCTCATAATAAACTTCATACAAGTAATGTCTCTAGAACTTTAACAAAAATAAAATTACGACCAACTCTAGATCATAGGTACAATAATTCTTCTTATGAGGCTTCAAATGACTAGAAGTATAAGAAATCACCATACCCTTCTGCATTAACGCCACACCAAAACCAATCCCATAAGTATCACAAACATGAAAAAACACATGCCCTCCTTGGGCAACATAAGATAGGGGTCGAAGTAAATAAATCCTTGTGCTTTTAGATGCTCTTATCACAAGCATCTGACTACTGAAATACAACCTTCTTCTAGGTCAACTTGGTAAAAGGAGTAGCAAAAAATGAGAAACCCTTTATGAAACGCCGATAAGAACTTGCAAAACCAATGAAACTCTAAATCTTGATAAGGAAAGTAGGTTTAGCCTAATCACAAATCACCATAATCATGGCCAAATCAACTATAATACCATCTTTGGTCACAATATGCCCCAAGAAAAAGATAGAATCCAACCAAAACTCACACTTGGAGAACGTGGCATACAACTTCACATCATGCAATCTCTGAAGTACAATCCTTAAATATCTTACATGATCAACCTTATTTTTGGAATAAACCAAGATGTTATCTATAAATACAATCACCAAGAAGTTGAGATATAATCGAATTACCCAGTTCATCAACTCCATGAACGTTGCTGGGAATTGGTCAACCCCAAAAACATATACAAGAACTCATAATGACCATATTGAGTTTGAAAAGTTATCTTCAGAACATCCAAAAATCTAACCTTTAACTGGTGATACTCGAATCTAAAATCAATCTTAAAAAACACCGAAACACCCTGAAGTTGGTCAAAAAGATCATTAATGTAAGGAAGAGAATACTTGTTCTTAACCATTAATATGTTCAATTGTTGATAGTTAATACACATACAGATAGAACCATTCTTATTATTCATGAACAAAACAGAAGCATCCTAAGGATATACATTATCTAATGAACCCCTTACTCAACAAATCCTACAACTGTTTCTTCAATTCTTTCCACTCAACACGAGCCGTCTATAAGGAGGAATAAAGATAGGCTTTGTGCCTGACTCCACATCAGTAGCAAAATCAATATCATAATCCAAAAGCATACCAGGCAAATCCATAAAAAACACATCCATGAACTCATGAACAACCCAAATAGAATCCATAGGAGAAAGTGTGGCAATACTAGTATCATGAATATAAGGCAAATAAGACAAGCACCCTCTTTCTATGTTGCGATTAATATGTAGAAATGATATAAATCCCTTTGGACCCAAATAAGCTTGCCCTTCTAAGCTATCCTTGGGACGCTCAACATAGCTAAGGTCGCGATCTTGGCGTAACAACACAAGATAGCATGATAGGGAAATAATCAATCCATGCCTAAGATAACATCAAAATCAACCATATCTAGAATAATCAATTCTACCCAATTCTCACGCTTTGCAAGGGTAACTATACAAGATCAATACACCCGATTCACCATTAAAGAATCTTCTACGGGGGTAGAAATATGGAGAGGCATAGCATGGGGCTCACATTAAAAATTAAAACTAGAAACAAAATATTCAGACACATAGGAAATTATAGACCCAGGGTCAAATAAAATGGAAGTAGATCTATATCAAACTGGGATAATACCTATAATGACTGTATCATAAGCCTTTACTTTAGACTCTTGGGATAGCGTATCATTGTCCACATCTGCTCCTAGATTGAGAAACCTCATGACTACCAACACGATCTCTTTTGCTTCTACCTCTAGCATCCCTCTACCATTTTGTGTGCCACCTCTTACTACAAAGATTGGAGTAGGGTAAAACTGAAGCTAAGAATCCTATTATGTAGGTCCACACCTATGTTAAGGAAAATCCTTGGACAAATGGACAACCTACTCATATACCTAGAATCCTCTATGGTCTAACTCAATATTTGAGGGCACAAATGGTCTAGGATGACTGCCCAAGACCCGAAGAATTAAGGTAAAAACCTCCACTTGTATGACCTGATGCCTGGTTACCTAAAGCCTAAAAAACTGAAGGCCTACCACTTGATCCCTATAAAGTGGCCCGAAATAGACTACCATGATAACCACGGGAATGTCTAATTGATAAATCTCTACCTCAAGAGGTGCGACCCTTAACTCGCCTTATTGGTACACCTTTTTGGTACCTCACTGAGTAGCCTGGGTAATAGACTTGGTCAACTTGGCATACTCAATAATGCCTTGAAAAGAAGCCTCTAAAATAACCATCTGAGAAGCCCTCTAAACCCTTATAAACTTACTTTAACACAATGGAGATGTTGGTGGCTAAATACCTAGATATAGTATAAAAGTATGCCTCATACTTGATAATAGACATGGATCCCTGCTCTAAGTGATCAAACTTATCTCACATATAATATTTTAATCTATAAGGTACAAACCTTTTCAAAAGGACCAAAAAAAATAAGCCGAAGTTATAGTTGACAAAGACAACGACCTACAACTGGATAAAAACCTCCTCCAATCCCTGGACATATCCTTTAATTAATAGGTAGTATAAGAAACTTCATAAGACTCAAGGGATCCAAGATTATGTAACTTCTCTTGGCAGTCAATCAGAAACTCATAGGAATTCTCACCAATCGTTCCACTAAACTTGAGAGGATCCAAATGAACAAACCTTTTAAACCTCTTCAGATCATCAAAAGACATTACTATACCCAAATTAACTGAAGGATTAGTAAGTCTAACAGGTAATTAATCCACACACTAGGGTACCATAAATGATTATTGTACCCCTAAAGTTGGAGTTACATAAGTAGATGCCCGTAAAAATAGTGGAATACCATCCAAAGTCTGAGGAATACTAGTTACACTCAAAGGAACACCATCCAAGCTACTCTAAAGGTAAATCAACAAATTTTGAAGAACTGAGGTAAAAATTGAAATTTATGGAGCTTGAGCAGGCCTTAACCCCCTATCTGATAATAATCTCTAGAAAACACAACCTCAAGCTCAAGAGAGGCCCTCTTATCATGTCCTCCAGCAGGGGAATCTCCTCGGGACCATCCTATAACTCTGGGTCATCCATACCCCTACCTCATCCTCAAACCGAGGCTCTCATATGGGTCCCGACTCGGCATCCCTGGACCTAGTGCTCACCATCTACGTAGAAAGAATAGAATACAAGTTCAAAATATTAGGTATAAGTAACCCGTACTATAAGGAATTAATAACCCGTACTACAAGGAATTAAATTAGAGAAGTTTTTCCTAAAGATATCCTATAGCCTCTTAAAGATAGATATCGACATCTACGTACCAATCCATGAGACTCTACTAGACATCCTGATCTTACACTTATGAGACTAGTGAAGCTGTCTCTAATACCAATTTGTCATGACCCAAAAGTGTAGGATTTGATAGATCTACCTATTGGGATAGATCTACCTCTTGGGATTGTGCTAGATTAGAATATAAATATGTGTGGGATTTGATTGTTTATGCATTTACTAGTTTATGATGTGGGTTTTGCTATTTCTTGAGTAAATTGGTTGAGATTTATGGGTGAAAGCCCCAAATACCCAAATGAGTTTGATGGATGAAAATCCCAAGCTCTTGAAAGCTCAAACCATCCTTGAAAGAGGGGTTTGTGTGAACTATAGGAACCCACCTCATCTTTGAAAGAAGAATATGGGAACCAAAGCAATAGTAGATAATTTATGGGTATGTCTTGCCAATTTTTCACTATTTAGACATAAGGGTGATTAGGAGGTTGACTATACCATGGGTATCATCCTAGAAATATGGATACCCAATTCAAGTATTGGGTGACTATAATTGGCACACTCGTTAGGTACTCGAAAAGGTCAATGAGTGATATCTTTGAGGTTTTGTTGAAAAGCTAGCCTCAAAGACCTTAAACATAGCCTACCACATCATCAACGATTTGAATTTGCATAGAATCATCATGATTCCATGCATAATTTGCATCTAGGAAAGCATAGTCCTTAGATCCATTTGAATTGATTATACTCTAATTATTCTTAGTCTCGAATTAGTCCTTTAGAAGCCCAAGAATATCTTTCATGTTTGAAAAGATTGAGAATCCCCCAAATAATTTTGTACCTTAGGTTTGAACTTAGCAAGCAACTTCTATTTTGAACTTACTCAATCACCGCTCATATTATTCCTCATGGATTCAACCACGATTCTTAGTTGGGTAAAATATTGACAATGTTCGCCTTGCATTTAAATTGACTTATAAGTTGAGCGTTGTCAAAATGGTGCCGTTGCCGGGGAACAATTTGGCGTTTTGAGTTGGTTTGTAATTTTTATCTACTTTATTTGATTCATACTTGTAAATATTTGTTTGTGATTTTCTTTTATTTCTTGTCTTAGGTAGGTTTTTATTTTTATTTGTTTGTCCCAATGGCATCATGTAATGGAAGTGAATTCGGTGGTTGGAGATCCTATCTTGACAATCCATGTCCATATTGTAATGGACCCCACTTTTGACAAGATTATAGATATGCTCCCCGGAGAGAGATGTGTGTACCATATCGATCTTATAGAGAGTATGGTTGTTCTTTATGTGGTGGTCGAGATGGACATTGGAGTAATTATCCAAATGCACCCACCCCTATTATGCTAACCTAAGTGCTAGTTCTTATTGTGATTTTAATAGGTCTTATGATCAAGAAAAAGTAGAACGAAGATCCAAACATAGTAGTGTTGAAGAAATGCTTCAAGTTATCTTGGATCGGGTGTCATCAATGGGGGATAATATACATAACATTCATCAATACATGGAGGTATGTAATGAGAAAAGAAAGAGGATAGAAGAGATGGGCATGGAGGTCAATCATGCAAGTACTATGACCATGACCATGCCTCTAAATGAACTTGATGCTGAAGAATCCTTAGTGATTTCCCAACCAACTAAACCAAACACAATAGAGGATGCCAAGATTGTGGTAATGGTTCTAGAGTCGGTATAAAAAGTCGAGCAAATTCCTTATGAAGACTAACCATTTTGGGGTGAAGATGACCAACAGAATGCAACTTTGAAATTAAGGAAAAGGCCCCATTCTATCCACTTTTCAATATTATGCTTGGTGGATTTGATAAAAGTCAATCCACCCAAGTAAGTGATAAATATTGGAAAGAATGAGAAATATCCTTATATTTTGGAGTTTGACCTTCCAAATGGGAATGCTAAAGCCCCAATTTTGAAGGCCAAAAAGCTTAAAGATCGATGTCCAAGTAGTGGCCTTCTAATTCTCTCACCATTTCCCAATGAGCCCACATGAAAGTTTGATAGAAAATTGGGAAAATATTTTAAGTCTTCAAAGTGGAGCGATAGAGCATGCATCACCATGCCATTACTTTTTTCCCAAGAGCCTCAAAGATTGACTGATCAAAATTTGGGTAAAAGATTCAAATCCTCTAATTGGAGACATAAATGAGGATTAAAAAGGCATCGTGCCACGATGTTAAACCAAGCACTTTATGGAAGGCAACCCATCGTTTTCATGTTTATGACATTTATTTTTAAATATGACATAAAATTTTAATGCTTTGCAGGTGCTTGGGGTAGGTTGAAATCCATAAATAGGGTAGCACCAAGTTCGGAAGTGTAGCAGTCATACAGAAAAATAAAGCAAAATAGAAGAGTAGATGGCCCCAGTTATCGCGATCGCACCAATCAGGTCGCGATCACGCCTCTATGTCCAGCTTCAATATGGCTATCAATGCGGTTTTAGGGATCCCTTTATCCCTTATTATGCTATTATGTTATATAGTAAGGTCAGTATAAGTCCTTTAGTTGGGGTGCAGCCCTACCCTTATGTGTATTCATTGGTTTGAAATTCTTGAACTTAGTCATGCTAAGCATGGAAATTTTGTGAATTGATTATTTTTATTTGTAGTTTTCTTTTTCTTTTGATAATGATGGTGAATGATATTTTACCTATGATGGATTTATTAATGACATTCTTAAGGAAAAAACATCGTGATTGAGTTTTGAGCCATGGATGCAGGAAAAGTCTGAGTACCCATAGCATCGAGATCACAAATGTAAAGAAAGTCTGAGTACCTGTGGCATTGTTGATTAAGGATTTCACTCATACCATTGGCAAAGTCTGAGTAGCCATATGGTTGGTTTGACCTTATGAAGACAAAATGTGAGACCAAGACTTGGGCTGTGCCACAGTTAGCAAATTGTGCATGGTGAAAATGCAAAGCAATCACCCTCCTCCATCTAAAATCTTTCAAAAATTAAGGGCATGGACATGAGCGGCATTGTAATAATTCTTTTTCTCTTTTTGTGACTCCAAATTTTTGACTTGTGAAAATTGATAGATACTCTATTTTTGTCTCTAGCGGGAGGGGCAATTGATCCTCCTTGGCTAATTGGTATGCCATGTGTGGAGAGATTATTTGTTTGAATCTCATGTATACTTGTACTATCTAGAACTTTCCCTATTAGTCTCTCAAGGCTAATTTTGATTGTATTTGGTTGGGGAGATGATCTTAGGCTATTTTTGCGACATTAGAAGTCAACTTTAGCCTAAAGTGCCTACCCTTGCATAGATGTTGACCCTAGTCATCCACTTTGAACCTTTATACCTTTATTTGGCAAACATATTACAAACCGTGAGCCTTTTCTTATTCCTCTTTTGAACCCTATCCTCCTTGGACTTAAAAATATAAATTGAGTCTAAAAGCCTAAGTTGGGGGTGGTGAATATCAAAAGAGGTAACTTTGGGCCTCGAGAATGTTAGTTAGTGCATAAGAGCTAAATTAAACAAATGAATAGGAAAAATAAGGGACCCAAGAAAGAAAAGAAAAACATGAAATGTACAAGGCAACGAGGTAAAAAGAAGATTCTTTCCAAAATATGGGTGAATCAAGGTAGTAAAAGTAGGCATATTCTTAAAGAGTGAAAACAAAAGAAGTGGCCCATGGTCAAAAGTTATATGAAAAAGTATAATGTAGATGTTCAAGAAAGGTATAGTCACTTTGTTCCCAAATAATATCCTACCCTACCTTGAACCTATATTAAAAGCTCAAAAAGCCCTATGACATCTACAATCATTTACTTTCATTGTTGTGGTGATTGAAAATTGGGGCAAGCCTATGGTAGATGCTTGTTAACATCAAGAGTTTTTGATAGAGAGAGAAAGTTTCTTACTTAAATTCCTTGTTGCATATTTGATAACTTGGTGTGTATAATTTTATTTCTTGTGTGGAGACATGTAAACAAGTTGAGGTGGGTGATTTTGTCATCTCCCAAAAAATGTGGCAAAAGGAGTATAATATATTTGAGGTCAAAGAGGAGTCATTTCTTGAGTATTAGTAATTTTTGCATGATTTCTCTTTGAAGTCTTTTACATCCTTGAAAATTACGCGTTATGTTGAGGTGTGTTGAGAGAATAGTTTTGCCCATGAGCGAAGAGCTTTTTCTGGTAGTAATCAAGTTGAAGGCATCATGATCATTTTGGTCATCTAATTTGGTCATAAATATGCATTGTCTCATGGTAAGAGGTAGTGATGCTTGAGGACAAACAAAGTTTTAAGTTGGGGGTGTTGATGAATGGTGAAATTATCGCTCATATGCACTTAACATTCATGTACACTACTGTGATTTGAAGGCATAAATGAGACAAAATCATAATTAAATGCACTAATTCCCACTTTTTGTAGTTGTACAGGTTATGAGATAAGAAGGATGTAGAATTGAGCTAAAAATGATTAAAAAGGGAAGAGAAGTGCAAAAGTTGGAAAACCTGCACAGACTGGGTCTCAGGTACCGCGATTGCAGAGTGACCACTGTGATCATGGTAATTTAAGAAATTTGCAGGCTACGATCACTTGAAGTATACAGTGATCGTAGAGATACGATCACAGCTATCCAGACGTGATCGCGGTATAGCGGGAAATCAGCCCAGGGGCAAAATTGTCATTTCACACAACCGATCCCACTTCTTAAAAAAAGGGCTCAAAACCCTCATTAGAGGAGAATTATCATCATTCTACAATCCTACCTCCCATCCTTAGTTTAGGGTTTTGTAATTTGTTGGAGCTTGAAGCTTAAATTTACACTAATTTGAGACAAGATTAAATTATAGGATCTTTAAAGTGTATATTTGGCTTTGTCTATTGAAGATTCATTTGAGTCTAAAGTGTGGCTTGTCCGTTCTTTATTTTCTTATGAATAAATTTTATGGACATCTTGGTATACTTATTTTCATTATCCTTATGGTAAGCTAGATCTACCTCTTGGGATTATGCTAGATTAGGGTGTAAATATATGTGGGATTTGATTTGTTTGTGCATTTACTAGTTTGTGATGTGGGTTTTACTATTTCTTTAGTAAATTGGTTGGGATTTGTAGATGAAAACCCAAAATACCCAAATGGGTTTGATGGATGAAAATCCTAAGCTCTTGAAAGCTCAAACAATCATTGAAAAAGGGGTTTGGGTGAACTATAGGAACCCACCTCATCCTTGAAAAAGGGATAGGGGAACCAAAGCAATAGTAGATAATTTATGGGTATGTCTCGCCAAATTTTGACTATCTTAGACATAAGGGTGATTAGGAGGTTGACTATACCATGGGTATCATCCTAGAAATATGGATACCCAATTGAGGTATTGGATGTCTTTAATTGACACACTCATTAGGTACTTGAAAGGGTCAATCAGTGAAATCTTTGAGGTTTTGTTGAAAAACTAGCCTCAAAGGCCTTAAACCTAGCCTACCACATCATCAACGATTTGAATTTGCATAGAATCATCATGATCCCATGCATAATTTTCCCCTAGAAAAGCATAGTCCCAAGATACATTTGAATTGATTATACTCTAATTGTTCTTAGTCTCAAATTAATCCTTAAGAATCCCAAGTATTACTTTCACATTTGAAAAGATTGAGAATCCTCCAAACCATTTTGTACCATAAGTTTTAACTTAGCAAGCAACTTTTATTTTGAACTTACTCAATCGCTACTCATATTGTTCTTCGTGGATTCAACTCCGACTCTTAGTTGGGTAAATATATTGACGACGAACACCTTGCACTTAAATTGATGTGTAAGTTGAGTGTTATCAGAAACCCATATACTATCTCAAGTTCTCCACCAATCTCAATATCGTATCTTAATCCACTCGACCGACACATCCCTTGATCTAGGCATTTTATAATGTGTCTCATTTTCTTTCAAAATCATTATTCCTCAATGGTACCAATATATGATGAATGTGTATGTATACAATGAGGATATAATACTCATAATCAAATTAGTATGAAGATAAAAAATTCAGTTAATATGTGTATAAGTAAGCTAAAAATCAACTCAATATGTCAATACTTCATGATATCAGTTCTAGTTTGGCACCATTGGAATAAATATCATGTAAGACATCATTAATATTATATAAACTCATAATTTAGGCATTTCTACCATGATAAAGACAAATAATGGTTAATAAGATTTATAATATCTATTTAAGTGTAATACCCCATAAGATCCTAGCTTAATTCAACACATAGTTTCATGTTTAAAGGGATCCAAGACTTAAAAATTTTGCTAAGTGTTGAGGAATTTGTCATTTTCAAGACCCCTAGGCTTCGATGGTTTTTATTTTGGTCTTCCCGACCTCGATACGTCAATTTTTGAGTTGATTCATGATCGGGATGTGTTTGGGAAAACAAAATAGAAGCACCACCGGAATAGGCAGGCGCCGCCCCCTTTTAGACTATCGGGATGAGGCGGGCGCCGCCTGGGGTAGTCCACCGCTCCTAGGCCGTGACGCCCCTTGCCTATTCGGCCCAGTTTTGTTTCTTAACTTTGTAAGGATATGTAGGTCAATTCCCTTTACCCATTTCGTCCATAATAAAAAATTGGGGTTCCTAAGGAGCATTATTTACCCTTTTACTCATAAATACTCTCAAGAAAACCATCTTCCACCCCAAGAACAAACTATTACTCTTTAATAAGAAATCAAGAAATTCAAGATTCGAGTTCAAGAAAGTCTTAAGGAACCTTCAAGAATTCATTTAGTGAGGTATGTGAGATATTAATCCATGGATTCCTTTCATCCATGGAGACCGAAACTAAAACTACATATCTAGCATAGGGTTATGAGATGTCACCTTCTAGTTTAGGACTGAAATTCTCTTAGGGGTCACCGCCAGTTAGGACTGACTCCCTATTCCTTTGGTACATCATCGTTGTGGATCCACATCGTCAACTATGTGTTAGTACTCGTGGCACGGTACTGACATCCTTTTAACTGGGATTACAAGTTGGATCCCGATTATCTCCTATTAGGGAATATCGATTAGATGATACCTCCCACATTCTTAATATAGTATTCAGTATAAATCAGTTAATGTTTGCTTGACCAAGTGTATAGAATCTCGGTTATACAGATATATAGATTTTAGTCATTCAGTTTATAACTTATTTTAGAATTATGTTTATACTTGGTATTGTATTTTTAGATATTTCATGTTCATGCATTTATGCTTAGCTATCTCATGTATTTCAACCAGTCCTCATCTCATATACCAGTACATTAAAATTACTGACCGCTTACTCTTCTTTGTGCTATGATGTCTTATATCATAGGTTTGGATGACCAATCTCCTGACTACGGTTAGACAACCCAACGTTACTCAGTAGCCATAGTAGTGAGTCCTTATTTACCAAGGACATATTATCTCTCAGTCTGTTACTTTAGTATTTTATTATAATCAGTTAGTCGGAGTTAGTTGGGGGCCTGTCCTATCCTCAGTCAGATAGAGACTTTCAGACAATCAGATAGTTAGTTAGGAAGTTAGCCAGTATTTATTAGTCTTATGAGTTGTCTTAGCTACACAGTTGGGTTTTTAGTATTTACCAGATGTTTCTAGCTTGTGATTGATTTGATATTTCAGTATTCAGATTTATATTGCCTTCTCAGTTTATATTCCGCACAGGTGTTATGTTAATATTTTATTTAGTGCTAACAGCAGGTACCAGTTCATGGGTTATCTTGTGGTCACTTATGACCGTAAGCACCATTGTCGCAACTAGGGGGTAGCTTTGGGTCATGATAAAACTTGGTGTTAGAGCCTAAGATTTTAAAGTATCCTAGGGAGTCTGGAAGCCACATTGAGTAGAGTCTTGTGCATGGGTGTAAAGAACGCCACACTTATGGACAAAAGACTATGAAATATTTTAGGAAAGTTTCCCTTCTTTCAGTGTTCATGTCATGCAAAATAGGATGATGCTCTATTTAAATTCATCATTTTTTCCATTCACAGATAATGCATCCCAGAAGAAACAACAAAAGAATGAGTGGGGATCAGTCTGCACCACCGCCTATTCAGGAAGATCCCCTGAATGAGCATGTCTCTCATGCTGAATTTAGGGCTGATTTCACTACCTTATACCATTTAGTAGATGCTCAGAACAACTAGCGGGCTATTGCCACAGCTAATCACGTGGAAAATATGGTTGTAGTTAAAATTTGGGATTTCACCCGGATAAATCCCCCTTTATTTTTGGTATCCAAATCTGAAGAGGATCTGCAAATGTTTTTGATATGGTTTAGAAGGTGACAGATATTATGGGTGTCACTTCGAGTTAGAGTGCAGAGTTGGCTACATACCAGCTGCAGGATGTATCTTACACATGGTTAAGAAATGAAAGGATGACCGAGGTATAAGGGAAGGGCCTATTATGTGGGAGGAGTTTTCTATGACTTTCTTAGACAAATTCTTTCCCTTAAAGTTGAAGGAAGATATGGTGCAGGAGTTCATCAATACGCAGGGTAATATGAGTGTGAATAAGTATATGCTTAAGTTCACTCAGTTGGTGAGGTATGCTCCTACCATGGAGACAGATAATAGGTCTAGAATGAGTATGTTTGTATCTGGTGTAACTAATAGTATGATCAAGGAGTGTAGGACTGCCATGTTGATTAAGGATATGGACATATTTAGGCTTATGTTTTATGCTTAGCAATTTGAGGAAGAGAAGCTTAAGGATAAAGAGACAAAAAATAAGAGGGCTAGAACAAGTTGTTTCAACTTCTCTCAACCAAGGTAAGAGGGTGTTAAATATTCTCAGTTTTATCAAAAAATTTTAGCCCCAGATCCATCATCAGCTATTGCTCTAGTACCTAAGTTTAGGGAAAATAGTTAGGATAGAGCGTCAGGCTCTAACCCTCAAGGCAATATAAACAATGGTTGTACTAATCATATTCGTTAGTGATTTGGTAGGAATCATTAGGGTGTGCATAAGGTGGGTAGTGATGTCTGTTTTAGATGTGGTAAGCAGGGTCACAGGATCTGAGAGTGTCTAGTGGTCGCTCAAAAGGGAAAAGATTCATGCCAACAGGGCCAGTCTAACCTTTCATCAACTCTAGTGGGTTGCCCAACTCAACCGGGTGCCATTTCCAGCACAACTAATGGGCAATATCAGAGCAGGTTGTATGCACTCCGGGCCTGACATGATCAGTAAAGTTCTCCTGATGTAGTTACAGGTACGTTATAGGTTTTCCATATTCATGTTTATGTTTAATTAAACCCCGATCTTCACTTTTCTTCATGACACCCTACATAGTAGTAGACTTCAGCGCCAGTCCCAAAACTTTAGTGGAACCCTTCTCAATGTCTACTCCAGTAGATAGCTCTATTGTAGCCAGATGGGTATACAGGGACTACCTGGTCATAGTATCTCAGAAAGTTACCTTAGTTGATCTTGTGGAGTTAGAGATGAAATTTTTTGATGTTTTTCTCGTCATAGATTGGCTCCACTCATATTATGCCTCAGTTTATTATAGAAATAGAGTTGTTCTATTTCAATATCCAAACAAACCAGTTTTTGAATGGAGGGGTAGTACCTCAGTGTTTAGGAGTCAATTTATTTCATATCTCCAAGAAATAAAGATGATATCTAAAGGATGTGTTTACCATCTTGTTCAAGTCAAGGATTCTAGTTTTGAGACTCCGAGTCTTGAGTTAGTTTCCATAGTAAGTGAATTTCCAGATGTGTTCCCTGATGATCTTCTTAGAGTTCCTCCTGAAAGAGAAATTGACTTTGGAATAGATCTCCTTCCAGATACCCAACCTATATCTATTCCACCCTATAGGATGGCTCCAGCTGAGCTTATGGAGTTGAAAGAGCAATTAAAATATATCTTAGGTAAGGGCTTCATCAGGCCCAGTGTTTCCCCATGGGGTGCCCCAATCTTGTTCGTGCGTAAGTAAGACAGTTCTCTTAGAATGTGCACCGACTACCATCAATTGAACAAAGTCAAATTCAAGAATCCACTCCCTAGAATTAATGGCTTGTTCGACCAACGTCAGGGTGCCATCTATTTTACTAAGATAGACCTCAAATCCCTCTATCATCAACTTTGAGTATGAGAATATGACATTCCAAAGACAACTTTCAGAACTCGATATGGTCACTTTGAATTTGTAGTTATGTCTTTTGGACTAACGAATTCTCCTACAACTTTTATGGACTTGATGAAAAAGGTGTTCAAGCAAAACTTGGACATATTCGTCATAGTCTTCATTGATGATATCCTTGTTTACTCCCATAGTGAGAATGATCATGCAAACCATCTGAGAATTGTGTTGCAGACCTTTAGAGCTCATCCATTGTTTGAAAAATTCAGTAAATGCAAATTTTGGCTATGATCAGTAGCTTTCCTTGGCCATATTTTTTCCGGTGATGGAATTAGAGTTGACCCTCAAAAGACCAAAGTAGTGAGGAACTGGACCAGACGCATCTCTCCATCAGATATCAGGAGATTCTTTAGCTTGGCTGGTTATTATAGGCAGTTCGTTGAAGGGTTTTCTTCTATTGCATCCCCGTGTCTCTATTGATTCAGAACAAAGTCAAGTTTTAGTGGTCAGATTCTTGAAAGAAGAGTTTCCAGGATTGAAGACTCGACTCACTTTCGCTCCAGTGTTAACTTTGCTAGATGGTTCAGATGGATTTATAGTTTACTATGATGCTTCCAGAGTTAGTCTTGGTTGATATTGATATAGAGAGGTAAGGTCATAGACTATACCTCTAGACAACTTAACGCCCATAAAAAAATTTATCCTACCCGTGACCTTGAGTTGGTAGCGGTTGTGTTTGCTCTGAAGATTTGGAGACATTACTTTTTTAGGGTTCATGTGGATGTGTTCTTGATCATAAGAGTTTATAGTACGTGTTCACGCAGAAAGATATGAATCTTCATCAGAGAAGATGTCTTGAGTTGTTAAAATATTATTATATGAGTGTGTTGTATCATCCCAACAAGGTCAATATAGTGGCAGATACCCTTAGAGTGTTGTCTATGGGTAGTTTTGCTCATGTTAAAGAGAATAAGAAAAAGTTAGTTAGTGAGGTTCATCACCTTGCAAGATTAGGTGTTCGGTCGGTCGATTCAGCGGAAGGTAGTGTGTGGGTTCAGAATAGTTCAGAATCTTCTTTGGTTGTCGAAGTAAAAGAAAAACAAGACAGAGATCTTAGTTTGGTTAAGCTGAAGGAGGCGTTTAGAAATCAGAAGGTGGAGGTTTTTTCCTAAGGGGGAGATGGTATGCTTCGTTGTCAGGGGAGATTATGTGTTCCATGTGTTGATAATTTAAGGCAACAAATACTTGCAGAAGCACATAGTTCACAATACTTTGTCCACCCAGGATCCACTAAGTTATATTGTGACTTGCAGGAAGTCTATTGGTGGAGTGGTATGAAGAGGGATACTGTAGAGTTACTGGATAAGTTTCTAAATTATCAGTAGGTCAAGGTTAAGCACCAAAGTCCTAGTGGTACATTGCAGGAGTTTAGCATCCCCACTTAGAAGTGGGAAGTGGTGAACATCAATTTTGTGACAGGGTTGCCTCACATGCATCATCAGCATAATTTGATATAGGTCATTGTATATTGAATGACCAAATTGGCTTATTTTTTTTAGTTCATACTTCTTACTCAATTGACGATTGTGCCAGACTTTATATTGGGGAGTTGGTTAAGTTATATGGGATTCCATTTCCCATCATATTAGATAGAGGTACTCAATTTACCTCCCACTTTTGGAAAGCTTTTCAGAAGTGTCCTAGTATCCAAGTTCATCTCATTAAAACTTTTCATCCCTAGACAGAGTCAGACAGAGAGGACTATTCAGACCTTAGAGGATATGTTGAGGGCATGTGTTATTGACTTTAAAGGTAGTTGGGATGACCACTTCCCTTTGATTGAGTTTGCCTATAACAACAGTTCTCACTTCAGTATCCAGATGGCTCCGTTTGAGGCTCTCTATGAAAGAAGATGTAGATCTCCTATTAGTTGGTTAGAGGCAGGAGAGGCCACTTTGATAGGGCCATATTTAGTCTTTGAGGTGATGGAGAAAGTTTAATTGATTAGGGAGAGGTTGAAGACGACCCAAAGTCGTCAGAAATCTTATACAGATGTAAGGAGAAGAGATCTTTAGTTTGAGGTTAGTGATTTGTTCTATTTAAAGATTTCTCCTATGAAGGGAGTGAAGATATTTGGCAAAAAGTGGAAACTCAGCCCCCGTTATGTTGGTCCATATAGAATCTTGAGTAGTTTTGGGAAAGTAGCTTATGAGCTAGAGTTGCCTACAGATTTGGCGTCAGTATATATGGTATTTCATGTTTCTTTGTTAATGAAATGTATTGGTGATCCATCTGTAGTTGTTCCTTTAGAAGATATGGATGTTAAGGATAGACTTTCCTACAAAGAAGTTCCAGTTGAGATCCTTGATCGTCAAGTTCATAAACTAAGGAACAAAGAGGTTTCCTTGGTTAAAGTACTTTGGCAGAATCAGTCAGTTGAGGGAGCCACTTGGGAAGAAAAAGCAAATATGCGAACCAAGTACCCTCATTTTTTCTCCACCAACTCAAATTCAGCTTCAGGCAATGATTTTCCTCAGATTGACTCTCTTACGTTCTTAGCTTCAGTTATGTGTCCGTTCTTATGTCATTTCATGCATTCATGAAACCAATTCAGTTCATGTATCATGTCTCTGACTTAGTATTGTAAACATGTTTCCAGTTATGTATGTTTAGTATATGATCTTATTTTCCCTAGTATTCTCAGCTAAACCAGTCTTATTTGAGAAAGAATATTCCCAAGAGGGAGATATTATAATACCTCGTATGATCCTAGCTTAATTCAGCTCACAGTTTCACGTTTAAAAGGGTCCAAGACTTAAAAATTTCACTAAGTGTTGAGGACTTAGTCATTTTCAAGACCCCTAGGTTTCGATGATTTTTATTTTGGTCTTTTCGACCTTGAGATGTTAATATTTGAATTAATTCATGATCGAGGATGTTCAAAGTGTGTCTCGAGTGAGTTTCAAAATTTTTAGATGAGTGTAGGGGTGTGTTTGCGAAACCAAAACAAAAGCACCACCAAGATAGGCAGGCGTCGCACCCTTTAGACCACCGGTATAAGGCGGGCATCAG
Organism: Capsicum pubescens; assembly: GCA_030864215.1. NCBI lineage: Eukaryota > Viridiplantae > Streptophyta > Magnoliopsida > Solanales > Solanaceae > Capsicum > Capsicum pubescens. Next base: position 216,125,968 of record CM061549.1, on the reverse strand, counting down.
CAGGGTTAGTCCCCCGCTCTAAGGCAGGCACCTTTCGAGGTAGTCCGCCACTCCAAGGCCCGTGATACCCCCTACCTATTTTGGCTAGTTTTGTTTCTTATCTTTGTAAGGATATTTAGGTCAATTCCCTTCACCCAATTCGTCCATAACATGAAATTGGGGTCCCTAAGGAGCATTATTTTCCCTTTTACTCATAAATATTCTCAACAAAACCATCTTTCATCCCAAGAACAAACCCTAACTCTTTCACAAGAAATCAAGGAATTCAAGTTTCAAGTTCTAGAAAGTCTCAAGGAACCTTCAAGAATTCATCTAGTGAGGTATGTAAGATGTTCATCCATGGATTCCTTTCACCCATAAAGCCGAAAATCCTCATTTGGTTTAATTTATGAGTTCATACATGTTCTTTATGAAGTAATGCCATGAATTTCTTGTTAATTCAATTTCAAGTTATGTTTACTAGTGTTTTCGAGTAGAATGAGTCATATCATGCTTTAAGTGTGCAATTTTCGTTTCATGTTCAATTGCTTTCAGGATTTACCCTTAAGTTATGAATTTCTCCATGTAGATATATTGTTTTTTCTCAAATTTAAGGCATTTCCATGTCCAATTTTTTGATTATTACCTATTTGATGAGATGCCCATGTTTTGGTCCTTTTAACTGTGATTTCATGCTACAGTATTTCAAGTTTGATATTGTATTTTATAATCATTCAGTTCTAGTAGGTTATTAATACCCGATAATTAGTTGTTTTATATGGTTTCAGTGTCACAAAAATAGTTTTAGTTGAACCTTGAGTATTATCATTTAGTCAGTTATTACGGTAAGACCATGAGGAACAATGTCAGTTGTATGTTCAGTTGTATGTACTTCATCTCAGTTCAGTACTAGTGTTAGTTTAGTTGGGAGTAGGATTTAGAACCGAGTGAACCTAGGGATGGGGCCACACTTGTCAGTTAGGATTGGGTCCTTAAAAATAGTCCCTATGTTCCAGAACTACGTATCCAGCGTAATGTTATGAGATGTCACCTGCTATTTTAGGACTGACACTCTCTTAGGGGTTACCTGCCAGTTAGGACTGACTCCCTAGTCCTTCGGGAATCAGCCTTGTGGATCCACATCATCAGCCATGTGTTAGTACCTGTGGCATGGTACTAACAACACTCTTCCAATTGGGGATTATAGTTTGGACCCTGATTAGCTCAGATTGGAGCATGTCGGTGATGAGTGGGGAATTTACCACTCATTAGAAGTCTAGTTTTGTGCACACTACTATGATTTGAATGTATAAACGAGACAACTTTGCTATTAAATGTACTAATTTCCATATTTTGCAGGTGTACAAATGCTGAAAAGAAAAGAAGCAAACTTGAGCTAAAGAGGATCAAAAGGGGAATTAAAGTGCAAGAGCTGGACAAACTGGATCAGGATCTAGCCCGCAGATATCCCCGAGATCATGGTGAGTCAAGCTAGTCAACCACCTGTGTTCACGATGGACTAACCGCAAACACAGTGAGTGCGATCGCGATCAAGCTGCTGCGATCGCGTGAGAGCAAAAAATGGCCCAAGTGTAGAAATGTAATTTTGGCCAGCTGACCCCAAATTCCCATTTAAAGGCTCAAAACCCTCATTTAACTTAGTATCCATCATTCCAAAACCCTACCTCCCATCCTTAGTTTAGCCTTTTTTAATTTCTTAGAGCTTGGATCTTAAATTTACACTAATTTAAGACAAGATTAAATTAGAGGAGCTTGAAGTGTAGATTTTGCTTTGTATACTGAAGATTCATTTGACTCTAAAGTGTGGTTTGTCCTCTCTTTATTTTCTTATGAATAACTTTGATGGATATCTTGGTATATTTGTTTCCATTATCCTTATGATGTGCTAGATCTACCTCTTGGGATTATGCTAGATTAGGGTGTAAATATGTGTGGGATTTGATTTATTTGTGTATGTTTTAATTGTTGATGATGGGTTCTATTATTGCTTGATTAAATTGGTTGGAATTTGTGGGTGAAATCCCCAAATACCCACATGGGTTTGATGGGTGAAAACTCCAAGCTCTAGAAAGCTCATAGCCATGTTCGAAAGAAGGGTTTTGGGTGAACTTTAGGAACCCACATCATCCTTGAAAGAGGGATGTGGAAACCAAAGCAACAATGGTAGACAATTATGTATGTAGTTTGCTAATCTATCACTATCTTAGGCATAAGGGTGGTTAAGACGTTAACTATACAATGGGTATCATCCTATAAATAGGGATACCCAATTGAGGTATTGGGTGGCTTTAATTGACACACTCATTAGGTATTTGAAAGGGTTAATGGGTGACATCATTGAGGTTTTGCTGAAAAACTAGCCTCAAACACCTTAAACCTAGTCTACCGTATCATCAACAGTTAGAATTTGCATCAAATTATCATGTGCCCTTGTATATCTTGCCTCTAGGAAAGCATAGTACCAAGATCCATTTTAATTGATTATACTCTATTTATTCTTAGTCTTAGATTAGTCACTTAGAAGCCCAAGAATTACTCTCACATTAGCAAACATTGAAAACCCCCAAATTATCTTGTACTATATGTTTGAATTTAGTTAGTAACTCTTATTACGAACCTACTCAATCGCCGCTCACATTGTTCCTCGTGGATTTGAACAAGACTCTTGCTGGGTAAATATATCGACAATGACCACCTTGCATTCAAATTTTCATGTAAGTTGAGCGTTATTATTCGGTTACATGATACCTCCCACAGTCTCAATACAGTATTCAATATAAATTAGTTTAGGTTTTCTTGACAAAATGTACAGAATCTCAGCTATACAGATATACCAATTTTAGTCATTCAGTTTACAACTTATTTTACACTTGGTCTTGCATTCTCGGATATTTCATGTTCATGCATTGATGCTTAGCTATCTCATGCATTTTAGACAGTCCTCATCTCATATACTAGTACATTTAAAGTACTGACCGCATACTCTTCTTTGCGCTATGATGTCTTATATCATAGGTTCGGAGGCTCAGTTTCCTGATCGCAGTTAGACAACTCAGTATTTCTTAGCAGCTGTAGTGGTGAGTCCTCATTCACCGAGGACATATTATCTCTTATTCAGTTACTTTAGTATTTTATTATGATTAGTAAGTCAGAGTTAGTTGAGGGCCTATCCCATCAACTCCTCAGTAAATTAGAGGCTTTTAGACAATCAGATAGTCAATTAGGTAGTTAGTCAGTATTTATCAGTCTTATCAGTTATCTTAGCTAGACAGTTGGGTTTTCAGTACGTACCAGATGTTTTTGGCTTGTGGTTGATTTGATATTTTAGTATTCTGATTTATATTACCTTCTCAGTTTATGTTTTGCACAGGTGTTATGTTAATATTTTATTCAGTGCTCACAACAGGTACCAATTCATGGGTTAGCTTATGGTCACTTATGATTGTAAGCACCGTTGTCGCAACAAGGGGGTAGCTTCAGGTCATGAAAAAACTTAGTATTAGAGCCTAACATTTTAAAGTGTCCTTCGGAGTCTAAAATCTGTGTTGAGTAGAGTCTTGTACATAGGTGTGAAGCATGCCATACTTATGGACAAAAGGCTATGAAATATTTTAAGAAAGTTTCCCTTCTTTCAGTGTTCATGTCATGCAAAAGAGCATGATGCTCCATTTAAATTCGGTTTCTATCTCATTCTTTGTTCCATTTACAGACAATGCCTCTCAGAAGAAACAATGAAAGAAAGAATGGGGATCAGTCCGCACCACCGCCTGTTCAGGAAGATCTCCTAAATGAGCATGTCTCTCATGCTGAATTCAAGGCTGCTTTCACTACCTTAACTCATTTAGTAGATGCTTAGAACAACCATCAGGATGTTTTCCCAACCAATCTAGTGGCAAATACGACTGTAGTTAGTATTCGGGATTTCACTTGGATGAACCCCCCTTTGTTTTCAGTATCCAAATATGCAGAGGATCTATAGGAGTTTCTTGATATGGTTCAGAAGGTGACAGATATTATAGGTGTCACTTTAAGTAAGAGTGCAGAGTTGGCTGCATACCAGCTGCAGGATGTATCTCACACCTGGTTTAAGCAGTGGAAGGAGGACCAAGGTGTGGAGGCAGGGTTTATTGAGTGAGAAAAGTTTGCCACGACTTTCTTAGATAGATTCTTTACCTTAGAGTTGAGAGAAGCTATGGTGAAGGAGTTCATCAATTTGAAGCAGGGTAATATGAGTTTGAAGGAGTACTCGCTTAAGTTCACTCAATTAGCGAGGTATGCTCTTACCATGGTGGCAGATAATAGGTCTAGAATGAGTTTGTGTTTGATATAGCTGATAGTGTGGTCAAGGAGCATAGGACCATCGTGCTGATTAAGGAGATGGACTTATCTAGGATTATGGTTCATGCTCAGCAGATTGAGGAAGATAAGCTTAAAGAGAGAGAATAAGAGGGCCAGAACAGGTAGTTTCAACTTCTCTCAGCCAAGGTCAGATGGTGTTAACCATTCTCAATTTCATCAGAAATTTTTAGCCCCAGATCTACCATCAGCTAGTGCTCCAGTACATAAGTTCAGGCAAGACAGTTGGGATAGAGCGCCAGGCTCTAAGCCCTAGGGTAGTATGAACAATGGTCGCACTAATCCTTTTTGCCGGATATGTGGTAGGAATCATTAGGGTGTGTGTAAGGCGGGTAATGATGTTTGTTTTAGATATGGTAATTTGGGTCACAGGATTTGGGAGTGTCCAGTGGTCGCTCAAAAGGGAAAATATTCATGCCAACAGGGCCCGTCTAACCTCCCGACTCAGCCGGGTTGCCATTTCCAGCGCAACCAGTGGGCAACGTCAGAATAGGTTGTATGCACACCAGGCCCGACATGATTAGGAAAGTTCTCCTGATATGGTTATGGGTATGTTATATGTTTTCCATATTCATGTTTATGTTTTATTAGACCCCAGAGCTTCACTATCCTTTGTGACCCCCTACATAGCATTATACATCGGTGTTAGTCGTGAAACTTTAGTGAAACCCTTCTCAGTTTCCACTCTAGTTGGTAGCTTTATTGTAGCCAGGCGGGTATACAGGTACTTCTCGGTCATAGTAACTCAGAAAGTTACCTCAGTTAATTTTGTGAAGTTAGAGATGATGAATTTTGATGTCATTCTCGGCATAGATTGGATCCACTCATGTTATACCTTAGTTGATTGTAGAAATAGAGTCGTTCAGTTTCAATTTTCGAACAAACCAGTCATTGAATGAAGGGGTAGTACATAAGTGTTTAGGAGCTAATTTGTTTCATATCTCCAAGCAAGAAAGATGATATCTAAAGGGTGTGTTTACCATCTTGTTTTAGTCAAAGATTTTAGTTCTCAAACTTTGAGTCTCGAGTCAGTTCCCATAGTAAAGGAATTTCTAGATATGTTCCCTAAAGATCTTCTCAGAGTTCCTCCCGAAAGAAAAATCGACTTCGGAATTAATCTCCTTCCAGATACCCAACCTATATCTATTCCACCTTATAGGATGGCTCCAACTGAGCTTACGGAGTTGAAAGAGCAGTTAAAAGATCTCTTAGATAAGGGTTTCATTAGGCCCAATGTTTCCCAATGGGGCACTCCAGTTTTAATCGTGCGTAGGAAAGATGGTTCACCCAGAATGTATATCGACTACCATCTGTTGAACAAAGTCACAGTCAAGAATAAGTATCCACTCCCCATTATTCATGACTTGTTTGTCCAACTTCATGGTGCCAACTATTTCTCTAAGATAGACCTCAGATCCGTCTATCATCAACTTAGAGTCAGAGAATATGACATTCCAAAGACAACTTTCAATACTCGGTATGGTCACTTCGAATTCTTAGTTATGTGTTTTGGAATAACGAATTCCCCAACAACTTTAAAACACTTGATGAATAATGTGTTCAAGAAGTACTTGGACATGTTCATCATAGTCTTCATTGATGATATCCTTGTCTACTCCCATAGTGAGAATGATCATGCAGACCATCTGAGAATTGTGTTGTAGACCCTTATATCTCATCCATTGTTTGAAAAATGTAGTAAGTACAAATTTTGGCTAAGATTAGTAGCTTTCCTTGGACATATTGTTTTAGGTGATGGCATTAGAGTTGACCCTTAAAAGACTGAAGCAGTGAGGAACTGGCCCAGATCCATCTCTCCATCAGATATCAAGAGTTTCTTGGGCTTGGCTGGTTATTACAGGCGGTTTGTTGAAGGGTTTTATTCTATTGCGTCCCCCATGTATTGATTGACTCAGAATAAAGTCAAGTTTTAGTGGTTAGATTTTTGCAAGAAGAGTTTCCAGGAGTTGAAGACTCGACTCACTTCCGCTCTAGTGTTAACTTTTCTTGATGGTTCAGATAGATTTGTAGTTTACTATGATTCTTCTAGAGTTGGTCTTGGTTGTGTATTGATGTAGAGAGGTAAGGTCATAGCCTACACCTTTAGACAACTTAAGCCCATGAAAAGAATTATCCTACCCATGACCTTGAGTTGGCAACGGTTGTGTTTTCTCTAAAAATTTGGAGACATTACCTTTACGGGGTTCATATGGATGTGTTCACTGATCATAAGAGTATGCAGTACGTGTTCACACAGAAAGATCTAAATCTTCATCAGAGAAGGTGGCTTGAATTGTTGAAATTATGATATGAATATGTTGTATCATCCTGGCAAGGCCAATGTAGTGGCAGATGCCCTTAACAGGTTGTCTATGGGTAGTGTTGCTCATGTTAAGGAGGATAAGAAGACATTAGTTAGTGAGGTTCATTAGTTTGCGAGATTAGGTGTTCGGTAGGTCGATTCAGCGGAAGGTAGTGTGTGGGTTCAGAATGTTTTGGAATCTTCTTTGGTTGATGAAGTAAAAGAAAATCAAGACAAAGATCTTAGTTTGGTTAAGTTTAAGGAGATAGTTAGAAATCAGGAGGTAGAGGTTTTCTCCCAAAAGGGAGATGGTGTTCTTCATTGTCAGGGGAGATTATGTGTTTCATGCGTTGATAATTTGAGGCAGCGAATACTTGCAGAAGCGCATGGTGCACGATACTCTATCTATACAGGAGCTGCTGAGATATATCGTGACTTGTGGTAAGTCTATTGGTGGAGTGGTATGAAGAGGGATATTATAGAGTTTGTGTCTAAGTGTCCGAATTGTCAGCAGGTCAAGGTTGAGCACCAAAGGCCTAATGGTACATTGTAGGAGTTTAGCATCCCCACTTGAAAGTAGGAAGTGGTTAATTGCAGGAGTTTAGCATCCTCAATCAGTTATAGGCTTTCAAACAATCAAACAACCAGTTAGGCAGTTAGGCAGTATTTATCAGTCTTATCATATGTCTCAGCTAGACTGTTGGGTTTTCAGTATTTACCAGATGTTTCTGGCTTGCGATTGATTTGATATTTGAGTATTCAGATTTATATTATTTTCTCAGTTTATCTTCTGCACGGGTGTTATGTTAATATTTTATTTAGTGCTCACAACAGGTACTAGTTCATGAGTTAGTTCGTGATCACTTGTGACAGTAAGCACCATTGTCACGACTATGGGGTAGCTTTGGGTCATGACATTAAGCCCCCGCATGAGCATCACATTAAGAATAGGCAATTAAATGCACAAATAAGGCTAATGATGTCAAATAAATCCCCCACGTGGGTAATGCATAATATATAAATCACAAGTTAACAATAACAAGAATATAAGCCCCCACATGTGAATAACACAATATATAATAGCCCAGAAAATATTTTCCATAGTTATTTTTCCCAACCCATAGCATGCTTTACCTATTTTTAACTACCCAGCCTAGTCTGAAGAACGTTAAGTCATAACCTACCTCAAAATTTTAAAATCCAAGCCTAAATTCATTCAACAAAGAGCCTTTCCCTTTTTAATGGCCTTGGAATAAACTAAAATATACAAATATAACATCTATATATTAAAAGAAAGCTAATGATTGACCATTTTTATGTCGGGTCTGAATCGAGTTCAAAAAATGGATTCGAAAATGAAAGAGTACAAAACTAAAATTTTATTTTAGAAAAAATATTTGCAAGGTTATAGGAGTTTATAATTGAAACCCATTAAAAGAAGGTTAAAAACAAGGTCCAAATCAAAGAAAAAACATTTTTAAGATTTACCAGCAAAATCCTCAAAATCTCATTTTGAAACCAAGATTAAGGAGTGTTTTCAATGATATAATCAATGTAAAGTAATGAAAATAAGGTTTTAAAGTTTATGAAAACCCTAAAAATTATCCAAACCCAAAGTTCTAAGGTCCCAAAATGATGAAAAATTACAAAAAGGAGTGTAAATACAGTGATGGTTGCTTAAGAGACTAGTTGATCGCTTAAGAGACCACCATTTAAGTGGATGGGGTTGCAAAAGCAACCAAACCTATATGGTTGGTGACATGAACCAAACCGAGGCCTAGTCGTGTTAGTTGACTCTAGTCTAACCGGTATCAGTGAACACCCCTAATACCCAACCATAATCGCCCTGTAACCTATGTCGGAAGAATTTCCAAACATATAACATGATATAACAATAAATACTCAGAGGCAATAATAGAATCCATAACCATGACCAACCAACAATACAATCAAATTTCCAACCGGTCTTAGCCCTAATACAAATACCAATGCCAAGGCTGACACCAATACCGACGTTGCCCATGCCAACCTAAAGTAGTCACACAAAGCCTCTATCCAAAAGTAAAATAATTCCCAGTCGGGACATACCCCCGACCATAGCCAAAATCAATGTCCAAGAAGTAACTAAAGTATGTAGAGAAATCCATAACATGAAATGGAGTCTTCCAGAGTATAGAATCTAACCACTACAATCTGACACAAGCTGTCCCCAAATCCAGTCAATAAGCAGGAGGAGTAGTATGGCCGATTCCTACATCGCGTAGGGATATAACACTCGAAGATGAGTTAGCGGGTGAACGCTAGCATGCACTCAGGAAAAAGAATAAAATAATGCCAATATTTAAAACCAAGTAATTAACCATATTCAATCACATACATATATACATATATAACATGCCGGGAAAGGGTACCAGGTTTAACATGCATTTAAAATCTTAACCTGGCTTATGTACCTTGATCGTTCTAAAACCACCCATGGGCTATATGGGTCTAGTGTTATCCCCTGAACGGGACCCAGTGTGTAGTTGCACGAACCAGAGATATTATAGGGGTTGGGGATTCCCTTTTCCCTTCACTCTCCATGATACATATATACAAGTATAACTAGGGGATTCCCATGTACCCCACAAGAATATGGTCACCATGACCAACCCTCATGCCGGAAAACATGAGTTTCCAGTGTCCATCAATTGGAATCACACCTTCATGGTTAGATATAAAAACCCACCATTATTTCCCAATTAAAACCATTAGCACACAACCAAAACACCAATTCCATGTGTTAATTACCAAGGCATGATATAGTGGTATCGTCATACTGACTGTAGCTTGCAAGGAATGTCATTAGCCAATAATTGGGGGATTCCCATGTACCCCATAAGATTTCCAATCATTCAAACCATGTCCACCAAGGAATTTTTAATTTATGTAAAACCATTTAAAATAAACCAAACCAATTTAAGTTCCATTACCATATCATGCAATGAAAAGATTCCAATAAAAGTCAAACTATGTGACAAAATCATTCTCATTGGCATTTAAACAAACATGTTGAGGGCATATAGTTTCCAAAACCAAAATCAAGAACCAACTAACCATTCCCATGCAACCGCATGTTTAAACCAACACTATAACATGAAAAACCATAAATAGAATATGGAAAAACATTATCCAACCACTAGTAACCAAAACCCCCAACATATATTTTAAAACCAACATAAACCACCCATAATGTTATGAAAACAATTCATTAAAACATGAATTTAGTTGAACTAACAATGAGGGCGAAGTAACATGCCTTAGATACCAAAGGGTATAGAGAGAAACCACCCTTGTAAGCCCCGAATTAATTGTATTGAAGAAACCCTAGCCTTTATTGAACTAAGAGCCTTGAAAGAGATTTGAGAGTGTTTAAAGTATTTTTTATTAAGAATAATAGGGTAAATGAAGTCCCAATAGTGTTTTAAGTCATGGGGTCAAAAGAGATTAAGAGGGAAAATATCCAAAATACCCTCAGCTTAAAAGCTAAAAAATGAATGCATGTGGGTATGATTTGGGCACCTCACTCGTACCCCATCATACGAGTAGTACCCTTAACTCATACCCCAGACAGTACTTTAAGGGCTTGACACTTTTAATCATACGACTTGCTCTACTCTTCTCGTACCTTCCCTATACAACTCGTATGGAGTCCACTCGTACCTTGGAAAGTGAATGACCTACCACACATTGATTATCATACGAGTTGGGCTACTTAGTCATACCCATATCATACAACTAGTAATCTTGAGTCGTATGATGACCAGAGAGTTCAAAACCCAGGAAATTTCTAAGGTACGAATCCCAGTGTGTTTCAATTATCCCCCACTTGGATCATTCGTCCTCGAATGATGGAACAAGGCAGTACAAGCATGATTTACACCCCAACACCTTGACTTGGACCTTTAACTAAGTTAGAAAACAAAGATGCAAGGAAGTCAATATTTTCTTTAAATAAGTTTGAAAACAAAAGTATAGTGAAGAACACATACCTTATTCACGAATTTCCAGAGCAAAAAATAGGAATGGATACTTGGACTTCATGTCCTCTTCTGCTTCCCAAGTAGCCTCTTCGACCTTTTGGTTCCTCCATAGAACCTTCATAGAAGCTACATCCTTAATCCGCAACTGACAAACCTTCCAATCCAAGATCTCAACTGGGACCTCCTCATAAGACAAAGAATTTGAAATACCAATATCCTTGATAGGTACGATTTGAGACGGATCACCCAAACACTTCTCCAACATAGAGACATGGAGAACCAGATGAATGGAGCTTAAACTAGAAAGCAACTCCAACTCATACACAACATTACCAACCCTTCTCAAAACCAAGTACAGACCAACATACCAGGGACTGAGATTCTCCTTCTTACCTAACCACATCACTCCCTTCATGGAAGATACCTTCAAGAACACCCTACCCCCAACCTATAACTCCAAGTCCTTTCTGCTCATATCCGCATAGGACTTCTGGAGACTTTGGGTAGCCTTAAGCCTATCTCGAATCACCTTCACCTTCTCCATGGCTTGGTGAACCAAATCCTGGCCAAATATCTCTGCTTACCAACCTCAAACCACCTAATAAGAGACCTACACCTCCTACCATATATAGCCTCAAACGGATCCATCCCAATGCTAGAGTGGTAGCTATTATTATAGGCAAACTCCATAAGAGGTAAGTGCTCAATCCAACTACCACCATAGTCAATCACGTAAGCACGAAATATGTCCTTCAATGTCTAAATAGTTCTCTATGCTTGCCCACAAACCTTTCTGATATGACTACTAAAAGTGAGATAAAAACTGCGTACCGCGATCCGAGATGATGGAAAAGGTACCCATTCAGCTTTACAATCTCTTGGAGGTATAACCTTGCATATTCCTGTACAAAAAAATTAGTCCTTACTGGCAAAAAATGAGCCAACTTTGTCATCCAATTCATGATGACCCAAACCGAATCAAATTGGTTTTGAGATCAAGGAAGATCGGTAACAGAATCCATGTTGATAACTTCCCACTTCCACTCTGGAAATTCAATTTCTAGATACAATCCTTCGGACCTCATGTGCTCAACCTTCACTTGTTGGCACACTATGCATTTGACCACAAAATTAGCCACATCCCTCTTCATATTATTCCACCAAGACATCTCTTTAAGGTTATGATACATTTTCATCGAACAAGGATGAACAACATAGCGTGACTCATGCACCTCAGCCAAGATCCTTTCTCGCAAACCATCAACGTCGGAAACACGTAACCTCCCTTGGTACCACAAAGTACCATCACCACTTATCTCAAAGGCCACAGTCTTCCCACCAACTTCACCCTTGATCCTCATCAACAAAGTATCTAACACTTGCTTCTCCTTAATTTCAGTACTAAGAGACGACTGCGCCATTTTTTAAATAAACACACCACCATCCTTAGAGTCTAAGAGACGAACTCCACGATTATCCAAATGGTAAATGTCCTTCACCAACTCCCGCTTCTCCATCAACATGAGCTAGACTCCCCATGAATAACCTGCTCAGAGCATAAATAACTACATTAGCTTTATCTGGATGGTATTGAAGACTCATGTCATAATCCTTGAGCAACTCAAGCCATCTTTTTTTCCTGAGGTTAAGATCTTTCTGAGTAAACACATACTGCAAGCTCTTATGATCAGAAAAGATATCCACATACACCCCATACAAATAGTGACGCCATATTTTCAATGCAAACACCTCAACTAATAGTTCTAATTCATGAGTCCGATAATTCCTCTAATGCAACTTTAACTATATGGAAGCATAAGCTATTACCTTTCTATGCTACATCAAAATGCAACTAAGCCCCACATGGGATGCATCACAATAAACCACAAACCCATCGGTGCCTTCAGGCAAAGTCAAAATCGGAGCTGAAGTTAGCTTATCCTTCAGCTTCTCGAAACTACTCTCACAATTATTTATTGTATTTGTATTCATACTATCATTTATATTCTTATACTCATTGACACAATTATATTTGTATTTATATTTTATCGCGAACGTTTGTATTTGTATTTGTATTAGTATTTTATAGTTCACACCACTATTTATATTTTATACAATTCACACTTTTAGTTTTAAGAGCTATTTTGTATTTGTATTTTATAGTTGACTGCGCATTGTATTTGTATTTTGTGATTTTATTTTATTTGTATTTGTATTTGTATTTGTATTTGTATTTGTATTTGTATTTATATTTGTATTTTGTGATTTTATTTTATTTGTATTTGTATTTGTATTTGTATTTGTATTTGTATTTATATTTGTATTTGTATTTGTATTTGTATTTGTATTTGTATTTGTATTTGTATTTGTATTTGTATTTGTATTTGTATTTGTATTTGTATTTGTATTTGTATTTGTATTTGTATTTGTATTTGTATTTGTATTTGTATTTGTATTTGTATTTGTATTTGTATTTGTATTTGTATTTGTATTTGTATTTGTATTTGTATTTGTATTTGTATTTGTATTTGTATTTGTATTTGTATTTGTATTTGTATTTGTATTTGTATTTGTATTTGTATTTGTATTTGTATTTGTATTTGTATTTGTATTTGTATTTGTATTTGTATTTGTATTTGTATTTGTATTTGTATTTGTATTTGTATTTGTATTTGTATTTGTATTTGTATTTGTATTTGTATTTGTATTTGTATTTGTATTTGTATTTGTATTTGTATTTGTATTTGTATTTGTATTCGTACTCGTATTTGTACTCGTACTCGTATTCGTATTCGTATTCTAATTCTATTTTCATCGATATAATTATATTTTTAAAGAATTATTTGTATTTGTAAGTTGACCTCATATCATATTTGTATCTGTAATTTCATTTGTTTTATTTATTTGTATTTGAATTTATATGTGCAACATCATTTGTATTTTTAATCAATTGAATAGAAATTATTGTTTTTTTTCTATGCACACCTGTACTAATATTCATTGATAAAAATTGAACAATACAGATGCAAATGATAAATCATGCAAATACAAAAATTACATTTGTATCAAATGATACATGTTTATACAACTTGAACCAGTCGTATACAAATGATATTTGTTCATATACAAATATAAATGATAAATTAGACATATAAATACCAACGATATATTTGTATTGAATAACACGTTGCATATTTATATATTTTAGGCCCAAAAAAATACAATTAATTCATATTATTTGTATACAAATATAAATAATAAATAACATATATTCACGACTAAAATATTTAAATATAATTATAAATTTATTTAAAATATATAATATGATACAAATAAATATAAAATATAAAAAACATATAAAATATAAAATAAACTAACAAAGAATAAGAGAAAAAAAGCAAATACAAAAAAAATAAAAAAAGGAAAAAAATTGTAAAAAAAAATGAAACAAGAACAAAAAAGAAGAAAAAAAAGAATTTAATGAAAAAAGATTGTGACGGAAAAAGAAATAAAAATGAAAAAAAAATGATAAAACAGAAAAGCAAATAAGAAAATATAAAAAAAATGAGAAACATGAAAAAAATGAAAAAGAAAAAAACGGAAAAGGAAAAAAGAAAGAAAGAAAAAAAGAAAAAAAGAAAAAAAAAATGAGAAATAGAAGATAGAGAAGAGAAAATTAAGGGAGAAGATAAATGAGAGAGTCTATGGATTGTATTTAATTGGCAAGAGAGACTATGAATCATAATTAATTAAAATTTAAGCTAAATAAAATAATTAGGAGATTATGTTTGTTAAGTATGTAGTTATTCCTAAAATGTAATATAGTATGCACTGGTCCAATTTTATTTCGATGACGGATAACTTTATTTAAAGGAAAAAGGGTCAAATTTACCCCTCAACTTTAAAAAATTGGCTAAATATATCTTTCGTCATACTTTGAGATCAAATTTATCCTCACTGTCAAACTTTGAGGCCAAATTTGCCGTCGAATTCATACTTTGAGGCTATATTTACCCACATTATTAAGAAACATTCCACTTGTACCCTTTCTTTAACAAAAAAGTCAAAATCAATATTAAATTGTCCAATTTCTTAAAACGAAAAAGAGATAAATATATCCCTAAACTATAATAATGATACATATATACCCTTCGTTATACTTTGGGTACACATATGCCCTTACCATTAATAAAATAGTACGTATATACCTCTCACAGTAACGGTAGGAGCATATGTGTATTCCAAAGTTGACAGAGGGTATATACGTACCGTTTATCATAGTTCGAGGGTATATTTATCCCCTTTTTATTTTAATTTTTTATCCCAAATAATTAACCAAATTCACTATCTGATCCATTAAACCCATCGAACCTGATTTCAAATCAACTCGATCTGACCTCTATTTTTTGTTTCAAATTCGATACCCCCTCTGTTTTTCTCTTAAACATGAATATCAATAATTAACTTGCAGTGATTGGTCGTTGCTACGAGTTGGTGTTTACTGGTTGAAGAGAGTGGAGATTAGGTCGGCGGTGACCGAAGCTAGGGGTGCGATGATGGTTTACCGATGGGATATTTTTTCTTCGATGAAGACGGTGGCTATCTGGTGTTGACGATGATGGATAGTGTTTTTCCGATAAATTTTTGTTGAAAACTGAAATGTGAAAGGTTCAATTTTTTTGGTGTTTTTTTTAGTGTTATGGGTTTATGATTTTTTTTTGTGAAATTGATAGTCGTAAGTGTTACTGTATTGTGTGCATATCTTTATAGAGGTGAGAAAAATGCGTCTATTAGATAGACGTCTCTTGGATTTAATTGGGATCGGATTAGATAGTGAATTTATTAAGTCGGGTAGAAGGTTTGGGTTAATTATTTGGGATAAAAAATTAAAATAAAAAGGGACAAATATACTCTCGAACTATGATAAATGGCACGTATATACCCTTCACCATATTTTGGGTACGCATACGCCCCTACCGTTAGTGTGAGGCCATGTACGTACCATTTCATTACCGGTACGAGCATATGTGCACCCAAAATATGTCGGAGGGTATATACATACCATTTATCATAGTTCAAAGGTATATTTGTCCCTTTTTCATTTTTAAAATAAATCACATTCTAATCTAATTCGCCCTATCCGATCCACAAAAAATATACAAATAAATATACCCCTCCCTCAGTTCCGTTGGTCGAATTTTTCCAGCGAACAAAAATACTTCTCTTTCAACATGCAATGCTGGTAGGTTGTTTACAAATGAAAAAAACGCAAAACGAAATGGGATAACGTAGAAGCATGAAACTAGAGAAAATGTCTATTATAAACTCTACTCTTATTCGATTATGTTTAAATTTTAAAATTTGGTATGTAATTCTATGTGCATCTAGATTTTAGGATAAGTGAATAAATTTTCTAAGCAAATGACATGATAAAAAATTTGTATAGATCTAAATTGCATATAAAAATATATGAATGAAGAGATGTCACGATTGATACATAAGGAGACCTCTAACTCAATCATTCAGAGAAATACCTAATGGGTCTAATCTATTGCATTTGACCGTCGAGTGACATTTTTATGAGTTTTGCACTGATGCAGATCCATGAACTGCATGGATATTCTTTCGTGTTTACACTGATACTGATCAATTTTTCATGAGCTATGCATTGATAAATATCCAGTGGCTTAATTTCGTTTGAAAAATTTGACCAACAGAACTTAAGGGGTATATTTATTTGTGTTTTTTTTGTGACTCGAGTAGGATCAAACGAGTTAGATTAAGGTGTATTTTATTTTTTAAAAAGGGACATTTAACGTTGATTTGAGATTTTCTATTAAGAACGAGTACATATGAAAAGTTTCTTAACAACAAAATAAATTTGACCTCAAAATATGACATCAAGGTAAAATTGACGCCAAAGTATGACAAAGGGTATATTTAACCAACTTTTCAAAGTAGAGGGATAAATTTGGCCCCAAAATATGACTATGAGGATAAATTTAATCTCAAAGTATGACGAAGGATATATTTAGCTAATTTTTTAATGTAAAGTGGTAACTTTGACTATTTTCCCTTATTTAAATGCTCACATACTTTGGCAGCTGTCAGCAGTTTTTCTATATAAATTTCCTTGACTTGGTAAATAGTTGAACCAGTCTTCAGCTTACATTGATTTTCTTTTAAATAATAAACTTACATATCCAAGAAGCTAAACCAAGAGTACTGGCATTATAGGTAGCTTAAAATAATCTGGAATGCGATGTGTTGTATATTATACTTTATACTATCAATAGAAATGTAAACGCGTAGATAGTTGTTTGTCAAAAGACTTTCTGGTTAATTAGCTCTATATATATCATGTTCATTATTTCACGATTCAAGCACACGATACATATTTTCTGTTTTGACTATGGGTGTCAAGTGGGCCGGTCTGACCCGGCCCTAGTAACTAACCCGACCCGCTAAGTTCTAGGGCTTTAGGATTTCGAATCTCGGGATGTTTTTTTTTTAAATGGGACCGGCTAATCCGGTCCGGACCAAGCCCGCCGATTAATCGGGCCGGCCCGGATATCATTATTTAAAAAAAAAAAAAGATTTTTGGGCCAAACTAGGTGTTGGCCCAACGGCTATATAGCCGTTTTTGGGTTCAAACGGCTAGTTTGGGCCCAAAAAAAAAAAAATTAACTTTAAAAAATATTTTTTAATCCCAAAAAAAATTCTATAAATACCCTACAACTTCAAATCATTTTTCACACAATTTTTCACCCTCTCAAATCTCATTCTTTCTCAATTCTCAATTCTCAATTCTCAATTCTCAAATATTCAATATATTTAATTTCTTAAAGTGTTCACTTTAATTTTTTAATTTTTCGTTTACAAAGTACGAGCGAAAGTTTCTAAAGTCGCAATCTTCGGATACTTCCAAAATTTGATATTGTCGTTCCATCTCTTACGTTTAATTTTTATTTATTGTATTAATTGTTTAATATTTAATTTTATTATATTTGTGTATTTTGAATATTTTTAGTTTAATTTAATTTATATTATGGATAAATTAAGAAACCTCGCTACTAAAGGTGTTAAAATTTTTTGTCCCGGAAGCGGTAGTGGTAGTAAAAAGCGAATTACTAGCGGTAGAGGTAGTTCAAGTAGTAGATATACCCGTGTGCCTTCGCCTCCGGTACCGCTTGGTACACCTTTTGAGGAAGAAATAGGTGTAGGTGCTCACGATATGGATTATGTAGAAGCTCAGAAAAATTACGGTATAGAAGAAGAAAATGAAGTAGATGCGGTTAATTTAGACGAAGATAATGAAAATATTGCTGAGACACCCGCAGTAGGAGATGCTAACGTTAGATCTGAATCGGTTAATCTCCCTCCCCGTCCTCCCAGTGCCCCAAGACCTCGTAAAAGAACTAGTATTACATGACAATTTTTTGAACGTATATCAGATATTGAGGTGCAATGTAATATTTGTCAACAAATATATAAGCATAGAAGTGGAGGCAAGCAAGGGGGTACGGGTACGTTAATGAGACATGTAGCTGAAGATCACAAAAGAGAGTTAAATATTGCAAAAGGTGGTGGGGATGTTGGTGGGCCAATGCAAACTAGAATGGACCCAGCAACCGGTCACGTAGCGAAGAAGTATAATAAATTGAGGGACCGAGAAGAAATAACTAAAATGGTAGTTGTGGGTTGTTTGCCTTTTAATTTTCCTTCTTCTGATGCCTTTATTCGTTATATACAAACAATTTATAATTCTATGTTTAACGGTATTTCTAGAACTACTTGTCGGTCTGATATTTTTAGACTTCATTCACAATATTATTTTTATTTATCAACATTGTTAAAAAATATTCAATGTAGATTGTCCCTAACTTCTGATCTTGGTCGTGCTGTTAATAAAAATAATTATTTAACCGTTACTTGTCATTGGATGGATAGTAATTTCGTGATGCAAAAACGTATTCTTGTTTTTTTATATGATGAAGATCGTAAACATACCGGACAATTTATTGCTGATTCTATTGTTAAAATTGTCGGATATTATGGTATCGAAAATAAAATTTTATGTATTTCTTTTGATAATGCTTCTAACAACAACACTGCCATAAAAAAAATTAAAATATACGCTATCTTCGCCCTTGCCTGAAATTTTTCATATTAAGTGTGCATGTCATATATATAATTTAATTGTAAAAGATGGTCTTGAGTTTTTTGAGTTTTATATTGAAAAAAATTCGCCTTGCTGTTGGTTTTATTCAAGAAAATAATCGTAGATCGAGAATTAGAGAATTTAAAGTTAAATGTCAAGAAAATTGACTTACACCGATTTTGATGCCTGAGGAAATTGATACTAGATGAAATTCTACGTATGAATTTTTAAAAACTTGTTATAAATATAGAACTCCTATTACACTAGTTTTTAACCAACATTACGGTTCATTTGCTGATTCTGCTGATTGCATGCTACATAATTCTAATTGGGTTGTAATTAATGATCTTGTTAAGTTTTTAGAAAAAATTTATGTAGCTACGGTTGAATTTTCTGGTGCTTATTATCCTACTGTTTGTAATATTTTGGCATATATAGCCGATATTTCTGGTTTGCTCAAAGAATATAAAAATAAAGAAGGTTATAAAGAAGCTATTGGCGCCATGTTTACGAAATTTAAAAAATATTTTTTTCCGACTCCCCCTATTTACTTGGTTGGTGCTATGCTAAATCCGTGCATGAAATGTAATAATATGTGTCACTTTAGTACTCTTACTTATACTAACTTAGAAATAAATACTAACCATGATTCTGAACAAGTACAACCTGATTTGTGGACGACTACGGCTGATGCAAAGGATTACATAGAAAAATTATATAATCACTATGCTGATTTATTTGATTTAGCCGTACCTACAAATATCACTCCAACTGTCGCTCTTCATCCTCCCGAGGAGCCATCATCTTCTAAAAGGCCGGCACATAGTGATTTTTCTGATTCGTTTTATGATTCAAATTGTTGGAACAGTGTTGATGAGAGAACTTACACATCAACTTATCAGGAAGGGCTGGAATATTATCTTCAGAAGGCACCAGAGGATCGCAGACGACGGATCAACACGTTGGATTGGTGGAGGAGTAATGAAACACCATATCCTGTGCTTTTAAGATTAGCTAGAGATATCTTGAATGTTCCAATGTCAACCGTTGCATCAGAGAGCGTCTTTAGTCAGAGACGACAGTAGCTTGGAGACATCTGACACTCATTGGGAAGCAATGCAATGAATGTTTTAGTTTGCCTCAGAGATTGGATTAGAGCGGAAAGAAGAAACCAAGGAATGGAACCGGAGCCAAGCGACGAGCTGAAACTTGAAGAAATTATGACTTCACGGGAGAACTCAGCAGAATCAAGTCCAATGCATGGTTTTGCCCCCGTTGACTTCGACTATCCTATGCAAGTTCCCATTAATATTAACATGAATGAGTTGGAAAAAATGATGCATAATTTATAGATTTTTCATTCATGTAAATTATAAATTTTGGATCATTTTACAATCAATAAAATTCCCCAAATTCATTCACTCCTTAGTCCTTGCTTTTTATATTTTTTCATTTAACGATTTAAAATTTTAAATTGAATTTCTAGTTTTCTACTTTAAATTAAAAACTTACTTCTAATATGTTATTAATTTACTACCAAATATTATTAATTTATTATATTAAGTAGCATATGTTTTGTATATTTGTGTATATATCTTCATTAGAAGTGTATATTTAACATATACATATGTATATGTTTTATAAATTAGTATATAAGTATATCTATATATACTGAAATGTATTATAATGTAGTATATTTTATAAGTAGTAGTATATATACATTGAATGGTGCGTATACATGTGTATATATCTTCTATAGAAGTATGTATTTAACGTATACATGTGTATATGTTTTATAAATTGGATATCTTCTATAGAAGTGTATATATGTGTATATATCTTCTACAGATGTATATATTTAATGTATACAAGTGTATATATTTTACAAATTAGTATATAACTATATATATATACATATTGTAGTATATATATATGTATATTGTAGTATATATTTTATTTAAAATAGTACATATATATTGAATGGTGTGTATATATGTGTATATATCTTCTACAGATGTATATATTTAACATATACAAGTGTATATGTTTTACAAATTAGTATATAACTATATATATATACATATTGTAGTATATATATATGTATATTGTAGTATATATTTTGTTTAAAATAGTACATATATATTGAATGGTGTGTATATATATGTATATATCTTCTACAGATGTATATATTTAATGTATACAAGTGTATATGTTTTACAAATTAGTATATAACTATATATATATACATATTGTAGTATATATATATATGTATATTGTAGTATATATTTTATTTAAAATAGTAATATATATTGAATGGTGTGTATATATGTGTATATATCTTCTACAGATGTATATATTTAACATATACAAGTGTATATGTTTTACAAATTAGTATATAACTATATATATATATACATATTGTAGTATATATATATGTATATTGTAGTATATATTTTATTTAAAATAGTACATATATATTGAATGGTGTGTATATATGTGTATATATCTTCTACAGATGTATATATTTAATGTATACAAGTGTATATGTTTTACAAATTAGCATATAACTATATATATATATATGCATCTTGTAGTATATATATATGTATATTGTAGTATATATTTTATTTAAAATAGTAATATATATTGAATGGTGTGTATATATGTGTATATATCTTCTACAGATGTATATATTTAACATATACAAGTGTATATGTTTTACAAATTAGTATATAACTATATATATATATATATATATATACATATTGTAGTATATATATATGTATATTGTAGTATATATTTTATTTAAAATAGTACATATATATTGAATGGTGTGTATATATGTGTATATATCTTCTACAAATGTATATATTTAATGTATACAAGTGTATGTTTTACAAATTAGTAAATAACTATATATATATATATACATCTTGTAATATATATATATGTATATTGTAGTATATATTTTATTTAAAATAATATATATATATTGAATGGTGTGTATATATGTGTATATATCTTCTACAGATGTATATATTTAATGTATCCAAGTGTATATGTTTTACAAATAAGTATATAACTATATATATATACATATTGTAGTATATATATATGTATATTGTAGTATATATTTTATTTAAAAGAGTACATATATATTGAATGGTGTGTATATATGTGTATATATCTTCTATAGACGTATATCTTTAACGTATACATGTGTATATGTTCTATAAATTAGTATGTAACTATATATATATATATACATATATATTGTTGTATATATATATGTATATTGTAGTATATATTTTATTTAAAGCAGTACATATATATTGAATGGTGTGTATATATGTGTATATATCTTCTAAAGTAGTATACATTTAACGTATACAAGTGTATATGTTTTATAAATTAGTATGTAAGTATATATATATATATATATATATATATATATATATATATATTGTGGTATATACTTTATTTAAAGTAGTACATATATATTGAATGGTGCGTATATATGTGTATATGTCTTCTATAGACGTATATCTTTAATGTATACGAGTGTATATGTTTTATAAATTAGTATGTAACTATATATATATACATATTGTTGTATATATATATATATGTATATTGTAGTATATATTTTATTTAAAGTAGTACATATATATTGAATGGTGCAAATATATGTGTATATATCTTCTAAAGTAGTATATATTTAACGTATACATGTGTATATGCTTTATAAATTAGAATATAAATATATATATATATATATATATATATATATATATATTGTAGTGTATATATATATATATTATACTATTATAGACTATATTTTATTTAAAGTAGTACGTATAGTCATATATAATTTTATATTGAATGGTACGTATATATGTGTAATTGTTTATATATTTTTTTAAAAATATTTATTGTATATTGGAGTGTATATAGTGTATATTGGATTTTTTATTTATTTTTTAAACGGGTTTGATCGATTTTTAACCGAGTTTGATCGGGTTTTGGTGGGTTTGATCGGGTTGGGTTAAGTGGGTCGGATTAGGGTGGGTTTTAATTTTTTTACTGTTTGGCCCAGCCCGATCCGATCCGAATAGCGTCCAAACCGACCCTCAATCCGATTAAAAAAGAAGGATCGATTCCGAATTGACCCAGCCCGGCTCATTTGACACCCATAATTTTGACCCAATAAATCTCATGTATTTCTCTCTTGAGATATATGTCACTATCAAGCCCAAAAACATATGTAGAGTGTGAATATGTGGTTGGTTGTTTTATATGTCACTTCACTTTTTTCATTTTCCTTTTCCGAAGATAAATTTGCATGCCTAAAATGTTATATACATTACTCATTTTTTTTCTCAAGCTTGTCAGTGTAAAATTCGGATAGTCATTTACTTTAATTTGGCCTCATCAACTTTGCCCTTTGTCAGTAGCATCACGTGGAGGTGGTAAAATCAAATCTAATCCGCTCAAGCCGACCCAACTCATTTAAGTTTGAATTGGTTATTGACTCGCCTATTTATTAGCTTAATTCATGTCAACCTAAACTATTTTAATCCGTTAAAATTTGAATTATCATGTAACCTGAATTAATTTTGAGAAATCTTGTTAAATATTTTTAAAACATCTCTTTTTTATTTTGATATGTTATGTATAATCATAATAAAGAAAAAATAATTTTATTTAGTACTAAAAATTTATACAAGAACAAATAGAGCAATTAAAATTTAGTAGGAATTGAGTGAGGTGGGTTATAACTCGTTATAACCGTTACCTAACTTGTTCTGACTCAATTCATTTTGATCCAAACAAATTTGAATTAGGTTGAGTCTTGATCCATTTATTATCGTGATCCATTTTAATCCGCTCAAATTTGACCCAACCTGCACTGTTGCATCATCACACACTTGCTCCTCCTAGTAGGATATACCCAATGGTTCTTAAACTATGCCATCAACCTTATCAATAATTAGTTTGGCATACAAAAAGTCCTAGTAAACGATTCCAAGTATGACTTTTCAGCTAGGACTATAATGCGTATAAGGACAAATGCAAATTGACGTGGATTTTAAGGACAAATGCAAATTGCAATACCTTTAATCTTGACTTATAATAAACAATTTGGAGTTATATATGTCTACAGTCCTAATAATTATCTCGACACTTGCAAAATTGGCAAATTTTATATATGAAATAACTCTTCTAAATCAATTTGGAGTGGAAGGTAAATAACTAAATTTAGTGTGTTATATATTATAATATATCTAGTTAATTCCTTGGTCATTCGTTCTGTAACTCACATATTATCGTAGACTATGACCTTACGATATTATTTATGTTTGATACATGTATGATTATATTTTGAAACGAAACAAATTTGAAGAATTTTCAGAGAACTGTGTTTCGACTGAAAAAAAGTAGAGATTCTATCTTAATTTCATTTAGTATTTTACTACTCGACTTAATAGCAATTTCTAAAATAATTTGTAATATTTGCTACAATAATTAAAAAGTGATCTGATGGTGTAAGTTAAAGATTCTTAATACCAACCGTGTATATAACTTAAATTTATTTTCTGATAAACGTTGTCAAACTTCTTGAAAACTTTACACATGCAGAAAAGTCAATATTTTCAAAGAAAAGACTTGCATTTGAATGTTCACCGTTGCTTAAAAATCTGTATAAGGACTTTGAATTAATCTAATAGCTTGTTAGCAAGCTACCAGTTCTTATAAAAGTACTATTCGACTTTTAGATCGTTGAACAATCACTTGAATTAATTAGAAATATAAGAATAAGATAACTTTATTTTGTAATTTTATCATTACTATTAGTTCCTATAAAGAGTTGAAGTACTAAATAATGGTCCTGATTTTGCATATATATTCTTCAATAATAATAGGAACGCCTAACTAGAATAAGTAGCCTGAAAAGCAAGGGAGAATTTTTATAAATCCCAATTATTTTGTATCTAATTACATCATATTCCTGCTTTTTCAACATTGCATAAAATCTCGAATTTTGAACTGTCGAATACATTACTTAGGGTCGCGATACATCACATTCATGATCCATTACTTTTCGATACATAACTAATCAATCAAATTCTTATGCATCAGTAATACAATCTTATTTCGATACATAAGTCTTATATAAGTAACAAAAAAAGAATTTTGATACATATTTTTTATCATATTTTCAAATTGAACATCATTCTTATGTATCTGTACACAAAAATAAGTATGGTACATAACATTTGTACATTTTTAACCGGTCCCATGATGTATCTTTCCGATCCCATTATACAATTCGGGTGAGCTCAAGACCCTTCACTAAAAGCCAAGCTCAGAAACTTCAAATGCTCCAACGATTTTCATGAAACCAGAGGTGCTTGAAGACATCCTATCACCATCAAAAGGGTGTTATTTTGTAACGACCCTCCAAACATACTTTCGCTGTTTAGAGATTTCCTATAGCTGCTGACAGTTTAGATATTGGGTAGTTCGTTTGATTTTTAAAGCCAATTTCCCATTTTGAACTCTTTATTGGTAAGAATTGACTATCAGACTAAAACTTTAGCTTAACGGTCTCATATGTCAATTTTGATAGTTTTGTCAGCTTTGGAACGTCGATTTTAGGCTAGGGAGACCTTTGATTTGGTGTCCGAAGGCTTTCATATTCATTTTGGGCTATTGGCCGAAATTTGATAAAAAAGGCCTTGGGTGTGGGCCCTACTTTTCATCGAAATGACCTCGGATAGAAATTTCAACTGTGTCATTGAGTCCAAAACGCTAAATTTTATAGGGTAGCATAGTTCATTTGCATTCACGAGATTTTGAATGAAGTCTGAGGTGTCGGTGGAGACTTGAAAAAATTCCAAGTCTCAGCTGGTGCATCCACTAAAGCGGTGCTTTGGGTGCTTTGCCGCTTCAGCAGAGTCCGCTTAAGGGACCAGCCGATCGCTTAAATGACTTGGCTTTGCCAGCTGAGAGCTGCTAAAGCGGAGGCCGCTTAAGTGGCTTCTTGGTTGCTTTAGCGGAAGAGGCAGGCTTGGCGGGTACCGCTTAAGCGGTACTTAGAGGCCATTAAATGCCCCAATTTGACCGATCTTCTCCTCATTTTCCACAAGTCCAATGGCTAAAAATCCTAGAGGGTCTGGAAAATTGAGAGAGTGATTATTAGGAGATTTTTGGGTGATTGTGAGATCGAATATCTCATTTCTTCATTAAAATCTTAATAAGTTTACGTTTAATTCATTGTTAATTCTCCAATTTATTTCCAAAATGCCTAGATTCTTGTTGAGAATATGAGGTACCATTTAAAATTTACCCATTCTTGAGGATAAATGTTCGTTTAGTATAGAAGGACGTGTTGACTATTTTGAAAGTGCAATTTCGCAAGAGGGCTCCACATGGGATTTTTACGTGATTTTAGATCCAAAGCATAAAAATATAATATGGGTATCGCTGTTCTTGTATTGATGAGTAGATTGCCATTTTAATAGCGTGGCATCAAGTGAAAGCTTCTCGAAAGGGTAAATCAACGCAGATTTTGTCAAACTTTCTTCAGCGTCCAGGTATGCTAGGTTTACCTTTCCAATAGATTGGTCTAAATTATAGTATATTGTTGATAATGTGTAATATGTGGGTTGAAAATTATGTCTTGGAGGTATATCGGTATAATTGAATTATTTAGCCAATTAAGAAGTCGTAACTAGACATAATTGACTTAGCTACTCATTCTTTAGGTAGTATTTCAATCTTAGGACTAAAATGTGGCTTAATTAATATCTAGATGTGAATTTAGATACCTTAGCCTAGTCCGAGATAAAATTTTCCTTAGAATAGATTTCGGGGATTAGAAATGAGGCCCTGCAATCCACCTTAGGCCAAGACTACTATTAGCTCCTTGTAGGCTTAATAGACGTGTTACATTATCTAAATTATATTCTAGAGCTTGAGGAGGTTTAGATTCATGATGCTTCATTGGAGATTTATATTTAGTGGAGGCAATTTATGACTTTAAGATCGATTTAATTTTGGCATTATTCATGATATAAGTTCCAGTTTAAGTCTAGCAAAGGATGATATAGGTTTTGATTGTAGTCCAAAAATGATGATATGAGTTTTGGTTCAAGTCTGCCAAAAGATGATATGAGTTTTGGTTTAAGTCCCGCAAATAATGATATGAGTTTCAGTTCAAGTCTAACATTGAGAAGTTGTTTACGAGGGTTATGAAACTGGTTCGAGTTTGATGTTTAAGGTATGAAAGGAGCCGCAGTTATGATTTCAAGATACGATTAATTAGTATAATTTTGATTCTTACTTCTCTTTGATTGCACCCTCTGGGCGTATGGGGTCCCGCGTTTGGTTATTTACTTTATTGAACTTACTGGCTTATGAGGGCCTGTATTATAGTTATAGCTATATTTTCTTTTATATTATTGTTCTAATTATTTATTTACAGTATTGAAGCGTTATTCCAGGTTTGCCCTCTTAGGTTGACTTAGCTCGTTTATCTCGCATTTTGTTATATTTATATTATGATTTATCTTAGTCGGTCTATGATGCCTACTGAGTACCCATGGATTTGGTACTCATACAACACTTCTGTACCCTTTTGGTGTGGATTTGAGTACTAGTTGCCGCAGTTGATACTGTGATCGTGCGAGCCAGATTTTGGAAACAGGGTGAGATCTCAAAGACGGAGTTGACCTTTTCTCTATTTTTTGTATTTTGCTTAGTCTTTCTACTTTTGAGACTGATGAATATTTGACTATGATTGAAACAACTTAGCTTTAGACCCTTAAAGAATTTCTTGATTTTGAGATCACTGGACATCATACGACTTGAGGGTAATAGTCGTATGATGTTGTACGGTTTAGGGTCCCTCATCTCGTATGTAAATCAGTGTGGTTGGGTTGGTTTTTATCCAAGGTATGATTGAACACCTTACTAGTTATTTATTGGGGTACGAATGGTATGTTTCTAAGTCCTGTGGTGGCCTAAGTCTTGTCCAAAGTAATCTATCTAGGGTACGGGTCATAGGGTACTTCTTGAATGTTAGGATACGGGTTAGTCCTGTGTGGTCGTATGTTGGTCAGTAAGGGGTCCAAGAAGATGCTAGGGTATGAGATAAGGGTACCACTCGTACCCTAGGGTATGGTTTAGGGAGATGGGTCGAACCCTCTTGCATGTATGTTTTGAGATTTTAAGCTAGGGGTATTTCAGACATTTTCTACCCTAAAACCCTTATGTCCCCACATCTTAAAACATGTTGTGGCCTCTCATAACCTACTATTAAAAGATCAAACACTCCAAAAATACTCTCTAAACTCTTTATTTAAAGATTGGGGCTAGGTTTCTTCAAAGATGATCATCTTGAGGCTTAAGAGTCAAGTTTCTTCTGTGAATCTTCTTGAATAAGGCATGTCACTCCTTCATCATTGTTATTTTTCAAATATCATGTGTTTTAACATGTGATTATTATTCTTAAATGGTGGTTTTGAAAACCAAAATTGAGGGTTTTGTTGCCTATGGTAGAGTATTGTTTAATCTTGGTTTAACTTGTGTTTATACATGTTTTTGGTGATGGTTTGCACATGTGGGTTCTTGGTAATAGTGGTTGAACAAATGGGTCATGGGTTACCCTAAACTTGATATTTTTTACCTTGATTTTGGTCTTGATAATAGCATGCCCTCAAAGTGTTTGAGAAAATGACTAAGAGAATGAAATACTCACATGAAAATGGTGTTTTGAACTAAGGTATTGACCTCATGAATATGAATGGTTGATAAATAGTTTTGTACATGCCTCGTTGGCCATGTAATGATATAAATGGTAACCTTGGTGGTTTAAATTATTAAATGTGCTTGAGTCCCTAAATATTAACTTGATTTCTGTCTTTGTTAGACAATGGGATCGAGTCCCTAAACTTTAAATTGAACAAGTGTTTTTGTTAGACAATGAGTTCGAGTCCCAAAGTCAATTTAATAAATGGTTGATTGATAATGGTAATGGCATGTGGTATACTTGCAAGTAGTGTTGGTATGGCTATACCAATGAAGTATCGTTGGTAAGTAATTGACTAAATAGTTGTGTATTTAGAATGATGGTTTTAAATTAGGATTTAAAGCAGGATGTGTAGCCGGGTCATGAAAATAGAGTTCAAAGGAATAACACTGAAAACCACACTGGCCGATACGGGTGTCTTATAACCAGTTTGTTTGAGGTCCCCGAATGAAAAAATGCATATACCAATATGGATATTCTCTGGTTTATGCAGCTACACACACTGGGTCCCTTCCAATAAGGGGAGAGCTGGGCCCATATAGCCAGTGGGTGCCTTGTTCTATGAAGGTTTTTCTACACAATCCAGGTTAATGATTTCAAAGTTCAAGTTAATCTTTTTCCCTATCCCAGTATGGTATAAATATGTATGTATTGCATTGGTCTATGCATTGATTAATTTGTTTGAAACTATTGGCACTATTTAATCATTATCCTTGAGTTACATGCTAGTGCTCGAACCGCTAACCATCTTCGATGTTGTATCCCCATGCAATGTAGGTATTGGTCATACTATACCTCCTACTCAGTGATCGTACTTTGGGAACAACTTGTGTTGACTTAAAGTCGTGAGCTTCCATACTTTGGAAGGTTCCATTTCTAGTTTAAGTTTCTTATGTTTTCATTGGTTAGTCTTGAACTGGACCTTGGTTTTGGCTATGGTTGGGGGCATGTCCCAACCAAATGTTGTTTTAATTTCAGATAGAGGTTTTATAGAACTACTATAAATTGGTATGTGCAGTGGCGGAAGTGGTGTCAGCCTTGGCATTGGTATTGGTATTGGGGCTGGTGCCATATGACTTTATTTGATTTGTGATTCCATTTTATTATGTTATGTATATGGACTTGGTTATTATTTCGGTTTTGGTTATGGTTGTTGGTTGGTTTTAGATGGTTAGACTTGTTCGGGTTGGCCATGGTCATGGACCTATCCTAAAGTCTTTGAGGTTATAATCACTCTATCTTGTTATATGTTTGGAATTCATCCGACTTAGGGTATATGGTTGGAGGTTGGATTGGGTATCTAGGGTGTTCTTCGGTCCTTGTTGGACTTGGGATGCCCATAACGACAAGGTCCTAGTTCGGGTTATGTCAAGTTGGTATCAGAACTTTAGGTTTATGGTCAATTGGGGGTCCACAAAGTCGTGTTGAGTAAAGTCTCTTTTAAGAGTGTGTAGCACACTATACTCATAAGAGAGATGCTACAAGGCATTTAGGAATGTTTCACTTTCTTGTTGTCTTATTTTGAGCTATAGAGTCTAAGGTCTTAGATTCTTCTAATTTCCATTTTCTTGTCTTCAGATTATGCCTCGATGATATGAAGATCATGGAATCTCCTTTGTCCTAACTGAGGACAATATTGATGGAACACACTTCACTCATGGGGTCCATACTCGGTCTAGGGGTCCAA
Organism: Capsicum pubescens; assembly: GCA_030864215.1. NCBI lineage: Eukaryota > Viridiplantae > Streptophyta > Magnoliopsida > Solanales > Solanaceae > Capsicum > Capsicum pubescens. The sequence goes on along the minus strand of CM061549.1, from coordinate 216,095,626 downwards.
TCCATGATTATTTTGGAATTCTACCAATTCTCTCTAGTCCTCATCAAACAAATGTGATGAATGTTGAGTTTTGTTAGTTGATTCATATGATTGCTCAGTTGATAGCTTCTCAGGCTGAGCTTAGTGCATCTGCTACTCCATCTTTTGAGGCCACAAGGATTGTCTAATTCATGAGGTTGAATCCTACAACTTTTACGAGTGTTAAGGTCGAGGAGTATCCTCAGGGTTTTCTAGATGAGATGTAAATGATTTTTAGGGTTATGTATGCCACAAATATTGAAGGGGTGGAGTTTGCTGCCTACCAGCTGAAGGATATGGTATACCAATGGTTTAAAGAGTGGGATTAGGGATGGTCATCTCTATAGGAGGATTTCTCTAATGCATTTCTGGATCGCTTCTTTTCTCAGGAGTTAAATGAAGCAAAAGCAGAGAAGTTTGTTAATCTGTAATATGGAAGGATAACGGTTAAAGAGTATGCCTTGAAATTTCACCAGTTGTCTCAGTATGCTCCGGAGATGCTGTCTGATATGAGGGAATGAATGAGAAAGTTCTGTAAGACTGTCCCGTGAGTTGATACTTGAAAGTAAGACTACCTTGTTAATCAAGGACATGGATATCTCTAGGTTGGTTGTTTATATGTATCAAGTAGAAGAAGATTAAAAGAAATAGTCTGAGTTTAGTGAGAGGCAAGGGAAGAAGTTTAGGCCTTCTGAGAAGAGTGGTAGAGATGGTGGTAAGTAGACACAAAAAAAGTGGGGAAGTTCTGGTTATTTCTTCATAGCTAGTGTTCCTTACCCGAAACCATTGGGTGATCGTCGATCTCAGCATAATAGTGGGTTTCGAGCATAGGGTGCCCAATCTCAGGCTAGTGGGGCTTAGTCGTCTCCATTCCACGCTCCTTGTAGATTTTGTGGGTGGTCGCACTGTGGGTTTTATGGGGAAGGAAAAAATAAGTATTTTTTACTATAGTTACATTGGTCACATGTAGCATGACTGTCATTCTAGAATGGCTTCTAGGTCTAACAAGGTTCCGGTTGCCTCTTCATCTGCTCCTACACCAAAGGGTGCTACTTCTACATCTATTTTTGCTTCTGGTATCGGTATTGGCCAGAATCAGTTATATTCTCTTGCATCTCACCAGGATTCTGAGGCATCTCCCGATGTTGTCATGAGTATGTTAAAACTTTTCTCCCGTGATGTGTATTATTTACTTGATCTAGGGTCCACTCTTTATTATGTGACCACATTTGTGGATGTACATTTTGGTTTTGGTCCTAAATTTATTTTTTATCCTTTTTCTGTATCTACCCCGATTAGTGACTCTGTGATTGCTAAAAGAGTCTATCAGGGGTGTGTGGTATCTGTTAGTGGTAGATAAACTCTTATGGATTTGATAGAGTTAGATATGGTTGACTTTGATGTCATATTGGGGATGGATTGGTTGCATTAGTGTTATGCTTCCTTAGATTATCGAACTCGTAAGGTCATATTCAAATTCCCTAATGAGTTGGTCATTTTGTGGGAGGGGGGTTCTTTAGTTCCTAGGAGAGGTTCATCTCATATCTTAGAGCCCGAAAGTTGCTCTCCAAAGGGTGTTTGTATCATTTGGTCTGGGTTAAAGATTTTAACTCGAAAGGTCCTTATCTTGAATCCATTCCTGTGGTTAATGAGTTTTCCGAGGTTTTCCCTGATGAACTTCCTAATGTACCTCCCGATAGGGAAATTGATTTTGGGATTGATCTTGTTCCAGACACTTGTCCAATTTTTATCTCTCCTTATAAAATGGCTCCGACTGAGTTGAAGGAGCTTAAGGAGAAATTGAAGGATCTCTTAGATAAAAGTTTCATCTGTCCTAGTGTGTCTTCTTAGGGTGTCCTGTGTTATTTGTGCGTAAGAAGGATGGTTTCCTTCGGATGTGAATTGACTATCGTCAGCTGAATAAGGTGAGCCTAAAGAATAAGTATCCTCTTCTTAGGATCGACAACTTGTTTGATCAGCTTCAAGGTGCAGAATATTTTTCTAATATCGATCTTAGGTCAGGTTATCATCAGCTTAAGATTAGGGAAGTGGATATCCCCAAGGCTGCCTTCAGGACCCGGTATAGTCACTATAAGTTCCTAGTCATGTCTTTTGGGTTTACCAATTCTGCGATAATATTTATGGATTTGATGAATAAGTTCTTCCGCCAGTTTTTGGATTTGTTTGTCATTGTCTTCATTGATGACATATTGGTCTATTCTAAGAGAGGCGGATAAAGTTGATCACCTCCGTGATATATTACAGACCTTGAAGGATCAACGTTTGTATGCCAAGTTATCCAAGTGTGAGTTTTGGTTGAAGGCTGTGACTTTTCTAGGTCATGTTATCTCTAGTGAGGGGATTATGGTAGACTCACAAAAGGTTGTGGTGGTTAAGAAGTGGCCTTGACTTGCGACTGTAATCAGTATTCGGAGATTCTTTGGTTTAGCTGATTTATATAGGATATTTGTGGAAAGTTTTTTGACTATAGCTGACCCTTGACTAAGTTGAAAATACAAGAAGGTAAAGTTCTTATGGTCAGATACGTATGAGGGTAGTTTTGAAAAGTTGAAGGATAAGTTGTCTTCAACTCTAGTTTTGACCCTGCTAAAGGGTAATGATGGTTTTGTAGTGTATTATGATGCTTCTCGTGTTGGGTTGGGTTGTGTGTTGGTGCAGCATAGTAGGGTGGTGGCTTATGCTTCTAGGAAGTTGAAAGTTTATGAGAAGAACTACCCTACTCATGACTTGGATTTGTTAGCGGTGGTATTTGACTGAAGATTTTGTGGCACTATATCTATGGGGTTCATATTGACATCTTTTCTGATCATATGAGCCTGCAGTATGCGTGTTTACTCAGAAAGAGCTAAATCTCAGGTAAAAGAGGTGGCTTGAGTTGCTAAAGGACTACCATATGAATCTTCACTACCACTTAGGTAAGGCTAACATTATTGCTAATGCTCTTAGCAGGTTATCCATAAGGAGTTTGTCTTATGTAGATGAGGATAAGCGGGAGTTGGTGAAGGACATTCACCATTTGGCTAGTCTTGGAGTTTATCTCACAGACTCTGAAGATGGTGGTGTGTTTGTGCATGCAGTATCGCATTTATCTATTGTTGTTGAGATAAAGGAAAAATAGATATTGGATCCTGATAAGATGGAGATTAAGAGTAATATAGGTCAGCAAAAGGTTGTTGACTTTGCGATTGGTGGTGATGGTATCCTGAGTTACCAAGGTAGGTTATGTATTCCTGACGTTGATGGGTTAAGGGAAAGAATTCTAGCCGAAGCTCATGAATATCGTTATCCTATTCATCCTGGTTCTACAAATATATATCATGATCTTAAGGAGTTCTACTGGTGGAATAATATAAAGCGAGATATGGCTAGCTATGTGGCTAAGTGTATGGTGCGTCAACAAGTGAAAGTTTAGCACATGACACCTGGTGGTTTGTACCAAGAGATTGAGTTTCCCAAATGGAAGTGGGAAGTGATTAACATGGATTTCATTACCGGTCTTCCTCGATCTCGAAATCAATGTGATTCGATTTGGGTCATTATGGATAGGATGACCAAGTCCACTCACTTCTTGCCGGTGCAGACTAGTATTTTGGTGGAGAATTATGCTAAGTTGTATCTTACAGAGATTGTGGAGTTGCATGGTGCTCCAGTTTCTATTATTTCAGATCATGGTACTCCGTTCTCATCTTATTTTTGGAAGTTGTTTCAGAAAGGTTTAGGAACTAAGGTGTGCCTTAGTACCATTTTTCACCCACAGTCGGATAGACAAGTGGAGAGGACCATTAAAACATTGGAAGATATGCTTCGAGCTTGCATGATCAACTATGGTAGTAGTTGGTTCGGCCATTTGCCTTTGATTGAATATGCTTCTATGAATAGTTAACACTCTAGCATTGGTATGGCTCCTTTTAAGGTATTGTATGGTAGGAGATGTCGTTATCCTATTGGGTGGTATAAAGTTGGTGAGGTTAAGTTGTTTGGCCCTGATTTGGTCCACCAAGCCTTGGAAAAGGTAAAAGTGATTCATGATAGGTTGAAAGCCGCTCAAAGTCGCCAAAAGTCCTATGCGGATGTGAGGTGTAGGGATTTGGAGTTCAATGTTGGTGATTGAGTATTCTTGAAGGTATCTGCCATGAAGGAAGTGATGCGGTTTTGTAAGTATGGGAATTCAAGTCCTTGGTATGTTGGTCCCTACTTGATTTTTAGGAGGGTTGGCAATGTTGCCTATGAATTGGAGTTGCCTTCTAGTTTGAGATCTATTCATTCATTTTTTCTTACCTGTATGTTGAGAAAGTGTGTGGGTGATTATTTGTCACGCCCCAAAATCCCATCGGGCCGGACTGGCACCCGAAGCCGAGAAGGCCCGGGAGAACCCGTTCAAATACCTGTACTTTCACTTACATGTCACCAAAAATTTGGACAGCACTTCGTTGCATATAGAAGAATCTAATTACCTGTATCAGCACAAATATATATATATAACACTTGGCCGTCGGGGCCACCACATATACAAATATAACATGACTATATAAACTTCCATGTCTTTACCCCTCCTTATGTCTACAAAGCCTCTAGGATATACATGACATAACTAGGGTCGGGACAAACCCCCGCCCACACATGACTCCTGTACAATAACAAAACATAAAGAGCCGACTCGGAAAGCTCCGAAGCAAACTGGAGCTCACCAAAAATAGTTGTATGACCTGACTCCTACTTGTGCGGTGTATGAGCTGAGGTACCTGTGCCTGCAGCATGAAATGCAGGTCCCCCGTGGGGGACGTCAGTACGAAATATGTACTGAGTATGTAAAGCTGTAGATAATCACATATGATATAGGAGCTCAATAGAAATCAGAAACAAGTGAATAAAGCGTAATAGGAGTGGACCACATTTACTAGAACTTGTGACAACCTGTACATTGCATTTATTCAATCACTTTACCTTCGTTCTTATCGTCTTTGTAATCATTACTGTACTGTACTGTGACCATTAGGCTGCCTCCAGTACATATCAACTGGGCTCGACCCATGCTAGGCTTATGCCCCTGGGATACCACCCATAAACACATAAATAGGGATCGACCCATGCTAGGCTTATGCCCCTGGGATACCACCCGATAAGAGAGAACTTCCATCACTTAGTTCAATTAATCTTTGAGATTGTTATTTCGGTCGCCACCACATTTTTGATACTTTGAAACAATGATACATCAATAGGAGACATATAAATAGACCATCAATGCAATAACAATGAAGTAAGAACTCATTGGCACATCAATGAAGTGTTTTGGAGTCATCAATGCCATAACAATAAAGTAGGAACTTATTGGTATATCAACAATGTGTTTCAGAATCATCAATATCACAACAATAAAATAGGAGCCTTTTGGTATATCAATGAAACATTTTGACACTTTATAGGATGGAAACAACTTCGTTGGTAACGTAGAACAATACATGTTTTTGGACAACCTCGGAATCTTACTTGATGGAACATTGGTGTTTTCATGCCAAAGAACATTGTTAGAGTATGCTTTACATACCTCGTCGTAGATTCGGATACCAATTCAACACAACTTCCCACCTTTACAAATCACTTATCTACAATGAAATGTTTGGCATCTAGTATTAGCAACCCAACACCACAATTCTCTTTCATAATTCCATACAACCAATATTTGCAAAACATTCCAAAAACCAACTTGAACAATAGGTTTATGTGTATATATATATATATATATATATATAATCATCATTTCAATACCACATCATCAATACCAAATCCCTTCACAATTCAACATAATCCAACCATGCACAAGAATAATCCAACATCATTTCCCAATCATCTTTCAACAACAATCAAATAACATACTTCTTATGCTCACATGCATATATATATATATATACATATCCATATAAATAACAGCAACATAATTTACATCCTTACCATAAAATGGCCCTTTTGGTTTCGAAGTCCTGTTGGCAGAAATAAGGGGTGCTTCTCGAAGCCCTCGAGACGGTGAACACAACTACGGAATCAATTTGGCCTTTCTACGGTTGAATCACAAGATAATTGGAGTTGAAATTGGGCTAGGGTTCCTTATTCTTCAATAATTGGATGATGAATGATGGATACTAGGCTAATTATATGTATATAATGACCAATTTTCGTCCATGAGGTGATGGAAAATGACCATATTGCCCTTAAAAATTTAAGTAAATCCGAATCTGTCCATGATGGACTGTTTTGATAGGCTAAAGTAAATCGGTCATAACTCTTTGCTCCAATATCGGATTTGTGTGAAATTGGTATCGTTGAATATATAATTCAAATAGATTTCATTTCATATAAAGTAGTCCACCCAGTTCGTCCTGTACAAGGAATTATGATCGTTTGAAGTTGATCCTCAAAAACTGTTTTGATAGGCTGAAGTAAAACGAGTATAACTCCTTACTCAGATGTTGGATTTGGATGATACTAATTGAATTGGAAAGAAGAATCAAATATCTTTCTTTTGATATGTGGTATCTCTCCCAGTTCATTATATTAAGGGAGTTATGATCGTTCAAAGTCGACCAGAAAATTTGGCAGGCCTCATTAGTTTGTGTGCAGGAAATTCTCCTGCACATTTACTATTCACCATATCCCGGCCACCGTTTTATAGTTTCGAACGTGCTCGATTATATCCGAAACTTATCCGTTTTTGGAAATATTTATATCATTGGAAAGCTTATTCAATAACCTTCGTATGGAACCATCGACGGGCAAATTCCGGTATAAATAAAATAAAAAAATTAATTCCATATAAATAAGACCAATCACGTACTTGAATACGCCAATACATGTACTTAAATACGGGGTGTTACATCCTTCCCCCCTTTAGGACATTCGTCCTCGAATGTTAGCGTAGTTATTCAACCAAAACAAGTTAAAGTCCACCATTAACATTCACATCATCACATAAATACTATGCATATATAAACAAAAACTTACTTGTTAATGTTCTAACTCCGTTTCTTGAACTTCCTCTTCATCTTTGAACAAATGAGGGTACTTAGATTTCATTGCTTCCTCAGCTTCCCATGTAATCTCTTCCCTTTGTTGATTTCTCCAAAGTACTTTCACCGATGCTACTTCTTTATTTCTCATCTTCTTAACTTGACGATCTAATATAGCAATAGGCATCTCCTCATAGGTAAGATCTTTTGTTACTTGCACATCTTCAGTAAAAGTAATAAGGGACGGATCTCCGATGCACTTTCGAAACATCGATACATGAAATACTGGATGCACTGATGAGAGTTCCTGGGGTAGCTCTAATTCATAAGAAACTTGCCCACATCTTCGAATAATCTTATACGGGCCTATATATCGTGGACTCAACTTTCCTTTCTTGCCAAATCTCATCACCCCTTTCATTGGCGATACCTTCAAAAATACCCAATCGCCTAACGAAAATTCTAGCCCTCTTCTTCTACTATCCACATATGACTTGTGTCGACTTTGGGCTGTTTTCAACCGTTGCTGAATCACCTTGACTTTTTCTATGGCTTGATACACAAGATCCGGTCCGAACATAAGAGTTTCACCCGCTTCGAACCATCCTATTGGTGATCTACACTTCCTCCCATATAAAGCTTCATATGGTGCCATTTTGATACTTGAATGATAGCTATTATTGTAGGCAAACTCAATAAGAGGTAAATGATCATCCCAGCTGCCTTTAAAATCTATAACACATGCTCGTAGCATATCTTCAAGTGTTTGAATGGTGCGCTCTGCTTGTCCATCCGTCTGAGGGTGAAAATCTGTACTCAGATTCACTTGTGTTCCCAAACTCCGTTGGAAAGACTTCCAAAAGTTTGCGATAAATTGAGTTCCCCGATCCGATATAATAGAAGTTGGCACTCCATGTAATCGGACTATTTCCTTAACATACAGCTTCAAATATTCTTCAACTGTGTAAGTGGTCTTAACGAGTAAGAAATGTGCGGATTTAGTAAGCCTATCCACAATCACCCATATAGAATCAAATTTCTGAGTTGTACGAGGCAAACCTGTAACAAAATCCATGTTGATCATGTCCCACTTCCAAATTGGAAGATCTATGCATTGCATATAGCCTTCGGGCTTTTGATGTTCCACTTTAACTCGTTGGCAATTTGGACATTCAGCTACAAATTCTGCGATGTTCCTTTTCATGTCATTCCACCAATACATATCTTTCAAATCTTGATACATTTTGGTTGATCCTGGATGAATGGAATACCTTGAAAAATGTGCCTCTGTCATAATCTTCTTTCTTAGCCCGTCTACATCCGGCACACACAATCGGTTTTGGCACTGAAGTACTCCTTCTCGCGTAAGCTCAAATGCCTTGGTCGCACCACTCTGAACGTTCTCCTTATGCTGTAATAAAATAGGATCTGCATATTGCTTCTCTTTCACTTCAGCTACTAATGAAGATTCTGCAGCATTATGTACGATAAGCTCTTTATTCGGAGTTTCAAGAAGGCGAACTCCCAAACTAGCTAACTGGTGAAGATCTTTAACCATCCCTTGACTTTCTATAGGCGCCATCATAGCCTTACGACTTAACGCATCAGCTACCACATTTGCTTTCCCTGGATGATACAAGATATCAACATCGTAGTCCTTTAATAGTTCAAGCCATCTCCGCTGCCTTAAATTTAGATCCTTCTGATTAAAAATATATTGCAAGCTCTTATGGTCAGTATATATATTAACATGAACCCCATATAAGTAGTGGCGCCATATCTTTAAAGCAAAGATAACCGCTGCCAGCTCAAGATCATGTGTGGGGTAATTTTTCTCATGTGGCCTCAATTGCCTTGAGGCATATGCTATCACCTTACCATGCTGCATTAATACACATCCTAAACCAATTCTCGAAGCATCACAATACACTGTATACCCTTCTGTACCTTCTGGAAGTACCAGCACAGGTGTAGAAGTCAACTTATTCTTCAATTCTTGGAAACTCTCCTCACACGCATCATTCCACTGGAACTTGGATGCTTTATGCGTTAGCTTGGTTAAGGGTGCTGAAATGGAAGAAAAGTCTTTAACAAACCTTCTATAATAACCGGCCAACCCGAGAAAACTATGAATCTCCGTAGGCGTTGTGGGCCTTGGCCAGTTCTTCACAACTTCTATCTTTTGAGCATCAACCTTTATCCCTTCACTAGATACAATATGACCCAAAAATGCCAACGACTTTAACCAAAACTCACATTTAGAGAACTTTGCATAAAGCTTACAATCACGAAGAGTCTGCAATGCCTGTCGTAAGTGATTGGCATGGTCCTCTTCTGATCTAGAATAAACTAGAATATCATCTATAAAAACTATCACAAATACATCCAGGAATGGCTTAAACACCCTATTCATCAAATCCATAAAAGCTGCAGGTGCATTAGTTAGCCCAAATGACATAACTAGAAAATCATAATGACCATACCGTGTTCGGAAAGCTGTCTTGGGTATATCCTTCTCTTTGACCCTCACTTGGTGGTAACCTGACCTCAAATCAATCTTAGAAAAACACTTGGCGCCCTGTAACTGATCAAATAAATCATCAATTCTTGGGAGAGGATATTTATTCTTAATAGTCACCTTATTCAATTGCCGATAATCAATACACATCCTCAGCGAGCCATCCTTTTTGCACACAAATAACACTGGTGCTCCCCAAGGGGAAATACTAGGCCTAATGAACCCCTTTTCTAGCAAATCTTTCAATTGCTCTTTAATTTCTCGTAATTCTGCTGGGGCCATTCTATACGGAGGAATGGAGATTGGTTGGGTGCCTGGTAGTACATCAATACCAAACTCTACTTCTCGTTCAGGAGGCAAACCTGGAAGATCTTCAGGAAATACATTAGGAAATTCATTTACCACCGGAACAGCGTGAAGAGTTGGTGGCTCCGCTTCTGTATCCCTTACTCTAACTAAATGATATATGTATCCCTTGGAAATCATTCTTCTTGCCTTAAAATAAGAAATAAATCTACCTCTTGGCGCGCTAATTTCACCTTTCCATTCAAGGACTGATTCATTTGGAAAATGGAAATATACCTTTTTCGTGCAGCAATCAATTGTGGCATAACAAGACGCCAACCAGTCCATACCCATTATAACATCAAAATCTACCATTTCTAACTCCACAAGATCATCCATCGTATTACGACCATAAACAGTTACTATGCAGTTTTGATAAACCCTTCTAGCTATAATAGATTCCCCGACCGGTGTGGACACTTCAAATGGCTTAACTAACAGTTCGGGTATTCTTTCGAACTTTCCAGCAACCAATGGAGTAACATAAGATAATGTAGAACCGGGATCAATTAAGGCATATAAATCGAATGAAAATATAGACAATGTACCCGTAACCACATCTGGGGAAGCCTCTAAATTCTGTCGATCCGCTAGAGCATACGTACGATTTTGAGCCCCGCTAGAACTCGTGGCTCCTCTATCACCTCTAACACGACCCATTGGCTGTGCACCCCTTCCTGAATAAGGCATCGATGATGATAATGCAACAAATGACCCTGTAGGTCGTGACATACCCCCTATGTCCCTTCGTGGGCATTCCCTCATCATATGCCCTGACATACCGCACCAAAAGCAAACATTGGTCCCCAGCCGACATGCGCCCAAATGATACCTTCCACATTTATTGCATGGCTCTCGAGGAGGTCTCGATTGGCTCATATTCCATTTTCCTTGGTAACCCACTAATCGCGAACTATGACCCTCACTTCTTTGCCCAAATTGACTACCTCTGAACCCCTGATGCTGTGGTGGAGCACTAGCTGCAGAATAAGAAAATAATGGCCTAGGTGGTCTAGTAGAAAATTGAGGTCTAAAACCTCCCTGTGGCGCCATAAACTGCCCTATAGATCTGGCCCTCTTAGAAGATCCGCTTTCAAATTCCTGTGTTCTTCTCCTTTGCCTCTGATCTTCCATTTTCTATGCAAATGCTTGGATCCTAGCTATATCCATGTCTTTATTCAGTGCAGCAATAGTACAATCCCTAACCAAATACGGATCCAATCCATTCACATACCGATGAACTCTGTCATCCATAGTAGCTATAACATTAAGAGCATATATGGACAAAGAATTAAATCGAAGACTATACTCCCTCACACTTGTATTACCCTATCGAAGATTTAAGAACTGATCCGTACGGGCCTGACGAGTCTCATATGGAAGATAATGATTAATAAATGCCTCTTTGAACTCTTTCCAAGTAGCTGGGGGTGCATCAATGCTCCTTGACCGTTTCCAGTCTTCATACCAATATATAGCCTCACCTTTGAATCTATTCGCGGCTAACTCCACTGTCTCTCTGCCCGCTACATGCATCACCTCTAGGGCCCTTTGGATCTGATCAATAAAGTCCTGCGGATCTTCGTTAATATCGGATCCGGTAAAAGTAGGCGGATCCATCTTAAGAAAATCCTGTGTTCGAAGACTAGCCGCCCTATCTATACCACTAGGACCTGCAGTAGGAATAGCTTGCCCTTGAGCTTGCCCAGCAACTATACGAGTCAAAAGTTGCACTGCATTTCTAAGATCTTGATCAACAACATTAATAGGTGGCTCTGGGGATATAGTTCTCCTCCCCCTTATTTCTTCCGGACTGGGGGAAGTTTCTGATGCATGCTCAGCTGGAGCCTCACTTTGATTAGCTGGTATAGTGGGTGACTTACTAGTCCCCTCTCCGGCAACCACATCTACTTGCTTACCGGTATTCTTGCTTCTGGTAACCGACATCATTACTATAATAAGAGAAACAAACTGATTCAGTGGTCAACTATGACTTCATATACAATATAAGCTCTATCGCACGATCTAAGACATGAAGAAAAGAAACAATTCCTAAATGTCCATAGCCTCCTGTTTATAGATGTGGTGCACAACACACCGATAAACAAGACTCTACGTAGACACGGCTTTGTAGACTCACTAGGACGAACCTCTATGATACCACTTTTGTCACGCCCTAAAATCCCATTGGGCCGGACTGGCACCCGAAGCCGAGAAGGCCCGGGAGAACCCGTTCAAATACCTGTACTTTCACTTATATGTCACCAAAAATTTGGACAGCACTTCGTTGCATATAGAAGAATCTAATTACCTGTATCAGCACAAATATATATATATAACACTTGGCCGTCGGGGCCACCACATATACAAATATAACATGACTATATAAACTTCCATGTCTTTACCCCTCCTTATGTCTACAAATCCTCTAGGATATACATGACATAACTAGGGTCGGGACAAACCCCCGCCCACACATGACTCCTGTACAATAACAAAACATAAAGAGCCGACTCGGAAAGCTCCGAAGCAAACTGGAGCTCACCAACAATAGTTGTATGACCTGGCTCCTACTTGTGCGGTGTATGAGCTGAGGTACCTGTTCCTGCAGCATGAAATGCAGGTCCCCCGTGGGGGACGTCAGTACGAAATATGTACTGAGTATGTAAAGCTGTAGATAATCACATATGATATAGGAGCTCAATAGAAATCAGAAACAAGTGAATAAAGCGTAATAGGTGTGGACCACATTTACTAGAACTTGTGACAACCTGTACATTGCATTTATTCAATCACTTTACCTTCGTTCTTATCGTCTTTGTAATCATTACTGTACTGTACTGTGACCATTAGGCTGCCTCCAGTACATATCAACTGGGCTCGACCCATGCTAGGCTTATGCCCCTGGGATACCACCCATAAACACATAAATAGGGATCGACCCATGCTAGGCTTATGCCCTTGGGATACCACCCGATAAGAGAGAACTTCCATCACTTAGTTCAATTAATCTTTGAGATTGTTATTTTGGTCGCCACCACATTTTTGATACTTTGAAACAATGATACATCAATAGGAGACATATAAATAGACCATCAATGCAATAACAATGAAGTAAGAACTCATTGGCACATCAATGAAGTGTTTTGGAGTCATCAATGCCATAACAATAAAGTAGGAACTTATTGGTATATCAACAATGTGTTTCAGAATCATCAATATCACAACAATAAAATAGGAGCCTTTTGGTATATCAATGAAACATTTTGACACTTTATAGGATGGAAACAACTTCGTTGGTAACGTAGAACAATACATGTTTTTGGACAACCTCGGAATCTTACTTGATGGAACATTGGTGTTTTCATGCCAAAGAACATTGTTAGAGTATGCTTTACATACCTCGTCGTAGATTCGGATACCAATTCAACACAACTTCCCACCTTTACAAATCACTTATCTACAATGAAATGTTTGGCATCTAGTATTAGCAACCCAACACCACAATTCTGTTCCATAATTCCATACAACCAATATTTGCAAAACATTCCAAAAACCAACTTGAACAATAGGTTTATGTGTATATATATATATATATATATAATCATCATTTCAATACCACATCATCAATACCAAATCCCTTCACAATTCAACATAATCCAACCATGCACAAGAATAATCCAACATCATTTCCCAATCATCTTTCAACAACAATCAAATAACATACTTCTTATGCTCACATGCATATATATATATATATATATATATATATACATATCCATATAAATAACATCAACATAATTTACATCCTTACCATAAAATGGCCCTTTTGGTTTCAAAGTCCTGTTGGCACAAATAAGGGGTGCTTCTCGAAGCCCTCGAGACGGTGAACACAACTACGGAATCAATTTGGCCTTTCTACGGTTGATTCACAGGATAATTGGAGTTGAAATTGGGCTAGGGTTCCTTATTCTTCAATAATTGGATGATGATTGATGGATACTAGGCTAATTATATGTATATAATGACCAATTTTCGTCCATGAGGTGATGGAAAATGACCATATTGCCCTTAAAAATTTAAGTAAATCCGAATCTGTCCATGATGGACTGTTTTGATAGGCTAAAGTAAATCGGTCATAACTCTTTTCTCCAATATCGGATTTGGGTGAAATTGGTATCGTTGGATATATAATTCAAAGATCTTTCATTTCATATAAAGTAGGCCACCCATTTCGTCCTGTACAAGGAATTATGATCGTTTGAATTTGACCCTCAAAAACTGTTTTGATAGGCTGAAGTAAAACGAGTATAACTTCTTACTCAGATGTTGGATTTGGATGAAACTAATTGCATTGGAAATAAGACTCAAATATCTTTCTTTTGATATGTGGTATCTCTCCCAGTTCATTATATTAAGGGAGTTATGATCGTTCAAAGTCGACCAGAAAAACTGGCAGGCCTCAGTAGTTTGTGTGCAGGAAATTTTCCTGCACATTTACTATTCACCATATCCCGGCCACCGTTTTATAGTTTCGAACGTGCTCGATTATATCCGAAACTTATCCGTTTTTGGAAATCTTTATATCATTGGAAAGCTTATTCAATAAACTTCGTATGGAACCATCGACGGGCAAATTCCGGTATAAATAAAATAAAAAAATTAATTCCATATAAATAAGACCAATCACGTACTTGAATACGCCAATACATGTACTTAAATACGGGGTGTTACATTATTCATTGGTTGTTCCTTTGGAAGGGTTGGGTATTTCAGACTCCTTATCTTATGAGGTAGTCCTGTTTGAGATCTTGGATCGTCAAGTTCATCGGTTGAAGACAAAGGATCTGGCTTCAGTAAAGGTCATTTAGAGGAACCATAAGGTTAAAGAGGCTACTTGGGAAGCGGAATAGGACATAAAGTCCAAGTATCCGTTCCTATTTTCTGCTTTCGAAATTCATGCGGAAGGTAGGTGTTCTTCTTCATACTTTTGTTTTCAAACTTTGGTAACTCGTGCTTGTTCTTGCCTTACCCATCATTCGAGGATGAATGATCTAAGTGAGGGAGAATTGAAACACCTTATCTTTGGAACCTTAGAATTTTTTTTGATTTTGAGCTCACTGGACATCATACGACTTGTGGGTACTAGTCGTATGATGTTGTATGATTTAGGGTCCCTCCTCTCATATGTAAATCAATGTGGTTGGGTTGGTTTTCGTCCAAGGTACGATTGAGCACCTTAAGAGTCGTTTGTTAGGTATGAATGGTGTGTTTATAAGTCGTATGTTGCCCTAAGTCTTATCCAAAGTAATTTGTATAGGGTACGAGTCATAGGGTACTTCTTGTATGTAAGGATATGGGTTAGTCATGTGTGGTTGTATATTGGCTAGTATGGGGGTCCAAGATGATTCTTGGGTATGAGATAAAGGTACCACTCGTACCCTAGGGTACGGTTTAGGGGGATGGGTCATACCGGTAAGACCACGTAAAGTTTCCTCGTTGTCAAAGCCTTCAAAACAAGTTAAAAGAAGCTTAACACTTAGAATTTTAGCTAAGTGTTCCAACACTTAGTTTATTTTTGAGCCCTCGAACTTTGATGAATTATTTAGTGACCTACCTGACCTTTGTTTCTTGATTTTGTTGTTGCGTTGCGATGGGGCAAGGTCATAAGGTATCTCGGGTGAGTTTCGGAATTTTTGGAATCCATTTAGGGCACATTTGGGATGACAAACCAGTAGCTAAAGGCTATTACGGGGTGCCGCCAAGATTAGCTAAGGCTTTGGGCAAGGCGCCACCCACCTTAGCAAAGGCTCTGCCCAGGCCATAGACTTTGTGCCCAGTTTTCAGCTTCTTTTCTCCATCTCATTAAGGGTAAAGTTGGTATTTTCCAACTCCTTTATCATCCTTAACATGAGATTACACCCCAAAAAATACCATATTATTCATACTTTCATCAAAAACCACCAAGAACATAGCTTAGGGTTTCTACACAAACTTCAAGAGAACTCAAAAGTTAACCGTCAGTTTTCAATAATTTTTCGAGAATTGGAACCCCCATTCCGAGGGCTACATGAAGCACCCATTAATTTCAAGAATAGCAACCCAAAGTCAAGAACTCACTCAAAGTTTTAATTTCAAGGTATGTGGCATTTGAACAAGAACATTCTTTCGTTCTTGTGCCCAAAAGTTTTAGATTTTCTTAAAGAATTTCGTATTTCCAAGATGAATTCATATTATTTTGCTATATTTTAAGTTTATGAGATAATGAAATTGTTCAAGTCTTGAATTGCATGATTATTTTGTTCAATTATGATCTATATTGAGAGTTTATGATATAAATTGGACATTCCTATATTGATATCATGTTTCCAAGAATTTCCAAGAGTTGTTGTCATGAGTTGAACTTTATTGTGAAATTCTGAGTCTTTGAGGATGAATTATTGATACTCCAAGAATTGTACTTATATTTCCATGTTGTTGAGATCTTAAAAGTTTGATGAAAAGTCTATCATGATTTCAAGAAAATAATTGAGTTTTGATCCTAAGCTAAGAAAGAAATCCATATTATTTGTTTGATTTGAGATAAAGGGGAAGCATATTGGCTCCCATTACATATTGTTGAATTTTTTAAGGTGAATTTTCTTAAAGTTCGGAGATAAATAAAGGAGTAATATTTAACACCAAGTTGGGCTTGATTCCGAGGTCTCATGCCCCAGAACTACGTGCCCCCATAGGTTTCTGATTTACCCTAAGTGGGTTAAGCTAGTGATCACTAAAAGTTAAAGGTTATACTCCGATACCAAAGATAGAACAACTCTCCCCAACGTGGGCAAGATGTTGGACTCCATGTCAACTCATATGGTTTATGTCGGTTAGAAGAAACTCCCAAAGTTATATAATCCCGAGTCCCAAGTGTCCCAAAATTATATAATCCCGAGTCCCAAGTATCCCAAAGTTATATAATCCCGAATCCCAAGTGTCCCAAAGTCTCTTAAGTTTTCTAGAGTCTCAAGTCTTAAATTTCCTAAAGTATCAAGTTCTTGAGTTTTAAAGAAGTTTTACTATCCTTAAGCTAAAAGTGTAAGTTTGAAGGTATATTGATTTTGAAGGCTATGACCCTATGATTCCTAATGTTTTCAAGTGTCATGATTATTAAGTTCCCAAGAAGTTTCTTGCTTTCATGAGATTATAGCTTATGTCCTGAAAGTTGATATTTTATGATTTTATCTAATTTACAAGTTGAGAACAAAGAAAGAATATAGATCCCGAATAAAGTGAAATGACTCACGTGATTTCTATTGTCTATTTCCTAACCTCAACTTATGAGAATTTTATTCAAGCTATGTGAGTCATCTATTATAACATGCATGTTTTCTATTAAGATTTGTGATACTGATTATTTATTTGCATACACCCCCACATGCTCAGTACATTCCCAAAGTACTGATCCACATATACGTCTGTGTGCTACATTGTCTTATAATGTAGATTCAGGTGCTCCGTCCCAGCCTCGTCAGTGATCCCCGAGTGCCTTTATCTACATCTCTAGAATGGTGAGTCCTCATGGTTTGAGAACTGGTTATATTCAGATATTCAGTTTATCTAGTAGTTGTTCATTTCTTTTCAGTTGAGTATGAGTCAGTTAGGGACCTGTCCCAATGGCTCTTTAGTTCTTGAGTAGTAGAGCCTTTGTCAGACTAGTTGTCAGATTTTTAGTAAGTCGAGATTTACAGTATTATGGTTGTTCAGACGAAGTATTTTCACAGTATTTCTTATGATTTGATATAACAGTGCCCCTGATTTGTCTATTTCATCTCTAAGAAAGTTAAAATGTAAAGTAGCAGGCTCAAAGGGTTAGCTTGGGGCTACTTGTAGCCTTATGCACCGTGTGATGCTCCGTGACCCATTTTTGGGGCTTTACAAACTTGGTATCAGATCCTAAGATTTAAGGAGTCCTAGGGAGTCTAACAAGCCTCGTTAAGTAGAGTCTTGATCATTGGTGTGTAGCGCACCACATCTATGAGCAAAGAGCGATGTAAAATTTAGGAAAAAGTTATCTCTTTATTTCAGAGTCTATCATGCTTAAAGATGTCTCTCTCAGCTATTAATTCGTGATCTCTTATTTCAGAAAATGCCTCTTCGTTGAGTCCGCAGAAACAACAATGATCAGCAACCTCAGCCTGCCGATCCTTTGAGCGAAAATGTGTCCCCTGCCGAGTTTCGGGCAACTTTTCTGGCACTAGCCCTATCATTCACTGTGAATGTTCTGGGTAATAACTCGATTGCAGCTCCGCAACTGTAGGGAGGTAAGTTAACTACTCCTGGATTCGTGATTTCATATGGATGAATCCGCTAGAGTTCTATGGGTCCAAGGCAGGTGAGGTCCCACAGTTATATCTTAAAGAGGTGAGAAAGATCACGCAGGTGATGCATGTGTCTGAGAAATAATATGTAGAGTTGGAGTCTTACAGGTTGAAGGATATTGCTTTTGACTGGGTTGGTACATGGAAGAAAAGTAGAGGAAAAGATGATGCCCCTATTACTTGGTAGGCGCTCCAAGATATATTCTTGGATAAGTTCTTTCTGTTAGAGATGAGGGAGGAAAAAGTAGAGGAGTTTATGAACTTAAGGTAGGGCTCCATGACTGTTAAGGAGTACTGCCTGAAGTTCAACCAGTTAGCTAAATATGCTCCTGCCTTGATTGCTGATGCCCGCTCTAGCATGAACAAGTTTGTGACAGGTGTTTCTGGTTTGGTGTTGAAAGAGTATAGGACTGCTATGTTAAATAGAGATATGGATCTATACAGATTAATGATACATGCACAGTAGATAGAGGTAGATAAAATAAGGTAAAGAGCTAGGGTAAGGGGAAACAAGAGAGATAGATCCGAGCAGCATGGGTATGGTCAGGCTAGGTCCCATGGAGGGAACTTCCCTCAGTTCCATAGACGTTCTTCCATGCCAGCACCTTCATTTACTATTTCTCTTCCACCCAGAGGCAGGCAGGAGCAAGGGAACATGCCTGCTGTGTCTAGATCCCAAAATAGTGTGAGTAACAGGCCTAATTTTCCTCCTTGTGCTAAGTGTGGTAGGACTTATCCTGGTGAGTGTTTGACTGAACAGAGAGGATGTTTTGGTTGTGGAAAGATGGACCACAGACTTAGAGAGTGCCCACATTCCAGACAGAGGTGTAGAGATACCCGACCACAGGCACAGGACACCAGTGCACCATCTCCCACAACCCATCCAACTCCTCCACAGGGAGCTTCTTCTAGCACTGCTGGCGGTCAGCACCAAAACAAATTCTATGCCTTTCCTTCCCATCATGAGCAGGAGGATTTTCCCGACGTTGTTACTGGTATGCTCCGCAATTTTCACTTTAATGTTTATGTGCTGTTGGACCCTGATTTAACTTTTTTTATATGACACCATTAGTTGTGAATTTTTAAATGAGTCCTGAAAATATCCCTGAGCTTATTCTAGTTTCTACTCCAGTAGGGGAGTCTGTTGTTTCTAGGCAAGTGTATAAAAAATATCCTTTTATTATCCTTCATAGAGTCATATTTGCTAATCTAATAGAGTTGGATATGGTTGATTTTGATCTCATTCTGGGTATGGACTGGCTTCACTCTTGTTATGCATCTATAGACTGCCGTACCCGTGTGGTTAAGTTTCAATTTCCTGATGAGCCAGTCTTTGAGTGTTCCGAAAGCTCAGTATCTCCCAAAGTCATTTTATTTCTTATCTCAAAGCCAAAAGCTTTTATCCAAAGGTTACATCTATCATTTAGTTAGAGTTAAAGACACTAAGTCTGAGATTTCTGCTATTAAGTCAGTCAAAGAACAACTCAAAGATCTTTTAGACAAAAGATTCATAAGGCCCAGTGTATCTCCTTGGGGCGCACCCATCCTATTCGTGCAGAAGAAAAATGGTTCTTTGCGTATGTGCATTGACTATTATTAGCTTAATAAAGTCACAGTCAAGAACAAGTACCTTCTTCCTAGAATTGATGACTTATTTGACCAACTCCAGGGTGCAAGTTATTTCTCCAAGATAGACCTTAGATCCGGTTATCACAAACTCAAAGTAAGGGAGTGTGACATCCCGAAGACAGTCTTTAGAACCCGTTATGGTCACTTTGAGTTTCTTGTCATGTCTTTTGGACTAACCAATGCTCTTGTAGCCTTTAAGGACCTCATGAATCAAGTGTTCAAGTAGTATCTTGATATGTTTGTCATCATTTTCATAGATGATATTCTTTTGTATTCCTGAAGTGAGGTTGACCATGTAGATCATCTTAGAATTGTCTTGCAAACTCTTAGAGATCACCAGTTTTTTGCCAAATTTAGCAAGTGTGAGTTCTGGCTAAGGTCCGTAGCTTTTCTGGGTCATATTATTTCAGCCGAAGGCATTAGAGTTGATCCCCAAAAGATAGAAGCTATAAAAAATTAGCGTAGACCTATCTCTCCGTCTGACATTAGGAGTTTCTTGGGTCTAGCTGGATATTACCACCGTTTTGTTGAGGGGTTCTCTTCTATTGCATCTCCCATGACCCGGTTGACCCAAAAGAAAGTTAAGTTCTTTTGGTCAGATTCCTGTGAGAAGAGTTTTCAGGAGTTGAAGACTCGACTTGTCTCAACCCCTGTGTTGACTTTGCTTGATGGTGTTGATGGTTTTGTGTTGTATTATGATGCTTCTAGAGTTGGCTTGGGTTATCTGTTGATGCAGAGAGGTAAGGTTATAGCCTATGCCTCTACACAGTTGAAATAACATAAAAAGAATTACCCAACTCATGATTTTCAATTAGCTATTATGGTCTTTGCTTTGAAAATCTGGAGACACTATTTGTATGGTGTTCACGTTGATATGTTCACCGATCACAAAAGTCTGCAGTATGTGTTTTTTCAAAGAGAGTTGAATCTTAGGCAGAAGCGATGGTTAGAGTTGCTAAAAAATTATGATATGAGTGTGTTGTATCATCTGGGCAAGGCCAATGTAGTGGCAGACGCCCTTAGCAGGTTGTCTATGGGCAGTGTTGCTTATGTAGATAAGAGTAAAGAAGATTTAGCTCGTGATGTTCATCGTTTGACAAGATTGGGGGTTAGACTGCTTGATTCCGCTAAGGGGAATGTCTTGGTATAGAGTAGTTCTGAATCCTCTTTAGTTTCAGAACTGAAGGAGAAACAAGACTTAGATGCTAGTTTGGTCAGACTGAAGGAGTCAGTTAAGGACCAAAGAGTAGAGGTTTTATCCCAAGGGGGAGATGGTGTGTTGAGATTGCAGGGTAGATTGTGTGTTCCTTGTGTTGATGATTTGAGATAGAGGATCATGGAAGAGGAACATGGCGCGTGATATTCTATTCATCCCGGCTCTACCAAGATGTATCGTGATTTGTGGGAAATCTATTGGTGGAGTAGTATGGAGAAGGATATAGCGGAGTTTGTGTCGAAGTGTAAAACTTGCCAACAGGTTAATATAAAGCATCAAAGGCCTGGTGGTGTGATGCAAGAGTTTAGTATCCCCACTTGGAAGTGGGAAGAGATAAATGTGGACTTTGTGACTGGTTTACCTCTTTCGCGTCGTCATTATGATTCTATTTGGGTGATTGTGGATCGGCTGACTAAGTCAGCACATTTCTTGCCTGTGCATACATCTTATGCAGGTAATGACTATGCTAGATTATATATTCAGGAGTTAGTCAGATTTTATGGAGTTCCCTTATCTATTATTTCGGATAGGGGTACTCAGTTCATTTTGTAGTTTTGGAGAGCTTTTCAGAGGGGTCTTGGTACCCAAGTGCATTTGAGTTTCACTTTTCATCTGCAAATAGATGGTCAGGCTAAGAGAACTATCCAAACTTTAGAAGATATGTTGAGAGCATGTGCTCTTGATTTCAAAGGTAGTTGGGCATTTACCATTGATTGAGTTTGCTTATAACAATAGTTATCACTCTAGCATCCGAATGGCACCATTTAAGGCTTTGTATGGTAAAAGGTATAGGTCACCCATAGGTTGGTTTGAAGTGGGTGAAACTGCTGTGATTGGACCTGATGCAGGTTTTAGGCTACGAAGAAGGTAAAGTTGATTAGAGAAAGGTTGAAGACAACTCAGAGTCATCAAAAGTCATATGTAGATGTGATGACAAGAGACCTTGAGTTTAAAGTTAATGATTTGGTGTATCTGAAAATTTCACCCATGAAAGGGGTGAAAAGGTTTGGGAAAAAGGGGAAGCTTAGTCCCCGGTATGTTGGCCCTTACAGAGTTCTTAACCGTGTTGGGAAAGTAGCTTATGAAGTAGAGTTGCTTGTAGAACTGTCAGTTGTTCATCCTATCTTCCATGTCTCTATGCTTAAGAAGTGTATTGGTGATTCTGTTGTTATAGATCCTTCAGAAAGCACTGATGTTCGGGACAGTCTTTCTTTTGATGAGGTTCCAGTTGAAATCCTAGACTATCAAGTCCGGAGACTAAGGAACAAAGAAGTTCCCTTGGTTAAAGTTTTGTAGCGGAACCAGTCAGTTGAGGGTGCTACTTGGGAAGCAGAAGCAGATATACGATCCAAGTACCCACACCTCTTCTCCGCAAGTTTAGATCAAGCCGAAGGTACTATTATTTCTTAATTCAATCCCCTTCTAATCAAAGTTGCAGCTGTATAGCCATTCTTATCATAAGCTTATGTATTTTATGAAGTATCCAAAGGTTTAGAATAAAGTAAAGTCAGTTTAGCCAAATATTTCAGCTGTGTATCCTTCATTTTCTCTATGTTCTGAACATATCTATCTACATTTGAGGACGAATATTCCCAACGGGGAGATATTGTAAGACCCCACAAAGTTTCCTCGTTGTTAAAGCCTTCAAAGCAAGTTAAAAGAAGCTTAACACTTAGAATTTTAGCTAAGTGTTCCAACACTTAGTTCATTTTTGAGCCCTCAAACTTCGATGAATTATTTTGCGACCTTCCCGACCTCCGTTTCTTGATTTTGTTGTTGCATTGCGATGGGGCAAGGTCGTAGGGTATCTCGGGTGAGTTTCAGAATTTTTGAAATCCATTTAGGGCACATTTGGGGTGCCAAACCAATAGCTAAAGGCTATTAAGGGGCGCTGCCCAGCATCGCTAAGGATCTGGGCAAGGCGCTGCCCACCTTAGCAAAGGCTCTGGGCAAGGCACCGCCCAAGCCATTGCCTTTGTGCCCAGTTTTCAGCTTTTTTTCTCCATCTCATTAAGGATAAAGTTGGTATTTTCCCACTACTTTATTATCCTTAACACGAGATTACACCCCAAAAATACCATATTATTCATACTTTCATCAAAAACCACCAAGAACATAACTTAGAGTTTCTACACAAACTTCAAGAGAACTCAAAAGTTAACCGTAAGTTTTCAATAATTTTTTGAGAATTGGAATCCCCATTTCGAGGGCTAGAAGAAGCACCCATTAATTTTAAGAATAGCAACCCAAAGTCAAGAACTCACTCAAAGTTTTAATTTCAAGGTATGTGGGGTTTGAACAAGAACACACTTTCATTTTTGTGCCCAAAAGTTTTAGATTTTCTTAAAGAATTTCGTATTTCCAAGATGAATTCATATTATTTTGCTATATTTCAAGTTTTTGAGATTATGGAATTGTTCAAGTCTTGAATTGCATGATTATTTTGTTCAATTATGATATAAATTGAGAGTTCATGATATAAATTGCACATTCCTATATTGATATCATGTTTCCAAGAATTTCCAAGAGTTGTTGTCATGAGTTGAAATTTATTGTGAAATTGTGAGTCTTTGAGGATGAATTATTGATACTCCAAGAAGTGTACTTATATTTTCATGTTGTTGAGATTTTAAAAGTTTGATGAAAAGTCTATCAAGATTTCACGAAAAGAATTAAGTTGTGATCCTAAGCTAAGAAAGAAATCCACATTATTTGTTTGATTTGAGATAAAAGGGAAGCATATTGGCTCCCATTACATATTGTTGAATTGTTTAAGGTGGATTTTCTTAAAGTTCTAAGCTAAGTAAGGGAGTAGTATTTAGCACCAAGTTGGGGTTGATTCCGAGATCTCATGCCTCAAACTACGTACCCCCATAGGTTTCTGATTTACCCCAAGTGGGTTAAGCTAGTGATCACTAAAAGTTAAAGGTTCTACTCTGATGGAAAGGATAGAACATCTCTCCCCAACGTGGGAAAGATGTTGGACTCCATGGCAACTTACATGGTTTATGTCGGTTAGAAAAAACTCCTAAAGTTATATAATCCCGAGTCCCAAGTATCCCAAAGTTATATAATCTCGAGTCCCAAGTGTTCCAAAGTTATATAATCACGAGTCCCAAGTGTCCCAAAGTTATATAATCCTGAGTCCCAAGTGTCACAAAGTCTCTTAGGTTTTCTAGAGTCTCAAGTCTTAAAGTTCCTAAAGTATCAAGTTCTTGAGTTTTAAAGAAGTTTTACTATCCTTAAGCTAAAAGTGTAAGTTTGAAGGTATATTGATTTTGAAGGTTATGACCCTATGATTCCTAAAGTTTTCAAGTGTCATGATTATTAAGTCCCCAAGAAGTTTCTTGATTTCATGAGGTTATAGCTTATGTCCTGAAAGTTGATATTTTAAGATTTCATCTAATTTACAAGTTGAGAACAAAGAAAGAATACAGATCCAGAATAAAGTGAAATGACTCACGTGATTGCTTTTATCTATTTCCTAACCACAACTTATGAGATTTTTATTCAAGCTATGTGAGTCATCTATTATAGCATGCATGTTTTCTATTAAGACTTGCGATACTGATTATTTATTTGCATACACCCCCACATGCTCAGTACATTCCCAAAGTACTGATCCACATATACGTCTGTGTGTTACATTGTCTCATAATATAGGTTCAGGTGCTCCGTCTCAGCCTCGTCAGTGATCCCCAAGTGCCTTTATCTACATCTCTGCAGTGGTGAGTCCTCATGGTTTGAGGACCAGTTATATTCAGATATTCAGTTTATCTAGTAGTTGTTTAATTCTTTTCAGTTGAGTATGAGTCAGTTGGGTACCTGTCCCAATGTCTCTCTAGTTCTTGAGTAGTAGAGGCTTTGTCAGACTAGATATCAGATTGTTAGTATGTCGAGATTTCCAGTATTATGGTTGTTCGGACGAAGTATTTTCACAGTATTTCTTATGATTTGATATAACAGTACCCGTGATTTGTGTATTTCATATCTAAGAAAGTTATAATGTGAAGTAGCAGGCTCAAAGGGTTAGCTTGGGGCTACTTGTAGCCTTAAGCATTGTGTGACGCTTCGGGACCCATATTTGGGGCGTTATAATACCCTTCTGCTTGTATGTTTTGATCTTTTAAGCTGTGGGTATTTCAAACATTTCCCACCCCAAAACTCTTAAGTCCCCTCTTCTTAAAATATGTTGTGGCCTCCCATAACCTACTATTGAAAGATCAAACACTCCAAAAACACTCTCTAAACTCTTTCTTGATGATTGGGGTGAGGGTCCTTCAAAGGTGATCATCATGAGGCTTAAGAGTTAAGTTTCTTTTATGAATCTTTTTGAATAAGGCATGCGACTCTTCCCTCATTGTTAGTTCTCAAATATTCTGTGTTTTAACCCGTGATTATTATTCTTAAATAGTGGTTTTAAAAACCAAAATTGAGGGTTTTGTTCCATATGGTTGAGTATTGTTTACTTTTGTTTAATTTGTATTTATACATGTTTTTGGCGATGGTTTGCACATATGGGTGATTGGTAATTATCGTTTACCAAATGGGTCATAGGTTACCCTAAACTTGATGGTTCTACCTTGATTTTTATCTTGATAATAGCATGCCCTCAAAGTGTTTGTGAAAATGTCTAAGAGAATGAAATAGTCGCATGTCAATGATGTTTTTAACTAAGACATTGACCTCATGAATATGAATGGTTGATAAATAGTTTTGTGAAGGACTTTTTTGCCATGTAATTATATAAATGGTAACGTTGGTGGTTTAAATTGTTAAATGGGCTTGAGTTCCTAAATATTAATATGATTTATGTCTTTGTTAGACAATGGGTTCGAGTCCCTAAACTTTAAATTGAACAAGTGTTTTTGGTAGACAGTAGTTCAAGTCCCAAAGTCAAATGAATGAATGGTTGATTGATAATGGTAATGACATATGGTATACTTGCAAGTAGTATTGGTATGATGATACCAACGAAGTGCCTTTGGTAAGTAATTGACTAAATGGTTGTCTATGTGGAATGATGGTTTTAAATTAGGCTTTAAAGCGGGATATGTAGCTGGGCCATAAAAGTGGATTCCAAAGGACTAACATTGGAAATCGCGCTAGCCGATCTGGGTGTCTTATGACCGGGTGGTTTGAGTTCCCCAAATAAATATATGAATGGGAAGTTCGGGTGCCCCATAGTACATGTAATGGTGCTTAAGTTACCTTTATTATTCTGGGAGGTTTGCGTACCCATAAAGGCTTCTATGAATATGGATATTCTCTGGTTCGTGCGGCTACACACACTGGGGCCCCTTCTAGCTAGGGGAGAGCTGGTCCTATATAGCCCATGGGTACCTTGTTCTATGACGGTCATGCTACACAACCCAGGTTAATTTTTTCAAAGTTTATGTTAATCTTGTTCCCTATCTTGGCATGGTATAAATATGTATGTATATATATGTATTGCATTAGTAAATGCATTGATTGATTTGTTTGAAACTGTTGGCACTATGTTATCCTTATCCTTGAGTTACATGTTGGTGCTCCAACCTCTAACCGTCTTTGATAATGTATCCCCATGGCGATGCAGGTGTTGGTCATACTATACCTCTTACTCAGTGATCAGACTTTGGAAACAACTTGTATTGACTTGAAGTGGTGAGCTTTCATACTTCGGAAGACTCCATTTCTAGTTTTAGTTTCTAATGTTTTCATTGGTTAGTCTTGGACTGGACATTGGTTTTTTCTATAATCAGGGACATGTCCTAATCGGATATTATTTTGATTTTAGATAGAGGCTTTGTGGAACTACTATGGGTTGGTATGGGTGGTGTCGAAAGTTGTGTCAGCCTTGTCATTGGTATTGGTATTGGTATTGGTATTGGTATTGGTATTGGTATTGGGGCTGATACCATATAACTTTATTTGATTTATGATTGTTTCATTTTATTATGCTATTGATATAGACTTGGTTATTATTTTAGTTTTGGTTATGGTTGTTGGTTGGTTTTGGATGGTTAGACTTGTTCGGGTTGGCCATGGTCATGGACATATCCCAAATTCTTTGATTTGATGATATCTCTATCTTGTTATATGTTCGAAATACATCCGACCGAGGGTATATTATTGGAGGTTGGATTGGGTATCTAGGATTGTCTCCGGTCTTTGTTGGACTTGGGATGCCCATTACGACAAGGTCCTGGTTCGGGTCGTATCGATGATAGTACTCGTATTCTTTTGGCTTAGTGGATCTTGTACCGACACTACTAGGTCATGGGATATTTTTGTTTCTCTTATTTATCTTTTGTTTTATTATTATTTCAGAATTTATTCCTTGTAAGTCTTTTACTTGCATATTTCTAGCATTTATGTCATTTCCACCAAATTGGCCCATTCTTAGAACTCCGAGCTACGATTTGGGTCACCAACTGGTGGGATAAAGTAGGTGTCATAATGACTAAAAAATCAGGTCATGAAAACCTGGGATCAGAGAGCTAGGTTCAACTGTATTCTTGGTACAAGAGCAAGTGTCTAGTAGAGTCCCTCGAATAGAAATATTGATGTCTATTTCTAAACTTCAGGAGGCTATAGGACAATTTTAGGAGATCTTCACTTCCTTCACTCATTTCATACTAAGATTCTGAGTTGGTTTCTAAAGATTCCTTTGAGTTCACTCTTTCGCAGATGGCTAGAGCACGTGCCACTGCTACATAAGATGAGGACCTCAAGTTCGCGACTAGGGACCCAACCAAAGTTAGAAGATGACTTTGAAGTCGAGGACTACCAAGATATACAGCCCTAGCCAGAGACCAAGATAGGGGGCCTTTACCAGACCTTATTCTTGCTTTCATACCAGATATTCCTCAACCTCAGCCAATGGTGGTCCAGAGGCCAACCTAGGCTCTATCAGGATTTATTTGTTCTTCTTTTCTTAGGGATACATTGGTTTAACTCTTGGACTAGTTGGTGGTGCACAGTCTGAAAGTGCATACTCTGTGGATTAGAGTGGTACTGAGGCAGAGCTGCAGCCTGTAGCTATGGTTTTTGGAGATGAGATCCCTCCAGTGCCAATAGTTGATCAATGGTAGCCACCCAACTAGTTATGTTTATTGAGGAGCATAAGATGTTGGGTAGATTCTTGAAATTGACTCTGCCTAGGATTTTTGGTGCACTGAGAGAGGTTGCTTATGAGTTCTTGGTTGCTTGTGAAGATAAGATTCATAATTTAGGTCTAGTTGAGAATCGCAGTATGGACTACACTACTTTCCAATTGGATTTTACAACTCGACATTGGTGGTGAGGTTATCTCGATTCTAGGAAAACTAGATCTCCCTCATTTACCTAGACTCAGTTCTCTGAGATTTTCTTAAAGAAGTATATGCCTCGCAGCCTTAGAGATCATCTGAGAGACTAATTCTTGAGATGAGAGCAGGGATCCATAACTGTTGTGGAGTATGAGGCTTGATTCCAAGAGTTGGATAGGCATGCTACATCTATCCAACCGAATGAGTATGAGCAGATTTGGTGTTTTGTTCGGGGATTGAGACTTTCTCTCTGTATGGCTACACAAAGTTTGGTTATTGCTGGTAGATATTTTGCTGAGGTTTATAATCATGCGCATATTATAGAGAAGTTGCATTGCGAGGCCTATGAAGGCCGCGATAAGAGGCCACAATATCACTGTAATTTTAGTGGGAGCCGTGGTGGCTCATAGTTTAGAGGCATTAGTTCTTAGGGTAGGTATACTCACGTCAGCCCTATTAACATCAAGGTCAGTCTAGCAGGCTCGTTTGTGCTGCACTTTAGATTATCGATAAAGGCCATTAGTTACAGTGATCATCCTATACAAAGTAGTGTTCAGCCTCTGAGAGGTTCATTTTCTGGGTATCTAGTTGTGGTGGTTATTCTGGGTCACCCAGATCTTCAGGGTTCAACATAGTGCCTGAGGCATGTTATGATTATGGAACCTATGACCATTTATCTAGTCAGTGTCCTAGGAGCGAAGTGGTAGTTCCTGTAGCTTAGAGTGTTCTACTGATTAGGAAAGTACTGCCCCCAGCTAGAGATGGTATGTATGGTCATCGGGGTAGTCCCTAGGGTGATTTTAGAGGTCCTCAGGTAGGTAGGACAAGAGATTGGTTAGGCGCCCAGCTAGGCAGCAGGCGAGGTTAGTTGTATGCCATACCTGGTTGGCCCAAGGTAGAGTCTTCAGATATTGTTATTATAGATACGACCTCGGTGTTCCATAAGACAACTTTTGCTTTATTTTATCTAGGATCCACTTATACTTATGTATCTGCATATTATGAACTATGGTTAGAGTTATCTTGTGATTTCTTATTTGTGTCGTTATGTGTATCTACTCCTATGGTCGATTCTTTAGTAGTGGATTGGTTTTATAGATCATGTGTTGTTATTGTTCGAGAGTTTAATTCTCAAGCTGATCTTATTGTGTTAGATATGGTGGATTTTGATGTGATTCTAGGTATGGACTAGTTATCCCCCTATATGCGGTCTTGAATTATGTTGCTAAGATTGTTATCTTAGTCATGCTCAACATACCCTTAGTTGGTTGGTAGGGATCTATTATCCACAGGCTGATGGGGATTATTTATTATGTTTGGACTAAGAGACATATATCGAGGGGTTGTAAGTCTTATCTCTTTAATATTGATAATGTTATCATGGAGAGTCCCTCGCTTGACTCTGTTCCTATATTCTGTGAGTTTCCCGATGTTTTTCCTATCGATCTACCTGGTCTTCCTCCTAAGCATGGTATTGAGTTTATTATTGATATTGAGTTGGGCACTTGACCTATTTCTATGGCACCTTATCGTATGGCCCCTGCTGAGCTTAAGGAGATGAATTCTCAGCTTCAAGATCTCCTGGGTAAATGTTTTATTTGACTAAGTGTGTTTCCTTAGGGTGCTTCTATCTTGTTCGTAAAGAATAAAGATGGTTCCTTGCGTATGTGTATTGACTACATACAACTTAATAATGTGTCGATGAAGAACAAGTATGTCATGCCTCGTATTGATGATTTATTTGAAAGATTTCAGGGAGTAGAGATGTTCTCTAAGATTGATTTGAGGTCCATTTACTATCAGTTTTGAATTTGGCCTGAGGACATTCTAAAGATAGCCTTCAGGACTCGTTATGGTCATTATGAGTTCCCAGTAATGTCTTTTGGGTTGTCCAATGCCCCAACCACATTCATGGATTTGATTAACCATATTTTCAGGCTAAATTTGGATTCCTTCATGATTGTGTTCATAAAAAACATCTTTATGTATTTGAGGATTAGAGAAGAGCATATTCAAGATTTAAGGATTATGCTCCCAACTTTTAGAAATCATGGGCTTTTTGCCAAATTCTCAAATTGTGAGTTTTTGCTCGAGTAAGTGACATTCATAGGACATTGGTGTTAAAGATGGGATTATAGTAGAGTCGATAAAGATTGAGGCTATTCATGATTGGTCAAGGCCTACATCCTTATCTGAGGTTTGTAACTTCATTGGTTTGTCTGGTTACGATAGGTCATTAAGGGTTTTTCTACTACTTAGCACTAATAACCAGATTGACCTAGAAAAAGGTTTTTTTGTAGTGGTCTGGTTAGTGTGAGTCGAGCTTTTTAAAACTCAAGGGATTTCTTACTTTAACTCCTTTATTGGCTCTTCGTGTTGAGAGTAAGAGATTCACCGTGCATTGTAATGATTTTGGTGTTGGTTTGGGTTGTATTTAGATGCACCAGAGTCGAGTTATTGCTTATGCATCAAAGCAGCTAAAGGTGCACAGGCGCAACTACCTCACTCATGATTTAGAGTTGGCGATAGTACTTTTCGCGCTTAAGATTTGGAGGCATTATCTATATGTTGTTCAATGTGAGATCTTTATAGATCATCATAGTCTTCAACATCTTATGACCTAGAGAGAGCCTAATTCTAGGTAGTATAGATGGATAGAGTTGCTTAAGGATTATGACATCTCTATTCTATACCATCCATCTATAACAAATATGGCAGTAGACGTCTTGAGCCAAAAAGTGTTAAGTATGGGTAGTTTGGATTCTATTTCAGTTTCTCAAAGGCTGTTGGAATGGGAAATCTAGTCCTTAGACAACTTGATGGTGTGACTTGATATTTTTGACCCCAGAAGAATTCTTGCTAGTTTTGAGGTAAGGTCTACCTTACTTGAGCAGATTCAGAGTCGACAATTCAAGGATATGAGATTTGGTATTATCCATGATCAGGTGTTGAGTTGTTAGTCGAAGAGGGATAACATAAACTCTGAGGGTATTCTTAGACTTAACGACCATATTTGTGTTTTGAGGGTCGGTGACTTTATTTAGTTGATATTGCGTGAGGCTCACAACTCTAGATATTCCAAACACCCTGGTATAGCTAAGATCTATTAAGATTTGAGGTAGCATTATTGTGGAGTGGCATGAAGAGAGATGTGGAAAACTTTGTAGCTCGTGGCCTATGTTGTCAGCAGGTGAAGTTCGAGCATTAGAGATTTAGTGGCTTGATTAGAAGGTTGTCCATTCCCAAGTAGAAGTGAGAGAAGATCACTATGGACTTTTTAATGATTTTACTCGCACCTTTCATGATTTTAATGGTATTTGGGTCACTATAGATTGGTTGACCAAATTGACACACTTCATTCCTATTTAGATGTCCTTCGGTGCTGAGGGTTATCCTGAGAATCTATGTTTGTGAGATAGTTCATCTGCATGGTGTGCCTATGTCTATCATTACGAACCAGGGCTTTGTGTTTGCTTCTAGCTTCTGGAGAGCCTTTTAGAAGGAGTTGGGTACTCAGGTGGATCTAACCCCAACTTTTAACCCTTATACCGATGAGCGGTCAGAGAAGACTATTAAGGTTCTTGAAGATATGCTCTAAGCTTGTGTTATGAATATTAGAGGTTAGTGGGAGCAATACTTAACTTTGGAGGAGTTCACATATAATAAAAACTACCATTGGAGTACTGAGATGGCACCATTTGAGGCATTATATGGTAGGCATTGTCGATCTCGGATTAGTTAGTTTGAGACCTCCCATATTAGACCCTGTGGTACTAATTTACTTCAGGGCAGGTT
The DNA here is from genome assembly GCA_030864215.1 of Capsicum pubescens. Lineage (NCBI taxonomy): Eukaryota > Viridiplantae > Streptophyta > Magnoliopsida > Solanales > Solanaceae > Capsicum > Capsicum pubescens. The sequence goes on along the minus strand of CM061549.1, from coordinate 216,063,428 downwards.
GTTGGATAAATTCAAGGTGATTTGGGATAGGTTGATAGTAGCTTAGATTTGGCAGAATGCTTATGAAAATCGTAGGCTTTATGACTTGATATTTGGAGTTGAATATCGAATATTCCTTCGAGTAATGCCCTTGAAGGGTGTGATGAGGTTAGGAAAGAAAAGAAAGAACATCCCCAGATATATTGGACCTTTTGATATCCTTCATACAGTTGAAGAAGTGGATTATAAGTTAGTCTTACCCCCAGATTTTGCTGTTGTTCATCCGATTTTCCACGTTTTTATGTTGCGACAATACATTCCCAATGAGTCTCATGTGCTTCGGTAGGACTTAATGCAGTTAGATAAGAGACTCACCTTTATAGAAAAGTCTGCACTCATATTAGTCAGGGATGTCAGACGATTACGCTTTAGAGAGTTTCTAGTGGTTAAGGTTCAGTGGAGACACCGCCAGTAGAGGAGTCTACTTAGGAGATTGAGAGTGATATGTAGGTCCAGTATCCTCACCTATTCGAGCCTTTAGGTACATCCTAACCTTTTATTTTCGTAGATAAAAGTTCTTATATTAGTGGATATTGCAATGAACCACCAGGTTATTTTCTGAATTTCCCTGTGTTTTTGCTTTTTAAGGCTTTTCTATAGCTGCCCCAAGTCATTTATAACTTGCTGGAGTTGACAGTTCAGTTATCGGGTATTTTATTTGACTTTTAGAGCCAATTCTCTGTTTTGAACTCTTCATTGGTAATAATCTACTATCAGGCAAAAAATTTCAGTTAACAATATTGTATGCCAATTCAGACAGTTCCATAAGCTCCAAAACATCAACTTTAGGCTAGGGGGAATATTGGTTTGGGTCTCAAGGCTTTCGAAATCATTTTGGGCTATTATCCAAAATTTAATAAAAATGACCTTAGGGTGTAGGGCACACTTTTCATTGAAACGACCTCAAATGGAAATTTCAACTATGCCATTGAGTCCAAAACATTGAATTTTATATGGTTGAATAGTTTTTTTTGCATTCACGGGATTTTGAATAAGTCCCGAGGGGACGATGGAGATTCCAAGTCTCAGCTGTTGCATCCGCTAAAGCGGCCGTTTGAACACTTTAGCAGAGGCTGCTTAATCGGACACCCGGTCTCTTAAGCGACGGGAGCCACTAAAGCAAAGTCTAGTTTGCTAAAGTGGAGGCCTCTTAAGCGTATCCTTGTCTGCTTTAGCGAAAGGGGCAAGCATGGCATGTACCACTTAAGCGGTACTTGGCTTCTTTAGTAGTGACCGCTTAAGTGGTCAAGTGGCCACTTAAGTGATACCTGGAGGCCATTTAATGCCCCGATTTGCTCGATCTTCTCCTCATTTTCCATAAGTCCAAGAGGTAAAAAGCTCTAGAGAGTGTGGAAAATTTGGAGAGTGATTATTTGGATATTTTGGGTGATTGTGAGCTTGATTTCTCATTTCTTCATCAAAATCTTGGTAAGTTTATGTTTAATCAATGGTTAATTTCCTAATTTATTTCCAAAATCCCTAGATTCTTGATAAGAAGATTAAGGTACCATTTGAGCTCGAACTTTACCCATTCATGAGGGTAAATATTCCTTAAGCTTAGAGGGACGAGTTGACAATGTTGAAAGTGCGATTCCAAAAGCGTGCCTCACATAAGATTCTTAGATTTTGGACCCAAATCATGAAAATGCAATCTGGGCACCTTTTTTCTCGCATTGATGAGTAGATAATCATTTTGATAGAGTGGTACCCAGGGAAAGTTTCATAGAAGGGAAAATCGATGATTTAACAAATTTCATCGGGCTTTCTTTGGCGTCCTGGTAAGCTAGGTTTACCTTTCTCATAGATTGGGCTAAATTGTAGTATATTTATGATAATGTTCTAGATATGGGTTGGAAATTAGGTCTTGGAGGTATATTTAGTATAATTGGATTATTTAGCCGATGCAGAAACCATAATTCGGCATAATTTATTTTGCTACTTATTCCTTAGGTAGAATTGCTATCTTAGGACAAAAATGTGGCTTAATTAATATCTAAAAGTGAATTTAGATACATTAGCCTAGTTCAGGGTAGAATTTTCCTTAGAATGGATTTGGGGGATTAGAAGTTGGCCCCTTTAGCCCACCTTAGGCCAAGACTACTAATATCTCCTTGTAGGCTTAATGGGCGTGTTACATTATCTAAATTAATTTTTAGAGCTTGAGGAGGTTTAGATTCATGATGCTTTATTGAAGATTTATATTTAGCAGTGGCAATTTATGACTCTAAGACTGATTCAATTCCTACGCTATTCAGGATATGAGTTCCAATTCAGGTCCGACAATGATAATATGAGTTCCGATTCATGTTCGACAAATGTTGATATGAGTTTTTGTTCAAGGACCCAAGGAATATTCCAAGAGAGAAAAGAAAAGGGGCCCAGAGTGAGTGAAACTCAGCCTTTTTTAGGTGAACTGTCTGGGCACCTACGACCTTCACCGGTGCATGTAGAAGGACATCTGTGCACGCAGGTGGCCTACACAAATCACTAAGGCAGATACTGGTTTGACCTCCCACATGCGTGACCAGGTCATCACATGTGCCTAAATCTGCCACAAACGCATGCCAAGCATTTCGAAATTGCTTTTTCTTAGGTTCAATCATTTTAGTTTCATTTCTTGATTCTTGGTTTCATTTATTGTTTCTTAAGATTCTCAACAACTAGTAATTCATCTACTAAGTTAGTTGATTAGTTCTAGAGTCCGATTTCTTTCATTGTCCTACATATTTCATGCTTTTCTAGTTTTTATTTTATCATTAATTGTTGGTTCAAGTACGTACACATTTATTTTGATTATTTCAAAAAAAAAAATCCAATCCAATCAAGAGTTGTACTAGACACCTCAACTACCGCCTGGAGATAAGCCATTCTTTAATATTTGCGACCCAAGTGTGAGCCACACAAAGCTGTGTAGAGTTGTGAGGTTATTTCTCTAATGTTAATGTGTTTATTGTTTGTGTTTAGTGACTTTTATAATAGGCACTATGGAACCTATAGATAACACTCCAAGTTTGTTGGAAGAGGTAAACATGAAAGCTTTAATGGCGGCCATCTTGAGTGTGAAACAAGATGTCAATGAGGTTCGAAGTAAAGTGACAGAATTAGATGGAAGGTGGGTTAACATGGAGGGGAGTCTAAACTCCAACCAAACCACCCCTTAAAACTTCCATACATCTTTTATAGGATATGCTTACAACACTGCCGCTATCATAACCCGAGAAACACTTCAACAAATATTTAATCCACCAAGAACAACACAAGATCCCACTACTCAAACCACTACCTATCCACATAATAAAAATAATGGTATGTCCACTCCAACCACAATTCAACCAAATCAACCAAGGTGTGACACAAAATTAAATACCCCAACCTCCACCAAACTAAAATTCCCCACTCCAAGTACTGCATAACCACATCAACCCATCCAAGTCAAAGTAAAGGGAAGGAGGAACCGCAAGGAGAGTTTAGAGCCTATGATGAAGCGGATGTATGGGTAGAGAACATGAGGGATAGACCGATGGGTCAAGGATGACATAGAGGTCAAGGAGGAAGGTTTGGTATGGTGCCTTATGGGATAGAAAACTTGGGAAATCATCCCTAAGGTAATGATCAATTGAACTAGAATGACCATAAATACGGCAATAGATATCGAGATGTTGTGATCAACTCAATCAATACAAGTCTCCCAACTTTCAAGGAGGAATATAATCCAAAGGTTTATCTACCATAGGAGTCCGCTTTTGATAGGATCTTATAAGTCAATGATCTCACCGATGTTAAGAAGAGTTGCTATATAATAGCCCAATTTGAGTGATTTGCACATGGAAGGACTATGCCAAGAGGTTTAGAAATGAGTTGGATGAGGGTCAACCACCACTATGGAATCCTTTAAAGGGCTTCATGAGAGAGAAGTATGTTTCAAAAAGGTATAGGCATGAGTTACATGCCAAATTGTACAATATAAGGCAAGGGAGCAAGGATGTAATGACCTACCATAATGATATCCAACAATTGATCTTGAAGCTTGAGTATCATGAGAACATGGAACATGCCATCATCCAATTTAAGGTTGTGTTGAACAAAGAGCTTTCCTCCTATATGACTTTCCATAGGTTTCCCACCCTTGAAGCCATCTTCCAAGTGACTTTAGAGGTTTAGAGGGACATTAAAGAGAGGGTATCTTTCAAATTCTAGGGACGTTCATCCACTAATCCATGGAGTAAGAAAAAAGAGGTAGCTCAACCATTAACTGAGTGGAGAAAAGGAAAGGACATAAAAAATTCCTATGAAAAAAACCCATGGAGAAGACTACTCCGATGTATCCACAAAAAATGAAAGGTAACATATATATCCAACTCCCAATCTAAAGGTTTTGAATGTTTTAAATATCAATGATGGGAACATAAAGGAAGAAAATATCCCAGCCAAAGAAATATGAACCTTAGAAAAAAGATGTTGTATTACCTTGGAGAAGAGATGGGGCTAGAGGATGAGAATGATGAAAATCCTAAGATGGAGAGAGGCACAAAGAAGATGAGCAAATAAAGAAAGATAATGAGGATTCTTTCCATCAAGATGGAGAATCTGAGGTCCCAAACTTTATTGTGAGACAAGAAATGATTAGTAGGGAACTAGATGATCTTAGTCAAAGAGAAAATCTATTCCATATTAAGTGTCTTACTAAGGATAATGTATGCCCCTTTTTCATTGATAGTGGAATTATGTTAATATGGCTAGTGCTACTATGGTTGATTTCTTGAAGTTACCTATATCCAAACATGACACACAATATATCTCCAATGATTAAATAAATATGGAGAGTTAAAGGTGATTAGAGAAGTGGTGTTATGATTCAAGGTAAAAAATTACCACGATGAGGTGCTTTGTAATGTGATACCAATTTAAGATTGTCATATCTTGCTTAAGTGGCCAAGTAAATATAATCGTTCATCAAAGCATGATGGGAGGACTAACTAATATTCCTTTGAGTTGAATGGTCACTCTCCATCTATATTTACCATATCAATTGAATGAGGTTCACCAAAGAATGAGGGAGTTAAAAGAGAAGGGTAAGAAAGAAGAGGAGAAAGACCCCCAAATAAAATAAGAATGATAAAGAAGAGGAGAAGATGAGGTTTAAAGGGAAGAGCCCCATGGTGATGTTGGCTAGTAACAAAGATCTCTTCAAGGAACATGATGATAATGCACCCATGCTTCTCCTACCCATGATTTTCATACTAAGCCCTTCCCCATTCAATTTCACTTGTTTTGTAGGAAGTTGAGGATGTATTCCCAAAAGAGATACCACAAGTCTTACTCCCACTTCAGGAAATTGAGCATCAAATCGACTTCGTGTTGGGTTCTCATTTACCCAACAAATTGTCTTATTGAAGTTATCCAACGGACACTAAATATATCCAAAGTCAAGTTGAGGAACTCCTCAACAAAGGATACATTAAAGAAAACATGACTCCATGTTCAATCCCAATGTTATTTCCAAAAAAAATAGGGTATGGCACATGTGTTTTGATTATTTCCTATCAATAAGATATAATACCCCGTATGTTTCGAGGCTAGGAAATGAATCAGTTCTCCTACGTATGAAAACTCATATCCTGTGATTCATATTAGAGTACATGATTTACAAAGAGTATCCTAGAGATAAGATAGCTTATGATGTGTTAAGCATGCTCATGTGAGTCACTCAGAGTAAGGCAAGCTAATAGCTTTTGGATTCATCAAGTTTTAGTGTGTGATTCTATAAGAGTGACACTTGAATGAGGATAACTTAATTTATATGTGACATTTTGGTAGATTTAGACCCACCAAATTTTAGAGAATCGAATTAGCTTTTGAACGATTCCAATTTTATAAAAATCTGACAGCCGAGCAAGAATTTATGGCCCTGCAAAGTAAGAGTGCGATGCATAAACAATCGTACATGGCTACTGGAACAAGTGTGCGACAGGTTGTACAGTGCACACCCTCAAGTATGTGATAGAATGTGTGACACACACCTTATCTCATGCGATAGGGTGTGCGGCGCACACCTTAGCATGTGCGATGAGGTGTACGACACACACTTATGAATTAAGCCATAAAAACACTTAGTTTTTGAGTTATTTTGAGGATAATTAAGTCTTTTAACACTCCTTACACGTCCCAATACTTAACCTCACAAAATTTATAGCTTCTAATCACATTACAACCCTATTAACATCTTAAGTTCATTATCCAAGAGCACAGGAAGGAGAAAAACTACTAGGGTTGCATAATCAAGCTTGAAGGTCCAATCTTTCAATAATTTCATCGCCATTAAGGTATGCGTAGTGTTCATCCACGGATCTCTTTCATTTGTGGAGTTCAAGAATCAATATTTGATAACAAAATCATGAATGTTTTGTGGTGATATGGTTGTATTCATGTTGTTGTTTGTGGTTTGTGTTATAGAGTGGGAATTTGATGAACATCCAGGAAGATTGTGATCATATAGTTGGAACCCATGAATTTGGGTGGATTAAAGTGGTATAAGTTTGTGAATACACCTATGACTTAAAGAGTGCATGTAAGGTGTTTGATAAAATGCTTAGTATGTGATAAACCAAGTTTCCATGACTCAATAGTATTTGAATGACAAGCCAATGTTAACCGTTATAATTTGATATGAATTCCATGCTCTATGCTTTATGATTTCACATGAATTCCACGTTGTTGTTATGTGTCATGGTTGTGGAATGGAAAGAGTATGATATTGAAGCTATACAAGTAAATACATGTCATATGAATTCCCCTTTCCATGTATAAGGTGCTGAGAACCATGATTAGTATGAAATCCTTTACTTCTGATATTATGAATTGTGGACTCCAATTTTATGAACAAGTTATGTCGTGTGTGTCAATTTCCCTCTATCGAGTCCTGGGGGTATTCGTACCCAAAAAATATACTTGTGTGCCTAAAGCCATGACATATTTTCACGATACTCTCAGTCAAGCCATGATCTATAGAAATCAGTCAGTCATGTGACTCAGGAAAACTCAGTAATCTCAGTAGTTCAGTATTCTCAGTAATCTCAGTGCTCAGTAACCTCAGTAATCACAGTAAATCTCAGTAACTTTATTACTCTTGATCAATTCTCAGAACTCATTATATTTCATCCGTCATCGGAATCCAGTAAACTCAGTTTTAGCTCCGCTAAATAATACCACTAGTATCAGTTTAGTTAATCAGTATCAGTTCAACAAATTAGTTCAGCTAAGTTATTTAGTTCAGCCCAGTTTTTTAGTTCAGTGTCTTTCAGATGGGAGTATAATTCATCATCGAGCGAACCTAAGGATGGGGGCTGACCCGCAAGAATAGGACTGAGATCCCTAGAAGAAATCCCTAAGTTCCAGAACTATGTTGCCAGCGTAGGTACGAGATGTCACCCGTTAGATAGGACTGACATACTCAGGGGTCACCCGTTAGCACATTTATATGTATAGGAATGATCCCAGGAGTCACCCGCTAGATTAGGACTGACTCCACAGCAGATGTATTTACTGGTGGAGAGGTACTGACACCCTTCCAGTTAGGGCAGAGATTGGACCCCAGTCAGCTTAACTTGGGGTATGTTGATTAGAAGAACACATCCCACAGTTTCAGTTACAAAATTAGGGCTTTCAGATACAGTCAACTCAGCTTAGTAGTACAAATTCAGTACTATTAGATACAGTCAATGCTTACCATTGTAAATAGACTTCAAGATCACCCATTAGCTAGGACTGATCTCAACTATGATTAATCAATATCAGAATCATTAGATTTAAAGATCACCCACTAGATAGGACTGATCTCAGACTAAGTCAAATCATCCTTATTATCAGTATACTCATGATCACCCACTAGATACAACTGATCTCAAATTTAGTTACTCCAAGTAGAACGAAACTCAGATAGTTCCATAAGAACTTAGACTGTCAAATACAGTCGCTCACTATTGGTTATATCGATTAGTCCGATTATTACAGTTATATCAGCTATATCAGTTGTCATAGCTCACGTTACCAGTATTCAGTTTCAGGACTGTTAGACACAGTCATTCAAACAAGTTCTTCATAATTTGAACTGTCAGAAATAGTCAATAATCTATTCAGTACCTCAGTAATAGTAAAGTCATGTCGTCAACATTCAGACTCAGTAGTCAGCATCATCACGAGTTCAGTTGTAGTTGTTTCTGCATGTATGTATTCTCATGTTCATATTAGTTAGCATTGTTCATGCATATAACCCTTTGCATTTAGCCTCCCTCACTTGTATTTTCAGTACATTCAAACGTACTGACGAATTTGCGCTATGTTGCTCTCTGTTATGTTACTCCATAGGTTCAGAGGCACGAGCTCTGGATCAACAGTAGCATTCCATTATTCAAAGTTTGCAGTGAGTCCTTCTTATTCGAGGATGATATGATTATTGCTACATTTACTATTCAGTTGCTAGATGGAGTTAGTTGGAGACATGTTCCTTCAACTCCTTATTCAGTTCAGTTAGAGGCTTTTAGACTAGATTTCAGATTAGATATTTAGATCTCATTATTTTCAGTATTAATGACTTGTTTTGGTATTGTTATACCTTTTTCAGTCATTTTGTTATCAGACGTTCATTCAGTTTGAACCTTATGGACTTTCATGTTCATATTTCTGCATTTTATGATATATTATGCAGTATACAGGTACATATACCAGTCATGGGTTAGATTGTGGTCCTTCGGGGTCATGAGCACCGTGTAGCATTCTGGTTCAGAAAATTGGGGTGTTACAAACTTGGTATCAGAGACTAAGGTTCAATAGAGTCCTAGGAAGTCTGAAAGCTGCATCTAGTAGATTCTTGTACATGCTTGTATTGTGTACCGCACCGATGTGCAGGAGGCTATGAGATGTTTTAGGAACAATTTCCCTTCTTTGAGTATTCATGTCGTGCTAGTGAGAAGTCATATTTGTATAGCTTGTTTTCTCATCCTTGCATCTATTCATGCTATCCAAAATCTCAGAGAATGTAATTATTTAAAGGTACAACCTCCTAGTAGTTGTAAGTTCATTCCATCTCATGCATTAGTTTTAGACTCCCAAAGTTTAGTTATAATCTAGTTCATAGATGCCCTGTGTATCACCCAGTATCTCCGTAAGGTAAGCATTCTTAGAGGGACATAGCGTCCCAAGGGGGAGATACCCCACTTTCTCTTAACGCTCTCATGCCTTAGATCCTTCAATTTCTCCTTGCATAATGAATTCAGTTTAGAATAGAGGGTACTCATAAGTTGACCTTCAAGTTAGACCTCATCTGTAAGTCAAGTATTCAGAGGTTCAGTTCAGTTCAGTTCATGATGTTCAGCCCATATGTCACCTAGCAGAATTAGTCATGTTCTCATATTTTAGTTCAATCTTAGTGCCTTTACCATTGCATGTTCAGTCGCATGTTTGTGAGTCAGTTCCGTCATGTACTCACGCATCAAATATGCGTGGTCAGCTTATCAGTACTTTCAGTCATTCATTCACGTATCGTGTCTGTCATATAATCATGCATCAGATATGCATGCATTCAACTTATCATTTAAGCATCAGATATGCATTCTCAGTTTGAGAAACTCAGTTTATTGGAACACTTAGTCCTACATTCATAAATCAGCTACACATACATCAGATATGTATGTACAGTATGATATGCTCAGTTTTCAGTCATGTCAGCCATGAAATCATGATCAGTGATTTATGATATATATTTGTGTAAGCTATATTTTCTCTCATCTCAACCAGTATCATTCGAGGATGAATGTTCCCAAGGGGGAAATATTGTAATACCCCGTATGTTTCCAAGCTAGGAAATGAATCAGTTCTCCTACGTATGAAACCTCATATCCTATGATTCATATTTGAGTACATGATTTGCAATGAGTATCCTAGCGATAATATAGCTTATGATATGTTAAGCATGCTCATGTGAGTCACTCAGAGTAAGGCAAGCTAATAGCTTTTGGATCCATCAAGTTTTACTGTGTGATTCCGTAAGAGTGACCCTTGAACGAGGATAACTTGATTTATATGTGAAATTTTGGAATATTTATACCTACCAAATTGTAGAGAAATAAATTACCTTTCCAAAAATTCTAATTTTATAAAAAACCGACACCCGAGCAAGAATTTATGGCCCTGCAAAGTAGGAGTGTGACGCATAAACAATCGCACATGGCTACTGGAACAAGTGTGCGACAGGTTATGCAGAGCATACCCTCAAGTGTGCGATAGCATGTGTGACGCACACCTTATATTATGCGATAGGATGTGCGGCGCATACTTTAGCATGTGCGATGAGGTGTGCGACGCACCCTTATGATTTCAGCTGCGAAAAACACTTAGTTTTTGAGTTATTTTGAGGATAATTAAGTCTTTTAACACTCCTTACACGTACCAATACTTAACCTTATGAAATTTATAGCTTCTAATCATATTACAACCCTATTAACATCATAAGTTCATTATCCAAGATCACAAGAAGGAGAAAAACTACTAGGGTTGCATAATCAAGCTTGAAGATCCAATCTTTCAACAATTTCATCACCATTAAGGTATGCGTAATATTCATCCACGGATCCCTTTTGTTTGTGGAGTTCAAGAATCAATATTTGATAACAAAATCATGAATGTTTTGTGGTGATATGGTTGTATTCATGTTTTTGTTCGTGGTTTGTATTATAGAGTGGGAATTTGATGAACTTCCAGGAAGATTGTGATCATATAGTTGGAACTCATGAATTTGGGTGGATTAAAGTGGTGTAAGTTTGTGAATGTACCTATGTCTTAAAGAGTGCATGCAAGGTGTTTGATAAAATTCTTACTATGTGATAAACCAAGTTTCCATGACTCAATAGTATTTGAATGACAAGCCAATGTTAACCGTTATAATTTAATATGAATTCCACGCTCTATGCTTTATGATTTCACATGAATTCCATGTTGTTGTTATGTGTCATGGTTGTGGTATAGAACGAGCATGATATTGAATCTATTCAAGTAATTACATATCATATGAATTCCCCTCTACATGTATAAGGTGCTGAGAACCATGATTAGTATGAAATCCCTTACTTATGATATTATGAATTGTGGACTCCAATTTTGTGAACAAGTCATGTCATGTGTGTCAGATTCCCTCTATCGAGTCCTGGGGGTATTCGTACCCGAAAAATACAGCTGTGTGCCTAGAGCTATGTCATGTTTTCACGATACTCTCAGTCAAACCATGATCTATAGAAATCAGTCAGTCATGTGACTCAGGAAAACTCAGTAATCTCAGTAGTTCAGTATTCTCAGTGCTCAGTAACCTCAGTAATCACAATAAATCTCAGTAACTTCAGTACTCTTAATCATTCCTCAGAACTCATTATATTCCGTTCATCATCAGAATACAGTAAACTCAGTTTTAGGTCCACTAAACAATACCACTAGTATCATTTCAGTTAATCAGTATCAGTTCAGCAAATCAGTTCAGTTAAGTTATTTAGTTCAGCCCAGTTTTTCAGTTTAGTGTCTTTCTGATGAGAGTATGATTCAGCACCAAGCGAACCTAGGGATAGGGGCTCACCCACTAGAATAGGACTGAGATCCCTAGAAGAAATCCCTAAGTTCCAGAACTATATTGCCAGCATAGGTACGATATATTACCCGTTAGATAGGACTGACATACTCAGGGGTCACCCGTTAGTACATTTATATGTATAGGACTGATATCAGGAGGCACCCGCTAGATTAGGACTGACTCCACAGTAGATGTCTTTACTGGTGGCGCGGTACTGACACCCTTCCAGTCAGGGAAGAGATTAGACCCCAGTCATCTTAGCTTGGGGCATGTCGGTTAGATGAACACATCCCACAGTTTCAGTTACAGAATCAGGGCTTTCAGACACAGTCAACTCAGCTTAGTAGTATAGATTCAGTACTGTTAGATACAATCAATGCTTATCATTGTAAATAGACTTCAAGATCACCCATTAGCTAGGAATAATCTCAACTATGATTAATCAGTATCAGATTCATTAGATTTAAAGATCCCCCGCTAGATAGGACTGATCTCAGACTAAGTCAAATCATCCTTATTATTAGTATACTCATGATCACCCGCTAGATAGGAATGATCTCAGATTTAGTTACTCCAAGTAGAACGGAACTCAAATAGTTCCATCAAAACTTAGACTATCAGATACAGTCGCTCAGTATTGGTTATATCAATTAGTTCTATCATTACAGTTATATCAGCTATATCATTTGTCATAGCTCACGTTACGAGTATTCAATTTCAGGACTATTAGACACAGTCATTCAAACAAATTCTTCATAATTTAAACTATTAGAAATAGTCAATAATCTATTCAGTACCTCAGTAACAGTAAAGTCATGTCGTTAACATTCAGACTCAGTAGTCATAATCATCATGAGTTCAGTTATAGTTATTTATGCATGTATGTATTCTCACGTTCATATTAGTTAGCATTGTTTATGCATATAACCCTTCGCAATTAGCCTACCTCACTTGTTTACTCAGTACATTCAGACGTACTGACGCATTTATGCTATGGTGCTTTCTGTTATGTTATGCCATAGGTTCAGAGGCACGAGCTCCAGATCAGCAGTAGCATTCCAGTGTTTAGAGTTTACAGTGAGTCCTTCTTATTTGAGGACGATATGATCATTGCTACATTTACTATTCAGTTGCTAGATGGAGTTAGTTGGAGATATGTTCCTTCAACTTCTTATTCAGTTCAGTTAGAGGCTTTCAGACTAGATGTCAGATTAGATATTCAGATCTTATTATTTTCAGTATTTATGACTTGTTTTGGTATTGTTATACCTTTTTTCAGATATTTTGTTATCAGACATTTATTCAGTTAGAACCTTATGGCCTTTCATGTTCATGTTTCTGCATTTTATGATATATTATGCAGTATACAGGTACAAATATCAGTTATGGGTTAGCTTGTGGTCCTTTGGGCTCATGAGCACCGTATAGCATTCCGGTTCAGAAAATTAGGGTATTACATAAGATAACGGTAAAGTATCGCCATCCTATCCCTAGATTAGATGATATATTGGATGTTAAAAGGTTCTTATGTGTTTTCAAGAGTTTATCTTAGGAGCGGATATCATCAAATTTGGATGAATCCCGATGATAAGTTGAAAACTATCTTTAAGATGAAATTTAGCCTCTATGAATGGATGGTTATGCCATTCAGGCTCACTAATGCTCCTAGTACCTTTATGCAGTTAATGAAACCATTCATAGGGAATTTTTTGGTGGTGTATTTTGATGATATCTTAGTTTATAGCAAGTCCATAAGTGATCACGCTAAATATTTGAGGTGTGTTTTTGAGTGCTTAGGAGAGAACAACAATTTCCTAATCTTGAAAAATGTTACTTTTGTGTGAAAAAAGTTGTTTTCTTGGGCTTAGTTGTAATCTCTCGGGGTGTTGACGTGGATGAATCTAAGATAGATGTATAAAAATGGCCGACTCCACAATCCATTGGTGATGTGAGAAGTTTCCAGGGATTGGGTAGTGTATATAAAAGGTTTGTCAAAGGAGTTTGCACCATAGATGCCTGCTGACCGAGGTAATCCGAAAGAATAAGCCTTTTAATAGGGGTGAAGAGCAAGCAAAAGAATTTCAAACTTTGAAAATAATGCTTAGCTCCACTCCATTATTGCAATTGCCCAACTTTGAAAAAATGTATGAAGTTGAATGTGATGATAGAAAAGTAGGCTAGCAAAGTAGGCATTTGGGTCATCTTAATGCAAGACCAAAAATCCATTGCATACTTTAACGATAAGCTCAAAGGAGAAACCTTTAGCTACTCCACATATGATCTTGAGTTGTATGCCTTGGTTAAAGCTTTGGGAAATTGGCAACACTATTTTTCGACTAAGTAATTTGTGATTCAAACTGACCATGAATCTTTGAAACACCTTAGGGACCAAGACAAGTTGAACAAGCGACATGCCAAATTGATTTAATTCTTATAGGCTTTTTCTTATGTAATCCAATACAAAAAAAGAAAGGAGAATATGATCTATGATACCTTATATCGAAAACATGTTTTAATTTCTAAGTTGTCTTCTAAATTAATTGGTTTTGAATGCATGAAGACATTGTATTATGAGGATCTCAAGTTTTCTCCAATCCTCAAAGATAGAAAATAATAGGATAGCAAAAAATGGATTAGGGATAGAACATCTATACCATATTCCAAGTTTGATGGTTTTTTGTTTAAGAGAAAGAGGTTGTATATGCCCTCTACCTCATGGAGAGAGTTGTTTATGAGAGTAGTACATGATGTTGGTATGATGTGTCACTTTGGCATTGACAAGACCCTTGGAATCCTACAGGAACAATTCCATTACCCCAAAATGCATCATGATATTGCTAGAATTTGTGCTCAATGTATGGATTATAGTAGTGCAAAATCTTACATTCTCCCTCAAGGATTATATACCCCACTACTCACTCCCATACGCCTATGGCTTGATATTTCAATGGATTTTGTTTTGGGTTTGCCCAGGACAAAGAGGGGTAGAGACAATATCTTTGTCGTGGTTTATCAGTTTTCTAAGATGACCTATTTTTTTTTGTGTCATAGATGCTCCAAATATGGCTTCTTTATTTATCTAGCATGTATTTAAAATACATGGAATCCCTCAGACCATTATTTGTAATAGGGACTTAGGTCTTGGCACCAAATTTCTTTTCTCAATGTTTGGCCACCCACAAACCGATAGGCAAAATGATGTGGTAAATGGAACCTTCAGTTCTACGTTACACACCTTAGTTAAAGGAAAAATTTCCTATTGGGTACGGCAACCTCCTTTTGTCAAATTTGCTTGAAATCTTGTTATCTATTCGACTATTGGTATGATTCCCTTTGAATGTGTCTATGGTTTTAACTTCCTCACCCCTTTGGATCTCACTTATTTGTATAGTAATGTTATGATTAACTTAGATGGGATTAAGAGGGTGGAATCAATAAAGAAGATGCATGAGAAGGTGATAGGTTTCCTTGAGAAAAAGAATCAAGAGGTGCCAAAAGAGTGAACAAGGGACAAAAATAAATTGTACTTAAATCGAGTGATTGGGTATGGATACACCTCCAAAAGATAGGTTTCCAACCAAAATAAAAGCCAAATTAATTCATCGAGGTGATGGTCCATTTAAAGTTCTTAGGAGAATAAATGATAATGCCTATAAGATTGAACTTGCTCAAGAATATCAAGTGCACACCACCTTCAATATGTGCGATCTTTCACTCTTTGATATGATAGAAAATGATCACCTCATGAATTTGAGGTTAAATTTTTCTCAAGATAGAGAGGATGATATAATTCAGGGAGCTCATGACCCTTCACAAGAAGCCAATCTTGGGAACTCAAAGTCACAAAGGAGTTTTCATGAAATAAAAGGTGCTTAAAGATGTCCAATCACCATCAAAAGGTTGTTATGTGTTGGTGGTTGCACCTACCATGGATAAAGGGACCTTAGAGGGGTCAAAAGAGTGTAAGACATGGAAAAAAATCCCATTGATGGGGCCTGTGAGCTTACCTGCACCCAAAGATGAGCCTCTTGTGTGAGCAGATAGAAAATAGTAGCACATGCGGCCTTAGCTACAAAAGTAAAATTTTGGGCGAAATGGATATTCTATCCCATCGATGCTGCTATAGCAATTGGCACATCGCTATAGTAGCAAGTGCTATAGCGGGAATAATAACGTCAGTCAAATACGGTCAACAACCGCTACAATGGAACCGCTATAGCGGCCAGGTACCACTACAATGGAACCGCTATAGCAGCCAGGTACCACTACAATGGTGAAAATTGCAATATTATTAAATATTACTCCAAAATAGATTATTTTTAAAAAAATCATTTTGGGGCAAGAAAAGGGCAATTTACGGCAAAACCCACTAGAATTTCTCCGTTTGGCTTTGTTAAGGTAAGAAATTTATCCCTATTAACTCGTATTTATTTACTAAGCCTTAGAATTATTAATTCACGAAATTCAGAGAGGATTTTAGGATGAATTGTGGCTAATTATTGGTACAAGGGGGGAAATTAAGGAATAACTTAATGGGTTTTGAGTATTAACATGTACTTGATCCTTTCATTCTATTAATTCACTAATTTATCCATGAAATTTGTAGTTTTAGGTGAACTACGATGGAAAAGCCCTAGAACAACAAGGGAAAGATCATGAATTTGGCCGCAGGAGTTGGGTGTGAGTTATAAATCCCGACTAGTTAGGTCATTTCTTTAATTATGTTTGTATGTGCATGTTCTAGTGAAAATTACATGAAAGTACAAAGGTTCAACATAGAGGAGTTGGGCAAGCTTAGTTTGGGGTAGATGATGTTATTATAGATTAATCTAATTTGTGTTATATGTGCATATTAACTATTTTGTAATATGACTTGTTAGTGCATGTCGTTTGGTGTGATCTTTGCAAGTGTTTTGCTATATGATTTTGACCTACCTTACTTGATAAATGTAGAATCTTTGATATTTAGAATATTCTCAGGGGCTTTGGGTGAAAAGGATTGGCAAACACTTGTGTCTGAAATTTTAGTTCATGAATGATAATTATGCTGTACAGGTCATGGCTAAAGGGTGACTATTATCCTTTAGTGTGTATGCAGGAGTATTAGGTGAGTTTGATAGATCCATAAGTTAACTGGAGAAATATAATTTTATACTTAATAAATTGTCCTGACTTGTTTTGGCTTGGCTTGACTACACTTGACTTGGTTATAATATGTTGACTTGATGATTGATTTCTAATTGTTCATTTTTTTTTTGTTATGTAAGTGTATATTTGTTAAGCATGGATTAACTTGTTGTACTATATCTTGGTTATAAGTTCATAGTCTTATCTTGGGTTGGTCAAATGATTTCAGTAGTTGATTCTAGATTCAAGGGTGAGAAGCATATTTTGGGCTACTATGAATCCTTCTTGGATGAAAAATTCTTTATTTTTGGATTGATGTTTTTCTTTTAAATTTTTGGGGTTGCATTCCCTTTTTAACAATCTTTAGTAATTTTGGTACAGACGACTTTTGATTCCTCGCAATGATTTTGGTTAAGGACAATGTTCCTCATTTAAGTTGTACTTACTTTTTTTATTTAGACTTGATATTTTATGGATAAATTAGTTCTGTTATCTCTTTTAAGTGTTGATCTTGAGTTGGTATTCATCGGTAGATTGTTCTCCTACAGCTGATTAAAGTGGGTGCCACTCACGACGGGTTTGTATCATGAAAAAGTTGATATTAGAGCCTAGGTTCATCGATTTTGTTGTACCAAAATGGCCCCAGTAGAGTCTCGAAAAATGGTACAGAGACTCTTGTACTTTTCTTTAGGAGGATATAGGACTTTTGAAAATGAAAGAGACTCTTGTACTTTTTTTTAGGAGGATATAGGACTTTTGAAAATCTTTTATTTTTGTTTATATTGTGCTATAAATTTTTTCCAATCGGTATATGGCGATCCAAATTGGTATCTAATATTCTTTATTCTTTTGTCCACTGATGGTAAATACTAGATCCAATGGGACCTGACTAGAAGCTCCTGCACCACCATTTTAGTTGTACAGCTAGTCGAGAGGGAAAAAAGATGAGTGAGAGAAAGAGGTAAGAAAATAAGAAGATAACTCACACACACACCAGGAGTAGAGTTTAAACGGTGGTTGAATATAATCTTAAGAGGTAAGCATTAGCTATACCACCTCAAGACCATTTGTAGGAGATAGAAGTAATAGAATAATAGGGTGTGGAGCCTGAGGTAGTGGCTCAAGCTGGGGTTACAGGACTACCAACTAAGTCCACTGAGTTTGTTCACCAGGTGTTAGATTTTCTGAGTGGGTTGGATGGTACTGGAGCCACAACTATGGTACCGACTTATCAGGCTCCAGTTGTTCATCCTATTGCTTCCATGGATCCTAGAATGGATAAAGCTTCAGAGACTTATGATTTTCCTTGACCGACGTTGGGTCTTTGATGTTTTTTCTCATTTGGTGTTGGGTTTGGTTATAACTTGTATTGAACATGAATTGTTGACAAAATTTCTAAAGATGAAACCTCCAACATTCAAGTGTACTGAGTTTAAGGATTCCTTTGAGTTAATTGTTAATTTCTATCAGAGGTTACATAACATGGGGATTGTGAAGAAACATGGAGTTGAGTTTGTGAATTTTCTGCTTGAGAAGGATGCTAAGCAATGGTGGGGAGTGTATGTTAAATATCGATCACTGATTTTGCTTCCATTTACATAGGAGCAGTTCCATGCTTTTTTCTTAAAGAAATATGCATTACGAGGCCTCTCTAATTGTAGTAAGGATTAGTTTTTGGCATTAGAGTTGGGTGATATATCGATACTACCTATGAGGCCAAGTTCCATGCGTTGTATCAATATGCAACACAAGGAGAGGAATTGTCTCTATGTTAAAGGCTTGAATTGTGAGCTTCAGGTATTGTATGTGCATATGACTTCAGTAGGAAAATGGTTCAATGAAGTTTCTAAATATGTGAAGAAGTTGGAGGGGGTTACCCACGTGGGTTAGGCTAAGATGTTATCTAAGAAATCTCAAAATGTTAGAAATTTTAGTGGGTCTTACTCTAAAAGCCACAATCAGTAGGCCTATTCAGATCGTCCTATTAAGTCAGCCTTACCAACTTCTATTGTGATTCCAATTAAGGGTTCTTCTCAAACACATGTTGTTAGGCGTCAAGAGGATTCTTACTTTTAAACCATTCATTTTTCTATCTAACGAGGATATAATTATTATGGGGTTGTTGGTCACTTTAAAAGGGAGTGTCCTATGAGGTAGACAAATGCCAGATACAATAATAGACTCGGGCTATAGTCCTTAGCGGGTAGAAGAGGAGGAGAAGACGGTAGGGGTCATCGAAATGGAGGATGGGGAAATCAGATAGATTGTTGAGGTGGTTGAGGAACTAATGGTTCTGTAGGAGAATAGTAACCAAGAAAAGAATTAGCTCAGATTTATGACTGAGTTCACTATTATGCATTTTTGGGAAAGACAGATGCCGAGGCTTCTGACGCAGTAATCACAATTTCTATTTTTATTTGTGAAAGAATGAATTCTATTTTATTTAATCGAAGGTCTATTTATTCCTATGTATCTATCTAGTTTATGGTGGGTATGAATCTAGTTTGTGATGTACTTTATTATCATGCTTATGTGTCTACTCCGATGGGTGAGTCTGTGATAGTAACCCATGGTTATTATTCTTGCCCTGTATTTTTTGTGGGTTCCAAATTGGGTAGACTTGATTATTTTGGATATGCCTGGTTATATTTATATTAAGCAATTTTAAAACATAACACTAAAATAGTAACTCTAGCTATGCTTCGGGAAGGGTAATTCAACATTTTTAACTCATTTTTGGGATGTAGATGTTGGGTCCCCTTTTGTAGAGTCAGTTTTGGTTGACTCTGAATTTTAGGATATGTTTTCTTCAGACATATCGGGTATGCCTCCAGATAGGGATATTGATTTCTACATTGGCGTAGATTCAGGCACTCACTCTATTTATATTCCACCTTATTGAATGGCTCCAACAAAGTTGAGGAAGCTCAAAACTCAACTTCAGAAGCTACTTGATAAAGGCTTTATTCGTCCAAGTGCTTCATCTTGGGGTTCTCCAATCTTGTTTGTCAAGAAGTAAGCTTGACAATGTGCATTGATTATAAAAAAATTAAATAAGGTTACCATCAGAAACAAATATCCCTTGCCTTACATTGATGACTTGTTTGATCATTGTGCATCAGTGTTCTTAGAAATTGATTTGAGGTCGGGTTATCATTAGTTGAAAAATTAGACCGGGGGACATACCAAATACAACTTTTAAGACTTGGTATGGCCACTATGAGTTTCTAGTGATATCTTTTAGGTTGAATAATACACCTGCAACCTTTATGAGTTTAATAAACAAGATTTTAAGTCGTTCTTGGATTCTTTTGTTATTGTGTTTATTGATTATATTTTTGTCTACTCTAAGAGTAAGGAAGAGCATGGTGGCCAACTTTGAATAATTTTGGAGAGTCTAAGGGAGAAGCCGTTATTTTTTAAGTTTTCGAAGTGTGAATTTAGGTTTTCATTAGTTGCTTTCTTGGGGCATATGGTTTTTGAAAGACGGGTGATTATGGATCTCCCAGAAGATTAAGGTAACAAAAAATTAAAAATCAGCCTAGTTCAGTGACTGCGGTAAGAATTTTTATGGGTTTTGCTATTTATTACCGCATATATCTCTAGAACTTTGCATCCATTCTAACGTACTTGACAAGTTTAACTCAAAATAAAGTGCCATTTGTTTGGTTAGACTAATATAAGGAGATATTCCAAAATCTCAAGACATTCTTAGCTACAACACCTATTCTTTCATTGCTAGTTGAAGGTAAGGACTTTAGATTATTTTGTTACGCCTCTATTTTGGGTTTGTGTGCTACTTTGGTGTAGAATAAAAATGTCATTGCTTAAGATTTGAGGTAGTTGAAGCCTCATAAAAGGAACTACCCAAATAAAGACTTAGAGTTGACAGTGGTGGTGGTTGCATTAAATATTTGAGACACTATCTTTATGGGGTCAAGTGTAAGGTCTTCACAAATCATCTTAAGCCTGCAACATGTGTTTACTCAACGTGATTTGAACTTAAGGTAGTGAAGGTGTATGGAATTATTGAAGGATTATGATGCGAGTATTTAGTGTCATCCGGGAAAAGCCAATGTGATGGCAGACATATTGAGCCAAAAAGTTGTATGTATGGGTAGTTTATCATATTTAAGGGTATCTAGATAACCATTATCTAGAAAATTTCAAACTTTAGCTTCTCTGAGCATGTGGTTTGAGGTCTTAGACAGGGGTGGTGTGCTGGCTAGTATAGAGGTAAAGTCAATAGTCATGGAGTATATTAAAGACAAATAATTCAAAGATAAACAATTGATTTCACTATAAAATAAAGTGGTGCAGGAAGAGGTGGCGGATGTCACTCTTAATATAAGAGGGGTGTTATGGTTTGTGGAAAGATTATGTGTTTCTCAGATTGGTAATTTGATTAATGATGCACTTTTAGAGGGCCATGGAGCATGTTATTTTATTCATCCGGGTACAATCAAGATGTATTGTTAATTGAGGCAGCTCTATTGGTGGCCTAAGATAAAGAGGGACATAGTGGATTATGTGTCCAGGTATCAAAGTTGTCTGCAAATAAAGTATGAGCACCAAAGGCCTGCAGGGTTTTTTCAAAGGATGCCTATACCCATAAAAAGTGGGACTATATTGTTATTGATTTCGTGGTATGTCTCCCTAATATTGTAGAAAGGTATGACTCCCTTTGGGTGATAGTAGATTGGCTAACGAAGTCAACTTTCTTTTACCAAATTTGGTAGACTATAACTCTTTGCAGTTAGCTAAAATTTATGTCAAAGAGATTGTGATACTTTGTGGTATGAGACATGCCCCAAAACTAGGCCATGTCATTAGGAACCTCAAGCCCACATGAACCAAAGGTCTCCCCAATAACCCATCACTATCATCACAACAATCATAAGGGTCGGGTGAATCCCAACCATAAAATGAGATAGAGGAAAACATACTACGAGTCCTAACTTAAACAATATCTAACCACTTCATTAAGTTCGTCAACTAACCAATATACCCAAGTCCATAATCATCCACAATACCTCTATAAAACCAAAGTTTAGAAATGTATATGTCGGGTCAAGCCCCCGACAATAGCTAAACCAAGTAAAAAATGACTAAGTCAAAAGATTGGAGACCAAGGATGAATGTCTTCCGAAGAAATGAAGCTCACCACTCAAAAGTCAAATGCACGAACGACTTTGATCATCTAATCAATACACATGAAGATAAAAAGATGCTCCAGCCCCTATGTCACGTGAAGACATAGAGTCCAAAGATGGTTAGAGGTTGGAACACTAGCATGTAACTCAAGGATTAGGATAAAATAGCATCATCATTCAACAACAAGCAATATATCATATTCAATCACATTCATAACCTTATCAATATATATATATAGACATATCACATGCAATTCAAGGGGACAATATTTATCAACACTTTGGAAACACTCATTCATCATACATGCAATGGAGGACTCCAACCTTCCACACTTATATATTCAAGCATTTCTCATTAGGAATAGGAATTTAGCCATATTCACATATCATCAAGTAAGGGCATCTAACCAAATACACATCTATTTAAGTGAGGGACTCTAACCAATCATACACATTCATTTACGTGAAGGACTCTAACCACTCACACACATTCATATAAGTGAGGGACTTTAACTACTCACACACATTTATATAGGCGAGAGACTCTAACCGCTCAGATATATTCATTCAACCAAGGGACTCTAACCATGTGCTCATACCTTTGGCAAGGGACTCTAACCTCATCCACATTAGGTAGGGGACTCTAACCCCAAGCCAAATCATTTTGTGAGGTACTTCAACCTCATGAGATCTCATTATGCGAGGGACACAATAAGTAATTTCATTAGGCAAGATAATTTAAACTCAATCCATCATGACTATCATTAGTCGACATTAGGACTCTAACCCTTTGTCCATGCATCAATATACATTCAATTCCACACATAATGACTTTAACCCATTTAGCCAATTCAATATCATACTTGACCACATTGTCCTCATGGGAGCCTTCATTGCTCAACCATTTCAATAGGACAATAACTTAATTCAACTCCTCATACAATTCAAACTATGGTCCTCAAGGACCTTACAATCCATTCACATTTCATTAGCAATTCTATACAAAATTTATTCCCACACATAATTCACGTTCATTTTCATGTTAGGGACTTTAACCCCTTTCTTATTCATAAAACTATCAAGGTCATCAATTACCCAATACATGGCTCATTTTATCTTCAAAATATCAGTTATCAAGTATTCATACATATTAGGCCATTTCCCTTGTTCACAACATTATCATCATGTAACTAGATATCTCACTTAGACATTTTCATAAGCACATTGTGTTCATGACTTTACCAAGGCCAATTTTATGGTAGAAACCATAAAAACTAGGGTTACTTAAGACCCACATGATAGACCACATACAACAAGCATTCACATGTGTAAACTACCGTCAATAACATGAATAAACATAAGTCTAAGTAGGAAATCATCATTATTCATCATTAGGCAACAAAACCCTTTTCATCTAATTTTAAAACCACCATGTACACTTACTAATCCAAGTGTAAAATACATGGGTTTTAGATTTATTTAAGAAGGGGAAGATATACCTGCCTTAAAAAACTTGAGTCACCAAGAATATTGACTCCCCTTTGCCTCTTGAAGATCACCCTCCAAACCCTAGCCTCCAATCTTGTTTCAAGAAACTTTAAGAGTGATTTTGAGTGTTTGAGTCTTATAAAATGAGGTATTAGGAGGCTATAATGCCTTATATAGTGTAAGTACTTAGGGTTTAGGCATGGGAAATGACGATAAGGCCATTAGTTAAAGTTTGAAAATGACCCCGTCCAGGGTTATAACTCTATCATACGACTCCATAAGTAATCGTACCCTAGGGTATGAGTGGTACCCTTACTCGTATCCTAGGCTCCTCCTAGTTAATCTATATTATTAAGGATACGAGTTAACACCCTTGAGTCATAACCAAAGGGAACTACTAAACCCCTAACTCGTAAGTTTTATCTGTATAGGAAATAGTCCACTCAAGTTGAAACTTTACTCCATTTGATTGAGTAGTATGCAACTCAAATGAATTGGATATAACCAAAGGGAGGCCATGTCATATAGTGGATAATGTGTTACCCTTATGTACTGATCAAGGTACGAGAAGGGGAGGGAAAAGTGGGTATGACCTATATCCAAGGGTACGAATCAAGTTTGTAGTTGTACCCAACTCTGAGATATCAAATGGTGAAGTTCTTATCATGGTTCAAAACCTAGGTTTTTCAGGATGCCACTTAATATTATTTTTGATAGAGATTCAAAGTGTACTTCCAAGTTTTGGGATGGGTTGCATGAGGATTTGGTTACTAAGCTCACGTTTAGAATAATTTTCACACTCAAACTGTTGGGCAGTTGGAGAGGATGATTCAAGTTTTATAGGACATGTTGAGGGCCTGAGTGATTGATTTTGATGGTCACAGGTACCTACTTTTTGTTGTGGTAAGTTTTCATACAATAATAGCTATCACTCCAATATTGATATTTCATCATTCAAGGCACTTTATGGAAGAAAATATAGGACACCTATTGGGTGATTTGGGTAGATGAGAAGACTTCGGGCAAAGACTTGGTAAAAGAGGCTTAGGAAAAGGTAAGATTCATCCAAACCAAGTTGTTGGCTACTCAAAGTAGGTAATAGGAGTACACAGACCATAAGATGAGGGACATGCACTTCAAGGTTGGTGAGAAAGTTAATTATATGATGTTTAAATGTATGACTTCTTTGTAGGTACATTGAAAGGAAATCAAAGAATCTTGGCCACAATAAAAAAGGAATATTAACTACAAATCAAAAAAGAAGATCTCCAAGATTCAAGACCAAAAGGAAAAGAAATATGTTTCTTTTTTCAGCAATAATCAAGCCTCGACATATCATTAATTGTGTAGCTGTTTCAATGGAAGGAAATTATAGATAGTTTGGTATAATTATATAATACCCAATTATTTCAGGTTACTATAGAACCTATGACTCATTCCTCAAGTCGTGAAGACTCATCACGAGTCGTACGATGTAGTCGTAAACAAGACAATGTGAAATGATTGAACTTCTATTATGGGTACAACTCAACCCTCATAGTCGTAATAAGACTATACGAGTCTTATATTCCATTAGGGACCAGCTCAGTGGAAAGGCCTTAAGTTTCTAGTCACATGAAGACTCGACCCTAAGAGTCATTACAAAAGGTAATAAGTCATATAGTTAGAGTCGTAATGTCAGTAGTGTAGGTTCCCTAAGCTTCTGTGCAGATTACGAGTGATGGCTACAAGTCATAATGATTTGTTACTAGTCATAAGATATGACTCGTATCCAGACTAATTTGTACTATCTTTATTACTAATGAGCTTACGATTCATTAGGTCAACTCATAACTAGATGTTACGAGTTATGTGATGACTCATGGTAACTGACGGTCAAGTTTCTATAAGATCAGTTGAGGGGCCTTTTGGTCTTTTCCCCTTTTAAAATGTCCAACCCACAAACTTATAACATAAAAGAGGTGTTATTTTCCTTTATTCTCAGTCAGTTAAAAACACCCCTTCTTCTCTCATCCTCAAGAACAAAAAGGCTTGGGTTTCTCCTATAAAGATATCTTTCAAGTCTCTAAGTTCAGGTTCTCTTCACAAGTCAAGTAAAATCTAGGTATGTGTTGGACAAGGATACTCTTTCATCTTTGTGCCTGAAAAACTTGATCTTTAATGATGAATTTATATGTTTGGTTCGGGTTCATACCTAAGTTCTCATATTCTTGAAGAATATCATTACCATGTGATTGAAGGATTTAAGAGCATAAGAGTTTTGATCTATTCATGTTTTGACTTGCAAGATTGCTATTATTATTTGAATCTCATTAGTTTGACATGAATTTTGATGACAGATTTCATTGTAAGTTTGAGCATGATATTTTTTCATAAGTTCTATGAAAGAAAGTATGAATTTCAAGGCTTATGAATAAGCTAAGTTTACTAGAAACCAAAGTTTTAAACTCCAGTTACATGTATTACAACATGATTAAAGTTCAGCTTGATTTTTTGTTATAAGATATGACATGAATTCCACAATTGTTCCTTCTGATTATGATCTATATAAAGAGAAGCATAATTGGTTTTCAATCTATAAACCCTTATGCTATTTTAACCTGGACTTCTTAAGTATGAGCCTATATATATTTTAGGATTAGTATTTAGCACCGAGAAGGGAATGTGGATGAGTGTATATTAAATTCCTAGAAACTACAAGACACCATAGGTTTGAGAGACCTCATCAACAAATGTCTACATTCCTAATATGGCTGAACTATAGTGATCACTTAAGTTAAGGTTCTATTCCAATGGAAAGGGAAGGACCACTCTTCCCAACGTGGGTAAGAATTTGGACTCCATAATAGATCACATAGTTTATGTCGGTTATAAGAATCTCCCACAAGAAAAACTAAAAGTAAAAAATTATATACTATGTGTAATGACTCACTAAGTTTATCAAGTATGCTTATTTATTTGTGTTTTATGATCAACTATTTTCAGTTTTATTCATCTCCAAGGTGAGTCCTTTACACTTATCATGCATGATTTTAAAATATATACTGTTCTTAGTTTACTTATGCATTCACCCCTATATACTCAGTACATTCCAAAGTACTGACCTACAAATATATGTATATGTGCTACATTGTCTTATAATATAGGATTTGGTGCTCGTTGCCAGTAGCATGATTGATCACGGGCATCACTTCCTACATTACAATATATGGTGAGTCCTCCTAGTCTGAGGACACATCTATCAGACTCTTAATATTTTATGCAAGTTACTTTATTTACTTGAACCGAGTGATTGGGTATGGATACACCTCCAAAAAAGATAGATTTCTAACCAAAAGAAAACCCAAATTAATTAATTGAGGTGATGGTTTATTTAAAGAGCTTGAGATAATAAATTATAATTCCTACAAGATTGACTTTGCTCCAGAATATCAAGTGCACAACACCTTCAATATGTGCGATCTTTCACTCTTTGTTGTGATAGAAGATGATCACCTCGTGAATTTGAGGATAAATTTTTCTCAAGATAGAGAGGATGATACAATTCAGGGAGATCATGACCCATCACAAGAAGCCAATCTTGGGAACTCAAATTCTCCAAGGAGTTTTCATGAAATAAGAGGTGCTTGAAGAGATCCAATCACCATCAAAAAGTTTTTATGTGTTGGTGGTTGCACCTACCATGGATTAAGGGACCTTGGAGGGGTCAAAAGAGTGTAAGAACTACCTTACTGGATAAATGTGGAATATTTGATATTTAGAATATTCTCAGGCGCTTTGGGTGAAAAGAATTGGCAAACACTTGTGTCTGAAATTTTAGTACATAAATAAAAATTATGCCGTGCAGGTCATGGCTAAAGGGTGATTGTTATCCTTTAGTGTGTATGCAAGAGTATTAGGTGAGTTTGATAGTTCCATAAGTTAACTGGAGAAATATAATTTTATACTTAATAAATTGTCCTTACTTGTTTTTGGCTTGGCTTGACTACTCCTGACTTGATGATAATATGTTGACTTGATGATTGATTTCTAATTGTTCATTGTTTCTTGTTATGCTAAGTGTATGTTTGTTAAGCATGGATTAACTTGTTGTACTATATCTTAGTTATATGTTCATATTCTTATCTTGGGTTGGTCAAATGATTTCAGTAGTTGATTTTGGATTCAAGGGTGAGAAGCATATTCTGGGCTACTATGAATCCTTCTTGGATGAAAAATTCTTTATTTTTGGATTTATGTTTTTTTTTAAATATTTGGGGCTGCATTCCCTTTTTAACAATCTTTAGTAATTTTGCATTCCCATTCGTCTTTCTCTCTAGCGAGGATATTATTATTATGGGGTTGTTGGTCACTTTAAAAGGGAGTGTCCTATGAGGTAGGCAAATGCCCAGATACAATAATAGACTTGGTCTATAGTCCTTAGCGGGCAGAGGAGGAGAAGAAGGGGGTAGGGGTCATCGAAAAAAAAGATGGGGAAATCAGACAGATTATTGAGGTGGATGAGGAAATAATGGTGCCGTAGGAGAATATCAACCAAGAAAATAATTAGCTCAGATTTATGACCGGGTTCACTGTTATGCATTTTTAGGAAAGACAGATGCCGAGGCTTCTGACACAGTAATCACAATTATTATTTTTGTTTGTGAATGAATGGATTCTATTTTATTTAATCGAAGGTATACTTATTCCTATGTATCTATCTAGTTTATGATGGGTATGAATCTAGTTTGTGATGTACTTTATTATCATGCTTATGTGTCTACTTCGATGGGTGAGTCTGTGATAGTAACCCATGGTTATTATTTTTTCCTTGTATTATTTAAGGGTTTCAAATTGGGTAGTCTTGATTATTCCGGATATGCCTGGTTATCTTTATATCATGCAATTTTAAAACATAACACTAAAATAGTAACTTTAGCTATGCTCGGGATGAAGGAACTATAATGGGAGAGAGCGTATCAGGCGTAGACAATAAAGATTATATCGTATGTCTAGGCTAGGAGACTAGTGAGGAAGGGTAATTCAACATTTTTAGCTCATTTTTGGGATGTAGATGTTGGGTTCTCTTTTGTAGAGTCTGCTTTGGTTGACTCTGAATTTTAGGATATGTTTTCTTCAGACATACCGAGTATGCCTCCAGATAAGGATATTGATTTCTGCATTGGCGTAGATCCGGGCACTCACTCTATTTATATTCCACCTTCTTGAATGGCTCCAACAAAGTTGAGGAAGCTCAAAACTCAACTACAGAAGCTACTTGATAAAAGTTTTATTCGTCCAAGTGCTTTATCTTGGGATTCTCCAATCTTGTTTGTCAAGAAGTAAGCTTGAGAATGTGCATTGATTATAGGAAAATTGACTAAGGTTACCATCAGAAATAAATATCCCTTGCCTCGCATTGATGACTTCTTTGATCATGGTGCATCAGTTTTCTTAGAAATTGATTTGAGATCGGGTTAGCATCAGTTGAAAATTAGACCGGGGGACATACCAATTACAAGTTTTAAGACTTGGTATGGCCATTATGAGTTTCTAGTGATATCTTTTAGGTTGAATAATGCACCTGCAACCTTTATGAGTTTAATAAACATCATTTTAAGTCTTTCTTGGATTATTTTGTTATTGTGTTTATTGATGATATTTTTGTGTACTCTAAGAGTAAGGAAGAACATGTAGTCCATCTTTGCATAATTTTGGAGAGTCTAGGGGAGAAGCCGTTATTTTCTAAATTTTCAAGAGTGAATTTTATCTGTCATTAGTTTTTTTCTTAGGGCATGTGGTTTTTGAAAAAGGGGTGATGATGGATCCCCAGAAGATTAAGGTAACAAAAAATTGAAAATCAACCTAGTTCAGTGGCCGCGGTAAGAAGTTTTATGGGTCTCGCTATTTATTACCGCAAATATGTCAAGAACCTTGCATCCATTGTAATGTACTTGACAAGTTTAACTCAAAAGAAAGTGACATTTGTTTGGATAGACTAATATGAAGAGATATTCCAAATTCTCAAGAGATTCTTAGCTACAACACCTATTCTTTCATTGCTAGTTGAAGGTAAGGACTTTGGATTATTTTGTTCCGCTTCTCTTTTGGGTTTGGGTGCTACTTCGATGTAGAATAAAAATGTCATTGCTTAAGGTTTGAGGTAGTTGAAGAATCATAAAAGGAACTACATAAATAATGACTTAGAGTTGGCAACGGTGGTGGTTGCATTAACGATTTGAGACACTATCTTTATGGGGTCAAGTGTAAGGTCTTAACAAATCATCTTAAGCTTGCAACATGTGTTTACTCAATGGGATTTGAACTTAAGGTAGCGAAGGTGTATGGAATTATTGAGGGATTATGATGTGAGTATTCAGTGTCATCTTGGTAAGGCCAATGTTATGACAGACACATTGAGCCAAAAAGTTGTAAGTATGGGTAGTTTATCATATTTTAGGGTATCTAGACAACCATTAGCTAGAGAGTTTCAAACTTTAGAATCTCTGAGCATGCGGTTTGAGGTCTGAGACAGGGGTGGTATGTTGGCTAGTATAGAGGTAAAGTCAATAGTCGTGGAGTAGATTAAGGACAAATAATTCAAAGATAAGCAATTGATTTCACTATAAAATAAAGTGGTGCAGGGAGAGGTGACGGATGTCACTCTTAATGTGAGAGGGGTGTTATGGTTTATGGGAAGATTATGTGTTTCTCAGATTGGTAATTTGATTAATGATGTACTTTTAGAGGGCCATGGATCATGTTATTTTAATCATCCGGGTACAATCAAGATGTATTGTGAATTGAGGCAGTTCTATTAGTGGCCCGAGATAAAGAGGGATATAGTGGATTATGTATCCAAGTGTTGAAGTTGTTAGCAAATAAAGTATGAGAACCAAAGGCCTGCAGGATTTTTTCAATGGATGCCTTTACCCATAAAAAGTGGGAGAATATTGTTATGGATTTCATGGTGTGTCTCCCTAATATTTTAGAGAGGTATGACTCCCTTTAGGTAATAGTAGATTGGCTACCGAAGTCAACTTTCTTTTACAAATTTGGGTAGACTACAACTCTTAGCAGTTAGCTAAAATTTATGTCAAAGAGATTGTGAGACTTCGTGGGATGTAACATGCTGGGGCCATGTCGTTAAGAACATCAAGCCCGCATGAACCGGAGGTCGCCCCAATAACCCATCTCAACAATCATAAGGGTCGGGTGAATCCCAAAAATAAAATGAGATGGAGGAAAACATACCACGAGTCATAACTTAAACAATGTCTAACCACTTCATTAAGTTCACCAACTAACCAATATACCCAAGTCCACAGTCATCCACAATACCTCTACACAACCGAATTTTAGAAATGTATATGTCGGGACAAGCCCCCGAAAATAGCCAAACCAAGTAAAGAAATGACTAAGTCTAAAGATAGGAAACCAAGAATAAATGTCTTCCAAAGAAAGGAAGCTCACCACTCAAAAGTCAAATCCACGAATCACTTCGATCATCTAATCACTACACATGAAGAGAAGAACATGCTCCAACCTCTATTTCACATGAGGACATAGCATCCGAAGATGGTTAACCATTGGAACACTAACATGTAACTCAAGGATTAGGATAAAATAGCATCATCATTCAACAATAAGAAATATATCACATTTAATCACATTCATAACCTTATCCATATATATATATATAGACATATCACATGCTATTCAAAGGGACAAGATTTATCAACACTTTAGAAACACTCATTCATCATACAAGCAATAGAGGACTCCAACCTTCCACACTTATATATTCAAGCATTTCTCATTAGGCATAGAAATTTAACCACATTCACATATCATCAAGTAAGGGACTCTAAACACATACACATCCATTTATGTGAGGGACTCTAACTACTCACACACATTCATTTAAGTGAGGGATTCTAACCACCCACACACATTCATATAAGTGAGGGACTCTAATCATTCACGCATATTCATATAGGTGAGAGACTCTAACCACTCACACATATTCATTCAAGCAAGGGACTCTAAGAACGTGCTCATACATTTGGCAAGGGACTCTAACCCCAAGCCAATTCATTTTGTGAGGCACTTCGACCTCATGAGATCTTATTATACAAGAGACTTTAACCACAAGCAATTTCATTAGGCAAGATAATTTAACCTCAAGACATCACGACTATCATTAGTCGACATTGGGACTCTAACCCTTTGTCCATGCATCAACATATATTCAATTCCACAGACAAGTACTTTAGCGCATTTAGCCAATTCAATATTATACTTGGACACATGGTCCTCATGAGAGCCTTCATTGCTCAACCATTTCAATAGGGCAATGCCTTAATTTAACTCCTTATACAATTCAAACTATGGTCCTCAAGGACCTTACAAGCCATTCACATTTCATTAGCAATTCTATACCCTAATTTAGTCCCACACACAATTCACGATCATTTTAATGTTAGGGACGTTAACCCCTTTCTTATTCATCAAACTATCAAGGTCATAAATTATCCA
Organism: Capsicum pubescens; assembly: GCA_030864215.1. Taxonomy (NCBI): domain Eukaryota; kingdom Viridiplantae; phylum Streptophyta; class Magnoliopsida; order Solanales; family Solanaceae; genus Capsicum; species Capsicum pubescens. The sequence continues at coordinate 216,031,493 of CM061549.1, read as the reverse complement.
ACACTTGGCTCATTTTACCTTCATAATATCAGTTATCAAGCATTCATACATAGTAGGCCATTGTCCTAGTTCACAACATTATCATTATGTAACTAGATATCTCACTTAGACATTTTCACAAGAACCTTGTGTTCATCCTTTACCAAGGCCAATTTCATGGTAGAAACCATTAAAACTAGGGTTACTCAAGACCCACATGATATAACACATACAATAAGCATTCACATGTGCAAACTACCATCAATAACATAAATAAACATAAGTCTAAGTAGGAAATTATCATTATTCATCATTAGGCAACAAAACCCTTTTCATCTAATTTTAAAACCACCATGTACACTTACTAATTCAAGTGTAAAATACATGGGTTTTAGATTTATTTAATAAGGGGAAGATATACATGCCTTAAACAACTCGAGTCACCAAGAATATTGACTCCTCTTTGCCTCTTGAAGATCACCCTCAAAACCCTAGCCTCCAATCTTGTTTCAAGAAACTTTAAGAGTGATTTAGAGTGTTTGAGTCTTGTAAAATGAGGTATTAGGAGGCTAAAATGCCTTAGATAGTGAAATTACTTCGGGTTTTAGGCATGGGAAATGACCACAAGGCCATTAGTTAAAATCTGGAAAATGACCCCATCAAGGGGTTTGACTCCATCATACGACTCCATAAGTAATCATTCTCTAGGGTACGAGTGGTACCCTTACTCGTACCATAGGCTCCTCCTAGTTAATCTATTTTATTAAGGATACGAGTGGACACCCTTGAGTCATAACCAAAGGGTATGACTCAACCCCTAACTCGTAAGCTTCATCTGTATAGGAAATAGTCCACTTAAGTTGAAACTTTACTCCATTTGATTGAATAGTATATGACTCATATGCATTGGTTATGACCAAAGGGAGGCCATTTCATATAGTGGACAATGTGTTACCCTTAAGTACTGATCAACGTATGAGAGGGGAGCGAAAGGTGGGTATGACCGTATAGTAGATAGTGTGTTACCCTTATGTACTGATCAAATGGTGAAGTTCTTATCATAGTTCAAAGCCTAGGTATTTTAGGATGCCACTTACTATTATTTCTGATAGAGATTCAAAGTATACTTCTATGTTTTGGGATGGGTTGCAAAAGGAGTTGGGTACTAAGCTCACATTTAGAACTTTCACACTCAAAATGATGGGTAGTTGGAGAGGACGATTCAAGTTTTATTGGACATGTTGAGAGCCTGAGTGATTGATTTTGATGGTCATAGGGACCAGTTTTTGTCGTGGTGAGTTTTCATACAACAATAGTTATCACTCCAGTATTGATATGTCACCATTCGAGGCACTTTATGGTAGAAAATAGAGGACACCTATAGGGTAATTTGAGTAGATGTGAAGACTTCGGGAAAAGACTTGGTAAAGAAGGCTCAGGAAAAGGTAAGATTCATCCAAACCAAGTTGTTTGCTACTAAAAGTAGGTAAAAGGAGTACGCAGACCGTAAGATGAGGGATATGTACTTCAAGGTTAGTGAGAAAATTGATAATGTGATGATTTAATGTATGACTTCTTTGCAAGCACATTGAAAGGAAATCAAACAATCTTGGCCGCAATAAAAAAGGAATATTAACTACAAATAAAAAAGAAGATCTCCAAGAATCAAGACAAAAAGGAAAAGAAATATGTTTCATTTTTCAGCTATAATCAAGCCTTGATATAACATTAATTGTATAGCTATTTCTATAGAAGAAAATTACAGATAGTTCGGTATAATTATATAATACCCAATGCTTTCAAGGTCACTATAGAACCTACGACTCATTCCTCAAGTCGTGAAGACTCATCACGAGTCGTATGATGTAGTCGTAACCAAGACAATGGAAATGATTAAAGTTCTATTTTGGGTACAACTCAACCCTAATAGTCGAAATAAGATTATACGGGTCTTATATTCTATTTGGGACCACCTCAGTGGAAAGGCCTAAAGTTTTTAGTCACATGACGACTCGACCTTAAGAGTCATTACAAAAGGTAACAAGTCGTATAGTTAGAGTCGTAATGTCAGCAATGTAGGTTCCCTAAGCTTCTGTCCAGATTACGAGTGATGGCTACAAGTCGTAATGATTTATTATGAGTCATAAGATATGAGTCATAAGATATGACTCATATCTAGACTAATGTGTACTATCTTTGTTACTATCGAGGTTATGATTCATTATGTCAACTCATAACCAGATGTTATGAGTCATGAGATGACTCATGACGACTGACGATCAAGTTTCTATGATATCAGTTGAGGGGCATTTTGGTCTTTTCCCCTCTTAAAACTTCCAACTCACAAACTTATAACATAAAAGAGGTGTTATTTTCCTTTATTCTCAGTCAGTTAACAATACTCCTCCTCTTTCCATCCTCAAGAGAAACAAGGTTAGGATTTCTTCTATAAAGATATCTTTCATGTCTCTAAGTTTAGGTTCTCTTCACAAGTCAAGTAAAATCCAAGTATGTGTTGAACAAGGATACTCTTTCATCATTGTGCCTGAAAAACTTGATCTTTAAAGTTGAATTTATATGTTTGGTTAGGGTTCATACCCAAGTTCTAATATTCTTGAAGTATAACATTACCATGTGATTGAAGGATTTAATAGCATATGAGTTTTGATCTATTCATGTTTTGACTTGCAAGATTGCTATTATGATTTGAATCTCATTAGTTTGACTTGAATTTTGATGAAAGATTTTATTGTAAGTTTGAGCATGATATTTTGTTATAATTTCTATGAAAGAAAGTATGAATTTCAAGGATTAAGAATAAGCACTGAGTTTACAAGAAACCTAAGTTTTAAACTCTAGTTACATATCTTACAACATGATTAAAGTTCAGCTCGATCTTTTGTTATAAAATAAGACATGAATTCAACAAGTGTTCCTTCTGATTATGATCTAAATAAAGAGAAGCATAATTGGTTTTCAGTCTATAAACCCTTATGCTATTTTAAGATGAACTTCTTAAGTATGAGCCTGTATATATTTTGGGAGTAGTATTTAGCACCGAAAAAGGAATGTGGATGAGCATATCCTAAATTCCTAGAAACTACAAGCCACCGTATATTTAAGAGACCTCATCAGTAAGTGTCTACATTCCCAATATAGATGAAGTATATTTTTCACTTAAGTTAAGGTTCTATTCCAAGGGAAAGTGAAGGACAACTCTCCCCAACATGGGTAAGAATTTGGACTCCATGATAGCTTACATAGTTTATATAGGTTATAAGAATCTCCCGCAAGAAAGACTAAAAGTAAAAAATTAGCTACTAAGTGTAATGACTCACTAAGTTTATCAAGTATGCTTATTTATTCGTGTTTTATGATAATACAGTTTTTAGTTTTATTCATGTCCAAGGAAAGTCCTTTACACCTATCATGCATGATTTGAAAATATATTTAGTTCTTGTTTTACTTATGAATTCACCGCCCTTATACTCAGTACATTCCAAAGTACTGACCTATACATATATGTATATGTGCTACATTGTCTTATAATGTAGGTTTGGTGCTCGTTTTCAGCAGCATGATTGATCACAGGCATTACTTCCTGCATCCCAACATATGGTGAGTCCTCATAGTCCGAGGACACATCTTATTAGACTCTTAATCATTTATGCAAGTTACTTTAGTTACTTGATTTCAGTTTATAGTTAGGCCAGCTAGGGCCAGTGGCTCTCTAGTTAGTAGTAGAGGTTTGTAAGACTTCGTTTCTTTAGGTTAAAGAGTTTATTTGAGATTTCAAAATTTCAAGTTGAGAAAAAGATTTTAAGTTGTTTCTTCCCATATTTATATGTATGTATTAGTTCACCTTCCATAAGAGCTTCAAACTATATAGATATCAAGGGTTAGTTTGGGGTTGTTCATAGCCTTAGGCATCGTGTAACGTCCTGGGGGTACTCCCTGGGCGTTACACATTAATATGATCCCTTTTATTCTTAGAAATAGGTTTCTCTTATACAAAAATCTCTTGGGTTTCCTGATATTTTCCAATGGCTAGTAGTAGTCCAATCACTACTATTTAAGTAATGAAAAACTATGGAATAGACATACACTTTTCTCAATCTTCTCTAGTTCTTCACTCTACTTTACTCAAGCATTATGTTCTCTTAAGATTTACTGTGTATTCAAAATGAGAGGATAGAAACACATAGTTGGTGAGGTATAGTTTCAAAGTGAGAAATAAAGAAAGAAAGTATGAGTCATATTCAAAAAGCTTGACTCGATCTTGTACTTTGATTTTATTCACAAATGAACTAGTATAATCCCTAAAACCCAAGGGGAATGGAGTAATACCTATTAGAGGTCCCAACCAGTACAAAATATCTGGTGTAATTTACATTTAACTCCTTATTTTTTGAAGTCTTTATTACTGCTATCAATATTCGACTGTCTTTTGGAGGAAGTTGGTTGTCTGGATAAAAAAAGGGTAATTCACACCCCCTCTTACTACTTTCAATTGGTATCAGAGCCTTGTCTTAAATATTTGTCTTTTCTTAACAATAAGTGAGTAAATATCAATGGTAGCATATTAAGTTATTGAATCCATAGTTTGAGATTGACTTTCAATAAGCCGACCACCCTTCTTTAATGGTCTATACTATAATCAGTGGAAGGAAAGAATGGAGACTTGTGTTCAGGAAAAAGAATATAAAGCTTGACTAGTTATTTAGAATGGGCCAAGGGATATTCCTAAAAATAATGGAAAGAAGCTTGGAAAAAAGGCAACAATATTTGACTACACAAAGAGCAATTGGATATTGTGCAAACAAAATCAACAATAATCTATCTGCTAGATTATACTCTTAGTGAAAAAGAATATGAGAAAATATCCACTTGTAAAACTGCTAAAGAAATATGGAACAAATTGAAAGCTATTCATGAGGGAACAAAAAACAACAACAAAAGAAATCAAAAGGCCTCTAACTGTCGGGATGATGAAGAACAATCATACTATGATAATAACAATATTGGAGACCACTATTTTATGGTAATTAAAGAATCTATCCAGGTAAGAAACAACCCCGGTAATGAATGCTCTAAATTGTAAATTTTGTTAGATCTTGCCATAGCTGATCTAAATAAAGCTCATAATAAAAAAAAGTCGTTATTAAGAGAAAAAATAAACTAGGAAATTAAATTTGAGGTTTGTCAAATAGAAAAAGATTATTTGCAAGAAGAAGTTGATGATTTAAAAATCAAAAGTAATAGCTTAGAAAAATCTAATAGTCAAGCATTGTCAAATCAAATTAGTCGACCAAGTCAACTAACAAATCTAATAGTGACACTTGTGATAATAGATTTTATAGTTATGAAGGATATCAACGGTCAACTAACTCTAGTAAGTCGATCGAAAAGAGCAATCACAGTCATAATAGAAAATATTATAGATGTAACAGCTCTTAATGATTAACTAACTCCAGTCATTCGACTAAAGAAACCAATCATAGTTGTAATACCGATTATATAGATAATGAAAAATACTATACTTCTTGTTATCACTGTGGTAAGCCTGGTCATAAATATTATAATTGCAGATTTTAATCTAAAAATTCGAGCAAGTGAATTTGGAGACCCAAAACTGAGTCAACAAATTCAACAACTAACCATGAGGGACCCAATAACACTTGGGTACCTAGGAATAAGTAATACAATTATTTTGTAGGAACTCTACTCAAATCTAAAGTGAAATTATATCTTGACAGTGGATGTTCAATTAACAGAGAGTAAAAGTTTGTTTGAAAAAGTAACTAATTTCGATGGAGGACTTGGAGATAACTCCAAAGGAAAAGCAATAGATGTGTCATCAAACCAATTTATTTTAAAACTCTTTATGAACTCTGAAACAATACAAGATTTAATATTGGGCTCTTTCATGCAAATATTTTATTGATAACAATAAGAAGGACAGCGTTGGTAAGCTTGATCCAAGAAGTAATAAAGTACTACAGATAATGAGATTGAACAGGATAAACAAAATAACTCATACTCCACTAAAGTTATTTCTACTGCTAAGTTGACTATCATTGAGAATAATCAAACAATTGTTGCCTCTAATAATCAATTTGAACTTGAAGCAATTTCAAATCAATGGAGAAGTGAATACATCATTAATCATCAAAATACAAACATGAAATAAGGGCTTCCAGTAAAACAAATGCAAAGATTTCCTTTATATCACAAGCTGACCTAAAGAAAGTGAATGGGGCCTTAGAAGATGATAATTGGGTCAAAACAATGAAGGCTCGAGAAATTTGACAAAAAATGTGTAGATTTGAGAATGTTTCAATCATTGGAATTGAATCGATCCTCAAAAATAAAATGAATGAATCTGGTAAAGTTGTGCAAAATAAAGCCCGTTTAGTAGCTCAAGGCTACTTACAACAAGAGAAAATCAATTATGATAAAACTTCCTCACTAGTTGTTGGGTTAGAATCTATTCGAATCCTATTTGCCAATGTTGATTATAACAGATTTTTATAATTTATTGATGAAAAAGTGTTTGAAAATCCTATGTTTTTATAAAAAAAGCTATCTTTGGTTTAAAACAAGCTCCTCGAGCTTAGTATGATAGGTTGAGCAATGTTATGATTGATACAACTCTTTTTATTAATACAAAGTAATTAGTCAAATTTTATTATTCAAATCTATGTTATCTTTGGGAGTACTAATGTTGTCTTATGCAAGGAATTTTCTAAGATAATACAAAGTGAATTCGAAATGAGTATAGTAAAGAATTAACAAAATTTTTGGAATTACAAATGCATCAGTCGACTAAGGGAACATTCAAGGTAATTATTCCAAAGATCTCATTGGGAAGTTTGGCATAAAGGATGCCAAATTTTTTAGCACTCCTATGATTCCTAATTGTATGCTTGTGTGTGATGATGATGGTAAGACTATTGATAAAATAAAATATCGTGGCTCTCTTCTTTACCTTACAACTAGTCGATCTTATATATTATTTAGTGTGTGTAAGTGTGTTATATTTCAATCAACTCCCAAGGAGTCAAATTTAACTGCTTCTAAGATAATCATTAGATATTTGATTGGAACCATATATCTTGGAATTTGATATCCTAAATTAGATAATTTTGGGCTAAAAAGTCTTTCAGATACAGATTATTCAGGATACAAGGGTGATAGAAAATGCACCAGCAGCTTATGTCAGCTTATAAGGAATTCTCTCATATCATGGAGAAGTAAAAAACAAAACTATGTTTCTCTCTCCACTAATGAGTCTGAATATATCTCTATTGACTTGTGTTGTGCATAAATTTTATGATTATGATATTTCTGTCGAACATGCAACATTTTCTGTTATAATTCTAGTGTCATTTACTTGTCTAAAAATCCTATGCAAAACATATTGTTATTAAGCATCATTTAATATGAGATCATGTTTCAAAGGTGATATATATCTTCTGTCAGCAATGAATTTCAATTAGTTATTTTTTACCAAACCTTTTTTGAAAGAAGGATTTTTCCTTTTGAGAAAATCCCTTTATATTATTGCAAAACTTTTAACTGATTTCTTTCCTTTTTTCAAATATGTGTAAAAGTGTCTTTAATTAATGCTTGAGATGATTGATGTATGCGTCTTTACATGATTTTCATATTTTTCCACCCAACATTGATTGGATGTATGGTAAGTAATTATGGCCTCTCTTGCTTTTCCTAGGCGATTTCTCCTCCTTAACTTCTCCTTTCTTGTATTATATATATTTCTCTTGAATCTTCCATCCTTTTTAGTATCTCACTTTCACTAATGGCTAAGTATCCTAAAACTTCAAGATCTAGTAGTCAAAAAAGTTCTTGTTTTAAAGGTTAAGAGAAGGCATCCTCGCCTGTTCTGCTTAACTCTGATCTCCCCAACCAAAACCATTTACCCTCATTTGATTTCTCTAGTTTCTTTTTGGGTAAGCTCCCTCTTCTAGTAATGTCTCTTAAAGTTCTGAGAAAAAGGTAAAATTCGACTTTGATAGTTCTCTTAATGTCAAACTGAATTTAAGAGGCCTACAAACAAAACCCTTTTTCACTCCACATGGAACTTCCTATGGTTTATGGTAGAATTGTAGATTTGGATCATTTGGAATCTCTGCATTGTCATGTAAAACCCCTGTTAATTTTCAAGGGCAGGCTAATATCTATCTAAATACTCCTATGGGTTCATATGAACCTTTTATCAAATTATTCTAAGCTAACGTTCATTCTATGCATACTGGTGATCTTGAAACCCTAGTAATGAGTAAGCATATTTTTATTATTAGTGCTATGTTTGATTCTCTGTTTAATATTAGTTTCTCTTGTTTTTCTACCTCATCCGAAAATCCATGGGCCCTTGATTTGCCCAAATATCTATTTTTCTTGACAAATTTAAGTCCTTACCATTTGCTCTTAGTCCAAAGTTTCTATCCTTTGGAATCTATGTTATCAAGCATTTAAAATCTATGTTATTGCTCACATTGTGGACACTACCCATCTTCCCTGTGTTGGCTCTCTTTCGACTCTATCTTAGGGAGATACTTTGCTTACATACTATTTTGTCTCTCTGCATAAGATAAATGTCTCATCCTTCATCATCAATCATATGATCAAAGCATTTCTTGATCCTTCTATCCTCCCTTATAGGCTAATTATCTCTCGTATCCTAAAAGCTAGCAATATCTTTCTTGATCATGTTCCTTTCACTCTGATTAAGCAATGCTATAGTTCTAAATTTTTTTCTAGTATGGGTTATGTATTGATTGATGATATCAGGGTTTCTAAGACTAAAGGTGTCTCTACTGGCACTCCCTCATCGCTCAAAGTCTAAGTCTTCCTCTCCTCTTATCCCCAACTCTTTTTTACTTGATATTATTATCACCTAACTTAGATTGACCTAAAGTTGGACTCCATCAAAGACCTTCTCTTTGCCTTGCACTTTCATCTTTACAAAATTAAAGATTTCAGCAAGGAAACAAACACAAATGTTGCTCGTCTTAGGCTACGATGTGATCAAGTAATCAAGGAGGCCACCGAGATAGCTGCCAAGATTCAGACCACTAGTGACTTACTCACCACATTGATCACCAACCAGTTCAAAAATCTAAAGGATGCTAATGCTCAAGCCTTAGTTTACTTCTTTTACCATCATGGAAATCCCGCCCCTATTTCTCTTTAAACACGTGTTAAGACATTTATTTTTAGGTTGTATCTATGCATAAGACCCTGAATGCTTTGTTTTTGTTCTTCTTTTTATTATGGATGTTATATTTTCTCTTGTCGTTTCTTCCTTTTTGATTGATGTCAAAGAGAGAGAATAAGCTATAAACTATAGGATAATAGTCGACAATACAACAACTCAGGGGGAGTCAACATGTAGCTAAATAAGGGGAGTTCCTCAAAAGAAAAGTCAACTAAATTATTCACTTAAGTATTAATATCCATAAAAAAGGGAGACTGATAATGCGATGTTTTGATGTATGACTTGTTTGCAAGTACATTGAAAGTAAATCAAAGATTCTTGGCCACAATAAAAAAGGTAGATTAGCTACATATCAAAAAGGAAGATCTCCAAGAATAAAGAAAAAAAGGAAAAGAAATATGTCTCCTCTTTCAGCAATAATAAAGCCTTGATATATCATTAATTGTGTGGCTATTTCTATGAAATAAAATTACAGATAGTTTGGGATTATTAATATGATCCATTTTATTCTTGGAAATAGGATTTTCATATCCCATATTCAAGGAGAAAATCTCTTGGGTTGCCTGGTATTTTTCAATGGCTAGTAGTAGTCCAATCACTACTATTTAAGTAATGAAAAACTATAGAAGAGACATACACTTGTCTCAACCTTCTCTAGTTATTTGCGCTATTTTACTTAAGCATTGTATTCTCCTAATATTTACTTGTATTCAAAATGCTAGGAGATAAACACATAGTGGCGAGGCATTGTATCAAAGTAAGAAAGAAAGAAAAAAGTGTGAGTCATAGACAAAAAGCTTGAATCGATTTTGTACTTTGATTTTATTCACAAAAGAGCTATTAGAATCCCTTGCAACTCAAGGGGACTAGAGTAAGACCTATTAGAGGTCCCAACCAACATAAAATATCTAGTGTTATTTACCTTCAGTACTTTATTCTCTGAAGTCTTTATTACTGCTATCAATAGTCAACTGTCTGTTGGAGAAAGTTGAGTGTCTGGTCGAAAAAGAAGTAATTCACCTCTTTTTTACTACTTTCAAAAGTTTTACTCAGGGTGTCAACCCTGAAGGAAGTCAGTCATGAGGTTCTATAAGAGGGGCAAGCTTAGCTCTCAGTATATAGATACCTTTTGAGGTTCTTAAGGTAGTGGGTCCAGTTGTATATTGTTTAGCTCTACCATTGGTTTTATGGGAAGACTCCCCAATATTTCATGTCTTAATGATGAAACGGTATCATGGGAATGGAGAATATATTATTAAGTAGGATTTAGTGCTTCTAGTTAAGGATTTGGATTACAAGGAGGAAGCAGTAGTGATTCTGGATTGGGATGTTTGAAAATTAAGGACGAAGGAAATTCATTCAGTGAAGGTACAATGAAAGCACTGTTGATTTGAGGAAGCCACTTGGGAGACCGAAAAAGACATGTGAGGTAAGTAACCTCAATTGCTTTCACTTGGGAGACCGAAAAAGAGATGTGATGTAAGTACCCTCAATTGTTTGATGATATATGCACTCTTTTTTTCTTATTTAGCCTCTATTTCTTATTGGATTATTCAAAGATGAGCGATGGTTAAATTGGTATATGTTGTTATGAACCTCTTCGTCATTTTGTATGAGCCCCACATTTAAAATATTTTTTCTAAATTCTTCTCGATTTGAAAGGTATAAATTTCAGGCTAGGCTAGTTTCGATCAAATTTAGAGTGAGGCATCACCTAGGGAAATTTGGAAATGATTTGTATTGGGGCAGTGGTATATGTCTTGATTTTTCCAATAAGAACTTACAGAGAATTCCTAAAATTAATCTTAGAGTAAAGGGCATTGTTTGGAATGTTCCATATTTAAGGTGTATTACAAAAAGTAAATTTTTTGGATGAAGCTGGACATTCTATCCCATCGACGCTGTTGTAGTGGTCAGCAACCACTATAGTAGCGAGCGCTATAGCAGAATAATTTCCGCTGTAGTGGTGGGAAAAAGTGGTCAACAACCGCTATAACTGTTATTTTATTAAAATATATCCCAAAATAGTTTATTTTTTAAAACACACTTTGGGGCAAGAAAAGGTGATTTAGGGTACAACCCACTAGAATTTCTTTATTTAGTTTCGTTAAGGGAAAGATTTCATTTTCGATAACTCATATTTAATTACTAAGCCTTAGAATTATTAATTCACGGAGTTCGAGAGGAATTTTAGAAAGTATTTTCGCTAATTACTGTCAAAGAGGGAAAATTAAAGAATAAATTAATTTGTTTTGAGTATTAATATATAATTTACCCTTGCATTCTATTAATTCATTAATTTATCCATGAAATTGATAGTTTAGGTGAATTATGATGAAAAATCCCTAGAACAAGAAGGAAATGATTATGAATTTGATCATAAAATTTGGGTGTGAGTTATAAATCCCGATACGTTAGGTCATTTATTTAATTATGTAGCTATATGCATGTTTTAGACCACAAGAAAATGGAAATTGCACAAAAGGGCAAAGCTCTGGCATAGAGGAGTTGCGCAAGCTTGGTTCGAGGTAGGTGATGATATTGTAGTTTAATTCAATTTGTGTTATATGTGCATGTTAACTATTTTGTTATATGGCTTGTTAATGTATGTTTTTTGGTGTATTCTTTGAAAGTGCTTTGCAATTTTTATATAATTTTGACCTACCTTACTTGCTAATTATGAAATGTTCGGTTTTTGAAACGTTCTCACGGGGTTTGGGTGAAATAAGATTGGCAAACACTTGTGTTTGAGATATTAGTACATGGACAGTAGTTATCTCCTATAGGTCATGGCTATAGGATGGTTGTATATCTCTTAACTTATATGTATGAGGGTCAGGTGACTTTGACGATTTCATGAGTGAATCGAGTGTACTGAATAAATTGTCCTGACTTATTTTTGGCTTGGCTTGACTACACATGACTTGGTGATAATATGTTGACTTGCTGATTGATTCCTAATTTCTTATTGTTGCTTGTTTTTTTAAGTGTATGTTTATTAAGCATGGATTAACTTATTGTACTATATCTTAGTTATATGTTCATATTCACATCTTGGGTTGGTCAAATGACCCTACCAGTACACTGATGTTCTTGTATGATGATAATACATCTGCATTTATTTTGTGAGTGCTGCATATATTTTGGCCGCTCCTGCGAGACCTCACTTGTTAGTCCAGTAGTTGACTACGGATTCAAGGATAAGTAACATGTTTCGGGTAATCATGAATCCTTCATGGATGATAGAGTCTTCATTTCTAGGCCTATGTTTTTAATTTTAGTTTTTGGGTTTGTATCTCTTTCTTGACAATCTTTAATAATTTTAATTGGGACGACTTTCGATTTCTAGGAATGATTTTGGTTAAATACAACACTCCACCTTTAATTTGTACTTGTACTTATTTCTTAAGACTTGATATTATATTGACGGATTAGTTCTATTATCTCTTTTAAGTATTGATCTTGAGTTGATATTTATTCGAGGGTAGATGATTCTCCTACTGGGTGAGTAGTGTGGGTGCCACTCATGGTGAATTTGGGTCGTGAAAAGATTGTGGAGGAAATGCAGTTGAAAATTTATCCAAGAAACACAACAAACAATTCAATCATTTTTACTCCTTCCATAGAGATCATCCATTAACAACATCATCTACTGCAACCACCGAAATCCACCAGTAATTTTAACCAATTCCACTGCAAGCACACTGCATGTATTTTCTAAATTGAGAAGAAGATCGAAAATAAGACAAAGAACATAAAGAAGTAAAATAAGGAAATAAGGTAAAATGGAGAAGAAAGATGAGAGAAAATTGATGATGGAGATATAGATAGGGTGAAGCATAAGGATAAGCATAACTGAGGAGATAAATAGCGTGAGAAGAGCAACAAAATTAGTGATAAAGATGAATTGTATTTGGGATTTGAGGTTAGATGTTATGTATCCTGGAATTTGGAGAGATAAAGTAAAATTTGAGATTTTTATAATTATTTTTAGAATTGAAATTTTAAATAATAATGATAAGTTTAAGGTATAGTTGTAATGACCCTCACGGTCATTTTCCTTGTTCTCATATATTTTTCGTATCTAGAGATTTTTTTATAACTTTCCCAAGTTATTATTGACTTGTTGGGACTGTTAGTTCGATTCCCAGGTGGTTTGTTTCAGAATCTTAGTAATATCTAATATATTGTGAAATACTTGATTTAAATTGTCAGTTGGTAAAAATATAATTTATTGCCTTCTAAAATATTTTTGATATTGACTTCATTCTTTAAGTTATGTTATATTTGTATCACTTTATAATAACTTTTTATAGTCTATTAATATTTTTTATGGAGAAAGTAAATCTAGAAATGTTAAAATATTTTTATCATATAATAGAGATTTTATTAGAAATAATTTTCTATTAACTATGATATATTCAAAATATGATATTTCTTTTTTTACGAACTTATACAATACCTGAATACAAATATAATGAAAGATAAGAGGTGGTGCTGCCACACACCCTCCGCGTGGAAGGACACCACATTAAGTGGTGTCACTATGTTAACTTTTATTAATAACTAGTCATGTCAAAGATAAACATAAGGAGATATTAACTTTCGTATATAAATGCATTGTTTAGTTAACATTAAGTGGAACTTTTCTATACAAATGCAATGTTCTGTTGCCATTTAAGTTTCAAAATATGATATCTTATTCATGGAAACTTTTTATGTATTGTTATCAATAAATTTTCATTCGTGATGCAAAGTAAATTTTAACCTATTGCTTCAAGTTATTCAAGCACAAGTTCTAGTAGAATACTATTTGGAGGCTTTTTAGAGATATTTTAGCTTTGGCATCTAGGTAGGTTAGGTTTACCCTACTTTTAGATTGAGCTTATATACTGAAATTGTGAACTATTATGCTAGCTTTGGATAAGTGCTTGTAGTTGTGTATCATTTGATATATACATAACATGTCTTAGTTACCAGGATTAGGACCCCGTTCTAGTAGATTTTTGTATCTTGTCTTTCAATATAATATAGAATCTATCACTTTAGGACGTGAAATAAATTTCAAAATCTTGAATTTATCCCTTTAAAATTAAGATATGCGTACAGTAATTAGACGTATTTTAGCTTCTGTTTAGGTTCAGTATATACTTTATTTTTGTCATTGATTATGAACTTTTGTACTACGTTGATATTGTTATGGAATAGTATGAATAGTAAAGTTACAGTTGGGTATGGTTACTATGAGTTCTGGTTCGAGTCCGACATCTGATTATGATTGTGGTTTCTTTGAGTTTCAGTTCAAGTAAGACATCTAATTATGATTGTGGTTTCTTTGAGTCCGGTTCGAGTTCGGCATCTGATTATGAGTTCTATATATGTGGCCTGTCATTATTACCCACTATGTCTAATTCAAATCCGGAACGTGTCCTCTTGTTATTATCTATCATTGTCGGTTTATCTGGCCTCTCGTTACTACCCATTTGTGCCGGTTCAAGTCCAGTGCACATCTGGATGACTATTATTATTTCTTGGGATTGGCTCAGTTACAGGTTATTTATGTTTATTTCTTTTAATTGCTACTTGTGTGTCCCACCGATTTATAGTGGTACGGTTGGGCTAATTGTCTTCTTCAGTGTGCCTAGCGGGCTTATGGGGGCCTAGTTAGGTTATGTTATGTTCCTAGCAGGATTATGGGAGTCCAGTTAGTTTATGTTTAATTTGTCTATAATTACTGCTTTATTTATTTTCTGATAGCTTATATTTTGTCCTTTATCTCATTAGCGACAGCTTGGCAGTTATTTACTTTTCTATCCCTATATACTACTGACTTAGATTACATCCTTGCATTGTAGTTATATCATTTCTGTAATGAGCTCAGTCGGCCGATGATGCCTACTGAGTACCCATAGCTTTGGTACTCACACTACACTTCCGCATCTTTTCCCTGATGCAGATCCGACTAGTAGCAACCGACATTGACGTGATTCCTATCTTCTAGTACTGATTCGAAGCAGGGTGAGCTTACTATCATTCGAGGCTGATCCTTTTTTTTTCTGGGTATACTGGGTATATTTTTGATTTTGTCTAGTACTCTGGGTATCTTTTAGTAGTGGCTTTTGTACCGACCTTATCAGTTCTTAGGAAGGATTCTTTTGTGTATTTGGTCATTTTATTTCCCTCATTTTAGTATATGAGATATGTTTACTTTCTATTTGTTACTTTTTATTATTGCTATCATGATAAGCAATCTTTTCTGATTTTTGCCTATTAGCCCGTTACCTATTATTTTGGGATATGGCTTGGCTTGCCTGCTGGGGAGTATAAGGTAGGCGCCATCATGACTTGAGAAATTGGGTGGTGACAGCTTGGTATCATAGGCTAGGTTTTATTGGTACTGTTGGTACTGGAGCCAATGTTTAGTAGAGTCTGCGGATCGGTATAGAGACGTCTGTATCATATCTTCGGGAGGCTACAGTGAATTTTTAGGGAACAATCTTATTTTATCTATCAATTTTCATGCATTGGGTCTGAGTTAGTTTTATTAGTACACTCTTTACACAGATGGCTAGGATGTGAGGTTTGAGAGATGGAGATCGAGACCCCAGGTCGGCTTCTAGAGTTCCAATTTGGGATCGAGGTCAACCTAGAGGTCCGAGGCAGTATAGAGCAACAACCCCAGTTCGAGATCAGGCCAGGGATCTACTACCTGATCCTGTCATAGCTCTTGAGATTGAGAGAGCTCCAGGTATTCCGCCACATCAGTAGGTAGGCCAGGGGGAAGCCCAGGCTCCACCCAGATTTATATCCTCTTTGGTTCTTCAATATATATTGGTACAATTATTGGGGTTAGTTGGCGGTCTACCGACCGATGGAGCTCATCCAGAAACACATGATGTTGTTGATTTAGGGGAACAGCCTGCGGCAGTGGCACCTAGGGTGGAAGTTCCACCAGCACCAGTAGTCCCACAGCCAACAGTAGCCCAGCCAGATATGTCTTTAGAGGAGCAAAAGATGTTGGGCTAATTTTTGAAATTGGCTTTACCCAGATTTGTCGGGACACCAGCAGAGGATGCTAATAAGTTCCTATCCAGTTGTGAGGAACAGTTGTGGAATTTAGGTTTGGTTGAGGCACGGGGAGTGAACTTTGTTGCTTATCAGTTCGACACATTAGCTAGGAGGTGGTGGAGGGTTATCTTGATTCCAGGCTAGTTGGATCTCTGCCATTGACTTGTAATCAGTTCTCTAAGGTTTTCTTAGGGAAGTATATGCCTCGCAGCGTGTGCGAGCATCTTTGGGGTGAGTTTACAGTATTGAGATAGGGTTCTATGACTGTGGATGAGTGTGACACGAGATTTCATGAGTTATCCAGGCACACCACTATGATTCTTCCTATGTAGTATGAGTGGATTCAATGCTTTGTTTGGGGATTGAGATTATCACTTCATACGGAGACCCAGAGTTTGGTAACTTCAGGAAAGTATTTTTCTGAGATAGTTGAGCATGTTTATTCTATAGAGGAGATGGATCGTGAGGTCCAAGAGGGAAGCGATAAGAGACCACTGTAATACCCCGCATATTTTGTGCTAGTTTATAAACCGCCATTCTTACATGTATAAGCTATAATCCAAGTGATTCTCATGTGAATATAAGTTTCATGATATTTACCCTCATGTTTAAAGTGCTCTTGAGGTTACGAATGTTAATAGGAGTCACTTAGAGCCAAGTAGAGCTAAGATCCTTCGATTCATCCAAAGATTGGTATTCGATTCTACAAGGGTCTACTTTAAACATGTGCAACTCTTTATATACATGGAATTTTTCATCTTAAGACCTACCAAATTGTAGATAATTGAATTAGCTTTCCAACGATACCAATTTTGCAAAAGTCCGATAATCGAACAAAAAGTTATACAATTTTCCGTGTGAGGCAGTAAACCGATGCGACGCATCGAGATCGCGTTACGACACTATTTTTGCACGCTAATTCAGTTTTTTTAGGGGTCTAGGGGCATTTTGGTCATTCCTCCTCACCCTAATCCATTTATAACATATAATTTCCACCCCTAGAAGCATAAAATTTCTCATTTACTCAATTTTTCTCTCAAGAACAAGATCAAACTAGGTTCCCTCAAGATCAAGAATTCTAAAGAACGGATCAAGATCCGGGTTCCATGTTTCAGATATGATAATCTAATGTATGTGGGGTTTGAACAAGAACACTCCTTTCATTCTTGTGCCCAACGAACTAAATTTTATTAATGACTTCACGATTTCTAAATGGGGTTTTGCCCAAATTATCTTGTCTTGATGATTATGAATTTATAAGTTATTAAGTTTTGGAATTTTATTGATTATTCTACTTAATTATGCTTTGAATTGAAGGTTTATATCATGAATTTCACCCTTCTCTTAAGAATTATTATTGTTGAATCATTTCAAGAATGATGTTGAGCCTAAAGTGTTGTTGTGAATTGTCTTAAGTTTAAATTGTGAATTTGAGCCCACATATTTAATATTGAGTTTCTAAGTTCATGTTCTTGAAAGCTTTGATTTTATATCTATATCAAGAATGAGTTTAGATTGTCAAGAAGGCTATGACCTTAAGTTTTCTTCTAACAAATTGCTTACCAAGATTTAAAGAAAATTTGTGTTTTAAGTCCTAAGCTAAGAAAGGAGTCCACATCGTTCTGATTCAAGTTAAAGGGAAGCATAGTTGGCTTCCATTACACACTTTTGTATTGTTTAAGGTGAATTTTCCTAAAAGTTCTGAGTCTAAGTATGGGAGTAGTAATTAGCACCGAGTTGGACTTGACTCCAAGGTCTCATGCCCCAGAACTACGAGCCACCATAAGATTTAATTTACCCCAAGTGAGTTCAGATAGTGATCACTAAAGTTAAGGTTCTATTCCAATAGCAAGGGTAGAACAACTTTCCTCAATGTGGGCAAGATGTTGGACTCCATGTTAGCTCACATAGTTTATGTCGGTTAGAAGAAACTCCCAGAGTTCCCAAGTTTTTAAGATCTCAAAGTTCTATAATTCCAAGTTCCAAAGAAGACCCCTACTCTTTAAATAGTTTATAGATTTAAAGTTTTAGTATATATTTTGAAAGATAATATTTTAAGAGTTCCAAAGTTTTAAGTCCCAAAGTCTCTAAAAGTGTTACAGTCTTAAAGTTCCCAAGTCCTAAGTTTTCCCAAAGTGCTATATTTCTTAAGTTTCAAAAGAAGTCCCTTATTTTCATAAGATTGAAGTGTATGTTCTGAAAGTTATTATTTTAAGATGTCATCCAGTTGAAAAGATTTGAGAGCAAGAAGAGGATGCAGATTTTAGAATAAGGTGTAATGACTCACGAGATTTATACTACATGCTTCCTTATTCATGATTTATGAGATTTAGATTTCAGTTTTTGTTCAAGCTATGTGAGTCATTTATATTAGCATGCATGATTTCTATAAAGATTGATGATATTATTTAACTATTGCATACACCCCTATATACTCAGGTCATCCTCAAAGTACTGATTCACATATATGTCTATGTGCTACATTATCTCATAATATAGGTACAAGTTGTAGTGTATATACCATATTCAGTCTGTTTGTAGCTTCCTGTGAGTAGGTGATGAGTCCTTTTGATTCAAGGGCTTGAGTCAGTCATACAGTTTGAGAAGTATTGTATTTTCTTTGCTTAGTCATATTGAGTTGGGATAGTTGAGAGTCATGACCCATCTACCTATAGTTAGTACTAGTAGAGGCTTCATAGACAATCAACAATGTTAATGGATTTAATTTCAGTTTTGTTTGCAAAAGCAGAGTTGTAATCTTGTAAATTCAGATTTGTATTGATCAAGTTTAGAAAAGTTTTATATTTCCGTTGATTTTATTCAGATTTATGTTATTTATTTAGTTGCTTGTAAGTATGCCAGTAGAAGGGTTAGCTTGGGATCACTTGTGACCCTAAGCACCCTGTGACATCTCGGGACCCATTTTTGTAGTGTTACAAACTTGGTATCAGAGCACAGAGTTTAAGTGTCCTAGGGTGTCTGTGAAACCGTGTCTAGTAGAGTCTTGTAGAACAGTACGGAGACGTCTGTACTTTTCTTCGAGAGGATACAAGGCATTTAGAAAATATTTCTATTCTTTCAAGTCTCAGATTGTGCTATAGAAAGGGTCTCTAAGAAACTTATACAGATTCTCATCTTGCTCTATCCAGACCATCTCTGCCTTATTTTCGAGATATCAGAAATAGTCAAGCTTAAATCTTTACAAATAGTGCTTTCTTAGATAGTCTCCACAGATAGTTAGGGGACTGTAAGCGAGCTAGAAAGTTTCCTATTAGTTCTTTTATGTTCCGAAGTTTGAAGGACTTTATTTATGTTCATAAAAAAATTGTGCACTAAGCCCAAGTCATATGTGCTTTCAGATTCCTCCTCAGAATCCATAATGATAATCTATACTTCTCTATCTATGTACTATTTTTGAGGTAACATAATCGGCAAGTTCCAATTCCCTTCATTGATAATGCTCTCAGGCTTGCTAGCAAGAAGTTTTAGAAGTCTCATAAAACAGCTTAAGAAGAGCCTTCTAGTGTGTTATAAGTCCCTCAAGTTTAAAGTTATGTCCTCATTCTTATGAGCCATTCAGTTAATACAGAGTAAGATGTGTATTCTTATATCATTGAATATTACATACCAAGTTTCTATCTCTCGTAATCTTGTTATCATTGTGTTGTTGAAACTAAAAGTCTAGTGAAGCCGTGTGGAGTTCTTTTGATTCACTAGCATAGTTGATTTGTTATTCATCTTATTTTCTTGTTCAAAACATAAAATCAAAGTCTAGTGAAGTCGTGTGAGGCCTATTTTGATTCACTAGCAATTTGTTGTTCATCTTGTTATTCTTGTATTGGTTGAAACTGAGGTTTAGAGGTGTAGGGACAAGAAAAGTGGTAAGGGTGATTTATTGCTTATATGTATAGGCAAATCTTTTTGCATAAGATTGAGTTAGTAATGAAGTGATATGTCCTTGTCTGTTAGTTTAGTAGAAGGTAGAGAAGGAGTTATTAGTTAAGGTGAATTGTTGTTTTCTTGAAGTATGAAAAGAGTTGTTGACGGTGTTTGTGGTGCAAGAAAAGTATAGGTTATTGACAAAGGTACTTGGTGGATGAGTGTTATTAATTTAGGTGTCCATGAGATTGCAAGAGAGAGTTTAGTTGAAACTTATAGATATATGAACTAAGTTTAGCTATATAAAAGGGATAGATAGTAATAATATGTAGGAGGAGGTTGTGTTAATGGATTTAAATCATATAGATGATAGGATTGTGATTGATCCTTACTGTTATGAAGTTTTAGCGGACAAATATTTTCAGATATGTGGCATGTAAGAATATTGTGTGAAGTTGTGGTTCATCATAGCTAGAACTAGACACTAAGTTTGAATAATAGATGGTGATCAAGGTGGGTATATTTATTGATGTGTTGTGAATGTTAGTTGTATAGAAGTGATCTAGTAGGCTTGAAAAGTGTATACAAGAGCTTAAGTTTATTTGATTCGTAATCGAGTCTGATGTTGTATGTATGATATAGAAGTACACCCAAGGTGCTATGGGGCTGCATTAGTTTCGAGGATCATTGCATTTGGTATAGTTAGTAGTACCGTGGAGATGCTAGTTGGAGAATGACTAGTTAGATAATGAATGATGTTCTTGATAGCTAAGTTAAGGAGTTATGATTATGATTAAAGATGTTGAGCCTTTTTAAGTATGATTTTGATTCTCATGGTTTAGAAATATAAGTTTATAGGCGTGATATTGGTAGGCTATGACAGAAGTAGTATGGTTCGTCAAAGGTTTGGAAGTATCTATGTTAAGCATTAGAAATCTAAGTTTAAAGTTTGAAGATTCAGCCAATAG
Source organism: Capsicum pubescens (assembly GCA_030864215.1). Classification (NCBI taxonomy): domain Eukaryota; kingdom Viridiplantae; phylum Streptophyta; class Magnoliopsida; order Solanales; family Solanaceae; genus Capsicum; species Capsicum pubescens. The sequence continues at coordinate 216,010,361 of CM061549.1, read as the reverse complement.
ATATAAGAGTTGAAGCACTAAATGGTGTGCACTCTGACTATAAAGATGCTCATGCAGATTCAAAGTTAGTAAGTGTTCAAGTATTATATGATGACTATGGGATATAGAAAGATAGGGTGTAACTCAGAAGGCAATATTAGAAGTTGGTTTTACGCTTTCAGGTGTAGTCATTCGAGCTAAGTTCTATTATTCATGTGTATTGTTATATCCCAGACTCTATAGTAAAGTGATTTCAGTTTAGACTAGAGTGTATATTGTGGTTCACAGATTTAGAGTGATGGCTTAAATCTAAAGGGGAGATGATAGAATGAGTAACCGAGTCAAGCTTTCAGATTCTAGTAGATGTGTTAGTAAGTTGTGGAATAGCTGTGAGAAAGAATAATGCTAAATCTATTCTTATTTCAGCAGTTTACTTCAGTTATTCCGATACCTACTCATGCCTTATGTTTCAGTTCCATGATCAAAGTTCATGTTTATGCGCATAATAGAAAATCATGTATACTTCCAATTCCTAGCGTAAGCAGTTCCAGTTCACTCAACAGTACAGATTATGTTCCATGACATCATGGATTCTAAACTCAGATCATGCAGATCATGACTTATGTACTCATGCTTTATAGTATGATCAGTTCTCATATTTCCTGCTATGCCCCTAATGATTAGCGAGATTCAGCTTATAGCTATGTATGCCCTCAATTCAGATCACTTTGATGAATCTATGATATGGATTCTCTATCATCAGGCATTAGTTAAGCATCAATTTTCGTACAGTATCCATCCATATTTCAAGATCTCATGTTCTAACCTTTTAGTGACTTCTTCTTATGTAATGATAGTGGTGATGAGTAAGTGTTTCTTATTGATAAAAGATCATTGTATGCTTGTTTTAGCTAAGGCCATCGTGTGAAGCAATATTGAGGCCAAGTCTTTAATATATGTTGTGGTTAGTTGAAACTTGGTTGTGTATATTCTTGGGGTAGTGCATGGGAGTTATTGTGAAAGAGGTTTAGAGAATACGAGGAGTATGCTATTATGGGTGGTTGTTTAGACGTTTATATGTGGTTATAGCCATAGGCTTGAATGTCATGTTGGTGTAGAAATGGATGAATGTAGTGCACCTTAGTTTCCAACCTTCCCAACCTTGGAATGTAAATCTTTAAGTAAATTCATGATCAGGGTTGTCAATAGCACATCTCATGTAATTTTCAGATTTTTCGGGCGAGGATTGACACCTATTTGGATGGTAAAAATAGTGAGTCAACGTAATATGGTTGTGGCGTGTCGTGTATCGCGTTGGTAGGGAGAAACGCGGTGTGTCGCATATCGCGTTGGTAGTCTAGTTCAGTTATGGTGTTATATGTAGTACCCCATGATTTTGAGTTAGGCCTGACCATGGTGAGAGGACTTAGTTAAGTTTAGGCCTTAGTAGATAGGTTTATCAATGCCCATATGAGAATTAGAAGTTGAATCAAGTGAGTAAGGGGAATTGTATAGTGAGGGAGTATTCGAGAAAAATTGCTAAGCTTGAAAGTAAGAAGTTGCATTGCATTGCCTAAGGCCTAGAAATTCTATCCTAGCTTATAATCTATATGTCTATGTTCGAAGCTATAAAGTTGTATCAATATTGTGATTCCATTGTCAGATGTTGTGTTCAGATCATGCCCAAAATTCTTTGCTCCCTAATGTTATTAGAATTTCATAGAAGAGTGTTGGAGAAATACTCCATTTGAGTATGGGCAGTCAGTATGATCTAGTTCATATAGCGTGCAATCCAGTGTAGCAGTCAATCAGATAAGCTCCTAAAGATTTCTAATTTCCAATTTAGTCTAGCCTTACTACCTAAAGTTTCTTGAGTATGTCCATTCCAAGAGGTCACAGGTTTGAATCCATGTAAATTATGAAGTCAGTTCAGCGCACGCATCATGCATCTGTTTTAGTTTTGGATATTAAAGTTATGATTCAGTTCGTGAGTGTCCTGTGTATCATCTCAATCTTTTCCTAGTATTTCAACCAAGTTAGTATCATTCAGGGACGAACGATCCTAAGAGAGGGATATTGTAATGCCCCGAGTTTTCATATTATAAACCTCTCATCTTTTCTCATGAGATCAGATCCATCATAAAGTAATGGTTACTCATAAGTTGACACTCTCGTTTCTATCCCAGCCATATAGCTATTTTTCATGAGAGTTCATGCACTCGCATACCAGTTCAGTATCTTATTATGTTTAAGATTCATCCAATCAGTTTATTTTAGTTCTGTATGATAGCTTATAGCCTAAGATTCCTCAGTACTTTTAGCTTAATTAGCCACATTCGAGGACGAATGTTTCCAAGGAGGAGATAATGTAATACCCCGTATTTTTTGTGCTAGTCTATGAACCGTCGTTTTTACGTGTATAAGCTATAATCCAAGTGATTCCCATGTGAATATAAGTTTCCTGATCTTTACCCTCATGTTTGAAGTGCTCTTGAGATTAAGAATGTTCAAAGGAGTCACTTAGAGCCAAGTAGAGCTAAGATCCTTCGATTCATCCAAAAATTGGTATTTGATTCTACATGTGTCTACTTTAAACATGTGTAACACTTCATATACATGGAATTTTTCATCTCAATACCCACCAAATAATAGATAATTGAATTATTTTTCCAACGATATCAATTTTGTAAAAATCCAATAACCGAGCAAAAAGTTATGCAGTTTTTCGTGTGAGGCAATAAGCCAATGCAATAGCGACGTGGCGCATTGAGATCACGTTACGGCACTGATTTTTCATGCTAATTCATTTTTTTTAGGGGTGTAGGGGCATTTTGGTCATTCCCCCTCACCCTAATCCATTTATAACATACAATTTCCGCCCCTAGAAGCATAAAATTGCTCCTTTACTCAATTTTTCTCTCAAAAACAAGATCAAACTAGGTTCCCTCAAGATCAAGAACTCCAAAGAAAGGATCAAGATCTGGGCTCCATCTTTCAGATATGATAATCTAAGGTATGTGAGGTTTGAACAAGAATACTCCTTTCGTTCTTGTGCCCAAAGAACTAAATTTTATTAATGATTTCATGATTTCTAAATGGGGTTTTGCCCAAATTATCTTGTCTTAATGATTATGAATTTATAAGTTATTAAGTTTTGGAGTTTGTTTGATTATTCTACTTAATTATTCTTTGAATTGAAGGTTTATATCATTAATTGCACCCTTCTTTTAAGAATTGTTATTGTTGAATCATTTCAAGAATGATGTTGAGCTTAAAGTGTTGTTGTGAATTGTCATGAGTTTAAATTATGAATTTGAGCCCACATATTTAATATTTAGTTTCTAAGATCATGTTCCTGAAAGCTTTGATTTTATATCTATATCAAGAATGAGTTTCGATTGTCAAGAAGGCTATGACCTTAAGTTTTCTTCTAACAAATTGCTTACCAAGATTTAAAGAAAATTTATGTTTTAAGTCCTAAGCCAAGAAAGGAGTCCACATCATTTTGATTCAAGTTAAAAGGAAGCATAGTTGGCTTCCATTACACACTTTTGTATTGTTTAAGGTGGATTTTCCTAAAATTTCTGAGCCTAAGTATGGGAGTAGTAGTTAGCACCGAGTTGGACTTGATTTCAAGGTCTCATGCCCCAGAACTACGAGCCACCATAGGATTTGATTTACCCCAAGTGGGTTAAGATAGTGATCACTAAAGTTAAGGTTCTATTCTAATGGAAAGGGTAGAACAACTCTCCCCAATGTGGGCAAGACGTTGGACTCCATGTTAGCTCACATGATTTATGTCGGTTAGAAGAAACTCTCAGAGTTCCCAAGTCTTTAAGTTCTAAAAGTTCTATAATTCCAAGTTCCAAAGAAGACCCCTACTCTTTAATTAGTTTATAGATTTAAAGTTTTAGTATATATTTTGAAGGTGAATATTTTAAGAGTTTCAAAGTTTTAAGTCCCAAAGTCTCTAAAAATGTTACAGTCTTAAAGTTCCCAAGTCTTTGCATCCCAAGTCCTAAGTTTTCCCAAAGTGCTATATTTCTTAAGTTTCCAAAAAAGTCCCTTGTTTTCATAAGATTGAAGTGTATTTTCTGAAAGTTATTATTTTAAGATTTCATCCAGTTGACAAGATTCGAGAACAAGAAGAGGATGCAGATTTTAGAATAAGGTGTAATGACTTACAAGATTTATACTACATGCTTTCTTATTCATAATTTATGAGATTTAAATTTCAGTTTTTTCTCAAGCTATGTGAGTCATTTATATCAGCATGCATGATTTCTATAAAGATTGATGATATTGTTTAACTATTGCATACACCTCCATATACTCAGTACATCCTCAAAGTACTAATCCACATATATGTCTATGTGCTACATTGTCTCATAATGTAGGTACAAGTTGTAGCGCATATACCATATTCAGTTAGTTCGCAGCTTCCAGTCAACAGGTAATGAGTCTTTTTGATTCAAGGGCTTGAGTCAGTCATACAGTTCAAGAAGTATTGTATTTTCTTTATTCAGCCATATTGTTTTGGGATAGTTAGGAGTCATGACCTGGCTACCTATAGTCAGTACTAGTATAGGCTTCATAGACAGTCAGCAGTGTTAATGAATTTAATTTTAGTTTTATTTGCAAAAGCAGAGTTGTAATTTTGTAAATTCAGATTTGTATTGATCAAGTTCAGAAAAGTTTTATGTTTCCGCTGATTTTGTTCAGATTTATGTAATTTATTTAGTTGCTTGTAAGTATGCCAGTAGAAGGGTTAGCTTGGGATCACTTGTGATCCTAAGCACCGTGTGACATCTCGGGACCCATTTTCAGGGTGTTACAACCACATTACTAGGGCAGCTATAGTAATTCACAGTTCTTAGGAGGATTTCACGGTAGGTACCCCCAGCAGTAGCCTTCTTGGTATCAAGGTCAACTTGGTCAGCCAGTCCAGCATCTCATCAGATATTAAATAGGGGTCAACCCAGTTTTAGTAGTTCCAGTGGTCGGAGTAGTATCCATCTACTGAGGGGTGTTCAGTCAACATCGTAGAGTCAGGATGGTCATTCCGGATCCACCGAACTTTCTAGACAGGGTAGGGTGCTCGGGGCATGTTATGACTATGGGGTTATTGGTCACTTTTCCCGTGCGTTTCCTCAGCATAGGATGATTGAGCCTTCAATTTTGACTGCATAACTAATTAGGTCAATGCCGCTGTTAGGTAGGGGTGATACGCAGAGTCATGGGGATGGTCCCTAGGGTTCTAGAGGTAGTTCACAAGGAGGTAGAATAGGTTGTCGGATAGGCACCCATTCCAGTCGTGGACAGGGTTATTTGTATGCTCTACCAGGTAGGTCTGAGGCTGAGGCCTCGGATGCTGTGAATACAGGTATCATTTTTGGATGCCATTAGCCATCTTATACATTGATCACGGTTTTACATTTTCATGTGTTTCTACTTATTTTGTATCGCGGTTAGGTTTATGTTCGGAGTCTTTATCTGCGTCATTGTATATAGCTACCCCTACAAATAATTCTTTAGTAGTGGATCGGGTATATAGATCGTGTTTGCTAATCGTTTGGGAGTTTGATACTCAGGTTGATCTTATTATGTAGCGGGATTCTGTTAGTCGTGTGTCGATGGGGATTATTTTTACGTTCTGTCTAGAAGACTGATATCTATGGGTTATGAGTCATTTCATACTTATGTTCGAGATGTCAGTGTCGAGAGTCTATTGTGTAACTTTGTCCCTATGGTTTGCGAGGTTCCTGATGTGTTTTATACTGACCTATCTAGCCTTTCTCCCTAGCATGGCATGCGCGCTTAGTATCTCTATATGTTTGAGCCGTTAGGTATGTCCTTATGCTTTACTTTCGCGGACGAAAGTCCTTTTAGTAGTGGATGTTGTAATGACCCTCACGGTCATTTTTCTTGTTCTCATATATTTTCTGTATCTAGAGATTTTTTTTATAACTTCCCCAAGTTATTATTGACTTGTCGGGACTGATAGTTCGGTTCCCAGGCGGTTTGTTTCAGAATCATAGTAATATCTAATATATTGTGAAATATTTAATTTAAATTATCATTTGGTAAAAATATAATTTATTGCCTTCTAAAATATTTTTGATATTGACTACATTCTTTAAGTTATGTTATATTTGTATCACTTTATAATAACTTTTTATAGTCTATTATATTCTATGTTGAGATAGTAAATCTAGAAATATTAAAATATTATTATCATATAATAGAGGTTTTATTAGAAATAATTTTTTATTAATTATGGTATATTCAAAATATGATATTTCTTTTTTTACGAACTTATGCAATATCCGAATACGAATATAATGGAGGATAGAGGTGGTGCTGCCACACACCCTCCGCGTGGAAGGACACCACATTAAGTTGTGTCACTATGTTAACTTTTATTAATGACTAGTCATGTCAAAGATAAAACATATGGAGATATTAACTTTCTTATATAAATGCATTGTTTAGTTAACATTAAGTGGAACTTTTCTATACAAATGCAATGTTCTGTTACCATTAAGTTTCAAAATATGACATCTAATTCGTGGAAACTTTTTATGTTTTGTTGTCAATAAATTTTCATTGGTGATGTAAAGTAAATTTTAACCTATTGCATCAAGTTATTCAAGTTCGAATTCTAGTAGAATATTATTTGGAGGCTTTTCAGAGATATTTTAGTATTGGCGTTCAGGTAGGCTAGGTTTATTCTACTTTTAGATTGAGCTTATATACTGAAATTGTAAACTATTATGCTAGCTTTTGATAAGTGCTTGTAGTTGCGGATCATTTGATATATATATATAACATGTCTTAGTTACCAGGATTAGGACCCCGTTCTAGTAGATTTTGACATTTTGTCTTTCAATATAATATAGAATTTATCACTTTAGGATGTGGAATTAAATTACAAAATCTTGAATTTGTCCGTTTAAAATTAAGATATGCGTACAGTAATTAGACGTATTTTAGCTTCTATTTAGGTTTAGTATATATTTTATTTTTGTCATTGATTATGAACTTTTGTACCACGTTGACATTGTTATGGTATGGTATGGATATTAATGTTACAGCTGGGTATGGTTACTCTGGGTATGGTTACTATGAGTTACGGTTCGAGTTCGGCATCTGATTATGATTGTGGTTTCTTTGAGTTTCGGTTCGAGTCCGGCATCTGATTATAATTATGGTTTCTTTGAGTTCCGGTTCGAGTCCGACATCTAATTATGAGTTCTATATATGTGGCCTATCGTTATTACCCACTATGTCTGGTTTGAATCCAACACGTGTCCTCTTGTTATTATCTATCACTACAGGTTTATCTGGCCTCTCGTTACTATCTATTTGTGCCGGTTCAAATTCGGTGCACATCTGGATGACTATTATAATTTTTTTGGATTGACTCAGTTATAGGTTATTTATGTTTATTTTCTTTAATTGCTACTTGTGTGTTCCACAGGCTTATGGGGGTACGGTTGGGATTGTCTTCTTCAGTGTGCCTAGCGGGCTTATGGGGGCCTAGTTAAGTTATGTACCTAGCGAGCTTATGGGGGCTCAGTTAAGTTATGTTTGATTTGTGTGTAATTACTGTGTTTTTTATTTTTTGATAGCTTATATTTTGTCCTTTATCTCATTGGCGACAGCTTGGCAGTCATTTACTTTTCTCTCCCTATATACTGTTGACTTAGATTACATCCTTGCATTGTATTTAAATCATTTTTGTAATGAGCTTACTTGGAAAATGATGCCTACTGAGTACCCGTGGTTTTGGTACTCATACTACACTTTTACATCTTTTTTCGGATGCAGATCCGAGTAGTAGCAGCCGATATTGACGCGATTCCTACCTTCTAGTACTGATTTGGAGCAGGGTGAGCTTACTGTCATTCGAGGCTGATCCTCCTCTTTCTACTATGGTTTAGTCTTTTGTACTCGAGACTACTTTTGTATGCTGGGTATATTTTAGATTTTGTCTAGTACTCTGGGTATCTTTTAGTAGTGGCTCTAGTATCGACCTTACCAGGTCTTGGGAGGAATTCTTTTGTGTATTTGGTCATTTTCTTTTCCTCGTTTTAGTATATGAGATATGTTTACTTTATGTTTGTTACTTTTTATTATTACTATCATTATAAGCAATTTTTTCTGATTTCTGCCTATTAGCCCGTTACCTATTATTCCAGGTTATGGCTTGTCTTGCCTACTTGGGGGAATAAGATAGGCGCAATCATGACTTGAGAAAGCAGGTCGTGACAATAGTATCATATAATTTTTCCAAACAGAAACGAAAAGGTCTTAAATTGAGTTAATTAGATCTTTATACTGTTATGTTTCATTTGAAGTTTATCGTTATAATTTCTTAAAATGCAAAGTAGTTAATTATAATTCTATAATCAATTTACTTTTTTGTCCATTGACTCGATCGTTTGCAGCTTGTTTGAATTATTGTTACATATCATTCATAATATATCATATTGTATTATGTCTTATTATATCGGATATATTGTATTTTTTTCTTCCTATCGTTACATAATACCAAACCTAAAATTTTAAGATTAAAGCTACAAAAATGTAGAATATCATATAGAGTCGCTATCAAAAGGTGGACTAACGAAAAAATATTATAAGGAAATGACACAATCATATCTAATCAGTCGTTTATAATGGATATTTTCGTCATACCTCAGGATGAATTTACGATACAATATAATAAAATTCAATAACAATCAAAATAAATTTTATAATATTATATTTAAACTAACAATACAGTGCAATACATTAGGTAACAACTAGCAACCATCCAAACAAGCAGCCAAGACAGAAAAAAATAAAGAAATTATTTACATGAAACATCTCCTGGCTTTAAATATTTTCACTTACTTATACTCTATGTTGTAAAAGCTTTATGGTGAATGAAGTGGGATTGAGAATAATGAGGTTTTAAATTAAAATTTCAATAAAGATAAAATATTAGATTTTTCTTTTTCATCTGTCCTAATCTTGATATGCAAGGTTATCCGATATTGTTGTTGGTTAAAGGTGTCACAACCCCTATTTTTACCTTACTCCACTTCAAGCTGGTTTAAATGGGATTTTCAATTAAAATAACGATTTTGAAAAGAAATTATTTGTCTTACAAAATCGTCACTTGAAATTGAATTTTGGAGCTTCAAGTTACTTTATTTAATCCCGAATCAAAAGAAAATAACTCTTTGTTTTGTTAGTCTGCAACCTAGAAATTCAGGTAAAGAATTCTGTTGACCAAGAGTCCCGTGGTTCTAGCACAGTTATTTTATCCACTTATATTTGGCTTAATTTAATTCTTGGATAAATAATGCTTAGCCTAAAAATGGTTTATGTCCCGCTTTCTTTGATTTGTTTTGAAATGGTTTAAACTATTTTATTTATTATTTTATAGTGAATTGATAGCAATACATGTAAGAAGTTGGATTGAAAAAAAATGCTCTCTCCTAAAAAAAAACCCACAGCCGATCAACCCTAACTTCACTGTTCAACCGATGGGAATGGCCACGCCGGTGGCTTTGGCCACTCCGGCTCTGACCAACCTCCTCCAGGGATTGTTTTGTCAACATTGAATCCACCAAATATTACCTATGCTACCTTTCTGAAGCCTACTCCATCCATCACAAAACCTGTACCACTGAAACGTATTTAATATTTGCTTGGGGAACCCAGAATTCTTTGGGAGCAGAAAGAGCTGGATCAAATCATCATCAATGAAAACCTTCAATATTTTGTGATAGGTAAATTCTCTTATGATTGGCCAGATATTCAAGATCTGAGGAAATTGATTCCTAAACAATGTGAATTAAAAGGTGAATGCAACATTGGCATGTTAAGCAGTTGGCATAAGCTCATTAGGGCTACTCAGCTAGAAGACTATGTGCATTTATTATCAAAGCCTTTTTTCTACATTAATTAAATAAATTAGTTTTATCTACTGAGAACTTTAAAATGGGATCCCATGTTTGATACGGAAGTAGAAACCACAACAGTTATTAAATGAATCTCATTCCCTTCTCTTCCACCAAACTGTTTTGGTAGAGAAACAGTTTTTTTCATTTGCCACAATAGTGGGGAGACCATTATTAGTAGACATGGCTATCAAAAACCAAACAAGGCCAAGTTGCGCAAGAGTCAAAGTAGAAGTAGATTTACTAGGTGAATTCCCTAAATGCATTAATATTAGCATGAAGAAGCAAAATAGAGAAGATGTAGAAAAATAGATTAGAATAAAGTATGATTATGTCCCAAAATATTGCAACAATAGTATGATTCAAGGACATAATGAACAACAATGTTATGTCCAGCATCAAGAATTATATTCCAAAAAGGAGAAGGAGGAGAATAAGGTAAATACTCAATAGCGTCAAGAAGAGGTGGAGAATACAAATGATAACAACAACAACAAAACAAGGATCAGAGGAAGGTCAACACAGGGGAATATTTTAAAGTGCAAACAAAAATTAAAAAAAATGATGGGAGAAGAAGAGGAAAACAAAAAAGATGGGATGGGGTTTATAGAGCTACAATTAATCAGTTTGAAGCTCTGGTATACATTGAGAAAAATGAGACAGGATCAAAGGAGAAAATAACAGCAGAAGAAAAGAACACAGTGGATAATGAAAATATGGAGTCTAATAAGGAAAAAAAATATGCAGATAAAAATCATACTCCAACACCCATCTGGTCAGAGGATTCAATGCACAATGATGGTAATAAACAAAAAGAGAAGGAACTCTTATCTCAGTCAAATGTACAAAGGAAGCACAAAAACAAAGAGCGAATAAATAACAGTCCTTGTACAAGCAAAGTAGGAGAGTTCTGGGGAAAAGTTGATGGAAGAATATAAAAGTGCAGAACAATCTCAACCAAAAATACAACTACAACATAACAAACATGATCAAGAAAGGAGAGATAACACCTAAGAGAAGAAAAAATGCAGAAATCCCTGATTTAATTGAGGAGACAAATGATCAGCTAGGGGTAATAAGGGATAAAGAGGAAGGTGAAGAATTCGATAATATTATTCAGCAGATAAGCAAAGAAGGACACCTATCTCCTAGACATATTGATAGCTTGAAGAAAGGGGCAATAAAAGGCAGATCAGCATTGCCACTACAAGTTAGAATAGTGATGAATGTTGAAGAAAATAATTTTTTGAAATATTAGATTAGTTAACACTCAAATTTCATTTGAGTAGTTAATTGATTTAAATGAGAGACACCATTATTCTTTTATATCTCTGTTAGAGCCTTTTCAGGATCCACAGGAGCTATAACAATACAAAAGAAAGCTAGGTTTCACAAAAGCTTTGGCTAACTTTTCAGCCAAAAGTTGGATTTTCTGGGAACATGATTGGGAAGATCAAGTCATTTTGTATTCTATACAGAAGATAACCATGCAGTTTAGGAAAGATAGTAAAGAATTCTATATTACTTCTTTATATACAAGATACAATGTGTTAGAGAGGTTAGAGCTATGGGAAGAACTAGAGCATATTGCAGAGTCTACCCAAAATTCATAGATAATAGGAGGAGATTATAATGTAATACTTCTAGAAGAAGAGAAGTTAAGTGGACTTACTTTCACTCAGTATGAAGCTATTGATTTTAGTTTATGCATAAACAATTATGCATTGCTGGATGTGTGTTTTATCGAAAGTAGATATACTTGGTGAAATCAGAGATTTGAGGAGGAGTTTATTTTCGAAAGACTGGATAGAATTTTAGTGAATCAAGCTTTCTTGGATTTGTTTTCTTCCACTATGGTTCATCATCTAATAAGACAGGGCTCAGATCATGCTCCACTTCATTTGGTTTATGATTCTATAGAAACTCCTGCTATTAGGAAATTTAGATTCCTTAATTTTTGGACTAAACACCCTTAATTTAAGGATATTTTACTGCAACATTGGAAGGTTGATTTTGTAACCAAATTGAAGAATGTTAAGAAAGCCCTTTCATCTTGGAGTAAGGCAGATTTTGGTAACATTTTCAATAATATTTCTACATTAGAAGATGTGATAAGAGTGAAGAAATCTCAATTAGAGGTAATTCCATCACCTTCTAAAAGAGCCAAGTTAAGTAAAGCAGAAACGGATTTGAAAAAATTGTTGAGAATGGAGGAGGAATTTTGGAAACAAAAAGAAGGAATGAGGTGGTTCGAGGAAGGTGACAAGAACATAAAATTTTTTTACTCTTTTGTTAAGGGTAGAAGGAAGAAGCTTCACTTAGCCTAAATCATCAATAATCAAGGTGAAATTGTCCAAACAAACCAAGAAATTGGGAGAAAGTTGTTACATTCTTCAAGGAAAATTTAAAGAGAAAGGCATAAGTCAAGACTGGAGTATGTTGCAGTGCATTCCAAAAATAATAACTGAGGAGCAGAATGAGGAAATGACAAGATTTCTAGATCAGGATGAAGTTAAAAAAGTGTTCTTTGAGATTAATGGATAAAGTGCATGCGACCTAGATGGTTTCTTAGGTCTCTTTTTTAAGAAAAGTTGGGATATCATAGGTGAAGACATCACTAAATTGGTAAGAGCTTTTTCCTGTGGACAAGAATTGCTAAAGTTTATTACTCATACCAATTTAGTGTTAATTGCTAAAAAAGAAAATGTGAAGGACTTTTCAGACTTGAGACCTATAAGTTTAAGTACTTTTATGAACAAAAAATAATTTCTAGGGTGTTGCATAAAAAGATGGAAAAAATGCTTCCTTATATCATTTCTAAAAATCAAGCAGGTTTTGTAAAAGGAATAAGCATAATAGAAAATGTGCTTTTAGCACAAGAGATCATTAGAGACATTAACTTGAGCACAAAGAATACTAATGTGATGGTGAAATTGGATAAGGCAAAGGCATATGGCAGAGTATCATGGGTTTTTCTCACAAAAGTTCTAAGGATATTTGGTTTCTCAGAGGTGATTATAGACATAGTTTGGAGACTAATCTCAAATAACCGGTACTCTGTACTAATTAATGGACACTCACATAGCTTTTTTCAATCCTCAAGAGGAGTGAAACAGGGAGATACTTTGTCTCCTACACTCTTCATTATTGCAGCTAAAGTGTTGTCTAGAAGCCTAAATAAATTACACAGAGATAAAGAATTTAAGGGATATGGATTATCAAAGTGGAGCCTGGAGATAAATCATCTCTCATACGCTGATGCTACTATTTTATTATGTTAAGGAGATAGAATTTTTATTATCAAAATGATGAGAGTTTTGAGAGCTTATGAGAACACCTCAGGTCAGCTGATTAATAAAAAGAAGAGATTTTTCTATCTACATGATAAAACTCCTCTGATTGTGGCAATCAGGCTCAGAAGGTTGACAAGAATAAGACAAGGGAATTTCACTTTCACTTACCTAGGATGTCCAGTGTTTTTTGTTAGAAATAATAAAACATATTATGAAGATTTGTTAAAGAAGGTGACTAATAGACTTCTATCCTGGCAAAATAAGCTTTTGATGTTTGGAGGAAACTATATTCTCATTAATCACGTTCTTCAATCGATGCCTATATATTTTATTTATGCTATGAATCTACCAAAAAAGGTCATTGATCAATTACATCAGATTTTTGCAAAATTCTTTTGGGGTAATACATCACAAATGAGGAGAAAACATTGGGTAGCCCAGGAAGATATATGTTATCCTAAGGAAGAAAGAGGAATAGGATTTAGGTCCTTACATGATGTATCAAAGGCTTTATTTGACAAACTATGGTGGAGTTTCAGAGTTTTAACTTCATCTTTGTGGAGTAATTGTATGGGAAATAAATACTACAAAAAACTTCATCCATCCATTGCTAGAAATTTTGGTGCTTCTCAGTATGGAAAAGGCTATTGGAGGCAACAGAGGAGATAGAGTATGAGATTTGATGGCAAATTAAGGCTGAAAACTCAAGTTTTTGGTTTGATAACTAGACAAGGAAAGGGGAACTCTATCATATTGAACATCATAATGGTAGTGAAGAGAAAATAGAAGTAAAAGAGTTTATTAATAATGGAGAGTGGAATGTGGAGAAGTTAAAAGAGTACTTATCTAACGACTTGGTTTCGCACATTGTTGAAAACATAAAGCCTACAACTAATCTGACAGAAAATAACAAGGCTTGGCGGATTGGGGAGGCAAAAAGAATTTTTACAGTTAAATTAGCTTACCAAATTATAAGACACGGGAGGGATAAGATTGATTGGATTAAGAATATCTGGCTAAGAGGCTTTCCTTTCAAGATGGCCTTTTTCCTTTGGAAGATATAGGGAAAAGAATATCTACATATGATAATCTAAAGAGGATGAGAATTCAGATTGTCTCAAAATACCATTATTATGAAGAAGGAGAATGGAGATAATACAACATTTATTACTAACAACCCCCATAGCTCAACAGTTATGAAAGTAGTTTGCTTCTTGTGCAGGTATAATGATGGATGGGCTCAACTTACATTAGCTTGTTTTCAAGTGGTGGAATTATCAAGGAAATCCAAAAACAAACATAGTTACTAAGTCAATTCGAGCATTGTTGATGTGGGAACTATGGAAATAAAGGAATGCTAGAAGACATGGGAAAGATATTACTCTTAATAAGATGAAACAACAATGCATTATGAATGTATTTCATCTAATTAAAAGGCAATTCCCATGGATCAAGAATTCTCCTGTGAGCAGGCCTACTATGTTGGATACATTGCAGGCATATTCACCTAGACTTCACTCTATTGTAGTGAAGTGAGGAGGCTGGAAATAGGGTAGGTAACATGCAACATAGATGGTGCAAGCAAAGAAAACTCAGGTATGGGCTCCTATAGTTTTTGTGTTAGAAGTAGGGATGGAGATTTAATCTATGCAGAAGGACAAAACCTAGAAATTTATACTAACATGGAAGCATAGTCAATAGCTATACTAAAGGCACTTAGATATTGCATGATCCAAGATGTGTATAATGTACAACTACAAACTAACTTGCTCAGTCTTACAAGAATTATTATAAATAAATGGAGGGTCCCTTGGATGCTGATAGATATAGTGGAGGAAATAAGAGAACTAATGCAGAGAATAAATACTAATATTATTCATGTATTCAGGGAGGCAATCAAGTAGCAGATTATCTTGCAAATACAACAATTGAACAAGAGGGCATGCTTCAATTCATTAATTACAATAAATGGCCAAGCAGAGAAAAGAGACTAATCAATATTGACAAGATGCAAATACCAAACATTAGAATCAAAACAAGGAGAATCATAAATAAAAACAATCACTCCTGAAGCAAGGAAACACCACAGTGTCTTATAGCCATTATATTTACATTAATGTTTGTGGATTGTACAAAGGCAAAATGACTGTGAGAAAGCTAACTAGCCTAAGCTACATCGGCCAACAAAAAGCAGCACCAACAAAAGAAAAGGTTATGGAACCAGATCTTCAATAAAGCGACTACACTTGACAAAGAATTCTAAGAGAAGGAGGTCGGAAGCAACTTGTTTTTCTCCACTTCTGTTTTATCTACATAAAAATGAAAGATCGGTAGTCAGTAGAAGATGCGAAGATAGATGGATCAAGAATCATAGACTTACCATGAACTACAAAGTCAAGATGCAAGGTTCAAATCCAATTTGGAGCTTTCTTCAAGCTCTTACACTTCCATCGGACCACACACTTGCAAAAAACATGAACAAAGTTCAAAAGCCAACTGAAATGGGGAAGAGGAAAACAGGAAGACACTTACTTCTGCAAGCTGAGAAGAAATGCCACATCATCATCAAGATGACGATAGTTCATCACCCACAGCAAAAGAATACGTAGCTGAGCATTTGAAAAGGAAAAAGCCATTTTCAGAGATGGAGAAGGCGGAGAGGCGGTAAAAATGAACAAATTTGGAAACCCCACTTGAGGGGACCATTTTATAAGCCAAATCTGATCTTTGTTGGATCAGGTTTGGATCCTTTTTATTGGCCTTTGTCATTGTTTTGGGTTGTACGGACCTGTTTAATTATTAATAAAATGGACCTTGAGTCTGATATTAATTAAAAATTAAAAAAAAATAACAATGCATGTCAGTCTTACCACGAATTATTCTCTTCATTTGTACGACAGACCTAACATTTGTTTAACGATCTAATGTTTGCTTATTTTTATTATTGGTCTAATAATGCTCCTGATGGTCTATAATTTATCTAGCCGTTTAAATCTATGAGCTTATTAAAATTACTTGTATCTCTAGCCTCCTTTCCAAACTTTTTATAAGCATTCCCATTTAATGGACAGACTTTTATTTTGAGCATTAATATACATTAAACAAGTTGTAGAGAATAAATAATTGATTGATCATAATTAATTATTTTATAGCTCATAATTAGTTAACATATTTTCATGACAATGTCTTTTTTTTACTTGAAAAATTTGTAGATTATAACTAGGGAATTAACAAAGTTTGATACATGGGACGGAACCTGACAAATGCCAAAATCACATAACTAGCAAGTTCTACTTACCGAAAAATAAAGGTTGGCACAAATCACTTTTACTAGATTACTAATGAACATAACAAGTAACATAATATTAGAATGAAGGAAAACTCAACCATGCCGTTTTAATCACGTAACTAAAATACATTTTAAACTATTAAAGAAAAAAATTTGAATCCATTCTTCAACAAAATTTTATCCGCGTAAAAAATAATAAAGAAGAAAAGTAATAATGGAAACGCACCTTCAAATTCTTTTTGGTTAAAACTGAAAAGCAATGTACAATTTATTGATTTTCAAATTTAACAATAGTTAACTTTCAAGAGCCATGAACTCAATACAACAAATGAAATCCTCGAACTCCGACTTGTGTTCTTATTTTGCTCCCTTTTTTTGTTTCTCGTGATTGTGTGTTTGTGTCTTCTCCGATTCTTTTTGTTTTGTATTGTCAGTGTGTTTGGGACGTGGGGATAGATTAAAATTGTAGTAGTGTGTGTTGTCTTATGTAGATGAGTTGAGAGAGAGTTGTTATGGAGTTATAATGGGTTGGTTATAAGGAGTTTAGAAAAATTGGGAAATAGAGCATGTGGGATAAAAATGTGAGTTATGGGAAAGTTGAGTAGTTTAGGGTCCTTTATTTAATTAATAATATAAATCAAATATATAACAGTAAAATATAGATAATAATTTTGCGCTAACAAAAATATATGGAAAGTTAAATAGCTAGTCATAAAAATATAATTAAGAAGATATTAATATCACTAGATTATTTATTAAATACAAATTCAAAAAATAGATTTTTAAAATATTTTCTTTTCTTTTGATTTTTTTTTTTAAATATCCTAAAAACTGACTCTATTTTTGTAAATTTCAAATCTTTAAAAATAAATTTATTAAACAAAGATAACATCAAAATATCTAATTTAGACCTAAGAGAACCATAATGATGTAAAAATCTAAAGTTCAGTCAAAATTAGGTATTTACAGAATGCCCCTCGTTGTTTGATAACATAGAGAGTTTTCAAGCAAGAAGTAAACGAGAATGATTTTTGACCTAATAAATTATTTAAAAGTAGGAAAATAATAATAGGAGAGAGGTGTGACAAAGCCCCGACTTTGGACAACCTACATATCTCGATTTATAAGAGAATAAGGTCACCTATAGTTCAAGTAGGTTCATGTATGAAAGGAAGAGTTGGAGAGTCGAATGTGGTCTCGTCGAGGTTCTGGTTCATGATCCTGTTATTACATCATAAAACATAAAACTAGAAAGAAAAAAATACAAGATCATATCTACTCTACTTGTCTTGATTCTCTTCCTTGAAATCTTCTTTTTGGATCTTCATTTATTGCTTCACTTTCTTATGGTGCATATCTTGATCTCAAACTTTGATCTTGAAGTTAGAATTTAAGACTTGAACTTGAAAGTTGAAATTAATGAATAGTTGATGCTCCTTCAAAGAACAACTCGTAGAATATTCTAGGATCCTTGTTTTCTTGATTAGAGGCTAAGAAGACGACTCTAGTGATGTTGGGTCGTTGTATATGTCAAGTTAACTTCAGTTGTCTTCAAAATTGAACATTCTTCTCTACTTTAACAGAAGATAGAATTTCATTCTTTGAAATCAAGAGCACACGCCCTCAACATGTCTTCCAGGGTCTGAATGGTCCTCTCAGCCTGACCATCTGTCTGCGGATGAAAAGTGGAACTCAAAAGAACTTGGGTACCAAGACCCTGCTGAAACTCCCTCCAAAACTGAGAAGTAAATTGAGTGCCCCTATCCTAAATGATGGACGAGGGAACTCCATGCAGCCTGACTAACTCCCGGATATACAGTCTTGCATAATCCTCAGCTGTATAAGATATGTGCACGGGCAAGAAATGCGCGGACTTAGTCAGCCTATCCACAACAACCCAAATAGAATCATGATGACGACACAAAAGGGTAACCCGGTCACGAAGTCCATATTCACCACCTCCCACTTCCAAGTGGGTATACCAAACTCTTGCATCGCACCACCAGGTCTTTGGTGCTCTACCTTAACCTGTTGGCAAGTTGCACACTTTGCTACAAACTCAGCTATATCCTTCTTCATACCATTCCACCAATAGATTTCCCTCAAGTTGCGGTACATCTTGGTAGTGCCGGGATGAATAGAATACCGCGCGCCATGTGCTTCAGCCATAATTCTCTGCCTCAGATCATTAGCACACAAAACTCACAATCTACCCTGCAATTTCAACATGTCATCTCCCCCTTGGAAGAAAACCTCTATCTTTTGGTCCTTAACTGACTCTTTCAGTCTAACAAAACTAGGATCTCTGTCTTACTTCTCCGTCACTTTTGAAACTAAAGAGGATTCAGAACTACTCTGCACCAAAGTACTTCCCTCAGCTGAATCAAGCAACCTAACACCCAATCTAGACAAATGATGCAGATCACGAGCTAACTCTTTCTTACCCCCTCTACATGGACAACACTGCCCATAGACAATCTGCTAAGGGCATCCGCCACTACATTGGCCTTGCCCAGGTGATACAACACACTCATATCATAGTCTTTTAACAACTCTAACCACCTCCTCTACCTAAGATTCAAATCCCTCTGAGTAAACACATATTGCAAGCTCTTATGATCAGTAAACACATCAACATAGACACCAAAAAGATAGTGTCTCCATATTTTCAAAGCAAAGACCACAACAGCTAACTCAAGATCATGGGTTGGGTAATTCTTCTCATGCAGCTTTAACTGTCTAGAGGCATAAGCTATAACCTTACCTTTTTGCATCAACACACAACCCAAGCCAACTCTAGAGGCATCATAATACACCACAAAACCATCTGTACCATCAGGCAAAGTCAATACAGGGCCTGAAGTAAGTAAGTCTTCAACTCCTGAAAACTCTTCTCACAGGAATCTGACCATTGGAACTTAACTTTCTTTTGAGTCAATCGGGTCATGGGAGACGCAATAGAAGAGAAACCTTCAACAAAACGATGGTAGTAGCGTGATAGACCCAAGAAACTTCTAATGTCAGATGGAGAGATAGGTCTAGGCCAATTTCTTACAACTTCTGTCTTTTGGGGATCAACTCAAATACCTTCGACTGAAATAATGACTCAAAAAGGCTACAGACCTTAGCCAAAATTCATACTTACTGAATTTGACGAACAACTAGTGATCTCTATGAGTTTGCAAGACAATTTTAAGGTTATTTGCATGGTCACTCTCATTACGGGAGTACACAAGGATGTCATCTATGAACACTATGACAAACATATCGAGATATTGCTTGAATACTCGATTCATGGGGTCCATGAAGGCGTCTAGGGCATTGGTCAGCCCGAAAGACATGACTAGAAACTTAAAGTGACCATAGCGGGTTCGGAAGGCTATCTTTGGAATATCACATTCCCTCACTTTAAGTTGATGATAGCCAAATCTAAGGTCTATCTTGGAGAAATAACTTGCACCTTGCAACTGATCAAATAGGTCATCAATTCTCAAAAGAGGATACTTATTTTTGGCTGTGACCTTGTTAAGCTGACGATAGTCAATGCACATACGCAAAGAACCGTCTTTCTTTCACACGAATAAGACAGGTGCGACCCAAGGAGAAATACTGGGCCTAATGAAACCTTTGTATAAAAGATCTTTGAGTTGCTCTTTCAACTCCTTAAGCTCTGCGGGTTCCATACGGTATGGTAGAATAGAAATAGGTCGAGTATCAAGAAGAAGGTAAATCCCGAATTCTATCTCTCAATCGGGAGGTTCCCCTGGGAGATTTTTTGAAAAACATCTGGAAACTCATTAACAATATCGACTAACTGAGTAGTTGGAGCCTCGAACTTAGTGTCTTTGACTCTAACTAGGTGATAGATGCAACCCTTGGATATTAGCTTTCTGACGTTGAGATAGGAGATAAAATGATTCTTGGGAGATACCGAACTCCCGGACCACTCAAAAGTTGGTTCATCAGGAAACTGAAACTTGACCACATGGTTACGACAATCTATAGATGCATAACAAGAATAAAGCCAATCCATACCCAGAATAAGGTCAAAATCCACCATGTCTAACTCTATCAAATCCACAAGTATGACTCTATGAAGAATAGTAACAGGACAATCTCTATACACTTGTTTAGCAACAACTGGCTCCCCTACTGGTGTAGAAACTAGGAAGGGCTCAAAAATATTTTTGGGACTCATTTTGAAATTCACAGCTATAAGTAGGGTCACATAAGAGAGACTTGACCCGGGGTCCAACAACACATAGACATCAAAGAAAAAGACATGGAGCATACCATTAACAACATCAGGAGAGTCATCCTGCTCCTGATGGGATGGTAAGGCATAGAATCTGTTCTGGCGCTGACCGCCAGCAGTGCTAGATGAAGCACCCTGAACAGGGGTGGGACGAGCGACAGGAGCTGGTGCACTAGTAGTCTGTGCCTGAGGTTGGGCATCTCTGGTCCCCTGCTTAGTATGTGGACAATCTCTAAGTCTGTGGCCCTACTTGCCACAACCAAAATAAACCCTCAAATCTATGAAATACTCACCAGGATGATCCCTACCACACTTAGCATAAGGAGGATAATGGGGCCTGTTACCAATACTATTCTACGACCTAGACATAAAAGACCTTCCCCCTTGCTCCTGCCAGCCTCCAGGCACGGGAGTACTAGCTGATAAAGGCACTGGCATAGATGGATGTCTCTAAAATGGAGGACAGTTCCCTCTATGGAACCTAGGCTGGCTAAACTCATGCTGCTCAGATCTAGCCCTATTGTTACCCCTCACTCTCTCTCTCTAATCTTATCCGCCTCTATCTGTCGAGCATGCATCATCAACATAGCCAGATCCATATCCCTATGCAGTATCGAAGTCCTATACTCCTTCAGTACCAACCCAGAAACACCGGTCACAAACTTTCTTATACTAGCCCGGGTGTCAGAAATCAAATCAGGAGCATACTTGGCAACTGATTGAACTTCAAGAAGTACTCTTTAACAGTTATAGAGCCCTGTCTCAAGTTCATGAACTCCTCAATATTTTCCTCACTCCTCTCAAGAAGAAAGAACTTGTCCAAGAATGCATCTTGGAACACCTGCCAAGACATAGGAGCAGCACCCTTACCTCTACCCTTTCCCCATGATACAACCCAGTCATAAGCTATGTCCTTTAACTTGTAAGATGCCAACTCAACACTTTCTTCTTTAGAAATATGCATCACCTGTGTGATATTTCTCACCTCCTCAAGGTACAACTGTGGGTCCTCACCTTCCTTGGACCTATAAAACTCTGGCGGATTCATCTGTATGAAATCACGAATCCTAGAAGTAGCTACATCACCTCCCTGCTGATTTGCAATTGCGGCCTGGTTATTGGTCCGAACATTAGCGGTGACTGCTTGGGCTAACGCCTGAAAGGCCGCTCAAAACTCGACATGAGACACAGTCTCATTCAAAGGATCAGCAGGTGGGGGTTGCTCATCATCGTTCCTGCGGGCATTCGCTCTTCGAAGAGGCATTTTCTGAAATAGAAGAGCAAGAATTATTAGAAGAGAGGGACAACTATAGGCACAATAGAATCTAAAAATAGAAACAAATTTTCCCTAAAATGTCTCGTAGTCTCTTGCTCATAGATATGGCGCACTACACACCGATGATCAAGACTCTACTAAACGCGGCTTGTCAGACTCCCTAGGACTCCTTAAAACCTTAGGCTCTGATACCAAGTTTTTAATGATCCGAAATCACCTCCAGGGACGTCACACGGTGCTTAAGGCTACAAGTAACCCCAAGCTAACCCTTTGGGCCTGTTTCTACTAATAATACTTATTTCAAGATAAAATAATTCAAACACTAGCATGGTCATATCATATAAAGGGAGATACGGAGAAAATACTCGGTCCAAACGACCACAATAGTGGAATTCTCAACACAATCACAATCTATTAACTAGTCTGACAAAACCTTTACTAATCCATGAACTAGAGAGCCGTTGGGATAGGTCCCCAACTGACTCAAAATAAACTGAAAGTAATAACATAGTCTCTCAAATGCTGAAATGTTTGACGATAGGTCCTTGAACCATGAGGACTCACCATTGTAGGAATGTAGAAAGAGGTACTCAAAAGTCACTGACGAGCCTGAGACTGAGCACCTGAACCTACATTATAAGACAATGTATCACATAGACGTATATGTGGATCAACACATGGGAATGTACGGAGTATGTGGGGGTGCATGCATTTATATAAAACAACATCAATACTCTTTAATCAAATCATGCATGCAATAAGTAATGATTCACATGGCTTGAATAAGTATAAAATGTAAAGCTCATGAATCATGTAGAATGGAGCATGCAACACAAATCTCGTGAGTCATCATAGTTTAACTTTGAAATCGGTAATCTTCTCTTATTCTCATTACCCATAGGCTAAAGGAAACTTTAAACAATACTTCAACTCATTCATATGTCTCATGGAGAGTAAAACTTCTTTAATGCTCATGAACTCATAACTCTTTTGAAATCAAGTACTTGGGATTCGGAATCATAAAACTTTGAAACATACTTGAAGGCATTTCATTCACTTTAGAAAAATATCTCGTTTCAAGCTTTAGGGAAATCATTCTATCTCAATGGAAAGATACTCTAGTTTAGGGAAATAACTTATCTCATAGCTTTAGAGAAAATACTTATATCAAAGGGGAAAATACTTTTGTCTTAGGGAGCAAATCTGCAACTTTACTATTAGGAAAATAACTTATATCAAGGGAGGTTCTCTTAACCGACATAAACCATGTGAGCTACATGGAGTCCAATGTTTTATCCTTCTAAGAAAGAGACCTCACGTTGGGGAAGAGCGTCATACTCTTGCCAGGGATTATAACCTCAATTCAGTGATCACTTATCTCAGCCTCGGTCCTAATATCTCGACCTTAGGCCCAAAATCACAAACCTACGGTGGAACGTAGTTCTGGGGTAAGAAACCGTAGTAACTTACCTAACTCAGTGCTAAATACTACTCCCTTTAGTCTATCTCACTCATCTCATGGAAATCCACTTTAAGATTATTTCATGGTTCATCAAGAACCTAATAATCAAATCTGTAATCTCATGTAGTGAAGTGGATTTCAAAACTCCATGACCATTAGGTCAAAACATTCCTCAATAATCTCAGAATACTCAAATCATGAGTGCTTATAGCATAAGTGTTCATAAAATTGCAAATCTCAAATAGGGCTCAATAACCCATAATTAACTCTCAAGTTAAAACTCATCAAAAGCATAATAGATAGAATATAGATTCATAACTCATGTAGAAATCAAGAAATTTCAGCAATTTGTCTCAAAATCTCAGCATACTCATATACTTCAATATCTCAAACATTTCAACTATTAATTTCTCAAGGATTTAAAATCATGGAGTATAGACCCAACTGCAATTTCTCAAGAAAATATGTAAAAATCATGCCATTAGACTCTCAATTCATGGGAAGCATCAAAATATTGCAATCAATAATAATGAGTGAAAACCCCTAATTCAAATTCATGTATAATCGCATAGATTGAAGAAAATCATAGTTTAAATAAGCCCTTGGGCACAAGGATGAAAGGATTACCCTTGTTCAAAACCCTACATACCTTAGATTACAAAATTGGATGAATGATCTTGCTCTAAACTCTTCTTATTACTCTTGAGAGAGGGTTCTTGCAACCTTTGAACTTGGGGAACTCAAATCTGAACTCAATTTGTAGAATCCATGGTGAGTTCTTGGATTTCTTGTAGAAGGATTTTAGATTTGCTCTTGATGAAGAAACCCTAGACTTTGGATGTTTTGGGTGATACTGAGGCTATCAGGTTCGTTTGGAATATATATGAGGGTTAAAAAGGGGAAAGACCCAAAAGCCCCTTTTAAAAAGGACTTAAAAATATTGAACGGGGGCTGCGACGGTCCGTCGCTAGCCTGACGGTCTGTCGGGTTGTCCGTCGCACGTTGGTCAGAAAAAGAACATACTGCCTCATTGTGGCGGTCAAAGTGATGGTACGTCGCTTAGCCTGATGGTTCATCGGATCGTCCATTGCATGTTGGTCAGGATGAGGCCACACTGCCTGAGCGCGATGGTCCCAGGGACGGTCTGTCACAGCCTTGACGGTCCGTCATTTTGGCCGTCACACTTGGGACAGAAAAGGGACTTATTGCCTTGGTTGCGATGGTCCATCGCAGACTCGACGGTCCGTCGGATCGTTCGTTGCACCTGGGCGGTTCCAACAACTCTCAGTAAAACGGCCATAACTTCTCACCCCGATGCCGGATTTGGACGAAATTGGTATCGTTGGAAAGCTAATTCAATTCTCTATATGAAAAAAAGTAAATTTAAGAAAATTCTATATGGTTTAAACACCAATCACTTGGGAAGTAACTTCTCAATCTTTTAGGGCCGAAATTACACTTCACTTGACACGCTCTAAGGCTCAGACTACGAGGGAACTTCGTGGGGTCTTAAATAAACTCTATTCTTTTCAAACATTTAGACTTTGAATTCAGACTTCTACATTGTGATCTTTGTATTAGACTCGATACCTTCAATCAACTAATGACGCCCTGAAGAATTTTTGTTACAATCCAAAATTAGGTCATTAGGACATCTGTCATGATCTAGTCTTGATAAGTAAGCCTATTACTCAAGACAATTAAAAAGTGAACAAAAAAAGAATAAACTGAGACAAGACTGTTAGAGAAAATTCAAACCAACACAAGACATAAACAAAACTGAAATCTGAATAACATAACATAAAATCCCCAAGAAGTGGTGTCAAAGTGTAGAGCATCTAATATATCATCTGATTACAATAAATATAAAGTCTATCTCCAAAAATAAGTAAAGACATAATGGGAAAAGAGGAGGTTCAAAAGTCAACTATGGTCCCTAGAGCATTCGAGTATACCGATCACAATATCAAAAGTACAATCATCCACCATGAGTCGTACTCGATCTCGGATCTGCACCGAAAGAGTGTGGTAGGGGTGAGTATAATCCACTTGTACTCAGTAGGTATCATAGACCGACTTAGAAAAGTAGAAATGAGATAAGTAAAATAATTCTATGAGCACGTCATTTGTAAAAAGAAAGTCCAAAACAGTAACTCACACTATCTCCACTAACAATTTTAATATATATAAAAGTACACATATACAAAAAAATGCATACAACAAAAATATACATGAAGAATAAATTAAAATTAAACACAAGTCAATGAAACTAAGGACAAACATGAAAGATATGTATACAAATGCAATGCAATGCAATATGGATGGGATGAATGGTAAAAGTCATTGCATGACTTTCTGTATACATCCACTGATCTTGTAACTCTCATGTAGGACCCTTTAGGGGGTTTTCAATCCATATACTTTATCTCATATCCCAATCTTAATGTAATCTCAGCTCACCTCTTTGGCCTGTATTCACGAAGAGAATTTTCATAAAAGTGTCTCATTCTCTTTAAAAAATAGTGTTTTTCAGTGATACGAGTATCATTCTCTTTCAAAAATAGTGTTTCTCGGTGATAGGAGTATCTCTTGAATATATATTTATGAAATAAGAATCTAATGCTTAGAACCAACTCAAATAATGATATCCAATCTATCAACACGGGTATATATGTATAAAAAGTCATCCCGAAGATCAACTTAACATGTCCATAATTCATGATCATCAACTCCAATTAGGTACCATCAGAATAAATATACATGTAAGACATCATCATTATCATATCAACCCTTATCTCGTGTATTTTTATCATAATAGAAGTCAGTACTTAAACAAGGCCTATATTAGAAAAATACATCCCGCATAGGCATCATATCTAGAAGAAAGGTATTTAAATACACAAATAAGGCCAGTGATATCAAATAAAGACCCCACACAACAAACATACACTATCAGATATCACAACTCAACAACAACAGAAAATAAGCACGCATGCAGGCACACAACAATAAAATACTCTCAAAATATATAGCCCGTAGCCATTTTCCCCAATACATAGCATGCTTTACTTAAGTATTAACTACCCAACTCAATTCAAAAAAAGTTAATCGATAAACTACCTCGAAATAATGAAATTTCGGTCTAAAGTGCTTCAACACAGAGCCTTCCCCTTAGAATGGCCTCGGAATCAACTACAAGATTCAAATACAACATCTACATATCAAAAAAGCTAATGATACCTATACTGTCCTTCGAGTTGGGTCCAAAACAAGATTGAAAAATGAGTTCAAAATTAAAAGAGGTAAAACTGAAATTTTATTTTAGATACACATTCCACAAGGTAATAGGAGTCTACAAAAGAAAATCTATGCAAAATTGGGTCAAAAGCAAGGTCCAAATTTTAAATAAAAAACTTTTTAAACTTTATCGGTCAAAACTCAATTTTTTTCTATTAAAATCATGATTTAAAGGGTTTTTTGATGATATAATTAATGAAAAATAATGAGAACGGGCTTTTGGATCTTACCAAAGCTCAAATGGTGAATAAATCCTCAATAACCGTCCAAACCCCAAAGTTCAAAGGTCTAAAAATGGAGAAAAATGTGAAAAGAGCCTCATAATCTATATCAGGATCGAGCGCTTAAGCAGCTGGGACGTTGCTTTAGCGACCAAGCGATAATGGTGCACTTCACTTAAGCAGTTTATGCATTGCTAAGGCGCCATATGCTAAAGCGACCCCTTGGTCATTAAGAGGCTTCTGCTTTAGCGACCAATAGGTCGCTTAAGCAGTTGCACCCGTTGTACTATATCAACAACTTGGCAAAAAGTCAAGTTTTTGACCGCACCCTCGAAATTCATTTGTGAATGTGAATGAACTATGCTACTAGGCTGATTTTAACATTCTAGACGCAATGGTGATATCATATTTTCATAAAAAGTTCATTTTAAAAAAATTAACCTCTGGGACCCTCTTTCCACTATTTTCAAATCATGGGTTGAAATGAGACATAAAAATCTTGAATCTGAACCAACCCAGCTACTAACCCAAATTTGACATTTTGGATCTACTGGCATACTGTTTTGCTATCTAACACTTACAAAAATAAATATTGATCAAAGTCAACTATATGACTTTTCAAGCATCTAAAAACCACAAACTCTCTCAAATTGAACGTGATTGCACCAAAAACTGTATCAATCGTCTCTAAACCTCAAAATCAACATATAGCAACTACAGAGAATGGAAAAAAAATTAAAACAGAGAAATAGAAAATTCACAAATTTAGGTCATTATAATTTTCACCTAAAATTCTCTCATAATTTTTAATCTCTCACTCACCATTGCTGTCACGATGCAAAAATCCAAGGGTCATGGTGGCACTTGTCGCGGCAAACTTGACAAATAAGCCCATCACACAAACTAATACAAAAAAGAAATTAACATTCAAAACCCAAGGTAAGGCTCCTAGGACGAAGCCGAACCATAATCAATATAATAAAAGCGGAAAGAGGCATAAATAATAATGTCATAATTCCCAAAACCTTGTGTCATAGTATAAGAACTACTAATACAACTCAAGAAAACACAATACATAGGAATAACCCTGTCTCTGAATAGTAATAAAGACATAGTCTAATAACAAGAAGTACTAGTAGACTCCGAACACATGAAATCCATCACTAACTCATGAAGCTTCAAATATCGCCTGAATCAACCAACGTGGGGCATACCCAAACCAGGATCTGCACCGAAAGGGAACAATAGGAGTGAGTATAGTCCACTTAAACTTAGTAGGTATCATAGGTTGATTGAGAAAAGTAGATAATAAAGCATACAAAATACATACTAAAGGCACGTTACCTGTAATCAGAAAATATCCTACAACGGTATCCCACACCGCTTGCACCAACTATTCTACAATACTCACATATATTGCAACAAACACCAGAAAGGACCACAAGTATACATTATATCATATACAAGAAAAGTACAAAAAGGACAACATATACAAGAGCATTAAGTACAAGTAAAGGTAGATATAACAAATGGGTAGGTAACAAGTCAAGGAAAAAATATAATCACATCTCAAGAACGATAAAGTAAATACAATGAAAATAATGAGGATGATGATAATGATTATGATGATGATGATGTAATGCACGAGTTCATCGAAAAACCATCGAGACTGTCACACTGCCTCCACATACACTACGGACTTGAAGCTTCCCGACCTAGGACCCATGGGGGGTTCTTCAACCCGAATACAATCCATATTCATATATCTTCCTTGACATATTCCTCGAGGAGGGTTTTATCTTATGTCATATTTTTTGTCAGAACAAGTCAGTATTTCTCAGTATTTCCACGGTGGTACCAAATGTTTCATTAGTGTACATGATATGAGGATGCAATTCTCACAACCAACCACAATGAGTATTTCTATATCCAACCAATATACCAATCAGGTGAGACATCCACTCAATATTTCCAACCATCCATGAAAACCAACATGATTCATATGCTAATAGAGTATGAACACATTACAATACATAATTGGTACCACAATAAGCTTTTCATCAAATAAGATATAATTATTTTCATACATATAGGCTATCAAACTCCACTAAGGCTAAATGTTGCTCCCACTAACCACCAAAATCTACCACACAAGCACATAGCATATCTTTCAAAGCCTGGATAATCTACTCTGAAGGACCATAAGTTTGGGGGTGAAATGTGGTGATAAGATTAGCTCGAGTACCCAACTCATCCTGAAAAGTCTTCCAAAAGTGAGATGTGAAGACAAAACCTCGATTTGAAATGATAGACACTGGCAACCCATGAAGACGCAAAATCTCATGAATGTAGATATGGGCCAGCCTCATAGCACTATAAGAGATCTGGACTGGAATGAAATAAGCAGACTTGGCCAATCGACCTACGATGACCAAACACTATCAGAACCATGCAAAGTACAAGGTAAGCCGGTCACGAAGTCTATAGTGATCCATTCCCACTTTTACTTGGGAGTGGGTAACCTCTGAAGCAATCCACCAGTGCTTAAATGTTGTCTCAAGTCATGATACATCTTATTCACTCTCGGATGGATGGAATACCTAGAACAATTGGTCTCCTCTAAAATCAATCTAATGTAGTCACCCTCTCTCAACATGCAATCTCGACCCAATCCTTAAAACCCCATCTGAATCAAGTGAGGCTTTCTTACCCTCACCACTCAATACTTTATCCAAAATCAACCTTAATCCAATATTATCAAATAGATAACCTCAAATATTCTCCATAAACAAAACCTAGCCTTCACAAATTCCAAAACACACCAGGTATTAAAATAGCAAGCCTAACCATCTAGTTAGCTAAAGAATAAACCTCTTAGTTGAAAGGCCTCTCCCGGGTCAAAAGATGTGCCAAGCTACCCATGCTAGTTGGCTTTCATCTCAAGGCATCTGCAACTATATTAGCCCTTCCTAGATGATAGAGAATAGACAAGTCATAATCCTTAACAACTCAAGCCAACGGGCTATCTCATATTAAGATCTCACTAGGTGAAGAAGTACTGAAGGCTACGATGATCCAAGAAGATCTCACAATGGACTCCATACAAGTAGTGCCTCCACAACTTCAAAGCAAAAAAAACCGTGCATAACTCCAAATCATGGGTAGAGTAATTATTCTTATGGGGATTCAACTGACAAGAAATATATGTAAACACCTTGCCCTCCTACATCAACACAACACCTAACCCAAAAATTGAAGCATCACAAAAGACAGTGAAACCCATGCCCTACTAGGTCAAAGTCAAGATATGAGTTGAGGTCAACAAATCCTTAAGCTTTTGGAAGCTCATCTCACAAGCATCAGACCATGGAAAATAAAACTTCTTCTGAGTCAACTTGGTCAATAGAGCTGCAACAGATGAAAAACCCTCAACAAAATGGCAATAATAACCTGCCAAGCCAATAAAATTCTGAATCTTAGTGGGTGAAGTAGGACTATCCTAGTCACGAACCGATGAAATCTTGGTTGGATCAACCATAATACCCTCCTTAGTCACCATATTAACCAAGAAAGAAATAGACTCTAACAAAAACTAACACTTGGAGAACTTGGCATACAACTTCTCATCCCTTAATCTCTGAATCAATCTGCAAATGCTCCTCATGATCAGCCTTAATCTTGAAATAAACAAAGATATTATCTATAAATACAATAACAAATAAGTCGAGATACAGTCGAAATACCCAATTCATCAACTCCGTGAACGTAGCTGGGACATGACCAAGAACTCATAATGACCATATCGAGTTTGAAAAGCTGTCTTCAGAATATCCAAAGCTCTAATCCTCAATTGGTGATACCCAAATCTCAAATAAATCTTCGAAAACACCGCAACACCCTAAATTTAATTGAATAAACAATTAATACGAGGAAGAGAATACTTATTCTTAATTTTCACCTTGTTCAATGGATGATAATTGATACACATCTGCATATATCTATTCTTTTTCCTCACAAACAAGACATGTATACCCTTGGTGATACACTAGGTTGGATAAATCCCTTATCCAACAAGTTTTGCAACTGACCCTTTAATTTCTTCAACTCATTTAGGGCCATCCTAAAAGAAGGAATAGAAATAGGCCAAGTGCTCAGCTCAACATCAATGGTAAAATCAATATCAATATTCAGAGGCTTACTAGACAAATCCATAGGGAACACATCTATAAACTCATGGACAACATGAAAAGAATCCAAAAAGGGAGGTAAAGCAATACTCGTATTACAAATATGAGCCAAGTAAGACAAACATCCACTCTCAACTAATCGATAAGCCTGAACAAATAATATAACCCTCTTAGGACCTGAATGAAGTACACCCCGCCAATCTATCCTCAGTACACCCGGTAAAGCTAGAGTATCGGTCTTAGTATAAAAATCTAGGACAATATGGTACGAAGCCAACTAATCCATACCTAAGATGATATTGAAATCAACCATATATAAGATAAACAAATCTACCTAAGTTTCACGCCCAGCAAAAGTCATAATATAGGATCGATACATCCAATCCACCACTAAAGAATCTCCTATTTGGGTAGATACATGAATAAGCATGGAAAGAGGCTTACTAACAAAATCAAAACCTGAAGCAAAATATGCTGACACATAGGATAAAGTCAATCCCAGATCAAATAACACAGATGCAGATCTTAAACAAATGAGGGTGATACATGTGATCACAGCATCAGAAGCCTCCACCTCTAGTCTAGCCGATATAGCATAGCATTTTCCACAACAACCAACTGGTTGAGTTGCCCTGCGACTACCACCACAAGCTCTACTACCTCTGCCTCTCGCACCTTTGGTAGAACCTCTATCTCGCACTACTGAAATAGAAGTAGCTCTGATCACCAGGTGGGGGACAGTCTTTGGCCAAATGGCCAATCTTATCACACACAGAGCAACTTTTGTGGCCCAACTTAACATAAGAAGTACCACTAGGCCCGAGCGACCACCCTCAACTGCTGAACCAAAGGATTAATTATTTGAACCCTGCAAGGCTTCCTACACTGGCCTACCATGATATCTATGAGAATATCTAAAATCTCTGCCTCGAGAAGTGTAATTTCTGTACTCACCAAAATGGCGTACCTTCTTAACGCCTTCCTGAGATGCTTGAAGAATACCCTTAGTCATCTTAGCATGATACACTATGCTCTAAAAGGACGCTCAGTCAAGGTATAAGGCACAAAACTCTCCAAAAAGGCCTCGACAAATTGATCCCATGTCATCGCAAGAGAATCAAGAGGTCTGTAGCTAACAAGTGGACTCCACCAATCTCTAGCATCATATCTTAACTAAATAAGTAGTATAAGTAATCCCATGCAACTCAAGCAAACCCAAATTATGCAAATTCTCTCGACAATCAATCAAGAACTCATAGGCATCCTCACCCACAACACCACTAAATCTAGGAGGACCCAAATAACTTTCGATCCTTAAAATACATCACTGTACTCACAACAAGAGGAGGCATGGTGAATTTAGAAGGCTGAGATCATACCAGATGAGGTAACATAGATAAAGGTTGAACTCCTGATCTCAAAATACCATACTCATATATTGGTATTAAAGAAGGAGTAACACTTGGGGTTTGATGAGTACCAAGAGAAGAAGTAGGTGCAACTAGAGGATTCACACTTGGGACTGGAAGAACACCAAGCACACCCAAAGGATCACCCTCCAAATAGGTCAACAAGAGAACCAACAACCCCTCCAAAATTGGGTAGAAAAACTTGGCAGAACTGAGAAAAGTAGATAATAAAGCATACAAAATACACACTAAGGGCACGTCACTTACAATCAAAAAATATCCCATAATGGTAGCCTACACTGCTTGCACTAACAGTTCTATAATACTCACATATATTAAAACAAACACCATAAAGGACCACAAGTATATATTATACCATATACAAGCAAAGCACCAAAAAGATAACATATACAAGAACATCAAGTACATGTAAAGATAGATATAACAAATGGCCAGGTAACACGTCAAGGAAAAAACATGATCATATCTCAAGAACAATAAAGTCAATATAATAAAAATGATGAAGATGATGGTGATGATGATCTAATGCATGAGGTCAACGTACAACCTTTGATATTGTCGCACAACCTTTATATACACCTACAAAGCTAAAGATTTCCGACATAGAACTCATGGGTGGCTCATCAACTCGTATACAATCCATATCCATCCCTTGGGGAGGGTTTTATATGATGTCATATTTTCTGTCAGAAAAATCTAGCATTTCTTAGTGTTTTCAATATTTCCATGATGGTAACAAATGTTTCATGAATGCACTATAACACCCAGGGTTTTTGGCCCTTAGAAATTTCCTAGATTTTTGGTCTCTGGACAGTATACAACTAGGGAAAATGACTCATACACTGGGATACGAGTAGTATGGGTTAGTCGTATGCTAACCAGTGCTAGTTGGTGGGTTGGTTGGATTACTAAAATGGGTAAGATTTGTTTGGTATGAGTCATATCAGTGGATACAAACTATTTGGTTACTTCACTAAATCTTAGACTTAGTGACTTAGGTTGGATCTGATACAACTGGCTCACTATGAGCCGTAAGTCAGGGTACGAGTCGTACCATGGACTCTTATAGTGGGAAGTGTTCAATCCTTTTTAGATTTTATTCTGCTATGGGTACTAGTCGTATACATGGATACGACATAGTTTGGGGTGAGTTGTACCTTGGACAGTGTTGGGTCCAAGAGAGATGGCCTTGGAAATGAGTGGTGGGTGCCATATGTAATAGAAAATACGACTAGTATGGATAGTCGTATCCCCCTGATAGGAATTTTATGCAGTTTAAGTGAGGGAAATCAAGACATTTCACCACTTAACCTAATAAGGCCCCATGACTATTAACTCACTTGGGAGGTTATTTAACCTATTGTTCTATTCATTAATAGTTAGAAAACACTCTTTAATCCTATCTAAAGTTCTTGGGCAAATAAAGATAAGGTTTATCTTAAGGATTAATTTAGGGCTTGTGTTGGCGTTTTCTCTCCATTATCTACTCAATTAAGGCATATACTCTTCCCTCATATTTAGTTCCAACTAAAGGCATGGTTTTATACAATATTTTCATGGTATAATTTATTGTATGGTTTTGTGGTTTTCAAATATGTGTTGGGGTTTTGGTTATAAATGCTTGGTTATGGTTTTCCCAAGTTTTAATTATGCTTTTATATGCTTTAATGGTGGTTTTGGATAATTGGTTGCAAGGGAATGGTTATATTAGAGGTGTACGAGAATCCTCTAAGTACACTATACATAGGTATCATAGAGAGCAAACGGTACTCGGGAATCCCCTACTCTTATGGTATCCCCGATTCATGAGGTTACACGCATCGGGGCCCATTCAGGGTGTTATGCTAGACGCATATAGCTTATGGGTGGTTAAGAATGGTTAAGCTTCACATACCCAGGTTACTTATTTTAAATTCATTTTAAACCTGATTTTCTTTCCCAGTATGGTTATATATATACGATTATATATATATATACACACCTATGGTTTTTATGCATATGGTTGATTTACTTGGTTTTACTGGATAGCATTTTATCCTTATCTTGAATTTATGCTAGCGTTCACTCACTAACCCATCTTTGGCCGGTTGTATCCCCACGCAATGCAGGAATCGGTCGTTCTACTACTCCTGTATAGTGATTGGATTTTGAGATCAATTTTTTGATTAAAATGGTGAGCTTCCATATTTCTGAAAGGCTCTATTTCATATTATGGACATTTTCATATACTTTGGTTTATTAATGGATATTGGTTTTAGTTATGGTTGGGGGCATGTCCCAAAAGGATATTGGTTTTCTTTTGGTTAGAGGATTTTGTGGAATCACCATAGGTTGGTATAGGCAGGATCAGTATTGGTGTCATTCTTAGTACTTGCATTGGTATTGGGGTTGATACCATGGACTAAATTTCTCACTGTTCTATTCTTTTTTATTTTGGGATTATATATAATTATTATGGAACTTATATGGTTATGGTTCTGGATTATAGTTTGGTTAGGTTATTGGTTGATTTTGGATGGTTGGAATCGTTTGGGTCGGTCATGGTTATAGACCTATCCCAGAGTCTTGGATTATGCAATAATGTTATCTTGTTATATGTTCAAAATTCATCCAACTCAGGGTATGTATTGGTTTGTATAGTTCCCCCAATTTCTACTAGTCCTCCTCAAGGTGAGGTGACTAATGCGAAATTTCACCAATCGATTCATGCTATTTCTCAGTTGGTTGCTGCTCAGGCTGAGTGGGATGCATCTGGTATTTTATCTGCTGAAGCCACAAGGGTTCGTCAATTTATGAAGATGAATCCTCCTAATTTTATTGGTGTGAAGGTGGAAAAGGATACTTAGGCTTTCTTGGATAAAATAGAGAAAATATTCAGAGTGATGCAGGCCACCGATATAGAAGGTGTAAACTTTATAGCTTATTATCTCAAAGATAGTGTGTACTAATGGTATAAGGAGTGGGATAAAGATTGAGGTGATGTTGAGGAGTTGTCCTTATGGGAGGCCTATTTTAATATTTTTTTGGATTGCTTCTTTCCTTAGGAGATGAGGGAAGTGAATATGGAAGAGTTTGTGAATCTTAAGCAGGTAAAGATGTCTGTCAATTAATATGCCTTAAAGTTTCATCCACTTTCAAGGTATTCCCCAAACTTGGTGTCAGATATGAGGACGAGGATGAGGAATTTCACTTTTAGGCTATCTCGAGATTTGATCTTTAAAAGCAAGACTACTTTGTTGATTAAGGATATGGATATTTAAAGGTTGGTGGTTCATATGCAACAGGTAGAGGATTAAAAGAGAAAATAGGCAGAGTTTAGTGAAAGGCACAGTAAAAAGTTCAGACATTCCAAACAAGGTGGTGGGCAACAGCAAGGTGGTCGGGATGGCGGTAAGTGGCCAAAGAAAAAGTGGGGGAGTTATGGAACGTTCTCTTCTACTAGTGCTCCCTACTCGAAGTAGTCGGGTGATAGGCGTCAGCAGAGTGGCGATAATTTTTGGGAACATGGTGCCCAATCACAGGCGAGTGGGCACAATCGGCTTCTTCATGTCTTCCTTTTTTATTTTGTAGTTATTTTCATTAGGACATTTATGATGAAGGAAGGGACAGGTGTTTTAAATATGGTCATCCAGGTCATATACTCAGGAATTATCCTATTGGTAAGGGTGCTTCGGGAGAGGTCAAAACTCTAATTGCTTCATCTTCAGCTCCTGCACCTAATGGTGCTTCTTCGGCATCTGCTTCTGTTTCTGATATTAGCACAGGTCAGAATAGGTTATATGCTCTTGTATCTCAATAGAGTCTAAGGCATCGCCTAATATCGTTACTGGTATGTTACAACTCTTTCTCATGACATGTATTATTTGCTTGATCTGGGGTCCACTCTTTCTTATGTGACCCCATATGTGGTTTTATGTTTAGGTTTTGATCCTGAGGTTATTTCTAATCCTTTTTCTATTTCTACCCCGATTGGTGACTCGGTTATTGCTAAGAGAGTCTATAGGGGGTTTGTGGTATCTGTTAGTGGTAGGCAAACTTTGGTGGATCTGTTCAAACTGAACATGGTAAATTTTGATGTTATTTTGGGTATGGATTTGTTATACTCTTGCTACGCATCCTTAGATTGTTGGACTCGTAAGGTTGTCTTTAAGTTCCCTGGTGAACTGGTTATATAGTGGGAGGGTGGTTCCCTAGCTCCTAGAGGGAGGTTTACTTCTTATATTAGGGCTCGGAGATTAATCTCCAAAAGGGTAACTTTATCACTTGGTCTGGGTTAAAGATTCTAACTCGGAAGGTCCTTCTTTTCATTTGGCTTCAGTAGTAAATGAGTTTCCTGAGGTCTTTCTGAATGATCTTCCTGGTATTCCTCCAGATAGGGAGATTGAGTTTGGTATTGATTTGGTTTCGGACACTCATCCAATATCGATTCCTCCTTATAGGATGGCTTCGACAGAGTTGAGAAAACTCAAGAAGCAACTTAAGGGTCTTCTGGATAAGGGATTTATTCATCCTAGTGTATCCCCGTGGGGTGCACCGGTATTATTTGTGCTCAAGAAGGATGGCTCCCTTCAGATGTGCATTGACTATCGATAGTTGAATAAGGTAAAGGTCAAGAAAAAGTATCCTCTTCCAAGAATAGATGACTTGTTTGATCAGTTGGAAGGTGCAACATTCTTTTCTAAGATAGATCTTTGATCTAGTATCATCAGCTTAAGATTAGGGAGATAGATATCCCTAAGATCATTTTTCATACTCGGTACGGGCACTTTTAAATCTTGGTGATGTCATTTGGCTTGGCTAATGCCCCGGTGGCATTTATGGATTTGATAAATAAGGTTTTCAGGAAGTTCTTGTATCTTTTTGTCACTGCGTTCATTGATGACATTATGGTTTATTCTAAGAGTGAGGTGGACCATGCTAATCACCTCTATGTTGTGTGGTGTTGCAGACCTTAGAAACAGTAGTTGTATGTCAATTTCTCCAAGTGTGAGTTTTGGTTGAACGCTTTGACTTTTTTGGGTCATATTATTTCTAGTGAGGGGATCATGGTGGATCCATAAAAGGTGGTTGTGGTTAAAAAGTTGCCTAGATCCACGACCCCAACTGATATTTGGAGCTTTTTGGGTTTGACTAGGTATTATAGGATATTTGTGGAGGGTTTTTCTTTGATAGCTGGCCCAGAAAAAGGTAAAGTTTTGTAGTCAGATGCGAGTGAAGGGAGTTTCGAGACACTTAAGGATAAGATAACTTCGACTCCAGTTTTGACATTGCCTGAAGGTAATGAAGGGTTTGTGGTTTATTGTGATGCGTCTCTAGAGGGACTTGGTTGTGTTTTGATGCAACATGGGAAGTGATTGCCTATGTTTCTAGGCAGTTGAAGATGCATGAGCGGGATTATCTTATTCATGATTTGGAGCTGTTGGCGATGGGTTTTTCTTTGAAAATCTGACAACATTATTTGTATGGAGTGCACGTGTACATCTTTTTTTTTATCATAAGAGTCTACAGTATGTGTTTACTTATAAGGAGCTTAATCTTAGACAAAGGATATGGTTGGATTTTCTCAAGGACTATGATATGAGTCTTTATTACCACTCAGGTAAAGCTAACACGGTTGTTGATGCTCTTAGAAGGTTATCCTTGGGGAGTTTGGCTCATGTGGAGAAAGGAAAGCGGGAATTAGTGAAGTATATTCACCATTTGGCCAATCTTTGAGTTTGACTCTTAGACTCTAAGGACGGTGGTGTAATGGTTTAGAAAGTAGTTCAGTCGTCTCTTGGGGTAGAAATTAAGGAGAAGAAAGTGTTGGATCCTGTCTTGATGAAAATTAAGAGTTATGTTGGGGTGCAAAGGGTAATGGTATTTTAGATTAGTGGCGATGGTACTTTAAGGTACCAAAGGAGGTTGTGTGTCCCTGATGTCGACGGTTTACGACAAAGGATCTTGGTTTAGGTGCATTAATCGCGCTATATTGTTCATCCTTGTTCGATAAAGATGTATCATGACCTCAAGGAGATGTATAGGTAGAATGGTATAAAAAGAGATGTAGCTAATTTTGTAGCCAAGTGCATGGTGTGCCAACAAGCCAAAGTTGAGCACATGAGGCCTGGTGGGTTATATTAAGAAATTGATTTTCCCGAATGGTAATGGGAGGTAATCAATATGGATTTTGTTACCGGTCTTTCCCGGTCTCAGAATCAATTTGATTCAATTTGGGTCATCATGGATAGGATGACAAAGTCTACTCAGTTCTTTCTAGTGAGGACTACCTTTTCGGCGGAGGATTATATGAAGTTGTATCTTCAGAAGATTGTGAAGCTGCATGGGGTACCTATTTTGATTATCTTTGATCGTGGTATGCAATTTTCATCTCACTTATAGTGGTCTTTTTAGTAGGGGTTGGGCACTAAGGTTAGTCTGAGTACTGCTTTTCATCTGCAGAGGGATGAGAAAGCAGAGAGGACTATTCAGCAATTGGAGGATATGCTTTGGAATGTGTCATTGACTATGGTGGTAATTGGGTTAAGCAACTACCTCTTGTAGAGTTTGCTTACAACAATAGATATCATTCTAGCATTGGTATGACCCTTTTTGAGTCATTGCATGGTAGGAGATGTAGATCTCCTATTGGGTGGTTTGAACTTTGTGAGGTGGATATGTTTGGTTCGGATTTGGTTTATCAGGCTATGGAAAAGGTAAAGGTGATTCGAGGTAGGCTTAAGGCTACCCAAAGTTTCCAAAATTCCTATACGGATGTAAGGCATATAGACTTGGAATTTGAGGTTGGGGATAAAGTGCTCCTAAAGGTATCTCCCATAAAGGGAGTAATGCAGTTTTGTAAAAAGGGGAAGCTCAGTCCACGATTTGTTGGTCCTTATACGGTTTGTGGAGGGTTGGTAATGTGCCTTATGAATCGGAGTTTCCTTTTAGTTTGAGCTTCATTAATCTGGTATTTCATGTTTCCATGTTGAGAAAGTGCATTGGTGATCCTTCTTCGGTGGTTCCTTTAGAGGGATTGGGTATCTCGGATTCTCTGTCTTATGAAGAGGTCCCGGTTGAGATATTAGATCGTAGGTTCATCGGTTAGGGACCAAAGATGTGGCTTCATTTAAGGTTCTATGGTGGAACCACAAGGTGGAAGAGGCTACATGGGAAACAAAAGAGGACATGAAGTCCAATTATCTGCATCTATTTTCTATCCTGGGATTCGTGCGGAAGGTAAGTGTTCTTCAACATACCTTTCTTTTCAAACTTTGTTAAAGGAAAGATTAATATCTTTGTATCTTTATTTTCTAACTTGGTTAAAAGTTGGATTGATATTTGATAATGCAAATGAATCTTGCTGGTGGTTACCCCCTTGTCCGTCATTCGAGGACAAATATTCCTAGTAAGGGAGAGTATAACACCATGGGTTTCTGGCCCTTAGGAAATTTCCTGGATTTCTGATCTCGAACAGGATACACCTAGGGTAAATGACTCGTACACTGGGATACGAGTGGTATAGGGTAGTCATATATTGACCAGTGTTAGTTGGTGGGTTATTTGGGTTACTGGAATATGTATGATTTGTTTGGTACAAGTTGTATCGGTGGATATGAATTTTTTAGTTACTTCACTTAGTCTTAGACTTAGTGACGTCTTAGACTTAGTGACTTAGGTTAGGTCTGAGTATGAGTGGATCACCATGAGCTGTAAGCCAGGGTATGAGTTGTACCATGGACTTATATAGTGGACAGTGTTCAATTCTCTTTAGATTCTATTCTGCCAGGGGTACGGACCATGGATACTAGTTGTATACATGGATACGATATGGTTTGGGTTGAGTCGTACCTTGGACAGTGTTGTGTCTAAGGGAGATGGCCTTGGGTATGAGTGATGGGTACCACTCATATTAGAGGATATGACTGGTATAGATAGTCGTATCCCCTGACAAGAATTTTATGCAGTTTAAGTGAGGGAAATCTAGACATTTCCCCACTTTACCTAATAAGGCCCCACGACTATTAACTCACTTGGGAGGTTATTTTCCCAATTATTCTGTTCATTAGCACTTAGAAAACACTCTTTAATCTTCTCTAAAGATCTTGGGCAAAGGAAGCTAGGGTTTCATCTTAAGGATTAATTTGGGGCTTGTGTTGGTGAATTCTATTCATTATCTTCTCAATTAAGGCATGAACTCTTCCCTCATTGTTAGTTCCAACTAAAGGCATAGTTTTATACAATGTTTTCATGGCATGATTTATTGTATGGTTTTGGGGTTTTCAAATATGTGTTAGGGTTTTGGTTATAAATGCTTGGTTATAGTTTTCCTATGTTTTAATTATGCTTTTATATACTTTAATGGTGTTTTTGGATAATTGGTTGCATGGGAATAGTTACATGGTATTTGTTTTTTGGTTTTGGGAATACTATGCCCCCGACATTTTTGATAAAATGTCTATGATAATGCTTTTACTATATTATTGGATTTTTAATAGAACTATTGCATTTAATTGTTTGGTAATGAAACTCTAAATGGTTTAAATGGTTTGGAATGGTTAAATGGAATGGTTTGGTGGTCATGGTTATGGTTAATTAAGTATCCTTGTGGGGTACAATGGAATCCCCCAAGCAAACATGTTAATAAACATCCTTGTGGGGAACAATGGAATCCCCCAAGCAAACATAATAAAACACCTGTGGGGTACATAGGACTCCCCCAAGTTAACTTGGTAAATGGGTACACGGGAATTCCTTTACCTTAAAAGTTTTGGCTAAGTACAATACTTGCAAGTTATAGTCGGTATGACGATACCACTATTAATAGCCTTGGTGAATAATAAATAGAATAATGGATTGGTTGGTTGAAAATGGTTTTAATTGGGCAATAATGGCGGGGTGTGATAGAGAACCATGAAGGTGAGAGTTCAATGAACGAACACTGGAAACTCATGTTTGCCGACATGAGGGGTTGGTCATGGTGACCATATATGATACTATGGGGTACACGAAAATTCTCTAAGTACATTGTACATAGGTATCACGGCCCATTCAGGGCATTACACTGGACCCATATAGCGCGTGGGTGGTTAAGGACAGTTAAGAAACACATACCGAGGTTAATGGTTTTAAATGCATGTTAAACCTGTTTCTCTTTCCTATCATGGTTATATATGTGTATATATACATATATATATATGTATGTATATATATTTATGTATATGTATGTATGGTTTGTATGCATATGGTTGGTTTACTTGGTTTTACTAGATGGCGTTATTTTATCCTTATCCTAGGTTCATGCTAGCGTTCACCCGCTAACCTATCTTCGGGTGATTGTATCCCCATGCGATGCAGGAACCGGCTATTCTACTCCTTCTGCATAGTGATCAGATTTCGGGATCAGTTTTTGGATTGAAGTGGTGAGCTTCCATCTTTCCAGAAGGCTTTATTTCATGTTATGGACATTTTCATATTCTTTGGTTTATTTATGTATATTGGTTTTGGCTATGGTTAGGGGCATGTCCCAATCGGATATTTGTTTTCTTTTGGTTAAAGGCTTTTGAGGAATTGCTATGGGTTGGTATGGGCGGGATCTGTATTGGTGTCAGCCTTAGTATTGGCATTCATATTGGGGTTAATGCTATTGGAATAAATTTCTCACTGTTCCATCCTCTTTTGTTTTGGGATTATATCTAATGATTATGGAACTCATATGGTTATGGTTCTGGATTACGGTTTGGTTATGGTTATCGGTTGATTTGGGATGGTTGGACTCATTTGGGTCAATCACTATTGTAGACCTATCCCAGAGTCTTGTATTATGCAATGACTTTATCTTATTATATATTCGGAATTCATCCAAGTCAGGGTATGCATTGGTTGGTTGGGTTGGGTAACGTGGCTGGTCTCCAGTCCTAGTTAGTCTCAGGATGCCAATTACGACAAGGCCCTAGTTTGTGTCGTGTCATGTACATGATATGAGGATGTAATGCTAACAACCAACCACAGTGAGTAATTTCATACCCAACCAATATACCAACCAAGTGAGCCAAATATCCACTCAATATTTTCAACCAACATGATTCATTTTCCAATAGAGTATGAACACATTACAATACACAATTGGTATGACAATAGTCTTTTTGTCAAATAAGATAGATTTATTTTCATGCATTTAAGCTATCAATATCACATAGGACCCCA
This sequence comes from Capsicum pubescens, assembly GCA_030864215.1. NCBI lineage: Eukaryota > Viridiplantae > Streptophyta > Magnoliopsida > Solanales > Solanaceae > Capsicum > Capsicum pubescens. Next base: position 215,967,534 of record CM061549.1, on the reverse strand, counting down.
CACGGTCACACATAGCACATAATATTCCAAAACTACCAAATACATCACATATAGGCCCCCACACGGGCACAACACAATAAGATAGGCATTTTTTATGATTAGTTCCCACACTCTTAACATGCTTTTGTATCAACATTAACTACCCAGCCTAGTTTGAATAAAGTTAAGTTATAACCTACCTTGAATGCCAGAAATTGGAACAAAAGCCTTCAATTCCAAAGCCTCACTCCTCACGAATGGTCTTGAAATTAACTAATACCTGAAAATATAGAATCTATGCATCAAAAGAAAGTCAACGATATCTATATTACCTAATTTCTAATTAGGGTCAAGACGGACCTTCGAAATGGGTTTTCAAAATAGAAGAGCAAAATCATAACTTTATTTCAAGAAAATGTTTTCCATATTTTTAGGAGTCCACAGTTGAAAACACAAGCAAAAACGAGTTAAAATGAGGTCCAAAATGAAGAAAAACTATTTTCAAGCTTTACCGGATAAAAGATCCGTGAAATCCATTTAAAATCAGAAATTGAAGTTGTTTCGAAGATGAAATTGAGAGAAAACTGATAATTATAGGACTAGAAACACACTCAAGTGAAAACGGGTAGAAATTTGGGATTATATTGAAAAAATACAATTTTTAGTCCTTACAGGCCAAAATCCTCAAATTCCATACTTTAATCTAAGTTTAAAGTAAGAAATAGATGATAAAGACTGAAGAAAATGATTGAAATACGTGTTATGGAGCTTCTCAAGCTTAGAAGTGGAGAAAGATTCTCAAAATAGTGAAACCCTAAGTTCCAAATCACAAAAATATTGAAAAAGGACGAAACATGGGTATTTATATACCCAGGCACCATGATCGCGGACCAAGTATCACGATCGCGCTACCTGACTGAACCGGCTATCGTGATCGCAAACTAGGTGTCGCGATCACGATACTTAGCCTGCATGCCCAATCACAATCATAGTAGTAAACTTGCAATCGCGGGTGCACCAGCTAAGTGGTGTACTAATTGGGGACTTGATGAAATTTCAATTCTCCGCGGGCCTCTCGAGATTTACCCCGAATGTCATGAATACAAACAAACTATGCTACCCTATCAAATTCGATGCTCTAGACTCAATGATGATATTAAAATTTCAAAAAAAATATCATTTTCACAGAGTTAACCTCCGAAATCCAAAATCACAACTTTCCACCTCGAGGGTCGAAATGAGATTTAAAAATCATAAAACCATACAACTATGTTACCACTCTAAAATTAATATTTTAGATCTACTGCATGGTTCATTTTGTCATCTGATGTACAGATCAAAAGATGTTGACTGAAGTCAACCATAAGTCTCTCAAAACCACTAAGAACCATAATATCCCATAAAACACACCAAAATACATTGAAAATCATGTCAATCATTTCCACACTCTAAAAACACCACAATACCATTACGAAGAGGAATAAAATTGTTAAATCACATAGAAACACACATTTTAAATAATTTATCAAAATTTAAGTCATTAAAATTGCCTTATGGTGCCCATGCGGGTTTCACCAGTAAGACTCTCTCATTTTTCACAATCTTTCAATGATTCCTTATGTGCTTGTAGTATTCTCTCTGATAAGACCCTCTTATGCAATTTTCATAACATTGCTCCTCATAATATAATCAACAATGAAACTATGTTTCACTTGTCATTCTTAAAAATTGTGCAGAATGTCTTTTTTGGACTGTAACGTGGACTTTGGACTAGGTTAGAAAGAAAAAAATGACATGATGGCTCGAAAATAACATATATAATAGGATTAAGACTTACAACTTTTGGAATCAACTCTTTCAGTAAAAATAAAAACTTTTTTTTGCCCCAAATTTTGTGACTAAGAGCTTTTAGAACTTTTTCCTGATTTGACTGAATTCCAGAATAAGGTTGCCTACGTATCTCATTTTGAAAGAGGAGAATCAGGTCAAATTTGTTCAGGGGGCTTGTTCTATTTTTTTTAGTTTTGACCCTCTTTTCCTTACTCTTTTTCTCGACACTGTTCTTTCTTTTTTGACTTTTTATTTTATTATTATTATTTTTTCTGAACTCTACAGGTATTTCAAAAGAGGAGTATAAAAAAATAAGATTAAGGCTCAAAAGGGATAGCAAAGGATGAAAAAGTGTTTGGATAGCAAAATAAAATGTCTTCATCATATCAATTCTTAAAAATTGTCAAATACAAACCTGCATTTTAAGAATCAGAAGTGAAAGTCGTACAATACTCCTCCCAACATCTGTATTGATGGACATAAATGCCACTTTTCTTACCTGATTGTGCATTAGAAATTTTCATTTAGGCGAAATCTTCATCACAACAAAGAAGAGGTGTTAATTTTTTGCGTCACTTTATAGAAACACTTCAAATTGTTATTGTCCAATATGTTTTAGTCCTTTATTCTTTTTTTGTTCAAATGCTTCTTCCATTTTCAACTTCTTTGGTGTATTCATTCCATAACTACTACAACAACAACAACATACCCAGTGTATTCCTACCTAGTGGGGTTTGGGGAGGGTAGAGTGTACGCAGACCATACCACTACCTCAAGAGAAGTAGAGAGGTTGTTTACAATAGACCCTCGGCTAAAGACCAATAACATTATAATAAATACAAAAAGTAGGCACATATAAACTAGTATGGTACACAAAACAAACTAACTGTATAGCAAACACAAAAGATAAGTGCATAATAAACTAGTATGGGATGCAAAAAAGCCAACACCACTAGCCCCAAACTACAGCCACAACACTACGAACCAGAAACTCCAGACCCAAAGGATCACTCCCCTATTACTACCTCCGCTCTCCCACCCCCTAAACCTCTACCCTAATCCGCATCCTCTACACCTTCCTATCAAGGGTCATGTCCTCTGTAAGCTGTAATTGCTCCATATCATGCCTAATCACCTCCCTCCAATATTTCTTTGGTCTATCTCTAGACCGCCAAAACCATCCCTAGAAAGAGTCTCACACTTCCACACTGGAGCATCAGGGCCCCTCCTCATCACATGCCCGAACCAATATAGCCTCACTTCTCATAACTTATCCTTCCACCGAGGCAACTCTCACCTTCTCCTGAATAATCTCATTCCTCACCCTATCTTTCCTAGTATGTCCACACATCCATCGCAATATTTGCATCTCCGCCACCTTCACATTTTGGATGTGGGAGTTCTTAATTGGCCAATAATCCCCTCGATACAACATAGCCGTCCGGACTACCACTCAGTAGAACTTACCTTTAAGCTTCGGGGGCACCTTCTTATCATAAAGGACTCCCGAAGCGAGCCTCCACTTCAACCACCCTGTCCCAATATGATGCATGACATCCTCGTCAATCTCACCATTACCCTAAATTATAGACCCCAGATACTTGAAACTCTCCCTCTTCTAGATGGCCTGAGAGTCTAGCTTCACAACCACTCCATCTTCCTGCGACATATCACTGAACTTACACTCCAAGTACTCCGTCTTGGTTCTACTTAACCGAAAACCTTTAGATTCAAGAGTCTGTCTCCAAATTTCCAACTTATCATTAACTCCACCGCAAGTCTCGTCGATCAGACCCATATCATCTGTAAATAACATACACCAAGGCACCTTCCCTTGAATATGTCATGTCAAAACATCCATCACCAAAGGAAATAGAAATGGGCTAAGAGTCGATCTCTGGTGCAACCCTATCAAAACTATGAAGTGCTCAGAATCTCCACCTATAGTCCTCACACGAGTCTTTGCACCATCATACATATCCTGAATTGACCTAGTGTACACCATGGGCACCCCTCTAGCCTCCAAGAACCTCCACAGAATCTTCCTGGGAACTCTGTCATATGTCTTCTCTAGATCAATAAACACCATGTGCAAGTCTTTCTTTCTCTCTTGAAACTACTCCACTAATCTCCTCATGAGGTGAATGGCCTCAGTGGTCAAGCGACCAGGCATGAAACCAAAATGATTCTCAGAGATCATCACGATCCTCCTCATCCTCAACTCTACCACCCTTTCCCAAACCTTCATAGTATGACTCAACAACTTAATACCTCTATAGTTGTTACAACTCTGAATGTCTCCCTTGTTCTTATACACTGGAATTATCATGCTCCACCTCCATGCTTCAGGCATTTTAGAAGCTCTAAAACTAATGTTAAACAACTTTGTCAACCACTCCAGACCTGCCCCGCTAGTGCTCTTCCAAAAATCTACTGGAATCTCATCTGGACCCGTCGTCCTACCCCACCACATCCTGTGAATATCCCTCTTTACCTCCTCAATCTCTATACACCTACAATAACTATAATCGCGACCCTCCTCAGATATCTCCAAGTCTCCCAACACAGAACCTTTGTCCCCCTCGTCGTTCAAAAGTTTAGGAAAATAAGACTGCCACCTCTCCCTAATGAGGGCATTCTCAACCAACACTCTACCATCCTCTCCTTTGATAAACTTCACTTGGTCAAAGTCATGATCCCTCCGCTCTCTAGCCTTAGCCATCCTATATAACTTCTTATCTCCACCTTTCTCCTCTAAAGCCTCATATAAACTCTCAAAAGCTATTGTCTTAGCCGTCGTAACTGCTAACTTAGCCTCTCTTCTATCTACCTTATACTCTTCCTTATTCTTCTATCTTTCCTCATCATTCTTACTCCCAACAAACTTATCATACGCCACCTTCTTAGACTCCATCTTTGTCTTGACCTCTTCGTTCCACCACCAATTTCCTCGATGTTTGCTAGATCGACCTCTCGATACACCCAACACCTCTCTAACGGTCTTCCTAATGCAACTGGTAATCATCTCCCATATATTATCCACACCCCCTTTACTATCCTATGCCCCCTACTCTTCAACTTCTCTTTCATCTCCAAAGTACTAGCTAAAGTCAAGCTACCCCACTTAATCCTAGGTCGTTCTTCCCCACTTCTCTTCTTTTTGCCCTTATTCATAACCAAGTCCATCACCAACAACCTATGTTGAGTCGGGAGATTCTCGCTAGGTATGACTTTACAGTCTTTACATAGCACTTCATCCCCTTTTCTAAGAAGCAAAAAGTTTATCTGAGTCTTGGCCACTGAACTATGAAATGTAATAAGGTGATCCTCCTTCTTCGAAAAGCTCAAATTCTCTATCCACAACCCAAAATCCCTAGAAAAATCCAACATAAAAGTTCCTCCTTCATTTCGCTTACCAAAACCGAAACCGCCATGCACATCATCGTATCCTCTCGACAGAGACCCAATATGCCCATAACTAAATGGGATTTTATTTTATTATTAAAAATAATAATCGCAAGTAAAGAACAATAAGAACTATATACAAAAAAGTTAATAAAAGAACAATATAAGATAAGTTTCTTCTTTCTTTCAAGTATCTAAAAGATCTTCCTCAAGACCTTTATTTATAGTATTACATGGAGGAACTTAAAGAGGTGTCATAAACATGATATTAACTCATGAGAAGGTGGGAAAGAAAATAGGAGAATGGATGATCAATGAGGAGATAGTGGAGGTGTGGGAATCACTACACTTAAAGGAGGAGTAACACCTAGAAGTTATGGACATCCACAATAATTAATTACAATATCCCCCCTTGAATGCACATTGATATATAATGTACCTTATTAAAACCTTAATAAGAAAAAATCATGTGAAAAAAATTATAGTAAAGAAAAAAGAGTACACATATATTCTTATATTATATGCATTGTTTGCTACCTCATTAAAATCTTGACAGAAAAACCCATTGGGATAAAACCTAAGTCAAGGAAAAAAAGTGCAGTGCATACTTTACTCCCCTTGATGCAGACATCATTTCACTTCTCAGAGACGACACATTCCAATCTTGAATATCAGCTTCTCAAATATTACGGTTGGTAATGCTTTAATGAATAGATCTACCAAATTATCAACAAAACGGATTTGTTGAACATTTTTTTTACCTTTCTTCTCAAGATCATAAGTGAAAAAGAATTTTGGTGAAATATGTTTTGTTCTGTCTCCTTTAATATAAACTCCCATCAACTAAGGTATACATGCAATATTGTCTTCATACAATGCAGTTGGAATATTATTATTCAAAGAAAATCCACATATTTCCTGAATACATTGAGTCATTGATCTCAATCAAACACACTCCCAACTCGCCTCATGAATGACAATGATTTTTTCATGAATTGAAAAAGTTGCAGCTAATATTTGCTTTATTGAATGCCATGATATAGTAGTGCCACCGTATGTAAATAAATAGTCCATCTAAGACTGAGCCTTATGTGGATCAGACAAGTATCCTAAATCTGCTTAGACAATCATTTTCGACTTAGATTTATTAGACTAAAACAATCCTAAATAAATGGTTTCCTGAAGATATCTGAATATATGATTGACATCATTTCAATGTTTTTTTATTGGGGAAGAGCTGAATCTTGTCAATAACCTTACCATAAAATAAATATTTAATCGTTCAGTGTCCAGATTGTACTAAAATATGGAGTTTCATCACTAAGAAGCTCTTCATAATGTTCTTGAGGTTGAAATGGATCTTTTCTTATATCAAATGACCTCACAATCATTGAGGTACTCAATAAATGTGATTATTCATGTAAAATAGCTTTAAAAATTTTTTAGTATATGTCGATTGATGGATAAAAAATTTATTTGTCAAACGCTCAATTTGTAGGCCGAGATTAAATTTGGTCTTTTCCAGATCTTTCATTTCAAATTATTTCTTCAAACACTCAATAACTTTTTAAAGATATTTATGAGTATCAGTGATATTCAAGTCATCAACATACACAGATATTATAGAAAATTTAGATTCAGACCTTCTTATAAAAATACAAGGACAAATAGGGTTATTTTTGTACCTTTCATTTAGCAAATGTTTGCTAAGATGATTGTATCAGATTTGTGCTGATTGTTTCAATCCATATAAGAAATTCTAAAACTTTATTGAACAAGTTTCTTGCAAATATTTATATGTTTCAGGCACCTTATAGGTTTTTGGGACTTTCATAAAAATATTATTGTCTAATGAGCCTTACAAATAAGTTGTTACAACATCCATTAGACACATATCAAGATTTTCATGAACTGGTAGATTTATTATATATCTAAAGGTAATTCTATCTACCATAGGAGAATATGTCTCCGCATAGTCAATGTCAGGCCTTTGCAAAACACCTTGTGTCACAAGTCGTGATTTATATCTTACGACTTTACCTTTTTTATTTTGTTTTCACTCAAAAATCCATTTATACTTCACTGAATTGACACCTTTAGGTCTTCAAACTATTAGTAAAAAAACTTCATGTTTTTCAAATGAAGTCAATTGCTTGAAATGTATCCTTTCATTTTGGCCAATCATTTCTTTGTCAACATTCATTGACAAATTTTGATTCTAAATTCTCACCTTGTTGAATTATTTCAGTAGCAACATTGTAAGTAAAAATATTATCAACCACAATATTATTTCTATTCCACATATTTCTCGTCGAGACATAACTTATTAAATTTTTTCATTCTCATTATTTTTAGGTATTTGAATCTCCTAAGTGGTCTTATCATTTGTTATCTATCGAGAATCCTTTTGAGAAATTTTCACCATATTATGACCATTCTGATAATTTATTTCTCTTCTTTTTTGAGGATTTTTTTCCTTGGAACCAATTGGCCTACCACGTTTCAAATGTGGCATAGACTCATTTGCATTAACCACTTGTTCTATTGGGACATCAACTTAACTAGAGCATTTGCAATTGGAATATATGATTTAGTAATCTTCGAAAGGTTAGTAAATGCATTTGGCAACTGATTTACAATATTTTATAAGTAAATCATCTTTTAAACCTCTTGCTCACATTGATTTTTTTGAGTATATAATGAAATAGTGATAATGCATTTCACTTTATCTCATATTTCACTTACTTATGTTCTCTCACTAATATTGAGTATACTAATTCATCAAAATGACAATCAAAAAATCTTGTCATAAATAAATCTTCTGTCATAGGTTTTAAATATTTTATAATGGAAGGAGATTCATACCTAACATATATCTCCAACCTTCTTTGGGGTCCCATCTTTGTGCATTGTGCTGGAGCAATCAAAACATATACCACACACCAAAAATACTAAGATTGAAAATGTTTGGTTCTTGACCAAAAGCCAACTGTAATAGAGAAAACTCATGATAATTGATTGGGCTTATGCACACAAGTGTTTTTTCATGCAAAATAACATGCCCCCATATTGAAACAAGAAGTTTTGTTCTCATTAATATTGTACTATCAATCAATTGAAGACGTTTGATCAATAATTCAGCTAGACTATTTTGAATGTGAACATGAGCAATCGGATGTTCAACTTTTATTCTAGTGGATGTACAATAATTATTAAAGGACTGAGATGTAACTCACAAAAATTATCAAGAGGAATAATATTTATTTCATAATCTAAAAATTGTGCTCTTAACCTTATTATCTGAGCTAATAATCTTGCAAAATTCATATTGCGAGTAGATAATATGCACACATGTGACCATCTTGTAGATGCATCTATCAAGATCATATAATATTTTAAAGGTCCACATGGAGGATGAATTGGCCAACATATATCACCTTGTATACATTTCAAAAGTGTAGGAGATTCAATCCCAACCTTAGCTACTATGATTTAATACTAACCTTTTCTTGAGAACAAGCAGCACAACAAAAATCCTTTGATTGAAGAATATTTTTATTCTTCAAAGTATATCCATGTGAATTCTTAATATTTCTATGCATCATATTAAAATTAGAATGGATTAACCAGTCATATCAAATGATAAAATTATTAGAACTAGTAAACCTTTTATTTACTACGACATTTGATTCAGCCATACAAATACTTGCATGATACAATCCAGAAAAAAATGCGGATAATTTTCCATGGACAAACTTATTTCCTGTCTTTATTGTAGTAATATAAAGATATTTAACCTTCTCTTCATTTACAGTCTTAATATGATAGTCATTTTGGAAAATATCCTTGAAACTTAACAAGTTTCTTTGAGACTTACTACAATATTAAGCATTATCAATGACCAATATTGTCCCCTAGGTAGTAACAAGGTCACTCTTCCAGAGCCCACAGTTAACTTTGTACTACTAGATATTGTATTAACATAGGTCTTTTTCATAATCAAATTAGGTAATATTTCTTTTCTCTTAATATAGTGTGAGTTGTAGCGTTATCAAAAAGACACATATCTCCATTACTCATCTTGTATCCAAATGAAAATTGGGAAAATTTTATTATTTTCACAAAAAAAAAATACATGATAAGAAATGTGAAATCTCATAACCTTACAATGAAACTTAAATACTTTTTTTCTTGAAAAATAAAACATAATGAACAATCTTGATAACTAAAAACAATCACATAATTGATTTTTCTCAATAAATTGATCAAGATTCAGTTTTCATCTCCAAAGAAGTCTTCAACTTTCAAATGAGTCATATCATCAAGGCCATCAAAATTATCATCTTTCAAACAAAGTTTGCCTCAACATTATCATTATATTTTTGTGAAGGTCCTGCCTCATCATATTTTTTTAAAGTCAAGTGTGACCCCGTTCGGGCATTAGAAGAGGTCCCATCTTTCTCTTTTGTTGAAAGAATCTTGATAAAGCCTAGAAAAATACTTAGACATCCAACATTCATTCTTTCAATGGCCTTTCATTCTACAACGATGACAATTACTTCTTGAAGGATTGTTTTGAGGATCCATTTGGTTCTTTATTTTTTTATTACCACCACCACGATGAATATTATATCATCCCCTACTATTGTGACACCCATGCATATTATTATGACCTTGATTTTGCCATCTTTTGGGTGGTCTATCTGTTTGTACCCCATTTGCTTTTGTTAATGGAGTAACTCTAGTAAGACGAGCTTTATGATTTTTCATCATAAGGGCATGATGTTTCTCATCCACGGGGAGGAATGAGATCAATGCAGAATACTTTTAAAAGTCATTTTCACGGTATTGTTGCTATAATATCACATTTGAGGTAAGAAAATAGTAAAAGCCTTTTCCATTATGTCCTCATCATTTATAGTTTTCCCATATAACTTGGAAAACAATCTTAAATACAACAGAATTATATTCAACGATTGTTTTAAAATCTTAAAACCGTAAGTGCATTCGTTCATAACGAGCTCTAGGCAGTACCGTGGCCTTTAGGCGGCCATACCTCCTATTTAAATCACTCCACAATTCAAGTGGATGTTTCACTGTCAGGTATTCCACCTTCAGTCCTCCATCCAGATGATGATAAACGAAAATCATAGCCTTGGCTTTGTCCTAGCTCAGTGTTGTATTATCCAGTGTAATAGTAGCACTAAGAAGCTTAGCATCTAGGTGAATTTTAGCATCTAGAATTCATGACAGGTAATTTTTTAGAGATGTCAAGTGACACAAACTCAAGTTTAGAAAAATTTGACATGATGAAAACTATCACAAATTAATGAAGTAAGGCAAAAATATAATAACATAATCTCAAAATAGTAGTCCTTTTTTTCAAAGATTTAACATTTCTTATTTTTAAAACAAAATAAAAAAAATAGTACGTTACTTTTTTCACAAAAACAAAGGCTTTGAAAATACACCATGAAACAGGAGAAAATTTAAGGAAATGTGCCTTTAAGTCTTGAATGAAGGATTGATGACATTGACCAACTTAAGGGGTCAAACATAATTAGGAATCTTGATTAAGTTAATTATGGACTTGATTAATATTTTTAAAACTTTCTAATCTTTTCAAAAATACAAATCAACCCACACCCCTCTCCTTTCCAAATCAACCATCTCTCTCCTCTCTCTCTCGAGATAGTCTCTCTCAACTCTCTCCCAACCAACAGTTCTGCAAAAAATTTCCCTTCAATTCTCAGTGACTTCAAGTTTTGGTTACAAATAGCTGGGCGAGTTCCTTTTCGACTTTCAACCATCAATCGATGTGACAAGCAGTGTTCTACGACGACAACAACTTAGAGTTCTTCGTCATCCCATTTCTTCTTTCATATGTAGAAAATTATGTCTTTTTAGTTATGAAGAAACAGAGGAACTTGAGCCAACTTCTCTTCTAGTATTGGTTAATAATTTCAATATTTCTTGCTTAAATTTGAAATGTGGACTGAATAAAACCCTAATTTCTGGCATTTTATCTTTACTCTTTCTGATGTGAAATATAATTTTTTATTGTTACTGTAGTTTTTGTTGTCGGACTGTTGATTTGATTTTTGTTGGTGATTTTTGGTCACCGTTGATGTTCTTAGTGTGTGTGCGTTGTGTTAGTGTTGTTGGGTTGATTTGCTATTTTTCTTAGTAAAAATGGTGTTACAACAGATGAACCATTTGACACAATAGATGAACCATCTGATGCAATATATGAACCATCTGATGCAATAGATGGAACATCTGATGCAACAAATGAAATATCTGATGCAATAGATAAAACATCTGATGCAACATATGAAACATCCGATGAAACAGATGGAAATCTAATGTAACACATGAAAATCTGATGTTATAATAAAAATATAATGCAATATATGAACAGTCTAACAAATCATTCATCTGTTGCGATGACGACTCTTCTGCTTGAAAGAAATCTAAACAATATTGATCCAACAGAAAACTCATTTGGAAACACATGAGTGATCTGGTGTAATAGATAAGTGATCTATTTTTATTATTTCCAATAGATTATTCATCCCTTACAACAGGTTGGTTATAGGTTGCAACAGATATCCTACCTGGTGCAATAGATGTTTGTTCTATTTTTATTGTTTCCAATGGATTACTCATCCACTGCAATAGGTTGTTTATAAGTTTCAATAGATAACCTACCTGGTGCAATAGATGAGTGATCTATTTTTATTATTTCCAATAGATTACTTATCCATTGCAACAGATTATTTGTAGGCTGCAACAGATAACCTGCCTGGTACAACAGATTAGTTATTTGTTTTTATTGTTTCTAATGAATTACTTATCCGCTGCTATAGATTGGTTATAGGATGGAACAGATAACCCACCTGGTGTAATAGATGAGTGATCTATTTTTATTGTTTTCATTAGATTACTCATCCACTACAACAGGTTGGTTATACATTGTAACAAATAACCTACCTAGTTCAACAGATTTATGATCTATTTTATTATTTATAACGAATTACTCATCCGCTGCATCAGGTTGGCTATATGTTGCAATAGATAACCTATCTAGTGCAACAAATGTGTGGCCTATTTTTATTGTTTCCAACAAATTGATCATCCGCTGCAATAGGTTGTTCATATGCTGCAACAGATATCCTACCTAGTGCAATACATGTGTGGTTTGTTGGAACTGTTATTTTATGTTTGTACATGTTTGATTTACTATTATACTTTTTAATGATGCATTACTCAATTATAATCTATTTTATGTTTCTATTAATTTTAGATAATATGGCTCCTAAAAGAAAAGAAACTGAATCAAGTCCAAGTAAAGGAACAAGTGAAGCAACTAGGCTACATCCACCACTCTATGAGCTTGATTTACAAGCATTATCTTAATCAGGAGTAGAATATAATGAACATGGGAAGGAGGAATGTTTCAAAAGAGAAAATCCAAATGCTAATAGCCCTTCCACCAAAGATTTGGTCAAAATCTTAAGCATTGATCATTATCCTATGAGAATGCAGTGCGATGGTGCCACAGATTTAACGGGTGATTTTATGGTTAAGTCAGCCATGGGAAAATCTTTCGATGTCTTCAAAAAAATAGTTCAAGAACAAAAATTGGATTCTTATTTCAGGGACATCTACTTTGGGCAATATCTTGATTTGTCGGAGGATAACAATGCGTATTTCCAAATGAAAATAGTATATGATCTTCTCAAGTGTAGGTTTATGTATGAAAAAAAAGATAAGATGGATGAGATATGGATAAATAATTGTGGCATGCCTGTTTGTTTTGTTTGGAAGGGGTTTGCCATAGGTATTGGATTAAAATGTTATCCTCCTTCTCCTTATCAAGTTATACCTATTCTAACCCAAAAAAGCACCCCGCACACCCAAAAAAGGCAAAGGCAAGTCGAGTGATCGTGATAACCTGGTGTCCCTTGTTGGTCCAAGCTTCAAAAACATAAATTTGGTAGAAGTGTTGAAAGGTAAAAGACTTTCAAAGAAGCTCAAGAAATCATTGTGCTTGGTTTGGTTTGTACATAATATTCTTTGGGTGAGAGACGTTAACAAAAACATACCACTTGGTTTGATAAAGCTCTCCGAGGACTTAAGGCATTTAACAACTATCCTTGGGGTTATGAAAGATACAAAATGACCGTCAAATATTTGTTGACCTCGTTAGCACCAAGGACAGTCAACTTATATGGCTTTTCATGGGCTTTCAAGGTAAATATTTCTTTTATCATACATGATTCATTTATTTTTATTCAATAATACTTTTGATTTATTGGTATTATTTTATAGGCTTGGGCATTTGAAGCCATTCCTTATTTGAGACAACAAGTGAACTACCAGGAAGAAGTTTCCTGTCCAAGAATCTTAAGATGGTTTTCGGCCAAAACTGATAAAAATACAACATTTCTTGATCTCTTCAACCCCCCGAAGGAAGTAGTAAGTCAAATTCTAATTAAGTTTTGTTTTAATTAATGATTTTTTAAAATAATTTTATCATAATTCTAATATGTACTATTTATTTTTGATTGTCCATTCGTGGCTTATTTCGACCAATCGAGAGTTGAAGATGCCAGTTTTTCTTATTTTAGGGTCTGAGCAAACTTTATCGGACTATAAGGTCATCAATAAAATAAAGAAGAAATTGTTTAGAGCAACAATCATCACAAGAAAAATAATTTTGGAAGGTGGGCTTGTCGTTGTTGATGAAGGTAGTGGTAGTGGTAGTGAGTCTCCTCTTACAGTTTTTGAAACAACAAACCATTATGATTATGATCATACTGGTTATACAAATTTTGGTACTTCTAGCGAATGTTCTGCATGCAAACATCAAGACTGCAAGGCAAAATATGATGGAGTGATTAATGCCATTAATGCATTAACTACTTATGTAAAGGAAATAATTTCTAAGAGGGGTGTCATTCCATCAATGAGGATTTCTATATCCATACACTCCACTAGAGATCAAGGTGGCTAAGAGGAGAAGGAAAGAAATTTCCTAGGCATCATCAAGCATTAAAAAAGCAAAATTGAAACTTCTCCTTCTTTGTCTTGCACCATTGATCAATGTACAAAGGCCACAGGAGAGCAGCATAATCTGAAGAAGGTGAATGTATATCATTTTTTCCAACAAACAAATAGACACGTCTATTTCAACAGATTATACATCTGCTGAAAATTATCAAACAGATATATACATCTGTTGCAACTGTCGTATAACCTATTACATCAGATGTGTTATCTGTTGCAGCATATGTCCATCTATTTTAGCAAAACAAATAGGTCTTAGAATTGTTTTAATTTGTACTAACAGATGAGTCACATGTTGCAACAGATGGGTCATCTGTTCGAAATTATCGTACAGCTCTATTTTACCTGTTCGAGTTTGTCCCAATAGACGATCCATCTAATAAAATAGATAGATAATCTGTTGTATATCTGTGATTAGCATTAACAATTTTGGCTTTCTGGGTGGACGTCACAGTAGAAGTTACTGCTGAATAGTATAATATCACAGTTGATAATCCATCAACTACTTCTAAAGAAGAAGAAAAAGTGGAGCCTATCAGTTCGGGAGAAGGAAAAGAATTACCTATTTGAAGGGTTCAACATCTCGGATGCGGATTCAAAAAAACTAACAAAATTGATCAACAACTATTTGGAATGGATTCCTGATGGGTTTTTAAAGCATCACGCAGGCACAATTCTTGTTATAAAAATATGACATTAACACATATAAATCATGTAGAAAACAAAATGGCGAACACTACAAAGTTAACAAATCGAGCCTTGGTTTTGATATGTTCAACTTTGTTGTTGCACATCCTGGAATGAAGGATTGGTTCGATTTGATGTCATAGCCCCAAACTTGCTGGAATGATGAGGTTTAAATGTCATACATATTACTATTAATTAATACTTTATTTAATTGCATCTATGTATTAATTTTATTGTCACGTAATCTGAAATATTCGATAATATGTGCAGCACATCGATGTCATTTTTTACTACCTCCGAAAGAAGGCCAAGTTGCAAATATAAGAACAATACAGATACACAACAGGAAATTGTTTGTACAAAGTTTACATCAATAAGGTCTACGATAGGTTTTGTCAACAACATCCGAAAGTTTCCCTAACTGAGGAATTCTTAATTAACATCATCAAAGGTTTTAGCATTCTATCTAGATTACCTTGGCATTTGGTTGACGAAGTGTACATCCCAATTAATTTCGGTGACGAATTCCATTGACTGTTAGGTGTTGTCGTTCTAAAAAAGAGAAGTGTATCCGAGTTTATGACTCAATGTCGGGAAGGAGACTTTCCGCACTGTCGTTGGAGATACAAAAGCTGGATAAAATATTGTCTACTTACCTTGATATGAGTGGGTTTTTGGACTAAAAGGTTTGTACTGATTGGTCAACGATTGAAGCATACCGAGATAAAATGGGTAATCCATTTAATGTAGAATATATTGAAGAAATTGATCAACAACCCATTGGTAGCCAATAAGTATCATGATTTCATTTCATAAATTTTACAATGCTTACATGAACTGCAAGATATGAATTATCTAAAAAAAAAATCAAAATGCGGGGATTACGGTCTTTTTGTTGCCGTTTACGCTGAGTATTTGAGCGATAGATAACAAGTACCAAATAATGGACTTGATTCCGGATTACTCCGTAAAATATATGCTACTCTTTTATGGAAATACGGAGAATCAAAATCTCAAAAACCATACGCAAGTCACATTAAAGATCCACGATGACCAAAGTTGAATTCCATAGCACTGGATGAAGAACAACTTGTCCATATTGAGTAGATCTTTATAGCTTGATTCTGTCAAAGTAATACCTCTCCTTTGTAATTGATGTCACCAAAGGTTAAATTGTTGATTTATTTGTAGATTAGATCATTTGTTGTAACGCCCCAAATCTTGTACTCAGAACACTACACGGTGCTCATGACCCCGAAGAACCACAAGCTAACCCATGACTAATATATGTAACTAGGCACTTCTTAATATACTGTATAAATATGGAAAAAGACTAAAAGGCCTTAAGGTTCAAATATCTGATAAAACATAACATCTGGAAATGCGGTATATCAATACCAAACCAAAACTGAAATAACTATCTGAACATGCTATAGTCTGAAAGCCTCTAAACTGTCTGAATAAAAAGTTGATGGGACATGTCCCCAACTAACTTCGAACTACTGAAATAATAAAGTAATAAAATAATCATGCTATCCTCGAATGATGAGGACTCACTGCTAGTCTGGCTGCTGAACGTCTGATCTACTAAGGATGCTCTGGAGCTCATGCTTCTGAACCTATGGTATAAAAACACCATAGCGCAAATGCATCAGTACGATTGAATGTACTAGTATGCAAGTGAGGTAGGCTGAATGCAAGGGGTTTATATGCATGAACAATACTAACTGACTGAATAACATGAACGTGAGAATACATGCATGAAAAGGTAAACTGGAACTAAGATCATGACATCACTGAATCTGAATACTAATAACATAAGTTTCGTATAACTGATATACTATTATCTGAATGACTGTGTCTGATAGTCCTATTTCTGATAGAACTAGCTGAGTTCTGTACTGACCTAGGTGACTGTATTTGACAGTCCTGAATTCTATAGAACTATCTGAGTTCTATTACTGAGACTGAGACTGTAACTGTGGGAAGTAGTCATCTAACCGACATTCCCTAAATAAGTTATTATAGCTGAGTTGGGTCCAATCTGTAACCCCAATTGAAAGGGTGTCAATACCTTACCACTAGTAAGGACAAGCTATGGTTGACCCTTATCTGACAGTGTCCCCAAAAGAGAATGGTGCGATCCTAATCTGACAGTGTTCACCTCATCAACCCTCATCTGTTAGTGTTGATGTCTCAACCTATGTTGGCTACATAGTTCTACAATGCAAGGATTGGTTCTATGGATCACACCCTCAACTACAGTGTGTTCCCTCATTCTTGGGTTCACTCAGTGCTAATTTCTACTCCCATCTAAATAGACACTGAAACATGATTAAATGAACTGAACTAGACTAGGTTTCGTAAGTTTTGTTGACTGACAGACTATTACTGAGATCTGATAACTGACTGAGATTACTGAACTTTCCTGAGTCGTGAGACTGACTGAATTCTACTGAACATGGCTGGACTGAGAGTATCTTAAAAACTGACACTGGCTCTAAGCACACAGCTAACTTGTCAGTTACAAGTACCCCCAGGACTCGATAGCATAAAACTGATGAGACGTGACACTTTCTGGACTCACGACCATAATCAACAATCCATAATACAACCATTGGAGAATTTCATGAGGCACTTGATTATCATGGTTTGGTACATGAATAGGAATGCATATAAACATGTCATAATTTCATAGGGCTAATCTCATGAACAATCCATCAAACAATTTCAATGCATAACAATAACATGGAGTCATTTTGAACATAAGGGTAAAGCATGGGTTCATTAATTTGGTCATAATTGAGTCCTAAAGTATGATTCTTGTTTTCTTTGGCATTTTATCAAACACATTGCATGCATAACCTTAGGCTTAGGCATATACACTAGTTCATACATCATGGTTACTTTAATCAGCTCAATTTAAAAGTTTCCAAACCCACATACTAGCATAATTTCATGAAAAGTACATAAAGACTCCAACTTGGGATTCATACAACCATATTAACATAATTAAAATCAACTCACCACATGGAAATCACAATTCATGAGTTTAAAATGGGATTCTTGAGCTTCGTGGGTGAAAGAAACCCATGAATCAACACTTTACATACATGGGTGGATGATTTCTTGAAGATTGGTAGAGTAAATCTTGAATTCTTACCTTGGGATTAGACACCTAGGGTTTCTTGTTCTAGGGGATTGATCTTTGAGAGAAACCCTGATTTGGTATTGTGGATGAATAATGAAGTTTTGAGCTCTGGTATGGTATAATTAGGGGTTAAAACGGGTGGAAAAAAAACCAAATACCCTTTTAAAAATGTCTTAAAATCTCTGATTAGAAGTGCCAACGGTTTGGGCAACGGTCCATCGCTGGCTCAACGATTTGTCGATCCATCCCGTCTTATTTGGCCAGAACTTAAACTTCCTGCCTCATCTGTGATGGTTTAGGCGACGGTCTGTCAGTTCTGACCATCGCACTTGGCCAGAAGATGGGTTTAATGCCTTAGTCATGATGTCTTGGGAGACATTGCTATCTCGACGGTCCGTCAGCCTGACCGTCGCTTCTGGGCAGTTTCGACAGTTCTCTGTAAAATGTCCGTAATTGTTTACTCTGATATCGGATTTGGACAAAATTAGTATCGTTGGAAAGATAATTCAATTTCCCACATGATAAAAAGTCAAAAATGGGGAAATTCTATTTGATTTAAACATTTATTATTTAGAAAGTCATCACTAACTCTTCTGGAGACTAGATTTAACTTCAAGAAAGCTTGGGGTATTACAATATCTCCTCCTTGGGAACATTCATCCTTGAATGGTACTGAATAGACTGGGAAAGATTATAGACTAATCTTACTTAAGGGACGTGAACATTTGAACATATCTATATGACTGGAACTTCTGATATACAGAAATCTCATACTGAATATGTATGTCTGATGCATGGATATGTGATGGATAGTCTTCATGAATGCGTGATTGAAATTACTGAGAAGATGACTTCTCGTGATGATAATGCATATATGATGCATGAATACGTGACTGACATGGTAAATAAATATATGACTGGATATGCAAGGGTATTTGATACCAAGTTTATAACTGAAATCTGAACATGAAACTGAATAAGCTTAAGGAAAGCTATTACCTTGGGTTGAGTCTGAGTTTGCAGAGAAGAGGTGAGGATACTTGGTCTGTATGTCTGCTTCTTCTTCCCAAGTAGCTCCCTCAATGGACTGATTCTGCCAAAGAACTTTGACTGGAGGGACTTTTTTGTTCCTAAGTCTGTGAGTCTGGTAGTCAAAAATTTGACTGGGATCTCTTCGAAATAAAGTTTGTTCTGAATGTCTAAGCCCTCTATCGGGACTACAAATGCTGGGTCACCTATGCACTTCTTTAGCAAGGAGACATGAAATACTGGATGAACTGAGGCTATATCTGAAGGCAATTCAAGCTCATAAGCTACCTTGCCAAAATGACTGAGAATTTTGAAGGGACAGATATATCGGGGACTGAGCTTTCCCTTCTTGCCGAACCGTTTCACTCCCTTCATGGGAGAGATTTTTAAGTACACATAATCACCAATCTCGAACTTGAGATCATTTCTGCGCATATTTGCATACGATTTCTGTCGGCTCTGAGCTGTCTTGAGCCATTCTCTGATCAATTGAACTTTCTCTAAGGTGTCGAATACCAAGTCAGGCCCTACTACTGCGGCCTCACCCACTTCAAACCAACCGATTGGAGATCTGCACCTCCTACCATAAAGAGCTTCAAATGGATCCATCTGAATACTGGTATGATAGCTGTTATTGTATGCAAACTCAAACAAAGACAAGTGGTCATCCCAAATCCCCTTGAAATCAATTGTACATTCCCTTAGCATATATTCTAAGGTCTGAATAGTCCTTTCTTCTTGAACATCTGTCTGAGGATGAAAGGTTGTACTGAGGTGAACTTGGGTACCAAGACACTTTTAGAATGCTTTCCAGAAGTGAGAGGTGAACTGGGTACCTCTATCTGAAATAATAGACAACAGAATACCATGCAATCTGACCAACTCCCTGATATAGAGTTTGGCGTAATCCTCGGTTGAATAAGTGGTATGGACTGGAAGAAAATGAGCTGATTTGGTCATCCTATCTACAATGAGACAAACTGAATCATGCTGACAACGAGTACAAGGCGAACCCGTCCCAAAGTTCATGTTCACTTCTTCTCACTTCCAAGTAGGAATACTGAATTTCTGCATGGACCCACTAGGCTTCTGGTGCTCAACCTTAACCTGCTGACATGTAGAGCACTTAGCCACAAACTCTGCAACATCTTTGTTCATCCCACTCCACCAATAGATATCCCGTAAATCACAGTACATTTTAGTGGCCCTTGGATAAATCGAGTAACACACACCATGCACTTCTGCAAGAATTTGTTGCCTCAAGTCATCTACACCTGGAACACACAGACAACCCTGACAACAGAGAACACCATCTCCCCCTTGGGAGAAAACCTCTCCCTTTTGATCTATGATCGACTTTTTCAACTTAACAAGACTGGGATCTCTATCTTGCTTTTCTTTTACCTTGGATACTAGAGATGATTCTGAACTAATCTGAACCCATATACTACCTTCTGCTGAATCGAATAAGTGGATACCTATTCGGGCAAGCTGATGGACTTCATGAGCTAACTTCTTCTTACTATCCTAAACATGAGCAACACTACCCATAGACAGTCTACTGAGAGCGGCAGCCACTACATTGGCCTTGCCCGGATGATAAAGGACACTCATTTCATAATTTTTCAAGAGCTCTAACTACCTTCTCTGATGGAGGTTAAGATCTTTCTGAGAGAATACGTACTGAAGGCTCTTGTGATCTATGAATACATCTACATGAACACCATACAAGTAATGCCTCCAAATCTTCAAGGTAAAAACTAAGGCTGCTAACTCAAGGTGATGAGTAGGATAATTCTTTTCATGGGGAGTAAGTTGTCTGTAGGTGTAGGCTATGACCTTACCAGGATGCATGAGGGCACAACCTAAACCCACTCTGAATGCATCACAGTATACTACGAGTCCATCTGAACTATCTGGAAGAGTCAAAACTGGAGATGAGGTGAGTCGAGTCTTCAACTTCTAAAAACTCTTTTCGCATGAATTTAACCACAGAAATTGGACCTTCTTTTGAGTCAATATGGACATAGGGGATGCAATAGACAAAAACCCTTCAACAAATTGACGGTAATAGCCATCCAAATCCAAGAAACTCCTGATATCTGATGGAGAGATGGGTCTGGGCTAATTTTTTCACTACTTTAATCTTTTGAGAATCAACTCTAATGCCATCACCGGAGATTATATAACCAAGGAATGCTATTGAACTTAGCCAAAATTTGCACTTACTGAATTTGGCGAACAAGAGCAATCCTTTCGTTCTTGTGCCCAAGGAACACTTACTGAGTCTCAAGCACTAGAATTCATCCAATTTCAAAGATTAAGGTATGTGGGGTTTTGAACAAGAGCAATCCTTTCGTTCTTGTGCCCAAAGCTTTAATTTCTATTATGGATTTATATGATTTTCCAAGTGGGTTTATACCCAAATTACTTCATCATGAGAATATAAATTGTTCAAGCTTTGTTATACATGATTATTTTACTATTCCCAAGTTATGACTTGATATTTAATATTATGAATTTCATATTTCTACCATGAGTTGATATTTCAAGTGCTTTCAAGATATGTGTCAAGCTTTAAGCTTTCTTATGACAAATGGGATTAATGAGTATATTGATTCATGAGATTGAGTTGTTATAATGAGTCTTGATATTTCCTCAAAATTATTGATGTTGTCATGATTTAATGAATTGATACATTTTGATATTGAGAAAGATTGATTTGATTTGAGTAGAGTTAGGAATCCATAAATTGATTATGATTTGATAAATAAGAATGAGATTTCATTTGGTCTTCATGATAGACCCTTGTGATATTTGTAGCGGATTTCCTAACGCATTTTGAGCTTGTGTCTGGGAGTAGTATTTAACACTAAGCGGTAAATATGGTATTTCCCCTAAAACTACGTGCCACCGTAGGATTGGTATTGATATTTGTGGGCCAGAGGCCAAGTATGAGATTGTGATCACTAAATTAAGGTCGTACTCCCTAGCAAGAGTACGATGCTCCCACCAAAGTGGGGTTCTCTCCTTAGGAGGGAAAAATGTTGGACTCCATATAGCTCACATGGTTTATGTCGGTTATAAGAACCTCCCATGTCCATAAGAGTTGAGTTTCTTGAATTACCGAGTCACTCCGAGTCTTAAGTTGAAGAGTTGAGTTGTTTATGATGATTTACGAGGTTTTTATCATATGATTTATTTACTATGAGATCATGAAAAGTATGTTTCAATCTAACTCAAGCCAAGTGAGTCATCACTGTACATATGCATATTTTCATGAAATTGATGATGATATTTACATTATTTCATGCTCCCCCACATACTCAGTGCATTCCAAGATGCTGACCCACATATTTTCCTATGGGCTATATTTTCTCATAATATAGGTTCAGGTACTCAGCCGCAGCCGCATTAGCGATATTCGGGTGCCTCACTATGTTTCCTCAGTAGTGAGTCATCATGGTTCGAGGACCGTGTCTATATTTTTGTGATATCATTTTGTTGTTATGTCTTTCAGTACTGTTGAGTTAATTGGGGGTTTGTCCCAAAGGCTCCTTGATTTTTATGTATAGAGGCTTTGTCAGACTAGAGGGATGGTATGTACAGACATTCAATATATATTTTGGTTGTACAATTTAGTATTCTCCAGTATCTCTCTTGAACCCGATGTGATATATCTCTTTATTATGCATGACTATTGTTGAATTAAGTTCCTTTAGGTAGTGTCTGGCTACGAGGGTTAGCTTGGGGCTACGTGTAGCCCTAAGCACCGTGTGACGTCTCGGAATGGAATTTTTGGGGTATTACAAATCTTGGTATCAAATCCTAAGGTTTAAGGAGTCCTAGGTCCTAGGGAGTCTGACAAGCCGTGTTACATAAAGTCTTGATCAACGGTGTGTAGCGCGCCGCATCTATGAGCAAGAGGCTACGGGACGTTTTAGGTAAAGTCGTTTCTTTCTTTCTAAAGTTTATCGTGCCTACAATTGTCTTTTTATCTGCGATTAACTCATGCTCTCTTATAACAGAAAATGCCTCCTCATCGAGCTCATAGAAATAATGAGCAACCTCAACCCGTTGATCACTTGAACGACCATGTGTCTCATGCGGAATTTCGGGTAGCTTTTCAGGCGCTAGCCCAGGCAGTTACTTCCAATGCTCAAGCTAATGTCCAGGCTACTATTTCGCCTCCGCAAGAAAATAATTCTGTTGCAGCTCAATTTCATGACTTTGTGCGGATGAATCCACCTGATTTCTATGGGTCGAAGGTAGATGAAAACCCACAGATGTACTTGGATGAAATGAGAAAAATCACCCAGATTATGTACGTGACTGAGGAGGTAAGTGTTGAATTGGCTGCCTATCGAATGAAAAATGTTGCATATGATTGGGTGGAGATGTGGAGGAAGAGTAGAAGGGAGGGTGCCGTTCCCATGACTTGGCAGTTATTCCAGGATACGTTCTTGGACAGATTCTTTCCTCTTGAGATAAGGGAAGCAAAGATAGAGGAATTCATGAATTTGAGACAAGGCTCCATGACTGTTAAGGACTATTGTCTTAGATTCAATCAGTTATCCAAATATTCTCCTAGTATGATGGCTGACTCCAGGACCATCATGAGCAAGTTTGTGACCGACGTGTCGAGTTACATTGTTAAAGAGTGTAGATCTGCTATGCTTAATAGGGAGATGGACCTTTCTCCGTTGATGATATATGCCCAATAGATTAAAGCTGATAAAGTGAAAGAGAGGGAGAGAGTAAGAGAGAATAAAAAAGCTAGATTAGAGCTCCAGGGATTCGGTCAGTCCAGATTCCATGGAGGGAACTGCCCTCAATTCTAGAGACGTCCGTTTATGCTCGCACCTTCCTCAGTTAGTGCTCCCAAACCTAGAAGTAGGCAGGAGTAGGGGAACAGGCCTATCCCGTCCAGGTCTTAGGAAAGTGTAAGTAATAGACCTCGTCCTCCTTTATGTTCCAAGTGTGGTAGAGATCATTTTGGCGAGTGTTTTTTTATCAGAGGGGTTGCTTTAGTTGTGGTAAGTTGGGACACCGACTTAGAGATTGTTCGTATGCTATACAAGGGAGTCGAGATGCTCATCCCCAGAGTCAGGCTACCAGTGCCCCCGCTCCTTTAGTCCACCCAGTTCCTCCTCAGGGTGCCTCTTCTAGTACTGCTGGCGGTTCGCGCTAGAATCGCTTCTATGCTATACTACCTCGCCAAGAGCAGGAGGACTCTCCAGATGTTTTCACTGGTATGCACTGTGTCTTTCATTTTGATGTGTATGTATTGATGGACCCCGGTTTGAATTTTTCTTATGTGACACCTCTGGTTGCTTTAAATTTTGAGATGGGCCCTGAACGAATTCCTGAGCCTATTCTGGTTTCTACCCCGGTAGAAGAATCTGTTATTGCTAAGCAAGTGTATAAGAAGTGTTCTTTTACTATCCTTCATTGGGTCATCTGTGCTGATTTGATTAAGCTAGATATGGTTGATTTTGACGTCATTCTGGGTATAGATTGGCTTCACTCATGCTATGCGTCTATAGATTGTCGTACCTGAGTGGTCAAGTTTCAGTTTCCTGACGAGTACGTTTTTGAGTGGTCCGAGAGTTCTGTAACTTCGAATAGCCATTTTATATCATACCTCAAAGCTAGGAAGTTGATTTCCAAGGGTTGCATCTATCACCTAGTTTGAGTTAAAGACCTCAAGTCTGAGAATCCGACTATTCAGTTAGTTAGCATTGTTAATGTGTTTCTCGATGTTTTCCCGGAAGATCTTCTAAGGGTCCCACTTGATAGAGAAATAGAATTCAGGATTGATCTTCTTCCCGGCACTCAGCCTATTTCCATTCCTCCATACCGTATGGCTCTTGCAGAACATAAAGAGTTGAAGGAGAAACTCAAAGATCTCTTAGACAAAGGCTTTATCAGACCCAGTGTTTCCCCGTTGGGTGCACCTGTTCTATTCGTGCGTAAGAAAAATGGTACATTTTTTATGTGCATTGACTACCGTCAACTCAAAAAGGTAACTATCAAGAACAAGTACCCTCTTCCTAGAATCGATGATTTATTTGATCATCTATAGGGTGCAAGTTATTTCTCAAATATAGACCTTAGATCCGGCTATCATCAGCTTAAAGTGAGAGAGTGTAATATTCCAAAGACAGCCTTCTGAATCTGTTATGGTCACTTTGAGTTTCTTGTCATGTCCTTTGGGTTAAACAATGCTCCAACAGCCTTCATGGACCTTATGAATCGAGTGTTCAAGCAATATCTTGATATGTTTGTCATTGTATTCATAGACGATATTCTTGTGTATTCCCAAAGAGAGGATGATCATGCCGACCATCTTAGAATTATCTTCCAAAATCTTAGAGATCATTAATTATTCGCTAAATTTAGCTAGTGTGAATTTTGGATAAGGTCAGTTGCTTTTCTGGGTCACATTGTTTCCGCCGAAGGCATTAGAGTCGATCCCCAAAAGACAGAAGCTATAAAGAATTGGCCTAGACCTACTTCCCCATCTGACATTAGGAGTTTCTTGGGTCTAGCTGGTTACTACCGTCGTTTTGTTGAGGGCTTCTCTTCCATTGCGTCTCCCATGAATCGGTTGACCCAAAAGAAAGTCAAGTTCCAGTGGAAAGATACCTGTGAGAAGAGTTTTCAGGAGTTGAAGACTCGACTCACTTTAGCCCCAGTGTTAGCTTTACCCGATGTTATTGATAGTTTTATGGTGTATTGTGACACTTATAGAGTTGGTTTGGGTTGTTTGTTCATGCAGAGGGGTAAAGTTATAGCTTATGCCTCTAGACAGTTGAAGCCTCATGAGAAGAATTACCCAACCCATGATCTTGAATTAGCAGCTATAGTTTTTGCTTTGAAAATCTGGAGACATTATTTGTATGGTGTTCATATTGATGTGTTTACTGATCATAAAAGCCTGCAGTATGTGTTTACTCAGAGGGAGTTGAATCTTAGGCAAAGAAGATAGTTAGAGTTGCTAAAAGACTACAATATGAGTGTGTCGTATCACCCGAGCAAGGCCAATGTTATGGCAGATGCTCTTAGCAGATTGTTTATGGGTAGTGTAGCTCATGTAAAGAATGATAAGAAAGAATTGGCTCGTGATGTGCATCGCTTGGCTAGGTTGGGTGTTAGATTGCTTGATTACGCTGAAGAGAGTATGTTAGTTCAGAGTATTTCTGAGTCCTCTTTGGTCTCAGAGGTAAAGGAGAAGCATGACAGGGATCCTAGTTTGGTCAGACTAAAGGAGTCAGTTAAGGACCAAAAGGTAGAGGTTTTCTCCCAAGGGGGAGATGATGTGTTGAGATTGCAGGGTAGATTGTGTGTTCCTGATGTTGATGATCTAAGGCAGAGAATTATGGCTAAATCGCATGGCGCGCGATATTCTATTCATCCCAGTGCTACCAAGATGTACTGTGATTTACGAAAAATCTATTGGTGGAATGGTATGAAGAAAGACATATCAGGATTTGTGGCAAAGTGTTCTACTTGTCAACAGGTTAAGGTAGAGCACCCAAGTCCCGGTGGTGTAATGCAAGAGTTTAGCATTCCTACTTGGAAGTGGGAAGAAGTAAATATGGATTTCGTAATTGGTTTGCCTCCTTCTCATCGTCATCATGATTCGATTTGGGTAGTTATTGACCGGTTGACTAAATCAGCTCATTTCTTGCCAGTGCATTCGTCTTATACAGCTGAGTATTATGCTAGATTGCATATCCATGAGTTAGTCAGATTGCATGGAGTTCCTTTGTCTATCATCTCAGATAGGGGTACTCAGTTTATTTCACAGTTTTGGAGAGCCTTTCAGAAACATCTTGGTACCCAAGTTCATTTGAGTTCCGCTTTTCATCCGCAGACTGATGGTCAGGCTGAGAGGACTATTCAGACTTTGAAGGACATGTTGAAGGCATGTGCGCTTGATTTCAAAAGTAGTTAGGATAAGCACTTGCCATTGATCGAATTTGCGTATAACAATAATTTCCATGCTAGTATTCAGATGGCCCCGTTTGAAGCTTTGTATGGGAGAAGATATAGATCGGTTATAGGTTGGTTTGAAGTAGGAGAAGCATCTATGATTGGGCCTGATGCTGTGCTCGAGGCTATGGAAAAAGTTAAGTTGATTTGAGAAAGATTGAAAACCGCTCAAAGTTGTCAGAAGTCCTATGCGGATGTGAGAAGAAAAGAGCTTGAGTTTAATGTTAATGATATGATGTACTTAAAGATTTCACCCATGAAAGGGGTGAAGAGATTTGGGAAGAAGGGAAAGCTTAGTCCCCGTTATGTTAGTCCATACAGGATTCTGAGCCGTGTTGGGAAAGTAGCATATGAAGTGTAGTTACCTACGGATTTGTCTAGCATTCATCCGATATTCCATGTTTCTATGCTTAAGAAATGTATTGGTGATTCTGTCATGGTTGATTCTTCCGAAATCTTAGATATTCAGGATAGCCTTTCATTCGAGGAGATTCCGATTGAGATTTTCAGATTTTCAAATCCGTAGGCTAAGGAACAAAGAAGTTCCTTTGGTTAAAGTGCTTTGGCAAAATCAATCTGTTGAGGGTGGTGCTACTTGGGAAGCCGAAGCTGATATGCGAGCCAATTACCCTCACCTCTTTTCTATGAGTTCGAAGTGAGCAGAAGGTACCATTCTTTCTTAATTCCACCCCCCTCTTATTAAAGATTCAACTGTGTGTCTACTTCCATCACGAATTCGTGAATTTTGTATAGTATCCGAAGGTATAGAGTGAAGTATGTCCTTTTAGTGAGTCTTTCCATCTATACGTCCTCATTTTTTTCTTCTTCTTGGCCTATCTGGCAACATTCGGGGACGAATATTTCCAAAGGGGAGATATTGTAATACCCCGAGAACTCTAACCAATAGTGCCACCATGACTCAAGCTCATGAGAAATAAATTATAGTTCTTTGGTTGTTTTTTGATCAAGGGTGATGTGTATTAAGGCTTCAAGGATGTCCTAGCGATTAGATGAATCAAAACATCCCTTACCGATTGAATTCTTGAGAAGAATTTTTGTGTAGTCAACTTCAAACGAGCATATATCTTGTTACACTAAGAAATTTTGAGCTCATGACCCACCAACAGATATATAATTCAATTAGCTTTCCAACGGTACCAATTTTACCCAAATCCGATATCGGAGCAAAAAATTATGCCTATTTTACTCCAGCGTGTCAGCTTGAAAACTGCGTGACGACATTTTGTGACGACTTGTCACAAGTCTGACGGCTTGTCACAAAATGTCGTCACCTTAAGTATAAAGTCATAAATTCCACCCTTTTGTGATGACATTTCGTGACGACTTGTCACAAGTCTGACGACTTGTCACAAATGTCGTCAGCTATTTTTTCAGCAATTCAAGGACATTTTTGCAAGGGTATTTTGGTCTTTTCCCATCTTTTGGAGGCCCCTATATATATATGAGAATTCCATCCAAACCTTAATTTCTTCATTTTCTCTTCCAATTCTCTTAAGAAAATATATCTAGGATTTCATTCAAGAACATTAATCTTCCAAAAATCATCCATAAATCTTCAAGATATCTTTAAGAACCAAGTTCCTCATAGTGTGGGCTTCGAAAATCATTTATTACAAGTGAGGATAGAGTCTCAACCACTAGAATTCATCCAATTTCAAAGATTAAGGTATGTGGGGTTTTGAACAAGAGCAATCATTTCGTTCTTGTGCCCAAAGCTTTAATTTCTATTATGGATTTATATGATTTTCCAAGTGAGTTTATACCCAAATTACTTCATCATGAGACTATGAGAATATAAATTGTTCAATCTTTGTTATACATGATTATTTTACTATTCCCAAGTTATGACTTGATATTTAATATTGTGAATTTCATATTTCTACCATGAGTTGATATTTCAAGTGCTTTCAAGATATGTGTCAAGCTTTAAGCTTCCTTAAGACAAATTGGATTATTGAGTATATCGATTTATGAGATTGAGTTGTTATAATGAGTCTTGATATTTCCTTAAAGTTATTGATGTTGCCATGATTTAATGAATTGATACATTTTTATATTGAGAAAGATTGATTTGATTTGAGTCGAGTTAGGAATCCACAAATTGATTATGATTTGATAAATAAGAAAGAGATTTGATTTGGTCTTCATGATAGACCCTTGTGATGTTTATGGTGGATTTCCTAACCCGTTCTGAGCTTGTTTCTGGGAGTAGTATTTAGCACCGAGCGGGAAATGTGGTATTTTCCCCGAAACTACGTCCCACCGTAGGATTGGTATTGATATTCGTGGGCCAGAGGCCTAATATGAGATTGTGATCACTAAATTGAGGTTGTACTCCCTGGCAAGAGAACAACGCTCCCGCCAATGTGGAGTTCTCTCCTTAGGAGGGCAAAACATTGAACTCTATGTAGCTCACATGGTTTATGTCAGTTATAAGAACCTCTCATATCCATAAGAGTTGAGTTTCTTGAATTACCGAGTCACTTCGAGTCTTGAGTTGAAGAGTTGAGTTGTTTATGATGATTTATGAGGTTTTTATCATATGATTTATTTACTATGAGATCATGAAAAGTATGTTTCAATCTAACTCAAGCCAAGTGAGCCATCATTGTACATATGCATATTTTCATAAAATTGATGATGATATTTACATTGTTGCATGCACCCCCACATACTCAGTACATTCCAAGGTGTTGACCCACATATTTTCCTATGGGCTACATTTTCTCATACTCACTCCTTTTTCCTTGGCCAACATCTTTAAATACTTTACTCACTTGAGATTTATTAATCACATCACACATATCCTCAAGTGGTGGGCAAGTTTTACTCACAAGTTGGGCAGAACTTCCTTCGGAAAGCTCTCAATGCAAGGTGCTTGAACAATTGGATTTTGTGGGTAGAGTTTGGGTAGCAATTGGCATATAATTTCAATGTGCCATTTCATATCTTCAATATTGTCATTGATACGATCACATGTGGCATTGAAATTATGGGCAGCCATTGTATCTAACAAAAAGACACAACAAACAAAGAAAACAAACAAACTTGTTATATCAAAAATGTCTCACCACACTCTCACTCTTGGTTTTACCTCACACTTGGTTTCACAAGTGTTGAAAGACGGATTGTACTTCATGAGTGATTGAGTGTCGAGTCTACTCTTGTCCCGAAATGGATTTTTGTTTGAAACTCAAATGAAATCTTGTAGGACTTGAGTCAAGAACTAACAACGAATTCAAAAATATATAAGTACACAACAAATGTAAACACAAACAAACGGACACAAAACTAACTTACAAGCTAGTAGGAGATTACTAGGTTGTCAATTAGTGTTCGAACCAACAAACGAACTAAGAGACAATAAAATTAAACTAAGAAATCTAAAATTTGAGCCAAAATTGTTACATGAACAGTAAAAATGATGATGTGGCAGTCACGTATTGGTTGCGGTTTCTCAATTTTATATTTCAATTTCAAGTCTTGGTCCCATTGTAATTTGGAAAGGATGACAATTGGTTTTGGAGGGAAAACACAAGTCTTGAATCTCTACAAGTCCACTCTTAAAAGGATGGTTTTTGTCTTGTACTATTCCCACAAGACAAGGTTCTTGAAACAAGAAAAAGTAGTTTGTCCCAAAACACAACGTTCTTGAAATAAGAAAAAGCTGAAAAGTAGAAGTCTAGTCTAGGGAGTGTTGGGAAATGGTTGATAAAGTCTTTGGTGGTTGTAGGAAAAGTCTTTGAGCCACAAGTCTTACACCTTAAATCTTGGATTTATGCCTTGCAAGACTAACATCAATTCACACTCTCTTTCTTCAACTTATAAGATCAACAACCACCTTTTCTTCAACAATATATAGAGATGGTAAAGAACACCAAGAACACAAGCTTTGAGTCTTGAAGTTCTAAGGTTCAAGTTGGACCCCAAACATCAACAACACTTTTTCAAGCTTAAAATACACGACACAATCTCCATAATACATGTTCAAACCTTGAACCAACAACACACTACACGTCCAAAACAGTCCAAACTTTAAATCCGCAACAATAATACCAACAATAATCTGTCAAGTCCAAGTTCACAATAACAACATCAACAACAAAGGCTCAAATCAAGATATAGACTCAAAGTGTTAGTGAAGAACAATACTAACACTAGAAACACTTAAGACAAGTAAAAATCTCGGCCAAGACACAACAAGAACACAATTTTCGGCCAAGAACACAAAGTGGACAGATTGCTATTTTCTGGATTTTTTTTTTCAAGTTTCAAGCTCAAGATTGATCTTGTTAGAATAAAATCAAAGATGGCTTTGATACCAAATGATGCGGGGAAAATAAGAGAAACACGAAACAACTCCAAAACAGTTCACTAATATTAAGGATTTGAGGACCAAGATGGAAACTACTCTCGGATTCGCTACAACCACAAAATAACAAAATAAAGAGGTGTGTTTTCAACACCAAAACAACCACAATACACAATGAAGAAGATGAACACAATGATTAAAAAATTCAAATTCAACAAAGACACAAAACAGTCCACTACAAATTTGAAATATAAAGATAGATAGATAGACCAAATGAGGAAATACTATTAACAACCCAAGAATTGTTACACTCTTGAACCTTTAATACTACACAAAACACTAACCTATCTCTTACATAGAAATAAGAGGGACCTTGATCTCTCAATGCACCCAATGTTTCCGAGCATTAATCCAACACGAGAGATTCCACCCTCAAGTTGAAAATCCTAGTTACATGGATTTCGGCTATGGGAGCCTTTCTCATAAGAGAGAAATGTTTCTAAGTGTGATACAACATCAATATTCAGCCAAATCTAATGAATGAAACCCTAGAATGTTGTATTTATAGTGTATTACAAGAATAGTGTGAAATGTCCAAAATGACCCCTTAGTCAAAGTCTTCAAGTGGGCTCACTTAGAGTGCATTGTATGGACTGATTTTGGAGCCTATTTAGGCCTTCCTTTGCACTTCACGTGTACACTCCAAGTCTTGGGTCAATTCACTTTCGCACTCACCCACCTTCGTGGTCATACCCGTATCAAGGTGCTTCTAGGGATTTCCTAATTTGGGTCTAAATATATTTGTCTTTTGTTTTTTCTGAACTTAACGGGTATGAACTTGGTCATTTGGGCCAATGTTCATACCCTTTTATTGTTTTTTTTTTGGATTTGGATTATTAATAAATGGCCATTTGCCCCTTTTGATTTAAAAAATCAAGTTCTATTTATAGAAAAATAAAGGTTGGCACAAAATCACTGTTATAGTTTACTAGATTATTAACGAACATAACAAGTAACATAATATTAGAATGAAATGAAACTCAATCATGCCATTTTAATCACATGACTAAAAGTGCATTTTAAACTATTGAAGCAAAAAGTTTGAATCCATATAAATGATTCGTCAAAAAATTTTTATCCCTATAATAATAAAGAAGAAAAGTAATAACTGGAACGGATCTTCAAATTCTTTTTTATTAGCAATGAAAAGCAATGCACAATTTACTGATTTTCAAAGTAAACAATAATTAATTTTCAAGAGCCACGAACTCGAAACCACTAACAAAATCCTCAAACTCTGACTTTCACTACAAAAAAATGATTTATTTAAGACCAACTTTCAGGGACGAGTCAATAATTTGATCTCTAAAAGTATACTTATTAGGACGAGATTAAATTACGGTCCTTAATATTATATTTTATTGCGAAGGTAAAAAATTCGATCCCTAATTTTTTTTTAGCTGGTCCCAAATTTTAATTGGAAGCTTTGAGCGGGCAAAAATAACGCCAAAGTAAAATATTTAAATTTTAATAATTTATTTTATTTCACTAAAACTTACTTACGCGCCAATTCTTTTTACTTCTAACATTCTGGAAAAGAAGGGATTGTCTTTATTTACCCAAAAAAAAAGAGCTCGTTCTTTTGCAAAGCCGCCTATCTATTTAGTATATATGAGTACTGTATTACATGATATCATTGACGCCTTCAATCCTCAAACAAAATATAGCAGCTGGTTACAAATTAAACACTATACGCACCAATTTTGCACCGATTTTTCAATTGCTTCTTCAATTTTGTGGGTTATTGCAGTTGATAATTTGCCCTAATCTCCAGTTTATCTGATATATCATGGATTCGAGGTATGATTTAGTTTATAGTTATTGCAATAATAATTTTCCCTAAGACAATTTTCCAATCTCTGGTTATTGCAGCTAATAATTTATCCTAATCTCTTTCTTTCAAAGTTGTTCTAAATTAGTTTTATTACTCTCCGAATCTGTTATTTTTTTTATTTGTACAACTCGGTAATTCAGTGTGAAATTTGTCAATTTGTGGTTGGTCAGTTATCGTCTCTCTATCGTCTAGCTACTAGGAATAGCAATGAGGTGTAGCGTGTGCGAATTGGAGCTGGTTTACTGTTATGCGGGGCTGGGCGAGATGCGACAGAGAGCCTTAAAATTTAAAAACTATGGTGGTGTGGTGATGGAATCACTGATATTATTGGAAGAAGGTTTGGGTTAGAAAAATTGTGTTGGTTTTGTTTTCGAATATAGAAAAAATTAAATTCTTTTTGTCTTTTTTAATACCCTTTTATTTTCTGTTCATGTGTGTGGTTAATAAATGTTATATGATGAAATGCTTCACCACAATCCTATGTGTTTTTCCTCATATCTAAATGTTTTTTTACTTCCTAATTATAGTAAAAGATTGAATTTGTTTGTCTCTTTCTTGGCACTCTTTTAATTTGTGTTATGGGTGTGGTTAACAAATACTATATGGT
This sequence comes from Capsicum pubescens, assembly GCA_030864215.1. Taxonomy (NCBI): domain Eukaryota; kingdom Viridiplantae; phylum Streptophyta; class Magnoliopsida; order Solanales; family Solanaceae; genus Capsicum; species Capsicum pubescens. The sequence goes on along the minus strand of CM061549.1, from coordinate 215,933,549 downwards.
TAAATGCTTCACCATAATGTTCTGTGTTTTTCCTTATGTAAAATGAATTTAAATGTTGTTTTATTGTTCTTTTTGCTCCCTAATTTTAGTTAAAGATTGGATTTATTTGTTACTTTCTTGGCACCCTTTTCGTCTTTGTTCATGGGTGTGGTTAACAAATATCCCTACATTATAACAATCCTTTTTGTTTTTTTTTCCTCGTATCAAAATGGTACAATGTTGTTTTCTTGCTTTTTTTGCTGGCAAATTATAGTAAAAGATTGGATTTTTCTTTTTTTCTGGACACCTTTTTATTTTCTATTCACAAGTGTGGTTGACAAATACTATAAGGTTAAATGTTTCACTACATTCCTTTGTGTTTTTCCTCGTATCAAAGTGGGTTAAGTGTTGTTTTCTTTCTCTTTTTGCTCCCTAATTATAGTTAGACATTGAATTTTTTTGTTTCTGGTCAACTTTTTAGTTTCTGTTCATGGGTAATATGGAGGGAGAATAGGCACCAAGTAACATGGGATTACTGCAACTTTATTCTTTGATTATCTTATTGAGATAAATAAATGGCTACTAATTCCCCAAATGAAAAAGAGTACATCAAAATGCTATATTGGTTGCTTGTTTTGCAAAATGAAGCACACAATAGAAGTTGGAGATAATTATTTTCTGTTCTCACCTTAAAAAATGCATATGAAGATTCCCAAATTCTTCTTGCATCATCATGCCGATGCCAGAAAAATTAGAAGTTACAGCTTAGGCCATAAATGAATAAAATTTGTTTCTTCAGGGTCTAGTTTCAAAATAGATCACCAAAACGAGCACTTGAGAAGTTGCATTATTTCCAGCATCTGAACTTGCTTTCTACATGTGATAGTCAAGGTGAAAATTTCATAAAATTCTACTATTACTTTGCTAAGTGTTAGTGTGAGTATCCATTTCTATCCATTGAGCATTATGTGAATTTCCTGCACTTGGATGTTTCTTTGCCATGCTTTTGGTTGTTAGCTTGCTGTTGTTGAGCCTTTTTATTTAATTGACATATAATTGGTTGATTCTTTTGCTAGGTGGATGGTTGTCCAATACAGCTGGAATTGGTTTTGCCCCGCATGTCATCATGATTGCTGTAGGAGAAGTATGTGATTCACGTGATTTAGAGTGTGTTAACTTGTGTAGCATCACAAAGATAGCATGGCTAAAAATACTGTTGTATCTTTTTTCCTCACTTCTACATGACTGTTAAAGCACGGAATGAACTTTTCCTCCCCATGTTTATTTTCCAAGGTTAGGTTTTCGAAGAAATTAGGGAAGAAATAACATAATGAGCTCAATAGTAAAGAAAGAAAAAGAATAATCATATTAGTTTGGTCTAACATATCTTCAGGGACCTTAGTAGCATTACATGAGTAATGTAATGAGATGGATCCTTTTTTGGTTGATATATGCTTCTTTCTCGGATTGGGGTGAGTTCATTTGTGGAAGAGAGAGATGAGAGAGAAAAATGTTGGCATGTCTTGTATGCTTAACTATTACACAGGAACTTACTTATCATTAATAAGAAACAACTAAGATTCTTCTTTATAGGCTTGCAATCTTATAATATTGATAACTTTATGGGTACTTTCTTAGCTATAGCCTATAGTTGGCTTGGTAAATTTATGTGGAGAATGTGCAATAAGTTAACCTTAGGAGGCTCCTTTTAATAGTTGAAACTTGAAAAGTCGAATTATGCTTGAATTACCAAATAAAAGGGGATTCTAGTAGCAGTTTTGACATTTTAAATTTTCTTATCACCATTTCTTTACAGGAAGCTAGGTGCTCTCCAATTATTTGCATAAAGCAGAAGGTCTTGAGCACAATAGAATATTTTTATAACTTCAATTTGGAAAAACTGCTTGTGGGTTACCTTTAATTAGTACTTTTTTGGACATTCAGTTACTTCTCTATTTTAATTTTAATTCTGCCTCTAACAATATTAATGGATGGATTCATTTCCATTTACTGCAGGACATCACAATAAAAATAATGTCATTTTCAGAACAAGGGCCTAGATCAATTTGTATTTTATTGGCAAATGGTGTTGTCTCCACTGTAACTCTTCGTCAGTCATCAACTTCTGGTGGCACTGTTACATATGAGGTCTGAAGACTAACATTAAATTCCAAAATTATAATTTTTCAGGATGATAACAGTAAGTTGCTATCTCCTAAATGGAGAACATAAATGTCTATAGTTTATGCTGATCTGCGGGAAATTGTCATCTTTCTTGAGATGCTACGATGAAATTTATTTTTTTGTGAATGGTTAGAAAAATTTAGTGTTTTCAATAATTTTTTGGCCTAATAACTTTTCATGGATGTATTAGTAACCCTGAAATAACTTTGAGACTTAGTTTTCAATGTCCTTAATATTTGGAAAATAACATAATACATAGGTTAAGAATTCTGAGGCCTAGAATTTAAGGTTGTTTTCTTGATTCTTATGTATCAATGTTTTAATTCACTAGATTCACTTTTCCTTGATTTGACATTCACGTTACAATAGTGAGGAAACTAGTCAAATCATACCTACATATGATTGCAGATTCTGGGATTTTTGTACCTGTATCTTTACCAAACTCGTTGATCAGTGATTTCTCACTTTTTCTCGATTTCTTGGTATAGTTTGCCGGGACCTGGGTGGTCTGTGTTTGGGGGGGTACTATTTATTCAAGTAGTTAAAGTTTTCTTTTTATTAGGAGCTTGTAATCTAGTTAAGTATTGATTTAAGTATGTTATTGCATTTTACCTAATTTACCTCCTCATAGGCGAGTATCCCTCTCTTGCTATTAGCTCCTGTAGCTATGGACATTTAAGATAATCTATGTATCTTTTTCCATCTTATTCTGCCAAAATGATCTTCCAAGCATATGTTCTTATTCCATATAGGGATGATTTGAGATATTATATCTATCGGGCTCTTTCTTGGTCAATGATAGTAGGGGATCTCGGGGTAGGATTGGTAGCCTAAGTGTTTCTCTTGCTAGTCCAAATGGTCTCGTGATAGGTGATGGAGTTGGAGGTGTTCTAATTGCAGCAAGTCCAATTCAGGTATTATTTCAATCCTTCTATCTAATTAAAATCTGTTTTATCTCTTCAAAAGGAAACACTTAGGTAATTGGTTGTCTTCATCTTAAGATACTATGATGATTCATTTGCAAGTTAGTATGAAACTTTATAAGGTTGCTCCCATTTTAATCTACACGCACCTTTGAATCTCAAAAAGTTTGGCTAGTTTTAGATCTATATAGTTGGGTGATCATCATTAAATCATGACGAAATTGGTCTTCCTAAATAAAATTTAGTTCCTTAACTTTTTACTTACCCCTCGAAAGCCTGATACTTAAAGTAAATGACTTTAGGTAATAGTGGGAAGCTTCTTATGCTCAAGTTCAAAGGCAAAGAAAAGATGTTCAGACCACTGACAATTCCGTAAATCCACCTGATGCTCTTTCGAACCAGAATCTCACACAATCCTTTTCAATGGGAATATGGCCTAGTTCAAGGAAGATGGATCTACAAACTGGCCTTATTGACATTGATTTGATGCGAGGATGATTACGTCGAATGTAGGTTGACGAGAGAGCAATGTATATATTGTGTTCTGTATACAAGTTTGTTGATTGTTAATGCCATCAACCTGTCTTTAGTATAACTTGGACTGCTATGAAATTCCCTCCACTTAGGTGAGCCATATAGTTATTTTGCACATCAATCTTCTTCATGCAATTACATATGCAATAGTGATAGACCTCGATGGAAAAAATCCAAAGTTAAACCTGAGCACACACAGTACCTTGATTTAAAAAAATTGTGTTGCTCGTATAACAAAGTACCTTGGTTCCTTACTTTTAAATTGAGCACACACATCTGCATTCCAAGAAGCTTGTGGACCTTTGGATTTATATATTTTTTATTGGTATTGCTGTTGTTGTTTTTTGTTGTTGCTGGTAGTTGTTTCTTTTTCTTCTCGATCCTTTGAGTCTACCACTGGTCATTTATTTTCCCTTTCCTTGCCCATTTTCTTTCTCTAAATGCAGTTTTTTTTTCTTATTGAAATAGAATAGAAGCAGCCTTGAGAGAACTCTGTTCATCTTTAAGTTGTGACAATGAAGTGCTACTAAGGTTTGTGTATACTCTTGAACTCGCTCTCTTGTTAACTGATGAATTATTTAATTATGCTTAGTGTAAAGATATGATGTACATATTGGGTGATATTTGGATCATGTAAATTGATTATGCAGTATAATGAAACTATCAAATTAAAGTTCTTTGTTGTAATCTACATTGAACAAATGGTTATTTCTTCATCTCCTCAAGCTTTCTCTGCACTTGTGTTTAACAATTGAATTTTCTACTTTGATATATTTACTTACTTGATTTATGTCGAGCATATAAGGTGAAGCGATGTACTAAATTTTTGTTTTACTGTTGCAGGAGTGACTTGATTTAGGTGAAATAGTAGGAATGGAAAGTCGAGGATTTGATTATTTTTTGGCCTGTGATGGAAGCTGGCAATTTAAACTGAAAGTCGATGACTTAATTATATATATCATGTTTTTGAATTGAAACTAATGTAATGGGATGTTAACTAAGTTTTCTGGTCTCTAATTATATATATCATGTTATTGTATCGAGATTCTTTATAGCAATTTGGTATTTATTTGATGAAATTTGTTATTTTGTGATGTTGGGCTCATTTGTGGTCAATTAGAGACTAGAAATATTGCTCGCCTTTAAATGTTTATCTAGGATGAGATGTCGCTCGTCTTTAATGGTTGATCTACGACTAGAATGTGTCTCGTCCTTAAAGGTTGATCTAGGAAAAGAATTTTGCTCGTCGCTAATGGATAACTATGACCACGTAGTTAGTCTATTTGGGACGAGAAATACCATCGCGAAAATATTATTACGATGAGGTAGTTAGTCTATTTGAGACAAGAAATACCGTCACTAAAAGATAATTATGACAAGGTAGTTAGTCTATTTGGGACGAGATTACTCGTCGCAAAAAGATAATTACGATGAGCTAGTTGGTCTATTTGAGACAAGAAATACCGTCGCTAAATATTATTTATGACAAGGTAGTTAGTCTATTTGGGACGAGATTGGTCATCGCAAAAGAATAATTAAGACCAGTTAGTTAGTCGATTGGGACAAGATATACCATCACTAAAAGGCAATTAAGACCAGTTTTTTTGCCATCACAAATGGGTATTAGGGATCGATTTTTTGGACTCGTCGCTAATGACCTTTAGCGACGGAGCCTGTTAGGACAGGCGCGACTGGATTTGTTCGGTTCCAAAAGACCAATTGGGACAAGATTTGAACTTTCTGGGACCATATTTCCCTTCCTTATAGGCTATTTTTCTTGTAGTGTTTTGTTCTTATTTTTGCTCCTTTTTTCTATTTCTTTTTTAGTGTTTGTGTTTTTTGTGTCTTCTTCTGTTCTTTTTGTTTTGTATTGTCTCTGTGTTTGGGACGTGAGGGTAGATTAGGATTGTAATAGCGTGTGTTGTCTTATATAAATGAGTTGAGAGAGAGTTGTGAGGGAGTATGGATTGATTACGTGAAGGAGGTTAGAAAATATGGGAAATGGAGCATGTGCGATAAAAACATGGACGTCGGATAGTTTAGAATCCTTTTATTAATAATAGAACAACTAAAATATATAATGGTAAAATATAGATAATAAATTTTGAGGTAACAAAAATATATGAAAAGTTAAATAGCTAGTCTGAAAAATACAATTAAGAAGATATTATTATCACCAGATTATTTATTAAACACAAATTGAGAAAATATTTTTTTAAAATATTTTTTTCTTTTGAAAATTAAAAACATAACTTATCCTAAAATGTGACTCTATTTTTGTAATTTTCAAATCTTTTAAAATAAACTCATTGAAAAACATATCAATTCAAAGTATCTAATTTAGATCTAAATGAAATATTTAAACACTAAAATGATGTAAAAATCTTAAGTTTATTCAAAAATTAGGTGTTTATAAAATGTGAAAAACATCTCATATAATTAATTAAGGTACCCATAAATTGATTCAAACACTAAAGAAAAAATGTTGTAAACTGCTTAAGTTGAACTTTAATCGACGATATCTACTGAAGCCCCGCAATTTATTTTTGGAACCTAAAGCCGCCGCCCTGCATAATTCTTGCATTATATAATGTATTTCAACTTCTGTTTTTTGTTTAATTACTACTCCCTCCATCTCATTTTATTCGTCCCAAATCTAATTTAATTTCTCATTTTACTTGTCATTTTTCATTAATCAAGACAAGACAATTTTTTTTCTTTTTACACCCTTAGTATTATTTTTTTTCCGCCAAATTAAAATGTAAACATCATTTATAGGGATACCATGATAAAATAGTCATATCATTAATTATTTTTTAATCAATGCACAATATCAAAGTGAGACGAGTAAAATGCGAGTGAGTGAGTATATATTAATTAGGTTGAAATCAATGTGCTTGTCAACCCTAAAACATCCCGTCACACTCCCTTTACTTGTTATATTCTTATTTTTAGAGTCAAGCGATATAAATTTTGATTAATATTTTAAGATATTCTTTTATCATATTAAAAAAAAGAAAAATTACAACATATAATACTTTTTATATAATTTTAAATATCTAAATTTTAATTTTGAAATATTAAATTAATTTAATTTAAAAAATTAATTAAATTAAATTTCAGAAAATGAAAGATGACTAACCTAAAAAGATTGAAAAGAGTACTGATTAGTATTATATTCTGGGAAAATACATATGCATTTAGGAGAAGATTGCAAAAATGAATGATGCGAACCATCTTTGGCTTAGAGATTGATGATGTCAACGGATGATTTTTTAGACCATGTGCATGTTTATTTGATTGAAGTTAGAAAATGACAAGTGGCCATGACACAAGTATACTACAACATAAGAAGTAGAAGTCTTGCAGATGAATTCGAAATTAAGATCTGAATTTATCAAAGACAAAAAACGAATTATGGTCTGACATTATTAATTTGGATAGAGATTAATTTGAAGTTAAAATTTTATTTAACATATAATTAAAATTTTAAAAGCTGTATTGGGTTTTATAAAGACGAAAGTTTCATAATTTTACATGTAATATTACAAGGTAGTAGTTGTTGTAAATGTATAAGATCTATAATAAGATCTATCAAGATCTAGTTGATATCTATCAGGATTTGAAGTATCTGTTTTTTAGTCAGAAACTAGGAATAAATTTTTCCTATAAATGGAAGGGTTTCCTTCATTGTAACTCATCCTCAAGGATCCAAGGGACTCATTCAAGAGAAATAAGAATTACTCTCTATTCTTTCTATTCTTCTTCTTTATTCTTAGTTGTTTTATAACATGTTATCAGCACGAGACTCTGCCAAACAAGATGAGATTATAAATCTAAAGATAATTTCTAGGTTAGTAATTCCTTATGTTATTTGTTTTTTGCTACTAATGATATAATTATTGTTGGATTTGAGGAAAAATAATTGGTTTGGAACCACGTATGCTTTCAATTAAGAGGGTAAGACATTGGGTTAAAAGTTTCAATGCACCATAATGATAAGATGTTGGGTTCAAGTCTCATTGAGTTACAGCCTAAGACATCTTTATATGGATAAGATATTGAGTTTGAATCTAAATACACCATATTGATGATATTATGATGGCTAAGGCAAAATAATGAGTGTTTGGTGAAAGCTATGAAACATACCTATTGATATGCTCCATGAAGTGAATATGGTAGCAATATATGATGAATCTGAAAGTTGACAACTTGCTTCATTCTTGAAGTAAATGTGGTATCAATGCATAATATGTCTGAAAGAAGACAAGTTATGATATTTCCACATACTTATTGTGATTATAATTAAAGATATGTTGGACAAAAGTTCTCTACATTATATGTTTGTCGTAGTTTGCTTCAGAAGTAGCAATATTTTAAATGAGACGATAAGCTATCATAATTTGATAGACTTAAGGCACGATTATATTTCATTCTCGGGGAATGAGAAGCTTATTATAATACGAACGTGCACTTGAATGTAATTGTATCACAATTCACCTCCGAAAGAGGCAGAATAATTGAGAAGAGTTATTTTAAAATCTTAAATATAAAATTTATTCATGCAATAGAAAATCTGAAATTTACTAAAGTGAAAAACACATGTCAGGATAAACTTGGAGTTTACTAGAATAATAGTTCATAAATTGATACGAACAATTATGGCATCCCAAAGATGTGCATATTGAGTATTAGACATGTATTGAAGAACTAGAAGATTCTTCAAAAAATTATCTATGTTTGATACAAGTCAAATGGTCGTCTTATCTTTTGATGACATCTTTAGAGGCCAACACCTAAAAAATCAAGGCGTGATTACCTCGAGGACACATGGACATGCATGGAGAACCCGTTTTGAGCAAAAACAAGGCTGTGAGTGGAAGATTACTTGTAGCATTGAACACTTAAGGACTCACGGATTTGGATAACACTTAATGGCTCACGTTTTGTTCACCTCATTAAGGACATTTTGGTCACTTCACTTGGCCCAAATGCACTTCATGGCCAATCCCCAAATGCACTCCATGGTCATTCCACCCATTAAGGGAATTATTGTCATTTTTTTCTTGTCATGTAATAATATAAATAGAATATTTTAGGTCTTTTCTCTTGAGTTTATGAATGATGAAATATTGAAACATTGAAAGTCCTTTCTTTGAGAGTAGAACACCTTAGTTAGGGCTTGGAATAGCCATTGTAGTTTAGGGCTTGGAAAAGCTAGTATTGACGACCTTTGCTTAGAAACGGTGGATCTTGAGGTGCGTTGGTTCCCTTGGCGGTCACCGTAAGAGTGTAGTGTTGATTATTACATTCATTAGGGTTTAGTGTTGAAATACACTTGGTTCTTAATCTTGTAATAATCTTTGTCTTACTATCTATCCTTTTCATTCTTACAAACTTGTTGTGTTGTTCTTGTTCTCTACTCTTGGTTTGTACTTGTTCTTGTTGGCCGAAATTGTTGCTTTCTTGTACTTCATTTTATATGTTGTTAAGATATTTTGGGTTGGCTGAAATAGGTGTCAAACACTTTGTTATCTTCTCATTCTAGTGTTGTGTTGTGAATCCGAGAGAGATCTCCAATCGGTCCAAGGATCTTAGTAATTTGTGGACTATTTTGGAGTATGTTTGTGGACTGTTTTGAGTCACTTCGATAGTTTTTTATTTTTTCTGTATCATTTGGTATCAGAGCATGGCTTGATCTTATTCCCAAAAGATCAATCTTGGGCTTGTTAGTTGAAAAAAAGTGTTGAAATCTGAAAAATCAAAAAAGAAGTAAATTTATCCATTCTTGTGTTCTTGGCCGAAAGTGTGTTCTTGTTGTGTCTTGGACAAGATTTTTACTTGTCTTGAGTGTTTCTAGTGTTATTTTTATCCTTCACTAACACTTTGAGTTTAAATCTAAGTTTGAGCTTACATTGTTGATGTTGTTGTGAACTTGAAAACTTGAAAGTGTTTTGGATATTTTTCTTGTTGTGGCTTCACTTTGGCCGTGTAGTATTCACCTTGTTGTTGTTCTAGACTTGACCACGTGATTTTGTTGTTAATTGGTGGCCTAAGAACCATTTTGTTGAAGTTGTAGTTGTCTTGGCCAAGTGTTGAAGATATTGTTATTGTGGAATTTGGAAGTGGTCATGTGAAATTGTTGTTGTTCTTGAAGATTGTTGTTGTTGTTCTTGGTGGATGTTGTTATTATTCTTGGTGTTCATCACCACCTTCATATATTTTTGAAGATAAAGTGAACTTTAGATCCATAAAGGTAAAGGAAAAAGGTGTGTGACTTGTTAGTCTTGAAAGACACAACAACTACCAAAGACTTTATCAACTATTTCCCAACAACTTTCCATGTTACAAGGGTCCAGTTTTAAGGAAAGTACTACAAAAGTCAAAGTTTTGAAATTTGAAACTTGAAAAAAAAGTCTTCAAGACTTATTCTTCCCTCCTTAAAACAATTCCACCAATCCAAATTAAAAATGGGTCAAGACTTTGACTTTGAAAAATAAAATTGTAGAAACCGCAACCAAATACGTCGTTGTCACGTCATCATTTTACTGTTCATGCAACTTTAATTAAGCTCAAATGTTAGATTTTTAGTTTCATTTTATTGCTTCATTAGTTTCATGTCTTCATTCTAGAATTAATTAACAACTAGTAATCACCTACTTAGTTGTAGATTAATTGTTGAATCTGTTTCTTTCGTGTCTTTGTTATTTGTGTGCTTTTCTCATTTTTAACTCATAGTAACTTCTTTGTTTCAAGTTCGTAAGTAAATTTTGTTTTTATGTCTTGAGTCGATCAAACAAGAATCCGTTCCGACTGCCAAGTAGAATTGATATCCTATTGACTACCGGAGTATAAGGAACTTTCAATATTCACCGCTCCGATTGTGAGAATCACAAAGGTAAGTGTATACGAGTGTTTGTGAGGAGCTTTTACTACTAATCTTGTTTGTTCATTGTGTAGGTACAAAGGTGATATAAGAGGAACATGTCTTCGTTAGCCAGGGATTATTGTGACTACAACATGGAAGACTATGATTTTCGTGAGGGGCTTTGTAGCTACGAAGTTAAGGGAGATTGCGAGACTATGAAAATAGCCATGATCAAAACTTGGGCAGATTTGAAGGACACAGTTTTAGGGGAGAAAATGAGGGGAATGAAGTACCTAGTGCTTATAGTGAAATTGGAGATGATGTAGGACCTTGTGTTGGTTCTTATGATGACGTTGGGGCATTTGAGGAGTCTTACACTCCTACTCTGAACCTAGATTTGGTGTTAGGTATAACCCTTTTATTCGCAAAGCTTATGAGAGCTATGATGAGAGTAAACGTGAGGAGTGTGAAGATTCATATTCTTCACCTTGTAGTACTTCTTATCAAGTTCAATATAGTGTGAATAGTTATACTAGTTCAAGTGGAGGTTGTCCAACAAGAAGAAGAGAGGGTGCATCTCCAAAACCGATGGGTACTTGTATGCCTTATAATCTTGATCCGAGAAGGAGTATACACTCCGGAAAGGTGACCATTTTTGGGATACCGGGCTTCCTTATTGTGTTGAATGATAGGTACTATAGAAACTACATCCTTCCATCTATGGTCGACAACTTGGGGTTACTTCGAGAGCCTTTACTTTTTCCATACTCATTAGACGGGTTCAACGTTACCAAGAGGGTAAAAGTTATCTTTTCCCAATATGAATACCATGAGGAGGTGTGGTGCGATATTCTTCCCTTAGCGTACGGTCATGTATACTTAGGTGTCGATTGGTTTTCACGACATCAAGTTTCTAACGTGAAAAATTGACCTAATGTTATAAGAGACCAATGGGGCAATCGCCTCATGACTTACTTGTTGCCCAAGCCGCAAAGAGAAATGCCTACCTCCTCCAATACGAATTATTATAAAAGACAAAAGATTAAGAGGATTAAAGAAGTGCAAGGTGGTAATCTGAGAGTGAAAAAAAAAGGTTGTGTGTAGCGAAGTGAGGGGATTTCCACCAAACCGTGCTAACATTGGTTGTTCTTCTATTTCTAAGGAAATTTGTGTGGGTACCAACATAGCAAGAGAAGTCGAACAATGCCGAAAGGAAGTTGCTGCCCAAGCTTATGGAGGACCTTCACACCCCGGCAAAGAAGAATCTAATCAAGATCTTCAAAGTAAAATAGCCAACTCTTACACTTTGGTGCGTGTGACTGATAATTGTGTGGCTAGTATCTCATTGAGTATGAGTTGTAGCTTACTTACTTGTGATTCTAATGATTCTTTGCCACTTGTGGATGATGCACATGTTGTGCGAGTAGATACACTATTTGATCCTATAAATGACCGAATTGACTCTTCTCGTAAGGTCGGTTTGTGTTCACCTAGTGTTGAAGTTATTGTGTTGAATAAAAGTACATCATCGTGTGAAAATTATGTTGACCCACTTATTTGTCAAAATTATCCACCACTTGAGTATGTGTGTGATGTGCTTAATAGAACTCAAGTGAGTGAAGTACTTGAAATTGTTGGCCAACAAGATGGGAGTGAACCCGAGAGCTATTCTTGGGGTAATCTTATGCGTGAAACCTCCTTAAAACTTGACAATTTTATTTTAAAGAGTGAAGAACTTACTTGTTCCAAATCTGCCTGTGGGTTAGATCATGCTCTCTTTAGGTATAATGTCTTATTTGAAGATGATATAATCACTCCTAATGAACCTAGTGGTGACAATGATGGTAGAGCTTGCCTTGGAAGCTATAGCTGATATGTTAACCCACTATGGTGTGACAACTTTCCTTCTAAAGATGAAAATCTCTTTTTAAAAGATGAGAGAACTATTAAGGGTAAGGAATGTGTAGTCCTTCTTGAAAACCCGAGTACAAAGGTGTGATTGACTCGTTGGGGTAATATTTCTAAATGTGTATCCTTTCTTGACACACTTGTGCTTGAATTACGTGAATATCAACTTATGGATTTCGAGTTGTTTATTTTTTTGAAGGAAGGAAAGTGTATGTGTTGAAAAGGTTTGTATTCATCCATGTATGCCTCTATACTTGATTCTTTCCTATACTACCTCTTTACCTATGATGACATCCATACTAGTTTTTGATTTGTATTATGTAGAGGTAGGAAATTTGTTGGTACGTCCACTTGTATGAGTAATAATGCTCTATGGATCTCATGGAATTTAGAACCAATTGAATCACCATCCTTGATGTGGTCTCTTGAAGGGATAAAAGGGCAATTGTGTCTTGTGGCTCATGAGATCCTAATTCTACCTTTTGGACTAAGTGATGCCATTAGGACCCTTGTAGCTTCTTTATCTCTTCGTGATTCCCCTAACCAAATCCTTTGTGCAACTTTCATTGAGCTTTTAATATTTAATTCAAAGGATCCTTGGTTATATTGCAAATATGTGCAACCTTGGGTTGTTGAGATGATTTGTTTTGCTAACCCTAACCCTCATGACATAAGGAGTTTGTATTTGTTTGTCCTCTCTTTGGTTTTGCAAGGTTCAGATTTGAGGTCGAATCCTTTTCAAGAAGGGGAGGATGATACAAGTCAAATGATCGTCTTATCCTTTGATGACATCTTTAGAGGCCAACACCTAGAACATCAAGACGTGATCACCTCGAGGATACATGGACATGCATGAAGGACCCATTTTGAGCATAAATAAGGCCTTTAGTGGAAGATTGCTTGGAGCATTGAAGACTTGAGGACTCACGGATTTGGATATCACTTAATGGTTCACAATTTAGTCACCTCATTAAGGGCATTTTGCTCACTTCACTTGGCCCAAATACAGTCCATGGCCGCTCCACCCATTAAGGGTATTGTTATCATTTTTGTCTTGTCTTGTAATAATATAAATAGAACATTTTAGGTCTTTTCTCATGAGTTTATGAATGATAAAATATTGAAATATTGAAAGTCCTCTCTTTGAGAGTAGAACACCTTAGTTTAGTCTTAGTTAGGGCTTGGAATAGCCATTGTAGTTTAGGGCTTGGAAAATCTAGTATTGAACTTTACTTGGAAACGGTGGATCTTGAGGTGCATTGGTTCCCTTGGCAGTCACCGTAAGAGTGTGGTATTGATTATTACATTCATTAGGGGTTAGTGTTGAAATACACTTGATTCTTAATCTTATAATAATCTTTGTCTCACTATCTGTCCTTTTCATTCTTGCAAACTTGTTAAGTTGTTCTTGTTCTCTACTCTCAGTTTGTGTTTGTTCTTGTTGGCCGAAATTGTTGCCTTCTTGTTCTTCATTTTATGTGTTGTTAAGCTAGTTTTGATTGGCTGAAATAGGTTTCAAACACCTTGTTATCTTCTCATTCTAGTGTTGTGTTGTGAATCCGAGAGAGGTCTCTAATAGGTCCAAGGATCTTAGTGATTTGTGGACTGTTTTAGAGTGTATTTGTGGACTATTTTGAGTCACTTCGAGAGTTCCTTGTTTTCTTATATCAATGTTGCTTGTTCTCGTGACAAGTTGGTTGGACCAACTAATGTTAGGATTTGATCCCTCACAATCTGAAAAAGTATAAAAGCTGAATATGGGCCCGTTCACCTATCATGTGATATGTTTTGAAAAGATGCATCAATAAGATGATCATATGTACGTTTATTGTCAACCTGCAATTTGACATACATAAAGTTGTTTCTCAATAAAATTGAGTTAAGAGCATAATTTTCAGATTGTGTAATCAAGACAATCTTGATGATGATGGTTTGGCATTGAATGCCTTCGATAAATAGTTGAACCATTGCTAATGAGAACAAAGTTTGATATATTGGTTTGAAATATGATATATTATATACAAAGGTACTTGTACACATCAAACCAATTAATTATGATTTATCTTCCCTCAAAGTTAGTTCTGAGTCGGGAATCACACGTTATTCATCTAATGATTTTGATGTGCGGTATACGATTAATGAATATACTGTGATGCACAAAGATCGATTCCTCAAAGAAGATGGAGGATGTATGTTAGTTTTTATAATATAAGGGGGAGATTATAAGAAACTAAGAAATATGTGAGGAATTATCATTTGATCCTTATTCAAAAGATAATTCAAGTCAAATTTCGAAAATATCTCATATTTAAGCTGCAAGTGCTCCTATTTTGTGTCTCTAAAGGACAAAGTCTATGAATGAGTGAAGCGTCTAGACCAATCGGTTCCAAATGAAATAATCCTTGAAAAGGATAAGGAGCATCTGATCATAATAAGAAGACAATGTTCTCTTGAAGAGCCTACGGCGTAACAGTTCATAAAATCATATGAGAGGTTCAGGTACCTGAAAATAATGAAGTGATGAGATCTCAAAATATTATGCCATACTACGAACTGATACGAAATGATATATCATCAATATCTTTAATACAATATTGGCGCAATATTTTGAAAAATTACGAGGATCCGAATTCTACGTTTATTTAAGCATGCTGACATAGAAACATTTATCAAGTGACATGAAAGAATACATCTTGGTAAGTGTAAAACTTATTCGATTTGTAGTCCAGACACTTGAAAATGTCACGTATGAAATGTTGAATATTTTCACTTGACAAAATTTAAATAAAAACTTTCTAAGGATTAAAAATACTTGAAGCATATAAAAGTTTTTGGAAAACTTATTTAGAATCCTTATATTGTATAAACTTATAGCTTGAAAATTATTGAAACTCTTGGAGAGTTTTTAAAAGAAATAAATTATTTGCTTAAATGAGAAACATATTGAATTAGATTGGTCCTGAAGTACCATATATTAGTGCAATTGATGCACTAATATATCTTACAAATACTACAAGGCCTGATATAGCCTTTTTTGATTAATTTGTAAGTAAGATATGGTTATATTCCTACTGAGACATCGAAAAGGGATCAAACTTTTAATCTTATTTTATTCGAAAGATTGCAGTCCCAATTTTTTGGTCATGCTGATGTTGGTTATTTATCTGACCCGCATTAAACTCTATCTCAAAAAGGCTATGTGTTCATATGTGGGGATACTGTCATATCTTGGAGATACACAAAACAGTCTATCTAGCCGCTCCATTGAACCATGATGAGATAATAGCTATTCATGAAGATAGCCGAGAATGTCTATGATTGAGGTCCATGATACAGGTCATTCGAGAAAAATATGGTTTAAAATGTGACAATGTACCCATAATTTTATACAGAGATGATGCAGCCCGCATAGAATTTCCGTTGAATTCATAAAAGAAGATATAATGAAACACACTTCATCAAAGCTTTTCTACATACATGAGCTACAAAAGAATGATGATATTAACGTGCAATAGATTCATTCAAGTGACAATGTGGCTGATTCACCAAATCTCCTCCAATTACAACTTTCAAGAAGATAGTGTACAAGATCGGGATGCAAAAGTTCATTGGTGTTCTCATCAGGGGGAGAAAATATGCGTTGTACTCTTTTTTTCTTTCAAGGTTTTGTCCCACTAGTCTTTCCTTGTAAGATTTTTAATGAGGCAACCTATATTCATATTTTTAGAGATGTGTACTATTTCTCCTTCACTAAATTTTTTTCCCATTGGGTTTTCTCTAGTAAGGTTTAACGAGGTACATTATCTATCAATTAGATTTTCAAAAGAGAGTGTTGTAAATGTATTTACATTATAGTGAATGTCTATATAGATAAGATCTATCAAGATGTAATAAAATTTATCAAGATCTAGTTGATATCTATCAGGATTTGAAGTATCTATCTTTTAGTCAGAAATTAGGAGTAAATTTTTCCTATAAATAGAAGGGTTTCCTTCATTGTAAATCATCCTCAAGGATCCAAGAGACTCATTCAAGAGAAATAAGAATTATCTCTATTCTCTCTATTCTTCTTCTTCTTCTTCTTCTTTATTCTTAGTTATTTTATAACAGTAGTAATATTATAAAGACAAAAGATTTATTGAGGCAATAAATCAATAGTAATAGTACTTAGCTATTCTAAAACAATCATTTCTCTAAATTAAATTTTAAGTCTAACTCACTCTAAAAGCTAATTTAAAAAGAGATTTTATAAGGAGATCAGGATTGCTTAAGCCTTACAGTTTGTATGAATGGTGGTTTTCCATTCTATGATTAGTAAGAGAATCATGTTTTTTTTTAAATTGTTTCTTAAAATATATGGTATTATATGATTTGATTTCAGGATTTGATAATCATGAAAATTCCCACTTTATGTAACCATCAATTTGATTGTATTTCATTGTTTGCTTATTTTTTTTCAGTTACATCCTTATTTAATATTACATAATCTTATTTACTCTTTACCCTATATTATTTATCTCAATCTCCTATCTCCACCCCTCCACCTCTTCACCTGCCCAAAAAAATTAATTTTTAAATTTCTTTTTTAGAAATATTCAATTTTATTCTTATCCCACCCCTCTACCTCCACCCCAACCCACCTCCTTACCAACCCCCCCCCCCCCCACCTCAGTATATTTAAAAAAAAAGAAAGAAATTTCAAAAAATTTATCTTATCCCACCCTTACCCACTACACCTCCCCCACCCACTAGCCCCCTCTCCCCACCAATTTTTTGTTTTAAAAAAATCACCTCCCCCCATAACTACCAGCCCCTCTCTCCTCACAAAATAAATTATTTTTTAAAAAATTTAAATTTTTTTTCTTATCCCACCCTTACCTCTATCCCGACCCTCTTTTTCACTACCCCAACCCCCCAAATAATTTTTAAAAGAAAATTCAATTTTTTCCTCCTTCTATCCCTCTTATCCTATTTGTTTTCATTGTTTTATGTTAAATATATACAAATGCTTTTAGGAAATATTTTTTACATGCATAAAGAACACAATAAAATAAATAAGAAACAACTTATTTTTTTAGAAAATGTCCTATTTGTTTTCATTGTTTTATGTTAAATATATACAAATGCTTTTAGGAAATATTTTTTACATGCATAAAGAACACAATAAAATAAATAAGAAACAACTTATTTTTTTAGAAAATGTTTTCTCCTCCATATCAAACACACTCGTAGCATACACAAAGATGCATTTAAACTTTATACTTGTCGTTAATGGTCACGTCTCAAAACACCAAAAAAATAGAATTTACTTTGATATGCTCTTTATTGATTTTGTTAGATTTGCATGAATTAAAAACTTAATATATTTACATGGCATAATTTGTGACATATTAGCAGGAAGAAAATTATTTTAAATTATTTTATCAATAATTATTGATAAATTTACATTTTTAATAATTAAGGATATTTTAGTAAATTCACCAGTTATGCTACAGTACCACACTGTCAAATCAAACCATAAAATTATTATTAAGTAGCAGTAAATGATATAGTTCATTTAAATATTGTGTTGTAGAACAGTGCACAGTACAATACCATACCATACAATACCTTATATTATGAAACCATGAAAACTACCATCCAAACAAAGTGTTAAGGAGATAGAGACCACCCATCTGATGTATGGGCAAATTTAATTTAGGTGTCCAACAGTGAGTGAGATTAATCTTGTTCTGATGTAAGGAAAGTTCAGAAATAGCAACACTTAAAATATAATTAAGTAGTTGGTAGCAACATTATTGCGATCAGTAGTAATTTTTTCAGATGACTAATACAAATAGATTTGTACTTCTTGTATTTTTTTCAGTTGAATAAATACTCAAATAGTTTTATAAAGGGAGATTCAATTAAGCAAAGAAAGTATTTTTTCTTGTTGCTAAAATCAATCATAAGACTTTAATAGAAGATTATGTTACCAAATACAATGTTGCATTAGATTATTCAAATCATAAATAAATATTGATGATTTTCTCTTTTTTTCTCTCCCCATCTCTCGCCTCTTTCTTCTGTAATTTTTTTCAGTTTATTTTTAAATTTTGTATATCTATCTTCTTCTTTTTTCTTGTTTTTTAAGCTTTCATTTTTATTTGTATAAAATAGATATATACGTTATTTGTATTTTCTTAAGTCTATCATATATAAAATATGCAATGCATCATTCATATTTATATGTCAAATTTTTCACTTATATTTGTATATAAAAATTTATATCAAATGATACATAAGGTTCAATTTGCATCAATAAATAGAATTTATATTAATGAATACAAATAAGTATTCATAAAAAGAGAATCAACCATTATTTTTTAGTTATTCTAAAATATAAATGATATAGTCTATTACAAATATAAAATAAAATAAATGAAACTACAAATACAAAATAATTATTTAAAATACAAGCGCATTAACAAAAATATAATACAAATATAAATACAATATATAGTCAACTACAAATTGAAAACAAATACAACCCCCTTCTTTCTCCTTCTACGCCATATACACCCCTGCAAACACACCTCTACGTCAACATTCAACATAATTCCAAAATTCTCATTAAAAATTATCATTAACGCGCATTTTTACAGAAAATTAATCAACAATCATTAACACCACCTCCATTATCCTTATCCTTATCTGTCTTTATCACAATCACCCATTTTTTCATTAATAGAGAAAGACCTCCTAACACTATTCCTACATCAAAACTGAGGTCAAATACACTTCTCCAAATTTCAATCATCAAAAAACACATCATCACTACCGCCTCAAACTCAGGCCAACCGCTTACTTCACTAACCACCAAGCCACCGCATCTGGATACACCATCTACACAATAATTGCCTTATTCATTTTGTGGAACACTCAAATTTTTGACAAAAATTACTTAAAATCATGAAAAAATTGAAGAAAAATATAATGTAGGAGAAAGATAAATTTTTAAAAAATGAAAAAAGAAAAACGTGAAAAGTGAAAAAAGAATAAAGTAAGAGAGAGATAAGAATAAAAAAATTGATTAAAATGTTGGAGTGAAAAGTGGGAGGTTAATATTCACTTATATATAGAAAAATTTTGGATGTAGGTCAGGGTCATCATGCCTGCTTCCAAGGGCAAATAAATTTTTTCATAAATTTATTTTTTATCAATTTTACACGACTTCTTGTATTCTTTTGTCAATTATTTACACTGTTTCTTCTCACCGTTTCATCGCCTCTTCTTAGTGAAATTATTTGTCCTCCTATACTATTACAATGTATTATTGGATGAACATTGAGATAAGAACACAAAAGAGGCACATAATTTTTGTCGATCCTCTGCTTCTACCTCTCTCTTTGACAGTGTAAATCTAAGAAATGTAAATCAATTGAGGTAAAAACATCCTTAATCTTTGATTTTGTTTAAACAAAGATTTTACTTTCATGGTCAAAAAACGATTAAAACTACTGGACGCAGAACAAAAACTTCATTTGTTTCTTCAGCTGATTTGACTTCCGTAGAACTAATAGAGGTATAATTTTTATTTTCTCCTAATGTTTTAGTTTTCATTTTTCGTGTGCTGAGTTTTACAATTATTGAGTAGCTTTCTAGTTTGATTTTATTAGCATAATAGTTCAAAAGTTGGGTTGTATTTACTATTTGTGTTTTGGAGATGAACTAAGAGAAAGGGTGTCACTTCTAATAAAATCAATACTTGATGAAGACTTTGCAAGTTATCAATATTTAGTGTTTGAAAGTAACCAAAGCATTAGGAATAGACTAGATTTTGGATTCGCGAGATAGAACCCTAATTCAAAGAGAGCAACACAAAGCTTTCTTTTCAGCTGTTGATGGATATTACTTCTTTTGTATTAGGGCACAAGTTAGCCGTAATGTTATTGAAATATTCTAATACAAAATTTTAGCTACACCTATTTTTGAAGAAGCTTGAATTAATTTTTGTATTAGGAATTTTTGTAAATGGATAAAGAGTAAAGGAAAAGAAAAAAGAATAAAAATTTAAAATGGAAACAGATTAAGAATCTGTTGGTTAGGTGGCATCCACGTGGCTTTCAACTCACCTAAATGTCAGAACACGTGGGCTCTCACCTTTTTATGGTGAAAAAGTGTTAAAAAGAATGATCAGGTATATTTGTCCCTATAGTAGCTAATAGATGAAAATAGAAGGGTATTTTGACCCTTTTCCCTTCTTTAATATTTACTTGGATTGGTGGAGTATTTTGCCTATCTAAAAGCTCTAGTGAGTTGGTAGTGATCTATCTAAAGATTTTTTGACTGTTGAGAAATGAATGTTTGTTCATTGCTTCTTGAAATTATTAATTTCATTCAATAATACCCTCCCCATACCCCCCCCCCCCCCACTTTATGGAAATACATTAGGCATGTTATTGTTGTTGTAGTGTCATTTTCTTAAGAATCTCTTTTGCCTTTTATTTTTTTTTGCATGGGATAAAGTTCTTCTGACCTCAGTAACCATAATTTTCTTGTGAACTAACTCAACCACTATGTTAGACAAAAAAAAAGAAAAGTTTGATAACTTTGATTAAATCTCGAAAAAAAAATATTCATTGGTAGGTCAGCTACTACTGTCAATTTAAGTTCAGTTTAAGCACAGAAAACATATGACTTTGAAAAAAATGAGAAATTTTAACAAATATTCGAGAATAGTAATGGTTTTATTCTTGGTGGTGATACTAATAAAAGATAGACTGAAATAAGTTGGCAAAATAGGAAAAGTCTAGAGAGGTAGATTCTTTATACTACAGAAAGGTCAAGAGAGTAGAGAAAAAGTCGAACATAGGAAATCTCTTTTCATCATAAAGAAGAAAATTGACAAGATGTAAGGATCTG
The DNA here is from genome assembly GCA_030864215.1 of Capsicum pubescens. Classification (NCBI taxonomy): domain Eukaryota; kingdom Viridiplantae; phylum Streptophyta; class Magnoliopsida; order Solanales; family Solanaceae; genus Capsicum; species Capsicum pubescens. The sequence goes on along the minus strand of CM061549.1, from coordinate 215,912,249 downwards.
GTGAGATGTTCTTTTTCTCTATATTGCTCGAATTCTCCAAAAGTATTGCTGACCCCAAGCTCTTTATTGTTAACTTTTACGTAGTAGTTATCCTCCGTTCTTAGTTTATTTTATGGCTTCTTATTTTATTTATTTTCTGTCCCTTTGATATTTTACTTTAATGAGGTTGTAATTTTCCACATAGGTCCAAGGTCTGAGAAAGGTTAAAAATCAAAATATTGCTACAGTGTTTGAGTAGGCAAAACAACTGAAGGAACTGTTCCTTTCTTTCCACATCATTCATGTCCTTCGAGTAATTCTTTGATATCTTTTCTCTTCTTTCATTTGCACAACTTAACATATCAAGTTGTGGTCTCACTTTATGTCACAAGCATGTTCAATAATCATTGTGTAAAAACTACATATGTGACAACCTGTAGTTTTTCTTTAAAAAGAAATGGAATTATTACTTATTATCTTCTCCTTGATTGGAAGATTTTTCTTGAGCCGAGGGTCTAGTAGAAATAATCTCTCTACTTTTGAGCTAGGGATAAGCTCTATGTACATTATCTTACCTAAACCCCACTTTATGAGACTACGTTGGGTACGTAGTTATCACTTTTGTATCTTCTACTTGATGATTTTGCAGAAATTTGACATGTCTCTTGCTCTTCTTTTAATAGGAGTTAAACTCTGATGCAGATCAATACGTAAACTTGACTGTTGAACTTTTTAGTAAGAGTCACTTTCTTGCACATATTTTGAGAGGTAATTGATGTTATCTGTGTCTGTTAATGCTAGGAACTGTCACTATGGCTTGTGTTTTGGTTCAATGACATTTAAAATTTTAAATATAATTTATTAGTTTATATCTATTTTATTATTAAGTATCAATTATTTTTAATAAGTAAAATGACTTGTAATAAATTAAGAATTACATAGTGAAATTATTCTTTTATTTATTACTTCTCCAAGATTAAATATAAACAAGTAAATACGAACGATGAGGGAGTATCAATTATCTTAAAATAGCACTTGTTATTAGGATTGAATAATATTTGTGTTGTGTTCATTTCTTCTTCTCCTCTTTCTAACACATAATAATACATGTTTTAGTATTAAAGATCTAAAATTGCATCATTGTAAACACCAATGCAAAGTTCAAACTCAACTTAATGAATATCAAAGACAACTATGTGCTAAAATGTGCAAAGAATATTACCTTGAGAAGAAGAGAAGAGAACAACTCTGATGCAGATCTGCAAGTAAACTTGGTTGTTGAACTTCCTGGAAAGAGTCACTTTCTTGCACCCATTTTGAGGGGTCATTGATGTTATCTGTGTTTGTTAATGCTAGGAGTTGCCACTATGGCTTATGCTTTGATTCAATGGCATTTTCTTTAGTAAATCAGCTAGAGGTGAAAATTATAGCATATTGCAAGCATTGTTAAGTACCGATTGGTTTTTGCCCTATGTTATAATTTTTTCTTGAACATTTGTGTATTTCATTTGAAAAGAAAATTGTCATTTTCTATCTCTTTGTGTATCATATGATAGTCAATTGTTTTCAAACTATTTCAGGTTGTGCTTGCGAAACCTCTCAGAGTCTCGTATGACTTGACATGACCAATGGTGAACACAATAGCATATGCTCTTCAGTTAGAATTTACTAAGTCTAAACAGAGGCTATGACACTCCCAAATTTTATGTCAAAATTAGATTTAAACAAAAAAAATTTGATGTAGTTTTGATTGTGACATAAAAGTTGACGCTTAGGAGTCATCGCTAGGTCACTATTATTGGGTCCGCTCTAGCGCGGGCTTTCTCATGTAGTTCTCTTATATGTACTCAAAGAAAAATATTGTCATTTTTATTATACTTAGTAATTATTCTAAAGCATTATTATAAAGGTAACTTACATAATTATTTAATTTTAATGGATTCTAACACTTTATCTCATAACTTTATTTAATTATATCATATCTCAAATTTTGATGTTTTTGATACATTTGTTATAATGTGATACATATAATTTGTGATATATTTAAAATAGAATTATTTTTTAATTAAAAAAATATCAGATTATCATTTATTCTGGGAAGCAAATCACGCACAATCAGTTACACAGTAAATTTTTGAGATACACAAAATTAGCAATACTCACAATCAACTTTCAAATTTCAATCAAACCATATGTGTTGACTTCAATTGTATCAAAAAAATTCTTCCTTCTTCCTTCTCTAATTTTCTGATTATTTTTAATGGTAATTATATTTAGGTTGTTGCAGTATTTTGGTGTTTGAGTTTTAGAGAATATGTACGACAACTATCAGATGACGACATTGTGATTCATGAAAATGCTTCATACCGAGGTTTAATGGGTGTTATATCAATTGAGTTAAAAATCAAAGAATCCCTAAAACAAATTCATTCCAAATACATTGTTCAAAGAAATTCATCAGTAATGGAGATTCATAATGATATGGCTGTGAAACATATTTTTTTTTTAGATTTTAAAACATACATCGAAATTCGAAATTCATCCACTATGTATTACAATAACTAATATTGTAATTGATGGTAATAATTTTGACACGGATGATATTGCAATTAAGTGTCATGATATTGTTGAGTCGGCTGGACTTGCATTAGCCGTAGTTCATCGTATTGAAGCTCTGTTTGTTGTTGATATGGGTGTTGATGAACTAATAATAGATTACAATAACAGTGTTTTCAAGGTGAAATAAACGTATAAAAATAAAGCAACTCTTGTATCGGTGATGCATAACTATGTAATCAAGCACAGGTCCAATTTCAGAGGTGAGAGATCTAGCATACAAAGGCTTGCTTTTGTTTAAGTTGTTATGTAAGACCCCGTAACAGTCCTAGTTCAATTTAGTCCTAGAAGATTTGTAATGAGGTGTCCCTGACTTAGGAAAAATTCACCTAAGTGTTGAGACTTAGAATCATTTTAGCCTTCGTAATGGAAAGACCTTATTTTCGATCCGTACGACCTTAGAATATCGATATTTAAGTTGATTCATGATCAGGGATGTCAATATGTCTTTTTGGGTGAGTTTCAGAATCTTTGGACAAGTGTAGAAGCATGTTTGGGAGTCCAAAATAGTGGTTGCGCGCAATTAGCATGCAACGCATGCTCCAGTCCATACCTAGGGAGCATGCGATAGAGCATGCGGTGCACGCTCCATTCCATAGCTCCAAAACATGCGACACACGCTCCATAGCAAGCTCCTGAATTTTTCAGCTTTCATTTTCGCATCCAGAGGGGTAAATAAGTCATTTTCCCACCTCATATCATCCCTAAAACATGAGATTAAGCCTTTCTAAAGGAAAAATTTACTCATTATTCACAAATCCTCTCAAGAATAAAAGCCTAACCCATCAAATTCAAGATTCAAGTCCCAAGAAATTCACCACAATTTTTAGAGAATTAGCAATCATGGTATGTTAGGTGTTCATTCATGGGTTCCTTTCACCCATGGAGTCCAAGAACCCTATTTAAACATACAAGTTTATAGATTTATGATTTCCATGCTTGAAATTAATTATGTTCATGTTCATGATATTAATTGGGTTTCAATCAATGATTAAATTACAAGTTTCATAAAATTAAATAGCATGTGTGATGATTATATGATTATCATGATAAACCCTTGAATTTACAATTGATTAGTGTATCCATGATGTTCATGTGTTGACTATTATTATGTGAAATAATCATGCTCCCCAAGTGTTTGATAAAATACTTATGTGAATTGAATAGTGAAGTCATAACATGTTATTATGAGGTCTTATTCATGTATAAGTTCATGTATAATAAGTGTTTAACCAAATGTCTAAATGAATGCATTGTTAACAAGCAAGTATTATCATGCTTTCAAGATTATGCCATGCTTTACTTTCAATGCTGTTGAGTCCAAGGGGTATTCAATACCCAAAAATCTAGCTATTTACCTAGAGTTGCGGTAGTTATAGAATAGTCTCGATGGTGTCACGAACAGTAGTACTTAATTAATTACAGAACTCAGTTAAACTCAGCTCAGTCTATTTCAGTTTAATAAATATTGTCTATTCAGTTGGGAGTAGGATTCAACACCGAGTGAACCCAAGGATGGGGTCTCACCTTCCAGTAAAGGGTGTGACCCTTAGAAGCAGTCCTTGCATTTCAAAACTACGTAGCCAGCATAGGTTGAGATATCAACCTGTCAGTTAAGGGTTGATATGGTGTTTTACCTGCCAGTTGAGGGTACCACTGTTCTCATTCAGGGAACCTACCGGATGAGGGTGACTCTTTAGCTTATCTTTACCCATGGCATAGTATTGACACCTTTTCGATTGGGGTTACTGGTTGGACCCCAATCCATTCAGAGAGGGGCATGTCGGTTAGATGCTTACCTCCCACAGTTTTAGTTTCAGCCACAGTATAGAACTCAGTTCAGTTCTACAGAATCAAGACTGTCAGAAACAGTCACTCATTATCAGTAATCACAAATATCAGTTACTCAGTATTAGAAATAAGTACTCAGTTTTAGTAAAATCTCATATACAGTATACATATATATACACAGTATTGCATACTCATTATTTTATAGTAGTTTTAGTTACCCATGTACTCTTATTCAGTTACTTCATATTATTCAGTCAGTTATTGTTCATACATATGAACCCTTGCATTCAACCTTAACTCATCTAGCATACCAGTATATTCCATATACTGATTGCATACTTTTTTCTTTTGCACTATGATGTCTCATATCATAGGTTCGGATGCTCAGGTTCTTGACCGCGCTTATCCAAATTCAGTCAGTAGTAGCAGATTCAGTAGTGATTCCAAATATATCAAGGATATTCTTTTATTTCAGTATTACAGTAGCTTCAATATTTTTCTAGCTAGATTTAGTTGTGGGTTTATCCCATCAGCTCCATATTCAGATAGTTCATTTAGAGGCTTTTCAGACTAGACTAGTTCAGACAGTATATTCAGTTTTCAGATATTATTTCAGTACTATATTTATCAGTATTTGGATTTTGAACCTTATGGTATTTCAACCTATTTTTCATATAATTTCAGTATTATTATTCAATGCTCAAAGCGGGAGCCAGTCATGGGTTAGCTTGTGGTCCTTCGGGGTCATGAGCACCGTGTGGCATCCGGGGTGTAGACTCAGAGCGTTACAAACTCGGTATCTGAGAAAAAAGTTCAATAGAGTCCTAGGGAGTCTGAAAGTCGCGTCTAGTAGAGTCTTATGCATGGGTGTGTAGCACACCACACTTATGGATAAGAGGCTATGAGGCGTTTTAGGAAAGTTTCCCTTTTTTCAGTATTCATGTCTTGTGAGCGAGCATGAGCTCAAGTTAAACTCTCAGTCTAAAATTTTCTTCCTTCTATTTATAGAACATACCTCCCAAATAGAACAAATAAAAAAGAATAGGAAACCAGCCAGCACCTCAGCCCATTCAGGCAGATCCCCTGGACGAGCATGTCTCACATGCAGAATTCAGAGTTGCGTTCACCACTCTAGCCAATTTTTTAGCAGCTTAGAATGAGTAGTCAGCTGTTGTGTAGGCTAATACAGTGGTCAATACTGCTGCATCCAGGATTTGGGACTTCACCCAAATGAATCCTCCCTATTCTCAAGATCTAAGTCTGAAGAGGATCCACAGAAGTTCCTTGATCAGGTGTAGAAAGTCACAAATATTATGGGAGTGACTTTCAGTGAGAGTGTTAAGTTAGGTACCTATCAGCTACAAGATGTAGATCATACGTGGTTTAAGTAGTGGAAGGTAGACATGGGCACAGATGTAGAGCCCATAGAATGGAAAAAGTTTGCTTCTAATTTTCTTGACATATTATTTCCTTTAAAGTTGAGGGAAACCAAGGTATTAGAGTTCATCAATCTCAGGAAAGAAAGTATGAGTGTGAAAGAGTATTCCCTCAATTTTACTCAGTTAGCCAGGTATGCTCCCATGTAGTAGCAGACAATAGGTCCAGAATGAGCAAGTTCATGTCTGGGGTGTCAGAGAGTATGTTTAAGGAGTGCAGGATTGTGATGTTGATTAAGGAGATGTACTTATCTGTAATACCCTATACTTCTACCTAGCTTAAAATTATCCTAAAAATATTAAAGACTTGCTATGAAGGTGAATACACTTTCGTACATATGGAATTTTCAAGCTTTTGACATTTCATCATGTGGGAAATTGAATAAGCTTTCCGTCAACACTAAATTTGCCCAAATCTGACACCCGGGCAAAGAGTTAGAGCTATTTTAGTAAGATAGTGTACCACCTGGTACTTTAGCGCATCCCAAAGCCAGCCAAAATGGAATTTTTCAAAAACCAGTGAGCCTCCTTAATATTAGAGCATCGCACCAAGGCTCGATTTTAGAATTGTCAATTTCCAGTGCACCAACGCGATTCCACCGCATGCGGTGCCATTCCATTTCACAATCAAGGTGGCAACACGATTTCCACCGTGTCGCGCCACCAGCCAATTTTCCAATTGTCTAGTTTCCAGTGAGCTGGCGCGATTTCACCGCATCGCGCCAGCATGTAAAATCAAGATTTTTTAGGTTTCGTTATTTAATTTCAGGGGCTGTTTGGTAAATTCCAAAAACTCCAAATCATCCTATACATGACATTAAACCCTAAAAAGACCTATTATCTCATTGTTTACCCATATCTCTCAAGAAATAAATCACTCTCTCTCAAAGGTAGAAAATCCTAGCCCCAAGCTTCAAAATAAAATCTCAAGAATCCCTCCAAGAACTTTAAGAAACTCACAATCAAGGTATGTCAAGTGTTGATTCATGGGTCCCTTTCACCCATGAAGCTCAAGAATCCCTTTTCAATTCAAAGATTGTATATTTAAGAATGTTCATGATTTATTTGAATTGGAATTCATGTTCATGTTGTTGTTGGGTTTTGACCCATGTTATAGACTATTAATTTTAAGAATTGATCTTAGTGTGTGATGATTTACGTGGTATTCTTGATAAACCCTTCAATTTGCAAGTTGAATTATGTAGCCATGGTAATTTGATTTATTGATTATTGTATAACCAAAGTATGCTCCCCATGTGTTTAATAAAATGCCTATGTGAAGAAAATAGTGTCTTCATAGCATGTTATTATGAAATCCTCATTCATGTACAAGTTAGTACATGTAAAGTGTTTGATGAAATATCTTAGTCAATGAATTATGGATATATGTAACCATTGTTATGATTTCAAGCTTGTTCCATGATTTACTTTTCTGATATCGAGTCTTGGGAGTATTAAATACCCAAAAATTTAGTTGTGTGCCTAGAGCCAGTGTCATGTTTTCACGATACTCTCAGTCAAGCCATGATCAGTAGAATTCAGTCAGTCATGTGACTCAGGAAAACTTAGTAAACTCAGTATCAGTCCAGTCCCATTCAGTAATCTCAGGAATCTCAATGATCTCAGTCAGTCATCATGTCTTGATAGTATTCAGTTCAAACCTTAGAAAACTCAGTCAGCTAGCAGAAATCAGTAGCATTTTGTTAGTTAACAAAATTCAGTAGTATTCCGCCAGTCAATGAAAATCCAGTGAACTCAGTTCAATCTAGTTAATCAGTAAAATCAGTAACAAATCATTCCAGCCTAGTATGAACTAGGAAATCAGTTCTGTGTCTATTCAGTTGGGAGTAGAATTTAGCACCGAGTAAACCCAGGGATGAGGATACATATTATCATCCAGTAGAGGGTGTGATCCTTAGTAGCAATCCTTGCGCTCCAAAACTACATAGCCAGTATAGGTTGAGATGTACCTCTACGAGTCTAGGGACTACACATCTCATTTGAGTTTCCATTACGGGAGGGGTTGACGGAAGAGCTCCCTGTCAGGGAGGGTTTACTCAAAACTTTTCTTTACCCATGGCATGTTGCTGATACCCTTCCAGCTGGGGTTACATGTTGGATCCCACCAGTTCAGATTCGGGGCATGTCAGTTAGATAATTACCTCCCACAGTTTCAGTTTCAGATTCATTCTTCAAAATAAAACTCAGTCCAGTTCTATAGAAATCAAGACTGTCAAACACAGTCACTCAGCTCCGTACGGAACTCAGCTAGTTCTATCAGATTTCAGGACTGGCAGATATAGTCATCCATCTCCGTATAACACTTAGATCAGTTATTTATAATTAGGACTGTCAAAAATAGTCTTTCAGTTATTAGTTACTAGTAAACTCAAATATCAGTAAATCCACGTTATTAGTAGACTCAGTAGTTAGAATTCAGTACTCAGTCCTATCATGACCTCAGTTATAGTTACGTATTCATGCAAGTATTATCACGTTCATGTATATAGTCAATTAGTATTGTTTATACATATAAACCCTTTGCATTCAGCTTACCTCACTTGCATACCAGTACATTCAATCGTGTTGACGTATTTACGGTATGGTGTTTTATACCATAGGTTTAGAAGTATGAGCTCTCGAGCATCCTTAGTAGATCAGACGTTCAACAGCCAGACTAGCATTGAGTTCTCATCATTCAAGGATAGCATGATTATTTTATTAGTTTATTATTTTAATAGTTTGGAGTTAGTTAGGGACATGTCCCATCAACTCCACAGATTTAGACAGTTTAGAGGCTTTCAGACTACAACATGTTTTAGACAGTTTATTTCAGTTTTGGGTATTGTTATACCCCATTACAGACAGTGTTTAATATTTAGTATTAGTTCAGTTTTGAACCTTATGGCCTTATAGCTTATATTGTTCATATTTACAGTATATTATTTAGTGCTCAATTACAGATATCAGTCATGGGTTAGCTTATGATCTTTGGGGTCATGAGCATCATGTAATGTTTTGGGTACAGATTCAGGGCATTACGATTCCAGGATCATGGTCCATGCCCAGCAGATAGAAAAAGATAAGAATAAGAAGATAGAGAGGGAGAATAAAAGAGCTAGAACCAGTAGCTTCAATTTCACTCAGCCTTAGTTAGAAGACAGTAACCGTACCTAGTTTCATCCAAAATCTTTAGTTCCAAGTCCTCCCTCGGCTGGTGCTCCAGCACCTAAGTTCAGAAATGGTAAGAAAGATAGGGTACCAGGCTCTAAATCTCAAGGTAGTGTCAGTAGTGCTCGAACAAATCCTCTTTGCCATAAATGTGGTAGAAACCGTCAGGATGTTTGTAGAGCTGGCAATGATGTATATTTTGGGCATGGCAAGCTAGGCCATAGAATTAGAGGTTGTCCACAATCAAGTTCACTGGGTCAGTATAATCGTCCCCCAGCTTAGCCCGATCACCCAAATCAGTAGGGTGTCACTTCCATTGCCACTAGTAGGCAATGCCTAAATAGGATCTATGAACTTCAGTCCCGACAAGATCAGGAAATTTCTCCTGACGTGGTCACTAGTACGTTACAGATTTTTTATTTACATGTTTACGCCTTATTAGATCCAGGAGCCTCTCTGTATTTTGTAACTCCTTAAATAGCATTCAAATTTAAGTTCAAACCATAAGTCTTAACAAAACCTTTCTCAGTATCTACCCCAGTGGGTCAGTCTGTCATAGCCCAGCGGGTATACAAGAACTATCTGGTTATGATATCTCAGAAATTTACTTCACCAGACTTAGTAGAATCAGAGATGATGGATTTCAATGTCATTCTCGGCATGAATTGGCTTCATTCATGCTATGCCTTAGTTAATCATAGAAATAGAATTGTTCATTTTCAGTTTCCAAATGAACCAGTTCTTGAATTGAGGGGTAGTACTACGACGCTTAAGGGTCAGTTGATTTCATACCTTAGAGCGAGAAAAATGATATCCAAGAGATGTGCCTATCATCTTGTGGTAGTCAAAGACTCTAGTTCAAATACTCCTAGTCTTGGGTCAGTTCCAATAGTAAATGAATACTCTGATGTGTTTCCCGAAGATCTTCCCGAAATCAACTTCGGGATAGACTTTTTTCCAGACACTCAGTCCATCTCTATTACGCCATACAAAATGACACCAGCTGAACTGAGAGAGCTAAAATAATAGTTGAAATATCTCCTAGATAAGGGATTCATCAGACCCAACATTTTTCTGCGGGGTGCACCTATAATGCCCTGCAAAATCCTCTTCCAGTCTAAGACTTAAAGCGTATTTGATACAACAAAAATCCGAGTCAAAATATTTAAGAAATATCCTACCAAGTAAGAAATAATTTGAAATCGTGTGGGAATATATTTGAGCATGAATTAAGATCATAGAGGTTCCCTAACTCATGAACGAGTTGAAAAATTTCCTATCGTTCAAGTTTTAGTGACCGTCAAAATTGGGGTAAATTTCAATTGACCATAACTCGTTTTATATGAAGAACTAGGTATATTTTTATATATAAAATAAAATATCTTTGAATTATCTTTCCAACGATACTAATTTCTCCAAAATTCAATATAGGAGCAAAAAGTTATAGCCATTTTACTCCAGCATATCAATCTGGAAAAGGCTGACGACGTTTCTGATGGGCTGTCACGTTTTTGACACCATTTCTGACGATGTCGTCACTTTCTGATGACATTTCTGATGATGTCGTCAGCCTTAGGCAGAAAATTGAAAATTTGACCCTTTTGTGATGACATTTCGTGACGGCCTATCACGGGTCTGACGGCCTGTCACGGATGTCGTCAGCCATTTTTTTTCAGCAATTAAGGGGCATTTTTAAAAAGGTATTTTGATCTTTTCCACCCATTTTTACTCTCTATATATATCCAAATAAAGAATAAAACTTCATTTTTCTTCCAATTCTATCAAGAATATCTAGGGTTTCATTCAACAACCCTAATCTTCCAAAATCCATCCATAAATTCTTCAAGGTTTCTTCAAGAATCAAGTTCCTCATAGTGTGGGCTTCAAGAATTTATTTATTTCAAGTGTGGATAAAGTTTCAAGCACTAAAGTTCATCCAATTTCAAAGGTTAAGGTATGTAGATGTTGATTCTTGGGTCCCTTTAACCCAAGAAGCTCAAGAACCCTTTTAAAAACTAAAAGATTTTTATGTTTATGAGTTGTTAATGATTTGTATGAGTTGAAATGGATGTTTAATGTGTTGTTGAGTTTTGATTTATGTTTTCCTACAAAATTTATGAACTTTTACCCTAGTATGTGGAATTTATGTGATGTTTGTGATAGACCCTCTTGAAGTTGTTTTTCCATGTGATGTTTTCATGACTTTTGGGTATAGAAATGGTTGAATAAGTGAATAACATTCCCCATAGGTTTGATAAAGAGCTTAGGTGAAGCATAAGGTCCGGTATAGTATGTTGAATAGGAAACTCCAAATTATGAGCTAGTCCATGCATGCCTGAGTAAGTGAAATATGACAAGATATCATGAAATCCTCAAGTAGGTGTAAAATCGGTCGTGTCTAATGGTTGTTGAAAGACCCTAGTGAACAAGTCAAGATATGATGGTTGTAAATTCCTTGATTTTGTTCTCTTTGATATATGTTAAGCTTTTAATACATGTCAAGTGGTTAGCAAGTAAATAGTGACGTGTTAGTATGAAGTTTCTCAGTGATATCCAAATACATAACACGACCGATATAGGTATGAAGTACTTAATGTAAGATCTCATTGAATGGGGTATAATCTAATATCATGTCTTCCCTAGGCTAGTATATGATAGTGAACCGATGTTGATGATCCTTAAAGGTTTGGAGTGACCCTTTGGTGGTTGTGATAATGAATAGAGGTCTATATTTCCTAAATGCTTAATGCAATGTCCTAAGGATCTTGAGAGGGAAAGTATATTATGATGCTCAACTACTTGAAGTGATTCTTTAATTATTGTGATAATACATGGATGATTGTAATGATGAATGAATGTTTGTAATGATGAATAAATAATTGTAGTGATGAATGGATGACCGTGATGATGCATGAATTATTTGTGATGAAAAATGATTATGTATTACTTTTATGTTGTCGAGTCCTATGGGAATTTATACCCGAAAATAGAGTTGTTGTCTAGAACCTGTGTCAGTTTCTTCATAATTCCAATCGAGCCATGATTCTCAGAACTCAGTGAACTATAGAACTCGGTATCCTCAGATAAGTACGAAGCTTAATAAAGCTCAGTAATCTCAGTTATCTCTGTAATCTCTGTATTGCTAGTAATCTAGCCTCAGACCTGTAATCAGCTCAGTTCTAATAGTATTCAAGTCATTCAATCCTAATCTCAGAAGCGATTCGAGTATTCTATTCAAGCTATATATCGTCAGTCAGATACCATGATTCCATATCTTTTCTGTCAGATACGGAACCAAGTGATCTCATCGTAACTCAGACAGAACTTTTGAGTAATATGATCAGTGTCAAATTCAGTTCAACCAGTGTTCAGTTGAGAATTTAGTTCTGAGTCTTTCAGTTGGTAGTATAAACTAGTATCGAGCGAGCTCAAGGATGGGATCTCACCTACTAGTAGAGGGTGTGATTCTTAAAAGCAATCCTTATTCTCCAGAACTATGTAGCTAGCGTAGGTTGAGACATCACACCTATTAGTTGAGGGTTGATGAGAGACATCATACCTTCTAGATGAGGGTATATGAGGTGGCTTGACCTGCTAGATGAGGGCTCCACCGTTCTCATTTGAGGACCTGATAGATGAGGGTCACATAGAGTTATCTTTACCAGTGGTGCGGTAATGACACCCTTCCAACTGGGGCATAGGTTGGACCCCACCTGTGGTAGGTCAGGGCATGTCGGTTAAGTGACTACTTCACACAGTTTCAGTTTCAAATTCAATCTCAGATTTAGAATCAGTCTTCAGAAATTAGGACAGTCAGATACAGTCATCTATCATTGTGAGGAACTCAAATAGTTCCATTGATTTATGGACCATCCCATCAGATAGAATTGGTCTCACCTATAGTTATTTGATATTATATTTAGAGATATGCCATCAAACAGGCTTGATCACATTATCAGATTTCTATTTAGTATTCTGGTTGTCAGATTCATATATAATCATATTTCTTATCATTGATAAAGTTTCCAAAATCATCTGTTAGAAAGGTTGATCTCTAATCTTGTCAGTCGAAAGTAGTAAGTCTAAGAATTCAGTCATTGATGTAAGAACATCCAAATCCTCAGTTATTAGTATCAGATAAGTCAGTGATTCAGTATCTCAGTGTCAGTAGTGAGTTCAATCTGCGGTAAGGTGGTATCTGAGTTTCAGTATCTAGAGTTGCGATAATTGTGTTCATGTTCTGTGCATTTATATATGTGTTCTCACGCGGCATTTTCATGATTATTCAGTTTATATATTGTGCATGCACGAACCCTTGCATTACCCTACCCCGTCTACATACTCGGTATATTTTTGTACTGACGCATTTGCGCTATGGTGTTTTATTTGACACCATAGGTTCAAAAGCACAGGATCTAGTTTATCCTCAGCAGTTTGGTCCCAGTCAGGAGCATTAGTAGTGAGTCCTCTTCTTTCAAGGACGAGTCTCAGTTTACTACTATTGTTTCAGACTTTGTTTATTTTCTGTTGATGGAGTTAGTTGGGGACATGTCCCATCAACTCCACAGTTCAGACAATTTGATGCTTTTCAGACGGATGTATTAGTATTCAGTTTTCTGTATTATGAGTATTCATGGATGTGTTGAACCTTATGGCTAGTTTCTGCATTTATTTTAAACATTGTGCAGTGTACAGGTATAGATATCAGTAAAGTTAGCTTGTGGTCCTTCGAGGTCATAAGAACCGTATGACGCCTTGGGATGAGATCTCGGGGCGTAACAAACTTGGTATTAGAGCCTAAGGTTCAAGAGTATCCTAGGGAGTTTGAAAAGCCGCATCTAGTAGATTCTTGCACATGGGTGTGTAGCGCGCCACATTTATGTACAAGAGGCTACAGGATGTTCTTAGAAGCAGTTTCTCTTCTTTCAGTGATCATTTCGTGTGAGTGAGCATGAGCTTAAGTTGGTCCTCAGTCTAATCCACTTTATTCTTTCATTTACAGAGTATGCCTCCTCGCAAAGACTTTGTTCATAGGGCTGATGATCAGCCCCCTTAGCCAGTAGATCCTGAAAATGAGAGTGTGTCACATGCAGAGTTTCGGGCAGCTTTCCAAGTGCTAGCCCAGGCGGTGACTAATGTTCATAGTAACCGTCAGGCTACAGTCCCACCTCAGCAAGATGGGAATTCTGCCCCAGCCAGGATTAGAAGCTTCATGAAAATGAACCCGCCCGAATTCTTTGGGTCAGTAGTAGGTGAGGATCCACAGTTTTTTCTTGAGGAGGTAAAGAAGATCACCCAGATTATGCATATATTAGAGGATAAGAGTGTTGAGTTAGCATCTTATAGGTTGAAAGATATTACTCATGATTGGGTAGTGATGTGGGAGAAAAGTAGAAGGGTGAATGCAGCTCTCATGACTTGGCTAAAGTTTCAGAGTGCCTTTCTAGATAGGTTTTTCTCGCTAGAAATGAGAGAAGCTAAGGTAGAAGAGTTTATGAACCTAAGTCAAGGCTCCCTGATAGTGAAAGAGTATTGTCTTAATTTTAACCAATTAGCTAAGTATGCTCCCGACTTGATAGCTGACCCTAGAGCGAGTATGAGTAAGTTTTTGACTGGGGTATCAAGTGATGTGTTAAAAGAGTGTAGAGCTTCCATGCTCAATAGAGATATGGATCTTTCTAGGCTAATGATTCATGTGCAATGGATTGAGGCAGATAAGATAAAAGAGAGAAGAAGAGTTAGTAAGAGAGCCAAGACAGGTAGTCGTGGTTTCTTGCAGTCAGGGTCTCAAGGAGATAGTAGTTCTCATTATGGTCGGAGATTTTTAGTTCCAACTCCATCTTCAGCTAGTGTACTCGCACCTATATTTGGGGGTGTCAGATTTGAGGGAGCACCAAGCACCAAAGCCCAGAGTAGTACTAGTGGTGTTCGTACCTACCCGTTGTGTGAAGAATGTGGTAAGAATCATAAGGGTGTGTGTAGAACCGGTAGTGATGTGTGATTTGGATGTGGAGAGACTGATCACAAAGTTCGAGACTGTCCTAAGCCAGGTCTCCGAAGTTAGCGTAGTCATCCTTCAGCTCATAATAGATTGTATGCACTTCAGGCTCGCCTTGATTGGGAAAGATCCCCTGAAATTGACCCGGGTATATTATGAGCCCTTCATCTTTATGTTATGCATTGATAGATCCTTTGATCTCATTTTGAGCTTATATGTTAGCATGAGTCATGCATAAGTTTTAGATCTTGATCGGTCAATTATGACCCAGTCTGTAGGTGCCCCGCGCACCGCTCCAGTATTTTAGCGAAGTATGTTTAGAGGGACATAGAGTCCCAAGGGGGGAGATACCCCATGGTATTATGATGTTACATTCTATTAGATTTATCTCGATGCATGTTCAAATTTTCCTTATAAAGTTAGCATCAATCATTATTGCATTGTCAAGTCGTGTTTTCAAAAGTCAGCTTAGCCGGACATTCATGAATTAGATATGAACATTCAGTAGAAAAAGTTCAGCTTGTTAGCATGTGTTCAGTCGTGTATTCATGATATCATCCCAGTTATGAGTCCATTCATCAGATATGCATGTGTATTATGAGAATTCAGCTATAAGTATCATAAGTCGAGTATTCCATGCATCATACATGCATGCCCAGTATGAGAACTCTATATGTCAGTCATTCCAGTTGCGTATTCCTGATATGAGATGTTTCCATTTCTTGAGTAAGTTCTGTTGATCTGTAATCTCAGTCTATGAAGCGACATTCGGAGACGAATGTTCTCAAGGGGGAGATAATGTAATGCCCCGCAAAATCCTCTTCCAGTCTGAACCTTAAAGCATATTTGGTACAGCGAAAATCCCAGTCAAAATATTTAAGAAATATCCTCCCAAGTATGAAATACTTTAAAATCATGTGAAAATATATTTGAGCATGAATTAATATCATAGAGGTCCCCTAACTCATGAACGAGTTGAAAACTTTCCTATCGTTCAAGTTTTAGTGACCGTCAAAATTTGGGTCAACTTCAATTGACCATAAATCATTGTATATGAATAAATGGGTGTCTTTCTATATATAAAATCAAATATCTTTGAATTATCTTTACAACGATACCAATTTTTCCAAAATCCAATATCGGAGCAAAGAGTTATATCCATTTTACTCCAGCATATCAATCTAGAAAAGGCTGACGACGTTTCTGACGGGCTGTCACGTTTTTGATGCCATTTCGGACGATATCGTCACTTTATGACGACGTCATCAGCCTTAGGAAAAAAATCTAAAATTTGACCCTTTTGTGACGGCCTATCACGGGTCTGACGGCCTGTCACGGATGTCGTCAGCCATCTTTTTTCAGCAATTAAGGGGCATTTTTAAAAGTGTATTTTTATCTTTCCCACCCATTTTAACCCTCTATATATATCCAAGTAAAGAAGAAAACTTCATTCTTCTTCCAATTATGTCAAGAATAGCTAGGGTTTCATTCAACAACCCTAATCTTCCAAAATTCATCCATAAATTCTTCAAGGTTTCTTCAGAAATCAAGTTCCTCATAGTGTGGGCTTCAAGAAATTATTTATTTCAATGTGTGGATAAAGTTTCAAGAACTGAAGTTCATCTAATTTCAAAGGTTAAGGTATGTAGATGTTGATTCTTGGGTCCCTTTAATCCAAGAAGCTCAAGAACCCTTTTTAAAACTAAAAGATTTTTAGGTTTATGAGTTGTTAATGATTTGTATGAGTTGAAATGGATGTTTAATATGTTGTTGAGTTTTGATTTATGTTTTCCTACAAAATTTATGAGCTTTGACCCTAGTATGTGGAATTCATGTGACGTTTGTGATAGACCCTCTTGAAGTTGTATTTCCATATGATGTGTTCATGACTTTTGGGTGTAGAAATGGTTGAATAAGTGAAAAACGTTCCACATAGGTTTGATAAAGAGCTTAGGTGAAGCATAAGGGCCGCTATAGTATGTTGAATAGGAAACTCCAAATTGTGAGCTAGACCATGCATGCCTTACTGAGTGAAATATGCCAAGATAGCATGAAATCCCCAAGTAGGTGTAAAATCGGTCGTGTCTAATGGTTGTTGAAAGACCCTAGTGAACAAGTTGAGATATGATGGTTGTAAATTCCTTGATTTTGTGCTCTTTGATATATGCTAAGATTTTAATACATGTCAAGTGGTTAGTAAGTAAATAGTGACGTGTTAGTATGAAGTTTCCCCCAAATCAAGTGATATCCAAATACATAACAAGACCGATATAGGTATGAAGTACTTGATGTAAGATCTCGTTGAATGGGGTATAATCTAATAGCGTGTCTTCCCTAGGCTAGTATATGATAGTGAACCAATGTTGATGATCCTTAAAGGTTTGGAGTGACCCTTTGGTGGTTATGATGATGAATAGAGGTCTATGTTTCCTAAATGCTTAATGCGATGTCCTAAATATCTTGAGAGGGAAAGTATATTATAATGCTCAACTACTTGAAGTGATTCTTTAACGATTGTGATAACACATGAATGATTGTAATGATGAATGAATGCTTGTAATGATGAATAAATGATTGTAGTGATGAATGGATGACCGTGATGATGCATGAATGATTTGTGATGAAAAATGACTATTCTTACTTTTATGTTGTCGAGTCCTGGGGGTATTTATACCCAAAAATAGAGTTGTTGTCTAGAGCCCGTGCCAGTTTCTCGATAATTCTAATCAAGTCATGATTCTTAGAACTCAATGAACTACAGAACTCTGTATCCTCAGATAAGTACGAAGCTTAATAAAGCTCAGTAATCTCAGTTATCTCTGTAATATCTGTATTGCAAGTAATCTATCCTCAGACCTGTAATCAACTCAGTTCTAATAGTATTCAAGTCATTCAATCGTAATCTCAGAAGAGATTTGAGTAATTTATTCAAGCTCTATATCATCAGTCAGATACCATAATTCGGTATCTTTTCCATCAGATACGGAACCAAGTGATCTCAGCGTAACTCAGTCAGACCTTTTGAGTAATATGATCAGTGTCAGATTTAGTTTAGCCAGTGTTCAGTTGAGAATTCAGTTCTGAGTCTTTTAGTTGGGAGTAGAAACTAGCACCGAGTGAGCTCAAGGATGGGATCTCACCTACTAGTAGAGGGTGTGATTCTTAGAAGCAATCCTTGTACTCCAGAACTATGTAGCCAGCGTCGGTTGAGACATCATACCTATTAGTTGAGGTTGAATAAGAGACATCATACCTTATAGATAAGGGTAGATAAGGTGGCTTGACCTGCTAGATAAGGGCTCCACCATTCTCGTTTGAGGACCTACTAGATGAGGGTCACATAGAGTTGTCTTTACCAGTGGCGCGGTAATGACACCCTTCCAACTGGGGCACAGGTTGGACCCCACCTGTGGTAGGTCGAGGCATGTCGGTTAAGTCACTACTTCCCACAGTTTCAGTTTCAAATTCAATCTCAATTTCAAAATTAGTCTTCAGAAATCAGGACTGTCAGATACAATCATCTATCATTGTGAGGAACTCAGATAGTTCTCTTGATTTATGGACCATCCCATCAGATAGACTTGGTATCACATACAGTTATTTGATATCATATTCAGAGATATGCCATCAGACAAGCTTGATCACAGTATCAGATTTTTATTGAGTATTCTGGTTGTCAGATTCAGATATAATCATATTTTTTATCATTGATAAAGCTTCCAAAATTATCTGTTAGAAAGGTTGATCTCTAATCCTATCAGTCGAAAAATGTAAGTCTAAGAATTCAGTCATTGATGTAAGCACATCCAGATCGTCAGTTATCAGTATCTGATGAGTCAGTGATTCAGTATCTCAGTGTCAGTAGTGAGTTCAATCTGCAGTAAAGTGGTATCTGATTTTCAGTATCTAGAGTTGAGATAATTGTGTTCATGTTCTGTGCATTCATGTATGTGTTCTCATGCGGTATTTTCATGATTATTCAGTTTAGATATTGCGCATGCATGAACCCTTGCATTAGCCTACCCCGTCTTCATACTTGGTATATTTTTTTACTGACGCATTTGCGTTATGGTATTTAATTTGACACCTTAGGTTCAGAGGCACAGGATTTAGTTTATCCTCAGCAGTTTGGTCTCAGTCAGCAGCAGTAGCAGTGAGTCCTCTTCTTTTAAGGACGAGTCTCAGTTTACTACTATTGTTTCAGACTTTGTTTATTTTCTGTTGATGGATTTAGTTGGGGACATATCCCATCAACTCCACAGTTCAGACAATTAGAGGCTTTTCAGATGGATGTATTAGTATTTAGTTTTTTGTATTATGAGTATTCATGGATGTGTTGAACCTTACGGCTAGTTTTTGCATTTATTTTAAACATTGTGCAGTGTACAGGTATAGATATAAGTAAAGTTAGCTTGTGGTCCTTCGGGGTCATAAGCATCGTATGACGCCTCGGGATGAGTCTCGGGGCGTGACAACACCAGTCTTATTCATGTATAAGAAAGACGGTTATCTCAGAATATGTATAGACTACCGTCAGTTGAACAAAGTCACAGTCAAGAATAAATACCCATTTCCTAGAATTGATGACTTGTTTGACCAACTTCAGAGTGCCAGTTACTTCTCTAAGATAGACCTTATATCAGGCTATCATTAGCTTTGAGTCAGAAACTGTGACATTTTTAAAATAGCTTTTCGAACCCAGTATGGTTACTTCGAGTTTATAGTCATGTCCTTTTGTCTCACTAATGCGCCAGCAGCTTTCATAGACCTAATGAACCGCATTTTCTAGTAGTACTTGGATATTTTTATTGTAGTCTTCATCGATGGCATTCTTATTTATTCCCGTAGTGAGAATGATCATGCAGATCACCATAGAATCATGCTTTAAATCCTCAGAGCTCATCAGTTGTTTGCCAAATTTAGTAAGTTCAAATTTTAGCTAAGGTCAGTAGCATTCCTTGGTCATATTATTTTCGTTGATGGCATTAGATTTGATCCTCAAAAGACTAAAGTGGTGAGAAACTGGCCTAGACCCATCTCTCCATCAGATATCAGGAGTTTTTTAGGTTTGGCTGGCTATTATCAATGGTTTATCAAAGGATTTTTATCTATTGCATCCCCCAAGTCCAGATTGACTCTGGAAAAATTCAAGTTCCAGAGGTCATATTCTTATGAGAAGAATTTCTAGGAGTTGAAGACTCGACTTACTACAGCCCCAATTTTGACTTTGATAGGTGGTTCAGACGGGTTTATTGTGTATTGTGATGATTCCAGAGTTGGGTTGGGGTGTTTTTTGATGCAGAAAGGTAAGGTTATAGCCTATGCCTCTAGACAGCTCAAGTCCCATGAAAATAATTACCCCAGCTATAATCTTGAGTTAGAAGCTATGGTGTTTGCCTTAAAGATTTGGAGGCACTATTTGTATAGGGTACCTGTTGATATGTTTACAGAACATAAGAGTTTACATTATGTATTCTCTCAGAAAGATTTGAAATTTCATCAAAGAGGGTGGTTGGAGTTGTTAAAAGACTATGATATGAGTGTTCTGTATCATTCGGGCAAGGCCAATGTAGTGGTTTATGCTCTAAGTAGGTTGTCCATGGGTAGTGTTGCTCACGTTGAGGATGGTAAGAATAAGTTAGTTCAAGAAGTTCATCAGCTTGCTAGGTTGGGTGTTCGTTTGGTTGATTCAGCTGAGGGTAGTGTTTGGGTGCAGAATGGTTCAGAATCATCTTTGGTTTCCGAAGTAAAAAAAAAGCAGGACAGAGATCCCAATTTAGTTAAGTTGAAAGATTCAGTCAAAGATCAGAAAGTAGAGGTTTTCTCCCAAGAGGAAAATGGTGTGTTACACTACCAGGGTAGGTTATGTGTGCCATATGTGGATGTCGTGAGGCATAGAATTCTCGCAGAAGCTCATGGTGCACGCTACTCGATTCACCCAGTGTCCACTAAGATGTATCATGATTTACGGAAAGTCTATTGGTGGAGTGAGATGAAGAAATATATAGCAGAGTTTGTGGCTAAGTGTTCCACGTGCCAGCAGGTAATGATTGAGCAGCAGAAGCCTAGTGGATCTATGCAGGAGTTCAGTATTCCCACTTGGGAGTGGGAGGAAGTAAACATGGATTTTGTGACGGGCTTGCCTCGTACTCGTCGTTAGAACTATTCAATTTAGGTCATTGGAGATAGGATGACCAAATCGGCCTATTTCTTACCAGTTCATACCTCTTATTCAGCCGAGGACTATGGTAGGCTCTAGTTAGGGAGTTGGTTAGATTGCATGGTGTCCTATTGACCATTATTTCAGATAAGGGTATAAAGTTCACTTCTCACTTTTGGAAAGCCTTCCAAAAGGGTTTTGGTACCCAAGTCCACCTCAGTACAACCTTCCACCCTCAGATAGATGGTCAAGCAAAAAAGACCATTTAGACTCTAGAAGATATGTTGAGAGTGTGTGTTGTTGACTTTAAGGGTAGTTGGGATGACTACTTACCTTTGATTGAGTTTACGTATAATAACAACTATTATTCCAGTATTCAGATAGCTCCATTTGAGGCTCTTTGCGGGAGAAGATGTAGATCTCCCATTAGTTGGTTCAAAGAAGGTGAGGCCACAGTAGTAGGGCCTGATTTGGTGTTTGATGCCTTAGAGAAGGTGCAGTTAATCAGAAAAAGGCTTAGGGCAACCCAGAGCCGACATAAATTATATACAAATGTGAGGAAAAAGGATCTCAAATTTGAGATTGATGATTTTTGTACTTGAAAATCTTTACCATGAAGGGAGTAAAAAAGTTTGACAAAAAGGGAAAGCTCAGTCCTCGATGTGTCATTCCTCACAGAATTCTCAGACGTTTTGGAAAGGAAGCTTACGAGCTTGAGTTGCCTTCCGACCTAGCCTCAGTACATCCAGTATTCCATGTCTCCTTGCTAAAGAAATGCATTGGTGATCCAGCAGTCGTAGTCCCCTTAGAGGACGTAAATATTTAAAATGATCTCTCTTTCGAAGAGGTTCCAGTCCAAATCCTTGATCGTTAGATTCACAAACTGAGGAACAAAGAAGTTCCCTTGGTCAAAGTTTTTTGGCAGAATCAGTCCGTTGAGGGAGCTACTTAGGAAGCAGAAGCAGATATGTGACACAAGTATCCTCACCTCTTTTCCGAAAACTCAAATTCAGCTAAGGTAACAGTCTTCCTTATGTTCACTCAATTCCATGTTTAGATTACCTTTACAAACTCGATATAAATTACCATTGCATATCATTCTCATGACAGTCATGCATTCATAAATCAGTCAGCCATGTAATCATGCTTCAATTATTCATGTTCAGTATGAAAACTCAATTTATTAGTAGTTTCAGTCATGTGTCATATCCCCAAGTTCTGTCATGTCTCAGTTGTGCATGTCAGTATCAGTACAGTTTCTCAGTAGTCACAGTTCAGTCAGTATCATTCGAGGATGAATGTCCTCAAGGGGGAGATATTTTAAGACCCCGTAAAAGTCCTAGTTTAATTTAGTCTCAGATAACTTGTAATGAGGGGTCCTAGGACAAATTCAGCTAAGTGTTGAGACTTAGAATCATTTTAGCCTTCATAATGGGACGACCTTATTTTTAATCCGTACGATCTTAGAATACCGATTTTTAAGTTGATTCATGATCAAGGATGTCAATAGGTCTTCTTGGGTGAGTTTCAGAATTTTTGGGCAAGCGTAGAGGCATGTTTGGGAGTCCAAAACAGTGGTTGCACGCAATTGCATGCGGTGCACGCTCCAATCCACACCTAGGGAGCTTGCGATAGAGCATGCGGTGCACACTCCATTCCATAGCTCCAGAGCATGCAACACATGCTCCATAGCATACTTCTGAATTTTTTAGCTTTTATTTTCATGTTCGGAGGGATAAATAAGTCATTCTCTCACCTCATATCATCCCTAAAACACGAGATTAAACCTTTCTAAAGGAAAAATTCACTCATTATTCACAAATCCTCTAAAGAATAAAACCCTAACCCATCAAATTCAAGATTCAAGTCCCAAGAAATTCACCATAATTTTCAGAGAATTAACAATCAAGGTATGTTAGGTGTTCATTCATAGGTTACTTTCACTCATGGAGTCCAAGAACCCTATTTAAACAAACAAGTTTATAAATTTATGATTTCCGTGCTTGAAATTGATTGTGTTTATGTTCATGCTATTAATTGGGCTTTAATCCATGGTTAAATTACAAGTTTCATAAAATTAAATAGCATGTGTGATGAATATGCGATTATCATGATAAACCCTTAAATTTACAATTGATTAGTGTATCCATGATGTTCATGTGTTGACTATTATTATGTGAAATAATTATGCTCCCCAAGTGTTTGATAAAATGCTTATGTGAATTGAATAGTGAAGTCATAACATATTATTATGAGGTCCCATTCATGTACAAGTTCATGTTTAATAAGTTTTTGACAAAATATCTAAATAAATGCATTGTTACCAATCAAGTGTTATTATGTTTTCAAGATTATACCATGCTTTACTTTCAATACTATTGAGTCCTAAGGGTATTCAATACCCAAAAATATAGTTACTTACCTAGAGTTGCAGTAGTTATAGAATAGTCTCGGTGGTGTCACTATCAGTAGTACTCAGTCAATTACAGAACTCAGTTAAACTCCACTCAGTCTAGTTCAGTTTAATAAACAGTGTCTATTCAGTTGGAAGTAGGATTCAGCACAGAGTGATCCCAAGGATGGGGGCTTACCTACCAGTAGAGGGTGTGTCCCTTAGAAGCAGTCCTTGCATTCTAGAACTACATAGCCATTGTAGGCTGAGATATCAACCTGCCAGTTGAGAGTACCACCATTCTCATTCAGGGCACCTACCAGATGAGGATGACTCTTTAGCTTTTCTTTACTCGAGACATGGTACTGACACCCTTCCGAATGGGGTTACAGGTCGGACCCCAATCCATTCAGAGAGGGTCATGTCTGTTAGATGATTACCTCCCACAATTTCAGTTTCAGCCTCAGTATAGAACTCAGTTCAATTCTATAGAATCAGGACTATCAGAAATAGTCACTCATTATCAGTGATCACAGATATCAGTTACTTAGTATCAAAAATCAATACTGAGTTTTAGTAAAAGCTCAGATACAGTATACATGTATATATATAGTATTGCATACTCAGTATTTTACAGTATTTTCAGTTACCCATTGTAACACCCCGTACTTAATTACGTGCATTAGCCATGGTTATATGTGTTGTAATATATGTTAAGATCATAAGTTAGGTATATATGAGTTCAAGTATGAGTATTGATTATTTTGAGATGGTTTCAAGTGTATAGTTTGATTATATGTGTATAGGAATCGACTTTATTTATACCGGAATTTGCTCGTCAAAGTTTCTATGCGAAGTTTATCGAGTTAGCTTTCCAATGATATAAAGATTTTTGAAAACAGATCAGTATCGGATATAAGCATACATGTTTGAAACTTGAAAACGGTGGATGCAATGAACAGTAAATGTGCAGAAATTTTCTGCACACAAAAGTACTGCAGCCAAACAGATTTTTGGGTCGACTTTAAACGATCATAACTCCTTGTACAAAATGAACTGTGTGAGCTGCTATATATCGATGAGAAGCCCCGAGATTATTATTTCTAATTCAATTAGTTTCACCCAAATCCATTATCAGATCAAAGAGTTATGGTCGATTTACTTTAGTCTACCAAAACAGTCCACCATGGACAGATTCGGATTTACTTAAATTTTAAGAGCAATATGGTCATTTTCCATCACCTCATGAACGAAAATTGGTCATTATATACATATACTTAGCCTCATATCCATCATTTATCATCCAAATTATTGAATAATAAGAAATCCTAGCCTGATTTCAACTCCAATTATCTTGTGATTCAACCGTAGAAAATCCAAATTGATTCCGTAGTTGTGTTCACCGTCTCGAGGGCTTCGAGAAACACCCCTTATTTGTGTCAACAGGACTTCAGAATTAAAAGGGCCATTTTATGGTAAGGATGCAAATTATGTTGGTGTTATTTATATGGATATGTATATATATGCATGTGAGCATAAGAAGTATGTTATTTGATTGTTGTTGAAAGATGATTGGAAATGATGTTGGATTATTCTTGTGCATGGTTGGATTATGTTGAATTGTGAAGGGATTTGGTGTGATGATGTGGTATTGAAATGACGATTATATATATATATATACACACATAAACCTATTGTTCAAGTTGGTTTTTGGAATGCTTTGAAAATATTGGTTGTATGGAATTATGGAAGAGAATTGTGGTGTTGGGTTGCTAATACTAGATGCCAAACATTTCATTGTAGATAAGTGATTTGTAAAGGCGGGAAGTTGTGTTGAATTGGTATCCGAATCTATAACGAGGTATGTAAAGCATACTCTAACGATGTTCTTTGGCATGAAAACACCAATGTTCAATCAAGTAAGATTCTAAGGTTGTCCAAAAAAAATATGTATTGTTCTACGTTACCAACGAAGTTGTTTCCATTCTATAAAGTGTCAAAATGTTTCATTGATATACCAAAAGTCTCCTATTTCATTGTTGTGATATTGATGATTCTGAAACACATTATTGATGTACCAATGAGTCTTTATTATATCGTTATTAAATAGAAGGTCTATTACTTGGTTCCTATTGATGTATCAATTTTCCAAAGGTACTATATTGGCATGAACACTAATGTAATAATCTCAAAAGCTTTTGAACTATGTTATTGAAAAGATCTCTTATGTGTGTTACTTGATATACGTGTGGGTGGTAGCTCAGGGGCTTAAGCCTAGCATGTGCCGATCCCGATACTTGATGTGATTACAGTTGATATGTACTGGGGGTAGCCTACTGGTCATAGTATGGTACAGTATTGATTATTGTTAGGTGGTTGGAGGTTCGGAAGGAGGAGGTAATGGCGAATGATAATTGTAAAGAATGAAATGAACGAATGTATACCGTTCCACAAATGTGTTTGAATTCAAGAACCCAATTCAGATTAATAATAATGTACATGATCCTAAAAGTGTTTATGAAGTGTGGTTCACTTCTATTATGATTTATTCACTTGTGTCTGATTTTCTTGACACCCCATATCACATATGATTATTTACAGCTTTACATACTCAGTACATATTTCGTACTAACGTCCCTCACGGGGGACCTGCATTTCATGCTGCAGGTACAGGTGCTTCAGCTCATACACAACATAGATAGGATCCAGGTCATACAGCTATTGTTGGTGAGCTCCAGTTTGCTTCAGAGCTTTCCGAGTCGGTTCCTTATGTTTTGTTATTGTACAGGAGTCATGTGTGGGCGGGGGGGTTTGTCCCGACCCTAGTTATGTCATGTATATCCTAGAGGCTTTGTAGACATAAGGAAGGGTAAAGTCATGGAAGTTTATATAGTGATGTTATATTTGTATATGTGGTGGCCCCGACGGCCAAGTACTATATATATATATTTGTGTGTATTGTGCTAATACAGGTAATTAGACCCTTCTATATGCAACGAAGTGCTATCCAAATTTTTGGTGACATGTAAGTGAAAGTACAGGTATTTGAACGGGTTCTCCCAGGCCTTCTCAGCTTCGGGTGCCAGTCCGGCTCGATGGGATTTTGGGGCGTGACAAAAAGTGGTATCAGAGAGGTTCGTCCTAGTGAGTCTATAAAGCCGTGCCTACGTAGAGTCTTGTTTATCGGTGTTTTGTGCACCACATCTATAAACAGGAGGCTATGGACATTTAGGAAATTGTTTCTTTCCTTCAGATCATAGATCGTGCCATAGAGCTTATATAGCAAATGAAGTCATAGTTGACCACTGAATCCATTTGTCTCTCTTATTACAGTAAGAATGCCGGATACCGGAAGTATGAATACCGGCGAGCGGGTAGATGTGGCTGCCGGAGAAGGGACTAGTAAGTCACCACCTGTACAAGTTAATCAGAGTGAAGCTCAAGCTGAGCGGGTATCTGAAATGTCTTCCACTCCAGATGAAATAAGTGGGAGGCGAACCATATTCACAGAACCACTTGTTAATGCTGTTGATCAGGATATGAGGGATGCAGTACAACTGTTGACCCGAATTATTGCCGGTCAAGTCCAAGGGCAAGCTATTCCTGCCGCGGGTTCTAGCGGTACTGATAGGGCGGCTAGTCTTCGGACGCATGTTTTTCTTAAGATGGATCCGCCTACTTTTACCGGATCCGATCTTAATAAAGATCCGCAGGACTTTATTGATCAGATCCAAAGGGCCCTAGAGGTGATGCATGTATCGGGCAGAGAGACAGTGGAGTTAGCCGCGTATAGATTCAAAGGTGAGGCTATATATTGGTATGAAGACTGGAAACGATCAAGGGGCATTGATGCACCCCCAGCTACTTGGAAAGAGTTCAAAGAGGCATTTATTGATCATTATCTTCCATATGAGACTCGTCAGGCCCGTGCAGATCAGTTCTTAAATCTTCGACAGGGTAATACAAGTGTGAGGGAGTATAGTCTTCAATTTAATTATTTGTCCAGATATGCTCCTAATGTTATAGCTACTATGGATGACAGAGTTCATCAGTATGTGGATGGATTGGATCCGTATTTGGTTAGGGATTGTACTATTGTTGCACTGAATAAAGACATGGATATAGCTAGGATCCAAGCATTTGCACAGAAAATGGAAGATCAGAGGCAAAGAAAAAGAACACAGGAATTTAAAAGTGGATCTTCTAAGAGGGCCAGATCTACAGGGCAGTTTATGGCGCCACAGGGAGGTTTTAGACCTCAATTTTCTGCTAGACCACCTAGGCCATTATTTTCTTATTCTGCAGCTAGTGCTCCACCACAGCATCAGGGGTTCAGAGGCAGTCAATTTGGGCAAAGAAATGAGGGTTATAGTTCGCGATCAGTGGGTTATCATGGGCAAGGGAACATGAGCCAATCGAGACCTTCTCGAGAGCTATGTAATCGATGCGGAAAGCATCATATGGGCGTATATCGAATGGGAACAAATGTTTGTTTTTGGTGCGGTATGACGGGACATATGATGAGAGAATGCCCACGAAGGGGCGCAGGTGGCGTAGCACGACCTTCGGGATCAGCTATTGCATCATCGTCACCAGTATCTTATTCTGGTAGGGGTGCACAACCTTCGGGTCACACTAGAAATAAAAAAAGAGTTGCCAGTTCCAGCGGGACTCAGAATCACACTTATGCTTTAGCGGATCGACAGAATCTAAAGGCTTCCCCAGATGTGGTCACGGGTACGTTGTCCATATTTTTATTTGATGTATATGCTCTAATTGATCCCGGTTCTACATTATCATATGTTACTCCTTTGGTTGCTGGAAAGTTCAAAAGAACCCCCGAATTGTTAGATAAGTCGTTGGAAGTGTCTACCCAGTTGGGGAATCTATTATTGCTAGAAGAGTTTATAAAGATTGTGTAGTAACTGTGTGTGGTCGAGACACGATGGCCAATATTGTGGACCTAGAAATGGTAGATTTTGATGTTATAATGGGTATGGATTGGTTGGCGTCTTGTTATGCCAAAATTGACTGTTGTACGAAAAAGATGTATTTACATTTTCCTAATGAAGCAGTTATTGAATGGCAAGGTAAGATTGACGCACCAAGAGGTAGATTTATTTCTTATTTCAAAGCGAGAAAAATGATTTCCAAGGGCTACATATGTCATTTAGTTAGAGTAAAGGATACAGAATCGGAATCACCAGATCTTCACACTGCACCAGTAGTAAGTGAATTTCTTGATGTATTCCCTGAAGATCTTCCAGGTTTACCTCCTGAACGAGAAGTAGAATTTGGTATTGATGTGATACCAGGCACTAAGCCAATCTCAATTCCTCCGTATAGAATGGCCCCAACAGAATTACGAGAATTAAAAGGGCAATTGAAAGATTTGCTAGAAAAGGGGTTCATTAGGCCTAGTATTTCTCCTTGGGGAGCACCAGTGTTGTTTGTGCGCAAGAAAGATGGCACATTGAGAATGTGTATTGATTATAGGCAGCTGAATAAAGTGACTCTTAAAAATAAATATCCTCTTCCAAGAATTGATGATTTATTTGATCAGTTACAGGGTGCCAAATGTTTTTATAAGATTGATTTGAGTTCAGGTTATCATCAAGTGAGAGTCAAAGAAAAAGATATACCCAAGACAGCTTTCCGAACAAGGTATGGTCATTATGAGTTTCTAGTTATGTCATTTGGGCTAACTAATGCACCAGCAACTTTTATGGATTTAATGAATAGGGTGTTTAAGCCATTTCTAGATGTATCCGTGATAGTTTTCATTGATGATATTCTAGTTTATTCTAGATCAGAAGAGGATCATGCTAATCATTTGCGACAGGCATTGCAAACTCTTCGTGATTGCAAGCTATATGCAAAATTTTCTAAATGTGAATTTTGGCTAAAGTCAGTGGAATTTCTGGGCTATATTGTATCAAATGAAGGCATACAAGTTGATACTCAAAAGATAGAAGCTGTGAAGAATTGGCCAAGGCCCACAACGCCTACGAAGATTCATAGTTTTCTTGGGTTGGCTGGTTATTATAGAAAGTTTGTTGAGGATTTTTCTTCTATTTCAGCACCCTTAACTAAGCTAACGCATAAAGCATCCAAGTTCCAATGGAATAATGCGTGTGAGGAGAGTTTCCAAGAATTGAAGAATAAGTTGACTTCTACACCTGTGTTGGTACTTCCAGAAGGTATAGAAGGGTATACAGTGTATTGTGATGCTTCGAGAATTGGTTTAGGATGTGTATTAATGCAGCATGGTAAGGTGATAGCATATGCCTCAAGGCAATTGAGGCCACATGAGAAAAATTACCCCACATATGATCTTGAGATGGCAGCGGTTATCTTTCTTTAAAAATATGGCGCCACTATTTATATGGGGTTCATGTTGATATATATACTGATCACAAGAGCTTACAATATATTTTCGGTCAGAAGGATCTAAATCTGAGGCAACGAAGATGGATGGAACTATTAAAAGATTATGATGTTGATATTTTGTATCACCCAGGGAAATCGAATATAGTAGCTGATGCGTTGAGTCATAAGGCTATGATGGCACCTGTAGAAAGGCAAGGGATGATTAAAGATCTTCATCAATTAGATAGTCTAGGAGTTCGTCTTCTCAAAATTCCAGACGAGGAGCTTATTGTGCATAATGTCGCGGAATCCTCATTAGTAGCTAAGGTGAAAGAGAAGCAAGATGCAGATCCTGTTTTATTGCAACTCAAGGAGAATGTTCAAAATGGTGCGACGAAGGTATTTGAGCTTTCACAAGAAGGAGTACTTCTATGCCAAAATCGGCTATGTGTGCCTATTGTTGATGAGCTAAGAAAAAGAATTATGACTGAGGCACATTTCTCAAGGTATTCTATTCATCCAGGGTCAACCAAAATGTATCAAGATTTGAAGGATGTATATTGGTGGAATGACATGAAAAGGAACATCGCAGAATTTGTAGCTGAATGTCCAAATTGCCAATGAGTTAAAGTGGAACATCAAAAGCCCGGAGGCTATATGCAATGCATAGATCTTCCAATTTGGAAATGGGACATGATCAACATGAATTTTGTTACAGGTTTGCCTCGTACAGCTCGGAAATTTGATTCTATATGGGTGATTGTGGATAGGCTTACTAAATCCGCACATTTCTTACCCGTTAAGACCACTTACACAGTTGAAGAATATTCGAAGTTGTATGTTAAAGAAATAGTCCGATTACATGGAGTGCCAACTTCTATTATATCGGATCGGGGAACTCAATTTACCGCAAACTTTTGGAAGTCTTTCCAACGGAGTTTGGGAACACAAATGAATCTGAATACAGCTTTTCACCCTCAGACGGATGGACAAGCAGAGCACATCATTCAAACACTTGAAGATATGATATGAGCATGTGTTATAGATTTTAAAGGCAGCTGGGATGATCATTTACCTCTTATTGAGTTTGCCTGCAATAATAGCTATCATTCAAGTATCAAAATGGCACTATATGAAGCTTTATATGGGAGGAAGTGTAGATCACCAATAGGATAGTTCGAAGCGGGTGGAACTCTTATGTTCGGACCGGATCTTGTGTATCAAGCCATAGAAAAAGTCAAGGTGATTCAGCAACGGTTGAAAATATCCCAAAGTCGACATAAGTCATATGCGGATAGTAGAAGAAGAGGTCTAGAGTTTTCGTTAGGCGATTGGGTATTTTTGAAGGTATCGCCAATGAAAAGGGTGATAAGATTTGGCAAGAAAGGAAAGTTGATTCCACGATATATAGGCCCGTATAAGATTATTCAAAGATGTGGGCAAGTTGCTTATGAATTAGATCTACCCAAGGAACTCTCATCAGTGCATCCAGTATTTCATGTATCGATGCTTCAAAAGTGCATCGGAGATCCGTCCCTTATTACTTCTACTGAAGATGTGCAAGTAACAGAAGATCTTACCTATGAGGAGATGCCTGTTGCTATATTAGATCGTCAAGTTAAGAAGATGAAAAATAAAGAAGTAGCATCGGTGAAAGTACTTTGGAGAAATCAACAAAGGGAAGAGATTACATAGGAAGCGGAGGAAGCAATGAAATCCAAATACCCTTATTTGTTCAAAGGTGAAAAAGAAGTGCAAGGAGTGGAACTGGGACACTAACAAGTAAGTCTTTACATATGCATAATATCTATATGATGACGTGAATATCAATTATGAATTCGAACTTGTTTCGGCTAAATAACTACATTCACATTCGAGGACGAATGTCCTTAAGGGGGAAATGATGTAACACCCCGTACTTAATTACGTGCATTAGCCATGGTTATATGTGTTGGAGTATATGTATTGATCATAAGTTAGGTATATATGAGTTTAAGTATGAGTATTGATTATTTTGAGATGGTTTCAAGTGTATAGTTTGATTATATGTGTATAGGAATCGACTTTATTTATACCAGAATTTGCTCGTCGAAGTTTCTATGTGAAGTTTATCGAGTTAGCTTTCCAACGATAGAAATATTTCTGAAAACAGATGAGTATCGAATATAAGCGAGCATGTTCGAAACTTGAAAACGGTGGACACAATGAACAGTAAATGTGCAGAAATTTTTTGCACACAAAAGTACTGCAGCCAAACAGATTTTTGGGTTGACTTTAAATGATCATAACTCCTTGTACAAAATGAAATGTGTGAGCTGCTATATATCGATGAGAATCTCCGAGAGTCTTCTTTCTAATGCAATTGGTTTCACCCAAATCCATTATCGGAGCAAAGAGTTATGGTCGATGTACTTTAGCCTACCAAAACAGTCCACCATGGACAGATTCGGATTTACTTAAATTTTAAGGGCAATATGGTCATTTTCCATCACCTCATGGACAAAAATTAGTCATTATATACATATACTTAGCCTCATATCCATCATTTATCATCCAAATTATTGAAGAATAAGAAACCCTGACCTAATTTCAACTCCAATTATCTTGTGATTCAACCGTAGAAAATCCAAATTGATTCTGTAGTTGTGTTCACCGTCTCGAGGGCTTCGAGAAGCACCTCTTATTTGTGCCAACAGGACTTCGAAATCAAAAGGGCCATTTTATGGTAAGGATGTAAATTATGTTGGTGTTATTTATATGGATATGTATATATATGCATGTGAGCATAAGAAGTATGTTATTTGATTGTTGTTGAAAGATGATTGGAAATGATGTTGGATTATTCTTGTGCATGGTTGGATTATGTTGAATTGTGAAGGGATTTAGTGTGATGATGGGGTATTGAAATGATGATTATATATATATATATACACATAAACCTATTGTTCAAGTTGGTTTTTGGAATGCTTTGCAAATATTGGTTGTATGGAATTATGAAAGAGAATTGTGGTGTTGGGTTGCTAATACTAGATGCCAAACATTTTATTGTAGATAAGTGATTTGTAAAGGCGGGAAGTTGTGTTGAATTGGTATCCGAATCTACAACGAGGTATGTAAAGCATACTCTAACGATGTTCTTTGGCATGAAAACACCAATGTTCCATCAAGTAAGATTCCGAGGTTGTCCAAAAAAATATATGTATTGTTCTACGTTACCAACGAAGTTGTTTCCATTCTATAAAGTGTCAAAATGTTTTATTGATATACCAAAAGGCTCCTATTTCATTGTTGTAATATTGATGATTCTGAAACACATTGTTGATGTACCAATGAGTCTTTATTACATCGTTATTGTATAGAAGGTCTATTACTTGGTTCCTATTGATGTATCATTGTTCCAAAGGTACTATATTGGCATGAACACTAATGTAATAATCTCAAAAGCTTTTGAACTAAGTTATTGGAAAGATCTCTTATGTGTGTTACTTGATATACATGTGGGTGGTAGCTCAGGGGCTTAAGCCTAGCATGGGCCGATCCCGATACTTGATATGATTACAGTTGATATGTACTGGGGGCAGCCTAATGGTCACAGTACGGTACAATATTGATTATTGTTAGGTGTTTGAAGGTTCGGGAGGAGGAGGTAATGGCGAATGATAATTGTAAAGAATGAAATGAACGAATGTATACCGTTCCAAAAATGTATTTGATTTCAAGAACCCAATTCAGATTAATGATAATGTACATGATCCTAAAAGTGTTTATGAAGTGTGGTTCACTTCTATTATGATTTATTCACTTGTGCCTGATTTTCTTGATCCCCCATATCACATATGATTATTTACAGCTTTACATACTCAGTACATATTTCGTACTGACGTCCCTCACGGAGGACCTGTATTTCATACTGCAGTAACAGGTGCTTTAGCTCATACACAACATAGATAGGAGCCAGGTCATACAACTATTGTTGGTGAGCTCCAGTTTGCTTCGGAGCTTTTCGAGTCGGTTCCTTATGTTTTGTTATTGTACAGGAGTCATGTGTGGGCGGGGGGGTTTGTTCCGACCCTAGTTATGTCATGTATATTCTAGAGGCTTTGTAGACATAAGGAAGGGTAAAGTCATGGAAGTTTATATAGTGATGTTATATTTGTATATGTGGTGGCCCCGACGGCCAAGTATTATATATATATATATATATTTGTGCGTGTTGTGCTAATACAGGTAATTAGACCCTTCTATATGCAACGAAGTACTGTCCAAATTTTTGGTGACATGTAAGTGAAAGTACAGGTATTTGAACGGGTTCTCTCGGGCCTTCTCGGCTTCGGGTGCCATTCCGGCCCGATGGGATTTTGGGGCGTGACACCCATGTACTCTTATTCAGTTATTTCCTATCATTCAGTCAGTTACTTTTCATGCATATGAACCCTTTCATTCAGCCTTACCTTATCTAGAATACCAGTACATTCCACATACTTATCGCATACTCTTTTATTTAGAGCTATGATGTCTCATATCATAGGTTTGGATGCTCAGGTTCCTGATCGCATTTATCCAGATTCAGTCAGTAGTAGCAGATTCAGTAATGAGTCCTCATCTATCGAGGATATTCTTTTATTTTAGTATTACAGTAGCTTCAGTATTTTGCTAACTAGAGTTAATTGGGGGTTTGTACCATCATTTCCACATTCAGACAGTTCATTTAGGGGCTTTTCAGACTAGACTAGTTCAGACAGTATTTAGTTTTCAGATGTTATTTTAGTACTCTATTTATCAGTATTCAAATTTTGAACCTTATGGCATTTTAGCCTATTTTCTGCATTATTACAGTATTATTATTCAGTGCTCACAGCAGGTGCAAGTCATGGGTTAGCTTGTGGTCCTTCAGGGTCATGAGCATCGTATGGCGTCTGGGGTGCAGACTCGGGGCGTTACATGTTACATCTCAATGAATGATATTTTGGTTTGATGATACATCTGAAAATTATATGATACATTTTTCTACATTACCGTGCATTGATGGTTTCAGTTTTAGTTAGTTAATGTTTGTGATATTTTTATAAGTATTGACCTAGATATTGTATGTTGAAAATTATGATTCATACATTTTTTTGTTTAATGTGCTTTGTGTGTTTAGGATAAATTATAAAAAAAATTGAGATACATATGATAGTTATGTGAATTTACAGAGATTTATTAATTTCTTTATTATTATATTATTACTCGTGAAACATTCGAAATGCTTAACGAACATATTGTTCACTTGTAGTTTAACTTTAGATTAACATTTGTGATTCATACTGATGGTTTATGTGGTCTGATTTTATTTGTTTAATTAGATTAAAAAATATGAGATACATCTGAAATCTGTGTGATACATTTGGTTGTATCTCTGTGTAATTTTTTTCATAATTAAATATTAACTATATATGATATCTTTAGCATACTTGACATATAAGTTGACGTTTGAAATTTCTGATTAATATTTGAAGGTTGTAAGTGTAAAAGTTGTGAGATACATTTAGAAGATATGTGATACAGTTAAAAGCAGTATATATATTTTAATTTATTTTTCTTTCAATTATGTTTTGATGTGTAAATCTCCATAACGTAGTTGGCTATATAAGGCTTCATATATGCTTGGTTCAGATACTTTCAAAGTAAGATATTTCAATGATGAACATACCTTCCCACTAAAGGATAGAGTGTTTGATCAACGACATGTAACAATTTCTTTTATTGCTGGAATAACTGCGCCAAAGTTGTTGAACCATAAAAGAATAATCACACCAAGTTCCATTATTGAAGATATGAAACAAAAAATTAGTTTCGACATAAATTACATGAAGGAATGACGTGCTAAAAATCATGCTTTAAAGATATTAAGAGGGCGACCAACAAATGGATACAAGAAAATGTCTACCTACATACACATGTTGAATTCTGTTTATCCCAATTCACACATAAGGATGCATAAGTCGCCCGAAAATGAGTTTTTGTATCTATTCATAGCATTATATCTATTTATTATGGGATTTGAGTATTGTAGGACTCTTGTGTTAGTATACGGGATTCATATGAATGGACCATATAAGGAAACATTCCTTTCAACCAGCACACTTGATGGAGCAGGTATTGTTCTTAGTCATTTTGTCCTTCTAATTGTTGCTAAGTGTCATATAAATTAGACATAATGATTGTTTTATGTTATGTATCAGGTCATATATTGCCACTTGTTTATGGGGTTGTAGATTCTGAGAATGATTCTTCGTGGACATAATTTTTTCAGCAATTTAAGTGTGCTTATGGTGAATGCAATAATATGTGTTATCTCTGATCACATGAAAGCATAATCAAGGGTGTTAGTATAGTCTATTCATGTATACCACATTTTGCATGCATTTGACATCTATAAAATAATGTCTGCACAAATTATAGGAAAAGTAAGGACAAGCTATCCAGTGAGTTTTTTGCCATAGCTAAAGCGTACAAGTTGGATGATTTTGATGGCGCATGTGTAAAGTGGGAAAGACTGACAATAGAGTAAAGAAATATCTCGCAAATACTGAATACAAAAAGTGATCATGAGTTCATGCTTCAATAAATAGGGAAAGGATGATGTCTTCCAACATTACTGAATGTTATCAATCTCTCTTGTTTTTTAGGCATGTGAACTACCAATTTTAAATTTTCTTAAAAAAGTTTGAACCTTCTTTAGTCTTGGAAATGCAAAAATAGAGATAGGTCAAGCTTTCTTGCTAAAAATTCATTGGGAAGTAAGTTTCAACAAATTCTTGAAATGAACAAGAAAAAGTCTTCATGTATGATGGTAAGTTATTTACAAATTATGTAACTATCAAAAAATTTCTTTACACAGTTTTGGATCTCTAGTGATAGCAGATGTATCATAATGATACATCTGAATATCAAATGAATCATAAAGATACATCTGGAAATATATGCCATCACTTAAAAAAATCATTCATGATACATATTTATTTAGTAATTTTTGTCATTCATATTTTAAAATGATTAACGTATTTGTATATTAAAAAATATTTTTCAGGTTAAGGAATCAACGAATTACATCTACAGTGCGTATGAAGAAAGAAGAAAATACATAGTTCAATTGAATAATAGAACATGTAACTGCGGTAGATTTCAGCTAGATGAGATACCTTGAGCGTATGTTATTGTTGTTTTAAAAAGCAAACATGTTAAGAAAATAAAGCCATACTGTTCTGATTACTACAAGAAGGAGTCACTAGTCAAGACATACGAAATGCTACTTTGTCCAATGCCCGATAAATTGGATTGACATGTACCAGCGAAGGTGATGAAAAGATGTGGTTTTGCCTCCAAAATATAAAAGAACACCAGTAAAACCTTAGAAAAGGAGACAAAAGAAAAATAGTGAAACTTTTTCATCAACCTCAAATTATTGTGGAAAGTGTGGGCGTGAATGTCATAACAGACGCACCTGCAACTACTTTTCAAAAAAGATGTGATGTTTTTGTTTGAATTGGAATATGAAATATTTATGAAGTTCAATGTTATGAATTCAATAATTTGAGTTAATCCCTCAAAAAAACGTTTCATGAGATATCAATTAATTATTTGCAATTGATACATATTAAATGTTTGAGAAAGTTATATGATTCATATTATACGTTTACAAAAGTTATATGATTCATGTTAATATTTTCTGCATTAGTTTTAAGACATTATCTGCAACATTAGTATACTTTTTTGTAGTTAAAATAAATGTAATACATTTTAAAGTCCTTAAATAATTTTGTAAAAATTATAATTCTGATTCATATAATTGTTAATGTTATATGAGACATATTAAACATTAATGAAAGTTATGTGATTCATATTAATAGTGCCTGAATTTGTTGTAATACGTTTTGATATATCTGATATATTAGTGATATATTTTTATAGTATAAATAAATGAGATACATATATGTGATATATTTTAAACTCTTAAACTAATTATGAGAAAAAAATTATAATTGTGATTCATATTACTAATAACAAACCTATAATATATGAATCAACTTTATATGTGCTTCACTAACTTGTGTAGTCAATATGTTGTACATACATTACCTAAAATATATCAAATATATGTACCCAAAATGTAATAGACAATGTCAAACACAATCATAACATATATAACATAAAAATATGGTCCAAAATGATGAAAACGCTTTATTTCATAATCGAAAATGTCATGACAGCAAATACTAGACAACTTAAAATGTAAAACAAGCAATGATAGTTTAGACATCTATCCGAAAAAATTAAAACTTAAAAGTAGTAGAGTTGAAATATCCAAAAACTCTGACCACACAACAAACAGTTACATCAAATTTTCAAACAATAACTACTAGACAACTATGGCTCGACTTCTATCATTTTCGTATCCTCTGATGGAATGAAGGTGCATTTAGGCCTAGGAAAATTCTGATTGTCACTAATATATTCATTAGATGCCTTGTTCAACCCATAATCCCATAACAGTGACACATATCTAGTACGATGGAACACTGAATTAAAATCTGAAGAAGGTATTTGAAGTCCATCACTTAAAACTTCAGCATATGCCGCAACAAACAATCCACAATTTCTGCAACATATCAATAAATTAGTTTAGGAATTTCAGTGTTCATTTATGTAAAATTCATTTATTTAAAAGAAAAAATAATACATACAGTGTGTCGCTTGATTCTTGCATAATATTATAAACAAACTGGTTATCAAATCTATGTTGGTTTGTCTTTTCCTTGTATGTTTTCAGTAGTGATCAGTTCGTGCGTTCTTTCTTCTAAAAATAATCAGATATTGATAAGTAAATTGACAACATTTCAGAAAGCTTTTTTATCTCAGCTGCGTGATTATCATGACCTTTCAATGAGTCGTATACGCGAATGCATCTTTCCTTGAGCACTATGACTGCCAATACCCAGTGAAACAATTTCTCACAACTTATTGGCACGTAGACCTCATCAACCAAATACCATGAAAGACCTGCTGGAATTCATATACCATGAATAATTTTACAAATGAATCTCTCTACCGATTCAATTTTTATTGAACGGATATTTTCCTCTTGAGAGATTAGAAGAGTCTCTGATTGCATTCAGTGATAATGAGTGTATGTGTTATGAACGTAGCTCTTCAATATGTAATTAACAATGGTATATCTATATTCATTGGTGGTGTCCAATTTTGCTTTCTTACGAAGACAGTAGAATATCACATCGATATGCTGTAGTAAAAAATTAAAATATATAATCACAATTGATTCATATATGTGATACATAATGCAAGTGCAAATTAGTTGATACATATAAATTCCTATTAACATTGTGATTGAAAAATAATATAAATATAAGTTCATGAAGAATATGTATATGCATCAACTACTCTGTATATGGTCCATATAAATGGCAGAAAGTACATAAAGAAAGCATATGTCTGACAAAATCTTTATACATAGTATATCACCATAAATCAAAAATATAAATTTGTGATTTTTTTCATAATAAAGTATTTCATTTAAATGATACATATATTTGATTGAGGCATACCTCATCATTCAAACATGTATTTGATTGTGCCATGCGATAAAATTAATTTTTTTCTCCAAATGTGCAATAACGAAATCAATCTTCGATTTAGGTCAGCGTATTTGATCATGTAGTGTTCATTCCTCTCTTTCCTCTAAGCATATTATGATTTCACTCAGTATTGAGAAGAATAAAATATTTTTTTGTTAGTTTGAAAGATGATTCATCAGTCTTACCTACTAGCATGGGTTTGATACAAGCCAACTGATAACCAATGAGAGAACTTAGAGAATAGTTCTTCAGCATATGGTTCATAAATATTGTGACCTTCAAATGGATAGTTCAAATTTTTGCAAGACTAGATGACTTCTTAATGTTTCGACCCAGAATAAAAAATATTAATGTATGATGACTGATAAACTTTCGAATGCTGCATATTCCTTTAGGCAGGTGTCTTGATGACATCTAAAGGCACAGTCTTATACAAGGGATTTGTGACATAACTACAATAGCACTGTCGCTAATGAAAAACTGATTATCACTGCTGGCTTGCGGATTGCATATGCTAATAGCTGTAATATCACTATCATTGATGAAGAATTGACTATCAGTGTTGTCTGGGGTGGTAGGCTGCAGACAATAGTGCAATAGCCAATGCAATTATTTTATCTAATTCAATAACTATATTATGTAGTTCTTTTTCAGCCTCCTGTATGACATATGTAAACAATACACTTTGTGTGAGATTAAATTATGGATAGATAGTGATTAAAATTTCAATATGTATCATGATGATACATCTGAAATCATATGTATCAAAATGATACATTTGAAAAACTTAATGAATACATATTCAACATTCGTGACTAAACTCTTAGATCAGTTTAAAATTTGTTACTGAAAAAGCTATTATGTAACATAAAAATTTAAGATTAATTTGTGACCAATACAATGAACAATTTCGACACTTTCAATATTGAAAAATAAATTGTATGAGCAATTAGAAGCAATCGATCATATAAGTAAGTCGATATTACTTTCAGGAGCTCGTCCCCAAGTCCTTTATCTAATTCTTTGATTGTATTTTGCATCTCTTCTTCTTGAACCTTGTTTGTAGATCCACTATTAGTCTCCTGCTTGACATATGTCAACATTGTACTTTATGTGAAATTAAATTTTGGATAGATATACAAGTAACATGAATATGTATAAGAATGAAAGAACTGGAAACATATGTATAAAAAGGATACATCTAAAAGTTGTAATCACAACATATCAAACATTTTTTACTAGAATCATAGATCAGATTAAGATCAGTTTAAAAATTATTACTGAAAAAGATATTATGTCACATAAAAATTTAAGATTAGTTTGTGATCAATACAATGAATAATTTCAACACTCTCAATAATGAAAAATAAATTGTATGAGCAATTAAAAGAATAGACCATATAGTAAGTCGATATTACCTTTGAGCGCTCGTATCTAAGTCCTTTATCTAATTTTACAACTATATTATGCATCTCTTCTTCTTGCACAAAAAAAGTCTTTTATAAAACAAGTAGAGCCGCCCCTGATTATAATCAATCTACTGACGAACGAATGCTAACAAAAGTAGATTTTATACACATGCTCTTGACCGCACATTATGTCTGTCAATCGGGCCGGTTTGATTCGACCCAAATCGGCCCACCCGGCCCACAACACTAATCCGGCCTAGTTTGACCTGGCCTGATCAACCCACGGGCTGTAGGATATCGGGTTTCGAGCTGGGTTATTTTTTTGGGCCCGATTAACCCCTCCCGGACCAAAATCGGTCCAGACCCGCCGGTTAACCGGCCCGGATAATGACCGTTTGGGCCATTATAGCCGTTGGGCCCAATGACTATATGACCGTTGGGCTCAATGGCTATATGACCGTTGGGAGCCCAAAACGGCTAATTCCCACTTTAATTAAAAAAAATCATTTAAAATATTGTTTTAATCCCAAAAAAAATCCTATAAATACCTTACACTTTCAAATCATTTTTCACACAATTTTTTATTCTCTCAAATCTCATTCTCTCTCAAATGTCAAATCTCAATTCTCAAATATTCTATATATTTTCTAAAGTGCTCACTTTAATTTTTTAATTTTGTAATTACAAAGTACGAGTGGAAGTTTCTAAAGTCGCAACCTTCGAATACTTTCAAAATTTGGTATTGTCGTCCCATCTTTTACGTTTAATTTTTATTTAGTGTATTAATTGTTGAATATTTAATTTTATTATATTTGTTTATTTTGAATTTTTTTTAATTTATATTATGGATAAATTAAAAAACCTCGCTACGAAAGGTATTAAAATTTTTTATCCAATGAATAATAATATCAGTGATAAGTTGAGGGGAGGTGACTTCGCCTTTCTTGATTCTTTTCCTTTTAAATTACCTCTAAATGGAGAAACTCCAGTGAAGCTAGAGGATGAAGAAAATGTGGCACTAGTAGAAAGAACCAAGAAATTAAAGATTTGTGGGATGAAATAAAGGTGGTGGTTTCAAGATGAGTTACAGAAGAAGTGCGAAGAAACCATAGGACCGTAGATTTATGTCTTATAGGAAAAGGATATGAAATATACTTAGTGAAGTGCCCCACACGTTGGTGACAGGTGTAGACAATTTTGTTCTAAAGCCAAAAAATGAAGTTACTACTTTTATAGGATAATAATTAGTTGAATATATGTGGCACTCAAGGGAGAGGTTGAATAGAGTCGAGGAAATTCTCGAGAAAGAGTAAACAAAAAATCTATGCAAGAAGCCATTGAAGGTCCGAACACTAATGGCATAAACATAAAAATAAAAAGGGATCACGCGTCAGGGTTAGGTGCGCAGGGCGAGCTCGTACGGACATGAAAGGTCTAGTAATATTAGTTTCCATCAACTCGACAATCAATATATATAGTTAACGGAACTAATAAACTTTGATTAATATGAAAAAGAGGAATAGTAGTAGAAGGGGATGAGAGGACTAGAGAGAATTGGGGATGAGAAGTAAAGCTTTTGCCTAAGCAATCATCACAATTTCCATAACCTATTTTGCTCCCACAAGTGCTATTTATCAGCCCGGATCCCACACATAGCCACTTAATATGCTCTTGGGCTGTTTTGCCAATACGGGTCTAGACCCATTCATAAATACCTTCGGCCCCAATAAGAACTTTGTCCTCAAGGTTCGAGTTGTAAAGCCTTGCACCAACAATAGCATTGTCAAAAGTCCATGGCTGAACATAA
Source organism: Capsicum pubescens (assembly GCA_030864215.1). Classification (NCBI taxonomy): domain Eukaryota; kingdom Viridiplantae; phylum Streptophyta; class Magnoliopsida; order Solanales; family Solanaceae; genus Capsicum; species Capsicum pubescens. The sequence goes on along the minus strand of CM061549.1, from coordinate 215,869,486 downwards.
ACAAAGAACTTCCTCACATGTCTGGAATTCTTGATCTACCTTGCAGCACTACTTTAGTGTTCAAAAAATCTTCTTAGCAATGTCCTACAAAACTATCCCATAAAAAGAGTCTTGTAGCCTGCTACAACTACAACATTGGGTCTAATAGCCTCATAAAGAGTTAAAGTTATTTGCATAATCTTGACACTCTCTGGATGGACACAAAATGGTCTGTTACCCCCCAACCTTTAGTCGAAATCTCAACTACACACTCAATCTTTTAATGTGACCTATTACCCCCTGAACTTATTTTTACCGAATTTATTACCCCCCAGTTGCTGACGTGTCACTGAACGTGACTACATGCACCCATAGGCGCGTCAGTTGACTTTTTTTCACTTTAAAATCATTATTTTTTTATTGCCACGTCATTATTTTTAATAATTATTATTTTTTCTTAATAAATATTGGCTTCTTCTTCTATTCTCCTTCTTCAATGGCTTCTTCTTCTCCTTCCTCTTCTTTTTCTTCTTCTTCAATGCCTTCAATAGTGAAATGCCGATGAACAGTGACGGCGCTGAAAAATTCAAAATTCCGTCGACTTTTTTTTATGAATTTCACGTAATTCGATTCAATATTTTGATTCAACACGTTGATTCAACATTCGATTCAGCTTCACGTAATTAATGGCATTCGACTTTTTTGATTCAACATTCTCACAGAATTCAAGTTCTTAGATGCCATTGAAGAAGAGGAAGAAGAAGAGGAGGAGGAAGAAGAGGAGGAAGAAGAGGAGGAAGAAGAAGAGGAAGAAGAAGAGGAGGAAGAGGAGGAAGAAGAGGAAGAGGAAGAAGAGGAAGAAGAGGAAGAGGAAGAAGAGGAAGAAGAGGAAGAGGAAGAAGAAGAGGAAGAAGAAGAGAAAGAAGAGGAGGAGGAGGAGGAGGAGGAGGAGGAGGAGGAGGAAGAAGAAGAAGAAGAAGAAGAAGAAGAAGAAGAAGAAGAAGAAGAAGAAGAAGAAGAAGAAGAAGAAGAAGAAGAAGAAGAAGAAGAAGAAGAAGAAGAAGAAGAAGAGGAAGAAGAAGAAGAAGAAGAAGAGGAAGAGGAAGAGGAAGAGGAAGAGGAAGAGGAAGAGGAAGAAGAAGAAGAAGAAGAAGAATTGACATTGATGGGTTCTTGGGTGCCATTGAAGAAGAAGAAGAGTTGCAGAAGAAGAAGAATTGAATAATAATAATAATAATAATTGCCAGAATAATAATAATAATAATAATAATAATAATAATAATAATAATAATAATAATAATAATAATAATAATAATTGCCATTGATGAGTTCTTGGGTGCCATTGAAGAAGAAGAAGAGTTGCAGAAGAAGAAGAATTGAATAATAATTGCCAGAATAATAATAATAATAATAATAATTGCCATTGATGGGTTCTTGGGTGCTATTGAAGAAGAAGAAGAGTTCCAGAAGAAGAAGAATTGAAGAAGAAGAATAAGAATAAGAATAATAATAATTGCCATTGATGGGTTCTTGGGTGCCATTGAAGAAGAAAAAGAGTTGCAGAAGAAGAAGAATTGAAGAAGAAGAAGAAATAAAGAATAAGAATTGAAGAAGAAGAAGAAAGAAAAATAATAATTGGGAAATAATAATGGTAAATTATTATTTTTTTAGAGTAAAAATATAAAAAATGATGTGGCAATGACGTGGCATGGCGGCGCGTGCATCACACCATATTTGCAATGACTGGTTGTCAGTTTTAGGGGGTTTAATAATTTCACTTTAAAATAGTTCAGGGAGATAATAATTCCATTTTAAAATAGTTCAGGGGGTAATAGGTTACCTTTAAAGGTTGAGTGTGTAGTTGGAATTTGAGGTAAAGGTTGGGGGGTAACAGACTATTTTCTCTATTCTCACATGAGAAGGCAAAATATTTGACTCTATATGGTTGTGTTCCCATATTGCCCAGTCATATACACTGTCACGAATGTGCTCATGGATACTACTAGGGACGTGACTTGATATAGATAAACTGGAAAACATTTTACACACCAAACTTGTGCATAGCAACTCAAAGGAACAACGGAAAAGTAAGTCAAACCCTTGCATACAACTAATCAATATTTTGCAAGGTACAACCTGATCACAATGTTTGTCGGCCAACTGCTTTGTTTGTTGCTTACGTCTTCCCAAATCAGCTGTGTGGGTACTAGAAGAACTCTTGAAGTGTCTACTTGCAACAACCAAATCAAATAACTGAAACCAAGTGTCATAGAATAAGATAATTTTCCACACGCTATACGAAGAACCAACTAGCACGTGCTCACTGAAGGCAACATTTTTTATGAGATAACATTCCACCTCCTCCTTAGGATGACCAAGGAATGATATCTTAATTACTTTTGTAGCTAGCCATGTAACCATATTGTCGGTCACAAGGAGCACAATAGCACAAGGGGTGAGAGTTGAGGAAGAGGTCTGGTTATTAAGAGAAACCATCAGAAGAAACTGGCCGATATAGAACATACCAGAACCACCACAATTGAAATTCATACCGATGAATGGATTAGCATAGCAACTGAAAAATCCATCATAATTTTTTGTTCGTTCATAATCTTAGATCCATTCAACCCAACAAGTAACATATCTTTATGGTATTTTATCAAAACTCATGAGACATTCAAAAGTCTTTTGACACCTCACAATCGAAGTAAATAAAAAGACTCAAAAAGAATATCTACACTCGAGGTAAGGCTAGCAAATCTTGAAGATAGAGGGAAGGAAGGGGTAGCTAATCCTTCTCGAGGAAGCCAAGGTAAGTAAAGTATCGGTCAGCCTAAAAAATTCTGTCATCTGGATTACCACCACTGAATCGATTTAGTACCTTTGCTGACATGGGAGTACGAGCAATGAAAGCACCAATGAAACGATACCAAATTCTCAACTCGATAATCAATACACAGAGTGAACGGAACTAATAAACTTCGATTAATATGGAAAGGAGAAATTACACTATGAAGAAGAGGAACAGTAGTAGAAGGGGATGAGAAGACTAGAGAGAATTGAGGATGAGAAGCAAAGCTTTTGCCTAAGCAATTATCACAATTTTCATAACCTATTTTGCTCCCACAAGTGTTATTTATCAACCCGAATCCCACATAGCCACTTAATATGCTCTTGGGTTGTTTTGCCAATACAGATCTAGACCCATTCATAACAATTAATCCTATAGTTTTCTAAGTTGCTTAAGGATTACGTTTTTTTACGGGGTATTAATAATTTACATATAATTTTGGTGAGAGAGGGTTTGAGATTATTTGGAATTGAAATGACTTCGTTTTAAATTGAATTTGATTGGTATATTCCTATTCTTAATTTTCATAATAACAAGCGTTTCCTTTTGCTTTAAAAGGTTGTAATAAATTATATTTATGAAATTATTTGAAAGTAGTTGTATTTCTTTTATTTAATTACTTTTAAAAAGTTGTAATTCCTTATTCTTCTATCTTTTTCCCAGCAGATATTATTGGAGAATATTTTTGCGCAATTTAAAATAAGGTCGTTCAAAATAGAACCGAACTCAAAAATTTGAATTGAAAAAAATATATTGATGTATTGGTAATGAATTGTTGGTTTTATTGATTCGATACAATTTGGATTTTATATTTTATTAAGATATCGATTTCGTAACGATATAAATTTTTTTTTACGTTTTAACTGATAAAACGATAATAGTTGAGGATAAATCATGTAGGTTCATTATGTTTTACTACTCATGTTGTGAAAATAATGCAAAATCCACGTTGTTCTTTTATATCAAATGTTATGCTTACTAGTTTCTACTTTCAATTAATCTTCTTTAACATCGTGTGCACTATCATGTTAAGTGCTAATACTTATTCTAAATTGATAGATTAAAGTTAATGAAATTTAATTTTCAGACGCAAATTACTCGATAACTATTGATATACTCGATTAGATTTCATTTCACATTGTCCGTAAATGATGTTCAATGAAGAAAAAATGTCACGTGTAATTGTAAGAGGTAACTCGATAATCGAAATATAATGATTAACAACCAATTAATCAATAACCAATCATTTTTTCAATGATTTAACATATCTACAAATGGACAAGTCAAACCAACGATCTTTAAAATTCAACCAATCGATACAGAGTCTTAATCTAAAGTTTCAACTACAGTTTACCATATCTACAAATAGAAAGTCAAATCGATGATCTTTAAAATTCAACCAATCGATATAGAATCTCAATTTAAAGCTTTAACTAGCGTTTGCTCTTTTTATTCTCTTATTTTTCCTCATTAATATTCAATTTATTATGTTCAAAACTTACCGATCAAGTCCTGCTTTGTTGTGCTACGAATATAAAAAAAAAGGTAAAAATCAGAAATCAACGAACAAAAAAAAAAAAAAAAAGAAGACACGTTCCTTCGGTGGATCTTTTTAATTTACAACTAGTACGTGGACATGAACAAATTTACTTACTTTTGAGGCCATATATTATTGAGAATAATATACAAAAAGATATCCTTTATGTTCCGTCTTTGATAACGCGGTGTCACATGGAAATCTTCCATTTATATCAATTTTACCATTCTTGACTCCCCATGTGCTATCTCCTATGCTTTATTCAAAAGTTGCAAATAGGGGGAAAAAATAATTAGATAAAGTTAACAAAGTCACGAAGAGAACTTCATTCGCGCATAATCACGGGATCATAAGTTGTGGTCAACAAATTATTTTGTCTTTATAAATATGTTAAATTTCGTTGGTAAGAGATTACTCTATTCTCACTTTCTCAGGACTATTCTCTAACCTTTGTTAAATTTTAAAGACATGATGTTACAAAATTTTCTGTATTGTTTGTGCTAAGAATTAAATTCCAATATTTTACCTATAGATTTTCTTCCTATGATAACCAAATACGTAATGAAGAGTCTTCAAACCACAATTTATTTATCTGAAAAAATATGCTTTTATCCAAAAGAATTAAGGCACAATGTAGCTCATACTTAAATGAGCATATCCTAACATATATTCTACAGTATGAAATTTTATTATTGACTAACTCTATGATGACTCCAAGTCTATATATCGCGGATAATGCTATCCATTTTATCTGTGTTTCGGATTGACAACATGAGCAAGTTCACGCTCACAAAACTAGTGTCACTTAATTATTTAAAAGAAAAAGAGGAAGCATGGGATATCCTGTAGATGATCATCATGTAGGCCCCAGCCCCCAAGCTTACGCTACCAACGACCAAGCATTCTACTTTAGTCAAAGTTTTTCCAACATAATGTCCATAGTCCACTTGCTCTTGGGGTTTTTGAAAAAATCTAAATCACCTCTATACGAAACTTCACTGCTCTTTCTTTCCGGAATCCTAGACAATTTCCAACATTTGTAATTATACTAACAGACCTTTGACAAAATGATCAAAAAGAAAAACGAGTCGTATATATTACCAACTCCCACGTTGTCTTAGTCAGAGTAGCTGCCATTTTTTATTAACCAGTCCGTTGAAAAACTTTCTATATATACAGATACACCAACAAATTTAGCAGCAAATCATCTAGACCCCCCAAAAATCCTTAGCAAAATAACAAAGAACTCTCTCTTTGTTATTGAAAGCTCAATCCACCATGGTTGAGCATTTTCACCATCAAAGTCATAATTTTGTAATTTTGCTATGCTTGTTATTTCTGGCTGCTGTTTCCGTTGAAGGTCGAGTTCGTCATCATAAATGGGAGGTTAAATATGAATATAAATCCCCAGATTGTTTCAAGAAACTTTCTATTAGCATCAATGGTAAAACTCCAGGACCTACTATTGTTGCTAAACAAGGTGACACAATTGTTGTTGAAGTCAAGAACAGCTTGATGACTGAAAATCTTGCTATCCATTGGCATGGAATTAGACAGGTAAATATGCCAAACCAAAAATAAAAATATAAAATTGCTTCCCTTTAATTATTTTTATCAACTTAATTAATAATGATTTTATGTTCTGATTGCAGATTGGAACACCATGGGCTGATGGAACAGAAGGAGTGACGCAATGTCCCATTGTACCAGGGGATACTTTTGTATACAGATTTGTTGTTGATAGGGTTAGTTTGTTTTTTTCCATTGTCTTTTTTTTTATATATATGCGAAATACATAGATAAACCCTTTAAACTGTCACCATCTACTAATTGAGTACCAGTGACCAGATAGACACCTCTTCTTGATAAAAGTGTGTCCATTAAACCCCTCTCCTTGACATGACAAAATGTTTATTTTGCACTTAAATTGAAGTGCGAGAAACAACAATGTTCAATTTATTGCATTATTATGAGATCTGTTTTCTGAATATTTTTTCAAATTCTGTGCAGCCTGGAACATATTTGTACCATGCTCATTATGGTATGCAAAGACAAGCAGGGCTACAAGGAATGATCAGAGTATTAGTCCCTGAAGGAGTTGTAGAACCATTTTTGTACGACTATGATAGGAGTATTCTGCTCACTGATTGGTACCACAAGAGCACTTATGAACAAGCAACTGGTCTTGCTTCATTGCCTTTTGTTTGGGTTGGAGAACCTCAGGTAATTAAAACTGTACTATGATGTTTGTTAAACTATATTATGTACAATTACAATATTCACTAATGTTAATATTACTAATTTTTGATTTGCTTTTTCTAGTCAATCTTGATTCATGGAAGAGGAAGGTTCAATTGTTCTACTCCAAGCACAGATGCTACTCTTTGTAATGCTACAGATCCTCAATGTACACCTTATTCAATGACTGTTGTTCCTGGCAAGACTTATAGGATTAGAATTGGAAGTTTGACTGCTCTTGCTGCTCTAAGTTTTGAAATTGAGGTATTTTTCACAATTCCCCTCTATCAACAACTTACATAAATAAATGAGTTTGTTTATTTCTTATTGATGGAATTTATTTCTTATTGATGGAATTTTATGATGCAGGGGCATAACATGACAGTTGTTGAGGCAGATGGTCACTATGTGGAGCCATTTGTGGTACAAAATCTCTTTATTTATTCTGGAGAAACATACTCAGTCTTAATCAAAGCTGATCAAGACCCTACAAGAAATTATTGGGCTAGTACCAAAGTTGTCAGCAGGAATAACACTACTCCAAATGGTTTGGGTATTTTCAATTACTACCCAAATCATCCTAGGAGATATCCTCCTACTGTACCACCCCCGGGGCCCCATTGGAATGACGTTGCCCCCAGGGTGGCTCAGAGTGTTGCAATCAAGTCCCACAAGGATTTCATCCATGCCCCTCCTCAGACATCTGACAGGGTCATTGTCATGCTCAACACACAGAACAGGGTGAACGGTTTCACACGTTGGTCTGTCAACAATGTCTCGTTCAACATGCCCCATACGCCTTACCTGATTGCCCTTAAGCACAACTTATTGCATACTTTCGAGCAAATCCCTCCTCCGGATAACTATGACCACGAGAATTATGACATTTTCAATATCGCGAAGAATGTGAACGCCAGAACTAGCAACTCGATTTACCGGTTGAAGTTCAACACATCAGTGGACATCATATTGCAAAATGCCAACACCATGAATCCCAACAACAGTGAGACACATCCTTGGCATTTACATGGACATGACTTTTGGGTCATGGGCTATGGTAATGGCAAGTTCAACCAGTCCATTGACCCAAAGAATTACAACCTTGTGAACCCAATAATGAAGAACACAATCCCTGTCCATCCTTATGGATGGACTGCATTGCGGTTTCGGGCCGATAATCCAGGAGTTTGGGCCTTCCATTGCCATATTGAGTCACATTTCTTCATGGGAATGGGAGTTGTCTTTGAAGAAGGGATTGAGAAAGTTGGCAAATTGCCTACTAATATCATGGGCTGTGGGGAAAGCAAAAGGTACCACAAGCCCTAAATTCTTTAACATTGTCCGAACCAGATTTACATACATTGATATTGTTTGGATTCTTTTGACAGTTCCCAAAACTCGAAGGTCATTTGTAACTTGTAAACAATATTCCTTTCTTATTGTAAAATGCTTTATGTTTTTCTTTTAAATCTCTACTCTGTAAAAAATTAATACAATCCACTCTTTTGCTGCTACTCGTGTGTCATAATATATATATCCTATTTTATCTTATCTCACTATTGTTTTCAAGATTTACATTTCTTTTTATGAGATTCCCACAAGAGAGAACATTTCTTTTTGTGAGATTCCCATAAGATATCCTTTATAAACTAGAAACAGTTGATCATAAAATATAATTTCACATTGACAAAGCTTCCCTTAGTCTTGTTGGGAAAGGCAAGAGCACAATCAAAGAGTCCGACAGGGTAGCAGCGGAAGAATACCCAAATCTAAACTTTCCCTTTCAACTTGAACCAAGAGAAGACAAGCAAATTCAAGCAAAACAAAATAATATGGCAGCAAATAAATCACCACAGAAATACGATAAGGCAAGAATAAAATGAAGAACAAGAGACACTACGGGACCAAACCTCCACTATAATCACCAAAGAGTTACAATATTTTTCTCCAAAATGACCACAAAACAAATGCCAAACAATAAGAAACAATACATAAACCACAACACCAAACGCTAGAGAAATAAAGGAGCGAAAGCACAAAAAACGTAGCTACTGTTCGGGAATGAAGAACAGGAGCTACAGGCTATCAAATCAACCTCCGTCAGTTCCTAATCAAATATTGAGATGGGAGGAACAAGCTATCCAAAAATTATCTCAATCGGACAAAAAACGAAGTGGGAATTGCAATTTGAAGTTGCCAGCTGTGACTGAAGTTTAGGGTGCAAAAATCTGCACTATTTTTCTCTCTTTGGCTGCTGAAAAACACTTTTTGTGATGGTGAATAAGACCTAAGAAAAGATCAATGTATATGCCCCATAGTAATAGGCCTATGGGAAAAAGTGGGTTGGTCCAAATTAAGTTTTATTTATCCACATAGGAAGGGACAAAGACCTATGACCCAACAATTCTCCCCCTCCCGACTATGTGGAGAAGACCGCCATCCCGACGATCATGCAACAATCTTCAAACTTCCCTCTTGGAAAAGCTTTAGTCATCATGTCGAAATCATTATTATCCGTATGAATCTTCTCAAGTTCAAGCAACTTAGAATCCAACACATCCCGAATCCAATGGTATCTCACATCAATGTGTTTAGACCGACCATGAAATGTAGAATTCTTGCCAAGATGTATGACACTTTGACTGTCGCAATAAAGAACATACCTTTCTTGAGAAACACTAAGTTCCTCCAAGAATCTCTTCATCCAAAGCAATTATTTACAAGCTTCAACGACAACAATAAGCTCAGCTTCTGTAGTAGATAGAGAAACATATTTTTGCAACCTAGATTGGCAAGACACAACTTCCCTGCAAAAGTAACCAAATACCCTGAAGTAGACTTGCGAGTATCAACATCACCAGCCATATCTGAATTAGTATAACCACAAAGAATAAGCTTCCCTGTACCAAAAAACAAACTCAGACTAGAAATACCACAAAGATATCTCATAATCCACTTCACAACATTCCAATGTTCTCTTTCAAGATTAGAAAGAAAACGACTAACAACACCAACACTATGAGAAATATCTGGTCTTGTGCAAACCATTGCATACATCAAACTACCAACAGCTGAAGCATAAGGAACTTTCTTCATATATCCCTTTTCATTATCACTGGAAGGACACTGCTTCGTGCTCAACTTGAAGTGCATAGCTAAAGGTGTACTGGCAATCTTATCCTTGTCCATGTTAAACCTTTGAAGTACTTTCTAAATGTACTTCTCTTGTGATAACCACAATTTCTTGGCCTTTCTATCACGGAAAATCTGCATGCCAAGAATCTGTCTTACTAGTCCTAAGTCATTCGTAGAAAAAGAATGGATGACATCCATTTGCTCAACCTCTAAATCTGCATCCATCTGTATGTTAAAAAATCTGTTTTTAACATCCATTTGCTCAACCTTTAAACCTAGACTTGCAGTAAAGCCTAGAACCACACGAATGGATGACATCTTCACAACTGGAGAGAATGTCTCATCAAAATCAACTCTTTTTTTCTGGTTAAATCCTTTCACAACCAATCTAGCCTTATACCGTGAAATTGTGTTACCATCTTCATGTTTCACCCGAAAAACCCACCTGTTTTTCAAAGTTTTTCTGTCTTTAGGTAGATTAACCAAATCAAAGGTATGATTATCATGCAAAGATTTAATCTCATCTTTCATAACATCAAATCACTTTTCTTTTTCTTCACTTTTCATGGCTTCATCAAGACTATCAGGTTCTCCCCCGTCAGCTAAGAGTACATACTCACTGGGAGAATAACGAGATGAAGACATTCTCTCTCTAGTAGATCGCCTGAGAGAACTCTCTGGAGCATCAACTGGTTGCTGATCAACCATATCTACTTGCACTGGAGCATCAACAACATCTTGCTGGTCATTCTGAATATGATCATTATCTTCATTATCAATTTGATTTTTATCTTCATGAAGATTTTCTTCTGGAGCAGTAGTCAAAGGAACTGGATTAACATCAACTAGACTTTCACTACTCTGACAATCAACCTTCTCAGATTTGTCAAAATCATTAATTTTTTGGTCTTTAAAGAACACAACATTACGGCTTCTAACAAGTTTCTTCTCAACTAGATCATAGAAACGATAGCCAAATTCATCTTGACCATAACCAATGAAGATACACTGTTTAGTTTTAACATCCAACTTTGACCTTTCATCCTTAGAAACATGCGCAAAGGCTTTACGACCAAAGACTCTAAGATGATCATAAGAAACATTCTTACCAGACCAAACTCTGTCAGGGACATCACCATCCAAAGCAACAGTAGGAGATAAATTGATAACATAAATAGTAGTATTAAGTGCTTCTGCCCAAACGGAATCTGGCAGCTTAGCATCTGAAAGCATACATCTAACCCTCTCAACTAGAGTTTTGTTCATATTCTCTGCTAAACCATTCAACTAAAGAGTTTTTGGAGGATTTTTTTGATACCGAATACCCTGCTCTTTGCAATATCTATCAAAAGGACCAATATACTCACCACTATTATCTGAGGGGATGCATTTTAATTTCTTCCCTGTCTGTCTCTCAACTAAGGCCTGAAAATCCTTGAACACATCAAGTACTTGATCCTTGAATTTCAAAGAAAATACCCAGAGTTTGCGAGAATGATCATCAATAAAAGTCACAAAGTAAAGTGCATCACTATGAGACCTTACTTTAAAAGGACCACACAAATTAAAATGCACCAACTCCAGCAAATCAAGATTTCTTGAAGACGGATGACTCTGAAAAAAAATATTTTTTGTTACTGGCTAAGCAATAAACACACTTCTTCAACTTTGCTTGTTTCACTCTAGAAAGCAATTTTTTCTTAGCCAAACTATCAATCCCCTTCTCACTCATATGACTCAACCTTCTATGCCACAACTCTGATGAAGTATCATTCTCCACCAAGTTTATCAAGCCTTTAGAAGTAGAGCCCTGAAATATGTACAAGTTAGACAACTTGTCACCTTGAGCCACAATCATCGAACCTCTAGTAAGCTTCCATTGGCCAGCACCAAGGGTGTTAACATAATCCTTATCATCAAGGTTTGCTACAGAAATCAAATTAACAAGAACATCTGGAGCATGCTTGACATTATTCAAAACTAGTTTGGAACCATTATTACTTTCCAAACAAACAGTGCCAATGCCAAGTACTTTAACTTCATTATTATTGCCCATTTTCAACATCCCAAAACTACCTGGAGTATAAGAAGAAAATAATTCCTTCTTTAGCGTAACATGAGAAGTAGCACCAGAATTCACAAACCAGCTAGAATCATCACGAACAAGATTAATGGCATTCTCACCACAAGCAACAAGAAGGTCATCATTAGCAACAACTGCAACACGATTTTCATTATCGCCTTCGTTCTTTTACCGTCTCATATCTCTCTTATGCTTGTAACAATATTTCATGATATGCCCCTTTTTGTTGCAATAGTCACATGTAACATACTTGAATTTGGACCTCGACTTGCTTTTACTTTTATCTCTATTATTTGGACCTCTGGACTTGTTTCACCCCCTCTCTTCAGTAACCAAAACATCATAGTGTGAAGATGAAGAAGATGAGGCCTGAGATCTTCTTCTCATCTCTTCATTCAAGACACCACTCTTAACATATTCTATAGTTACAATTAGTCAAAGAAACTCGAAGAGTCTCCCAAGAGTCTGGCAGAGTATTAAGATGCCAAAGTCCCTGAATTTCTTCATCGAACTTTACACCCATTTCGGACAGCTGGTCAAGGACACCCTGAAAATTATTTATATGATCAGAAATAGGAATACCCTCTTTATACCTGATATTTATCAGTTGCTTAAACAGAACAACTTGTTATTACCAGTATTCAAAGCATAAAGTGTCTCGAGCTTGTCCTACAAACTTCTGGCATGTGTATCATTTACAATATAATTTCTAACATTATCTTCAACCCATTGTCTGATATAACCACAAACCTGTAAGTGCTTAAATTCCCAATCCTCATCTGTCATGGATTGAGGTTTAGTAGAAGCAAATACAGGTAGATGCATTTTCTTAACAAATAAAAGATCTTTCATTTCGTCTTTCCAAGTATGATAGTTACTACCGTTCAAACATACCATCTTGCTCATATTTTCCTCCATCATTCAAATTAACAATCAATAACAACCAACGCCCTGATACCACTTTGTTGGGAAAGACAGGGGTACTAACAAAGTGCCCAACAAGGTAGCAGCGAAAAATACCCAAATCTAAACTTTCCCTTCCAACTTGAACCAAGAGAAGACAAGCAAATCCAAGCAAAACAAAGTAATATGACAACAAATAAATCACCACACAAATACGATAAGACAAGAATAAAATGAAGAACAAGAGACACCAAGTTTATGTGGAAAATCCTTTTGTGTGAAGAGTAAAAAAACCACGGGACCAAACGTCAACTATAATCACCAAAGAGTTACAATATAGTTCTCCAAAATGTCCACAAAACAAGTTTCAAATAACAAGAAATAATACATAAACTACAACACCAAACGCTAGAGAAATAAAGGAGCGAAAGCACAAAAAATGCAGCTACTGTTCGGGGATAAAGAACAGGAGCTATAGGCCACCAAATCAACCTCTGTCAGTTCCTAATCAAAGATTGAGATGAGAGGAATAATCTGTCGAAAAATCAGCTTAATCGGACAAGAAACGAAGTGAAAATCGCAATTTGAAGTTACCAGCTGTGGCTGAAGTTTGGGGTGCGAAAATCTACACTATTTTTCTCTCTTTGGCTGCTGAAAAATACTTTTTGTGATGGTAAATAAGACCTAAAAAAATCAATATATATGCCCCATAGTAATGGACCTATGGACAAAAATGGATTGGTCCAAATTGGACTTTATTTATCCACATAGGAAGGGACAAAGATCCATGACCCAACAAGTCTGACAAAGACCCACGACCCAACAAGTCTTACTCCTCATTCAACACTTCTTGTGATGTTTTTATTTACTTAAGCGACAAAGACTAAAGTTGAACATTATAGATTTGAGTAGGAATTTTGTTAGAATTTATGGTTTAAATTTATTATATATTTTTATTAATTATATTTAAAGTTTTTCGCAGGTATATTAGACAACTTGTGCACTACATGATCGATTAACTCTTTGCAAAAGCAAACTAAATAAGTGAAAAGAGGGAACTGAACTAATAACAAATGGACAAAACCTCAAGTTGGGGAAGAATAATTCTGGAGTTAGAAGCTTGGTTTGTTACTCAAAATCGAGTAATTGACTATCATAGTCACTCAATTTTATTTAGTTTTCTAAAAATCACTCAATTTTATCAAATTAGTTTTCATGGTCATTATTCCATAAATATATATACATGATCGATTAACCCTTTGCAAAAGCGAACTAAATAAGTGAAAAGAGGGAACTAAACTAATAACAAATGGACAAAACCTCAAGTTGGGGAAGAATAATTATGGAGTTAGAAGCTTGGTTTGTTACTCAAAATCGAGTAATTGACTATCATAGTCACTCAATTTTGTTTAGTTTTCTAAAAATCACTCAATTTTATCAAGTTAGTTTTCATGGTCATTATTTCATATATATATATATATATATATATATATATACTTATTTTAATGATGTGACAAATATAATTTTTTAAAAATATTTTAAAAATTTAAATTAATATTTAATTCATCATTTTCTTGTTCTTTAATTTATTTTTATTTTTCTTGTTATTGTTCATTAATTGAATTTAATAAATTTTGAGTATGCATATTTTAGATATGTTACCAGATGCACTCAAATAGTCAAATTCCTATTTAAAACCAATCATAGAATCTTATCATAGCACACTACTAGAAAATGGGCCTATGAGAACAAATATGGTAGTAACCATTTTTAAACTGTTGCTAAAAATAGTAAATTGCAACGGTTATAACTGTTGCGAAAGGTTTTGGTCTCTATTGACATGACTTAATCATATGACCGTTGTCATTGAAATATGACCGCTGGTAGGGGTGAGCATGGTATGGTATATACCGAACACCAGATCAAAATCGAAAGTTTTTATACCGCAGTATGGATGTTATGGTATTTGGTAGAAATTTTAAATTACTTTGGTATTTGATACGGTATTTGGTATTTATGCAATAAATACCGAAATACCGTATACCGCACCAAAGTTTTTTAATAACCTATAAAACCCATTTATATATATTATATTTAAGATTATTAAATATATTTATATATCATCCATTAGCCAATTGAACACAAAAGTAGCTTTTATTCAGAAATAAATTTTTTGAGAAGCTTATTATTTAGGAGTACTATGCTTAAGTTTAGGTACTGTTGTTTACAGTTTGCATCTCAAACTATTCAATCGTGATTGAAATGTTATTTTTGTGTAATTTATTAACAAAGATAGTTGTTAGCCTAACATGATTGAGACGTTTTTAAAATTTAAAGTTATAGTTTTTTTATATGAATATATGTAATTAGAAATCAAATAAAGTATGGTTACCGAATTACCATACCGTAAAATACCGAAACCAAATTTAAAACTACCGAACTATACCGAACTAATTTGGTATGGTAATGGTATTGTTCTTTTAGATACCGAAAACCGAAGTTACCGTACCAAAGTTTAAAATACCGTACCGTACCATGCTCACCCCTAGCCGCTGCAATAGGCCTACCTATAGAAACAGTTTAGAGAACTGTTGCGGTATACCCATCTACTGTAACGGTTGTTTGAATTTTTTTATTTGTTGGAACGGTTCATTAAATCACTACATTTTCCTCCACATTTTTCCTCCATAGTTTCCATCACCCACCAATGATAATATTTTTTTCTTTATTTCGTAAGATATTTTTGACATATAGTATATAGAAACAAAGCTCATTTTGGCAACCATACTCATCAGACAAAAGCTCACTCTCTTATCTCTCTAACCTCTCTCTAAATCCAACCAAATTACTCTCTTCTCTAACCCTAGCTTTGCTGCAAATATGAGCCAATGTTCTCAGATTTGTGCTAATCTCTACTCATATTTGACTATTACGAGCTAAAATCTGCAAACTCATCTTATCCCTTTGGGGTTTGTGTGTTTTTAATTGGTGTTTTAATTATCATAGCTGGAGCTGGAGCCGATTTGTAATGACTCTCCAAGTCATTTTCTTAAGTTTCATGCATTTCTAATGTTTTGATCCTTTTCACAACGGCTACAGGTCATTTATGACTTGCCAAAATTGTCGGTTCGATTAGAACAATTTATTTGGGTTTTAGGCTCATTTCTCTATTTTGGAGCCATGTTGTTAAGGAACTGGTCTTAGACCAAAATTTCTAGTAAATGAACTCAGGTGGAAATTTTGACAATGTCATCATCTCTGAAACATTGATTTTAAGCTAGGGGGATCTTTGGTTAAGGTCTCAAGACTTCCAACTCATTTTGAGTTACTAGGTGAATTCTATAAAAAAATAAAACTATAGGTGTGGGCCCCATATTTAGTCAAAATAATCTCGAATAGAAGTTTTGATGGTTCCTTTAAGTTTGAAATGCCGAATTTGGTATGATAGCATAGTTCGTTTGCGCGCACGGAATTTCGAGTACTCGGTCGAAGTCCATTTGGACTTAGAAAATCTGATGCCTCAAAGTTGCTGGTGCAACCTCTTAAGCGACCACATGACTGCTTAAGAGGTAGTCGCTTTAGAGATATTGAGCCGCTTTAGCGGCCTTTGCTGAGGGCCGCTTAAGCGCTCCTTGTCCTCTTTAGCATCCGAGATCCACTTTAGCAATAATTGCCTTTCCATGCCCGCTAACTTATGCAGACATGTGCCGCTTAACCGGTGGTCACTTAAGCGACTAAGTGACCACTTTAGCGACATCAAGGGTGTTAAATCTCCCATTTTCCACCTAATTTTCCCATTTATTTTTCAACTATTTCCCTATATTTTTGAGAGCTTGGAGCGTGAAAAGTGTGGGGAATCATCTATTGAAGCTAAGTAGTTATCCCAATACCCCTTGGTCATTTTTCACTATATCTTTTGTTAAATTCCATCCTTCTTCATTGTAAATTCTTAGAATTTAGGTCTTTAAATTCTTACACTTTAGGGATTGATTTGGGCCACGATTTATGCTCCATCTGTGCTTAACTTTTGAATACACATTCCTTATTTTTTTGAGGGACCTCGTGGCAGATTCAATTTTAAATTTCATTTGTGAGCCCCGCAGGTTCGTTCTTGACCTGTATTTTGACTTGACTTTTTATATAGAAAATAAAGGTTTCATTTTACTCATATTGACGTGTAAACTATTATTTTGATAGTGCTGGCGATGTTTTGTGAATCGTGGAGAAAAAATGAGTAATTTATTGATGATTTAAGACTTGCAGTTTCAATAACGAGGTAGGCTTCAGTCTGCTTTTCTTTATGAAATGGTGTATAGTATAGATTGTATGCTAGGTAAGGATGGTATAACCTGTTTATGACTAGTGCATCATGACTTATCCTGTTTAGGGAATTTGAGGTAGAAATGTGACCCAAACCTTAGTATAAAATACTTGGAGATAATTCCCAATTACCCCCCTGAACTATACCGAAAAAGGCTATGACACACCTCAACTTAAATGGGCTCCTATTACCCCCCTAAACTAATTAAAAGTATAATTTTGGGTAATAGGACCCCCTTTAAGTTGAGGTGTGTTATAGCGGGGGTAATTGGGTATTTTCTCAAATACTTGTTATAGCCATAGAATCTTATCACCCTAGATTATAAGTATGTTGATCATAGTCGATTCTAAAGTTCCTTTAGTATAAGAATTACTATTTGACTTAGCGGATTGGATCATAGTTTCGCCGATTATAGTATTACTATTATGCTAGTTATATACTATTGGGACTGAGGTTGTGGTTACGATATTCTATCCTTATAGAGGATGTGGCTTTAGTCTATAGGCACTTATAATTGTATTAATTAGATACTGGCGATGGCATGCATACTTTTAGGCGAATTCATACTTATTTAGGGGTACGATTCCAACCAACACCATGATTTTACTATTATTTTCTAAAAGGAATTTATTCTCACTTTTCACTTTTAAAATAAATTCTTTTAGAAGGAAAATCGTACCACCTTACCTAATGATTTATGAGCTTTGAACTAAAGATGATGTTTTGAAAATTAGACCGAGATTGATTTTGGTCCATGGTTTATCCACTCTTTTACCACTACTATTTACTTTGATCGAGAAAGGTCTTTCGACCCTTTCTACTCTATAATGCTAATTTAGTCTCGAAGTTAATCTCGGACAATGGATTTACAGACTTACACTTTTTAGTCATGGTTGAGTCCGTGCACTTATTATTTATTCATCTCTCAGGTATTGGACAGAGTAGATTAATGATGATGATTATTAAAAATTCTAGTTTGGCACCAGATAGTGTATATAGATATTTCCAAATCTCTTAGGGGCCTTTTCGTCCGTGAGCCATGGTGCTAGAGAAGAGAGGCGTCGTAGGTCATGCCTTTGTAAGATATTGAGCTGGATGGAGTATATTCACTTGGTACATTATGACACTTGGATCAGATATGGTACTGTGGATTTATTTTACATTCATTCATTCTTTCAATATCACCAGTATATTATTTGGTGCTTATATCTATCGGCCTTATGAAAGGTTGTATAGGTATAGGTTATGACTGTTGTTTGTTGAGTGTTGATTGAACCTTCCAGGATCATAGAGGCCCACTTAAATATTATTTATCTAAGCTATTCGCTTACTTTATTGTTGTTATTATGATCAGTTTATGGCATATTAGTACCCAAGGTTGTCGGTATATTACTGAACCCTTTACTTATTTATAGTAAATTTCATTATGGATAGTTTACTCGTGATTAGATACTTTGGCTATAGTCCCTGATTATGCTAGCATTAGATTTCCTACCTGGTGAGGATTCCTGGAGAGGTTATATAGGCTACCTTAGGTTGTTACCTTTGAGTTAGTCTTTTGTACCTATATATATGTATATATAGATATGGTATTATCATATGCCCCTCTCTTCTTTGTCTATTCATGTTGTATATGTATTCTTTAGCCTTCTATGCTACTATATATCCCTTTTTAAATATTTATTGGCTAGTGATATACGATATAGTAATTTAGTTCCTGAATATTACTAGAATAGGATAGTTTATCTTTCTGCTCCATTAACCTTATTATGCTTAGTTCCTGAATAGTTGCCTGCAGTTATATTCATGCTTACATGTTATTTTATGCTTGCATTATCTTTGAAGCTCAATCGATCGATGCCTTCTGAGTACCACATGTTTGGTACTCATATTACACTTCTGCAACCTACAGATCATAGTACGAGTTCTCATCGTTTGTGTGTACATCGTGTGGAGTAGCTATGTATCAGAGATTTAGGGTGAGCTCCTAACATTCAAAGTATTACTACTCTCCTTCTTATTATTAGACTGATCTCTATATTGTATTTAGATTTCACGATCTAAAATTTATGGTCATGGTAAAACTTGTCGAGACGTACCTTGAAAAGTAAGCCTATCACCCAACTGATACACAAAGGGAAAAAGACAAAAATACCACCAAGTTAAGGCTTCTAGAACTACACTGACCCATATAAGTATAACAAATTTGAAAGAATATAATAAAAAATACGACCATAACTCCCAAAATTTGATGTCAACAACATAAGAATGTATCTAGTACAACTCGAATACAAATGAAATACATAAGAAATCTAATAGATATAACTCTGTCTATGAAAACTAGTAAAGACATAGTCTAATGATAGAGAAAGATAGTAGAAGACATCCGTATGCCTGAAAATCATCCACTACCTTGAAAGGTCCAACAATCGCCCGAGTCAAGCAGCGTGGGGCACACTCGAACCTGAATTTGCAGCAGAAAAGCACAGTAGGGGTGATTATAGTCCACTTGTACTCAGTAGGTATCATAGGCCGACCGAGCAAAGTAGAAAAATAAGACATACAAAATACACACAATGGGCACGTCACCTGCAATAAAAAAATATCCCACAATGGTAGCCCACACCGCTTGCACTAACAATTCTAATTTATTACATATTACAACAAACACCAGAAAAGACCACAAGTTTACAATATACCACATACAAGTAAGACAAGGAAGGACAATATACATACATGATCATTGAGTTCAAGTATAAGAAGATAGAACAATTACATAAGTAATAAGTCAAACCTGAAGTGCATCACATCACAACAGAATGAAGTAAACACAATACGAATGATGATGATGATGATGATGCACAAGGTTGTCACATAACTTCCAAGACTATCACACAGTGTCCGTATACACCTACAGAGCTAAGTCTTCCAGACGTAGGACCCATTGGGAGTTCGTCAACCTGTATACACTCCATATATCATATCTCCTCCCCGACACATCCTCTGAGGAGGGTTTTATAAGATGTTACAGTATCTCCTACCTGGCACAGCCCTCGGGGAGGGTTTTATAAACGGTGTTGCCAGTTTTGCTCAATATTTCCACAGTGATACCATTGTTTCATGAATAAGTATGATATAAGGATGTAATGCTCACAATTAATCACAATGAGTATTTTCAAAACCAACCACAATGAGTATTTCCACAACCACATGAGCCAAATATCCACTCATTCTTTCTATAACCATGAATTTCCACATATTTCATATGCCAATAAGGGATGAATACATCACAATACACAAATAGTATCACAACACACATTTTTCATCAATAAGACACAATTATCATCATGTGTACAAGGCTATTAATACCACATGGGACCCCACACAGTCACACATATCATATAATATCTTAACAACCAACAATTATATCACATATAGGACTCTATATGGGCATAATACATTAAGATATCCAATTTGATGATTAGTTCCCATCCCCTTAACATGAATTTTGTATACAAATTAACTACCCAGTTCAGTCTGAAAGAGTTAAGCCATAACCTACCTTGAATGCCAAAATCGATCTGCTACACTTCAAATCTAAAGACTTACACCTCAAAAATTGACCCAAAATTAACTAAAATATCAAAATATTGAATATATGCGTTAAAAGGAAACCAATGATACTCATATTTTCTAGTTTTGATTTGTGGTCAAAAGGGACCCCCAAAATTAATTTTCGAAAAAGAAAGGCAAAATCATAACTTTGTTTTAAAAATATTTTCTCCATATTTTTAGGAGTCTACAACTGAAAACCCTAGCAAAAATGAGTTAAAAATGAGGTTCAAATTGAAGAAAAATTATTTTTATGCTTTATCAGATAAAATCTTCAAAATACATTTAAAATCGAGAATCGAGGTTATTTTGAAGGTGAAACTGAGAAAAAACTAGTAATTATAGGATTAAAAATATTATTCAAACAAAAAGGAGGAAAATTGGGGTTTAAAATTAAGCCCCAAGATTTTTTTGAGTTTTGAGCAAATAATCAAGAAATTTCACCAAGAAAAGGGTGAATTCTTACCTTAAATTGGATGGTAATCACAAAAATAAATGTTATCATAGCCTCCCAATCACCATAAGCTTTAATTTCATGCTCTCACACTATTTTAGGGTTTAGCTCTCAAGGGGAAAGATGAATAATGCCCAAAATCATGGAAAAAGGCTCAATTTATACCCATCCCAGGTTCTTGGGAGTCGCTATCGTGACCCCAAGGTGTGCGATCGCCACATCTTGTGGCTGCACAAGGGAAGTGTGTTCGCACCCTGCCCTCGATCGCACATCTTGACTTCAAAAGGTACCGTGATCGCGGACCTTGGCTGGTGATCGCCGCCACACCAGATGACAACTAAGAACTTGGAAATCTTCCAAGTCAGCCATGTCTCCAGGATTCATTCAGAATCTCGTATACGCAAATGGGCTATGTAACCATACTGAATATAATGCTCCAAACTCAATGTCGATATCATAATTTATAAAATACACCATTTTCACAAAGTTGACCCCCAAAATTCAAAATGATAATTTTCCAAATGGAGGATCGAAATGAGATTTAAAAACCATACAACTAGACCAAATATGTTATTACCTAGAATCGACGTTCTGGATCTACTGATATAGTCTGTTCATCCATCCATCACACAGATCAAAAGATAACCACAAAAGTCCATAATAAGGCTCTCGAAGCCTCTAAAAATCATAATATCATACAAATGGCACCAAAATGCATTGAGAACCATGTCGATCACCCCCACACCCTAGAAATACAACAATGCAACTATAAGAAGAGGTAAAATAGTCAAATCACACAAATATATATATATATATATATATATATATATTTCACATATTTTATTAAATTTTAGATCGTTACTGTAATACCCCGTATTTCTCAAACCTAACTTAGCTCTCAGTACATGAGTTATTCTATATAAATTTTTTAAAATACTTGGTATTTTACAGTTTAGAGCTTAACATTGCGTGAGAATTCAGTTAGCTTTCCAACGATATAGAATTCGCCCAAATTCGATATCCGGGTGAAGAGTTATAGCCCTTTTTGTAAAATAGTGTGCCAAAATACACGTCAGCGCATCGCGGAGCCAAGCCAAATAGCAATTGTCAAATTGTAGTATTGCTATGCGATATGGAGCATCGCGCCATAGACTCAGTTTATAATTGTATTTTTTCCAGTGAAGCTACGCAATTTCACCGCGTCGCGATGAGTCCCAAATTTGTATCTAGTGTAGCAACGCGATTCCACCGCGTCGCACTACTAGACAATTTCCCAGTTGTCAATTTCTAGAGACATGACATGATAGCACCGAGTCGCGCCAAGGGCCCAGGTCAGAAAAATTTGACTAAAATTAAAAATTTCGTCCAGGGTTAAACTAGTCTTTTCCCATGATTTTAATACACCCAGATATGTGATTTAATCCCTAAAAATATTTAAAACCCATTCTTTATTAACTTTTCCCCCAAAATCAATAAGCTCTCTCTCAATTAGCAAACCCTAATCTTCAAGCAGGCAAGAGCAATCCTCAAGAATATCATCAAGAGCTTTAAGAATTAAAATATCCAGGTATGTTAGGTGTTCATCTATGGGTTCCTTTCACCCATAGAGTCCAAGAATCCCTTTTTAAACTTACAAGATCTCAGAATTATGAATTTTATGCTTGAAATTGACTGTATTCATGTTCATGATATTAATTGGGTTTCAATCCATGATTTAGTATAAGTCTCATGAAATTAAAATAGTTTATGTGATGAATTATATGAATTGCATGCTAAACCCTTGAATTTGACATTGAGTATTGTATTCATGATGTTCATGTGTTGGCCATTATCATGTGAAATAATCCATGCTCCCCAAGTGTTTGCTAAAATGCCTATGTGAAGTAAATAGTAAAATCATGACATGTTATTATGTGTTCCCAATCATGTACAAGTTTATGCCCTACAAGTGTTTGATAAAATGCCTTTATGAATGACTTATGAACAAGTGGATATTGTTATGCTTTTCAAGATCATGGTATGCTATACTTTCACGCTATCGAGTCCTGGAGGTATCTAATACCCAAAAATCTAGATGTTTACCTAGAGCTACAGTAGTTACAGAATTGTCTCAGTAGTGTCACCATCAGTAAACTCAGTCAGTTACAGAACTCAGTGAAACTCAGTATCAATCTAGTTCAGCTAGTATAATTAGTTCAATGTCTATCCAGTTAGGAGTAGGTTTCAGCACCAAGTGAACCCAAGGATGGGGGCTCACCTGCCAGTAGAGGGTGTGATTCTTAGAAGCAGTCCTTGCATTCCAAAACTACGTAGCCAGCGTAGGTTGAGACATCAAACTGCCAGTTGAGGGTTGATGAGGTGTTTTAACCTGCCAGTTGAGGGTACGGCCATTCTCATTAGAGTACCTGCCAGATGAGGGTAACTCTTCAGCTTGTCTTTACCCGTGGCACGGTACAGACATCCTTCCAACTGGGGTTATAGGTTGGACCCCAGTTATCTTATTTGGGGCATGTAGGTTAGATGATTACTATCCACAATTTCAGTCTTAGTATAGAAATCAGTTCAGTTCTACAGAATTAGGATTATCAAACACAGTCACTCAGCTATCAGTAATCTCAGATATCAGTTACTCAGTATCAGAACTCATCTTCAGTAAAAGCTCAGATATAGTATATATATAAGTATATACACAATATTACATATTCAGTATTTACAACAGTATCAGTTATCCATGTACTCTTATTTAGTTACACTATATCATTCAGTTAGTTACTGTTCATGCATATGAACCCCTACATTCAACCTTATCTCATCTAGCATACCAGTACATTCCACATAATAATGCATACACTTTCTTTATGATATGATGTCTCATATCATAGGTTCGAATGCTCAGGTTCCTGACCGCGCATAGATATATTCAGATTCAGCCAGCAGTGTTAGATTTAGTAGTGAGTCCTTATCTATCGAGGATATGTTTTATTTTAGTATTTCAGTAGTCAGATCTAGTTAGGGGCTTATACTATTAACATCGCTTTCAGACAGTTCAGTTATAGGCTTTTCAGACTAGACTATCAGACAATATTTAGTTTTGCAGATTATTATTATAGTTGATATTCTTTATCAGTATTTAGATTTTGAACCTTATGGAAATTCAACCTATTTTCCACATTATTTTTAGTATTACTATTCTACGCTCACAATAGATATCAACCATGGTTTAGCTTGTGGTCCTTCGAGGTCGTAAGCACCGTGTAGCATCCGGGGTACAAACTCCGGGCATTATAAACGTGGTATCAGAGCATAAGGTTCAACAGAGTCCTAAGGAGTCTGAAATCTGCATCAAGTAGAGTCTTGTGCATGGGTGTGTAGCGCACCACACTTATAGACAGGAGGCTATGAGATGTTTAGGAAAAGTTTTCCTTTTTTCACTATTCATGTCGTGCGAGTAAGCATGAGCTCAAGTTAAACTCTCAGTCTTATTCGTTCTTTCTTTCATTTACAGAAAATGCCTCCCAAAAAGACTAACGAAAGAAGAATAAAAAATCAGCCAGTACCTCAGCCCTTTCAGGCAGATCCCCTGGACGAGCATGCCTCTCATGCAGAATTTAGAGCTGCATTCACTACTCTAACCAATTCCATAACAGCTCAGAATGAACGACCAGTTTTTGTTCAGGCCAATCCAATGGCCAATACTGCTGCAGCCAGGATTTGGGACTTCACCCGAATGAATCCTCTCTTATTCTCAGTGTCTAAGTCAGTAGAGGATCCACAGGAGTTCCTCGATCAGTTTCAGAAAGTCACAGATATTATGGGAGTGATTTCCAACAAGAGTGCTGAGTTAGCCGCCTATCATCTACAAGATATAGCTCATACGTGGTTTAAGCAGTGAAAGGTAGACAGGGGCACAGATGTAGAGCCCATAGAGTGGGAAGAGTTTGCTACTGCTTTTCTAGATAGATTCTTTCCCTTAGAGATGAGAGAAACCAAGGTGTTAGAGTTCATCAATCTCAGGCAAGGTAGCATGAGTATGAAATAGTATTCCCTCAAGTTTACTCAGTTAGCCAGATATGCTCTCCACATAGTAGCAGGCAGTATATCCTGAATGAGCAAGTCCTGTTAGGGGTGTCAGAAAGTGTTGTTAAGGAGTGTAGAACAATGATGCTAATTAAGGATATGGACATATCCAGGGTCATGGTCCATGCTCATTAGATAGAAGAGGCTAATAATAAGGAGAGAAAGGGAGAACAAGAGAGATAGAATAGATAGCTTTAAATTCACTCAGCCTAAGTTAGAAGGTGATCATTATTCCCAGTTTTGTCCAAAATCTTTGGTTCCAGCTCCGTCCTCAACCAGTGCTCCATTTCCTAAGTTCAAAAATGGTAACAAAGATAGGGCACCATTCTCTAAATCTCAGGGTAGTGTCAGTAGTGCTCGAATAAATCCTCTTTGTCAGAAATATAGCAGAAATCATCAGGGTGTCTGCAGAGCTAGAAGTGATGTTTGTTTTAGGTGTGGCAAGCCAGGCCACAGAATCAGAGATTATCCTTAGTCAGGTTCTCAGGGTCAGTACAATTGTCCTTCAGCTCAGTCCGGTCGCTCGAATCAGCAGGGTGCCGCTTCCAGTGCCACCAGTGGGCAATGCCAAAATACGATTTATGCACTTCAGTCTCGACAAGATCAGGAAGATTCTCCTGATGCGATCACTGGTACGTTACAAATCTTTTATTTACATATTTATGCCTTATTAGATCCAAGAGATTCTTTGTATTTTGTAACTCCTTACATAGAAGTTGAATTCAAAGTCAAGCCAGAAATCTTAATAGAACCTTTCTCAGTCTCTACCCCAGTGGGTCAGTGTATCATAGCCCGATGGGTATGTAATACCCCGTAATTCCCTAACATAATCTAAGTCCTAATATATGAGTATTTTCATATAAATTTTTTGAAATACTTATTATTTTTTAGTTTAGAACCTACCATTATGTAGGAAATTCAATTATCTTTTCAACGATATAAAATTTGTCCAAATCCGATAATCGGGTAAGAAGTTATGACAATTTTAAGTCTCAATTGTAAAACACTATTATTTTTACCATCAACACAACGCTGAGCCAGTCTAAATAAAGATAGGCAATTTTCATTGTTGCTCCATGATCCTGGCACATTGCGACAAAGGCCAAATTGGCATTCGTTATTTTCTAGTGTTCCAACGCGATTTTACCGCGTTGCGGAGAACTTTCAGGTCCTAACCAGTGAAGGACCTCGATTTCCCTGTATCGAGACATCATCCAGTTTCCCAATTTTCTGATTCCAGTGACATGAAGTGATAGCACTGCATCACGCCAGGTGCCAATTTCGGAAAATTTTGACGAAAAATTAAAGTTTCGGCCAGTGTTAAAATAGTCCTTTTCCATTATTTTAAATCTGCCCAAGTGTGATATTTAAGCCCTAAAAATATTTTCAACTCATTGTTTAATAGTTTTCCCCCAAATTATAGAACATTCTCTTCCAATCAAGAAAACCCTATCTTTAAGGAATTTCAACAATCCTCAAGAATCCACCAAGAGCTTCAAGAAATTCATTAATTAAGGTATGTTAAATGTTCATCCAAGGGTTTCTTTCACCCATGGAGTCCAAGTATCCGATTTTAATTATAAATTTATAATATTTTTAAGTTATTATGATTTAAATTATGATTTTACCATGAACCTCCATGAATCTTAATTCTACCCCATGCTTCAATGAAATTATTGTTATTATCAAGTCCCACACGTTTTAATATTGTCATTTTTTTTGAATTAGATCATGATTTAGTGTTATTAATGTTGAAATCATGCTATTATTTCAAGTTATATACTATTCCTATGATTTGACTAAGCTATGAACTACAAGTGTTTGATAAAATGCCTACAAGAATAAATGTTTAATAAAAGCCTTCATATTATGTCCTCCAAGTTTTGGTGTTGAGTCCTAGGGTATTGAATACTCAAAAATCATAGTTGTTTACTTAGTTTAGTCTTAGTACATTACAGAATAGTCTTCAGAACATACTATGAGCATTATCAGAACAGTCAGATATCAGTCAGTTAAACTTAAAACAGTATAGTATTTTAGTGTCTTTCAGTTGGGAGTAGGATTTAGCACCGCGCGAGTGTAGGGATTGTGGCTTCCCCGTCAGATAGGCAGAGTTGTTCATAGCATTCCCTAAACTCAAGAACTACGTATCCAGCATAGGATATGAGAAGTCACCCGCCAGTTTAGGCTTGACTATCTCGTAGGGGTCACCCATCAGCTTAGGCTTGACACCCTTAGTCCTTTTGACAGTATATCAGTATAGTGGATCCACATAGCTAGCGTTAGTATCTGTGGCATGGTATTAATACCTTTTCAACTGGGGTTACAGCTTGGACCCTAATTAGCTCAAATTAGGGAATGCAGTTAGATGATACCTCCTACAGTCTTAGACCAATAATCAGACCAGTAATTTAGTCTTAGTGTTGTTTGACCATAGCATACAGATATCAACTATTTCAGTATTTTAGTTTATAGATTTTATTCAGTTCTTGTTATATTCTTGGTCATGCATCCTCAACATCTTCAAATTTCACGTATCTTCAGTATTTACAAACTTTCATGCATAATCAGTATTTACGGACTTCTCATATTCCCATGTATCGACATATTTCATGCACTCTTTTTGGTACTCCATGTTTACATATATATTCAGATAATTAATATTTATGTTCATGAAACCTTGCATATTAGCCTACCTTATTTGGCATACCAGTACATTCAAAGTACTAATCGTATACCTTTATTTTGCGTTATGATGTATTATATCATAGGTTCTGATGCTCAGTTCCCGGATCGCGCTTAGACTCCTCAGACTCTCAGCAGTAGCAGTGGTGAGTCCTCATCATTCAAGGACAGATTGGTTTATTTCATATTTTCAGTCTAGTAGTTAGTTGGAGTTAGTTGGGTCCTGTCCCTTCAACTTACGGTAATTCAGTTTAGAGGCTTTTTAGACACTACAGTTAGTTTGTTATTCAGTTTATCTCAGATTTTAGTACTTTATTAGACTCAGATAGTTATTTCTTCATATTCATAGTTCAGTATTTGTTTTAGTTATTAAAACCTTATGGTGTATCAGTTATTTTTTTGCATTTATGATCATGTTATTTAGAGCTCACAGCAAGTACCAGCTAATGGGTTAGCTTGTAGTCCCTCAAGATTGTAAGCGCCGTGTAATGCCCAGGGTGTACTCTCGGGGAATTATAAACTTGGTAACAAAACCTAAGGTTTTAAAGTGTCCTAGGAAGTCTGAAAGCCATGTCAAGTAGAGTATTGTGCATGGGTGTATAACGTGCCACACTTATGGGAAAGAGGCTATAAGGTGTTTATGAAAAGTTTCCTTTCTTTCAGTATTCATGTCGTGCGAGTGAGCATGAGCTCAAGTTAAACTCTCAGTCTAATTCATTTCTTTTTTTCATTTACAGAACATGCCTCCCAAGAAGAACGGAAGAAGAACAGGAAACCAGCCAACACCTCCGCTCATCCAGGTAGATCCTCTGGACCATCATGTCTCTCACACAAAATTCAGAGTTGCGTTCACTACTCTAGCCAATTCTGTAGCAGCACAGAATGCATGACCAACTGTTGTTCCAGCCAATCTAATGGACAATATTGCTGCAACTAGAATTTGGGACTTCACCCGGATGAATTCTCCTTTCTTCACAGGATCCAAGTCTGAAGAAGATCCATAAGAATTCTTGGATATGGTTCAAAAGGTAACGGATGCTATGGGGTAATATCCAATGAGAGTGTTGAGTTAGCTGCATATCAGTTGTAGGATATAACCCATACTTGGTTTAAGCAATGGAAAGTAGATAAGGGTGTTGATGCAGGTCCTGTAGAATGGGAAGAGTTTGCCACAACTTTCTTACACAGATTCTTCCCATTGAAGTTGAGGGAGACTAAAGTGTTAGAATTTATTAACTTGAGGTAGGGCAGCATGAGGGTGAATGATTATTCCCTTAAGTTTACTCAGTTAGCTAGATATGCTCCTCATATGGTAGCTGACAGTAGGTCCAAGATGAGTAAGTTTATGTCTGGCATATCTAATAGAGAGACGAACTTGTCTTGGTTGATGGTCCATGCTCAACAATTTGAGGATCAGGAGATTAATGAGAAAGAGAGAGAGGGACCAAGAAAGCTAGAATGGGTAGTTTTAATTTCAGTCAGCCAAGGTCAGAAGATGGTAACTGTCCCCAATTCCATCAGAGATCTTCAGTTCCAGCTTCCTCTTCAACCAGTGCCCCCGTACCCAAGTTTAGAAATGATAATCAGGATAGGAAAGCAGGCTCTAAGTCCTAAGGCAGTGTTAACAGTTCCCATACGAATTCTGTATGTCAGAAATTTGGCAGACACCATCAAGGTTAGTGTAAAGCAGGTAGTGATATGTGCTTTGGGTATGGTAAGCCAAGTCATTGAATTTGGGAATGTTGGGTAGTTGCTCATAAAGGTAGGGAGTTGTGATAACAACACCAGTCCAATCAGTCGTCAGTTACACCCGGTTGCCCGACTCAGCAGGGTGCCGCTTCCAGTGCTACTAGTGATCAGCGTTCGAACAGATTATATTCTCTTCAGTCCCTCCAAGATCAGGAAAATTCTCCTGACATAGTTACTGGTACGTTGCAGGTCTTTCACTTACATGATTATGCTTTACTAGACCTTGGAGCTTCTCTTTCTTTTGTAACTCCATATATAGTTGTCTATTTTGGAGTCAGTCCCAAAACTCTCATAGAGCCCTTTTTAATGTCCACCCCAGTAGGTGTTTCCTTTGAAGCCAGGCAGGTGTACAGGAATTGTAAGGTCACAATATCTTAGAAAGTTACCTTAGTTGATCTCGTGGAGTAAGAGATGATGGGTTTTGACGTTATTCTCAGCATGGATTGGCTCCACTCATGCTATGCCTCAGTTGATTGTAGAAAAAGAATAGTTTATTTTTGATTCCCAAATAAACCAATCCTTGAATGGAGGGGTAGTACTATAGCTCTTAAGGATCAGTTGATTTCATAACTTAAAGTGAGGAAAATGATATCCAAGAGATGTATCTATCATCTTGTTCGAGTCAAAGACTCAAATTTAGAGTCTCCATCCCTTGAGTCGGTTTTAGTAGTCAGGGAATTTCCAGTTATGTTCCCTGAAGATCTTCCCGGAGTTCCTCCCGAAAAGGAAATCGACTTCGGAATAGACCTTCTCCCAGACACTCAGCCCATATCTATTCTGCCCTATAGAATGGCTCCAGCTGAAATCAAAGAACTAAAATAACAGTTGAAGGATATCCTAGATAAGGGATTCATCAGACTCATCATCTCTTTATGGGGCATACCAGTTTTATTCGTGCAAAATAAAGATGGTTGTCTCAGAATGTGTATTGACTACCATCAGTTGAACAAAGTCATAGTCAAGAGTAAATATCCACTTCCTAGAATTGATGACTTATTTGATTAACTTCAGGGTGTCAGTTACTTTTCAAAGATTGACCTCAGATCAGGCTATCATCAGCTCAGGGTTAGAGAATGTGACATTCCAAAAATAGCTTTTCGAACTCGGTATGGTCACTTCAAATTTCTATTCATATCCTTTGGTCTCACGAATGCCCCATCAGCCTTCATGGACTTGATGAATCGAGTGTTCAAAAAGTACTTGGACATGTTCATCATAGTCTTAATTGATGACATTCTTGTCTATTCCCGTAGCGAAAATGATTATGCAGACCTTCTAAGAATAGTGTTGCAGCCTCTTAGAGCTCGCCAGATTTTCAATAAATTTAGTAAGTGTGAATTTTGGCTAAGATCAGTAGCTTTCCTTAGCCATATTATTTCTGGTAATGGCATTAGAGTTGATCCTCAAAAGACCGTGGCGGTGAGAAACTGGCCTAGACCCATATCCCCATCAGATATCAAGAGTTTCTTAGGTTTAGCTGTCTATTACCATTGGTTTGTTGAGGGGTTTTATTCTATTGCATTCCTCATGTACAGATTGACTCAGAAGAAAGTCAAGTTTCAGTGGTCAGATTCTTGCGAGAAGAGTTGTCAGGAGTTGAAGACTCGACTCACCTCAACCCCAGTATTGACTCTACCAGATGGTTCAAATGGGTTTATTATGTACTGTGATGCATCTAGAGTAGGTTTAGGTTGTGTCCTTATGTAGAGAGGTAAGGTTATAGCCTATGCCTCAAGATATCTTAAACCCCAGGAGAAGAATTACCTTACTCATGATCTTGAGCTAACAACTGTAGTGTTTGCCTTAAAGATTTGGAGGCATTACTTGTATGGGGTGCATGTAGATGTGTTCACAGATCACAAAACCCTTTAGTATGTGTTCTCTTTGAAGGACTTGAATTTGCGTCAGAAGAGGTGGTTAGAGCTATTGAAATATTATGACATGAGTATGCTGTATCATCCGGGTAAGGACAATGTAGTGACTGATGCTCTCAATAGATTGTCTATGGGTAGTGTTTCCTATGTTGAGGATGTAAGAAGAAATTAGCTCAGAAAGTTCATCAGCTTGCCTGATTAGTTGTCCACTTAATCGATTCAGCAGAAGGTAGTGTATGGGTGCAGAGTAGCTCAAAATTATCTCTAGTTTCCGAGGTTAAGGAAAAGGAGGATAGAGATTCCAGTCTAGTTAAGTTGAAAGAATCAGTCAGAGATCAGAAAGTAGAGGTTTTCTCCCAAGGGGGAGATAGTGGTTTGCATTGTCAGGGTAGATTATGTGTGTCTGGTATAAATGACTTGAGGAAACAAATTCTTACAGAAGCGCATGATGTGCGCTACTCTATTCATCTAGGGGCCACTACGATGTACCGTGATTTGCGGGAGATCTATTAGTGGAGTAGGATAAAGAGAGATATTACAAAGTTTGTTTCTAAGTGCTCTACATGCTAGTAAGTTAAGATTAAGCACCAAAAGCCTAGTGGGTCCATGCAGGAGTTAAGTATTCCCATATGGAAATAGGAAGAAGTGAACATGGACTTTATGATGGGACTTCCTGGTACTCATCATCAGCATGATTCTATTTGGGTTATCATAGATAGGATGTCCAAATAAGCCCATTTCTTACCAGTCCATACCTCTTATTCAGCTGAGGATTATGCCAAACTCTATCTCAGGGATTTGGTTAGGTTGCACGATATTCCCTTATCTATCATCTCAGATAGAGGTACCCAGTTTACCTCTCACTTTTAGAAAGCATTCCAAAAGGGTCTTGGTACCCAAGTCCATCTCAGTACAGTCTTCCACTCTCAGACAGACAGTCAAGCAGAAAGGACCATTCAGACTCTTGAAGATATGCTGAGAGCAAACGTAGTTGATTTTAAAGGGAGTTGGTATGACCACTTGCCTTTAATTGAATTCGTATATAATAACATCTATTATTCAAGTATTTAGATGGCTCCTTTTGAAGCTCTCTATGGTAGGAGATGTAGTTCTCCGATCGGTTAGTTTGAAGTGGGTGAGTCCATAGTGGTAGGGCCTGACTTGGTGTTTGATGCATTAGAAAAGGTTCAGCTGATAAAGGAAAGGCTCAAGAAAGCACAAAGTCAACATAAGTCGTATGCAGATGTGAGGAGAAAGGATCTCGACTTTGAGGTCGGGGATTTTATATACTTGAGAATCTCTCCCATGAAAGGAGTGAAGAGGTTCGGCAAGAAGGGAAAGCTCAGTCCCCGATATGTCGGTCCTTTCAGAATTCTCAGTCGTTTCGGAAAGGTAGCTTATGAGCTTGGGTTGCCTTCAGATCTAGCTTCAGTACACCCAGTGTTCTATGTTTCATTATTGAAGAATTGTATTGGTGATCCAGCTGTAGTTGTTCCCTTAGAAAGTATGGATATTCAAAACAGTTTTTCCTTTGAGAAAGTTCCAGTAGAAATTCTTGATCATCAAGTTCGTAGACTAAGGAACAAAGAAGTTCCAATAGTCAATGTTCTTTGGCGGAATCAGTCCATTGAGGGAGCCACTTGGGAAGAAGAAGTATATATGAGGACCAAGTACCCTTATTTTTTGTCTACAAATTTAGATTCGGTTTAAGGTATTGATCTTCTTAAGATTTCTCCCTATCATGCTCAGTTTCAGTTGCACATCATGTTCATGTCAGTCGTGCATTTAAAAGTCAGTTCATTCCTGCATTCCATGCATCAGATATGAATGTTCATTGTGTAAGCTTAGTCCATCAGTTTTCCTCAGCTTAAACAGTCTCATTCGAGGACGAATGATCCTAAGGGGGAGATATTGTAATACCTCGTAATTTCCTAGCATAATCTACATCCCAATACATGAGTATTCACATATAAATTTTTTGAAATAATTATTATTTTTCAGTTTAGAGCCTTTCATTGCATAGGAAATTCAATTAGCTTTCCAACGATATAAAATTTGCCCAAATACGATAATCGGATAAGAAGTTATGGCGATTTTAAGTCTCAATTGTAAAACACCATTATTTTTATCATCAGTGCATCACAGAGCTAGTCTAAATGATGATTGGCAATTTTCATTGTTGCTCCACCACCCTAGCGCGTCACGCCAAAGGCCAAATTGGCATTTGTCATTTTCCATTATTCCAACGCAATTTCACCGCATCGCGGAGAACTTTTAGGTCTCAACCAGTGAAGGACCGCGATTTTACCGCATCGTGCCATCATCTATTTTACCATTTTTTTATTCCAGTGACACGGCGTGATAGCACCTCGTAGCGCCAGGTGCCAATTTAGAAAAATTTTGACGAAAAATTAAAGTTTCGCCTAGGGTTAAAACAGTCCTTTTCTATTATTTTAAATCTACCCAGGTGTGATATTTAAGCCCTAGAAATATTTTTAACTCATTGTTTAATAGTTTTCCTCCAAATTAAAGAACATTCTCTCCCAATCAAGAAAACCATAGCTTTAAGAAATTTCAACAATCCTCAAGAATCCACCAAGAACTTCAAGAAATTCATCAATTAAGGTTTGTTAAATGTTCATCCATGGTTCCTTTCACCCATGGAGTCTAAGTATCCGATTTTAATTATAAAGTTATAATCTTTTCAAGTTATTATGATTTAAATTATGATTTTACCATGAACCTCCATGAATTTTGTTTCTACCCCATACTTCAATAAAATTATTGTTGTTATCAAGTCCCACACATTTTAATATTGTCATTTTTTTAAAATTTGATCGTGATTTAGTGTTTTTAATGTTGAAATCATGCTATTATTTCAAGTTTTATACTATTCCCATGATTTGACTAAGCTATGAACTACAAGTGTTTGATAAAATGCCTACAAGAATAAATGTTTAATAAAAGCCTTCATGTTATGTCCTCCAAGTTTTGGTGTCATTTGATTATCATTGCTTTTGAGTCCTGGGGTGTTGAATACCTGAAAATCATAGTTGTTTACTTAGTCTAGTCTCAGTACATTACAAAATAGTCTTCATAACATACTATGAGAATTATCAGAACAGTCAGATATCAGTCAGTTAAACTCAAAACAATCTAGTATTTCAGTGTCTTTGAGTTGGGAGTTGAATTTAGCACCGAGCGAGTGTAGGGATGGCGGCTTCCCCGCCCAATAGGTAGAGTCTCTAGTAGTAGTCCCTAAACTCCAAAATTACGTAGCTAGCATAGGATATGAGAAGTCACCCGTCAGTTTAGGCTTGACTATCTCGCAGGGGTCACTTGCCAGTTTAGGCTTAACACCTTTAGTCCTTCGGATAGTATATCAGTATAGTGGATCAACACAGCCAGCATTATTACTCATGTCACGGTATTAACAACCTTGCAACTGGGGTTACAAGTTGGACCCCAATTAGCTCATATTGGAGAATGTCGGTTAGATGATACCTCCCACTGTCTCAGACCAATAATCACACTAGTAATTCAGTCTCAGTGGTTTTTGACCATAACATACAGATATCAGTTATTTCAGTATTTCAGTTTACAGATTTTATTTAGTTCATGTTATATGCTCATTCATGCATCCTCAGTATCTTCAGATTTCACATATCTTCAGTATTTACAGACTTTCATGCACACTTAGTATTTACAGATTTCTCATATTCCCATATATCTACGGATTTCATGCACTCTTTTTCAGTACTCCATGTTTATATATATATTCAGATAATTATTATCCCTGTTCATTAAACCTTGCATATTAGCCTACCTCATTTGGCATACCAGTACATTCAAAGTACTGATCGCATACCTTTTTTTGCGCTATGATGTATTATATCATAGGTTCTGACGCTCAGATCCCGGATCACACTTATACTCCTCAGACTCTCAGTAGTAGCAGTGGTGAGTCCTCATCATTTGAGGATAGATTAGTTTATTTCATGTTTTTAGTCTAGTAGTTAGTTGGGGCCTGTCCCATCAACTCACAGTTATTCAATTTAGAGACTTTTCAGATACTACAGTCAGTTAGTTATTCAGTTTATCTAAGATTCAAGTACTTTATCAGACTTAGATAGTTATTTCTTCATATTCATAGTTTAGTATTTGTTTCAGTTATTAAAACCTTATGGTGTATTAGTTATTCTTCCGCATTTATGATTATGTTATTTAGTGCTCACAATAGGTACCAACTCATAGGTAAGATTGTAGTCCCTCGGGACTGTAAGCACCGTGTGATGCCCAAGGTGTACTCTCGGGGCATTACAGGGTATACAAGAACAATTCGATTATGATATCTCAGAAAGTCACTTCAGCAGACTTAGTAGAGTTAAAGATGAATGATTTCGATGTCATTCACGGCATGTATTAGCTCCATTCATGTTATGCCTCAGTCGATTGTAGAAACAAAATTGTTTATTTTTAGTTGCCAAATGAACCAGTTCGTTAATGGATGGGTAGTACTACAATGCTTAAGGGTAGTTGATTTTATACCTTAGAGAGATAAAAATAATATCCAAGGGATGTGTCTATCATCTTGTGTGAGCCAAGGACTCTAGTTCAGAGAATCCAGTCTTGAGTCAGTTCCAGTAGTAAATGAATTCTCAGATGTGTTTCCTGAAGATCTTCTTGGAGTTCCTCTCAAAAGGGAAATTGGCTTTGGAATAGACCTTCTTCCAGATATTCAGCCTATATCTATTCTGCCATACAGAATGGCACCAGCTAAACTCAGAGAGTTAAAAGAGCAGTTAAAGGACCTTTTAGACAAAGGGTTCATAATACCCATTATTTCCCTGTGGGGTGCACCAGTCTTATTCGTGCGTAAGAAAGATGGTCCCCTCTGAATGTGTATAGATTACCATCAGTTGAACAAAGTCACAGTAAAAAATAAATACCCACTTTCCAAAATTGATAACTTGTTTGACCAACTTCAGGGTGCTAGTTACTTTTATAAGATAGATCTCAGATTAGGTTATCATCAACTCAGAGTCAGAGAATGTGACATTCTAAAAATAGCTTTCCAAACCCGATACAATCACTTTGAGTTTCTAGTCATGTTCTTTGGCCTTACAAATTCCCCAACAAATTTCATGGATTTAATGAATCACGTGTTCAAGCAGTACTTGGACATGTTCGTTATAGTCTTCATCGATGACATTCTTGTCTATTCTCGTAGTGAGGATAATCACGCAGATCACCTCAAAATCATAATTCAGACTCTCAGAACTCACCAGTTGTTCACCAAATTCAGTAAGTGTAAATTTTGGCTAAGGTTAGTAGCATTTCTTGATTATATTATTTTTGGTGATGGCATTAGAGTTGATCCTCAAAAAACCAAGGCGGTGAGAAACTGGCCGAGACCCATTTCTCCATTAAATATCAGGAGTTTCTTGGGTTTAGCTGGCTATTACCGTCGATTTGTTGAAGGGTTTTCATCTATTGCATCCCCCACATCCAGATTGACTCAGAAGAAAGTCAAGTTTCAGGGGGTTAGATTCTTACGAGAAGAGTTTTTTAGGAGTTGAAGACTCGACTCACCTCAGCCCCAGTTTTGACTCAACCAGATGGTTCAGATGGGTTTGTTGTGTACTGTGATATATCCATAGTAGGTTTGGGTTGTTTCTTCATGCAGAGAGGTAAGGTCATAATCTATGCCTCTAGACAGCTTAAGCCCCATGAGAAGAATTATCCGACTCATAATCTTGAGTTAGTAGCTGTAGTGTTTGCCTTAAAGATTTGGAGGCTCTATTTGTATGGGATGCATGTAGATGTGTTCACAAATCACAAAAGTTTGTAGTATTTATTTTCTCAGAAAGATTTGAATTTGCATCAAAGGAGAGAGTTAGAATTGCCAAAAGTTTATCATATGAGTGTTCTGTTCCA
Organism: Capsicum pubescens; assembly: GCA_030864215.1. Taxonomy (NCBI): domain Eukaryota; kingdom Viridiplantae; phylum Streptophyta; class Magnoliopsida; order Solanales; family Solanaceae; genus Capsicum; species Capsicum pubescens. The sequence goes on along the minus strand of CM061549.1, from coordinate 215,832,051 downwards.
CCTAGGCAAAGCCAATGTAGTGGTTGATGCTCTCAGTAGGTTATCTACGGGTAGTGTTTCTCATGTTGAGAATTATAAGAAGTTAGTTCAAGAAGTTCATCAACTTGCTCGACTAGGTGTACGCTTAGTCGATTCAGTAGAGGGCAGCATGTGGGTGCAAAATAGTTTAAAATCATTTTTAGTTTCCGAAGTAAAGGAAAAGCAGGATAAAGATCTCAATCTTGTTAAGATAAAAGAGTCAGTCAAAGATCATAAAGTAGAGATTTTCTCCCAAGGGAGAGATGGTGTATTGCATTGGCAGGGTCATTTATGTGTGCCAGGTGTAGATGACTTGAGGCAACGAATTCTTACAGAAGTGCATAGTGCATCCGTGTCGTAAGCACCGTGTAGCGTCTGGGGTACAGATTCAGGGCGTTACAATTACATCAAAGACGTCTTGTACATTTATATTCATTCAGTATTTTACTTTGTACTCTAATTGTATTAGAAGCCCTTGCACTAATTTCATCAGATCTTGGGGTTTCTTTATATATATTAGCCTCTTTATTAAATTTATTTTGCCGTTTGCTTTCATTTCTTTTGATAATTTATTATTAGTAGTTTCAGGTTTTGTGTCGAGTTACCTACTGGTGGGTTATAGTAGGCGCCATCATGACCTGAGAAATTGAGTCATGATATCATTTAGCAAAATCTATTTGTGACTAGAGGTAAACCTGATAAATCTTGAATTTTTTCAGTAAGTTTGATATTTTAAGGTGTTTTTCTTTAATATCTTATTTTCTCTTTAAGTTTTGTGCTAGGGGATTAGTAAATTGTTAGTTTTTATTATTGCATATGCTGTTAGGTTGTCATTATGAGTGGATCTTACTTTGTTTGTTTTAGGGTTATTGATATTGTTGAATTTTGCTATTAGAATTTAGTTGTTGCAGTGTGTTGGTGTTAATTTATTGTTATTAGGTGAGGTAAAATTATTGAATTTTTTTGGTGTATGTATACGATTTAGTTGGTTTTATGCATTGGTGTTAATTTATTATTGTTAGGTACGGTATGCATATAAAATTTTTCTATTCCATATGCTATTAAATTGGCTATTATTTGTGGTCTTAATTTGTTGTTAGCTATTAGGTATGATATAATTGTGGAATTTGATGATGTATGTGTTATTAAATAATTACTGTATTGATCTTAATTTGTTGTTGATAGAATCCTTTTGATAGATTGTTAAATGTGAAAATGGATGTTGGATTTTCTATTGTAGTAACTATTAATAAATCTGATAGTAGTTTTTACTCTGTTTCTCTTGATTATTTGATAATAGATTTATGTGACTGAATTTTTGTTGGCAACATTGGTGAGATTGGTTATTGTATAAGAAATTTCTCTTGTCATTGATTTTAAATTTCTGATGAATAATTTACTATGTTAGTGTAGTATGGGTTAAAACTGTATCTTTTTGTCTGTTGATGATAGTTTATGTGTTTCCTTTTTTGAATGTTCATCAAATTAGATTAAACTGTATCGGTTTCTTTGTAAGAAATGACTATTATTTGTTCAAAATAGTTAATTGTGAAATCTATTTTTTAGACTGACATCTCTTAGTGTCCAAACATTGGCGAAGTTGTTGGTTTACTTAGTGTGACATCACTTTTATTTATGTTACTTATTTTGGCTAGTTTGTCAGTTTATTTAGTGTGCCATTTTTTTTTATTTAAGTCACTGATTTTGGCTAAGTTGTTGGTTTATTTAATGTGTCTACTTAAGTGTGAAATGTGTTTATTAAAGTTTCATCTATTTATTTTGACTATGTTTTACTCCAGACTTAATTCAAAGATGGTCTTTTATTAAAAGGAGGACTGTTTGATTCAGTATTCTCATGTTTAAATTTTTTAATGAAATTTTAAAAGGCATTATTTTTATTCAAGATTATTTCCTTCACTGTCAATTTCTCCATTGAATCTGCATAATATCTTAAACTATAACATATATCTTAGTGAAAATCATTAGCCAAATTTAATTGATTACTTAGTCAAAGCTAAAAGACATTAGTTATTGTGTCACGCCTCACTCAAATATGAGGGTGTGAAAAAGATCATATTCAAAAGAAAATGTCAAACTAGCTTATCTTTTGCCAAAATATATATGTAATGTATTTATGTCTTTGCATAGATCTGAAGTTTCTTATTATTAGTTGAATGTAATTTGGCCTCTTCGTATTGTGGAAAGCTACATATGGCAAGTATTGTGTTCTATGATGCTTGAACTTTTTAAAAATATTAATGTACTTATGTTTTATCCTTCAAAAATTCATTACTTGTGAAGGATCTTACACTTACACATAATAATATTTTAGAAGAGTCCAAACAAGATAGACTTTATTCTTATTTAGATTGTTTAAAGCTTCTTCTTACTATTTGCATGCCACAAGTATTTTAATTAGGATTTGGACATGTCAATTTTACTTACTTCCCTTGGCTATTTCACATTTTCAACCAAGCAACTCACATTTTCTAATATTTCATCATTTGTCGATTAATTATTGAAGAACTTTCATTTGTCGGAGACTTGCAAGTAATTTTTGTTTGTTGATCCAATGAATTCATGATCTGGTTAGTTGAATCCTCTGTTATTCCCTCTTGAAATTTATGCATTCTCGTTGTATATTAAACTAAGTTTGTTTAGAGTGTTGCTTTTATGGGTCTTAGTTTTATTGATAGTTGTGGTAAAATAATTTTGTTGGTAGCTGTGTTTAAATTATTTACCCTACGCCATATGTCTCTTGTCATTGATGTTGGATTTCCTGTTGCATAAGATAATAAATCTAATAGTGTGGCTCTTCGTTATTTCTTTTTGTTTTGCGCTAATTGATTTGTATAAATAAATTTTTATGTTAGCTAAGGTGAAATTATTTACTATAGACCATATCTTTCATGCCATTAATCTTGGCTTTTCTAAAGAATGGGCTATTAATTTAGATAGTGTGGGTTACATTTGGATTTTTTTTTTTGATAATAGTTTTTATGACTATCTCGCCTTTTTTGAATGTCCATAAGTCATTGATATCATAAATTTGTGAAGAATGATAAACTTGTTGAAGTTATTATAAGATACTTAGGGCTACTTTAATATAATTAGTTATTATCATGAGAGTTTTTTCATAAATTATTTGATTAAGCTACTTTGAAGTTATTATGACTAAGAAATTGTAGTAGTGGCTATTGGAATGCTGGCCACCCCTTTAGAAATGTACATGTCTATTATAAGAAAGTATAGCATCCTAGTCATGTCTTGATTATAAAATTAAATCAACATGTATCAGTTTCATACTAAGAAAAAGACCTCCATTGTTTGTTCAAAAAACTTAAGTATGAAATGTCTTTTCTTGAAGTGCCAAACATTTTCTAAATTATTGATTTGCTAGTGTGTCATCTTTGAAAATTTAAGTTACTGATTTTCTAGTGGTTAATCTGTCTTTTCTAAAGGTTAACAATGTGTAATACTGTAAAGTGGTTGCTGAAAATAATATTATGTTTGCTAAACATTGTTGTCTTTTATGTTTTATTGTTTATCATAAATTTTAAATTTTATGCTTTCTTGTTCCACATAGATTACAATGAATACTTTGGATCTAAGTTGGATGTCTAAGAAGAAGCTTTGATGAGTTCATAAATGGAGTAAATGATTTTCTTGAGAAGGCATTTGAACGAGCTTCTAAAGGAAATATAATATTGTATCCTTTTGATGATTGCAAGAAATGTTATTGACATTACATAAATGTGGTGGAGGATCACTTGTTTGCAAAATAATTTGTAGAATGATAACAAGAGGATTATTTACTCAAAAAGAGCTTCCTCAAATATACCACACCCATGCAGTAACGATGAAGATTGTAACCGTCATGATAATATTGATGGACTGCTGATACATTTAGAAATGTAAAGGATGATGCAGGGCATGAAGAAAAAGTGAGAGAAGGACTATTTAGAGATGCAAAGAAGTTTTTCAAATTAGTCGAAGAAGGAAAAAAGAGTTATATCCAAGGTGTGAAAAGTTTAGCAAGTTGAGCCTCGTCATTTGATTATATTTTCTTAAAATTCTGCACGGGTTAAATAATGAGGCATTTTCAGATATATTAGACTTGTTAAAAGCATTTTTTCTCTTTGCTCAATTGTCAGTGTCTTTAAATAAGGCTAAAAAGATGATTAAAGATATGAGTCTTAGTTATGATAAAATACTTGCAGGTCCTAACAATTGCTTGTTATTTTGGAAAGATAATGCAGAGGGAGATAATTGCATTGTGTATGGTTGTTCTAAATGGATGAATGTTTGAGACAGTACGACCATTGGAACCTCTAAAATACCGGCAAAAGTTTTGAGATTATTTCCTTTGAATCCCATGCTTCAGAGAAAGTTTGTCATGACCTGAACTAAGGCCTAGTCGTGATGAGTATCTCAAGTCCGCCAACGACCAGAGACCACCCCCGTTAGCCTAGTCAACCATAACATAATTTAACTAGCAGCGGAGGAGTTTCAAACATATTACAAGATAAATCTAAGTTTTGAACATATAACAAGATAGGTAAATCAATAACAAGAGGGATCTAAGAATCCATAACATAATTCACCCACACTTTGTCAATAGAGCTTCTGAGAAACCAAACATTAACCTAAGTCGGGACATTCCCCCGACCATAGCCAAAAATAACCCATAGAATTAGTCTAAGACATAAATAAAACAAAACCATGAAATGAGGGCCTTTCGGAGAATGAAAGCTCACCACTTCAAAGCTGACTCTCGGATAGTTCAGAAATCACCTACCACTGTGCAAGGAAACAGAAGTTTCGGCAGACCCTGCATTGCGTGGGGATATAGCGTTCTAGGACAATTAGTGGGGTGAGCGCTATCATCAAGGAAAGGATAAGACAATTCCATGATTAATCAATCCAAAATCATTCCAAAACTATATGCACACAATCATATATATATAATACAGAACAAGGTTTAGTATGAGAGTTAAAACATTAACCTAGACTATATAGCTTTTTCATCATCTAAAAACCCACAGGCTATATGGCTCCAGCTCTACCTTGCTGGTTGGGTCTATCTCTCTCCCTGTTGGCTGGGGCCCGGCACGTCTTAGCCACATGAATTGGAGGTACCAGGAAGGCTGAGGAATCCAAAACCCTTTCCCAACCCATGATACACACATATATATATAAGGTGTGACTCTAGCACACGGTCATCTAGACCAATCCTTATTTCGGTAAACATTGGTTTTCAGTATCAGTACCTCAAGACCTCCACCTTCACGGATTAACTACACAACCCCCTCTAAGCCTAATTAAAACATGTACACATTCCCATTCATTAAACTAGGGACCATCCAGTAAGGCACATACCATTAGTATCGTCATAACAATTACGCTTGCAAGGTAATATCATTATACCATTTTCATTGACCATCAACTAAGGGGAATCCATGACCCCCATGGTCAAATTATTCGTTAACATAGAAGAATCCATGACCACCAAGGTTCGATTTAAAATCAATTCATGGACATAAAGGCCTTTCAAATCCATTTGTATTCCATTAGCCTGTTATGTAATGCAATTGTTCGAATTTAGTTTTAATATGCATATATCCCTGTTTTAAAGCCAATATCATAAGTTTGGGTTGAGGTTATTATCAATTGCACTGCCAAAAGCCATAGAGTTGGGGAGATCCACGACCCCCATTCCAATTCTATGCCCATGAACCCAATTAGTTTAAAACTATCAATTCAAAGCATGAATGATCAATAGAAACCATGAGAAAAACAATTCAACCAATAACATCCAAAAGTCTTCAACCTAAATTCAAAACCAACAATTAATCACTTGGATAACATGTTTAAACATATGCTTTTAGCAAAAAAAAGTTTTAGGGAAGAGACACATGCCTGAATGTATTGAGAATTATGGAGGGAAATCACCAATTGGAGCTCTAGAAGCCAACTCCTTAGAAACCCTAGTTATTCTTGCCTTGAGGATTTAAGAGAGTTTAAGAGTAGTTTATGATTGTCTAAGTTATGAAAATAACCCCTTTTAGATGTTTTATGGTCGTGAGTTATAATTAGGGAAAGAGGGAAATGACCAAAGTACCCTTAATTAAAACTGTAGGAAATTGGTCGCTAGTCGTTACGGGTCACGTCACGACTCGTGACGACTGGGTATGAGTTGTTTCCTAGACTCATAGTTTGGGTTGTGACTCGAGGCAACCCTCGCTAGTTTGGTCATGAGTCACACTCTACAACTCGTGAACTCACTTTATGACTCATAAGTAGAGCCGTCAATATAGGACAGACCCGTTAGGCCAGCCCAACCCGGCCTATAATTTGATGGAGTTGGGCTTCAGTTTTTACAACCCATTTAAGAACAGGGATTTTTAGCTCAGCCCGGATAAGACCATGGACCATGGGGTTTGAGCAATGTGGGTTGTGCTAGCTGGTGGGCCAGCCCGTAAGTCAAATACATGCAACTATTTAGATTGCTTATTAGTATTTTTATTTGGTTCGAAGGATATCACGTCAAAAGTTATTTAATTTCTCTATTAGGAGTATCTTTTGGGCTATTGGAGACTTGATTAACAAGTATTATCACTATATAATATTGTCTGGTAATACTTATGTTTATTAACATTCTAAAATTAAATTATAAAATATTATTTTTTAAAAAGTGGGTTGGACCGTCAGGACAGTAGCCCACAGAGTAATATTGATGGGCCATCCCGGACTGACCCATCAAACTCAAAGCTCGTGTGGGCTAGCCTAGATGGGCTGGGCCAACCCGTATTGACATCTCTACTCGTAAGGGTCTAGTCGTGATATCAATAGAAACTTGGGCATTCCTGATTGGTTTGCCTACGACTTTATCCCTATGGCTCTTAATAAGTCTTCATGACTAGTGAGGTCCATGTCGTACTCAGGATAAAAACTTTGACTACTCTACTGGTTTGGTCATGAGTCCCTCCCTACGACTCATGGCCACACCTTATGACACATGAGGTGCCAGTCATAGCCTGGGCATTAAGCTCAAAACTCAGAAATTTCAGAGGCAAAAATCTGGGGTGTTACATTACCCCCCTCTCCCCCAGGATCATTCATCATCGAATGAGGAGTCTAGGCATCCATTAGCACGAATATAAACAAAAATGAAATTACAAAACCATTAACAAAGCCAGAAAACAAAAAGACTAGGGAAATGCATACCTTAACCATGATTATCCAAACCGGGAAACAAGAACGGATATTTGGACCTCATGTCCTCTTTAGCTTCTCAAGTAGCTTCTTCTACCTTATGGTTTCTCCAAAGGACCTTCACGTAAGCTACATTTTTTGTCCTTAAATGTTGGACTTGCCTATCCAAAATCTCAACAGGAACTTCCTTACAAGACAAGGATTCAAAATACCAACACTCTCAATAGGAACAGCCAAAGAAGGATCACCCACACACTTCTTCATCATCGATACATGGATAACTGGATGAATGGAACCCAAACTCAAAGGCAAATCCAATTAATAAGCAACATTGCCTACTCTTCTCAAAATTAAGTACTAACCCACATAACGGGGTTTGAGCTTCCCCTTCTTCCCAAACCTCATCACTCTCTTCATGGGAGATAGATTTAAGAACACCCAATCGCCAACCTCGAACTCCAACTATCTTCTCTTTACACCCCGTAGGACTTTTGGCGACTCTGAGTAGTTTTAAGCCTATCCCTGATCAACTTCACCTTCTCTATGGCTTGGGTAACCAAGTCCGGACCAAACAATCTAGTCTCACCACCATCAAACCACCCAATAGGAGATCTACACCTCCTACCATAAACAACTTCAAAAGGAGCCATCCCAATACTAGAGTGATAACTATTATTATAAGCGAACTTTATAAGAGCAAATGATCCACCTAACTACCTCCAAAATCAATCACACGTGCTCTTAACATATCCTCTAAAGTATGAATGGTCCTTTCCACTGTCCACCTGTCTGCTAATGAAATGCGGTGCTAAGGTTCACCCATGTGCCCAAGCCTTTCTGTAACAAATGCCAAAAGTGAGAAGAGAACTGCATACCTCAATCTGAAATAATGGAAACTGGAGCTCCATGCAATTTGACTATCTCCTAAATAAACAACTTAGCATAATCTTCTCTGGAGTAAGTAGTCCTCATAAGCAAAAAATGAGCAGACTTTATCATCTTATCCACGATGACCCAAATTGGATTATGCTGATTTCGGGACCGTGGAAGATCGGTAATAAAATTTGTATTGATCATCTCCCATTTCCACATGGATAACTCAATCTCTTGAGATACGCCACCCGACATCAAGTGCTCAACCTTCTCTTGCCGACACACCATACAATTAGCCACAGAGTTCGCCACATCTCTCTTCATGTTGTTCCACTAATAAATCTCATTCAAGTTACAGTACATCTTTGTCGAACAAGGATGAACTATACACCTCGACTCATGATCCTCAGTCAAAATTCTTTCTCGTAGCCCATAAATATTAGGAACACATAATCTACCATGGTACCTCAAGATACCATCACCACCAATCTCAAAATCCATAACCTTTTGATTACCCATATCATCCTTAATTTGCATCAAGATAGGATCCAAAACCCGCTTCACCTTCACCTCAACACCTAGAGATAACTTCACCACCTCTTGAACAATCATACCTCCATTTTCCGAATCCAAAAGACAAACTCCCAGGTTAGCCAACCGGTTAATATCCTTAACCAACCTTTTTTTTCCTTATCCACATGAGATAAGCTACCCATGGACCCTACTAAGAGCATCAACCACCACATTAGCTTAACCTGGGTGATAGTGAAGACTCATATCATAGTCCTTAAGTAATTCAAGCTACCGTCTTTGCCTGATATTCAACTCTTTTTGAGTGTACACATACTGCAAGTTCTTATGATCTAAATATATATCAACATACACCCCATATAGATAATGACGCCAAATTTTTAACGCAAACACCACGGCCGCCAATTCTAGATCATGAGTCGAATAATTTCTTTCATAACCTTAAGTTGTCTAGAATCATACTCTACCACTCTACCATGCTGGATTAAGACATAACCTAGGACTATTCGAGACGCATCACATTATACAACAAAACCATCAGTATCCTCGGACAGGGTCAAAACTGGCACGGAATTCAACTTATCCTTCAACTCCTCAAAACTACCCTTACAAGCATCCGACTGCAAAAAATTTACCTTTTTTGGGGTTAACCTAGTCAATGGAGAAACAATAGAAGAGAAGCTCTCCAAAAACCTCCTATAATACTTGGCTAAACCCAAGAAGCTCTGAAGGTCGGTTGGAGTCATAGGTCTAGGCCACTTCTTAACCAGCTCAATTTTCTGTGGATCTACCATGATCTCCTCACTAGAAACAACATGTCTCAAAAAGGTCACAATATTTAACGAAACCTCACACTTTGGAAACTTAGCATACAATCTCTGGTCCTTAAGAGTCTTCAATACTACTCATAGGTAATTGGCATGATCCTCCCCACTCTTAGAATACACCAAAATATCATTAATAAACACGATCACGAACAAATCCAAGACTTTCTGGATACCCCAATTCATCAACTTCATAAATGCAGTCAGATTATTAGTCAAATCAACGAACATGACCAAAAACTCAGAGTGACCATACCAGGTATGAAAAGAAGTCTTATAGATATCCACCTTCATAATCTTCAATTGATGAAAACCGACTGAATATCAATCTTAGTGAAACATCTAGCACCCTAAAGATGATCAAACAGATCATTAATCCTAGAAAGAGGATACTTATTCTTCACCATCACTTTATTCAATTACCGATAGTCTGTGCACTTTCGAAGATACCCATCCTTCTTACGTAGGAAAAGCAAAGAAACACCCTATGAAGAGACACTTGGACAGATGAAACCCTTATTAAGAAGATACTTTAACTTCTTCTAAGTTCTTTCAACTCGGTTAGAGCCATTTTATATAGAGGGATAGAGATAGGATGAGTATCTGGTAGAGGATCGATCCCAAAGTCTATCTACCTATAAGGAGGAATACCAAGAATATCCTCAGGAAATACTTCAGGAAATTTGTTGACCACCGGGACTGATTGCAAGAAAGGACTTTCAGAATCAAAATTCTTAACCCAAACTTGATGATATACACCCCTTAGAAATCAACTTTTGAGCTCTAAGATAAGAAATGAACCTTCCCTTTTGAACCAAGGAACTTCCCTCCTATTTTATTATAAATTCTTTAGGAAATAGGAAACTGGCCTTACGGCCTGACAATCTAGAGAAGCGTAGCACAAATGTAGCTAATCCATCGCGAAGATCATATCAAAATCCACCTTATCCAACTTTATCAAATCCATCAATGTCTCCTTATAAAAGCTGGACACCACACAACCCCTATAGAATTTTCTAGCCACAATAGAATTACCCACTGGGGTAGACCAAATAAAGGCTTAGAAATACTCTCAGGACCAAGACCAAATAAAAGTCCATATATGGGTTCACTTAAGAAAGTGTAAAACCCAGTTAAAGCAAGAAATATACATCATGAGATAAAAGTTTCAACATACTAGTAATGATATCAGGTGATGCCTCAAATTCTTGATGAGTGGCAAGAGATAAAGTCAATTTTGACCAGTGCCGGTACTAGAAGTAGAACCCTTTAGCATAATAGATGAATAAATAACATTCAGAACCTTAATAGCTTCTGTAGCAACATTAGTTGAAGGAAAGTTCCACTGGATATTACCAAGCTGGCCACATCTGAAACATCGATTCCTTCCCTCATCGTAATAACCACAGTGCAACCGGCCACAATCTCTACAAGAAGGATAAGATAGGACTGACTGAGATTCACTAGCCTGGTACTGGGCACCTTGATCTATAAGACCACTATCAATCTGAAAGCGACCCTCACCTGACAGGTTAGGATAAGGAGCACTAGCCGTAAAACATGAACCAAAATTTCCCAAGTCTTCTTCTTGCTCCATTATCTACCATTTCTTTCACTAGCTTGTTGACCTCCACCCTGCTCTAAATACCTGAACTTCTTACTCTGTCTTTCCCCAATCTCTGCCTGTTTTTTCTTTTTATCTTCAACTTGCTGCATATAAACCACAAGTCTAGAAATGTCCATTTCATTATTAAACATTACGGCCTTACACTCTAGTACCAAGTCCCGAGACAAACCCAAAGAATACTTCCTTATTCTCGCCCTCATACTAGACATAATCTATAGGGCATAACGAGACAACTGGTGGAATTTCAAAGCATACTCCTTCACAGTCATCCTTCCCTGCTTCAAATTGACAAACTCCTCAGCTTTAGACTCCCTCAACTCTTGAGAAAAAAAGCATTCAAGATAGGCACTCGAAAACTCATCCCATACAATTGGCTCTGCATCATCACCTCTTAACTGCTCCCATTATTCATACCACCAGATGCCATATCCTTCAGTTGATATGCAATAAATTCCACACCTTCAGAATTAAAATTCTGCATCACCCAAAATATATTTTCCATCTCATCAATGAACCCTTGAAGATTCTCCTCAACCTTAGAGCCAGTAAAGGTCCGAGGATTCAAACTAAAAAACTGACCAAATCTAGTAACCTCAGAAGATTGAGCAACAAAACCAACACGGTCAGGATGATGAGATTGAGAAGTTACTAATTGAGTCAGTAGATGAATATATCTATGGAACTTGGCATTAGAAATATATCCTTAGGGCGATGGGGAAGGAACATAATCAGCTCGAGAAGCCTGAGAAGGACTGGTGAAACTCCATGAGGGGCAGTATAATCAGGATAAGGGACCCTAGACCAGATCTGAACTCCCTAAACAAGGTGAGTTCCATCCACATTGTCCTCAAGTAGGATAGAGAAGTTTCCACAAGCATCATATCTTCGAGGAGGCATGATCTTAATTGCAAACAAATAAAATTAGAGAAGATTTCAATGCCCCAAACTCTATAGCCAAAAAATAAAACACAAAAAGTGGAAAAAATCTTAAATGCGTTGTATCCTCTTTCTTATAAGTGCGGCGCACCACACACCCATGAAAGAAACTTTACTTGACATGGTTTTGTGGACACCCAATGATCATAAACCTAGTCTCTGATACGAAGCTTGTCATGACCCGAACTAGGGCTTAGTTGTGATGGGTATCTCAAGTCCACAAGGACGGAAGACCACCCCCGTTAGCCTAGCCAACCAGAACATAATATAACTAGCAACGAATAACTTTCGAACATATAACAAAATAGACCCAAGTTACAAACATATAAAAATATAGATAAATCAATAAAATGATGGATCTAAGAATCCACAACACAATCCACCCACACTTTGTCCACAGAGCCTCTAAGAAACCAAATATCAACCTAAGTCGAGACATGCCCTTGACTATAGAAAAAAAAGAATCCATAAAAGTAGTCTAAGACATATATGAAATAAGACCATGAAATGAGGGCCTTCTGAATGGAAGCTCACCACTTCAAAGCTCACTCTTGGACAATCCATAAATTACCTACCACTGCGTAAGGAAACAAAAGTGTTATCGAATCCTGCATCACATATGGATACAACATCCAGAGAGGGTTAGCAGGGTGAGTCCTAGCATGTAACTCAAGGAAGGGATAAGATAATGCCATGATCAATCAGTCAAAAATCATTCCAAAACCATATGCGCACACTTATATACATATACATATACTTATACATATACATATACATATACATATACTTATACATATACATATACATATACATATACATATACATATACATATACATATACATATACATATACATATACATATACATATATATATACATATACATATACATATACATATACATATACATATACATATACATATACATATACATATACATATACATATACACATACGTATACATATACACATACGTATACATATACACATATGTATACATATACATATATGTATACGTATACATATACACATACATATACATATACACATACATATACATATACATATACACATACATATACATATAGATATACACATACATATACATATACACATACATATATATATACACATACATATACGTATACATATACATATACATATATTTATATATATATATATATATCTATAATATGTCGGGTTAGGGAACAACGTTTAGTATGGGAGTTAAAATATTAACCTAGACTGTGTGGCTTTTTTGTCATCTAAACACCCACGAGCTATATGGGTCCAGCTTCTTCCCTGCTGGTTGGGCCCAAGTGTGTGTTAGCCGCACAAACCGGAGGTGTAAAGAATGGCCGAGGAATCCATGACCCTTCACTAACCCATAATAAATATATATAAGGTGTGACACAATCACACAATCATCAAGAACAATCCTCACGCCGATAAACATTGGTTTCTAGTATTAGTCCCTCGATACCTCCACCTTCACGGCTTAGCTACACAACCCCCTTTAAGCCCAATTAAAATATTGACACATTTTCATTCATTAAACTAAGGACCATCTAGTAAGGCACATACCATTGGTATCGTCATACCAATTATGCTTGCCAGTTAATATCATTATTCCATTTCCATTAACCATCAACTTAAGGGAATCTGCACCCCCATAGTCCAATTATTCATTAACTTGGGGAATCCACGACCCCCAAAAGTTTAATTTTAAATCAATTCATGGCCTTAAAGGCCTTTCAAATCCATTTTTATTTCATTATGATGTTATGCAATGCAATAGTTCGAATTTGGTTTCAATATGCATATATCCTTACTTTAAAGCCAATTTCATAAGGTAGGGTTGAGGTTATTACCAATTCTATTACCAAAATCCATAAAGTTGGGGGAATCCATGACCCCCATTCCAATTGTCATACCCATGCACCCAATTAGTTTAAAAACTATCAATTCAAAGCATGACTAATCAATAGAAAGAAAAACTATTCAACCAATAACGTCCAAAAATCCTCACCCCAAATTCAAAACCAAAAATTAATCACATGGATAACAAGTTTAAACATATGCTTTTAGAAAAAAAAAGTTTCAGGAAAGAGATACAGGCCTGAAAGTACTGAGAATTATGGAGGAAAATCACCAATTGGAGCTCTGAGAAACCCTATTTATTCTTGCTTTGGGGATTTGAGAGAGTTTAAGAGTAGTTTATGATTGTCTAAGTGCTGAAAATAACCCCTTTAGATGTTTTATAGTCGCGGGCTATGATTGGGGATAGAGGGAATGACCAAAGTACCCTCAATTAAAAGTGCAGGAAATTAGTCGCCAGTCGTTAGGGTCATGTCAGGAATTGTGATGACTGGGTATGAGTTGTTGCCTAGATTCGTAGTCTGGGAAGTGACTCAGGGCATCCCTCACTAGTTTGGTCACGAGTCATACCCTATGACTCATCACCTCACCTTATGACTCGTAAGGGTACAGTCGTGATATCAATAGAAACCTGAGAATTCCTCACTATTTTGCCTACGAATTGATCTCTACAACTCATAATGAGTCTTCACAACTTGTGAGTTCCATGTGATACTCAGTATAGAAACTTTGGCTACCCCACTGGTTTGGTCATGAGTCCCTCCCAACAACTCGTGACTATACCTTACAATTCGTGAGGTGTCGGTCGTAGCCTGGGTAGTGAGTTCAAAACTCAAAAATTTTAGAGCTAAAAATCTGGGGTGTTACATGTTTATGTGTGCTGAAAATAAAGTTGCAATGAGATACAATGCTATCAAACAACCCAATGATTAGAATTATTTAAGTAATTCTACTGATGGAGAATCTTAGAAGCATTTTGATTCTTTGTATCTAGCCTTCTCAAATGATCCTCAAAATGTCAAATTGGGTCTTTCAAGTGATGGGTTCAATCCATTTTGAACCATGAGTATTTTTCATAGAACATGACCAATTATGTTAATGAATTATAATCTGTCACCATGGTTTTGCATGAAGTTGGAGTACATAATGATGTGAATGGTTATTCCAGGTCCATACTCTCTAGAAAATGATATTGATGTGTACCTATAACCACTAATTGATGAATTGAATGACCTATGGTAATTTGGGGTTGAAACATATGAAGCATATTCAAAGCAAACATTTCAAATGTACTCAACCTTATTAGGATAATTAGTGATTTTTAAGCGTTATCATCATTGATTAGATGAGCACTAAGGGGAGATTGTTATGTCCAACTTGTAATTATAGAACATGATCTCATGTCATGTCCAAAAATTAGGACCGTGATGACAACTATCTAACCCTTCATGGTAGGTAATCCAAAACCCAATTCCAAACATAACATCTAAGTGTATAGAAACGGAAGAAGATCAGAATAGAATAAAACCTGGATAAACTCCAAAGTACATTAATAGAGTAGTATAGTCATAGTTAAAACATAGATAATTCCATATCTGGTAGTCACTAATACAAGACACTACGTAAAAAATCAAAGAAAACTCTAAGTATCTCAAAATGCAGAAAATGCATAAAGATAAGGGTGAAAGAGATTTCAGTTGTCTCTGAAATCAATAGCAGCTACCTTGAATCTCAAAAGATGCTAACACAGAAGACACCAGAGGAATAAGTGTTCAGAGGTTATCAGATTGGCACCTGCATATAAGGTGCAGAAAAAGCAAGGGTGAGTATGGAACCACGTGTACTCAACAAGCATCATCGACCAACCCTAATTCAAAGTAGTGATGAATAACACCACGTCAACCATCTAAAATAATCATACAACCCATACTCAGGAAAGCCACCCTAATATAACTGAATAATCAAGTTTAACAATCATAATGATATCATAGCACAGTTTGAGAAATCCTTAATACTGTGAAATTAAGTAATAGATATTCAAGTACTTAATAAATTGTACAAAGTCAACAAATACACATTATTCAATCTGAATCAGAAATGAATGAATGCAGTCAAATGCAGTGCATATGCTATGTACAGACCTACCAAGTAATGAATTCAAGGTCAGGACCCATGGGGGACTTACAAGGTCCATGTACTGTGTAGGCATGCACTCTGATCCCAATAAATATGTTGTGCCTGCAATTCGATCCAAATAAATATATATTGTGCAGGCGTGCACTACGACCCCATATGAAATGCAATGCATGATGTGCAAGCGTGCAACTTCGATCCCAAATCAATAATAAAGTTAAGCTAAACACTTCATGTCTTAAGACAGAACAGGTATCGACTTCAAAATCAACTAAGATTATCAAGTGGGAGTAGTCTCATTAGCTAGAAATTTAAACAATTCATTTATCCTAGCAAATCAGCCCATGTGCTAGCAAATTGGGAAAACAGTTCAAAATGTACAACTAACTTATTTTAATCCCTCAAATAACACCTGTACCCGCATAGATGTTCGTCACTTCACCTATATGGGACCCTAATTCCCATTACCCCCATTAAGCATAACTAACACATAAAAACTTCAAAAAAGAGTCTAAGAAAGTCTTAACTTGCCTCAAAGAAAGCCCAAACGTCAATTAACAAACTTACCCTTTCGTAAAGTCTCTAAATTTTCAAAATCTATTCAAATATATAATTCCTGTACGAGTAAGAATCTATTGAGAATCCTACTGTTATAATTATTTTGATTCAAAATTTGGGTTAAAGTCATCCCATCCCCCAGAACCAAAATCAAAATTGATCGATTATTTTATGAACAATTTTGAAGTCAAAGTTAAAGAAGAAGACAATAACGTGTAAAATCATCAAATACATTTAAAAAGAAAAACATTAGCCTCCACCTATCCACCATTAATGTAAGAATGTAATTAGGATTCACTTACAAATTTAAAGCAAACCACCAAAACAGTGGCTGCCAAAGTGAACCCACTTGGTGTCACTGCCACAGATTTCTCATTCATAGTTTTTCTTTATCATTATTAAGAAATAGTTTTCTCACTACCCAATGCTACCTAATATATACTAAGCATTTTTGTCCTTATTAAGGAATAACTTTTTCCTATTACTCATTTTCATCTATAATATATACCAACAGACCAAATCTAGACGACACCATGAGCACTGATGCTTTTCCGCCCCATATGGTGTCATAATAAAAAACTATTAATAATTTTACAAGGCATCTAACTTGGATTTTGAAAAATATCGAGAATTGCTTCAGTTGTGTGAATTTTATAACTTTATTAATCAACCACCCCCAGTTAAGGACTTTTCATAATATTCTTTAGCATGTATAACCCTTCCTACTTACGTCTATTATTATACTTAGGTCTCAAGAATTTAGACAATATCAATTTGGCCCCTTTAATCACCAACTAAAATAATATCTAAACTACCCAAGAGATCTTCAAATATTGTTCGGAGCCTCGAAAAAGAATCAAATATGTATATTGACTAAAAAGTACATTTCAGACCTATTGAAAATATTACAACACTAATCTGAGGTCGTCTTGGTCAAAGGTTGACTATGATCGGGTTTAACTTTATTATAACTCAAAGGCCCAACTAGTGACTTAAATCACCTCCGAACACCTCAAGAATTGACACTACCAATTCCCATAAGTCCTAAATTGTGTCTAAAAATTATGAGGAGGGTTAAAATTAGATAATTTTATAAAATAATTTTGCAGGGTCGTTACATCATCAACCACTAAAACAAACGTTCATCCTCGAATGTAAAGAGAAAGAAGGTATGTGGGTTGTTAAAGAGATGAGGATATCTACTCCGCATGTCAGACTCGACCAACTAAGTGGATTCAGCTACAAGATAATTCCTCCACTGCACCTTCATAGAGGCTATCTCTTTGGATCTCAACTGTCTAACCTGCCTAACCATGATAACTAGAGGCATCTCGTCAAATGTCAGATTCTGATTCGAACTCATCGAGTCCCACTAAATCATATATAAATCATCCGAATGGTACTTCTTCAATATAGAAACATGGAAAACTGGATGCATGACTAAAAGTCTCGGTGGAAAAGCCAACTCATAAGCAACTGGACCAATACACTAAAGAATCTTGAAAGATACAATAAACCTCAGACTGAGCTTTCCTTTCTTACCAAATCTCGCACACCCTTCATTGGTGATACCTTTAGTAATACCCGCTCATGCTGCATGAATTCCAAGCCAGGAACCTTCTTGTCAGCATAACTTTTCTGTCTACTCTGAGCTGCCAAAAGTCGATCTTTAATTAATCTCCCATGATCCATTAAATCTCTCAACAAATAGATTCCCCAAGGTTTAACCTCAAAGGAATCAAACTACCTAGTTGGGGACCTACACTTCTTACCATACAAAGCTTTGAACAGAACCACCTGAATACTTGAATGATAGCTATTATTATAGAAAAACTCCACCAAGGGTAAAAATTGATCCCAATTACCCCTAAAATCCATCACACAAGCCCCTATCATGTCATCCAACACCTGAATAGTCCGCTCTAACTGTCCATCTATTTGTGGATGAAATATTGTACTCATATCCAACTGATTACCTAATTCCCAATGTAAAGTATGCCAAAAGTCCGAAGTGAATTGAGTACCTCTATTTGAAATAGTGAAAATGGGCACACCATGTAAACAAACTATCTCATGAATGTAGATCTTGGCTAATTTCTTTTCATTATAGTTCATCTTTACAACACAAAATAAGCTGATTTGGTTAATCTATTCAGAATCACCCAAATGGAATCAAACTTCCCATAGGTCTAAGGGATCCCAACTACAAAATCTATAGTGGTGCGCTTCTATTTCCACTTGAAATGGGCAATTCTCTAAGGAAAATCACCTGGTCTCTGGTGCTTATATTTAACCTCCTGATAATTGAAACACTTAACCACAAACTCTGCAATATCTCTCTTCATCGTACACCACCAGTAATGTTATTTAACGTCATGATACATCTTCGCTGCTTATGGATGAATGGAACAACGGGAACAGTGGGCCTCCACCATAATATATCTAGTCAAATCACCCACTCTAGGAACAAAAATCTGCCCCTTAATCCTCAAAACACCCTCTTGGTCCAAAATCATCTCCTTAGACTCAACTCGCATCACCTTGTCTCTGATAATACCCAACATTTCATCCTCAAACCGACGTTCTCGAATCTGCTCTATCAATAAGGACCTTGCCTCTATTCATGCAAGAACTCTACCTGACTTAGAGATATTAAGATGAACGAAACTGTTAGCCAACTATTGAACCTCCCTGGATCCTCCACTCTCAACCTACCCATAATAACTGCCTTCCTACTCAAGGTATCCACTACTGCATTAGCCTTTCCCAGATGATACATGATAGTTAAATTATAATCTTTCAACAACTTCATCCACCTATGTTGTCTCATATTTTACTCTTTTTGCTTAAAGATATATGAAGGTTGCGATGATCAGTGTACACCTCACAATGGACTCTATACAAGTAGTGACACCACGACTTCACACAACCACTAGTAACTCTAAATCATGGGTAGGATAATTCCTCTCATATAGCTTCAACTACCTTAATGCATATGCTATTGCCTTATTTTTCTGCATCAACACACCACCCAAGCCAATACTGAAAGCATCACAAAACACAATAAAGCTCTCATTTTCTATAGGTAAGGTCAAGATAGGAGTTGAAGTCAATAGAGTCTTGAGATTTCAAAAACTTCCCCTACACTTATTAGACAACTGAAAAACAACATTCTTTTGAGTCAATCGAGTCATAGGAGTTACAATGGAAGAGAAACCCTGCACAAACTGCCTGTAGTAGCCTGCCAACCAAATAAAACTCCAAATATTTGAAGTTAAAATAGGCTGTGACAAATTTTGGACTACGTCAACCTTGGTTGGATCGACTATAATGCCATCGTTGGATGCCACGTGTCCCAAAAATGCCACAGAATTAAGCCAAAATTCATACTTTGAAAACTTGACATATAAATTCTCATCTCTCAACCTCTAGAGTATAGTCCTTAATTATTTTGCATGATCTACCTCACTCTTAGAATACACCAAAGTGTCATCAATGAACATAATCACAAAAGAATCAAGATAAGGCCGAAATACCCTATTCATCAACTCCGTGAATGATGCTAGGACATTAGACATTCTAAAGGACATAACCAAGAACTCATAATGTCCATATCTAGTCTGAAAAGCTATTTTTGGAATGTCCAAATCCCGAATCTTCAATTGATGATACCCCAACCTCAAGTCAATCTTGAAGAACACTGAAGCACCTTGAAACTGATTAAATAAGTCATCAATACACAGAAAAGGATACTTATTTGTAATTTTCACCTTTTTCAACTGTTGATAATCAATGCACATCCTCATAGACTTGTCTTTCTTTTTCACAAATAACACCAGGACATCCCAAGGTGATATACTTTGTCAACTAAATCCCTTGCTTAACAAATCCTGAAGCTGGTCCTTCAATTGTTTTAGCTTATATGGTGACATCCTATAAGGAAAAATAGAAATGGGCTTAATTCCCAACTCTAAATCAATACCAAAATCAATGTCTCTATCAGGAGAAACTCCTGGAAGATCGGTAAGAAACACTTGCATGAACTCTCTAACCATCTTTACTAACTTTAAATAAGGTGCCTCGTTATTAGTATTATAAACATAAGCCAATTATGAAATGCACCACTTCTAAACTAACTACTAGGCCTGAATGAATGAAAACATCTTCTAAGGATACGAACTCTGAACACCCCTCCATTCTAATCTTGGACGATCAGGAATAGCCAAAGTAATGGTCTAGGTATGATAGTCCCAGATAGCATGATAGAGAGAAATATAATTCATGCCTAAAATTATGTCAAAATTGACCATATCGAGGATAATCAAATCTACTCAAGTATCATACCCAGAAATAAAAAAAACATAGGATCGGTAAACTTGATCCACCATCAAGCAATCACCTACTGGGGTAGAAACACAAATAGAAATAGCTATAGACTCAGACATCATATCAAGGTTAGAAGCAAAATATGTAGATACATAGGAGAAAGTAGAACCAGGATCAAATATCACTAAACCAGGTCGATGACAAACTAAGATAATACCTATAATGACTACATCAAATGACTCTGCTTTAGAATTCCCTGGGAACGCATAATAGTGAGCTCTATCATCTATCACTTAAGTCACTTTTCTACCACCTCCTCTACCGGCCAGTGGTGCACCTATACCTCTTTTAGATTTGCCTTGACCCCTAGACGAGGGGCTACTTCTTTAGTAGAGGCCTCATTCCTCTCTACGAACCCCTCAGTTTGTATACTGAATAATCCCTTAGAAAATAATCTGGACTACCATACTCATAACAAGGCCTGGGATCTATCAATTGCAAAGAATAATTTGAATATCCAATATGGCCACCATAAACTGAATATCCAATGTGGCCACCACGACCTAAAAATCACTAAGAGAACTTGTGAAGCCCATCTCAAACCATAAGAACCATGACTTGAATATCCATCCTCTAATGTCTGCATCGCTTTTTGAACTGGCCTACCATGCTGAGGGAAAAAAATCTCATCTGAGTGAACCCCTACCTATAAATGAGGAACTACTAAATCGACCTAAAATATGAGACCTCTTGTCCCTCAGATCCCCATAAAACTCCTGATGCATCAAATCAAACTCTTTTGCTTATTCAACCACCCTCTAAAGAGAAGCCCCAAATTGGGCTACAATAAATAAAAACTCTCTATTCCTAAGTGTCAAACATCTCATAAACCTCCTAATCATCTCGGCCTTATCTGGCAACATTACCATAGCATAATGGGATAAGACATAAAATTATATCTCATACTCAGCCACAAAAATACCTTCATGAGTCAAATTCTCAAAATGGTGCATATGCTCCTCCCTCGAGCTATGAGGGACGAATCTATCAAGGAAATATTGTGCAAATATAGCCCAAGTCATTAATGGAGAACCTACTTGCTTGGAATCAATATAGGAGCGCCACCACTTCTTGGTAGGACCACACATTTGTAAGGACATATAATCAACCCTGTGGGAGTCAACCAATCCACACTCTAAAATCTCTCATGGCAACTGACCAAAAACTCATAGGCATCTTCAGACTGATCACCCTAAAATTATAGTAGATCCATCTTACTAAACTTCTCAAACCTCCACTGCTCCTCATCATATATAGGTTCCCTAACCCACCGATAGCTCCTATCCTTGGTAAAGGCATACCATCATACCTCAATGCTATCTAAACCACTAAATCCTGATAAATTGGAATAGGCTATTGATGTAACACCCCGTAAATTTTTTCGTACACTTATCGCGATTATATGGAGTCCTAAAGGCTTGCGTATGGGTTAAATTAAGTTTATGGTGTTCGGAAGTATCCCGTCAATAGTTGTATGTGTAGGTATTGGAATAAGCTTTCCAACGATATAAATTTTTCCCAAAACAGAGGAGTATTTCATATAAGCGAGCACATTCGAAATTTCAAAACGGTGGCCGGGAAGCCTGTGAACAGTAAATCTGCAGGAAAATTACTGCAACTAGGCATTTTTTTTTGGATCAAGTTTAGACGATCATAAATCCTTGTAAAAAAAGAACTGTGTGAGCTGCTATATATCGACGAAAATCTACGAGAGTCTTATTTCCGATGAAATTGGTTTCATCCAAATCCAATGTCTGAGTAAGGAGCTGTACCCGTTTTACTACAGCCTATCAAAAAAAAAAACTGAATTTTGGGACAGATTTTTGGGTCAACTTTAAACGACCATAACTCCTTGTACAGGAAGAACTGGGTGGTATACTTTATATGAAAATGAAATCCCTTTGAATTATCTTTCCAATGAAATTGGTTTCACCCAAATCTGATACCGGAGAAAAGAGTTATGATCGATTTACTTCAGCCTGTCAAAACTGTCCACTGGGGACAGATTCGGATTTATTTAAATTTTTAGGGCAAAATGGTCATTTTCTATTACCTCTTGGACGAAAAATTGGTCTTTATAAACATACACTTAGCCTCATATATATCATATATCATCCAATTATTAAGAGAAGGTGAAACCCTAGCCTAATTTCAACTTCAAATATTTTGTGATTCAATCGTAGAAAATTCGAATTGGTTCCGTAGTTGTGTTCACCATCTCGAAAGCTTCGAGAAGCACCCCATGGTTATGTAAGGAGGATTCTAAATACAAGAGTTCATTGTTAAGGTATGAATATTGTTTATTCTTGATTCTTATCCATGAATAAGTATTGATAAGGGATTATGAGTATTGTCTTGATGTTGGAAGATAACTAGAAACATAGTTATGAATTGTTTTGTATAAATTGTTAGTAGTAAATTATGGAAGTTGTTGTATTGGATTATGGAGGATGAATTGTGGTGATATATCATTATATTAGTGGTTATGTATGCCTAGTGATCATGTTGGTATTGGATGGTGATTAAGAGGGGAAATAAAGGCTAAGAGTGATGTTGAGGGATATTGCATGAAAATGCATGATATGTGAATGTAATAAGAGTATAAGAGGATGTATGTAGCACTCTTATTGATGAGTTAAAGGATTACTTCCTAGACATTATTTGGTGAAGTTAATACCTAAATGGTAAGGTTTGGTTGCTAATACTAGTTTGCCACAAATGACTTATTGTAGATAAGTGTTCGAAGAGTACGGGAAGTCAAGTTGGACTTGTATTGAAGTGGTTATATCAAGGTATGTAAGACATACTCTATCTAATCTTTGGCATGAATAATGACCCATGGCACTCTCAAGTAAGCTTCCAACATTGTCCTACGACACATGACACATAATAACATCATATGATCTTCGACACTACCAATTGAACTTGTTTTCACTTTTAAGATGTCCGGCTAGTCAAAAAAATGTCCATATACTATTGTTGACTCCGAAATGGTTTAATGAGGTATCCATGATTCTCTACTTCATTTTCATGATATTTATTACCTATTTACATGTTTTTCCAATTGAGGTATCATGGTTTCAAGTTCCATAAGGTGTGACCACAAAGTAACCAATCTCAAAGATTAATTGAATTAAGAAATGGAATGTCTTTATTTTAAATTGTTGATATGATGTATTGTATTAGTACCACTGATCATATGGCCATTGTATTATAAAGATTATGTATATATGCTATTCCAGGGGTGGTCCCTGATGTATTGTATTAGTACCACTGATCAGTTGGCCATTGTATGACATATGTTATGTATTGATAAGGAATACGGGAAGTAATGATATGAAAGTAATGTGCAGGTATCCCATTAGCTCTTTTAAGTGTGGTCTACTCATACTGTTTATTCACTGGTATCTGGGTTCTTTTGATCTTTTGTATCTCATCTTGATACTCACTGCCTTACATACTCAGTACATATTTCCGTACTGACGTCCCTCACAGGGGACCTGTATTCATGCCTGCAGGAATAGGTACTTCAGGTCGTACACCTCCGCAGTAAGAGCCAAGACATTCTGTTGATAGTGGTGAGCTCCAGTTGTTTCGGGGCATCCCAAGTCGTTTCTATATGTATTTTTGGTATTTGTATAAAAGTCTTTTGTGGGCAGGAGTTTGTCCCGACCCTAACTCAGTTGTGTATCTATGTAGAGGCTTTTGTAGATATATTGTACAGCCATAGGAGTGTTTGGTTGATAGACGTGATGGCTCTGACGACCAATTACTGTTTATATATATATATGCGTGTCTGCTGGGCTGATACAGGTACTATTTTCTTCTATTTACAATGAAGTGTTGCCCAAATTTCTAATTTTCATAAGTAATGTAAATGTGAAAGTATAGGTTATGAACGGGTTCTCCCGGGCCTCCTCGGCTACGGGTGCCAGTCCGCTCCAATGGGATTTAGGGCGTGACAATTGATTTGGGATTTGCACCCCTATCCTAACTTGTGAACCCTCTAGCACACCAAATGATCTGCCTTCCTGAGCTATAGTCTCCATAACACCTAGAACCTGGATCAATATATCTTAAAGAATTGGTGTACCAACAAACACCCAGTGGTGCCTGACCTAGGCCCTTATCATTATCTAGAACCTGAACTTTATCATCACCTGCCTCAAACTCCACCTTAAGATACCCCTTTATATTAAGAATTTAAGTGGATCCTTAACCTATCTCTACCATGACCTTTGCCCCTACCACATACCTTACCCTATCCGTGTGGGTTAGTATGGGTAGCCAACTCGGGGGATAGTACGGGCTGCTGACTACCATCTTGATATGCATGAGTCCTTACCATCTATGAGAGAATAAGACAAGAATTTTAGTATTTTAATTTTAAGACTCAATATTACACAATAAGAAAGAAGAAATAAATATTTCATAAAGTCCCATAGCCTCTTGAAGATAAGTAACAGAGGTCTCTGCACCGATCTGCGAGACTCTACTAGACTTAACTTGTATTTGTGAGACTAATGAACCTGGGGCTCTAATACCATCTATAACATCCCAAAATTGGGATCGTGATGAGACCTATCTAACCCTCTGTGATAGGTAAGACAAAATCCAATCCTAATCATAACATCCACATATACAACAAAAGAAGATAAGAATAGAACAAAACCCAAATAATCTCCAAAGCACATTAATAAAGTAGTATAGTCATAGTTAAAACATAGATAACGTAGGTATGATAATTAGTAATACAAGCCACTAAGTATAGAAATCAAATAAAAGTTGGAGTATCTTGAAATGCGGAAAATGCATAAAGATAAGGGTGGAAAAGATTTTAGTAGTCTTTGAAATCTATAGAAGCTACCTCGAATATCCAAAGATGTAACACAAAAAACATCAATGGAATTAGTGTTCAGAGGTTGTCGGATTAGTACCTGTATATAAGGTGCATAAAAAGTAAGGATGAGTACGGAACCACGTGTACTCAACAAACATTGTCGTTCGACCCTAATTCAAAGTGGTGATAAGTAACACCACGTTAACCATCTAAAATAATCATACAAGGTATACTCAAGAAAGACACCCTAATCTAACTTAATAATCATGTCTAACAATCATAAGGATATCACAACACAATCCAAGAAATCTTAATACAGTAAAGTCAAGTAACATCTATTCAAGTACTTAATAAATAGTACAAAGTCAACAAATACACCTTATTCAATCTGAATCAGAAATGAATGAATGCATTCAAATGTAATGCATATGCTATGTACACACCTACCAAGCAATGGCTTCAAGGTTTGGATCCATGAGGGACTCACAAGGTTCATGTATCGTGCAGACGTGCATTCCGATCCTAATAAATATATTGTGCAGGCATATACTCCGATCTCAGTAAATATATATTGTGCAGGCGTGCACTCCGACCTCATATAAAATATAATGCAAGATGTAGAGACGTGCAACTCCGATCCCAAATCAATAATAATGTTAAGCAAAATACTCCATGTCTTAAGCTAGAAAAGGTATCGACTTCAAAATCAACTCAACTTATCAAGTGGGAGTATTCTCATTAGCTAGAAATTTCAATAATTCATTTATCATAGAAAATTAGCTCATCGTGCTAGAAAATAGGGAAATCGGTTCAAAACACACAATTGACTTCTTTTAATCCTTCAAATAACACCGGTACATGTATATATGCTCATCACTTTACCTATACGAGACCTCCAATCCTCATTACTCCATTACACATAACTAACACATAATCACTTTGAAAAAGAGTTTAAAAAATCTCAACTTGCATCAAAAGAAACCCAAACATCAATTTAAAAACTTATCCTTCCATAAAGTCTCCGAATTGTCGAAATATGTTCAAATATATAATCCCCATAAGAGTATGAATATAATGAAATCCTACTATTATAATTATTTTGATTCAAAATTTGAGCCAAATTTACCCCACCCTCCAGAATCAAAATTTAAATGGGTCGATTATCATATGAACAATTTCAATGTCAAGATTAAAGAAGAAGACAATAATGTGTAAAACTATCAAATAAATTTAAAAAGAAAATACTAGCCTCAAGCAATCCACCATCAGCATTAGAACTTAATTAGGATTCACTTCAAAATTAAAGCAAACCACCGAAATAGTGGCTGCCATAGTGAACCCACTTGGTGTCACTTCCACACATTTCTCATTCATAGCGGTTTTTTGTCTTTTTTAAGAAACAGTTTCTCACTACCTAATGCTACCTAATATATCTTAGCATTTTTGTCCTTATTAAGGAATAGCTTTTTCCTATTACTCAATTCTATATATATAATATATACTAACAGAGCAAACTAAACGACACCTTAAGCACTACTGCTCTTCCACCCCACATGACATGATAATAAACAACTACTAATAATTTTACAAGGCATATAACCTGGATTTTGAATAATATCGAGAATTCCTCTAGCCGTGTGAATTTTGCAACTTCATTGATCATCCACCTTCAATTAAGGACTCTTGATAATATTCTTTTGCATGTTTAATCCTTCCTACTTAAGTCTATTCTTATACGTAGGGTCTCAGGAAGTAAGAAAATATTGATTTGACCCATTAATAATAAACTAAAATAATATCTAAAATATTCAAGAGATCCTCGAATGTTGCTTGAAGCCTCGAAAAAAAAAATATGTCTATTGACTAAAGAGTACATTCCGAATCTATTGAAAATACAAAAACACTAATCCGAGGTCGTCTCAGTCAAATGTTGACTATGATTGGGTTTAACTTTATTTAAAATTAAGGACCCAATTAATGTCTTAAATCACCTTTGAACACCTCAAGAATCGACACTACCCATTCCCATAAGTTCTAAATCGTGTCTAAAAATTATGAGGAAGGTTAAAACTAGACAAATTTATAAAATAATTTTGCAGTGTCGTTACATCTCAGTGCCTCAAACATAATAGTAAGATGAGTTACTTAGATCATTGGACATTTCTTAATCCTAATCATTCATTTAGATGTGATAAGAAATTATTTAATGGTGGAAAAGATCATAGACCTGCACCTACACACCTATCGGGCACAAAGGTACTTGAAAAATTACAAGATTTCAATAATGTCTTTGAAAAGGGCTGAAAAAAGCATCTACAGAGGGTCCATGAAAGAAAAAATCCATCTTTTAATTACCATATTAGCTTACAAATTTGTTGAGGCATAGTCTAGATTTGATGCATATTGAGAAGAATTTTTTGACGGTTTGGTTCCTATAATATTGGATATTATAGGAAAACCAAAGGATAATATTAATTCTCGCTGTGACTTACAAGAAATGAGGATAAGGAAGGAGCTTCATCTATCAAAAGATAAAATAAGGGAAATAGTTTAGTTCGCTAAATCCTATTTTTCCATGAAACCAGAATAAAAAAAATAATTATGTAGTGTGTTTAAGAATATCAAATTATTAAAAGGGCATGTGCTATATGTAGTTTAGATAAGGAGAAACTAAACTGCAAGGAACCAGGTCCCGGGATGTGCAAAGTACTATATAGCTGGCATATGGTATTTGCATAATTTTTTCCTCTTGTGTAACAAACTTGTAGGTGCTATTTTGTACCGACTTGAACAACTGGTGCAATGATATTCCATCCCTAATCATCACCCATCTTTAAAAGGAAAGATACGCCACTTTAACAATTGGTTTTTGCATATTTCAAAGAGTAAAAAGAGAGGCAGCAAAACCCCATTTCTACACTACTCAAGTTCTTAACCAACTGTGCATGCTTAAACTGAACTTGTTCTTGAGTGAGTGATGAATTGTAAGCGAACTACTCATGTTATAAGAGAATTATTTTATTTTGAGAGAGCTTCTTAGGTATAGTTACCTATTCTTGTTGCTAATTAGAGTTAGTCAGTAGTTGGTGTCCTTGGTAGATTTACAAAGATGACCTTATAGTAGAGTTACTACTAGTGAAAGGATCCTAGAGGTAGGATGAACCTTACTATGATCAGGAGGTTGATTATAGTGGATTTTGGAGGTGCTTGTGAGGGAAAGTTGTGGTTTTTTCCTTCTTGGCTTTCCACATAAAAATCTTGTGTTCTTACATTTCTGCACTGCCTTTATATTCAGCACATCATAGTTGCACTATAGTTCTATCATTTGTAATTGAACCTGAGGGACCTGGTCCTTTACTATATGGTGCAACCCCCTAGGGTTCTATAATTGGTATTAGAGAGGGTTCACTCTAAAAGGTTCAAACCTAGAGTGGTTTGGTCATCATGGATGCTATAACAAAACTGGAGGTGAAAAGAAAAGAAGCAAGAAGTGATTTATTCTTGACCTTGAAGGCATTAGAGTTTAACCCAGATGAAGAAGGCACTGATGGTGTACTTTTGGTAAAAAAAATTATTAAAGCTATAAAAAGGGATGGCCATCTAAGAAAAGAAAGTGGTAAGATTGAGGGCCATCACAAAAATAGTATTTCTGAAGCATTCATGAGAAGATACCAAATACAAAAGAATTATCAGGACCCTGAAAGGTAAAAAAGAAAAACTGCAGCTGAGTATGCAGTAAAGAAAGTTCTGACAGCTTGGGGAGATTCCTTCAATGAACCTGATGAAGAAAAGAGGCATGGAGATGTTTCTATGCCAACAATGGAAGACAGTCCAGTTGCTTATGATTCCCAGTTTGCATTCATGGAAAACTTAGAAGATGAAAAACAAAATAAGGTATCTCTCTTTGATATTAAGGACAATCTAGATAACTACTTTGCTAAAAGGATAAAGAGGGTTGCTCGTGTGTTTATAGACTCTGTATGTGAATTAAATGTTGTGAAGATTACTCTATAGGAGAAATTATAGAATCAAGAGCTTGAATTGATTAACTTAACCCTCCAAATATCTCAAACAAAAGAAATGGTCACTAAATTAAACTTTGAAAGTCTAAAGTTTATGGGTTAACTGGAAAATGTCGATGACTTAGATGTCAAGGGAAAACAAGAAGCTACAAAGCTTCAAGTTGATCTTGAAAAGAAATTGAAGGATTCTCAAAAACACCTCATGTCTGCACTTCACAAGAATGAAGAGTTAGAAAGGGACCTAGTCCGCCTGAAAGAAGAGCTTAATAAATCTCTTAAATGGACTGCATCTTCAAAGCTTCTTTCTAATTTTACCAATCAAAGTGTAAATGATGGTAGAGGCCTGGGGTATTAAGGAAAATTCTAGCCTAATGTATCTCAAAAGAAGACTGTCAATAATGTTAGAAGCATAGAAAGCAAACTCTTGTACACTTACCATGAAAGAAATAGATACTTGAAAGAAAGATATTGGTACTGGCCTAAGGTTAAATTGAGGAATACTGAATACATTCAGAAGTATAATGCATATTCCAAGGGCTTCAAGTCTCTAAAAGGGTGAAACGGAAGCCATCATTACCTAGATGAGCCAAAAAAGAATTAATCACGCCATTATCCTCCTACTGGGAATTCAAATTTAAGTGGGTTCCCAAGCCCAACTCATGATCATGATTCCAGACATAAGAATAATGATTGGAGTCTGGAATGGTCAGTTAATAGTATGTGCTCTAAGCTTAACATAGGTAGACCTGACTGGATTCTCTCTCAAGACACTTCAAACTAAAAGTGTCTCATTGTGAAAGTGATGATTTCAAGGGAATTGGTCCCAGATGAATTCATCTTAGGTAATGAAACTTTAGGTAGTATGGGGGAAGTAAAGTCTGGGATCTGGTCCTCAGATCTGTTATATTAGAGCAATTTGAGACTGAGATTGATCGAAATACCCTGACCTAACATTTGAGTCAATGTCACTCCTAAAAATTACCTATGTCAAGGTGACAGGTATCCATGAAAGAGTAAGTGTTTACTAATTGAAGTAACCACAAGTTGAAAATTCACTCAAGTAAGAGTATGACCTGGTCCTATCTCTCAAGTGAGTACTAAAATAATGTGCCTTAAATTTTTGTAAAATTTCTTTTTAAAATAGGCCACATGTCCTATCTCATATGAATAAGAGTTGCCAATATGGTTCAAATATAAAGAGTGACACAACTATCATCCGACACATCTATTCAAAAAATGTGTCTCTTAAATGTCAAATGATCATCTCTTCAATTATAAATTCAAATCCTCTTATTATTTTCTCAATTAACTCAGAACATTATTCTCTTTCTAAGAAAACTGGTCCTTTACTTTCCCTTCTCTAAAGTTCAAAATGGTTGAAAATCCATCATTTTCAAACCCCATAACAGAGTCATCCACTGATCATCCTCAAGAGTCACAAAATACTTTACCTATCAATCCTACTCTTAATATCCCTAAAACCCTAAATGAACAAATTTCTATTAACAATCTTACATCCATCTAAGTTCTTGTTGAGTTGTCCTTAGAAGAGTTGAATCAAGGTCTCGACTCTTCAATTTAACAAAAGCTTTCTCAACCAAAAAATTCCCTCCCCTCAAAAGAACCAGAGTCTTCTAATGACCCACGAATTCCCGTTCATATTAAAGAATTGGTGGTTCTAAAAAAACAAAAAATTTGCCAGTACCTAGTTCCTCAAGTGGCTCTGAGTAAAATCCATCTTTGCTCAACTATGTGATGATGAAATTCCTGTAAAAAGATATGATCTTATTAGCAACATAATTTAGGAGTTAAGAATCTACTTATACTTACTGGTCATCCAAATAAAAACTCTATATGTGTTGAGGAGCAATATATAAAGGAAAAGAATAAAGAGATAAAGAAGAAAGAAGGGATACTACCTCCAAATGAAAAAGATGAAGAGGATGAGGATAATTAACCTCTGAGTTGGAAAATGAATATATTAAAGGACAACAAAAGAAAAGAAAAAATGATTGAAACTGGTGTGCAAGGTTTTAGATCCTATCCCGCTAGAGGATCCAAACAAAAACTGCTAACAGATGCCATAAAGGAAAGTAAGTCTGTTACTACCAAAAGAAAGACTCAAGAAAGCTACCAGGGTAGATGAGGCAAATATTGAAGTAGTAGATATGGGAGAAGACAAAGACATTGAAACTGATATTGTCATTGTATCTAAAAGGAAAACCTAGAATTTCATGGTGACAAGAGGACCAGGTCCTCTAATCCAAAGTGTGAGAGTCATGGTGTAAGCATAAAAAAACACATAGCTGTGAAAAAGAAGTCTTTAAGTAGTGTGTTTCATCTAGTATATGAGTTCATCAACAAGGTTCTGTTATCAAGATTAAAGAAAAGGACCATTGCTTCTGGTGTTGACCTGTTCTTAACAGAATATTTGAGTAAATTTAAGTTGATAAGCTTACTGCTCTTATGATGGAGCATACGAGGGAAGTAATCTATAAGAAAGAAGGGAAGCATGAAGTGCCTTATGGGTACTTCCTAAACAAAGTGTTTGATCATTATGGAATAATTGGGATAAAGGGGACTCCTGGAACAGTTTAACAAAAGTTTATCTTGACAACATTGGTGGAGAATGAATGCATTGAAGGAAAAGTTGGAATTGTGTCTCAAGTATCAGAACTCTTGCCTGCTCAAGAAAATTTGAACAAAGAATTGGAAAAATTGAGGATTCAACTAGCTGCAAATGATACCAAAATAGTTTATCTAATACTGCAAAATCAAAAGATATTCTCAGAAGGACCTGGTGCCACTGAAGAACTAAAAACAGAGAATGCAAAGCTAAAAATAAAAATTACAAAATTAACTGGTGAAGTCCAAAAATTGAATGCTGAAGTAAGAGATCTCACCAACTAATTACTGGGTGTCCATGCCGCTATAGCTGATAAAATGAATATGTTGCTAAAATCATTCTTCCCTAAACCCCCTTCTATCTAAATTTTGTTGAGTTGGTCTCTTGAGGCAGTTTCTAATTCATAATCCTTTTGTTTCCTTTGTAAATAGTTGTTTCATAAAATTTTTCTACATTGTATTGGTACTAATCTTATTGGATAATGAATGAATTTCCACTTGTGTGCTTCATTTTTCTCCTTTACTTTAAGCTATTTTACATGTTAGTGTTTCCCCAGCGGCCATGGGTTAATTATCTTGAACTTATCTTTACCTATGGTTTACTGTTAATCCTTTTCAATGATGCCAAAAGACGGAATACTGACTTCATATGTAAGGACCTGGCAGCACAGTGACAGGGATGCAGTGACAGGGGGAAGAAATGGGATGAAATATAAATATACAAATTAAAGGTGTATAATGACAGGGGGAAGCTTTTATGCAAATTCACAAATTAAAGGTCCATAATGACAGGGGAAATCCTTTGCTGCAAAATGACAACAAGGGACCAGGTCCCTGTGTTACATGATAGAGGAATAATGATAGGGGAAACATTCATATTTAGGTTGTAATTGCTCTGATTAAATGTGATGACTGTGCACTGATGCTCAAATTGTATGGTTTGGTTTGTCATCATCAAAAGAGGGGAAAATTGTTATATGTAGTTTTGATGATGAGCAGCTAAACTGCAAGGGACCAGGTCCCCAGACGTGCAAAGAACTGTACAGTTGGCACACAGTATCTGTACAGTTTTGTCCTCTTGTATAACAAACTTGCAGGTGCTATTTTTTACCGACTTAGACAACCGGTCCAATGATATTCCATCCTAAATTATCACCCAACTATAAAAGGAAAGAGATGTCTCTTTAACAATTATTTTTTTCATATTTCAAAGAGTGAAAAGAGAGGAAACAAAACCCCATTTCTACACTACTCAAGTTCTTATCTGACTATGTATGTTTTAATTGAACTTGTTCTTGAGTCAGTGTTGAATTGTAACCGAACTACTCATGTTATAAAAGTAGTGTTTTCTTTTGAGAGAGATGCTTAGGTAGAGTTACCTAAGCTTGTTGCTGATTAGAGTTAGTCAGCAGCAGGTGTCCTTGGTAGAGTTACCAAGATGATATTGCAGTAGATTTACTACTAGTAAAAGGAGCCTAGAGGTAGGATGTAATCTTACTATAATCAGGAGGTTGATTATTGTGTATTTTGGGGGTGCTTGTGGGGGCAAGTTATGGTTTTTCCCTTCTTGGGTTTCCACATAAAAATCTTATGTTCTTACATTTCTGTATTGCCTTTATTCTTAGCACCTTATAGTTGCACTAAAGTTCTATCGCTTGTATTTGATCCTGAGGGACTTTGTCCTTCGCTGTGTGGTGCAATCCCCTAGGGTTATACAGTGTGCCTCAAATATATAAAAGTATTTAGATGTAAAACAAATGAAAATATCAGGCTATATTAGCCATGATGCTCATATTATAATGTATTACCTACTCCAAATTTATCACGACCCGAATCAGGGCCTAGTCGTGACGAGTATCTCAAGCCCAGCGTGTGCTGGAGACCATCTCCTTAGCCTTACATCCAGAACACAATAAAATAATACAATAGAAGACAATGAACATGATGATATGAAGAATAAATAACTCAAATGAAAATTGAGATCCAAAATAACAACCATCCTACACTTGTTCACAAAACCCTCTAAAACCAGAATAAAGAACTAGGTCGGGACATGCCCCCGACCATGAAAAAGAAAGTCACAATTCCCAAAATCTAAAAAGAAAAACCTAATGAAATGGCAGGGCATTTTGAAAGAACGAGGCTCACTGCTTCACTGCAAAGCAACTGATGAACCACACCACCTAACACTGCACAGGAGTAACAAAAAAACCCTCGGACCCTACATCATGAAACTATGTAGCGTCCAAGGATGGTCAGTGGGATGAGAACTAGCATGTAACTTAAGAAAGTGATAAAATAATTCCATGTCGAAAACCAGTCAATATCACATTCCCACATCCATATATACATATATAGGATGCCGGAATTAGGTAAAGGATCTTGACCATGAGAGTCTAAAGACATTAACTTGAACTATGTAGCTCATTCTATCCTAAAGGCACCCACGAGCTATTGTTAGCTGCAGGAACTGAGGAAATTCAAAGGAAGGGCTAAAGATACCAAGGCTATGCCATTTAAATATATATATATATATATATATATATATATATATATATATAGTGTGTGTGTGTGTACCATGCACACGGTCATATAAAACCCCACGTCGTTTAACATGGTTTCCAGTGTTGGTCCCCCTAGGACCTCCACCTTTATAGTGAGCTACAAAATTTCCTTTAAGCCCAAATTATAACAACATTCATATAAACCTAACCAATAACCCATGAGTCATTCTTGTAGGCATTTATCGACATGGTATCATCATACAAACTAAGCTTGCAAGTGTATACAATCATGCCAATCCATTCAAATAAACCAATTGACTCCCAAGTCCCTTTTAAAATCCAAAACCATAGTTGCCAAGGACTTTCACATCCAATCTTATTTTCCATTATCCTTTAATGCAATACCAGGTTCCAAAAGTAAGTTAAATCATGCAAATTCTATATTCAAAACCAAGGTTATGAAGGTGGGTGGAGGTTAATGCCAATACCAAACCAACAATTCATCAATTTAGGGAAAACCTTGTTCCCCATTCCAATCATCATAACCATGCACCCATTCAGCCCCAAAACCATCAACTAAAGTTCAAACAACACATTTAAACCATGGGAAATACAATTCAAGTAATAACCATTTAAAAGGCCTCAACCTAATTTCAAAAACAACCATTAAAATCACATGAACATTGATTTAACATATGCCATATTATAAAATTCAAGTTAAGGATGAGAGAGATGCCTAAAATATACAAGGAATTGAAAAAATCTGAAGGGATATAGCTTGAATGATTAATTTCCTCATAAAACCCTAATGTTCTTGCCTTGGGAGTTAAAGAGGAGAGGAGTATGGTTTTGATTTGATTAACTAAAGATAATAAGGTCCTTATGTGTTTTTAATTCATGGGAGTAGTTTGGAGGGACCAAAATAACCTTAATTTAAACTGCAGGAAATTCTATGCAAAGCCATCATGACTGACCATGATTCGTTATCTAGAGTCGTTACCTGAGGACCGAAATCCCGATACCTCATTATTATGACCACGAGTCACTCATCATAACTTATTATCAATCATAACGAGTCATGGTTAAGACTCATGATCAAGGCAGAACACCTGGGAAACCTTATTATTCGGACAACGAGTCCCTCTCAATGACTCGTTACATCACGTAATGGGTCGTACCCTGGAATCATTGTCAGGGGAACTGAACTTGGGAAAACTCACTACTGTGGTAACGAGTCTTCCTAATGATTCATTGGCTATTATCATGACTCATTACCACTGGCAGTGTTGACATTATTTCAACAACTTGATTAATTTATTACTTAGCTCTTGGAGGGTCTAAAGCACAAGAACCTAGGGTGTCACATTAACCCCCCCTCCCTCCCTCAATCATTTATCCCCAAATGAGAAGTTAGGGGAGGTATCACATTAACCCCTCCCCCCCCAATAATTTATCCCCGAATAAGAAGTTAGGGCACCCTTAGACGGATAACAGAGAGAACACAACCAGATTTTTAGTAAAATTTAATAATTTGATAATAGGGAAACGAAACTCATACCTCAAGCATTTTCATCCAAGGTTGTGAACAAGAATGGGTACTTAGATTTCATATATTCCTCATCTTCCCATGTATCTTATTTCACCTTTTGATTCCCCCAAAGCACCTTTAACGAAGCTCTATCCTTAGTTCTCAATCTACGAACTTGCCTATACAATATCTCAACTAGGACTTCCTCATACGACAAGGAATCCATAACACCAATATCCTTAACTGATACTATCAAAGAAGGATCTCCCACATATTTTTCAGCATAGACACATGGTAAATATGATGAATACAACCCAAGTTCACTGGTAAATATGATGAATACAACCCAAGTTCACTGGTAAATATAACTCATATGCAACTTTCCTAATTCGTCTCACAACTTGGTATTGAGAAACATAATGGGGACTGAGCTTCCAGTTCTTCCCAAATCTCATAACTTCTTTCATAGGAGAAACTTTCAAGAACACCCAATCACTAACCTCAAATTCCAACTCCCTTTGCCTCACATCCACATAAGACTTCTGGCAACTATGAGCAGTCTTAAGTCTTTTATCTAATCACTTTCACCTTCTCCATGGCTTGGTGAATCAAGTTAGGAACAAATAACCTAGTCTCACCAACATCGAACCACCTAATAGGAGACCTACACCTCCTACCATACAGAGCCTCAAAAGGAGCCATCTGAATGCTAGAATAGTAATTATTGTTATATGCAAACTCAATAAGAGGCAGATGATCCACCCTAATTCCTTTAAAATCAATCACACAGGCCCTTAGCATATCCTCCAAAGTCTGAATAGTCCTCTCTACTTGTCCATCCATTTGAGGGTGGAAATCAATGTTAAGGTTCACCTTAGTACCCAAACCTTTCTGAAATAAACACCAGAAGAGAGAACAAAACTGCGTACCTCGGTCTGAAATGATGGACACCGGCACTCCATACAACTTAACTATCTTCTGAATGAATAACTTAGCATAATTCTCTCCTGAGTAGTTAGTCCTCACATGCAAGAAGTAAGCAGATTTAGTCATCCTATCCATAATGACTCAAATCGAATCATACTAATTGCAAAACCACGAAAGGCCCATAATGAAATCTATATTAATCACCTCCTACTTCCATATGGGTAACTCTATCTCTTGAGATATATCACCCGGCCTCAAGTGTTCCACCTTGACTTGCTGATAAACCATACACTTATCAACAAAATTTTCCACATTTCTCTTCATATTATCCACCAGTAGATTTCCTTTAGCTTATGGTACATCTTAGTTGAACCCGGATGAACTCTATATCTAGACTCTTGAGCCTTTGCAAAAATTCTTTCCTACAGCCCATCAATATCAGGAAGACACAATCTCCCTTGGTACCTCAAGATTCCATCTCCACAATCTTGAAAGCCATAACCTTTTAGAGACCAAAATCATCCTTAATCTATGTAAGTATGGGATCTAAAGCTTGATTTTACTTAGCCCCAGCACCAAGAGATGTATTAACCACTTCTTAAAAAATCACTCCTCCATCCTCAGAGTCCAATAGACTAACTCCTAAATTGTCTAACCTGTGAATATCCTTCACCAACCCTTTTTTCCTCCTTATCAACATGAGATAAGCTCCCAATAGACATCCTGCTAAGAGTATCAATAATAATATTAGCTTTACCTGGGTGAAAGTGAAGAATCATGTCATAAACCTTAGGTAATTCAACAAATCACCTCTGCTTAAGATTAAATTCCTTCAAAGTAAACACATAATGTAAGCTTTTATGATCTGAATAAATATCCACATGCACCTCATATAGATAATGGCGCTAGATTTTCAAAGCAATGACCACAGTCGCCAACTCTAGGTCATGAGTCATGTAATTCCTCTCATGAACTTTAAGATGCCTTGAAGTATAAGCTACAACCTTACCATGCTGCATCAAAACACAACCCAGGCCCATACGGTATGTATCACAATACACAACAAACCCATCAGTATCCTCGGGTAGGGTCAACACTGGCGCAGAAGTCAACCTATCCTTCAACTTCTCAAAACTAACCTCACAAGAATTAGACAACAAGAACTTAACCTTTTTCAGAGTCAACTTCATCTGCGAAGAAGAAATAGAAAAGAAACTCTCCACAAACTTCTTACAATACCCATCCAAGCCTAAGACGCTCCTAATGTCGATTAGAGTCGTAGGTTTAGGCTATTTCTAAACTACCTCAACTTTTTGTGGATCCACTTTGATCCCCCCACTAGAAACAACATGCCTAAGAAAAGTCACAACATTAAGCAAAAACTCACACTTAGAAAACTTGGCATATAACTTCTGGTCGTTAAGATTCTGCAATACAATTTTGAGGTATCTTGCATGGTCCTCCTTACTCTTAGAGTACACAAATATGTCATCAATGAAGTCTATAATAAACAAATACTGAAACTTCCTGAAAACCTGATTCATTAGATCCATAAAAGCAGTTGGAGCATTCGTCAACCCAAATGACATAACTAGAAACTCATAATGACCATATCAGATTCGAAAAATAGTCTTGGGAATATGAACCTTCCTAATTTTCAGTTGATAATAGCCTGAATAGAGATCAATCTTAGAAAAGCATCTAACACCCTAAATAAGATAAAAAGATCATTAATTCTAGGAAGAGGGTACTAATTCTTCACCATCACCTTATTCAGTCGACGATAGTCCATACACATTCAAATAGACCTATCTTTCTTTCACACAAAAAACATGGGGGCACCAATGTAGAAATAATAGGATGGATGGAACTCTTATCAATAAGATCCTTTAACTTCTACTTAAGTTCCTTATTTTAGTCGGAGCCATCTAATAAGGAGGAATGGAAATAGGGCATATATCCAGTATAAGATCAATCTCGAAATCTATCTCCCTATTGGGAAAAATTCTAGGAAGATCATTGGGAAACACTTTAGGAAATTCATTAACCACAGGCACAGAATCCTAAGAGCGACCTTTAGAGTTAAAATCCTTAACCCAAAATAGATGATATATAAACCCTTTAAAAATTAATTTTTGAGCTTCAATATAGGAAATAAACCTCTCTTTGGGTACTAAGGAACTCCCTTCCCATTCTAATACTGGTTTATTTGGAAAGTAAAAACTGAACTTTCGGGTTCTACAATCCAAATAAGTATGGCACGAATGGAGCCGATCCATCCCTAAGATAACATCAAAATCCACCAATATCTTCCTATTATGAATAGATACCACACAATCCTTATAGATTTTTCTAACAACTATAGAATCACCCACTGGAGTAGATTTAGAGAAGAGGACGAAAATATTTTTGAGACCAAAACCAAAGTGTATAACAATATAAGGGGTCACATAGGATAGGGTAGAACCCAGATCAAGCACATACTAAAAATCATAAGAGAAGAGCTGTAACATACCAGTGAAAATGTCTAATGATGTCACAGATTTCTGGAGAGTAGCAAGTGCATAGAAATGATTCTGGCTAGTTCCAGTACCAGTAGTATCTCCCTTAGGTATTGGAGCCAAAGAAATGACGACCAAAACCTTATAGCTCTAGTGGTAACTTTGGATAAGGGACAATCTCGTTGCATATGACCAAGTTGACCATAATTAAAGCATCAATTTCTCTCCTTCTCACAGTACCCATGATAAAGCTATCAACAAAAATAGTAAGAAGGATAAGGTTGGCTGACTGAGCTTCACTAGCCTGAGACTGGGCACCCTGTGCCTTAGGACCACTGCTAGTCTGAAGATGATGATCACTCAAAATCTTAGGATAAGGAGCACTGACAAACGAATTAAAATTTCCCCAATTCTTCTCCTTAGTCCACTGTCTACTATCTCTCCCACTATTTTGCCAACCTGCACATGCTCTAAATATCTAAGCTTTTTGTTCTGCCTATCTTCCATCTCTACCTACTTATTTTTATCATTTTCTTCCAATTACATATAAACCGCTAGCCTAGAAATATCCATATAAATGTTCAACATCACAGCCTTACACTCCAATACCAATTCACGGGACAAATTAGAAGTAAACTTTTTCATTTGGGACCTTATATTAGACACCAATTCAGAAGCATATCAAGATAACTGCTGGAACTTCAAAACATACTCCTTAACAATCATGTTACCTTGCTTCAAGTCTATAAACTCTTTTGCCTTAGATCCCCTCGACTCCTGAGAAAAGAAGTAAAAATGAAAAGCACTTGAAATCTCATCCCATACAGATGGATTAACAATATTAACTCTCAATTGTTCCTACTCCTCATACCACTGACATGCTATATCTTTCAATTGATAGGAATCAAACTCCACACCCTCTAGATCCATAACATGCATTACCTAAGGATCTTCTCCATATCATTAATAAACCTAGAAGGATCCTCCTCAACCTTAGAGCCTGTAAAGGTTGGGGGATTCAGCCTTATGAATTGGCCAACCCAAGTAACCTCAGATAAATGAGCAATAGGACCAACTTAATCAAACTGACGAGACTGTGGGGTCACTAG
This sequence comes from Capsicum pubescens, assembly GCA_030864215.1. Lineage (NCBI taxonomy): Eukaryota > Viridiplantae > Streptophyta > Magnoliopsida > Solanales > Solanaceae > Capsicum > Capsicum pubescens. The sequence continues at coordinate 215,791,017 of CM061549.1, read as the reverse complement.
CTGAGCAATCATATGAATAGACTGACGAAACTCCACAATAGAGATATCTACCTAAGACGGATGATCATAAGTAGTATCACCCATACTGGAAGCCCAAAAAAGATAGTAGATACCAGTGAAACTCCACGTGGAGAGGTACAGTCAAGTGTTGGGACCCTAGAACAGGTCTGCACTCTATAAGTAGGGTAAGTTCCCTTCATATTTTCCTTAAGTAGGACAGAGGGTCCAGTAGAGTTTGTATAACTGTCAGTTGTTTAGAAAGGTATGAGCTAAAATAAAAGTAAGCCAGGACTTAGAGAAGTTTCATTATAATTAGACTCTATTGCTCGAAATAAAACACAAGAGCAGAAATATTCCTAAATGCCTTGTAGACTCCTCTTTATAAGTTTAGCGTGCTACACAACCATAAAAAAGACTTTACTCGTCATAGATTTTTGGATACTGATCGACCCTAAATCATGATCTGATACCAAGCTTGTCATGATCCAAACTAGGTCCTAGTCGAGATTGATATATCAAGCCTACCGTGAGAGGGAGACCACCTTCTTAGATTAACATAAAAAACATAATAAAAGAATATAGTGGAAGACAACTAACATGATGATATGAAGAATAAATAACTCTGATGAAAACTAAGATTCAAAATAGTAACCATCCCACACTTGTTCAAAAAAAACCTCTAATAACTAGAATACCAAACTAGGTCAGGACATGCCCCCAACCCTGACAAAGAAAAGTCACCATTCCCTAAATTTAAAAAGAAACCTAATAAAATGGATGGGCTTTCCAAAATATGGAGGCTTACCACTTTACAACAAATCAATCGATAAACCACACCACCTAATGCTGCACAGGAGTAACAAAAAAACCCTCATCCTACATCATGAAATAATTTAGCATCCAAGGACAGTTAGAGGGATAAGCACTAGCATGTAACTTAGGGAAATTGATAAAATAATTCCATGTCCCAAATCAGTCAAAACCACATACATACATTCATATATACATATATAGAATGTCGGGATAGGGTAAAGGGTTGTGACCATGAAAGTTTAAAACCATTAACCTGAACTATATAGCTCATTCCATCCTAAAGGAACCCACAGGCTATATGGGTTTAGCTCTCCCTGCTGAAAGGTCCCAGTGTATGTTATCCACACGAACTAAGGAAATTCAAAGGAAGGGCTAAAGATACCAAGATGGTAGCCATTCTAATATATGTATATATATATATAGTATGTGTACCATGCACACGGTCATATATGCCCAAATTAAAACAACTTTTATATAAACCCAACCAATAACCCAGGAGTCATTTATTTAGGCATTTACCGACATGGTATCATCATACCAATTATGTTTACAAGCTTATATAATCATGCCAATCCATTTCAATTAACTAATTGACTCTCAAGTCCTTTGAAAATCCAAAATTAATGCTGCCAAGGCCTTTCAAATCCAATCTTATTATCCATTTTCCTTTAATCCAATACAAGGTTCCAAAAATAAGTTAAATCAGCAAATTCCATATTCAAAACCAAGGTTATGAAGGTGGGTTGAGATTAATGCCAATACCAAACAAAAAAAACCATTAATTTAGGGAAGATCATGTTCCCCATTCCAATTATCATAGCCATGCACCCATTCAGCCCCAAAAACCATCAATTAAAGTGCAAATAACACATTTAAACCATGGGAAATACAATTCAAGTAATAACCATTTAAAAGCCCTTAACCTAATTTCAAACCCAACCATTAAAATCCCATGAACAATAATTAAACATATGTCATATTATAAAATTCAAGTTAGGGATGGGAGACATACCTGAAATACATAAGGGATTTAAAGAAATCCAAAGTTCTAGAGCTTGAATGATTAATTGCCTTGTAAAACCCTATTGTTTTTGTCTTGAGAGTTAAAGAGGAAAGGAGTGAGGTTTTGATTTGATTAATTAAATATAATAAAGGCCTTTATGTTTTTTTGAATTATGGGAATAGTATGGAGGGAGGAAATACCAAAATAACCTTAATAAAAATATACAGGAAATTCTGGGCCCGGCCATCATAACACAGGTAATGACTCATGACGACTGACTATGAGTTGTTACCTTGACTCGTTACTTGAGGACCAAAAGCCTCGTACCTCACTGTTATGAGCATGAGTTGCTCATCATGACTCATTATCAATCATAATGAGTCATGGTGAAGAATCATGATCAAGGCAGAACACATGGGCAACCTCACTATTTGGACAATGAGTCCTCTTAATGACTCATTACGTCACGTAACAGGGCATACCCTGGACTCATTGTCAGGGGAACTAATTTTGGGCAAACTCACTGCCATGGTAATGGGTCTTTCTAATGACTTCTTACCTATCATCACGACTCGTTACCTGGGCCGTTACCATTAGCAGTATTGACATTATTTCAACAACTTGGCTAATTTATCACTTAGATCTTGGAGGGTATAAATCACAAGAACCAGGGGTGTCACAAAATTATTGTTTGAAAAGTGTTGCCCAAGAATATTGTAGTTGTCTTGATTAGGTTGGTGAACTTCTTTAATGTTATTTGTAATAAGTTTATAAAGTGGGCAGATCTAGAGAAATTGCAGGCTGAAATCAAAAAAGTTGAATGTGAGCTTGAAAAGATTTTTTATCCAAATTTTTTTAATATTATAGAGCATTTACTTATTCATTTGGTAGATGAAACTAAGATAAAGGAACCAAATCATCTTCGATATATGTATCCAATGGAGAAAAAATTATGTGAGTTGAAGGACTTTGTTCATAATTGATTTAATCCAAAAGCTTTAATTGTTGAGGGGTTTGTTGCCAAGAGTGCTTGACCTTTTGTTTGAGATACCCACATGATGGAATGAAGACAAGTTTCAGTAGGTATCAAACCGAGGACAATGAGGATGCTAAATAAGAGCAAGATAATGTACTAACTATATTCCCTTAGATACGTCAGTCAATTAAAAAAATGGAAGAAAACAAAAGGGAAGGCTTTGAAGATTGATGAACAATTATCAAGTGAAGCATATTGATATGTTCTATTCAATACTGGAGATGGAAAACTAGAGGATTTTATCATGTAATTCTTTATATTGTGAACTTTATTAAATTTAATATTATACTATAAATTTCAGCTATAAATATTTAATGATTGAATTTGAATTAATCATATTTTCTAGAAACATAAAGCTTTGATTGAGGGATATGTTAGATCAAATGTATGAAAAGTGCAAGGATTCATAGTCAAGAATTCAACAACTGAATGAAAGTGAAAGTGAAAACTACTGAGTCCCTAATCAGTTAAGATGGCTAGCTAAAGGTCCTCATAAGGTGGCAACTAGAAGCTATACGACATATATTATCAATAGATACTGATTTCATACATTAAAACAAGATTCCACACAAAAGTGTCAAAATAGTTGAGTGTCTTTGGCTGTGACAACTGATAGTTTTGCTAGAGTCCGAGATTAGATTTCATTGATGGAGAGGCTATCTATTTGGTGCTATTGAAGATTTTATTGGACTTGACTATTATGGTAGTTTTGGTGTTGCACTATTTAGATGTTCTTGGTTTCTTAATGAAAAAATATCACGACTCGACCCCGAGCCTATTCATGATGGGTATCTCAAGCCAACCAAGGGCTAGTGTAACGCCCCGAATCTGGTATCTGGAATGCTACACGATGGTCATGACCCCGAAGGACCACAAGCTAACGTATGACTAATATTTGTGCCTGTATACTGCATGATATACTATATAATTTGGAAACATGAACTGAAAGGCCGTAAGGTTCACACTATAATATAATATTCGATAAAATATAACATCTGGGATGGGGTATAAATACCCAAAACAAAACTATCTAAACATACTGTAGTCTGAAAAGCCTCGAAAACATGACTGTCTAGATAGGGAGTTGATGGGACAGGTCCCCAACTAACTCCAACTAATAAATTAATTAATGAGATAATAAAGAAATAATCATGTCCTCGAAGGATGAGGACTCACTGCTAACTGACTGCTGATATCTGTAATCTATCGATGCTCTGGAGCTCGTGCTTCGGAACCTATGGTACAAAACATCATAGTGCAAATACGTCAGTACTTTAAATATACCGGTATGCATATGAGGTAGGCTAAATGCATAGGGTTCATATGCATGAACAATACTAGCTAGCTGACTAATATGAACGTGAGAATACATGCATGAATACATAGTAACTATGTCTGAGATCGTGATAACATGAATTTACTGATAACTAACATGACTGATAACTGAGTCCTGATGACTGATATAAATGATAACATCAGTGACTATATCTGACAGTCCTAAACCTGATGGAACTAGCTGAGTTCCGTACTATTTTGAGTTGACTTTATCTGACACTCCTGAATTCTATAACTGAAACTGTAGGAAGTAGTCATCTAACCGACATGCCCTTAATACGCCATTATGGCTGAGTTGGGGTCCAATCTGTAACCCCAATTAGAAGGGTGTCAATACCGCACCACTGGTAAGGACAATCTGTGAGTAACCATAATATAATAGGTAACTCTAGTGAGAACGGTGGGAACACTCATATAATAGGTTAAGCCACCTCATATAACAGGCTATGATGTCTCAACCTACACTGGCTACGTAGTTTTGGAATGCAAGGATTCTTTCTAAGAATCACACCCTCATATAACAGGTGAGTTCCCACCCTCGGGTTCACTCGGTGCTAATTCCTACTCCCATCTGAATAGACACTGAACATAATTAATTGAACTGGACTAGACTGAATTCATGGAGTTTCGTTAGCTGACGGAATACTGTTGAGATTACTGAGTTACTGAACTTTCCTGAGTCATATGACTGACTGGGTTCTATGGACCATGGATTGACTGAGGATATAGTGAAAGCATAACACTAAATCTAGGCACACAACTATATTTTTTGGGTACAAGTACCCCCAGGACTCGATGGAAGAAAACTGACAAGGCATGACATTCTTAAATATATGACCAACATCAACAATCCATAATACAATAATTGGAGATATTTCATGGGCATTTGATTATCATAGCTTGATACGTGAATAAGATAGCATGTATACATAGCATAATTTCATAAGGCTAACTCATGAGCAATCCAACAACAATTTCAATACATAAGAATAACATGGAAGTCATTTTGGAGCACAATTTATCTATAGTGCATAATTTCTATCCTCCTAGGAATTTTATCAAACACCTTACATGCACAACTTAAGGGATAGGTGAAATCACCAAATTTCACAAATCATAAACCACCAAATTCATGGATTTCAATTTATATGCTAACGTAGTTTTCATAATTTCACATAAGGATCCCAACATGGGAATCAAACAACAACCATCACATAACTTGAGCAATCCACAACATAATAATCATGATTCATAATTTAAAATAGGTTTCTTAAGATTTATGGATGAAAGGAATCCATAAATCAACACAACGCATACCTTAGTTCTTAGTTTAGCGAAGATTGATGGAGAGACTTTTTTGAAATTGAATCCCCAATTAAAACCCTAGCTTATTCTTGAGAGAAATTAAGAGAAAATAGTATATTTTGGGTGAAGAATGGCTAAATCATGTTTTATTGGGTTTAAATAGGGGTAGGAAATTGACCCTTTTAACCCTGGACGCGTCTTTTAATTTTAGTGAAATTTTCCCGAATTGGACCCCTGGCACAACGCGGCGCTATCGCGCCGTGTCACTGGAATTTGACAACTGGGAAATTAAGGGATGCCGCAACGCAGAGCCATCGCGTTGCCACTTCATTTGCGACCTGGAAGTTTGGTGTGATGCGGAGAAATCGCGCTGAGACACTGGAAAAAGGACAATTGCCATTTTAGCTTGTGGCGCGGTGCGCCACTAACCAATTTGTCACTGTTTTGCGACAGGAACTTGAAATAGTCATAACTTCTTATCTGATTATCGGATTTAGGTGAATCTTATATTGATGGAAAGCTTATTGAATTTTCCACATGATAAAAAGTGAAAATCGCAAAAAATCCTCATGTAATAAACATCATTCAATTTAGAAGATAATACTAGATATTCTTATGACAAAATTAGTTAGGAAACTTTGGGGTATTACAGCTGGAGACCACCCCTATAGTCTGTCCAAAATATAATCCAAAATAATAGTGGGAAAAAAAATAACATGATATATTATAGTCAACATACTCAAAGGTAAGCTCTAATAATTAATAACAACCATTCAACCCACACATGTCCATAAAAGCCTCTAAACCAATCCGAATGTCAAAATAGGTGAGGACATGCCGCTGACCATGACAATGATAATGTTAATGAGAAATCTGAAATTCTAAAATATGAAAGGTGGAATGACTAAAATTTTCGGAGGATGGAAGCCTACCACTTCACCATGGCCCAATTGAATCACATAACTCTAAATAAAGGTAAAAGAAGTGTCTTTGAACCCTACATTATGAAATAATGTAGCGTCCTAGGACGGTTTGCAGGGTGAGCTCTAGCATGTAACTCAGGATAAGGGATAAAATGATGCTATTTCATAATGAATTCATAATCAATGTAAATGTTCACACACATGCAAATATAAGTATATATAATGCAAGTATAGGGAACAAGGTTTAAGATTGAACTTTAAAACCATTAACCTGTACTGTGTAGCTCTAACTGACCTAAAAATACCCACGAGCTATATTGGTCTAGCTCTCCCCACCAGAAGGGACCCAATACGTATTAGTCGCACAAAATGGAAAAATTCAAGGAAGGGTTAGGGAGTCCATCGTACCCCATCTAATCCAAAAAAATATATAGTGTGGACTATACAAACGACTATAAAGACTATTAAGCCAATCCCGAAGGGACCTCTACTTCCCATGGTGAGATACACAACCCCCTTTAAGCCTAATTAAAACATTTAGCACATACCCCATCCATTTAACCCAAAATTTATCCACTTAGGTATTTATCAAATGCTATCATCATACCAATTGAATTTGCAAGTCAATTCCATCATGCCATTCCAATTATCCACTAATTTAGGGGAATCCACGACCCCAAGCTCTAATTTAAAATTCAATACATGGCCACCAAGGCCTTTCCAAAAATATTTACAGTCCATTAACCATTTCATGCAATGTTTTAGTTTACAAAAGAGGGCAAGACCACACGATTAGCACATTTCAAAGCCAATTATGCAAGTGGGTTGAGGTTGTTACCAATTTCAATCCCAAAATCCATTTACCCAGGGGAATCCACGGCACCTATCCCATTATCCATGTCCATGCACCTAATGAGTTTTAAATCCACCAATAAAGCATCAAAAATGCATTTAAATCAAGGGAATACCATTTACACCATTATCATTCAAAACCCTTAACCCAAATTCCAAAATCAAGCATTTATAACCTCATAAATATCAACCATTGCATGTCATAATGAAATACAAGTTTAAGGGGAGAGATACATGCTTGAGACACCATGAATTTTGGAGAAGAAATAATCCTTTGAACCCTAGATGACCAATCTCTTGAAAACCCTAATTGTTCTTGCTTAGAGATTTGAGAGAAGAGAGAAATGTATTTGATGTGTTTATGGATGATAATGAGGCCTCAATGTTGTTTTATGGTCATGGGTATTAATTGGGAAAAGAGGGAAATGACAAAAGTTCCCCTAATTAAAACACAGAAAAATTGTCGCCAGTCATAACGGGTCACCTTACGACTCATAACGATAGGATACGAGTCATTTTTGGGACTCATAGTCTAGGCAGTGACTCAGGCTAACCTTACTGCTAGGGCCACGAGTTCCACTCTATGACTCATGACTAGACTTTACGAGTCGTGAGGTCTAAGTTGTGACCTCATCACAAACCATGGACAACTTTATTGGTTAAGCAATAATTAGCACCTTACGACTCGTGAGGAGTCTTCATTACTTGCTACCTAAGTAATAATTTGTATAATGAGCTTATAACTTAAAATTTTTTAGAGTCCAAACCAGGGGCATAACATTAACCCCTTAGGATCATTCTTCCCTAAATGAGGAGTCAAGGAACCCATTAGCATAATTAATAAGAAAGAATGACCACACACCCAAAAGACAAATTTGAAAGGTCATAAGAAAAGAACGAAAATCATACCTCAAACACTTTCATCCATCGCAGAGAGAAAGAATGGATATTTGGACTTTATGTCCTCTTCGGATTCTCAGGTGGCTTTCTTTACCTTTTGATTCCTCCAAAGGACCTTCTTCGAATCCACATTCTTGGTCCTCAATCAACGAACTTGCTGATCTAAAATCTCAATCGGGACTTTCTGATAAGACAAGGAATCTGAAATGCCAAATACTTAATTGGTATAATCAATGAGGGATCATCCACACACATCTTCAACATCGACACATGGAGCACCGAATGAATAAAAGACAAACCTATGGGTAATTTTAATTCATAAGCGGCATTCCCAACTCTCATCAAAATCAGATACGGACTGATATAATGGGACTGAGCTTTCCTATTTTTCCAAATTTCATTACTCCCTTCATAGGAGAAACTTTCAACAACACCCAATCACCTACATCAAACTCCAACTCCCATTGCCTTACATACGTATAGGACTTTTGGTGACTTTGGGAAGTCTTAAGCCTCTCCCCAATCACCTTCTCCTTCTCTATGTATTGGTGAACCAAATTGGAACCAAACAATCGAGTCTTACCAACCTTAAACTATTCGATAGGAGACCTACCCCTCCTACCTTAAAGAAGCATCAAAATGAGGCATTCCAATGCTAGAGTGATAACTATTATTTTACGCAAACTCAATGAGAGGTAAGTGATCAACCCAACTACCTCTAAAATCAATCACACATGCCCTTGACATATCTTCCATGGTATAAATAGTCCATTCCATTTATCCATCTATTTAAGGGTGGAAAGAGGTGCTAAGGTTCACCTTAGTTCTTAATATTTTTGAAACAAATGCCAAAAGTGAGAAGAAAATTACATACCTCAATTTGATATGATAGACACTGGTGCACCATAAAATCTGACTGTATTCTCAATGAACAACTTGGTGTAATCCTTTCCAGAGTAGGTGGTCCTCATAGGTAAGAAGTGAGCATACTTAGTCATCCTTTCCATAGTATCCCAAATTGAATCATGTTGACTACAAGATCGTGGAAGGCTGGTAATAAAATCCATATTGTTCATATCCCACTTACATAAAATTAACACTATCTCTTGAGACAACCCATTGGGCCTCAAATGCTCAACCTTTACTTGCTGACAAACTATGAACTTGGCTATAAAAAATTTCACATCCCTCTTCATATTTTTCCACTAATAAATTTCCTTCAACAATTGGTACATCTTCATCGAACCGAGGTGAATAGTATACCCAACCTCATAAGACTTAGTAAAAATCCTTTCATGTAAACTATCACTATTAGGAACACACAATTTGCCTTGGTACTTCAAGATACCATCCCATACTTTGGAAAAATGATGGGGTGGGTAGAAGGATAGGAGTTTGTGGTACTGCATTTATTAAAAGATTGATTATTGCTTTTAGTATTGATATATGTTTTGCACTTTACCTTGGCATTTATAGTATGTAAAATTGTATCTCTATTGTAGTGTTTTGCTATTACTTGACATGCATTGAAAATTCTATTGCAACTCCAATCACCACTTTTAACTTTTGGATCTATAAATTGAGATAATAATATTTGGATAAATTGTGGATGCTAATAAACTTTAGAGTTAACTAAGAACCCATATATCCATTAACTCAAAGTTTTTAAGAGCATAGAAATTGATTTCATATTGTAAAATTCTTCAGAAGCACATTGAATGAATCGTTATTGTCTTTTTCATTTCTCCGCCTATCTTTGAAAAAAATTGTAGTTTCAACAGATACCTAAATAAAATTGATTCATAACTTATAGTTATCAACTTTTTAAGATGGAGATAATAATCAAGGAGATAATGAAAGCATTGATGAAGACAATATCTGAGATTTGATTGCAGGTTTTCAAAACTTTTGTATCATCAGCTTTGATCCCTTGTTGACATTATGGATCCTTACTTTTTACTCACTGTACAATTGAAAAATTCATGTGCCAACTGTATATTTTGCATATATATGAATCAATTAATATTGATATTTTTGTATAGTCTGCGTGTATGGTAGATGATACATTATGGTTGTTTTGTATATTTTGCGACTATGACAGATGATATTATGTGACTACAATAATTTGAATAATGATTATATTGCTTTGTTAAGTAATTATCATCTTTCATGATTTGTATTACACACACACACATACATATGTATTGTTCTAATAGGTAAAATAGAATTCTTGCAATATCTTTTTCTAAAGCAGTGGATATCTATTGTTGGAACACATGAGAACTATTACAATAGGTAAAATATAACTATTGCTGTAATATTTTTATCACGGTGCAAACCCGTTATAATAACAATAATAACTATTGCAATTGAGCAAAAAATTTGTTGCAACATAGGCAAAACAACTATTACAAAACTATATAACCATTACAGTTGAGCTAAAATATTTATTTCAATATAGTCTAAATGATTGTTGCATAACTATAATAATCATTGCAATTGAGATAATAGTTTTATTGCTATATAGATGTAACACCCCCAGAGTACACCCTAGATGTGACACGGTGCTTACGGTTCTGAAAGACCATAAGCTAACCTATAAACTGGTACCTGTTGTGAGCACTGAATAATACTGACAAAAAAGAGATCATATGCGAAATTTAACTGAAATACACCATAAGGTTTTAAATTATAGTTTTGATAATGTTTGTAAAGCAATACTAACAATATTGATAAAACAACTGATAATAACAACTAAAAGCCATCTAATTATCTGTACTAGTCTGAAAGCCACTATACTGTCAGAATGTTGAGTTGATGGGACAAATCCCCAACTAACTCTGACTATATAGAAAATACTGAACTGATAAGATAGACTGAGGTAAGTAAACCATGTCCTCATTATATGAGGACTCACCACTGCTACAGCTAAAAGCTGGTATATCTATACGCGATTAGGGAACTGAGCATCCGAACCTATGATATTAAACATCATAGCATAAGAAACGAGTATGCGATCAATACTTTAAATATTCTGGTACATTAAATGAGGTTAGTCTAAAATGCATGAGTTCATGTGCATGAGTAATAACTGACTGGATGAGTAACGTAAAGTACTGAATATGAATGCATAAAATCTGTAAAGACTGAGAATGCATGACCAAGCATAAAACATAAATTTTAAAATAGTTTGAAAACCAAATTACAAAAATACTGATGACTGGGAAACTGATATCTGTATGCTATGGTGAAGCAAACCTGAGACTGAATATTGAACTACATAGTAGACTGAAACTATGGGAACTAGCTATAACCGGCATGCCCTAATATAATATCAGGGTCTAACCTGTAACCCCAGTTGGAAGGGTGTCAGTACCGTACCACGGGTACTAACACTGGCTATGTGGATCCATAAATTTGAAGTCCCAAAGGATAAAGGTGTCATGCCTAACTGATGGGGGACCTCTCAAAATCTACGGTGGTGCTGTAGGTCTAGAACCTAGGGACTGATACTAATGCCTCATGCCTAACTAACGGGGGAGACACCATCCCTACACTCACTCGGTGCTAAGCATTACTCCCAACTGAATGACACTGATTATTAGACTGAACTGAGTTCAACTGATTATAAATTCTGATAGTGCTTATCATGATAATAATAATTGAGAAATCAACTATGTTCATGGTTTAACTGAAATCATTTTTTAAGTAATGAAAGTATGTAAACAACTAAATTTTGGGTATTCAAACCCCCAGGACACGATAGCAATAACAACAAGATCATACTAAAACTTTAAGGACATGACATGTAGTTAGCATTCTAAAACTCATTCTTTGGGGCATTTCATCAAACACTTGCAATGCTGGCTTAAGTATGGGAATAGTTTTAAACATCTAGTAATGGCATAATTTCAATACTAGAGTCATCAATTAAGGTTTAACTTAGTGAACAACAACATTCAAACATGTAGGGTTTAATAACAACAACAATTACGTGTAAACATTGTATAGAATTGAGATTCATGAGAATTCATGGTTAAAATTATCATAACATGTAAAAATTATAAATTTGAATTTGAAATTGGGTTCTTGGACTCCATGGGTGAAAGAAACCCATGGATGAACATCTAACATACCTTGCTTGAAGAATTAGTGAAAGTTCTTGGTGGCTTTTCTTGAAGTTGAGCTTGAATCTTTGATGAGCTAGGGTTTTTTCTTTTGGAGAGAATGGTTTTCAATTGAGAGAATTTGAGTAAAAGGTATCCAAATATGCTTTTAGGGGATTTAATCCTGTGTTTTTAACGGATTGGGACCATGGGTAAAGACCAAACTGCCCCTGGGAGATTAAAAATTTTGTAACTGAAACCCGAATTTGACCATCACCATGACGCACCAAGGCTGTCATCGCAATTTCCTCTACGATGCGGTGCAATCACGGTGACTTACTGGAATCTGGCAATTTCCCTTTTGATCTTCATCGTGATGCGGTGACCCCTCCATCGCTATACTCGTCGCGATGCGGTCCAATCGTGGTGTACTACTATTTTGGAAATCCAAATATGCTCCAAACCTCGTCCAAAAAATCCGAAACTTACCTGAGACATGCTACTTATACCCCTGAACATGAATCAACTCACAAACTTATGTCACGGAGTCGGCAAGGTCACTTTAAAGTTCATTAGAGTTGAGAGGCCGAAAAATAAGACTAAGTCTTCAATCCTTAGCCAAATTTTCAAGTTCTAAGCCTCTTATACATGCACTGAGAGATGAATTGAGTTATGACTAGTATGGGGTATTACAATATATACCCTTAGGAATATTCATCCTCAAATGAGACTGATTAAGCTGAGAATACTGAGGGACTGAGATTACATACTGAACATGCATAACTGAAACATAACTACATGACTGAACTGATTTATTAATGCGTGAAATGACATGAGATTGTTTACATAGTTGGAAATGAGAGTGGAATAGAGATAATCAAAGAAAAATGGTTACCTTAAGCTGAGTCTAAATTCGTGGAGAAAAGGTAAGGGTTACTTGGTTCACATATCTGATTCTGCTTCCCAAGTGGCTCCTTCAACGGACTGGTTGCGCCAAAGAACTTTGACTAAGGGAACTTCTTTGTTCCTTAGTATATGAATCTGACGATCAAGGATTTTGACTGGGACTTCTTCGTAAGAGAGACTATTCTAAACATCTATGCTTCCTATAGGGACTACAACCGCTGGGTCACTGATACACTTCTTCAATAAAGAGACGTGGAACACTGGGTGTACTTATGCCAAATTTGTAGGCAACTCAAGCTCATAGGCTACCTTTCCGAAATGGCTTAAAATTCTAGAAGGGCCAATATATCGGGGACTAAGCTTCCTCTTCTTGCAAAACCTCTTCACTCCCTTCATGGGAGAGATTTTCAAATATACAAAATCACCAATCTCAAATTTGAGATCTTTTTTCTCACATCCGTATAAGATTTCTGTCGGGTCAAGGTTGTCTTAAGCCTTTCCCTTATCAACTAAACTTTCTCTAAAGCATCCAACACCAAGTCAGACCCTATCAACTTGTCCTCACCTACCTCAAACCAACCAATTGAAGATCTACATATCCTCCCATATAGAGCCTCAACGGAGCCAACTAAATGTTGGAATGATAATTGTTATTATACGCAAACTCGATCAATGGTAAGTAATCATCCCAACTACCTTTAAAGTCAATGACACACACTCTCAGCATATACTCTAGGGTATGAATGGTCCTTTCTACCTGACCATTTGTCTGAGGGTAAAAGGTAATACTGAGGTGAACATGAGTACCAAGACCCTTCTGGAAGGCTTTCCAAAAGTGAGAGGTAAATTGAGTACCTCTATTAGAAATAATAGACAACAGAACTCCGTGCAACTAAAAAAAACTCTCTAAATAGAGCTTGGCATAGTCCACGGCTGAATAAGAAGTATGAACTGGCAAAAAATGGGCTAATTTGGTCATCATATCCATAATGACCCAATTGAATCGTACTGACAATGGGTACAAGGGAAACTCATCATAAAGTCCATGTTCACTTCCTCCCACTTCCAAGTGGGAATATTGAACTCCTGCATGGAACCACTTGGCTTTTGGTGTTCAATCTTAACCTGCTGGCACGTAGAGCACTTAGCCAGAAACTCTGAAATATCTCTTTTCATCCCACTCCACCAATAGATTTCCCATAAATCATGGTACATCTTAGTAGACCCTGGATGAATAGAGTAATGTGAACCATACGCTTCAGCAAGAATCTACTGTCTCAAGTCATCTACACATGGCACACATAGTCGACCCTGGTAATGAAATACTTCATCTCTCCTTTAGGAGAAAACCTATACTTTCTGGTCTCTGACTGAATCCATTAGTTTAAATAGACAGGGATCTTTATCCTACTTTTCTTTAACCTTGGAAACCACAGAAGATTCCAAACTATTCCGTACCCAAACACTACCTTCAGCTGAATCAACCAAACGAATACCTAATCTTGCAAGTTGATGAACTTACTGAGCTAACTTCTTCTTATCATTATCAACGTGAGTGACACTACCGATAGACAACCTACTAAGGGTATCTTCCACTACATTGGCCTTGCTCGGATGATACACAACACTTATGTCATAGTTTTTTAACAATTCTAACCATCTCCTCTTACGTAGATTCAAGTCCTTTTGCGAAAACACATACTATAAGCTTTTGTGGTTTGTGAACACATCAACATGCACTCCATTCAAGTAGTGCCTCCAAATCTATAAGGAAAACACAACAAATGCTAGTTCAAGATCATGGGTGGGGTAATTCCTTTCATGGGGTATAAGCTTCCTAGAAGCATAGGCTATGACCTCACCATTTTGCATAAAAACATATCCCAAACCAACTCTGGAAGCATCACAGTACATAACAAACCCGTCTGAACCATCTGGTAGCATCAAAATTGGAGATGTGATGAGTCGAGTCTTCAACTCCTGAAAACTCTTCTTACAAGAATCTGACCACTAAAACTTAACTTTCTTTTGAGTCAATATGGATATGGGGGATGCGATAGATGAAAATCCTTCAACGAACCATCAATAATAGCCAGCCAAACCTAAGAAACTCCTAATATCTTTTGGAGATATAGGTCTAGGACAGTTCCTTACCACTTTAGTCTCTTGAGGGTCAACTCTAATACCATCATCGGAGACAATATGGCCAAGGAAAGCTACTGATCTTAGCCAAACTTTGCACTTACTAAATTTGGTGAACAACTGATGGGCTCTAAGATTCTGTAATACTGTCCTGAGGTGGTCTGTATGATCATTTTCATTACGGTAGTAAACAAGAATGTCATCAATGAAGACTATGACGAACATGTCCAAGTACTGTTTGAACACTCGCTTCATCAAATCCATGAAGGTTGTTGGGGCATTTGTGAGACAAAAGGACATGACTAGAAACTCAAAGTGACCGTATCGGGTTCAGAAAGCTATTTTCAGGATGTCACATTCCTTGACTCTGAGCTGGTGATAACTGGATCTGAGGTCTATCTTGGAGAAATAATTGGCACCCTAAAGTTGGTCGAATAAGTCATCAATTCTGAGAAGTGGGTATTTATTATTTATTGTCACTTTGTTTAATTGACGGTAGTTGATCCAAATTATAAAAGAACCGTCTTTCTTACGCACAAATAGGACTAGTGCGCCCCACGGGGACACGTTGGGCCTGATGAATCCCTTATCTAGGAGGTCTTTCAACTGTTCTTTCAGCTCTTTGAGTTTAGCTGTAGCCATTCTATATGCTGGAATATAGATAGGCTGAGTATCCAGAAAAAGGTCTATTCCAAAGTCAATTTCCTTTTCGGGAGGAACTCCAAAAAAATCTTCAAGGAGCACATATGAAAATTCTCTTACCACTGGAACTGACTCAAGACTGGGGTCCTCTGAACTAGAATCTTTGACTTGAACAAGATGGTAAACATACCCCTTTGATATCATTGTCCTCGCTCTTTAATGTAAGAAACAAGCTGACCCCTAAGCATTGTCGTACAACCCCTCCATTCCAGGACTGGTTCATTTGGAAATTGAAAATAAATAACTCTGTTTAGAAATAATCAACTAAAGCATAGCATAAATGGAGTCAATCCATGTCGAGAATGACGTCAAAATCCATCATCTCCAATTCTACAAGTTCTACTAAAGTAACTTTCTAAGATACTGTGATGGGATAGTTTCTGTATACCTGCCTGGCTATAATAGAGATACCTACTAGGGTTGACACTTAAAAAGGGATCTGCTAAGGTTTCTGGACTAACCTTGAAGTTGACAGCTATGTAAGGGGTTACAAAAGAAAGAGAATCTCTAGGATCTAGTAAAGCATAAATATGTAAATGAAAGACTTGCAACGTACCAGTAACCACATTCGGAGAACTTTCCTGATCTTATCGGGACTGAAGTGCGCAGAGCCTATTTTGACGCTGGCCGTTAGTGGCACTGGAAGTGGCACCCTACTGAGTCGGGTGACCTGTGGGTGCTGCTGAAGAGTTAGCCTGACCCTATGGGCGATCATTCCCACCCTTCCATATACCTGCCGGACATTTCTTCAACCTGTGACCTATTTTGTCATAGCCAAAGAACACACCACTGGCAGCCCTACACACACCTTGATGATTTCTTCCACACTTCTGACAGAGTAGATTAGTACGGGCACTGCTCACACTACCTTGAGACTTGGATCCTGATGCCCCATCTTTATTATCATTTAACTTTGGCCCAGGTGCACTAGCTGAGGATGGAGCTGGAACTGAATATCTCTGTTAAAACTAGGGGGGATTTCCACCCTCTGACCGCTACTGAGAAAAACTGAAGCTACCTATTCTAGCCCTCTTATTCTCTTACTTCCTCTTCTTAGACTTCTCCTCTCCAATCTGCTGAGCATGGACCATCAACCTAGAAAAGTCCATTTTCTTAATCAATATTGCGGTCCTACACTCATTGACTATACTATAAGATACCACAAATACAAATTTGCTTATCCTAGACCTGTTATTAGCTACTACATGAGGAGCATACCTGGCTAGCTGAGTAAACATGAGGGAATACTCTTTTATACTCATGTTGCCATGTTTCAAATTGATAAACTCTATCACTTTATCTTCCCTCAGCTCCAATGGAAAGAATCTATGTAAGAAGGTTGTAGCAAACTCTTCTTATTCTATAGGCCCTACATCTGTGCCTCTATCTCCCTTCCACTACTTAAACCAGGTGTGAGCCACATCCTGCAACTGGTAAGAAGCCAACTCAGTACTATCACTAGAATTCACACCCATAATGTTTGTTACCTTCTGAACCATGTCAAAGAATTCCTTCGAATCCTCATCAGACTTGGATCCCAAAAATAGAGGAGGATTTATTTGGGTGAAATCTCGAATCATGGTTGCGGCGGTATTGGCCACTGGGTTGGCCGGGATATCAGTTAGCCAAGTATTTTGAGTTGCTAAAGAGTTGGCTAGAGTAATAAATATAGCTATGAACTCTGCATAAGAAACATGCTCATTCAGGGGATCTTCCTGAATGGGCGGAGGTGCTGGGTAGTTTTCATTTCTCCTACCATTAGTCTTTCTGGGAGGCATGTTCTATAGAAAGAAGGAAGAACGAATTATAAAGAGAGTTTAACTTGAGATCATGCTCATTCACACGACATGAACACTGAAAAAAGGGAAACTTTTCCTAAAACGTCTTGTAGCCTCTTGTCCATAAGTGTGGTGCGCTTCACACCCATGCACAAGACTCTAATCAATACGGCTTTCAGACTCCCTAGGACACTTTAAAACCTTAGGATCTAATACCAAGTTTGTAACACCCCGAGAATAAACCCTAGATGTCACACGGTGCTTACGGTCCCGAAAGACCACAAGCTAATCCATGAACTGGTATTTGTTATGAGCACTGAATAATACTGATAACAGAGATCATATGTGAAATTTAACTGAAATACGCCATAAGGTTTTAAATCATAGTTCTAATAATGTTTGTAAAGCAATATTGATAATATTGATAAAATGAATAATAATAACAACTGAAAACTATCTGATTTTTTGTATTAGTCTGAAAGCCTCTAAACTGTCTGAATATGGAGTTAATGGGACAAACCCCCAACTAACTCTGACTAAATAAAAAAATACTTAACTGATAAGGTAGACTAAGATAAATAAACCATGTCCTCATAGTATGAGGAATCACCACTGCTACAACCGATAATCTGGTACATCTACGTACGGTCAGGGAACTGAGCGTCCAAACCTATGATATTAAACATCATAGAACAAGAAATGAGTATGCGATCAGTACTTTGCATGTACTGGTACATTAGATGAGGTTAGGTTGAAATGCATAAGTTCATGTGCATGAGTAATAACTGACTGGATGAGTAATATGAAGTACTGAATACAAATGCATAAAATCTGTAAAGACTGAGAATGCATGACCAAGCATAAAACATAAATTCTGAAATAGTTTGAAAAATGAATTATTGAAATACTTATGATTGGGAAAATGATATTTATACGTTATGGCCAAGCAAACCTAAGACTGAATATCGAACTAGATATTGGACTAAAACTGTGGGAACTATTTATAACCGACATGCCCTTTTATGATATTAGGGTCCAACTTGTAACCCCAGTTGGAAGGGTGTCAGTACCGTGCCATGGGTACTAACACTGGTTGTGTGGATCCAAAATATAAAGTCCCAAAGGACGAGGGTGTTATGCCTAACTGATGGGGGACCCCTCAAAATCTACGGTGGCGCCATAGGTCTGGAACCTAGGGACTGCTACTAGTGCCTTATGCCTAACTGATGGGGGAGACACCATCCCTATGCTCACTCAGTGCTAAGTGTTACTCCCAACTGAATGACACTGATTATTAGACTGAGCTGAGTTCAACTGATTATAAATTCTAATAGTGCTCATCATGATAATAATAATTGAGAAATCAACTATGCTCATGGTTTAACTGAAATCATTTTATAAGTAATGAAAGTATGTAAACAAATAAATTTTGGGTATTCAAACCCCCAGGACTCGATAGCAATAACAACAATATCATACTAAAACTTTGAGGACATGATATATAGTTAGCATTCTAAAACTCATTCTTTGAGGTATTTCATCAAACACTTGTAATGCATGGCTTAAGCATGGGAATAGTTTTAAACATGTAGTAATGGCATGATTTTAATACTATAGTCACCAATTAAGGTTTAAATCAACAAATAACAACATTCAAACATGTGGAGTTTAATAACAACAACAATTACGTGTAAACATGGTATAGAATCGAGATTCATGAGAATTCATGGTTAAAATCATCATAACATGTAAAAATTATAACTTTGAATTTGAAATTGGATTTGCTTGAAGAATTCATGAAAGTTCATGGTGATTTTTCTTGAACTTGAGCTTGAATCTTTGAAGAGCTAGGGTTTGTTCTTTGGGAGAGAATGGTTTTTAATTGAGAGAATTTGAGTAAAAGGTGGCAGAATATGCTTTTGGGGGATTTAATCCCATGTTTTTCAAGGATTGGGACCATGGGAAAAGACCAAACTGCCCCTGGGAGATTAAAAATTTCATAACTGAAACCCAGATTTGACCATCACCGCGACGCGCCAAGGCTGTCATCGCGATTTCCACCGTGACGCGGTGCAATCGCGGTGACTTATTGGAATCTGACAATTGCCCTTTTGATCTTCACCACAACGCGGTCCAACCGCGGTGAGCTACTATTTTGGAAATCCAAACGTGATCCAAACCTCGTTCGAAAAATCCAAAACTTATCCGAGACATGCTACTTACACCCCTAAACATGAATCAACTCAAAAATTTACTCCTCGGGGTCGAGAAGGTCACTTTAAAGGTCATTGGAGTTGAGAGGCCGAAATATAAGACTAAGTCTCCAATACTTAGCCAAATTTTCAGGTTCTAAGCCTCTTATACATGCACTGGGAACTGAATTGAGCTAAGACTAATACGGGGTATTACAATAGATAAGAAAACCGTTGCAAATAGCCAATTGTAACAGTTTTAACCATTCTAATTGATACACTAAATAGTCATTCTTGAGGGATGAACAACCGTTGCAATATGTATACTTTAAGCAACAGTTTGGTGGACTGTTATAAAACGGTTGCCATTGAGCTATGGTTAAGCAAACTGGTGGTGGACATAACCCCAGTTAACATAGTGTTGATGCAACGGTTTTAAGACGTACAACAATGAATTTCTTGTTGTTGCGGCAGGCCTATTTTCCAGTAGTGACAGTTGCATAATTTTATTTTATTTTTCGCTCATTTTTCTTTATTAATTGAATTAATAAAGTGTTGTTCAGTATATGACTATTTCAGATATGTGTGTGTGTGTCAGAGGTATACTCAAATACTCAAATTCATGTTTTATGTAGCTGATTGTTATCATTTTATCTTATGCTAGCAATTTTCTTAAACTAGGTTTTATAATTTTGGAAAGATATTAAAAATTAATTCCACAAATCTTGAAAGAAATATTCTTCTTCAATTGAAAAAGAAAATCTCGTTTTTTAAAAATACTAATTATTTTTCCTAATCATATATATAAGATTTGAAATGAACCAATGAACTCTTTTAGTTAAATGATGTTTCAGTTTAAAGACATCTCTTATACAATATACTCATTAGATAAATCGTGGTTAAAGATTGAGTTGGATTTATCATGAAAATTGGGTCCTATATATATATATATATATATATAGTTGCTACGTCATTAAATAGGCATCAATGATTATATTTCTAAGAATAAGGACCATAAAAGTTAACTTGACAAAAATAAGTGACTTTTGAAAGACAAAACAAAGTCGAATGGCTATGATAATCAATTACCCAAAATTAAATGACCATCTAAGCTTCTAACTCAATAATCACGTTACAATTTTTCAAAATAGAAATTCAGCATATTTTCTATGATCAGTCATAAATTATTGAATATTATTGAATTAAATTGGTTATTTATAACTTAAAATTTTATTATTCTAAAATACGAATCAAATTTAGTCTTATAACTTTTTTGCATTTGATTTTCCCCACTATAATAAAAAGGATCATAAGGTAGCCAAACTTTACTTTATTTTTTTAAAATGGTATTTTGTCTCTTTAGGCACTACTAAAAGAAAAACTAAAATTCAATTTATTATAGCCTTTATGCAAGGATACTTCAATAAGACGAGCCTAATTGATGTGTCATGAATTTACGGTACTTAAGACGCTTAAAATGATGAATAATTGTAAGTTCAAGGACATATTTAAGTGGATATAATGGATTTCTGGTATGATTGTAGGGTAAACAAGTTTTGGAAAAGAAACTGTTGAAACAAGAACTTTAGAAGATCTAACAAAAACAATGACGATCGTGGGATCTGACCACGATCGTACCAAAGCTATCGTGTCTTGAATCAGAGCGTGTCCCCAGTAGTTGATAGACGAAAGCCTTCCACGATCATACCATGAAGTCACTATCGTACCTTAATATCGTGGAAAGAAGCATTGAGAACAAGGCTGCAAAACCTATGAGTGAGATGATCAACTGAGAACAAGTCACGATCGTACTTTGATATGACGATCGTACCATGGGATTATAGGATCAAGGCCAAGATATAAAGGTTGCAGAAGTTTATCAGACAACTGCATCTCACGGTCGTATGTGGATATCACAAAACCGTACTGAGCACCGTACCACTAAAGATCTGAAGATGAAAATTCATAAGCCAAACCACGAGCACCAAAGGAAGATCGTGGTACTAACCACGATCAAACCTTCCAACCGTCCGAGCCAATAGATCTATGTTTCCAATTTTGTTTAGGATAGAATTTAGTTTGCCTATAAATACTCTTGTAGGGTTATTTTTACGTGTTACACACTACTTTAATTTGACAACTTTATATTGTAAGGTTCTAAGGCATATTCTTGAAATTTTACGAATATTGTTTCTAGAGTTTTAATGAAAGTTGCGATTTTGGAGTTTAATTCTCATTGTAAGTCCATGACAATACTGTCATATATAAATTATTCTTGTGTTCTTGCAATTATGAGTAGCTAAAGACTACAACTAGGGTTGTGGAAACCATGATGAAATAACGAATTAGGTTAAGTGAGAGGCAAACCTAGATTGGTGTACTTGCATGTATTAGTATTTCCTTCATTATAATTGTTGTTCTAATGAAGAATGCATACATTAGGAACTCACCTGTATTCTAAACTTGCTCGAGAGAGAGATATATTAGGGAAAAAAAATAACAACAGAGATTTGAAGCTATCATAATCTTCCGCTAATAATTAGAGTGATAACAAGGATAGTAAATCTAAGATAAGGAATAAGGATTAGTAGTGCGACACTCTGAGTCTGGGAGGAGATCAGTGAAATTCATCTAATCAAGGTTGGAAGACGTTTAGATGAACCTATCTTGTTAGATTTCGCATGCAACGGATCAAGATAGTTTGATAGCACAAGCAGTCTGTGGAGTTATGAAATTATAAGGATCATAATCCTAGTGCTTATCTCATATTGATTACAAATCCAAAAAATAATTGTACTGATACTCTTTTGTTTCACAAAAATCCCCCATCTTTTACTTAATTGACATTACCTAGACAAACATGTGATCGAATTTTGTCTTATTTCCTGTGGGTTCGATCCTAATTTTGTTGGGTTTTATATTTGATTTAATGACCATTTTATACTCTTTGGGAGGTGTAATTTGAAAACATCACTAAGTCAACACTTTAGTACCTCTCTTTTATTTCATACTTATTTTCTCACACTTTTTCTTGATCAGTCACTTCTTACATGGGCACCTAATTTTTACTTGAGCATTTGCTTCTTATTTACACACACGATTCTCAAATAGACCTCCTCTATTTATATGTTATGATCGGATCTAGGGGAGGTATAATTTCACTTAAAATTATAACTTTTCACTTATTTGTAAAATTTTACATTCTAAAATGCTTCTAGGCTTTATTCTAACATTTTCACAACTCGAAATAGGATCATAATAATACCTACTTAACCCTCAGTAGGTGAGCTGAATCTGTAGCCATATATGAAAAGTAACAACTAATCAATAGAAATGACAGTAGAAATAGAAACAATGGATCACTATACAATTCACAAATACAAAATATATAAAATAGGCCCTACGAGAAATGAAGAAAATTAGAATATACAGTAATACCCATTCCCCAACCTGATGTCACCGATACAAGAGCTACTAAAGTACATGAGCAACACTATACTAATACATGTCTTTACAAAATACACTAAATAGAGATAGAGGACATAAGAAAGAACTGGGTAAGCCCCCGAACGGAAAGAGCTCACCACAACGCTGATCAGATGACTCCCGAATGAGCAGAGTCAATGAGGAAGAATCAAGCCAAGATATGCATAAATAAAAATGCAAGATTGTAGCATGATCACCAAAGCACAAAGTACTCAATAGATATCATAGAATGACCAAACTAAAAGACGATATACAAATATAAAAAGCAAGAAAAAGACAACCTACACACAGAACCCCAACAATCCAAAGCATAACATGAATAAAATGGAAAATAGAGATAATAATGAACGTAATATAAGTATAAATGAAAAAAAAATATCGTACAGCATGAGATGGTGTAATGTAGTTGTCATGACCCGAATCGAGGCCCTGGCTATGATAAACATCCCGAACAATGAAGGCCTAAACACCCTTTTCTATTTGACAATCATGCACAATGTTCATACAATACAAAGAAATGCATAAAGTTAACAAAATGGAAACATGGTCAATCTCTTAATCCAACTGGACAATAGAAATGAAATTCATGACATTCAAAATACATTACATCAGTCTGCGAAATCTCTAACAGCGTGAAATCAACTTCTGTCTGAAAACTGGGATAAGGACCCTAGTCGGACCATGACTAAAACCAATTAATGACATTTCATAGACAAGGCCTTTCGAAATAAGGGAGGCTCACCAACTGCAACTTCTGACAAATCAATCTACGACTAAGCGGGACTCCAGGACTGAGCTTCAGATCTTGAAATATAGGGGGTTAATACAGATGTACTGGTATGCAGAATAATCCAAGTAACAAAAATGTATTTTATACAACATAGGTGAGAGAATTTCATAGAACATTATACATAAAATAATTTAAAATACATGGGCAGTTTCAATAGACTTCAAAACAATTTTGTAAATGCAACTCCTTTCTTTGTTTTACTTCTGAGCTAGGTGGTACACCCTATAATTCTGATATTCCATGAACTATATGGAATCCGTTCTTGACTCGGTGTCCCTCAACCCAAGTTTGCCGCAAAGGTTGGAGTTTCTGATTCTGATACACCACAGGGCACTAGTCCAGCGTATAATCCCTCTTTGGGGACATAATAAACCCGTATCGACAAAACACAATTTTGGGCAATGAGTTATCTGAACTCATGCCTTCTTCGGGAAACCACCTAAATCTCTTTAAGCCCATTTTTAATCTCTTTAAAACATACATCTTTTTGAAATCAAATTCTAAAATCTAAGACGAATCTAAATTCTGTTCTGTTCTAAGTCTGTCATGACATTATCTGCTTTGGTATCGTCATACCAAGACTTGCAAGCCATATGTATAAGCCATATAGTATTATGTTATAATCCTTTCATTCAAAATAAAGTGTTTGGGCCACGAAATCATTCAAATAGTACAAGAGAATTTGTATATTGAAATACATGAAAACTTTTGCAAAGATTCTCTCTTTCAATTCTTAAACATGGGGTGGTCATGTACTTCATAAAAAACCATGCAATTTTTTCAATAATCATCTTTAATATTTACAAACAAGATAACTCTCTCTCTCTTCAGTTTATAATCAATATCAAGCCTTAAACAATAGTCAAAACGTTTATGCCATGCTTCTAAATATGAAGTTCATTAATTCATAACTCGTGAAAATCAAGTGATGTCATAACAAGAGAGGGAGTGTATAAATATTCATGCTCTCAATTCAACTTTCAAACTCAAACAGCATACATACATATATATGAGCAAAATCAAGTTTAGGGGAAGGCCTCAAGACCAAAACATTATCATCAAAAGGGTTCACAATTCATATTTGTTACTGTAAATTCAAAATCCTTCATAAGTATATGATTTCGTACTTTAAACCTTACTCAAAACGATTCAACATGTCCATGTAGTTTAGGAAAATCCCATGTACCTTAGTTACGAAGAAATTTCGAGGAAACTTGACTCTTTAAGCTTGGATGAGCAAACCCTAACTTGGTTTTTCTTCCCTTGTGCTTTAGATAATGAACTAAGGATTTGATAGGGCTACAATGTGTTTTGGGACTTTAATCTCGTGTAATTATGTTTTGGGACGATTATTTAGTGTCAAAAGACTTTGTTGCCCTTGAATTAACTCAAAAATGGAGTTCCTACACTACTTGGCCATAGGGTTTGTGGTGCCAACCCCATGGCAAACCATAAGGTTTGTGGCACAAAGTCCATGGCAAACCTTAAGGTTTGCGGCGCCAACTCCATGGCAAACCTTAAGGTTTACGCAAACCTTTTCCAGTCAACGTTTGAGATGGTATGGCGATGTCTAGCCATCGCCTAAGCTCTAGTTTGCGACATCAACTTAGTTTTGAGGTCCTTAAACACTCTCAACTCCTCCCACAACGTCAACACATTATGTACCATCATTACGGGGGTTCAAAAGATCATTTTAAAAGCATCCAAAGAGTGTTACGACTACGGGGTGTTACAGTAGTATGTGTCTAATGCAGTGAAATCCGAAATCTTACCTCAGGCAGCCCAAAATCTCACCTTTAATGTAGCAGTAAAGTAAACTTTAAATGGACCTGTTTCTTACCTTGAATAAAGCATGTGTCTAATGCAGCATGAGATGATGTAATGTAGTATGTGTCCAATGCAGTGAAATCCGAAATCTTACCTCAGGTAGCCCAAAATCTCACCTCAAATGTGGCAGTAAAGTAAACTTTAAATGGACCTGAATCTTACATTGAATAAAGTTTAAAGATGGTACAATCCTATCAAAAATCATTAATAAAAGTGGTACGATCTTCTCGGAGCTCTAATTAGTGATAAAAGTGGGATAATCTCAATTTGAAAGCTGAAAATCAGCATTTTCCCTCTGAGTCGTCCCATAATCCATGTGTATGAGTGTATGAATGTATGCAAGCTAACACAGGTGTGTGTTTGTATGTATATATAAACCAATATATATATATATATCACGAATATTTCTATCGATTATTATATCATTTATGTTAATTAAAATTCCACTTGTATGTGATTAAGGGGTGGTATAAATAATCCCACCATATTTTAACTTGGATAAAGTCATAAAATGACAAAATTACCCTTCAAATTCTTCAATTATCAATATATATATATATATATATATAAAACTTTACTACTATATATAAGAGAAAACGCGAGATTTTGATAGTCCTTACATTAATTTTTTTTTTGGTAATTTTATTCCTCATTTAAATTTTAATTACTCTACAAATTTTCGCTCATTTTGGTAAATTTGAACAATTATATGGACTTAACTATTTATACAATCAAATTCAAAATTGATCCAAGGGTTTATTATCTTTGTATTTTGTAATTATTAATCTTACTTCAAATTTTTATTTTTTCTAACAAATTTATCATGGACAAGTAATTAAAATATCTTGACATTCCCTTTCTAACTTAGTACATGCTTAATTATTAAATAAAAAATTATTTTTTTTATATATAGTTAAACATGTTTGAAATTTTTTATTTTTTTTTAATATAATTCAACTTTTCAAATATTAGGCTGCATTTTTTTTTTTAAAGATTCAGACTTCTGAATCTGAATGCACGTTTGAATGTTTAAGATGTTGTCTCTACTTCTGAAAACTGAATGATTAAGACTGCTTGTTTTTCAACATCTGAATGTACAAAAAAAAAATATTTGTATATATAATAAAATAAAAAGTACAATTCAAATAAAAAAATTAATCATATATCAGAAAAATATGTAATTTAATACAACAAAATTATTATTTGATTTAACAAAAAAATATTTATGTTTGTTAGTGATAGTGGAGATACTTTATAATAGTGGTTGCGGTGACAATGATTGATGTTAGTGATTAATAATGTTAGTGGTGATAGTTGTGATGGTTCGTATTGTAGTGACTGTTATGATGGTGGCGGTTGATAGTGGTGGTGGTAGTTGTGATGTGACGTTGCTTGGTGTTAGTAGCTGGAAGTGTTGATTGTGATGGCTGAAAAATGAATGAATGATGGTTAACGATGTGTTGGTGCTAGTTGGAGATATTGTTAGTTGTGATGGTGAAGATGAGTGTTAGTAGAGATAAATTGTAGCGACGATAGTGATTGAAGTGATGGTAGAGGTGACATTACTAGTGACAATGGTGGTATCCGCCGAAGAATGTGTGGAGGTTGTGATGTATTAGTGGTAGTTAGCGGTGGTGCTAGTTATGATAGATGAGTTGGTCGATAGTAGGGATTGAACGGTAGTGGTTGATGATGGTGGTGCTGTTGACGACGGTGGTGACATAAAATATAAGTAGAGTAATAGAGGTAGTAGGTGTGGTAGCGGTTGACAATAGTGGTTGGTAGCTATATTTGTTGTCGATGGTGATTGTGATGGTGGAGGTGGTTGGTGGTGGTGGTTGACAATGATGGCGGTGGCAGAGGTAGTGACTGATGATTATGAATAGAGTGACAGTGAAAATTATCCAACACTAGAATACTTCTTCAGACCTATTAAGACTTGATTTTATATCTGAATGATTAAGACTTATTCAAACCTATTACGAGCTAAAATCTTAATAAAAACCAAATGCACTTAATGATCTGAAGTCTGAACCATTCAGATTCAGACCTACATTAAGTGCAAACAAATGAGCCCTTAATGATACTAAATAATGTAAGATGAGAGTAATTCTTTTTCACATTTTTTTATGATGATTTTTTTAAAAAAAAAATGGGATTATCAACATTTTACAGAATTTAGAAAAAAATAAGTAATTTAACATTAAATATTAAACTAAATAAGACGAAGGATATTTTTGTAAACAAACTATCTATTCTTAGAAAAGATGTAATGCCTATCATTTTTAGTTCCACTAATCAAACAATCACTAAAAAATAATAACAGGATAACTTATCTCAGGACAACTAATTCCAGTATAACTAATTTCAGCATAAATAATCACCACATAACTTGTTTCTCAATCAAACGACGCTTAAGTGTGTAGTACACTTAATTAATGCAGCCTCACTAATAAATTATACTTCAAAATCAGGGTCATAACTATCTTAGTTTATACATTATAACATATGAGTTTCAGTAGCTAAGAGAAGAAAAAAAGAGGATAGCGTCATTAATACCTATTAATGATACTCTTTCCATTTCAATTTACAGTATAACCTCGATAAATTAATAACCTCGCTAAAATAATAATTTTCTTCGGTCCCGAGTCGGGATCAACGTGGTAAATTAATAATTCGCTAAATTTATAAGATAATACAAAAAAAAAATCATATAGGTCCCATTTGATATATAAATTAATAATTCATCTGTATCAAAATATTTCATACATAATACATAAGTAAACTAAACAGGTTTCTGAAAATATGAATCTAATGTTGTTTGTTTCTTCTTGAAATCAATATCATCTTGAATCTCATATCTAACCCTTCTTACTGCATTAAGAATATCAGGTGTAGTCTTCTCATATTGCAAAAGGAAGTGATGTAAGGTGATTGTTGCTTTCAGAGCATCTTTGCGCGAAACTTGTTCTAATTCCACACTATCATCTTCCACTTCATCTTCTTTATGTGTTTCCATAACACTCTCAATTATTTGTTCATCCGTAGGTAGCTCAAAACTCGTATCATTTTCTCCCGGATAATTCAAAACATCTTCAGCATTCATTACATTTCGATACTTCAATCCATTGATTAGATTCTGCAATTGTTGTAAGTCATCATTATTCAACTGTTCTTGATTTTCCGAGGATTCATCATCTAACAACCTAAGTTTACAATGCTTAAAATAATTTGCAATTGTACTTGAGTTGACATCCATTTTCCATGCCGAGATTGCAAGATTCATTGCATCTAAAACATTAATCTTTTCTGGATTTGAGATCCCAATTTCATAACCCTCCAAAAGATTTCGATAAAATCGCCTACGATAATGCATCTTAAAAGCTCTTATGATCCCTGCATCACAAGGCTGAATCTTTGATGTTGTGTTAGGTGGTAAAAAAAACAATTCAACATTTCTCAAACCTTCGACATTTTTTGGATGAGCAGGACAATTATCAACAATTAAAAGAATTTTCCTGCCGTCCATTTTTGCATCAAGTTGTTGAACATATTCTTGGAATAGAATCCCAGTCATCCATGCTCTTTTATTGGCTCGATATTCACAATCCATGCTTCCCAAATTCACATTCTTGAAACAACGTGGTTTTAAATACTTCCCAAAGATCCATAAAGGAATTTTCTCAGAACCATCCTCATTACAACAAATAACAACTGTAAGTCTTTCTTTATCTTGTTTCTTACCTTCAAGTTGCTTCGTTGCAAGAGAATGATCTGGTTGTAGCCTAAAGAACAATCCAGTTTCATCCATATTGAAAACATCTTTCTTAGCAAACTGATCAAGTTTCTCTCTGATGGATTGTAAATTACTCTCCATGGCCTCCATATTAACTGATCCACTTTCTCCAAAACGACGATATTGCTTGATACCGTGTCTTGATTTGAAACGCTCTAGACAGCCTTGAGAAAAATGAAAATCAGGTGTATCGATGAGATACATCTTTTTTAGAAGCTCTTTTCCCTTCGTTACAATTAGTTCCCCATTCATATTAACATGCTCTTGGTAATGAATAAACCACTCGAACAGAGTCTTCTCTAATTCTGGAAATTTGGCAGTTTTATGTCTTTTAGCCTCATCTTTTGGAATGTCGGCTGCTGATAGATACTCTGCTGACCTCTTGATCGTGTTTGATATTGTGGCTTGACTCACTTGCAAATTAAACTTCTCTAACACCCATTGTTGCAATTTCTTTTGAGTGCATGCTAGATTTTGTTGTTTATACTCACACAGTTCTCTACGTATACCATTAGTCATGGCTGATTTTTTAACACCTTTGAGATGAGAAGCCATTTTTTTTGTTTTTTGATTTGAAGACTTGCATAATACATCTATTTATATAGTAACTTAGTTAATGTATGTACGTGTAACTACATTAATAATTGAGTGGATTTATACATTTTAATGAATGTAGGTACATGTAACTACATTAATAATTAAGTAAATTTATATATTTTATTAAGATATACATAGAATATTGAAAATGTATCAGCAAAAATACATGAATTTGGTTAAGTATGCATAATTAATAGTCAATGTAGAAATTAGTTTTCACGTACACCTAGGTACATTCATAATATGGACCCAAAAAGTATATAATTTATAAATTAATAATTATTAATTTATACGATTAATTAATACCTCGCTAAATTAATAAAATTTAACGGTCCCAACAGTATTAATTTATCGAGGTTATTCTGTATATGTACAATTCAAATTTTGGGAGTCAATCATTTTTTATTTTCATCGTGAATTCACAAATACAATATTTAAGGTATTTTTTTTTTTTTAACTAACGTGTATTATTATTTATCAAGTAAGCTATATAAAAAAAATTGTCCACTGATTGAGCATCTAGCCAAAAATCTGTTTCAAGCTATCAACCACTTCCTATCTATACAATTACATTAATAAGAATAGAAATTCAGTGTCTAATATCATAGGGAACATCCTCATCATGAACCCCCGTATGACCACCTCTTGGATAATATGTCGCATCATGGCTCGTTCCTTCCTTTGACATTGTTGAAACACTCATGCATTTCTGTTTGATCATATATGATAGATTGTCCCTGCTAAACATAGACGATAGGTTGCAGTCTGTACCGTTCTATCATTAGCATGTGTCACAATTCATTATTTTTCCTCTTATCGAATTTGATTGGTGCATCGAAGTTTTTGTCATTGTGGCATCTTGTTCCAGATCCCTCGTGAGTAAACACATTCAAAGAAAAAATAGTCATGACTTCCTTCATATTGATCACAAAATGGACATATAGCAGATGTAATGGCACCCCACTTTATTAGAAAAAATTGTAAATAGAAAAAAATATCCAAAATTTAAAAAATATATTAAGATTTCGTACCTAGTCTAAATAAGAAAGTAATTATAACATATAATTTAGTTGATTTGAAATTATTAATTATAAAAAAATAATAAATGTTTATAACCTTTTTTTTCGTGCATAAAATTATAATGATGTTTAAATATATCAATATCGTGTTTATTAAGAAGTTTAATAGTTTGTTCATCAGCATTCAAAGCAATAGATTGCTCGGTGGTTTTTAATAGTTGTTTATATTTGAATCTATCAAGAAATCCATAATCATAAATGATTTTTATTTTTACTTGAGGAATAGTCCATTTATTTAATAAATCTATATTTTGAGGTAAATCTACCTCTTCGAGTTTAGTACCTTTCGTACTAACTTCTCCCATATCCATTTTTATTAAAACCTTATACCTATGCTGAATATTTCACATCTCTCACGTAAATACTATGAAAGCTCCTAGGCTCTGATACCATTTTACAGGATCTCAACAGGCTGTGGTAAGCCGCTCAGCCTGCCAGACCTATATAACAATACCGGATTAAGCCATAGTCGGAAAACCAAACCAAAGCACCGACCAAAATATAAAAGAATTTCAAATAGTTTAACGACTGCATGGAACCTTTTACCCAAACAAGGGGCCTGTCAGAGATTCAATAGACTTATGTTAAACCTATGTGTCTAGAAGTTCCAATTGTGCAAAAGGTCGCCCTTTCTTCATCAGTATAATGGGCTAAAGAGGCACAACTTACTAGACGTAGTCACTGAGACAAAGTCAACATAAGTTTATTAGACTCGACTGTACCACCATTTTGGAACCAAGTTGAGAAACTATAGAAAAATTCCTTCACATTTTGATAGAGTCTGGATCTTTCATAGTTACCACGTAAATGAGGTTAGATCTTCAACATAGGTATAAGCGGCTTCTTAACCGGACATAGTCACGGATGGAAGAGGGAAGAAGTTGTATTAAAAGCACAACAAAAGAAGAAAGAATTAATACCTTAAAATGGCCGAAGTGCAAGGCCTGAATCGTATTCAAACTGCAAACAGCAGCTAGTGTTTTTTTATTTATTTGCTAAATATATTACAGAAGAGAGATCTAGAGAGAGAGATGAAAGAAGGAAATTAAAAACCTCTGCCCTCTACTAAGAATGAGGAGGCTATTTAAAGAAAAGAAAAGGAATCTACGCACAGTATTATGGGCCCTACAGTGGGTCCTTGCGCATAGTATTTTTACTATTACAGTGGGTTTCTATACATAGTAAAAGCATATAAAACAGACATAATAAAGTTTAACTTTGACTGTTGGGGCCCTCCTATCCTTCTTTGTCTTTTCCCTTCTTTAGTTTCCAGAGAAATTCTTCAGTTTTTTCAACAATTTCTTCATCTGTCAGAATATGTTCTGGAGGTAAAGGTTGTGAGTCTGTAATGTCTTCTGTGTCTACCTCTTCAATTCTCATAGATGTATCAAAACTTTGTTCTACAGTTTGGAGTAGTTTATGCCGAACTTCTGTTAAATATTTCTCGATCATTTCCATCTTGTTACCCTCATGTGCAAAGATTCTTCTGGAAATGTAGTTTAAGCCTTTGCCTTCAAATATTATCAGTTTTTGAGGGATATTTTCATATTCGGCAATTTTTTTAATGATGTTTTCTCGTTGGTCCTTACCATAAGGAATTTTAGTAACCGGATCAAGGCGAGTTAGCTTGTCCCAGAAATTATAATAGAATACCTGATATAGGGCAGGAATTTGTTGATTGGTGTACCCTATTTCAACAGACCATCTATGAATCCAAGGAAGAGAAAATTTGATATAGAAATACATCTGATCAATAGTATCTAATTTACAAACGTGGTCAGATAGATATAATTCGGTTAAGAATGGCGAGGCCTTTTTCCAAGATTGATAAAGAGTAGAATATTCTGGCGGTTGAATTTTTACTGTGGGGCCGTGGTAAGACCACCATTGAATAAACTAATTTGGGATGGGTTTTTCAAATACTTTGGAACAAACTTTCAAGAACCAAGTATGTTTGTGTTTAATATTGTTATAATATAAAGTTTGAGTGAATGCCTTAATGTAATTCCAATATGTAAAAGTTATTTGTAATTGTCCCATTGGTCCTATTGGCATAGTTTTTTGAGTCATGGATGTAATTCCCCATTCTTCTATTAAAATAAGCTTTTTGATGACTATTTTGGAGTATCTATGTACTCCTGGGGTAGTTTCTCCCATTGGGTTATGCTCAATATCAGCACTGCCGGTTTGAACAAGAATTGATTCATAAAAAGTTCTTGTTTTATAGGATTCACTTGCAAAGTAAACATTAGTGAGCAAGTATTTTTGAAGTAATTTCCATGCTTCGTCAAGGCTTTCTTGCTTAGGTATATGAGAGTTTTCAATAAGAATTATTAATTCTCTAGCTTCGAGCTTTTCATATGTTGGCTTATCTGCAGTATTTTCTTGAATTATTAAAGCGAATGAGTCTGCTTGCATATCAGATATATAAGACTAAATTTGTTTATACAATGGATGATCCTCTGGAATATCTTCTAGATGGATCGATGTGCCAATAGGCTGAGTTTTCGATGATTCTGTTATATTCAGATTTTTTACATTAATCAAAGTTCTGTTTCCCTGTTGTAATACTGGGAAATTCAAACTTGCTAAGCTATATGCTGAGTTATTTCTATTTCCATATGAAGGATTCTGTCTTCCTCCGTAATAAGAAGTAGAATTTTAATTTCGACTACCTTGGCTTCGATCGCCATTCCCTCGACCACTGGTTATTTGCCAAGGTGGATCCATGCTACACTAAGAATTTAGAATCTATCAAAATATGTATCAAAGTCATCCCAGTCAATTTCATATCGAACATCTTCAAGATTTGGGAGATTTAGATCTTCTTCAATTATTTTTCTAATAAGTTTTTCTATGATGATAAAATGAATATCTTCATATAAGGGAATACATTTAATAATGGTAATTATAGTTTTTTCAGAGAGATAGTAAGTGTAAAAATTCATTGGTTGTTTAGGTATTCTCTGGAGAGAAAATTGTGCAAAGAATTTTCACTTCCCTTTTTATAATGTATCTCGAAATCAAAAGGGGCTAGACGGGCCTACCACCTGGCAAAGATTAATTTAGAAGCATCATGTTTAAAGTCTTTATAAAACATATGTTTAATAGATTGGGCATGAGTTCTAATTATAAACTTTTGATTATATAAATCATCTTGAAATTTTAAAACACATTTGACAATAGTTAACATTTCATGGGCCACAGTGGCGTATTTTTTCTAACTTTCAGTCCATTTGCCAGAATGAAACCTGACTAAATATTCAATTTTAGTATTCCTCCATCACCAATAATTGATGCATCAGTCTCAATTATTTTTAACCACGTAGGATTAGCTAGAGTTAAATAGGGAAGAGTTTCAACTCGTTTTTTAATTAATTTTACTAAATCAGTGTGGACTTGAGCCCAGGGTTTTTTATAATTCTTTTTCAACCTATCATACAAAGGGGTTAAATCCCTAGACAAATTTTTATAAAATGGAGAAATATAGTTAAGACTTACAAGAAATCTCTGCAGTTGCGTTTTGTCAATAATAATATCAGGGAATTTTTTAGCAAAATTCATAGTTCTTTGAATGGGTTCAATAGTACCTTGACGAATATTATGTCCTAAAAATCGAATATTTGTCTGAAATAAATTCATTTTTGGTTTTGAAATAACCAAACCATTTTGAAGTACAATTTTTTAAACATATGTAGATGTTTGAAATGTAATTCAAGAGTTTTTAAGAATACTAAAATATCATCAATATAGACAATTATAAAATCCATATGAGGATTAAATATATCATTCATAATTTTCTGAAATTCAGAAGGAGCATTTTTCAAATCAAATGGCATGACATTTCATTCATATTGTCCAAAAGGGACATTAAAAGCAGTTTGATAAATGTGATCTTTATCAATCTATATTTGCCAATATCCAAATTTTAAGTCAAATTTAGAAAATATATTGGCATCATATAATCTAGAAAGAAAGTCTTTTTTATTAGATATTGGATACCTAATCCATTTCAAAACTTTATTCAGATGTTTATAGTTAATAACAAGTATTGGGATACCTCGTTCTTTTTCAGCAACATTATTCACATAGAAAGCAGTACAAGACCAAGGGCATTTGGAAGGCTTTATAAGACCTTTCTGTAACTGTCAATCTCCTTTTTACAGAACTCAACTAATTCTGTATTTATTTGGCAAGGTCGAAATTTAGTCGGGATTTTATCTTTACTAAAATCATCTTCATAAGGAAGAAAAATAATATGTTTCTTATGATCCCAGAAAACATTGGGGTGATCAGCACAAATGTCAACAATCATTTGTTCAGATATTATTTTCATTTTTTCTTGAACCTTTACCGAAGTCATTGTATCATGAATGTTTATACGCATCATTTCTAATTGTAAGAAATTTATTTGTCTTTGTTTCATACCAATTAAAGCATTTATACCTCTTGTCATTGGATAAATAACAAAAGGATAAGAAATCTCCCGATTTTTGTAAGTATCTCTAAAACCACTTGCATCAATATGAGTGTAAGGATATATAACATTTATAAAAGGGGTTCCTAAAATGATAGGAGGATACAGTTGATTTTTTACCAAGAAAAAAAATGCGGAATGCAAATCTTGTTTCGACAAATATGGGTATTAGGTAATTTATAATTAATATCAAGACTATGCCCAGATGCAGATTTAATTATATGAGTAGTTTTTTCGAAATATCTGGTTGGAATTAATCCTTCCTGAATGCAACTAACGTCAGCACCACTATCGATCATAGCTATATTAGTGATAGAAAAATCTTTATTAACCAGAATAGTACAATTTATATACCATCTATGAGCAGTAACTAGTTGCATCATACCCAGAAAATAATCATTTTTAAATGAATTTTTTAAATAATTTTATTCATATCAGAATTTTCAGTATTTTCAACAACTACCTTTTCTTTTCCTTTAGAGGAAATAGTTTTTTGGGAAAAACTAGAAATATCTTCTTCAATTTTCAAAATCCTATGATCGGGGATCATTTGATTTTGTTTTAAAGAGATCATTTCTTTTTTCAGTCTTTCAACTTCTATTTTTAAATCATCAAAAGTTGTATTCCTTCCTGGGGTTTTACTCAAGGCAAGTCTTCTATTTACTTCAGATAAAGAATAAGGCATATAATAATCATCATCAGTATTTTTAATATTATTTTTAGAAGTACTGCCAGTACTATCAGCAAATTTTTTAACAGCAAGATTAATATTTTTTACACGAAGCTTTTCATCAGAAATTTCTTTTAATAATTCAAGAACACTATCAACAGTAAGAGTTCGAACATTTAAGTTCAAATCTTCAAACTGTGATTGCATTTTATACATCATTTCAACACAATTGTATTTATCATTATTGCAATCAGTACATTTATCTACATACTCCTGCTCACTATCAGAACAAGGTAATTCAATATCATTTTCAGATTCAGAATCACAATTATAATCAGATTCGGAACCGAAAGTATATAACAAACTATAGGCTTGATCATGCATCTCATCAGAGATTCCTAATGATACGCCCAAATTACAACTCTCGTTAGAAAGTGTAAGCGGTCGCTGTCAAATATAGAACCCAACTAGGTTGGGTGTCGAATCCCACGGGGAATACTCTGGTCACTAAGTGTTGCAATTATTAGTAGACTGTTGGTCAAAAATTCCAAGGAAAAAGGGGGGTTTGGTTTAGGCGTGAACTAATATTATCAAAGTAACAATGGAACGATTTGCGTAGTAAGATTTAATCACAGAGATTGATAAGTTAGGGTTATGTCCACCTTATAAGTTCTACTTCTCTATTAACTATAAGTAACGCGGAATTTATACATGCATGCACTTATAGAAAATCGTATTCTAATTCTAAATCCAAGTGTTTCTCAACCATCAAGGATTTATTTTGCTTTAGCTCTCTCGAGCCTAAAGTGTATAACAAATGGTACAAATTCTCCAAGAAGTTAATCCGGTTAAGGCATTAACGTGTAAATAGAGGTTGGAAACCCTATTTCCTTGTCACACTCTCTTTTCCAAACATGTAACTTTTCTCTCGAACAAGTTAATGCTATAATGGCGTATTCTCTATGTTTGCAACCATAAGAATTCAATCAAAACGAAGAGAGTAATGATATAAGTAGCATAGCATATCAAGAATTCACAAACTCATAGTAATAGATAGTATCTTACAAGGTTTCCATAACCCTAACAGATAAGTTTAGCTACTCATGAATACAACGGAAATCAAAGTAGACATCATCATCATACCAAAACTTAGAGAAATCTCGGCTATGGAGATGAAACGTGTTTTCTTTCTCCGTTGCTTAAGAGAGCCATTTTTTGTTCTCCAAAATCGTACAAAATCCTCAAACGTCAATTCTCAATAATAAATCGAATGATAATGATAACGATGCTGAAAAATTCAGCAATAAGGTTTTTAATAGCATCCTTGTCTAATAAGTTGCTACTGCATCCTTAAGTATTTAAAAATACTGGGTTTGCTCGGGAAAAAGTTCCCATGCATCACATTCAGTCCAAAAGTTTCCTTCCCTCTTATGTGAAGTTTTCCTTTGCTGCCCACAGGTCCACAAAGTGCTGAAATCTTCATCATTAGTACCTGAAAAACATACTAATCACATAGGTCAGCTCACTTAAAGGAAAATGGACTAAAAGTGCAAGAATTATATATTTTATCCTCAAAACTTAGCCAAAACATGGGTAAATTATGGTGCTTAGACGTATAAATACGCCCAACATCACCACCCCACACTTAAAGCTTTGTTTGTCCTCGAACAAAATATTGCATCCATGCAAACACCTAACTAGAATTTCACAATAGCAACACAAAATTTTCAACAAGACATGCACGGCAATTATTAACAAAGAGTAGGTTTCTCGATCACTACTAGAAACAACTCAACCTCCAACATAGACTCGTTAGGATGGTTAATTCGTATCCACAAGTTAAGCCACAAAGAACCATAATTTGATACGCCCAAATTACAACTCTCGTTAGAAAGTGTAAGCGGTCGTTGTCAAATATAGAACCCAACTGGGTTGGGTGTCAAATCCCACAGGGAATACTCTGGTCACTAAGTGTTGCAATTATTAGTAGACTGTTGGTCGAAAATTCCAAGGAAAAAGGGGGGTTTGGTTTAGGCGTGAACTAATATTATCAAAGTAACAATGGAACGATTTGCGTAGTAAGATTTAATCACAGAGATTGATAAGTTAGGGTTATGTCCACCTTATAAGTTCTACTTCTCTATTAACTATGAGTAACGCGGAATTTAGACATGCATGCACTTATAGAGAATCGTATTCTAATTCTAAATCCAAGTGTTTCTCAACCATCAAGGATTTATTTTGCTTTAGCTCTCTCGAGCCTAAAGTGTATAACAAATGGTACAAATTCTCCAAGAAGTTAATCCGGTTAAGGCATTACCCTATTTCCTTGTCACACTCTCTTTTCCAAACATGTAACTTTTCTCTCGAACAAGTTAATGCTATAATGGCGTATTCTCTATGTTTGCAACCATAAGAATTCAATCAAAACGAAGAGAGTAATGATATAAGTAGCATAACACATCAAAATTTACAAACTCATAGTAATAGATAGTATCTTACAAGGTTTCCATAACCCTAACAGATAAGTTTAGCTACTCATGAATACAATGGAAATCAAAGTAGACATCATCATCATACCAAAACTTAGAGAAATCTCGGCTATAGGGATGAAACGTGTTTTCTTTCTCCGTTGCTCAAGTGAGCCATTTTCTGTTCTCAAAACTCGTAAAAAAATCTTCAACGTCAATTGTCTAATGTCGAATGATAATTATATCATAATAATGCTGAAAAATTCAGCAATAAGGTTTTTAATAGTATCCTTGTCTAATAAGTTGCTACTGCATCCTTAAGTATTTAAAAATACTGGGTTTGCCCGGGAAAAAGTTCCCATGCATCACATTCAGTCCAAAAGCTGCCTTCCCTCTTATGTGAAGTTTTCCTTTGCTGCCCACAGGTCCACAAAGTGCTGAAATCTTCATCATTAGTACCTGAAAAATATGCTAATCACATAGGTCAGCTCACTTAAAGGAAAATGGACTAAAAGTGCAAGAATTATATATTTTATCCTCAAAACTTAGCCAAAACATGGGTAAATTATGGTGCTTAGACGTATAAATACGCCCAACATCACCACCCCACACTTAAAGCTTTGTTTGTCCTCGAACAAAATATTAAATCCATGCAAACACCTAACTAGAATTTCACAATAGCAACACAAAATTTTCAACAAGACATGCACGGCAATTATTAACACAGAGTAGGTTTCTCGATCACTACTAGAAACAACTCAACCTCCAACATAGACTCATTAGGATGGTTAATTCGTATCCACAAGTTAAACCACAAATAAACATATAAAACTACCCAACAACCATCAACCATGTGTGCTCACACAAGATATCACCCATAATCACTCATAGTTTTGCATTTTTCGAAACATGGGTATAAGACTCTCCTTGTTCTCGCTCTCACAAAGAATTCTTATATTGCAACTGATGACCATGAGCTTGCCCTTAGTGTAATGCTCTACTAATATCAGACTGCTAAGTTTAGGATCAAATAGGTCTTTACAGGTTGTAATGTAGGCTACGGGACAGGTAGGACTATTTTGGCCAGAAATAGTGACTATGTTCCCTAAGCGCTTTAATACACTACAATATGCCATTTACACTATCTTTTAACAACCACTCTACCTCTCTTTCATCTACCAACCCCTTTTCACCCATTTTGTTATTCAATCATAAACACAACTATCTTTTTGTTTTTCTAATTTTTTTTTTATATTAAGCAAGCATCCCTATAATAGCCACTCTTTTTCACAACAATTTCAAGTACCAATACATCCTGAGGCATCACTTACACCATTCTCCTTTTATTTTTCCACATGATTCTACAATTTTAAAGCGCTTAGGAGTTTGGATCAAATTATGGTCTTGAAAAAAAATGGATTAGGCTACATATGAGGCTGCCAAAGAAAATAGCTAAAAGCTCAAAGGGGGTTCACTAGGACAATGTACAAAGGTAGGTAAAAAGAAGGTAAACAATTTCAGGGCTGCCAAAGAAATGCCTAAATCATCTCCTACACTCACAATCCTTATTTCACTTCACACACACACCAGGCAAGTTCTAGCATCAGTCACAACAAAGAATATACAATATCCTCACACACACAAGGCACATGGTCAACTTCATTGGGAGTATTATAGATTTTTGACCCAATAGATGAATGAATTAAACCACAACAATTTATCACACAGTGAGTCACAACTTAGAGCCTAAGCGTCTCAATAGTAATGATTTAGCACAAACTCTTGTTATAATATACCATGCCGTTTATCAGAACAATTTAATGCAAAATCTAAAATCTAACTAACTAATTACGACTAACTAACTACGACTAATTCAAACAAACAAGAATAAATGTAGGCAAAGAAATACAATACATCAGACATATACCCGCACCCCACACTTAGACGGAACACACTGTCCTCAGTGGAAATAAATAAGGAAAACCTGATTAGTCGGACTCCTCTTCTATGTCTGGGGTCATACCCCCTGCGTCGGAATCATCATCAGAGTCATCGTCATCAGAGTTGTCCTCCACGTCTGAGTAGGCGGCGCCTAATGCTTTGACTATGCTTAGCATAGGCGGCGCCTTTAGCAATGCCTAGATAGGCATAGGCGGCGCCTTTCCTATCGCCTAGATTGGCATAGGCGGCGCCTATGGCATTGCCTATGTGAGGCAGTGAGCATAGGCATAGGCATAGGCGGCGCCTTTCCTATCGCCTAGATTGGCATAGGCGGTGCATTGCCTATCGCCTAGATTGGAATAGGCGGCGCCTATGGCATTGCCTATGTGAGGCAGTGAGCATAGGAAATGGCATAGGCATTGCCTTGTCCGTTGCCTAGATTTGCATAGGCATTGCCTTGTTCGTTGCCTAGATTGGCATAGGTAATGCCTAGCCTATAGCCTTTGCTCCATCATTCCTCACTTACCACCCTTAGCATAGCTCACTTTCAAATCAAAATTTGGGACTAATCTCCTCCTTTGTATATCTTGCACCTACACTTAATCAAAAACAACAAAAAT
Organism: Capsicum pubescens; assembly: GCA_030864215.1. Taxonomy (NCBI): domain Eukaryota; kingdom Viridiplantae; phylum Streptophyta; class Magnoliopsida; order Solanales; family Solanaceae; genus Capsicum; species Capsicum pubescens. Next base: position 215,749,270 of record CM061549.1, on the reverse strand, counting down.
GATTAGAAGGATGGGTTGCCTCCCACCGAGCGCCTTAGTTTTGGTTGTGGCTCGACTCTTCTTTTTGAACTTTTATTTATCAAAAACAAAATCCTAACGAAACAAACTGCTAATAATGGGTTGCCTCCCATGTAGCGCTTGATTTATTGTCGCGGCACGACATAGCTATCTCGAGTACTCAGACTTCATCGAGATATAAGGTGACTATACATTTTATCAAATCGGTAGGTCCGATATATAGCTTCACTCACTGGCCATTCACCTTAAAGACACCACCATCATTTTTTTCTAACTCCACTACTCCGGATGGGTAAATTTGGCTAATTCTGAATAGACCAGACCATTTAGACTTCAACTTACCTGGAAATAGCTTCAGTCTGGAGTTGAAAAGAAGTACCAAATCACCCTTCTGAAAGTTTCGTTGGACAATCCTCTGATCATGGTACTTTTTCATCCTTTCTTTGTAGAGATCTGCTCTTTCATACGCATGTAGACGAAATTCATCCATCTCATTCAGTTTTTCCAACCTCAGATTAATAGAATCATCCCAATTCAAGTTAAGCCGCTTCAGCGCCCACAGTGCTTTATGTTCTAGCTCAATTGGCAAGTGACAAACCTTCACATAAACTAGTTGATATGGTGACATGCCAATTGGTGTCTTAAACGCAGTCCTATATGCCCATAAGGCATCATCCAGCTTTTTGGACCAATCTTTCCTACTGGCATTCACAGTCTTCGCAAGGATTAGCTTGATCTCCCGATTAGAAACCTCTACCTGCCCACTAGTTTGTGGGTGATATGGTGTAGCTACCTTGTGTTGCTTAACCCCATATTTCACCAATATGGCTCTGAACAGCTTGTTGCAAAAATGTGAACCTCCATCGCTTATGATGGTACGAGGTACCCCAAAACGAGAGAAGATATTTCTCTTTAAGAACGCTACAACACGCTTACCTTCATTATCAGCTAGCGTTACTGCCTCGACCCATTTGGATACATAATCCACAACAACTAGGATATATTTCATCCCAAACGAACTCACAAATAGCCCCATGAAATCAATACCCCATACATCAAATAGTTCTACTTCAAGAATTTTAGACATGGGCATCTCATGGTGCTTCGAGATAGAGCCTTGCCTCTGACACTGATCACATCTTCTCACAAAATCGTAAGCATCCTTGAATAATGAAGGTCAGTAATATCCACTTTGGAGTACCTTCCTTGTCGTTCAATCACCTGCATGGTGACCCCCAACTTGGGAAGCATGACTTGCTTCCAGTATGCTAGGCACCTCCACATCTGAGATGCATCGCCTAATAATACCATCAGCACATCGTCGAAAGAGATACAGTTCATCCCAGAAGTAGTGTTTCACATCATGCATGAACTTTCTCTTTTGATTAAAGGAGAGATACTCAGGAATCACTTTACTTACCATATAGTTCGCAAAGTCTGCATACCACGGTAAGTCTTCCACCATAGTGGCTAGGATTTCTTCGTCGGGAAATGCATCATCAATAATAAGGTCAGGTTGCACTATGTGCTCACTCTCAAGTCTAGATAGATGATCAGCTACTTGGTTTTCGCAACCTTTTCTATCCTTTACCTCGAAATCAAATTCTTGAAGCAGTAACACCCACCTAATTAGCCTTGGCTTAGCATCCTTCTTTGCCATTAGATATTGTAGAGCCGCATGATCTGTATGAACCACTACTTTGGTTCCTAACAAGTAAGCATGGAACTTTTTAAAAGAATAAACAACTGCTAGAAGCTCTTGTTCAGTGACGGTATAGTTCTTCTGTGCTCCATTCAAGGCCTTGCTCGCATAGTAGATTGGATGAAATAGCCTTTCTCTTTTCTGACCAAGTACAGCACCCAAGGATACCCTGCTTGCATCACACATAACTTCAAAAGGTAGAGACCAATTGGGTGCTACAATAATAGGAGCTTCAACTAGCTTTCCTTTGAGGCATTCAAATGCCTTCAAGCAATTTTCACCAAAGTCAAATTTTGCATCCTTCTCCAAAAGTTTGCATAATGGGCTAGCAATCTTGGAGAATTCTTTAATAAACCTCCGATAAAAACCTGCATGACCGAGAAAACTACGCACCCCTTTTACAGAAATTGGAGGTGGTAATCTCTCGATAACTTCAATCTTGGCTCGATCAACCTCAATTCCCCTTTCAGAGACTTTATGCCCAAGAACAATGCCTTCCTTAACCATAAAGTGACACTTCTCCCAATTTAACACCAGGTTGAATTCAACACATCTCTGCAAAGCCATACTCAGATTTTCCAAGCATGATTTAAATGACTCACCTACAACAGAAAAGTCATCCATAAACACCTTCAAGGTGTCTTCGGCCATATAAAAAAAAAGGACATCATACATCGCTGGAAAGTAGCAGGTGTGTTACATAGCCCAAATGGCATTCATTTGAAGGTAAACGTACCATACGGGCATGTAAAAGTGGTCTTCTCCTGATCTTCAAGAGCAATGCAAATCTGATTGTATCCGGAATAACCATCTAAGAAACAGAACCATCCCTTCCCTGCCAATCGATCAAGCATTTGATCCATGAATGGCATTGGAAAGTGATCCTTTAGCGTCCACGAATTCAGCTTCCGATAGTCCATGCACACTCTCCACCCTGTGACAGGTCTGAGTGGAATTAGCTCATTCTTTTCATTTGCGACTACTGTCATGCCCCCTTTCTTGGGCACACATTGCACTGGACTCACCCATTTACTGTATGAAATTGGGTACACCACCCCTGCATCTAACCACTTAATAATTTCTTTCTTCACCACCTCTTGCATAGGTGGATTCAAACGACGCTGGTGCTCAATGGTGGGCACGTAATTTTCCTCGAGCTGAATCTTGTGCATACATATCCCAGGAGGGATACCAATTATATCAGCAATAGTCCAACCAATGGCTCTCTTGTACCTCTTCAGAACAGAGATGAGAGTCGTTACTTCCTGTTCACCTAAATCAGCCGCAACAATAACTGGAAGTGTATTCCCACTTCCTAAGAATGCATACTTTAGATGACTGGGGAGCTCTTTCAATTCTAGCACTGGTGGCTCTTCAATGGATGGTTTCGCTGGTGGTGACAGTCGATTCTTAAGGTCAAGGTCCAGCTTCTTAGGGGCCTGAGAATAGGACCCCATTCCAGTTAGAGCACGAATAGTTTCTTCATACTCTTCAACATCCTCATGCTTAAAGTTCAAAAGTACAACAGACAATGGATCAACAGTAAGACGCTTCTCTACAGATAATTCTTTCTCGTCCTCATAATAAACATCAGCTATAGAGAACACATTCATATCTTTAGGCTGCTTCATTGATTTGCATACATCAAAACAGACCACTTTGTCATTCATCCGAAATAAAAGCTCGTTTGCTCGTAAATCAATAAGCACACTTCCTGTTGCGAGGAAATGGCGTCCCAAGATTATGGGAACTTCAGAATCTACCTCACAATCCAAAATAACAAAGTCTGCAGGAAAAATAAAGGAAGAATCCTTCACCAGTACATCATATAAGATACCAACAAGTCGTTTTACCGACCTATCTGCCATCACGAGCCGCATATTGGTTGGTGTAGGATCGCCCAACCCCAACTGTTTATAAATAGATAGCGGCATCATATTGATGCTAGCCCCCAAATCGCACAATGCCTTAGCAAAATCTAAGGATCCAACCGTGCAAGGAATAATGAAAGCACCAGGATCCGCCTTTTTCTGTACTAAAGATCTCGTGGAAATTGCACTGCAATGATGAACATTATCTGCCAGTTCATAACTTGCTGCCCTTTTCTTTGTCAAAAGGTCCTTCATGAATTTGGCATATCCTGGCATCTGCTCCAGTGCCTCCACCAAAGGCATATTAATAGTCAACTGCTTCAACATAGTCATGAATTTACTGAACCTGGTGTCATCAGCTTTCTTCTTCAGTCTCTGAGGAAAAGGTGGTGGTGGAAGTGGGAGAGTTTTCTCCACCACTTCCTTTTTATCTTGCTTCTGATTATCAATCTTTTCAGGCTTGTGACATCTAGGTGTAGTGTCATGAACGTTTTCATTCTGATTTTTAGCTTCTACAGAATCATCACAATCTGCTTCAATAACATTCTCTTCTGTAATATCAACCACCTGTTTGCCTTTGGATGGATTTTCCAACACCTTACCACTCCTGGTAGTAATAGCCATACATGATCCATCATTCCTTGGGTTCTGCACAGTGTCGCTAGGTAAGGTACCAACCTTTCTTTGATTGAGTGCCGCTGATAGTTGACTCAATTGTTGTGCCATCTGTTTTATTGAAGTGGAATGCGAATCAACCAATTGATTTATTGAGGAAAAATCATTTTTTACCTCAGTTACTCCCGTGTTGGCTGCCTCCACTACTTTCAACAACTTAGCCATCATATCTTCCATGGACATCTTTCCAGAGCCAGATGCCGCAGCCTCACGATTTCCAGGAGGAACATACAAACCACTCCTGTCAGTCTTATTCTTGAATCCAGATTTTTCATAATAGTTTCGACCTTGGTTTCCTTGGGCATTGCCTCGGAAACCCCCTGATTATTTAAGTAATTTGCTTCCTCCTCAGAATTGGAGTCGTCTCTTCCCTGTGATACAACAGCTTTGACCTTTTCTATTTTCCCTGATAATAAATGCTTGGTAAGAAGGTCCATCTGCATTTTCATGTGAGCCATATCCTAGTCACGTTCTTCTTCTCTGCGCCTCTGTTCTGCCGTCATGCCAATAGATACAGTAGAGATTGCTACCTCAGAATCCCTGGTATGCCAAGCTCTACTCTGCTTTGTCATACGATCGAGCATATCATATGCCTCAATAAAAGTAAGGTCCATGAATGACCCACCTGCAGCATTATCAACCACTGGCTTAGTCACCGAGTTCAACGCCCTGTATAATATTTCCATCAAGTGGATGTTGGTCATCTGATGATTTGGGCACCGCATAAGCTTCTTCTTGAACCTCTCCCATGTTTCGTGGAGATCTTCAGTTGGAAGCTGTCTGAAATTGCTTATATCATCTCTCAATTGTGCCCTCTTGGATGGCGGAAAGAATCTTTCTAGGAAAGCGTCTTTCAGTTGCCTCCAATTAGTAATAGAGTCAGGAGTTAGCCCGTTTAACCATAGAGTTGCCTCTCCAGATAGAGACAATGGAAATAAGCGCAGCCGGATAGCATTCTGTCCAACCCCTGGATTATCAAATGATTTGCATGTTGAGATAAAATTAATCAGATGCATATTCGGATCATCGCCTGCAAGTCCACCAAATAACCCTTTGAGTTGTAATAGATGGATCATGGTGTTGGTGATATTGAACTTGGCTCTGGGTGCCAAGGGTGGAGGAATAATAGCCTCTGTGGCACCAGCCCCATCCAAATCGTCATCATCATCATCGAAAGGGGCCTGCACATCTCGGCGTTCAGGTCTCATTCTAGCTTGACGATCTCTCTTGTTCACAGGTGCTGCCACCTTACCAGCACGCCTTGGATTTAATAACTCATCATCACCCAGGTCCTCTTCATCAAGATTTGTTGCCCGACCTGGGTTATCAATATTCTGTTGATGCACTTGAGCAGCTGCCAATACAGCTAATCTTTCCTGCTCCTGTTGAGCAGCCATCCGTTCAAGGTTTCTTGCGCATCCATTCTGCCAATAAGACGTGGTTCAGGATTTATAGGTAATAACGATTAACCAGAACTTCGTGTATTTGGCATGCACTCCAATAAACCTGAACAAAAAAAAAAAGTAAAATTCAAGAATCTTTGACCAAAGGGTCTATTAACTATCACAAACTTAGTTGACAACCGTATTCCCCGGCAACGGCGCCAAAATTTGATACGCCCAAATTACAACTCTCGTTAGAAAGTGTAAGCGGTCGCTGTCAAATATAAAACCCAACTGGGTTGGGTGTCGAATCCCACAGGGAATACTCTGGTCACTAAGTGTTGCAATTATTAGTAGACTGTTGGTCGAAAATTCAAGGAAAAAGGGGGGTTTGGTTTAGGCGTGAACTAATATTATCAAAGTAACAATGGAACGATTTGCGTAGTAAGATTTAATCACAGAGATTGATAAGTTAGGGTTATGTCCACCTTATAAGTTCTACTTCTCTATTAACTATGAGTAACGCGGAATTTAGACATGCATGCACTTATAGAGAATCGTATTCTAATTCTAAATCCAAGTGTTTCTCAACCATCAAGGATTTATTTTGCTTTAGCTCTCTCGAGCCTAAAGTGTATAACAAATGGTACAAATTCTCCAAGAATTTAATCCGGTTAAGGCATTAACGTGTAAATAGAGGTTGGAAACCCTATTTCCTTGTCACACTCTCTTTTCCAAACATGTAACTTTTCTCTCGAACAAGTTAATGCTATAATGGCGTATTCTCTATGTTTGCAACCATAAGAATTCAATCAAAACTAAGAGAGTAATGATATAAGTAGCATAGCACATCAAGAATTCACAAACTCATAGTAATAGATAGTATCTTACGAGGTTTCCATAACCCTAACAGATAAGTTTAGCTACTCATGAATACAACGGAAATCAAAGTAGACATCATCATCATACCAAAACTTAGAGAAATCTCGGCTATGGAGATGAAACGTGTTTTCTTTCTCCGTTGATCAAGAGAGCCGTTTTCTGTTCTCCAAAATCGTACAAAATCCTCCAACGTCAATTCTCAATAATAAATCGAATGATAATGATAATGATGCTGAAAAATTCAGCAATAAGGTTTTTAATAGCATCCTTGTCTAATAAGTTGCTACTGCATCCTTAAGTATTTAAAAATACTGGGTTTGCCCAGGAAAAAGTTCCCATGCATCACATTCAGTCCAAAAGCTGCTTTCCCTCTTATGTGAAGTTTTCCTTTGCTGCCCACAGGTCCACAAAGTGCTGAAAATCTTCATCATTAGTACCTGAAAAACATACTAATCACATAGGTCAGCTCACTTAAAGGAAAATGGACTAAAAGTGCAAGAATTATATATTTTATCCTCAAAACTTAGCCAAAACATGGGTAAATTATGGTGCTTAGACGTATAAATACGCCCAACATCACCTAAAGACTTACGTTTTTGAAGTTTACAATTAGGAGCTATATGACCATATTGATTGCATCTATAGTACTTGATTTTTGCTAAATCTCTTTTGGATATATTCTTCGTAAATTTGGTAGATTTTCGATAGTTTTTTCTAGTTTCATGCTCTTCCTTGGTTCTATGTCTAGAGTGTTTCTTTATATAAGGTTGATCAGATTTAGAATATTTTTGGTTTTTCCCTGCCCCAAAAGAACTTGGTTTATCCATACCAAATTGCTCACAAAAATCTCCTAATCAGTTTTTTTCTCTAAGCTTGTCAAGCTTAATTTGTCTAGCCAATTTTAGTTTGTTACATAAGGCTAAACCTTCCTGCGTACAGGCTACTATAAGCTGACCATAAGTTTGTTCTTCAAATTTTATTTCACCATAAGATCCCCTAAGTGCTTTTCTCACTCTTTCGGCAAAGAGAGGGGGAAGATCATCAATGAACTTTGCTTTCCAATGTTCATACTTACTTTCGGGTAAATTCATAACCCTACTTAGAAAGGTGTCCTTATACCACCTAAATTCTCATAAGGTTTTACATCTAAGACCATTTAGGAGTGTCCTAATGTTTTCATATTGGTTGGTAAATCTTTCTCCAAAATGTTCTATAATAGTAAGAATAAGGGTATATACAACATCTTCTCTACCCGTAAGTAAAGGTCTCCCCAAGTTATCTTGGCCAGGAGTGTTATTGCTAGCAGTAAAAATGGCATTTCTTTTTTCTGTGGTTAAGAAGTTGTCCCACCAACCACGAAGTTGACCAGTAAAACCAGCAACTATCATTTTACAAATAGTTTCATCATTTCGTCTGGAACGATTTTCGGCAGATGCCGTGGCTTTAGCAATTGTAGAATACATTAACATACGATGAACAAGAATAGATATTTGCCTATCAGACAATCCATCTATATTCCATTCATATATTGCATCACCATTATAAGAGATATTAGTCTAATTCCAATCCCTTTCCTCTATCAGAACATCTTGAGAAGTTGGTCGTGGATAATAAGTTGCAGTCATACGGGAAATATCAGCGTATTGTGTTCCTAGTTATTTTCTGATCATACCTCTGAGCTTATTGATCTCGAAAGAAATTGCATTTCCCACATTAGGAGCAGATTCAAGGGTATCAGCAAAACTAGACTCTAGATTGTTGACAAAATTATCAGACGAATCAAGGGGCTTGATATTCAATTGAGAGAATTTTTTGTCTAACAAATTTTTCAATATATGATGGATTTTCAAATCCTTCAATATTAAGAGGTCTCTGAATACAAGGTCTAGATAATATTAAATCGTCTGCCTTGCTTTCTGAAGTAGAAGCAATATCAGATGACTTCATAGTATCCTTAAGCTTTTTAACCATTTCAGTTAATTCATCAAGTTTTCTATCAAGAGAAGAAATATGTTCTCCTAGAACTTTAACATACAAACTCAAATAATTATTCTGAGAAATAAGATTATTTATTTCAGAAATAGTAATTTTTCAAATATCATTGTCAACGAATTTCTGAAAAATAGAGAAAGTCATTCCAGTATTATTAGGTAATATAAAAGAAGATTGAGGAGGGTAAATAGCCTGAGTAATTGTACCATCCGGATTTTGGTAAGATCTTTCAATGATTTTCACATAGGAAGGCAAATATGCAGACATAAACCATGGCACAAAAAAAATAATTTTATTATGTAATGCACACATTTCATGGAATTCTTCAGCGATATTTTTTAATTCATCAGGACTATAAGTTTCAAAGAACCATGTCCTAAAGGTTTTCCATTTTTCACCAAAAAATTCTTTTCGAATATAGTTTATTGCCTGTGAACCAGGACTAAAATCAATTAGTTGTGGGATCATGGTTAAACGGAATTAATATCAAACTCCATTTCAGAGGGAGTGGGGTTTTCATTATCAAAATGTTGCACTATATTTTTTTAGGATTGATTTTAATTTTTTCTACATTTTTAGGTAGAGAATACGAATCTGCAGTATTTAAAGTATGCAAGGATACAACACGACTCCTAGATGGACCATAAACTGGTTCGACTGGGGAAATATGATGCATAGTAGGCAATATTCTCGGTATAGAAAAGGAATTTCTATTGTAAACAGTAGAATTATCGTCAAATTGGAGACAAATTCTTTCGTCCGCATTTTGAGTTACATGAGTTAACTCATTATTTGTCACATCTTCCGCAAGTTGTTTTGGAGAAATGATAGAATTTAAAATCTAAGTTTTTGGGAAATTAAGCTCATCCCATTTGATAGGTCATCTTGTAGTGACCCTGGATTTTGCAAAATTCGTTTCAATAAGTATGGTATAATCAGAGGCATCATCAACCAATTCACATCGAGGATTCATAGTAGATAATAGACGGTAATAAATACGATATGATAAACATATAAGTTCAAATCTGGGTGCATAATTATAACTATGGGTTTTTACATTTAGGGTTAAAGCATCAAGAATGTTTAAATCAGTCAAAGACAATTATAAATAAGGTTGAGTAGTAAAATATACAGGGCCATATGCAAGAGTAGACTCAATAGACCCCATCAGAACTGTCTAAAATTTAAATTTCTAGCATCGCGCAGTGCAGCTAGAAAGGTATCTGGAAGTCCCTTTAAAGTTAAGGGTTTCAAAGCAATTTGTACTAAGCCAATATGCATAAAATTATAATGATGTTTAAATATATCAATAGCGTGTTTATTAATAAGTTTAATAGTTTGTTCATCAGTATTCAAACCAATAGATTGCTCGGTGGTTTTTATTATTTTTTTATATTTGAATCTATCAAGAAATCCATAATCATAAATGATTTTTATTTTTACTTGAGGAATAGTCCATTTATTTAATAAATCTATATTTTGAGGTAAATCTCCCTCTTCAAGTTTAGTACCTTTCGTACTAACTTCTCCCATATCCATTTTTATAAAAACCTTACACCTATGTTGAATATTTCACATCTCTCACGTAATTACTATGAAAGCTCCTAGGCTCTGATACCATTTTACCGGATCTCAATAGGCTGGGGTAATCCGCTCAACCTGCCAGACCTATATAGCAATACTAGACTAAGTTATAGTAGGAAAACCAAACCAAAGCACCGACCGAAATATAAAAGGTATCAAAGCCTAGGAGCTTTCAAAGTAATTACGTGAGAGATATGAAATATTCAGCATAGGTATAAGGTTTTTATAAAAATAGATATGGGAGAAGTTAGTACAAAAGGTACTAAACTCGAAGAGGTAGATTTACCTCAAAATATAGATTTATTAAATAAATGGACTATTCCTCAAGTAAAAAAAAAAACATTTATGATTATGGATTTCTTGATAGATTTAAATATAAACAAATAATAAAAACCACTGAGCAATTTATTGGTTTAAATGCTGATGAACAAACTATTAAACTTCTTAATAAACATGATATTGATATATTTAAACATCATTATAATTTTATGCATATTGGCTTAGTACAAATTGCTTTTAAACCCTTAACTTTAAAGGGACTTCCAAACACCTTTCTAGCTGCACTACGCGATGCTAGAAATTTAAATTTTAGACAGTCTCTGATGGGATCTATTGAGTCTACTCTTGCATATGGCCCTGTATATTTTAATACTCAACTTATTTACAATTGTCTTTGACTGATTTAAACATTCTTAATGCCTTAACCCTAAATGTAAAAACCCATGGTTATAATTATGCACCTGAATCTGAACTTATATGTTTATCCTATCGTATTTATTACCGTCTATTATCTACTATGAATCCTCGATGTAAATTGGTTGATGATGCTTCTGATTATACCATACTTATTGAAATGAATTTTGCAAAAACTAGGGTCACTACAAGACGACCTATCAAATGGGATGAGCTTAATTTCCCAAAAACTTAGATTTTAAATTCTGTCATTTCGCCAAAACAACTTGCGGAGGATGTGACAAATAACGAGTTAACTCATGTAACTCAAAATATGGACGAAAGAATTTGTCTGCAATTTGACGATAATTCTACTGTTTACAGTAGAAATTCCTTTTCTATACCGAGAATGTTGCCTGCTATGCATCATATTTCCCCACTCGAACCAGTTTATGGTTCAGCTAGGAGTCATGTTCCATCCTTGCATACTCTAAATACTACAGATTTGCATGCTCTACCTAAAAATGTAGAAAAAATTAAAATCAATCCTAAAACAAATATAGTGCAAGATTTTGATAATGAAAACCCTACTCCCTCCGAAATGGAGTTTGATATTAATTTTGTTTAACCATGATCCCACAACTAATTGATTTTAGTATAGTTTCACAGGTAAGAAACTATATTCGAAAAGAATTTTTTGGTGAAAAATGGAAAACCTTTAGGACATGGTTCTTTGAAACTTATAGTCCTGATGAATTAAAAAATATCGCTGAAGAATTCTATGAAATGTGTGCATTACATAGTAAAATTATTTGTTTTGTGTCATGGTTTATGTCTACATATTTGCCATCCTATGTAAAAATCATTGAAAGATCTTACCAAAATCCGTATGGTACAATTACTCAGGCTATTTACCCTCCTCAATCTTCCTTTATATTACCTAATAATACTGGAATGACTTTCTCTGCTTTTCAAAAATTCGTTGATAATGATATTGGAAAAATTACTATTTCTGAAATTAATAATCTTATTTCTCAGAATAATTATTTGAGTTTGTATGTTAAAGTTCTAGGAGAATATATTTCTTCTCTTGATAAAAAACTTGATGAATTAACTGAAATGGTTAAAAAGCTTAAGGATAATATGAAGTCATCTGATATTGCTTCTACTTAAGGAAGCAAGGCAGATGATTTAATATTATCTAGACCTTGTATTCAGAGACCCTTTGATATTGAAGGATTTGAAAAACCATCTCATATTAAAGAATTGAAAAATTTGTTAGAAAAAAAATTCTCTCAATTGAATATCAAGCCCCTTGATTCGTCTGATAATTTTGTCAACAATCTGGAGTCTAGTTTTGCTGATACCCTTGAATCTACTCCTAATAAGGGAAATGCAATTTCTTTCGAGCTCAATAAGCTCAGAGGGATGATCAGAAAACAAACGGGAACAAAATACACTGATATTCCCCGTATGACTGCAACTTATTATCCACAACCAACTCCTCAAGATGTTCTGATAGAGAAAAGGGACTGGAATCAGACTAATACCTCTTATAATTGTGATGCAATATATGAATGGAACATAGATGAATTGTTTGATAGGCAAATATCTATTCTTGTTCATCGTATGTTAATGTATTCTACAATTTCTAAAGCCATGGCATCTGGTAAAAATCGTTCCAAACGGAATGATGAAACTATTTGTAAAATGATAGTTGCTGGTTTTACTGGTCAACTTCGTGGTTGGTGGGATAACTTCTTAACCACAAAAAAAAAATGCCATTTTTACTGCTAGGAATAACACTCCTGGCCAAGATAACTTGGGGAAACCTTTACTTGCGGGTAGAGAAGATGTTGTATATACCCTTATGCTTACTATTATAGAACATTTTGGAGGAAGATTTACCAACCAATATGAAAACATTAGGACACTCCTAAATGGTCTTAAATGTAAAACCTTAGGAGAATTTAGGTGGTATAAGGACACCTTTCTAAGTAGGGTTATGGATTTACCCGAAAGTAAGTATGAACATTGGAAAGCAAAGTTCATTGATGGTCTTCCCTCTTTCTTTGCTGAAAGAGTGAGAAAAACACTTAGGGGATCTCATGGTGAAATAAAATTTGAAGAACAAACTTATGGTCAGCTTATAGCATCCTGTACGCAGAAAGGTTTAGCCTTATGTAACGAACTGAAATTGGCTAGACAAATTAAGCTTGACAATCTTAGAGAAAAAACCCAATTAGGAGATTTTTGTGAGCAATTTGGTATGAATAAACCAAGTTCTTTTAGGGAAGGGAAAAAATAAAGATATTCTAAGTCTGATCAACCTTATTGAAAGAAACGCTCTAGACATAGAATCAAGGAAGAGCGTGAAACTAGAAAAAACTATCGCAAATCTACAAGATTTATGAAGAGTAGATCGAAAAGAGATTTAGCAAAAATCAAGTGCTATAGATGCAATCAATATGGTCATATAGCTCCTAATTGTAAACTTCAAAAACTTAAGTCTTTAGGACTCTCTGATGAGATGCACGATCAAACCTATAGTTTGATATATACTTTCGGTTCCGAATTTGATTATAATTGTGATTCTGAATCTGAAAATGATATTGAATTACCTTGTTCTGATAGTGAGCAGGAGTATGTAGATAAATGTACTGATTGCAATAATGATAAATGCAATTGTGTTGAAATGATGTATAAACTGCAATCACAGTTTGAAGATTTGGACTTAAATGTTCGAACTCTTACTATTGATAATGTTCTTGAATTATTAAAAGAAATTTCTGATGAAAAGCTTCGTGAAAAAAATATTAAGCTTGCTGTTAAAAAATCAGTTGATAGTACTGCCAGTACTTCTAAAAATAATATTAAAAATACGGATGATGATTATTATATGTCTTATTCTTTATCTGAAGTAAATAGAAGACTTGCCTTGAGTAAAACCCCAGGAAGGGATACAACTTTTGATGATTTAAAAATAGAAGTTGAAAGACTGAAAAAAAAAATTATCTCTTTAAAACAAAATCAAATGATCTCCTATCATAGGATTTTGAAAATTGAAGAAGATATTTCTAGTTTTTCCCAAAAAACTATTTCCTCTAAAGGAAAAGAAAAGGAAGTTGTTGAAAATTCTGGTATGAATAAAATTATTCAAAAAATTGATTTTAAAAATGATTATTTCTGGGTATGATGCAACTAGTTACTGCTCATAGATAGTATATAAATTGCACTATATTGGTTAATAGAGAATTTTCTATCACTAATATAGCTATGATCGATAGTGGTGCTGACGTTAGATGCATTCAGGAAAGATTAATTCCGACCCGATATTTCGAAAAAACTACTCATATAATTAAATCTACATCTGAGCATAGTTTTGATATTAATTATAAATTACCTAATACCCATATTTGTCGAAATAAGATTTGTATTCCGCATTTATTTTTCTTGGTAAAAAATCAACTATATCCTCCTATCATTTTAGGAACCCCTTTTACGAATGCTATATATCCTTACACTCATATTGATGCAAGTGGTTTTAGAGATACTTACAAAAATCAGGAGATTTCTTATCCTTTTGTTACTGATCCAGTTACAAGAGATATAAATGCTTTAATTGGTATGAAACAAAGACAAATAAATTTCATACAATCAGAAATAATGAGTATAAACATTCATGATACAATGACTTCGGTAAAGGTTCAAGAAAAAATGAAAATAATATCTGAACAAATGATTGTTGACATTTGTGCTGATCACCCCAATGCTTTTGGGGATCGTAAGAAACATATTATTTCTCTTCCTTATGAAAATGATTTTAGTGAAGATAAAATTCCGACTAAATCTCGACCTTGCCAAATGAATACAGAATTAGTTGAGTTCTGTAAAAAGGAGATTGACAGTCTCTTACAGAAAGGTCTTATAAATCCTTCCAAATCTCCTTGGTCTTGTACTACTTTCTATGGGAATAATGTTGTTGAAAAAGAATGAGGTATGCCAAGACTTTTTATTAACTATAAACCTCTGAATACAGTTTTGAAATGGATTAGGTATCCAATACCTAATAAAAAAGACTTGATTTCTAGATTATATGATGCCAATATATTTTCTAAATTTGACTTAAAATTTGGATATTGGCAAATACAGATTGATAAAGATCACACTTATCGAACTACTTTTAATGTCCCTTTTGGACAATATGAATGGAATGTCATGCCATTTGGTTTGAAAAATGCTCCTTCTGAATTTCAGAAAATTATGAATGATATATTTAATCCTCGTATGGATTTTATAATTGTCTATATTGATGATATTTTAGTATTCTCAAAAACTCTTGAATTACATTTCAAACATCTACATATGTTTAAACAAATTGTACTTCAAAATGGTTTGGTTATTTCTAAACCAAAAATGAGTTAGTTTCAGAAAAATATTCATTTTTTAGGACATAATATTCATCAAGGTACTATTGAACCCATTCAAAGAACTATGGATTTTGCTAAAAAAAAATCCCTGATATTATTATTGACAAAACGCAACTGCAGAGATTTCTTGGAAGTCTTAACTATATTTCTATTTTTTATAAAAAATTGTCTAGGGATTTAGCCCCTTTGTATGATAGGTTGAAAAAGGATTATAAAAATCCTGGGCTCAAGTCCACACTGATTTAGTAAAATTAATTAAAAAATGAGTTGAAACTCTTCCCTGTTTAACTCTTGCTAATCCTACTTGGTTAAAAATAATTGAGACTGATTCATCAAATATTGGTTATGGAGGAATACTTAAACAAGTTAATCCCCATACTAAAATTGAATGTTTAGTCAGGTTTCATTCTAGTAAATGGACTAAAAGTCAGAAAAAATACACCATTGTGGCCCATGAAATGTTAACTATTGTCAAATGTGTTTTAAAATTTCAAGATGATTTATATAATCAAAAGTTTATAATTAGAACTAATGCCCAATCTGTTAAATATATGTTTGATAAAGACTTTAAACATGATGCTTCTAAATTAATCTTTGCCAGGTGGCAGGCCCAGCTTGCCCCTTTTGATTTCGAGATACATTATAAAAAGTGAAGTGAAAATTCTTTGCCCTATTTTCTCTCCAGAGAATACCTAAACAACCAATGAATTTTTACACTTACTATCTCTTTGAAAAAACTGTAATTACCATTATTAAATGTATTCCCTTATATGAAGATATTCATTTTATCATCATAGAAAAACTTATTAGAAAAATTCCTTCACATTTTGATAGAGTTTGGATTTTTCATAATATTTTTTTATTCAATAAATTATATATTAATACTAAAATAACCATAAGTTTTCTATTATTTTATTATTTTATCCATTTTGAACCTGCTCCAACTTTTGACATCTTTATTAGAAAATTAATAAACTTGACCGCGCTTCGCGCGATTACAAAGACCTTATTAAATTTACAAACTAAATTTGATATTATATCCAAGAATTAAAAATATTTTATCTAGTCCCTAAATCAAATGGATTAGATTTTAAGTTTTAATACATTTTAATATTCACATTCCGTTTTATATTTTTTCTCTGAACTTTTATCACCAAGCTTAGTGTTCACAATAAATTTTCGTAGTGCTGAAAATTAACTGCAAGCAAAAACAAAATAAACACAAAAGAATAATTTTATTTAAATGAATCTTGTGAGTACAATTCTGTTGTTCTCTTGATTCTTCTCTCTTAAACTTAGAAATGATCTGAGGGCCTTTAGTAGCATGTTTCTCGAATCGTTGGATGATTTGGACTCCTAGAGACGTATTTCAATCGTCGGGAATGTCGAAAAGTGTTTTGTCGCTTTGGAATACCTCCGGGAAGAACTCCATTGATTGCTCCTTGCAAGAACTTGATAGTCAATATTGATGTTGCCAATGCTTGTCAAAGTCCTCTTTTCCAAGTATCTCTTTTCTCTCTCCTTTTTTTTCCCTTAGAATGTTATGTTATCCCTATTTATAGTTGTAGGGGGTAGGCCTAGTTTCTTGTGATTGGCCGAAATATGTCACTTTGACACTTGATGCCTTTTGACTGGTTGTTGATTTTGAATGAGATTTCCACATCATTTGTACATGTGGCAGCGTCTAGTTGGTCTTGAATTTGACTGGGACGCCACATCACTTGATGAGTGTGGGCTTCAAAGTTAGATGAACCTTGATGAGGAATAAAATGGGCTTATTATTTTTTTTAAGCCCAAAATAATTTTAAACCCAATAAAATATGGATCAAATTCAAATTTTATATGAATTTGATCCAATAAATTTTATGTGTCTACACATGCCCCCTACTTCAAGGTTGATCGACGTGTAGGCTTGCCGAAACTTGGCGGCGAGACTTGAAGTACTCATGAATGAGTTTTCATTCTCGTGACTTCAAGGTACTTGTTTCTCATCAGTGCATCCTAGTTAGACCAATACTTGCGAGTCGTCTAACTAAAGTTTCCTCCATGAACTTTCATGTCGTGAAAGTCTTCATCAAAGCAACCAACGATTTATTTGTGGTGATCCTCATTTTTCATCCACAATCGAGTACAAACTCGATATTATTTCAAGAGTATTAAAAAAATGACCAACTTGATTTTTTTTTACTCTTCTTGGATAAGTATGAACATGAGAAATCACCACCTTAATATTTATTTAAGTAGTTTTTACTTGTACAACAATGTGACCCTCTCAATGTATTTGAATTAAAAGGATCAATACAACCCCCTCACTTGACATATTACACGTATGAAGTAAAAATGTTGACTTGATCTTTTTGTACCAAAGGAAAATATTAAATTTCCTTTTGGTTTCATGTACCAAAGGAAAAAATATTAACTTTCCTTTTGAATTTAAGAAAGAATTAAAGTCACCTCCAAAGAAATCTCCTCAATATGGTAATTTTTCAACTGATTGGCAATTTGAAATTCCCAGGGAATCTCATCTCCTAATTTCACCACAACATTCCTTGTACACAAACTAAAAATTCTTCACAGGAGCCTCTATATAAGGAGATGTTGTGAAATCACATCAACCACAATGTTTTAAAATCCGTAACCCTTGCAAACACATCCCTTGGCTTCTTTGTGACCATGTATTTGGAAAACACTGTTGGTTCACCTCAACCTTTTTAGCAGCATTGGTGGACGTCATGCAAAGTATACAACCTCATCGCAACATTGACCGAAGAAGTACATGGTGTGTCTTTTTTTTATTTTCAACTTCAAACACTCACAGAGTAAAAATCATATTTGACTGTAGGAATGTTCAAATGTTGAACGACTTAGTTCTGAAGAGACTAGACTTGTATTACTGTGTCATATCCAAAAATTAATGTTAAACTCATTTTGTATTGACTAGAAATAATTTTAAAGTTGACGCTATATGTTGTCATGTCGAGATTCCAGATAGCATGTTCTTGATCACTCCTCTTTGCTTTGTTTTTGTAGGTTCATGAAAAAATGCAAATGGTATCGATATCACATCAAGCATATACAAACATTGTCCAGATGATT
This sequence comes from Capsicum pubescens, assembly GCA_030864215.1. Lineage (NCBI taxonomy): Eukaryota > Viridiplantae > Streptophyta > Magnoliopsida > Solanales > Solanaceae > Capsicum > Capsicum pubescens. The sequence goes on along the minus strand of CM061549.1, from coordinate 215,730,966 downwards.
GGTCAGGAACCACTTGAGGCATTATTTTTCGAGTCGCAGTTTTCAATGAGCAATAATTAGGTGCTTCACCCATTTTCTCGAGGATTTGGCAAGCAATATTCCCTCTCACGAATTGGTAGTGAATACTCGGAGCAACTCTTTTCTATCCTTGGAAAGAAATTTTATGCCTATTTCCTTAAATCTTATCATAGAAAACTCCTTGCATCTCGGCATAAAAGATCAATGGTAGAAAACTAAATTTCATGCTAATCGACATCGATATCAACCATGTTGAACTAAACTGATGTGTTTCTCTCAATATTGATCATGCCATATTGAAGTATAATGCCTTTGGTAACGACACTTATTTCCAGATTGAAGTTTCACGTGGTTGGCATCAATCCGTATAAAACCGAGAAGCTTCATCCGGTCAACACTGTAGATGTGTTTCATCTTCATTTCTTTTTTTCTTTTACAGGTTTATGCAAATGGTCTTGATATCAGACCAAAAAGGTAGACATGATTGATGTTGAACCATTTGGTTCCTTACTCCCTTACTTCTTGATAAGAAAGTAACTTGGAATGATCTGATTTCATCTTTGACGACGCTGAAAGTTTTCCTTTTTAGCTTCAGTGAGCATGTACTAGGCATACATTCACAAACATATTTATTCTTGAATAGGAGAATAAAAATATGAGTCGTTTGATTCATAAAAATGAAATTCAATGTCCTGATACATCTATTTTATCAGTTTTGCACAACGCCACGATAAATTCCATATTTTGACGTAGGAGTATCAAAATCAGGAGTTATTTTTTGCGTTGGAAACTAGACTCGTAGATCTATGTCTATTGTAGGGATCACAATCATATTGCACCCAAATAGTCCCAGATATTTTCCCAAAACCGATCTTCTAATATTGGTTCGCTAGTTTTATCAGCTTTGCGCAGCGTCACGATGAATTATGTATCTCGACGTAGGAGTATCAAAATCAGGAGTCATTTTTTTGCATTGGAAACTAGACTCGTAGAGATACGTCTCACTTAAAAATCACAATCAGATTGCACCTAAATCGTCCCAGATATTACCTCAAAACTGATCCTTTAATCTTGGTTTGCTAGTTTTATCAGCTTTGCGCAGCGTCACGATAAATTCCGTATCTCGACGTAGGAGTATCAGAATCAGGTGCCATTTTTTTGTTAGAAATTATATTTGCAGATCTACAATATACATAAAAACCACACTCAACGCCCTTACGGATTTATACAGATACGTCATCAAAGTCAGCTTAGTTCGGAATCTGATGGCCTATTTTGCAACTTTAAGCAGCTATGATAGAAAATTCATAACATGGCGTAGGAACCTTTGAATCATGAGCCATCTTTTTTGTTGCGGAGAAATCTGTAAGATCTAACACATATGTAAAATTATGGTCAACACCTATATGGATTTATACAAATATGTTGTCAAAATACGTTTTGCTTTGCTGGTCTCTTCACCTTTGCACGTCTGCAGTAAACTTAGCGAAGGAACATCTATCATCATGTGATATCTATGTCAATTCAAAGTGTTATTGTCGTGCTCAAATAATGACACAGGTTTTTCCTCCTTTATTTTTTCTTAACTCATACGACTGAACTTTGAGTAAAATACTCTAAGCTGTCTACGTACCTCAGAAGGATCAAGTTATAACGTAGTTCAAGACTGTTGAGTGAATTTTTTTTCTAACTTTTTTATCTCTTTTTTTTTGGAGATTCGTTCACAGTTTAGAATCATGCGGGCCAGGAGTGATATGCAATTTAAGCTCGTGCCTTAAGGAGCATTTTGACTTGTAGTTTAGGATCGTGCATCGAGGAGCATTTTTGACTTGTAGTTTAGGATTGTGTATCTAGGAGCATTTTTGACTTGCATTTTAGGCTCGTGTGTTGATGAGCATTTTTGACTTGTAGTTTAGGCTAGTGCATCGAGGAATATTTTTGACTTGCAGTTTAGGCTTGTGCATCGAGAAGTATTTTTAACTTGCAATTTAGGCTCGTGCATCGAGGAGCATTTTTGACTTGTAGTTTAGGCTCGTGCATCGAGGAACATTTTGAAAAGAATTCTCATAATGTAACTTTCCTTTCAACCCTTTGTAATGGGGTATTTGTGCACTTCAGTTTGGTATTTATTTCTCCCATCGGTTGAAACAGATTTGCACCTGATCTTGTGTAGACTTTTGGAAGTTGGAGTTCAGAAGTCTTTTGTCATTTTTTTCTTTTGCGAGCGATCAATGTCCAAGTATTAACCATCTTGATATTAGAGAGGTCATTTGACATGGACTTACTTGTTATTTTCTTTAGGGTGGGAACCTCAATTGGGTCAAAGCTCCCAAATTATAGCATGATGATTCTCTCACCTTTAGGTGATGCCACAGAGCACATAGGTTGTAGAACTTTTGAAATTGAACCTTTTTTAGGGTCCAGTTCGGCACTAACATGATTTGCATCAACTGTATCACCATCATCGATGATGATCTTTCCTCTTACATTAATGTCATGATTTTTTCCTTCAGGATGAAGCATTTTGTGGTGTGATGACCAACAATGCGGTGAAATTTGCAGTACTTAGGATCGTCGACTTTATTTGGTTCTTCAGGTCGCTTTGACTTAGGAAGCTCAATGACTTCTTTGGCTAGCAACTCGTCAAGAATTTCAGAAATATTAGAGTCGGGAAAAGGATATACCCTTACTTTTAACTCCTTCAAGGTTGGTTGATTTTTCACCTCTCGCATTTGTTTCTTTGGAGCTTTCTCTTTTAACTTTTTCTTGTAGAGACCTTCGTAAAACTCACAGTTGTCATCATATATTCCCCAATTTGGTCTTCAGAAGAGTCTTTGAATTTCGTGACTTCTTTCCTAGGATAAAAAATAGGTGACGCCATTCTATGTCTTGCAATACTTAGCTCTATGTCATGAGCGTGCGTAGCTAATTCTTCAAAAATTTGAGGTTTAATTCCTTGGAGGACATACACAAGGCCCCAACGCATCCCTTTAATGCAAATTTCAATTGCAAAAGTTTCAAAAAGTTGATCCTTGCAATTGAAGCTTAATGTTTGCCAATGATTTATGTAGTCCACTACAGGCTCATCTTTACTTTGTCTTGTTTTGTCAATTCTATCATGTTGACCGTACGATAGGTGCTATAGAAACGGTTTAGGAACTGACTTTCTAGTTGCTACCAAAAATTAATTGATTCAGACTCTAAGTCCGTGTACCAATCAAAGACGTTGCCTTCCAATGAGCGAACAAACTGCTTGACAAGAAGATCACCATGTGTGCCAGTACTGCTATAAATTTTAACAAAATGAGCGATGTGTTGCCTTGGATTTCTCTTTCTATCAAATTATTGAAACTTTAGCGGTTGATATCCAATTAGCATCGGTAAGCCCTTGATTCACTTAGAATACGGCTTTGAGTATCCTATGAAACTTTGTGACGGACCGCCATATTGTGCCTTGATGGTGTTTGCAATCATATCTTGCAGTTGTTGAACTGTTAGCATTGCTACTAAAGTAGATCGATCAACGCATTGATTTTCACTTGACTTGATGAGATATTCACCATAAACTTTTTCTTGCGGTGTTAGATTATAGTTTAACTCTCCACGATTGTGGAAATCTAACTTGCTCATAAGTCGGGTGATTTGATAATCTTTCTCATCAACAGACTTTTTCTAGACTTCAATGGTTTGCTCCATCAGTGCAAACTTCTCATCCATATCAACTGCATCAACCATGAAGGTGTTGACTTTCGTTGAAGTTGGAGAATTCATTAAGTTTTCAGATTCTCCAAAGTTGCAGACAATTTCAGACGGTTCATTTGATAACATAGATACAAAGTTACCCCCAGGGGTCATAGTTACAGCCGAAATTTGAGATTTTCTCCTTTTTATCATCTCCAAAAAGGTGAAGTATTGGGATCCATCCAAAGCACAAGCTTTGATTTTGAGTCGATTGATGGGGCAAACAAGTGTGATCTCAGTAGACGTGGCAGTAGTAGGCGTCTTGCACGATACTTCATTGATTTTTCTGAAGTTCATTATAGTAGTTGAATTTGTGATTTTTCAATTTGTAGAAGGAAGAGATGAAGAGAAGAACTGGTCCCACTGGGCGTGCCAAAATTTGTTTGCAATAAATTTTCGTAGTGCTGAAAATTAACTGCAAGAAAAAATAAAATAAGCAAAAAGAATAATTTTATTTAAATGAATCTTGTGAGTACAATTCTGTTGTTCTCTTGATTCTTCTCTCCTAAACTTAGAAATGATCTGAGGGCCTTCAGTAACATGTTTCTCAAATCGTTGGATGATTTGGACTCCTAGAGACGTATTTCAATCGTTGGGAATATCGAAAAGTGTTTTGTCGCTTTGGAATAATCTTTGGAAAGAACTCTGTTGATTGCTCATTGCAAGAACTTGATAGTCAATACTGACGCTACCAATGCTTGTCAAAGTCCTCTTTTCCAAGTCCTTCCTTTCTTTTTTTCCCCCTTAGAATGTTATGTTATCCCTTATTTATAGTTGTAGGGGGTAGACATAGTTGTTTGTGATTGACCGAAATATGTCACTTTAACACTTGGCGCTTTTTGACTAGTTGTTGAATTTGAATGAGATTTCCACATCATTTGTTGGCGTCTCATTGGTCTTGGATTTAACTGGGATGCCACGTCACTTGATGAGTTTGGGCTTCAAAGTGAAATGAACCTTGATGAGGAATAAAATGGGCTTATTATTTTTTTAAACCCAAAATAATTTTAGACCCAATAAAATATGGATCAAATTCAAATTTTATATGAATTTGATCCAATAAATTTTACGTGTCTACACTTAGTCATTGGGAAACTAATTTAGCCAATGAGAAAAACAAAGATCCCATAAATTATAATTATTATTATTTTTTATTTTGTGTCAACTCGTTTTTTAATCTTTTAATATTGAGATCAATTGCACCTGCAAGTAAAGTCAAGTTCACCTAAAAATGATAAAACAACAACAACAACAAACCCAGTGTATTTCCACAAAGTGAGGTCTGGAAAGGGTAAAATGTACGCAGTCCATACCGCTACCTCCGAAGAAGTACAGAGGTTGTTTCCGATAGACCCCCGGCTCATGATAAAGAATAGTAAACAAGAGCGTAATGAAACATGAAGAAAGATGGATGACATAACATAAATAAGAAATTAACAACGATAAAAATACAATAAAATTTTTAGAGATTTTTGGCGATAAGAAAAATTACCTTGTATAAAGAATATAAAATCATCTCAAGATATGTCATGTTAATCAAATTAGTGTCAACCACACCTAAGCATAAAAGACCATTCAGTTCAATTTGTGCCAATGAATCAAGAATAAATAACCGATATCACTGAAAAGCTAAAGTACAATACCTAGAATCTTAGAATTTGACTTTGAGGAGAGGTTTATCAGAATTTCATTCTGTGTAAGATTAATATGATATGATTGAAAAATCTTTAACATGATCGAGGCACGACTAACAATAATTGTGTGAGGCATCATAAATTTATGGACAAATATATTTGTGGTCCTTAATGTCAGCAAATGTTACCTTTCCCTTCATCTCCTCATATTTAGTTCTGTGCCATTACTTTCCTTCACTATTTTGGCTCTTCACTATCATTATACTTCTTTATTTTATCTCTTTATTTTGTCTCTTGTTTTTTGGTTAATTAGTCTCTCTCTCTCAGTTATATTATCTCAGCTCATTTTTTCACTTTTTGTTTTTGTTTTTATCTATTTTAAAACCATTTTATTACTCCTCGGTTTTATTTTATTTTATCAGCTAAAAATATTTTTTTATTTTAACAAATAAAAAGTTAATGTTATTTCTTTAATATTTATTATTAAATAACTATATAAAGTATTACTAGTCAAATTTAAGTTTTTAAAATACAAATAAGACCAATTTAGTAAAATAAACTTTAATACAAACACAATTTAGTTTATGTATAAAAATAAACTTATAAAGAAGAAGTAAAACACTATCATGGGTTATTAAATGGGGATGTTTCAAAAATAGCAACAATTTAACACAAAACTCATCTTCCACGGTTACACTTTACAATATTACCATTTATAGCCAATGTATTCAATTCACATCCATTGTATTCGTTTTTACTCAATAGTCTGTATTCATAAAAAAATATAAATACATTGATCACATTTTTTATTTTTTTATTTTCAAAAAATATAACTACATCGAATACTAGTCATGGATGATGATGTAAGCATCATAATCGCGCATTGTGTTTGTATTTACCATTATTTTTTAATTTTATTCTTTTTTTCCTTTTTTGTATTTTCGCTTTATTTCTTTTTCGATTCTTTCTTTATTTTTGTATTTTTTCTTTTTTTTTCTGTTTTCCTTCTTTTCTTTTATATTTCTTTTTTTTGTTCTTTTTGGTTTCTTTTTTGCACTTTTTCCCCCTTTATTTCTATCTTATATTTTTTGTATTTTCAAAAAAATATGGCTACTCGAGTACAAGTCACGATAATAACAAAAATATCACAATTGCTTATCGTATTTGTATTCACATTATTATTTATATTTTTATATTTGTTGATACAACTATATTTGTATTTGCATTTATAGTTCACGCTTGTTTTTGTATATATTTATAATTCGTATTTGTATTTTATAGTTTGCACTTGTAATTATATGTTATAGTTTTCATTTGCATTTGTATTTATAATTCGCACTTATATTGGTATGTTATAGTTCGCATTTGTATTTATACTTTATAGTTTGCGCTTGTATTTGTATGTTATAGTTCACATTTGTATTTGTATTTTATAGTTTGCACTTTTATTTGTATGTTACAGTTCACATTTGTATTTGTATTTTATAGTTCGCACTTGCATTTGTATGTTATAGTTCGCATTTGTATTTATATTTTATAGTTCGCACTTGCATTTGTATGTTATAGTCCCCATTTATATTTTTATTTTATAGTTCGCACTTGTATTTGTATGTTATAGTTCACATTTGTATTTGTATTTTATAGTTTGCACTTATATTTGTATGTTATAGTTCAAATTTGTATTTGTATTTTTATTGTTCACACTTGTATTTGTGTTTGCGAGTTCGTATCATCATTTATTATTTCTATAATTTACACTCATATGTTAAAAAATTATTTTGTATTTGTATTTTATAATTGACTGGACATTGTATTTATATTTTATGGTTTTATTTTATTTGTTTATTATTTTTATTGATGCACTTGTATTTTTAAAGAACTATTTTGTATTTATATTTGGAAATTGACTGCATATTATATTTTTACATTTAATTTATTTGTATTTGAATTTGTAGTTGGCAAGATCATTTGTATTTTTAAACAATTGTAAAAGAATTTTTATTTTTCTTTCTACAAACACTTGTATTGATAAAATGATAAATTATACAAATACAAATGTTATATTTGCATCAAATGATACATGTTTATACAACTTGAACCATATGCATACAAAGTGATACTTGCTTATATACAAATACAAATGATAAATTTGAAATACAAACACTAACGATACATTTGCATTGAATGACACATTACATATTTATATATTTAAGACTCAAACAAATATAATTAATTCATATACTTTTTTCTATACAAATACAAATGATAAATTGTACATATTCACGATTAAACTATTCAACCACAAATAATAAATTTATTAAAAAATATATAGTATGAAATAAATAAATATAAAATATAAAATACAACAACAACAACAACAACAACAAAAAATGAGAGGAAAAAAATACAAAAAAAAAAGCAGAAAGAGAAAAAATGAAAACGAAAAAAAGAAAAAAATGGCAGAGAAAAAAATAAAAAAATAAAAAAGAAAGAGAAAACAAAAAGGGGGAAAAGAAAAAACGAAGAAAAAAATTGAAAAAGAAAAGTAATAGAAAATAGAGAAAGAGGGAAAATAAACCAAAGAGGCTACAAAGTATAATTAGGGATAATTAATAGGTATGTTTGCTAAGGCATGTAATTATCCCTTATTAAATTACACATAGCTAGAGTTTATGGACAAACCATGAGTCTTTTTTAATTATCATTAAGTTGAACCTATTGGCAAAAGTTACAAACTTTTTAATTAGTTTTCTCATTTTGAGAATGTTATATTGGAAGTTTGAAAAAAAAATTCTCCAATTTTCTGAAATGATTTTTTTTGAATATTAATATTTTATGTAACTATTTAATTCTGATAATCGAGTTAAAAATAGTATTTACTTTTTTCTTTTTTAAAATATAATAAAAAGAAAAAATATTTTTAACGAACCAAATAAAACAAAACTTAGGGAGTAATAAAATTAACAAATTCATAAAATGTGGGGGGGGGGGGGGGGGGGGAATGAATAGGGAAGAGTAAGGAGGAAAGAGGAATAAAAGGCAAAACAAGGAAAAAATTGGAGTAGGGAGGAAGAGGACAAGTTAAGTTGATAGAGTGGGTCCCAAAGGACATTATATTATCAATTAAAAAATATCTCACACAATTAGTAATAGTTGTGCCTCGCTCACGTTAAAAATTTTCGTGTGATTCTCAGTTTACTCTAAAAAAAAAATTAATTTATCTTTATTTATTATTTAATAATTATATTTTATTTTTTATCCTACTTTTTTTTTATAGTAGCTCTATTATATACTCTAATTTTCTGATAAGTTTATCCTTCAAATCCTTAATGTATTACATTATGTAATAATAAAAAAATTGATACATTTTATTCAAATATTGTATTGATTAAAACAATACAGTACGATATAATATTACACAATACAATATGATACATTATGTAACAACATATGTAACTGTTAGAATGTGCGCAGCGGAAGCAACTAACAAGGATCAATCTAACTTACATAACATATAGATATCATAAATCAACATACAAAAATAAGAAAGAACTTACTTGTTAAAGTTTTAGCACAATTCGCTCAACACTTTGCTTGCTAAGTTTGCTGCCTTCTATCATAACCGGATTAATCTTTCCCAATCAACAATTGAGTGGCAAGTGATTATTTTTCAAAAAAAAAGAATAAACTTCCATAAAAAACCAACTCCTATTATTCTTAATTTTTACTGAAGAAGGGAAGAGAAAGAAGCAAAACGTTTTTGCCCTTATTACAACTTTAATGTCAAAAATGTTTTTGCCCTTATTACAGGTTTAATGCCAAAATATTTTTGTCCTTAATTCAGTCATAATACCAAAAACGGGCTTTTATTCCTTTTTAATAGAAGACAAGTAAGTTTAAAACAAAAAAAATACTTCTTCTATAAAATTTCTATTCCTTTTCAAAAATGAATAGTTAATCAGATATGGTAGGGATCGCAAATTTATTATTTGAGACTTTCAATTATGATATTAATTTTGTAATGAATGAATTATCATAGCATAATAAATTATAGATTGTTTTACTAAAAATCTCTAATTGCACTCCTCGATTTAATTTCAAAATCTATCATTACTTCTTATTTAACTCCTCATGTTAGAATTAACGACACCAATTCAAACATAAACCACATGATCAATAGTGTATATCATAATAGTAACAACCATCTACACAATGTGTCCCTGATCAAAATCATCTTACTATTAGTATTATTCAATTCTGAAAAAAAATTGGTTTGTCTAAACTCTAGTTTGGGTTAAAAAAAAAAACTGTGCAACTTTTTGGTTACAACTATAAGCTAGGAACGACTGCAGAAAAAAGAGGGAGGAAGTTGATTGCCTTTGTAAAGTGTGGAATCAATGTTAAAGAGTAAACTTGTTGCCTTGTCAATCGAAATAATAAAACCATTTAGACAAAGAGTATTATCCTGTTGATATTTTCATACAAAACTAAAACACTTAGATAAATATTATGTATGAAAAAGTAAAGGCGAACCAAAGCTTATGAGTTCTTTAATTTATCACATTTTCATGTTAACAGTATTAAACTTTTCTTGTTCTTCTATAATTTGCGATATGAAAAAAAGTTATGCACTCCTTGTCATTTCCCTCCACTATTGCGCAGCCACAATTAAACACCCCTCATTAAAAAATTATATTATATATACGAAGAATTATATAAAGTATATAAGTGAAATATTATTAATTTTATGCATGTTTATAAATTATTGCACATTCTTAATGAAATTTCTGATTTTACCATTACCAAATACCGACTATATAACCCCCAAAATAAAAGACTTAAGAAGCACGCCATCTCATCAAAATTTTAACTTTATAACATACACAGAGTTGATAATATCTGCAAAAAGTAAATTATAAACAAAAACTTTTACATTCAAATAGAAAAAAGCAAAAAGATCAAGAAGGACATACATTTTCATCTCCCTAACATCATCTCCGACAGCTACAATTGCTTTATGAGGAGATGAAGAAGTGAAGTATAGATTTGTCAATCGTTGGAGACTTTTAGACTTTTATAGCAGTTGTAACTACTCATAATGACTTTTGGACTCTACTATTGTATTAAAATGAGAGGAAAAAAGTAAAAAATTTGAGAAAATAGATAAATAAATTTTCTGTCATTGAGGCATGCCACTTCAGCAGGGCCATGATTCTCCTTTATATATATACCTTTGATGTATTGCCATGCGTATTCATTATATTTTTCTCTTTCTTTTGACATATATTTAAGGAGTCCTTAATTATTAATTCTCGGGAAAAATGTTCAAAATATACCCAAACTTTGGTGAATTTTTCTGTAACACGCTTGACTTCGTGGGGGGGCCTATAATCCACATGAACTATTTATTAATGTATTTTGGTGACATTTATAAGCTAATTTAAAAAAATGCTAATAAATAAATAAATAAAGAGTTTAGTGCAAATAAATATCAGTAAAATGCGCTAATAAATAGTTTATGACCCTCACAAAGTTCTAGGGGTGGGGGTGGGGTGGGGGAGTCATAGGACCCCCACAAAGTTTAGACGTGTTACATAAAATTTAGGTATAGTTCAAACCATTTTTCCGTAATTCTCCTAGTAATTCTTATTATACATCTTAAGGCTCATTAATTTTTAAGACTTTTCATATATTTTAGGACTAATTAATTTAAAATATTAAGAAGATGATTAAATAATAATTTATAAAAAAAAGTGAAAAGAAAACTTGTTATTGTGGATTTTTTTAATAAAGACAATATTGTAAAATGTATACTTGCGTGTACCTAAGAAGACTTGAACCTTATAGACCTAGGAGAAGACTACTACCTTATTAAACTCTCCCATCAATCAAACTTCCATACGGTTCTCCACCAAGGACCTTGGTTCATAGGATCCCAATACCTCTCAATTCGCAAATGAGAACCGAAATTCAACCCTCAAGCCGAAACTATTCCCTACGCTACCATTTGGATTAGACTTTCCAAACTCCCCACAGAATACTACGACTTAGAAATTCTCCAAAAAATTGGTAGCATGCTAGGTACAATCCTAAAAATTTATAGTTGTACCAAATACACGTCTAGAAGGAGATATGCTAAACTTTATATCCTCACTCAACTAAATAAACCCTTACCCAGAAACATTCTTATTGGATCCCATCTTCAAGAAATCCACTTTGAAAACTCCACCCTTTTTTGCCAAAATTGTGGTTACCTAGGCCATAACCTTCATCACTATCCAAAGAATAATATTCCACACAATAATTTTGATGAACCGGAGACCTCAAACCATCATAATAATCCTACGAAGAAAGGGGTTATTGAGGACATGAATGGAAAAACAAAAAATGAAATTGAATAAAACAAAAAAACTGAAGAAGACAAAAAACAAAAAAAAAAGAAGAAAAAAAGGAAAAAAAAAGAAGAAAATACATGGACAACCGTTACCTACGAGAAAAAAGCTAAAAATAAAAATCAAATGTCCATGAAAAAAGGAAAAGATAATACTTCGTTTAATTTTTTAAATCAGTTCGAGAATAATGGAAAAACTCACATCACTCAAAATACTCCTACTGCACTGTGTTACCACAATTACCACACACACCCTCCTACTCTTCACTCCAATTCTCCACAAACTCCCATGACCCAAAAGCTATCCACGTTGTCTTCCCAACATGAAAACACTCCTATTCTCATGCAACTAGCTCCCTCTACGTATCCTTCTGATAAGAAAAATCCCACACAGTATCCTACCCCTAGCAATCCTAGTACTAACCATAATCTATCAAATCCTCATGCAAATCTCAGCATATCTCCACAATCTGCACCAAGTACACAACCAACGTGTACCACTCCCAATCCCCACAAAATCAACACAGCATTCAAATCACAATCAATTCACTCAACTAGTACTTACTCTAGTTCTAAGCTCACTACTATGCAATCCATCTCCACTCTTTTAAATTCTATCCAATCAACTAATATTATCAAATCTGTAGACTTTACTTTTTACTCCAAATCTACCAAGTCCTCCTTGTACTAGTCTAACTACTAATAACCTAGCTGCTACTAAGACTGGACATGAAACTACCTCTACCATTAATACTCGTACTACTACCAATACCATAGACTAAGGAAGAGTTAAAAAAGTTAAAACTTCTTTTAATGAAAATGTTCACAAAAATGAATTCACTAGGTTAACTAGGAAGACTAGGACACCCGAGACAACTACTTCAATCATCAAGACTACCAATATAGCTATGGATCCTACTATTACTTCTACTATAACTCAAGATAATCTTTTAGAAAAAGTTCAGAACAACTTATCAAGTACCCAAAATGCCAAGGAGATACCCAAAAAAGAATAAATATTTTAACAGTATTCCAAACCATCTCATGGACAACGACAACAATATGCACAACGAACCTTGGGATGCACAAACCAACCATTGGAACATTCCTAACCAAATTATTCCGACACTACACCAAGCCTCTCAACCAATACCAATCTACCAGTCAAATTAGAGCATTCCTACGCAACAAAACCATCCCACAATCACACCATATCCAATTCCACTAGACGAAATGCAACTGATAATGAACATGTAATACGGACACAATATGAACAGCTACAATCCGATGGATCTCATGCCACCGATGGAGACAATGACAAAAATTATGCAAAGTTACCAGAATTTATTGCATGCTCACTTTATTCAGAATCAACATCTCATCGACTTTGGATGGAACATGATATACTTGCAAGCAAACAACATGGTCACATAGATGGAAAGCTTGAAATCATTCTCACACCAACCAATGAACTACTCAGACTGGTCAATGCCTTATCTATCAGCAATATTGCAGGACACTTACACTCACAACCAGGTGGTCCCAAAGATCAATGAGAAACCAACTTGGAAAAATCCATCGTCTCCTATGTAGGTTCCAAAACTAATACAAGAACTGGAGGAGGAGGAACAACCAAGAGGCAAAGAGCCGAAATTGAATCCAATAACGCTGGAGGACTCCCTAACCTTCACTTTTCTCACAAACAAAGAAAAAAAATCATGGTGCATGTTCAACCACCAATGCTGAAGATAGCAATCAACTTACGCTCATCCCCCTACTCAATGATGCATCAATATGCGGTGGTAATCTCAGCAACTCCACCGGAGTTTTCACTTTTTCAAAATCAATTCTATTTAAATCTGTAAATGTCACTAGCTCCGGGAAGGTCTCAAATAATACCGAACAAGTTTCCCATGAAGATACTAGTATGGAACTGTAGAGGGGCCAATGACCCCACCTTTAAAAGAAATGTGTTAGACTTGATTACATCTAACAATCCTGCCATTCTACCCTTAACAAAGACTAGAATGGCGGACCATGATTCACTTTTGCAGATGCTACCATATTCTGACATGTTATAAGTACTTGGGTTCGAATTCTCGGGAGGTATGACCCTTTTCTAGAACAGTAATGAGTTCATCACTAATCCAATGGTAATGACGGAGCAAGAGATTCATGCTTCGCTCAAGGTTAGGCCAAACTCAACTCCTTGGATCATTACTATTGTATATGCTAGAAATAACTCCTTTTATAAACGCACTTTATGGAAGAACCTCCAAAATATTAATAATTTAAATACAGGTCCTTGGTTAATGTGCGGGGATTTTAATGAAATTACTAAATCGTCTGAAAAATTTGGAGGTAACCCGATCAATAACAAAAGGGTTTCAAATTTCCTGGAATGCATTAATGTGCTTAGTATGATTGGTTTAGGCTTCGCAGAACCTTGGTTTACTTGGACAAATATGAGTAAGCATAATAATAGTATCATTATGGAGAAGCTTGATAGGTTCTTATGCAACCCTTCCTGGCTAGACCTTTACCCGGACTCTAACGTAATGCATCTTCCTAGAACTCATTCCGACCACTATCCTATAATTTTTAATCTCATAAAAAATAGTGGTAAGCCTAATTACTCCTTTAAATTTGAAACTATGTGGCTTCACCTTCCGGGATTTACACATCCTTAAAAATTCTTGGCATAACAACTAAAACTACCATAATGCGGTTACTAACTTTGCGCGGGATGCTAACGATTGGAACAAAAATATTTTTGGTAATATTTAAAAAAAAAGGAATAAAAGCAAGGATCCAAGGCCTTCAAAACAAGGATCCTACAAGAAAAACCTATTTTCTCTATAATCTTGAGAATAGACTTTCTCATGAATTTAATAACATCCTGCACCGAGAAGAAGATTATTTGAAACTTAAATCTAGAATCCAATGGCTTATGGAAGGGGATGCAAATACTAAGTTTTTTCATACTACTACCACTAATAGGAGACGTAGGAATAAAATCATGGGACTCTTGGACTCTGTGGGTAACTGGACCTTTGACTCTGATCAGATACAAAGCTCTATTCTAACACTTCAAAAATATTTACACTACGGAGCAAATTACCTCTGAGTGTAAAAGCTACCTAAAAGCAGGAAATAGTCTAATAACGAATGACCATAACATTCTAAACTCTAGCCTCACTATTGAGGAAATTCATAATGCTAGTAAGTCTTTTGAACCTCTTAAGGCCGCGGGTCCTGACTGTCTTTATTTTATTTTTTTTCAATAATTCTGGGAAGACACCAAGTTTTCCATGACTCAAACTTGCATGGATGCTTACAATACGGAATCCATCGACCCTGAAATCAATAAAATGAATGTTGTGCTCATCCCAAAATAAATACTCTGAAACAAATCCACCATTTCAGACCCATCAATCTTTGCAATACCATTTACAAAACCATAACAAAAATTTTAGTTAATCATATTCGTCGTTTCCTAGATAATATCATTAACCCCGCTTAATGTATCTTCATCCCAGGCAAAAGAGCCTTGGACAATGCTATTATAGTTCAAGAGGCACTCCACTCTTTTCATGAAATGCCCTAAATCTGATACCCGGAATGCTACACGGTGCTCATGACCCCGAAGGACCACAAGCTCACCCATGACTGATATTTGTACCTTTATACTGCATAAAATACTTTATAATGCGGAAACATGAACTGAAAGGACATATGGTTCAAAACTGAGACATAGTATTTGATAAAAATGTAACATATGTGAGGGGTATGAAATACCCAAAACAACTGAAATAAGCTATTTGAACATACTGTAGTCTGGAAAGCCTCTAAAACGTGACTGTCTGAATAAGGAGTTCATGGAATATGTCCCCAACTAAATCCAACTAATAAAATAATTACTAAGATAATAAAATGATGATTATATCCTCAAGAGATGAGGACTCACTGCTAACTCTGACAGCTGAGACTGGAATCTACTGATGCTCTGGAGCTCGTGTCTCTGAACCTATGGTATAAGACACCATAGCGCAAATGCGTCAGTACTTTAAATGTACTGGTATACATGTGTGATAGACTGAATGCATGGGGTTCATATGCATGAACAATAACAATAGTAGACTGACTATCATGATCGTGAGAATACATACATGAGACATAATAATTAACACTGATACCATGATAACATGATTGCTGGAACTGAATACTGATAACATGACATACTGATAACTGATATAACTGATAAATGAGTGACTATATCCGACAGCCCTGAATCTGATGGAACTAGCTGAGTTTCATACTGTATCTAGGTTGACTGTATCTGACAGTCCTAAAATCTGAAGAACTATCTGAGTTCTATTACTGAGAATGATTGACTGTGTCTGACAGTCCTGATTCTGTAACATAAAACTGTGGGAAGTAGTTATCTAACCGACATACCCCTAATATGCCATTATGGCTAAGTTGGGGTCCAATCTATAACCCCAATTGGAAAGGGAGTCAATACATCACCACTAGTAAGGACAAGTTGTGGGTGACCCTCATCTGATAGTGTCCCCAATAGAGAACGGTGGGGCCCTTATCTGACAGTACCAATCCACTTCATCAACCCTCATCGTACAGTGTTGATGTCTCAACCTATGCCGGCTACATAGTTCTGGAATGCAAGGATGACTTCTAAGAATCACACTCTCATCTGATAGTGTGAGTTCCCATCCTTAGGTTCACTCGGTGCTAATTCCTACTCCCATTTGAATAGACTCTGAACATAATTTACTGAACTGAACATGGGCTGAGTTACTGAATTCCATTGACTGATGGAATTCTACTGATATCTGGCAACTGACTGAGTTCATGAGATCATGGAGATTTCCTGAGTCATAAGACTGTCTGAAGTCTAACGATCCATAGCTTGACTAAGAGTATCGTGAAAACATGACATGGCTCTAGGCACACAGCTAATATTTTGGGTACGAGTACCCCCAGGACTCGATAGAAGGAAACTGACCAAGCATAACTTACTTGAACATATAACTAACATCATAATCCATAATACATTTATAGAAGCATTTCATCAAAACATGTGATAGGCATAACTTGTACATACATGGGGATTTCATGGTATCATGCTAGTTAGGCACTTTTCCTTCATCTAGGCATTTAATCAAACATATTGTAGGCATGGTACATGTAAACATCATTGTGCAATAATTAAACATCATGGTTCAATTCTAATTTCATTATTTAAGGGTTTAGTCATAGGTTTGCATGAATCTATATCTATAATTATTTAACCCACATAGAATTTATCACCCAACATGGAGTAGAATTCAATTTCTCATTATCCACATGAACAAGAGTATCCCAATCATGAAATTCATAAGAAAATCCATAAACTTGAATTTAGAAAAGGGATTCTTAGGCTTCATGGATGAAAGGAGTCCATGAATGAACACTATGCATACATTGGTTCGTAAATACACGAAGATTGACGGAGGAAATTCTTGATTTTGAATCTTCTATGAAAAGCCCTGGGTTGTTCTTGAGAGGTTTTTGAGAGAACAGAGTATATTTTGGGTGAAAAGTGGTTGAATCATGTGATAAAGGGCTTAAATAGGGGTGGGAAATTGACCCTTTTAACCCAGAACGTGTCTTGTAATTTCAGTAAAAATTTCCCAAATTAGACCCCTGGCGCGACGCGGCGCTATCACGCCGTGTCACTGGAATTTGACAACTGGGAAACTGAGGGATGGCATGATGTGGAGCCATCGCGTTGACCCTTCTTTTGCGACCTGGAACTTTGGCGCGACGCAGAGGAAATTACGCTGAGACACTGAAAAAGGACAATTGCCATTTTAGCTTGTGGTGCGGTGCACCACTGACCAATATGGCATTTTTTACGATGGGAACTTGAAATAGTCATAACTTCCTACCCGGTTATCGGATTTAGGCAAATTTTATATCGATGGAAAGCTTATTGAATTTCCTACATGAGAAAAAGTGAAAATATTAAAAATACCACGTGTACAAAAGTGGATTCATCTTTCAAAGAAAGCTCCTAAGATTTTTTAGATGATTTTGAGCTAGAAAAAGGTACGGGGTATTACATTTCACAAGTCTAACAGTAACTTAAAGAAAAATATCTTAAAGATTGATATGGAAAAAGCATTCGATAGAATGGAGTGGTCTTTTATACACTACTCTATACAAAGCCTAAATTTTCCACGAAAAATCACTAATATAATCATGGAATGCGTCACTACATCCTCTATCTCCATTGTAATTAATGGAACCACTACCGATACTTTTACACCTATTCGAGGTATTAGACAAGGAGACCCTTTATCCCCCTACATCTTTATCATATGTATGGAGTCTCTTTCACGATTCATCCACCAGGCTGTTGATGAAAAAAGTTGTACCCCTATTAAAATCTCGACCTCTTCTCCAGCATTATCTCACTTGCTCTTCGCGGATGACTTAATCCTTTTTGTAAAAGAAAACCTAGACAATGCTACCACCATCCATACTTTATTCCAGGAGTTCGAAAAACTATCTGGCTAAAAAATTAACTATAACAAATCAAAAATTATTTTCTCTAACAACACTTCTTCCGAAATTGTTTCCCCAATAGTTAATCTCCTTAACATGAACTCTTCCACAAACTTTGCTAAGTACTTAGGTCTACCTATGACAAAAACCTTCCAAAAAGAATGGACTATCAATTCATAATTGATAAGATGAACAATAAACTCAAGGATTGGAATACTAAAATGCTTAATATAGCTGGAAGAACAACCCTTATAAAATCTGTTATCACAGCTATCCCCAGTTATGCAAAGCAAAATAACTTACTTCCTACAAAAACAACCCACCACATAGACCGTATCCAAAGGATTTTTCTTTGGGGTACAACTGACGAGAATAAAAAAGTTCATCATGCAAATTGGAATCTCATAACTCTTCCAAAAGCACAAGGAGGACTGGGCACTCACAAATCCGAAGGAAAAATTCATCCCTCATTTTAAGCCTTAACTGGAGATTCCTTAAAAATAAATCCCAATTATGGGTCAAAATCCTTCAAAATAAGTTAAAAACAGACTCACTGGTAATCAAATTCACCACATTACTACTGATTCTTACATATGGAAGATCTTTGCAAAAACCAAAAAGTCTTCTCTAAGGGTATCTCGTGGAATATGGAAAATGGTAACAATATTAACCTGTGGGAGGATAGATGGCTCTGCAACAATATTAATCTTTGTAAGCTCATCCAAGGGCCCCTAACACAATCTGGCATTAAACTAACTCTCTCGAAGATCATCTCTAATGGTTCGTGGGATACTTCTGGTGTATCTTTTCAAATAACGCCGGATATTCTGAAAATTATCCATAATACTTATATCCAACAAATAGAGCCTAAATGGGAAAATTTTTTATGGAATCTTTCCTTTCTAGGTTCTTTCACCACATCTTCAGCTTATATGCTCTTTCTAAATTCATCAACCACATCGCTTCCGAATAGCAATCCTTCTAATCTTTGGGTTTGGAAAGCAAAAACTCATAACAAGATAAAAAATTTCTTGTGGCTCACCACCTTAGACAAACTACCAATAGCTGAAATCCTTAGTAAGCGGAATATAATCCCGATAAACTTTTGTCGCTCTTGCACCACTGTACCGGAGACCCGTATACATGCTTTACTAACTTATCCCAAAGATATAGAAATTTGGAACCACTTTGGATTTTCTCCTTCTACGAACCATTTCATACGAGACATCAATAATTTATGTTACTCCAATAATACAATCAATCTTTGTGGTAACATTCCCATACCTTTCTCTGTGTTAACCCCTTTAATTCTTTGGTCCATTTGGAAAAATAGAAATGATTACCTCTTTAAAAATGCGACCCACCAAATAACTGCCCAAAAAATTCAATTGGATACTATTGAATACTTCCACCTTGGGCATACTAAAGATAATTCAAAAATTCATCGCAACACCCTCATCATAAATGTCAAATGGAATGCACCTCCACCGGATTATTATAAGCTTAACATTGATGGTGCATATGATCTTACTAACAACCATGGGGGGAGGAGGGATTATCAGAAACCATGATGGGACTTGTATAACTGGAATGACTTTTGCACACATGGCTACATCGGCTTTACAAATGGAAACTTTGGCTATGTATCATGGCCTACGTTTGTCTCTTGAAAAGAACTTGACTCCTATTATTGTGGAAACAGACTCCCAGGTACTCATTCAACTCTTAAACTCAAAAAATGAAGATCACTCACATATGTTTTCTAATTGCAGGTCCATCATTAAACTGTTGAAAGAACCTGAAATCTTCCATATCTACAGAGAAGCAAATGGTGTAGCGAACAAGTTGACAGCTTTTGGAAAGACTCAACTGCAATGCATGAATAATAATTCAATAACTCTTATTTTCCCACCCTTTTTATTTTGCAATAACTCCTAAAAGACTCTCAAAGTCTGGGTACTACCCGGGCGATTTCTGTCTGTAATAACTTTTAAATTTCCATGTTATAATAAAGTTCCTTTTGAAGCAAAGAAAAAACCTTTTCATGTTCGAGTGTTACAAAAAGGGATTGGTGGAAATAAGAAACATCTTAGATATATTTCTTCTTCTTTGGTTTTCCTTTTCAAAGTCAATTTTTTATACATATTTATAAGGAAAAAAGGCATAAACCCCTTCTAAACTGTCACAACAATTTACCTTAACACTTTAACTTTACATGTATATTTAAATACCCACTGAACAACTTTCAAGTATATTAAATACAACCCCCAAAATGTAATATCACTCTCACAATGGAGAATGTATTATACTCGTGTCACGTCATTGCCATATCAACGCCACATCGTTGCCATGTCAGAACCACATAAAAAAATATTCTTAAAATAATTTCACTAATATATATTTTATATAATTAAATAATATATCTTCCCCCTCTCCAATTCTTCGAACCACCACCAATACCACCCCAACCTAACCCTAGCCACCCCGTCAGCCACCCGCCCTGCTTTTCTTCTAACCTCCATTAATACTTCTTAGTCCTTAATCATTAATTTAATTTTCGCTAATTATCATTCTTTTTTCTAACCTCCATTAACACTTTGCTAATTTTCACTACTAATTTCTTTTCTCATAACAATTTTTTTAAAAGAATAGGTATTCTAAATTGTGTATTTGAAAATTATAATAAAGATTTTTTGTAATGCTCCGAAGATACCCCCTGGACGTCACACAGTGCTTACGACTAAGAATTGCCTTAAGCTAACCATGATATCTACTCAACACTGAACTTTTCGTAAATGTAAACTTAAAATATGAGCGAAAACTGAAGAATCTTATAATTAGTTCAAATAGATGAATAATCTCAACCCAAACACTGTAACTCAATAACTTTTAAATCTATGAAAAAATGAAGGAAACACATAGTCTAACTAGTCTTGACAAGCCTCAAACTAAAACTGTAGAGCCACTGGGACAGACCCCAGCCGACCCAAACTGAAAGCTGAATAACTAAAATAATTGCAATAAACATCTGGAACAAATCAAAGCTTGGCTCTCAAACTATGAGGACTCACCAACTGTCTGAATGTAGGAAGTGGTGTCCATGGGTAATCATGTTGTTGGGGACGAACACTAAAAGCTACATTATGAAATAATGTAGCCACACAGACATATATGTGGTAAGTACTTCTAGAATGTACTAAGTATGTGGGGGTGAATGAAATAAGTAAAACTAAAGTTGAACATACTTTCAAATCATGCATGCTAAGTGTAAAAGGACTCACCTTGATCATAAGTAATACTGAAAACTGAAATCTCATAAAGAATAACTCATAAAATAATATCTGAACAACACCTGTGAGTCGTTACACTTCATTTCTAAAATGCTTTTTTCTGTGAGAGATTCTGATAATCGACATAAACCATGCAAGCAACATGGAGTCTGATGGCTCAAACCCCCTTTGAAAGGGCCTAATATACTTTGTCAGGGTATAAAGGCTAACTACGGTGATCACCTAAACATGTCCGATCAGACAAACTGAATAATATAAATGAAATGCCCGTTAGGACAAGATACATGCCCATTTAGACAAGCTAAAATAACCTATGGTGGCACATAGTTTCTGAAAAATAGAATGTGTTAAACCTACACTCTCCTCTCGGTGTTAGATACTATTGTTTTTCCCCTTTTTGATTTGAAGGGTTTGGAAAATATTATTTTCGATCTTTTAAACTATTCTAAAATTTTAAAGAAAATTTTAAAATAATTTAGGAAATAACAGAGTCACCACTTAATTTTTTGAGGAGATATCAAGAAAAACTAAAAATATTACTTAAAAGATTCAAAACAGAAAAGATCTTTTAAGTTTAGAAATTTCGAGTAAGTGGTTCCTATTAATACTCTTGGAAAGTTGTTAAGGCACCAAGAGTATCCGCTAACTTGCAGTTGTTTGGACTATTTTAAAATAACATTTTTGACTAACTTTAAAAAGGGAAATTATTATTATTTTTGAAAAGAAAACGATTAAGGAAAAAGTTGTTTTCAAGATTTGGGCAAAATAAATTTGGACATTTAGCGGGAATTTTTAACGGAGTCTAAAAAAACTAAGAACGGTTAACGTATTAAGGGGGAAGGGGAAGACTAAATGACTTAAGCCATTAGACCCAAATCCATAAATCCTGTCTAAGTTAATTTGGGATTTTGACCCATCTTCACCTGTCTTATTCTAAACACTTGAGCTTTTGGCCCATAACCTGTCCTAACTTAGTTTTAGGACCTTTGAGGCCCAAAATCTGCTTCACCTTTATTAAATTACAACTTTGACTTTGAGGCTCAAATGAATGAATAAATAAATGACTAAATAAATAAATAAAAATAAGACAATAATAAAAATCGAGACTTTTCAAGTCTTTTAGTAACCCCATCAATAGGTTTTGACCCATTTTCCTTCTTCTTTCATCTTCTTGCACCCACACATCATATAATCCACTTTGGATTTAAACTTTGGACTTGACTCGGAGAGATAGGCCTCATTGGCCCATTACGAAATGCAAGAGGAAAGGAGTCTATTTTGGACTCCCAAACGGATTCATGCAGGAAAAGATAAAAGAAAAAGAATTAATATGTGTTTGAAAATTTTACACTTAATAGATAAATGATGAGATGGAAAAAATAGCACTCTCAAGCATAAAGAAATAGTAAACTATAATATCAAACCAAGCCAAATTATCCAATGAAAAGAAAATTAACCCATCTCCTAAACAGTCTTACAAAAAATTGAATCTAGCACAATATAATTAACTAGCCCTTGAAGAAAAGACATGAATCCACAAGCATAGTTGCTTAAAATTTGGACAAATAGATTAACACATATTTGCTCCAAATACTATGATATGATGAAGTCTAAGGCATGTTTTCATTAAACAAAGAAAAGGAGAATGAGCAAGAGATGAGAAAATATTTCATAGCACCTCAAATATGAAATACAAGACATACTAATGCAACAACACTTTTTCAATGCAAAGTGAATTCAATCAACATATCTATAGCTTAGAAGAAAAATTCACTATAGCATGTGAATAACAATGGGACGTCTAAATGAATAAAATCACTTCAAGAAGTAAACCAATAAGCGAAGTGAAGAAATATATATTAAGCATATTTGAGAAATGATATTCGAAGACAAGATAGGAGAATACGTAAAAGATTAATTCTAAGAAAAAGTGTCCAATTATGCCAACTCCTATTTTACTTCTATACCATTTCAAAGAAATCTATAATCCTAACAACTTTTCAATATAAACAAGAGAAAATCAAAGACAGTTTTGACCACGAAAATGAGTAACTACTCACTACATCAAATTGAGAAATAATTTCACAGACCCTTAACAATAGTAACCATTTCTTTTCGAGATAAACAACTTTACATACTAAAAGCAAATATATCCACCAACAATGAATTTAAACAAAGTATGATTACACACTTTAAGCCAAGATCAAAACTTTATTCATAATAATCAAAGAATAAAGCCAAAAGGCGAAATAATTAATATTAAATATTCTTTCAACATAAAGGAAACAACTTTACATGCTAAAAAGAAACATATCCGCCAACAATGAATTTAAACAAAGCATGAGTACATATTTTAAACAAAGATCAAAACTTTATCCATAATAATCAAAGAATAAAGTCAAAAGGCGAAACAATCAATATTAACTATTCTTTTCAACAAAAGGAAACAACTTTACATTCTAAAAACAAACATATCCGCCAACAATGAATCTAAACAAAGCATGAGTACATATTTTAAACAAAGATCAAAACTTTATTCATAATAATCAAAGAATAAAGTCAAAAGGCGAAACAATCAATATTAACTATTCTTTTCAACATAAAGGAAACAACTTTACATACTAAAAATAAAAATATCCACCAACAATGAATTTAAACAAAGCATGAGTACATATTTTAAATAAAGATCAAAACTTTATCCATAATAATCAAAGAATAAAGCCGAAAGACAAAACAATCAATATTAACTATTTTTTTCACCATTAAGGAAATAAATTTACATACTAAAAATAAACATATCCGACAACAATGAATTTAAACAAAGCATGAGTACATCTTTTAAACAAGACTAGTATTAAATATATTAAATTTTACATTTACAATTGAAGTAATTAGTACTAACAAAAATGTTATTGCAGATTACATATCAAGACAAAGCTACACAGACTGATATAATAGAAGATGATGCTTTAGAAAAAATACTCAAAACCCTAACTATGCTTTCAATGAAAGTGGACAGTATGGGTAATGAAATTAAAAAGCTAAAGACTAATGAAGTTAAACTGAAGTCTAAAGCTATGAATCAGCTAACTCAGCAGTGTGCAGAGCTATGTCGATCGGAAGACATCAAAATCCAAGAGATAAAAAGAGACGTTGGAACACTCCATAAAACCCATAACGTTTATCAATCTACAATTGCAGGTACAAGCAAAGGAGTTAGTGGACAAAGATATCAGAACATGAACATGAATAAGATATTTGAAAAACCATTTATACCAAAAACACAAAAAGACCCCTTGTACATACCCCCACAAATTATCACATATCGAGAAAGTTTGAACCAAGATAAAAAAACCTATAACCACATAACCCGATCATACATAAAAAATATCCACAAAATACAGACTTATCTAAACCTTAAACCCAGAGCCACAGATATCCAAGAACCAAACACAAACTATATAACCCAAAAATTACAAGGTTACAACAAGTTAATCGCACTACCAAAAACCAACCCAAGCTTAGTTAAAACTTATTTGAGTTATGGATTATTAAATACCATATATACCCATGAAGTAAATGAACTAACAGATATACCAGAATTATATAAAGCATTCACCACTTCTAAAAGAATAACCAAAGGGAATTTATTTTTTATAAAGTTTTAAACTGCACCAGTAGAGATATTATATGACGAGATCAAACCAGTTATACAAATTGTAAAAATAGGACTAACCAGAGATATGATTATACCAGAATATATTGTCCAGTATCCAGAGATACCTAAAATCGAGATACCTGATTTTTATGCAAATAAATGACTTATTGGAATAGCTACGATTGTTCAAGAATTAGCAAATATTTATATCAATGGAAATCCAATATGGAGCTATTATTCAAGAGATCATCAAATGATTTATTCAAATTCAAGAGACCTACGATAAACAAATATGGAAGATGCTAGACAATGGATTCTAACATTGCTCAACCCAATGAAATAACCAACTGCAAGAGCAATTAGGAAGGGATTTATTTCAGAAGAATTATTTACAAGATATTGCAAAATGATAGGACACAAATATCCAGACCATCTATGTTCAAGATGTAATGGGAAAGATAATATTACCTCAAAAGTTCAACTGGAATAGAAGAAGATAAGGACGACAGCTGGAAGATACACGACAAAAGATAGACACGGAGTAATAATAGAAAGATAAGAAGACAAAGCATTGAAATATGAAAATGACATATGACTTTGAGAAATGTGAAATAGGTAAATTATGTAAACATTTAATATTCTTAGGCTAGACTAGCCTATAGCCTTTTTGACTTTTCTTGTTTTTTTGGCACTTGCCATTTTACTTTTTAGGACCATTATTAATCTTTTATTTTCTTGACAGATGTAAAGTAGGAATAGTATAAAGTAATTTACACATTTTCTTTTTAGTCTATAAATATGTAAGCCTTCGGCAAAGTTAAAGGCAAGACTTTCATGTGTTGAAAGCAAGCCTTCCCTCTTGTACACAAAAACTTCTTGAATATCTAATAAAAAAAAAAGATATATTTCTGAGGAAAAGCTATGGATAAACAAAGCGCAGAATTATCAAACCTACCAGAACAGGTATATTTATTTATGATTATGAATAGCTAAATTCATAAATTTCTGACAATCATGATATGATAAAATAAGTTCATGTTAGTTACTTTATAGTAGAATTATTCGAAGAATAGCATGTTAAGAAGTTTATTAGCAAGGTGGAAAAGGAGAAAGATCCCTAAGAACTAAAACCAGATAGAGTTTTTAGGAATACAAATAGATAAAAGTGGAGTAAAAATACAACAACATATAGTACAAAAAATAATAAATTCAAAAGAAGAATTAGATATAAAAAAGAAATTACAATCATTCTTAGGATTAGTTAACCAAGTAAAAGAATATATACCAAAATTAGCAGAAAATCTAAAGCCATTACAGAAAAAATTAAAAAAGGATATAGAATATAATTACAACAAAGAAGATAAAAAACAAGTTCATAAAATAAAAATACTTTGTAAAGAGTTACCAAAATTACAATTCCCAGACGAAAATAAAAAATTTATATATATAGTAGAAGCAGATGCTAGTGAATATAGTTATGGAGGAGTACTTAAATATAGATAAGAAGAAGAAAAATTAGAACATCATTGTAGATACTACTCAGGTACGTTTAATGAAACATAAATAAAATGGGGAATAAATAGAAAAGAATTATGTTCATTATATAAATGTTTATTAGCATTTGAGCCATATATTGTATATAACAAGTTTATTGTACAAACAAATAATACACAGGTACGCTGGTGGTTAACAAAGAAAATACAAAATTCAGTTACTCTTAAAAATATCTACATGCCAAACCTACACATCAACCATGAATATAGAAAAATATATGAGAACTAAAGATACAAAATATATGGAATTCCTTAATGAAAATATACAAGAATTATTAAGATTAAAACAAACAACCAGTAAATATTATGATAAAGCATTTAATAAATTATAAATTACTAAAATATAACTCCAAGTTATTCGTAGAAACCTAAACATCATATGGACAATATGATAAGCTATATATCTGATGGAATTAAGATACTCGTTTTATATATCATAAAAGACTTAGAAATAGAAGACATAAAGAAAATAATATGGGGAAAAATACTTTATAAAGAATCATTAAGTCTAGAATGGTTAGAAGATATGCATGATCTTAGTTTATATTATTCAGATAGTTATTACTCAGATAATAATAGTTATTATTTAGATGGATATTATATAGATTAAAAATGTTAGAATATATTAAAAGAGTTAGAGAAAAACAAAGTGGGCTATACGAAAAATTAATTATAGAAACCAACTTAGAAAAGGAAGAAAATAATTAAAAGAAAGATTAATTTGGATAGCTAAAACCATGAAACAACTAGAATTAAAAGACAGTTTAGAATATGATTTAGACATAGAATTATTCATAGAAGAAAAAGACAAGATAATTAACGAAATAGATAACCTAGAATTTAATATCAGATATAGTACAATTAGAATAAATCATTACAAAGAAATTTCCAGTATTACAACTACTTTAGGATAAAATGATAAACTATGAATATTTAAAATATTGGAGACAAGATATGGCAGAAATAAGATTAACAGAAATTCTTATGAAAGAGAATTTAATTAAATATTTTAGAACAAAAGCTATAGAATATTTAGAATACCTTCAAAATAATATACAAGAATTACAAATACTAAGAGAAAAAACTAAAGAATATTACAGTAAAGCATTTAATCAAATACCATTTAATCACCCCCCCAACATATGAACACCAATAAAACTAAAATAAATAAATTAAAAATAAAAATGTTTAGAAAAGTCAAGAAACATCCACACATAAATAAAAATAGATCCATTAGATTTATAATAGATCTATTTAAGTTATCCGCACCCCCTACAATTTGTATCAGAGCTATGTTGTTTAAAGTTACGAAAGTAGTATATATTTGGATTTAATTGATTAATTTATTAATTATGATAAAATTAGATTTATATATCCACCAAAATATTATAAATATTTCTTAGATGAATAACGAACATAAATTACAAAAATATAAAGAATTAAAATAAATAATATCTGAAAAACGTAAAGAATTAAATATAAGGATAGAAACACTACAGTATAACATAGTTGTCGGAGTTAGTAAAAACTCAATAAATTCACAAAAAGAAGAAATATCAAATTTAGAATCAACAATAGATAGTCTAGAATATTGTAATACCCCGCATGTTTCTAAGCTAGGAGACGAACTATTTTTCCTACATATGAAATCTTCTATCCTGTGATTCATACTTGAGTACATTACTTACAATGAGTATCCTAGCGATAATATAGCTTATGATGCGTTAAGCATATTCATATGAGTCACTTAAGGTAATACAAGCTAAGAGTTTTTGAATCCATCAAGTTTTAGTGTTCGATTTTGTAAGTGTCATATTTGAATGAGTATAACTTGATGTTAATGTGGTATTTCTACATATTTATACCCACCAAATTATATAGAATCGAATTAGCTTTCCAACGATACCAATTTCACCTTAATCCAATACCCGAGCAAAACGTTATGCCCATTTTCGTGAGAGACAGTAAGGGTATGCGATTGGTTATGCGCCACCCAACAAAACTTAGGAGATTGGTTAGGCTCCGCCCAACCTGGCTTGTGCGATTACTTGGGCGCCGCCTAAGTTAGTTCCAAGTGCCAAAAACACTCCGTTTTGAGTTGTTTTGAGGGTAATTAAGTCTTTTAACACTCCTTACACGTCCCTAAACTTAACCCTACGAAATATATAGATCCTAATTATATTACAACCCTATTAACATCTCAAAGTTCATTATCTAAGAGCACCAAAAGATAAAAACAACTAGGGTTACATAATTAAGCTTGAAGATCCAATTTCAAGGAAATTCCTCCGTCAATCATCAAGAATCTTCCTTCTAAGGTATGCGCGAGTTGATTCATGGACTCCTTTCATCCATGAAGCTCAAGAACCATCTTCTAAATTATGTATTATGATGTATATGTTGGTGGTGGTTGATGTTTATGTGGTTGGAGTTTGATGATGCCTAAGATGGGATCTTTGTATGTTTTGTGTGAGGATATGGTGGTATTTAATGTATAAATATGTGAAATTGGTGGTTGAATATTTGTAATCTTGATGAATACACCTATACCTAAGATGTGCATGTAAGGTGTTTGTGAAAATACCTAAGGAAATAGAAATCATGCTTTTATGACATAATAAGTCCTAAATGACTATTCTATGTTCTAAGTTTATGTTTAACGTGATCCCCATGCTATTGTCTTGAATTGAAGATGTTGTATGAGATACTCATGATATTGTTGTGATATGGAATGACCATGTTATTGAAGCCATGCAAGTATATACATGTTGTGTGCATTCCCGATCATGTGATAGTTTGTTGAGAATCATTCTTATTATGAAATCCTTACTTATGATATTGTGAATTGTGGAATCTACTCTTATGATCAAGTCAGTCATGTGTGTCAGTTTTCTTTCATCGAGTCCTGGGGGTACTTGTACCCGAAAACTATAGTTGTGTGCCTAGAGCTAGTGCATGTTTCAAGACATCCTTAGTCAAGTTATGCTCCATAGATTTCAGTTAGTCACGTGATTCAGAAAAACTCAGAAATCTTAGTAGTTGAGCAGTCCCAGTAGTTTCAGTACTCTCAGTCAGACCTCAGATCTCAAGTAGCTTTTTCGTCAGTCAACGAAACTCAGTGAATTCAGCTTAGTTCAGCTAAGAAAATATTATCAGCTCAGTTAATCAGTTAATAAATTAGTTCAGTTTAGTTAGTCAGTTCAGCGCAGTTAATCTTTTCAAAGTCTTTTAGTTGGGAGTAGAGACTAGCACCGAGCGAGTGCAGGGATGACAGTTTTCCTGTTATAAAGGCAGAGCCGTTAGCAGCAATCCCTGTTCTCCAGAACTGCGTAGCCAGCGCAGTACAGGAGTCACCCATCAGATTAAGGCTATACTTGACTATTATATTGCCTTAGGCTTGATTTCCTATTCAGGGTCACCCGTCAGAGAGACTTGACCATAGTAGAGGTCTCTACCCATGGCACGGTTTTGACACCCTTCTAATCAGGGAAAAGATTGGACCCTACCAATACAGTATCGGGGCATGTCGGTTAGGTTACTACCTCCCACAGTCACAGTTACAGTTACAGTTTCAGTATCAGTCTTCAGAGTAGAAATCAGGAATCAGGATTGTCAGATACAGTCATCGATCTTAGTAAGGAACTTAGATAGTTTCATTGATTCTTGGACCATTCCGTCAGATAGGCTTGGTCCCATATTCAGATGCTTATTATTAGATCTAGAGGTCACACGGCAGACAGGCTTGATCTCAATCTCAGAATCAGTTGAGTATTCTCATTATCAGTTTCAGAGATCACTCGTTAGCTAGGACTGATCTCAGACTTAGATGTTCAGATACAGTTTGGAACTCAGATAGTTCCATTGATTCCTGGACCATTTTATCAGATAGGCTTGGTCCCATATTCAGATGCTTATTATTAGATCTAGAGGTCACCCGGTAGACAGGCTTGATCTCAATCTCAGATTCAGTCGAGTATTCTCATTATCAGTTTCAGAGATCACTCGTTAGCTAGGACTGATCTCAAACTTAGATGTTCAGATACAGTTTGGAACTCAGATAGTTCCATTGATTCCTAGAACATTCCATCAGATAGGCTTGGTCCTATATTCAGATGCTTATTATTAGATTTAGAGGTCACCCGGCAGACAGGCTTGATCTCAATCTCAGATTCAGTCGAGTATTCTCATTATCAGTTTCAGAGATCACTCGTTATCTAGGAATGATCTCAGACTTAGATGTTCAGATACAGTTTGGAACTCAGATAGTTTTCCCCAGAATTAAGACTGTTAGATACAGTCATCCATGTTATCAGTCATTCAGTATCTCAATATCACGAAACTCATGTTGTCAGAGTTCAAACTCAAGTAGTCAGTATCTCCACGAGTTTAGTAGCAGTTACGTATGTATGTATGTATGTATGTATGTATGTATTCTCACGTTCATATTAGTCAGCATGTTCATGTATATAAACCCCATGCATTTAGCCTACCCCCACGTATACTCAGTACTTTAATTGTACTGATGCATTTGCGTTATGGTGCTTTCTTTTTATGTTACACCATAGGTTTTGAGGTGTAGATTTCAGATCAGCGGTAGCAGTTCAGTAAGTATTGAGTCCTCATCTTTCGAGGACATGATCGTTATATTTATTATTCCAGTATTTCAGTTTATTTCCAGCTTAGGGAGTTAGTTGGAGACATGTTCCTTCAACTCCTTATTCAGACAGTTTAGAGGCTTTCAGATGATTATAGAGTTTTCAAATTTAGACTTTAGTATTTTCGGTTTTGTTTTGGTACTGTGATACCACTTTATTTTAGATATTTAATTATTCAAGATTGAACCTTACGCCCTCTTTGTTCATGTTTCCATATTTTATATATATATTATGTAGTTACAGGTACATATATCAGTCATGGGTTAGCTTGTGGTCCTTCTGGGTCATGAGCACCGTGTAGCATTCCGGTTCAGAAAATCGGGGAGTTACAAACTTGGTATCAGAGCCTAAGGTTCAATAGAGTCCTAGGAAGTCTGAAAGCCGCATCTATTAGAGTCTTGTACATGGGTGTGTTGTGCGCCACATTTATGTATAGGAGGCTATAAGATGTTTTAGAAACAGTTTCCCTTCTTTCAGTATTCATATCGTGCCAGTGATTAGTCAGATTTGTATAGCTTATTCTCTCATCCTTGCATCTATTCATGCTATCCAAAATCTCAGAGAATGTAACTATTTCAAGGTAGAACCTCCTAGTAGTTGCAAGTTCAGTCCATATCTTGCATTAGTTTCATACCCCCGAAGTTTAGTTATAATCTAGTTTGTAGATGCCCTGTGCATCACTCCAGTATCCCAGCAAGGTAAGCATTCCTAGAGGGACATAGTGTCCCAAGGGGGAGATACCCTACCTTTTCTTGATGCTTTCATATTCCCGTTATAAATTAGTTATCAAGTGTCATGTCATAATCAGTCAGGCTTTCAAGAGTAAGCTCAGTCAGATATTCAGGCATTAGATATACGTGTTCAGTAGAGAAAGTACTATTTATCAGTATCTTCACGCATACATTTACATATCATGTCAGTCATGTAATCATGCATCAGATATGCATGTTCAGTATATTGTGCTCAGCTTTCAGTCATGTCAATCATGAACCCATGTTTCAGTAGTGTATGTCTTGTATGTACTTCATCTTATCATCTCTCCCACCTCAGTTAATTTCCATTCGAGGACGAATGTTCCCAAGGGGGAGATATTGTAATACCCCGCATGTTTCTAAGCTAGGAGACGAACCATTTTTCCTACATATGAAATATCCTATCCTGTGATTGATACTTGAGTACATGACTTACAATGAGTATCCTAGCTATAAGATAGCTTATTATGCGTTAATCATGTTCATATGAGTCACTTAAGGTAATACAAGCTAAGAGTTTTTTAATCCATCAAGTTTTAGTATTTGATTTCATAAGAGTCATATTTGAACAAATATAACTCGATGTTAATGTGGTATTTCTGCATATTTCTAAGCACTAAATAATAGAGAATTGAATTAGCTTTCCAACGATACCAATTTCTCCTTAATCCAATACCCGAGCGAAAAATTATGCCTATTTTCGTGAGAGATAGTAAGGGTATACGATTGGTTAGGCGCCGCCCAACCAAACTTAGGTGATTGGTTAGGCGCCGCCCAACCTGGCATGTGAGATTACTTGGGTGCCGCCTAAGTCAGTTCCAAGTGCCAAAAACACTCTGTTTTGAGTTATTTTGAGGGTAATTAAGTCTTTTAACACTCATTACACGTCCCTAAACTTAACCCTACGAAATATATAGCTCCTAATTATACTACAACCCAATTAACATCTCAAAGTTCATTATCCAAGAGCACCAAAAGAGAAAAACAACTAGGGTTGCATAATTAAGCTTGAAGATCTAATTTCAAGGAAATTCCTCCGTCAATCATCAAGAATCTTTCTTCTAAGGTATGCGTGAGTTGATTCATGGACTCCTTTCGTCCATGAAGATCAAGAACCATCTTCTAAATTATGTATTATGATGTTTATGTTGTTGGTGGTTGATGTTTATGTGATTGGAGTTTAATAATGCCTAAGACGGGATCTTTGTATGTTTTATGTGAGGATATAGTGGTATTTAATGTATAAATATGTGAAATTGGTGGTTGAATATTTGTAATCTTGATGAATCCACCTATGACTAAGATGTGCATGTAAGGTGTTTGTGAAAATACCTAAAGGAATAGAAATCATGCTTTTATGACATAATAAGTCCTAAATGACTATTCCATGTTCTAAGTTTATGTTCAACGTGATCCCCATGCTATTGTCTTGAATTGAAGATGGTGTATGAGATGCTCATGATATTGTTGTGATATGGAATAACCATGTTATTGAAGCCATGCAAGTATATACATATTGTGTGCATTCCCGATCATGTGATAGTTTATTGAGAATCATTCTTATTATGAAATCCTTACTTATGATATTATGAATTGTGGACTCTACTCTTATGATCAAGTCAGTCATGTGTGTCAGTTTCCTTCCATCGAGTCCTGGGGGTACTTGTACCCGAAAACTATAGTTGTGTGCCTAGAGCTAGTGTCATGTTTCAAGACATCCTCAGTCAAGCTATGCTCCATAGATTTCAGTTAGTCACGTGACTCAGAAAAACTCAGAAATCTCAGTAGTTGAGCAGTCCCAGTAGTTTCAGTACTCTCAGTCAGACCTCAGATCTCAAGTAGCTTTTCTGTCAGTCAACGGAACTCAGTGAATTCAGCTTAGTTCAGCTAAGAAAATATTATCAGCTCAGTTAATCAGTTTATAAATCAGTTAAGTTCAGTTAGTCAGTTCAGCGCAGTTAATCTTTTTAGAGTCTTTCAGTTAGGAGTAGGGACTAGCACCGAGCGAGTGTAGGGATGGCAGTTTTCCCGTTATAAAGGCAGAGCAGTTAGCTGCAATCCCTGTACTCCAGAACTGCGTAGACAGCGCAGGACAGGAGTCACCCATCAGATTAAGGCTATACTTGACTATTATATTGCCTTAGGCTTGATTTCCTGTTTAGGGTCACCCGTCAGAGAGGCTTGACCATAGTAGAGGTCTCTACCCGTGGCACGGTATTGACACCCTTCCAATCAGGGCAAATATTGGACCCCACCAGTATAGTATCGTGGCATGTCGGTTAGGTTACTACCTCCCACAGTCACAGTTACAGTTACAGTTTCAGTATCAGTCTTCATATTAGAAATCAGGAATCAGGACGGTCAGATACAGTCATTGATCTCAGTATGGAACTCAGATAGTCCCATTGATTCCTACACCATTCCGTCAGATAGTCTTGGTCCCATATTCATATGCTTATTAGTAGATCTAGAGATCACCCAGCAGACAGGCTTGATCTCAATCTCAGATTCAGTTGAGTATTCTCATTATCAGTTTCAGAGATCACTCGTTAGATTGGACTGATCTCAAACTTAGATGTTCAGATACAGTTTGGAACTCAGATAGTTTCATTGATTCCTGGACCATTCCGTTAGATAGGCTTAGTCCCATATTCAGATGCTTATTATTAGATCTAGAGGTCACCCGGCAGACAAGCTTGATCTCAATCTCAGATTCAGTCGAGTATTCTCATTATCAGTTTCAGAGATCACTCGTTAGCTAGGACTGATCTCAGACTTAGATGTTCAGATACAGTTTGAAACTCAGATAGTTCCATTGATTCGTGGACCATTCCGTCAGATAGGCTTGGTCCCATATTCAGATGCTTATTATTAGATCTAGAGGTCACCCGGTAGACAGGCTTGATCTCAATCTCAGATTCAGTCGAGTATTCTCATTATCAGTTTCAAAGATCACTCGTTAGCTAGGACTGATCTCAGACTTAGATGTTCAGATACAGTTTGGAACTCAGATAGTTTTCCTAGAATTAGGACTGTTAGATACAGTCATCCATGTTATTAGTCATTCAGTATCTCAGTATCACGAAACTCATGTTTTCAGAGTTCAAACTCAAGTAGTCAGTATCTCCACGATTTTAGTAGCAGTTATGTATGTATGTATGTATTCTCACGTTCATATTAGTCAGCATGTTCATGCATATAAACCCCATGCATTTAGCCTACCCCCACGTATACTCAGTACTTTAGTTGTACTGACGCATTTGCGCTATGGTACTTTCTTTTTATGTTACACCATAGGTTCTGAGGTTTAGATTTTAGATCAGTGGTAGCAGTTCAGTAAGCAGTGAGTCCTCATCTTTCGAGGACATGATCGTTACATTTATTATTCCAGTATTTCAATTTATTTTTAGTTTAGGGAGTTAGTTGGAGACATGTTCCTTCAACTCTTTATTCAGACAGTTTAGAGGCTTTCAGACGACTATAGAGTTTTCAGATTTAGACTTTAGTATTTTCAGTTTTGTTTTGGTACTATGATACCACTTTATTTCAGATATTTTATTATTCAAGATTGAACCTTACGCCCTCTTTGTTCATGTTTCCATATTTTATATGTATATTATACAGTTACAGGTACAGATATCAGTCATGGGTTAGCTTGTGGTCCTTCGGGGTCATGAGCATCGTGTAGCGTTCCGGTTCAGAAAATCGATGCGTTACAAATATATATATCAACATAACCTATATACATTTAAATAAAATGAACAAAGAAGAATTTATATTAGATGGAAAAAACATATGAAAATCACGAAGGATTAAAAATAAAAATAGTATTTTCTAATTTAGGAAGAAGATATAAGAAATTTAGTGAACATTTATATTTAATGTTAGAAAAAGAAGAATTAAAATTAGAAGATAAGTTGGCAGTCATGGTAAGAATAGAAAGAGAAAACGAAGAAATAGATAGGAAAAAAGAAATAGATAAAATAAAACAACAAACCACAGAAGAAATACAAAAAATAGAAGAAACTAAAAATAGTAGGATTGTTGAATTAGAAAAAGAACTACAAATACTAAAAGACCTGTGTGAAAAAAAGACAGAAAGAAAAAGAAGAAAAGATAAAGAACAAAAATTATTAAACGAGATAAATCAATTTAAAGAAAAATTAGAAATAAAAAATAAAGAATCAGAAACCAGTGAATTAGAAATAAATACAATAGATGCTGAAGAAACAGATAATTAATTGGTTGTATTTTCGATAAATAAAAAAAAATAACTATATTTTCAATAGATAAGGTAGAAATAATAAAGAAAAGATTAAGACAATTATACAGTGAAGATCCATTAAAAGGATGGGAAAAATATAAAACTACGATAAAAATTGAATTAATAGATAAAAATAGCATAATAACTCAAAAACCATTAAAATATAATTTTGATGATTTAAAAGAATTTAAAATGTGTATAGATAAATTATAAGAAAAACAGTATATACAAAGAAGCAATAGTAAACATAATAACCCAGCGTTTATAGTAAATAAACATAGTGAACAAAAAAAGAGGAAAAAGTAGAATGGTGAGTGACTATAAAAAAATTATATGCAAAAACTATGACATACAATTATCCAATACCAAATAAGATATTAAAAATAAGACAAGTACAAGGATATAACTATTTTAGTAAATTTGATTATAAATCAGGATTTTACTAATTAAAGTTAGATGAAAATTCTAAGGAATTAACCGCATTTACGATACCACAAGAATTTTATGAATGGAACGTATTACCATTTGGATATAAAAAAGCACCAGGTAGATACCAACACTTTATGGATAGTTATTTTAAATTATTATCTAATTGTATAGTATATATAGATGATATACTACTATATACAAAAATTAAAGAGGAACATATAAAATTATTAGAACAATTTACAAATATAATAGAAAAATCGGGAATAAGTTTAAGTGAAAAGAAAGTCGAAATTATGAAAAACCAGATAGAATTTTTAGAAATACAAATAGATAAAAGTGGAGTAAAAATGCAACAATATATAGTACAAAAAATAATAAATTCAAAAGAAGAATTAGATACAAAAAAGAAATTACAATCATTTTTAGGATTAGTAAACCAAGTAAGAGAATATATACCAAAATTAGTAGAAAACCTAAAGCCATTACAGAAAAAATTAAAAAAGAATATAGAATATAATTTCAACAAAGAAGATAAAAAACAAGTTCAGAAAATAAAAATACTTTGTAAAGAGTTACCAAAATTACAATTCCCAGACGAAAATAAAAAATTTATATATATAGTAGAAGCAGATGCTAGTGAATATAGTTATGGAGGAGTACTTAAATATAGATATGAAGAAGAAAAATTAGAACATCATTGTAGATACTACTCAGGTACGTTTAATGAAACAGAAATAAAATGGGAAATAAATATAAAATAATTATGTTCATTATATAAATGTTTATTAGCATTTGAGCCATATATTGTATATAACAAGTTTATTGTAAGAACAGATAATACACAGGTACGCTGGTGGTTAACAAAGAAAATATAAAATTCAGTTACAACGAATAAGATTCAGAGACTAGTATTAAATATATTAAATTTTACATTTACAATTGAAGTAATTAGTACTAACAAAAATGTTATTGTAGATTACATATCAAGACAAAGCTACACAGACTAATATAATAGAAGATGATGCTTTAGAAAAAATACTCAAAACCGTAACTACGCTTTCAATGAAAGTGGACAGTATGAGTAATGAAATAGAAAAGATAAAAACTAATGAAGTTAAACTGAAGTCTAAATCTATGAATCAGCTAACTCAGCAGTGTGCATAGCTATGTCGATCGAAAGACATCAAAACTCCAGAGCTAAAAGGAGATATTGGGAGACTCCATAAAACCCGTAACGTTTATCAATCTACAATTGCAAGTACAAGCAAAGGAGTTAGTGGACAAAGATATCAGAACATGAACATGAATAAGATATTTGAAAAACCATTTATACCAAAAACACAAAAAGACCCCTTGTACATACCCCTACAAATTACCTCATATCGAGAAAGTTTGAACCAAGATAAAAAAGCCTATAACCACATAACCCGAGCATACATAGAAAATATCCACAAAATACAGACTTATCTAAACCTTAAACCCAGAGCCCCAGATATCCAAGAACCAAACACAAACTATATAACCCAAAAATTATAAGGTTACAACAAGTTAATCGCACTACCGAAAACCAATCCAAGCTTAGTTAAAACTTGTTTTAGTTATGGATTATTAAATACCGTATATACCCACAAAGGAAATGAACTAACAGATATACCAGAATTATATAGAGCATTCACCACTTATAAAAGAATAGCCAGAGGGAATTTATTTTTTATAAAATTTTATACTGCACCAGCAGAGATATTATATAACAAGATCAAACCAGTTATACAAATTGTAAAAATAGGATTAACC
Organism: Capsicum pubescens; assembly: GCA_030864215.1. Taxonomy (NCBI): domain Eukaryota; kingdom Viridiplantae; phylum Streptophyta; class Magnoliopsida; order Solanales; family Solanaceae; genus Capsicum; species Capsicum pubescens. Next base: position 215,692,217 of record CM061549.1, on the reverse strand, counting down.
AGAGATATGATTATACCGGAAGATATTGTCCAGCAGCCAGAGATACCTAAAATTGAGATACCAGATTTTTATGCAAATAAATGGCTTATTGGAATAGCTACGATTGTTCAAGAATTAGCAAATAATTATATCAATGGAAACCCAATATGGAGCTATTATTCAAGAGATCATCAAATGATTTATTCAAATTCAAGAGACCTACGACAAACAGATATGGAAGATGCTAGACAATGGATTCTGACATTGCTCAACCCAGAGAAACAACCAACTGCAAGCGCAATTAGGAAGGGATTTATTTTTGAAGAATTATTAACAAGATATTGCAAAATGATAGGACACAAATATCCAGAACATCTATGTTCAAGATGTAATGAAGAAGATAATATTATCCCAGAAGTTCAACTGGAATAGAAGAAGATAAGGACGACAGCTGGAAGATACATGACAAAAGATAGACACGGAGCAATAATAGAAAGATAAGAAGACAAAGCATTGAAATATGAAAATGACATATGACTTTGAGAAATGTCAAATACGTAAATTATGTAAACATTTACTATCCTTAAGCTAGACTAGCCTATAGCCTTTTTGACTTTTCTTGTTTTTTTGGCACTTGCCATTTTACTTTTTTCGATCATTATTAATCTTTTATTTTCTTGACAGATGTAATGTAGAATAGAATAAAGTAACTTACACGTTTTTTTCTTAGTCTATAAATATGTAATCCTTCGGCAAAGTTAAAGGCAAGACTTTCATGTGTTGAAAGCAAGCCTTCCCTCTTGTACACAAAAAACTTTATGAATATTTAATAAAAAATAGATATATTTCTAAGGAAAAGATATGGATAAACAAAGCCCAGAATTATCAAACCTACCAGAACAGGTATATTTATTTACGATTATGAATAGCTAAATTCATAAATTCCTGACAATCATGATATGATAAAATAAGTTAATGTTAGTTACTTTATAGTAGAATTATTCGAAGAATAGCATGTTAAGAAGTTTATTAGCCAAGTGGAAAAGGAGAAAAATCCCTAAGAACTATGCCATCCTAAAGGTGAAACCGGTGAGGCAAGAAAGCCGTAATAGGGGAGTAGCCAGAGTAGAGACGTTGTTTAAGGGAAAAGTATTCAGATTACCCTGCTAATAGTGATCGAAGAACATGTTATTTAAGAATAATCTAGTATATAGTAATCTAAAATGATCATATTTTGTTATGTGTAGGATTGAGGGGGATATTTTGAAAAAAGCATCATATGAAAGATGAATACTTATTTATCTTACGAAATAGTAGATAAATTTAAAATACTTGTTTTGTATGTACTTAGGGATATAGAAATTGTAGATATAAGAAAAATCATATGGAAAAAATATTTTGATAAATATTTTATGACTAGAATAAATTACATACCACACCTACCTACCTACTCTTACAAATATCTACATGCCAAACCTACACATCAACCGTGAAACTAGAAAAATATATGAGAACTAAAGATACAAAATATATGGAATTCCTTAATGAAAATATACAAGAATTATTAAGATTAAAACAAACAACCAGTAAATATTATGATAAAGCATTTAATAAATTATAAATTACTAAAATCTAACTCCAAGTTATCCAAGTTATTCATAGAAACCTAAGAATCATATGGACAATATGAAAAGCTATATATCTGATGGAATTAAGATACTTGTTTTATATATCATAAAAGACTTAGAAATAGAAGACATAAAGAAAATAATATGGAAAAAATATTTTATGAAGAATCGTTAAGTCTAGAATGGTTAGAAAAAATGCATGATCTTAGTTTATATTATTCAGATAATTATTACTCAGATAATAATAGTTATTATTCAGATGGATATTATACAGATTAAAAATATTAGAATATATTAAAAGAGTTAGAGAAAAACAAAGTGGGCTATACGAAAAATTAATTATAGAAACCAGCTTAGAAAAGGAAGAAAATAATTAAAAGAAAGATTAATTTGGATAGATAAAACCATGAAACAACTAGAATTAAAAGACAGTTTAGAATATGATTTAGACATAGAATTATTCATAGAAGAAAAAGACATGATAATTAACGAAATAGATAACCTAGAATTTAATATCAGATATAGTACAATTAGAATAAATCATTACAAAGAAATTTCCAGTATTACAACTACTTTAGGATAAAATGATAAACTATGAATATTTAAAATATTGGAGACAAAATATGGCAGAAATAAGATTAACAGAAATACTTATGAAAGAGAATTTAATTGAATATTTTAGAACAAAAGATATAGAATATTTAAAATACCTTCAAAATAATATACAAGAATTACAAAGATTAAGAGAAAAAACTAAAGAATATTACAGTAAAGCATTTAATCAAATACCATTTAATCACTCCCCAACATATGAACATCAATAAAACTAAAATAAATAAATTAAAAATAAAAATGTTTAGAAAAGTCAAGAAACATCCACGCACAAATAAAAATAGATCCATTAGAGTTATAATAGATCTATTTAAGTTATCCGCAGCCCCTACAATTGGTATCAGAGCTTTGTTGTTTAAAGTTACGGAAGTAGTATATATTTAGATTTATTTGATTAAATTATTAATTATGATAAAATTAGATTTATATATCCAGCAAAATATTATATATATTGCTTAGATGAATAACGAACAAAAATTACAAAAATATAAAGAATTCAAACAAATAATATCTGAAAAATGTAAAAAATTAAAAATAAGGATAGAAAGACTACAGTATAACATAGTTGTCGGAGTTAGTAAAAACTCAATAAATTCTCAAAAAGAAGAAATATCAAATTTAGAATCAACAATAGATAGTCTAGAATATATATATCAACATAACCTATATACATTTAAATAAAATGAACAAAGAAAAATTTATAATAGATGAAAACACATATGAAAATCACGAATGATTAAAAATAAAAATAGTATTCTCTAATTTAGGAATTAGATATAAGAAAATAGGTGAACATTTATATTTAATGTTAGAAAAAAAAGAATTAAAATTAGAAGATAAGTTGGCAGATATGGTAAGAATAGAAAGAGAAAACGAAGAAATAGATAGGAAAAAGAATAGATAAAATAAAACAATAAACGACAGAAGAAATACGAAAAATAGAAGAAACTAAAAATAGTAGGATTGCTGAATTAGAAAAAGAACTACAAATACTAAAAGTCCTGTATGAAAAAAGACCGAAAGAGAAAGAAGAAAAAGATAAAGAACAAAAAATATTAAACGAGATAAATCAATTTAAAGAAAAATAAAAAATAAAAAATAAAGAATCAGAAACCAGTGAATTAGAAATAAAAACAATAGATGCCGAAGAAACAGATAATTATGATTCGAAAGGTAGTGAAACATATACAGAAATTCTAGAAAACATAGGAAAACTAAAAATTAATGAAAAACAAGAAGTAATTAATAAAGAAAACTTAGAAAATACAAACACAGAAATAAATACTCTTAATAAAGAAGACGATGAAAACATTATACTTAATACATCAGAAATAAGAAAACTTACATATTATTATAAAGATAAGCTTAAAAAATATAACCTAAAAAATCAATATAACAAATCGACACCAAAACAAACAATTAATAAAAATTATAAATTTTTAGATTTCGACTGTGTAATAGACACAAATAAAACATTATAATTATGGGCAGGATACATGTCAAAACAATTATTAGATAATAATATAGATACAACAAATACACCAGAATATATAGAAAGGACATTAATAGGAACAGTAAAATTATGTTTTTTAAACCTAGCCGAAGCAAGTAAAAAAGTATTAAGATCTGATAATAAAACAGAAGGAACATCAACAACTACTAAAATATCACCAACAGAAATATTGAAAAAAATATGAAGTAGCTATAAGAGATGAATTTAATAGTATAACAACAGAAGAAGAAGTAGAACAAAATAAAGAAAATGATACGAATAGGAATTTACTGTTAAAATTAGAAATATGTAATATGTGCTATATAGATGAATATACGTGCGCATTTAAAGAATACTACTATAAGGGAACATATAATACAGAAGAAAGTAAAGAAATAAGAAGATTATATTTTGACAAATTACCTGAACCATTTTGTTCAAAAATAATAAAGAGTTGGGATAAATAAAAAATAGTAGATACCCTAGGAGCAAGAATAAAATATTTACAACAATGGTTTAGAAATCTATGTGAAAAATATAGAGAATAAATAAAAATGGAAGAAACATTAATAAGAAATTTAGCATGTTGCAAAGATAAAATAACACCTCAATTTGAATGTGAAGAAAGATATTATAAGAAAAAAAAAAGATATAAGAAATATAAGAAATATAAAAAATCAAAATATAAATATAAGAAACCAAGAAAAAAATATTATCTAAAAAATTATAAACATAAAAGACCATATAGGAAAAAGAAATCTATAAAAGAATGTACTTGTTATAATTGTGGAAAACTAGGACATTTAGCTAGAGATTGTAAAATGCGTAAAAATTCAAAAAGGAAACAAATATCAGAAATAAAATAGAAAATATAGAATATATGCAGATAGATTATATAGATTATGAATTAGAAAGTGATGATAGTATATATGAAATTTCGGAGAAGGAAATAGATAATGAAATAGATAGTGATAGATAAATCAAATGACTGAAGAAGGTATAAAAATGAATCAAATAACTGAAGAATATATAAAAATAAGAACAAAGGAAGAATATTTAAATGAAGAAGGAACTGATCAAAAAAAAAAATTTGATAATAATATATTTGACGAAATAAAAGGAAAAGAGTTAAACTTAAGTGTAGAAAAAAGGTTCAAAATACCAACAATAAAAATATATTTAGTAGTAAAAAGGAAGAATACTACGTAGTAAGCCAAAAGAAACATGTAATAGACTGTAGATATGCAAAAGGTAGAGCTAGTATACCACTAGTAATAAAAAGAATGATTAATAAAGAAATAAACGATATAAAAAGTAAAGACCCAATAAAATATATACATCTTGGAGGAACAGAGATATTGATAAAAGCATGTTTTAGAGAAGGAATAGAAACACCAATAAAATTATATTTAGCAGATGATAGAATTATAAAACCTCTAGAAAAAAGTATAATAACTGTCATAAAATGAAATTTAATATACCAAAAATTTAAGTTTATAATAAGTGTGAATTATTCAGTATCAATAACAGATAAAAATATAGATAAATCATTAGTATTATATTGGAAAATATCAGGAATAGAACTAACCCCAGGAAGTAAAATATTTACAGCAAGATGTAAAAATCTATACGTATTAATAACAAATGATAAAATAACAGGAAACAATAAAATCAATAAAATACAAATAGAAAGTCCTTTCGAATAATTCGTAAAAACAATTGATAATAATGATTATAGTTGCAAAGACATCGATATAGAAGAAGATTTAGAAATAATAAATGATAGAATAAGTACAACAGAAAGAATAGCTCATGAAAAAACAGATTCATCAAGCTCATCTAAAAGAAGAAGTTATGAAACAACTTCAACAGTTAATTTAAATCAATATTATATATCAGGAAAAATAAATGAAAAAGAATATTTAATACTCTTAAACACAGGACAAGAAGAAAATTATATATCAAAATATCTAGTCAAAAGTGGAGAAATAAAATCTAATAGTAATATATGCCCAGATCTACCAAGGAGTCTAATAAACATTAAGGATACAGCTAAAAAAGAAATAATAATAGGAGTTAGAAAAATAAAAATAGAATTTGAAATAAAGAAAGAAATGCAAAAATCAGACATAATATTAGGAATAAAATGGTTAGAACATTAAAACCATACAATATAGAACATACACAATTATCTATAACATATAATAAAGAAAGATTATTCATAAAAAGAGCTTTAACATGATATGAAAATATATGTACCTGTAAAAATAATAGTAGAAAGATATTATAATATGTATTATACACCTATGATAGATACAGGAGCAGAAGCAAACTTATGTAGATACAACTGTTTAACAGAAAGTAAATGGGATAAATTAAAAACACCAATAGTAGTCAAAAGATTTAATAATGAAGGAAGTTTAATTACATATAAAGCTAAAAATGTAAAAATACAGATATGGGATAAAATAATAACGATAGAAGAAATCTATAATTATGGACTAACATCAAAAGATATGCGTTTAGGAATGCCATTTTTAGATAAATTATACCCACATATAATAACTAAAACAGATTGGTGGTTTACAACACCATGTAAACAAAAAGTAAGAGCATAAAGAGTTATTAATAAAATAAGAAAGAAAACTGATTGGATAAAAGGAAGTGAAAAAATTACACAAAAGTTAGAAAATATAAAAAATACAGAAGACACAGTAGAACTAGTTGTATTTTCAATAATTAAAAAGAAATAACTATATTTTCACTAGATAAGGTAGAAATAATAAAGAAAAGATTAAGACACTTATACAGTGAAGATTCATTAAAAGGACGGTAAAACATAAAACTACTATAAAAATTGAATTAATATATAAAAATAGCATAATAACTCAAAAACCGTTAACATATAATTTTGACGATTTAAAAGAATTTAAAATGCATATAGATGAATTATTAGATAAACAGTATATATAAAGAAGCAATAGTAAACATAATAGCCCAACGTTTATAGTAAATAAATATAGTGAACAAAAAAGAGGAAAAAGTAGAATGGTGATTGACTATAGAAATTTAAATGCAAAAACTACGACATACAATTATCCAATACCAAATAAGATATTAAAAATAAGACAAATATAAGGATATAACTACTTTAGTAAATTTGATTGTAAATCAAGATTTTACCACTTAAAGTTTGATAAAAATTCTAAGGAATTAACCGCATTTACGGTACCATAAGGATTTTATGAATGAAACGTATTACCATTTGGATATAAAAATGCACCAGGTAGATACCAACACTTTATAGATAGTTATTTTAAACAATTACATAATTGTATAGTATACATAGATGATATACTACTATATACAAAAAATAAAGAGGAACATTTAAAATTATTAGAATAATTTACAGATATAATAAAAAAATCAGGAATAATTTTAAGTGAAAAGAAAGTCGAAATTATGAAAAACCAGATAGAGTTTTTAGGAATACAAATATATAAAAGTGGAGTAAAAATGCAACAACATATAGTACAAAAAATAATGAATTCAAAAGAAGAATTAGATACAAAAAAAAGAAATTACAATCATTAGTAGGATTAGTGAACCAAGTAAGAGAATATATACCAAAATTAACATAAAACCTAAAGACAATATAGAAAAAATTTAAAAAGGGTATAGAATATAATTACAACGAAGAAGAACAAAAACAAGTTGTTGCATTTTTACTCCACTTTTATCTATTTGTATTCCTACAAATATATTTGGTTTTTCATAATTTTGGCTTTCTTTTCACTTAAATTTATTCCCAATTTTTCTATTATATCTGTAAATTGTTCTAATAATTTTAAATGTTCCTCTTTAGTTTTTGTATATAGTAGTATATCATCTATGTATACTATACAATTAAGTAATTGTTTAAAATAACTATCCATAAAGTGTTCGTATCTACTTGGTGCATTTTTATATCCAAATGGTAATATATTCCATTCATAAAATCCTTGTGGTACCGTAAATGCGGTTAATTCCTTAGAATTTTCATCTAACTTTAAGTGGTAAAATCCTGATTTACAATCAAATTTACTAAAGTAGTTATATCCTTGTATTTGTCTTATTTTTAATATCTTATTTGGTATTGGATAATTGTATGCCATAGTTTTTGCATTTAAATTTCTATAGTCAATCACCATTCTACTTTTTCCTCTTTTTTGTTCACTATGTTTATTTACTTTAAACGCTGGGCTATTATGTTTACTATTGCTTCTTTGTATATACCGTTTTTCTAATAATTCATCTATATGCATTTTAAATTCTTTTAAATCGTCAAAATTATATGTTAATGGTTTTTGAGTTATTATGCTATTTTTATCTATTAATTCAATTTTTATAGTAGTTTTATATTTTTCCCATCCTTTTAATGGATCTTCACTGTATAATTGTCTTAATCTTTTTCTTTATTATTTCTACCTTATCTATTGAAAATATAGTTATTTTTTTTTATTTGTTGAAAATACAACTAGTTCTACTGTGTCTTCTGTATTTTTTATATTTTTTAACTTTTGTGTAACTTTTTCACTTCATTTTATCCAATCATTTTTCTTTCTTATTTTATTAATAACTCTTTTTGCTCTTACTTTTTGTTTACATGGTGTTGTAAACCACCAATCTATTTTAGTTATTATATGTGGGTATAATTTATCTAAAAATGGCATTCCTAAAAGCATATCTTTTGATGTTAGTTCATAATTATAGATTTCTTCTATCGTTATTATTTTATCCCATATCTGTATTTTTACATTTTTACCTTTATATGTAATTAAACTTCCTTCATTATTAAATCCTTTGACTACTATTGGTGTTTTTAATTTATCCCATTTACTTTGGTAAATAGTTGTATCTACATAAGTTTGCTTCTACTCCTATATCTATCATAGGTGTATAATACCTATTATAATATCCTTCTACTATTATTTTTACAAGTACATATATTTTCTTATCATGTTAAAGTTCTTTTTATGAATAATCTTTCTTTATTATATGTTATAGATAATTGTGTATGCTCTATATTGTATGGTTTTACTTGTTCTAACCATTTTATTCCTAATATTGCGTCTGATTTTTGCATTTCTTCCTTTATTTCAAATTCTATTTTTATTTTTCTAACTCCTATTATTATTTCTTTTTCAGCTGTATCCTTAATGTTTATTAGACTCCTTGGTAGATCTGGGCATATATTATTGTTAGATTTTATTTCTCCATTTTTTATTAGATATTTTTCTATATAATTTTCTTCTTGTCCTGTGTTTAAGAGTATTAAATATTTATTTCATTTATTGTTCCTGATATATAATATTGATTTAAATTAACTGTTGAAGTTGTTTCATAACTTGTTCTTTTTTATGAGCTTGATGATTCTGGTTTTTCATGAGCTATTCTTTTTGTTTTACTTATTCTATCATTTATTATTTTTAAATCTTCTTCTATATCTATGTCTTTGTAACTATAATCATTATTATCAATTGTTTTTACGAATTGTTCAAAAGGACTTTCTATTTGTATTTTATTAATTTTATTTTTTCCTGTTATTTTATGTTTAGTTGTTAATATGTATAGATTTTTACATCTTGCTGTAAATATTTTACTTCCTGAGGTTAGTTCTATTCTTGATATTTTCCAATATAATACTAATGATTTATCTATATTTTTATCTGTTATTGCTACTAAATAATTCACACTTATTAAAAACTTAAATTTTTGGTATATTAAATTTTCTTTTATGGCAGTTATTATACTTTTTTCTAGAGGTTTTATAATTCTATCATCTGCTAAATATAATTCTATTGGTGTATTTATTCCTTCTCTAAAATATGCTTTTATCAATATCTCTGTTCCTCCAAGGTGTACATATTTTATTGGGTCTTTACTTTTTATATCGTTTATTTCTTTATTAATCATTCTTTTTGTTACTAGTGGTATACTAGCTCTACCTTTTGCATATCTACAGTCTATTACATGTTCCTTTTGGCTTACTACATAGTATTCTTCCCTTTTTGTACTAAATATATTTTTTATTGTTGGTATTTTGAACATTTTTTCTACACTTAGGTCTAACTCTTTTCCTTTTATTTCGTCAACTATATTATTATCAAATATTATTTTTTGATCAGTTCCTTCTTCATTTAAATATTCTTCCTTTGTTATTATTTTTATATCTTCTTCAGTTATTTGATTCAGTTTTATATCTTCTTCAGTTATTTGGTTCATCTAAATCACTATCAATTTCATTATCTGTTTCATTCTCCGAAATTTCATATATACTATCACCACTTTCTAATTCATAATCTATATAATCTATCTGCATATATTCTATATTTTCTATTTTTATTTTCGATATTTGTTTCCTTTTTGGATTTTTAGGCATTTTTACAATCTCTAGCTAAATGTCCTAGTTTTCCACAATTATAACAAGTACATTTTTTTTATAGATTTCTTTTTACTATATGGTTTTTTATGTTTATAATTTTTTACATAATATCTTTTTCTTGGTTTCTTATATTTATATTTTGATTTTTTGTATTTCTTATATTTCTTATGTCTTTTTCTTTTCTTATAATATCTTTCTTCACATCCAAATTGAGGTGCTATTTTATCTTTGCAACATGCTAAATTTCTTATTAATGTTTTTTCCATTTTTATTTCTTCTCTATATTTTTCACATAGATTTTTATACCATTGTTGTAAAAATTTCATTCTTGCTCCTAGGGTATCTACTATTTTTTATTCATCCCAACTCTTTATTATTTTTGAACTAAATGGTTCAGGTAATTTGTTAAAATATATTCTTCTTATTTCTTTACTTTCTTCTATATTATATGTTCCCTTATAGTAGTATTCTTTAAATGCACACGTATATTCATCTATATAGCACATATTAAATAATTCTAATTTTAACATTAAATTCCTATTTGTATTTTTTTCTTTATTTTGTTCTTCTTCTTATTCTTCTTCTTCTTCTGTTGTTATACTTCTAAATTCATCTCTTATAGCTACTTCATATTTTTTCAATATTTCTGTTGGTGATATTTTAGTAGTTGTTGATGTTCCTTCTGTTTTATTATCAGATCTTAATACTTTTATACTTGCTTCGGCTAGGTTTAAAAACCATAATTTTACTGTTACTATTAATGTCCTTTGTATATATTTTGGTGTATTTGTTGTATCTATATTATTATCTAATAATTGTTTTGACATATATCCTGCCCATAATTGTATTATTTTATTTGTGTCTATTACACAGTCTAAATCTAAAAAGTTATAATTTTTATTAATTATTTTTTTTGGTGTTCATTTGTTATATTCTCTTTTTGGGTTATATTTTTTAAACTTATCTTTATAATAATATGTAGGTTTTCTTATTTCTGATGTACAAGGTATTATGTTTTCATCGTCTTCTTTATTAAGAGTATTTATTTCTGTGTTTGTATTTTCTAAGTTTTCTTTATTAATTACTTCTTGTTTTTTATTAATTTTTAGTTTTCCTATGTTTTTTAGAATTTCTGTATATGTTTCACTACCTTCCAAATCATAATTATCTGTTTCTTCAGCATCTATTGTATTTATTTCTAATTCACTGGTTTTTGATTCTTTATTTTTTATTTCTAATTCTTCTTTAAATTGATTTATCTCGTTTAATAATTTTTGTTCTTTATCTTTTTCTTCTTTTTCTTTCTGTCTTTTTTCATGCAAGTCTTTTAGTATTTGTAGTTCTTTTTCTAATTCAACAATCCTACTATTTTTAGTTTCTTTTATTTTTCGTATTTCTTCTGTGGTTTGTTGTTTTATTTTATCTATTTCTTTTTTCCTATCTATTTCTTCGTTTTTTCTTTCTATTCTTACCATGGCTGCCAACTTATCTTCTAATTTTAATTCTTCTTTTTCTAATATTAAATATAAATGTTCATCTATTTTCTTATATCTTCTTCCTAAATTAGAGAAAACTATTTTTATTTTTAATCCTTTGTGATTTTCATATGTTTTTTCATCTATTATAAATTCTTCTTTGTTCATTTTATTTAAATGTATATAGGTTATGTTGATATATATATTCTAGACTATCTATTGTTGATTCTAAATTTGATATTTCTTCTTTTTGTGAATTTATTGAATTTTTACTAACTCCGACAACTATGTTATACTGTAGTCTTTTTATCCTTATTTTTAATTCTTTACGTTTTTCAGATATTATTTATTTTAATTCTTTATATTTTTATAATTTTTGTTCGTTATTCATCTAAGCAATATTTATAATAGTTTGGTGGATATCTAAATCTAATTTTATCTTAATTAATAAATTAATCAAATATATCCAAATATATACTACTTCCGTAAAGCAATCTTTTCTTGATCATCACCGAAAAGCAATCTTTCAAGAACCCTGGTTAGACTACCACTTGAAAAATTTTACTAATTTTTTTTAACTATTTGCTCAAAAGTTTTTCCCACTCTTTGAGACTTTTTTACTTGTTTTTTCTACCAAAATAGTAGTAGTATTTATAGGAAAAGATGAGGACTCAATTCTTTGAATCCACCAATAAGGGGGAAAGAATTTAGGGGTATTTTGGAAATTTCAAAATTGAAGGTAAGGTTTGTTGGAGGATAAGGTGAGGTGGAATTATACAATCTAGTACAAATTTTGAATTTCAAATTTGAATTTCAAAAATAGAAAAAGAATAAGGTTGAGGTGGAATTGTACAATTTAGTACAAATTTTAAAATTCAAATTGAAAAAAGAACAAAGTTAAGGTGGAATTGTAAAATGTAGTACAAATTTGAAATTCAAATTGAAAAAAGAACAAAGTTGAGGTGGAATTGTACAATCTAGTACAAATTTTAAAATTCAAATTAGAAAAAGGACAAGATTGAGATGGAATTGTACTATCTAATACAAATTTGAAATTCAAATTGAATGGGTAGATTTAGGTCATTTTTGGGGATTTTGGGGTTATTTAAAATATAACCCCAATCGAAATTTAAAATTTAGCCAAATTTATTTAATTTTGACCAAATTAAAAACCAATTGGCGGATTGCATTTTAATTATGGCCAATTTAATTTTAATTATGGCCGAATCTAATAGATTGGCTAAATTAAATTGAAATTCGATATGAATTTATACTTTCTTTAATCCCGAGCTTCTTGATTAGATAAAATCAAATAAATATTTCTCCAAATAAATTATTTTTTAGAATAAATCATATCTAAATCAAGATTTTACCCATTGGAATTAATTTTTAAGATAAACTTTGATTAAAATCTGATATTCCGTAAAATAAATATTTAAGTTTTTGTATAACTAAATATGATGATATATAATCGCTACTTAAAATGACAAAATTACTCAGATAAATAATTTGAAAAGCTTTTTATTTAGGTAAAATAAATATTATAATTTTATTTGAAAATCGAAGAAAATCGAGACTAAACTTAGTTGTGGAGGGCAAAAATTAGGTGTCAACAACTACTCCCAAAACTCATACTATTTCTCATACTCTATCTATGAAGTTCACTTTAAAAATAAGCATATGAGCTGATATGTCTGAAAACACAATATACTTCGGTTTTTATCTCAAACTCTTGATTTCTTATGTGGACTTCATAGCTTATCTAAAATCTTATATCAAACTTGAAATAGTGATTATACTGCAATGCTTTCGAAACTCAAACTAGTAAACTTGAATTCTTGTAAACTGAATATTCAATGCTCAAATTTAAATTTTTTATCAACTCATGAAAACTTCATATCAAAATGTCATAACTCAACTGAATATTGAATGCTCAAATTGTAATCTCTTATCAACACATGGAAACTTCATATCAAATTGTCAAAACTCAATGCTTGAATCGTTTTAATAGATAAAACATAAATAAGCATGAAATATAAGCAAGATAATGTTTAACTCATGACGAAACATCATAAACTCAAGCATAATAAAAATGGGTATGAATCCTAGTTATAAAAATCTCAAATTTATGATAAAAACTCAATATTTGGGCACAAGGATGAAAGATTATCCTTGTTTAAACCACACATACCTAGACTTAGTGAATTTCTCGAAGGAAACTCGAATTAGAACCTTGCATGCTTGAATTTTAGTGAAAAACTCTTCCTTTGTGCTTTTGAGGGTTTGAAAGGAGAGAAGACATTTTAATGTGGGTTATGAGGGTGGGAATTGCATTTAATATGATTGGAAAGTCGTTTAGTAGGTAAAATACCAAAAATCCCTCGACCCAAACCAAAAAAGACTAGCGTTTTTGCGCCCTCGGGGCGTGGCATGCCCTTATTACGCCACTCCAAGGGCGTGACATGCCTTTATTGTGCACGCCAAGATTATGACACGCTCTTATAGCGAATCTTCACTGGTTTTCGCATAAGGGTATGCCTTCCCTCCGTGGAATGCCTTTAACACAAACTCTTACTATTTTGGGATTTTGAAATATTTCGAAACACATTTCAAAAATTTTGAAACACTTCCTAATGGTCCCGTTATCATTCCTTATCATAATTCAACTCAGAAATCACCTTTAAAATGAAGAAAGTACCAAAATAAAATCATAAAAATTTTGAGATCTAATATTTTTTTAAGCAAGATGAAGGTTTTTTCTTTAGGTGACGACAGGGGTTAAAAAAAGCGAAAGGGAGGATTAGAAGAAGATGGAAAAGGGTGGAAGTTTGTAGAAGATGAAGGAAGAGGCTGGGATTCGAAGAAGAAGTGGGGGAGAAAAGGAATGGGGAGGGAGGTCGAAGAAGATGGAAGGGGGTAGGTTTGAAGAAGATGAACGGGGTGGGTTTCTTGAAGAAGAGGGAGGGGGTTAGGGGTTATTTTATTTATTATTTTTAATTTTTTATATATAATTAAATTAGTGGGACCACCAACACCTTTTTTACAAAAATGCGCTTTAATATTTTTTTTATTTTTTTCCCACGTTAGCCATTATGGGGGTAATGTAATTTACACGAAAGTTGTTTAAGGGGGTATTTAAATGTGTGTAAAGTTAAATTGCTAAATTAAGTTGTGGTGACAAGTTAGTTTGTTTTTTTAAAATTATTTTTCCTTATTTATAAACCTGACGTTTATATGGTGATAAAATTTGTTCTCTACTTACATACATTAAAAAAAGTTGGTACACTCAAAGTTTATTGAAATTATTGATAAGCTAAGTGGTCATCTTCTACTTTAAAAGATATATAGGAAGCATTCTATTTAATTCCTTTTAATACAACCTTTTACTAAAAAGCTCTAGCTTCTCTCTAACTTTCTCTCTCTACATTGGTTTGTGTCATTGGTATCTCCGATTGGCGAATGGCCCTCACCGTGGACCTACCAGTCCTGGTGACCCTCTCCCAACCTCCCTTCAACCAAACCCTCTGTTGGACCATAAAATCACTTCCCAAGATATCCAATTTCCCCCTCCGACCTCAAGAAATGTGGAAAAACCCCTTTCGCAAAATCTATATAGTCAACAAAATATTGCTAATGGAAATAATTTTACTCAAGAATTAACTTTGCATTCGAGAAGCACTGAGACATAAAACCCAAAACCCTCATATGCGAACCTTACATCAAATCAAAATGTAAAAAGATCGAGGGTATGGTTACTACCCAAGGCATATGAAGTTCTCAATAAGAAAATAGTGTCCTTCACCAAAGAGAAAAATGACATGTTAGCCCAGACGTGCAAATAGACTATCATAGGTAAATTCTCTCATTTAGACCTATCGATTGACATCATTCAAAGAAAATTTCCAGAGTTATTTTGGGTAAAGAAAATATAAAGATTGGAGTCTACGATATGAATCATGTGTTTCTTGATTTCGATAATGTTGAAAACCACCTTAATGTAATGTGTAGGAGTTTTTCCCCTTGGGAGGTTTTAATATCATGAAGATCATGAAATGGACTACTAATTTCAAGCCAAATTTAGACAACTCTTTAGCACCTGTTTGGATTAACTAGCCAGTTTATTATGGTACCTAAATGAGTGGGACTTTATTTATAAAATAGTTGAACCTATAGGGACACCTCTATTACTGGATAAAACCACTCTCACCGAGACAAAACCCACAACTAAAAAACTTAAGGTTGAAATAGACCCATCTAAGCCTCTGATTCATGAAGTGATCTTGGAAATCATGAATATCGATGGGATGACAGAGTTGATCAACCAAATAGTGGATTATGAAACCATTCCATCTTACTGCTCGCACTGCAAAACACAAGGCCATAAGATGGAAAATGTAGAAATCTCCACCCTGATTCAAGTAATAAAGAGATTGAAAATCTATTCGAGGATCAAATGATTCCCCAATATGCCAATGCTAGTGAGACTAATATTCTAACGGGTACTTTTATAAAAATCACCACTTTAAACTCCGATATAGCTCCAATTACAAACAAATTTAAAAATGAATGGCAAATTGTTATTAATAGGAAAAGTATAGGTAAGAACGAGATTGTAAACACAAGCCAAGGTATTGGGACAAGTGCATCTGCAGAGAATGGAAAGAGAAGTTCAATATCAACAATTAAGATATCGTGAATTGTTACTTGACAGAACACAACACAGAAGAAGAGGATATGGTAATCACAAATAGCCTTGATGTTGGGAAGCAAAGCAATCCCACATCAGAGAAATAGAGGAAGCATTTCCAATATTTAAGAATCTCACCAACTCCACTAGTATGAGGCCTTTTGGGAGGTGCCTAAAAACAAATCCGTGAGGGCTTGGCCCAAAGCGAACAATATCATACTAGTGCAGATTTCGGGTGGAGTTACACGCGGTCCTAACAAGTAGTATCAGAGCCAAGGTTCAGGTGTGTCAGAGTGGTGGTGAGAAGTTCCTGGTGTAGCGAAAAGACTGGAGATCTGCAGGTGGTGCCTTATGTCAAAAGTCTTCCTGGCGAGTTGTGGTCAGGCGGCGTGTCCTGTTGGGTGATAACGGCGGTACAAGATGTTTGGCAGATCATGTGAAGTGACCTAGTAGTTGAGATCTACGGTTGATGCCTTGTGTCAAAAGTCTTCTTGACAAGTGGTGGTCAACCGGCGTGTCCCACTGGTTGGTAGTGGCGGTACAAGATGGTTAGCGAGATCAAATGGATTATTGCTGAAGGGGAGGTCACAAGTGATGTGGTCTTAGTTTGAGGGAAGGATTGTTGGGAAGCAAAGCAATCCCACATCGGAGAAATAGAGGAAGTATTTCTAATATTTAAGAATCTCACCAACTTCACTAGTATGAGGCCGTTTGGGAGGTGCCTAAAAACAAATCCGTGAGGGCTTGGCCCAAAGCGGACAATATCATACTAGTGCAGAGTTCGGGTGGAGTTACACGCGGTCCCAACAAGAATTTGTAATGTGGCCATTTGTTTGTTTCTTGGATTAACACTTGGTCAAACAAAGTTACTACCAAGCACTTGCAAGATCATTTGTTGGCTTTGTCAAATTTGGTTGGCTAGTCCAACATTGCATGCAATTTGTCAACTTGACCTAATGAAAAATCTAGATTTAGTAATTTAGTGTGTTATTACTTTCATAAAAAAGGCCACTTCAAGTTTAATTGTCCTAAGTTTCAAAATAAGGGAAAAGTAAAGAAAAATGAGCATGGGGATTCCGACACCGCTGAAGCAAGTGTTGCTGCTGATGAGATTGAAGGAGCAATATTTTTAGTAACCGAAAATATTTCTTGTTCTAACAATGAGTGGATTTTAGATTCGGCTTGTTCATTTCATATGTGTCCTAACAAGGACTTGTTTTCTACATATGATCCTGTTGAAGGTGAAGTTGTCTTGGTAGGCAATAATGTTGCTTGCAAAATTGTTGGAACAGGTACCGTCCGAATTAAAATGCATGATGGTATTGTAAGAACTCTCAGAAATGTTAGATGTGTTCCTGAGTTGAAGAAAAATCTCATCTCTTTGGGCACTCTAGAATCTCTTGGGTGCAAATACACAGGTGAAGGTGGAGTTCTTGAAGTCTCTCGAGGTAGTTTTGTGGTTATGAAGGAACGCAAGTCTGGGATTCTGTACACACTATTGGGATCTACTATTACAGGTGTTGCTGCTGTTTCAATTTCAGATGAAAACTCATCTAATTCTGACGTCATGGATTTTGAAAGCCCTTTGAGGCTTTGTGAAGAAGGTGGAGCAAATTTACTATATTAAACAAACTCAGGCCAAGGTGGAGATTTGTAATGTGGCCTTTTGTTTGTTTCTTGGATTCACACTTGGTCAAACAAAGTTATTACCAAGCACTTGCAAGATCATTTGTTGGCTTTGTCAAATTTGGTTGGCTAGTCCAACATTGCATGCAATTTGTTTCTTGTCAAATTTGGTTGGCTAGTCCAACATTGCATGCAATTTGTTTTCTTGTCAAATTTGGTTGGCAAAGTAGTGTGTTGATGTCATTGATGACATCAACGTAGGTTTGTTTTGTGCCTATAAATAGAGGCATTTCTACCTTCTTTGGAATATACCATTTAGAGAAGAACACCAACATTTGAAGAAGATTTAGTTGTGTTTGTTTTCTTCTTTGTAGAGAGTATTTGTAAGAGAGTTGTGTTGGGAAATACTTTGAGTGAACCTCTTTTTTGGAGTGATCTTTGTGAGGTTATTCCTTTGGGTATTTGGGCTATTAGAGTATTTAATTACTCTAATTTTGTACTCTCTTTTGTATCTTTGTACTCTTTTTGTTCCGTTGATGTTTAGTGAAGTTGTTTCTCTTTTGGTTGTGGACGTAGGTCAAGTTGACCGAACCACGTTAAATTTGTGCCTATTTTATTTTCTCAACTTATCATTAGTATCGTCTTCAAACGATTACTTTGTTTAATTCCGCACTATCCGGGATTCTCGATCCTAACACTTAGAGTAGCCATTGTATAACCAATTCACACAATGAATTTAACCTGAGATTACACGCTAAATGGGGGAAGAAAGAAGAGGAAAGAAAAGAATATAAGTTGCAAAATCTTCAAAATATCAAAAAACACAAGAAAAAGGTGAACAGAGCAAGGAGATATATATCTGGAGGTGAACCTTTCAAAATGCTTACAAAACCAAGGAGTCCATCAGGGAAATTTTTACGTTCGTTTTTGCTATCCTCTCTCTATAATCTTTGAATCCAGATATTGAGGGACATCACAACAATCATTCTACCACTCCTCTATTTGGTTGGAACCTAAAACCTATAAAAAAATAAATGGAAGGAAAGCCAAGGAAACAGTAATCAGAGAGTGGATAGTAAAACAAATAAAATTGGAAAGAAAATTCAAACAGAAAATATGGATGAAGACTCTAGAGATATTCAAGATGATACAACCCGTAAAGATTGTGAACAAGATCTTGACATAGAAAATGGAGTGGAAGAGTACTCCCCTGTATTCTCAGATAATAAAGCTATTTGGGGAGATAGACCCCTCTTGACCTACATTTTATCTTAGCTAACTAATCAAGCCCAACACAAAGTAGGATACTTCAACAATCTCTCCCTAGAGGGAAGACAAAAACTCAAAATCAAGAAGATGGGTTCATTGTCTCATTTGTGAGCTTCCATAAAACTCAAAAAACAACCCGTTCTAATTGTTTTCACGATTAATACTCTTTCAAGGTTCTCTGGATTGGATTCAAACTCTAAAACATCAACATAAGTCTTTCTACATATTCATCCAGAAACCTAAGGTAAATTCTAGGAAATTAAAAAGTTTTAAAATAGGTTAGGGTACACTTATTACTTCCATAACTGGTCCAAGAAGATTTGGATATTTTGGTCCAATGATTTACCTCATTAATATAATAGAAGACAAAGATCAACATGTGTTGGTCCATGTGTCTCATTTATATGATTTGGTTGAGTTTCATTTATCAGTGATCTATGTTAAATGTGAAGAACAACTCAAGCAACCTCCCTGGGAAGATTTAAGGGATATCTCTAGTAGACTTTCTGGCCCATGGGGGGTAGTTGGTGACTTCAATGTAATCACATGTCTAGAGGAGAAGATTAGAGGCCTTCCTTAAAAACAAGAGAAAAGTTTGGACTTCATCTCTTGCCTAGAAAACTATGACTCCAAGATGGAGGTTACTTAAGTCCATGTTTCGCTTAGAGTGATAACTGGGATCCTCCTAATACCATTTGGAAAATATTAGATACGCTTGATTACAACAACCATTGGTTTGACAAATTTAGTGGAACCATAATAACTCACCTTTCAAGAATTTTCTTTGATCATGCTGCTCTTTTGATTAAATTTATGCATGCTAATACTAACTACAACAACAACAATAATATACCTAGTGTATTCCCAAAAAATGGGGTCTGGGGAGGGTAAAATATACATAATCCATACCACTACCTCAGATGAAGTAGAGGGGCTATTTTCGATAGACCCATGTTAATACTAACCATGTATAATATTTTAGGTTTCTCAAAATTTGGACAGAACATGAGGAGTATCTTTCTATTATTCAGGAAACCTGGGCACCAAGTCTACAAGGCAACCCTTTACAAGTCCTCCAAGAAAAACTAAAAAGCACTTTAAAACTTTGAGTGCTTAGTCTAAAAATGCCTTTGGAGACTTCTACGAGGAGCCTACAAGACTTGAAAGGATAATAAGATACTTAGAAGAGATTCAATTAATAATAATACATACGAGAATAGAAGGAACCATGTTGGGCTACAGATGAATTTACAAGATTTTTGAAAATCCAAGAAAAAATTCTAATCCAAAAGGCTAAGATCAAATGGTTGGATGATGGAGATACCAATTCTACCTTTTTTCACTCTGTCATCAAAGAAAAAAGAAAAAGATTGATCATCCATATAATTAACGATCAAGAGGGTAAATGTCATGACCCAAACCAGGTCTTAGCCATGATGGGTATCTCAAGTCCACCATGGACCAGAGACCACCCCTATCACTTAACATCATGAGTAAAAGGAAAAAAATAATAATTATAATGCGGAATCCAATTATACAATAATGATCAAAGGAATAGATAACTCTAATGAAAACTCAGAGTCAATCAATATCCAACCAACCCACATTTGTCTATAGTAGCCTCTAAAATCAGAATATCAACTTAAGTCAGGATATGCCCCCGACTATAGCCAAAAAAAGCCCCAAGAGATAGTCTAAAACATAAAGGAGATGAACTATGAAATGACAGACTTTCTGGCAAATGGAAGCTCATCAATTCAAAGCAACTCGATAGGCGTGCTAATAAACCTAATGCTACAAGGGTAAAAGAAGTCTTCAGACCCTACATTATGAAACAATGTAGTGTCCTAGGATGGTTAGGAGGCGAGTGATAACATGTAACTCAGGGAGAAGGGGTAAAATAATCCCATGATTAAATCAGTCCAAAATTATTCTAAATCATACACACACATTCATATACATTTATGTATATATAGGATGCCGGGATATGGAACAAGATTTAGCATGAGACTAAAAATATTAACATGGACTATGTAGCTTCGACCATTATAAAGACACCCACAGGCTATATGGGTCCGGCTACCCCCAACAAAAGGGCCCAGTGTGTGTTAGCCACATGAATTGGAGGTATCAAGGAAGGTTGGGGAATCCACGACCCTACTCCATCCAGGATACAAATATATATAGAGTGTGACACATGTACACAATCATTAAGACCTCCCCCACGCCGACAAATATGGGTTTCCCATATCAGTCCCTCGAGTACTACACCTTCACGACAAGCTACACAACCCCATTTAAAATATTTACATATTCCTATTCATCAAACCCAGAATCATCCATGAAGGCATGTACTATTGGTATCGTCATACCCATTATGTTTGCAAGCTAATATCATTTTGCCATTTCAATTATCCATCAACTTGGGGGAATCCACGACTCCAAGGTCCAATTTAAAATAAAAAACTTTCCATTAACCTTTCATGTAATGCAAGGTTTCAAAATTGGTTTCAATATGCATATATTCACATTTCAAAGCTAATTTTATAAGGTGGGTTGAGGTTATTACCAGTTCCAACACCAAAATCCATTTGTTTGGGAGAATCCATGACCCCCATTTCAATTTGATACCCATGCACCCAATTAGTTCAAAAACCATCAATTTAAAGTATGAATGATCCATAAAAACCCTGGGAAAAAGCAGTTCAACCAAGTGACATCTAAAAACCATCAACCCAATTTCAAAACCAACAATTAATAATATGGGTAATAATTAAACACATGCTTTTAAGAGAAATAAGTTATAGAGAAGAGATACATGCCTTAAATACACAAGAATTCAGAAGCAATTTGGAGTTTGGAGCCCGAATAATGAATGCATAGTGAAATCTTGTTGCTTTCTTGGGTTTTGAGTTTTAAGAGAGAATGGAGGATTTTGATCTTTTAAAAACTGATTTAAAATATTTATCATATCCCACTTTCACATGGGTAACTCTATCCCACTTGAGACATACCACCCGCCTCAAGGCTCAACCTTAACTTTTTGGTAGACCATACACGTAGCTACAAAATTAGCAACATCTCTCTTAATATTGTTTCTCCAATAAATCTTCTTCAAGTCATGATACATTTTTGTCAATCCCAAATGAAATGTATACCGCGAATCATGATCCTCAGCCAAAATTCTCTTATACAGCCCATTAACATCAGGAACACATAACCATTCTAGGTACCTCAATGTATAATCACCACCAATCTTAAAATACATAAACTTTTGCTAACCCATATCATCTTTAATCTGCATAAGAATAGGATCCAAAACCTATTTCTCCTTTATGTTAGCACTAAGAGATGACTTAACCACCTTTTGAACAATCACACTTCCATCTTCGGAGTCTAATAGATGCACATCTAAGTTAGCTAGCCAGTGAATATACTTCACCAATCCTTTCTTCTACTCATCAACATAATATAAGCTCCTCATGGACAACCTTCTCTGAGCATCAACAACCATATTAGCTTTACTTGGGTGATTGTGAATACACTCATATCATAGTCATTCAACAACTCAATCCATCACCTCTTCCTGAGATTCAACTTCTTTTGTGTAAACACATACTGTATGCTTTTATGATCTGAATAGATGTCTACATGAACCCCATACAAGTAGTGATGCCAAATCTTCAAGAAAAGAACCACAACCAATAATTCCAAGTCATGCATCGAATAGTTATTCTCATAAACTTTGAGCTGCCTAGAAGCATAAGCCAAAACCTTATTGTGATGCATCAACACACAACCCAGTACCACACGAGACACATCATAATACACAATAAAGTCATCAGTACCTTGGGTAGGGTCAAAACTAGCGCAAAAGTCAGCTTATCCTTCAACTTTTCAAAACTAGTATCACAAAAATTGGACCACAAAATTTTAACCTTTTTCTGAGTCAATTTCATCAATGGAGCAGCAATAGAAGAGAAACTCTACACAAACCTCTTGCAATACCAAGACAAACCCAAGAAGCTCTGAATGTCAGTTAGAGTTGTGGGTCTTAGACACTTCTTAACCACCTCAAATTTCTATGGATCCGCCTCGATCCACTCATTAGAAACAACATAGCCAAGAAAAGTAACAACACCCAACCAATACTCACACGTAGAAAGTTTGGCATACAACTTTTGATCATTAAGAGTTTGCAACACAATTTAGAGATGATTGGTATGATCCTCCTCACTATTTGTATACACCAATATGTCATCTATGAACACGATAACAAAAAATCCATAAACTATCTAAACATCTAATTCATAAGGTCCATGAATGCAGCTGGGGCATTAGTCAATCTAAAGGACATAACCAGGAATTCATAGTGACTATATCATGTTCAAAAAATAGTCTTAAGGACATTCACCTCCCTAATTTTTTGTTGATGATAACCTAAATGATGATTAATTTTAGAGAAATATCTAGCACCTAAAGTTGGTTAAAGAGATCATCAATCCTTGAAAAAGGATACTTATTCTTTACCATAACTTTATTCAACTACCGATAGTCTATACACATCTGTTAGGATCTATCTTTGTTATGCATGAAAATCATAGGAGCTTCCCACAAGGACACATTAGGTCTAATGAAACCCTTATGTAACACCCCAGATTTTTTCCACTAAAAATTTCTTGAGTTTTGTGCATACTGCTCAGACTACGATTCACCTAATGAGTCATAAGGTCTCCTTACAGGTCGTAAGACTCGAGTCATAGGGTGACCTATAAGGGCTGCCCATATTTCTATTATGACTATGACTGGGATTTCATAAGTCGTAATGACCCTTTTTGGGTTGTAGGGTGCTTTTCATAGCTAAACTAGAGCAGGTTCCCAATGCCACTATTGTGGTTAGGACTAAGACCTTACGAGTTGTAAGGTCCATGTATGAGTCATAGGGTATATATCATAGGGTTAACAGTAAGGAGGCCCCATGTATCTACCCAGACTATAAGTCATGGTGACGACTCATAACTAGATGTAACGAGTTGTGACGTGACTCATAGTCACTTGCGATAGTTTTTTTTTGTATTAATTAAGGGCACTTTGGTTTTTTCTCTTTCCCCAATTGTGACCCATGACTTAAAAACACTTTAGGGTTTTATTGTCACTCTAAAAATAAATAAAAAATACACTCCACTTCTCTTAAATTACTTAAAGCAAGAACAAGGCTAGGGTTTCTTAAGGTT
Organism: Capsicum pubescens; assembly: GCA_030864215.1. NCBI lineage: Eukaryota > Viridiplantae > Streptophyta > Magnoliopsida > Solanales > Solanaceae > Capsicum > Capsicum pubescens. The sequence goes on along the minus strand of CM061549.1, from coordinate 215,667,791 downwards.
GATCATCTAGGAATCAGATGTTGATTTCCCTATATAATTCCTAATACTTTTAGGTATGTACCTTTACTCTTAAACTCGTTTTACTTAAAATATGTGTTTAAATAGTTATTCACGTGGATTAGAATATGGATTTTAATTTGTATTGAGGGTTTTGGAAGGACTGTTACTTGATTTGCATTCCTATGATTTAATGCAAGTGTTCATATTTTATTTATGTATTTTGAAAACCGTTGGGGTGCATGGGTATGGTCAGTGGGATAGGGGTTGAGGTATTCCCCTAATTTGATGATTTTGGTTTGAAATTTAGTTTTGGAAATTGTGTTCCCTCAACCCACTTTCATTATTAGATTTGAAACATGGTTAATCACATGATTTGGCTCACTTTCCTAAACTATGACATTATATAAATTGTTAAACGAATAAAAAGAGGTTTCGAAAGCCTTGTTGGCCATGTTTTTAATTTTAAACTTGATTTAATAAATTGGTGATGGATGTGTTAATGCATGATATACAAGGGGAGGTTTCCTGGTGTATGCTCTTTGCAGATGATGTAGTTTTGATTGATGAGTCGCGTCGAGGTGTTAATAATAAGCTGGAGGTTTGGAGACAGACCCTGGAATCTAAAGGATTCAAGTTGAGTAGGACAAAAATAGAGTACTTGGAGTGCAAGTTTAGTGATTCGAAGCAAGAAGATAAAGTAGTGGTAAAGTTGGAGTCACAGGCTGTTTGTAAGAGAGATAGTTTTAGGTATCTTGGGTCTATGATATAGGGGAATGGTGAGGTTGATAAGGATGTCTCCCACCGTATTGGGGCAGGTTGGATGAAATGGAGGCTTATCTCAAGAATTTTGTATGATAAGAAGGTGCCTCTTAAGCTTAAAGGTAAATTTTATAGAGCTGCGGTCCGACTGGCCATGTTATATGGGGTTGAGTGTTGGCCGGTTAAGAGTTCTCACGTCCAAAGTTTGAAAGTGGTATAAATAAGAATGTTGCGTTGGATGTGTGTATTTATGAGGGCGACAGGGTCAGGAATGAGACTATTTGGGAGAAGGTAGGAGTGGTCTCGATAGAGGATAAGTTGTGGGAAGTGAGGTTGAGATGGTTTAGCCATGTCATGAGAAGGGGCATGGATGCCCCAGCTCATAGGTGTGAGAGGTTGGCCTTGGAAGGTTTCAAGTGGGGTAGGGGTAGACCTAAGTTGTACTGGAGAGGAGTAATTAGACGTGACATGGAATAATTACAGCTTACTAAAGACATGACCCTCGATAGGAAGGTTTGGAAGAAGAATATTAAGCTAGAGAGCTAAGAAGTGGGGTCGAGTCGTAGTCTGCAGATAGGAGGGTTAAGGGTAGTTTGGTTGGTAGCTCTAGGTTTGAGGGACGGAGGGTTCTTGGTGGGTTAACTATACGTCTAGTTTGTGAATGTTGATTCTTTGCTACTTTAACATAATGCTTGCCTTTTGGTTAATTATACTTTATTTTTGTGGATGTTGGTGCTATGTTATTTTATCATTTTGCTTGCCTGTTGGTCTACATTCCTTGGTCCTGAGCCGAGGGTCTATCAGAAATAGTCTCTCTACCCCCATCGGGGGTAGTGGTATGGACTGCGTACATTTTACCCTCCCCAGACCCCACTATATGGGAATATACTGGGTATGTTGTTGTTGTTGTTAATAAACAAAGGGGTTTGGGGCATCCCCCCAAGTTGATGGAATTGGTATGACATAATTATAAGCTTGCAAGAATAATGGTATAACGCTATCTATGGTTGATGCCTTAATGGATAATACCTTGATTAAATAGATGGGTTATGTGAAACTTAATTTACTTGGGCTTAAAGGGGGTTGTGTAGATCATTGTAGAAGATGAAGGTCCTGAGAGAACCGATACTAGAAACCACATTTACTGGCGTGGGGGTTTTATTGACCGTGTTCATGCTTCATACTTATATATATTTAGGATTGGCTGGGGTTGAGGCATTCCCTGGCTCATCCTTGGATTTTCCTAGTTCGTGCAGCTAATACGGACTGGGACCCTTTTTAGTAGGAGCAGCTGAACCCATATAGACCGTGGGTTCCCTTAGGACATTAGAGCTACACAGTCAGGGTTAAAGGTTTTAAATCTTATTATAAACCTTATTCCCTATCCTAGAATCTTATATATATATGTATGCATGCATGTTTGTGAAAATATATATTGAGTTTGGAATGGATTTTGAATTGACATTATTTTATCCTTATCTTGAGTTACATGCTAGCTCTCACCCCGCTAACAATCTCTGGATGTTGTATCCCCACGTGATATAGAGAATAAAGATACTTTTGCTTTACCTGTGTAATGATAGGTGATTCCTGGATAGCTCATGAGACAACTTTGAAGTGGTGAGCTTCCATGCCACAAAAGACCCTTATTTACTGGTCTTGTTTCTTTTACATTTTAGACTATTCCTTTTGGAATAATTTTAGCTATGGTCGGGGACGTGTCCCAACTTAGGTTGTTCTTGGTTAATAGAGGCTTTGTGGATTATTATGGATTAGGATGGATGTTACAGTTCTTAGATTTCTTTCTGACCTAGTTTCTTAACTATCTTGTTATATGTTTGGAATTCATACACTGCTAGGCTTATTGTGTTCTGGTTGGCTAGGGTCAAGGAGGTGGTCACCAATCCTCAACGAACTTGAGATAGACATCATAGCCAAGCCCTGGTTTGGGTCATAACAAGGTTAGTATCAGAGCCAAGGTTCATGGTTATTGGGTATCCACAAAGTCGTGTCAAGTAAAGTCTGTTTTACGGGTGTGTGTTGCGCCACACTTATAAGGGAGAGGCAATAGGGCATTTAGGAATATTTCCCTTCCTTGTATTCTATTTTTTAGGCTATAGAGTCTAAGGTCTTGAAATCTCCCCTAATTCTATTTGTTCATATTTCAGATTATGCCTCCTCGAAGATCTAATACTCATGGAGACTCCTCAAAGATCATGCCTCTGCTTTTGACTGCCCATGTGGAGTTCCACTTGTCCCTCCCAGTCCCCCTCGAGCTTTTCAGGCTGATAATGTTCTTGCCCCACCACCCCAAGGAGACATTTCTAATCCCGAATTCCATTAATCTATTTATCTGTTGACTTAGTTGGTGACTTTTCAGTCTCATCAGCCTGACCATATGGTTCTGTTGCTCCATCTTCTGAGGTTACTAGAGTTAGACAACTTTTGAGGCTGAATTCTTCGACCTTTAGGGATCCTAAGGTTGAGAAAGATACTAAAGGGTTTGTTGATAAAATATTGAAGATATTCAGGGTGATACATGCTATTGATATAAAGTGTGTAAAGTTCGCCGCATATCAACTAAAGTATATGGCATACCAGTGGTATGAGAATTTGGAGCTATTGAGGGATAATGATGCTGAGCAGGCTATGTAGAAGGAGTTTTCCAATGCTTTTATTGATCTTTTCTTTCCTTAATAGTTGGGAGAGGATAAAGCTAAGGAGTTTGTGAATATGAGGCAGGGGAGGTAGAGTGTAAATAAATATGCTTTGAAATTCCACTAGTTGTCTCGCTATGCTCCAGAGTTGGTATCTAGCAAGAGGTCTAGGATATGGAAGTTTGGTTCAGGTTTGTCTCAAGACCTAATAATAGAGTGTAAGGCGGTGATGTTGAATAATTACATGGATATCTCTAGTCTAGTGGTGTACATGCAGTAGGTTTAAGATGAAAATAAGAAGCAAGTAGAATGGAAGAGAGACAGAGTAAGAAATTTAGATATTCAAACCAGAGTATAGGCCAGCAGAGTAGTGGTAGTGATGGAGGCAGTGGGGATAAAAGAAGGCTCGGGGTACTTTTGGTTCTCATTCTAAGTCTAGTGCTCCTTCTGCTAATCCATTCAGTGATCGTCGCTTTCAGGCTGACAGTGGGAAGACCTAGGGTGCCCAGAACCAGTCTAGTGGAGCTCAGTCAGCTCCATTATATCATCCTTGTAGATTCTGTGCACAGATGCACCATGGTTATTGTGATGAGGAGAGGAATATATGTTTCAAATGTTGCTAGCCTATTTATTTTTAGAGGAACTATCCATCGACAAATATTTCTATTGGAGCTAATAAGGTTTCGGTTTTTACTTCTTTAGATCCTATGCCAAAAGGCGCTACTTCTAGTGCCATTACTGTTCAGAATCGTCTTTATGCTTTTCTTACTCGTCAAGAATCTGAGGTGTCTCTTGATGTTGTCACTGGTATATTACATCTTTTATCTCATGATGTATATTATTTACTTGATCCAGGGTATACCTTTTCTTATGTGACCCCTTATGTGGCTGTTCATTTTTATTTTAGTCTTGAGAGAATTTTCGATCCCTTCTCTCTGTCTACCCTGGTGGGTGATTATGGTGTGGTTAAAAGGGACTATAGGGGTTGTGTGGTATCTATTGGTGATAGCGAGACATTGGTGGATCGAATTAAATTAGATATGGTAGATTTTGATGTGATCTAAGGGATGGATTGGATCCATTCTTATTATGCTTCTCTAGATTATTGGACCCATAGGATCAGTTTCCAATTCCCAAATAAACCGATAATGGAATAGGAGGGAAGTTTCTTAATTCCTAAGAGAAGGTTCATTTCATATCTTAGAGCCCAAAAGTTGATTTCCAAGGGGTCTCTATACCATCTAGTTTGGATCAAAGATTTTAATTCTTAGGTTCCCTCTCTACAACATGTCCCTGTTGTTAACAAATTTCTTAAAGTATTTTCCAATGATCTTCCTGGTATTCTTCCTAATAGGGAAATAGACTTTGGGATCGATCTTCTACCAAATACTTTTCCAATCTCTATTCCTCCTTATAGAATGGCTTAGGCTGAATTGAAAGAACTTTAAGAGTAGTTAAAGGATATTCTTGTTAAGAGTTTCATCCATCCTAGTGTGTCCCCATAGAGTGCTCCTATCCTTTTCATGTGTAAGAAGAATGATTTCCTTTAGATGTGTATATATTATCGGCAACTAAATAAGGTTATGATGAAGAATAAGTATTTTTTTCCTTGGATAAATAATCTCTTTGACTAGCTTCAGGGTGCTAGATATTTTTCTAAGATTGATCTTTGGTTGGGCTATTATCAGTTAAAGATTAGGGACGTGGATATCCCTAAGATTGCCTTTCGAACCTGATATGGTCATCATGAGTTTCTGGTGATGTCATTCAGATTGACTAATGCTCTGACTGTATTTATGGACTTGATAAATTGGGTATTCAGATAGTTCTTGAATTTGTTTGTAATCGTGTTTATTAATGACATCTTGGTATATTCTAAGAGTAGGGAGGACCATGCCGATCACCTCCGAGTAGTGCTTCATACTCTTAAAAATTAGTGATTGTATGCCAAGTTTTTGAAGTGAGAGTTTTGGTTAAATATTGTGACCTTTCAGGGTCATGTTGTGTTCAGTGAGGGGATCATGGTAGATTCACAGAAACTTGAGGCAATTAAGAAGTGGCCTAGACCCATGACTCCAACCGATATTTGGAGCTTTTTGGGTTTAGCTGAGTATTATAGGAGATTTGTGGAAAGTTTTTTATCTATTGCTATACCATTAACTAAGTTGACTCAAAAAATGGAGAAGTTTTTGTGGTTTGATTCTTGTGAGGGTAGTTTTGAGAAGCTGAAAAATAAGTTGACTTCTGCTCTGGTTTTGACTCTACCCAAAGGTACTGATGGGTTCATAGTTTACTATGATGCATCATATGTAGGACTAAGTTATGTCTTGATATAATATGGTAAGGTTGTGGCCTATGCTTCTAGGCATCTAAAAGTTCATGAAAGGAATTATCTGACTCATGATTTGGAATTGGCAGATGTTGTGTTTGCCTTAAAAAATTTGTGTCATTACTTGTATGAGGTTCATGTTGATATCTATTCGGATCATAAAAGCTTGCAATATGTGTTAACCCAGAAGGAGTTGAACCTTAGGAAAAGGAGACGACTTGAGTTGCTCAAGGACTATGATATGAGTTTTCATTACCATCTAGGTTAGGCTAATATGGTTGTTGATACTCTTAGCAGGTTGTCCATGGGTAGCTTGTCTCATGTTAATTAGGATAAGTGAGGATTGATAAAGGACATTCACTGTCTTGCTAATCTTATAGTTAGTCATTTTAATTCTGAGGATTGAGGTGTGATTGTAAAAGAGGTGCTGAAGTCATCTCTTAGTGCTGAGGTGAATGAGAAGTAGCTTTTGGACCCCATCTTGATGTAGATTATAGATGATGTGGGTCAGTAGAAGGCCATGGCATTTGGAATTGGTGGAGATGGTATCTTGATATGCCAAGGTAGATTGTGTTCTTGGTGTTGATGGTTTGTGGGAAAGAGTTTTGACTGAGGTTCATGAGTCGAGGTATACAATTTATCCGAGCTCGACAAAGATATATCATGACCTGAAGGAGATTTATTGGTGGAACAACATGAAAAGAGATGTGGCTGACTTTGTGGCTAAGTGTATGGTATGTTAGCAAGTGAAGGTTGAGTACTTGAGGCCCGGTGGCATGTCTTAAGAGGTTGAGTTACCTATATGGAAGTGGAAGGTGATCAACATGGATTTTATTACTGTTCTTCCACGGTCTCGGAATCAGCATGATTTGATTTGGGTCATTATGGATAGGATGAGTAAGTCTGCTCACTTTTTCCTATAAGGACTACTTACACTGGAGAGGATTATGCGAAGTTGTTTATTCAAAAGCTTATCAAATTGCATGGTGCTCCAATTTCCATCTTTTTGGGTCGAGGTACATAATTTTCTTCTTGCTTTTGGCGTTCGTTTCAGCAAGGATTGGGCACATGGGTGGACCTTAGCACTGCATTCCACCCTCAGATAGATGTATAAGCGGAGAGGACTATGCAGACTTTGGAAGACATGTTAAGGGACTGTGTGATCGATTTTAGAGGTAGTTGGGTGGATCATTTTCCTCTCACTAAATTTGCATATAATAATTGTTATCACTCTAGTATTAGGATGGCTCTTTTTGAGGCTCTTTATAGTAGGGGTGTAGATCTCTGATCGAGTGGTTTGAGGTTAGTGAGACCGGATTTTTTGGTCTAAACTTGGTTCATCAAGTTATGAAGAAGGTGAAGGTGATTTGGGATAGACTTAAGACTGCTTAGAGTCACCAAAAGTACTATGTAGATGTAAGGCAAAGAGAGTTGAAGTTCGAGGTTGGTAATTGGGTGTTCTTGAAGGTATCTCCTATGAAGAGAGTAATGAGGTTTTGGAAGAAGGGTAAGCTCAACCCCTGTTATGTTGGTCCGTACTTGATTTTGAGGAGAGTAGGGAAGGTTTCTTATGAGTTGGATTTGCCTTTGAGTTTGGGTTGCATTCACCCGATTTTCCATGTTTCGATGTTGAAGAAGTGCGTGGGTGATGCTTCTTTGGTGGTGCCTATTGAGGATATTGGTATTTCGAATTCCTTGTCTTATGAGAAAGTCCTAGTGGAGATTTTGGATAGATAAGTCCGTCATTTGAGGACTAAAGATGTGGTTTCGGTGAAGGTTCTATGGAGGAACCAAAGGTAGAAGAAGCTACTTGGGAACCCAAAGAGGACATGAAGTCCAAGTATCCGTTCTTGTTCCCCTAGTGGGATAATCATGCTTAAGGTATGGATTTTCCTAATACCTCTGTTTACTGAGTTTGTTACAAGAATTATGGTTGTGTATCTATTTTACAATCATGTTAATGGATGCCTTTACTCCTCTTCAGGGATGAATGATCCTAGGGGTGGGGTGGGGTGGGGGGGAAATTTAACACCCCAAATTTTTACCTCTAAAAATTTCTTAAGATTTGAGCCTACTGCTCAGACTATGGCTCATCTAACGAGTCGTAAGGTCTTCTTACGGGTAGCAGAGCTCGGGTCATAGGATGACCATTGTGGGATGCCCATGTTTCTGTTGTGACTACGACTGGGATGCCATGAGTTGTAATGACTCTTTATGGCTTGTAGGGTGCTTTCCTTAGCCAAACCAGAGTAGGTACCTAATGTCACTATTGTGGTTACGACTAGGACCCTACGAGTCTTAAAGTCTGTGTATGAGTCATAGGGTACGACTCATAGGGTTAATTGTGAGGAGGCCTCATGTATCTACCCAGACTATGAGTCATGGCGATGATTCACAACCAGACGTCACGAGTCGTGATGTGAATTGTAGTCATTGGCGATAGTTTTTCTTGTGTTTTAGTTGGGAGCACTTTGGTCATTTCCCTCTTTTACCAACTGTGACCCATGACTTAAAAACACTTTAGGGTCTTATTGTCACTCCAAAAGAAATAAAAAATACACTTCTCTTCTCTCAAATTCCTCAAAGCAAGAACAAGTCTAAGGTTTCTCATGGTTGGCATATAGGACTCAGAGATTGATTTCCCAATATAATTCCTAATAGTTTTTAGAATGTACCTCTCCCCATAAACTTGTTTTACTTAAATCATGTATTTAAATAGTTATTCATATGGATTTGAATATGGATTTTGATTTGGGTTGAGGGTTTTGGAAGGGCTGTTACTTGATTGTCATTCCCACAATTTTAATGCAAGTGTTCATGTTTTAATTATGTATTGTGAAACCCGTTGGGGTGCATGGGTATGGTGAATGGGATGGGGGTCGAGGTATTCCCCAAATTTGATGATGTTGGTTTTAAAAGTTGTGTTCTCTAAACCCATTTGCATTATTGTATTTGAAACATGGTTAATCACATGATTTGGCTCACTTCCCTAAACTATGTCATTGCATAAATGGTTAAACAGATAAAAAAGGGTTTTGAAGGCCTTGTTGGTCATGTTTTTTTATTTTAAACTTGATTAAATGAACAAAGGGGGGCATGTCATTCCCCCAACTCGATTTAATAAACAAAGAGGGTCATGGCATCCCCCCTAAGTTAATGGAATTGGTATGACATAATTATAAGCTTGCAAGCGTAATGGTATGACGATACCTGTGGTTGATGCCTTAATGGATAATTCCTTAAATAGATGGGTTATGTGAAACTTGTTTTAATTGAGCTTAAAGGGGGTTGCGTAGCTTGCCATGGAAGATGGATGTCTCAAAGGGTCCGATACTAGAAACCATGTTTACCAGCACAGGGGCGATGATTTCCAAACAACACCTCCTATTAGATGATGATACGGTCACTGTCAAAATATAGTAACCCAACAAAGGTTGGGGTCGAATCCCAAGGGCACACGTGGCTTTACAGATCTCAGTAGTTGTAATCAACAGGAAGAACAACTGAAACTGAATTAATCAACTAAAGTCAATACAAGAGAATCCCAAGATCAAAATCAGATCTTGGAATCAAAATATGTTTATGAGTATCAAAAGTGCATAACTTCTACTAAAAATTACATAAAGGGTATGTAACTTCTCCAAACAAAATAGGAGCAAAATTGGGTCGGTGGCCACATGTGGTCTGTACCCGCAGTATCGCCCTGGGTGCTGGTAGTACCTAAAGTCCTGACATTGGGCGTAGGTAGCGGGACCAAAAAACCTGCAAGTTCAACTCTCGGGATTTTGGACTTTAGGTACTTACTTTGCCTTAATGCGGTTCATACATCCTACATGCGGCCACATGTTGACTTGGTAAGTGACGGGAGTCATCTTTTCAGCTCTTCTTCGATTCTCAAACATACTTTGATCATGAACAAGCTGAAAAATATCCTGAATATCCATAATTGCTCCAAAAAGTCGCCAAAAATACCTTTTTCACCCTTTTCACAAAATTAACATCCAAAACATGGTTTCCTGCATAACATACTCAAAACAGATCATATCTAACAAAATAACCTGAGAAACCTGCATATTTTCCTTGTTTTAAGCATCGAAAGTGCTATATTTATATAGCACATAAACACCCTCAACATAGATTGTTGCATGTCCTCAGGCAACATAACATAACAAAAATAAAAACGACGCTTAACTAGGAGAATCTAAGCTATTCAATGCAGTCAGTAAACACTTAAAGCTCAAAATACAACACCCCTTCCAATCTCACTTTTCAAAACCAACTGTGTATGCACATGAACCACAACAATGTCATACAATGGGATCAAGGTATGATAATTACATTAGCAATAGGTAACCACTCATATATATAAATTACACTACCCGAAACAAGAAAATAGCTAGCAATATGACTCAAGTTCCCTCACCAGAAAGATGTCCTGCTCACTCATAGAAAAATAAAACAAGTCAATGTAGGTACGGTCATGAGACACTCACACTCAAAAGGAAGTTCCAATCAATGCATGTCAAATACCATAGGCTTGCCTTTATTTTCTTTACCTTAGCATTCAAATAGTGAAGTTAGGATCACTATACGACTTTTCTCGGCTTATAATGGACGCTTGGGGGCTGGTATGGTACATATGGATATATCAAGTGACTAAGCCTCCTTGGTACTACACTAATCTTGGGGTCTCACTTATTAACCAATTTTTTTTGTTCCACCCTTGTTTTTCCCTTTTATTCATTAGTGCACATTCAAGTTCGGTGTGGTTTTTTATTCTTTCTTTTTTAGTTTTTCACAATTTTTCTTTTCTTTTTCCACCACACGCAACCCTACTAACTTTTTCTCTTAATTCACCCTTCTACATACCCACTCTACACTACGCACCCCTATGATAGCTACCCTCAACTTAGGCATTTTTCCTGAGTTAAGGTGCACAATGTCCAAGAAGGACCAGGGAAAAATAGGTTCATTGTAATATAAATGGGAAAGTGAATGGTGAAATAAGAAAAATAAGGTACAAGGCTCAAAATAGGGATAAAGGGATATCATTTACACATGGATGGTCATTTTGGATAAAAGTGGACCGAAATAAAAAATGGCCTATGATCTTTTCCTAACCAACTATACTTCAACCTAGGCAAGACTAACTAGGCAAGTTCTGAATTCAACATACAAAGGGAACTTGGCAGTATCTCATACAAACATGACACAAAGTCAATATTACCAACTACTACCTATCCAGTTCATGCAATTGTTGGCAAATGATTATCTTGTCCCTAATCCTAATTCTATAACAAGATCCAAAAAGTTCACACATATAATACATTCACACTGTTCTAAAACAAAATTTTTTGGAGAGGTGTCAAAATCAGTTAAAACATGACTACTACCCTAAATACTTAAAAATCTTCTAAAACAACATAAAATTATCCTAGACATGTTGGCTCTACAACCATACCGTGACTGATGAGAAAATAAGCACGACAACAAAAACCTATGGCAGCATGGTATACCCACCTCAACTAAAAACTGTGCACTATACTCAATGCGCTAATACAAAGTAAAACAGAGGGAAGTGAGAACTTACATGGGACCCACTAGGCACCCAAATCATGAGCATCCCCAGATGAGGACATATCAACTGGCGGAGGCGATGGTGGTGGCGTTGCACTACTAGATGTGGCACCCGCTTCTATAGATGTACACCTCTGCCTATTGACGAATGTAGTCTCCACAGAGTCTCGTCTGACCTTTTTAATGGCCTGATCAAATGGTATGCAAGGATTTTCCAATTCATCAATATGACCTCTCCTTGTCCCAACTGTTGGGACCTCCACAACATCCTCCACGAAGAAATTAAACTGTATCGGTGCATGCGGAGGTGATATTTAGAGCACCTGGGGTATAACTAAGGGAGTGGATACAACATGACTCTCTATGAGAGAGTGTACCTCTGCTCTTAATACATTAAACTCTTCCCACATCTGAGTTAAATATGGTGTAACTATCTTTTAATAATAGGATATATCCCGTCTCTCAAACTCATTGAGCCGTGTTTGGGAATCAACATATAGAATGGACACTACGGCCTCCTATCTGGCCTCTGCCTACTCAAATCTAGTCCTAACTCCTGATCTTATTTGATCGTAGAGGGTAGTCATCCCGGTCTCAATAACCCTCACCCTAGCATCAGTGGCCCTCTGGCTATCCACTAAGCTCTAAAAAAACTCGCTAGATATAGTGATCATACCTAAAGTAAAAGTTGTATTAGAGGGGAGAGTAGGCTCTAAAGGTTCACCCACCGGATCTGAAGTCGAAGTCGAGGCTGAAGAAGAAGTTGTTGTCCCCATACCCTACGTACTATAATCTGGAGCCTCTCTCTGCTCCCCTATATCTATGTCAATACTAATATCCACATCACCTCAATATGCCTCATCAGGATCTGTGGAAGCTGCAGGGCTATTAGATCTGGCTCGTGGTATTGCTACCTTCTATATCGATCTCCTAGAAGTGCCTGGACGTGTCAGATCCCTCATAGTCTTTGTCTGCACAATCACTGTAGCAGTTACCCTCTCGTCTACACTTGATATCTCAGGTACACCGAACTTATCACGTAGCTACTGAATTATGTAAGAGAAGGGCAGATTAGTTAACTCACCAAATGTTCTGTTATATCACTCATGCCGAAGAATAGCAACAAAATTAAAATCATATACAACCATCAGAGGAGAAACCAGTACTACTCCCTTTCATGTTAATGTATTATTCAAAGCAGTGGGTATCAGTTGGTATCTAATCAGCACACGCCAAAACTTGGCCTCAAGTGTCAATGCATTCTTCTTGATCACAGCATGTCCCTCAGTCTAGGGGTTGCATCACCCAATGGTGAAATATAACTGGCTATCCACCTAGTTATTTCCATACTTTCTCATCAGTGCTCATCCTTCTGTATGATGTATTGATTATGTGAGACCCTCTATCTATGGTCAAACTCAACTATGGATGCAGGAGTGATGAATTCTAGGCTGAAGATAACTCTGTGGATAGTCTCGGTCGAAATGTCAACTCTGATCCATCTAATCAGTGTATGATCAAGGTATGGCTGCCTTGAAAATCTAACCAGGCCTGGATTTCTGTGCATAGAAATGAGCGCCGCAACTCTGTAGGATGTATAAAATTCCTATGCCATAGCCGGGCTGTAGGAATCGAGTGGCCTAGTCATCCACTCTAGTTGATATCTATCAAATATTTCCTGTAACTGTGGTACTCGATTTTGTCCTGATAGTTCAATAGGGCGCTCCTCATATATGCACCTGGTAGGCGTATGGTGTAGTATCTCCCAGACCCCTTCCATACACCACCTTTGATGTCCCTCCTTGGGAGGTGCAATTAAGGCAGGTGTGAGAGTGAGACACTACTGAACTAATGTATCGTGTGAAGATTGTTTTGTACCTTTATCAGACTGGGGTACCTCTGACTATTGTACCTGAGTAGTGGTACCCTCCTTAGACTGGGGTACCGCGTATTGATCCTCCTACTCTACCTCATCATATGAATCTTGAGACTCCTTCTCATACTGGAGGTCCCCAGCAACAACCTGTGGAGTAGACTTAGAATCTGTCTCCTTCTCCTTCTTATCATTACCAGGTGGAGGAGTGTGGGGGGGTGATTTCATTTTCGAATTCACCTTGGTCGATATGCAACTGTCTGAGCAGCCTGGCACATTTGTCCTCTCGTAACTCGGCGTGTTACCCCAACGACAGTGTCTCTACACTATTGCCTTAGGTACTTCTCTTCTGAACCACTATGCTCGGGAGACTCTGCCCGACTCTTAGAGGCAGTGACCTTCATCTTCTTCATATCTTTAGGTGCCATATGTACCTAAAAACACTAGTTGTTAGTTTCCAAAAAAAGTGAGGGATAGCAAAAGTTGAAAAAAATTCAAAATTCAAAAAGTTTGAATTTTTTCTCAATTTTCATACCCCTGTGACCTATTTGAAATCCCAAGATGTCTAATGTACACACACTAATCATAAATTACATCTTTTAAAGCAAACAAACATGCTCAACTAATGGCATTACTTTCATTTATCCAAGTTTAACTTCCGTTGAGGGCCTAACTTTAGATTTTTCTTCAAAACCAGGACCACATTATGATTTTAGGCTACTTCAAGGCTCCTATATATAAGCATGATAGATTATATATATTTTTCAATGGAATACACAAATCAACTTGTTTAAAAAATAAATATCAATACATAACCATTAGGAGCCGAGAAAGTTACCTCTTATATGAAGAACTAAAAGTGAGTAATGAAGAAATCAAGCAAAACCAATAAAACTATCTTTTGGCGTGTTGGGACAAGTTGGTATCTCAAATAATTGTCAATCTAGCCTTTACTTAAGTATGGGGTTAGTTTGTGTTTTAACAGGGAAGTTTGAATTCAAAGAGAAAATTGAAGTTTTGTAGATTAGAATGAGTTAGAATGAGGTTAAAGATATTTTTATGTAGGTGGGGGGCTGTTTTAGGTCATATATAAGTGTTGCTGGGTCCAAAATTTAAATTAAAAAGTGGGCCCAAAATTTGACCTAGCCGCGGCTTGTACCTGCGGCCAACAGGTGCTGGGCACATGTGCCGGGCCAAAAAATTTGGCCCACTTTCGGGCAATCCTGACTTGGCATTTTGATAATTTTCCAAACACTTATGGTCCTACAACCTAAGTTTTAGTTCCCAAAAGTAAAATTTAATGCCAAAGTCTGTAACTTACTATTCTTCATCCTCAAATTTCAATTTTTCAACTTATTACTCAACTTATCGTATGGGACTTGTGAACATAATGGTTTGATCACATATCCCTCTTACCTAGAAATCTATGAATGTAGCAAGTTTTTACCGTAATTCGATTAAGTGCAAAAGCTAAAAACCTACAAAAAGAAAAAAGAACAAAAACGTGAACACTAAGCAATAATGGGTTGCCCCCCACTCAGTGCTTGATTTAATGTCGTGGAACGACGTGGTTGTGCTGGTTACTTAGAATTCACCAATAAGCCCATGGTTTTCCTCCCATGCGAACTTGATTTAATTTCGTGGCACAACACGGGTACCTTGACTACTCAGAATTCATCAAGGTACCCATCGGAGTATCCTCCAGGGTCATCAATATAATCAATCACCGATACTACCCTCATGTCGGTTGGATGCTTCATTGACATTCAAATGTTGAATGTAGCCTCCACACCATTGGCTCTGAATTTCAGCTCACATTTCTCTATGTCAACCATAGCTCTACCCGTGGCCATAAATGGTCTCTCCAATATAATGAGCATCTCGGTGTCAATCTCATAGTCTCGGATGATAAAGTCAGTCGGAAAGATAAAGTTATCCATCCTCACAATCACATCAAAAGAGATTCTCACAGGTTTCTTCACTGTGCGGTTTGCCATTAACAGCCGCATCGAAGTCGATTACGGAGGCTTTAAGCCTAATTGCTTGAATACATGCATCGACATCAAATTTATGTTGGACCTAAATTACATAAGGCTTTGGCAAATCGGGATGATCCAATATTACATGGTCTAGTAAAGGCTCTGGGATCACCTTTCTCTATGCCAAAGACCTAGTTGAGACTGCACTGCAGTGGTATACGCCATCAATATCCTTAATTATCGCTCCTTTCTTCCTTGTGACAAATTATTTCATAAGCCTAGCATATCCAGGCATCTACTCTAACGCCTCAAGAAGAGGTATGTTCAAGATTAATTCTTTCAATATCTCAATAAATTGCTTGAACTTACCTCCCTATTTCTTTTGCCTCAATATCTGAGGATAAGGTGGGGTGATCTCAAAATTTGTTTGATTTTTGGCTCAGTGACCGGACCCTTACCTTTATTTTTTTCAGCTTTACCATTATCACCTGTTACCTTATCGAACTCAACAATAGTTGTCTCATCACCAACAACTTCTGCAGCAGGTCATAGGGGATCCATAGTAGTAATACCACTCCTCATGGTAATAGTACGTACATGACCATCATTTTTTGTATTTTGCACTGTGTTGCTTGAAAGGGTACTTGGTTGCCTCCGGTTCAGAGTTTCTGACATCTAACCAAACTAGTGCTCCAACTGCTTGATAATAGTGCCATATGACTGACCTTCTAGGTCAATCCTGAAATATCGGCCTTAATCTCCTTAAGGTTGATATCTTGATTTTCCTGAACCTTTACTAACTTATCAAACATCTCTCCATTCTAGATTTTGCTTCTCTATCTTTCTTCTCTCTGTAGTCATCTTTCTTTCTCCATTTACCATCTCACTCTCTGCTATAGTCTCTGTATCTATCATAGTAGTTTCGACCTTGGTCTCCTTTCCCTTGGGCTCAAAAATCCACTATCTGACGATCCATATGATTCACTTCCTCTTCTAATTTTTACTCGTACGCTTTGGAAGCTGACCCTTGTGTTGCTACTGCATTCAGTTTCACTGTAGTTGCTGCTACAAGCTGCCTTGTTAGTATACCTATATCAGTTCTTAGCAACTCAATATCTTGTGCTACTGTGTCATCAACTACTTTCTGGTCGCTGGAGGCACCAATAGCATAAGTGCCAGGTCCCTTCTCAGCCTCCCAAGTTTTCTACCCTCGGTTAGTGAGCGAGATATGATCTACCATCTCCGAAGCTCCCTATTAGTGTAGTCTCATAAAATCTCCTCCAGATATGATGTCTACCGTGGCTCTGGAACTGAGGGTCAGGGCTCTGTAGAACATCTCCAGTAAGCTCGTCCCTAAGCAACCGATGGTTGGGCACCATACTCAGCTTCTTCTTGAAAATAAACCAAGCCACATACGTAGACTTTGACTGCAACTTCCTGAAATTATAAATCTCATCCTTAAACTGCAACATCCTGGATGAAGGAAAAAAACTGTTCAAGAATTTTATGCGCAACTCATTCCATGTAGTGATAGAGCCTCTTGGAAGTTCCCCTAACCATAAAGATGTTTATCCTGTAAGTGAGAAGGGGAAAATCCTCAGTCTAAATGCTTCTTTATTCACCCCTGGATTTTTATACGAACTGTGGATCCTAATAAAATTGGCAAGGTACAAAATTGCATCATCTGTAGGAAGACTGGCAAACACACCCTTCAGATTTAAAAGTTGGATCATTGCACTCGTGATGTCAAACTTGAAGCCTGAGGGTAAAACATAAGGAACTATGGATCCAGTCTCTGCCGGTTCAACGTATACCAGATCTTCTCTATATATGGCTGCACATACTGGTATGCTTGGATCACTTGAACACGGGTACCTCTAGCTCTGTTCTGATTTCCATAGAGTGTTACTTGATGGTTTGCTGCTTGTCTCTGCTCAGCTAGCTCTGCCTCCCTATCTGCTCCCTGAGCTTCTTTCGAATGTCTCTCATCTTTAGCTTGAGTTAAAATCTCACCAATATGATGATCAATAATATCCTGTACTCCTTCAGGAGGAGAGAGAGGTACAACATCACAAACCTCTTTAGGAGGTTCATCTCTTTTATGCTCAAACATCCTACTCGATGTTTTAGGATCCTCTCTGGTTTTAAATTCATGAGGTGTAAGGGATTTCCTCTACCCCATGTTATGGGAATACACCGAAGTATATCCAACTATGAACAAAAACAAAAAAGAAAAGCCCAAAAACTGCAACG
This sequence comes from Capsicum pubescens, assembly GCA_030864215.1. NCBI lineage: Eukaryota > Viridiplantae > Streptophyta > Magnoliopsida > Solanales > Solanaceae > Capsicum > Capsicum pubescens. Next base: position 215,650,364 of record CM061549.1, on the reverse strand, counting down.
ACTTCAAATCATAAATCAACACCGTGTTCCCCGACAACGGCGCCAAAATTTTGATGACGTCCAAACAACACCTCTTATTAAATGATGATACAGTCACTGTCAAAATAAGTAATCCAACAAAGGTTGGGGTCAAATCCTAAGGGAACATGTGGATTTGCAGATCTCAGCAGTTCTAGTCAATGTGCAAAACAAGTAAAGTAAATGAGGGATTTTTGTGTAGTAATCTCGAGAAAGTAACTACATTGACTTTGGTTGTAATCAGTGTAGGTGAACACTAGTATTGCACTCCACCTGGCTTCTCAACTTCGTAGGCTTATCATGCATTATTGAATCGACCCAACACCTTGCATGTAGAATTAATAAGTTATGTATCTTTTATAGTCTTTTTGATGAGTTGAAGGATTTCACCCTTTACCTTTTGAGTCTCAGGATGTCGCCTTACTAACCCTTATCTTGATCCCAATTAACTATTAACTTTTGAGTCTCTAGTTATTGTTTTGCGGAAATATGACTTTTAGAGTCGCCACTTAAATTATTTAGGAAAATCAAGAAAACCTTTATAAAATACTTAAATGATTCAAAATAGGAAAATCATTTAAGTTTCACAATTCTAGGTAAATGTTTCTCATTAACATTTTAGGAAGGTTTTTAAGACACCCAAAATATCCTCTAACTTGCGGTTATCCAGACTATTTGAAAATGATTCTTTTGACTAATTTGAAAAGGACACGTTGATTTTTTAGTTAAGAAAATATTTTTTGAGGTTTATGCAAAGTAGGGAATTTAACTAGGCCTTAAGAAACAATTAGCAAATAAACATAAGAAAAAAGAGGTAAAGGGAGGAGATGGAGAGATTTAGACCCCTTTGGGCCCAAATCTATGAAACCTGTTCTAAACTAGTCGTTTGGGCTTTTGGCCCACTTTCACCTGTCTTAATCTATATACTGGGACTTTTGGGAAAGCATGGATGAAATCACAAAAATAAGAAGTGTAAAAACCCACAACCAAAACTTAATTAATCAACTAAAGTCAATACAAGAGAATCCCAAGATCAAAATCGTATCTTGGAATCAAAATATATTTATGAGTTTCAAAAGTGTGTAACTCCCACTAAAAAGTACATAAAGGGTATTTATAGTACATGAGAAAACCCTAAAACCAAAGCCTGAACAAAATAGGAGAAAATTGGGCTGGTGGCCACATGTGGTCTGTACCCGCAGTTTGGCCCTGGGCGCAGGTAATACCTGTGGTCCTGGCATTGGGTGAAGGTAGCGAGAACAAAAATCTTGCAAGTTCAGCTCTCGAGATTTTGGACTTCTGGTACTTGCTTTCCCTACATGCGGTCCATAGGTCATACATGTGGCCACATGTTAACTTGGTAAGTACTGGGAGACATCTTTTTAGCTCTTCTTCGATTCTCGAACATGCTCTGATCACGAACAAGCTGGAAAACATCCTGAATATCCATAATTGTTCTAAAAAGTCACCAAAAGCACCTTTTTCACCATTTTCGTGAACTTTGCTTACAAAACCTGATTTACTGCAAAACATATCCAAAATGGATCATATCTAATAAAATAACCACAGAAACCTACATATTTTGTTCATTTTAAGTGTCGAAAGTGCTATATTTCTATAGCACATCAGGGGGTCTTTATGACCGTGTGCATGGTTCACACTCATATATATATATTTTAGATTAGTTGGGGTCGAGGCATTCCCTGTCCAATTCTTAAATTTTCCTAGTTCATGCAGCTAACACGAACTGGGACCCTTTCAACACGGCGAGCTGAACCCATATAGCCCGTGGGTGCCCTTAGGATGATTAGAGCTACATAGTCCAGGTTAATAGTTTTAAATCTCATGCTTAACCTAATTCCCTATTCCAGAATCTTATAAATATATGTTGTATGCATGTATGTTAACATTTACATTGAGTTTGGATTATATTTTGAATTGGCGTTATTTTATCCTTATCATGAGTTACATGCTAGCTCTTACCCCGCTAATCATCTTTGGACGCTGTATCCCCATCCGATGTAGGGAACGAAGACACTTTTGCTTTTCCTTCACAGTGATAGGTGATTCCTGGATAGCTCATGAGTTATATTTGAAGTAGTGAGCTTCCATTCTTTGAAAGACCCTTATTTCATGGTCTTGTTTTATTCATGTTTTGGACTATTCCTTTTGGACTCATTTTGGCTATGGTCGGGGGCATGTCCCGACTCAAGTTGTTCTTGGTTAATAGCGGCTTTGTGGATTACTATGGATTGGGATAGATGTTAAAGTTCATAGATTTCTTTCTGAGCTAGTTGCTTAACTATCTTGTTATATGTTCAAAATTTATCTGCTGCTAGTTGTATTGTGTTCCGGTTGGCTAGGGTAAAGAGGGTGGTCTCCGGTCCTCGGCGGACTTGAGATACTCATCACGGCTATTCCTTGGTTCGGGTCATGATACCTTATCAAGGAGATCTTTCAAATGCTCTTTTAGCTCCTTCAATTTAGTCGGTTCCCTTCTATAAGGAGGAATAGAGATAGGGTGGGTATCTGGTAGAAGATCAATGCAATAGTTTATTTCCCTATCCAGAGGAACACCAGGAAGATCCTTAGAAAACACTTTAGGAAACTCATTGATAATAGGGACAGATTGCAAAGAAGGGCCCCTTAGAGCTAGAATCTTTAACACGGACCAAATGATAAAGACACCCCTTGGAAATCAACTTTAGGGATCTAAGATAAGAAATAAACCTCCCTTTGGTCATTAAGGAACTTTCCTTCTATTCATCACCAGTTCAATAGGTAATTAGAAATCGACCTTCGGGTCCAATAATCCAAATAAGTATAACACGAATCGAACCAATCCATATCCCCAAGATAGCATCAGAATCCACCATATCCAATTCTACTAAATCCACCAAGGTCTCCTTATTAAAGATAGACACCATATAACCCTATACATCTGTCTAAACACAATAAAATCATCCATCCGAGTAGGTAAAACGAAGGGTTCAAAAATAGTTTCGGGACCAAAACCAAAATATACAGCCACATAAGGGGTTACATAAGAAAGGGTAGAACTTAGATCAAGCTAGAAATACACATCACGAGAGAAAAGATGTAACGTGCCGATAGCAACATTAGGAGAAGCCTCATATTCCTGATGAGTAGCAAGAGCATAAAGATAATTTCGGTTAGTGCCATTACTAGAAGTAGCACTTTTTAGCCCTGGAGCTGAAGAAGTGGTGACAAAAACCTAATTATCCCCCTAGCAATCTTAGCTGAGGGGCAGTGTCGCAGGAGATGACCTAGTTGACCACACTTATAACATCGATTCCTTCCCTCCTTACACTGTCCACGGTGAAGCTACCCCCAAAATCTACAAGGAGGATAGGGTGGGGCTGACTAAGCTCCACTAGCCTGGGATTAGGCACCCTGTGCCTTAGGACCACGGCTGGCCTAAAAACAATAATCACCAGAAGGTTTAGGATAAGGAAAACTAGTAGGCGAATATGAATTCCCCCAATTCTTCTTCTTGGTCCATTTTTTACCATCTCTTCCACTATTTTGTTGCCCTGCACTCTACTTTGAATATCTAAACTTTTTACTCTGTCTTTTCCCCATCTCTGCTTGGATCTTCTTTTCATCCTCAACCTGCTGCATATAAACCACAAATATGGAGATGCCTATATCGTTGTTCAACATTATAGCCTCACACTCCAATACCAAGTCACAGGACAACCTAGAAGCAAACTTTCTTATCTTAGATCTCTGACTAGACATCATCTCAAGAGCATATCGGGGAAATTCCTAATATTTCAAGGCATATTCCTTCACAGTCATCTTACCTTGCTTCAGATTCAAAAACTCTTTAGCCTTTTCTTCTTTCAACTCCTGGGGAAAAAAATGGTCAAGGAAATCTCCTGAGAACTCATCTCATAATGTCGGTTGCGCATCATCACCCCTTGACTGTTATCACTCCTCATACCTCTAATATGCCATATCCTTTAACTGATATGTTACAAACTCCACACCTTTAAAATCAGTAGCATGCATAACCTAAAATACAAACTCCACACCTTCAAAATTAGTAGCATGCATAGCCTGATATATCTCTACCATCTAATCCATAAAACCTTGAAGATCGATCCTCCTCCACCTTAGAGCCATTAAAGGTTGGGGGATTCAACCACATGAATTGGCCAACCCGAGTGACCTCAGAAGAAGGAGAAACAAAACCCACATGCCCAAACTGGTGAGACTAAGATGGCAACAACTAAGTAAGCAGATGAATAGACCGACGAAACTCCACATTAGAAATATCTCTTTGTTGTGACTGATCATAAGCATTATCAGCCTGGGGATCCCAAGGAAGACTATTAGGAATTGATGGAACTCCATGTGGGGTAGTAAAATCAGGAGCAGGGACCATAGATCGGGTCTGCACTCCATAGACAGGGCAAGCTCCATCCATATTGTCCTCGAGTGGGAACTACGAGTTCCTACGAGCATCAGATATTCAGGGAGGCATGATCTGAAATATGAGAAAGCCAGGAATTAGAGAAGTTTCATAACACTAGACTCTATAGCCTACAGATAGAACACAAGAAAAGGAAACATGCCTAAATACCTTGTAGCCTCCTCCGTATAATTGTGGCATGATACATACCCATAAAAAAGACTCTACTCAACATGGATTTTTGGACACCTAATGACTCTAAATCGTGCTCTAATACCTAGCTTGTCATGACCCAAATCAGGGCCTGGCCATGACGGGTATCTCAAGTCCACCATGGACCGGAGACCACTCCCATTGCTTAACTTCATAAGCACAAGAAAAATAATAATAATAATAATAATAATAATAATAATAATAATAATAATAATAATAATAATAATAATAATAATAATAATAATAATAAAGAAGAAGAAGCCAATTAAACAATAATGATCAAAGGAATGCATAACTCTAATGAAAACTAAGAGTCAATTAACATCCAACCAACCCACATCTGTCCACAGTAGACTCAAAAATCAAAATACCAACTTAAGTTGGGAAATGCCTCCGACTGTAGACATAAAAGAACCCAAAAGATAGTCTAAAATATAAAGGAGACGAACTATGAAATGACAAGACTTTTGGATAATTAAAGCTCGCCACTTCAAATCAACTCGAAAGGTGTGATAATCCACCTAAGGTTGTCTAGGGGTAAAGCAAGAGTCTCCAAACACAACATTATGAAACAATGTAGCATCCTAAGATGGTTAGGGGGTGAGCGCTGGCATGTAACTTATGGATAAGGGGTAAAATAATACCATGATCAAATCAGTCTAAAACCATTCAAAATTAGATGCACATATTCATATACATTTACGTATAAATGATGTCGGGATAGGGAACAAGATTTAGCATAAGATTTAAAATATTAACCTGGACTATGTAGCTTCGACCGTCATAAAAACAACAGGCTATATGGGTCCAAATTCCCCCACCAAAAAGGCCCCAGTGCGTGTTAGCCACACTAACTAGAGGTATCAAGAAATAATTGGGAATCCACAACCCTACACCATCCCAAGATACAAATACATATAAAGTGTGACACATGCACACGGTCATTAAGACCACCATAACTCCGGCAATCGTGGGTTTCTAGTATTAGTTTCTAGGGACCTTCACTTTCACGGCGAGCTACATAGCCTCATTTAAGCCTAATCAAACATTTACACATTCCTATTCATCAAACCCAGAATCATCCATTAAGGTATATACCATTGGTATCATCATACCTATTACGATTGCAAGCTAATATCATTTTTCCATTTCAATTATCCTTCAATTTGGGAAAATCTATGACCCCTAAGGTCCAATTTAAAATCAAAACACTTTTCATTAACCTTATATGCTATGCAAGGTTTCAAAATTGGTTTTAATATGAATATATCCATGTTTCAAAGCCAATTTCATAAAGGGGTTGTGGTTATTACCAGTTCCAATACCAAGATCCAATTATTTAGGGGAATCTACACCCTTATTCAAATTCTATACCCATGCACACAATTAGTTCAAAAACCATCAATTCAAAGCATGAATAATTCATAAAAACCATAGAAAAAGGCAGTTCAACCAAGTAACATTCAAAATCTCTCAACCCAATTTCAAAACTAACAATTAAATTCACATGAGTAATAATTAAACACATGCTTTTAACAAAAATGAGTTATAGGGAACAGATGCATGCCTTAAATACACAAGAATTTTGAAGAAATTCTAAGTTTGGAGCCTGGATGATGAATGCACGGTGAAATCCTGAAGCTTTCTTGGGTTTTGGGTTTTGAGAGAGAATGGAGAATTTTGATCTTTTAAAACTGATGAGAAGGGGTCACTTTTATGTTTAAAGCTTGTCAGAGTGAAAAGACCCAAAATCCCCTCACCCCAAGTGAATAAAAATAAAACTGCATGAAAATATACCTTGGCGTGTCACGCCAATATTGCGGATGCTTATTGCCTCGGAATTCTAAAATGATCCTAAATCCCTTCCAAAAATTTCAAAAATCTTCCAAAATTCTAAATGTAATTTAAGTCAAAAATTGATGTTTCGGATACAGGAAGGTCAAAAATAAAATAATGAAAATTTTAAGGGTCTTACAGTAACTGGGTGGAAGAAACTTCTCAGGTTGCTAATGTTGTAGTCAAATTTTTCTCCAACCTCTTCACAACTTATCAGTCTGATAAAAACAATGATGTTTTTCAATGTAATAGAAAGTTTGATCACTGATAAAGACAACACTAATATCACCAGATTGCCTACGATTCAGGAGATCAAATACATTTTTTTAATAGATCCAGACAGTACCCCAGGTATAGATGGATTGAGTAGAAGGTTCTACCAATCATCTTGGCAATTCATAGAAAATTATATTCATGCTGTCATTACAACCTTATTTCATGGTGCTACCCTTCCAAAAATTTTCTCTTATACGTGTATATTTATGCTTCCTAAAGTGAACTCCCCTCAAGACTTCACTGATATTAGACCTATTAGTCTGTGTAACACCTTTTTAAAATTTATTGCTAAAGTAATTAACTCTAGGTTGTCTAAAATTCTACCTAATATCATTAGCCCTAAACAAAGTGGCTTTGTTAAGGGTAGAGCCATAACAAAAATATCTTGATGGCCTAAGAAATTGTAAAAACATTAGCAAATACAACTATGGTAGCAATGTAGTTATTAAATTCTACTAAAAAATCCTGAAAAAACGGCCACAAAAACCCGATCACTTATGTTTTTTAAAATTTCTTTTTTTTAAAAGCGACCACATGTGGTCGCTTTTATATTTTAAAATTTCAAAATAATTATTTCACTAATTTTTATATTAATTATTATTTTTTTACAAATAAAAATTAAAAATAATGACAAAACCGACCACTTGTGGTCGTTTTTTTTTTAAAATATTTTTAAAAACCTACCACTTGTGGTTGATTTTTAAAAATTCTTTTTTAATTTATTTTTAAAAAAACCGACCACTAGTGGTCGATTTAAATTTTTTAAAAAAAGAGAAAATATTTTAAAAAAAACAACCACTTATGGTCAGTTTTTATTAAAATAAAAAAAATTATTTAAAAAGCCGACCACTTGTGGTTGGTTTTTGAACTAAAAAAAATAAAAATTAAATAATTTTTAGTAACCAATAATTATATATATGTAATCAAATATATCTATTATTTTCATTAAAAGTAATTATATATATAATTTTTTAAAATTACACTGATCACACGAAGTCGCTAACCAGTATAATAATAATAAAAATCATTCATTCTTAAATTTTGTGAAAAAATTACACTAAAAAATATATCAAACAAAATAAATAAATTACGTTAAACATAATCTTTATCTTTTACTTATGTTTCAATATATAAAATAAATATTTTCCTTTGTATATACGTTAAATGACGTTAAACATGCATAATCTTTGTATAATCAATATGTGTGTGTGTGTATATATATATATATATATATATATATCATACCGTTTAGATAATGATATTATGTCACTATTTCACTTATAATAATGTAATATATAACCGATAATTCATCAGAATATAATGAACGTGGTCTATTATAAGGTAATATACTTGTGAATGTGATATATATAGTACGCATTCAAGAGTTCGTATACATAAATATCTTTATATATATATATATATCATGTAGTGATCGATTGATGAACGATGTAGTCAAAACCTAATATTATATTAAGCTGATCAAATATAATTAATCGATCACTCATCTAAGTATGTATAAGAAACACATCGCATTATATTATTGGATAATATACTTGTGTGCGTATGTGATATATATAGTACGTATTTAGAACTTAATATAGTCGATAGTGTATATATGTGTGTGTATGTATATGTATATATATATATACATATTATACAGTGAAGGTATATTAATGACATAAGATAATGTAATTGATAATTCATCTGAGTATTTGTGAAATACGTTGTATATTATTATGGGGTATTAAAATCGTGTATTTGATGTTTATAGTACGTATTTGAAAGCTGATAGACAATTGAATATATGTATATATACGTATATCTCGTGTAGTGACGTATGTAGTAATCGAAAGCTAGATAACTGAATCTATATATCAAAATAGTTTGAATGATACGTTGATATATATCATACTATTGAGAAAATAGATATATTATTTTGGGTCAATATAGACCCGCGTATGTTGTTGAAGTTGTAATAACGTAAGACTAGTATTACGAGATATATATATATATATATATATATCAGATTTAAAAGCTAATTAACCAAAAATTTATCATAATTTGAAAAATTCATTGATATATTATACGATTGAGGAAATATACTACTCGTGTTAATGAGATGATAAAATAACTACTTATCTAATTTATATATATACGAATTGTATTAAATTAATAGTATGTTGTTATAAATATTATAGAATTTGTTAAAATATTAATTTGTTAAAAAATAATTTTAATTTATTAACTTATTTTTATAATTTATTAATTTATTAATTGTAATTTATTAAACTTTAATTTCAAATTTTTTTCTTTTTAATTATTACGAAAACCAACCACATGTGATCAGTTTTTTTAATAATTAAAAAAAATAATATAATTCTTTAACCCGACCCGACCCAACCCGTACTACATAATAAAACGTAAAACACGCGAATTGCTGGCCCAAATACCCCATCCAAAATCAGTTTAACCCTCCAAAACCCTTCAAATCTCACACTTTAATCCTCCAACTCCAAAATCCCCCCAATCTCCATTGTTCTTTCTCTTTTGGTCATAAGTTTCTATCATCTTCTTGGCATCTTTTTGGCTTTAATTAAATTTGCAAGGAACTATATCCTAACTTTTAATTTTGGGCAAAGTAACAATTAACTTCAACTCATTAACTAAATTTAGCTTATTTTTGTATCCACAAACTCATTTTTGGAATATCTAGAAATGTTAAAGGGGTACATACCGATATCTTAGTGTTAATTTCGTCAATTGGTTGTGGTTTGAGTCCTAGGGTTTGGATATTTATTTTATTTATCTAGATTTTAGCTAATTTTTAGAATTTGACATTGAATTAGCTAATTTTAGGCTTGTTCCTACATTAATTTGAGTTCGAAGTACCTAAATTTTGGTAAGTCTTGACATGTATTTCTCCATTTTACTCATTAATTATTTAATTTTTTTTTGGAGAAATGTTATTCCTATTCCTTTACTAAATTGTTGTAATTATTTAAGCGAAAGATTATTCTTTGTAATAATTTTACTATTTGACAGATTTCGAATTCGGTAAAAGGATTGCTTTGCTATTTTTTTCGGTGACCGCTTATCTCTTTCATTTTATTTTAGGCCAACCAAAGGTAAGTTGATTTCTCACTATTTTCTTATAATGAAGTTTTAAATGTAGTTTAGTTTAGGAACTTGAAATGTGAATTTTTGTTTTGAATGTAGTTATGCTTGGTGACTTCGTAGGTTGAAAATGATTAAGTGTAGGGACTTTAAAGGTGAATTTTTTGTTTTGAATGTGGTTATGCTTGGTGACTTGGTAGGCTGAAAATGATTAAGTACAGGGACTTTTAAGGTATTTTTTTGTTTTAAAAGTGGTTATGCTTGGTGACTTTGTAGGTTGAAAATGATTAAGTGTAGGTACTTTAAAGGTGAATTTTTTGTTTTGAATGTGGTTATGCTTGGTGACTAGGTAGGTTGAAAATGATTAAATGTAGGAACTTTAAAGGTCATTTATTATTTTGAAAGTGGTTATGCTTGGTGACTTGGTAGGTTGAAAATAATTAAGTGTAGGGACTTTAAAGGTGTTTTTTTTTATTTTGAAAGTGGTTATGCTTGGTGACTTAGTAGGTTGAAAATGATTAAGTGTAGGGACTTTAAAGGTGAATTTTTTGTTTTGAATGTGGTTATGCTTAGTTACTTGGTAAGTTGAAAATGATTTAAGTGTAGGGACTTTTAAGGTATTTTTTTTATTTTGAAAGTGGTTATGCTTGGTGACTTGGTAGGTTAAAAATGATTAAGTGTAGGGCTTTAAAGGTGAATTTTTTGTTTTGAATGTGGTTATGATTGGTGACTTGGTAGGTTGAAAATGATAAAGTGTAGGGACTTTAAAGGTGAATTTTTTTTTTAAAGTGGTTATGCTTGGTGACTTGGTAGGTTGAAAATAATTAAGTGTAGGGACTTTAAAGGTGAATTTTTTATTTTGAAAGTGGTTATGCTTGGTGACTTGGTAGGTTGAAAATGATTAAGTGTAGGGACTTTTAAGGTATTTTTTTATTTTGAAAGTGGTTATGCTTGGTGACTTGGTAAGTTGAAAATGATTAAGTGTAGGGATTTTAAAGGTGTTTTTTTAATTTTGAAAGTGGTTATGCTTGGTGACTTGGTAGGTTGAAAATGATTAAGTGTAGGGACTTTAAAGGTGAATTTTTTGTTTTGAATGTGGTTATGCTTGGTGACTTGGTAGGTTGAAAATGATTAAGTGTAGGGACTTTAAAGATGATTTATTATTTTGAAAGTGGTTATGCTTGGTGACTTGGTAGGTTGAACATGATTAAGTGTAGGGACTTTAAAGGTATTTTTTATTTTGAAAGTGGTTAAGCTTGGTGACTTGGTAGGTTGAAAATGATTAAGTGTAGGGACTTTAAAGGTGAATTTTTTGCTTTGAATGTAGTTATGCTTGGTGACTTGGTAGTTTGAAAATGATTAAGTGCAGGAATTTTTAAGGTGTTTTTTGGTTTTGAAAGTGGTTATGCTTGGTGACTTAGTCACTTGAAATTGAAAAAGTTTAGGGACTTTAAAGATGTTTTTTTTATTTTGAAAGTGGTTATGCTTGGTGACTTGGTAGGTTGAAAATGATTAAGTGTAGGGACTTTAAAGGTGTTTTTTTTATTTTTAAAGTGATTATGCTTGGTGACTTGGAAGGTTTAAAATGATTAAGTGTAGGGACTTTAAAGGTGTTTTTTTGTTTTGATAAAGTATAGTCATCACTTGCTGAAATTTTTTGTGACTTAATCTAATTAGTTGAATCTGATTGATTGTGTAGATGGAACTTGATAATAGCTGGATATATCAACGGAACAATGATAATAGAATGGGTATTAAGGAGGAATTTGTTGAAGGTGTCAGACGATTTGTTGAACATGCTAAGACACTTGATGTTTGGTCACATTTTGGGGCTATTCGTTGTCCTTGTGTTTGATGTGATGGAATAAATCTTTTAAAAGAAGTTATGAAGGAACATTTTTATAGAAAGGGGTTTCACGAGGACTTTTTAAGATTGCGTGCTATTGATTATGATGTTGGGCTAAATAACTTTGTTGTTGGAGAAAGTAGTAGGTCTGCAGGGCATAATTAATATCAAGATACTAGGATGACAGAAATGGTGCACGATGCTTTTGGGATACAACACGGGGGCGACTTTAGAGAAAATGTCAAAGATGTTCCTAATAGCGAAGCGGGAAAATTCTATGAACAATTGCATACTGCTAGTCATCATTTATTTGACGGGTGTTCGCACTCTCGTTTGTCCATTGCTGATAGATTATTAAGTATTAGATCTAACTGGAATATTGCTGAAAGAGGAATAGACTCAATGATAGACCTTATTAAAGAGTTAGTTGACCCCGACTTGGAGGTTCCGGATTCTTTCTATAAGGCAAAAAGATTTGGTGTCAAAGTTAGGTCTCTCCTCGGTTAGAATTAATTGTTGTGAAAATGGCTGCATGTTATACTTTAAGGAAAATGCTAACCTAGAGTCCTGTAAATTTTGTCAGCACCCTCGATATAAGCGTGGTTCTAGTGGAAATAAATTGTTATTAAGGCGATGCATTATTTACCTCTAATACCAAGGTTGAAGAGGTTGTATGCTTCAAACCGCTCAGCTCCTCATATGAGATGGCACAGTGAAAATAGAAAGCTCACTGGTGTTATGTGTTATCTATCTGATGGAGAGGCTTAGAAGCATTTTGATGCAACTTATCCAGATTGTGCAACTGAGCCACGAAATATTCGTTTGGGATTATGTATGGATGGCTTTTCTCCCCTTTTCAGTTGGTGTTGTGCTATATTCATGTTGGCCTGTATTTATCACCCCGTATAATCTTCCTCCTGAAATGTTGATGACTAGTCCCTATATATTTCTGAATTGTGTTATCCTGGCCCGCGTAATTCAAAATGCGGAATAGATGTCTACTTGCAACCTTTGATCGATGAACTTCAAATTTTATGGCATGAGGGAGTTGAAACTTGGGACATCTCACTTAAACAGGATTTCAATCTACGTGCATATCTAATGTGGGTTGTTAATGATTTTCCTTCTTATGGAATTTTGTCTGGGTGAATGACTGCTAGAAAGATGGCTTGTCCATACTGCATGGAAAAAAAAAATCTTTCACATTGAGTCATGGCAGGAAAAATTCATGATTTGATTGTCATCGTTGTTTCTTGCCACCTGATCATGAATTTAGGAGACTCAAGAATGCATTTAGAAGGAATAGAAGGGAACATGATGGTCCACCTCCAAGGTTGTCTGGTCATGACATCTGGGAGATAGTTCAGGATTTTCCTAAAGCCACAAAGAATCATTGTACAGGCTTGATGGATATGGCGTTTCGCATAACTGGACTAAGCAAAGTATATTTTGGGAGTTAGAATATTGGCCAGATAATTTGCTTAGAAATAATGTTGATGTCATGCATACTGAGAAGAACTATTTTGACAACTTGTTCAGCACAGTTATGGATGTAACCGGCAAAATAAAGGATAATCCTAAGGCTAGACTTGGCTTACCAGAATATTATAAATGCAGAGAATTACACTTACAGGAGGGGCCCAATGGCAATGTTCTTAAGCCCAAGGCTAGTTTTACATTCAAGTTGGACCAAAAGCGTCAAATATGTGAGTGAGTCCAAAGTTGGAAGACGCCCGATGGATATGCCTCAAATTTGGGAAAGAGGATTGATATGATAAAAAGAATCTTGCACGGAATAAAAAGCTATGATTGTCATGTTTTCATGAAACAATTACTTCCAATTGCTTTTATTGGTTTACCTGAAAACATATGAAAACCAATAGCAGAGATCAGTTTGTTCTTCAAAGACTTATGTGCCACCACATTAAAAGAAGAAAATCTAGCGCGAATGGAAAGTAATATTGTTGTTATCACCAACAAGTTGGAGAAGATTTTTCCACCAGCGTTCTTCGATGTGATGGAACATCTTCCCATTCATTTTGTGCACGAAGCTAGGCCACATGGTCCAGTTCAAACTAGGTGGATGTATCCATTAGAACGGTAAGCAATTGCAACATATTTAAATTCATACATATCTTTTTTTTAATATAGTTAACATCTAATCTTAAGATTGTGCAGGGAAATTGGAAAATTAAAAAGGGGTCCCAAAAATAAACATAGGGTGGAAAGCTCTATAGTTGAGGCATATCTTGCAAGAGAAACGTCTCAATTTTGTTCATACTACTTTCGTGATGAAGTTTCTTGTTCAAGCAACCAACCGAATCGTCATCAGGATGATGTGAATGAGCCTCATTTACAATAATATCAATTTTCATTCAATATGGTTGTAAGGCTAAAAAGACCATACGTCGCCGGCTCACTCCCACGGAGCGTAAATCAACAACTTTGTATGTATTTCTGAATTTTTCGGAAGTTGAACCCTTTCTAAAGTAAGGAGATTAAAATTTTAACATATCTTATTTGTTTACTTATTCACTTAAAGAAACTAATTGTATTTCGCATGTTGGATCTTCAGTTCATTTAAAACTCATTTCCACGAAAATCAAGTGTATGCATCCTTTGCAATATGGTTTACATATGAGATTCGTAAGTGTATTAATATTTCTATAAATTTTAAATATTTGCACATTCCTCAACTAACACATATATATATGTGTATAATATATTTAGGTACACCAGTCAACAAATGCAGCCGCATAAGATCAGCTCTTGAGAGATATTTCTTTAGGTCCAGTTGATGCTTATACAATGTCCCATTACATAGTAAATGGGTTTAAATTTTCCACAGAAGAACACTCTAGAACAAGAAAAACAAACAATAGTGGTGTTTGGGTTAAGGGTAATGATGATGTTGATTACTTTGGCATCATACATGAGATTTTAGAACTGGAGTATGTTGGTTTCCCAATAAAAAAAATTATCCTCTTTTGATATAAGTGGTTTGATACAATCACAAGAGGCACAAGAGTACATAAGGAGCATAACATCATTGAAGTGAAGCACAATAGGTCTTATCCTGTTTACGATCCATTTGTTCTAGTGCAAAATGCTAAACAAGTGTATTATTCTCCTTATCTGTTATGCAGTGATAAGTCTGATTAGTGGGCTGCAATCAAAACAAAGCCTATAGGACGGGTGGAAGTTGAGAATGTGCTGGAGACTGCATATAAAAATGAAATGCAGATTGATCACCAGCTAGTGGACGTCGACTTGGTGGATAGTTTGAATCACCCTGAAAATATATTTGAAGAAGTTAATATTGTAGAAGAAGAGGCTGAGTGGGTAGGAGATGAAGAAACTTTCGAAGAGGGTGAATGATTTAGTGGAGAGTCTTCAGAAGAGGAGGATTAGTTTGTGTAGGTTGTATTTATTATGTATTGATGTCTTTATGCTTTGTACTATATATTTACCTTTATGTTTCTTGTTTAAGATTGATATGTAATATACTGTTTAAGATTGTTGTTTTCACTTTTCCATAATTTATATAGTAATAAAAATATTCTTATTTATCTCGTGTTGTTGGAGAGATTTAAAATGTGAATTAGTAACTTGAAATTATTTACTTGGAATGTTTTCTTATATATTCATTTTGTAGGAACTAACTACTTGTTAAGTTTACATAATTTAGATGTCAGGTAGAGGTGACAAAGGTAAGATAAAAGTTGATCTTACGAAAACAAAAAAGAAAAAATAATTTCCACCTCATCGACGACCGACAGGTATTCATATATCTGAGTGTCGGTTTGCTAATGCGTCAACATGACCTTCATATTCTAAGTCGTCTCAGCATTCAGTTCCTGCTCCTACGCATATGGGGACACTTCATGGGTCTACACCGACTCATTCTGCTCCTATCACCGTGCCACCACCATCACAGTACTATCAGACACCGCTGACACATCCGGACATCTACCATCATCAGTACCCTCCTGTAGCATTCACCCAGGTTCGCACAGTGATTCTGCTAGATCTATTGGGTTGCCGGATATTCATCTTGGAGGCACTCCATCCGGTGCTTCAGATACGCCCACGCCAGTGCATCCACCAGCACTTTCTCCGCAGCCTGGAGACAGAGATAATTATGGGAGGTGTTATCTTATTCACTATGAAACAGGGTAAGATTTCTAAATATAATAACATTATTCATTTTTCATTACTATATTACTATGCTCTATGAAATTATTGTTTGATCTTGTGTTGTAGGTTTAGGCCGGATGCTGGAGTTGGAACAATTGCGAGGAAATGCATTTGTCGGCACTTCAACGGCTACTGGACCAGTTGGCAAAAGGTTCCAGAAATGGACATAGAAAGAATATTTAACAAATTTCATGTAAGAATTTAACTTATCGACTACTTAACACACTGTTAGAACAAAAGATTTAATATTATATTTTTGTTTTTGTTGTAGAAATATTATTGGTGGGATTATGCGAATGAATGTGCTATAAGGAGAAATTTTTACAGAAGAGCTAGATCCAGATTTAACGGTCTGTTGGATTATGCCAGAACCAACTTGGTACGACCTAACTGGATAAGTGAATCCTTATGGCAACAGTATATTCGCTATTGGAATAGCGAAGAATACCAATTGCTGAGGGGAAAAAAAAGAAAGCCCGGGCATCATCCAAGGGTGGCTCCCTGCATACTGCGGGTGCCAAAAGTATGATTGTTATGGAGGAAAAAATGGTATGTAACTTTTATAGTTTTAATTATTTATTTCTATTTAAATTTTTAATTATTTAAAGATTAATAATTTTTTCATATGTAGGAAAAAGAAAAGGGTAGGAAGATACCACACGATGAGCTATTCGAAGAGACGCATCTGAAAAAGAAAAAGAACCCGATTGATGAAGATATCTGGGTTGAACCTCGTGCAAAAGATGCCCATGTAAGAATCAAATTTTGAATTTATGAATCTTTTTCTCAAAGTTGATATTATTCAAGTATAAGTACTTTAATATTTTTTTACTATTAATTTTAACTTTACTTTAAATATAGAACAAATATAGGCAGCACCCTAGTGAGTTTCATAGTAGTCAGCCTCCTGAAAGTCAGGGTGACCTAATACCCCAACATGTAGAGGAGGAGTTATGAGAACAAACTATGGGTCCTGTAGTTAGAGGTCATTTCTATGGATACCACAAAAATTATTTTGGCGAGAATATTAGGTCTTCGTCCGGTCCTACATCTTATACCTCTTCAGTTGATAGAGAAACCATTGAATCACTAAAAAATACAGTTTCTAAACTCACTGAAGAGCTTACTGAGCAGAGAGAGAGGGCGCAGAAAAAAAAAGAGGAAACATCATCACAAATCAGGATGCTGCAGAAGCAGTTCAGCTCTTTTATTCAGACTGCAGAAATTATTCCTCCATGTCCTGGTGATGCAGTTCGGGCTGTAAAAGGTTTACGCCCACTCGATGATATCAGCAGAGATGAGAATGCGGAAGACGAAAATGATGACGATGACGATGAAGATGAGTATTAGTTTTTTCACTTTTGTATGGGTTGTACTTTGGATTTGGACATTTTGTTGTAGTTTTTACACTTTTGTATGTATTGTTGTAGTTTTTACACTTTGGTTTGTACTTTGGTTTGTTGTTGTTGTTGTTGATTGTATGGATTTGGACATTTTGTTGTAGTTTGTACTTTGGTTTGTTGTTGTTGTTGTTGTTGTTGTTGTTGTTGTTGTATTGTATGGTGTTTCATTTGGACAAGTGGTCGGTTTTTCTGGAAATTTTACAAAAAAAACGACCACAAGTGGTCGGTTTTATTAAAATTAATTTATTAATTTAAAAAAAAAAAAACGACCACTAGTGGTCGGTTTTAATATAATTATTTAATTAATTTTAAAATAAAAGTGGTCGATTAATTTTGAATTTTTTTATTTTTAAACTCATTTTTTTCTATTTTAATAAAATAATAATGAATTTTAAAAATATATATATTTTTAAAAAAAAAAACGACCACACGTGGTCGGTTTTTAAAAAGCTACCACAATTTTACCGACGAGGCACTTTGGTCGGTTTTGTGGTCGGAATTAGAGGAAAACTGACCACTTGTGATCGATTTTCCTCTTTTTTTTTAAGTAGTGAACTTGATATGTCAAAAGCCTATGATAGAGTTTCATGGTCTTATTTGTGCTTTATTTTGAGCAAATTTTGGATCCACTGAAAGTTGGATTGATCATATATATACAGGTATATTTCCAATAGCTGGTATACTTTACTAGTTAATAGGAACAAATACGACTTCTTTAAATCTGAAAGATGGCTTTGACGGGGAGATCCTCGTTCTCCTAGTTTGTGTATTCTCTTTGGAGAGTTACTTTCCAAAATGCTTAATGCGTTGTTATACAACTCTCCTTCTTTAATCGTTTTTTCCATGCATTCCCCTATCCCTCAAATTAACCACCTTTTTTTTGCAGATTATATAGTCAGTGGAAGGAAAGTCACTCCTCAAATCATTCTTTAGACCCTTTTGACCTATGAAAGAGTTTTGGGTCAACTGATTAATAAAAACAAATGCTCCGACACTATTGCTCCCAACACCCCTCTAATCACTATAAAGAGGGTTGGAAAAATTCTTCACATGAGAAATGAACACCTTCCCATTAAGTATTTAGGGTGTCCTATCTACACGGGTAGAAAGCTCATGAAAATCTTCACAAATATGATCTGCAAGATCACTTACAGGATCAAGGGTTGGCATCTTAAACTGTTGTCTTCAGGGGGAAGAGATACCCTCATAAGACATGTTCTGCTTGCTCTAAATGTCCACACCCAGGCAGCTACACACTCCCCCAAAGGTACTTTTTAGTCAATAGATAACTACCTAAACGGATTCTATTGGCCAGGTAAAAAAAATGGCAAAAAATACCATTGGATTTCCTGGGACAACCTGAGATACCCTTACAGTGAAGGACGTTCTAATTTTAGAAAGTTAGAAGATACCTTCAAGGCATTCACAGCTAAGTAAGTGTGGAAATTCCGAACCACTAAGTCCCTCTGGACTAACTTCCTGAAATCTAAGTATTGTAGAGATGATCACCCCACCACTAAACAATGAAAACTAGGGCAATCTCATAGTTGGAAAGCCATGCTGGAAATTAGAAATGAAATTGATGAAAAGATTTGGTGGAAATTGAAGAAGGGGAATACCAATTTTTGGTTTTATAACTGGACTAAACAAGGTCCTTTATGTGATCTAATTGAAGACACAGCTGTTGACCAACATATATACATCAATGAAGTCTTCAAAAATGGGCAATGGGATTGGACAATTCTTGACCCTCATCCTACTAACCATATCAAGGAGATCATAAGGAAAAACCCCATTAGGCTATGTATTAATAATGAGGATACCCCTTACTGGATTGTTTCTGAGTCTAGTAACTTCTCTGTGTCATCCTCCTGGAAGTTTCATAGAATGAAAAAACCACTGGCTCTCTCTTATTGACTCCAAGTTATGGAATAATAAAATGCCATAGACAATGTCTTGTATTGCTTGGAGAGCTATCCATTACCTACAGATGATAAGATAGCCACAAAATTTAAAATTTATGCGGTCTTGAAATGCTTTTATTGTGTTGGTGCAGGTACGGCCCCCAGAATGGAATCATCAGAACATCTCTTTTGCAAAGGACATTTTGCACAATTAATATGGAACTACTTTTCTGGCAGAATGGGCATTATCACTAGGCATACTATTCTTAGAGAACTTCTCCACAAGAGTTGGAAATATATATCAAAAAACCTAGTGGATTCATTTGTATTAAATATCATCTCTGCCTTCCTAATATGGGAGCTTCGGAGATAAACATGCAACTCAAGATACGAAGAAGAAAGACCTTCAATCATACGTTGAACCTCTCTAATCTCCTTCAACATATGCCATTTGACCAAAAAAAATTTCCAAAGC
This sequence comes from Capsicum pubescens, assembly GCA_030864215.1. Taxonomy (NCBI): domain Eukaryota; kingdom Viridiplantae; phylum Streptophyta; class Magnoliopsida; order Solanales; family Solanaceae; genus Capsicum; species Capsicum pubescens. The sequence goes on along the minus strand of CM061549.1, from coordinate 215,630,644 downwards.
TCAACTCTCTCGATAACTGGGAAGACTTCCTAAGGATCATGGAAATGAACTTTGATGTTTTGACTTCTATTCCTGTTAAGTGGCTAAGACCATCAGGTCACTTTGTTAAGATGATTTTTAAGGGTTCTTGTGTTGGAAATTCTAGTGGAGGAGGTGGCCTAGTGCGAGATCCAATGGGTAAATATATAATGGCTTTCATCCTACCACTCGAAATTGGAACTAGCATACAACAGAAGTAGAAGCTTTTGTTTGTGAGCTGAAATGGAGTATTAACAATGGGTACTTCTCTATAACTGTAGAAACGGATTCCCTTCCCCTCCAAAATTATATCCTTAATAATTGGGTCACTCCTTGGAGGATTAGAGAAACAGTTGATGAAATCAAGAACTTAGCCCTCAGATTCGATATTCAGATCGTTCATTGCTTCAGAAAAGCCAAAAAAGTGGCTGATAAATTAGCATCTTGGAGCCATTCCACTAGTAGTTTTAGATTATTTACTGACCTTACCTCCTTACCAAGGCAGATAAAGGGTCTCATTAACATAGATAGATGGCAGGTTTGATTTACTATGACCCCTCTAGAAGGCTTAGCCAGGTGCCTGTTTTTGTGCACTTTTTATTGGTCCTCCTTCTTCAAGTGTAATTTTATGCAGTGACAATGCTACAGGCTAATGCTTATTAAAAAAAAAAAAAAGATACAGGAAAATTACATAATAATTAATGTATGATTATAAATAATAATTTCTTTGTTCTTAATATTTATCATCCTTACTATAAAAAGATATTCTATAATATTTGTCATTTTAAAAAATCAAGACGTAATTAGTATCTTTTTCCATTTTTAACTATAGCCATAAATATGGAGAAACATTAATATAGTGGAAAAGAGAAAAGTATTAAAAAGAGATGAATAAAAAATGAGTTAAATTATCCTCTAGTTAATGTTTTTTATTAAGGGCGTGCAAATCAAAATACTGAGAAGTATTTAGGAATGAAGGGAGTATGAAAAACATATCCTAGTTAAGAAGAGAATGTTCATTGGTTTTTTGGACATATTACATAATCTAACTACCCAAATCCCATTACCACATTCCGCATCATACAACCAGCAATACTGATTATGTCATGATCCAAAATGCATCAAACATGGTTTTCCCCAATCAGAACCAGTTTTTTGTATAGGAAATCCACACAAACTTGAACTTATGTACATTTCAACTTCATCACTTCCTCCCATTCTTGTGCTATGAAATTTCCATCATATATTAGCCCCGGGTGCCACTATGTCTTCTGGTGAAATCTTGTCACAAAAAATAATAATTTCCTTCACTGTGTAAGAATTAAAGTCGCGAAATTGTGCAACTCCACGTTGTTCTCCCCAAATACAAATTTTATTGGGGCGTCAATTACATAATTTCCGAAAAAAATTCCTGTTTGAGTTAAAGATTTCAGCTTAGCTCGCATGTAACATACTCTTTTTAAGGCAACCACCAATTATAAAAAACAATAAGTTAAAATCACATTAAACATTTGCCATCGCGCAACTTGACTAAAATTATTTGTTTAACAACTCCCACAACTAACTTGCAACTACAGAATGGAGAGTAGACAGGAATCACTAATGCTTGGAAAGTAACCAAAGGAACGAAATTTGATGACTCCACCAATTAAGACCACTATTAAAACTACAGGTTCATCAGCTCAAAGTAGCTACTACTTTACAGTTGCATTGAAAATGTTTTCACTGTTGACACTGTTTTTATCATTTCTTTGGATTTTGAGTTAGTTAGCTGAGTAGGTTAGTTAGTTAGCCACTTGATCAAGTTGTTAGAGTTTGTTAGGAAGTTTCTATAAGATCATGTGATGATCACGTGAGTTTATAAATACATGTCATGTAAGTCACATTGTAACAAACTCAATGCACAGAATACAATTCAGTTTCTTCCTCTTCCCTTTACTGAGTTGAAGTTCTGCCTCAATGGCTGTTGTATGTGTGTGTGAGTGAGGTATTGATGGAGTTTTAACATGGTATCAGAGCCATACAATCGTGGAATTGTAGAAGTAGTAATTGATTATGCTATTATCTTCATTCTAATGAAGTTTTTTTTTTTATTTCTATCTATGAATTTTGTGAGAACAACTAAAGGAGTTTAGATCTCTGTTCGTAAGCCATAGTTTTCCAGGTTTTTTGTGTTGTTTTTGAATAAAGCTTAGCTGCAGCTTGCAAAGTAGCAATGGCACCTAAGAGATACCCTAGTGATCTCTTATTTCTGGGAGCATAAGATGTTGCAGGAGCTGTGTTGATTCCTATTAAGATAGTTGGTTAAAAAAACTATGGAGTATGGTGTAGATCCATAAAGATTGCACTATCGAGGAAAAGGAAGTATGGATTCGTAATTGGTGCCTGCAGCAAAGACATGATAGAGAGGAATTACATCATCAGTGGGAGACATGTAATGCAGTGATGTTATCATGGCTAATGAGCTCAGTAAGTGCAGAATTGCTTAGTGGTATTGTATATGCAACAAATGCATCTGAGGTGTGGGGAGATCTCAAGGAGAGGTTTGATAAAGTGAATCACATGAGACTTTATCAGCCACACAGAGAAATCAACAATCTTCATCAAGGTACTGACTCAGTTTCTACTTCACTAAGCTGAAGAACCTCTAGAGTGAGTATGATGCAGTCATTCTAGATCCATAATGTAATTGTCCCAAATCTAAGGAAAATGTAGAACATCTATATCAATTAAGTCTAATACAATTTCTAAGTAGGCTGAATGATGTATATGATCAAGCTAAGAGACAGATGCTGATGAAAGAAGTAACACGTACACTCAATCAGGCATATACAATTATAGTGGAAGATGAGATTCAATAGCTGGTTTGTAATGTAACAATCAGTGATAAAACTGAACCTATAGCCATGCGTGTGCATAGAAATCTTGTAGAAACTGGCTATGGAAGTAAAAATCCTGTCGTAACTGGCTATGGAGGTCCAAGTTTTAAAGGCAGAAGATGTGACTACTATAATTTTACTGGGCATACAAGAGAAAATTAATACAAATTGAATGGATATCCTACTGACTGGAGGAATAAGAAGAAAGGAAACTATAATAGTTCAAAAGGAGCACATCAATCTTTTCACAATAATCATGGTAGTTTTGGTGGATGTGGACATCTAGCTGCTGGTCAAACCAGCAATCAATTTTTAGCTCACAACTTCACTGGAACTCAGACAGAGAATTCAAGCTCAGCTGATTCATCCAGCAGCCAAGGAAACAAAGACATCAACAATATTGTTCTAGCTAAGGTGCAAGGTTTACCAGAAGAAGAATATAAGAAGATCATGGCATTGCTAAATAATGAAACACAGGAATCTAAGCAGGCTAACATGGTTGGTACAATTACTTATTTATCTACTCATGTTGTTCCACATGAATGGGTAGTAGATTTTGGATCCACACACCATGTTGCAGCACATAAAGGTGTTTTCTCATACTATCATAAGATGGATAACACAGAGTGTGATAAGGTAAATCTTTCTACTAGAGCCAAGGTTGATATATCATATATAGGAGAGGCACACGTGCTTAAGAATGAAATTGTTAGGGATGTACTATTTGTTCCTGACTTTAAACTAAACGTGTTGTCAGTGTCAAAGATAACTAAGCAACTCTTATGCTTTGTCTCATTCTACCCTGACTTATGTATGTTTCAGCACCTTCACAGTGGCAGGGTGAAGGGGATTGGTAAGGAGAAGGGGGGATTATATATCCTTAAGGATGTATGTAAAGTGAATGGCATACATAGCAATATTACTAATTAAAGACTAGTTGCAGAAGTAGACACGCGGGATAGCAATCTATGGCATATGAGACTGGAAATTCCTTCTACCCAAGCCTTGAAGACTCTCAATCTACTAAGACACAGTAATGATATAGAGATTCTAAATAAGTGTTCTGTTTGTTCACTAGCTAAACAGACAAGACTAGTCTTTCTTATCAGCAATTCTAGAGCTATAAAATGCTTTGATAATGTATATATGGATCTTTGGGGGCCCTAAAAGATACCTACTTCTGATAAGAAGTTATACTTCTTGACTGTTGTAGATGACTATAGTAGATATACTTGGCTACATTTGTTGCAGTTGAAGTCTGAGTGTATTGTAGCAATCAAGAACTTATTGACTATGATTCAGAATTAATTTAGTTCTCAGATAAAGGTTCTTAGATTAGACAATAGGACATAGTTTATTAATTCTAAATGTAGAGAGTTGTTTTAGTCCTTAGGGGTAATACATCAAAGCAACTGCCCATACACACCACATCAAAATGGTGTGGTTGAGAGAAAGCATAGATAAATACTGAATGTTGTAAGATCAATCAGATTCCATTCTTAAATGCCTATCAAGTTTTGGGGTTTGAATGTTAATGCTATTGTTTATCTCATTAACAAATTACATTCTTCATCTATCAGAGGTAAAAGTCCTTATGAAATGTTGTTCTGCAAGGTTCCATCTTTAACACACTTGAGAGTAATTGGCTGTAAGTGTTATGCTTCAGTACTACCAAAGGGTGATAAACTTTCTGAAAGGGCTAAGATTGCAGTATTGATGGGATGTTCTGCTACACAGAAAGGATATATATTACTGGATTTGCTTACTACTAAATTTTTTGTCACTAGGGTTGTTGTGTTCCAAGAAGATTCATTCCTTTTTGCAGAAGAATCAAGTTCAGAATCATCTGTAGATTTTCTCAAGATGAATTTACTTGATCATGCTGATGTAGATGCTTATACAGGTCCTGATGATCAAATCCATGAACCACAAGATGAGAACATGTCACTAGACACTCCAGATAGCATTCATGATGAGAACACTTATAGCTTGTCATATACAGATAAGTTGTACTCATCACCTGCAGAAATTGCTCCAAGAAGGTCATCTAGAGTTACTAAACAACTTGCTTAGTTGATGGACTATGCTTCACCAGGAAAAAGAAAAGGAACCAGATATCCTTTAGCAAATTATCTATCTTATGCTAATACTACTCCAAAATACCAAAGTTTTATGTCCAATTTATCAGTAGAAGTTGAACCACAATCTTACAATGAAGCTAGCAAGGATTAGAGATGGATTGAAGCTACGAAGCTGGAGGTTAAGGCTCTTGAAAATAATCACATGAGGTGGTTGATATACCTCCAGATAAGAACATCATAGGATCAAATTAGGTATACAAAACAAGCATAAAGCCAATGAAGAGGTAGAAATATTTAAGGCAAGATTGGTAGCCAAGGGATATAGTCAACAAGAGGGACTGGATTACCATAACACTTTTTCCCCAGTTGCCAAAATGGTTATAGTAAGGAGTGCCATTGCTTTGGCGGAATTAAAAGGGTTGTTCATGTATCAAATGGATGTCTACAATGCTTTCCTACAAGGTGACTTAGATGAAGAAGTGTACATGGAAATTCTAGATGGTTTCAAGGAAGGAAGACAACACAAAGTTTGCAGATTGGTTAAATCATTATATAGACTTAAACAAGAATCAAGATAGTGGAAATACAGGCTTCACTTAGAGCATCTATGATTATTCACTTTTCACCTTGAAGAAAACTGAAGGGAAGGTTGTGGTGTTGGTATATGTGGATGATCTTCTAATTATTGGTGATAATGTTGACATGATAAATGCAGCAAAAGAAACTCTAAACTGAAGGATCTAGGTGAGCTTAAATATTTCTTAGGCATTTAGGTATTGAGATCCACAAGTGGAGTAATATTGAATCAGAGAAAGTTTATTTTGGAGCTTATATCTGACACAAGGCTTGCTGATGCTAAACTAGCCCCTACTCTATTAGAAACTAATACCAAGATGACTTCTGTTAAGGTAGATAAAGCAACAGGTATTATAGGAGATGTTGTTCTAAAGGATTTTACATCCTATTAAAGGATCATTGGGAAGTTAATGTATGCAACAATAACCAGGCCTGACATCAGTTATTTTTTGCAAACCTTGAGTCAATTTATATAACAACCTTAGAAGTCCCATTTGGAATCTGCAAATAGGGTGGTGAGGTACTTGAAAGGTACTGTAGGATAGGGTCTTTGTCTCAGGGCACAACCTACTACAGAACTTATTTGTTAGTGTGATTCATATTGGGCTGCATGACCAAACACAAGAAGATTTGTTACAGGTTATATAGTACAGTTTCGCAACTCTTTGATATCCTAGAAGTCTAAGAAGCAGCACACAGTGTCTAGAATTTCAGTTGAGGCAGAATATAGAAGTATGGCCTCACGCTTAGTAGAAGTAACATGGTTGGAGGGTTTATTTTCAGAACTGAATGTACCTATCAATAAGCCTATTACAATATTTAGTGATAGTAAATTAGCTATTCAGCTAGCAGCCAATCCCATATTCCATGAAATCACCAAACATATTAAGTTTGATTGTCATTTTATTAGGGACATAATCAAAGAAGGGTTGATTCAACCTATGTATGTACAAAGAGGTCAACAAGTTGCAAACATCCTCACTAAGAGTTTGAGTCGGGATCAACACTTACATTTCTTAAGCAAGCTTGATGTGCTTAACATTCTGCACCCTTCAGTTTGAGAGGGAGTATTAAAACTATAGGTTTATCAGCTTAAAGGAGCTACTGCTTTACTATTACATTGAAATAGTTTTCACTGTTGACACTATTTTTACTGTTTCATTGGATTTTGAGTTAGTTAGCCTAGTAGAATAGTTAGTTAGCCACTTGATCAAGTTGTTAGAGTTTGTTAGGATGTTTCTAGAAGATTATGTGATAATCATGTGAGTCTATAAATACATGTCATGTGGGTCACATTGTTACAAACTCAATGCACAATATACAATTCAGTTTCTTTCTCTCCCCTTAACTGTGCTAAAGCTCTGACTTAATGGCTATTGTTTGTGTGTGAGAGTGAGGTATTGATGGAGTTTTAACAACCACGACCAAAAAAATTATGGAAGTAACTTAGCCAAGTGGAATTTATATTTGAACCAAACCTGGTGATTACCGAAAGCCTACCCTTATCTCCCATTTTCTCCATTTCATATCTATTAAAAGTACTAAGAATGGTCCGTTTCAAATAATTTTTTTGATTCTCTTCCACTCAAGCAATCGCATAAAGGGATATGCATAGAATTCTATCTTTCAAGTGCATCAACTGACAACACAATACAAACAATAGGTAACATCTGTAACTCAATTAGAGAACAGTAAGAAAAGTTAATTCAATAACATTTCTTACCAACTACACAACAGCAAGATACAATAGAGCAGTTGATCCTAAACATCCAGCTCCAATAACCAAAAATGAAGATTTCAATGGATTCAACTGACCTAATTTCCATCAATAAATCTCAATTACCAAATAGAAATAGTTGTTAATTGATTTAATGATAAAAAATACACCTAAAGTATACCAAACGTTTGAGTTTCATACCTAAACTATAAAGTTTGCGACTTCCTACCTAAATTATCACTAAATATTTATCATTGTATACCTTTATTTTTTTAATTGTTCACTTTTCCTTCCTAGAATTTTAGGTATAAAACTCAAACAAATAATAGTTGAGATTTGTGTTGATTTTTAAGTTTCATATCTGAACTATACGGTATGCCAGTTTCCTACCTGAACTATCACTAACTATTTACTAAAACACACCATCTTATTATTAATTGTTAAATTTTTTAATATGAAAGTTAACTCAAACAATATAGAGTGTTGCAAAATGACACTAATAAATTTGGCACGAATGGAACTAAAGCCATAAAAAGACGACAATGCACTTTAGCTCCAAAACAGCGTATGTTTCCCTCCAAAATGCAAAACCATTGTGAACTTTTCTTTCTTATTTATTTTTTATTATTATTCACAAGAAACTTGTGTTATACTCTTTTACATTACACTTTTAGATCAAAATATACTTTTATACTCTTTTACGTAGCACCAAAACGCCTATTATTTCATAACAAATTTTTAACCCAAGATCAAAACATAACTTTACTTTTTCAGATTATTGTTAACTCATCTATTCTACTTTCTCATTAATTATTCTAAGCCCTCTCATATTATTGTGGTCAAATGGATCATAAATATGAGAATAACCAACTAACAGTAACATTGAATGAGGTTTTGGGATTAGAAGACAGTGATAGTTTGCTCCATAATGATAATAAAATTGATGAAGACTCATATGGTGGTTATGGTGATGGTCTAGATTGATATTTGGATAGTGACGATGAAGACCTTCAAAACTTGGTCGATAAGGAGATGAATAGGTTTCATTAATCCAATAAGAGAAATATTTAAATGTTTCTGAAAAAGAAGAATATGATAATCAGGAGGATAGTGTTGAAGAAGATGAAGGCGCAATACATGATGATTCCTACATCGATGCACAATATTCCACAGGCCCTCTTGTAGGTATGTATTTTGGTAGTGTATAATTTGGCTTTACATTTTACAAAGAACACAGTCAATTAGTGGTTTTGGCATTTTAAGAAAACTTTAAGAAAAATAGGCAGTGAAATAAAGTATGTGACATTTGGGTGTGATAAGAGTAGAAAATCAAAACCTAAAAATTAAAGTAAAAGGGTAATTTGCAAAGCTAAAGTTAACTATCAAGTGATGCCTGGAGGTTATGCCTTGTGCCAAAGGTTGTTTTAGATCACAACCATGAATTGGATCCTGTCAAATTTTTTTGCCCTGCCACAGGGAATTGAGCAGGATTTTAAAGAGAACTTTTGTATCGCACGACATTGCAGGTCTAAGACCTTTAAAGAGCATAAGAATCTTGGAAGTTGAAGCTGGTGGCCCAAAAAAAATGAGGTGCAATCCGAAGGACTATTAAAACTACATTCTTCAGCAACGGAGGCTTCAAAAACTTTTCTACAATGTTGTCGCGTTATAGAAATTCTTTTAGGATATGTAAGGCAAGGATGATTCTTTTAATTCTATATATACTGACAATACTGAGAGACTTCAGAATATTCTATTGGTGTATACACATTGCAAGGTTGCCTACTGCGAGTCCAGTGATGTCATATGTTTCAATACAACCTAACTCATGAATCAATGGCGCATGAAATTTGCTTTATTCCTTGGTGTAAATCAGCACAAATAATCCATATTATTGGTATGTGTTTTGATCACAAGTGAGGACATCTATACATATGTGTTCATATTCAAAACTTGGCTTGCAGCTATGGGTGAAACGACTATCCTCACAGACTCACAAACCAATATGAGAGTATCAAGGTAGATATTTGTGATATGCTACCAAATATATTCCATAGGTATTGCATTTGGCAGATCTTCACTAAGATACCTGCAAAGCTAAAGGAGGTAAGGAATTATAAATGAGCCAAGGTTCAATTCAAAACAGTTATCTTTGATAGCATCACCATTGACGAATTTGAGGATAAATGGCATTCATTCATTGAAGAATATGACATGGGTGGAAGAATTTGATTCCAAAATCATTATTCAGGGTGGTCTAAATGGGTTTCCATATTTCTCAAGCACTATTTTTCGGCTAGAATGATGTCTATGCAAAGGTGGGAGTCAATGCATGCCTTGTTTAATGGCTACATCAGTGGCCTAAGATCTCTAAAGCAATTTTTTTAGTAGTATGAGGTAGACCGAGGTTCAAATATGATAAATAAATGGGGAGCCAAGCTAACGAAATAAAATAAGTTACACGACCTACCTCTGGGTTTGATTGGGATATATAGATTCAAACCCACTACACCCATGCTATTTTTTATCTCTTTAGGGTGAATGTTGTAAGGCTATGTCACCGTGAATTAAAAAGGCATATTGCTTTTGATGCGGTTGAGGGAGTTGAGAAATACAGTGTGATAGATTTTTTGATAAGAAGAGATTACCATAGAGATAATTTTGTCTACACCGTGGAGTATCGACCAGGCAATCAATAGATTGAATACAATTGTAAGACCTTCCAAAGTGAAGGGATTGCCTGCTGCCATATTTTGAGAATGATGACTTTGAAAAGGATTCACAAATTTCATGATAGATATATACATCACTCAAGAAGAGACATAGTCCGCCCATACTTAAAGAAATTTTTTCCAAGAGGGTACCTAATAATGACGGACGAGTACCAAATGTATAATGCTCTGAATAAATGGTTCTATAGAAACTACGACATTACTTTGGACTCTGATGTTAAATATAAGGACTTCAAGAATATTTTGAAAGCTCGTTTCAAAGCATACTTGTACTGGGATGATGACATGGTTGTCCCTAATGATCCTGATCCTGACTCAGAGAATGATGCAAGGTTCATTAGAAATTTGATGGAAGTTCGTTAATGTGGAAGGCCCTAGATCAATAAAAATAGATCTTTTCGTGAAAATGTCTTTCATAGAGGTGGTAAGATATGGGGTTCTGACTATGATGATGTATATAATAAGGGACAAAGCAGTCAAGGTAGGAGTAGGGTAGGAGATAGGGTGGTAGAAGAATTAGAGGAGGTGGTTCATGTGGTAATAAAGGAGGTAGAGGTGTTGCTTTAAGTGTATGAAATCATCCAACAGTCGATCAATTTTTATAGTAGGATCTTTCGTTTCCTTAATATTTATTGTATTTGATCCTACGATGATGTATGATATTTTTGAATCTACTCTATATATGTAGTATCATTACCCTTTGGTAAATAGTTTCTCAAGTTGGTTATTATGACTATCTTATTTTAGATACGAGCATCACCTTTAACCAAAGCATAGGCCATTATTTTTGTACGAGAATGAGATTTTCAGCCTTATTATGCATCATAGAAGAAAGGAATATGTTGTTGCTCTTGTAAAACTTTTGCTTGAGATACCAACTCGTAGGGGTCTTCCTAGCCCCCCACTATTGAGGTGGTTTATGTAAAAATAAAAGAAAGAACATTAAATGTTAACTATCCCATAAAACAAAGACGACAAAAGTAAGCTCCACCTGGTTGCTTAATTAAATTAACCTCCACCATTGCAACCGTATATAACTGTTTTGTAACAAGTAGAATGACAAGGAAATTTTTGTAATTCCCCATCAAATTCCAAAGATCTAGAAGATCACTAAACGACATAAATAATGATATGTAACTAGAGAGTTAGATCATTAAATAATTGATTTAATCAACTTCCAAATAAGGAAAAATCAATATGTTGGAATAAAAAAGGTGAAAAAATATACAAACAAAATTTAGTAAAATTTATAGTAGTGATATGGAATATTCTAGATCATTGCAGTAGAGTATTAGTATTGTTCTTCTGTCTCCAATTTATAGGCATCACATCGTGTTTCTTCTTCCCATTCATCTTTGGCCACTTTTCCTAAGAAACAACTTGTCTTTCATCAGTTTTCATTGATCTTCTCCTAACTGAACCCTTACTTGAACTACTTCCTTTTCCAAAACCACCTCTGCTTACATTGTTTTCCCGACAAAAACCTCGTCCTCCTCATAATTTTTTTATACTATAGAAATTGTGAAAGACAATTGTGTAGCTTTTATAGTGTAAGAAAAATTGTGAGGAGGATGAAATTTTTTTCGGGCAAACAATATAAACATAGGTTATTTTGGAAGAGGAAATTGTTCATGTGAGTGTTCAGTTAGGAGAAAATCAATGGAAAATATTGAAAGACAGGTTGTTTGTTATGAAAAGTAGCCAAGGATTAATGGGCTGAAGAAACATGATGTGATGCTTATAAATTAGAGAAATAAGAACACTACTAGAACTACTACTGTAATGATCAAGAATATTCCGTATCACTACAGATAAATTTTACTAAACTTTGTTTGTCTATTTTTTTATCTTTTTATTATTCATATAGGTTCTTCCATATTTAAAAGTTGATTAAATCAATTATTTAGTGATTTGACTCTCTAGTTACGTATCATTATTTTTGTTGATTAGTAATCTTCTAACTCTTTGGAAATTGATGATGAATTACAAGAATCCCCTTGTCACTCTACTTGTTACAAAATAGTTACACACGATAGCTACCTGCACATAGAAATAAACAAGCATTCAGCTCATCAATCAAAAAATCTAAACTTTTAGATTAAAGAAATGAAAAGGGTAGAACTGCCAAGAATTACTAACAAACATACCATTATATGGCAGATAAAATGACATTCAAAGATCAACAACAACAGATAAAATAAAATATAGCAAATAACAGATAATCAGACTTTAGTTTACCTAATTCTAAGTTCTAATTGCAAAATCAAAAAACTAAGGAGACACAATAGCAACACTCCTCTTAGTGAGATATTAAGATATTTGATTTGAGAACTTCTTGACAATTTTCTGTACACTTTTTTCATTACCAAATATCAAAGAACTTAATGGCCAACCAAGTTAATGCATATATTTGTGACCTGAATTTGAACTTCTAATAACATATTTAAGATCTTTCTATTGAACAAATGCAACCAACAACACTGATAAAGCTAGAATGCAGCCACCACATTTAAAGTAGTCAGAACCAGTAATATAATGAACCACTAAACTAAAAATATATCAAATAATATGATGAAGCACTAAAATGAATATATATCAAATATTAACAACTCAAACCTGGGTATAATCCTATAAATCCTTTTTAGTATGCATGAGCCTCCATTCAAATATATCCAATATAATGCACGAAGGGTCGCAGTCCTCGCCAATGTGCCTAGGAAGCTGCTTAACTTAGGTTTGACTAAAAATTAACATTGAAATCATCGTATTGTAATATTTAAGAAACTGTTAGCCTTTCAAAAAATTAATTCTCATCAAAAACACCAAACATTTGATTAAAATAAAGATAAATTATTTTTTATAGAAAAAAAATCTAATCTTAATTCATATATATATGAGGATGTGTGATAATAGTAAAAAGTAATACTTCAATTATTTTAGTTGATTTTGACATAATTTTGGTTAATATACCAGAAGGAATTAATTTTTTAAACTTTAAACCCTTTTTTTGAACTTGAAGTAATTTTTTTATACAGGCGATTGACGTTTTGATTTATAAATAATTTTCTTGAAGGCCAAAATTATTCTTTAAAAATCCAACTTGATAAGTAGAAATTAAATTTTATTCGATTTTATTCAAACATATTAAAGTAGGTTAAAGAAACTAATCTCAGTTTTTATTCAAACCATTGATTTTTTACTATGAGGATATATTTTTTGAAGAACCAAAAATTCTTAAAATATCTTTTCTAGTATGTAACCATTTATATTCCAGTTAATTATAATTTAATGAATATTAATTTAATGTAAAGTAGGGTTTGACTCCTCCAAACACTCAATTAGCGACCATTGGTTAGGCGTGATTGGGCTAACCAAAAGCATTAATTCCTACAGTTGATAGCTCATCTCTTTACTTAAAACGTGACCTGATAGGGAATGATGTAGTGAATCAAATCAAAACAATGAAATATATTCCAGTTTTAGTTGCTAAAGATATGAATGTGTGAATTGAAACTATTACCTATTTTTTTAGTCCTAACTATTATGTATTTATTTGTAGCCCCACCAATTCTATTTTTTCTCTTTTATTAAGCAACTACTGACACCCTGCTCCAGTACACTGAAGAAATTTCTGATGGCATGCAAGACAATACGGCATAATTACTCCAAAAAATTATTGACCTAGAAGAAAAATTGAAAAGATCGAAGGATCGTCTAGGGTCCTTGAGGAATCAGTTCAATGTTGTGGGAGAGAGGTTGGATTTGTTTTTAAGGCGAGTGTATGACCTTTTTTTCATGAATTTAGATAACGTCATTATCCCTGAAGTTAACCATCACCGATTAATGCATTAGTTTTTTTTCATATTATTATGTGTAGGATTTTGAATGCATGCCTTAATGAAATCTTTGGTTTGCATTTTTCTGGAAAAAAAATTATTTGCAAAAATTTTCGTTTAAGTTACATTTAGTTCTTCGATGGAAGGGATAAATGACTTATCATCTTCTTATACGAATCAGACAATAAAGCTGAAACATAACGGTCAATTTTATTAAAATGACAAAATTAAATTAACATAAAAATATTGAAAGCATCTTTACAAAATATCTATTTTCTCTTGAGAGGGCGGGGTGAGAGGGAGGAACTTGGAGGTGGAAGGGAGGATCTTAGAGGCAACATCACAATTCTGTCCATCATTTTTTTTATGTACTTGATCATGGCATCATGCTTATGCTCAAAATTTTTCATACATCGAGTTAAGGTATCGACCTCTATTTTGATATGATGAAGCTGAGTGTACAACACAAGAAGTAGACCCACGTCATCATAACTTTGTTGAGGATTGAAAGAGACTTGGATTCTGAAAGAGGCAGAGGGGTTGGAAGACCCTTGTAGATTGAAAGTGCCATGAAAGTTGGGCAGGCCAAGGGTGTTGGGAGAGTTTTGATTGTTGAAAGTGTCAGGAAATCTACTTTGTTGCTCATTTTTTCACTTTTCAATTAAAGGTTTCTTGCATGGTTGTTCTTATATATATATATATATATATATATGGAAGAGAAGTATTTTTTGAAAAGAAGCAAAACAAAATAATTTTTGAATACAAATTTCTTTATTTTTTTAATGCAAAATTAAAGTAATGTCACTCCATATTTATAAAAATGGTTGATTTATTTGATGTCAATTAATATTTCTTCCATGTTATTGGAATGGTCTAGTGGTTGTTTTTGTTTTCCATATTATTATAGTTTTGCATGGCTATGTTATTGGAGATCTTGTTTTGAAGTTTATGAAATGAAATAGTTGAATTGCAGAATTTCTGCTTTGCTAATAAAACAGAAACATAATAACGATGAACAAAAGACTCCCCTTAAAGACTATTAGTTAACATAAAAAACATACAAATGTATGGGCAACAAAAGTTGATAATTATCTCTTTGATGAGATTTCTGGGAGGGAAGTTCCTGGAGATAGTTTCATCATTTTACCCATCATTTTTTCAATATAACTGATAAGAAGGTCCTGCTTACTGCTAAAATTATTCATACTTCGAGTTAAGACATCAACTTGAATTCTGACTTTGGTCATTTGAGAATATAACGATAGAAGTGGATTCACGGGAGAATCTAAGTGTTAGGGGGTGGAATATCCTTGAGGTTTGGAAGTTTGAAGATTATTTTATTGGTTGCTCATTTTCACTCGTAATTCTTGGTTGTTATTCTATGGATGATCTTCTATTGCTTTAAATAAAAGAGCATAAAAGATTTTGAAAACAAGTGAAATCTAAGGAAATAAATGTTTTGTTATTCCAAGGGTCGAAATATTTAAGAAATTATTATATGTTCAATTTTTTTATTTTAAAAGAAACAACTTAAATTTTATCAAAATAGATTTCATTTGACAATAAGAGCAAACACTGAAACAAGATTTTAGTACAACAAAGAGAATATCGTCAATAAGTGATTTTATTTCGCTCATCAAGGTAGACCAGGTTCGAACCATCAACTTTCATAACTTAATTCAACAAGCCTAACAGTAAATATCTTTGTTCAAATATCATAATTTAAGTTATTTATATTTTAATTTTGAACAACAAAATGAAATTGTTCCCATTCGTTTTCTGCTAACCTTTGAGTTGTTTTAAGATAATTAATATTTAGTTTGGAAGATTGAAATTTTCTCAAAAAATGTACTTTGAACAATTTTCAACCTTTAATAAGGGAAAATTGAAAACTCAAAGAATTTTTTTTTAATAAAACTTTAAGTTATTTTTTGTAGTTATTTGAAAGGATTATCGACAGTAAATAGTTTGTCAGGAAAAATAAATTGAATAATTCAAGTAATTTGTTGTAGTTATTTTGTTAAAAATTCAAATATTTGATCTCAATGATTTAGCTTTATTTTTTAGGGTTCTCACTATACATTCATAATAGAATGACTCTTCAATTCTTTTTCTTCTTAACAATCAATGTGGACATTTATTAGTATAACAAAATATTTTTTTTGTATTTTCAATGCACTCAACCTAGTGGGATTGGTTAAGTCTGATAGACTTTAAATGCTAAAGTAAGAAGGATAACATAAAAAATTGAATTACAGTACAACCAAATTATGAAAGTTTAATGCTCAACATGATATTATATAACAAATAAATTGAAAATAGAGTCTCTATGCATCAGGTTACTTGGTTCAATGATTTTCAACAGTTTCAAATCCAAAAATTATGTGAAGAAGGAATACTTCTTTCTTATTTTGAAATAAAATACTCTGAAACTCAAAAGTTCATTGGGGACGAAGTCTAACAGTAGCTGACGAATAAGAAGCTACAACATTAAAGAACTTTATTTTAAGTATATCTCTCTTATTTTATTTTTAGGTATAGTATCTAGGAAAGCTTAGTCATTGGAAGATTTATTTTGTAATCTCTTGCGGGCAATAGTAAAAATTATTTGATTTTTTAATTATTAGCATCAGTAAGAACATTGCAATATGCAGTTACTTTTCATTAAAAATTAAAGAATAATACAACATAAAATTGCATATTATAGTATAAATTACAATATCGGGACCTAAACTCTTTCGAGGCTACCTAGAGCACTAAATTCCTAGAACACATCCTCTTTGTTGGTCTGCTTCATGAAGAATCGCTTGGCTCGCCTTGGTTGGACCCCCAGACTACTGCGGTTCAGAAACACCGGCATCTCTTCTAAAGGAGTCAACAATGCAAAATTCACAAAGTATCTTCTAATAGACATCAAAAGATTTAGTCAAGGGGCGAGGTTCATTCAGCAAGAGCATTTCAACATAGACGTTACCTTTTCAGGTGTTCAAATGCCTAATGATCTTGGTGAGATCATTCTCAAGTAATTTGCACTTCTCTTTACGGTCTTCATATAGTTTCTCTAGGACATCGGGGAAATTGCAAAACCCTACAAGATTTCTTCCTCTTAAGAGTGTTCTCTCCATTTGCAATTTTTTTGCTATGATTTGTGAAATAGAAATGAATGTTGTGGAATGGATATTCAACACATATTTATAGAGGGAGTATTAATACATTAATAACCATTGAAACGACTGTAGATAATTGTTAGTTAAAATATGTAATTTTTTGGGGGGTTTATGAACCACATGGTATAAGCAACAATATTTTAGTCCAATGAAATCTATAATAAATAATGTGTTGAAATTATAGATCTTGAACATAATATAACAAAAATTATGAAATCGGGATAACAAAAAATAACTCTAAAAATATAGAGACGTCAAAGCGCAATTAGTTGAGTGAGTGACTGAAACAATAAATTTCTTATGTCAATTGAGCACCCTATGTCATGCATGTCATAATCTTTAACTATACAACTCCAATAAAATGATGTAACCTAAATATCTCAACCCGTTCAACTTAATGTTCTTATGTTTGAGCTTTGAGATTGCAAAACTCAATAAGGAAGGAATGACACAAATTTTCCACCCCATAAGCTTGAAATTTTTTTATTACATAATAGCTCTTGCTAAATGAATCCGTAGTAAAAAGAAATCATCTAAATATACTATATCATTACATATTTTCTATTGGTACCGAACGAAATCAGTATAATGAAAAGTAACTTTAAAAATTACAGTGACATTAAAGCGCAAGTAGTTGAGTGAGTAATTGAAACAATAAATCTCTTAGGTCAATTGAGCATTCTATGTCATGTTTGTCATAATCTTTCACTAGGCAACTTCATTAAAATAATGTAACGTAAATATTTCTACCCATTCAACTTGCTCTTCTTGTGTTTGAGCAATGAGCTTGCAACATTCAATTTGGCACGAATGATACAAAATCCACCTCAGAAGCTTGAAAAAAAATTGTTCTGAAATAGATCTTGCTAAATAACTCCGTAGTAAAAAATAATCATATAAATATATTAGACCGTTACGTATTTTTTATTGAAATCGAACGAAATTGGCATAACAAAAAGTAACTTTATAAATAAAGTGAATCAAAGCACAAGTTGTTGAGTGAGTAGTTGGAACCATTGAGGACCCTATGTCATGCCTACCCCCTCTAAAATCAGAGTGATTTGATGTCATAATCTTTCACTATGCAATTGCATTAAAATGAATGACCAAAATATTTCTGCCCCCCAACTTGCTTATGTTTGAGCAATGAGCTTGCAAAACTCAATCGGGCATGAATGACACAAAATTCACCTCACAAGCTTGGAAAATTTTTATTCCAGACTAGCTCTTGCTAGATTGACTCCGCAATTAGCACGACCTAAACCAGGTCCTAGACGGGACGGATATCTCAAGTCCACCAAGGACCGAAGACCACCCCCAATAGCCCATCTAACCAGAACATAATACAACTAGCAGTGGATGAATTTCAAACATATAACAAGATAAAGTTGAGTTTTGAACATATAACAAGATAGATAAATCAACTGAATAAAATCTAAGAATCCACAATACTAAATCCACCCACATCCTGTCCACAAAAGCCTCTAAGAAACCAATATCAACAAAAATCGGGACATGCCCCTAACCATAGCTAAAAATCCACCGAAATAGTCTAAGACATAAGTAAAGGCAAGACCATAAAATAAGGGCCTTCTGGAGAATGAAAGCTCACCACTTCAACCTGACTCTCTTACAATACAGAAATCACCTACCACTACGTAAGGAAACTGAAGTATCTTCAAACCCTACATTGTATTAGGATACAACGTTCAAAGACGGTTAGAGGGGTAAGCGCTATCATGTAACTCAAGGAAGGAATAAAATAATGCTAGGATCAATCAGACAAAAATCATTCAGAAAAAATATGCACACAATCATATATATATATATATATAATACCGAGATAGGGAACAAGGTTTAGCATAAAGGTTAAAACATTAACCTGGACTGTGTAGCATCAACCGTAAAAAAAAGCACCCACGGGCTATATGGGTTCGTCTTCTCCCACCGAAAGGGACCTAGTGAGTGTCATTTGCCCGAACCGGAGGTATCAAAGCAGACCAGGAAATGCCCTGACCCCACATCAATACCGGATACAAATGTATGTATAAAGTGAGGCACATACACCCAAACATTAAGACCAACCCCCACGCCGGCAAACGCGAGTTTCCAATATTAGTTCCTCAGAACCTCCACTTTCACGGCCAGCTACACAACCCCCCTTAAGCCCAATTAAAACATTTGCACATTTACGTTCATTAAACCAAGGACCTTCCATTAAGGCAAATACCGTTGGATCGTCATGCCAATTACGATTACAAGATAATATTATCATGCCATGTCAGTTATCCCTCAACCTTAGAGAATTTCACAAACCCCTTTAGTTTATTTAATTGAGTTGGGGTAATTCCTCAACCCCCTTTAGTTTATCAAATCAGATCGGGGGAATTCCCCGACCCCTGAGCTTCTAGTTTAAAATAAAAAACATGGCTAACAAGGGGTTCAAAGATATTTTTATCCGTTTAACCATTTATGCAATGCAATAGTTTGGGGAAGTAAGACAAATCATGTGATTAACCATATTTCAAAGCCAATTATGCAAGTGGATTGAAGGAACACAATTTCCAAAACCAATTCCAAACCAAAATTCATCACTTTGAAGGAATGCCTCTACCCCCATCCCATTTACCATGCCCATGCACCCCAACGGGTTTCAAAATACATAAAAAGAGCATAACAAAAAGCATTATAGCCATGAAAATGTAATTAAGGTGACCATCATTCCAAAACCCTCAACCCAATAAAAATCCACATTTAAATTCACATTAATAATCATGAAACACATGTCTTTTTTTATAAAACAAGTTTAGGGAAAGATATATATGTCTGAGATATGAAGAGTTATGGAGAATAAACCAATCTTAGAGCCTTAGATGATCAACCTTCAGAAACCTTAGTTGTTCTTGACTTGAGGAATTTGAGAGAGTGGAGTATAGTTTATGTTAGTTAAAGTGATGAAAATAACCCTCTTAGGTGTTTTATGGTCGTCGTTTTAATTGGGAAAAGAGGTAAATGAGAAAAATGCCCTCACTTAAAAGTGCAGTAAAAGATTCCTAGTCGTTACGGGTCACGTCACGACCTATAAAGATTGGGCACGAGTCTTAGCCTGGACTCGTAGTCAGGGAAGAATCCTTGGCACCCTTCACTGGTTTGTTCATGAGTCACACCCTATGACTCATGACCAAACCTTATGATTTATATAGTTCTATCATCATCACAATAGTAGCTTTAGGCACTTATTCTAGATTGCCTATGACTTTATCACCATGGCTTGTAATGAGTCATTACGACTCATTAGGTACTAATCATAATCAGGACAAAAACTTTGGGAACCTACACTAGTTTTGCTATGGATGACATTATACGATTTGTATAGAGTCTTCACGACTCGTTACCAAAGTCGTACCCTGGGCAGTGAGCTAAAAACTCAAAAATTTCAAAGAAAAAAAATTGGGGTGCTACATTACCCCCTTTCCCCAGGATCATTCGTTCTTGAATGAGTAGTCAAGGCATCTATTAGCATGATTGTAAGACTGGATTGAAATCACAAAACCTTTAACAAAGTCAGAAAACAAAGAGAGTAGGAAAAGGCATACCTTAAGAACGATTATCCAACCCGGGAAATAGGAACGGATATGTGGACTTCATGTCTTCTTCAGTTTCCCAAGTAGTTTCTTCTACCTTATAGTTCCTCTAAAGGACCTTTTCTAAAGCTATTTCTTTAGTCCTCAAACGATAGACTTGCCTATCTAAAATCTTAATAGGAACTTCCTCATAAGACAAATAATACAAAATACTAACACTCTATATAGGAACAACCAAAGAAGGATTGTCTACATACTTCCTCAACATCGACACATGGAAAACTAGGTGAATGGAACCCAAAATTAAAGGCAATTCAAACTCGTAATCAATACTACCCACTCTCCTTAAAATCAAATATTGGACCACATATTAGGGATTAAGCTTTCCCTTCTTCCCAAATTTCATCACTCTTTTTATGGGAGACACCTTCAAGAATACCCTATCACCAATATCAAACTCTAACTCTCTTTGCTTCACATCTGCATAGGACTTTTGGCGAATCTGAGCGGTATTAAGCTTATCTCTAATCATCTTCACCTTCTCCATAGCCTGATGAACTAAATCAGGACCAACTAACCTAGTCTCTCCAACTTCAAACTATCCAATAAGAGACGTACACCTCCTACCATACAAAGCCTCGAATGGAGCCATTTGGACACTTGAGTTATAACTATTGTTATATGCAAACTCTATGAGATGCAAATGATCAACCTAACTACCACCGAAATCAATCACGTAAGCCCTGCATATCCTTCAAAGTCTGAATAGACCTTTTCACTTGTACATCCATCTGAGGGAGGAAAGTGGTGCTAAGGTTCACCTTAGTCCCGAAACCTCTCTGAAATGAACGCCAAAAATAAGATCAAAACTGTGTACCTTTGTCTAAAATGATGGAAATTGGAGAACCATGCAACTTGATGATCTCCTGAATAAAAAACTTAGCATAATCCTCTCCAGAATAGGTAATCCTCATAGGCCAAAATGAGCAGACTTAGTCATCCTATCCATGATAACCTAAATTGAATCATTCTAATTTCAAGACCACAAAGGGCAGGTAATAAAATCCATGTTTATCACCTCTCATTTCCACATGGGCAACTAAATCTCTTGAGACACGCCACCCGATCTCAAGCACTTAACTTTCACTTGCTGACACACCATAC
Source organism: Capsicum pubescens (assembly GCA_030864215.1). NCBI lineage: Eukaryota > Viridiplantae > Streptophyta > Magnoliopsida > Solanales > Solanaceae > Capsicum > Capsicum pubescens. Next base: position 215,608,890 of record CM061549.1, on the reverse strand, counting down.
ACTTTTCCATGAAGTTAGCCATAACTCTTTTCATGTTGTTCCATCAATAAATCACCTTCAAGTTATGGTACATCTTCATCGAACCAGGATAAAATATGTACCTCGACTCACGAGCCTCAGTTAAAATATTTTTTTGCAGTCCATCAACATCAGGAACATATAATCCTCCTCGGTACCTCAAGATACCATCCCCAATCTAAAAAACCATAACCTTTTACTGGCCCACATCAGCCTTAATCTACATCAAGTTAGGATCCAAAACCTGTTTCTCCTTTACCAAAGCACCAAGGGATGATTTAACCACTTCTTGAATAATCACCCCTCCATCCTTGGAGTCTAAAACTCAAACTCCCAAAATAGCCAATTGATGAATATCCTTTACCAATCTGATGTTCCATCTCTTTACGAAATATTTTACATCTTTTTCTTAGGAAAATTATGTGTTTTCAAGCAACTAAAGTTGTATTTAATACTGGATTTGAGTGTTTTTAGGATAAGGGGTTAGATGAAGAAGAAAACCTAGAAAAGTAACAGAAAAAGTCACTGACAGTCCAACTGGCGGACTGTCAGCCATACAACGGACCGTCGGGGTGGCCTTCAGAGTAAACCAAAAAGGATAAAATGAGAGACCCCTGCGATGGTACAATTGGCAGACCATCAAATAATCGATGGATTGCCAACTTGGCCTTCAGGTCTAAACAAAATCTAAAAATTTAGAGAGTCAAGCGACGGCCCAAACGATGGACTACCAGGACAGTGACGGACTGCCGAATTGGTCGTCGACACAAAATAAAACCTGACTTAATAGAACCTCCAGCGATGGTCCACTCTATGGACCGTCATTCCACCGATGGGTCGTCGATGTGATCATCAACTTGGACGCAATTTTTTTGAATTTGAATTTTAAGTCCTTTTTACGTAGGAGCATATAAATACCCAGTTAGGGTTTTATTTCTATGACTTTAGATATTGTTACCTTAGTTTTTCCATCTTTGAAACTCTGTAACGTAGTATTTGGTGAATCAAGCTAAACTTGTTGATCTAACCATTCCATTTCTATTGAAGATTCAAGAACTAATTTTTGTAACTTTTGTAAGTGAATTCTGAATTTATTTATGAAGAATACAAATATTCTTTATCTTTCTTCTATGGAGATGAGTGGCTAAGCTCCCATAATTAGGGTTGTGGGAGCCTCGATATGAATAGATGATTTGGGTTGTGATTCTAATTGAGTTCTATGGGTAATTGACATCGCATAAACCCTCATTTATTTTAATGACTTTTCTTGGTTGCAAACTTTAAAAGTGAGCCCAAAAACATCACTTATTTGAATAGGAAAGTGTTTTGGGGGAAAATAAAAGGTTTACATGGAATCTAGAGGCCTAAGCCTTTGGATTAATTAAAAATGCCTTAACAGGATTGACCTACATGAGAAAATGGTTTAATAATCAATACGTTCCTTAAGTTTTAGAGAATTAAAGGATAAACTATCCACTAAGGTTGAGAAACTAATAGGTAAACAATAGGATTCAACTACTCTTGCAATTGATGTTATTAATTAGAACTTTAGAGTGAGTCACAACCCTAGCTGCTGAAGTATCTTGGTAACTATAACTCTAGTTTTCTTAACATCATTGAATTACTACTTGTAAAAGAATCATTAGTTGGAACAACTCTATTGCTATTATTTAGAATATAATCTATAAATCCAAACACCTTTTATTCAGGAACCTTTGATCAATAGTCTAATAACAATCATAATACTTAGTGAGCATGGTATTCCCTGTGGGATTTGACACCCAACCTAGTTGGGTTCTATATTTGACAGTGAACGCTTACTCTCTCGTAAGAGAGGTGTAATTTGGGTGTATCAAATTTTGGCGTTGTTGTTGGGGAACACGGTTGTCAATTAAGTTTATGTTTGGTAATTGACTTTTGGTCAAGTTTCATAAATTTTACCTTTGTTTGTTGTTTTTGTTTTGTCCAGGGTGGTTTTGGGTACACCATTATTACCGGTACATCCAAAACCACAGTTGATTGGCAGAATGGCAGACCCCCAAGATGCTGAAAGACTAGACGCTCTGGCTAGAGCTCAACTTAATTAATAAAATGATGGCCAGCTAGCGCGTCATCCTAATCTTGATGATGATAACTTGGGGGATGATGATTTTTTAGATCTTGTTAACCCAAGACGTGTAGAGAATATGGCAGCACCAGTGAATCAGAATGTGAACAGAAATCATCGCTTAAGGGAAAGGCAGGATCGACAACCGGTATAGTTTGATCTGAATGATGACGAGGATGGAATGGATGGAGCAGGTGAAACTGGAGCTATTATTCCTCCACCTCTAGCACTCGGAGCTAAATTCAATATTACCATTATGATAATTCAACTCCTTTATCTTAAGGAGTTGTTCGGTGGTCTTTCGGGAAATGATCCTAGCATGTATTTGGTGAACTTAGTCACCATTTGCAAGTCTTTTAATAACCCAGGAGTGGGTCAGAATGAGATCTGTTTGTTGTTGTTTCCATTGTCTCTGTCTGGAGAGGTAACATTATGGCTTAATAGACTGACTCCCGATTCTATAACCAACTGGAGGCAGTTGAAAGAGGATTTACTAGAAAGGTTCTTTCCACCTTCCAGGAGGGTACAGTTGAGGGACGAGATAAGCAACTTTCAGCAGCTTCCAGTCGAAGCTCTTCATAAGGCCTGGGAGAGATTTAAAAAGAAGCTGATGCAATGCTCAAATCATAATATGACTGATATCCATTTGATAAAGACTTTTTATAGGTAATTTAACTTTATTACAAAGCCAATTGTGGATAATGCTGCAGGAGGGTCATTTGTGGATCTCACTTTACCATAGGCTTTGGAGATGCTTGATAAGATGACCAAACAAAGTAGAGCTTGGCATACCATGGATTCTGTGGTAGCAGGACCTACTATGTTTCGTGGTATGACTATAGAGCAATGCAAAAAGAAGGAGGAATATGACTAGGAAATGGCACACTTAAAGACAGATGGATTTGCTAACTAAGCATCTATTGTCTGGAAAAATGGAGAAGGTGAAAGTTGTTCAATCTTAAGGTGGAGATGACTCAGATTCAAAAAAAGAGGTGAACTATCTAAATAATCAGGGGGTTTCTGAGGCAATAGCTAAGGAAATCAAGGTCGGAACTATTACGACAAGGCTGGTTACAAGGATAGGGATGAAGGAAACTGGAAGAACAAGAATGATAGGAGTGGACTATATATACCTCCTGGAAGCATAGATAATGCTGCAACTAGCTCTGGAAAGATGTCCACGAAGGACATGATAAAGAAATTATTAAAGGGAGTTGAGGCTACCAACTCTGGGGTGACTACTATGAAAAATATTTTTTCTTCCATAAGTCAGTTGGTAAACTCACACTCTACTTCTATCAAATAGTTGGAGTAGCAACTGAGTCAACTCTCAGTAGCATTGAATCAGAGAAAAAGTGGAACTTTGCTAAGAAATACAGTTCAGAATCCTCAAAATAATGGCTCTTGCATGGCAATTACCATACGGAGTGGTAAGGTATTACCAGGCCCTTCTGTGGGCAAATCTGTGAATGAAGAGGTGATCAAAGAAGATGTTGATCATGAATAAAGTAATCCAGTAGAGTCCGAGAAATTGGATGGCATGGATATTTCTTCGACTCATCAGCAGGTTGATGAGTTAGAAAAAAGGAAAGACAAGGAAAAGAAAGCAGTGGTGACTACTCTCCCAAAATCACCGCCTTACTTACCTCATAGATTAAAGAAGATGGTTGATAATACAAAGTTTAGTAAATTCATGGCAATGCTGAAGCAGCTGACAGTGAATGTGCCTTTGGTGGAGGCACTTGAGCAGATGCCAGGATATGCTAAATTTATGAAAGATCTTGTGACAAAGAAGAGAGAAGTAAGCTATGAACTGATGGATAATCTCCATTATTGTAGTGTTATTTCTACATGATCCTTGGTGCAGAAGAAGGTAGACCCAGGAGCATTCACCATCCTTTGTACAATTGGGTCTTTGGATTTTGCTAAGGCCTTATGTGATCTGGGAGAGAGCATCAATCTGATGCCGCTAGCTATTTATAAGAAGTTGGGTTTGGGAGATCCCACACCCACAAACATGCGACTAGTGATGGTGGATAGGTCGGTAAAGCGACTTGTTGGTATTTTGTATGATGTGCTAGTGAAGGTAGCGAGCTTCATATTTCCTGTAGATTTCGTTATTCTAGATTGTGAGGTGGATTTTGAGGTGCCTATAATCTTGGGTTGACCTTTTCTCACAACCGAAAGCGTGCTTGTTGATTTGCGAGATAATGAACTCTTATTCAGACTGAATGATAAAGTGGTGCGATTTGATGTGTGCCAATGTATGAAGCAACATAAGGAGATAAGCGTATTATCTATTATTTATGTTTATTATGAGGATGATTAGGAAGTGTCAATAGAGGAGAAATTTATCATTGAGCCCTTAGCTGCAGTTCTAATGAATTTTGATGGTGAAGGCATTGAGGAGTATGAGGAGACTGTTTGTGCTTTGAAATAAATGGGATCATATTTTTATGCTCCCAAGAAGCTTGATCTGGATCTTAAAAATTTCCCAACACCACCAGTTAAGCAGTCTATTGAGGAGCCACCAGTGTTGGAGTTGAAAGGATTTCCAGGTCATCTCCGATATATGCTTCTAGGTAGTGGAAACACTTTACCTATCATCATTGTAGTTGATTGGGGTGATAAGTAGGTGGAGGCACTTATTTCTATGCTTCAAAGATACAAAAGGGCGATAGAATAGACTATTGCAGATATTATTGGCATCCCTCCGGGTATTTACTCTCATAAAATTTAATTAGAGAAGGACTGCACACCAAGAATTGAGCATCAACGCCTTCTTAACTCGCCTATGAAAGAGGTGGTTAAGAAGGAAATTATCAAATAGCTTTATGCAGGAGTTGTATATCCCATTTTTGATAGTAAGTGGGTGAGTCCCGTACAATGTGTGCCCAATAAAAGGGGCATGACAGTTGTAGAAAATGAGAAGAATAAGTTGATACCACTCAGACCTATCACTGGGTGGAGAGTTTGCATGGATTATCGAAAACTCAGCTCATGGATATTAAAGGACCACTTTCCAATGCCTTTTATGGATCAGATGCTTGATCGATTGGCGGGAAGAGGTTGGTACTATTTTCTGGACGGGTATTCTAGTTATAATCAGATTTCTATAGCCCCGGAGGATTTGGAGAAAATGACATTCATCTGCCTATATGGTACTTTTGCTTTCAAGCAGATTCCGTTTGGATTGTATAATGCACCCGCTACCTTTCAATGGTGCATGATGTCTATTTTCTCAGATATAGTTAAAGACACCTTGGAGGTGTTTATGGATGATTTTTCTATGGTAGAAGATTTATTTGAGTTGTGTTTGGTGAATCTGAGTAGGGCTTTGCAGCGGTATGAAGAGTTTAACCTTGTGCTTAATTAGAAAAAATGCCACTTCATGGTGAAGGAGGGAATTGTCCTTGGTCCCAAAATTTACACAAAATGGATTGAGGTTGATCGAGCTAAAGTTAAGGTTATAGAGAAGCGACCGCCTCCTATTTTAGTAAAAGGGGTGCGTAGTTTTCTTGGTCACGCGGGCTTCTATCGGAGATTTATAAAGGACTTCTCAAAAATTGCAAATCCACTTTGCAAATTTTTGGAGAAGAAGGTTAAGTTTAAGTTTGATGATGATTGCTTGAAGACATTCAAATGCCTCAAAGGGAAACAAGTTGACGCTCCTATTATTGTTTGAGATTATGTGTGACGCAAGTGGTGTTGTACTTGGAGCTATACTTGGGCAGAAAAGGGATAAGTTGTTTCATCCCATCTATTATGCAAGAAAATCACTGAATGGGGCCCAAAAGAACTACACTATCACTGAACAGGAACTTCTTGCAGTAGTCTATGCTTTTGAGAAGTTCTGGGCTTATTTGCTAGGAACCAAGGTGGTGTTCCACACTAACAACTCAACCTTAAGATATTTGATGGCAAAAAAGGATGCGAAACCAAGGTTGATTAGATGGGAGCTGTTGCTTCAAGAATTTGACTTCAAAGTCAAAGATCGAAAGGGTTGAAAAAACCAAGTTGCGTACCATCTGTCTAGGCTAGAAAGGGAGCAAGCAGTTAGAGATGAACTAGACATCAATGATACATTCCCGGATGAGGAAATCGTGGTTGTTGTTATGGAGAAAATATATTGGTACGCTGATTTTGCAAATTATGTGGTGAGCGAGGTGATTTCGAAGAATCTTTATTTTATCAAAGAAAGAAGTTTCTCCATGATGTGACACATTACTTTTGGGATGAGCCGTATCTGTTTCGATGATGTGCTGACAATATCATAAAGAGATGTGTTCTAGAAGTAGATATGTTGAGTATTTTGGAAGAAAGTCATGCTTCCCCGGTTGTAGGTCACAATGTTGGTGACAATATTGCTAAAAAGGTGCTACAAAGTGGCTACTATTGGCCGACTTTATTCAAAGATGCTTATGAGTTCATAAAAATATGTGACCAATTTCAGAGGTAGATGTCAATATCGAAGCGCCATGAAATGCCTTTGACAAAAATGATAGAGGTAGAATTATTCGACGTCTGGGGCATCGACTTCAAGGGGCCTTTTGTGAGCTCATATAAGATGAAAGACATTCTAGTTACTGTTGATTATGTATCGAAATAGGTTGAACCCATTGTTTTGGCTGACAACGAAGGGAAGAAAGTAGTTGTGTTCCTTAAAAGGAACATTTTCTCTTTATTTGGGGTGCCACGTACCATTATAAGCGACGGTGGATCTCACTTTTGCAACCGAGTATTTCAAGCTACTTTAGCAAAGTATGGTGTTAAGCAACACAACGTAGTAACTTCCTACCACCCACAAACTAGTGGGCAAGTGGAGATTTTGAATAAAGTGATAAAAGCCATACTTGTTAAAACAGTGAATGCTAGTAGATAAGGCAGGTCTAGGAAGCTTGATGATGCCTTAGGGGCATACAGAACAGCTTTCAAGACACCAATCGGTATGTCACCATACCAGTTAGTTTATAGAAAGGCATGTCATTTACTAATTGAATTGGAGCATAAGGCATTGTGGGCACTTAGGAGGCTAAATTTGAATTGGAATGAGGTAGCGCAGTTGAGATTGGGACAGTTGAATGAGATGGATGAGTTCTGTCTCAGTGTGTATGAAAGAGCTGATCTTTACAAGGAGAAGATGAAGAAGTACCATAATTGTAGGATTGCAAAAAGAGATTTTCAAAAGGGTGATTGGGTGCTTCTCTTCAACTCCAAACTAAAGTTGTTTCCAGGTAAGCTAAAATAACAATGGACGGGTCCATTTCAAGTTAATCAAGTCTACTCGTCTGGAGTAGTCAAACTTTCAAATGAAGATGGGAGTGTCTTCAAAGTAAATGGGCAATGACTGAAGTTGTACATTGATCCAATGGACTCGACAAAGTGCATAGCTACTATCTATCTCGATGAAGTCTAAGCAATCTACATAATTGCGTCGTGTTGTAATATTAAATTAGGTGCTAGTGGGAGGAAACCCACCAAGTGTTGTTGTAAGCGTAGTCATATCTTATTTGTTGTTTTTGTGCAATTTGATGAGTTTGTGAAGTGTTTAGGACTGAGATTACTGAAAGACAAGAGTTTTACCATTTAAAGGGGTTGACGGGATAATCGATGGATCGCCAAGGTCTCGATGGACCACCACTTGCACCGTCACAGCCATGGTAAAAAGTTGAACATTCTGGATAAGGCTTGATGGTCGAGTCGATGGACCGTCGGATAAACCGTCAACCTAAAGCTGAAATTCTGAGTTTCTAAAATAGGCCAACGGACCACTCGACAGACTATTGAAGCATTGACGGACCATCGTAGTAACCATCATGGAATGACTTGGAAGGTATGTCTCTGGTAAGACATGATAGTCAACCTGGTAGACCATCACAAAGATGACGGACCATCGGGTTAACTATCAACGTAACCCTTATTACGGGTTGGGTCGGGTTAAATCTGATGCCTATTTAAACGTCCCATACTTGACCCAAAGGCTTTTAAAGAGATAAAATAGGGCGGTTACATACGTTGTAACCTATTCAAATTCTACAACTGTCTAACTCCCTCTGGATTCAAAGTATCTGAAGGTAGTTAATCCCTCAAGGACTCTCCATCTTCTTTCTTCTCCCTTATTTAAACAAGTCTATTCCCCTCTTTTCTCCTCATCACAACAAAAGAAGCAATCACTAACTAAAGTCTTAAGTAGTTTTACTTTCTTAAGTTCCAAGCAACAAGAGTGAAATTTCTGCATCATCAAGGTATAATTGTAACCCTTTTCTTTCTTTTTCAAATTGCAAAACATGATTGAATAAGTTGTGGTATATAAAATTTCATCTTGTTTCCTTCTGTTGCTTAAATTATTGATGTTTTGAGTTATGTCCATTGGTATGCACTGTGATTGGGTAAAATTTGATTAACCCACGTGTTTAAAATAAAAAATAATTGTTTGAACGTGAAATTGTGTCATTGATATGTTGAAAATCGAGTGCAGTATACTAAGTGTTTGAAAAAATGCCAAAGTCAAGTTTTTTATTTATTTAAAGGGGTTATCGACGGTCACTGATACGCCCAAATTAAAAATCTCGTTAGAAAGTATAAGCGGTCGCTGTCAAATATAGAACCCAACTGGGTTGGGTGTCGAATCCCACAGGGAATACTGTGCTCACTAAGTATTGTGGTTGTTATTAGACCGTTGATCAAGGGTTCAAGAATAAAGTGGGCGTTTTGATTTATCAACTGTATTCAAATGTTTGTCACAGGAAGTAATCTAACTGTAGGTTATATTACTAATAGTAATTCACTAAGAGAAGTCAAACTAGAGTTATGGTTACCAAAATGCTTAAGCATCTAGGGTTGTGAACTATTTTGGATTCCCAATGAACAATTCTTATTGCAAGAGTAATTGAATTCTATGGTTTACCCATTAGTTTCTCAACCTAAATGAGTAACTTATCCCTTAATTCTTTCAAACCTAAGGAACATAGTATTAATTCAACTATAAACACACTTGGATTAATCCGGTTAAGGCATCTACCCTCTATCCAAAGGTTAAAGCCTTTAGATTTATGTAAACCCTTTCTTTTTTTAACAAGCACTTTTCTATTTGAACAAGTGTTGTTCTTGGGCTCACTTTTTAAGTTTGCAACCAAGAAAAGTCATTAATGTGAAGAAGAGTTTATGCAATATCAATTACTCATTGGAATCAACTAGATTCACAATCCAGAATCAACTTTTCACATCAAGGCTCCCATAACCATAGTTACGGGAGCTTAGCCCCACATTTCCACCCAAGAAAGAGAACAAACCATTGTGTTATTCATAAATTAATTCAAAGTTTACTTATAAAAGTCACAATTTTTGTTCTTCAATCTTCAAGAGAAAATATGATAAAGGAATCTAGATCCACAAATCTCCAATGAATCTTAGAGAAAACCCCTGTAACAATGTATTTTTAGTATGGAAAACCCTAAATAAAAAATAAGAGATCTCTAATAAAACCTAAAACTGGGTACTTATGTGTTCCCAGTAAAAAAGGATTTAAAATTTGAAATTTTAAAACCCGCATCCAAAGTGACGGCCAAAGTGGTGGTCCATCACAAGGTTGACGGTCCACCATTTGGATCGTCGCTGCTAATTCTGGAGAGCCACGTTCTGGATAAGACTGACGGCCAAAGTGGTGGTCTGTCGTAAGACTGACGGTCAACCATTTTGACCGTCGTTGATGATCCCTGAGAGTCAAGTTTTGGATAGTCCTGACAGCCTAAGTGGTGGTCCGTCGTAAGACCGACGGTCCACCATGTTGGTCATTGCTGAGCATTTCAGGATGCCTGGTTCTATCTTGCGCTGACGGCCAAAGTAGTGGTCCATTGCAAGACTGACGATCCATCACATGGGGCGTCGCTGAGTCTTCTGAAGTCATGGATTCTATTTGGATCTGACGGTTGAGTTGGTGGTCCGTCGTAAAACTGATGGTCCACCATTTTGACCGTCAGAAGTATGTTTCTGCTTCTTTTCTGAGTCTTTTCCTTCAGCTAGCTCCTTACCCTGAAACACTAAAAACCAACATTAAATGCAACCTTGGTTGCTTGAAAACATGAAATTTTCCCAAGGAAAAAATGAAAAATGTTCCATCAGAAGCTGAAATATCCACACCCTCAACTTAAGATAATTACTTGTCCTCAAGCAACTCAGCACCAAATTGCAAATATGAACAATACAATGACGGGCCTTTACTACTGAACCAATTCTCACACAACCATTCACTTGTCATCCAACTCATATGGTTTAACATGTCAGAGTCTATAACTGACATTGTTTCAAATTCAATTCATCTACACAACATGGATACAAGAATCTACAGAGATCAGCCAAATTAAGTATGACTCAGGTTGCCCTAACAGATAAGGAGATCCATCACTCAGTATATTTTGTGGATATAAATCAAAACTCTCTCACTTATCAAATAAGTAACCAACATAGCACATGCACCCATAAGCTTGTATTTACCATCCAACGCCCCCCTTATAGCTCAGTTCCAAGATTAGGAAGGTCTTTACTAGGCTAGTAATAAGATATCAGGCTAGGTTAGGAAGGAATTTTGGGCAAAAATGACTAAGAACTAGGCTTTAACTCTCTTTGCCTTCAAATTATTCTTACCAAGGCCATTGCTTTTCTAGATCACTTACCTTTTTCTCATTATATACGCAATCAGCCACCCTCAACTTAGGATGATGCCATAAGTCAAGGTGCACATTGTCTTAACTAGACCAGGGCGAAATACTCAAATTCAAATTCTAGACCAACTTTCCATTAGGCAGTTAACAGTCCTACAATAGCCACCCTTAATTTAGGTGTTTTGCCTAAGTTTAAGTACACATTTCCCATTACTAGGCTAGGGCCAGATCTAGGAGTCAACAACTAAAAGAGAGTTAACTAGAATGCTTGGTGATGAAAAAAAATTAACAAAGGCTCAAATAAGGGTTCAAAAATGAAAAATTATTTTTGGTGGGGTTAATTAATTTGGCTAAGTGTACTCAAAGCACAAGGTGTCCTGCCATCACTTCTTATCCTCTCAATTGCAGAACAACATCAATTGAACCAGGCAAGTTCTAAGTACTATACTAAGTAAGAACTAATACAAATACTCTCACACACAATGGCAATTGAGTCAAGTCATTCTACTGTTCTTAAGATGTGCATCACGTGTCATGTGTATTTACAGATTAATGTCAACTACAGATTCACTAACAGTTATCACATATCCTAGAAGACAAAAGTAAACAGTCATATGGAAATAGTGATAGCTTGGACAACATCATTCATCATCCATATTTACAACAAGATATTAACATAAACAACACTTTTTATTTCATGGACCAACATCAACAACATAACAAGACTTAAAAACAAGAAGAATGCAAATCTGAAGTTAAACCTAGAAAATAAAAATGCAAATTTAACATGATCCTAGACATGTTGATTCTCCTAGATAGCACATGGTAGGTTTTAGAATATTGGAAACTCAACCCCCATGATACAAGTACACCACCCCCACATAAAAACATATGCATTGTCCTCAAAGCATTAAATTAAAGGACAAGGAAATGGGTATACTTGTTTTGCCTCTTATTTATCTGAGGTGTTTGTGATGTGTGGTGAGTCTCCTGTGTCCTTACCTGGTGCAATGTTGTCCCCTATGGTAGTATGGGAACTCAAAATCTTAGCCTCCTGGATCAGAGGAATCATCTCTCGAACTGATGCTAAACTTTGCCCCTTGATGGGGCAGCACTAGTAGATACTCCTATTACTTCATCTTCTTCTCTCTTCTTTCTATTTTTTTTATCTTTCCTTGATTTCTTTTGAGCTCTGTTCAGATCATGCTATTCCTATTGCTCCGGTGTCATTTCTTCACTCTTTCTCCTCTTTTCTTTTTTCCTTGCAGCTCACTCATCAATGTGCTACTTTCCTTTATCTTTCATGGGTCTTCCCATCAGATCCACAATACCTTCATCATCGTCACTCACCACTAAGGCTGGTTCAAAAATAGTCTGATATGATTGCCTTCACTTTAACTCTGCTATATCAGCCTTCGCCCTCCCAAATTCAGCCATGAGCTTTGCAAGATCAGGAAGAGACAGTGCATCTAACCTTTTGTTGATGCGGTGCTCCATGTTGTCCACCCTAGCTTAAATAGCCTGGAATGGATGGATTGCCTCATCTACAGTTCCATCAACAAAAGTATTAAATTCTAACTCCCATTTATCTAACTATCTCTGAAACCTCTTTTGCAGCTTCACTGATTTTGCAAAATTCTTCTGCGTCAACCTGTATTCGGCAAAGTCTGCTCCACCCATAGATTTTGCAGAACCCGACCCTTCAGAAGTACTTAGAGGCACATAGTCGGGTGGCACATAAGTGGTGATGGGAAAAGGCATACCTGTGGGTATTTTTGTAGCATCGGGAGCTGGTGCAGACTGAGTCTGGTAAGCTGGAGGCTTGGTGACATGCATCTTTAACTTTGAGTCATCTTTTGATTTCTCAATGTCCTGTCTATGTGTAGCTGGGATTTTAGTGTCAACTCTACAAGTCAGGGATACACCGGCCTATTTGCATAATTCAGTGATTAAGCATGAGAACGACAATGCACTGGTTGTTTTATGTGCCCTCAAGAACATCTCATCTGCAATAATATGGCCGAAGTCAACTTCCAGCCCTAAAATCATGCTTACCACCAATACGGCTCTGTGTTTATCCAAGTTTCCATCACCTTTTGTTGGCATCAGCCTTAAGCAAACAACAGGCCACCAGAACTTAGCCTTGGAGATAATGGAATATTTTGCAATATGCTCCCATAGATTAGTCAACCAAAAGGGGTTACCATTATCAGTCAATAATGAAGCCACCCAAGGTATATGAGTGGAGGCAGTTCTCAACCTATACTTAAGATCAGGTATAGCAGGTGGAGCCTCGTACTCTGGCCCAAACAGCATCCTATTGATTTTTTGGGATGAAATATCGATAGTGACTCCTCGGAAAAGTACTGACTCTCTGTTCGGCAAGCTTAGAATTGGCGTCCCCTTTGGATAGTCTTTTTCTACTAGTGCAAGATAATTTTTAAAGAATTCTCTAACCCAATTAGGTTGATATGCTCCTGGTGGCCTGCTCATCTATGCTAGTTCATACTCATTGAAATGGCGTTCCAACTCAGGATATTCATGTAGCTCTGTTTTCACAATCTGATGTTCCTCCTCGAATGTCCTTTTTATCCTTCTTGTTGTAGGTGTCAATCCGTCATAGAATTTCTCTATTGCTCCCTCTATCTTCCATCTAATCCCCTCCCGAACTTAAGGATCCTTACACTTGACAACATTAGCATCTTCAGGTTCAGTATCCACATCAGTTGCTTCCATTTGTTCTCCTACATTAGCAGCCTCAGTTCCACCCTCAACAGGCTCGAGTTGATTTGTAGCAACTGTTGCCTCATCTGGGCATGAGCTGGTGCTACTTGTACTACTATCGCTCTCCTCTTCAGATTAGGAGAGCATGGGATTTTCCCTTTCACATTGCCTGGTGTTGTACGTAAGTGCAGATTCGCCTCTACCCCTTTGGGATCTTCCTCTTCTGTTTGGTGGAAGTTTACGAGCTATAACAGCTAAAAAAAAAAGTAAGGAATTAGTCACAGCACAAAAATTGCCTAATAGTGAAAATGTAGACTTGACGGCCACACTGGTGGTCAGTCGGGTAACTGGTGGTCCATCAGGTGGGCCGTCAGATCTTATCCAGAAGAACTAAAAATTTAGAGAGTTGCGACAGTCCATATGGTGGTCCGTCGCAAAGTTGACGGTCCACCATTTTGGCCGTCGCATCATAACCATTGGGTGTCATTTCTGGGGTTCTTTCGATGGTCCATTTGGTGGTCCGTCACATAACTGACGGTCCACTATTTCAATTGTCGCACCCCTTTTTTCAGATTCTGGATTCGATTCGGCATTTTGTCAAACATTTAGCATATAATCCCAATTTTTTTTAGCAAAAATTGACACCAACTTCACATTTATGCACATAATTTCACACTTTTGAGCATACGGGTTACTCAGACTTCACCCACAGAGTGTATATTATCATTCCAGACTCAAAATAAGTTAAGGCAAAAGAAGAACACAAGATGGAATTTTAATCAACAAACCGCTCATTCATTTGTTTTGCAACTCAAAAAGAGAAGACATGGAGGTGCTTATACCTTGGTTTTGCAGAAGTTTCTCTTTTACTTGCTTGGAAATACTGAAAACAAACTTAACTTAAAACTCTATAATTACTTTCAAGAATGTTTGAGATGAAGATAAAGAAAAGAAAAGGGCTTGCTTAAATAGAGCAAAAAGAAGTAGATGGAGTCCTAGGAAGATCAAATGCCCTCAGATTCTTTGAATCCAATGGAATTTGGTCAGTTAAAGAAGTTGAAAAGGGTACAACGTATGTAACCGCTCTTTTACCTCTTTAAAATAAATTAGCAAAAAATGGGTCACTTAAATAAATCTCAATTTCAACTCGACCTGACCTAGTGCTAGGGTAACAGCGACGACTGCTACGACGGTCTGTCAAAAATGCAATGGACCACCATTTGGGTTGTCGCTCCTTACCAGAACATAATCACTTCAGGTTGGTTTTGACTATCCAAGTGATGGTCCATCAAATTTGTGACCGTCCACCACTTCAGCCATCACACCTTACCAGAACATAGTCACTTCAGTTTAATTTCGACGGTCCAAGTGGCGGTCCACTAAATTTGTGATGGTCCACCACTTTGGCCATCGCACCTTACCAGAACCTGGGCAACTCAGCTTGATTTTGACGATCAGTGGTGGTCCACCAATTTAATGACGGTCCACCACTTTGGCCGTCAACTTTCTCCAGTGAATGAATTTTTTAGCTTCTTTGCGACGGTTAAAATGGTGGTCTGTCAGGTGACTGGTGGTCCACCAATTCGACCGTCACTTTTGTTCCTGTAGCTCAGATTTTCAACCCTTTTTCCAATTGTATTACTCCTTTTTGCTGCATTTTAAATCCTGCACACTTCACAAACACATCAAAAATGTACTAGAACAACAAAATAATTTAACTACTACTTTACAACAACACACTGTGGGTTTCCTCCCACCAGCGCCTTATTTATAGTGGCAGCATGACTCAGTTATCTCGATTACTCAGACTTCATCGAGATAAATAGTATCAATACTCTTATCGAGTCCATTGGACCGATATACAGTTTCACACGCTGCCTATTTACCTTAAAGACACTTCCATCTTCATTTTCAAGTTCCACTACCCCAGATGAGTAATCTTAACTCACTTTAAATGAGCCAGACCATTTGGATTTGAGCTTACCTAGAAACAGTTTACATCTGGAGTTGAACAAAAACACCACGTCACCTTTCTCAAAATCTTGTTTTTCAATCCTGCGGTCGTGGTACTTCTTCATTATTTCCTTGTATAGATCAGCCCGATCATAAGCTCCAAGACAGAACTCGTCCATATCATTCAGTTGCCCTAGTCTCATTTTTGTTGTCTTATTCCAATTCAAGTTAAGCCGCTTTAGTGCCCATAACGCTTTATGTTCTATCTCAATCGGCAAATGACACGCCTTGCCATAAACCAATTGGTATGGAGACATTCCAATAGGGTCTTGGAAGCCGTTTGATATGCCTATAAGTCATCGTCCAGCTTCCTAGACCAATCCTTCCTGATAGCATTTACAGTCTTGGCAAGGATAGCTTTGATTTCCAAATTAGATATTTCAACCTACCCACTAGTTTGCGGGTGGTATGGTGTCACCACTTTATACTGCTTAACTCCATATTTTGCCAAGGTAGATCTGAACATCTTGTTGCAAAAGTGTGATCCTCCATCGTTGATGATGGTACGTGGTACCTTGAAGCGAGAGAAAATGTTTTTCCTCAAGAATGAAACAACTCGCTTCCCTTCATTATCTGCTAGAGCCACAGCCTCAACCCATTTTAATATGTAGTCAACGATAACTAATATGTACTTCATCCCAAATAAGCTCACGAAGGGCCCCAAAAAATCACTGCCTAAGACATCGAATAATTCTACCTCCAGCACTTTAGACATTGTCATCTCATAGTGCTCTAAGATGGACCCTTGCCTTTGACATTGGTCACACCTCTTCATGAACTCGTAGGCATCTTTGAAAAAAGAGGGCCAATAGTAGCCACTCTAAAGCACTTTTCTTGCAGTCAAATTACCTGCATGGTGACCTCCAACTGGGGAAGCATGACTCGCTTCCAGTATACTCAACATATCTACTTCTGGGATGCATCGTCTAATAATACCATCTACACACTGCCAAAAAAGATACAGCTCATCCAAGAAGTAATGTGTCATATCATGGAGAAACGTTTTCCTTTGATAAAAGAAAAGATTCTCTGGTATTACTTCACTCACCACATAGTTTGAAAAGTCCACATACCAAGGTACTTTTTTTAGCACTACAGCTAATATTTTCTCATCTAAAAAGGAATCATCAATCTCTAATTCATTCTTGGATGCCTATTTGCCTTCAGACATTCAAAGGCCTTTCTGAAGTCATCACCAAAAGTGAACTTAGCCTCCTTCTTTAGAAGTTTGCGAAGCGGGTTTGCAATCTTTGAGAAGTCCTTTATGAATCAGTGGTAAAACCTCGTATTACCAAGAAAGCTACGTACCCCTTTAACTGAGATAGGAGAAGGTAGTTTCTCAATCACTTTGACCTTTGCCTTATCTACTTCAATGCCTTTAGCGAAAATTTTGTGGTCGAGAACAATGCCTTCCCTCACCATGAAGTGGTATTTTTCCCAGTTAAGGACAAGGTTGAACTCTTCACACCGCTACAATGCCTTAATAAGATTCAGCAAACAGAGCTCAAAAGAATCACCGACGACTGAGAAATTATCCATAAATACCTCCAAGGTGTCTTCAACCATATAAAGAATATCGACATCATGCACTGCTGAAAAGTGGCAGGTGCATTACACAACCCGAAAGGCATCCTCTTAAAAGAAAATGTCATATAGGCACGTGAATATCATCTTTTCCTGATCTTTAGGAGCAATAAAAATCTGGTTGTAATCAGAATACCCATCTAAGAAATAGTACCAACCCCTTCCCGCTAGCTGATCAAGCATCTGATCTATGAAAGAAATTGGGAAGTGGTCCTTCAGTGTCCACGAGTTGAGTTTTCTGTAATCCATAAACACCCTCCACCAAGTAATAGGCCTGAGTGTGATCAACTCATTCTCCTCATTAGCCACAATTGTCATGCCTCCTTTTTTGGGCACGCACTGAACATGACTTACCCACTTACTATCTGAGATGGGGTATACCACTCATGTATCTAGCCACTTGATGATTTCTTTATTCACCACCTCTTGCATAGGTGGGTTTAGAAGACGATGATGCTCAATAGTCGGGACACAATCCTCCTCTAGCTGGATTTTATGAGTAAATATACCAGCAGAAATACCAATAATATCTTCAATCGTCCAATCAATAGCCCTCTTATATATCTTAAAGACAGTGATAAGGGCTTCCACCTATTGCTCACCTAAGTCAGCCACAATAATAATAGGTAGTGTATTCCCACTGCCTAAGAACACATACCTCAAATGACCAGGCAATTCTTTCAGCTCCAAAGTAAGTGGCTCTTCAATAGACGGCTTGACTGGTGGACTTGGATGATTTTTCAAGTCCAAATCCTACTTCTTGGGTGCATAAGAATAAGATCCCATGCCTTTCATGGCACACACAATCTCCTCATAATCAAAATTCATCAATACAGCAGCTAAATTCTCCACAACAAATTTTTCCTCTATAGGTACTTCCTGCTCTTCCTCATATTAAACATCCATAATAGAAAATATGCTCATTTCTTTATGTTGTTTCATGGATTAGAATACATTGAATATAACTACTTCATCATTCAGCCTTAATAGTAGCTCATTTGCCTTTAGATCAATAAGTACACTCCCAGTTGCGAGAAAAGGTCTACCCAAGATTATGGGCACCTTGAAGTCCACCTCGCAATCAAGAATGACAAAATCAACTTGAAATATAAAATTGTCCACCTTAACTAATACGTCATATAGAATCCCCATGGGCCACTTCACTGACCTGTCTGCCATAACTAATCTCATGTTTGTGGGAGTAGAATCCTTCAAACCCACTTTCTTATACACAGAAAGCGGCATCAAGTTTATACTAGCTCCTAGGTTACATAGAGTTTTTGCGAAATTAAGAGGCCCAATAGTGCATGGGATGTTAAATGCTCCTGGGTCTGCCTTCTTCTGAACTAAGTACCTTGTAGAAATAGCACCACAATGATGGATATTGTACATCAGTTCATAGCTAACTGTATGTTTCTTCGTGACAAGGTCTTTTATGAACTTTGCATACCGGGGCATCTGCTCCAACGCTTTCACTAATGGAAAATTAATCGCCAACTGCTTAACCATGGCCATAAACTTGCCAAACTTTATGTCGTCAGCCTTTTTTTAAATAGATGGGGAAATAGAGGAGGTAGTTTTGGGAGCATAGTAACCACCACTTAAGTCTCCTGTACCTTGCTCTTCTCTAACTCATCGACCTGCTGATGGTTGAATGGTGTATTATCAATAACTTTATCCAGTTTCTCAGACTTCACTGGATAACTTTCTTCATGCTCAATCTTCTTTCGAATCACGTCTCCAATCACTGTTTTTCCCACAGACGGTCCGGGTAATACCATACCACTCTGTGTGGTGATTGCCATGCAAGAGCCATCATTTTGAGGGTTCTGAACTGTATCACTTAGCAATGTTCTGCTCTTCCTCTGATTCAATGTTGCTGAGAGTTGACTCATTTGTTACTCCAACTATTTGATAGAAGTAGAGTGTGAGTATACCAACTAACTCATGGTAGACAAATCACTTTTTATGGTAGTCACCCCAGAGTTGGTATCCTCAACTCCCTTCAATAATTTCTCCATCATATCCTCCATGGATATCTTGCCAGAACTAGTTACAGTATTATTTCTGCTTCCTGGAGGTACATATAGTCCACTTCTATCTTTCTTGCCTTTCCAATTCCCTTGATCTCTATCCTTGTAACCAACTTTATCGTATAGTTCAGACCTTGATTTCCTTGGTTATTTTCTTGGAAACCCCTCTGATTATTTAGATTGTTTGCCTCTTCTTCCGAAAAAGAGTAAGCTCTACCTTGAGATGCAACAGCTTTTAGTTTCTCTATTTTTTCAAACAATAGATGCTTAGTCAGCAAATCCATTTGTTTCTTCAAGTGTGCCATGTACTGGTCACGTTCCTCCTCCTTCTTGCGTTGCTCTGCAGTCATACCACCAGATATAGTAGGGCTTGCTACCATAGAATCCTTGGTATGCTAAGCTCTACTTTGTTTGGTCATCCAATCAAGCATCTCCGAAGCTTTTAGAAAAGTAAGGTCAACAAACGACCCCCTTGCAGCATTATCCATGACTAGCTTTGTAATTAAGTTCAAAGCCCGATAAAGAGTCTCCATCAAATGAATATCGGTCATGTTATGGTTTGGGCATTGCATCAGCTTCTTTTTAAACCTCCCCTCAGGTCTCATGAAGAGCTTCAGTGGGAAGCTGTCGGAAGTTACTGATTTCATCACTCAACTGTACCCTTCTGGAGGGTGGAAAGAACCTTTCTAGGAAAGCCTCTTTCAACTGCCTCCAATTGGTTATAGAGTTGGGATTCAGTCCATTTAGCCATAGTGTCGCATCCCCAGATAGAAACAAAAGAAACAAATGCAGGTGGATAGCATTCTGACCCACTCCTGGATTATCAAAAGACTTGCAAATGGTGACCAAGTTCACCAAATGCATGTTTTGATCATCTTCGAGAAAACCACCGAACAACCCCTTAAGATGAAGGAGATGAATTATCATACTGGTAATATTAAATTTAGCTCCATGTGCTAGATGTGGAGGAATGATAGCTCCGGTTGCACCTACTCCATCCATTCCATCTTCGTCGTTATTCAGATCAAACTGCACTAGTTGATGGTCTTGCCTTGCCCTAAAGGGCCAATTTTTGTCTACATTGAGGTATACTGATGCAGCCACATTCTCTGCATGCCTTGGGTTGACAGGATCTAACAAATCATCATCACCAATATCATCATCGTCAGGATTAGGATAACGTGCCAGCTGGCTATCATTCTTCTGATTAAATTGAGCTCTAGCAAGAGTGGCTAGTCTTTCAGCATCTTGGGGGTCTGCCATTCTGCCAATTAACTGTGGTTCTGGGTGTACTAGTAATAATGGTGCACCCGATCTCTATGTACTTAGCATACACAATAACTACCCTGCACAAAATAAAAATAACAAATAAAAGTAAAATTTGGGAAACTTGACCAAAGGTCAATTACAAACACAAATTTAATTGACAACCATATTCCCCGGCAACGGCGCCAAAATTTGATGCGCCCAAATTACAACTTTCATTAGAAAGTGTAAGCGATCGCTGCCAAATATAAAATCCAACTGGGTTGGGTGTCGAATCCCACAGGGAATACTGTGCTCACTAAGTATTGTGGTTGTTATTAGACTATTGATCAAGGGTTCCAGAATAAAGTGGGGGTTTTGATTTATCAACTGTATTCAAATGTTTTTCACAGAAAGTAATCCAACTGTAGGTTATATTTCTAATAGTAATTCAATAAGAGAAGTCAAATTAGAGTTATGGTTACCAAAATGCTTAAGCAGCTAGGGTTGTGAAATATTTTGGATTCCCAATGAACAATTCTTATTTAAAGAGTAATTGAATTCTATGGTTTACCCATTAGTTTCTCAACCTAAATGAGTAACTTATCCCTTAATTCTTTCAAACTTAAGTAACATAGTATTAATTCAACTATAATCTCACATGGGTTAATCTGGTTAAGGAATCTAACCTCTATCCAAAGGTTAAAGCCTTTAGATTTATGTAAACCCTTTCTTTTCCCATTAAGCACTTTTTTATTTGAACAAGTGTTGTTCTTGGGCTCACTTTTCAAGTTGGCAACCAAGAAAAGTCATTAAAGTGAAGAAGAGTTCATGCAATATCAATTACTCATGGGAATCTACTGGATTCACAACCCAGAATCAACTTTTCACATCAAGGCTCCCATAAATCTAGTTATGGGAGCTTAGCCATACATTTTCACCCAAGAAAGAGAACAAACCATTGTGTTATTCACAAATTAATTCAAAGTTTACTTATAAAAGTCACAATTTTTGTTCTTCAATCTTCAAGAGAAAATATGATAAAGGAATCTAGATCCATAAATCTCTAATGAATCTTAGAGAAAACCTCGTAACAATGTATTTTCAGTATATAAAACCCTAAATAAAAGATAAGAGATCTCTAATAAAACCTAAAACTGGGTATTTATATGTTCCCAGTCAAAAAGGATTTAAAATTTGAAATTATAAAACCCGCATCCAAAGTGATGGCCAAAGTGGTGGTCCGTCGCAAAGTTGACGGTCCACCATTTGGATCGTCGCTGCATGGATGAGCAAGCCTCCTGGATCATATCAGCCTAATTTGGTAAGAAAACTCTTTGCTAACTATTTGGTATTGGCAGAAAAGGATGTTCCAAAGGGGTCGAAGATTTCAGATCTGCTGAACAGGGAGTCAGTTCCAGTCTGAGGAGTTACCATTGACATATCAGTCTGAACCATCAATAGGATGTTGTTTGGGCCAGACTGTGAAACCCCACCTGCTATTCCAGAACTTGAGTACCGCCTGCGATCTGCATCTACCCAAAGACCCTGGTTGGCTGGATTGTTGACTGATGGTGGTAATCCCTCCTGGGCGACAAACCTACATGAGCGCATAGCAAAGTCTTTCCTTAGCTTCAGAGCTAAATTTTGGTGGGCTGTGGTTCGATTGAGACCTATGCCAACTGGAGATTATGCTAATCTGGATATTCACTAGGTTGTACTTGTTACTAGTCTACTTTCAGGACTGAAGATTGATTTCGGTTAGATCATCACTGATGAGCTGTTTGTGAAAGCACATAAGGTGGCCAGTGCACTACTATTTCTGTTTTTAATCACAGAATTATGCAGGCAGGCAGGTGTACCTCTGATTCATGGGGTGGATAATGAGGTCCGAGCGATTCATAGGTAGGATATTAAAAAATCCAAGGATGACTCAAAGTTTGAAATGAGGGTCACTAAACCTCCAGCCTATTAGACTCAATCAGCACTTGCCCCAGATACTTCAGAAATTCCAACAGGTATGCCGGTCCTGATTACCACTTATGTACCACCTGATTATATGACATCAAGTGTGTCTGCAGGGTCACAATCTGCACCACTAATGGGTAGGGCAGAGTTTGCAAAATATAGGTTGACGGAGGAAAACTTCGCCAAGTTTGTGAAATTGCAAAAGAAATTTAAGAAGCAGCTTGACACTTGGGCTACAGAATTCAAGCCTTTTATTAATAGAATTGTAGATGAGACAATCCGTCCGTTCTAATATATCCAGATAAGGATGGATCATATGGAGGATAGAATCAACAAAAGGCTAAATTCACTGTCCATTCCAGACTTGGCAAAGTTCATGGCAGAGTTTAAGAAAGCACAAGTTGACATTGAAGAGTTGAAGAACAAGAAGCCATAATAGCCTATTTTTTATTCAGCCTTGGTAATGAGTGATGAATACGAGGGAATTATTGACCTGGTGGGAGTACCATTGAAGGACAAATAAAAGAAATATGTAGAGAAACGTGCCGAAAGGAAAGATGAAAAGAGAAGAAAAATAGAGGTTATGACGCCAGAAGAGCGAGAGCACTATGATATGGAGAAATCCTTAAAAATATCAGGGAGAGACAAAGAGAGAAGAAGGAAGAGAGTAGAAGATAAAGCGGCTAGAGTGTCTACCAGTTTCGCCCCAGTCAGGGGGCCGACTTCAGACCCAGTCTAGGATGTGGTACCTCCGATTCTGAAGAGAGAGTTTATGAGTACCCCCACCACCATGGGGGTAAATATTTCACCAGGTGAGTACAATGGAGCCTCACCATATTTCACTGATGCCTCAGATGAATAAGAGGCATTATAAGTATTTCCCCTTCTTTGTACTTAAACTTTATGCATTTGAGGACAAAGCATGTATTATTCTGTGGGGGGGTGTACCATGGGGGGTTGTGTTTCCAATATTTTTTCCTCCCACGTGCTATCTAGGAGAATCGACATATCTAGGATTATGTTTAAGTTCGTATTTTACTTTTCTAGGATTAAGTTTAGGTTTGCATTTTTCTTTTCTTAAGTCCTATTTGTTTGTTAATGTTGGTCTATTAAATAAAAGTACCATTTATGTTAGCACCTTGTTTTGAATATGGATGA
Organism: Capsicum pubescens; assembly: GCA_030864215.1. NCBI lineage: Eukaryota > Viridiplantae > Streptophyta > Magnoliopsida > Solanales > Solanaceae > Capsicum > Capsicum pubescens. The sequence goes on along the minus strand of CM061549.1, from coordinate 215,585,380 downwards.
TGAATGATGTTGGCATAAGGCTATGAATATGCTTGTGTGATGGTTTACTTTTGTCTTCTAGCATATGTGAATAACTGTTAGTGAATCTGTAATTGGCATTAACTTATAAAATATACATGACATGTGATGTAAATCTTAAGAACAGTTGAATGATTTTAACTCAGTTGTCTGTATGTGTTCGAGTATTTGTGTTAGTTCTTACATAGTGTAGTACCTAGAACTTGTCTGGTTCAATTGTTGCTGTTTTGTAGTTGATGAAATAAGAAATGATAGCAGGCCGCCTTCTACCTTCAATCCACTTAGCCAAAATAATTAACCCCACAAAAAAAAAACTTTATTTTTGAACCCTTCTTTGAGCCTGTGTTAATGTTTCTTCTTCACCAATCACTCTAGTTAAATCTATTTAAGTTGTTAACACTTAGATCTGGCCCTGGACTAATAGTGGGCATTGTGAACCTAAACTTAAGCGAAACACCTAAGGTGAGGGTGGCTATTGTCAAGTTGTTAGCTGTCTAAGGGAAAGTTAGTTGAGAGCTTGGGTTAGAGCATCTGGCCCTGGTCTATTCAAGACACTGTGCACCTTGACTGATTGCATCAGCATAAGTTGAGGGTGGCTGATGCTTGTTTGTAAAAAAAAAGGGTTGTTATGGTAAAGTGTGAATGAATGGGGAAAGGGTAAGTGAGCTAGTTCAGCAATGGCCTTGGTAGGTAGAACTTGAGGTCAAAGAGAGTTAAATCCTAGTGTTAAGTCACTTTCCCCAAAAATCCTACCTCACCAAGCCCCGAAGCCTCATTACAAGCTTGAGAAAGACCTGCTTAATCTTGGCGAATCAACTACAAAGGAGCGTTAGTTGATAAGGGCAAGTTGATGGGTATGTGCACTATGTTTGTAACTTCATTGATGAGTGTGAGAATTCTGATTTGTATGCACAAAATATAATGAGTGGTGGATTTCCTTGACTGTGAGGGAAACCTGAGTTACACTTAATTTGACTGATCTTTGTAGATTTTTGTATCCATGTTTGTGTATATGTACTGATTTTGAAACAATGCCGGTTATGGATCTTGATATGTTGAGCCATATAATTAGGATGACAAGTGAATGATTGTGTTAATACTGGTTTAGTAAGTTGAATGCCTGTCATTGTATTGTTTATATTTGTAATTTGGTGCTAAGTTGCTTGAGGACAAGCAATTATCTTAAGTTGAGGGTGTTGATGTTCTGCCTTTTGACGGAACATTTTTCATCTTTTTCTTGGGAAAATTGTGTGTTTTCAAGCAACTAAAGTTTTATTTAATATTGGATGTGAGTGTTTTCAGGATAAGGAGTTAGCTGAAGAATAAAACTTGGAAAACTAACAGAAAAGGTCACTGACGGTCCAACTGGCGGACCGTCAGCCATGCGACGGACCACCGGGATGGCCACCCGAGTAAACCATAGAGGATCAAATGAGAGACCCCTGCGACAGTCTAATTGGCAGACCGTCAAATACTCGATGGATTGCCACTTGGCCGTCAGGTCTAAACAGAATCTGGAAATTTGGAGAGTCAAGCTACGGCCTAAGCGATGGACTACCAGGCTAGCGACAAACCACTAAATTGGCCATCGACACAAAACAAAACCTGAATTTATGGAACCTCCAGTGATGGTCCACTCGACAGACTGTCAGTCCACCGACGGACCATCGATGTGATCGTCAACTTGGACGCGGTTTTTCTGAATTCGAATTTTAAGTCCTTTTTACCTAGGAGCATATAAATACCTAGTTAGGGTTTTATTTCTATGACTTTGGATATTGTTACCTTAGTTTTTTCATCTTTGAAACTTTGTAAATTAGTATTTGGTGAATCAAGCTAAACTTGTGGATCTAATCATTCAATTTCTATTGAAGATTCAAGAACTAATTCTTGTAACTTTTGTAAGTGAATTCTGAATTTCTTTATGAAGAATATAAATATTCTCTCTTTCTTCTATGGAGATAAGTGGCTAAGCTCCTATAACTAAGGTTATAGGTGCCTTGATGTGAATAGATGACTTGGGTTGTGATTCTAATTGAGTTCCATGGGTAATTGATATCGCATAAACCCTTCTTCATTTTAATGACTTTTATTGGTTGCAAACTTGAAAAGTGAGCCCAAGAACATCATTTGTTCGAATAGGAAAGTGTTTGTTGGGAAAATAAAGGGTTTAAATGGAATCTAGAGGCCTAAACCTTTGGATTAATGGAAAATGCCTTAACAGGATTGACCTACATGAGAAAATGGTTGTATAATCAATACGTTCTTTAAGTTTGAGAGAATTAAAGGATAAACTATCCATTAAGGTTGAGAAACTAATGGGTAAACAATAGGATTCAAATACTCTTGCAATTGATATTATTAATTGGAATTTTATAGTGAGACACAACCCTAGCTGTTGAAGCATCTTGGTAACCATAACTCTAGTTTGTTTAACATCATTGAATTACTACTTACAAAAGAATCATTAGTTGGAACAACTCTATTGCAGTTATTTAGAATATAATCTATAAATCAAAACCCTTTTTTAATTCAAGAACCTTTGATCAACAGTCTAATAACAATCACAATACTTAGTGAACACAGCATTCCCTGTGGGAATCGACACCCAACCTAGTTGGGTTCTATAATTGACAGCGACTGCTTACTCTCTCGTAAGAGAGGTGTAATTTTGGCGTATCACAATCCTCGCTTCTCCTTTTCCACATGAGATAGGATCCCCATAGATAACATGCTTAGAGCACCAACAACCATATTTGTTTTACCAAGATGGTAGTGAAGACTCATATCATAGTCCTTGAGAAACTCAAGCCATCTCCTTTGCCTGAGAATCAACTTCTTCGGGGTGAACACATACTGCAAGCTCTTTTGATCTGGATAGATATCAACGTGCACTCCATATAAGTAGTGACGCCAATTATTCAACACAAAAACTATAGCCGCCAACTCTCGATCATGAGTTGAATAATTCCTTTCATAAACCTTAAGATGTCTAGAAGCATATGCTACCTCCTTACCATGCTCCATTAAGACACAGCCTAGTCCCACTCGAGAAGCCTCACAATAAACCAAAACCATCAGTATCGTCGGGCAGGGTCAAAACTAGTGTGGGAAGTTATCTTATCTTCCAACTTCTCAAAACTACCCTCACAAGCATCGGACCATAAAAAACTCACCTTTTTCTGAGTCAACTAAGTCAATAGAGTAACAATAGAAGATAAACTCTATACTAATCTCCTATTATACTCAACCAAGCCCCAAGAAACTCCTAATGTCGGTTAGAGTCATAGGCCTTGGACACTTCTAAATCACCTCAACTTTTGGTGGATCTACCTTGATCCCATCACTAGAAACAACATAACCTAGAAAGGTCACAACGTTTAACAAAAACTTACACTTTGAAAACTTGGCATACAATCATTGATCCTTAAGAGTCTGCAACACTACTCAGAGATGATTGGCATGATCCTCCAGACTCTTAGAATACACCAAGATATCATCAATAAACACGATGACAAATAAATCCAAAAACTGCCTGAATACTCGGTTCATGAGATCCATAAACGCAGTTGGAGCATTAGTCAAACCAAAGGACGTGACCAGAAACTCATAATGACCATATTGAGTTCAGAAAGTAGTCTTAGGGATATCCACCTCCTTAATCTTCAATTGATGATAACCCAATAGAAGATCAATCTTAGAGAAGCATCTAGCACCCAGAAGTTGGTCAAAGAGATCATCTATCAGAGGAAGAGGATACTTATTCTTCACCATAACCTTATTTAGCTGCCGATAATCTATACATATTCAAAGGGAACCATCCTTATTATTCACGCAAAACACGGGTGCACCCTACAGGGACATACTAGTATGGATGAAACCCTTATCAAGAAGATTCTTTAACTGATCTTTTAGCTCCTTCAACTTAGCAGAGCCATTTTATATGGAGAGATAAATATAGGATTGGTATCTGGTAGAAGATCAATCCTAAAGTCTATCTCCCTATCAGGATAAATTTTAGGAAAATCCTAGGAAAACACTTTAGGAAACTCATTAACCATAGAGATGGATTACAAGGTAGGACCCTCAGAACTAAAATCTCTAACCATAACCAGATGATAAAGGCACCCCTTAAAAATCAATTTTCAGGCTCTACGATATGAAATAAATCTCCCCTTTAGCACTAAGTAACTCCCCTACCATTCAATTATCGATTCACTAGGGAATTGGAAGTTGACCTTACAGATCCGACAATCTAGACAAGTATAACACGAATGTAGCCAATCCATCCCCAGAATAACATCAAAATCCACTATATCCAATTCTATCAAATTCACCAAGGTCTCCCTATGAAATAAAGATACCACACAACCTCTATAGACTCTTTTAGACACAACAGCATCACCCATCTAGTAGACACAGAGAAGGGATTAGAAATGCACTTTGGACCAAAACTAAAATGAACAACCACATAGGGGGTCATATAAGAAAGAGTAGACCCCAGATCAAGCAAATAATATAAATCATGAGAGAAAAGTTGTAACGTACTAGTAAAAACATTAGAAGATGTCTCAGATTCCTAACGGGTAGCAAAATCATAGAGACGATTCAAACCAGTGTGATACCAGAGGTAGCACTCTTTGGTTTAGGAGTTGATGAAGTAGCAATCGTAACCTTATTAGCTCCTGTAGCAATATTTGTTGATAAAAAATTCTTCTGGATATAACCAGCTGGCTATATTTAAAACATAGATTCCTCTCCTCATCACAATAACCACAGTGTAATTATCTACAAAATCAACAAGGAGGATAAGGTGGGGCTGACTGAGATCCACTCACCTGAGCCTGGGCACCTTGGGCTTTAAACCCATTTTTAGTTTGAAAGTGATGATCACCAAACGACTTAGGATAAGGGGCACTAGCCATCAAATAAGAATTATAACTTCCCCAATTTATCCTTTTGGACCACTGTCTACCATCTCTACCATTACTCTACTTCCCTACACCCTGCTCTTAATACCTAAACTTTTTACTTTGTCTCTTTCCTATTTTTGCCTGCTTCTTTTTCTCATTCTCAACCTACTGCATGTACACCACAAGTCTAGAGATATCCTTATCGTTATTCAGCATAGCGCCCTCATACTCTAATACCTTAGCTCGCGACAAGCCCAAAGCAAACTTCCTTAACCTAGCCCTCATACTAGAATCTAACTCCAGAGCAAAGTGAGACAACTGATGAAATTTTAAAGCATACTCCGTCACAGTCATCCTTTCCTGTCTCAGATTTATAAACTCCTCTGCCTTAGCTTCCCTCAAATTCTTAGGATAGAAACAATCAAGGAAGGAACCAGAAAACTCATCCCATAATTCCAACTCTGCATCATCACCCCTTGACTGCTTCTATTCCTCATACCACTAATAAGCTACATCCTTCAACTGATATGCAACAAACTCCACACTCTCAGAATCAGTAGCATGCATAACTCAAAATATCTTCTCCATCTCATCCATAAAACCTTGAAGATCCTCCCCAACCTTAGAACCAGTAAAGGTCAGAGGATTCAACCTCATAAGCTATCCAACTCTAGTAACCTCAGAAGATAGAGTAACAGAACCAACACGGTTAGGCTGATAAGACTAAGAAGTCACCAACTGAGTCAGCAAATGAATAAATCGATAAAACTCAACATAGAAATATCTTCTTGGGGCGGTGGGTCATGAATATCATCAACCTAAGAAGCTTGAAGAGGAATGGTAGGTATTGGTGAAACTCTACGAGGGGCAATTTAGTCAAGAGTAGGGACCCTAGATCGGGTCTGAACTCCATAAAAACCATGAGTTTTATCCACATTGTTCTCAGATAGGACAGAGGAGTTTCCACGAACATCGAATCTTTGGGAATGCATGATCTGAAATAAAAACAAACAAAACTAAAGGATATTTCAAGACCTTAGACTTTATATCCTAAAATTAGATCACAACAAAAGGAAAACATTCCTAAATGCCTCATAGTTTCTCCCTTACAAGTGTGGTGCACTACACACTCATAAAAAAGACTCTACTCGACACGACTTTGTGGACACTCATGGACACTGAAACTATGCTCTGATACCAAGATTTTCACAGCCCAAACCAGGGCCTAGTTATGACGGGTATCTCAAGTCCTCCAAGGATCAAAGACTTTCCCCACTAGCCTAGCTAACAAGAACACAATACAACTGCCAGCGGGTAAATTCCAAACATATAATAATATAGAACTGAGTTTTGAACAATAGTAAGATAGATAAATAAACTGAATAGGATCTAGAATCCACAATACCAAATCCACCCACATCATGTTCATAAAAGCCTCTAAGAAACCAATATCAGCCAAAGTCGGGATATGCCCCTCGACCATAGCCAATAACTCACCAAAATAGTCTAAGACATATGTAAAGACAAGACCATAACATAAGGGCCTTATAGAGAAAGAAAGCTCACTATTTCAATATGACTCTCGGATAATCCAAAAATCACCTACCACTGTGCAAGGAAACAAAAGTATCTTCGGACCCTACATTATGTGGGGATACAACATTCGGGGATGGTTAGTGAGGTGAGCGCTAGCATGTAACTCAGGGAAGGGATAAAATAATCCCAGTATCAATCAGTCAAAAATTATTCCAAAACCATATAGACAAAATCATATACACACATACATATATACATATATATAGATACATATATATACAAACATACATATATATACATATCTATATATGGTATGCTAGGATAGGGAACAAGGTTTTGCATGAAGTTTAAAACATTAGTCTGGACTATGTAGCATCAACCGTCAAAAAAAGCATCCACGGGCTATATAGGCATGGTTGTCCCCAATGAAAGGGCCCCAGTGCATATTAGATGCATGGATCAAAGGTATCAAGGAAGACTAGGGAACGCCTCGACCCCAAGACAATCCAGGATACAAATGGATGTATAAGGTGTGGCAAATGCACGCGGTCATTAAGACCAACCATCTTGCCGGCAAATGCGGGTTTCCAATATTAGTCCCTCAGGACCTCTACTTTCACGGCTAGCTACACAACCCCTATTAAGCCCAATTAAAATATTTATACATTCCCGTTTTATCAAACCATGGATCATCCATTAAGGCACATACTATTGGTATTGTCATACCAATTACGCTTGTAAGCTAATATTATCATGCCATTTAACTATCCCTTAACTTGGGGGATTGACCCACCCTCTTTAGTTTATTAAACAAAGTTGTGGGAATGCCTCAACCCCCTTTAGTTTATAAATTAGCTCGATGGAATGCCCCAATCCGTAAGTTTCTAGTTTAAAATAAAAAACATGGACAACAAGACTTTTAAAGTCATTTTATCCGTTTAACCATTTATGCAATGCAATAGATGGGGGAAGTAAGACAAATCATATGATTAACCATATTTCAAAGCCAATTATGCAAGCGGGTTGAGGGAACACAATTTCCAAAACCAATTCCAAACAAAAATTCATCACTTTGGGGAAATTCCTTAACCCCCATTCCATTTACCATGCCCATGAACCCTAACAAGTTTCAAAATACATAAATAAAGCATAACCAAAAGAATTATAGACATGAAAATCCAATTCAAGTGACCATCATTTCAAAAACCCTCAACCCAATAAAATCCCCATGTAAATTTACATTAATAATTATGAACACATGTATTTTTTGATAAAACAAGTTAAGGGAAAGAGATACATACCTGAGATATCAAGAGAGATAGGGAATAAACCAATCTTAGAGCCTAGATGACCAACCATGACAACCCCTAGTTGTTCTTGACTTGAGGAATTTGAGAGAGTAGAGAGTAGTTTATGATAGTTAAAGTGATTAAAATAACCCTCTTTAGGTGTTTTATGGTTGTGGGTATTAATTGGGGAAAGAGGGAAATGACAAGAATTTCCTCACTTAAAAGTGTAGAAAAAAATGCCCAGTCGTTATGGGTCACTTCCCGACTCGTGACGACTGGGTTTGAGTCTTAGCCTAGACTCATAGTATGGGTAGACTCTTTGTCACCCTTTAACTGTTTGGTCACGAGTCATATCCTACGACTCGTGACCTGACCTTGTGACTCATAGAGTCCTGTCATAATCACAACAGTAACTTTGGGCATTTACACTGGATTACCTACGACATGATCACCACGACTTATAATGAGTCATTATAACTCATTAGGTTCCAATCATGATCAGGATAGAAACTTAGGGAACCTACACTGGTTTTTCTACGGATGACACTATACAACTCGTATAGAGTCTTCACGACTCGTTACCAACATCATACCCTGGGTAGTGAGCTCAAAACTCAGAAATTTCAGAGGCAAAAATCTAGGGTGTTACAGTTGTAAAAAATTATCATATATATATACTACACCATTACATATTTTCTATTGAAATCAAATGAAATCGGTATAACGAAAAGTAACTTTAAAAATAAAGTGAATCAAAGAAAAAGTTCTTGAGTGAGTAGTTGGACCCATTGAGGATCCTATGTCATGCCTACCCCCTCTAAAATCACAATAATTTGATGTCATAATCTTTTACAGTGCAATTGCATTAAAATAAAGTGACCGAAATATTTCTACCCTCAAACTTGCCCTTCTTATGTTTGAGCATTGAGCTTGCAAAACTCAATCTGGCAAGAATGACACAAAATCCACCTCATAAGCTTGAAAAAAATTTATTTTGGAATAGCTCTTGCTAAATTGACTCCGTAGTAAAATATGGTCATATAAATATACTACACCATTACGTATTTTCTATTGGAACCGAACGAAAATGGCATAATGAAAAGCAACTTTAAAAATAAAGCGATGTGAAAGCGCAAGTATTTGGGTGGGTAGTTAGAACCATTGAGGACCATATGTCATGACTACCCCCTCTAAAATCATAGTGATTTGATGTCATAATCTTTCACTATGCAATTGCAATAAAATAAAGTGACCAAAATATTTCTACTCTCCAACTTGCCCTTCTTATGTTTGAGAAATGATCATATAATATACTATATCTTACGTATTTTCTATTTGAATTGAACAAAATCAATAAAATAAAAAGTAAGTTTAAAAATACAGTGACGTCAAAGCGGTAGTAGTTGAGAAAGTATTTGAAATAATAAATCTCTTAGGTTCATTAAAAATCCTACGCCATGCATACCCCCTCTAAAATCACACAAATGTGTGCTTATGCAGGCCCATTAAAAAGATGTGACCCGATTTGTACCCTTATTGTCATTGAGAAATGATATTTCAATAGTTTTGGGGAAGCAAACTAATACATCATTTCGGTGGTTTTGGGGAGGCCAACTATTACCACCCTTACCACTGCATAGCAAAATTATGAACCAAAGGTTAAGAATCATGAGTTGAGCAACGCTATTTTGGAGTGGCAAATTAATGACGAATAAATTATTTAAATATCACATTTTTTACATCTTTTTGTCTGTTTAAATCATGTAAATAGTTTTTAAATCTCAAATTTTGAATATGATTATGTTGTAAATAATGCCTCTCAGTTTATATATAGTTGTAATATTTTAGTAATCGTGGCTTTGCTTGTTCAAGGAGTATTCACACATATGTAACAAAAATCTGTTAACTTTTGTTTGTTAGGTAGTTAAATGTCTTATGGATTAGGTCTCAACTTGTTGAGTATCTTAGTGAATAGCTCTACATGGATCACGAGAAGAAACCTTTAAAAAGAAATAGTAGCAATTACAAAAGGTAACATTAAAAACTAAAAGCGAAAGCGTAATTTCACTTTTAAAGATCTAAATGACCCGTTAATTATTTAACCACAAAGAAGAAAAGTAACAAGTAATATCCCCAATCAAAAACCTAACCACCTTCCCCCTACATATACGCGGTTTTTCCTCAGGACCTTCTAGTCGATATCAAAGGCTTTTGTCAGGGGCCTTGGATCAAACAACAAGAAAAATTCAATCTAGTATTCTTCCTCCTGGTTGATGATGAGTTTGATGATTTTGGTTATCTCATCTTCAAGGACATTGCATTATTTCTTTTTTTCCAAGTATAGTTTCTTGAGCACTTGTGGAGACATGGAAAGATTTAGAGTCCTTCTTGAACTGGTTGAGGTTCTATTCATTGTATTTGAGGATGTAGTTGGGAGTAAGAGAAATCATCAAGAATATTTAGACAAACACAGAAATATAGTTCCACAAATGGTTTAGGATTATAAGTTATAGATGTTGTAGCCAACCTTTATATAGGGTCCAATGTAACGTGAAACTGATACATAGTTTGCAGGCAAGTAGCATTACTAAGATGCATGGTGTCAATGTACACGCTATTGTATCATCCCTTTTTAACTACAGACACATTTTATTGTGATGTAAAGTCATTGCCTAGAACACGCTTGCTTTTACATTCAATCGAGGCATATGTCAGTTATATTTGATGCTTTATTTTGTTAAGAAATATTTCTAAAAATTTGTTAGAAATGAACGTCAACTAAATATGCTAGATATAGATCAAACTTAATTCATTTAAACAACAATTATAATTCAAAAACAACTAATATATCACTGAGGCGGGAAATTGGGGAGGGGGTGGAAATGGTGATGAAGGAGGTGTTGAAGGAGCCGATGAAGGAGGCAAAAAAGAAACTCCAGGATCGATGCCTAAGCATGCAAGTATATCCATTATCTTGTTATCAAAGTATTAACTTGAATATCCAAAGTTTCATGGTAATTTTCCAGTCGTTCAAAATTTTCTTGCATCACATCGATGCGTGCAAACACTTCTTCTTGAAAAACCTCCAACTTGAAGTCCAGATCCACCAGTTTCTCATAAATCTTTTTGATTTTGTCCTCATAAAAAAGGAAATGAATAGGTTATTGCTGCAAATTCTTAGTAATTTATTGAATGAATAATGAAAGTACTGAATATTATCATTACCATAGAATTTTCGAAAAGCAGTAATCTTCGTATGATTATTTTTTATCTCAAGAGTACCTTTAAATAGAACTCTCTCTTAAATTGGATATTCAATGCTTATGAAGCCTTTTCAACAACCAAGCTTTAATTATAAATTTTTCATTCCAATGTAAATTCTTTGAATTTGATCCATATTTCCATTTCAATGTAAATTTTAATGTGTCTTTGAATTTCCTACAATGATAAATATTTTTGTGTTGTTATGTAAAGAGAAACTAAAAAACAATTGATTAAGAAAAAAAATGATATTTTCAATCTTAATGAAAAAAAGGATAATTTTTTTTATAGTAAACTATCAATTTTTTTTATAAAAAAAGTCAGCTATGGAATTTAGGTAAATTATAGACTATTTAGGTAAATATATTTATTATTTATATTTATTATGTTTATATTGTCAAAAATTCAGGATTTTTTTTGTAATTTAAAAACATAATTGACATGTTCAGAAAGAAAATCAAATTTTAATTGAGTTCTCAATTGGAACCAGTAAAAAAATAATTGATAAGCCGGGCTACCTAAACTCAAACTCGTGACCTAAATACTTTAAAGTTGACGCATGACCATTAGTGCTATCAGAGCTTTCGATTAGTATTGTGTGATGGAAACCCTTTATTCTTTTTAACGTTTTACTATAGATACTTAAATAAAATAGAACTTTTTTTGAACCACTATATATGTGATAAACTATGCTATATAGTTGTGAATATTATTTTTGCTCAAGTATACTCATGTCCTGTTTTAGTACTATATTCAATGTCTCATAGAAAAAAATGCATCAATTAGATTTTCTATGATTTTGTTTATGTAATAGAGTGGATCAGTTCTCATTGTAAAATCCATTGAGTAGATTTGTTGTGAGATTTTTTATGTGATACACTCAACCAAACACTTGTTGTAATTGATTCATTCCGGCCCTTCACGCTCAAACCTCCAAACGACTCAAAATCTTAATAAATAGATGAAATGAGAACATAAATTAGACTAATATCAAGAATATCAAACATATATTTTTCATTATAATAATAAAATGGTACCCATTTAATAAAAAAAACTACATCCGACAAAAAACAAAAAACAAAATACATACGACTACATCCGACCAAAACTAAGTAAAATACGTACGATTAAAAAAACATAAGCCTAATTATTATTTTTACTATCACCATTCTTATCCTAAAACCCATTTGGCAGCAGACCCATCATCCTTCATATCTCCCAAAGTAACCTCGCTCTAGTGGCGGCCAACTCCCACCTTAATTCATGAACTGTCCATAGAAGTTCCCTGACTATGTTTGTAACAACTTGAATTTTAATAAAATATGTGTTTTTGTGTGATTTGACTATTATAACCCTCTCCGTAGTTGCATTATGGTTGTTTTGAGGTGTGAGAGTGATTGACATGGTTTTCAATGCATTTTGGTGCCATTTGTGCGGTATTATAGTTTTTGGTGGCTTCGAGAGCCTTATAGTGACTTTAATGGATATAATTTGATCTGTGTGATAGAAGGAAAAACAAACTGGGCCAGTAGATCTAGAACGTCGATTTAAGGATGGTAACGCATTTGGTCGGGTTTTATGACTTTTAAATCTCATTTCAGTCCTCGATTTGAAAAGTCGTGATTTTGGATTTCGGAGGTTAACTTTGTGAAAACAACATTTTTCAAAAATCTGATATCATCATTGAGTCTGAAGTATCAAATTTGATAGGGTAGCATATTTCATTTGCGTTCACGAAATTCTAGATGAATCTCGAGGGACCCACGGAGAGTTGGAATTATACCAAGTCCCCAATTGGTGCACCCATTTTCTAGTGCACCCATTATCGTGAGATGGTGCTGCGATCACGATAGGGCAAACAAACCTAGTTTTGAGATTGTAATAGCCGAGTCAGACGAGGTACCACGATCATAACCCGTGTCTGCGATCGCGGGTACTAGGTATAAATACCCATGTTTCGTAATTATTCACCATTTTTTAGACTTAGAGCTTAGGGTTTCGTGGTTTTGAGAAACTTTCTCCATTTCTAAGCTTGGGTAAGCTCCATTACACTAATTTCAACTAATTTCTCTCATCTTTAACATTAGATTCTTATTTTAAACATGGATTAAGTATGAATTTGTGAATTTTGGCCCGTAAGGCCTAAAAAGTGTATTTCACCAATTCTAATCCTAATTCAATTCCTTTTCATTTGACTAATGTCCCTAATCCTATGATTACGAGTTTTTCTCAATTTAAAGATTTTATTCGGTAAAGCTTAAAAATAATTTTTCTTTGATTTAACCCTATTTTAAACTCATTTTTGCTTGAATTTTTAGGTGGAGACTCTTAAAAACATGGGAAGGGTTGAGTTGCGTAATAGCAGATTCGTAGGTCAATAAATTATTAGATTTGAAATCGAACTCTCCACCTGGGGCGGATAGGACTTGAGACTTTCAATGGTCTACTCTTCTCTTCTCATAATCGATGCTGACCGGTTGTATTGGAAGATGGGAAATACGCTTCCAATAACTTCGTCCCTCTCGCGTCGAGTCAAATCTATTTTCGCTCCTCTGCTATTAGGTGTAGTTCTGTGGAAAAACTCGATCGAATAGAACTTCGTAGGGTTGACTATCCTTCAGCAGGAAACACAACTATATAATCCGAATTACAGTTCCGACCATTCCTTTAAAGGCCGAAAGGCGAAGAAGTGTTTAACCACACTCTCTACAGAATAGTCTTATCAAAGCACTCTCTTTAACCATCAAGCAAGACAGATGGAATGATCCAGATGTCGTAGGTAATCTCTATTTGGCGAACATATTTTTGAAACAAAATTGCGATTTTGCCTTTCTTTTTTTAAAAAAACGTTTTGGGGTCCTATTTTGACCCCGATTCAAAACTAAGAAATATGGGTGTCGTTGACTTCCTTTTGATGCGTTGATTCTATATTTTAATATTTTAGTTGATTTTGGTTCCATTAGTGATGAGTAAGACTTTGGAACTAAAGTGTAGCAGATCAATTTCATCTATCAAGGTAGGTTATGGCTTAACTCTTTCAGACTGGACTGATAGTTAATTTGTATACAAAATTCATGTTAATAGTGTGAGAACTAATCATGAAAAATGGATATCTTATTGTGTTATGCCCGTGTGGGGCCTATATGTGATGTAATTGGAGGATTTGATACATTATGTGCTATGTGTGACCGTGTGGAGTCCTATGTGGTATTGATAGCCTATGTACATAAGAATAATTGTATTTTGTTGATGAAAAGCATATTTTGGTACCAAATATATGTTATGATGTATTCATACTCTGTTGGCATATAAATCATATGGAAATTCATGAATGGTTGAAAATATAAAGTGGATATTTCGCTCACGTGATTGACATATTGGTTGGTTGTGGAAATACTTATGTGGTTGATTGTGGAAATACTCATTGTGGTTGGTTGTGAGGATTACATCCTCATATCATAGTCATTCATGAAATAAATGGTATAATCGTGGAAATGCTGAGAAACACTGGCAACATCTTTTTATGACAAAAAATGAGACATCTTATGAAACCCTCCTCAAGGAATGTGCTAGGGAGGAGACATGATATATGGATTGTATACGGGTTGACGAACCTTCCATGGGTCCCACATTGGAAAGCTTTAGCTCCATAGGTGTATACGGAGACTGTGTGACGGCCTCAGAGGTTGTGCGACAATCTCGTACAACATCATCATCATCATATTTATTGTATTTACTTCATTATGCTTGTGATGTGAGTGTATATTCTATTTTGACTTGTCACCTATACAATTGTTCTATCTTCTCTTACTTTTACTACTTATTTCGTATATGTTTTTCTCCTTGTTCTTTTGCTTATATATGGTATAAATGTATACTCGTGTCCTTGTCTGGTTCTTTGTGTATTATATGTGGATATTATAGAACTATTAGTGCAAGCGGTGTGGGCTACCCTTGTAGGACATTTTCTGATTGCAGGTGACATGTTCTTTGTGTGTATTTTGTATATTTTATTTTCTTGTTTACTCAGTCGGCCTATGATATCTACTGAGTACAAGTGGACCGTACTCATGTCTACTGCATCCTTTCGATGCAGGTATTAGTTCAAGTGCGCCCCAGCTTGGTTGATTCGGGCGACTATTGGAGCTTTTAAGTTAGTGGGTGATTTTTAGGCGTTTGGATGCCTTCTACTACCTTTCTCTGTAGACTATGTCTTTACTTTCATTTCAGAGCATATTGCCCCAGTAGATGCTAAAACTGTTGGCAAGAAATATAGAGAGTACTTATAATGTAGTAATACAAAGAAGAGAAAAGTATCACTAGTAGCTTGGGGCAAGATGTGTGTATCAAAGAAATAAGGAGGGTTAAACATTAAAGGGTGTAAAATTTGGAATATTGCCTCTGTAGGAAAATTGGTATGGAAATTGGCAGACAAGAAGGATGTGTTGTGGGTGAAATAGGTGCATGAAGCGTATATGAAAATTATTAATCTGGAAAGATAGACCACCCCAGACAGTAGTTGGTATTGGAAAAAGTTAAATACTCTCACGCTATAGATGGTGGACTGATGCCATAGGGTGACTACAAGTTGACTGCAACTGATGCATGCTTAGTTACAAGTATCTACACTGCAATGTTGGGCAATCTTACTACATAGAGGGAAGCTGAAATGATCTGGAATGTTTGTATGCTACCTAGGCAGAGACTAATTCTATGGTTGGCATTTCTGAATAAGTTATTGAGAAGGAAAAGAACGCAAAAATTAAATATTTTAGTGGACGCCAACTATTGTCTCTGTGATGATGATGTTGAGGAAATCAAAGGAAGCTTACAGGTCACTGCAAATGGATTACAGTGGTAAAAAACTCTATCCAACTAGCTTGGAGTATATATCATACAGAGGGATGTGCAAAGCTGTTGCTCGGACTCTTCAAAAATGTCAAAGGGTGTCTGTCGGATCCTCCAAAAATAGTGTATTTTTGAAGGATCCGACACGAATGCGACAACGTTTTTGAAGAGTTCGAGCAACTTAGCAAAGCAGTGTCAGGTGGATACGTAATCGGCATTGAAGATAATTTAAGAAGTAAACAGTTGCAGTAGTTTGGGGGGCCATGATATACTACAGTTAACAAGCTAGGAATAAAAAGATTCCAACATATAACCATCAAACGTACAAGTTTAGTTATTGCACAGATATAAAAAAGTAATAGAGAGGATAGGTATATGTAAAGAGTCAGAGAGCTAGAAGATGTCACTATTGATTACAACAAATTTGTAATTAGTTTTTGATAGTGTTTGGTTTTCTGAGGTCTAGTTAGCTCACTACATCCTTTCTAGAAGGTGACAGGCGACTACTAGATGTTCTGCAGTTTGTATCATTTTATTAGTGTTAAGTACCCACATAGGAAAAATGATGGATAATTGGTCTCCTTATATGGACTTGGGCGTTCCTCCCCTCATGAGGATCTAGTTTTTGAGGTTGAGTTAGGCCAGTGCCGACTCAATCCTTTTAAAAAAAAAGGCAATCGCCTAAGGCCCCCTAATTTGAGGGGCCTCATTCGTTTTTAACAATAATAGATTATAGGTTCTTATTAAAAAATTATTAATTATTATTTGTAGAAAAAATAAGCTTATAATATAAAAGTAAAGAATTTTGATGTATTTAAAGTATGTCTTAAGAAAGATTAAATGCATTAGTTATATTAACGGAAAAAAATTATAAGAAGAAATCGACAATAATATTTACAACTTTGCATCTTAGGTTTTAAAATATAGATTTTATTAAAAAAATTATTTTTTCTTGAAAATTTAAGGCCTTCATTTGATTTTCATCTTAGGCCACTGATTCGCTTGAGTCGACCCTGAGTTAGGCCCAAGATCCATTCTTTATCATGGTATCAAAGTCAGATCCATCACAAATCTTTGTTCACCCATGTTGGACCCCCCATATTATGTTGTCCACTTTTCCTTATATGGATTTGGACAATCCTCTCCTCATGAGGAGTAATAGTTCACACTATATATATATATGATGATTTTTTTTATAATAAACTGTAAACTATTATTATAACTGTGAACTATATATATATATATATATATGTATATCCTTTTTATTGAAATTCATTATCATATGTACAATTATTTAAGAAGCTCTAAGTAATCTCTAATAATCTCAAATATATTAAAGTGTGAACGGCTTTAAAAATGTCACTTGACCTTTTTTGTTCTTAGTATTCGTTTTAGACAAAATAATCATTTATTATATATTTTAAAACTTAAAGAGTCCTAGATATTTTTAGTAAGAGGAAAATATATACGGTAAAAATATTAGGAGCACTAATATTTAAGGAGTATAGAATATTTGATCAAAACTTTAAAATCAACTAAAATTTAAATTGTTAAATTTTCCTTATTAAAAAATATGTATTATGCCATATTTATAAAAGTAAAGTAAATCACGTTAGAAAATTTTAGCACTTTGAGCTCCTTTTACTTAGGAGTCATTACATTATTGATCAAGCTTTAAAAAAGTAATAAGCGTGAGCTAAAATGGGGGAGAAAAAAAAAAATATGTCGACTTTAAACTTTTTGAGAATGTAATTCACCATTGGCATGCCTCGGTGGATCTCTATTGGTATGTATCTTCCATCTGTATACAGTATAGTATATTTTTGGGTATTTCGAATTGCAGTTTCTTTTTTGGCAAAATACTCTTCTGGATCCCTGTACTATGTTAGTTTTGTAAGTTGGACACTTCTACTTACATGTTTGTCATCTGAACCCTTGAACTCATTAAAAAATAATATTTTACACCCTTTGACCGTTAACCTTGCTTATGTTGCATTGAAATAATGACTAGGACAAAGAGAGTGTAGTCACTCGCCTAGGGGTGCGAGTGGGGATTAATTTTTGGCCGATTTTATATTAAAATAATTAAAAAAAATTAAAAAAATAATTAAAAAAGGATCTTTTTTTTCCTCCATCTTTTTTAATTTTAAAATAATTTTAAAAATATTAAAAAAATAAAAATATTTTTTCCCCTCCCCACCCCACCCCAGCCCATCCCCACCCCCACAACCCACCCAGCCCCATCCAACCCAACCCCAACCCCTTTTAGCCTCCCCACCCCACCCCAACACCCGTCCAGCCCTTCCCCACCCCCTCCCCCAGCCCGTCCTCACACACCCCACCCAACCCCACTCCCAGCCCCTCCACCCCACCTCAGCCCCGTCCCCACCCCCCACCCCACCAGCCCCATGCCCACCCCCAGCCCCCACACCCCTCCTAGCCCCGTCCCCACCCCAACCCAGCCCCATCCCCACCCCTCACCCCCACACACGCCACCAGCCCCGTCTAGCCCCTCCCCTCCCCACCCCCAGTCCCCACACCCCTCCCACCCCCACACCCAGCCCCTTCTAGCCCTCATACCCCACCCAAACACTCTTCCAGCCCCCCCCCCCCACACACACCACCACCACCATCACTTTTTATTTTTTATTTTAATTTTTCCTCAATTCAATTCTTTTCATATATTTTTGAATTAAAATTAAAATTTGAAATCTTTTTATTTTTTGGGGATTAAAATTTAAATTTGAATTGAAAGTGAGTGATAGTGAATATTGAAAAAAATTAGTGCATTTCGCTTAAAAAAAATTAAACTTTTTGTGAATTTGTTAAAGATATTCAAATTTAAAAATTGAAAATTTATTATGTTTGTATATATGAATTTATTGTTATAAATTTAAATTAGTTGGAAAGGAATTTTAATTATTTGGACAGGAATTGACGTTTAATTTGTGAGCAAAAATATGATTATTCAAATTTTTCTACAATTATAAATTTTTCTTATTTAATTAAATTAATTTTAATATTTAATTTGTTATTTAGCATTTTAAAAATGACTTGAAATTTAATGTAATACTTTTTTTAAAATGACGTGGCAGATGACATGGCAGACGTGGCAGCTGACGTGGAGAGAGTGTGTTACACTCACCAAAAAGGGTTTAAATATTATTTTTTAGTGAGTTTAGGGGTCCAAATGACAAACATGTAAGTAGAAGTGTCCAACTTACAAAATCGACATATTACAAGGGTCCATAAAGTATTTTGCCTTCTTTTTTTTTCTTTTTCATCTTTGGGTATATGCCAGAGATTCAATACATATGATATTTTGTGGAATAGATTGCAGTGATTCCTAATAACGCCCAAACTACAGCTCTCGTGAGAAAGTGTAAGCGGTCGATGTCAAATATAGAACCCAACTCGGTTGGGTGTCGAATCCCACAGGGAATACTTGGTCACTAAGTGTTGCAATTATTAGTAGACTATTGATCGAAAATTCCACGGAAAAGGGGGGATTGGATTGTGGCGTGAATTAATGCTATCAAAGTAACAACAGAATGCTTTGTTTAGTAAGATTTAATCACAGAGAAAAATAAGTTAGGGTTATGTCCACCTTATGAGTTCTACGTATCTATTAACTATGAGTAATGCGGAATTCAGACATGCATGCACTTATAGAGATTCGTATTCTAATGGTAAATCCTAGTGTTTCTCAACCATCAAGGATTATTTCACTTTAACTCTCTCGAGCCTAAAGTGTATAACTAATGGTACGAACTCTCCAAGAAATTAATCCGGTTAAGGCATTAACGTGTAAATAGGGGTTGGTAGCCCTATTTCTTTGTCACACTCTCTTTTCCAAACATGTAACTTTTCTCTCGAACAAGTTAATGTTATAATGGCATGTTCTCTATGTTTGCAACCATGAGAATTAAATTAAAACGAAGAGAGTAATGATATAAGTAGCATACGCATCAAGAATTCACAAACTCATAGTAATAGATAGTATATCAAAAGGCTTCCATAACCCTAACAGAGAAGTTTAGCTACTCATGATTGTAAAGGAAAACAACGAAGACATCATCATCATCATACCAAAACTAGAACAATCTTCACGAGAGGATGCTTTTAACGTCAAAGAGGAATGACGTTTTTCCTCTTAGCCGTCTTCCCCCAAATATGTAGTGTGTTTCTCTGTGTTAAAGTTACAGAATCTGTAAACTGAATAAATAAAAAGTGTCGACTGAAATTCTGAAAGCAATACTGAAAAATTCAGCAAATAAGGTTTTTATAACATCCTTGTCCTAGTCCTACTAGGTTACTGCTGCACCCCTAAGTATTAAGAAATACTGATTTTGCCCGGGACAGATTCTCCATGCGTCACATTCAGTCCACAAGCTTCCAAAAGTTGTCTTCCTTCTTACATGAAGTTTTCCTTTGCTGCCCAAAGGTCCACAAAGTGCTGAAATCTTCATCATTAGTACCTGAAAACATGCTAATCACATAGGTTAGCTCACTTACAGAAAAATGGACTAAAAGTGCAGGAATTATATATTTTGTCCTCAAAACTTAGCTAAAATATGGGTAAATTATGGTTCTTAGGCGTGCAAATACGCCCAAAATCAACACCCCACACTTAAAGCTTTGTTCGTCCTCGAACAAAATATTACGTCCATGCAAACATCTAACTAGGAATTCACAGCAGTAACACAAAATTTATCCTCAAGACATGCATGGCAATTATTCACAAAGAGTAGGTTTCTTGATCACTACTAGAAACAACTCAACCTCCAACATAGACTCGTGATGATGGCTAATTCGTATCCACAAGTTAAGGCACCAAGAATCATACAAAACTACCCAAAACTCATCAACCATGTGTGTCTCACACAAGATATCACCCATAATCACTCACAAGTTTTGCATTTTTCAGAACATGGGTATAAGATTCTCCTTGCTCTCACTCTCACAAAGAATTCATATGTTGCAACTGATGACCATAGGCTTGCCCTTAGTGTAATGCTCTACTAATATCAGAATGCTAAGCTTAGGATCAAATAGGTCTTTACAGGTTGTAATGTAGGCTAAGGGACAGGTAGGACTATTTTGGCCAGAAATAGTGACTATTTTCCCTAAGCGCTTTAATACATCACATTATGTCATTAACACTCTCTTTTAAACAACCCTTCTACCTTTCTTTTCATCTAACACCCCTTTTCACCTATTTTGTTATTCAATTATAAACACAAAGATGAGAATATACAACTTATTTTTTATTTTTCTATTTCTGTTTTTTTTTAATATAAAACACCTCTATGATAGCCACTCTTATTCACAATAATTTCAAGTACCAATACACTCTGAGGCATCACTCTCACCCACTTTCCTCTTATTTTATCACATGACTCTACAATTTAAAGCGCTTAGGAATTTGGATCAAATTATGGTCTTGAAAAAAAATGGATTAGGCTACATATGAGGCTGTCAAAGAAAATAGCTAAAGGCTCAAAGGGGGTTAACTAGGATAATGTCCACGGGTAGGTAAAAAGAAGGTAAACAATCACAGGCTGCCAAAGAATTGCCTAAATCATCTCCTAAACTCACACTCTTTATTTCGCTTTACACACACACCAGGCAAGTTCTAGCATCAGTCACAACACATAATATACTATAACCTCACACACACAAGGCACATGGTCAACTTTATTAAGAGCAGTATAGACTCTTGACCCAACAGGTGAATGAATTAAACCACACAATTATCACACAGTGAGTCACACTTAGAGCCTAAATGTCTCAATAGTAATGATTTTGGCACAAACTCTTGTCATAATACCATGCCGCCTATCAAAACAATCTAAAAATTTAACTACAAACCTAAAAATTTAACTACAAATGAGAATAAATGCAGGCAAAGAAGTACAATACAGCATACAAATACCAGCACCCCACACTTAGACGGGACACGCTGTCCTCAGTGGAAAATAAATAAGGAAAACCTGATTAGTCGGACTCTTCCTCTATGTCTGGGGTCATGCCCCCTGCATCGGAATCATCATCAGAGTCATCGTCATCAGAGTTATCCTCCACATCTGAGTCTGGCTGTCGGTGATCATCATCAGTCGGTACGTCATCATCGAGAGGTTCCTCAAAATTTACCCCTACTCCACACATAGCCTGCGCATGCTCATTCATCGGGTAGTCATAATCCAACTGCTGGAGCTCTGCATCAGTTGGAACACGTCCCCCACTCATCATGGTAAACCTCGTCATGCCATATAAATGGCGAAAAAAGCTTTCGTCGCGAGCATGTCTTTCTGCAGTGGTCAGGTTGGCGCCATGCATAGTTTCAGGATCTTTAACCTTCGTAAGATCGACCTTCTTCGGGTTGTGTGGAAGCTTATGATCTGCAGGTTCCTCTTCAATGTCCTCCTTCCTCAATATTGCGGTCAACAAATTGCCAAAGCTGAAGTGGGACCTCTTGTGCAGTCTAGCCTTATGCATTGACGACCGTATAACCGCACCAATGTGGATGGGAATATTAGTCATCAGAGCGTACACCAAGCATACTCTATCACGTGTGATCTTTGTGTACTGTGTCCCTGGAATCAGGTAAGAGTTGACTATCCGCAACCATATCTGAGCTTCTCTGTTCAAGGAAGCATACGGGAAGGTATTGTGCTGACCGGTATCCTTGTGTCGACTCCAACGTGCCATTGATCTTGTTCCACACAGTTTGTGTCTGATTGCCCTGTATGGAGGTCTGTGATAAATCTCCTTGAGCGGTGATGGATCCACAGATGGAAGACCCAGAAAAGAGTTGAAGAACTCCGCATTCAGTTGCAAGACTTGGCCCCGAATCTTCACTTCACTTCCGGTAGCCTTTGGGGACCAATTGGCATAGAATTCTCGCGTTAGATCAAGATTTCATTCTCCCATATCTTGGAAAATGAAATCAAGATGCAGCGCCATGATTTTAGCCAAAATGCGAGGTTCTCTCTTCGCTAGACTCTCCTTTTATATCAACTCCATGTGCACATATTTTTTCATTTTGTTGTTCTTGTACCACTCTTTTCCTTCCTCCTCTAGGACCCATTTTATCCCGAACATGCGGCGAGGTATTTGCAGCGAGGAGGATTCAGCTTGCTCTTTTCTTCCCCTTTTCTGACCTTTCTGTGAGGTGGACGCTTTTTCTTTTCCTGGTCGACCTTTTGGTGCCATTTTACCTGAGATTAAAATAAAGTCATGTTAGCTTATCTCGTAAGATTTGATCGACAAACAAACAATATTGGCACCACCCCACACTTAATTTGTTGGCACCAACTAATTAAGTGGATGATATCGATTACTCAGACTTCATCGACATACATGTGGGCGATATGTTCCAACAATATGTTCAGCACAGTCATACTTTCATGGAACCTTAACTATCCTTTTCAGCTCTATGTCATGTAATCTTGACCATACTTTATGGTTTGGATTAATGCACTTTTTGAACAAGACTACTACGTAGAGATCGAATCAAGTTATGGCATAGAAATAATCATAACATCTCATGCTTGTATTCAGTCATGATCTTTATCTCGATGAACGAGTCATTCAAATATTCCAACTTTCAACTTATAAGATTATGTAATTAACTTTACCATTTCGATTCCGCAAAAAAATGACAGTGTATAACAATCAAATACAAATCGGAACAAAGTCAAGAACACCCATACGTATTCTTTCACTCAACTAGATGTATGATGATAGGCGAATTTACACGCCTATATCAATATATTTTGCCCATATTTTAGCCTAGTTTTGAGAACAAAGTATATATTTCATGCACTTTTAGTCCTTTTTCCTGTAAATGAGCTAACGAACATGATTAGTAAAGTTTCAGGTATAAATGATGCAGAATTCAGCATTTTATGGCTTACTTGACGCAAAAGAAAGCTCATGAAGGAAGGGAAAGGAGTTTACACGCCTAAGGACCAAAACTGCTGCATGGAAAATCTGTCCCGGGCTAAAACAGCATTTCTGAAGACTTTGGGGATTTGCAGTAACTTAGTTGGATTTGGACAATGATACATTAACCTAGTACAATTGGGTTATGTATTTCATTAGTTTATTTGGATTATGATAATGTTACATTAACCTAGTATAATTGGGTTAAGTATTACATTAGCCTAGTAGAATTTGGTTAGATATTTTATTTATCTAGTGGGATTAGGATATGGGTATTATAAATACCCTATCATGCTAGATATTTGCAAGGAATTTGGGTGGGGAGACCACAATACTTTCTTCCATCCCTCTCATCTTCCACTACAAACAATTCTACAACTCTTCTAATCTTTTCATTAATTCTATTTTTATTCTTCTACTCATCTATTCTTAAATTCTACAACAAGAGAATCGTTACTTTGCCTAGGAATTCACGCCTCACGCCTACCACCTAAGCTACACGAAATTACTCCATCTTGTGGTATAACAACAATGTCAATCATGATCTCCTTCGCATTCATGGGTAACTAAACTTCTCTGTTGGGGTTATGGAAGCCGTATGAGATACTATCTATTGCTGTGAGTTTGTGAGTTCGCGACACGTATACTACTTATATCATTATTCTCTTCACCTTAGTCTACATTCTTTGTGGTTGCAAACGCAAGAATACGCCAGTATAACATTTAACTTGTTCGAAAGAAAGGTTATCTGTCTGGAAAAGAGATAAGGTCAAGGTAGTAGGGTCACCCCCTAAAATTCCCCACTAAAAAGCTAGTGTCGTAACTGGACTAACCTCTTGGAGAATTCGTACCGTTAGACACGCTTTAAGCTCGAAAGAGTTAAAGTGAAATAATCCTCGAATAGGTCGAAAGACGCCTGGATTTACCATCGAATACAATTCTCTATACGCAGTTGCATGTCAGAATTCTACACACTCATAGCCAATAGAGACGTATACCTCAGAAGGTGGACATAACCCCAACGCCTCAATTCTCATTGTTTACAACTTACGTAACAATCTTTCTCTTTTACTTTGCTATTTTCAGCTTTTATTTAATTATTTTGGTGACACATTACAAATCCCCCCTTTTTATGAGACTTGCACCAAAAGTTTAGTAATTTTGCTTACTTGTTGGCCAAGCTATTCCCTGTGGGATTGACACCCAACCCTGTTGGGTTCTATATTTTCTAACGACTGCTCTACACTCCTACGAGAGCTGTAGATTGAGCGTTATCAAAAATTGGCGTCGTTGCCGGGGAATACAAGTGTCAATTAAGTTCGTAATAATTACTAGACCCTTTGGTCAAAGATTCTCGTACTTTTACTTTTAGTTTTTGTTTTTATTTACTGCAGGTTTTTATTTTAGTGCATGCCCCATACTCGAAGTTCTGGTCAACCGTTATTACCAATCAATCCTGAACCACAACGCATTGGTAGAATGGAAGCACAAGCTGAAATCGCAAGGATGGCTGCTCAACAGGAACAAGCAAGATTGGCTGCCCTTGCCGCAGCCCAGGTTCACCAGCAGAACATTGATAACCCTGCACGAGCAACAAATCCTGACGATGAGGATTTAGGTGATGACGAATTACTAAACCCAAGGCATGACGCTGAGATCACAACACCTGCCAACAGAAGAGATCGTCAAGCTAGGTTTAGGCCTGAACGCCAACCTATGCAGCCAGCTTTCGACGATGATGATGATGATCTTGATGGTGCCGGAGCCACTGGAGCTATAATTCCACCACCATTAGCGCCCGGAGCCAAGTTCAACATCACAAGCACCATGATTCAGTTATTGCAACTCAAGGGATTGTTTGGTGGACTAGCAGGCGATGATCCGAATATGCATCTCATCAACTTTATTTCTACATGCAAGTCTTTTGACAATCCTAGTGTTGGTCAGAATGCAATTCGATTACGTCTATTTCCATTGTCTCTGTCTGGGGAGGCAACACTATGGTTGAATGGGCTGACTCCTGATTCAATTACAAATTAGAGGCAATTGAGAGACGCTTTCCTAGAAAGATTCTTTCCGCCTTCCAAAAGGGCACAATTGAGAGATGAAATCAGCAACTTTCGTCAGCTTCCCATTGAAGCTCTTCATGAAACATGGGAGAGGTTCAAGACAAAGCTAGCGAGATGCCCAAACCATCACATGACTAATGTTCACCTCATGGAGATATTGTATAGAGCCTTGAATTCAATAACTAAGCCAGTGGTGGATAACGCAGCTGGAGGATCTTTTATGGACCTCACCTTTGGTCAAGCAAGCAATATGCTAGATCGCATGATGAAACAAAGTAGAGCTTGGCATACCAGGGATTCCGAGGTAGCAAGCCCCACTTTATCTATTGGCATGACTGCAGACCAAAGAAGAAGACAAGAAGAACGTGATCAAGATTTAGCGCACATGAAAACGCAAGTGGATCTTCTGACAAAGCATTTATTATCAGGGAAGACCGAAAAAGTGAAAGTTGTGGCGCTAAAAGGAAGAGACGAATCTGATTCGGAAGAGGAGGCCAACTACTTGAACAATCAGGGGGGTTTCCGTGGGAATACCCAAGGAAACCAAGGTCGGAACTATTATGATAAATCTGGAAGCAAAGACCAAGGTAGTTGGAAGAAAAACAATTAAAAGAGTGGTTTGTACGTTCCCCCTGGTAGACGTGATACCACCACATCTAATTCTGGAAGTATGGAAGACATGATGGCTAAATTATTGAAAGGAGTGGAAGCAAAGAGCGCGGGAGTTACTGAGGTAATTAATGATTTGTCCTCCATGAAACAACTAGTTAATTCTCATTCCACTTCAATCAAGCAAATAGAGCAGCAATTGAGCCAACTTTCAGCAGCACTCAATCAAAGAAAGGCTGGCACTTTACCTAGCGATACTGTGCAAAACCCAAGGAATGATGGGTCATGCATGGCCATTACTACCAGAAGTGGTAAGGTGCTGGAACCTTCAGCAAAAGGCAAGCAAGTGGTTGACGAAGTTGCGGACATGGATGATAACGCAAAAGGAGAAGATGCCGCAACAACCAGTCCTGACGTCAAGGACGTCACGCCCAGTGACGTGCAGCCTGAAAAAATGGAAAAACGGAAGCAAGAGAAGAAGAAAACCGTGGAGAGAACACTTCCATACCCACCACCACCTTTTCCCCAAAGACTGAAGAAGGTGGCGGATGACACTAAGTTCAGCAAATTCATGACTATGTTAAAGCAGCTGACCATTAATGTTCCATTGGTGGAGGCACTTGAACAAATGCCTGGGTATGCGAAGTTTATGAAGGATCTTTTGACAAAGAAGAGGGCAGCAAGTTATGAGCTGAAAGACGATGTGCATCATTGTAGTGCAATTGCTACCCGATCGATAGTTCAGAAGAAGGCCGACCCCGGAGCTTTCACTATTCCTTGCACCGTCGGATCTTTGAACTTTGCCAAAGCATTATGTGACTTAGGAGCCAGCATCAATTTGATGCCATTATCGATCTACAAGAAGTTGGGGTTAGGAGATCCTACTCCAACCAATATGAGGCTCGTCATGGCAGATAGGTCGGTAAAACGACCTGTTGGTATTCTATGCGATGTCTTGGTAAAAGTTTCTTCATTTATCTTTCCAGCAGACTTTGTCATCTTGGATTGTGAAGCAGATTCTGAGGTTCCCATAATCTTGGGGCGCCCTTTCCTTGCTACAGGAAGTGTGCTCATTGATTTGAGAGCTAATGAACTTTCATTCCGAATAAATGACGAAGTGGTTCGTTTTGATGTTTGCAAATCAATGAAGCAACCCAAAGATCTTAGTGTATTTTCGGTGGATGATATTTTCTTTGATGATCCGAAATAACTACTTGAAGAAGAGCAAATTATTGATGATCCCTTGGAGGTTGTGCTCATGAATGGAGAGAGTGAAGATGCTGAAAATTCTGAAGAAGCTATTTGTGCTCTATCGGGATTAGGAACATATCGCTATACTCCCAAGAAGCTGGATCTTGATCTCAAGAATCGGCCTACACCACCAGCTAAGCCATCTATTGAAGAGCCACCCACGTTAGAATTGAAGGAGCTGCCAAGTCATTTGAAGTACGCATTCTTAGGAAGCGAAAACACTCTTCCAGTCATTATGGCAGCCGATTTGGGTGAGCGACAAGTTTCAGCTTTTATTGCTATTCTACGCAAGTATATTAGAGCTATTGGATGGACCATTGCGTATATTATTGGTATTCCACCTGGGATTTGTACACATAAAATTCAGCTTCAAGAAAATTGCACACCCACCATTGAGCATCAAAGGCGTCTAAACCCACCTATGCAAGAAGTGGTGAAGAAAGAGATCATCAAGTGGTTAGACGCAGGAGTTGTGTATCCTATTTCTGATAGTACATGGGTAAGCCCTGTACAATGTGTTCCCAAGAAAGGAGGTATAACGGTGGTCGCGAATGCAAAGAATGAACTTATTCCACTCAGGCCCGTCACTGGATGGAGAGTATGCATGGACTACCGCAAGCTGAATTCTTGGACACTCAAGGATCACTTCCCAATGCCATTTATGGACCAAATGCTAGATCGATTAGCGGGGAAAGGATGGTTTTGCTTCTTGGATGGTTATTCAGGCTATAATCAGATTTGTATTGCACCCGAAGACCAAGAGAAGACAACGTTTACATGCCCATATGGGATGTTTGCCTTCAAACGTATGCCATTCGGGTTATGTAACGCACCAGCCACCTTTCAACGTTGTATGATGTCTATTTTCTCTGATATGGTTGAAAACACTTTGGAGGTATTTATGGACGACTTTTCAGTTGTTGGTGAGTCTTTTGAAGCATGCCTGGCAAACTTGAGCATGGCATTACAAAGATGTGTAGAGTTCAACCTTGTGCTGAATTGGGAGAAGTGCCACTTCATGGTAAAAGAAGGAATCGTTCTTGGGCACAAGATCTCTGAAAGAGGAATAGAGGTTGACCGAGAAAAAATTGAGGTTATTGAGAAGCTACCGCCTCCAATTTTGGTGAAGAGAGTTCATAGTTTTCTTGTCCATGCTGGTTTCTATCGTAGGTTCATCAAAGACTTCTCCAAAATTGCAAGTCCATTGTGCAAACTATTGGATAAAGATGCAAAGTTTGACTTCAATGACGATTGCTTAAAGGCATTCGAATGCCTTAAAGGAAAACTCATTGAAGCCCCTATTATGGTAGCACCAGATTAGACTCTCCCGTTTGAAGTCATGTGTGATGCTAGTGGTGTAGCCGTTGGTGCTGTTCTTGGTCAGAGAAAGGAGAAATTATTTCATCCTATCTACTATGCGAGTAAGGTCCTAAATGAAGCCCAAAGAAACTACACTATTACTGAACAAGAGCTCCTAGCGGTTGTGTATGCATTTGAGAAGTTTCGTGCCTATCTATTGGGTACTAAGGTGATCGTTCATACAGACCATGCAGCTCTTAGGTATCTAATGACAAAGAAGGATGCAAAACCAAGGTTGATTAGATGGGTATTACTGTTGCAAGAGTTTGATTTTGAAGTCAAAGATAGACGAGGTTGCAAGAACCAAGTGGCAGATCACCTATCTCGACTTGAGAATGAGCATGTGGCGCAACCTGAAATTCAGATTGATGATGCATTCTCGGACGAAAAGATATTAGCGACAACAATGGAGAAATTACCATGGTATGCCGACTTTGCAAATTTTGTGGTGAGTAATGTGATACCTGCCAATTTATCTTACCACCAAAGGAAGAAGTTTATGCATGACGTACAGCACTACTATTGGGATGAGCCTTATTTGTTTCGACAATGTGCGGATGGTATCATTCAATGATGTATATCCCATGAAGAGGTGCCTACTATCTTGGAAGCATGCCACACTTCGCAAGTTGGAGGACATCACGCAGGCAATCGGACGGCCAGAAAAGTATTACAAAGTGGTTATTATTGGCCTTCGATATTCAAAGATGCCTATGACTATGTTAGAAGGTGTGACCAATGCCAGCGTCAAGGTGCGATTTCAAAACACCATGAAATGCCCATGACCAAAATTCTTGAGGTAGAACTCTTTGATGTGTGGGGTATTGATTTCATAGGTCCATTCGTGAATTCGTTTGGAATGAAGTACATCTTGGTTGCTGTGGATTATGTTTCGAAATGGGTAGAAGCTGTAGCATTGGCCGACAACGAAGGAAAGCGTGTTGTAGCGTTCTTAAAGAAGAATATCTTCTCTCGTTTTGGAGTACCACGTACTATCATAAGTGATGGAGGATCTCACTTCTGCAACAAGCTATTCAAATCAGTTTTGGCCAAGTATGGTGTCAAGCAACATAAGGTAGCTACGCCTTATCATCCCCAAACTAGTGGACAAGTAGAAGTTTCCAATCGCGAGATCAAGCAAATCCTTGCAAAGACGGTTAATGCGAATAGAAAGGATTGGTCTCGAAAGCTAGATGAGGCACTATGGGCATATAGGACTGCATTCAAGACACCCATTGGCATGTCTCCTTATCAACTAGTCTATGGGAAGGCTTGTCATCTACCCATCGAGCTCGAACACAAGGCATTGTGGGCGCTGAAGCGATTGAATTTGAATTGGGATGATGCAATGAAGCTGAGGATGGAGCAACTGAACGAGATGGATGAATTCCGTCTCCATGCATATGAAAGTTCAGACCTATACAAGGAGCGGATAAAAAAGTATCATGATCAGCGGATTGTTCGATGAAACTTCCAAAGGGGTGATATGGTACTTCTCTTCAACTCCAGATTGAAGCTCTTCCCAGGTAAGTTAAAGTCTAAGTGGTCTGGTCCATACAAAGTTATCCAAGTCTACTCGTCTGGAGTAGTCGAATTAGAAGACAATAATGGTGTTGTCTTCAAGGTGAATGGCCAACGTGTTAAGACTTATATCGGTCCTCTTGACTCGATGAATTCTATGGCCATCACTTATCTCGACGAAGTCTAAGTACTCGAGGTAACTATGTCGAGCACGACAATAAAAAAAGGCGCTAGATGGGAGGCAACCCATCATTTTATCATTTTATCGTTCTTTTTTTACTTGTTTTACTTTTGATAATGAAAATCCAAAAATAAGAGTCGTACCACGACCAAAACTAAGGCGCTTGGTGGGAGGCAACTCATCGTACTAATCGTTTTCATTTGGTTTTAAGCAAAAATAGGTGCAAGAGGTATTCAACAAGGAGATTGATTTTAATTGACGATTTGGACGCATTGTATGGTAAAGTTGGTAAGTTAGGAATAGTGATGCATAAGGCTATGGATTGAGCATTGCTCATGCCAAACTAGACATCGAGGAAGGCTAGGCCTAGGTAAAACTAGGCCATGAACGATGCACAACCTATCCTATAGCCTAAGGTCTCGGAATCTAGTGTGCTATACACTATGCGCCGCCCAGTCCTAAGTGTGCTTTTGACTATGCGCCGCCTATGCTATAGCATTAGGTCTCAGTATCTCATATGCCATAGACTATGCGGCGCATATGTCCCTAAATGCCATAGACTATGCGCCGCATATACCATGACTATGCCAAGCATTATGCGCCGCATATGTAGCATTTTTGTCTCCAAAACCGATTGTAAATGGGTCAAAACCCGACCCATTCTCTTCCTATATAAAGGGGAATTAGTCTTGAAACATAACCACACTAGAAATTAACCTAAAGGCGCCGCATTCCCTCTCCAAACCATCCCAAAATTTTTCTTTTTGCTCTCCCACTTCACAAGAACATCTCCAAAGGCTTCAATCACGTAAGTACTCTTTTGTTCTTCATCTATTTTTCGTAAGTGCTACGTTGCTATATCTATTATGAATTGCTACATCTTGAAGAAATATTGGTGATGTGAATGTGTTTAAATTGTTGATACACAACCAAGTGAGTGAACATAAACGTTAGGATGATCTTAACTTGTTTCCGACTTCAATTCGATTTTGATGCATTGTCATACTACTTGAGGAATTGCTATAGTCATGAACATTGCATACTCTTGTCACTTGAATACTTACATGTTGGGATGTCTCGCTCATCGGAATAAGACTTATAGTTGCCTACCGACATAGGAGATTGTTATTATTGATAGAAACTATACCATGATGTAATCCCTATGTAGAAGTCTTGATATACCTAACATGAAAGTATTGCAAAGATTGCAAGAAGTGTTACATATCTGAATTTCTTGTTGGAATATAGCCCCTAAAACGTATGTCGATGAAGTCTGAGTAATCGACCACTTTCACTTCACTAGTCTGTACCAACAAACTAAGTGTGGGGTGGTGCCACTACTGCTTGTTTATAGATTGTATCCATCGAGATGATGCTAACATGATCATTGTTTTAAGTCTCAGGTACAATGGCACCCAAAGCAAGACAAGGCAAAGATAAGGCTACCACTTCACAAAAAGGCAAGAAAAGAGGCCGAAAAGAGCAAGGAGAACCCTCCTCGCTGCAAATCCCTCGACTCACTCTGGGAATTAAGTGGGATACTTATGAGGAACTTCTGAGGATGACGACTCTGATGATGATTCCGATGCAAGGGGTATGACCCCAGACATAGAGGATGAGTCCGACTAACCAGGTTCTTCTTATTTATTTTCCACTGAGGACAGTGTGTCCCGTCTAAGTGTGGGGTGCTGGTATTTGCATGTTATACTTCTCTATCCACATTTGCATTTATTTATGTTTGTTTGTTTTGTTAGTAGTTAATTGTTTTTTTAGTAGTTAAATTTTTTTAACTTAGCTTAGCATGAAATTATTCTAATAGGCAGCATGAGATTATGACAAGAGTTTGTGCTAAAATCATGACTATTGAGACGTTTAGGCTCTAATTGTGACTCACTATGTGATATTGTTTGGTTTAATTCCTTCATCTGTTGGGTCAAGAGTCTATACTACTCCCAATAAAGTCGACCATGTGCCTTGTGTGTGTGAGATAATAGTATATTTTGTGCTTGTGGCTGATGCTAGAACTTGCCTGGTATGTATGTAAAGCAAAAATAAAGAGTGCAAGTCTAGGAGATGATTTAGGCATTTCTTTGGCAACCTATGATTATTTACCTTCTTTCTACCTACCCATGGACATTATCCTAGTCAACCCCTTTTGAGCCTTTAGCCTATTTTCTTTGACAACCTCATATGTAAGCCTAATCCATTTTTTTCAAGACCATAATTTGATCCAAATTCCTAAGTGCTTTAAAGTGTAAAGTCATGTGACAAAATAAGAGGAAATTGGGTGAGTATGATGCTTTAGAATGTATTGGTGCTTGAAATTGCTATGAAAAAGAAGTGCTATCATAAGAGGTATGTTATGAAAAGAAAAAGGAAGAAAAAACTGAAAAGTTAGTCATGTTTAAAATTGAAAAACAAAAGAGGAGAAAAAGGGTGGTAGAATAAATGAAAGAAAGGTTGTTAGAAAGAAAAGTGTTAATGATACAAAGTGATGTATTAAAGCGCTTAGGAACTTAGTCACTATTCCTGGCCAAAATAGTCCTACCCGTCCCTTAGCCTACATTACAACCATCAAAAGACCTACTTGATCCTAAGCTTAGCATTCTGACATTTAGTAGAGTATTACATTAAGGGCAAGACTATGGTCATCAGTTGCTACATATGAATTCTTTGTGAGAGTGAGAGCAAGGATATTTTGATACCCATGTTTGAAAAATTTGCTATACTTGTGAGTGATTATGGGTAATATATTGTGAGACACACATGGTTGATGAGTTTTGGGTAGTCGTGTATGATTCTTTGTGCCTTAACTTTTGAATATGAGTTGACCACCATCACGAGTCTATGCTAGAAGTTAAACTGTTTCTACTAATGATCGAAAAACTACTCTTTGTTGATAATTGTTGTGCTTGTCTTGACGAATATTTTGTGTTGTTGCTGTGAAACCCTAAGTTGATGTTTAGAGGGACATGATATTTTGTTCGAGGACGAACAAAGCTTTAAGTGTGGGGTGTTGATGATAGGCGAATTTACACGCCTATATCAATATATTTTGCCCATATTTTAGCCTAGTTTTGAGAACAAAGTATATATTTCATGCACTTTTAGTCCTTTTTCCTGTAAATGAGCTAACGAACATGATTAGTAAAGTTTCAGGTATAAATGATGCAGAATTCAGCATTTTATGGCTTACTTGACGCAAAAGAAAGCTCACGAAGGAAGGGAAGGGAGTTTACACGCCTAAGGACCAAAACTGCTGCATGGAAAATCTGTCCCGGGCTAAAACAGCATTTCTGAAGACTTTGGGGATTTGCAGTAACTTAGTTGGATTTGGACAATGATACATTAACCTAGTGCAATTGGGTTATGTATTTCATTAGTTTATTTGGATTATGATAATGTTACATTAACCTAGTATAATTGGGTTAAGTATTACATTAGCCTAGTAGAATTTGGTTAGATATTTTATTTATCTAGTAGGATTAGGATATGGGTATTATAAATACCCTATCATGCTAGATATTTGCAAGGAATTTGGGTGGGGAGACCACAATACTTTCTTTCATCCCTCTCATCTTCCACTACAAACAATTCTACAACTCGTCTAATCTTTCCATTAATTCTATTTTTATTCTTTTACTCTTCTATTCTTAAATTCCACAACAAGAGAATCGTTACTTTGCCTAGGAATTCATGCCTCACGCCTACCACCTAAGCTACACGAAATTACTCAATCTTGTGGTATAACAACAATGTCAATCGTGATCTCCTTCGCATTCATGGGTAACTAAACTTCTCTGTTGGGGTTATGGAAGCCGTATGAGATACTATCTATTGCTGTGAGTTTGTGAGTTCGCGACACGTATACTGCTTATATCATTATTCTCTTCACCTTAGTCTACATTCTTTGTGGTTGCAAACGCAAGAATACGCCAGTATAACATTTAACTTGTTCGAAAGAAAGGTTATCTGTCTGGAAAAGAGATAAGGTCAAGGTAGTAGGGTCACCCCCTAAAATTCCCTACTAAAAAGCTAGTGTCGTAACTGGACTAACCTCTTGGAGAATTCGTACCGTTAGACACGCTTTAAGCTCGAAAGAGTTAAAGTGAAATAATCCTCGAATAGGTCGAAAGACGCCTGGATTTACCATCGAATAAAATTCTCTATACGCAGTTGCATGTCAGAATTCTACACACTCATAGACAATAGAGACGTATACCTCAGAAGGTGGACATAACCCCAACGCCTCAATTCTCATTGTTTACAACTTACGTAACAATCTTTCTCTTTTACTTTGCTATTTTCAGCTTTTATTTAATTATTTTGGTGACACATTACAAATCCCCCCTTTTTACGAAACTTGCACCAAAAGTTTAGTAATTTTGCTTACTTGTTGGCCAAGCTATTCCCTGTGGGATCGACACCCAACCCTGTTGGGTTCTATATTTGCTAACGACCGCTTTACACTCCTATGAGAGCTGTAGATTGAGCGTTATCAATGTATCAAAGCAAACCAACCTCATTCAAATCACCAACACCACTTCAAGCTTTAAAAAATCATTATAGGCGTAGTATTGTAATAACTACGGAATATAAAAGAAGAACTTACTTGGTGATGGACTTGGAAGATGATCTTGCAAGGTTAGATGAGCAAAAAGAAAAGTTTTGAGAGATTTGGGAAGGTTAGGCAGCGCCTAGGTTGAGCAAACAATGTGATTTTGTCTAAAGGTTGAAGTTCTATTTATAGACCAAGGCTTGGGTCGGGTTTGACCCATGAAAAATCGGGTTAGGAGACCAAAAAGCATAAGTAGGCGGCGCCTAATGCTTTTTCTATGCTTGGCATAGGCGGCGCCTTTAGCAAAGCCTAGTTGAAAATAGGTTGCGCCAATGCTATGGCATTGTAGATTCAGAGAGCAAAGGCAATGGCATAGGCGGCGCCTTTAGCTTTGCCTAGTTGAACATAGGCGGTGCCTATGCTATGGCCTAGTTGAACATAGGCGGCACCTATGCTATGGCATTGTAGATTCAAATAGCAAAGGCAATGGCATAGGCGGCGCCTTTAGCTTTGCCTAGTTGAGCTTAGGCGGCGCCTATGCTATAGCATTGTTGATTCAGAGAGCAAAGGCAATAGCATAGGCCTTTCCTTGTTCGTTGCCTAGATTTACATAGGCCATGCCTTGTCCATTGCCTAGATTTGTATAGGCAATACCTAACCGAAAGCCTTTTGCTCCTTCATTACTCACTTACCACCTTTAACATTGCTCACTTTCAAGTCAAAATTTGAGACCAAGCTCCTCCTTTATACGTCTTCCCCTACACTTAATCAAAAACAACAAAAACAATTAGAAAGATGGGTTGCCTCCCACCAAGCGCCTTAGTTTTGGTCGTGGCTCGACTCTTCTTTTTGGATTTTTATTTAACAAAACAAACTCCTAGGAAAACAAAATGACTAAAAACGATGGGTTGCCTCTCATGTAGCGCTTGATTTATTGTCGCGGCACGACATAGTTACCTCGATTACTTATACTTCGTCGAGATAAATGGTGGCCATGCATTTTATCGAATCAAGAGGACCGATATATGGCTTTACACGTTGGCCATTCACCTTGAAGACACCACCATTTTTGTCTTCTAACTCTACTACTCCAGACGAGTAGACTTGGCTAATTCTGAACGGACCAGACCATTTAGACCTCAACTTACCTGGAAATAGCTTCAGTCTGGAGTTGAAAAGAAGTACCATATCACCCTTCTGAAAGTTTCTTTGGATAATCCGCTGATCATGGTACTTTTTTATCCGTTCCTTGTAGAGGTCTGCCCTTTCATACGCATGTAGACGAAATTCATCCATCTCATTCAGCTGTTCCAATCTCAGATTAATAGCATCATCCCAATTCCGGTTAAGCCTCTTCAACGCCCATAATGTTTTATGTTCGAGCTCAATCGGCAAGTGACAAGCCTTTCCATAAACTAGTTGGTATGGGGACATGCCAACTGGTGTCTTGAATGCAGTCCTATAAGCCCATAAGGCATCATCCAGCTTTCGGGACCAATCCTTCCTACTAGCATTTACAGTCTTAGCAAGGATCAGCTTGATCTCCCGATTAGAAACCTATACCTGCCCACTAGTTTGTGGGTGGTAAGGTCTAGCTACCTTATGTTGCTTGACCCCATATTTCACCAATACGGCTCTGAACAGCTTGTTACAAAAGTGTGATCCTCCATCGCTTATGATGGTACGTGGTACCCCAAAACGAGAGAAGATATTTCTCTTTAAGAATGCTACAACACGCTTACCTTCATTATCAGCCAGCGCTACTGCTTCGACCCATTTGGAGACATAATCCACAGCAACTAGGATATATTTCATCCCAAACGAACTCACAAATGGGCCCATGAAATCAATACCCCATACATCAAATAGCTCTACTTCAAGAATTTTAGACATGGGCATCTCATGGTGCTTCGAGATAGAGCCTTGCCTCTGACACTGATCACATCTTCTCACAAAATTGTAAGCATCCTTGAATAATGAAGGCCAATAATAGCCGCTTTGCAATACCTTCCTGGCTGTCTGATCACCTGCATGGTGACCTCCAACTTGGGAAGCATGACTTGCTTCCAAGATGCTAGGCACCTCCACATCAGAGATGCATCGCCTAATAACACCATCAGCACATCGTCGAAAAAGATACGGCTCATCCCAGAAGTAGTGTTTCACATCATGCATGAACTTTCTCTTTTGATGAAAGGAGAGATTCTCAGGCATCACTTTACTTACCACGTAGTTCGCAAAGTCTGCATACCACGGTAAGTCTTCCACCATAGCGGCTAGGATCTCTTCGTCGGGAAATACACAATCAATCTCAAGGTCGGGTTGCACTATGTGTGCACTCTCAAGTCTAGATAGATGATCAGCTACTTGGTTTTCGCAACCCTTTCTATCCTTTACCTCGAAATCAAATTCTTGAAGCAATAATACCCACCGAATTAGCCTTGGCTTAGCATCCTTCTTTGCCATTAAATATCTCAGAGCCGCATGATCTATATGAACCACCACTTTGGTTCCCAACAAGTAAGCACGGAACTTTTCAAAAGCATAAACAACTGCTAGAAGCTCTTGTTCCGTGACGGTATAGTTCTTCTGGGCTCCATTCAAGGCCTTGCTTGCATAGTATATTGGATAAAATAGCCTTTCTCTTTTCTGACCAAGTACATCACCAAAAGCTACCCCACTTGCATCACACATTACTTCAAACGGTAGAGACCAATCGGGTGCTACAATAATAGGAGCTTCAACTAGCTTCCCTTTGAGGCCTTCAAATGCCTTCAAGCAATCTTCACCGAAGTCGAACTTTGCATCTTTCTCCAAGAGTTTGCATAATGGACAAGCAATCTTGGAGAAGTCTTTAATAAACCTTCGATAAAAACCTGCATGACCGAGGAAACTACGAACTCTCTTTACAGAAATTGGAGGTGGTAGTTTCTCGATAACTTCAATTTTGGCTCGATCAACCTCAATTCCTCTTTCGGAGACTTTGTGCCCAAGAACAATGCCTTCCTTAACCATAAAATGGCACTTCTCCCAGTTTAGCACCAAGTTAAACTCAACGCATCTCTGCAACGCCATACTCAGATTCGCCAAGCACGATTCAAACGATTCACCCACAACTAAAAAATCGTCCATGAACACCTCCAAGGTGTCTTCAACCATATCAGAAAAAATGGACATCATACAACGCTGAAAAGTGGCAGGTGCGTTACATAACCCAAACGGCATACGTTTAAAGGCAAACGTACCATATGGGCATGTAAAAGTGGTTTTCTCTTGATCTTCAGGAGCAATGCAAATCTGATTATAACCGAAATAACCATCTAAGAAACAAAACCATCCATTCCCTGCCAATCGATCAAGCATTTGGTCCATGAATGGCATTGGGAAGTGATCCTTAAGCGTCCACGAATTCAGCTTCCGATAGTCCATACACACTCTCCACCTTGTGACAGGTCTGAGTGGAATCAGCTCATTTTTTTCATTCGCAACTATCGCCATTCCCTCTTTCTTGGGCACACACTATACCGGACTTACCCACTTACTGTCGAAGATTGGATACACTACCCCAGCATCTAACCACTTAATAATTTCTTTCTTCACCACCTCCTGCATGGGTGGATTCAAACGTCGTTGATGCTCAATGGTAGGCACACAATTTTCCTCGAGCTGAATCTTATGCATACATATCCCAGGAG
The DNA here is from genome assembly GCA_030864215.1 of Capsicum pubescens. Taxonomy (NCBI): domain Eukaryota; kingdom Viridiplantae; phylum Streptophyta; class Magnoliopsida; order Solanales; family Solanaceae; genus Capsicum; species Capsicum pubescens. The sequence continues at coordinate 215,546,325 of CM061549.1, read as the reverse complement.
GGATACCAATAATATCAGCAATAGTCCAACCGATGGCTCTCTTGTATCTCCTCAGAACAGAAATAAGAGCCGCAACCTGCTGCTCACCTAAATCAGCCGCAACAATAACCGGAAGTGTATCACCACTTCCCAAAAATGCATATTTCAGGTGACTGGGCAGCTCCTTCAATTCTAGCACTAGTGGTTCTTCAATGGATGGCTTTGCTGATGGTGAAGGGCAATTTTTAAGATCCAGATCCAGCTTCTTAGGAGCATGAGAATAGGAGCCAATTCCTGTTAGAGCACAAATAGTTTCTTCATACTCTTCAACATCCTCACGCTCAAAATTCATAAGCACAGCAGCCAATGGATCAACAATAAGTTGTTTCTCTTCAGATAATTCTTTCTCATCATCATAATAAACATCAGCTACAGAGAACACATTCATATCTTTGGGCTGCTTCATTGATTTGCATACATCAAAACGAACCACTTCGTCATTCATCCAAAATAAAAGCTCATTAGCTCTTAGATCAATAAGCACACTTCCTATTGCAAGGAAAGGACGCCCCAAGATTATGGAAACTTCAGAATCCACCTCGCAATCCAAAATAACAAAGTCTGCAGGAAAAATGAAGGTGGAAACCTTCACCAATACATCATATAAGATACCAACAGGTCGTTTTACCGACCTATCTGCCATCACGAGCCGCATATTGGTTGGTGTAGGATCACCCAGCCCCAACTTTCTGTAAATAAATAGAGGCATCAAATTAATGCTAGCTCCCAAATCGCACAATGCCTTAGAAAAATCCAACGATCCAACCGTGCAAGGAATAGTGAAAGCACCAGAATCTGCCTTCTTCTGAACTAGCGATCTTGTAGCGATTGCACTGCAATGATGAACATTATATGCCAGCTCATAGTTTGCTTCCCGCTTCTTTGTCAAAATGTCCTTCATGAATTTAGCGTATCCGGGCATCTTCTCTAGCGCCTCCACCAAAGGAACATTAATAGTCAGCTGCTTCAACATAGTCATGAATTTACTGAACCTGGTGTCATCAGCTTTCTTCTTCAGTCTCTGAGGAAAAGGTGGTGGTGGAAGAGGAATTGTTTTCTCCACCACTTCTTTTTTATCTTGCTTCCGATTATCACTCTTTTCAGGCTGCAGACGTCTAGGGGTAACGTCAGGAACACTATCTTCAGCTTCTACGGCATCTTCACATTCTACATCAATAACATTATCTGTTATATCATCAACCACCTGCTTGCCTTTGGATGGATTTTCCAACGCTTTACCACTCCTGGTAGTAATAGCCATACATGATCCATCATTCCTTGTGTTTTGCACAGTGTCGCTAGGTAAGGTGCCAGCCTTTCTTTAATTAAATGTCGCTGATAGTTGACTCAATTGTTGCTCCAGCTATTTTATCGCGGTAAAATGCGAATCAACCAATTGATTTATTGATGACAAATCATTCTTTACCTCAGTAACACCTCTATTGGTTGCCTCCACCCCTTTCAACAGCTTAGCCATCATATCATTCATGGACATCTTTCCAGAGCCAGACGCCACAGCCTCACGGTTTCCAGGAGGAACATACAAACCACTCCTGTCAGTCTTATTCTTCCAACCACCTTGATCGCGGTCCTTGTATCCAGATTTATCATAATAGATCCGACCTTGGTTTCCTTGGGCATTACCTCGGAAACCTCCCTGATTATTCAAATAATTTGCTTCCTCCTCAGAATCTGACTCATCTCTTACCTGTGACACCACAGCCTTGACTTTTTCGGTCTTCCCTGATAATAAATGTTTGGTAAGAAGATCCATCTGCGTTTTCATGTGCGCAATATCCTGGTCACGTTCCTCTTGTCTTCGTCTCTGCTCTGCAGTCATGCCAATAGATACAGTAGAGCTCGCTACCTCAGAATCCCTGGTATGCCAAGCTCTACTCTGCTTTGTCATACGATCCAGCATATCACTCGCCTCAATAAAAGTAAGGTCCATGAATGACCCTCCTGCAGCATTATCAACCACTGGCTTTGTCACCGAGTTCAAAGCCCTATATAATATTTCCATCAAGTGGATATTCGTCATCTGATGGTTTGGGCACCGCATAAGCTTCTTCTTAAACCTCTCCCATGTTTCGTGGAGAGCTTCAGTTGGAAGCTGTCGAAAATTCTGATCTCATCCCGTAATTGGGGTCTCTTGGATGGCGGAAAGAATCTTTCTAGGAAAGCGTCTTTCAGTTGCCTCCAATTAGTAATAGAATCAGGAGTTAGCCCGTTCAACCATAGAGTTGCTTCCCCAGACAGAGACAATGGAAATAAGCGTAGCCTAATTGCATTCTGTCCAACTCCTGGATTGTCAAACGACTTGCATGTTAAAATAAAGTTGATCAGATGCATATTCGGATCATCGCCTGCGAGTCCACCAAATAACCCCTTGAGCTGCAATAACTGAATCATGGTGCTAGTGATATTGAACTTAGCTCTGGGTGCCAAGGGTGGAGAAATAATAGCCTCTGTGGCACCAGCTCCATCCAGATCGTCATCATCATCATCAAAAGGAGCCTGCACAGCTCGGCGGTCAGGTCTCATTCTAGCTTGACGATCCCTCCTGTGCATAGGTGCCGCCACTTCATCAGTACGCCTGGGATTCAGTAACTCATCATCACCCAGGTCCTCATCATCAGGATTTGTTGCTCGCCCTGGGTTATCAATATTCTGTTGATGTACTTGAGCAGCTACCAGTGCAGCTAATCTAGCCTGCTCCTGTTGAGCTGTCCTTCTGTCAATGTCACGTTGTGCATCCATTCTGCTAATAAGTTGAGGTTCAAGATTTATGGGTAATAATGGCTGACCAGAACTACGAGTATTTGGCATGCACTCAACAGACCCTGAATAAAACAAAAACAACAACTAAAAGTAAAATTCGAGAATCTTTGACCAAAGGGTCTAGTAACTATCACAAACTTAGTTGACAACCATATTCCCCGGCAACGGCGCCAAAATTTGATAACGCCCAAACTACAGCTCTTGTGAGAAAGTGTAAGCGGTCGATGTCAAATATAGAACCCAACTGGGTTGGGTGTCGAATCCCACAGGGAATACTTGGTCACTAAGTGTTGCAATTATTAGTAGACTATTGATCGAAAATTCCACGGAAAAGGGGGGATTGGATTGTGGCGTGAATTAATGCTATCAAAGTAACAACAGAATGCTTTGTTTAGTAAGATTTAATCACAGAGAAAAATAAGTTAGGGTTATGTCCACCTTATGAGTTCTACGTATCTATTAACTATGAGTAATGCGGAATTCAGACATGCATGCACTTATAGAGATTCGTATTCTAATGGTAAATCCTAGTGTTTCTCAACCATCAAGGATTATTTCACTTTAACTCTCTCGAGCCTAAAGTGTATAACTAATGGTACGAACTCTCCAAGAAATTAATCCGGTTAAGGCATTAACGTGTAAATAGGGGTTGGTAGCCCTATTTCTTTGTCACACTCTCTTTTCCAAACATGTAACTTTTCTCTCGAACAAGTTAATGCTATAATGGCATGTTCTCTATGTTTGCAACCATGAGAATTAAATTAAAACGAAGAGAGTAATGATATAAGTAGCATACGCATCAAGAATTCACAAACTCATAGTAATAGATAGTATATCAAAAGGCTTCCATAACCCTAACAGAGAAGTTTAGCTACTCATGATTGTAAAGGAAAACAACGAAGACATCATCATCATCATACCAAAACTAGAACAATCTTCGCGAGAGGATGCTTTTAACGTCAAAGAGGAATGACGTTTTTCCTCTTAGCCGTCTTCCCCCAAATATGTAGTGTGTTTCTCTGTGTTAAAGTTACAGAATCTGTAAACTGAATAAATAAAAAGTGTCGACTGAAATTCTGAAAGCAATACTGAAAAATTCAGCAAATAAGGTTTTTATAACATCCTTGTCCTAGTCCTACTAGGTTACTGCTGCACCCCTAAGTATTAAGAAATACTGATTTTGCCCGGGACAGATTCTCCATGCGTCACATTCAGTCCACAAGCTTCCAAAAGTTGCCTTCCTTCTTACATGAAGTTTTCCTTTGCTGCCCAAAGGTCCACAAAGTGCTGAAATCTTCATCATTAGTACCTGAAAACATGCTAATCACATAGGTTAGCTCACTTACTGAAAAATGGACTAAAAGTGCAGGAATTATATATTTTGTCCTCAAAACTTAGCTAAAATATGGGTAAATTATGGTTCTTAGGCGTGCAAATACGCCCAACATCAATTCCCACGTAGGAAGAGACATCAAATTTAACTAAGACAAACTAAAAGTCAATTATCTAACAAGTCAATCTACTCCGTCAAAGGCAAAGAAGACAAAGTCTATCCAGTCTCTTGCTGGTAAAAGGGCCACATAGGTTGCAGCTTAAGTATGCCTGTGGACTAATACAAAAGAGTACATATAGGAAAAATAATTGTTTGGTTATTGTAGTAATGTGAATAGGAAAAATGAACCTTCTACTTTCTGTGGTGTAGAGTAGCCCAAAATTCCTTTTGGAGTTTGCTTTAGTTTGGTTATGACTGTTTTGTATCTGTGCAAATTAACGTGTTGTTTTATTAATAGTCAACTTTTTCTGTAACATGCGGCCGAGTTACTTGTGATGATCATTAATGGCATGGTACAAATATTTGTTCATCGATGACGATCAATTTGCTCATTGTGTAAAAACGATGATCAACTTGATACAAGTGTCAATAGTACTTGCTTTGGTCGAAGATTTTCAAAAGGTAGTTTCTTTTTTTCTTTATTTGTTAAGGTGGGGCTGCTGCTTATTTGAGATTGTTATGGTGGAAAAGAGAAATAAAAGACTTGATTAGGTTAAAAATTTACTATGAATAGATATTTTCTTTTTGTACAATCTACTTTGATAATTGGCTTTATGGAAGTATTTCTTATTGTCGTAGATGTTGCATTACACGTTGATCTCTTTTATGGAAATATTTATTATATTTTAGTGTTTGTAATTTTTATTCTTCTATATATTGCTCGAAAAATATATTTGACACTAATGGCATTAAATTCACTGTTAGGCCAGCCATTTCGTAATTATTTTGACAATGGAGATTCCTATTGTCACTTCACAAAAAAATTTTCTATCCAAATTACCCTCTCACAGTGAAAACCACTCTTAAGGCTATCCGATTTTAACTAAACCATTGGTCTTATCCCTAAATTTAGGCTGACACTATTCTTTCCAAGAATTATCTTGTCCCCCACTCTCTCCTCAAAGTCTTTTCATCTTTCTACTAAATTATCTAATAAAAAATGTGAAGAACAATCACTACAAAAAACGGGTGATATTGCTGGGGTTTATTTGCGGAGGTTATTTTAACCTCCGCAAAATTATATGAAATGCGAGGGTTAAAAATCTGCTGCTAAAATATATAAAGTTACGGGGTTTTTAAACCCCCGCTATAAATTGCGGGAGTTTTAAACCCCGCTATAGACCAAAAAATAATGAACACTTATTTTGCCATAAAAATATAAATTTGCAGGGGTTTTAGACCCCCGCTATAATCGAAAAAAATAGCTTAACATTTTTCCTCTTTTTTTTTAATTGGGCAAATATTTTCCCTTACTTTCCCAATTATATCGACCCTCTCATTTTCCCTCTTACTTTTCCTCTCTCATTTCTCAAATTGGTAGGCAGCCATTTCAGTTGGTAGGCAAAAAAGGTAGGGCTGCTGCTTATTTGAGATTGTTACGGTGGAAAAGAGAAATAAAAGACTTGATTAGGTTAAAAATTTACTATGAATAGATATTTTCTTTTTGTACAATCTACTTTGATAATTGGCTTTATGGAAGTATTTCTTATTGTCGTAGATGTTGCATTACACGTTGATCTCTTTTATGAAAATATTTATTATATTTTAGTGTTTGTAGTTTTTATTCTTCTATATATTGCTCGAAAAATATATTTGACACTAATGGCATTAAATTCACTGTTAGGCCGGCCATTTCGTAATTATTTTGACAATGGAGATTCCTATTGTCATTTCACAAAATTTTTTTCTATCCAAATTATCCTCTCACAGTGAAAACCACTCTTAAGGCTATCCGATTTGAACTAAACCATTGGTCTTATCCCTAAATTTAGGCTGACACTATTCTTTCCAAGAATTATCTTGTCCCCCACTCTCTCCTCAAGTCTTTTCATCTTCCTACTAAATTATCTAATAAAAAATGTGAAGAACAATCACTACGAAAAACGGGTGATATTGCGGGGGTTTATTTGCGGAGGTTATTTTAACCTCCGCAAAATTATATGAAATGCGAGGGTTAAAAATCTGCTGCTAAAATATATAAAGTTACGGGGTTTTTAAACTCCCGCTATAAATTGCGGGAGTTTTAAACCTCGCTATATACCAAAAAATAATGAACACTTATTTTGCCATAAAAAATATAAATTTGCGGGGGTTTTAGACCCCCGCTATAATCGAAAAAAATAGCTTAACATTTTTCCTCTTTTTTTTAATTGGGCAAATATTTTCCCTTACTTTCCCAATTATATCGACCCTCTCATTTTCCCTCTTACTTTTCCTCTCTCATTTCCCAAATTGGTAGGCAGCCATTTCAGTTGATAAGCAAAAAAGAGTCATTAAGGTTGCAATAACCACAGAAGCACGGGAAATCCCCACTGATTGTTTCAGTTTTTGCGCAATTTTTGTAAACTAAACTTGAATTGACATCTTCTTTTGTAAGTTAAATTAGGGCTTATTTTTTATTGGAGGTTATTTGAGTTTATTCATGTTTTGAACATATGTTTTGAGCCTGTTTTAGTGTTTATTTATATTGAAACTTGTTGTATTTTGTGGTCGAAGTAGGGATTCTTTTTTTCAGAATAAGTGCTTAAGCTAATGTTTCAAGATGAAATTTTTTTGAGAAATCCCGAGCTTGTTAGAGTTAGGAAGTGAGAGGTGCTAATAGATTGTTGATTATGTTTCCTTTGTTCTGATATTTTCTTATAGTCTTTGGATATTCAAGTTGATGAAGGGACACATGATATAATTGAATTTCTTAAAGATAAGAACCCAAATTCGGATGAACATGTTGAGGTATAGATAAAAAGGTTCATGCTTTTTTGTATTTGATTTTTTAGTTGTCCGTAGCTTCACATGCTGAATCCTCTAAGAGAAGTTCACCAATGTTGTAAAAACTTATCAGGGGACAGAAATATGTATAAATTACTCTCTCCTCAACTCCATTCCATTTACAAAGTTTTGGGTGTTCTTTAATAACCCATAGTAGATTCACATGGTTCTGTAGGTATAAAATACTCTTCAAGTTTTCTCAATTTACAAAGTTTGGGTGTTCTTTAATGCTTAGTAGAAATCTTGAAACTAAATTAATATGACCAATAAAGTCTCTTATGATTGAGGTGTACTGGTTGATATCATTATTTTTGTAGAGTAATGTTCATCATTTTCAGGAAAGTAAAGAGCTACAGAACCTCGATATTACATTAGGATTAGTTTGAATTTATAATGGAGGTTGGGTTAGCTATTGATTGTCCATAGATCAGTAAGAACCTTTGCTAATCTGTTGTAGTACCATAGGGGCAATTCTCATTGTTTTTAGAATCAGAAGTCATAATACAGGTGTTACCAAAATCATAAGGAGGTTATTGTAACTAGGGCTTAAGATGAGATACAAGGGACACATGATATTTTTGCATCATTCTTAATGGTTGGTTTTGATCTGTGAGTTAAGGGGGCATATGACAAGGAGGTCATGGATTCAAGCCGTGTAAAAAACTCTTGCACAAAATGCAGGGTAAGGTTGTATACAATAGACTCTTGTGGTCCGGCCCTTCCCCAACCCCGCACATAGCGTGAGCTTAGTGTACCGGTCGTCCTTTGTTTCTGATCTATGAATGTCGGTTGATTCCTGTTGGATAAATCTTGTTGGTTATATTTGCTTTTATTGTTACCATCTGTGAACCTATTGTTGGATTAGTAAGTTGGTGCAAGAGATTGGTTTGAGAAACTTGAAGTAACATAATAAGTTTTGAACCTTTCATTAGGATGACTGGAAGAAGAACTAAATTTTCTAGAGTGCAAATTAGTAATATATATGTCAAGAATTTCCCGAATGGATCTGTATCAATATGAATAGATAAAGGTTGATTTAGAATATGCAACTTGGTTGTTCTTGGATTTAGATAGATTCAGAAGATGAATTTATTTGGTAAATAAAACCTTTCACCCCGGCAGTTCCGGCTTCTCTTGTTCTTTTTGTTTTGCAAACCTAAGAGTTTGATTTTTTATCTCCGTGGCAATGTATATATTGATGGTATTGAGATATTCACATAGTGTTGAATACTAAAGATGTAAATTCCAGTGGTTTTCGTGTATTCATTATGGGAACTGCAGTCTATAAGGTTCACTTTCTTTGTTGTTTTTTCATAAATACTTTACGGGTATTTGATCGAACAAAGACTGACAGGAGTAGGATGGATCACACCAGATAGAGGATGTAAGTAGCACATATAGAGGATAAACAAGAGAGGATTGCATAAAGTGGTTTGTTTGTATCCTATGTAGACAAGTTATGCACTGGTTCACATGTGTGATAATGCAATGATTGGGAATAGGCTGAATGAAGTTTCTTTTTATGCGTGTGTCTGATTGGAGGTTGTACCTGAGCGTTTGATGTAACTATGAGAAATAGAGAACCTTTAATCTAGAAAGCCTCTACTGCTATTATAAGAATTTATTTACTTGTAACTTTTTGGAAATATTTACTAGTATTAGGGTGAAATGGACCCGAATAAAGAGGACCTTATTCAGTAGTTCCCATCTGATTTGGGATTTCACGGATCACGGGTAGCTGATTTTGAAAGTTATAGTTTTTTCATTGTCTTTTATAGTTGGTGGTTCTGAAGGTCTTCCAGAATCAGCCTCTCTACCTCCAAGAGGTAGAGGTAAGTCCGCGTACACTTTACCCTCCCTATGCCCCACATTGTGGGATTTCAGTGGGTATGTTGTTGTTGTTAGTGGTGGTTATAATGGAAAAAGTTTATAGGTGAAACTTGTAAGTTGTAATACTATATATGTCAGGCAAGTATTACAATTGTTTTGTGGGAACAAACCTGTATCGGTTAGGATAAATAAGCACAAATCGAAAACTTCAATTGTTTGGAACCGAAATTGAAGTCTATTGGTTTTTTTTTCAATTAACAATATGTTCATTTTCTTGACGGAGTATTGTGACTTGTTTTTTCAGTGAAAGCATTGAAAGAGATTGCAAAAAAAACTTGGGAAATTGGAATACTGGTGTTACTGTTAAAGGAGTTAAAGGGTGTCTTTAGTAACCAAAAAGGTCCACGTATTTTTTCCACATTCCCAATTCCGACTCAGGTAAGTCACAAACCCCCTTCGTAGTTTTTACCACTCTAAATTTGCGTGTGATTTTGTGTAATTGCTACCAATTATATAATAACAGTTTTGCTTATGGTTTATGATTTCTCCCAATTTTGTATTGTTATTTTTTTTATCGTCTAGGTATGTTGTTGTTATTGGACCTCAACTAGTTTGGGGTTGAAGTCTAGTTGACTGATTGTTGATTGATTATGTTCATTGAACTTATTTTTTTATGTCTGTAAAGTTAGTCGAGTTGTGCGAAAGTTGATCCGCACATTACAATTATCTGTTAGAGTAATTTTTCATAGGATATTTTGTTATGTATATTTTATGTTAGAGTTCAACAATTTATTTATTTTCTATTACGTTCACACTTCTTCTTTATGAAATCTTATAGAGGATATTTTACCTATTCATCAAATTCTTCAATGGATAGATCTTGGATTAGAATGCCAAGAAACACACTAGAGTATTTGCTTGGTTTGAATCAGTTTCTAGATTTTGCATTTACTAATGGAGCTATAGGAGATAAAATAAAGTGTACATGTCCTATATGTGGTTTTACAAAGTGAAAAAATAAAAAATGTGGTGTTTCACTATTTGATGAACAAGGATTTCCCTCAACATTACGTCACTTGGGTTATGCATGGGGAAATGAATGTTTTGCCTAATTCTAGAAACATAGAGGTCATTCAAGATGCACAACCTTTTGAAAATCCTATTGAATTATTGATTAATGAAGCATTCTGGGGTTTAAGGCATGAGGGTGTTGATGTAGATTCATCAAAAGAAGTGGGAGATAAAGAAATTTTACATGATTTGTCTGATTCAAATAACAAAGATTATTTTGAATTGTTTAAGGATGAAAGTGAAGATTTGTATGAAGGATCCAAGTACTCAAAGTTGGAATTTTTACTAAAGCTTTATCACATAAAGTGCTTGTCTGGGTTAAGTGATAAGGGAATGAATATGGTGCTAGATCTACTCAGAGATGCATTTAAATTTGCAAAGATCCCTATATCTTTTTATGAGGCTAAGAAAACCATCAACAAGTTGTGTCTTGATTATATCAAGATAAATGTTTGCCCAAATGATTGCATGTTGTACTGGGAAGATGATGTTAATGCAGAATCATGTAAGCATTGTCACTTCTAGATGGAAGCCCGAGAAGGATAGCGATCTTAATCATGCGCCTAGTATAAGTAAGAAACAAAAGAAGAAGCAAAAGAATCCTGCCAAAGTTTTGCGCTACTTTCTATTAAAACCAAGATTACAAAGATTGTTTATGTGCTCTAAAATTGCAGAGTATATGAGATGGCATGCAGAGGATGATAACAAAGATGGGATCTTAAGGCACCCTTGAGATGGTGAAGCATGGAAAAAGATTGATACAAATTATCCCGAATTTGCTTCTGATCCTCGAAATGTTCGATTAGGACTAGCTACTGATGGTTTCAATCCTTTTGGAACAATGAGTACTAATTATAGCATTTGGCCGGTGGTTTTGTTTCCATACTATCTTCCTCCTTGGTTGTGTATGAAGCAATCAAATTTTATCCTCTCAATGATCATTCTAGGTCCACGTACAGTAGGGAATAATATAGATGTATATCTACAACCAGTAGTGTATCTACCTTTTGCCGAGGGGTTTTATCCGAACCCCCTTTGGCGAAAAATTATGCTATATATGTATGGTTAAAATTATTTTTATGCATATATATTAGATGTTGAACCTTTTTTGGTTAGTTCGTATGTTCACTTATGAACCCCCTTTATGAATATCCTAGCTCCGCCACTGTCTACAACCACTCATTAAGAAATTGGATGAGTTGTGGAGTGAAGGTGTGGATACTTTTGATTCATCAAAGAATGAAATGTTCAAAATGCGAGCAGCTCTTATGTGGACAGTTAGCGATTTTCCTGGACTTGATATCTTATCTGGTTGGAACACGCATACTGGTCTTGCATGTCCTTCTTATAATTTTGATGCAGCCCTGTCAACTTTGTCATCGTAGAAAGTGGTTTTTTATTAGCCACTGTTGATTCTTGTCAGGAAATCATAAATTTAGACTGATGAGACATCATTTTGATGGAAATATGGAAGAGAGAACCCCTCCAAAGAAGTTATCTGGGTCATAAATTTTGCAACAAGTTAAAGATATCAATGTCACATTTGGAAGGCAATCAGAGTTGCAGAAAAGAAAAAGGAAAAAGAATTTTGGGGAAGATGCAACTCAACAATGGAAGAAGAAAAACATATTCTTTGATCTTCCATATTAGGAGTTTAATCCGTTGACCCATAATTTAGATCTGACGCATATTGAAAAGAATGTTTTGACAATGTTATATTCACTTTGTTAAATGATAAAGAAAAGTCGAAGGATCATGTTAAGGCCCGAAGAGATCTACAAGATATGGGCACAAGGCATGACCTTTTGGTCGATGAGAATGATGAGTGTAAACTTGTTGCATTTGCAATTCCAAAGAACAAGAAAGTGACCTTCCTCAAGACTTTAAAGAATATCTCAATGTCGGATGGTTGTTCGAGTAATATATCTCGTCGTATTGATTTGGATCAAAAAAAAAATTGGATTAAAAAGCCATGATTGTCACATTCTTATGCAGTCGTTGTTACCCATAGTAATTCGCAATATGCTTCCAAGACAGGTTGTTACAACTTTGGTTGAGTTTTCTTCCCTTTTTAGGCATCTTTGTCTGAAAAGTTTAAGTCTTGCAGACTTAGACAAGCTAGAAAATTGAATTGTGGAAACTCTTTGCCATTTAGAGATTTTGTTTCCTCCATTATTTTTTACTGTAATGATTCATCTAACTGTTCATCTAGTTGATGAGGTAAAAAAAGGTGGCCCGGTACATTATCGCTGGATGTACTTTGTTGAAAGGTAAAATATTCCTTATTTAAAATCATTTTAGTTGATTTTACTGTAATACTAGTGTAAATACTTCTTCTTACATATTAATGTTTTGGGTATAGATTGTTGGGACATTTCAAGTCCCTTGTAGGGAATAAATCACAACCAGAAGGTTCCATAGCTGAAAGTTACATAGTTGAACTATTTATTCTCATTATTTTAAGGAAATTAAGTCAAGGTTAAATCGACCTAAACATGTAAATGATGAACCAAGCCACAATTAGGCATATGAGAAGTTAAGTATGTTCCCTCAACAAGGTAAGTATGTTGGAGGCTTCATAACAGAACCACTGACTCATTTGGAGAAAACACAAGCTCATCGATATATGTTACTGAATTGTGTGGCCGTGAAGCCATTTATTGATTAAAAAAATTACATTGATTTGATTTATAAGATATATTTTGAGTAATTTGATTAAAATTTCTAATTATGGTGCCTTTATAGTGAATTTAGAGATTACATCAAAAGAAGTACAAGAGGCCATAGACTTTCAGCAACAGAGGTAGAGAGAAGAGTTAGTAAAGATTTTCGTGATTGGTTTCCTAAGAGAGTGAGTGAATGGCATTAAAATGTTTATTTTCGTATAACTTTTTTATATCAACTTAAAATTTCTAATATAAATGTTTTATATATTTAGATTATGAATCTGAATATAGCAGATACTATCTCTGGTGAGATGAAGTCCTTAGCACAAGGTCCAGCCTGAGATGCAAGAAGATTCAGCGTTTATAACATTAGTGGATTCAAATTTCAAACTTTATCTAGAGAACAAGGATTAAAAACTCAAAATAATGGAGTTTTTCTTGTCTCTGACACTTCTTGTGTTGCATCTAGTGCAGATAGACATGCAACACAAGCAGACCTGCCATATTATGGAAATTTGGAAGACATTGTTGAGCTTAATTATTATGGCAAATTTAGGGTTGTTCTTTTCAAATGTCAGTAGGCTGACACTACTCGGAACAGAGGGTTCAAAATAAATGCTTGGAAGTTTAATTGTGTCAACTTTTCAAAATTTACAATCTTTTGGCTTAGAAAGTTATAACTAAATTAATTTCTCTCTTTTTGTTTGCTATCTGAGGACTTGAATATGCATAGTGAAGTAACTAAAACTTTTGCTATATGAGAGTTTTTTCTCTTTTTGGTTTACCTATCCGTCTCCAGCTATATTGCTCGGACTCTTCAAAAATGAGAAACCATGACCATACTAATACAATAATTATAGAAACCTTATAAAGTGGTATCTTGCAAGTATGTACAGAAACAACTGCATATCAATCCCATGATAGTTGTGTTCCACATCTATAGATATTCAGTCTATTAAAGTCCATTTTACTACAATAGTCAGTCAATTTTCCTTTTAAGCATATTAGAAGTTCTCTAAACCTCACACTTACCTACCTGGAGCTAAGTGTAAGAACAACTCAACCCTCTTCCCAACTGGTTGGATCCTTTTCTCCCAGGTACTATTCAAAATTCCTAGAAAGTATAGATTTTTTTTTAGAAAACCTCCTTCAATATGATTTTAGGACTAAATTGTTCAGAAAATAATCGGGTATAGATTCAGTTGCTCAGTCAGTATCCACAGATTTTAAGCATCAGTGAACTAAGTTTTGAATGTCTTTTGGGACTTTTAGCAATATTAGTCTATAGATGTGTAAATCAAGCCCATCCAAACTCCACTGAATGGTACAGTTTTCATCATTTAGTCAACTTGTAGGAATACCAATAACAAATGTTGACAATAAAGTTTGAATAAACTTTCCATACTACTAAACTACTAGTAGTACAAGAAAGAGATGAAGAAAAACACTACCATAGGACATTTTTTAGCGCGAAAGGCACTAGCTGCTACTATAACAATTGGTAGCTCTTTGTCATCTCCTCCTTCTATTTTTTTGTTAATAAGGCCATCTTTGAATTTCACTGCTTGCCACCTTTACTACTCTTGCTATTACGGAGCCAAAAAAAATTAACAGAAATTTATAGGCACGTATCTGATAAGGTCTTGATCTTAAGAGTAGATAAGAGACCTCTGTTTTCATCATGAGTTGCCTGTCGAAGGCAGATGTAGATAAGAGACCTCTGTTTTTGTCAGCTCTTCTTATAAGGTATGGTATAACTTGCTCTACAGGACCAAATGGTAAGTATTTGCTCACTTGAAATCCTGCATTTCTCAGATCAAATGAAAGTCTTTCTGTCATACCGTATAGCTGAGCAAATTATAGCTTTTCACTATCCTTTCTGATCCCCAAATCAATTGCGTTGGATGCAGCCAGTTTGCCTATTTATCAAAACATTTAATACTAGTCATAATGCAAAATGGTTGGTTTATGCATCTTTATTTGACTATTGGGGGTTTGTTTTCTTGGTACTTTTAGTGGTGAATTCTAATGCTTAATAAGGGATCCTGTAAATTTTTGTTTAGTCGCACAGTGGAACCCACTGCTAGGAAATTTTGAGTTAGATATATTCATTTTTGCTTGTGTATTATAATTTGTATGCAGAATTAAGGTTTAGGTGTGATAATATAACTGATGTTTAGTTACAGGTAAAGTGATGAGATCCTTTCTTAACTTGTCAAATATCTGTTAATGGACCTTAGTTTGACAAATAATATATGACATGATTTGAAACCTGGAAGCTGAGAACTACTAAACATATCTGGAACCAAAGGAAAAAGATAAAGGTGAGCTTTTTATTTTTGTGGATCAGATATGTGTTTTTAGCTTTTCTGATACCTTAACTGCATTGTCTGGTTCTCCTGGGATTATTCAGTTTATATCTTAATTCCACTTAACTAATACGGTTCACTTACAATGCGGAAGATAGCTTCAGAGGATTTCATGAATAACACTCTTCTTATTTTGTAATTGTAACTAAAATGTGGATATTTGTCAATATATTGCAGCTATGCCAAGGTTCAAGCACTCACAGAAAAAGCAAAAATCAGATTTGTTGGTGTCTACATCACAAGGAACTGAATCAACATGTCTGCCAACAAATCTGCTTCCGACAATTCAACATGCACCTCAACCATTTCGACAGTTTACTTAGCATTACATCCAACTCCTATGGATCAGGACACACTACATCCGGGTTCAACAATTTGGCCTGAATCACAACCATCCCAGTCAGTTCAATTGACATCACATCCATCTCTGGTTGGTCGGGACTCATCACAACCCTCTCGATCAGTTCACTCTACATCACATTCGGGTCTGGCAAATCAGGATTCATCACAGTCATCTTGATCAATTTATTCTACATCGCATTCGGATCCAACAAATGAGGACTCATCACAAGCAGCTCCCATAGCTCAGGCTGCACCCAAAAAACATTCTAGACGTGAATCAAATACGCATTGGGTCATAGGCGCAATAGGTAAATACTTCAGACTATCAATACATATTCAACAAACCTTTCTAATCCAATGTAATGTCTCTCATAGCTTCAACTATTCTCTTTTTTTATAACAGATTCAAGAAATAATGTCAAGAAAATCAAAGTAAAAGTCAAGGAAGTGCTATTTAACAGGTGAACAACGTATCGTGGTTAAGTTTGATATTTATGATGAACCATTTGGTGAAGCATGCAGCCTTATTTCGCGCTATTGTGGAGTTTTAGCATGTGATTTCTCTTTATTTCCAATCAACTTTGAAAAATGGTCGAATTTACCTGTGACATCTTCAATCGCGTTTTCGATCATATTATAAAGGTATAAGCTCTAAATTCTGACGACTATACAACTGCTTATTATTTTTAGAGACAGGCAACTATTTCTTTATTTTTGTCTTTGAATTTTATATTTGCATGTAATAGAAAAGCGAACCAATATTTTTATTTTGAAGCCCAAATTCTTCTTTGACACAGTCAAAATAGTTGCTCGACGACATATTTCTATATCTATTGGAAAAAAGTGGGTTGCAAATAAGATTAACATGTGGAATGAAGTTGATGATCCACTTGAAAGTAAAGCTCAGATTATGGATAAGGTGCCGGACGGGATCCCACCAGATCTATGGATTTCTTTTATTGAATACAATTTTAAAGAGTCAACAAAGGTATTTATGTAAATGGATTTCTTTATATATAGTTGTATAACTATTATTTTTCTAATTGGCGTTAAAATATATTTTTATAAGAAAATGTGTCAAAGGAACCATGAAAATCGAAAGAAACAGACAATTCCTCACACTAGTGGCTCCAAAGCCAATGCTACAAGAAGGGCTGAAATGGTAAGTGAATTAACCTTGAATGTAATTATTACTAAATAGTAAATTATTTTGATTATTTTTTAGATTTATAGATGGCCGAGACTGGACAATGGCCTGGGCGAGCACAAATGTACATTGCTACTCATAAGAATCAAGATGGAGTATATGTTAATGAAGCGGCAAAAGAAATATGTGTGAGTTTTACTTATGTGCCATAGACTATTATTGAGCAATCAACCAATATATGCCAAATGAATTTCTATTATTAATTTATTTTGATAACAAATTTTCAATATATAGGAAAAAATTGAGTCAGCTTTGAGTCAAAGCACCATAGATGAGTCTCAAGTTTTGCCAAATGATGTCGTTGGTAAAATGCTAGGGCAAGAGCACTCTGGAAGGGTGAGATGTTTGGGATTAGGAGTTGTTCCTAGTAGAGTTTTTCAACAAGTTAGACCTCATTTTGGTGGTACAAGTGCATCAAGTAGTGGAGATTCTTGTTCTTTCCAATGTCGAGAAAACTACAATCAAATGATGAATTCTCATAATCAAATATTGAGTGCTTTGAAGGCATATATGATAATGAAAGAAAGAACGATACCAGAACAATTTGTGGGTCTCTTTGATTCTTTTTCAATGATTTCTCTCACAGCAGTAAGTAAAGTTCTCTTTACTTTTTTTTATCTCGGTGTTTGGTGATATGTGTTTTATACATTTAGGTCTAATGCTTCTTAATTGGGGAAAAACTGTTCCTTTTGTGAATCACATTGAAAATTACAACTTTTGTGAGGAAAGAACAGGTCAGTTGAGTTTATGGAGGAAGTCTCTTTTTATGTCTCATGGTGATGGATGCAGATTTAGGAAACATCGGAGAGGGAAAAGGAAGTTTAGGTGAAAAATGAACCTTATACCCTAAAAATCCTAAATAAGTTTCTTTTTCTCAATGAAGATAAGATACTGCAGGTGATTGCTTATTTGTCACTTCAACTCCCTATTTCTCTCTCAAGTACTTCTTGTATCTCAATCTTTTCTTCCGCGATAATCCTAATATCTGCCAGATAAGCTAATTTACAAGAAAGCTAACACTAGATGCCACATACCATAACAACAAAGAATCTTTTGCTTGCGTTCGTAGGGGATATTTTTTGCGCATCTGTTTCTTTACCTATAGAACTGCTAGATCGTTGTTGTTTGATATGAAATGATAATACAGAGGTAATGATATCACTTATAGCAATGTAGGTCACAAGCGAATTTGCAAAGGTAAGATTGTTTTGTGGAGATGTTTAAGGCATGTTTGGCTTGAATTTTCAAAACTATTTCTGATTATTTACAAGATAGTGATTATTAAATGATAGATTCAATTAAAGATCTAGTTAATAACTCTAATATTGCCAATCAGAGAAGTATAAATCCAAACCAACTAGACTAAGCCTGTAGATTAACTACTCGCATAAAGAACAAAAAAGAATCTAGCTACCTATAATTTTTTGACTTCATGTGTGAATATGATATTCTTCAGGTTTAAGATTATTATTTTTTCTGACATCGATTTTGTAACTAGGTTCTTTGATTGATTACTGATACATGTTTAAATATAGGAATCCAACATCACATTCAGTGCACATTTTTTTTTGTGGTATGCATTCTAAGTTTCCCACTGTTGTTGTTGCTGGTCTTGAACAGAGGTTTTGTCAACGGTGTAGCAGGAGATTAACCTAAATAAAATACTAATATCCTAACATATGTTGTCATGTTGTGGATAAGACAGCATCAATGGCAGATCCTAACGGCCATGATGCTTTAACAAGGTGATCTTTGTAATTAACTTGATGCACCACTGTGATCTTTCTGTAAGGATCAATGCCTATTCATTAACCAAAAAAAGGTGTGATATTAAAAATAGGTAGAAATAAAAGGTACTATGATAATATTGGCTAAACAAAGAACTTAATTAAAGAACTTACCAAATCCATCGTGTAGTTGCCGTTGTTTATATTATGGTTATTGGTTTGTTAAGTTATTGTGTTGATTGTTTTGATAATTAGTAGTTACAATTTAGTTGGTTTGGCTAGTTAAAGTAGAGATCTTTTTTGCTAATTCTGGTGTCTTTCCTTGCTAAGTCTGACTCGCTTAATGTCCTTTTTACTTATATTAAAAATGGTTTATCGATTGATTTTTATACTTTGCATTTTTATGTAGGCCAGTGATGCGGTTAGTGGACCCATTTCACCAATGGATGCAAGGAGATCACGCGGTGATAATGATCCTAATGACATTCTTTGATTTCGTTGCATTTGTTTTGGATATTCAATTATGATGATGTAATTGTGTGGTTGGAGTGGATCTTAGAATATTGAAGTTTTTGTGTTTAAATTTGATTTTGGAGTTTGAAGATACTAGTTAATGTTGAAAATTTGTAGTTTGAAGATGTTAATTTTGAAATTTAACGTTCAATGTATTTTTGATATGCTTGTCAATTATAATATTTAATGCTTGTATTAATGATATATGAATTGAACAAATATTGGATTGTAGGTTATCTCTAAAGGAACAATTAAATTTGAGCTAAAATTAGAATCTATAATTAGTTATTGAAAATTGATGGGCCTGCTAAATTTAAAAACAAAAATAAAAATAATTACGGAGGTTTTAAAGCCCCGCAACTTTTAAATAAAAAATTATTATAAAAATAATTAAACTTATAGTAACGAGGATCAACCAAAAATTCCGGAGGTTTTAAACCCCAGCAACTTCTAAATAAAAAATTATTATAAAAGTAATTAAATTTAGATTAACGGGGGTCAACTGCCGCAAATTAACTGTCACAAATTAATTATGGGGGTCGAAAAAAAACCGCCGCAACTTGTTTGTGACGACTCGAATTGTGGAGATTTTGAGAACCGCCGAAATTACATTTTGCGGGGGTTTAAAACCCCCGCAAATCATAAAATTAACCCCCATAATTTGACCCCTTTTTTGTAGTGAATGTTCTAAGTATCCTCAAGTTGTGCATCCAACGTCCAAAGTTTGGGCCCGATATGTTGTGCATATGAAAAGTTTTCTTAGGACTAATTTTTAGGGGCTGAAATATAAGTTAGGACTGTTGTGAAGTATTGTTTTATATGAAAAAATGCACTTAGAAAAAAGCTGATCGATGTCTAAATAATAGTCATTCCACATCGATTATAAAGTTCATTCAATATAAACACAGATTATGCCACAAAGAACACCATCAGCTTTATTAATTTAACAAAGAATGTTAGTACTTGGAGTCTTTAATAATTTGATAAATGAAAATACAAAATTCACGACTCTTTAATATCTCCTTTGAAGGTCAAAAAATAAAACGTTTTAACCTTATTAGTAACCCATATATTCAATGCATTAAATTTCATTAATAAACATAACCTTTCAAAAGAATCAAAAACATTGTACTATATTGTGGTTTCATTCGTATGAGTTAAGTGGAAGAAGCATAATTATCAGAATTCAAAAAGTCGTTAATTTTGTCTTTATTGTAATGGAATATGATATAGTAGTTAATATTATATGATTACTATTTAATCTATAATTAATTAGAAGTTTTATACTAATAAAGAAGAAATGGTTAAAAAAAAGAGAAAAAAGATAAATAAAAATGATAGCCTTAGAAGTATGCCACATCAACTGCCTAACCTTTCTTTGTATATACATATTGACTCATTCATGTGCAATTCATTATTCATTTTGAACAATATGGATAATTTGATACAAATAATAATCAAATATTTTTGTTGTTAACTTTTAAAATTGTTGCACTCATATTATTGTGTGATGCGTAATGACAGTGTACTACCCCTCAAAATATGTTGAATCCTTTTATTCATTATTTTCATTTATTAATAAAGTTATATTTCAATTTAAAGTTCTATCATATTTACATTCAATAATATATGTGAGTTTAAAAAAATAGGCATTTAAGGACTAACACCTCAGACCTATTCATTTTCATGATTTGTACTTCTATTTTAGTGTTGATATAATAATTAAATATTATGTGATTTGTTTGTGAAATTTTAATAAGCCGTTTGTGATTATTTGTTCTTTCAATACGTTTTGTGATAATATTAGTGAATGCAAGTATGGATAATTTTCATTTTATTTTTTCCTACTCATATTACTTGGCATATGAAGAGTCGTTTAACATATCTTTTTAGTTTTATTTTTTCATTCTTTTTTAGTTGCTCCATTTGGAGTATGGCTGTCAAGTGGGTCGGGCCGGACCAACCCGGAATCGGCCCGTGTTATTTAATCGGGTTGAGGGCCGGGCTGGGTCCGGGTTGGGGTCTAAGTGGGCCGGGCCAGGCCCAACAGTAAAAAAATAAAAAAACACCCTAACCCGGTCCACTTAACCCAACCCGGTCAAACCCGATTAAAAAATCGGTCAAACCCGGTCAAAAATATTAAAAAAAAACTTTTTTTCAATAGACATTAAATATACCCACCTATATACATTATAAATACGTTAAACAATATATATACACATATATATAGTATATACGACATTAGAATTTAAAAAATATATACACAATTACACATATATACGCACCATCCAAATATATATGTACTACTTTAAAGTTTAAATAAAATATACAACAATATATATATATAATTATATATATATACACATGTATACGTTAAATATACACGTCTATAGAAGATCTATTCACATATATACACTCTAATCTATGTATATGTAATACTTTAAATGAAATATACTATAATATATATACATTACAATATATATTTGTATAGTTATATACTAATTTATAAAATATATACACATCTATACGTTAAATATACACGTCTATAGAAGATCTATTCACATATATACACTCTATTCTATGTATATGTAATACTTTAAATGAAATATACTATAAAGTTATACATTACAATATACATTTGCATAGTTATATACTAATTTATAAAACATATACACATATTTACGTTAAATATACACGTCCATAGAAGATCTATTCACATATATACACTCTATTCTATGTATATGTAATACTTTAAATGGGATATAATACAATATATATACATTACAATATATATTTGTATAGTTATATACTAATTTATAAAATATATACACATGTATACGTTAAATATACACGTCTATAGAAGATCAATTCACATATATACACTCTATTCTATGTATATGTAATACTTTAAATGAAATATACTACAATATATATACATTACAATATATATTTGTATAGTTATATACTAATTTATAAAATATATACACATGTATACGTTAAATATACACGTCTATAGAAGATCTATTCACATATATACACTCTATTCTATGTATATGTAATACCTTAAATCAAATATACTACAATATAGATACATTAAAATATATATTTGTATAGTTATATACTAATTTATAAAATATATACTCATGTATATGTTAAATATACACGTCTATAGAAGATCTATTCACATATATACACTCTATTCTATGTATATGTAATACTTTAAATGAAATATACTATAATATAGATACATTACAATATATATTTGTATAGTTATATACTAATTTATAAAACATATACACATGTATACGTTAAATATACACGTCTATAGAAGATCTATTCACATATGTACACTCTATTCTATGTATATGTAATACTTTAAATGAGATATACTACAATATATATACATTACAATATATATTTGTATAGTTATATACTAATTTATAAAATATATACTCATGTATACGTTAAATATACACATCTATAGAAGATCCATTCACATATATACACTCTATTCTATGTATATGTAATACTTTAAATCAAATATACTACAATATATATATACATTACAATATATATTTGTATAGTTATATACTAATTTATAAAACATATACACATGTATACGTTAAATATACACGTCTATAGAAGATCTATTCACATATATACGCTCTATTCTATGTATATGTAATACTTTAAATGAAATATACTACAATATATATACATTACAATATATATTTGTATAGTTATATACTAATTTATAAAATATATACTTATGTATACGTTTAATATACACGTCTATAGAAGATCTATTCACATATATACACTCTATTCTATGCATATGTAATACTTTAAATGAGATATACTATAATATATTTGTATAGTTATATACTAATTTGTAAAACATATACACTTGGATACGTTAAATATATACGTCTATAGAAGATATATACACACCATTCAATATATATGTACTAGTTTAAATAAAATATATACTACAATACATATATATATACCACAATATTTATATATATATATAGTTATATAGTAATTTATAAACCATATACATAACGTATACATTAAATATACTCATCTATAGAAGATATATACAGATATATATATATACCATTCAATATATTCACTACTTTAAATAAAACATACACTACAATATATATATATATATATATATATATATATATATATATATATATGTAGTTATATACTAATTTATAAAACATATACACATGTATACGTTAAATATATAATACTTTAGATTTAGAAGACACACACACACATATATATATACCATTCAATATATACACTACATTAAATATACTCATCTATAGAAGATATATACACACATATATATATACCATTCAATATATTCACTACTTTAAATAAAACATACACTACATATATATATATATAGTTATATACTAATTTATAAAACATATACACATGTATACGTTAAATATATACTACTTTAGATTTAGAAGATATACACACACACATATATATATACCATTCAATATATACACTACTTTAAATAAAAGTATAAAACATATGCTACTTAATATAATAAATTAATAATACTTGATAGTAAATTAATAATGTATTAAAACTAAGTTTTTAATTTCAGTTTGTGAAATTCTGAATTTTCAAAAAAAAAAAAAAAAAAACTTGGCCGGGCCGGTTAATCGGCAGGCCCAAATCGGGTTGGTTTCGGGCCGGTTTAACCGGGCCCAAATAAAAAACCCAACTGGACCCGGACCCCTAAAGCCCTTGGGCTTAGCAGGCCGGGTCAAATCGGGCCAGTTTGATTATGTGGGTCGGTTCGGGCCGATTTTAACCGGCCCGTTTGACACCCATAATTTGGAGTGTGTTCAAATATCTTTTTAATTTCTCTTTCCATCTTCAAATATAATCTGATTAAAAACTTTCGCTTCTACCCTTGTTCAATTATGAACACTATTAGTTGAGAATTTATTTATCAGTTTATTTAATTAAGTCTCCAAAAAGGGTCAAATTGTGGGAATTAATTTTAAGGTTTACGGGAGTTTAAAACCCCTGCAAATTTCAATTTCAGCAGTTCCCAAAACCCTTACAATAAGAGCCATGACAATCAATTCGCGACAGTTTTTTGCTGACCCCCATAATTAATTTGCGGGTGATTATTTTGCGGTGGTTGACCTCCATTACTCTAAATTTAATTCTTTTTATAATAAATTTACATTTAAAAATTGCAGCAGTTTAAAACCTCCACAATTTTTTTTTAATTCAATGGGGCCCATCAATTTTAAATAACAAAATATAAATTTTAATTTTAACTCAAATTTAATTGTTCCTTTAGGCATAACCTACAATCCAATATTTATTCAATTCATATATCATTAATACAACATGACTAATTAAATATTGTAATAAATACATTGAACATTAAACTTCAAAATTAAATTTTCAATATTAACATCTTCAAACTCCAAATTTTCAACTTTAACTAGTATCTTCAAACTCCAAAATCAAATTTAAACGCTAAACCTTCAATATTCTAAGATTCGCTCCAACCACACAATTACATCATCATAATTGAATATCGAAGACACTTTGCAATGAAATCAACGACTGTCATTAGGATCACTATCATCACGTGATCTCCTTGTATCCATCCATCCATGGGTGAAATGGGTCTACTAGCCGCATCACTTGGCTACATAAAAATGCAAAGTATAAAAACAATCAAATAAACTTTCAGTCCTTATTATAAAACATTTATATCTGCGTAAAACTAAAAATATCATGATAAATGAAAATAGATCAATCAACAGCTACTCCACGCTACAGTTTCAAACTACCCAATCAATTGATCAAACTAGGAACCTGAGTACCATTCAACATACAACCTATATACGGTTCAAAATCTGCAGTACGACATATTAGATTATTGACATCAAAGTTAATAGATACTATGAAGGCACAAAGTTGATGCCCAAATGTGATAAGAGATGAATGTCACAGATGGCAAAGCTTTCTGCAAAAAAGCAGAATGCACTAACCTGAAAACCTAAAGTATTTTGGAGTTGAGTAACCAAGTTCTCACGGATATGCAACCAAGTGAATGATACAGGTTGTAAAAAAAAGTTATGGTTTGAGAGAAATCTTTTTTGGTGACTGGTTGTCTTCTTCTACGTAAAATGGTTGCAAAAAATTCTCTTATTAATGCTATTTCTATCTTGCCTTTTAAACTAAAGAAAATTTGGTCGATTGTCGCACTCCATAAGTTAAATCTCATCTAATCTCCTCTGTATTTGAAATTGGGAATAAACTGTTAATGTGTCACCACCTCAAGCTTCTTACCTATCCATAATTTATAGTTAGTTGGAGCTTGGAATTTCCTCTTCATCATTACAAGTCTGTATTAATATAAGGGGTTCAATATTATATTTCTACATGCATATTATAGCTATATAGTCATGTATAAGGTGTATAGATAGTTAACTGTGATATAACTGCCATATTGTAGAAGCCGTTAAATGGTAGTAGTAGCATAGCAGTATTTTTGTAGTGTACTTTCAGGATTGACTAATTCATTGCTCCAAATTTTGGGGAAAATACATTTACAGCACTTGTGATGTGTGCAATACATATTTGTAGTCACTAGTGATAATAATAGTACTCCTCAGCTACTAGCTACTGCCTGGTGTTGTTCATTTGTTTGTTTTTTAGTACCTAAGATTCATGGACTTTTCATTTTTGATGGTGCTCCCATATCGAATTCTCCAAAATACACTATTTTTGAAGAATTTGACGCACATCCATCAATATTTTTGAAGAGTCCCAGCAACATAATTTGATATAAGTATTCTGCTGAAAACTTCCAATTGTTTGTACTGTTGTTCCATTACTATTTACTTCTTGAGTTTTAACTTTTACTTACTGGTGTAAAATTTATCACCTGAAGGTAGTAATTTCTAATAAGTTATCATGTTGAATTAATTTCATGTTGTAGTTGACTGTATTTTTCTATTAATTAAGATTATAATACTGTGCCCAGTTAACTTACATCATACATTCTATTGACATGTGATTCAATGTTGTTGGTCAACCTGGTTCGAGGCATTTTGGTGATATCTATGATTTTGGATAGATAATTTATAGCAGTACCTTGTGGGTGTCTTGTTTCCTTTATTATCTAGCAGTGTGTTATTTTTTTGAATTCTTTATCATCATGAGCAGCAGAAGTCTCTATACATGGCTACTGATACTGTTTAATCTGATCATCCTACTGCTTCCTTTGAGGTAAGTTTCTCTGAATTTTTCCTTTATCTTGCTAATGATTTTTACTATATATATATATATATATATATATTTGTATCTTGTCTTGTTACTTTTGAATAGATATATATGTTGATAACTTTGATGCAGTATCCTTTTTTGGTTGTTTGGTTATAGACTTGTACATAGAGTTCTATAGCAAGTATACTCTTTACTCTGCCTTATCATCTGCTATTGCTATGCGATTTGAGTTTTTCTAGCACAAAACAGATTTTAGATTTTATACAGTAATTTTGATCTTTGAGTTCAAGGGTCCTAGTCTATATTGTAATTTTGATTGTACTACTATAAGGATATTAGGGTGGTGAACCTTATTGGTCGTTGCTATCTGTAAGAAAGTTAAAAAAGAGAACTTTAATGTTCCAAGTGAATTTTACCTCTTTTCAAAAGAGAAAACTAGGGAATTTTTCTGAAGGAAGATGATGAAATTACTCTGTGGTTTTTATTCATGATATCATAACAAAACAAAAGAAAGCTTAGCTGAGATTAGGGGTGTACAAACCAAACCATCAAATCAAACCGAACCAACGAACCAAACCAAACCGAGAAAAAAAATCGACTTACAATTTCGTTTGATTGGTTTGGCGTTAGAAAAAAAACCCGACCATTCTTGATTTGGTTTGGTGTTGACCAAAAAAAGTCAAACCGAACCCGAATCAAACCGACATAATATATACATATATAATATATTCGAACTTTTTTATACATAAAATATTAATTATAATCTACTTTTTAAATACTTTTTCAACTAGTTTTAATAATTTTCAATAATTTGAAAGTAGATGTAGATATATATTTAGATTTGGGCCTTTAAGTTGTAATATTTGTTCATTAATTGCTAATTAAATGATCCAAAACCTAATATAAACTTAAAACCTAAACTTTTCACTCTCCATCTCACTTTTTAGTTTCAAGAGAGTTTTTCGCTCCTCATTTTTTCATAATTATGGTTTTTCATTAGCACATGAGTGAAAACATATTTGATCTAGTCTTCGATCCCAATATAATTGTAAAAACTAAATATTATAAAGAAAAAACCGGAAAAAAACAAAAACCCCGAAAAAACCGACTAAAACCTAAACCGAAAAAAACAATTTTATGTTGGTTTGATTTGGTTTATAGTTTTAATAAAACGACATGATTGATTTTTTATTTTTTTTAATAAAAACCGAACCAACCCGACCTATGTACACCCCTAGCTGAGATGAAGACTTGTTACTTTGTTTATGAGACGGTGAAGCCTGGAATCTTGCTTTTTTGTAGCTGTTCTGGACTTTTGATCTCACAAGTAACTTGAATGTGACAAAAGTTAGTGGTAGTATTATATGCTAACTTCACCAAAGAAAAAGACTCTTCCCGATGGATGCTTTTTGTCAGTATCAATCTTTGTTGTGACTTGTGACTCAAGAGGAAATTATCATGTGTTTCCCTAGATTTGTCCTCTTTTTAAATAGTTCAGATTTAAGTTACCAACTCGGTTCCATTAAGTTTTTTCAAAGAAGTGGATAGTGACCTCCCACTCCAAAACTGAAAGCTTAATGTCCAAGATTTTATT
The DNA here is from genome assembly GCA_030864215.1 of Capsicum pubescens. Classification (NCBI taxonomy): domain Eukaryota; kingdom Viridiplantae; phylum Streptophyta; class Magnoliopsida; order Solanales; family Solanaceae; genus Capsicum; species Capsicum pubescens. The sequence goes on along the minus strand of CM061549.1, from coordinate 215,518,581 downwards.
CCTATTTGCAGTGTCTTTTTCCCCCTTCTAGTCTAAGCATCTTTCATTTGATTTGTGTTCTCATAGCTTCTATATGTTTAATCCAGTAAGCTGAGAAGGAAGTGGCCAAAGAGCTTAAGACTATGGAAGGAGAGAGTGTTCCCCTTTCCAAGGAGAATGAAGTAAAACCAAAAGAAGAAGATTCCCCGAGTCCAGTGGTTTCTTCTACTGAACCAGTGGTAAAAATAGAGGACACAAAAAGTGAATCAACGGTCATTGAAGAGCCAAAATCAGTGAAACCAAAGTCTGAGATAGTTGATAACAAGGAGAAGTTGAATGCAGAAGAACCATTCCAAGTGCTAACTGAAAAGGTAAAAAAGGTTGATGAAGATGAGAAGCTAATATCAGACAAAGCAACCCAGAAATTATCGATGAAGAAAAGAAAGATGATGATGTAGAGAAGCCAACAGTAGAGGCATCACCTTCAGCAATAGAAGAACTAAAGAGCACCGAGGAAGAAGAGAAGCCAAAAGCTGATGAGGCACAGGCCTTGGAAACTGAAGAGGTGAATAAAGTTGAGGATGAGCAGAAGCCTATAGCTGAGGAACCAGTTTCCACTATAGTTGAAGAAGTAAAGAAAGTTGATGAGGAAGTGAAGCCAACAACAGAGGAAGCATCAACAACTATCATCGAAGAGATAAAAAAGGGCGATGATGAAGAGAAGCTTAAAGCTGATGAACCAATTCCAATAATAGTCAAAGAAGTAAAGACAGTTGATGAGAAGCGAACAATAGAGGAACCACCACCAATCCAAATTGAAGAGATAAAGAAAAGTGATGAGGTAGAGAAGCCTAAAGTAGATGAACCAATTCCAATAATAGTGGAAGAAGTACAGAAAGCTGACGAGGAAGTGAAGCCTAAAACTAATGAACCAGCTCCAACAATAGCGGAAGAAGTAAAGAAAACTGATGAAGAAGAGAAGCCGGTGATCGAGGAACCTCAATAGGTAAAGAAAAGCACCGAGGAAGAAAAACCAATAGCTGATGAAGCATTGACCCCAACAAGTGAAGAGGTAAAAAATGTTGATGAACCACCAGCTCCGCCACCAGCCACAACTCAAGATGAAGAGAAGCCAAAAGCTGAGGAAAGCATACTTGCTGCTCCAACAGAATCATAAGAAAAAATAACAGACAAGGAAATTGAGCATCCTGCAGTCGAAGAAGTTAAGAAACAAAATGAAACACTTGCATTGGATGTCACTAGCAAAGATATTCTAGAATTAACCAAGGAACAACTTCTTGGTGAAAGACATCCATATGCACAAGCTAGACTGAGGAGAAAGTCTGATCAATATGTTGTAATGTTCATATTAGTCCATCTACCTATGCCTTGCTTTGGATAGTTACCTAGTAGCTACGCTATAGTGGGAGGTAGTTGGTGGAAGAACATCAATGTCATCATAAAAATAAGACGTCCATACTATTCAGAACCAAATTCCTGGTGAAAGACTTCCCCGGGCTCCATATATCCTATCTTTAGGAGGATTTGAGAACCAAAATTTGATACTTCCTTTCGGGTTTATTACAACTAGTCAATTTAGAAGTCTCAGATGTTCTACCTATGAATTCTTTGATACAGTCAATGGTTCTCCCTAGATGTCAACTAATAGGTGTACTAGTCTTCTATGATATCTACATAACATACTGCATAGATTTAGGACACATTAGTGTAGACATTTCCATTCTAGTTCGGACTTCATTTCAATAAGGAAACCTGATGCACAGTATTACAACTAACAAATTCACAGTTCTATATCTTTTTTCTTTAGCTTTTTTCAATGTCTTGTGCCTATTTATAAACTTGATTATCAAAATAATTTGCTTTAATCATCAGTTGTCAAGTATTGGATTCTAGTAAATGAGTTTATGAAGAAATTACCCTATCTGTATTCTTGAAACTGCTCTATTTGTCGAAGTCTTCAAGAAGTCATCTATTGAAAAGACCTCTTTGGTGGTGGCACTTCACATTGGCTTAAAAACAAACAACTCATAATGAGTACTAACTAGCCCATAATACATTATAGGCACGAGTCATGCTCTTATATTTTAACAAAACATTATATTTCATTAATAAAGAAGAAAAAGCACTACCAAAGAGTTGTTTGGTACAACTAAACATGCTTAACCAAGTATAAATTGACTGAAAATATTAATGGGGTTATGAAAAATTCCAAAAAAAGATGTGGGTGTGTGAAGATAGCTCTGCATGGAAAGAAAAATGAAAGAAAGATATGCGTGATTTTTTTTACCTGAGATAGGCAGCTTAAACTTGATGTGATTAAAATCAGTCCTTGGTTTCTGCAATCCACACCAAAATCAGTCAAAAATTAAGCTCAAATGTATAATAAAACTTGAGAACAATTATAAAAATAAAAACTCTATCGGATGGAAAAACAAAAACTCTATCAGCCTGAAAACAAACACTCTATCGGCTAGTAGAAATTGGAATGCACTTACAAGATGAAACAAAAAAAAAAATGAAATCAATAGAAATTCAAAGAAGAAATCAACAAAAAATTCAATTTTGTGCTAACCCGTCCTTGCTAAAGCTGAATAACAAAAATCTCAAGATTGGTAGCTAGGTTTAATTTGGGGGAAATGAGATAGCTAGGTTTAATTTGGGGGAAATGACATGGCCAATTAAAAATAACGAGGGAAAATAAATTATAAAAAGGAGGCAATTAAAGTGCTATTTTTAATGGATAGCGGGGGTTAAACCCCCCACAAATCTACAAATTTTAGTGGCACGTGTTTAACCCCCGCACTTAATATAATTTTGTAAAAGTTATAAAATCCCCTACAAATTAACCCCGCAATTAGATTCATTTTTTTGTAGCCAACGTATGACCATATTTAATACTTCTTTCAAGTTGTGCTTGGACTATGACCATATTTAATACTTCTTTCAAGTTGTGCTTGGACAATTGGACTTGTAGAGTTGAAGATGTGGACATTAAAGAGACAATTGAAGTGTTAAACATATTGACACGTTTATTTGGTTTCAATACTCCATTTTAAGTGACTTTCTGTTGTAGCCATATTATGTCACGACCCAAAAATGAGGGTCATGATGACACTTGTCGCTACGTACCTTGGCAAGTAAGTCTATCACTCAAACTGATACAAAAAGAGAAAAAGACAAAAATATTCCAAGGTAAGACTTCTAGAACAAAGCCTAATCATATAAGTAATCATAACAATGCGGAAAGAACTTATCCAAAATACTAATCATGCCCAAAACCAAGTGTCAATAGTGTAAGAACTACTAATACGATCCAAGAGTCAAATACATCAGAAAAATAACCACAAAGGAATAATAACTATCTCTGAATACTAATAAAGACATAACTACTATAGAAAGATAGAGTTGAACTTCAGAATGTCCAACTGCTACCTTGAAAGCTCCAACAATCGCCCGAGTCAATCAAGCTAAGGCGTACTTGAGCTAGGACCTACACCGAAAGGGCACAGTAGGCATGAGTACGGTCCACTTGTACTTAGTAAGTATCATAGGTCGACCAAGCAAAGTAGTAAATAAAGCATACAAGATATACACTAAGGGCACGTTACCTGCAATCAAAAAATATCCCACAACGGTAGCCCACACTGCTTGCACTAATAGTTCTAATATATCTCACATATATTACAACAACACACCAAGATATAGAACACAAGTATACATTATGTCATATATAAATAGAACAGGAGAGAACACGTAGATACAAGATCATCAAATATAAGTAAAGGAAGCTAAGACAAATACATAGATGACAAGTCAATAAGGCAATACAACACAACATAAACACAATCAAGTAAGTGCAATGTATATGATGATGATGATGATGCATGAGGTCGTCGTACAACCTCCGGGATCATCGCACAATCCCAGTATACACCTACGGAGCTAAAACTTCCCGACGTAGGATCCATGGGGGGTTCGTCAACTCGTATACAATCCACATATCTCATATCTTCTTTATGGCACATCCCTCGAAAAGGGTTTTATAAGGTGTTACAATATCTTTTAAAAAGGTATTGCCAATGTTTCTCAGATGTTGCCACGGTGGTACTAATATTTCATGAATGAGTATGATATGGAGATGTAATGCTCACAACCAATCACAATGAGTATTTTCACAACCAACCACATGATATATTTCCACGAACAACCACAATGATACATTTGCACAACTACATGAGCCAATATTCACTCATTATTTTCGTTTCATCCATGAATTTCCACATGTCTCATATGCCAATAAAGTATGAATATAATCATAATACACCAATGGTACCACATTAAGCATTTGAACAACACAATACAATTATTCACATGTATTCAAGGCTATCAATATCACATAGGACCCGACACGGTCACACATATCACATAATAACTCAATTTCGATAATTACATCACATATAGGCCCCCACACGGGCACGACACATAAATAGCCATTTTTCAAGATTTGTTTCCACCCTTAACATGCATTTTGTATCATCATTTACTACCCAGCCCAGTCTGAAAGAGTTAAACTATAACCAATATCGAAAATCGAAACTAGTCCGCTACACTTAAATCTGTGATCTTACTTTTCACGAACAATCCCGAACTCCACTAAAAACATCAAATATGAAATATATGCATCAAGACAAACCCAAAGACACCTATATTGACTACTTTTGATTCAGGATCAAAACGGATCCCAAAATGGTTTCCAAAAAAGAAGGACAAAATCAAAGTTTTACTTCAAAAATATGTTCCCCATATTTTTAGGAACCTACAGATGAAAATCCAAGTTAAATTGAGTAAAAAATGGGGTTCAAATAGAAGAAAACCCATTTTTGAGCTTTACCGGGTAAATTTTTTTAAATCTGGGTTAAAATCAAGAATCAGGGTTGTTTAAAGGGTTAAATTGATGAAAAACTAGTAATTATAAGATAAAAATATTATTCAAGTGAAAATGAGTGAAAATGGGGTTTTAAGATTTTTGGGTTTTTGAGAAATTAATCAAGAAATTACTAAAAAAATGGTAAATTCTTACCTTTAATCTGTAATAAAACCAAGAAAATGGTGTTAATCTAGCTTCCCAAGCTCTCACAAACGTTACTTTTAAGCACACACACTATTTTAGAGTTTAACTCTCAAGAAACAAGATGAAAAATGAGCAAAATAGGCCAAAAAAGAGTGAAAAGGCTGTTATATTGCAGAAAAATCTGCCACAATAATGCAGATTTTTTTCTCCAAGTCCGAACGGACTTCGATGGGGTGCTCGGAATTCGTTCGGAGTCCGATATACACAAAAAAACTATGCAACCATACTAAATTCGACGTTCCGAACGCTTTGGCGAATTCAGATTTTCAAAAATATATCATTTTCACAAATTTGAAACCAGAAATATGAAATCATAATTTTCCAAATCGGGGGTCGAAATGAGATTTAAAAGCCGTAAAATCATACCAAATATGCTAACACCCTAAAATCAATATTCTGGATCTACTAGCGAAGTTATATTTTTCATTCAAGGTCGTTTCGATCAAATATGGATCTCACACCCATATTTTCAATTTTCCAACTTTTTGATCAATAGATCGAAATAAGCTCGAGTGCACCGGGACTCGAACCAAAGATCTACCTAACCTAAAATCAATATTTCAGAGTTGTTGGTGCAGTCTGTTCGGCCATCCATCGCACGGAGCAAAAGATATCCATATAAGTCCAAAATAAGGCTATCGAAGCCATAAAAAACCACAATATTGCATAAATGATACCAAAATGCATCGAAAATCATGTCAATCACTCCCACACCCCAAAAATACCATAATACAACTACGACAAGGGGTAAAATAGTTAAATTACACAAAATCACAAATTTCACATATTTCATCAAATTTTTAGGTCGTTACATATTATTTGTTGCAACTTCTTATCCAAGTGAAGAAACGACATTTTTAATAAGTTTGATGGAAATTAATTGGCTCCAATAAAAAATTTCTTTCTTCATTTGAAAATTTTACTTTAAAATTGATGGCACTAGAGAACTTTTCATATACCCGAGTAGTAGAAATACGAATTGAAGTTGAATGTGATTCGACAAAAGTGTGTTTTTCCCATAAAATTTTTCATCTAAATATAATTAATGTTAAATGTGTTCAAAATATAATCAAGGGTTTGTACCCAAAAAATTCGGTAAGTTGTATGACTCACCAGTCCTTTAATAATTTTGTGTATTTTGTTGTTTGCATAAAATTAAAACAAGTCTAATAATAATACATCCATTTATTGATTGAAAATTGAAGAACATCTATGGTCACCCACACAACAGACAAAAAGAAACTGAAATTAAAAAGACCAAAGAAAAACAATCTAAGCTACAAGATCAATACCCTCAACAACCTCACCACTTACTTCAATCTTGGTATTGTTAACTGATGATAGGCGTATTTACACGCCTAAAGCACCTTAATTTACCCATATTTTAGCTAAGTTTTGAGAACAAAATATATAATTCATGCACTTTTAGTCCTTTTTCCTGTAAGTGAGCTAACAAACGTGATTAGCAAGTTTTCAGGTATAAACGATGAAGATTCCAGCACTTTATGGATAACTTGACACCCAAGGAAGCTTCACGAAAGAAGGAAAGCTGCGTTTGGACGCCTATGGACTGAAAGTGATGCATGGATAACTTGTCCCGGGCAAAAACAGCATTTCTAAAGACTTTGGGGATCAGCAGTAACTTAGTAGGATTAGGATAAGGATGCAGTAACCTAGTAGGATTATGATAAGTACGCAGTAGCCTAGTAGGAATAGGATATGGGTGTTATAAATACCCTATGTTGCTGAAGTTTTTATTATTATCTCTCTCCATTCGAATAATTCATTCAACTCTTACAATTCGATTCACTCATTAATTCAAGTATTTTCCATTCGACTTTTGCTACTACTTCACGTTACAATATTCTGTAAGTTTTAACAGAGAAACACGACTCTCTTGAGAAGAACGGAAGGAGCAAAAACGTCCAACCCTAGTTGACGTTTATCACTTCCATCGCCAAGACTATCCTAAGTGGTGGTATGATGATTATATCTATTGTGATTTTCGTTGCGCTCATGAGTAGCTAAACTTCTCTGTTAGGGTTATGGAAGCCTTATGAGATACTATTGGTTGCTATGAGTTTGTGAATTCTTGATACGTATGCTGCTTATATCATTACTCTCTTCATCTTAATTGAATTCTTGTGGTTGCAAACATTTAGAATACGCCAGTATAGCATTAACTTGTTCGAAAGAAAAGTTACATGTCTGGAAAAGAGAGAATGACAAGGAAATAGGTCTACTAAACCCTATTTAAAAGTTAGTGCCGTAACTGGATTAACCTCTTGGAGAATTCGTACCATTAGTATACGCTTTAAGCTCGAAAGAGTTAAAGTGATATAACCCTTGATGGCCAAAAGACGCTAGGATTTACCATAGAATACGAATCTCTATAAGCGCATGCATGTCTGAATTTCGCATAACTCATAGCCAATAGATACGTAGAACTCATAAGGTGGACATAACCCTAACTTACAATTCTCATTGATTAAAACCTACCAAGCATTCCGTTTTTACTTTGCTATTTTGATACTTTTACTTCACGCCTAAACCATCCCCCCTTTCCATAGAATTTTCGACCAACAGTCTAATAATAGTTGCAATACTTAGTGACCAAGTATTCCCTGTGGGATTCGACACCCAACCCAGTTGGGTTCTATATTTGACGACGACCGCTTACACTCTTACGAGAGCTGTAGTTTGAGCGTTATCAAATTTTGGCGCCGTTGCCGGGGAATACGGTTGTCAACTAAGTTTGTGATAGTTACTAGACCCTTTGGTCAAAAGTTCTCAGATTTTACTTTTAGCTGTTGTTTTTGTTCTATTCAGGTTCTATTAGCAGGATGGATGCACAACGTGACATTGACAGAAGGGTGGCTCAATAGGAGCAGGCTAGACTAGCTGCACTGGCAGCTGCTCAAGTACATCAACAGAATATTGATAACCCAGGTCGTGCAACAAATCTTGATGATGAGGACCTGGGTGATGAGGAGCTACTGAATCCTAGGCGTACTGATGAAGTGGCGGCACCTATGCATAGGAGAAATCGTCAAGCTAGAATGAGACCTGACCGCCGAGCTGTGCAGGCTCCTTTTGATGATGATGATGACGATCTGGATGGAGATGGTGCTACAGGAGCTATTATTCCTCCACCCTTGGCACCTGGAGCAAAGTTCAATATTACTAGCACCATGATTCAACTATTGCAGCTCAAGGGATTATTTGGTGGACTCGCAGGCGATGATCCGAATATGCATCTGATCAACTTTATTTCAACATGCAAGTCGTTTGACAATTCAGGAGTTGGGCAGAATGCAATTCGGCTGCACTTATTTCCATTGTCTCTGTCTGGGGAGACAACTCTATGGTTGAACGGGCTAACTCCTGATTCTATTACTAATTGGAGGAAACTGAAAGACGTTTTCCTAGAAAGATTCTTTCCGCCATCAAAGAGAGCCCAATTACGGGATGAAATCAGCAATTTTCGACAGCTTCCAACTGAAGCTCTCCACGAAATATGGGAGAGGTTCAAGAAGAAGCTTATGCGGTGCCCAAACCATCAGATGATGAATATCCACTTGATGGAAATATTATATAGGGCTTTGAACTCGGTGACAAAGCCAGTGGTTGATAATGCTGCAGGTGGGTCATTCATGGACCTTACTTTTCTCGAGGCAAGTGATATGCTAGATCGTATGACAAAGCAGAGTAGAGCTTGGCATACCAGGGATTCTGAGGTAGCAAGCTCTACCGTATCTATTGGCTTGACTGCAGAGCAGAGGCGTAGACAAGAGGAACATGATCAAGATATGGCGCACATGAAAACACAGATGGATCTTCTTACAAAGAATCTATTATCAGGAAAGACTGAAAAAGTCAAAGCGGTTGCGTCAAAAGGAAGAGAGGAATCCGATTCTGAGGAAGAAGCCAACTACTTGAATAATCAGGGGGGTTTCCGAGGCAATGCCCAAGGAAACCAAGGTCGGAACTATTATGATAAATCTGGATACAAAGACCGTGATCAAGGTAGTTGGAAGAATAAGACTGACAGGAGTGGTTTGTATATTCCTCCTGGAAATCGTGAGGCCGCGGCATCTGGTTCGAGGAAGATGTCTATGGAAGATAAGATGTCAAAGCTGCTGAAAGGAGTTGAGGCAACTAATACGGGAGTGAATGAGGTGAATAACGATTTGTCTTCAATAAATCAATTGGTTGACTCGCATTCTACTGCAATAAAGCAACTAGAGCAGCAATTGAGTCAACTTTCAGTGGCATTAAATCAAAGAAAAGCTGGAACACTACCTAGCGACACAGTGCAAAATCCAAGGAATGACGGATCGTGTATGGCTTTTACTACCCAGAGTGGTAAAGTGTTGGAAAATCCGTCCAAAGGCAAGCAGGTAGATGATGATATGACGAATAATGAGATCATTACAGAACCAAAAGATGTCGAAGCAGCTGATGAGGTTGTTAGTGACGTCACCCCTCAACATCCACAGCCTGAAAAGATCGCCACTCGGAAGCAAGAGGAAAAGAAAGTCGTGGAGAAAACTATTCCCCTTCCACCACCACCTTTTCCACAGAGATTAAAGAATAAAGCTGACGATACCAGGTTCAATAAGTTTATGACTATGTTGAAGCAGCTAACTATTAATGTTCCTTTGGTCGAGGCACTGGAACAAATGCCTGGATACGCAAAATTTATGAAGGATCTTTTGACAAAGAAGCGGGCATCAAGTTATGAGTTGACGGATACTGTTCATCATTGCAGTGCAATCGCTACCAGATCACTAGTTCAGAAGAAGGCTGACCCCGGTGCCTTCACTATTCCTTGCACTGTCGGATCTTTGAATTTTGCCAAAGCATTATGCGATTTAGGAGCCAGCATCAATTTGATGCCGCTATCTATTTACAGAAAGTTGGGGTTGGGTGATCCTACTCCAACCAATATGAGGCTCGTGATGGCAGATAGGTCGGTAAAATGACCTGTTGGTATTTTATATGATGTACTGGTGAAGGTTTCTTCATTCATCTTTCCGGCAGACTTCGTTATTCTGGATTGTGAGGTGGACTCTGAAGTTCCCATAATCTTAGGGCGCCCTTTCCTTGCAACAAGGAGTGTGCTTATTGATTTAAGAGCGAATGAGCTTTTATTCCGGATGAATGACGAAGTAGTTCGCTTTGATGTATGCAAATCAATGAAGCAACCCAAAGATCTGAACGTGTTCTCGGTAGCTGATGTTTATTTTGATGATGAGAAAGAATTATCTGTAGAGGAGCAGCTTATTGTTGATCCATTGGCGGCTGTGCTTATGAATATTGAGCGTGAGGATGCTGAAAATTATGAAGAAACTATTTGTGCTCTAACAGGAATAGGGTCGTATCCTTATGCTCCCAAGAAGCTGGACCTCGATCTCAAAAATCGGCCTACACCACCAGCTAAACCATTCATTGAAGAGCCACCAATGCTAGAATTGAAGGAGCTACCCAGTCATCTAAAGTACGCATTTTTGGGAAGTGGAAACACCCTCCCGGTTATTGTGGCGGCTGACTTAGGTGAGCAGCAAGTTGCAGCTCTCATCGATGTTCTAAGGAAATACATGAGAGCCATCGGTTGGACCATCACTGATATTATTGGTATTCCACCTGGGATATGTATGCACAAGATTCAGCTTGAAGAAAATTGCATACCCACTATTGAGCATCAAAGACGTTTGAATCCACCTATGCAAGAGGTGGTGAAGAAAGAAATTATCAAGTGGTTAGATACAGGGGTAGTGTATCCAATCTATGACAGTAAATGGGTGAGTCCGGTACAGTGTGTGCCCAAGAAAGGGGGCATGACGGTAGTTGCAAATGAAAGGAATGAGCTAATTCCACTCAGACCTGTCACAGGGTGGAGAGTATGCATGGACTACCGGAAGCTGAATTCATGGACGCTTAAGGATCACTTCCCAATGCCATTCATGGACCAAATGCTTGATCGATTGGCAGGGAAAGGATGGTTTTGCTTCTTAGATGGTTATTCCGGATATAATCAGATCTGTATTGCTCCCGAAGACCAAGAAAAGACCACGTTTACATGTCCATATGGTACGTTTGCCTTCAAACATATGCCATTTGGGCTATGTAACGCACCCGCCACTTTTCAGCGTTGTATGGATGTCTATTTTTTCTGATATGGTTGAAGACACCTTGGAGGTATTCATGGACGATTTTTCAGTTGTGGGTGAGTCATTCGAATCGTGCTTGGCGAATCTAAGTATGGCGTTACAGAGATGTGTTGAATTCAACTTGGTGCTAAACTGGGAGAAGTGCCACTTTATGGTTAAAGAAGGTATTGTTCTTGGGCATAAAATTTCTGAAAGAGGAATTGAGGTGGATCGAGCTAAAATTAAAGTCATCGAGAAACTACCACCTCCAATCTCTGTAAAGGGAGTTCGTAGTTTCCTCGGGCATGCAGGTTTTTATCGAAGGTTCATTAAAGACTTTTCCAAGACTGCTAGTCCGTTATGCAAGCTTTTGGAGAAGGATGCAAAGTTCGACTTCGGTGAAGATTGCTTGAAGGCATTCGAATGCCTCAAAGGGAAGCTAATTGAAGCTTCTATCATTGTAGCACCTGATTGGTCCCTACCATTTGAAGTTATGTGTGATGCAAACGGAGTAACTTTGGGTGCTGTACTTGGCCAGAGAAGAGAAAAGTTATTTCATCCAATCTACTACGCAAGCAAGGTCTTGAATGGAGCCCAGAAGAACTATACGGTCACAGAACAAGAGCTTCTAGCAGTTATTTACGCTTTTGAAAAGTTTCGTTCTTACCTGTTGGGGACTAAAGTGGTGGTTCATACTGATCATGCAGCCCTGAGATATCTAATGACGAAGAAGGATGCAAAGCCAAGGCTAATTCGATGGGTGTTATTGTTGCAAGAATTTGATTTCGAGGTAAAAGATAGAAGAGGTTGCGAAAACCAAGTGGCTGATCACCTATCTAGACTTGAGAACGAGCATATAGCGCAGCCTGATCTTGAGATTGATGATGCATTCCCCGATGAAGAGATCCTAGCCACAATGATGGAAGAGTTACCATGGTATGCAGACTTTGCGAACTTCGTGGTAAGTAATGTGATGCCTGCTAATCTATCTTTTCATCAAAAGAGGAAGTTCATGCATGATATAAAACACTACTTCTGGGATGAGCCATATTTGTTTCGACGATGCGCGGATGGTGTTATCAGGCGATGCATATCTCATGTGGAGGTGCCTAGTATATTGAAAGCAAGTCATGCTTCCCAAGTTGGGGGACACCATGCAGGTGGTCAAACAGCAAAGAAGGTATTGCAAAGCGGCTATTATTGGCCTTCGATATTTAGAGATGCCTACGAATTTGTGAAAAGATGTGACCAATGTCAGAGACAAGGCATAATTTCGAAGCACCATGAGATGCCCATGTCAAAAATTCTTGAAGTAGAGCTGTTTGATGTGTGGGGTATTGATTTCATGGGCCCATTCATAAATTCGTTTGGGATGAAATATATCCTAGTTGCTGTCGACTATGTATCCAAATGGGTCGAAGCAGTAGCGCTGGCCGACAATGAAAGAAAGCGTGTTGTGTCATTCTTGAAGAGAAATATCTTCTCTCGTTTTGGGGTACCACGTACCATCATAAGCGATGGAGGATCACACTTTTGCAACAAGCTGTTCAAATCCGTGTTGGTAAAATATGGGGTCAAGCAACATAAGGTAGCCACGCCTTATCACCCACAAACTAGTGGACAGGTAGAGGTTTCTAATCGAGAGATCAAGCAGATCCTTGCTAAGACTGTAAACGCTAATAGGAAGGATTGGTCTCGGAAGCTGGACGATGCACTATGGGCTTATAGGACTGCATTCAAAACGCCAATTGGCATGTCCCCGTACCAAATAGTTTATGGGAAGGCTTGTCACTTGCCCATTGAGCTCGAGCATAAAGCATTATGGGCGTTGAAGCGACTGTTGAATTGGGATGATGCCATGAATATGAGATCTGAGCAGCTGAACGAGATGGATGAATTCCGTCTACATGCATATGAAAGATCAGACTTATACAAGGAGCGGATGAAAAAGTATCATGATCAATGGATTGTTCAACGAAACTTTCAAAAAGGTGATATGGTACTTCTTTTCAACTCAAGACTGAAGATATTCCCAGGTAAGTTAAGGTCCAAATGGTCTGGTCCGTACAAAATTAGCCAAGTCTACTCGTCGGGAGTAGTTGAGCTAGAAGACAATAATGGTGTTGTCTTTAAGGTGAATGGCCAACGGGTAAAACCATATATCGGTCCTCTTGACTCGATAAAATGCATGGCCACCACCTATCTCGACGAAATCTAAGTACTCGAGGTAACTATGTCGTGCCGCGACAATAAATCAAGCGCTAGATGGGAGGCAACCCATCGTTTTTCATTTTTTGTTTTGCTAAGAGTTTTTTTGTTAAATAAAAATCCAAAAAGAAGAGTCGAGCCACGACCAAAACTAAGGCGCTTGGTGGAAGGCAACCCATCGTTCTAATCGTTTTTGTTGTTTTTGAGTAAGTGTAGGTGCAAGAGGTATAAAGGATGAGATTGGTTTCAAATGTTGAGTTGGAAGTATTGCATGTTGAAGGTGGTAAGTTAGGAATGAAGAAGCAAAAGGCTGTGGGTTAGGCATTGCCTATGAAAATATAGGCAAAGAACAAGGCAAGGCCTATGTAAATCTAGGCCACGAACAAGGCACGACCTATGCTATGGCCTAAGTTCTCAGATTCTAGAGTGCCATAGCATAGGCGCCGCCATCTGTAGATCCATCACCACTCAAGGAGCTTTATCGCAGACCTCCATACAGGGCAATCAGACACACACTATGCGGAACAAGATCAATGGCACGGTGGAGTCGTCACAAGGATACCGGTTGGCACAATACCTTCCCGTATGCCTCCTTAAATAGAGAAGCTCGGATATGGTTGCGGATAGTCAATTTTTGCCTAATTCCAGGGTCACAGTACACAAAGATCACACGAGATAGAGTGTGCTTGGTGTACGCATTGATGACGAATGTCCCTATCAATATTGGGGCAATTATTCGATCCACAATGCGTAAGGCTAGGCTGCACAAGAGGTCCCACTTCAGTTTTGGCAATCTGTTGACTGCAATATTGAGGAAGGAGGACATCGAAGAGGAACCGGATGATCATAAGCTTCCACACAACCAGAAGAAGGTTGACCTCACAAAGGTTAAAGATGTTGAATCCATGCATGGCGTCAACCTTACCACTGCAGAAAGACATGCTCGCGACGAAAGCTTCTTCCGCCATTTATATGGCATGACGAGGTTTACCATGATGAGCGGGGGTCGTGTTCCAACTTCGGCAGAGCTACAGCAGTTGGATTATGACTACCCAATGAATGAGCATGCGAGGGCGATGTGTGGAGTAGGTGTATATTTTGAGGAACCTCTTGATGACGACATGCCAACCGATGATGATCGACGAATGCCAGACTCCGACGTGGAGGAGAACTCTGATGACGACGACTCTGATGATGATTCCGATGCAGGGGGTATGACCCCAGACATAGAGGATGTGTCCGACTAATCAGGTTCTTCTTATTTATTTTCCACTGAGGGCAGTGTGTCCCGTCTAAGTGTGGGGTGCTGGTATTTGTATGCTATACTTCTTTGTCTGCATTTGCATTTATTCTAGTTCTTGTTTGTTTTAATTAGTCGTAATTAGTTAGTTTAATTTTAAATTTTAGATTTTGTATGAAATTGTTCTGATAGGCGGCATGGTAGTATAACAAGAGTTTGTGCTAAATCATTACTATTGAGACATTTAGGCTCTACATGTGACTCACTGTGTGATAATTGTGTGGTTTAATTCATTCATCTGTTGGGTCAAGAGTCTATACTGCTCCCAAAAAAAAAGTTGACCATGTGCCTTGTGTGTGTGAGGATATAGTATATTCTGTGTTTTGACTGATCCTAGAACTTGCCTGGTGTGTGTGTAAAGCGAAATAAAGAGTGTGAGTTTAGGAGATGATTTAGGCAATTCTTTGGCAGCCTGTGATTGTTTACCTTTTGTTTACCTACCCGTGGACATTATCCTAGTCAACCATTTTGAGCCTTTAAGCCATTTTCTTTGACAGCCTCATATGTAAGCCTAATCCATTTTTTTCAAGACCATAATTTGATCCAAATTCCTAAGTGCTTTAAATTGTGAAGTCATGTGACAAAATAAGAGGAAATTGGGTGAGAGTGATGCCTTAAAGTGTATTGGTACTTGAATTTGTTATGAAAAAGAGTGGCTATCATAGAGGTGTGTTATAAAAAAAAAAGAAATAGAAAAACAAAATGATAAATTGTGTTATGATTAAATAAAAAGATAGTTATGCTTGAATGACAAAATAGGTAGAAAGGGGTGATAGATGAAAGAAAGGTAGCAGGGTTGATTAGTAAGTTTGTGTCTGGTATATCTGATAGTGTGGTGAAGGAGTGTAGAACTTCCATGTTGATTAAGGAGATAGACATATCTAGGCTTATGGTTTATGCTCAACAAATTGAGGAACAAAAACTTAAAAAGAGAGAGAGGGAGAATAAGAGAGCCAGAACAGGTAGTTTTAATTTTTCTCAACCTAAGTCAGAGGGTGGTAAATATTCTCAGTTCCGTCAGAAGTTTTCAGCCCCAGCTCCTTTTTCAGCTAGTGCACCAGTACCAAAATTCAGGAATGACAGTCATGATGGGGTGCCAGGCTCTAAAATCCAGGGTAGTGTGAGCAGTGATCGTACCAATCCAGTTTGCCAGGAATGTGGTAGAAAACATTAGGGTGAGTGTAGAGCTGGCAATAATGTGTGTTTCAGGTGTGGTAGGCCAGTCCACATGCTTCGAGAATGTTGAGTAGTTGCTCAAAGGGGAAGAGAATTATTCCAACAGGGCCATTCCTGTCACGTCTCAAATCCTATTGGGGCGGATTGACACCCGTAACCGAGGAGGCCCGGGAGAACCAGCTCATAACCTTATACTTTCCATGCACACCTCTATGACAACCCGAAATTCGGACAACATCATGTTGCATATAAATGGAAATAATCACCTGTATAAGCTCGAGCACACATATATATGTATTTACAATACTTAACCGTTGGAGCCATCACGTGTATTAACAAAACACCACCTTGACTGTACATTAGGTCTACAAAGCCTCTAGATAATACACAGAGTTTAACTAAGGCCGGGACACACCCTGCCATATAAATAACTTCTATACAATACCAAAAGTGACTAGATATGACACGGAAAGTCCCGAAGCAAACTGGAGCTCACCAAAAGCAGCTGGATATCCTGGCTCCTACTTGTGCGGTGTATGAGCTGAGGTACCTGTGCCTGCAGCATGAAATGCAGGTCCCCCGTGGGGGACGTCAGTACGAAATATGTACTGAGTATGTAAAGCTGTAGATAATCATATATGATATAGGAGCTCAATAGAAATCAGAAACAAATGAATAAATCGTAATAGGAGTGGACCACACTTACTAGAACTTGTGACAACCTGTACATTGTATTTATTCAATCACTTTATCTTCGTTCTTATCATCTTTGTAATCATTATTGTACTGTACTATGACCATTAGGCTGCCTCCAGTACATATCAACTGGGATCGACCCATGATAGGCTTATGTCCCTGGGATACCACCCATAAACACATAAATAGGGATCGACCCATGATAGGCTTATGCCCCTGGGATACCAACCGATAAGAGAGAACTTCCATCACTTAGTTCAATTAATCTTTGAGATTGTTATTTCGGTCGCCACCGCATTTTTGATACTTTGGAATAATGATACATCAATAAGAGACATATAAATAGACCATCAATGCAATAACAATAAAGTAAGAACTCATTGGCACATCAATGAAGTATTTTGGAGTCATCAATGCCATAACAATGAAGTAAGAACTTATTGGTATATCAATGAAATGTTTTGGAGTCATTAATAGCACATGGATCTTGTTTGAGTAATCGGATACCTTCTGACATTCATTAGTGCAATAAACATGTAAGATTTGGAAAACAAGTAAGTATTGGAATGTCTTGACATCTTGTAGGGTGGAAACAAGTTCATTGGTAACGTAGGACATCATACAAAACCATTATGGATCACATGTTATTGAATAACTTTGGAAACTTTCTTAATAGAACAATTGTTCACTTTCATGCCAAAGATATGGTATAGAGTATGTTTTACATACCTGACTGTCAACCTTCAATACTAGTCCCAAATAGACTTCCCGTCTTTTCGGATTACTTATCTACAATGAACATATATAGCAATCTAGTATTAGCAACCAAACGTCACAATTCAATTATTTGAATTCACCAAACTAGTGGTTAAGTAGTAAGCCTTAATGACACCATAAAGGGTGTCACTTTAACCCTCTTATACTCCAATTATATTCACATGCCATGCATATTCATACAACATCCTCCAATATCAAGTTTGGATTCATTTATCCTTCCAACCAATCCATTAAACCAAATTGAGCCATAGACATAAATAATCATCAATTCAATAGTATATCACCATATCCACCTTCCATAACTCAATTACCATATCCACCTTCCACAATTCAATATAACCAAACCATGCAAAATAGTCCATAACCCTATTTCCATCACCTTTTAATAACAACCAATACATATAATCCTCTATCACACATATACATATGGAAAAGAACAAAGGAAAATAATATTCATACCTTAGAATTCACCTCTTGATTATACAATCCTGTTTGCACAAATAATAGGTGTCGTTCAAAGCTCTCGAGATGACAAACGCAGTTATCAGATTACTTTGGAATTTCTACGGTTGAATCAAAAGTAATTTAAAGGTCAAATTTGGCTAGGGTTTGTTCTTTCTCAATGATTGATGATGAAAATGAGTTTTTGAACTCATATACATGTATATATACACATATTCCCATCCATAATATAATAGAAAATGACCAAAATGCCTTTAAAATTTAAATAATGTCAAATCTGTCCTTTGGTGGACTATTTTGATAAGCTAAAGTAGATCGACCATAACTCTTTGATCCGATATCGGATTTGGGTGAAATTGGTATCGTTGGAAAGATAATTCAAAGGGATTACATTTCATATAAAGTAGGCCACCCATTTAGTCTTGTACAAGGAGTTATGGTCGTTTGAAGTTGACCCTAAAAATATGTTTTGATAGGCTGAAGTAAAACGGGTATAAATCCTTACTCAGATGTTGGATTTGGATGAAACCAATTGCATTGGAAATAAGACTCAAAGATATTTCTTTTCATAGGTCGCATCTCTCCCATTTCATTATATTAAGGGAGTTATGATCATTCGAAGTTAACCCAAAAATTCGGCTGGCCTCAGTAGTTTGTCTACAGGAAATTTTCCTGCACATTTACTATTCCCAAATATCCCGGCCACCATTTTATAGTTTCAAATATGCTCGATTATATCCGAAACCTATCCGTTTTTGGAAATCTTTATATCGTTGGAAAGCCTATTCAATAACCTTCGCATGGAACCATCGATGGGTAAATTCCGGTATAAATAAAATAAAAAAATTAATTCCATATAAATAAGACTAATACACGTACTTGAATACGCCAATACACGTACTTGAATACGGGGTGTTACAATTCCAATCAGTCATCAGCTTCAGTAGGTCGCCCAACTCAGCAGTGCACTAGTGATCAGCATCAGAACAGACTATATGCGCTCCTGTCCCGACAAGATCAGGAAAGTCCTCCTAATGTGATTACGGGTACGTTTCATATCTTTCATCTTCATGTGAAAGTTTTATTAGACCTCGGAGATTCATTTTCTTTTGTAACCCCTAGATAGCTGTCAAATTCGGTGTTAGTCTTAAAACTCTAGTAGATCCTTTCTTAGTGTCTAGTACCACAGACTTGGTATGATGACTTTAAGCTAAGGGGGAGATGATAGAACAAGTAACTAAGTCAGGCTCTCAGATTCTAGTAGTGATTCCAGTATGTGTAGAAAACAGTAGGAAAGGATGATGCCCAACCCATTCTTATCTCAGTGTAAGGTTTCTCAGTTATCACGATATCTACTCATGCCTTACATGTCAGCTCTATGATCATAGCTCATATTCTTGCATATTATAGAAAATTATGTACTCTCCCAGTCCCTAATATAAGGAGTTCCAGTTCACCTAGCAGTACGAATCATGTTCCATGAATTCAGAAACTCCAAAATCAGATCATGCAGTTCATGACTCATGTATTCATGTTTTATAGTATGCTCAGCTTCCATGACTCATTCTATACTCTTAATGATCAACAAAATTTAGATTTGTGTCATGTATATCCTCAATTTAGACCTCTTTAAGGGATTTATGTCGTTTATACTTTATTCCTCAGGCCCAAGCTAAATGTCCAAGTTATGCATGATATTTCTTCCATGCTTTAGGATCTCATGTTCTAACTTTTCAGTGACCTTCCCTTATGAAATAATGGTGATAATGAGCAATTTATTTAGATGTGAGAAAGTAAATGTTTCATATTAAGGAAAGATTTTTGCATGCTTGTTTTACTTAAGGCTTTAGTTGTGAAGATAGGCTTGAATGTCATGTTAGAATGTAAGTGGATAAATGCACTACACGTTAGTGACTGGCTAGTAAGAGGTTGTATTTAGTTATTGAAGGGGTAATCAGAATTATTCAGGAGATGGGAAGTTATGAAAATGCAGAGTGTATTGAATTCATGACTCAAACTAGTATTACAGTGTTATGTGTGCATTTTATATATTCGGGTAGGCTTGGACACAGTGGGAGAATTCAGCCCTGCTCATACCTCAGTAGGTAGAGTTATAAATGCCCATGTGAATATTTTCAGTAGCCTCAAGTGAAGGGCGGTGTTGAAGTAGAAAGTATAGTTGAGGGAGTAGTTGAGAAGTGTGGCTAAGATTGTAAGTGAGTAGTTGCAGTGCATAAGGCTTAGTAACTCTATCCTAACTGATGTTTCGTATGCCTGTGTCCCATATTAAAGAATTTTAGCCATGTTGTGATTTCTTATTTAGATGTCTTATTCAGGCCATACCAATATTCTTAGCTCCCTAAAGTCATTAGAACTTCATAGAAAGAGTGTCGAAGAAATACTTTGGTTAAGTATAAGCTTTCAGTATGAGTTAGTTGTATAGCCAGTAATTTGGTTTAGCAGTCAGGCAGACAAGTTCCTATGGTTTTCATCTCTTATATTGAGGAGAAAATTCCTTCATAACCATGCAAGTTATAACTTCAGTTCAGTTCATGCATCAGGCATCAGTTTCAGATTCCAGATATTCAGTCATGATTCAGTTCGTAAGTGTCTCGTGTATCATCTTAGTCTTTCCTCAATATTTCAGTCATGTCAGTGTCTTTTGGGGGACATAATACCCCAAGGGGGTGATATAATATAATCCCCCAAGCTTTCATGTCCTAAACCTTCCATCTTCTCTCCACGTGAAAAGATCCAGCTTGAAGTAATGGGTACTTATAAGTTGACTCTCCCATTTCTATCTCAGCCTTATGACCATTCTCATGTCATTGCATGTATTCAAGAAAATCAGTTTAGTTCATGATATTCAGTTCATGTATCATGTTTCAGACCAAGTTATGTTCTCATATTCCCAATAATGCATGTTCAGTATATGTTCTCAGATTCTTCAATACTGTCAGCTAAACCAGCCTCATTCGAGGACGAACGTTCCCAAAGGGGGATATTGTAATACCTCGAGAATCCAAACCAATATTAGAACCATGCTTCAAGCTCATGCAAAATAAATTATAGTTCTTTGGTAGATTTATGAGTTAGTTTGATGTATATTAAGGCTTCAAATAACTCCTAGCTATTAGGTGAATCAAAATATCCCTTACCGGTTAAGTTCTTAAGAAGGACGTTTCTATAGTCAAATTCAAACAATCATATCTTTCATTCTATTAAGAATTTTTAAGATCATGACCCACCAACAGATAGATAACTGAATTATATTTCCAACGATACTAATTTTGCCTTAATCCAATATCGGGATAAAAAGTTATGCCTATTTTATCAGAGAGTTGTCCGACTGTCAAGGTGCGATGGGAAAGCTGACGGACCGTAAAGTCAGTGATGGACCGTTAACCAAGACATCGCAACTTAGGAAGTGAACTCATTTTCTGGCCATAAACTGGTGGTTTGAGTGACGGTCAGTCACCATAGTGACGATCCATCACCCAGACCGTCAACCAAGTCCGAAGCAACGCAGTAATGCCATTATAATGAGATTTTGGGGTCTTTTTCCACCCCTTTTAACCCCTAATTCCATCAATTTAAATAACATAACTCCTCATTCATCCTTAACATCAAAATTAGGGTTTCTTTCAAGATCATTCTCCAATAACAAGATTCAAACCTTTCTTCAAGAAAACTCAAGAATTCAAGTGTCACCATTCAAGAATCTTCAAGAAAAGTTATTCTCTTTCAAGATTCAAGCTTTTGAGGTATGTTAGATGTTCATTCATGGGTATTTTATACCCATAGAGTCCAAGAACCCATTTTCAAGATCAAACTTATGATTTTTACATGTTTTCACGAATTACATCCATGAAACTTCACCAATTTTGATTCTTATACCAGGTTTACACGTAGTTTTTGTTGTTATTAAACACTACACGTTTGAATGGTGTTGTTCGCTGATTTAAGCCTTAATTGATGATTTAGTATCAAAATCATGCTACTACTACATGTTTAAAACTATTCTGATGCTTAAGCCATGCATTACAAGTGTTTGATGAAATACCTCAAAGAATGAGTTATGAATATTGACTACATGTCATGTCCTCAATATTTTAGTATGATCTTGCTATTATTGCTATCGAGTCCTATGGTTTTGAATACCCAAAATTTAGTTTTTTTACTTAGTTTTTTACCCACAGAATGATTTCAGAATATATCATGAGCATTATTAGTTTCGCCAGTCATCATAATCAGTTAAATTTAGATCAGTTTAGAATTCAGTGTCCTTCAGTTGGGAGTAGGATTTAAAATCGAGCGAATGCAGGGATGGTTGTTTCCCCGTCAGTTAGTAGTTGTCCTTGTGTTCTATAACTACGTAGCCAGCGTAGGATAGGGGTCACCTGTCAGTTTAGGCTTGACTACCTCCCAGGGGCCACCCATTAGATTAGGCTTGACTCCGCCTAGGTGTCACCCGTCAGTTTAGTCTTGACATCCTTGTTTTTCAGTAGCTTAATAGATCCACATAGCCACTGTTAATACTCGTGGCACGGTACTAACACCCTTTCAACTGGGGTTACCGGTTGAACCTCAATCAGTTCTGAGTAGGGCATGTCGGTTAGATGATACCTCCCACAGTCTTAGTTCAGTGTTCAGTATAATTCAGTTCGGATTTACATTGACCATAGCGTACAGTTATCAGTTATTCAGTTATCAGATTTTGGTACTTTAGTTTACAGACTATTTTTAGAATCATATTATATGCTTGGTCATGCATTCTCAGATTTTACAGCATTCAAGCATTCATGTTAGTTATTAAGTTATCTCATAATATTTAGTCAGTCTTTACTTCATGCACATAACCCAGGGATCTTAGACTAACCCCATTTAGCATACTAGCACATTCAAAGTACTGATTGCATACTCATTTTTTGCGCTATGATGTCTTATATCATAGGTTCGGACGCTTGGGTTCCTGACCGTACTTAGATAGATCAGCCTATCAGCAGCAGTCAACAGTGGTGAGTCCTCATCTTTCGAGGATGAGTCATCTTACATTCAGTAAATCATTAGTTCAGTTATTTAGTCAGTCGGAGTTAGTTGGGGGCATGTTCCATCAACTCCACAGTCAGTCAGTTTAGAGGCTTTCAGACTAGTACAGACAGTTAGTTTTCAGTTTTCAGTTGTTATCTGCCATTTTATCAGTATTATCAGCGTTGTTTTACAGACATTATCAGAACTATGATTTAAAACCTTATGGCATTTTTTCAGTTAAATTCCACAAAAACTCTTTTGTTATCAGTTTTATTCAGTGCCCACAGTAGGTACCAGTATCATGGGTTAGCTTGTGGTCACTTATGACCGTAAGCATCGTATGGAACCCAGGGTGTACTCTCGGGGCATTACAACATCCCTTGAAAAGGTTTTTATAAGGTGTTACAATATCTCCTCCCCAGTACATTCCTCGGGGAGGGTTTTAAAAAGGTGTTGCCAGTGTTTCTTAGATGTTTCCACGGTGGTACCAATATTTCATGAATGAGTATGATATGAGGATGTAATGCTCACAACCAATCACAATGAGTATTTTCACAACCAACCACAATGATATATTTTCACAACCATGTGAGCTAATATCCACTCATTATTTTAGTTTCATCTACGAATTTCCACATATCTCATATTCCAATAAAGTATGAATATAATCACAAAATATCAATGGTACCATATTAAGCATCTTAACAATACAATACAATTAGTCACATGTATTTAAGGCTATTAATATCACATAGGACCCCGCACGGTCACACATATCATATAATAATTCAATTTCAAAAATTACATCACATATAGGCCCCCACACAGGCACAACTCATAAATAGCCATTTTTCATGATTAGTTCTCATCCTTAACATACATTTTGTATCATTATTTACTACCCAGCCCAGTTTGAATGAGTTAAGCCATAACCTACCTCAAAAGCCAAAACCAGTCTACTATACTTTGAACCCATGATATTACTTTTCACGAACACTATTGAACTCCATTAAAAATATCAAATATGAAATCTACGCGTCAAAACAAAACCAACAACATTCATATTGAGTACTTTTGGTTTGGGATCAAAACGGACACCCGAAGCGGGTTTCCAAAAAAAAATGAAAAAATCGAAACTTTACTTCAAAAACATGTTCTCCATATTTTTAGGAACCTATATATGAAAACTCAAGTTAAATCAAGTAAAAACGAGGTTCAAATCGAAGAAAAACCATTTTTGAGCTTTACTGGGTAAAATCTTTGAAATCCGGATTAAAATCAAGAATCAAAGTTTTTTTAAGGGTTAAATTGATGAAAAGCTAGTAATTATAAGATCAAAATATTATTCAAGTGAAAAGGAGTGAAATTGGGGTTTAAAATCAAGCCCTAAGATTTAGGATTTTGAGAAATTAATCAAGAAATTACTAAGAAAAGAGTGAATTCTTACCTCAAATCCGTAATAAAACCAAGAAATAGATGTTAATCTAGCTCCCCAAGCTCTCACAAGTTTCACTTTTAAGCTTCCATATTATTATAGAATTTAACACTCAAGAGACAAGATGAAAAATGAGCAAAATGGACCACAAATAGGGGGAAATCTGCTATATATAGCAGAAAATCTGCTATAGTAGCAGTTTTTGTTTTTAAAAGTCCAATTTGAACTTTGACAGGGTGCCCGAAATTCATTCGGAGTTCGATATATGTAAATGAACTATGTAACCATCCTAAATTTGATGTACCGGACTCGTTGGCGAAGTCATATTTTAAAAAAAATATCATTTTCACAAAGTTGACCTCCGAAACCTGAAATCATAATTTTTCAAACCGAGGGTCGAAATGAGATTTAAAAGCCGTAAAATCATACCAAACATGCTAACAACCTAAAATTGACATTCTAGATCTATGGCAAAATCGTAATTTCCATACGAGATCGTTTCGATCAAATGTGGGTCCCACACCCATATTTTCAATTTTCCAACTTTTCGATCAATAGGTCAAAATGAAATCGGGTGCACCAGAACTCGAACCAAAGGTTTATCTAGCTAAGATTGATATTCCGAAGCTGCTAGAGCAATCCGTTCGACGATCCGTCGCACGGATCAAAAGATATCCCCATAAGTCTAAAATAAGGCTCTCGAAGCATCAAAAACCACAATATTGCATAAATGATAAGAAAATGCATCAAAAAATATGCCAATTACTCTCACACCCCAGAAATACCATAATACCACTACGGAGAAGGTTAAAATAGTCAAATCATATAAAATCACAAATTTCATATATTTCATCAAATTTTTACATCGTCACAGGAATCCTTCTTAAGAACTCTTGACAAGTACGACTTTTGTGGTGGATTCTGAATTGTTGTGTTTTTAGTTATTTACATTTGGGTTTGTTTGATTTTGTTATGGTGAGATGATATGTCACAAATCAATTTGACTCGAGCCTAATCTTCTAATCTCATTGCTTTATGACTATTTGACCGTTTAGAAATTTTGTTTCTACTTTTGCATCTCAAATTGGGTTGTCTGCAGTAAGTTACACCTCTTCCTAATACCACTCTAGGTTGGGTCAATTATGTGATTTGTTTAATTCAAACTTAATGGTAATATAGGATAATTAATTCTTAAGTCCTAGAATTTCATGAATTCAGTCATTTGGTTGCTATGTTTGGTTCGTTTTCTTTTGTTTGTTGGGTTGTTCTCAGCTTTGGTCCTTTGTCTATAATCATTTGTCATGTTTTAACATGAAATAGTTAATTGTTTGAATTTCATATAAAGAAATCTCTTTTTTAGTTACTTCCTCCGTTTAAAAAAGAATGACTTAATTTGACTTGACACGAGGTTTAATAAATTGAGAAAGACTTTTGTCATATCATCAAAATATACATAAATTACCAATTATACCCTTAACTTCAGAAGAATAATTTTTAAATAAATTGTATAGAAAGAAGCAAAAGGCAAGTGACAGGTGTCCACTAATATTAAATGTGTCCATTTCAAAAAACAGGTGGTCAAAGAAGTGCACTTGATGACACGCCTAACTTTTTCTTTAATTACAGTAATAATTAAATGCATCCATTCTTTTTTCTCATTCTTAGCGCAAACTAGGAGTACACTCCTTTGAATGTTAATCTCTTCTCTCCTTAGTTGAAGAAAAAAAACATGGCTAATGAAGTTGTGTTTAATTTTTTCGGCAATTACAGGGTTTTTTTTCAATTTCTTCTACTCCATTCTTGATTACAGAGTAAATAGGAGTACTTTTGTTACTGTATTTGTTTGATTATATCAGTCTATAATGGGATTGATTTTTTTAAAAGAATTTACTCCCAAATATATCCCACTTGTATATGATAATGATGGAATACTTTTAAAAAAAAGAAATCACTCCTAATTTCTCATAGCCTCCAGTAATAAAATGTATTGGGCGGTAAATTTTCATTTCCCTCCATGGCGCCAAAATTTCTTACTATTGCTTTCAATTTACTGATCACAATAAAATTGCAGTATGTATTTATAAAGATGTTGAGACTTTATTTCTTACATATTGTTCTCTATACTTCTATTGCATACTATCTCCATCTCTGTTCTAATTTCCTATAAGTATGTTGTAAATATAAAAACAATGAACTCACAATTAGAATTAATTACAGAAAATTCAAGACTAAAATATAAGGACCGTCAAGCTATTGGTGAATGACTTTTGAAAGAAAGGAAAGTTGGGCATCTCAGGCATGGATCAGTAAAGCAAGCTGCACAGTTATTTCACACTTCAGAAAGTACGGTGAAATAAATTTGGAGACAAATAAAGTTATCTCTTTCTAATGGCATTGCGATAGATCATTTATCAAAACTTGTGGGTAAAGTTGGGAGAAAACGAATTCAAATTGATATTAATCAAATAAAGGAAACTCCTCTTTATCGTCGAATGAATATTCGATCTTTAGCTTGTGCCATTGATGCGTCGACATCAATTCTTTTTCGACGTATCAAAGATGGTGCAATGAGGGCGCACACAAACGCTATAAATCCTCATTGGACGGAGAAAAATAAAAAGGTACGAGTCGAGTTTTGTTTATCAATGCTTGATCCGGATACACTTCATTCGAATCTAAAATTTTCAAATATGTTTAATTATGTTCACATAGATGAAAAATATTTTTTTTCTATCAAAGAAATGTGAAAGGTACTATCTCCTCCTAGAAGAACTAGAATCTAATCCATATAGATCATGTAAAAGTAAGAATTTTATTACCAAAGTGATGTTCATGGCTGCTGTCGCACGTCCCAGATTTGATCAAAATGGAGTTAAGTTGTTTTCAGGAAAAATAGGAATTTTTCCTTTTGTTGTAAAAGAGGCAGCTAAGCGGAATAGCAAAAATCGAGTTGCCGGGACTTTGGAAATGAAGCCTATATTATTTGTGACTAAAGATATAACTAGGGCTTAGTTGATCGAAAAAATTCTTCCCGCAATTAGATCAAAATAGCCAGTTTCAGAGTCAAATACTCCCATTTTTATTCAACAAGACAATGCAAGACCTCATATTGATGTAAATGATATGGAATTTAACGAAGCTGCTCGAAAAGATGGATTTGATATTCGACCGTGCTTTCAACCTCCTAATAGTCCAAATTTAAATGTCTTAGATCTTGGATTCCTTAGAGCCATTCAATCCCTTCAATACCAAAAGGCTCCTGTAAATATTGATGAGTCGATAATTGCAGTTGAATTTTTTTTTAATTAAATAAAAGTGGAGCGACTCAATCACGTGTTTTTAACTTTGCAATATTGCATGATTGAGGTTATGAAAGCTAAAGGCGGGAACATCTATATAGTGTCTCACTTGATGAAAGAAAGATTAGAACGAAAAGGAAGTCTTCCGGTTCAACTTTGTTGTGATACTGATGTTGTCAATAAAGCTAATGATTTCCTCCAAATGTGATATGGGATATATGTATGTCAATCCTAGTAGGAGTACAATCTATTTTTAAACTTTACTGATTTTCCCTTTTGTAGCCTTGAGCATCTTGCATCTTTTTTGTATAAACTCCTACTACTTGTAAATGACCTCTTCTTGGTATAAGCTCCTGGATGTAGATGATCTCTTTTTTTGTGTAGTACTCATAAATTTCTATATGTAGATGACTTTATTTTGGGATAAACTCCTATATATTGATGGTTTTTTTTTTTTTTTTTGTATAAAGTCCTAAATTTAAAGTTATGCGTGAAAAGATTGTGCATATGAGTATTACTCTGTTCTTTAATGTCCTTAAATATACTCTTTTTTTTTGTACTAATTCAATTGTGATCGACGCTTAATATAAGCAACACTGCTAAAAATATTCTTTGTTGAAGCTATATGTTGCAACTGGCCAAGAAAGGAGAATTGCACTAGAAAAAAGGGAAAGCATAAAATTTAGGAAAAGAATAAAAAACTAAGAAAAAGTTAAAGTGACAACATTAATGTGATTTGACGAGTTGTATATTTTAAAATTTTTGTTTAATTTTCTATTCATTAAAAAAAAATTAACCTGACATATTTCTATGTTAGTGGGTCCATGTTTGGTGAATATTGAAAATGATAGCAAGGGTATTATTGAAATTTCAAAAGTTTGAGGCTGTAAAAAAAGGAACAGTCCAAAAAAAAAAGTAAGTCATTTTTTTTTAAACGGAGGGAGTATTTATTATCATTACTTTATGGTTTATATTTTATCTAATTCTTTCCTTAAGTCTAATATCTATGCTATTCCACAATATTTATTCCAAATGCCTATTTGTAAACCCTTTTTGATTACTCCAGTTGATTTACATAGGGTGTTTGATTTATATGAAAGTATTTTTTAATTTCTCTTTTGTTGGTTGTGTTCATTTCCATTGTATTAATCCTTATTTTTATTTTCTTTGCATGAAAAATTTGCCAGAGTCTACTTACACTCCCAATACCTTTGCATTCGAGCATTATCGATTCAAGCCTCCACCAAAGTCCAAAATGGACTAACACATGAAGAAACAAGATTGATAAATGCAGATATAAATTAGTATACAGCAGTAAGTGAAGGCAAGGAATGAAGATACCAGTTTTATACACTGATATACAGTGTGTACACAAAAACGCTGCAGTAGCAAGGCTGATATACAGTCAGTATACAGCTGATATACATAGCTAGAAATGGACCAAAAAGGGTCCATTAAAGTAGGCCCAAAGGCTGTCCGATTTAAAGTGGGCTAGAAAGGGGCCCGAGTCTCCACTTTTCTTCCTTATTTGCTTGTAGTTAATTTAATTATGGAAAAATTACAGAAACTAGCAACCTTAAGATCTTAATTACAATTAATAACAACACTTTCTCAAAATTACAACTTATGTCAAAACTAGCAATATTTTGACTTTTCTAGAGCTAAGCACGTGAATTCCACCAATTGCTTTTCCTTTACCTATTTTCAAGCAATTTACCCTATTTTCAAGCAATTTACCTATTTTTATATTCCACCAATTACTTTTTATTTATCTATTTTCAAGCAATTTACCCTATTTTCAAGCAATTTACCTATTTCAGTTTCCTCCATTCTAACCTTTTTTTTTTTTTAATCACTATTTGCTCTCTAATTTAGGATAAACGTGTTCCCCAATAATTAAGGGAAGATGATTTTACAGTTAATGCGTGTTATTTTTTTTTTCATATAACTTCTTTTTTGTAAAATAATTTCGGCATTTTTTAACCTTCTTCTGCGATTTTTTTTTTGCGGTTTGAAATTTTTGGAGTTACGTGATAATGCCAGTACATACAAATCGTAGTATTTTCAAGCAATTTACCTATTTTAGTTTCCTCCATTCTAACCTTTTTTTTTTTTTTTTTTTCAAAATTGCTATTTGCTCTCTAATTTAGGATAAACTTGTTCCCCAATAATTAAGGGAAAATGATTTTACAGTTAATGCGTGTTATTTTTTTTCATATAACTTTTTTTTTGTAAAATAATTTTGGCATTTTTCAACCTTCTTCTGTGATTTTTTTTTTGCGGTTTGAAATTTTTGGAGTCACGCGATAATGTCAGTACATACAAATCATAGTAGTTCAGTTAGTGGGATTCCACCGATGAATTTTAGGTCCGATGAACTACCATCGTTTAGTCTTGGTTTAACACAAGATGAAGAAATTAACTTGATTTCTACTAATTTTCAGTCTAAGGGAGGTGTTAGCAAAGTAGAGGTGAGATCGAATAAGCGTAACGATCCAAAAAAGATTGTAGAAATCATGAAACGGAAAGCATTGAGAAAATCTTCATCTCCAAAACCCACAAAAATTTAAAAATCGATGAAAAAGAGAAAGTCGGATGAAAAAGGAGAATCTAGACAAATTTCAAGTCCTGTTTTTTATCTGATTATGAATCTGAAGAAGAAAAAGTGGAAGAGGTATTTATCTATTTGTAAAATTTTATAATTTCTGGACAACATGTTCATTTATGTATTTTATATATATAATTTATAAGGTGTGTATGTAGTTTTGAGTTTTGTTAAGATATGAAATTGCAGTTGCTAATGGGATGATATATATCTGTTATATATTTAAGATATGTATTTTGTATTTAGGTTTGTTACTGATAAGATTTGTATTTGTTATGTATAACATATTTGATATATGTATTTTGTATTTAAGATATGTGTAGGATATTTGTATTAGTTACTGAGAAGATTTGTATTTGATGTTCAATTGTATTCTTTTCTTGGTAACTTAAATTTTGAACCATTAATGTATTCATAAAATTTTATACATTTGTATTTTAATTTTTTTGGACTGTATGGTCATATATGTAGTTTATATATACATTTGATAAATTATCTGCTTATGTGAGAGTTATTGTTAAGATATAGAATTGTAGTGTGGAGATATGTATTTGTTATTTTTAAGATATGTATTTTGTATGTTGTAATTATATGTAATGCATTTGCTACGGGTTAGATATGTATTTTGTATTTGTTTGTTCTAAGTTTTTACATATGGTGACATATGCTTAGTGCCTTACTTTTGGTGACTATATTCCAAATATTGACTTTGATCCAGATCTTCTTCGCACGAGATATATTTTAATGTTGTGAAATTATGCTTCAAGGAAAGAAGATGAGAAGGCTGAGAGTGATGATGAAGCACCACTGAGGTCTCCTAGGGATATTGGACTAACAGAAGATACTAAAGTGCATGATATTTGAAGTTTATTTGTATTTGTTGTATTTGGCAGCATTGAACTTTAGGAGGACTAAGATATAGTTGAAAGATGATATCTTAATATTTTTTTATGTGATTGTTAGATTTTTGATCGTTATGCTTCTAAAATAGAATTGTTCGATCTTACTTTATGTTATTGTTACGCATATTTTGGTATGAATATGTGATTTTCAGTTTTGAGTATAATTTTCAGTAATGAATATATATGTTTTAGTCATCATATGTATTTTTCAATGGTGTATTTGTATTTTTCATTGTATGCATATGTATTTTTTTGTAATACATATAAGGTAAGTTGAGGTTGCATATAATATTTTTCATTGTATGAATATATATTTTTTTGTAATGCATATGTATTTTGAGTAATGCATATATATTTTTTCCAGTTATGCACATATACTTTCGAATAATACAAAGTTATTGTATTGTTTTGCATAAGTCTATGTATTTTTATGAAGCATATGTATTTATGATTTATACATACATAGTTATTCGTATATATCTATAAATAATGCATATTTATTTATGATTATTGCATATGTTTTCTTTAAAAAAAAACAAATGGATTTCAAGTTCTGATTAAGTAATTGATAAGTCATTAAATGTATTTTTAATTATTTTTATTTATTACATAAATATATGTTAACTTATTTTTAATTTTTATAGATCGGTATACATTTTTATTAGAATCTCATATGTATTTTTCATACCAAAAAATTGACTTGTGTGGTGTACACTCTTTTACGTATAAATGAGTAATGGTATATGTCTTATAAAATATATTCATGATGATAACATTTGCAACAATTTAACTACAAAAAAATCAACATCATCAAAAGTTTGTATCAAAATTTAGAATCATAAAATAATCAATGAAAAAAAATAATTGTTTTTGAACTGAATACATCTGTAAACTTATCATTTATTATATTTCCTACATGAACGCCAATTGTGACCTTTAAATTCACGTGAACTACAATAATTTTTATTTTTCTTCTCGAATATATCTCTTTCTGACTTTTCACGATCCTTCTTTGAAAGTCTTCCAGGGGGTCGCTTGTATTTTGGGGGCAAAACTATCTCCTCCAATATCTCTTGTGGAATCACTCAATCATCTTTGTGTGGTATAGGATAAATGGGAAGATTATACGTTTTTGACACAGTTTTTGATTTGTTAAGGTCAGAGTAATATGATCCCTTTTGAAAATTCTTTCTATCAAGTACTTCATAAGCATGCACACACGGTATCTCGTCCTATTGGAATGCATGGCAAGAATTTTTTTTTCTTAAGGCAAATAATAAATTTTTTATCCTTGTCGTGTACTGTATAGATATACTCTGAGGCTGGTATAACCTGAAATTATCAAAATAAAATTAAAATTATAACAATAATTATTCATTTGACATTTATAATTGTTCCAGTTTAGCAATTGTATTTTACCAACTCTGCATATGTATATTGCATGTCTCAATATGTATTTTTAGAAATATATGGCCTTCATATTAAAAAAAAAACAAATGCAGTTAGACACTTAAAACAGAGTGCATATGTATTTTTTAAATACATATAGCTGACAACATATGTAAATTGAAATACATAAAAGTAAATACCAGTGATCACATAGACAGACTGCATATGTATTTTACAAATACATATAGCTGGCAGTATATGTAATGTTAAATGCATATATAAGAAGGACTTACGGTTCCGTCCATAGTATAAGCAGTTACAAAAGTACCAGTATACAGTTTTCTGAAATGACTTGCATCAACGATTATTACAGGTCTACAATGTTCGAGCCCTTTGACACAATAACTTATTAGTATATACAAAACTTCGAAACGAAATCAACAAGAATAAATTGTTTAATTGAAACGGAAAAAAATACAAAATAAACTGTAACAATTGTCTATCAATATTCAACCTACATAACGTGATGGAAAACTCTAATTTGTAAAAATAAATTATCGATCAAACCACTTTGTTCGAGAATTGATCAAACCATTGTTGTTACAATTTTTCCAGCGATTTTCACAAATATAGTTCGAAAATTCACAAATAAAATCATATTTATTTATTGATACCTGTATTTGCAGCGTTGTCTTATCAAACTCTTCTCAAAACATTAGACGATGCACATAAATTTTGGAAGCAGTCGTTTTTTTTAAAATTGATATGAGTTGCAGATTATGAAAAACATTTTTCAATTTTGAATTATGTTGCTGTAAAATAATGGTTGTGGTTAAAATAGAGTCATTAAAGGAAAAGATATCTGTAAAAGGTTAAGAAATCTGTCAAATTAAATGTTCCTTAAATTAAGGAACCGTTTTTCCCATATTAAAGTGAAACAGATTGGAGTTAAAATGGGAACAGAATCTTTAATTGTATATGTATTTAACTAGCAATAGTTTAATCAAATACAAAATACATATTGCTATTTTTTGTAATTTTGAAAGGGTTGCTATAAAACTTACAATTAAGGATCTATAGTTGCTATTTCTGAAATTTTTCCTTTAATTATTTGTTTGTTTGTAATTTAATTTAATCTAGATGAATCCTTGGAGAGCAAATTATATTGAAATTATTCATTAATGTTGGTTATTTAATATTTTTAATTTTTAATTTCTTTATTTTAGACAAACTTATGTTTGAGGAATTACTTGACGATCTACTTATATCCTTTCATAGTTATTATCGACTCAAAATTCATGTTTAAGAAGTTGGATTAATTCTTTAGCCTAAAGTCTTAATTCGGATAAACTTATTGTAGTTAGAATTATTTTGAAACTTTTGATGCTTAGTTCATTTTATCATTTAGAATAAATTAAATGGATTAGTATCAAATAGACTCTATTGTTTTGAAATAAGATTTTTAAAATAAATTCATAAATTTTAAGAAGATTTTTCAAATAACTTAAGAACTTTTTGGTTAAAATTAACCAAATAAGTTTAATCTGTCGAGAACCATACTTTGTGGATTTTTGAAAGTGCCTAACACCTTCTTTCGAATTTACTTGAAATCTTATGTAGACTCTGGTTATTTTCAAAAGGTTTTCTTTCAAAATTATTTTTAAATGGTTTCTTAAATTTCCTAAAATTAAGTGGGGACTCTAAATTATTTTCCAAAAATAAAATAAAAAATAGACTTCTCTTATTTTTCGCCACGAAGTCATGAAATATTTTTTACTTTTCAAAAATGGATCATAATAGAATGACGACTTTGCTAGGGATTCATCTTGATTCTAACCATAAGGATTTTATGTGTTTGGCTAATTTTTGTATTAATTGTTACTTTTGTAATTATTTTTGTATTAATGTTTCGGCCCCTATTGTTCAATTTCAAATCAAGTGTTAGGAGTATGATGGTTAATTGGCACGTTAGACGTCCGATGACTGTTTGTATTTCCAAACCCAAGTTGTCCACTTTGGAACCTGGTTGAAGCCCACTCTATATACCTAAGATAAAGTGAAACCAAAACTCATTTTTAGGCATAAGCCTAGGACGATCCAATACCTTAGAGGGTATTAGGCCCATTAAAAACCTACCTTACGTCTATTTGACCACGATTCATAACATACGATCAAACCTTATCTGTTAAATTGAAGGATATAATGCCGAATTGTACGGACCATTATCCCTTGGGGTTGAGGGTTTTACTTAGATAGATTTTTTTAATCAAAAGAAGATCTTCATCAGAAGGTAATTAAGACGTTTCAAGAAGGTAAAGATCAAAGGACTCTCAAGGAGGTTTAGTTTAGATTTTCTTCCCTGTGTGGGATTGATATCATGTATTTTTCCTTTCCATCATTTTGTATCCTCATTTGATTTATTTATGAAGTTTGTATAATATTTAAGGGGCAATGGAACGTCTTACAAACGACCTATATATCTTTCAAAGGTTAGGCTTACTTTTGACTTGAAAGGTCTCATGTATGAGAGGACGCGTTATAAATTGTGTATGTGCTAAAGTGCTTCATTGTTTTGCATTATTTATTTGCTTGATTTGTCTCATATATTACTTTGATCAATTATTATAATTCATGAACTAACACTTTTATCTTTTGATTGTTTTCTGCGGGAAAAGACTACTTTGCTTTTACCTTTTGATTGTTTTCTTCTTTTTAAAAAAGAAACTGATTTATGTTGGTAATCAAACTTGCTCGCTTCGTAAAGAGTAAAAGCAAAGTAGTCTTTTCCCGCCATCAGTCGTGAAGAAGAATGAAGGTTCCTCAAAGGCACACTTTCAACGTCCTTCTATCTTGCATTTTGAAGTTATTGTTTTCTTTTCTTGTAATCATGCTTTCTTGTCGTTATTTCCTTATAATCGCACTTTATGGTTTGATTTCTTTGTAATACGAACTACGTTGGATCTGAATTTCCAAGAATGGAATTCGTAGGCGGTCTATGTTGGCTTTGGTCAATCTTTTAGAAAGTTTATTTTTCCATCTTACTATGGAACTATGTTTGATATGTTTCCTACCTCAATGAAAT
The DNA here is from genome assembly GCA_030864215.1 of Capsicum pubescens. Lineage (NCBI taxonomy): Eukaryota > Viridiplantae > Streptophyta > Magnoliopsida > Solanales > Solanaceae > Capsicum > Capsicum pubescens. The sequence goes on along the minus strand of CM061549.1, from coordinate 215,482,936 downwards.
ATGTGGACACCCCACTAGCTCGATCATATTTACCATAAGATTTTCATAGAATTTGAGATAAATTTTGAGAGGATCTCACAATTTTATTAAAATGATCTTTTTTTTAAGTTACATGGAGATAACATTGAAGCATATAACTGGGGCAGAAATTTTTGAGAAAGTCTAAAAAATTTCACAAAACTCGATATTTGCTATAAAGGTGACCACCAAATGTTGCTAAAGCTGAAATAGGGGCATAGTTTGTGAGAAGTTGTCAAGTTTGAAGCTACATTACATCAGAAAGAATTCAAGTATTTTGCATTCTAGACTGGGGCATAATCTTTTAGAAGATATCAAAAATTCCATACTAAATAATGTCATAAGTTGCAAGGAAGTTCGGGAGTTTCGAAACTGGGGCAGAATTTTTGAGGAACTACAAAGACTGCACTTCAAGCCTACAAATCGATGAACAATAAGGAACATCAGGAGAGCAAGGAAATACCAACACAGTCAGTCTATCAAAATTAAGATTTTTTCTTTGGATGCAGAAAAAGTGAAGTTACAATATTGACAACGTTAAGCATGACAAAAGGCATTATCAAATCCATTGTGCCCTTCCATAATAATTCAGACAACCTCTCTTCTCCATTTTTCTTTTGATTTATGTTTCAATTACTTTGTTATGATCTCGAACACTTTATCTAATATTGTAGGGAAATGATTGGGCATAACAATTGAGATATTGAGATATTATTCAAAGCACTATCTCTAAATCATTATAAGTCAAATGACTTTATCTTTAAACTCTATCTTCTGTTACACTCTTGGCTTAGTTACAACAAATTGTTATGTTATTAATGAGTATTGTTTGAGTTATGTACGTGACATTATGCAAGACTGCCTCTAAGAACTAACACAAACCAATACTCTCATAGTTTGAGGATTCAATCCAAAAGCTCAGGACATGCACAAGTCTTTTTAAGGATTTCTGATTCAAAGGATGAAGTTTAACACATCAACTTCTATCTTTTCTTATTTATTAGGGTTTTCTACCCTCTAAGAAAATTATTGGGTTGTCAACCCATTCAAGGTGACACATCTTATTATATTTGGGTTATTCACCCGTTCAAGAAGACATACCGAATTGTCACTTTGTTTGAGGTAACATATTTTTATTATATTTGGGTCATTCACCCTTTCAAAAGGACACATCTTATTATATTTGGGTTTTCTCATCCTTTATGAGGATGCATTAGATCATCACATTATTTGAGACGACATATTATATGGTATGGACTGTCACCTCCTTCAGAGTGACATGTTATTATGTTATGGACCATCATCTCCTTCAAAGTGAAATGTTATTATGTTATGGAACGTCACCTCATTTAGAGTGACAAATTATTATGTTATGGACTGTCACCTCCTTCAGAGTGACATGTTATTATGTTATGGACCGTCACCTTCTTTAGAGTGACATGCTATTTTGTTATGGAACGTCACCTCCCCCAGAGTGACATTTTATTATGTTATGGATTACCACCTCCTTCAAAGTGACATGTTATTATGTTATGGATCGTCACCTCCTTCCGAGTGACATGTTATTATACTATGAATTGTCATCTCCTTCAGCGTGAAATATTATTATGTTATGGATCGCCACCCTCCTTCAGCATGTCATATTATTATGTTATGGACTGTCACCTCCTTCAGAGTGACATGTTATTATGTTATGGATCGTCACCTACTTCAAGTGACATCTTATTATGTTATGGATTGTTACCTCTTTCGGTGTGGCATATTAAAGCAAGGTTTGCACAGTTTTCCTTGCATTCATTTGCTACTAATAAGTCTAGTGCTGGTGATTAATAGACACGTTCGACCATCACTCCATTCAAAGTGACATATTACATTAAAAATGGGTCGTCTGACTTTCAATGAGACACGTTGGACCATCACTTCATTCAAAGAGACATGTTGCATTTAAAATAGGTCGTCCACATTTTAATTAGACACATTGGCCCGTCACTCCGTTCAAAATGGCAAATTGTATTAAAAATGGGTCGTCCGCTAATGAGACAAGTTGGACCATCACTCTGTTCAAAGTGGCATATTACATTTAAAATAGGTCGTCTGTATTTCAATGAGATATGTTGGACCGTCACTCCGTTCTAAGTGACATTCTACATTCAAAATAGGTCGTCCGCCTTTTAATGAGACACGTTGGACCATCACTCCATTCAAAGTGGCATGTTACAATCAAAATGGGTCGTCCACCTTTCAATGAGATACGTTGGACCGTCACTTCGTTCAAAGTGGCATGTTACAATCAAAATGGGTCATCCGCATTTTAGTGAGACATGTTGGACCGTCACTCCGTTCAAAGTGGCATGTTACATTCAAAATGGATCATCCGTTTTTCAATGAGACATATTGGATCGATACTCCATTCAAAGTGGTATGTTACATTCAAAATAGGTCGTCCGCCTTTCAATGAGACACGTTTGACCGTCACTCCATTCAAAGTGGCATGCCACGTTTAAGATAAGTCATTCGCCTTTTTACTGGTACATGTTGGGTTGTCACCTTGTTCAATATGGCATAATTTTTTTAGAACAGGTTGTGCAAATTGGTTCATCAACTATCTCAGTATAGCATGTTCAAACAGGTTTGCACTAATTTATGTTTGTGTAATGCTACATTTACAACTAATCATTTGTTTTAGTTGTTGTCGAGACTATCTAAAAGGATGAAATTTTCAAATCAAAACCATAGGTGTGGATGACTCCAAAAAGGACGCCGCATAACGTGAAACTTTTCTTAGCAGCGAACTGACACATAGTCCGAAGAGAAATGTCAAATTCTTCGGACGCGAGCTGAAGGACGACTTCTACCACCATTAAACCACACCCCTTTTAGAAGGAATGTAGGGTACTTTAGGATATTCTGGTTTCGGTTTTACTTTCATGATATTTCTAAAATCACACTGTAATTCTCTTTCTTTCAAATCCGAATGATAATGCACTCAGAGTTTCGGAAATTATGGCTAGATAAATTCTAGCCTATGGATGTGAAGGATCCCACATTCATGGTTAAGGGGTTACAAGTCCTTTTTCCTTAACTGAATTGACTTGTTACTTATCCTAAGCCAAAGATCGTCTAAAATAAAAAACTATCCTTTTATCGATCGAGTCGAACTATAAGCAGTCTGATTTCCTAAATCGTTGGGATATGTAGGCTGGTATCTGTGTTAAAAACTCAACTGAATTCCAACCTCCCCCAATCCTCTTATTCCTAGATTTTCGATTTCACCAAAATTCAAAAATTGAAATAGTTTGTGAATTCATTGAAAATTATGCTTTAAATCAAGCGTTATGAACAACAAGTGGCCTAAATTCTCATGTAATCTGAGTTATGTAGGAAACTCGATACCAGGGTCCGGGCATAGCTCCCTAAAACTCATACGAAAACCAACCCCTTTTCAGAAATGAATTTGTGGTCGGACAAAAATTAGGAACGCCAATCTCCCTTTGCCCAGGGTTACTTGCGTCTACCCTATCCAAAGGGAGGGGCAGTTGTTGACACCTAAATTTTTGCCCTCCATGACTAAGTTTGATTTTGAGTTTCTTCGATTTTAAAAAAAATTACAATTTTTATTTTATCCGGATAACAAAACTTTTTAAAAATATTTATCTAGGTAATTTTGTCATTTTAAGTAGCGATTATATAATTTCGTGTTTATGAGATTGTATCATTTTATTACTTAAAAAATTATTTTATAAAAAATTAAATTTTAATCAAGGACTATCTGAAAATTGATTTAAATGGGCAAAGTCTCAATTTAAATATATATTTGTTGTCAAAAATAATTTATTCAAAAAAATATATGTTTGATTTTATTAAACCAAGAAGCTAGGGATTAATTTGAATTTTAATTCATCTCAGATTGTGATTCAATTTAGTCAATATATTAAATTGACCATAATTGAAATAAATTGACCATAATTGGCCATTTGATTGTCAATCGGCTGAAATTTAAACAATTAATTAAAATCCTAACAATTAAGCTATTTGACAAATAGCCTAATTTCTACTCTAGCCTAAATCAATAACCCAACCCCTTTTTTTTCTAAAATTGGGCCGGATGATCCAGCCATCCTCTAGCCCACTCCAGTGGCCCAAAATCGAACCGTTCCATTCCCTTAATCCCTTTCCCTATTACACAACACCAGCAATATCCACCGACTGAAAACAACAATTTCAACTTAACCATCTACAACATCAACATCGACAACAACTTCAACTCGATAACCAGGGTCAAAACTCTAGCAATATCAACGATCTCGACCAGAACCCGCAACAACTTCAGCAGACAACAGTTTCTCCAACCCGATTTCAACCCAGAAATGACGAACCCGACCCGCCAAATGTTTCAGTATCACGTAAATAACAGCTTCAACGACACCTCATCCATTTTCCTTAAATTATCAAATTTGAAATTCAAATCTGTATGAAAATTGTATAATTTCCAGCTCACTCAACAAACCTTATCCTTTCTTGAATTCAAATTTCCCCAAAAGCCCTCAACCCCCCCCCCCAAACCCCGGCCACCAAAAATTATTGAAGAAATTGGGGATTTTGGGTTCTATATAAACCCTCCCCACTCCACTGTTGTAAAGGGCTTTCCGAAGGAAAGAAAAGTTAAAATTCTCTTTACTCATCTAGGATTTTGGACTTCAGTCCCCAGCCTTAGAGTGTTGAGAATTCTAAAATCACGTTTCATTTTTCGTTACTCCTTTTCGAGTCAAGGGGAATGGTGAAGTCGTCGTCGATTCGTCGTCCCGGTTTGCTATTCCCGAAAAGGTGAAAGCTTAATCTCTTTTGCATTTTTTTCTCTCCCTTTGTTACAATAAAAATCTGAATCTCGGTTGTAACAATTAGAATGGGGTTTGCTCTTGTACGAAATGTCCTATGTTTGGATGAATAGCTGTGTTCAAATTCAATTGGTTTGGAATTTCGTTAATACTTGAATATGTGAGTCTGTTTGGGTATTTGTGTGTTTATAACACATGGAATTGTTGCACTACTTTGTGTTTGTTGTGAGTTAAATTTTCTTGGGATTGCTGTTTTTATCCTTGTAATCCTTCTTAAAAACTCTTAACAAGTACAACTTTTGTGGTTGATTCTGGATTATTCTGTTTTTAGTTATTCATTTTTGGGTTTATTTGATTTTGTTATGGTGAGATGATATGTCACGAATCAGTTTTACTGGAGCCCAATCTTCTAATCTCAACGCTTTGTGACTATTTGACCTTTTACCTTTGCATTCGAGCATTATCTAGTCAAGCCTCATCCAAAGTCCAAAATGGACTAGCACATGAAAAAATCGAACTGATATATGCAGATATACAGTAGTATACAATAGTATACAACAGTAAATGAAGGCAAGAAATGAAGATATCAGTTTTATACACTGATATACAATGTTTATACAAAAACGCTACAGCAACAAGGCTGATATACATTCAGTATACAACTGATATACATAGCTGAAAATGGACTAAAAAGGGTCCATTAAAATAGGCCCAAAGGCTGTCCAGATTTAACGTGGGCTAGAAAGGGGCCCAAATCTCTACTTTCCATCCTTATTTGCTTGTAGTTAAATTTAAGGAAAAATTACATATATACACACAAGATAACTTTACCTTATTACAACAAATCCCAAATTGACAAACTAATTACATAAATTCCAAACTAATTATAAAAATCTCCTATTTTTTTACTTTCTCTCTCATTCCTCTTATACATCAAAAAAAAAATAAAAAATCTTTATCATTACTTTATCTCTCTCCTATAATTACTTCCTTTTTTTCTCCCATTAAATAATTATTTACTTTCTCATTTAGTTTCTCTATCTTTTTCATATTTGCTTTATTTTATTTTTTTCTTCCATTAAACAACCCATTGTTTCTCCATTATAGAATATCTTTTTTCACGCTTAAATTCAAATAATTGTATACTTAGAGGTTACCAATTTGTAAGTTATCAAACATATATTGGACTTAAATTTTGTTACTTGAAAATTCAAGTTTTATTACTTGAAAAGAAATATAAGAAATTTGTTTGCACCATACACCTTTATAATGTCTGATACTATATCATACATTGTTCTGATTTAAATTTTTGAAGTTTTCTGATGCGTATACATTTAGAGGATTGTATATTTAAATATTATACATTCTAAATATTTTTTTTTTTTGAATTACACAGTTTTATTATACATCTGATTTGAATGTATAATAGCTTATTATACATTCAAAGCTTCACTGTAATGATTCCACAGTTTCATTGTACATTGGCACAGTTTTATTATACATCTGATTTGAATGTATAATAGTTTATTATACATTCAAAACTTCACTAGAATGATTCCACAGTTTCTTAAAAAACATCATTAAAAATGAAGAAAACTAACAGTGATGTTTAATAGTTTTTTTGAATTTAAATTTCAGTTATTATATTTAATCATATAAAAAATAATTATAGGTAATTAATGGCTATATTTAAGGAAATGAAATATTTTATCTGATTACTCTTTCCATGAATGTAGGAGATTATGTTTTATCATCTTACCTTAAATATAGGATTAACTGTTTTATCATACATTCGAGCTATGTATGATGACAGCTGAATGTATGAGTATATTTGCAAAATTTGGGAGAGGGAAAACTAGAAGGAATTTTATGTAATTAGTTTCAATAGGTAGGGGATTTATGTTGTTTACACTTAATTTAATTATTTGTTTGTTTGTTTGTTTGTAATTTAATTTAATCTAGATGAATCCTCAGAGATCAAATTATATTGAAATTATTCGTTTATGTTGGTTATTTAATATTTTTAATTTTTAATTCCTTTATTTTAGACAAACTTAAGTTTGAGGAATAACTTGAGGATCTACTTATATCCTTTTGTAGTAGTTGTCGACTCAAAATCCATGTTTAAGAAGTTGGGTTAATTTTTTAGCCTAAAGTCTTAATTCGGATAAACTTATTAAAGTTAAAATTATTTTGAAACTTTTGTTCATTTTATCACTTAGAATAAATTAAATGGATTAGTATCAAATAAACTCTATTGTTTTGAAATAAGATCTTTAAAATAAATTCAAGATTTTTAATAAGATTTTTTCAAATAACTTAAGATTTTTTTTTTCAAAATTAGCCACATAAATTTAATCCTTCGGGAACCACGCTTTGTGGATTTTTGAAAGTGCCTAACACCCTCTTTCGAATTTACTTGAATCCTTACCTAGACTCTGGTTATTTTTAAAAGGTTTGCTTTCAAAATTATCTTTTTAAATGGTTTCTTAATTTTTCTAAAATTATATGGCGCCTCTAAATTATTTTTCAAAAATAAAATAAAAAATAAACTTCTCTTATTTTTTCGTCACGAAGTGATGAATCGTTTTTGGCTTTTCAAAAATGAATAGTAATAAATGTATTAAATGAAGACACATACAAAGAATTATTATTTAAAAAATTAATAAATAAATATACAACTTCGTCAAGCACCATGTAGGATCGGTGCAGCTAATTGTGAACTGTGGATAGGAGCCTGTGTATGAGTGAACGGGTATAAATGCAGTCATTGTTTTAGTGAGATGTTAAGGAACTTAGTAGTTAGTTATGCATAGTTGAGGTGGAGTGTGCACTGTGAGGTATTTTAAAGATGAGAGGAAGAGGAGGGGTGACCTAGTTTTTAACTGTTTGAATTTTTAGAATTGTTGATCCCATTAATTTAGGTTTTGTGTTCCCATTAATAAGTAGGTAGTTAGATTCGAAAGGGTCAATATTTATTCCACAAATAAAAGGTGCGCGGCTTGAAAAATCGAACACGCGACCTAAGGAATATGAACATCATGATTGACCAAATTTGGTATTAGAGCTTTCAACAATCCCATACGATATAATAATCAAAGCATCACCAAATTTGTGCCATATCTCATTGAAATATTATTTATTGTAATTATTTTAAATTAGTCATCATTATTAATTAACTAAGAATCGGGATTGTTGAATCAATTTACTTTAATTGTGCTGGTTTGCGATTTGATACGATTATTTCAATTCGTATTAAATGACTTTTAATGGATATCGTTGAATCAATTTTTGTTATGAATTGCATTGATCCTCAATTTATCAACATTATATCAAACTTTATTAAATTCACTCATGACATGGGATTATTGAATGAATGTACGTTATAAATTGCGTTGATTCTCAATATCATATCAAACTTTATTAAATTCACTCATGAAAGGAGATTGTTGAATGAATCTACGTTATGAATTACGTTGATTCTCAATTTATCAACATTATATCAAACATAATTAAATTCACTCATGACATGGGATTGTTAAATTAATGTACGTTGTGTATTGCATTGATTCTCAATTTATCAACATTATATCAAACTTTATTAAACTCACTCATGACATGGGATTGTTGAATCAATATATGTTATGATTGCGTTGATTGTCAATTTGTCAACATTATATCAAACTTTATTAAATTCACTCATGACATGAGATTGTTGAAATAATGTACGTTATGAATTGCGTTGATTCTCAATTTGTCAACATATATCAAACTTTATTAAATTCACTCATGACATGGGATTGTTGAATCAATGTACGTTATGATTGCGTTGATTGTCAATTTGTCAACATTCTTTATTAAATTCACTCATGACATGGTATTGTTAGATCAATGTACATTATGAATTGCATTGGTTCTCAATTTATCAACATTATATCAAACTTTATTAAATTTGACTTATGACTTGGGATTGTTGAATCAATGTATGTCATGACTTTCGTTTATTGTCAATTTGTCAACATTATATCAAAATTTATTTATTGGCTTCAAATGGTAATTGTTGAATCAATCTTCGCAATAAATTGTGTTGATTATCATTTTGACCCAATTATTTAGACTTTATTAATTCTTTGTAGTAGTAATTGTTGAATCAATCTATGTTGAATCAATGTACATTATGAAATATGTCGATTCACAATATATCAATATTTTATGAAAAGTTATTAAATTCAGTCATGACAGGAAATTGTTGAATTAATCTATGCAACAAATTGTGTTGATTGTCAATTTGACCAGATTAATAAAAATTCTCTTATAATGTTAATTTTTGAATCAATCTACTTTATGAATTGCGTCGATTCAAAATTTATCAATATTATATGAAAACTTACTAAGTTCAGTCATGACAGGGGATTGTTGAATCAATCTACGTGACAAATTGTGTTGACTGTCAATTTGACTCAATTATGTATATATTATTAATTCTCTTATAATGATAATTATTGAATTAATCTACGTTGTTAATTTCATTGATTGCTAATTATCAACATTATATCAAACTTTATTAAATTCACTCATGACAGGGGATTGTTGAATTGCATCTATACTACAAATTGTGTTGATTGTCCATTTAACGTGATTATTCAAACTCTATTAAATGACTTCAAATGGAAATTGTCGAATCAATCTACATTATAAATTGTGTTGATTCTCAATTTGTCAATATTATATCAAACTTTATTATATTCATTCATAATAGGGGATTGTTGAATTGCATCTATGCAAGGAATTGTGTTGATTGTCAATTTGGTGCGATTATGTTAAATTCTATTAATTGACTTGAAATGAAAATTGTTGAATCAATCTAAGTTATGAATTGCTTTGATTCTCAATTTATCAATATTATATCAAACATTATTAATTTCACTCATGATAGGAATCAACATTTTGAATTGAGAGAATTTTCAATTTGTCAACATTACATCAAACTTTATCAATTGACGTGTAATGAAAAAATTTAAATTAACCTACATTATGAATTGCGTCGATTTACAATTTTTTAACTTTATATGAAAATTTATTAAACTCACTCATGACAGGGGATTGTTGAATCAATGTATGCAACAAATTGTATTGATTATCAATTTGACTTGATTATTTAGACTATGTTAATTCACCCGATTGCTAATTATTTAACTGTATTCCATGTCAAAAAATAACAATGGAGTTTGAAAGACGCACTATTTTATCTAAATTCCCTTTGATTATATTGTGATAAAGCATTCCAACTTTGTTTATAGACTACTTCATAATTTTACGATTCTTTGGCATCACAGGTTTATCAAACTTTATCTTCTTCTTCTAATTTATTTCCTATGTCGTTATTGTTTTTTTTTTGTTTTTATCAAAAATGAAATGAAAAAGGTCGGAGGAGAACGACAATGCTTTGCGAGAGAAGACCATGGAGCAACATTTGGCAGACGTTGGCAAACATTACTTGAATGGCCTATTTACGTTGCAAAAGATGTCGATAATGAAAGTCCTAGTAGAACGACGGGTGGATGAGATTAAAGCGATGACAAGGTCAAATATCGATGCGGGTATGTTGATGTTGCTGAAGTGCAACCACCTCCACCCATCCCCCTCCTAATGAAGATCAATGTCTAATTTCCTACAAGAAATTCCATTGTTCGAACTCTTTTATAAAGTGATTGTTGGATTTGAATAATCATTTTTAAATTTATTGAATTATTGCTAAAATGTAAAAGTTCTAATTTCTTTGCTATTACTCTTTTTGATGAAACGCCTAGACTTTGAACCATTGAAAAAAATCCCCTCATTTGGTGTCTCTGAGCTAGTACTACTAGGGGTACGAGTCGTACCCCTTGGATACGAGTCGTATCCTCATATCCTCCCCTTTCGTACCTTAGGCAGTGTGGTGAGGTTTACTCACTGTCCTAGGTATGAGTGATCCTCCAACTAATTGTACCTTAAGGCACGAGTTGTACCAAGACCAATCGTATAGAGTGAAATCTTAGCTTGGAGTGGACTATTTTTGGTATGGTTGATGGATACAGATAAAGGCATGAGTCGTACCCTTTGGATACAACTCATTGAAGGGTATTCGTACCCTAACCAATGTGGATGACCTAGGAGAAACCTAGGGTACGAGTTAGGATACCACTTGTACCCTAGGGTATGGTTCCTCAAGTGAGTCGTATCCAAGAAAGGGTTCATTTTCCAGCTTTTAACTAAGGGCCTTGTGGTCATTTTCTACACCCAAAAACCCTAATTCCCCTAACTATATAAGTGTTTGTAACCTCCTAAACCTCCATGTTGATGGATCAAACACCCTAAATACTTTCTCAAACTCATTTGTGAAGAATTGGAGGCTAGGGTTTCAAGGGTGATCTTTTAGAGGCAAAGTGAAGTCAAGATTCTTGGTGAATCAAGTTGTCTAAAACGTTTATCTGTTCCCCTTCATAAATAACTCTAAACCCATATATTTTATACTTGAATTAGTAAGTGTACATGGTGATTTTAAAATCAAATGAAGAGGGTTTTGTTGCCTAATGATGCATAATGTTGACTTTTGCTTAGACTTGTGTTTATACATGTTAATGATGATGATTTGTACATGTGGGTGCTTGTTTTATGTGGTATAATATGTGAGTATTGAGTAACTCTAATCTTGATGATTTCTACCATGAACTTGGCCTTTATAAAGGTATGCACACAAGGTGTTTGTGAAGATGTATAAATGAAATGTCTTGTCACATATTAATGGTGTATTAAACTATGGTATTGGTCTAGTGTACATGAATGGGGTATGATATTGTTATAATGAATGTGAATACTTGATAAGTAGTTGGTACATGCATTGTAGGCCATGTATTCAGTCATAATAAATATGAATGACTGGTAAATGGTTGGTAAGAACCTTGTTAATCACGTAATGAATTCATTTATGACTTTAGATGGTGCGATGGACCAATAAGTATGAATGGTTGAGAAATGGTATTGTTAGCCATGTAATTTGTTAAATTATGACCATGTTGGTTGATGGCTAAGAAAGGGGTTCATTTCCCAAAACATGAACTTGAATTGTGTGTGGAACTAAAGCGTGGTATAGAAAGGCTAATGAAGCTAGAATGGCTTGTGAGGGTATTGATGATATAATTTGAATTGAATGATGATTTGAATGAAGGAATTGGACTAATAAAGTGGTTAATCAATGAATACTCCGATAAAGACCTCATAGTCCCGTATGGTGTTGATGTGGGTAAATGGTTCAAGCCCTTAAATGTGAAATGGATTGAATGTATATTAGTGTATGGACTAAAAGGGGTTAAGAGTTCAAATGTCGTATAAGTGGTTGGAGTCCCTCACCCAACAAAATGGCTTGTGGTTGGAGTCCCTCGCCCAATGAAATGGCTTGTGGTTGGAGTCTCTCCCCCAACGAAATGGCTTGTGGTTGGAGTCCCTCACCCACTAAAATCACTTGTGTTGGAGTCTTTCGCACAATTTTATAGCTTGTGGTTGGTGTCCCTCGCCCAATGAAATGACTTGTGATTGGAGTCCCCCGCCCAATTAAATGGCTTGGGGTTGGAGTCCCTCATCTTGGTTGAATTAGTTGAGTTGGTTTGAGGTTCAAATCCCCTTGACTAATGTAACAGAGAAGTTTAATGTTCTAAAATTGGTAAGGAGAAAGGTTAAAAGTTCTTCACTCCATTTCTCATGAATGAATGCTTTAAGAATGATTGTTATGACTCTTTCCATGACTTGGTATTCTATATATAAAGATGTGTATGTGTCTATTTATATATGCCTATGCTAATGTAAATGTGATTTCATATGATGGTTTGACTTGGATCGAACTAATGCACTATTTTATCCTTATCCTCGAGATATATGCTAAAGCTCCAACCGCTAACCATATCCAGACGCTATGTCCCCATGTGACATAGGTTTAGGAGCTTTTTTTTTATGCAATGATTGAGTGTTCGGGCGGATCGTGTGTTGGCATTGATGTGTTGATCTTTCATTCTTCGAAAGGCATACATTTCATAGTCTTTTACTTTAAGTCATAGACTTGTATAGACTTGGTATTTGGCTATTGTCGGGGGCATGTACCGACATATAGTTGACATTGGTTTGTAAGAGACTTTGTGGATGACTGTGGACTTGGGTATATTGGCTAGATTGTTGTCATTAATGAAATGTTAGATATTGTCTAAAAATTGACTATTAGCTTTATTTTTGCTACTTTAATATTTGGTCGGAGTTCATCCGACACTTATGAATTGAATAGATGGTTAGGTTGGGTTGATAGTGCGATCTCCAGTTCAAGTTGGGCTTGAGATGCCCACACGACATAGCTCGGTTTCAGGGCTTTTCAAGTTGGTATCTTAGCCTAGGTTCATGGTCAGTTGGGAGTCCATAAAGCCTTGTGAAGTAGAGTCTTTTTTATTATTGTGTAGCGCACCACACTTATAACAAATGGGCTATGAGGCATTTTGGAATGTTTTCCTTTCTTGTGTTTCAATCTCAAGCTATGTAGAGTCTAAGGTCTTGGATTTCTCTGATTTTTGCTTGCTTATCTTTCAGATCATGTATCCAAAAAGATCTGATGTTCAGGTGAGCCTTTCTGTCCCGACTGAGGGCAATATGGATAAAGCTCATCCAATTTCTGGGATTCAGACCCGATCAAGGTCCTGCCATTTGACTGTCCTCGAGGGGTTCAACCTGTTCCCACTAACTCTACTTTTGGGGGTGACACTTTTCCTTAGACAACTCAAAATGTTGGGTTCCAACGCTCCTTTACTCTGTTGGCTCAAGTTTGTGGAAAATGGTCCAAGAGAAAGTAGTGGGTGGGTCCTAGCCTCCATTACGCGACTAGTGCTTCCTACCCAAACCCATTGGAAAGCGGGAGTGTTCAAATTGGTAATGCTCATAGGGCACAAGGTTCCCAATATCAGGTCATAGGGGCCCAATCCTTATTCACCTATCCTCCTTGTCGATTTTGTGGTCGATCATACCATGGTTGTTGCGAGGAAATAAAGAATCAGTGTTTTAAATGTGGTCAATTGGGTCACATGTAACGGGAGTGTCCCATAAGGATTGCCGCTTGGTAAAAAAGGGTACCGATTTCCACTTCTCTAGCTTTTGCACCTAGGGGTGTCACATCTAGCTCCGATATTAGTCGAGACCATCTCAATACTCTTACTATCCCTCGGGAGTTCGAGGGACCTTCTGATGCTGACGCAGGCATGTTAAAAATTTTCTCTCGTGATGTGTATTATTTTCTTGACCTAGGATCTACTTTTTATTATGTGACCTTACATGTGATGGTGCATCTTGGTTTTTGGTCCTGAGAGTCTCTCAATTTTTTTTCATTTCTATCAGAGTAGGAGATTCTGTAGTTGTTAAGAAGGTCTATAGGGGGTGTGCGATATCTATTAGTGGTAGAAAAGCTCTTGTAGACTTGATAGAGTTTGGCGTGGTTGATTTTGATGTTGTCCTAAGGATGGATTGGTTATATTCGTCCTTAAATTATTGGACCTTTAGAGTCATGTCCGTATTTCCTAATGAGCCGGTCATTGTATGGGAAAGTGGTTCTTTGGTGCATAAGGGGAGATTCATTTTGTATCTTAGAGTCCATAAGTTAATTTCAAAAGGGTGTTTGTATCGTTGGTCCAAGTTAAAGGTTCTAACTCAGAAGATTCTTCCCTAGAGCCCATCTCGATGGTCAATAAGTTTCTTGATGTTTTCCCGGTGATTCTTTTGGTATTCCTCCCAATAGAGAAATCAATTTTGGGGTTGATCTTGTTCTAGACACTCATCCTAGTGTGTCTCCTTAAAGTGCTCCCATGTTGTTCGCACACAAGAAGGGTGGCTGCCTTCGTATGTGCACTGATCATTATCCGTGGGATAAAGCAGCCATAAGAAATAAGTATCCTCTCCCTAGAATAGATAATTTGTTTGATCAAATTCAAGGTGCGAAGTGTTTCTCTAAAATTGATCTTAGATTGGGTTATCATCAGCTTAAGGTTGGGGAAGCGGATATCCCTAAGGCCGTCTTTAGGACTCGATATGGTCATTATTAGTTCTTAGTCATGTCCTTAAGATTGACTAATTCCCCTGTGACATTCTTTGATGTGATGAATAGGGAGGTTGAGTGTGGGATTTGTCTTGTTTCGGACGCTTGTCCAACCCTTATTCCTCCTTTATAGAATGGTTTTGGGTATAGAAAGACCAAGTGTCCCTAGTGTACTTCCCCGGTGATACCCATTAAAGAGGAGTGTTGTACATGTTGGCGTAATGGGAGGAAGATCGAAGGTTGATAGAAAATTTTCTTCTAGCAATGGTTCCCAAAGGAAGTTCGGTTGCACACTCTAGTGATTCTCTCCTATCTCGATCGAGAGGGCGCTTTACTAGTGAGAAATACATTCTATTATCATATACACCTAAGGTTCATATATTGCATACATTTTGTTCCCCGGATATGAGTCTCGATCTTAAATTATGTTACCAATGGTATATGTGGTGGTATGTTGTTTGGTGTCTATTCCGAAGGATTCCTCCTTGGGTAGGTTGGGCCGGAATGGGTCTCATTTATGACCCAGGTGGTTGCTATGAAACCCTTCGTGCCTATGGTGCCGTGTCTTATTTTGGGGATCTCTGTTTTGTCCTTGGGTGACATGGATAATTCTTGTACTTTGGTTCCTTAATGATTTTCTTGTGCTAGGATGGTAGTGGTTAGAGGACATGGTGATGTCTTGAAATGGGGAAATGTAAAAGTCCCTAAGTGGGTAAAATTCTAGGGTGACTTCTAGGACTAAGGTTTTTGAAAGAAACGGATGGTGAAAACCTTCGTGAAAATGATAGAGAGTGGTAGATCTTGGGAAAGATCTAACATACCGCAGGTATAACAACGGTAGGCTTGAGTGTTGCGGTTGGTAGATATACCAATAGTCATGTTGGGTCCTTAAGAGGTTTGGGAAGACATGTGTATGAATTGTTTTATGGCATAGTTGTGTTATGGTTTTGGATTTTCAATCCTATGTGGGTGATTTTGGGTATGATATTTGGTTATAATTTTTCTATGTCGTCTACTTGTGGTTTGCATATGATAATGGTAATGGAGCAGAGTAGTGTTCGGGATTGATATAAGGAATATAACCCGGTGGCTTAAGAAAACTCCTTCTAAGTTCTGGATAGGATTGAATATAGAAGTTGTGTATGGCTAGACTCAGGATCGTAGTGGTGTGTCTCCGGAAAGCTATAAGTTGAATTGAACTTGCTCTTTAGTATTAGCATGTCTCCTTTTGAGGTATTGTATGATAGGAGGTGTCGATTTCCTATTGGGTGGTACAAAGTTGGCGAGGGTAAGTTGCTTGGCCCGATCTAGTTCACCAAGCCTTAGAGAAGGTGAAAGTGATTCGTGAGAGGTTGAAAACCACTCAAAGTCACCAAAAGTCCTATGCGGACGTGAGGCGAAGAGATTTAGGGTTTAGTGTTGGCAATTGGGTATTCTTAAAGGTGTCTCCTACAAAGAGAGTGATGCAATTTGGTAAAAAGGAAAAACTTAGTCCCCGTTATGTTGTTCCCTATTTGGTTTTGAAAAGGATTGGAAATATTTCCCATGAGTTGGAGTTTCCTTTTAAATTGAACCCCATCTCCCTGGTTTTCTATGTCTTTATGTTGCGAAGATGTGTGGGTGACCCTTCCTTGGTTGTTCCCTTGAAGGACGTTGGTATTTCAGACTCCTTATCCTGAGAGAAGGTTCCGGTGAGGATCTTGGATCGGCAAGTTCGCCGGTTGAGAACGAAAGAAGTGGCTTCGGTGAAGGTTCTATGGAGGAACCAATAATTCGAGGAAGCTACTTGGGAGACGGAGGAGGACATGAAGTCCAAGTATCCGCATTGTCTCCCATTCCGAAAACTCGTGATCAAGATATATGTTAATCCTCTTTATTTGATGTATGTCTTTGATATATAATGGGTTCAAGACCTTAAGCTTCGAATTGATCAAGTGTTTTTGATAAATGATGGGTTCAAATCCCAAAGACAATGAAATGAATAGTGGATTAATGATGATCGTGATAAATGTTATTACTTGTGGTATGCCTTGTTCTAACTTGTTTAACAGGTTGGTTTGATGTGTGATAATGTGTTAACTTATGTTTATGCTTATCTTACTCGTCATTCGTGGATGAATGTTCCAAGTGGGGGAGAATTGAAATGCCTAGACTTTGAACCATTGAAAAAAATTCCCTCATTTGGTGTCTCTAAGATAGACTCTAAACGAGTCGTATGCTCCTATACCTCCCCTCTTGTACCCTAGGTAGTATGGTGAGGGTCACTCACTATTCTAGGTATGAGTGATCCTTCAACCAATTGTACCTTAAGATACGAGTAGTACCTAAACCAATTGTATAGAGTGAAGTCTTACCTTAGAGTGGATTGTTTTTGGTATGGTGATAGCTACGGATTAGGGCATGAGTTGTACCAATTGTATATGACTTATTGAGGGGTATTCATACCCTAAGCAGTGTGGATGACCTAGGAGAAGCCTAGGGTACGAGTTAGGGTACCACTCATACCCTAGGGTACGATTCCTTAAGTGAGTTATACCCAAGGACGGGTTCATTTTCTAGCTTTTGAATAAGGGACTTGTGGTCATTTCCTATACCCAAAAACCCTAAGTCCCCTCACTATATAAGTGTTTGTAGCCTCATAAACCTCTATGTTGATGGATCAAACGCCCTAAATACTTCCTCAAACTCATTTGTGAAGAATTGGAGGCTAGGGTTTTAAGGGAGGCAAAGTGAAATCAAGATTCTTGGTGAATCAAATTGTCTAAGGCATGTATCTATTCCCCTTGATAAATAACTCAAAATCCATGTATTTTACACTTGAATTAGTAAGTGTACATGGTGATTTTGATATAAAACTAAGAGGGTTTTGTTGATGATGCATAATGTTGACTTTTTCTTAGACTTGTGTTTATACATGTTAATGATGATGATTTTTACATGTGGGTGCTTTGTTGTATGTGGTATAACATATGAGTCTTTAGTAACTCTAATCTTGATAATTTCTACCATGAACTTGGCCTTGATAAAGGTATGCAAACAAGGTGTTTGTGAAGATGTCTAAATGAAATGTCTTGTCACATGTTAATGTTGTATTGAACTATGGTATTGGTCTAGTGAACTTGAATGTGGTATGATATTGTTATAATGAATGTGAATACATGATAAGTGGTTGGTAAAGGCATTGTTGGCCATGTATTGAGTCATAATGAATACGAATGATTGGTAAATGATTGATAAGAACCTTGTTAATCATGTAATGGATTAATTTATGACTTTAGATGGTGCGATGGACCAATAAGTATGAATGGTTGAGAAATAGTATTGTAATGGTGTTGTTAGCCATGTAATTTGTTAAATTATGACCATGTTTGTTGATGGATAAGAAAGGGTTTCATTTCGCAAAACATGAACATGAATTGTGTGTGGAACTAAAGTGTGGTATAAAAAAGCTAATGAAGCTAGAATGACTTGTAAGGGTCTTGATGATTATAATTTGAGTTGAATAAAGGCATTAGCCCAATAAAATGGTTAATCGATGAATACTCCCATGAAGACCTTATGGTCCCATATGGTGTTGATGTGGGTAAATGGTTCAAGCCCTTAAATATAAAATAGATTGAATGGATATTAATGCATGAACTAAAAGGGGTTAAGAGTTCAAATGTCATCTCATAATGGTAACAAAATGGCTTGTGGTTGGGTCCTTTGTTCAACTAAATGGCTTGTGGTTGGAGTCCCTCGCCGAATGAAATGGCTTGTGGTTGATGTCCCTCGCTTAATGAAATAGCTTGTGGTTGGAGTCCCTCACCTAATAAAATGGATTGTCGTTGGAGTCCCTCGCCCGATGAAATAGCTTGTGGTTGGAGTCCCTTGCCCAATGAAATGGCTTGTGGTTGGAGTCCCTCGTCCAATAAAATGGCTTGTGGTTGGAGTCCCTCGCCCAATGAAATGACTTGTGGTTTGAGCCCTTCGGCCAATGAAACGGCTTGTGGTTGGAGTCCCTCGCCTTGGTTTAATTGGTTGAGTTGGTTTGAGATCCCCTTGACCAATGTAACGGAGAAGTTTAAGGTTCTAAAATTCGTAAGGTGAAAGGTTGAAAGTTTTTAACTCCATGTCCCATAAATGAATGCTTTAAGAATGATTATTATGACTCTTTCCATAACTTGGTATGCTGTATATAAACATGTGTATGTGTCTCTTCATATATGCCTATGCTAATGTAAATGTGATTTCATATGATGGTTTGACTTGGATCAAACTAATGCACTATTTTTTCCTTATCCTAGAGATATATGCTAGCGTTCCAACCGCTAACCGTCTCCGAAAGGTATGTCCCCACGTGACATAGGTTTTGGAGATTCTTCTTCTTTTTCTACGCAGTGACCAAGTGTTCAGGCGAATTGTGTGTTGACATTGAAGTGGTAAGCTTCCATTCTTCGAAAGACATACATTTTATAGTCTTTTACTTTAAGTCATAGACTTGTATAGACTTGGTATTTGGGTATTGTCGGGGGCATGTCCCGACATATGGTTGACATCGCTTTGTTAGAGGCTTTGTGGATGACTGTGGACTTGGGTATATTGGCTAGATTGTTGTCATTAATGAAATGTTAGATATTGTCTAAGTATTGACTATTAGCTTTATTTTCCTCTACTTTGATATTTTGTCGGAGTTCATCCGATAATTATGAATTGAATAGATGGTTAGGTTGGTTTGACAGGGTGATCTTTGGTCCATGCTAGGCTTAAGATACCCATACGACATGGTTCGGTTTTGGGGCGTGTCATTTGATTTGCAATTTCATTCGTTTTTCAATTTAAGAGTATTGGGTATTATTTGATAGATGAATTATTTGATTTTATTGGAGTTATTGATTTTTTTTTTATATATGATGTCAATTTACTACATAAATTTGATGATATTGGAAATGATATGAGTCGAAATTGTATGTTTAGGGCTTCAAAAAGAGTTGATTAGCATAGTAGAATTGAAGAGATCATACTTGGATTTGCGCTTGATTTTCATTTCCGTGATCTAAATTTGATTTGAATTAAATGAAGGGTTGTAAAACATAACCAAATCAATTGTAGTGCGTATCCTTGTGAACCATTTGGTTCGTTATGTTTGCCTTAATGTCCATTGTTACAACAAATCAGTATTTTAGCAGTGCAAACTCACTCAATAATAACAAGTGGGAGTTGTGGTATGCATTCACTCAATCTAGGTTTAATCAAACCTATGAACATGCTTAAAAGAAAGAGCAACATCAAATTGGACAAATTTTATAAGAGATAGAAATGAGGTAGGATGTTCAATGTTTTTTTAGGTCATTGATTACTCCAACTACTTCCTGAATTTAGGTCTCATCATGATACACGATATATTTTACTTTAGTGACTTTTTATTTTCATCAGTCTAATTTTGAATTTATCAATATGGGGTTTAGCCACGAAGATTAAATTTAACAAGTAGGTTTTATTTGGTCACTGATGTAAATTATCATCGTGTAATACAATTTGATTTGAAATATGGTTATTTGAAAACCTATTTTACAAAGGGAAACAAGGTAACCTAACTTAAATTAATTATAGTGTCACTATTATAATATCTATCCCCAGTTAAACGAAGTGTATTGATTTTATTTGGGTTGCGTTTATGATCGCCGTTAAGATCCAATCAACGTTTGTGCCATGCAAACTCGACTAGGGAGATGTGTCTTGTCTTCAATGAACTAAACTTTCATCCAAATAAAAGTAGAGTAGCCTAAATAGGGGTCAAATCATTATTACTATCATATTTATTAAGAGTAACCAAATCGGACAGTTCCCAACAAGGCAATGCCTTTTGAGATGAATCAATCTATATGTTGTGTTGGTTAGTTTTTCATTGCATCGATCTAAATTTAATCTTATTAAAACTAAGTGCAATGATAAACAAAATCAAACCAATTATAATTCATATGCACGTGAGTTAATTTGTTCATTTTGGTTGCATTAATTGGTGCGTTTTGGTTGGTCTAAATACTCCTTCCATTTCAAAATAACTGAATTGTTGGGGTATGACACACTCTTAAGAAAAAAAAAGTAAGAAATAAATTAGTAATATTTTTTTTTTTGCACTTTTCAAACTCCAAAACATTAATCATCATGTTAATCACTCTCAACACTCACTTGAATTATTCTAATAAAATTGGGAAGATAAATTTTTAACATAATTCTTATTTCATCTTCAATTGGTGTCTTGAACCATTTCAATTGAGTGTTCAATGATTTGAACTATTTAAATCGAGTCTTCATTAACAATAGGGTCATGATATATTTTGAACGACTCTTTAACAGTAGTGTGTTGAACTTTTTCAACTGAGTCCTTCATGATCTTGTCTTGAATTATTTCAATCAAATCTTCATTCATTATAGTATTATGAACTATTTCAACCAAATCTTCAAAATCCAAATTCATAAAATCTCTTATCTCTCTTTTAAGATTTGTTTTTCATATTTACTATGAAGATGAATGAGAAAAGATTGGAAGATATAAAGTGTTTTAGTCAATGCAAATTTAAGCCACATTAATGTAAGAAACTTTCAAGAAAATTAAGTCTATTGGAACTCAACCTAGAAAATATAATATAAAGGGTATAGGTGAAATTTTTTTGCAACATGTATTCCATCTTAAATAATGAATAATTCAATTATTTTGAACTTTAAAAAATACTCAATGTTATAATAAATTTACAATGAAGGGAGTAGTTCTTAAGTCGTGCTAACTCACAAACTAGCTAGATGTGGCACACTTCACTCAATATTCACATCAAATTAATGAGCATGCATAAAAATTGAGCTATCAAATCCTTCTGATTTACTATTCTACTATCACTCATGACATGGGTTAGAGTATTGATTGTGTACTGAGGTGATTGGTCAGTGTAACTAGGTAGTCAAATTTGCCAACTCTTTCAATGGTCCAAAAGTTGGTTTTTATATTGTAAAAAATGCAATGTCAATTCATTTTAACTCACCTTTTTTTTTGGTTCATTAACTCCGCTTTCTTATTCAATTTGTGGTTATACACAATGTCTCAAGCCTCTGAAACATCCAATGCAACAAACATATATTATTTTTGTTATTATGGTAATCCAGCTGTGTTGAGAAAGTCACACACCGGTTCAAACCCACGATGATGATTCTTTAATTTTTCGGTTGGGTAGGTGGGTACTATTATATATGTGATTTATAATTATTTTGTTTTATTAATGCAATCTAATTCATGTAATTGATCTAGTATAATGGTGGATGCTTTTTTTTTTGAGTGGCTTAAAGGGGATTCATCGGTGGGCAGCCTTTCTACATGTAATTTGAAAGGAGTTGCCGAGTTTGAAGTCCTCGAAAAGCTTCAGGAATCTAAAAAAAATAAAAATCTTCTAACGTCAATGCTCATTGAAGCCGAAGGGCGAAGGGATCACTTGAAAGGATTGCTAAAAAAACCAAAATAGAGAGGGATCAAATAAAACAAAGGTGATTTTCATCCAAGAAAAAGTGAATGCCATTAAAAATTTATTGTATGTTTTGGTGTTGGCATTGGTTTTTTGGAAATGTGTAATAGGGATGTACTGGGACTGAATAAACAAGTATTTCTCCTACAATGTTACAAATTATGTAAACTTATTGTTCGTAATCAACTGTGGGACATGTCTATAATTTGAATAGATGCTTCGTAAATCTATTACAGGTAAATTGGTTAGCATGCTAAAAAAAATAAAAGGTAAATACAAAACATTCTAAATAACCATTCCACACACAACCAATAAATGTTAAAATATGAATGATTTTAACTTTTGATCAAGGGCGGAAAACTCTTCAAACTTTTAGTGATTCTAGCAAAAATTTGGCAATTAAAGCTCGGAGAAAAATTCTAAAAGTGTTTAAATTTTTTATGATGAATTAAAAATTTTATGTTGTTACTATATAAAGGCGTTGTTACTTCTGATAAATCATAGTGAACTCTTATGATACGTCTTCTCAAAGTGTAAACTTGAAAAAAGTATGAGTAGACATAACTCTATTTTCGGCAACTTATTTTATCTTTATGTTATGATAATGATTTTCCATGTTTAATTTTATTTATGCAGTGTTAAAATGGAGATTCGCCAAATACTTTTTTTCATTGAATATTTAAAGGAAAGAATTGAAAGTCTCCCAGATTGTGAAGAATTTGATAAAAAATTATCGGTATTATTTGATCAAATTCACATACTGGATAGTATGCTAATGGGTTTACTCAGTAGCATGGACATTGATGCTGATGAATGCCTTACTCTTCCATTATCACCCCTAGTCAATGAATATTAGTTGATAAGTGTTAAGCTTATTTTAATTAGCTTCGACCATTATGGATGCGATTTTATTTTATTGGAGCATTAATTAATTAAAATCTTGCCTTCCTTTATTGTCGAAGTATAATTGCATTTTTTAACCCGATATTTGCCCAACAGTTTGAATTAACTTAATTATTTGCGTCCAAAGTATGTGGAAGAGTACAAAGTAGCATAACAAAGGGATCATTTTTCTATTTCCAATATCCTATCTTATGAATTACTTATGCGATAACCCTTACTTATGAATTGCAATATTCATAAGTGCTATATCTTTCTTTCACTCATCATTTGTATATTGTCCCTAGATTTGGGGTATAGTATTTACGTATATTGAATGTATATGTAATAGAATTATTCACCCTAATACTTCCTTAGTCTTGTTATGTTAGATTCTTGGACTTGAACATGATAGTTGTCCCTTATTATTCTCATTTACTTGTTGTATAAGCTCTGGACACTTGGGTGTAATTTCCATTCTGTTTATATACTGTATATATTTTCTTTATGTTTGGAGTACCGATAAATATATTTATTTTGTAAAGTCAGAAAAATTATAAAAAAATAAGCAGAATAGATGATAAGTGACATAGTATGCTGACAAGGAAAAAAGTTTTTTCATTGAGAACAATTCAAAATTAAATTAAAATATAAAACATAACAAAATTTAAATAAATAAATGACACTTGAAAATTCACCACAAATCGTCGTGCCTTTGCCCGCCATCAATTTCACCAATGTGCTGGAAAAACTTTTTCCCGATGAATAACATTTCTCATCGAAGTTCATTATTTTATCGACTGATAGCATCCATAATTTCCCCTAGAAGTTTTATTTCTTCTCTAAGTTCTGTAGTTTCAAGGGTTGTAATTGCAGCCCCGCCAACATCAGTGTTATGGAATGACCATTTGCAAGACCGTTAGCTTGACATTGGCGTGAGAGTTGTTCACGTTTGCATGAATGACTTTTAAAATAATTGAAAGTTTTATGAAATTGTAAGAAAGAATGATGATATAGAGTTGTGTTATATAGCCTAAAACTTATGAAACCCAACCATCACCTTTTGAAAGTTGCGTCGATTCAACTTAAAAGTTACGACTCTTCATTTGGTGAATTAATTTGTAACGACTCACAATTATCATGTTTTGAAAATTATGCTTGATAATTATCATTTATTTCATTTAATAGCCATGTCTGTTCGTTTTGAGAAGGTTTTTACTTAAATATTCATGTATTCTTAGCATAATTTGTAGATTAATTTTATAGAATCCATTATTAGTTTTGAACGTATAATAATTTTGATTGATTAGCCTTTTGTGAGAACGTATGTTTTGTTAATATAGTTCTGAAATACCAAAATAATATATTTTTCATTGATTCATAACAAAAAAGTAAAATAAGTCGAGCAACCACACAACAATATTACTTAATTTTTTTGGGTTCGAGGGGTGGGTGGGAACAACTAGCAAACTGCTTTTCTTGAATCATTCTCTTAATTCTACAAGAAACAACTTCAATATGCATGAATATCACCTCCTGCTTGTCGCCAAAGCTCTACAAGCAGCGAGTTAACACAAAAATCTCCGCTCTCATTTCATGAACCTAAGTGTACAATGATTGAAGTAGATTAATAGCATCATACTTGTATTGAGAGAGGGCATACGATGGGTAAGATATCTTTGGGGTGGTGGGTGAGTTACTCATTTTCACCTGAAATTAAATAACAACAATAAAAAATAAAGAAGAAGAGTGGAAGTATATAAATGAATGCACACATGATCTGTATCTAGCCTTATCTTCTATTGAACAATGTTCATAACATTATGCATGTGTTGTGCTAATTCCTCAAACTGTCACTCAATTTATAGAAGTATCTCAGCAAAGTAACTTTTGAATTTTTCGGACAATATTGTCAATCAACATGTAGAAACTTCTCATAAAATATTTTTCAATTTTTTTTGGATAATATTGTTATTGAACTAAACTTATGGTGAAAACTAAAAAAATACTTGAATTTTTATTGAATTTTATTCATTCATATGTTAATCTATAATTGTAGATCAAATACACATAGTGCAGTTTTTCGTTAAAAAGTGATACATGTATCTTTTTTTTTAACGATTGTTTATCTATTTTATCTATTGTTTTATTTTTTATTTTTTTGTTTAAAGTCCAATATAATTATAGAAATTATTGTACAAATGCGCAAAGAGGTATAGATATTAAGTATCACTGATGTTAGATTTTTAGCTAATCTTTATTTTATGTTACAAGGAACTTCTTAAACATCAAACCTTTTTAATTCCAAACTTGAGATTACCATATACAAGATATAAGGAGTTAAAACACTATAAATATCAAAGATTGATCTTTGAAAGATTTTGAATAGTAAGTTGAAATGATAACTTCATGCTATCCTATGGGCCCTAGCAACTTCTTAGAGTGTTGGTGTCACGACCCAAACTGGGGCCTGACCGTGACGGATATCTCAAGTCCACCGAAAAACGGAGACCACCCCCTTTGGATAGCCAAACAAAACATAGTACAACTAGAAGTGGATGAATTCCGAACATATAACAATATATAATAAATATAAGCTTAAAGGAGTCTAAGAATATCAACAATGATACCCAATCCACAGTAATTCACAAAGCTTCTAAACTACCAAACCGACAATCAATCTAAGTTGGGACATGCCGCTGACAATGGCCAAAACTAGACCAATGAAAAGTATATAACATAAGGAAACCAAATCATGAAATGTGGTCTTCCAAAATATGGAAGCTCACCGCTTCAAGCTGACTCACGATCTATCCAAAGATCACCTATCACTGTGCAGAAATAGTAGAAGTATTTTCAGTGCCTGCATTAAGGATACAACATCTAGGGACGGGTAGCGGGTTGAGCGCTAGCATGTAACTCAGAGATACAAAAATAAAATAATGCCATGCTCCATAGTTCAAAATCAGTCAAATCCAATGCTTATAAACCAACACATGAACATATATACATATATCATATGCTGGGATAGGGAACAAGGCTTAGCATGAAGTAAAACATTAATCTGAATTATGTAGCTTCACCGTCATAGAACTACCCATGGGCTGTATGGGTCTAGTTATCTCCCCCTAGTCAGGCCCTAATGCGTGTTAGCCACACGTATAGGAGATATCATAGAAGGTCAGGGATTCCTTGTACCCTATGCCATCCATGATATAGGTATATATCGTGTGACATAAGCATACGATCATCAAGAGCAGACCTCACATCGGCAAACGTGAGTTTCTAGTGTTGGCCCCTCGGGACCTCCACCTTCACGGCTAGCTACACAACCCCCTTTAAGTCTAATTAAAATATTTAACACATAAACCAACCATTACTATAAGGATTCAATCATTAAGGTATCATTTTTTGGTATCATCATACCGACTATAGCTTGCAAGTAATGTCATTAAGACAACACTTTAGGGAATCCTTGTACCCCGCAGACTTTATTAAATCACTTGGGGAATTCCTTGTACCCTACAAGGTTTTTAAGAAAATCATTAACTTGGGGGAATTCTTCTACCCCACAAGGTTTTAGAGACCATTATTATCCACTTGAGGGAATCGTTGTACCTCACAAGGTTTTCAAGACCATTATTATCCACTTGGGGGAATCCTAGTACCCCACAAGGTTTTCAAAGTCATCCTTAAACATTTTGCCATTTATGCAATGTATTAGTTTTAAAGAAATAAGTCAAGCCAATTGATAAATCGCATTCCAAAACTAGTTATGCATGTGGGTTGGGGTTCTTGCAAATTTTAATACAAAAATCCAATTATTTGGGGAATCCTTGAACCCCTAATTACATTGTTCACAAGTTTGAGGAATCCTTGAACCCCTAAATTCCTTCTCCATTTCCATGAACCCCAATGAGTGTCAACAATTCAATGTATAATAAATCAATAGTAATCATGAAAAAAATATTCAAACAATTTATATCCAAAACCCTCCACCCATCATTCAAAACCCAACATCGAAACTATGTGAATGATAAACCAATTTCATGACATTAAGAAAGTATTAGTGTAGGGAGAGAGATACATGCCATAATAACAAAGAAACTTGAAGAAGAAACTACCCTTAGAACCCTAGATGACTACTTTCCTTGAAACCCTTGGGGGTCGCACCATACTGTCAGGGACCAAGTCCTCAAAGTCAATCACATACAATAGAATAGTAAATGACCAGGAATCATAAAAGAGTGAAGGAAATATAAAAAACATAGAATTTAACGTGAAAACGCCCTTGATCAAGGGATGAAAAAATACGTCTTGGCCTCATAAGCTCAAAACAATCCACTATAACCAACCTCTTAATTACAGACTCGACTATGAACCTAACTTTAGGTTCCTTTTGCTTTAAATACCTCTATTACAAGCCCACCTTGACACCTATGCCAAGATTTCCTTAAAAACTGGTTAACTCTAACTAACAACTAGCTTAGGCAACTCTACCTAAACACTTCTCTCAACAGAAGAAAACACTACTCTTATTTCATGAGTAGTTCAATTACAAATCAACATTTGACCCAAGAACACTTTATATTTAAGCTCACACACTCACTAAGAACTTGAACAATATTGAAATGGGGTTTTTACTGCCTTTCTTCACTCTTTGTATTTTTTAAAAACCGTTTGATGAAGTAGCATCTTTTTCTTTTTATAGATGAGTGATGATTAGGACTAAAATATCATTGGACCAGGTGTCCTGTTCAGTACAACCAGCACCTGCAAGTTTGTTACACAAGAGGAAAAAACTGTGCAGGCACATGTGCCAGCTGTACTGCACCATGAACATCCAGGGAACTGATCCCTTGCAGTTAGCTGCTCAGCATCAAACCTACATATAGCAATTTTACCTCTTTTTGATGATGACAAACAACGCATACAACATTGAGCACATCCATCACATATAATTAACGTGATTACCACTCTAAAGATGAAAATTCCCCCTATCATCATGCTTCATCCATCATGCAACACATGGACCTAGTCCATTTTTGTCATTTACAGTAGAAACTCTGAGCACACTTGCTTTCTCCTGTCACTATGAACCATTATTCATTCATTTTCTCATTTGCTTCCCCCTATCAATATACATCATATAAGCACACAACACACATATACATCTGGTCACACACCTGACACATGAAGTCAGTATATCCCCTTTTGGCATCATTAAAAAGGAATAACAATAAACAAGATTAAAATAGGCACAAATTAGTTAACGTATGGCTACTGGGGAAACACTAACATGTAAAATAGTTTTAAATGAGAGAACAAGTTGAGCACACAATCAGAATTTATTCATTGTTAAGCAGTTAATTACCAAATTAGTATACTAAAATAATCAACAAAAATAATTATCCTTAAAATCCATTTGAGAACAAGGAGTGGAACTGACACAGGGTTGGGTAAGAGAATATGGATAACAAGACTCAAAAGGAAGAATGCTTAGGGGAAATGAACTTAATTAATATTTCTTTTCTAGCATTTTTAATAGCATGGGCATCCAATAATTTCTTAGTGATTTTCTTTACTTCTGCATTTAATTCATTAACTTCACCAGTTAGTTTTGCCACTTTCTCATGGAGTTCTTCATTTTCTGATACTAGAGCTTCAGAAGCACCTAGTCTCTCAAAAGCTAATTGCTGATTTTTCAACTTTAAGTGCATTGTTTCAGTATCTTTTGCATCTAACTTGATCCTCAGTTTCTCTATTTTTATGTTGAAGCTTTCCTGAGCAACCAAAAGTTCAGATATTTGGGACACAGTTCCCATATTTCTTTCTATGCACTCATTTTCTACCAAAGTAGTTAGAGTGAACTTTTGTTTGGCTATTCCAGGAATCCCTCTAGTCCCAAATACTCCAAAATGATCAAAAACTCTATTCAACAAGTAACCATAGGGCATTCTATGTCTCCCTTTTTTCTCAAGAATTACTTTTTTCATGTGTTTAATCATAAAAGCAGGCACGCTGATCGGTTCAAAATTACTCTGACATTATATCAAGAACAGATCATCCCTAGATGCAATGTTCATCTTCCCTGATATTGGCATTAGGACTTTGTTGATAAATTCAAATACCAGCTAAAACTAATATGTTAGGAATTTCGTTTTTACAATAGCTATAGATGTTCCACCCACCTTAGAGGCATTGATAATAAAATAAGTTGTGGACCGCTGCTTTACAATAGTCCTAACCCCAATAACTGGTATATTCAATATTTTTCCCGTTCTTCTGAGAATTCCATGGTGTAGTAAAATTCTCTAACGTCATTTTCAAAGACCATGGGGGCTGATTCCTCAAACAAATGTAACCAACCTTGATGACTGACATATTCAACCAATTCAATCATTCCAGGTTTCTCATATATTTTGGGATTGACAACACTCGAGCGCACACGCAAGTGTACGCGATCTTATCAAGTAGTAAAGTGGCCTTCATGAAGCCAAGTATTGATCTTACAGAGACTTGATTTAATAACGATTTAATTCTAGTTTAACTTCTCAGATTAATTTATTGTGAGAGTAACACAAAAGAGAGTTTGTAATTTTATAAATTAAAAATAAAGTAAATAATGCGTAAAATAAAAGTACTTGGAACAATCAATGGAATAAATTCCAGGGTTAAAGCACTTCGAACAATCATACTATGTTATTGAATTTCATTCATTAATTTGCTTATCTTGGTTGTTGATTTGTAGAGTTAATTGCATGATTGGTTTCCCAACCTCTAATCTTTTACGTAATTTGGACATTACAATTACATCGTTGAGCGGAGATGTAATAATTCAATTAAGTGAATTAAAGCTAACATCCTCCGTTTAAATCAAGTAAGGCATCTAAGTACATCCTTGTCCTAGACACTATGTTTAATTCTTTATTTTATAAAAGAATAAAAATCCAAACTTTGTTTATTCCCATGTTCTATCTCCCTATTTCCTCTCCCGAGATCAAAAGGTCGACAATATATGTATTTTATGGGTGATCAATCCATAAAATAATTAGAACAAGAATCAACACACAACCAATAATGATAAGAAAAATTAAACAAATTTAATCCAAAATAATAGTACTCATGTTCTTGGCTTTAACCCCGGAAGAAAAGTTTTTAGCCGATAATATTCATAGTCAAGATCCAAATTATTGAAAACATGATATAAAAAATTAAAAGCTAAATAAATAAAATATTAAAACCTAAAGTAGTAGCAGCCACATAAAATTTTCCAGTCCCAACTGTCCAAAAATTGTCCAAGCACCAAATTTCTTTCAGTTTCTCCAGGTGTAGTGTGTATATATATTATATTATATTACATTATATTATATTATATTATATTATATTATATTATATTATATTATATTATATTATATTATATTATATTATATTATATTATATTATATTATATTATATTATATTATATTATATTATATTATATTATATTATATTATATTATATTATATTATATTATATTATATTATATTATATTATATTATATTATATTATATTATATTATATTATATTATATTATATTATATTATAATGGTGGGATTAGGGAAAAGTGTAAAAGATTCCCCCCACAAATTCCCATAAGGCCCTTGAAATACATGCAATTCAAATATAATAATAATGGGACAAGCCCATTCCGTGTCGGCATAATTAAATTGGCTTTGCGTGGATTACAGCAACGCGACGCGATGTTGGCAGCGTTGAGAGCATTGATGCGATGCGACAGTATCACGTCGTCTCACTGGAATTAGCTTCTAAAATTCTAGTGAAGTGTTGAACGTCCCTCATTTTTTCGATGCCTTTTGTAGTGTATTTCCAATGACTTAAAGACCTTTTTATCAACGATATATCACCATATTCAACTCAGAAATCCTCCTACATAATCACAAACAACAAATTAGATATTAAAACAACACAATATCCTCAACGGTAAATCAAAACAAAAGCTAAAATATGGCTAATTCACAATGATCTTCACTTTTATGTTCTGACTCTTGACTTAATTAAATAAGCTTTGCACATTCTAAATAATTTATTCCACTCATAATTACACATTTAAACCATTTGAAACAAATTAAACATATTAGAATCCATCGTAACCAACTAGACACACAACTAGCTCAAGCTAGTAAAACTAATTTTCCGGGTTGAACTCAAAATGACTCAATTAAGCAAAAACTTATTTGAAAAACACTTCCAACATTGTAATCACATACTTGGACACTTTAATTCTTATTTATATCAATATGAAAATATTAAGCACACGAATTGCTCTTAAAATAAGGCAAAATAAGCTAGAATAATGATACCGAAGTGTATAAAACCACTTCAGATCATCACCCCACACTTAAAATCTTGTTCATACTCAAAAAAATCTTTACTCTAAGCATAAAAATCTGAGGTGATGCTGCCTTTCGACTAAAACAAAGACACTCAACCTAGTACTACAATGACTACAAAGAAAGCAAGTTTCTACATAAAGCACGTTATTTACACAATTGATAGCTCATGAACACTACTCCAAAACATCCTAGCCTCTAGAATTGACTCAAAAAGTGTCAAACTCACACATATTGATCTCAAAGACATCATACAAATCACCGACATTCATCAAACATGTGCCTCTCACAATAAGAGAGATACCCATAATTACTCACAATAATGCAATTTATAACATAATGGATACAAGATTCAAATTACTCTCACTCTTACAAAGAATTCACAAGTTACACTCAATGAACCATAAGCTTGCCCTTGGTGTAATTGTAACACCCCGCATTTTGAGCTAGAACAAAAAGCATCATTTCTATGTGTAGATTATAAAACCAATAAATACTATGAAAATATGGCATATTAATCAATTTAGTAGTGTGGGAAATTGAATGAGCTTTCCATCGATATAAGATTTTCCCTAATCTGATACCCGGGCAATATATTATGGCTAATTTTAGTCCTAGTCGAAAAACACCATCATTTTGGAACTTGGCGCATTATGGAGATGGTATATTTAACAATTGTCAAATTCTAGTAGCCTAGCGCGATTGTGGCGCATCGCGCTGAAGTTCCAGGTACCAACTAGTGGGACAACGTGATGGCTCCGCATCGT
Source organism: Capsicum pubescens (assembly GCA_030864215.1). Classification (NCBI taxonomy): domain Eukaryota; kingdom Viridiplantae; phylum Streptophyta; class Magnoliopsida; order Solanales; family Solanaceae; genus Capsicum; species Capsicum pubescens. The sequence goes on along the minus strand of CM061549.1, from coordinate 215,450,452 downwards.
AGTGACCCCAAGAATCCCATTCGTCATTTTTCAGTGAGCCACCGCGATAGTGGTGCATCGCAGTGGCCCATAAAATTGGGCTCCTAGTTATATTTTATTCCATCTCATTAAGGGTATGTTAGGTAATTTCCACCCCTCTTATCAACTTAAACATGGGATTTTGTCTCCCAAGTGACCACATTATTCATATTTTCTTCAAAAAATTTTACAAGAAACTCTTTCTAGGGTTTCAAACTAAAAATCCAAATATCCTAAGATTTCACTGTGGGTTTTCAATAATTCTTCGAGATTCGGAAACCCCATTGCAAGGGCTATAAGAAGCAACCATCAATTGTTCGAATAGCATCCCTAAAGCAAGAGTTCATTCAAGAGTCATAGAAATCATGATTATAAGAATGGGGTTTTGGATTTATGAATATAATCATGTTTTAGAAGTTTTGACGGTATTGTTTTGGTTTTTAGACCTTCCCCAAAATTGATTAGAAATTGTATATATATGTAAGCACGCGTTTTAAAGATTGATGATTGAATTGAGAGCATGACTCTTGAAAAATCCCTCTCTTGTTATGAGTTTCCTTTACTTATGATATACTATGGATTGTTTTGAATGCATCTTGAAAAACATATTATGAAATGTTTTGAATAATGTTATATTTGAATTATGATTTTGATTCCAAAAGAGAGAGGGTTGTTTATGTTGATGAATGTTGAACATAATCATATAATGAAAATAGTGGCATGGTTTGTTAAAGATTACATGGTTTGTTTATTGAAAGGATGAGAACTTTTGCATAGCTTTGACTTATGTTTTCGAAACATGAAATCTCTTATGCTAATTGCATGTTTGGGTAGTCTGAACTATGTTTTAATGAAAAGATCATGCTTATTGCATTATGGATCAGAATTACGACTTGCAATTCTTGGTATGACAATACCAAAATAGACTGTGCCATAACAGACTCAGACAAACATAGAAACCAGATTTTCATGACTTAAGATTTCAGGATGATATATGTTTAGAAATGGATAAAATTGGGCATAAAGAGATGTTAGGTGGTCCCCCGAAGAAGGCACGAGTTCAGACAACTCATTGCCCAAAATTGTGATTTGCCGATTCGGGTATATTATATTACGGTGGCCTAGTGCCTTGTGGCGTATTAGACTCAGACACTCCAACCTTTGCGGCACACTTGGGTTGGGGGCTTTCCCACTGAGTCAATGACGGACTCCATATAGCCCGTGAGATTTTAGACTTATAGGGGTGTACCACCTAACTCAGAAGTAATATGAAGATTACAAATCGCATTGACAGAAAGGTTTTTATGATTATCAAAATGATGCTCATGTGTTTTGAAAACTATTTTATGTATGGTGTTTGGACAAATTGATCTCCATTATTTTATTTATATAAAATCTTTATTTTGGATTACTTTGCATATCAGTACATTTGTATTGACCCTCCTTCCTCCCAGGGTCTAAAGCTCAGTTCAGAGGTCCTAGTAAGCCGTAGAGTTTTCAGACAGCAGTGATGTGTGTAGTTGGTGAGCCTTCTTTATTACAGAAGGCCTATGTCTTTCATATTATGTTATTTATTTTGGTTTAGGTCTATTGGGGGTCCTTGTCCCAGTTTCAGACAGTTGTTATTTTCAGATGTAGTAGAGATTTCGCAGACTGGTTCAGATATTGTGTAGTTGATATTGGATTTCATTTTTCATAGTTTAATTGAACTCAGAGTATGACCATGTTTCCGTAATGATTTACAATTCCGCATCTTCTATTATAACTTATGAATATTGTGCATGATTATCAGAGAGAGAAGGGCATCCGGGCCTTCATGGTTCGGGATGCTCATCATGGCTAGGGCCCCGATTTGGATCGTAACAAACTTGGTATTAGAGCACGGTTCATGGTCCCAGAGTGTGCGAAATCGCATCGGGTAGAGTCTTGTTTATGAGTGTGTAGCGCGCCACACTTATAAGCAGGAGGCTATAAGACGTTTAGTAATGTCTCTCTTTCTTCATGTTCTAGTTTGTGCAATAGATTTAGAATGTTCCTCTTTTATACTCTAATTCATGCTCTGGTGTCGCCTATACAAAAGTAACAGTCATCCCAATTCTTTCTTTACTCTGATGTTCTCAGACACGTATCATTATTGGGGTGATTCAAGTACAAAAGTTTAGAGTCTAAATGACATGGTTCTTTTTGATTGAGCTATATAAGATTTTGAAATTGTGCAAGGTCTTGTGAAAAGTCCGTTAGTGCCTCAGAGTGTATTGATTCTAGTGTGAACTTTGATTCTGATGAAATCGTGCTTTTCAGCCTACGGTATTAAGTGTATTCAGCCCTTTTTAGAATTTATGTTACAGATGTCACGCTTAAGGGGGATTGATGTGTAGCAGAATATTAGAACTGTATTTCCACCCGAGTAGTAGTATGAGTTAAGTGTCGGTGTCATGACCTATTGGTGGATGAGTGGTGTTAATTTTAATTCCCCTGAGGTTGCAAAAGGGAGTTTAGTTGGGACTTATGGAGCCATGAACTAAGTTTAGCTGTATAAAAGGGGTAGATAGTAATAATGTGTAGAATAAAGATGTGTTAATGAATTTTAAATAAGATAGATCATAGAATTGTGATTGATCCTTACTGTTATGAAGTTTTGGCAGATTAATGTTTCTAGATGTTTTGGCATGTAAGAATATTGTATGAAGTGGTGGTTTATCATAGCTAGAACTAGACACTAAGTTGGAATAGTAGATTATGATCAAGGTGGATATAATGAATTGATGTGGTGGGTATTAGTTATGTGAAAGTGATCTAGCAGGCTTGAACATTATATAGAAGGGCTTAAGTTTATTTGATTCGTAATCAAGTCTGATGTTATAAGTATGATGAAGAAGTACGCCCAAGGTGCTATGGGGCTGCATTATTTTCAAGAATCATTGCATGTTGTGTGGTTAGTAGTACCGTTGAGTTGCTAGGTGGAGAAAGACTAGTTAGATAATATGCGATGTTCTTGATAGCCAAGTTATGGATTTATGATTAATGATGTTGAGCCTTTTTTCATAATTGTGATTCTCATGGTTTAGAAATATAATTTTGAAGTCGTGATGCTGGTAGACTATGATAGAAGTGGTATGGTCCGTCAAAGGTTTGGAGATATCCATGATTAGTGTTAGAAGAATCCGAGTTGGTGAATGTTTAAGATGTTATATGATGACTTTTGGGGCTATATAAACCTAAGGGGTTGAATCTTAGAAGGAGGTATTAGCATTGGTTGCTATACATGAAGATACCGTCTTACAGGGTAAGTTTAGTTTTATGTGTATTGTTATATCCCTGACTCTAGGGTAAAGTGATTTCAGTTTATACCAGAGTGTATATAGTGGTTCACAAACTTAGAGTAATGACTTAAATCTAAGAGGGAGATGATAGAACAAGTAACCAAGTCAAGTTTTCAGATGCTAATAGATGTGCCAGTAAGTTGTGGAATTGGCCGTGAGAAAGAATGATGCTCAATCTATTCTTATTTCAGCAGTTTACTTTAGTTATTACGATACATACTCATGCTTTATGTTTCAAATTCATGATCATAACTCGTGTTCACACATATGATAAGGAATCATGTACTCTCCTAGTTCCTAGTATGATGAGTTCCCAGTTTGTTCAACAGTCAGAATCACTTTCCGTAAGTTACGAATTCCAAAAATTCAGGTTATGTAGTTCATGACTCTTGTGCACATGTGATACTCTTAACGATCAGTGAAATTCATATTTATATCAGGTACGTCCTCAGATTAGATCTTTGTAATGATTCTATGCCGTGAGTGCTCTATTCCTCATTACCCAGTAAGGTATCAAGTTATGCTTAGTACTCTTCTCATGTTTCGAATTTCAGTATTCTAATTTTTTCAATGACCTTTTCCCTTAGGTCGAGATAGTGATGCTGAAAAGTTGTTTAGATGGGAAAGAGTAAATATTTCTTGTTGATGGCAGATGGTTGTATTCTTATTTGAGTTAAGGTAGTAATTGTGGAGTAAGATTGAGGCCAAGTCTTTGATACATGTCAAGGTTAGTTGAAGTTTTATGTGTTATATTTGGAAGAAATTGTTGTGTGCTTGTTTTATGTAAGTTTTTAAATTTGAAAGAATTTTGAGGTGAAGTTTCTTTTATGGTTTAGTTAGTTGAGAATATTTTATGTGTATCATTTGAATAATGTAGGGAAGTTGTTATGCATAGAAGTATTAGAGAATATGAGAAAAGTGTTTTATGAGTGTTTGTTTAGAAGTGCATATGTGGGTATGAAGATAGGTTTGAATGTCATGTGTGTATACATACGAATGGATTCTTCGAGTGTTTGTGAATGGCTAATTCGAAGTTGAAAGTGATTGTTGGAGTGGCAATAAGAATTATGCGTGAGATAAGGAATTGTGAAATGCAGGGTGTGCTGAATTCATGATTAATCTAGTATTACATTATTATGTGGTGCGTCTTGTGATTTTGAGTTAGGCTTGAAGATGGTGAGGGGATTTAGTTTAGTTTAGACATTAGTAAATGGAAATATCAGTGGCCATGTGAGAAAAAAATAAGTGGAATCAATGAGCATGGTGTTTAAGGGAAAAGTATAGTTGAGAGGGTATTTTAGAAGTGTGGCTAATCTTGAAAGTAAAAAGTTGCAATGCCTAAGGTTTGGTAATTCTATCCTAATTTACGAGTTATATGTTTATATTCCATGCTATAGAGTAGTGTCATTGTTGTGATTCCTTAGTTGGATGTCTTGTGTAACTCATGTCAGAGATTTCTTTCTCCCAGATGCTACTAGAACTTCTTTAGAAATAGTGTTGAAGAGATACTCCAGTTAAGTATAAGTGTCTCATATGATTCAGTTTAGCAGTCAGGCAGACAAGTTACTGTGGTTTTTCACCTTTTCACCTAGTCCTACTATCTGCAATCCAATGCGTATGACCATCCCAAAAGATAATCTATTCCATCCGTGTAAGTTACAAACTCAGTTCAGTCCAAGCATCATGTTTCAGATTCAATTATTTAGTCATGACTCAATTCATAAGAGTTCAACACATTATCTTAAATTTTTCCAGCTATTTTAGCTCAGACAGTGTAATACCTTTGTACGATCTAAATCTTATTGCCTCATGATTCATACCTGCATAAGTTATCACTTCCAAATCCAATGTGTGTGATTTGAGCATAAACAATTCGGTGGGAATCATAAACTCTCAGCATGAATCAGCTCTTTGAAGCAAGTAAAGTCAAGTCAGCTCAGAATTTAGTTTCATGATAGAAGTTTAAATATTTCAGATCAGTTATATCCTTTCTTAGAAAACACATCAGGTCCGCGTTATTTCATACCTTTAAGCTTTAAGGTTCCTACCCAACATTCGGAGATGAATGATCCCAAGGGGGAGATAGTGTAACACCCCGCATTTCGGGCTAGAATAAAAACCATTATTTCTATGCGTAGATGATCCAAAAGCAATAAATTCTATGTAAATATGACATGTTAATTAATTTAGTAGTATGGGGAATTGAATGAGCTTTTCGTCGATATACGATTCGCCCAAATCCGATAGCCGGGCAAGATGTTATGGCTAATTTTAGTCCTAGTCGAAAAACACCGTCATTTTGGTACTTAGCGCATCACGGAGGTGGTTTATTTAACAATTGTCAAATTCCAGTAGCCTAGCATGATTGTGGCGCATCGCACTGAAGTTCCAGGTCCTAACCAGTGGGACAACGCGATGGCTCTGCGTCGCGGTGACCCCAAGAATCCCATTCGTCATTATCCAGTGAGCTACCGCGATAGTGGCGCGTCGCGGTGGACCATAAAATTGGGCTCCTAGTTATATTTTATTCCGTTTCATTAAGGGTATATTGGGTAATTTACACCTCCCTTATCAGCTTAAACATGGAATTTTTCTCCCAAGTGACCACATTATTCATATTTTCTTCAAATTTTTTTTCAAGAAACTCTCTCTAGGGTTTCAAACTAAAACCCAAATATCCTAAGATTTTACCATGGGTTTTCAATAATTCTTTGAGATTTGGAATCCCTATTGCGAGGGCTACAAGAAGCACCCATCAATTGTTTGAATAACATCCCTAAAGCACGAGTTCATTCAAGAGTCATAAATTAAGGTACGCGGGGTTTTCCTAAAATCTCATGGACATAAAAATCATGATTTTAAGAATGGGGTTTTGGATTTATGAATATAATCATATTTTAGAAGTTTTGATGGTATTGTTTTGCTCTTTAGACCTTTTCCCAAATTGATTGGAAATTGTATGTATATGTAAGCACACATTTTAAATATTGATGATTGAATTGAGAGCATGACTCATGAAAAATCCCTCTTTTGTTATGATTTTCCTTTACTCATGATATACTATGGATTGTTTTGAATGCATCTTGAAAAGCATATTATGAAATGTCTTGAATAATGTTATATTTGGATTATGATTTTGATTCCAAAAGAGATAGGGTTGTTTATGTTGATGAATGTTGAACATAATCATATAATGAAAATAGTTGCATGGTTTGTTAAAGATTACATGACCACCACTTGATTATTGAAAGGATGAGAACTTTTTCATGGCTTTGACTTATGTTTTCGGAACATAAAATCTCTTATGTGAATTGCATGTTTGGGTAGTCTGAACTATGTTTTAATGAAAAGATCATGCTTATTGCATTATGGCTTAGAATTACGACTTGCAATTCTTGGTATGACGATACCAAAATAGACAATGCCATAACAGACTCAGATGTCACACGGTGCTCAGGGATACACGTAACCCCATGCTAACCCTCGAAGCCAGACACTACCACAAGGAACTCAATTTAGCAATAGTCATGCATAATAAAGAGATATATCACATCGGGTTCAAGAGACATACTGGAGAATACTAAACTATACAACCAAAATATATATTGAATGGCTGTACATACCATCCCTCTAGTCTGACAAAGCCGCAATACATCAAAATCAAGGAGCCTTTGGGACAAACCCTCAACTGACTCAACAATACTAAAAGCCATATCAACAAAACAATATCACAAAAATATAGACATGGTCCTCGAACCATGAGGACTCACCACTGATGAAACGTAGTGAGGCACCCGAATATCGCTAATGCGGCTGAGGCTGAGTACCTGAACCTACATTACGAGAAAATGTAGCCCATAGGAAAATATGTGGGTCAGCACTTTGGAATGTACTAAGTATGTGGGGGTGCATGCAACAATGTAAATATCATCATCAATTGGCTTGAGTTAGATTGAAACATATTTTTCATGATCTTATAGTAACTAAATCATATGATAAAAACCTCGTAAATTATCATAAACAACTCAACTCTTCAACTCAAGACTCAGAGTGACTCGATAATTCAAGAAACTCAACTCTTATGGACATGGGAGGTTCTTATAACCGACATAAACCATGTGAGCTACATGGAGTCCAACGTTTTTCCCTCCTAAGGAGAGAACCCCACATTGGCGGGAGCGTCTTACTCTTGCCAGGGTGTACAATCTCAATTTAGTGATCACAATCTCATACTCGGCCTCTGGCCCAAAAATATCAATACCAATCCTATGGTGGCACGAAGTTTCGGGGAAAATACCATATTTCCCACTCGGTGCTAAATACTACTCCCAGACACAAGCTCAGAACACTTTAGGAAATCCACCACAAACATGACAAGGATCTATCATGAAGATCAAATCAAATCTCTTTCTCATTTATCAAATCATAATCAATTTGTGGATTCCTAACTTGACTCAAATCAAATCAATCTTTCTCAATATCAAAATGTATCAGTTCATTAAATCATGGCAACATCAATAACTTTGAGGAAATATCAAGACTCATTATAACAACTCAATCTCATGAATTAATATACTCAATAATCCAATTTGTCACAAGGAAGCTTAAAGTTTGACATATATCTTGAAAGGACTTGAACTATCAACTCATAGTAGAAATATGAAATTCACAATATTAAATATCAAGTCATAACTTGGGAATAGTAAAATAATCATGTATAACAAAGATTAAATAATTTATATTTTCATAGTCTCATGTTGAAGTAATTTGGGTATAAACCCACTTTCAAAATCATATAAATCCCTAATAGAAATCAAAGCTTTGGGCATAATAAGGAAAAGATTGCTCTTGTTCAAAACCCCACATACCTTAATCTTTGAAATTGGATGAATTCTAGTGCTTGAGACATTATCCGCACTTGTAATAAATGATTCTCGAAGCCCACACTATGAAGAACTTGTTTCTTAAAGAAACCTTGAAGATTTATGGATGATTTTTGGAAGATTAATGTTCTTGAATGAAATCCTAGATATATTTTATTAAGAGAATTGGAAGAGAAAATGAAGAAATTAGGGTTTGGATGGGGATTCTCAGATATATAGGGGCCTCCAAAAGATGGGAAAAGACCAAAATACCCTTGAAAAAATGTCCTTTAATTGCTAGAAAATATAGCTGACGACATTTTTGACAAGTCGTCGGACTTGTGACAAGTCGTCACAAAAGCGTGGAATTTTTGACTTTCTGCTTAAGGTTGACGACATTTTGTGACTAGCTGTCAGACTTGTGACAAGTTGTCACAAAATGTCATCACAAAATATTGGAATTTTTGACTTACTGGTTAAGGTGAAGACACTTTGTGACAAGCCGTCAGAGTTGTGACAAGTCATCACTAAAGGTCGTCACACAGTTTCCAGACTGACACGCTGGAGTAAAATAGGCATAATTTTTTGCTCCGATATCAGATTTGGGTGAAATTGGTACCGTTGGAAAGCTAATTCAATTATATATCTATTGGTGGGTGATGAACTCAAAATTTCTTAGTGTAACAAGAGATATGCTCATTTGATGTTGACTATGCCAAAATTCTTCTCAAGAATTCAATCGATAAGGGATGTTTTGATTCACCTAATCGCTAGGACATCTTTGAGGCCTTAATACACATCACCCTTGATCAGAAAATAACCAAAACACTATAATTTATTTCTCATAAGCTTGAGTCATGGTGGCACTATTGGTTAGAGTTCTTGGGGTATTACAATATCCCCCCTCTTGGAAACATTCGTCCTCAAATGTTGCCAGATAGGCCAAGAACAAGAAAAAGATGAGGACGTATAGCTGGAACGACTCAATTAAAGGACTTACTTCACTCTCTACCTTCAGATACTATAAAAAATTCACAATTTCATGATGGAAGTAGACACACAGCTGAATCTTTAATAAGAAGGGGGCGGAATTAAGAAAGAATGGTACCTTTTGCATGCTCCGAACTCACAGAAAAGAGGTGAGGGTACTTGGATCGCATACCATCTTCGGCTTCCCAAGTAGCACCCTCAACAAATTGATTTCACCAAAGCACTTTAACCAAAGGAACTTTTTTGTTCCTTAGCCTACGGATCTGAAAATCCAAAATCTCAACCGGAATCTCCTCGAATGAAAGGCTATCCTGCATATCTAAGCTTTTGGAAGAATCAACCATGACAGAATCACCAATACACTTCTTAAGCATAGAAACATAGAATACCGGATGAATGCTAGACAACTCCGGAGGTAACTCCACTTCATATGCTACTTTCCCAACATGGCTTAGAATCCTGCATGGACCAACATAACGGGGACTAAGCTTTCCCTTCTTCCCAAATATCTTCTCCCCTTTCATGGGTCAAACCTTCAAGTACACCAAATCATTAACATTAAACTCAAGATCTTTTCTTCTCACATCCGCATACGACTTCTGACGACTTTGAGCGGTCTTCAATCTTTCTCGAATTAACTTAACTTTTTCCATAGCCTCGAACAAAGCATCAGGCCCAATCACAGCTGCTTCTCCTACTTCAAACCAACCTATAGGCGATCTACATCTTTTCCCATACAAATCTTCGAATAGGGCCATCTGAATACTAGCATGGAAACTATTGTTATACGTAAATTCGATCAATGACAAGTGCTCATCCCAACTACCTTTGAAATCAAGCGCACATGCCCTAAACATGTTCTCCAAAATTTGAATAGTCCTCTCAGCCTGACCATCAGTCTGCGGATGAAAAGAGGAACTCAAATGAACTTGGGTACCAAGACCCTTCTGAAAGTCTCTCCAAAACTGTGAAGTAAACTGAGTACCCCTATCTGAGATGATAGACAAAGGAAATCCAAGCAATCTGACTAACTCACAGATATACAATCTAGCATAATCCTTAGCTGTATAAGATGAATGCACTGGCAAGAAATGAGTTGATTTAGTCAACCAGTCTACAACAACCCAAATCGAATCATGATGATGATGAGAAAGAGGCAAACCAATTACGAAATCCATATTCACTTCTTCCCACTTCCAAGTAGGAATGCTAAACTCTTGCATTACACCACCGGGCCTTTGGTGCTCTACCTTAACCTGTTGACAAGTAGAACACTTCTCCACAAATCCTACTATGTATTTCTTCATACCGTTCCACCAATAGATTTCCCACAAATCACGGTATATCTTGGTAGCACAGGGATGAATAAAATATCGCACGCCATGCACTTCAGCCATAATTCTCTACCTTAGATCATCAATATCGGGAACACACAATCTACCCTGCAATCTCAACACACCATCTCCCCCTTTGGAGAAAACCTCTACCTTTTGGTCCTTAACTGACTCCTTCAGTATGACCAAACTAGGATCCCTATCTTGCTTTTCCTTTACCTCCGAGACCAAAGAGGACTCAGAACTACTTTGAACTAACATACTTCCTTCAGCAGAATCAAGCAATCTAACACCCAACCTAGCCAAATGATGCACATCACGAGCCAATTCTTTCTTATCATTCTCTACATGAGCTACACTACCCATAGACAGCCTGCTAAGAGCATCTACCATAACATTGGCCTTGCCCGGGTGATACAACACACTCATGTCATAGTCTTTTAGTAAATCTAACCATCTTCTTTGCCTAAGGTTCAACTCACTCTGAGTAAACACATACTGCAGGCTTTTGTGATCAGGAAACACATCAACATGAACACCATACAAATAATGTCTCCAGAATTTCAAAGCAAAAACTACAGCTGCTAATTCAAGATCATGGGTTGGGTAATTCTTCTCATGAGACTTCAACTATCTAGATGAATAAGATATAAATTTACCCCTCTGTTTCAACACACAACCCAAACCAACTCTAGAAGTATCACAATACACCATAAAACCATCAGTACTACCGGGTAAAGCTAATATTGGGGATGAAGTGAGTCAAGTCTTCAACTCCTGAAAACTCTTCTCACAGGCATCTGTCCACTAGAACTTAACTTTCTTTTGGGTCAACCGGGTCATGGGAGATGCAATGGAAGATAATACCTCAACAAAACAACGGTAGTAACCAGCTAGACCCAAGAAACTCCTAATATCAGATGGGGAGGTAGGTCTAGGCCAATTCTTTACAGCTTCTGTCTTTTGAGGATCGACTCTAATGCCTTCAGCAGAAACAATGTGGCCCAGAAAAAAATTGACCTTAGCCAAAATTCACCTTGCTAAATTTAGCGAATAATTGATGATCTCTAAGAGTTTGCAAGATAATTCTAAGATGGTCGACATGATCATCCTCTCTTTGGGAATACACAAGAATATCATCTATGAATTCAATGACAAACATATCAGAATATTTCTTGAACACTCGATTAATGAGGTCCATAAAGGCTACTGGAGCATTGGTTAACCCAAAGGACATGACAAGAAACTCAAAGTGACCATAATGGGTTCGAAAGACTGTCTTTGGAATATCACACTCTCTCACTTTAAGCTGATGATATATGGATCTTAGGTCTATCTTTGAGAAATAACTTGCACCCTGTAGCTGATCAAATAAATCATCGATTCTAGGAAGAGGGTACTTGTTCTTGATAGTTACTTTGTAGAGTTGACGGTACTCAATGCACATACGTAATGTACCATCTTTCTTACGCACGAATAAAACAGGTGCACCCTACGGGGAAACACTGGGTCTGATAAAGCCTTTGTCTAAGAGATCTTTGAGTTTCTCCTTCAACTCTTTAAGTTCTATGGGAGCCATACGGTATAGAGGAATAGAAATAGGCGGAGTGCCGGGAAGGAGATCAATCCCGAATTCTATTTCTCTATCAGGTGGGACCCCTGGGAGATCTTCCAGGAAAATATCAGGAAACTCATTAACAATGCTAACTAACTAAATAGTCGGAGTCTCGGACTTGAGGTCTTTAAATTGAACTAGGTGATAGATACAACCCTTGGAAATCAACTTCCTAGATTTGAGGTAGGATATGAAATGGCTCCTTGGAGTAACGAAACTCCCGGCCCACTCAAAAATGGGCTCGTCAAGAAACTAAAACTTGACCACTCGGGTATGACAATCAATAGACACATAGCACGAGTGAAGCTAATCTATATCCAGAATGACGTCAAAATCAACCATATCTAGCTCAATCAAATCAGTAAATATGACCCGATGAAGGATAGTGACAAGACACTTCTTATAAACTTGCTTAGCAATAATATATTCTCCTACCGGGGTAGAAACCAGAATAGGCTCAGGAATCCGTTCAGGGTCCATCTCAAAATTTACAGCAACCAGAGGTGTCACATAAGAGAAACTCAAACTGGGGTCCATCAATAAATACACATCAAAATGAAAGACACGGAGCATACCGGTGACAACATCTGGAGAGTCCTCTTGCTCCTGGCGAGGTGGTATAGCATAGAAGCAATTCTGGTACGAATTGCCAGCAGTACTAGAAGAAACACCCTGAGGAAGAACTGGGCGGACTACGGGAGCGGGGGCACTAGTAGCCTGACTCTGGGGACGAGCATCTCGACTCCCCTGTCTAGCATACGGACAATCTCTAAGTCGGTGACCAAACTTTCCACAACCAAAGCAACCCCTCTGATCAACAAAACACTCGCCAAAATGATCTTTACCACACTTGGCACATAAAGGAGGACGAGGCCTGTTACTTACACTTTCCTGAGACCTAGACGGGATAGGCCTATTCCCCTGATCCTGCCTGCTTCTAGGTGCGGGAGAACTAACTAAGGAAGGTGCGGGCATAAACGGACTTCTCTGGAATTGAGGGCGGTTCTCTTCATGGAATTTGGACTGACCAAATTCCTGCTGCTCTGATCTAGCTTTTTATTCCCTCTTACTCTCTCCCTCTCTTTCACTTTATCAGCTTTAATCTATTGGGCATGCATCATCAACCGAGAAAGGTCCATCTCCTTATTAAGAATAGTAGATCTATACTCTTTCACAACGTAATTCGACTCACCGGTCACGAACTTGCTCATGATTGTCCTGGAGTTAGCCATCATACTAGGATCATATTTGGATAACTGATTGAATCTAAGACAATACTCCTTAACAGTCATGGAGCCTTATCTCAAATTCATGAATTCCTCTATCTTTGTTTCCCTCATCTCAAGAGAAAAAAATCTACCCAAGAACGTATCCTGGAATAAATGCCAAGTCATGGGAGAGGCATCCTCCCCTCTACTCTCCCTCTATATCTCCACCTAATCTTATGAAATATCTTTCATTCGATAGGCATCCAATTCAACACTCTCCTCCTCAGTCACGTGCATATTATGGGTGATCTTTCTCACTATATCCAAGTACATCTGTGGGTCTTCACCTACCTTCGACCCATAGAACTCAGGCGAATTCATCCACATAAAGTCACGAACTTGAGCTGCAACAAAATTATTATCTTGCGGAGGCAGAACAGTAGCCTGGGCATTAGCTTAAGCATTGGCGGTAACTGCCTGGGCTAGCGCCTGAAAAGCTGCCCAGAATTCCGCATGAGACACATTCTCGTTCAAGGGATCAACGGGTTAAGGTTGCTTGTTGTTTCTATAAGCTTGATAAGGAGATATTTTCTGTTATAAGAGAGCACGAATTAATAGCAGATAAAGAGATAGTTGTAGGCACGATACACTTTAGAAAGAAAGAAATGAATTTTCCTAAAACGTCCCATAGCCTCTTGCTCATAGATGCGGCGAGCTACACACCAATGATTAAGACTCTACGTAATGCGGCTTGTCAGACTCCCTAGGACCTAGGACTCCTTAAACCTTAGCCTCTAATACCAAGCTTTGTAACGTCTTAAAATTTCCATCCCGAGATGTCACACGGTGCTCAGGGATACACGTAGCCCCAAGCTAACCCTCAGAGCCAGACACTACCTCAAGGAACTTAATTCAACAATAGTCATGCATAATAAAGAGATATATCACATCAGTTTTAAGAGAGATACTGGAGAATACTAAACTGTACAATGAAAATATATATTTAATGTCTGTACATACCATCTCTCTAGTCTGACAAAGCCTCTATACATCAAAATCAAGGAGCATTTGTGACAAACCCCCAACTGACTCAACAATAATGAAAGAGATAACAACAAAATGATATCACAAAAATATAGACATTGTTCTCGAACCATTAGGACTCACCACTGAGGAAACGTAGTGAGGCACCAAAATATCGCTAACGCAGTTGCGACTGAGTACCTGAACCTACATTACGAGAAAATATAGCCCATAGGAAAATATGTGGGTCAGCACTTTGGAATGTACTGAGTATGTGGGGGTGCATGTAACAATGTAAATATCATCATCAATTTCATAAAAATATGCATATGTACAATGATGTCTCGCTTGGCTTGAGTTAGATTGAAACATACTTTTCATAATCTCATAGTAAATAAATCATAGGATAAAAAACTCGTAAATCATCATAAACAACTCAACTCTTCAACTCAAGACTCGAAGTGCCTCGGTAATTCAAGAAACTCAACTCTTATGGATATGGGAGGTTCTTATAACTAACATAAACCATGTGAGCTACATGGAGTCCAACATTTTACCCTCCTAAGGAGAGAACCCCATATTGGAGAGAGCGTCATAATCTTTCCAGGGAGTACAACCTCAATTTAGTGATCACAATCTCATACTCGGCCTCTGACCCACAAATATCAATACCAATCCTACGGTGGCACGTAGTTTTGGAGGAAATACCATATTTCCCGCTCGGTGCTAAATACTACTCCCAGGCACAAGCTCAGAACGCGTTAGGAAATCCACCACAAACATCATAAGGGTCTATCATGAAGATCAAATCAAATCTCTTTCTCATTTATCAAATCATAGTCAATTTGTGGATTCACAACTCGACTCAAATCAAATCAATCTTTCTCAATATCAAGATGTATCAATTCATTAAATCATGGCAACATCAATAACTTTGAGGAAATATCAAGACTCATTTTAACAACTCAATCTCATGAATCAATATACTCAATAATCCAATTTGTTATAAGGAAGCTTAAAGCTTGACGCATATCTTGAAAGCACTTGAAATATCAACTCATGGTAGAAATATGAAATTCACAATATTAAATATCAAGTCATAACTTGGGAATAGTAAAATAATCATGTATAACAAAGCTTGAACAATTTATATTCTCAAAGTCTCATGATGAAGTAATTTGGGTATAAACCCACTTGCAAAATCATATAAATCCATAATAGAAATCCAAGGTTTGGGCACAAGAATGAAAGGATTGCTCTTGTTCAAACCCCCACATACCTTAATCTTTGAAATTGAATGAATTTTAGTGCTTGAGACTCTATCCGTACTTGTAATAAATGATTCTCGAAGCCCACACTATGAGGAACTTGGTTCTTAAATAAACCTTGAAGATTTATGGATAATTTTTGGAAGATTAATGTTCTTGACTGAAACCCTGGATATATTTTCTTAGGAGAATTGGAAGAGAAAATAAAGAAATTAAGGTTTGGATGGGGATTCTCATATATATAGGGGCCTCCAAAATATGGGAAAAGACCAAAATACCCTTGCAGAAATATCCTTTAATTGCTGAAAAAATAGCTGACGACATTTGTGACAAGTCGTCAGACTTGTGACAAGTCGTCGCGAAATGTCATCTCAAAAGGGTGGAATTTATGACTTTCTGCTTAAGGTTGACGACATTTTATGACAGACCGTCAGACTTGTGACAAGTCATCGCAAAATGTTGGAATTTGTGACTTTCTTCTCAAGGTGGAGACATTTTGTGACAAGCCGTCAGACTTGTGACAAGTCGTCACAAAATGTCGTCACACAGTTTCCAGGCTGACACACTAGAGTAAAATAGGCATAACTCTTAGCTCCGATACCGGATTTGGGTGAAATTGGTACCGTTGGAAAGATAATTAAATTATATATATGTTGGTGGGTAATGAGATAAAAATATATTAGTGTAACAAGATATATGCTTGTTTGAATTTGACTATGCCAAAATCCTTCTCAAGAATTCAATCGGTAAGGGATGTTTTGATTCACCTAATCGCTAGGACATCTTTGAGGCCTTAATAAACATCACCCTTGATCAAAAAACAAAAAAACACTATAATTTATTTCTCATGAGCTTGATTCATGGTGGCACGATTGGTTAGAGTTCTCGGTGTATTACACATAGAAACCAGATTTTCATGACTTAAGATTTTAGGATGATATATGTTTAGAAATGGATAAAACTAGGTATAAAGAGATGTTAGGTGGTACCCTGAAGAAGGCATGAGTTTAGACAACTCATTGCCCAAAATCGTGATTTGCCGATCCGGGTATATTATATTACACTGGCCTAGTGCCCTATGGCATATTTGACTCAAACACTCCAACCCTTACGACATATTTGGGTTGGGGGATTCCCCACCGAGTCAATGGTGGACTCCATACAGACCGTGGGGTTTTAGACTTATAGGGGCATACCACCTGACTCAGAAGTAATACGAAGATCAGAAATTGCATTGACAGAAAGTTTTTTCTGATTATCAAAATGATGCTCATGGGTTTTGAAAACTATTTTATGTATGATGTTTGGATAAATTGCTCTCCATTATTTTATTTATATAAAAGCTTTATTTTGGATTAATTTGCATACCAGTACATTTGTATTGACTCCCCTTCCTCCCAGGGTCTAAACCTTTGTTCAGAGGTCTTGCTAGGCCGTAGAGTTTTCAGACAACAATGATGTGTGCAATTGGTAAGCCTTCTTTATTTTAGAAGGACTATGTCTTTCCGATTATGTTATTTATTTTGGTTTAGGTCCAATGGGGGCCTTGTACCAGTTTCAGACAGTTGTCATTTTCAGATGTAGTAGAGATTTCGCAGACTGGTTCAGATGTTGTGTAGTTGATATTAAATTTCATTTTCATAGTTTAATTGAACTCAGAGTATGACCATGTTTCCATAATGATTTATAATTCTGCATCTTCTATTATAAATTATGAATATTGTGCATGATTATCAGAGAGAGAAGGGCATCCGGGCCTTCATGGTTCGGGATGCTCATCATGGCCAGGGCCCCGATTTGGGTCGTGACAGTAATGCTCCACTAATATCGGAATGATGAACTTAGGATCAATTAGGTCTTTTTTGGGTTGTAATGTAGGCTAAGGGACGGGTAGAAACTATTTGGCAACAGTGACTAACCTCTCTAAGAGCTTTAATACACTACATTATACATTTAAAATCATTCTCCAACAACCAAATTACATTTTTTCATCCACCCATATCTTTTATTTTTGCCCCATCTCTTTTAAGCATTTTCACAAACACTTGGTGGACGCATTGTTATTCCTTCAATACTCAATTTTTATCATTTTCTACAATCATGGAAATATTTCTAACACCATTTATATCACACCCATCCACCACACATCAAATATGAACACTAATAACTATTACCTTGAGGCATCAATTTCACCTTTTTCTTCTTCAATTTCTCAAACTCCTTACAAAATTATTATTTTTTCATTAAAGCACTTAGGAGCTTTTTGGATCAAATTATGGTCTGTCAAAGAAGGGGATTAGTATACATATGAGGCTTCCAAAGAAAAGTCTAAAGACTCAATGGGGTTTAACTAGGATTATGCACAAGGGTCAATCAAAAAGAAGGTAAAAACAAGGTTATAAAAAAAATGCCAATATCATCTCCTAAATCCACATTCTTTATTTCGCTTCACACACACACCAGGAAAGTTCTACACATAATATGCAACAAGGAATATACAAAAATTCTCTCACACACATGGCACATGCTCAACTCAATAGGATCATCATAGACTTTCAACCAAACAATAACATGAATTCCAATTTAAGCCAACAAATATAAGAGCCATAAACATGAGCCTAAGAGTCTCAAAAGTAGCAATTCATTCAATCACATGCTTTTACAAACAAACCCACTTGCATCATGTAATAAAAAATAACACTAACTCAAATATCTTACATAAAATTTTCTTAAATTGAGCCAAAATTTGGGAATTTCCCCACCCCACACTTAAAAATCTACTTTGTCCCCAAAGTAAATTTTAAAGATAAGAGATAGAAATACTCCCTGAGGCCTCTAGGCCTAGCTAGTAGCACTTTACACATAAATGAGGACCGCGGGAACCTTGCACTCTTTCTTTGCCATGCTTCAAGCTCACGTTTAGGGTACTCAGACTTCCTATTAACTTGTGACTCAACCCAAAACAAAAACTACATGAAATAAAAACTAAAAAATTGAAAAGAAAACATACCTAATTAACTTGGATTGCCTCCTAAGCAGCGCCTAATTTAGTGTCACAGCATGACCCAAAAATCTCAACCATATTCCTTAACCCTTTTACTCCCTTTTAGGATCCATTTTTTTCATTCATTTCTAACCTCTTGAGTTTAAACTCTCAAAGTCAATATTTTTCTCAACTCCAATCTTTATCATGTTGGGAAATAGTGATTTCATCTTAGGCCACTCAATCAGGTAATCTGAAAAGGTATTTGGTGGATTAACCACCCCACACTTTTCCTCTTCAATAACATTGATCACACACAAATCTTTATATTGGGAATTTATGATGGGTGCTTTGCAAACATAAAATACCACCTCTTCATTATCTACCCTCATTTTAAATGTGCCTTCTGTAACATCAATCAACGCTCCTATAGTTGCTAAGAATGGATGCCCTAAGATGATTGGTACCTGTTCATCTACCACAAAATCAAGAATAAAAAAGTTAGCAGGCATAATGAATTTACCAAACTTTAAGAGTACATCCTCTATTACTCCTTTTGGATACGTCATGGATCTGTCTGCGAGATGTAAAACCATGGTGGTCAATCTAAGCTCTCCCAAGCCCAATGTTTTAAACAGTGATAGGGGCATCACATTTATGTTTGCCCCTAAGTCACTCAGTGCATGAACCACTTTACTCCTAATTTGGATGGGGAGACCAAACTTCCCTGGATCTCTCAATTTCTAGGGGATTTTCTATGTAATCACGGTGCTACACTCTTTAGTGAGTGTTATAGCTCCCACATCCTGCAATTTCACCTTATTAGCCACCAAATCCCTCAATTACTTTGCGTACTTGGGCATACTCTGTAAAATATCTAACAAAGGTAAGTTAATGTGAAGTCCTCTGAATATATCAAAGAATTTTTTTAACATAACATCATCCTTCGATTTTGTGTGACTTTGAGGGAAGGGCAGTGGTGTCATATACTTCACTTATTCTGCAGCAACTTTTTCTTTCAAGTACTCAAACTTCCTTGAATTTTTAACAACTTTTTTCATTTACCTATTGGGTCACCATATCAGCATCTACCTCCTTTGTTTCCTTGGGACGTTCTCCTTAAAGTTCTTTACTGCTCCTCAAGGTGATTACCATAACCTATTTTGGATTCTCTATATCTGCTGGCAGACCACCTTTAGGCCTAGTGTTCAATACTTGTTGTAACTGCCCCAACGACAACTCTAAGCTTCTCTGAGCCATTTTCTAATTTGTTAATTCTGCTAGTTGATTTTTCATATCTACAGCCATTTGTGCTTGACCACCAAGAAGCTATGTCAACATTTCTTCAATGTTGCTAGTTGACTGATTAGTTTGGCTCTGTGGTTGTGTAATTTGTTGTTGTTGTGCGTTCCAAGGCTGAGTCTGCCACTTTATGTTGTAGGTGTTACTATAGTTTGGTCTTTGTGAATTGCCCACATATATTACTGATTCTGGATTTGAAGCACACATGGCTGTAGAGTGGCCATTATTTTCGCATACCTCACACCAACCACTAATTTTCTAAACTGCATTGACTGTTGTTGTAGGCTGTGTAGCTCTAACTTTCAGGTTTTTGAAGTGAGTACTTATCATGTTTTGAAATGCTGCAACCTGAGCTGATAAGTCTGTAAATTGGTCCACCTCTAGCATACCTATAATTCTTTTTGTAGAACTTCTAGAATTTGAATGCCATTCCAGATTTCCTTGCGCAATGCGGTTCAACAATGTGTATAACTCATCATAAGTTAGCTTCAATGCTTGACCACCTGCGGCTAAATCTAGTAAAATCTTTGTATTGTGATCAAGTGCTTCTACAAAAGTATGAGTAAGTACCTCATTGGACTGTTGTTGATGTGGACAGTCCCTAAAAAGAGCCTTAAACCATTCCCAAGCATTATAAAGGTTCTTGTCTGGGCTTTGTTTAAAGCTCACAATTTCACTGCGAATTTTTACAGTCTTACCAGATGGGAAGAATCTGATCAGGAAATTTTTAGCCAAGCTGTCCCATGATGTGATTGAATTTTCTGGCTCAGAATTCAACCACTTCTTAACTTCCCCAATAAGTGAATAAGGGAAAAACATCATCCTCACATAATCAACATTCACATCTACCGGAATGAATGTGTCAGTGAGCTCAATAAAATTCTGCAAGTGGACCTATCGATCTTTATGTGCCAGCCCGGTGAACTGTCCACTACTTATTAACAGCTGTACCATATTATTTTTGAGCTCGAACCCCCCTCCAGTAGCTATTTTTTGAAAAGGTGAAGTCAGATTTGTCAGAAGTGGGATTGCCACTTTTCGAACTATCCTACGTGCTTGTTGTTCCACAACCATTATAGCAGGATTCTCTTGGTCTCCTTGGATTTGTAGAGTTCTCAGGAGAAGGATTTATTCTCTCCTTCGTTGATGGTAAAGTTGTTCAGGTTTTGGGTTTGGTTCAACTGAGTCCCGATCCCTTGCCAGCTTACTAATTTGTAAACCTTGTTCTTGCAAAAATAAAACCAAGACCAAGCATAAAAAACCAAATAAATCTAAAGAAAAACTAAAATAAACAATTTCTAAATTACAAGTCCTCGACAACGATGCCAAAAACTTGACAGCACCCGAGCGCATACGCAAGTGTACGTGGTCTTATCAAGTAGTAAAGTGTCCTTCAAGAAGCCAAGTATCGATCCCACAGAGACTTAATTTAACAATGATTTAATTCTAGTTTAACTTCTCAGATTAATTTAGTGCGAGAGTAACCCAAAAAAGAGTTTGTAATTTTGTAAATTAAAAATAAAGTAAATAATGCGTAAAATAAAAGTACTTGGAACAATCAATGGAGTAAATCCCATAGTTAAAGCACTTCGAACAATCATACTATGTTATTGAATTTCATTCATTGTTTTTCTTATCTTGGTTGTTGATTCGTAGGGTTAATTGCATAATCATGGTTTTCCAACCTCTAATATTTTACCTAATTTGGATATTACAACTACATCGTTGAGCGGGGATGTAATAATCCAATTAAGTGAATTAAAGCTATCATCCTATGTTTAAATCAAGTAAGGCATCTAAGTACATCCCTATCCTAGACGCTAAGTTTAATTTTTTATTTTATAAAAGAATAAAAACTCAAACTTTGTTTATTCCCATGTTCTGTCTCCCTATTCCCTCTCCCGAGATCAAAAGGTATACAATATATTTATTTTATCGGTGTTCACTCCATAAAATAATTAAAACAAGAATAAACACACAATCAGTAATGATAAACAAAATTAAATGAGTTTAATCCAAAATAATAGTACTCATGTTCTTGGCTTTAACCCCAAAAAGAGGGTTTTTAGCCGATAATATTCATAATCAAGATCCAAATTATTGAAAACATGGTATGAAAAATTAAAATCTAAATAAATAAAATATTAAAACCTAAAGTAGTTGCAACCACGCATAATTTTCCACTGTCCCAGCTATCCAAAAATTCTCAAAGCACCAAATTTCTTCCAGTCTCTCCAGGTGTAGTATGTATATATATTATATTATATTACTAATAATGGTGGGATTAGGAAAAGGTGTAAAACAATCCCCCATAGATTCCCATAAGGCCCTTCAAATACGTGCAATTCAAATATAATAATAATGGGAAAGCCCATTCCGTGTCGGTAGAAATTAAATTGGCATTGCATGGATTACAGCGACGTGACTCGATGATATCAGCGTTGATAACATCGACGTAACGCTATGGAATCGCGTTGGCTCACTGGAATTAGTTTCTACTATTCTGGTTAAGTGTTGAATGTCCCTCCTTTTTTCCATGCCTTTTGTAATGTATTTCCAATGAATTTCTAGCCTTTTTATCATTGATATATCACCTTATTCAACTCACAAAGCCTCCTACATAATCACAAACCACAAATTAGAGATTAAAACAACACAATATCCTTAACGATGAATCAAAACAAGAGCTAAAATAAGGCTAATTCACAATGATCTTCACTTTTATGTTCCGACTCTCAACTTAATTAAATTGAGATTTGCACATTCCAAATAAGTTATTCCACTTATAATTACACATTTAAATCATTTGGAACAAATTAAACACATTAGAATCTATCGAAACGAACTAGACACATAACTAGCTCAAGCTAGTAAAACTAGTTTTCCAAGTTGAACTCTAAATGACCCAATTAAGCAAAAACTTGTTTGAAAAACACTTTCAAAATTTTAATCACATACTTGGACACTTTAACGCTTATTTATATCAATATGAACACGTTAAGTACATGAATTTCTCTCAAAACAAGGCGGAATAAGCTAGAATAATGATACCGAAGTGTATAAAACCACCTCAGATCAGGGATCAACCACTCTTCCTAATAGGATTCTCTGTGTTCTTAGTATTTTATTTCTCTATTTTCTAGCCATATATTTTTATTTATTCTCCTATTTTCTTCTCTTAGAACTAATTCTCACTTCTCCAAAACCAGTTTTTTTTCTCTTGGGACCAGGTCTCTTAGAAAATTCCTTCCTTGTTACTGCTATATGTTTCTTCCTCATCTCATCAGGACTGCCAGATTTTGAACTGGAGGATCTGGTCCTTCCATTAATATGAACTTTCATCTTTCTTTTCTTAATTTTTTCAGCAGCATATGCAACAATATCTTTTCCTCTCCAACCTCACCCACTTTAATATTTCCTTTCTCCTCAAGAAGCAGCATTCGTAGGTGTTCTTTGTTTAGGGGTGGACAACTTACTATCCTCAATAGCATCAACTATCAATCACTTTTCAAAACTCTAGGTATACCAGGATTTAGCCACTTTTACCTCAGAGTTTACCTTATTTTTCTTGCCCCTACTTCTCCTCTGTTTCTTTACCATCCATCTCAAGAACACTTTATCCTAAACCTCTTTATCTTTCCTAGTTGGAGAAGGTAATATTCTATTTTCTTTATCCACTTATTCATTTCCCCTGTAACCTATTTTTCTCCACTAACTAAAGTGTCATATGCATATAGAAGTAAGTTCTCACCCACCCAATTCTCATTGCAAGAAAGATCATCTCTTTTAACTGGTATTCTATCCCCAGATAAGTGAGCAAAAATTGGGTTTAAATCTGAGAAAGTAGGAGAACCAGGTATTTGTGGGATTCCATAGAATTCATCTTTACTGAGTTCATCAAACAAAATAGGGTTTTGAGATTCTACAGGTGGTTGTGGGGCTTCTAAGAAAGAAAAAATTTTGGTTTGAGAAGATTTTTGGTCAATGTGATAGCCAAGACTTTGACTTGAATTATTTATCATGAATGGCTGACCATAAATTTCTAAATTAGAGAAGAATTCTGTGGGGACTGATACATTTATAGGTTTTTGATTTTCTGAGGCAGGAGTTAGCTTAGGTTCTTGTTAGAAGCTCAAGAAAGTGGGTGCTTTGGTTAATGATGAATCAGAGTATTCAATTAATGAATGTTTAGGTTATTTTTCTGGACTTTTATCTACTTCAAAGTGTTTAGCAAGATAGTAGAAGTAGGGATATTAACCATTTTGGTTGTGTAAAAAGGAAAGTGAGGGTAAGGAACCAGTTTAGTTCACAGTAGATGATCAATTTAGGAATATAAATTTAATTAGTTGAAGAATAATACGAAAGAGTCGATTTTAGTAAGTTTAGAGAAGAGATCATTTTCATTGAAATATGTACCTTATAAAATAACATATCTGATTCTAATAATTACAACTCTTCATTTTTCATAGGGGCTGTTGGCTTATATATAGAGATGAGAAAACACATGGCCCTTCAGATAGTATTTTGATATTGTTAAAGCATCCTGCAATGGTACTAACATGAGAGATAGGACCAGGTCCCTTTCTTTCTCGAGTGAATTCTCAACTTATGTTAGATTCAATTGTTTTCTCCCAAGACTATCTCCATGGATGTATACCTACAATGATATGATACTGAGTTATATAAAACTACACTTACCTTATCAAAGATACCTGTCTCATAAACATATCCAATTTTGGAAAGAGAAACTAATTCATATGATAGGTCAAGTTAATTTGAACATTTCTTTCTTCAGTATTTTGCCTCTGCATACCCTTCTTTCTTCAATTCAAAGGATTCCTCCCTTTTTGGTTCATTCTCCAGAGCATTCTCACTTAGATAAACCAAGGACAAGGTCCTTGAAATTAGTTTTTCTTAATAAGACACCTTTACCTGAAGTGTCTTGAGAGAGAGAACACAATTAAACCTTCCTGTATTAATCCTTACTTATACATTATCACAGAACATCCCTGACTATAATCACATATCTCATACCTAGAATCATGATCACTTGATGAATTTGGGAATCCACTTGAGTTTGAGCTCCTAGTAAGAAGACAATGGTGTGGTCAGAACCTTTTTGGCCCATCTAGGTAGAGAATTTCTTCTAAAATTTCTCAAGGGTTTGAGACCCTTAGGATATGTATTTTCCTACTGAATATATCTAGAATCATTCATCCTTACTCAAATCCAGCTTTGACAATTTTCTTTCATGTGCCTTTCTCTTCCACAGTGAGTACACAACAATTTGTAAACCTTATTTTTGGCATCATGAGCAAATTTTCCTTTTTAGATAAGTGGTTGTGATTCTCCTTGATAACCAATCCCCTTACCATTATTTTCACATTGTCTGGTTATATTACATAGGATCTGTGAAGATGCAATCCATTTAATAGATTTGTTAAGATCTTCTCTTAAGCAGACCAGGTCCCTTACTAACTCTTCATTCTTGTGAAGTGCAGACATAAGGTGTTTTTGAGAATCCTTCAACCTTTCCTCAAGATCAATTTGAAACCTTGAAGATTCTTTATTCTTTTTTTATCTCTCTCATTTACCTTCTTCAGATTACTCATCAGTCTCAGATTTTTAGATTTTATAAATTTAGAGGGTTAAAGAAGTCAGTTCAAGCTCTTGATTTTTAACTTTTTCTACCACAACCATTTTCTTAGCAGTCAGTTCACATATAGAGTATATCAAGACATTAGAAAGCCTTTTTATCTTTCCAGTAGTGTAGTTATCTAGGTTATCCTTAATGTTAGATAGAGTTACCTCTTTTTCTTTTTCATTTTCTATGTTGGTCATAAAGGCAAACAAGGAATCATAGATAACTAGACTATCTTCCACAACTAGCATGGACACATCTTCATGCTTTTTATCTACATCTGATTTACTGAAAGAGTCCCCCTATCCTACTAGAGCTTACTTTATTGCATAATCAGTTGCAGGCTTCCTTCTTGAATTTTTAGGGACCTGGTCCCTGATCTTTCCTTTGTCACTTACAGCCTTGAGGTAATCCTGATGATCCATTTTATGCATGGGATAGTCCTTGATGAAATGCTCAAGACTTCCACATTTATGACATACTTCAATATTTCTTCCTC
The DNA here is from genome assembly GCA_030864215.1 of Capsicum pubescens. Lineage (NCBI taxonomy): Eukaryota > Viridiplantae > Streptophyta > Magnoliopsida > Solanales > Solanaceae > Capsicum > Capsicum pubescens. Next base: position 215,424,386 of record CM061549.1, on the reverse strand, counting down.
TCCTTTTGGAACTGACCACTCTTTTCATGGATCTAGCAATCCTATTTGCCAAATAGGAAACATCAGAGTCTTCATCATCACCTGGATCATATTTAGAAGCCTTCAATCCAAGGATTTTTCTCTTTTTTTCTTATTTTTTCTTTAACCCTTACTACTTCTTCAGCTTATGAGTCTTTAGATTTCCAATGAGTTCATTCATAGCAAGGGTCTTCAGGTTCTTTGATTCAGTTATGGCGTCCAGTTTGCTTTCCCAGGACTTAGGAAGAACATCAAGAATTTTTCCCAATTATTTGTATAAGGGAATCACTTTAACTAAGCCGTGAAACTCATTTGTTATAGATGTTAACATTGTATGCATTTCTTGGATTGTTTCTTCTTTATTCCTACTGAAGGTTTCATACTGAGTAGTAATAAAACACCCTAAGCTTTTGACCCTGGGAAAAATTTCTCAATTTTTGGCCTCTAGACATCATACGACTAGGGGCTACGAGTCATATGATAGGATACTAGTCAAGTTATCCAGTCTTATGTTTTCCAGTATTGGGTGGTTTAGTTTATGGAATGGGTATGACTAGGTGGATACGAGTTGTATGATTAGTGACGGGTCATTGGTTTGAGTTTTCCTTCACTTAATCTGAAACTTAGAAACTTAATTTAGAAATGAGTATGAGTGGATCACCATGTGTCGTGAGGATAGGGTACAAGTCGTATAGTTCTCTTCTTCATCTTTGTAATTTAAGGCATATTACTCCTCCCCCATTGTCAGTACCAACTAAAGGTATGTCTTATGAATTGTTTTCATGGCTTAAATTTTGTATGGTTTTGGATTTTCAAATACATGTTGGGGGTTTTGGTTACAATGGTTGGTTATGGTTTTTACATGTCTTTTACTTATGGTTTTCATATTATTATGGTGTTTTGGACATTTGATTACACGGGAATAGCTAATTGGTACATGGTTGTGGCTTTGGAAACACTATGCCCCCAATTTGTTTGATAAAATGCCTATGAGAATATTTTTGGTTAAATTGTTGGACTTTCATTAAACTATGCATGGTATAACTTTGTAATGGAACCCTAAATGGTTTAAATAGTTTAAATAGTTTGGAATGGTTAAATGGTAAGGTCTTAGTGGTTATGGTTGGTCTAATTGAAAGCGTTGTGGGGTACAAGGAAATCTCCCAAGCAAACATTATAATGATCACTTGTGGGGTAGATGGGATTATCCCAGATCAATTTAATAATGTAATTTATGGGTACAGGGGAATCCCTTCTTAAAAATAATGGCTAAGGACATTGCTTATAAGCTATAGTCAGTATGTCGATACCACTACTTATATCCTTGGTTAATAATAAATGGAATGGTGGTTTGGTTATGTGGTAATGATTTTAATTGGGAAATAATGGTGGTGTATGATAGCTAACCGTAAATGTGTAAGTCCAATAGACGGACACTGGAAACTTATGTTTGCCGACATGGGGATTGGTCATAGTGATCATAGATGATACTTATGGGGTACACGAGAATCTCGTAAGTTCACTTTTACATATGTATCATGGAGAGCGAAGGGTACTCAAGAATACCCTACTCCTATGGTATATCTGGTTCATGCGTCTATATACATCGGGGCCCATTCAGGGGGTTACACTGGACCCATATAGCCTGTGGGTGGTTCTAGGATGATTAAGCTACACATACCCACGTTACTAGTTTTAAAGGCATGCTAAATGTGGTTCCCTTTCCCAGCATGGTTATATATACATATGTATGGCTGTGAATGCATATAGTTGTCTTACTTGGTCTTAAAGGTTGGCATTATTTTATCCTTATCCTGAGTACTTCCTAGTGTTCACCCGTGAACCCGCCTTCGGGTGGCTGTATCCCCATGTGATGTATGAACCGACCATTCTCTTCTTCCTTCTTAGTGATTAGATTTAGGATCAACTCAGTTGGATTGAGGTGATGATCTTTTATATTTTGAAAGGATCCATTTCATGTCATTGATGTTTTTACATACTTTGGTCATTTTATAGACATTAGTTTTGGCTATGGTTGGGGGCATGTCACAACCGGATATTGTTTTACTTTCTATTGGAGGCTTTGTCAAACTACTGTGGGTTGGTATGGAAGGTGTCGGTATTGGTACCAACCTTAGTATTGGCATTGGTATTGGGGCTGATACCATTTGACTATATTTATGATTGTTCCATCCTCTTATGTTATGGACTCATACTTGGTTATTGTCTTGGTTTTGGTATGGTTATTTGTTGGGTATTATATGGTTGGACTTTCTTGGGTTGGTCACGGTAGTAAAACTATCCCTGAATCTGGAATGTCACAAAATGCTATCTTGTTATATGTTTGGAATTCATCTGACTAAGGGTGTGCATTTGGATGGTTGGGTGGGTATCGGGGGTAGTCCCCAGTTCTAGTTGGACTTGGGATGCCCATTATGACAAGGGCCCATTTTAGGTCATGACAAGTTAGTATCAGAGCTTTTGGTTCATGGCCAATTGGGAGTCCACAAAGCCGTGTTGAGTAGAGTCTTTTTAAGGGTGTATAACGCGCTGTACTCATAAGAGAAAGGCTATAAGACATTTAGGAATTGTTTCTCTTCTTTATGTTCTATTTTCAAGCTTGGAGTCTAAGGTCTTGGATTCTTCTGATTTTTGTTTGCTTGTTTTCATATCACGCCTCGACGATTTGATGCACACGAAAACTCTTTTGTCCCATCTGGGGAGAATATTAATGGGACACGCTCTACTCAAAGGATCCATACTCATTCTAAGGGTCCACTCCCTAATATTTTTGGAGTTCCACCGATTTATTCTAGTCCTCCTCAGGATCCTCTGACAGATGTGATGAATGTGGAGTTTTGTCAGTCGATCCATGTGATTTCTTAGTTGGTAGATTTTTAGGCTGACCGTAGTGCATCTGGTATTACATATTTAAAGGCCACAAGGGTTTTCTAGTTCACGAGGTTGAATCCTTCAAATTTTACTAGTGGTAAGGTGAAGGAAGATCCTCAGGGTTCTTTGGATGAGATAGAAAAGATCTTCAGGGTCATGTAAGCCACGAATATGGAAGGGGTGAATTTTGCTACCTATCAGCTAAAGAATGTGACATACCAATGGTATGAGTAATGGGATCAGGCACGGGGTGATGTTGAGGAGTCATCTCTGTGGGAGACTTTCTCCAATACATTTCTAGACTGCTTCTTTCCTTCGGAGTTGAGGGAAGCAAAGGTGGAGAAATTTCTTAATCTGAAATAGAGAAAGATGTCGGTCAAGGAATATGCCTTGAAATTTCACCTGTTGTCTAGGTATGCTCCAAAAATGGTGTCTGATATGAGGTCCAGAATGAGAAAGTTTGCTTCAGGATTGTCTCGTGAGTTGATCCTTAAGAGCAAGACTGCATTGCTGATCAAGAACATGGATATCTCTAGGTTGGTGGTTCATGTGCAATAGGTGGAGTAGGAAAAGAGAAAGTAGGCTGAGGTAGGGGAAAGACAGAGTAAAAAGTTTAGATTCTCTGAGTAGGGTGGACAAAAATAAAGTAGTCAGGATGGTGGTAAGTGGCAAAAGAAAAAGTGTGGGAATTCTGGTTCTTTCTCCAAACCTAGTTCTCCTTACCCGATGCAGTTAGGAAAAAAACATCAGCAGGGTAGCGATAACTTAAGGTCAAAGGGTGCCCAATCTCAGGCTAGTGGGGCTCAGTTGGCCTCATTATGTCCTTCTTGCAAGCTCTATGGTTGATTACATGGGGGCTTCTATGATGAGGGAGGGGATAGGTGCTTCAAATGTTTTCATCTAGGCTATATACTTAGAAATTATTCAGTTGGTAAGGTTGCTTCGGTAGCGAAAAGGTTTCGATTACCTCTTCATCTGCTGCAGCACCAAAGCGTGCTACTTCTATATCTATTTCTGCTTCTTGTACAGACACAGGCCAGAATAGGTTATATGCTCTTGCTACCCAACAGGAGTCTGAGACATTTCCTAAGGTCATGACTGGTATGTTATAACTCTTTTCTCGTGACGTGTATTATTTACTTGATTTGGGGGCCACTCTATATTATGTGACCCAATTTGTGGCTATGTATTTTGGTTTTGATCCTAAGGTTATTTTAGATTATTTTTCTATTTCTATCCCGGTAGGTTACACTGTGTTTGCTAAAAGAGTCTATAGGGTATGTGTGGTATCTATTGGTTGTAAGGAGACTTTGGTAGATTTATTTGAATTAGATATGGTGGATTTTGATGTCATTCTGGGTATGGAATGTTTACACTCATGCTATGCATCTTTAGATTGTCAGACCTATAGTGTTGTCTTTAAGTTCCCTAGTGAATCGGTTATTGAATGGGAGAGTGGTTCCCTATATCCTAAGGGGAAGTTTATATCATGTCTTAGAGCTCGGGGGTTAATCTCTAAAGGGTGTCTCTATCATCTAGTCCGGGTTAAATACTCTAAATATCCTTCTTTGCATTCGGTTCTGGTGGTGAATGAGTTTCCTGAGATCTTTCCAAATGATCTTCCTGGTGTTCCTCCGGATAGGGATATTGAATTTGGTATTGATTTAGTTCTGGACACCCATCCAATATCTATTCATCCTTATAAAATGGCTTCGTCTGAGTTAAAGAAACTTAAAGAGCAACTTAAGGATCTTTTGGATAACGGTTTCATCCATCCTAGAAAGTCCCCGTGGGGGTGCACTAGTGTTATTCATACGTAAAAAGATAGTTCCCTTCTGATGTGTATTGACTATAGATAGCTAAATTAGGTGATGGTTAAGAACAAGTATCCCCTTTCGATGATAGATGACTTGTTTGATCAGTTGCAAGGTGCCAAACTCTTTTCAAATGTAGATCTTCGATCTGGGTATCATCAACTTAAGATTAGGGAGGTGGATGTCCCTAAGACGGCCTTCCGTACTTTGTACAACCACTTTGAGTTCTTGGTTATATCATTCGATTTGACTAATGCCCCGATAAAATTCATGGATTTGATGAATAGGGTCTTTTATCAGTTTCTGGATTTGTTTGTTATTGTGTACATAGATGACATCTTGGTATAATCTAAGAGTAAGGTGGATCATGCCAGTCACCTCTGTGTTGTATTGAAGACTCTGAAGGAGCAACAGTTGTATGCCAAATTCTTGAGATGTAAATTCTGGTTGAACGCTGTCACTTTTTTGGTTCATATTATTTCTAGTGAGAGGATCATGGTGGATCCGCAAAAGGTGACGGTGGTTAAGAAGTGGCCTAGGCCCACGACTCCAACCAATATTTGGAGTTTCTTAGGTTAGGTTGGGTATTATAGAAGGTTTGTGTAAAGATTTTCGACTATAGCTGCTTCATTGACTAAGTTGACTCAGAAAAGGTAAAGTTCTCTTAATCGGATGCTTGTGAGGGTAGTTTTGAGAAGTTGAAGGATAAGCTGACTTTGACTCCGATTTTGAGTTTGCCTAAAGGAAATGAGGGGTTTGTGGTCTATTGTGATGCGTCTTTGGTGGTACTTGGTTGCGTTTTGATGCAGCGTGGTAAAGTGATTGCCTATGCTTCTAGGCAGTTGAAGGTGCATGAGAGGAACTATCTTACTCATAATTTGGAGCTTTTAGAAGTGGTTTTTGCGTTAAAAATCTAGCGGCACTATTTATATGGAGTGCACGTGGACATCTTCTTAAATCATATGAGTCTACAGTATGTGTTCACCCAGAAAGATCTTAACCTCAGGCAGAGGAGATGGCTTGATATTCTCCAGGATTATGACATGAGACTTCACTACCATCCAGGTAAGGCTAATGTTGTTGCAGATGCTCTTAGCAGGTGTCTACGGGGAGCTTAGCTCATGTGGATAAGAAGAGGCGAGAGTTGGTGAAGGATATTCACTGTTTGTCTAATCTTGGAGTTTGCCTTTTTGACTTCGAGAATGGTTGTGTGTTGGTACAGGAAGTAGTTCGGTCATCTCTCGGTGCAGAGATCAAGGAGAAGCAAAAGCTAGATCCTGTCTTGATGAAAATAAATAGTTATGTAGGTGGGAAAAAAGTAATGGCATTTGAGATCGGTGGTGATGGTACCTTGCAGTACCAAGAGAGGTTATGTGTTCCTGACGTCGATGGTTTGCGAGAAAGGGAATTGGCTGAGGCCCATGAATTGTGCTACATTGTTCATCCCGGTTCAACAAAAATGTATTATGATCTCAAGGAGATGTATTGGTGGAATGGTACGATGAAGGATGTGGCTGATTTTGTGGCCAAATGTTTGATGTGTCAATAAGTGAAAGTTGAGCACATGAGGCCTGGAAGCTTGTATTAGGAAATTTCCTGAAAGGAAATGGGAAATGATCAAGATGGATTTTGTTACCGATCTTCCTTGGTCTTGAAACCAATTTGATTCATTTTGGGTCATCATGGAAAGGATGACAAAGTCAGCTCATTTCTTGCAGTGAGGACTAAATTTTCGGCCGAGGATTATGCTAGGTTATATCTACATGAGATTATGAAGTTGCATGTGGTACCTGTTTCGATTATCTCTGATTGTGGTACGCAATTTTTGTCTCACTTTTGGCGGTCATTTCAAAACGGGTTGGGTACTAAGGTTAGTCTGAGTACTATTTTTCATCCATAATGAGGGTCTTCAGATTCCTTGCTTCAGTTATGGCATCCACTTTGTCTTTTCGGGACTTAGGAAGAACATAAAATTTTTCTCAATTGTTTGTATAAGGGAATCTCTTCTCCTAAGCAGTGAAGCTCATTTGTGATAGAAGTGAACCTTGTATGCATTTATTGGATTGTTTCTTCTTCTTTCATGGTGAATATTTCATACTGAGTAGTAAGAATGTCTACTATTGAATAATTCACATCAGTAGTACCTTCATGAATAGTCGTCAAGCAATCCCAAATCTCCTTGGCATTTTCACAAGATGAGATCCTTTTATACTCACCAAGACCTATCCCACAAATAAGCAGCTTCTTGGCGTTATTATTCTTTTCAATATTTTTCCTGCCTTCATCATTATACTTCCTTCTTCTTTTAAAGACCATCTGTGTAACCTTTAATTCTTTGACTTCTTTAATAGACACATGAGGACCATCAAGAATTATGTCCATCAGCTCACTATCCTCATCCATAATGAAGTCAAACATCCTGGTTTTCCACCATCCATAGTATTTTCCATTAAATCTAGGTGGTTTAGTGATAGATTGCCCTTCTTCCAGGTTAGGTGGATTAGCCATGATAACCAAATCACTCAAGGTGTTAACCTTTTAGAGTGTTCCCGCTCGGATACCAATTGTTGAAACCTTTGGGGGTCGCACCACACAGTCAGGGACTAGGTCCCTCAAAGTCAATCACAGGAAATAGAACAGTAAATGACTAGGAATCATAAATGAGTGCAGGAAATGTAAAGAACACATGATTTAACGTGGAAACCCCCTTGCTCAAGGGATAAAAAACCACGGTTCGCCCTCACAAGCTCAAAACAATCCACTATAACCAACCACATCTACCTCGAATGATGGGTCAAGGATTCTATTAATATGATGTAACATAGAGCATAACCACACCTACCTTTAACAAAGATAGAAAACAAAGATGTCAAGAAATACATACCTTAAGTACGATTATCCGCAACAGGGAACAAGAATGGATATTTGGTATTCATGTCCTCCTCAGTTTCCCATGAAGTTTCCTCTATTCCAAATAAAGTATCTGGTAACCCGCTCATATAACCATGCTCCTCCACTATGGTTTTAGCTATGAACACAATATTTCACCATTTCGATCTCCTATTTCCCCTGCAAAACACATAGCCATGAGGGCCTGAGTGTAACCACACATTTCTTCTACGTTCAAACCTAAATTAGAATTGAAAGTGATAGCGTAGGTTATGGAACCCTATACTTCACACTCCTCCAATAATACTACCCCAACTTTTCTTACTATCGCAAGGGTTTTACTACATCTCCCCTTCTTAACTATCTCATATAACAAAAATTTGCCTTATTCTTCCATCTTCATGTATGGACTTAACCCAAGTAGTAACCCCTAAAATTTTCATATTTGAGAACATCTACTACCCTATCTATATCACCATTACCCTTCCATAGCCATTACCATACTACCAAAAGAAGGGTCATGATGGAACTAGAGTACAAACATCAAGGATATGAGTGTAACTTCTCAATTATGGCCCCTATTAGTCGTACTACTCAAGGTGAGGCCCATGAAAAGAGTTACATCACCATAGGAACAAATAATTTGTAGAAACCATCCATATCATAAATAGAGGGTCGCTTTGGCGCAAACAATAGCATGAGTCTTTCGAAATGGGCACGGTGATGAATTCATGTGCATATATTATGGGTCATATAATGTAAAGCTGAGATTTATATATTTTCAAGAAATAAGGCAAGAGTTTCCACTTGAAACTATTGCTTCTTAAAACTAAGCATAACGTGAGACATGATTTCGTAGGGGTGATAATTCCAGAGAACCATTATTGCTTCTAATTCAAGAATTGGAGCATGGACATACGCGGCTTAGAGAATGCAAACCTTAGGCATAAGCACTATTGAATACGTACGACATTGGTAGAATGTCCTCTTAACCCAAATAGGAGAAAAATCACTAGAATAGGAGTAGATTTATCACGACTCCTCCGTGCAGCTCACTACTAGGAGAAAAATCTAAGATCAACCTGAGTTTACTATCCTATCCTTGCAGGCATACCCTCTCACTAAACCTATGAGCACAACACTCCCCTCTAAGGGGAGTGGATAAAACCAGGCACTTGTGTACATAAAACCTCATATAACGAGATACTAACTGGGGTCTAACATATTCTTATAAACCTAATGATCTTATTTACCAAATGAACTAACCTCAATTCATCACTCTAACACTAAACTTCTAGTATATATATCATTATTACCCACTCTAATAGTTCCTAAGTTATTAACCCAACCTCTTTCACACATCCTATCAAGCCTAACAATTTACTCCTGCAATTCTCGTATCGCTACCCTCAAGCAAACATTTTTTTTCCCCAATCAATATCTAAAGTTCAATCTTGGTGTCTAGAAACAAATCATGCACCACTAACGAAGTACCCTACATAATATCCTAAGCCACCCAATAGAGAGGTCACCCAAAATTCCTTATCCAATTATCGATAGTCTATACACATCTAAAAAGGCCTATATCTCTTACGCACAAAAAACACATGAGCACTCTACAGAGAAACACTAGGGTGGATAAAACCCTTATCAAGAAGATCTTTCAACTGCTCCTTAAGTTCTTTCAACTCAGCTGGATTCATTCTATAAAGAGGGACGAGATAGGATGGGTATCCGATAGAAGATCAATCCCAAAATCTATCTCCCTATTGGGAGGAACACTGTGAAGATTATCAGGGACTACCTCGAGAAACTTACAGTTCACAGGGATAAATTACAAAGAAGGACCCTCTAAGTTAGAATCTTTAACCTAAACCAAGTAATAGAGACACCCCTTGAAAATTAACTTCTGAGCTCTAAGATAAGAAATGAACCTTCCCCTAGGCACTAAGAAACTACCTTCCCACTCAATCACTGGTTTATTTGGGAATTGGAAACTGACCCTCTAGGTCCTACAATCAAGGGACACATAATACTTATGGATCCAATAAATCCCCAAAATCATATCAAAATCTAACATGTACAACTCCACCAGATCCACTAGCATCTCTCTACCCTAGATAGATACCACACAACCCCTATAGACTTTTCTAGCCATAATAGAGCCACCCATAAGGGTAGACCAGAAAAGGGATTTGAAATATTCTCAGGACTAAACCTAAAATAAATAGCCACATAAGAGGGCACATAAGAAGGGTAGACAAGACATTAAGCAGATAATATACATCACGAGAGAAATTTTTTAACATACTAGTGACAAGATCAGGGGATGCCTCAGATTTCTAATGGGTTGCAAGAGTATAAAGATGACTCTAGTCAATGCCGATACCAGAACTAGCATCCTATGGTGCAAGAGCTATTGACATAGCAATAAGGACCTTATTAGTGCCAATAGCAACCCTTAAAAGACACTTCCACTGCATGTGACCAAGTTTACCATACTTAAAGCACTTATTCCTCCCCTCACTATAGAAACCATGTAACTTACCATAAAATCGATAAGGAGGTTAAGGGGAGACTGACTGAACTCCACTGGCTTAAGACTGGGCATCCTGTGCCCAAAACCCAGTATTAGCCCAAAATCCATAATGACCAGAAGACCTAGAATAAGGAGGACCAACAGTAGCATACGAACTCCTTCAATTCCCCTTCTTAATACCTAGTCTCCCATATTTACCATTATTTTGCTAGACCTCATCCCGCTCTGAATATCTAAAATTCTTTCTCTATCGATCCCTCCCATTTGCTTGATTCGTTCTTCCACTAACAAGACCAAATTGGCATAACAAAGAGGCTACTATCTGGGTTAATATATGAATAAAATGGAAAAATTTGACATTAGAAGTATATTCTTAAGGTGACAGAACATGAGTGACACCAACTGGAGAAGAAACAGTAGGGACTAGAGGAACTCCACAAGGGCATTCAGAAGTAGGGACCCTAGAACGGGTCCCTACCCCATAAGTATGATGAGTTCAATCCATATTATCCTTAAGCGGGACAAAAGAGTCTCTACGAGCATTAAATCTTTGAGGAGGCATGATTTGAAATGTAATTAATCAGAAGTTAGAGAGTTTTCAAGACCTTAGACTCTATAGCCCAAAAATAGAACACAAGAAAGGGAAAAATTCCTAAATGCCTCTTAGACTTTCCCTTATAAGTGTGGCATGCATTCATAAAAAAACTCTACTTTACATGACTTTATGGACACCTAATTGACCATGAACCTAGGCACTGATACCAACTTTTTCATGATCTGAACCAGGGCCTGGCCATGACGATTTATCTCAAGTCAATCGAGGATCGGAGACCAACCCTTTTGCCTCACCAAATAGAACACAATACACCTAACAATGCATAAATTCTGAACATATAACAAGATAGAATAAATATATGCTCAAAGGAGTCTAAGAATATCAACAATGATACCCAGTCCATAGTAATCCATAAAACCTCTAAATAGAAATGAACCAACAATTAATATAAGTTGGAACATACCTCCGGTGATAGCTAAAACTAGACCAAAGAAAAGAATATGACTTAAGGAAACCAAATCATGAAATAAGGTCTTTTGAAGTATGAAATCTCACCACTTCAAGCTGACTCACAAATTATCCAACGATCACGTATCACTGCACTGGAAAAGTAGAAGTGTTTTTGGTGCCTGCATCATGTAGGGATATGACGTGTAGAGATGGTTAACGGGTTGAGCGGTATCATGTAACTCAGGGATAAGGAAACAAAATAATGCCATGCTCAACAGTTCACAATCACTCAAATCAATACATATAATCTGACAGATATACATATATACATATATCTATACACACACACACATATATATATATCACACACTGGGATAGGGAAAATGGATTAGCATATAGTAAAGCATTAATTTGGATTGTCTACCTTGACCATCATAAAGATATCCATAGGCTAATGGGTCTAGTTGTCTCCCCTTGGTCGGGCTCCAGTGTGTGTTAGCCGTACGTACTGGAGATATCATAGAAGGCTGGGGATTTTTTATACCCTATGCCCTCTATGATACAAGAATATAAAGTGTGACATAAGTACATGGTTATTAAGACCAACCCTTGTATTGGAAAATGTGAGTTTCCAGTGTCGTCCCCATTGGACCTCGACCTTCACAGCTAGCTACACAAGTCCCTTTAAACCCAATTAAAACATTTTGAACATAACCCAACCATTACAGCAAGGTGTCAATCATTAAGGCATTATTAAGTGGTATCATAATACCAACTATAGCTTGCAAGCAATGCCATTAAGCCAACACTTTAGGGAGTCCTTGTACCCCACAGACTCTATTAAATAACTTAGGGGATTTTTTATACCCCACAAGGTTTTCAAGAAAATAATTCACTTGGGGGAATCCTTTTACCCCAGAAGGTTTTGAAGACCATTATTATCCACTTGTGGTAATCCTTGTACCCCACATGGTTTTCAAAGCCATCCTAAACAATTTTGCCATTTATGCAATGCATTAGTTTTAAGGAAATAAGTCAAGTAAATTGATAAATCACATTCCAAAACCAGTTATGCAAGTGAGTTGGGGTTCTTACTATGATTTTTAGTACCAAAATCCAATTATTTAGGAAATCCTTGTACCCCATATTACAATATTCACAAGTTTGGGAAATCCTTGTACCCCTAAATTCATTCACCATTTCCATGCACCCCAATGAGTGTACAAACCAATAATTCAATGCATAAATAAATCAATAGTAATCATTAGAAAAATATTCAAATAATTTATATCCAAAACCCTTGACCCATCATTCAAAACCCAACATCAAAACCATGTGAATAATAAACCAAATTCATGCCATTAAGAAAATACCAGTGTAGGGAGAGAGATACATGCCTTAATCACCAAGAAACTTGAAGAAGATACCACCCTTAGAACCCTAGATAACTACTTTTCTTGAAACCCTAGCCTTGTTTTGAATGGAGGATTTGAGAGAGTGAAGAGAGTACTTGATATGCTAAAATATTAAAAATAACCCTCCTTTTGATGTCTTATGGTATTTGGGCCTAAGTGGGGAAGGAGGGAAATTACCAAGATACCCTTTAAAAAAGCTGAGAAATCCATCGCCCAATCACTACGGGTGACCTTATGACTCATAGGGTCACCCTCAACTTGTGTCCCTTAATTTTAGGATAAACAGTGTCCATGGGAACCCACTTTGGTTTGTTTATGGGATGTACCATACGACTTATATCGTGACCTTACGACTCACTGGGTCCAAGTCTTAGTCAAGACAGAACCACCAAGGCCCTATACTGGTTACCATACGAAAGGCACATTACTATTTGTAATGAGTCTTAACGACTCATGAGGTACAAACTATACTCAGAGCGGAACCCTAGGCAAGCATATTGTACATGATACGATTGGGATCTCAAGACCCGTATAGAGACTCTACTACTCATAAAGAGAGTCGTAGTTAGGGCAGTAAGCTCAGAACTCAAGATTTTTCAAAGGCCAACACCTGGGGTGTTACAGTTGGGAAATGGCACGTTCGTTGCCTATCCAAAGAAAAAAATAGTTATGACAACGATCCGTCAAATTTCCTTTGTCCATTGGTGTAAGGTACATAGTGCAGGGTGCTACATACACAGAAATAGTACTCCATCCATTTAAAAAAATGACCTAATTTAAGACTAAATAAAAGATGTTTTTGAATTTGGTGGTACTAAAAAAGAACCTTTGAAATATAATTTTTTTTTCAAAATTTGTAAAAAAAAAATTCTTTGAAAATCCATCGTTTGCTTTGTTGCAACGTTTCGTAAAATTGCACTGCTTTATATGGTTGCACCATTTCATAAATGGAATTAACTTTGACAAATAACTATTAAATTAAATGACATTAACACTAGTATAAATAGTTATCTTTACATATTTGAGAAATCTCCAATTTTTTTTATTAATCTTAACAAGAAAAAAATTGTAATAACATCAATTCAATTCAAAAGGCAAGTCATTGTTCATCTTCCAAACTCTTAGTTCTTTCTGTTATGAAATAATGTTCAATTTTTCTATATTTATTTTGGATTATTTTTTATCTCTAGTTCATTCATTTGACTTTTATGATTTGTACAAAAATTGAATGAAAAATCTGTGACAAATACTCCAATGCACTCTTGGAGAAGACGATGGAGGATCATCTCATCGACCTACACTTTCTTTGAATTGAACTTGTCTTAAAACTAGATGTGATTCTATCCCAACAAACTCAACTACATTAAAAAGTGATGATATGGAGTTGTTGATGAAGGCAAACGTGTAACGATAAACTTTTTGATGAAATATGTGAATTCTGTATTTCTGTATGATTTGAAAGTTTTACCCCTCCCCATAGTTGTATTATGATATTTTAGGGGTGTAGGGGTGATTGACATAATTTTTGATGCATTTTGGTACCATATTTGCGATATTATGGTTTTTGATGGCTTTGAGAGTCTTATTTGGGACTTATGAGGATATCGCTTGATCCGTGCAATGGATGACTAAATAGACTATGTTAGAAGCTCAAGAAGATTGATTTAGGATAGGTAGAACTTTGATTTGGATCCCGATGTACCCGAGCTCATTTTGACCTGTTGGTCGAAAAGTTGGAAAATTAAAAATATGGGTGTGGGACTCACATTTGGTTAAAACAACTTTGGATGGAAAATCTGACTTCGCCAGAAAATTCAGAATGTCTATTTTATGGTGTTGACCTATTTGGTGTGATTTTACGGCTTTTAAATCTCATTTTGACCCTCGATTTGGAAAATTGTGATTTCGTGTTTCGGGGGTCAACTCTGAGAAAATGATGTTCTTTGAAAATCCAAATTCGCCAACGCATTTGAAATATCAAATTTAGTGTGGTTGCATAGTTTGTTTGTGTTCATTGAATTTCAAATAAATCCCGAACACCCCATCGGAGATCGGATCAAACTAAAAGAAAAACAACTTTTTCCAGCTAATGCATAGTAAAAAAACAAATTTTTACCTTTTTTTTTGGGCCCATTTTGTCCATTCATTCACCTTGCCTCTTGAGAGTTAAACCCTAAAATAGTGTGTGAGCCTAAAAGTGAAGCTTGTGGGATCTTGGATAGCTAGATAAACATCTATTTCTTGATTTTATTACGGAGTTAAGGTAAAAATTCATCCTTTTCTTAGTAATTTTTTGATTAATTTTTTAAAACTCCAAAAATATTAAGGCTTGATTTTAAACCCAAATTTCACTCATTTTCACTTGAATAATATTTTAATATTATAATTAATAGTTTTTCATCAATTTAACCTTCAAAACAACTTTGATTCTTAATTTTTAAGCCTGATTTTAAAAATTTTACCCGGTAAAGCTTAAAAATGGTTTTTCTTCGATTTAAATTTTTGACTCTATTTGACTTGGGTTTTCAGATGTAGGTTCCTAAAAATGTGGAAAACGTATTTTTGAAGTAAAGTTATGATTTTTCCCTTCTTTTTTGAAAAACCCATTTCGGGGATCCGTTTTGACCCCAAATCAAAAGTAGTCAATATGAGGGTAGTTGGTTTTATTTTGACATGTAGATTTCATATTTGATGTTTTTAGAGGATTTCAATATGGTTCATTAAAATTAAGATCGTGGTTCAAAGTGTAGCAAACTGGTTTCGTCTTTTAAGGTAGGTTATGGCTTAACTCTTTTAGACTGGGCTGGGTAGTAAATAATAGTACAAAATGAATGTTAAGAATGAGAACTAATCATGAAAAATGGTTATTTATGTTTTGTACCTGTGTTGAAACCTATATATGATAAAATTATCGAAATTGAGTTATTATGTGATATGTGTAACCGTGTGGGATCCTATGTGATATTGATAGCCTTGACTACATCTGAATAATTATATTATGTTGTTAAGATGTTTAATATGGTACAATTGATATATTATAATTATATTCATACTTTATTGTCATACGAGACATATGGAAATTTATGGATGAAACTGAAATAATGAGTGGATATTGGCTCACGTGGTTATTAAAATATCTCATTGTGGTTAGTTGTGGAAATATATCATGGTTATGGTTGTTGAAGTATATCATGTGGTTGGCTGTGAAAATGCTTATTGTGATTGGTTGTAAGCATTACATCCTTATATCATACTCTTTCATGAAACATTGGTACCACCGTGGCAATATTCGAGAAACACTGGCAACACCATTTTAAAACCCTCACCAAGGGATATACCGGGGAGGAGATATTGTAAAACCTTATGAAACCCTTTTTGCGGAATAAGCCATAAACGAGATATTAAATTGTCAAGGTTTGCCGCAATAAGTGCCATTATGATCCTTATTTTTAGGTCATGATAAATTGGTATCATAGAAGCTAGGTTTCATTGGTATAAATGGTGTAAGAATGAGATATCTAATAGAGTCTCACAGATCAATAACTAAATGTCTGTATCTATCTTTGAGAGGCTATCAGATGTCTTTAGGAAACTTTCCTTATTTTTATTCCTTACCATGCGAAGTTATTTCATATCTCGTGTTCTAAGTTATATTTCACTCTTTATATACATATGGTGTTGTCTAGGTCCTGCAATTGTAGTGATGCAGAGCTTTCACCTAGAGGGCGATCCTTGAGTCGTGGACAAACTCGAGGGACGGGGCGGCCCCATGGGGAAGCCCCATCTAGGAGGAGTGGTAGGGGACTCTCCCTTGAGCCTCATATTGAGTAGGTTGGAAGTGTGGGCCCTAATCTAGTTCTTTAGAGTTTGTCTGGACGAGTGTTGGAGGGATTATTGGTGCATTTTCTAACCTGAGGGTTCTCTTTTGGTTATGTTAGGTGTTCTTCCAGTTTAGAGTATGGATCCTCCTTTTGCACCTGCTTCTGATTTATGTACTCCTCATATTCCGAGTCCTATTCTACCTTTAAGGCCGATATCTAACTATGGGGTTTAGAGATTAGGGGTCCAACCGTTATTTATGTTACCTCCCTCGATGGGATCACAACTTGCCAGATTTACTATGCCTCCTCTTATGGATAATGCAGTGATATTATTTGAGGATCAGAAGAGGTTAGGGAGGTTTACTCGGTTGGGTCCTCCTAGATTTGGTGGGTCAGTAGGCGAGGATGCCTATGAGTTTTTGACTGACTCCGAGAGAAGTTGCACAATTTTGGTTCACTCAAATTTCATGGAGTTGCTTAAATGTCTTATTAGTTTAGAGATACGATGAGAGATTGGTGAAGGTCGCTTGTTAGTTATAGACCCCATGATTCTCCTGAGATGACTTGGGATTAATTTTCCAAGGCTTTCACAGAGAGATTTATGCCTTTCAGTATGAGAGACTGTATGTGGGATGCGTTTGATCATTTAGAGAAGGGCTCCATGACAGTTGCTGAGTATGAGGCACACTTCTATTCCTTGTCTAGATATTCCTATGATAACATTTCTACCTAGTTTAAGAATATTCAAAAGTTTGTAAAGGGTTTGGATGTTTCCTTTCATTTGGATACGTCTCAGATGGCTGTGTTTGGGGCTTCTTTTTAGAGTATTATGGATTATACTAAGATTATAGAGGGTATTCTTAGTGCATCCCAGGGAGGCACCAAAAATACGTGACGTTTGGGTGAGTTCAAGAGTCAGGCCTCTCGAGGCAGATATTTTAAAGGTCTTCATGGATACCATGGTAGGCTAGTTCATGCATCTTTAAAGAGTTTTGATGGTGTACCTTCTTATTCAACAATTCAAGGTGGCCGTTCGGTCCCAGTTGTACCTTCTTCTATTTAGATTGGTCATAGAGGTATCTATGTGTGTGATAAGATTAGCTATGTGGCTAGGGATTGTCCCCATCGGGTGATTTGGACTACTCATATTTCATCTGTGAAGGGTAGGGGTTCTACCAGAGGTGCGAGGGTGAAACACCCTGGGTTTTGTCCCTTGAAAATTTCCTTGGTTTTGAACTTTCTGATCATCATACGACTCACATTATGACTCATATTGTGTGGGTATGGGTCTAGGACCATAGTCGTATGTTGGTCAGTGTAATATTGGTCAAGTTCTAGCCAAGGTATAAGAAAACTCCATACGAGTCATATATTTATGTGATGAGAAGTATAAGGTCAAATCATATGTTGTCTAGTATTTAGCCTTTAATGTTCTGCCTAGGGTATGACTTTAGGGTATAGTCATATGTTGATGATACAAGTAAGGAAAGGGAGTCGTATGTAGGATAGAAAGTGGTGTCCAACTTTCTGATCAGGTGATGAGTTAAGGGTACCACTCGTATGATATGGATACAAGTTGAGGGGTTCAATCGCTCCCACTTGCATCTTTTTTATAGTTTAAGGTGGGGGCATTTTGGATATTCCCCCCCAATAACTCCTTTTGACCCCATGACATAAAACATATTTGGAGGCTTCCTTAACCTATTATTCACAATCAAGCACTCTCTAAACACTCTTAAATCTTTCCCAAGCTCTTGATTCAAGAAAGACTAGGGTTTTCTTCAAGCCAATTAATTAAGGCTCTAAAGTGTGGTTTCTTTCCATCTTTCTTATTGTCTAAGGCATGTTACTCCTCCCTCATTGTTAGTTCAACTGAAACTATATTTTAAAAGTATGGTTTTCATGGTATTAATGTGGATTTATTTTTGTTTTGAAATAGATGTTAAGGGTTTTTGTTGTTTATGATTGGAAAATATTTTGCCATGTTTTTTGTATGGTTTTTAATGTTATAATTATGGTTTGAGCATGTGGTTGCATGGGAATGGTAAATTGATACATGATTTTTGGTTTTGGAAATTTTATGCCCTCAACATGTTTGATAAAATGCCTATGAGAATGCTTTTGTCACATAGTTTGACTATTATTGAAAACTTTGAATTGAATAATATGGTAATGGAACTTAAATTGGTTTAAATGGTTTTAAATGGATTGGGAAGGCCTCGGTGGCTATGGCTTTGTTAAAATATGGTTTTTAAAACCTTATGGGGTACAATGGAATCCCCTAAGTGAGTAATTTATGAAAACCTTACGGGGTACATGGGAATCCCCTAAGTGATTTTAATAATAGATTTTTGTGTACCTGGGAACCCGCTAAGTGTTGGCTAATGACATTGATTGCAAGCTATAGTTGGTATAATGATAACACATTTTAATGCCTTAATAGTTGACTCCTAGAAATGGTGGTTTGGTTATATGTTAAACATTTTAATTGGGCAATAATGGAGGTTGTGATAGCTAGACGTGAAGGTGTGAGTCCTAAAGGTTGACACCAAAAACTCATGTTTGCCGACATGAGGATTGGTCTTGATGACAACATACTTGTGGGGTTCTAGGGAATCCCCCAAGTATATACTCGTATATATGTATTATAGAGGGCGAAGGGTACAAGGGAACCCTCGACCACCTATGGTATCTCTAGTTCATGCGATTACACACACTGGGGCCCATTCTTGGGGTAACACTGGACCCATATATCCCGTGGGTAGATTATGACTGTAAATCTACACAACCCAGGTTAAAGTTTTAAATGCATGCTAAACCCACTCCTTTTTTTTCCAGCATTGTATATATGTATGTATGTGGTTGCATATGGTTATTTACCTTGGTTTTAAATAATGGCATTATTTTATCCTTATTCTTGAGTACATGCTAGTGTTTATCAATAATCATCTTTGGGCGTTGTATCCCTATGTGATGAAACAACCGGCCATACTACCATTCCTCCTGCTCAGTGACTTGGTGATTCGGGGACAACTTGAGTTAGTCTTAAGTGGCGAGTTTTCATTCTTCTGTAGGCACATTTCATGTTATGGTTTATCTTATGTCTTTATTATTCCTTTGACATAGGTTTTAGCTATGGTCAGGGGCATGTCCTGACTAGATATTCTTTGGCATTTTTAGAGGCTTTGTATGGACAACTGTGGACTTAGGCATATTATGGTTTTTTTGGTTTGGGTTGGACGGTATGACTTGGTTGGGTTGGTCTCAGATTTAGAATTAACCCAAAGTCATTAAATTCTAAATACTCTATCTTGTTATAAGTTTAGAATTTATCCGACATGGGTTGTATACTAGTTGGTTGGATTGGGTATAGAGGGTGTTCTCTGGCCCTTGTTGGACTTGAGATGCCCGACATGACTAGGCCCTAGTTTGGGTCGTGTCAGAGGGGCAGAGGTAATGGAGCTCATGGGGGTATGAGTGGGGCCACTTAAGTAGTTGGTGGTCATGGGGATACGCAGGTAGCTGGAGGTTATAGGTAGTGTTATGCTATACCAACCAGATCTAAGGCAGAGGCTTCCGATGCTGTGATTACAAGTATCATCCCCATTTGTTTCATACCTGCATCTGTATTATTTTATCCTGGATTAACTTTCTCCTATGTGTCTGTGTATTTAGCTTCAGGTTTTGATTTTGTTAGTATGCCTTTTTCCATGCTTATTCATGTATGTACCTCGGTAGGTGATTCGTTAGTGGTGGATCGGGTGTACCGATCTCGTGTTGTGACTTTTGTCAGGTGTGAGACTTTGGTACACTTTCTTGTGTTTGATATGCTCGATTTTGATGTTATTTTGGGTATGGATTGGTTGGATCCTTATCATGCTGTCCTAAATTATTTTTCCAAGGCCGTGACTTTAGTTTCACCGATGTGCCAATGATAGCTTGGAATGATGCACTTCATTCGGGTCCTAAGAGGATTATATTTTATGTTCAAGCTCATAATTAGTTGAGAGGGGATGTTTATCTTATTTGTCTTATATTCGTGACAGCAGTATTGTTTTGCCTCCTTCCTTGGATTCTATCTATGTTGTCTGTTAGTTTATGGATGTGTTCCCTACGGACTTGCCTGGTATGCCTCCTGATCGAATATTAATTTGCTATTGATGTTGAGTAGGAACAAAGCCCTTTTCTATTCCTTCTTATGGATGGCCCCAACAAAGTTGAAGGAACTGAAGGATCAGTTGCAGGAGTTGTTGGATAAGAGATTTATCTGACCTAGTGTTTAACCTTGGGGTGCACTTGTCTTGTTTGTGAAGAAAATAGATGGGTTTATACAGATGTGTATTGGTTATTGGTAGTTGAATTAGGTGATAGTTAAGAATAAGTATCCTCTTCCTCGCATTAATGATTTATTTCATCATCTTTGAGATGCTTCACTATTTTTAAAGATTTATTTGAGGTTCGATTATCACTAGTTGATGGTTAGATCCTCGGTTATTTTGAAGACTACTTTCCGAACTCAATATGGTCATTATGAATTCTTGGTCACGTCCTTCACGTTGACCAATGCCCCTACCTCATGGAGTTGATGAACCAAATATTTTAACCATATCTTAACTCCTTTATTATTATATTTATAGATGATATTTTGGTTTATTCCAAGGGTGAGGTTACGTATGAGTAGCATTTGCAGATTGTGCTTCTGAGATTGAGGAAAAAGAAGTTGTATGCTAAGTTCTCTAAGTGTGAGTTTTGGTTGGAGTCTGTTTCTTTCTTGGGTCATGTGGTGACTAAGAAAGGTATTATGGTTGATCCAGCCAAGGTTACAGTAGTTCATGATTTTTCTAGACCTATTTCACCCACCGAGATTCAGAGTTTTGTTGGTTGGGCAGGTTATTATCAACGTTTTATTGAGGGTTTCTCATTCATTGTAGCTCCATTGACCAATTTAACCCAGAAGAAGATTTCTTTTTAGTGGTTCGATACTTGTGAGGTGAGCTTTCAAAAGATCAAGGATTTGTTGACTTCAACTCCTATCTTGACTTTGCCCAAGGAGGGCCTGGGTTTTACCATCTATTGTGATGCTTCTGGTGTGTTTGAATAGGTATTGTGTTGATGCAGTAGGGTAAGGTAATTTCTTATGCATCTCGTCAGTTGAAGCCTCATGGGAGGAATTATGCTCCCCATGATTTAGAGTTGTGCGTAGTTGTGTTTTCCTTAAAGTTGTGAAGGCACTACTTGTATGGAGTCTGTTGTGAGATCTTCTTAGATCATCATAACATTCAGTACTTTTTCAACCAATGAGATCTTAATGAGACAGCGTCATTGGCTTGAGTTTTTTTAAGGATTATGACTTGACTATTCTCTACTATCTGGGCAAGGCTAATGTGGTTACAAATTCTTTGAGCTGAAATTCAACTATCATGGGTATCTTGGCATATCTTTTGACCCAGGAGAGGCCTTTGTCTTTAGAGGTTAAGTCTTTAGCTAACCAAATGGTTAGACTTGATATTTTGACACCTGGGCATATTTTGGCTTTTATGGAGGCTAGATCTTCTTTGATTGAGAAGATTCGAGCTCATAAGTTTAATGATGTTGGATTAAGGTTGATTCGAGATATGGTGTTGAGTGGGGAGGATAAGTAAGCCTAACTTGATTCAGATGGAGTTTTTAGGATCGGGTGTCGAGTTTGTGTGCCAGGAGTAGGTGCTTGGATTAGGTTAATCTTGGAAGAGGCCCATTGTTCCAGATATTCCATCTATCTATGTGTGACTAAGATGTATCGTGATTTGAGGCAACACTACTATTGGGGTGGTATGAGATGAGATATGGTGGACTTTATAGCTCATTCCCATTATTGCCAGCAGGTGAAGTTCGAGCATATGAGACCTGGTGGATTGATTCAGAGGTTGCCTATTTTCGAGTGGAAGTGGGAATGAATCACTATGGAATTTATGACTGTTTTTTCTCATAGATCTCATGGTTCTGACAATGTTAGGGTCATTGTGGATTGATTGACCAAGTCAACTCATTTTATTTCAGTTTAGGTCTTATTCAGTGCTGAGAGGTTGACTCATATCTACCTTTGTGAGATTGTGCGTTTGCATGGTGTGCCATTATCTATTATTTCAGATCGAGGTTTTGTATTCACATCTCACTTATAGAAGACTTTTCAAGATAAGTTGGGTACTTGCATTGATCTTAGCACAGTGTTTCACCCCCAGACTGATGGCCAGTCAGAGCGGACTATCCAGGTTTTGGAGGATATGCTCCACGCATGTGTGATGGATTTTGGTGAATAGTGGGATTAGAATTTGACTTTGTTGAGTTTGTATATAACAACAACTACCATTCAGTATTGACATGGATCCTTTAGAGGTATTTTATGGTAGGGGTTCTTGTTCCCATGTGGGTTGGTTTGATATTTCAGAGGTGAGACCTCGAGGTACAGACTTGCTTCATGAGTCCTTGGATAGAGTCCGGGTCATTCAGGATTGACTTAGAGCGGCTTAGATTAGACAGAAGTGCTATGCTGATCGTAGACTTTGTGCCTTGAGATTCGGTATTGGTGATCGTGTCTTCCTTTGACTTTCACCCATGAAGGGTGTGATAAGGCTTGGGAAGAGGGGAAAGCTTAGCCCTAGGTATATTGGCAAATTTGAGATTCTTCGGATTGTTAGAGATATGGATTATGAGTTGGCTTTGCCCCCTAATATATTAGCTGTTCATCAGTTTGTCATGTTTCTATGCTTCATAGCTATATTCCTGATGAGTCTCATATCATTAGCTAGGAGTCGGTTTAGTTGGATGAGTGATTGTCCTTTGTTGAAGAGCCAATCCCCATTTTGGCTAAGGATGTTAGGCGGTTGTGCTTTAGAGTTATCTCTGTGGTTATGGTTCAGTGGCGACATCGACCTGTAGATGAGGTTACTTAGGAGGTTGAGTCTGATATGCGTAATTCTTATCTCCAGCTCTTCATTGATTCATGTATTTTTGCCTTAGTTTGAGATCAAACTCGATTTTTAGTGGTGGATGATGTAATAATCAACTTTTTGAAGAAATATGTGAATTGTGTGTTTCTATGTGATTTGACTATTTTACCCCTTCCCATAGTTACATTATGATATTTCTAGGGTGTGGGGGTGATTGTCATGGTTTTCGATGCATTTTGGTAACATTTATGCGATATTGTGGTTTTTGATGGCTTCTAGAGTCTTATTTTGGAATTATATGGATATCTTTTGATCCGTACGACGGATGACTGATTGAACTACGTCAGCAACTCTGAAATATTGATTTTAGGCTAGGTAGACCATTGGTTCGGGTCTTGGTGCACCCGAGTTTATTTCAAACTATTGATCAAAAAGTTGGAAAATTTGAAATATAGGTGTGGGACCCACATTTGATTGAAATGACTTAGGTTGGAAAATTTGACTTCGCCTGCAGATCCAGAATGTCGATTTTAGGGTGGTAACATATTTGGTGTGATTTTACGACTTTTCACATTTCGACCCTCGATTTGGAAAATTGTGATTTCGGGTTTCAGGGGTCAACTTTGTGAAAATGATTTTTCTTTGAAAATTCGACTTTGTCAACGCATCTGAAACGTCGAATTTAGTGTGGTTTCATAGTTTGTTTGCATTCATCTGGCTCCGAACGAATTTTGGGCACCAGTCGGAGACCGAATCAAACAAAAAAATAGTTTTTGCTAGCTGGTGCATAGTATTAAAAACAACTTTTTACCCTTTTTCGGCCCATTTTGTCCATTCTCTCACCTTACCTCTTGAGAGTTAAACCCTAAAATAGTGTGGGGCTTAAAAGTAAAGCTTGTGGGAGCTTGGATAGCTAGATTAACATCTATTTCTTGATTCTATCATGGATTTAAGGTAAGAATTCACCCTTTTCTTGATTAATTTCTCAAAACTTCAAAAATCTTAGGTCTTGATTTTAAACCCAAATGTCACTCATTTTCACTTGAACAATATTTTAGTCTTATAATTACTAATTTTTCATCAATTTAACCTTCAAAACACCTCCGATTCTTGATTTTAACTCGGATTTTAAAGATTTTACCCGGTAAAGCTTAAAAATGTTTTTTCGTCGATTTGAATTTTTGACTTGATTTAACTTGGGTTTTCAGATGTAGGTTCCCAAAAATGTGAAAAATGCATTTTTGAAGTAAAATTATGATTTTGCCCTTCTTTTTCGAAAAACCCATTTCGGGGGTCCGTTTTGACTTCGTATCAAAAGTAGTCAATATAAGTGTCGTTGGTTTTGTTTTAACGTATAAATTTCATATTTGATGTTTTTAGAGGAGTTCAGGATCATTCTTTGAAAGTAAGGTCGTGGGTTCGAAGTATAACATATCAGTTTTAGCTTTTGAGGTAGGTTACGGCTTAACTCTTTCAGACTGGATTGGGTAGTAAATGATGGTACAAAATGTATGTTAAGGAGGAGAAATAATCATGAAAAAAGGCTATTTATGTGTTGTTCTCGTGTGGGTGCTTATATGTGATGTAATTGTTGAAATTGAGTTATTATGTGATATGTGTGACCGTGTGGGGATCCTATGTGATATTCATAGCCTTGAATACATGTGAATAATTATAATATGTTGTTAATATGCTTAATATGATAACATTTATGTATTGTGATTATATTCATACTTTATTGGCATATGAGACATATGGAAATTCATGGATGAAACTAAAAAAATGAATGGATATTGGTTCACCTGGTTATGGAAATATATCATTGTGGTTGGTTATGAAAATATATCATGTGGTTGGTTGTGGAAATATATCATATGGTTGGTTGTGAAAATACTCATTGTGATTGGGTTTTGAGCATTACATCCTTATATCATACTTATTCATGAAACATTGGTACCACCGTGGCAACATCCGAGAAACACTCGCAACTCATTTTTAAAACCCTCTCCAAGGGATATGCCGGGGAGGAGATATTGTAACACCTTATAAATTCTTTTTCATTGGATAGGCCAAAAAGGATATATGATATATGTGGATTGTATACGGCTTGACAACCTCCTATGGGTCCTATGTCTGGAAACTTTAGTTCCGTAGGTGTATACAGGGATTGTATAAAGATCCAGGAGGTTGTGCGATAACCTCGTGCATCATTATTATCATCATCATTATCATATACATTGGACTTACTTTATTGTGTTATGTCGTGTTGTATTGCCAATTTGACTTGTCATCTATGTATTTGTTGTATCTTTATTTACTTGTATTTGATGATCTTGTTTATACATGTTCTATTTATATGTGATATAATACATACTCGTGTCCTATTATGGTGTGATGTTGCAATATATGTGATATATTATAAATGGTAGTGCAAGAGGTGTGGGCTACCATTATGGGTGTTTTCCTAATTGAAGGTGACATGCCCTTAGTGTGTATTTTGTATGCTTTATTTTCTACTTTGCTCTGTTGTCCTATGATACATACTGAGTATAAATGGATCGTACTCACTCCTACTTCACCTTTTCAGTGCAGCGTTAGGTTTGGGTGTGCCTCAGACTGATTGATTTTGGGCCCATTCAGATTACTCAAGGTAGCGGTTAGACATTTATATGCCCAGAGTTCACCTCTATCTTTCTGTATTAGTTATGTCTTTATTAGTATTCGGAGACATATATTATTTCTTTGTGGTTATTTTCTGATATATTTAACTCTTGGATAGTATTAGTAGTTCTTACACCTTTGACGCCAGGTTTTGGGAGTTATGGTTGTATATGTTGATTTTATTCTTTTCACTTTTATTATATCAATGTGGTTCGGCTTCATTCTAGAAGGCTTACCTTGGGGGAATTTTGTCTTTTCCCTGTGTGTATTAGTTTGTTGAGAGGCTTACTTGTCAAGGTTTACTGCGGTAAATGCCATCACGACCCTTGTTTTTGGGTCGTGACAAAATGCCCGTACTTCTGGCCTTGATGATCATGAAATCCTCTCCCTTTCACCCTCCATCTTTAAAAAAATGAGGATTTTTTAGCACCTTATCACCACCTATAGTCATTTTTGTGAGGTGGTTTTCTTTGTAAATTATTGAGTAATAAAGTGGTTATTTTAAAGTTACTATGTTACGGTTGTAATATTTTATTGCTAATTATTTTTCTATTTTCATTAACTTTACATTATATGCATGGTAATTTTTAAGTAAATTAATAATCGAATTAAAGAATGAATAAGAAATACTATTCATTTTATTGCGTAGATTCGATTCAGAAGGAGATAGTGTTCTAAATTTTCTTTTTCTTTTTTCATGTATATATAATAATTGTTAAATGAGAGGAGGAATGATAATGAACTTAAAAGATGTCATTAGCATTTCTAAAAGGCTTAGCAAATGGGTTCAAAAAAGAGCTCTACTAATGAGAAAATTCATAAAATCCCCTTAAACTTTTCCTCATAACTTACTTTAACACTTTAACTTCACGAGCGATTATTTACCCCCCTAAATTTTTTGAAGTGAATAAATATCACCGTTAATGTTGATGTGACATTAAAAGAAGAAAACAAAAATAAAGGCCCAGTTTTTGTGAAAAAATGGTGCCACTAAATGTAACACCCCGATTTGCTAAATCGAAATGCTACACGGTGCCCATGACCCCGAGGGACCACAAGCTAACCCATGACTGATATCTGTACCTGTACACTGCATAATATAGAACATAAATGGGAAATACGTAATACTGTAAGGCCATAAGGTTCAAAATAGAATAATCATAACAAGAGAGTGGGGTATAGAATACCCAAAAAAACTATAATACTATCTTAAGTCTGAACATACTAGTCTGAAAAGCCTCTAACATGACTGTCTGAATAAAGAGTTGATGGGACATGTCCCCAACTAACTCCGACTAGCAAAACTGAACTGAAATAAACCATAACATAAGTAATGATCATGCCCTCGAGAGACGAGGACTCACTGCTGGAACTCTGATAGCTAAGATGCTACTGCTACTGTTGGTCTAGAAATCGTGTATCTGAACCTATGGTGTAACATAAAAAAAAGCACCATAGCGCGAATGCGTTAGTACAACTGAGAGTACTGAGTATACGAGTGAGGTAGGCTAAATGCAAAGGGTTTGTATGCATGAATAATGCTGACTGATATAAACGTGAGAACACATACATACATAAGTAACTGCTACTGAACTCGTGACGATACTGACTACTGAGTATGAATACTGACAACATGAGTTTACCGGTTCCGAGATACTAAATGACTGCATTTACTGATATTGATCTATGAATCACTAATAAGTAAGGAACTGATACTGTATTACTGAATACTAGGAGACTGATACTTTATTACTGATAAAGGAATGATAGTTTCTGGCAGTCCTGATTATAAAGGACTGGTCTAATTGACTGTATCTGACAGTCCTGAAACTGAGTACTGATAGCATGAGTTTACTGAAATCTAATATGATTGGAAAATGATTTTTGATAACTGACATAGCTGATAACATGAGTGACTATATCTGATAGCCTTGATAATAGATACTGATAACATGGGTGACTGTAGCTGACAACCCTAAATCTGATGGAACTATCTGAGTTTCATACTATATCTGAGTTGACTGTATTTGACAGTCCTGATATTCTGAAGAACTATCTGAGTTTTTTTACTGAGACTGAATGACTGAAACTGTGGGAGGTAGTAGTTTAACCGACATGCCCCATGTATGCTAATGTAGCTGAATGGGGTCCAATCCTTGCACTGATTGGAAGGGTGTCAATATCGTGCCATGGGTAAAGACAAGCTGTGAGTGACCCTCAAATCTGGCAGTGTCCCTAAAAGAGAACGACGGATGTCTGTCTCATCAACCCTCAAGCTGTCAGTGTTGATGTCTCAACCTATGCTGGCTACATAGTTCTGGAACGGAAGGATGACTGCTAAGAATTACACCCTCATCTGACAATGTGTGTTCCCATCCTTGGGTTCACTTGGTGCTAACTTCTACTCCCATCTGAATAGACACTGAGCATGACTGACTGAACTGATTAACTGGACTGATAGTGTTTCTTAGCTGAGTTAAGCTAAATTTAATGAGTTTCGTTGACTGATGGAATACTACTGAGATCTGAGGACTGACTGAGAGAACTGCAGTTACTGAGTACTGAGTAGAACTGGACTGGTACTGAGTTTACTAAATTTCCATTGACTGACAGAATTACTACTGATGTCTGGTAACTGACTGAGTTCATGAGATTACTGAGATTTCCTGAGTCACATGACTGACTGAATTCTACTGAGAATGGCTTGATTGAGGATATCGTGACAACATGACATGGCTCTAGGCACAAAGCTATATTTTTCGGGTACAAGTACCCCCAGGACTCGATGGAAGGAAACTGACACACATGACTGACTTGATCAGAAGAATAGAGTCCACAATTCACAATATCATAAATAGGGGATTTCATACTACACATGGCTATCATATTCTTGATCATGAAAAGGGAATGCATATAACATGTAAATACTTGCACAAAATTCAATTTCATGAGCATTCCATATTACAACAACAATGCGTAACAATTTGCATGGAAATCATGTTGAACATAAGCATAGAACATGGACTAGTCATTTAGGACCTATTATGTCATAAAAGCATGATTTCTAGTCTCTTAGGTATTTTCACAAACACCTTACATGAAAATCTTTAGCATAGGTGGATTCATCAAGATTACAAGTATTCAACCACCAATTTCACATGTTTATACATCATATACCACCATAGTTTCATACAAACATACTAAGATCCCATCTTGGGCATCATCAAATTTCAACAACATGATCATCAACCATCAACATCATAAATATCATAATACATAGTTTAGAAGATAATTTTTTTGAGCTTTATGGATGAAAGGAATCCATAAATCAACACACGTATATCTTAGCTCATGATTCTTGAAAGATTGATGGAAAGATTCTTGAAATTAAATCCCCAATTGAAAACCATCTTCTTGTTCTTGAGAGAAAATGGAAGAAAAGAGTGTATTTTGATTGAAAATGGGGTTAATTCCGTGTTTATGGGTATATATGGGGTGGGAGATGACCAAAATACCCTTAAGAAAAGAGAAAAAAATGCAGTTGTCCCTCTGTTGACTGTCTGACAGGCTGAAGTAAATTGATCATAACTTTTTACTCAGATTCCCAAATTGGATGAAACCAATTGCATTAGAAAGAATACTCTCATAGATTTCATTTGATATATAGTATCTCCCATAGTTAATTATATACAGGGAGTTATGATTGTTTGAAGTTGATCCTGAAATGCTGAAAAAAAACTGGGCAAGCACTGGAGTTAGCAGGCGGCGCGGGCTAATCGCCCGGGGCTTCTGTTTTGGGCACCCAAACGTTCCCTTACACTACTCCAAAAATTCCTAAACTCACCCGGAATATACTATGAGCTTTTCCGATCGTAACGCAACTTGAAAATTAAAAAACGGATGTCAAAAAGGTCGCCAAATAAATTCCCGAAGTTTGAAGGTCTAAAATAAGACTAAGTGTTGAATCTTGAACACTTAGCAAAAAAATTTCTAAGTCTTGGGATCTTTCATGGAGCTTTACGAGCTGAATTTGACATGCGATTTTGTGGGGTATTACACTAAATTATTTATTAAATAATAATTTTTTTTTAAAAAAATTAACCCTACCCCACCCCTTTTCCTCTTCAACCCTCCTTCTCTCTTAATCCTTATGCAAACAAACTCCATTTTTCTTTCTTCAAATTCCTCATCCATCTTCTAGCCTCCACCCTCATCTGTACACTTCACAAATTTCTCTAAGAAAGACAAAAAATATATATGAAGAAGTGGCAAATTTTAATGCCCCCTTTCACGATCTCTATTATATAAGAAAAATAATTATTTCTTTTCTTCTATTATTGAATTCAATTTTCACAATAATAATAATTTTTTAAACGTTTACAGTCTCCAAAACCTTAGTTTTCTAATGGAAAAAACTATGGGTAAGCCTTATTTTTTATAGACTTGTGAAATCTATGAAATTTGAAGTGACAAAATGTAATGAAGAAGACCTTGATTTTCGAAAGAAAATATAAAAATTAAGACATGCTTAATTTTTACTCACACATAATCACAAGAAAACACAATTACATTCCCTTTTGTTTTGAAGATACTCTAATAATTTCTTGCTAGAATTATTTCTTCAAATTTGACGGCTTTTCTTATTTGTTTTGCTTATTGTTGCAATGAATCAATGAATCTATCTATTGAATTTTCTTTTTTAAGATTTTTGAATTCTAAGGTATGTGCACATTTTTAAATTGTAGAAAGAAAAAATAGAGAGTTTTTAAAGAGAAGGATGAGGGTTGAAGAAGAAAAGAGTGGGGGTGGGGCTGGGGGTAATGCTGAAGAAGAAAGAGATGGGCATGTGGTGTTTTCCTTTTTCGTTTATAATATAATATAAAAATTACTACTTTTTTTAAAAATAACTTTTGATATGGCAATGATGTGGCGCTAATGTGGTGATCGTATAGCGTAAGTGTAATACACTCTCCATTGTGAGCCTGGACTTGTATTTTTAGGATGGTATTTATTCAGTTACAAAAGATTTAGGGGATAAATAATTATCTGTAAAGTTAAAGTGCTAAAGTAGGTTATGTAGACAAGTTCAAGGGGGATTTTATGACTTTTTTCCTCCATTAATTGATATCATCCGTATTTCAAAAAGATATTTTTGACTCATCGGAATAACTAAAATATCTTCTACTCCTCCTACCAAATCTAATTTTATTTAGTTTTCTTTTAGTCACAACATTTTTGTGAAAGAAACAAGTGTAAAACTTTATTAAATATTCATTTATTGGTAATTTTGTTGAATTCAATGTATTTACGTATAGTTTTTCTGAGATAAATGAAAAGTTTAACAATCTACAATTTAGGGTTGGTGGTACTTGTTTATTTTTTTCTATAACAATATAAATGTAAACGGAGGAAAATACTCAATTGAAATATAAACTTTAGTCAATGGAGGAAAATCTTAAAAATTTGAAGTTCTAAGTGAAAGATAAACTTTTGAAAATGGAGGGAAGTAGTCATCATTTTGAAATGAAATTTAATTTGCCGATGCATTTAAAGGTGATATTGATTTGTTTTCAAAATAAAGTCATCCATTATTTATCATCTTTCAAATTGCTTCACGACAAGGTATGTAGAGACATTAATATATTCTAACTTTTCAATATTTGTTGCTTTACAATCACAATGACTCATCGTCAATTTTACTGTCTTGTTAGCTTGAAAATCAACATCGTTGAATAGATATGCGTGAGCCTACAAGAATTAGAGGAAATAATTGAAGCTTTACCAGGTCATGAAGAATTGGAAGACAAAGTATTGAATTTATCAGAGCAAATTCACGCATTGGACAGTCTTATGTTGAGTTTACTTATTTGATTGGACATCGATGTTGATGTATGCCTCCAGACTCCACGTTCACCCCCTCGAGAGTGAATATGTGTTTTACTTATTTTCATTCACCTTGACTACTTATGAAGCAATCATTGTTGTTATTTGAAGATTAATGAAGTTGCTGCATTTATCCCATTTAGAGCGTATTGTTTAATTTTCGTCACTGCATTTCTTATTGCAAAATACGGAGGGAAAAGAAAAACTTTCAAAAGATTATCAGAAAAACATCCAGACTGTGTATAATTACACAGTTAGTCCTTAACCCACTAAGGGGTCGTTAGGTGCCAATTTTCCCTCCTAACTCATAACTTTCCCTCCAAATCTCATTTTACATATTACTTAATACGTTTAATCGGTCTTTACAATGAGATTCTCTATTAGTAAAATAATTTTTATGCACAAATTATTTCTCTATCACCAACCTTTAAGTAGATGTAATAATTATTTACAATTTTCTCAAGCAAAGCAAGCCATTAGGGAGGCCCAAAATCAAATGCACGTCATCATTTTTTTGATTATATAGAGAAATAATCAAGTATAAAATCTCTTAGAAACACAAATGGATTTGGTTTTGATTTCTTCTAGATGATCAACTTTATCTTGATTAATTAGCATGCATTCCCAAAGCAATCTGATGGAAATTCAAATTATCTCATTTGATTGTTCCATGGTGCTTTCAATTGCACTATGTAAACTCTAGTGCCATGCAACGATTTGATTTCCTAAAACCTATCCTCCTTTATAATATCAATTTGGTAATACTTAAGATATGAGAAGCACCCCACCAAAATGAACAGAAACATTAAAAATCAATACTTACTTTGCCCATTTGCTTATGAAAAATAACGTTCTTTTTTTCCAAAAGTTTATTTCACTTTGTTCCGGATAGAACTCCAAGTTAGTGTTTGGCCATGATAATTTGAAATACAACTCTGCATGATATTCAGAAATATTCAGAAACAACTCTAATTTATATTCATGGATAAACACAATTGCATCTCCAACTATAAATCCAAATCCAACTTCATGTTTAATAAATTTTTAATTTCATGGCCAAACACCTACTAAAGTTGCCTTACTCAACTCTTACTTATCCACTATATAAATAGGTATTACCATTGCCACTAAACTCCTCATCTACTCAACTTCAAGTTTAGAAAACTCTATTTCAACTAAAACCGTTTTTTCTTTCTAGGCAAAATTCTTCTACGTGAGTTGATTTTTCCTTTTTTCTAACATGACAAGTTTTAAATTGGATTCATTTTCTTTCTAACTTTGCCATTCATTTTTTCCTTTTAAAATTGAAGTATTATCTTTAGGACTTAGGTTATTGATATTGCGTGTCTGGTGTTGATTTTACTTATGGAGAATTTTCTTTTATTTAGTGCTAAGGTTTTTGTTCATCTATGTTGTAGCGATGGCAGATCCAGTATGTGACATGGGTGTTTTGATGAACACTGTCATGACCCAAAAACATGGGTCATGATGGCAATTATCGTGGCGAACCTTGACAAGTAAGCCTGTCACCTAAACTGATACACAAAAGGGGAAAAAATAGAAATACCCCTAAGGCAAGGCTTACAGAACGAAGCTAAACCATAATAATATCACAAATGCGGAAAGAAATAAACCAAAATACCATACATTCTCAAAAACTGGTGTCAATAGTGTAAGAACATATCTAATACAAATCGAATCCAAATGAAATACATAAGATGTTAAAAATACAAGAGAAACTCTGTCTCAGAAATGAAAGAACTGATATAGTCTATAGAGAAAGGTAGTAGAAGACATCTGAACGCCTGAAAATCACCGATTACCTTGAAAGCTCCAATAGTCACCTAAATCAACCAAGCTGGGGCGCACTCGAGCTAGGACCTGCATCGAAAGGGCACAGTAGACATGAGTGCGATCCACTTATACTCAGTAGATATCATAGGATGATCGAGCAAAGTAGAAAATCAAACATACAAAATACACACAAAGGGTATATCACCTGCAATGAGAAAATATCCCACACCGCTTGCACTAACATTTCTATAATATCGACATATAATACATAAAGCACAAGGCAAGACACGAGTATACACTTATACCACATATAAGAAAAGGAACAAGGACAACAACATATACGAATCAACACATAAAAGTAAGAGAAGATAGAACAATTGTATAAGTGACAAGTCAAAATAGAATATACACTCACATCACAAGAATAATGACTTAAATACAATAAATATGACGATAATAATGCACGAGGTTATCACACAACCTCCGAGACCATCGCACAGTCTTCGTATACACCTACAGATCAAAAGCTTCTCGATGTAGGATCCATGGGAGGTTCATCAATCCGTATAAAATCCATATATTATATCTCCGCCCCGGCACATCCCTTGGGGAGGGTTTTATAAGATATCTTTTTTTCTATCATAAAACGTTGTTGCCAGTATTACTAAGTATTTCCACAGTTGTACCATTTGTTTCATGAATGAGTATGATATGAGGATGTAATGCTCACAACCAAACACAATAAGTATTTCCACAATAAATGACAAGATACTCATCTATTAAGTAACGAGGAAACATAGAATCATGAAAAAGTAGATGAACATCTATAAAACTAGGGGTAAAGCTAACTCATAAGCCATATCACCAACAGTCCAAAGAATATCAAATGGACCAATATACCTGGGGCTAAGCTTGCCCCTTTTCTCAAACCTCATCACACCCTTTATGGGTGAAACTCAAATAAAAACATGATCACCAACACCAAATCTCAAGGCACGAAATCTATGATCAGCATAGCATTTTTTCCTACTCTAAGCCTCTTGAAGTCTATCCTCAACGATACGAACTCTATCTAAAGACTCACAAAGCAAGTTCGTACCTCGAGGTCTCACCTCAGAAACATTAAACCAACCAACTAGAGAGCGACAATGCCTACCATACAAAGCCACAAATGAAGCCATATGAATGCTGAAATGATAGCTGTTATTATAAGCAAACTCCGCTAAAACCAAATGCTACTCCCACTAGCCACCAGAATCCATATCACACGCGTGGAGTATATCCTTCAAGATCTAGATAGTATGCTCCGACTGATCATCAGTTCGGGGGTGAAATAGTGTGCTCAGGTTAACCCAAGTACCCAACTCATCCTAAAAAGTCTCCCAGAAGTGCGAAGTAAACGTAGAAACTTGATCTGAAATGATAGATACCAACGTACCATGTAGTCACACAACCTCTCGAATATAGATACGGACCAACCTCTTAGCACTGGAAGAGACTTGCACATAAATGAAATGCACAAACTTGGTCAATTGATATATGATGACCCAAACACTATCAGATCCAAAGGAAGTGTGAGGTAATCCGATCATGAAATCTAGAGTGATCTGCTTCCACTTAGATTTGGGAAAGGGTAATCTCTGAAGCAATCCACCAGGACACAAATGCTCGGCCTTTACCTTCTGGCAACACAGGCAATGAGCTTCAAAATTTGCTACATCATTCCTCATACCACCCCACCGATAATGTTGCCTTAAGTCACAATACATCTTATTCACTCTCAGAAAGATAGAATACCTGGCATAATGGACCTTCTCCAAAATTAATCTAATCTAATCACCCACTCTCGACACACAAAATCAGCCCCCAAACCTTAAAACACCATCAAAATCAAGTGATTTTTCCTTAGCCTCACCATTTAACACCTTATCTTAAATCAACCTCAACCCAACATCATCATACTGATGAGCCTGAATATACTCCATAAAAAAAGACCTAGCCTCCAAAAATTCCAAAAAAAACCCAGATGTTAAAATATCAAGCCTAACCATCTAGTTGGCTAAAGACTAAACCTCTAAGGCCAAAGGCCTCCCCTGGGTCTAAAGACGTGCCAATCTACCTATGCTAGTCGACTTCCAGCTTAAGACATTTGACACCATATTAGCCTTGCCCGAATGATATAAAATAGTTATGTCATAATCCTTAAGTAACTAAAGCCAACAACACTGGCTCATATTAAGATCTCACTGAGTAAAGAAGTACTGAAAGCTACAATGATACAAGAAAATCTCACAATAGACTCTATACAGGTAGTGCCTCTATAACTTTAAAGCAAAAACAACCACGCATAAATCCAAATCATGGGCAGGGTAATTTCTCTCATGGGGCTTCAACCGGCAAGAAGCATATGTAATCACTTTACCTTTCTGCATCAATAGGACACTTAAACCAACACCTAAAGCATCACAAAAGATGGAAAAACCCATGATCTCCTTGGGAAAAGTCAAGATAGGAGATAAAGTCAATAAATCCTTGAGCTTTAGAAAGCTCGCCTTACAAGCATCAGACCACTGAAAAGAAATCTTCTTTTCAGTCAACTTAGTCAAAGGAGCTACAATGGATAAAAAAACCCTCAACAAAACTCTCATAATAACCCGCCAAGCCAATAAAACTCCAAATCTCGATGGGCAAAGTAGGTCTAACCCAATCACGAATAATTGCAATCTTGACTAAATCAACCATAATACCCTCTTTTGTCACCATATGATCCCAAAAAGAAATAGACTCTAACCAAAACTCATACTTAGATAACATTGCATTCAATTTATCATCCCTCAATCTCGGAAGCACAATCCGTAAATGCTCTTTATGATCAACCCCACTCTTAGAATAAAGCAAGATATCATCTATAAATATAATAAAAAAAGAGTTGAGATACAATCAAAACACCCAGTTCATCAACTCAATGAATTCTGCAGGGGAATTGCTCAACCCAAAAGACATGATCAAGAACTCACAATGACCATATCCAGTCTGAAAGGCCGTCTTTAGAATATCCAAACTTCTAATCCTCAATTGGAGATACCCGAACCTCAAATCAATCTTTAAAAACATTGTGCCACCCTGAAGCTGGTCAATTAAATCATCAATACAAGGATGCGAATACTTATTCTTGACTGTCACCTTATTCAACTACTGATAAACAATACACACTTGTGTAGACCCATCTTTCTTCTTTACAAACAAGACAAGTGCACCTCAAGGCTATACACTAGGTTAGATAAATCATTTATCCAACAACTCCCGCAATTGACCTTTTAATTCCTTCAACTTGGATGGGGCCATTCTATAAGAAGGAATAGAGATGGGATTGGTGCTCGACTCAACATAAAGGGTAAAATCAATATCCCGATCTGGAGGCATACCAGGCAAATCCGCAAGAAACACATCTATCAACTGATAAACAAAATCTAGAGAAAGAGGTAAAGCAATACTAGTATCACAAATATCAGCGAAATATGATAGACATCCACTCTTAACTAATTTATGATCCTGAACATAAGATATAATCCTCTTAGGACCTAAATAAAGCGCACTCTTCTAAGCTTTCCTTGACACACCCGATAAAGCTAAACTTACATTCTTAGCATAACAATCTCAG
This sequence comes from Capsicum pubescens, assembly GCA_030864215.1. Classification (NCBI taxonomy): domain Eukaryota; kingdom Viridiplantae; phylum Streptophyta; class Magnoliopsida; order Solanales; family Solanaceae; genus Capsicum; species Capsicum pubescens. The sequence goes on along the minus strand of CM061549.1, from coordinate 215,387,064 downwards.
ACATCATGATGAGAAGCCAACCAATCCATACTAAAATGACATCAAAATCAACTATATCTAACAAAACAAGTCTACCTAAGTTTCATGCCTAGAAAAATTCACAACACAAAATCGGTACACCTGATCCATCACTAAAGAATCTCCTACTAGGGTAGATACATAAATAGGCATGGCAAGAGGCTCACTAACAAAATCAAAACCCAAAGAAAAATATGTAGACACAAAGGGGAAAGTGGATTTGAGATCAAATAACACAAATGCAGATCTAAAACAAATGGGGACAATACCTATGATCACAATATCAGAAGCCTCTACCTGTATTCTAGTTGGAATACACTAGAACTCTCTACAACCACCAACTGGATAAATGGCTCTATGACCACTACTATGGGCTCCACTACCTCTGTCTCTCGTAAATTTGGTAGAACCCCTACCTCTCATAGCTAAAATAGAAGTTGCTCTAATCACATGGCAGGAACCATCCTTAGCCATATGGCCAGTCACATCACACACAAAGCAAAATCTATGGTCCAACTCAATAGGAAAAGGTTACACAGGGCTTAATTAGCCACCCTAAACTACTAGATCGAAAGATCCACTACTCAAACTCTATAAGGCTGCCTGCACTGGTCTACTATGATACCCATGAGAACCTCTAAAATCTCTACCTTCAGAAGGCTGACCTCTTGGTGCTTCAGTGAAATGCTAGAAGAATGCCCTCAGTCATCTTTGCATGATCCGCTATACTCCAAAAGTATTCTCTAAATACAACCATCTGAGATGTAGCCATCTTAAGAAAGACATCCAAACCCTTTACGAACTTTCAAATCTTCCCAGACTTAGTGGAAATGCTAGCATAGGAATATTCGAACAAGGCATAGAAGTATGCTTCATACTCTGCAATATCTATGAAGCCCTACTCCAGGCGATCAAACTCATCTCTCATCTAATCCCTCAAACTGTAAGGCACAAATTTCTCTAAAAAGGCATCGACAAATTGATTCCACTTTATCTCAGGAGAATTAAAAGGACTGTAACCAACCAGGAACCTCTACTAATCTCTAGCAGCATCTCTCAACTGATAGGTACTATAGGCAACCCCATGCGACTCAAGTGAACCCAAATTATACAACTTCTCTTGATAATCAATAAGAAAACCATAGGTATCTCTATCCATAACACCAATGAATCTAGAAGGACCCAAATGAGTAAATCTCTCAAACCTCTTCTAATCCTCAGAAAACATAATCGTACTCACAGTAAGAGGAGGCATAGTAAATCTAGAAAGCTAAGATCCCACTTGGAGAGGTAACATAGATAAGGATGAACTCCCAAACTCAGATCACCAAACTCATATGTCAGTGTTGATAAAGGAATTACACTCGAGGTCTGAGGAGTATCCAAAATAAAAGCAGGTACAACTAGAGGATCCACACTATGGACTGGAAGAATGCCCAATATAACCAAAAGAGAACCCTCTAAATTAGACAACAAACACACCAAAAACCTCTCCAAAATGAGGGAAGATGAACTCTAAGGAATAGGAATGGAACCTACACTCCCAATATACTCAGCTTGAGACTATGTGGAGAGTCCCCTAGCACTTCTCATAGGAGGGGATGATCCACTCGCCTGTACACTCCCTTGAGCCTTTTTATGACTTGAGGATTTCCTTCTGTATGAAGGATCTTCATCACCACTCTCGTAGGACCTAGTCATCACTATCTGTGTAAAAAGAGTGAAACATAACTCAGAACACAAGGTATGAAAGAAATTCGCATGATAAGGAGCTAAATAAGGAAAATTTTCCTAAAGAAATCCTATAGCCTCTCGAAGAAAGATACAGACGTCTACGTACTGATTTGGAAAACTCTAGCAGATATCCCATTCTTACACTATTAAGACTAATGAAATATAGATACTCTAATACCAATATTTCATGACCCAAAAATAAGTGTCATGATAGAACTTGTTGTGATGAATCTTGACAAGTAAGCCTATCACCCAAACCGATACACTTACTCTAAGAAGATGATTCAAGTTTTGAACGATATGCTCCCCACTTATGTTATGGACTTTGGAGGACAGTGGGAGAAATATCTAGCTTTGGTGGAATTTACATATAATAATAGATTTTAAGGCTTTGTATGGGAGGCATTATCGCTCTCTAGTTAGTTGGTTTAAGGTTTTTGAGATTAGACCTCTAGGTATGGACTTACTTTATGGGTGTTTGGATAGAGTTTAGGTCAACCAGGATAGACTTTGAGTGAATCAGAGTAGGCAGAAGTGCTATTTGGATCATAGAATTCTTGCCTTGCGATTTAGTATTGGTGATCAAGAGTTGCTTTCAATAGCCATTATTAGTTCTACTTGTCTTTTTTTCACCAGCGGATGAAAATCAATGTTTTTCCATTTCTTAAGTGACAAAGGGACCCCTGTATATATGATTTGTAAGGTGTATGCTATAAAATCAATTCTTCTTAAGATACTCTCCTCAGTTACAAAATGCATTCCTACTAAAAATATGTTAGATTTCTCACAGTTTTCTTTCAGTTAAGAGCCTGCCTTCATTACATTAGATACTGATTCTACTATTCTTTTACAAAAGATCATTAAATTATTTGCAAACTAAAAAAGTAAGCTTAGTGACTTCACACATGGGTAAAATCTAAAATAAAAAAAATCACTCATTTTTTTAACATTCTGGATAGGTACTCATCACTAGCACTATTAACAACGGATACATAAGGTCACCTTGCCTTAATCCCTTTTTTCCTCAAAGTATCTATGACTAATTACATTTACTCTCACAGTAAACTTCTAATTGTTGTTACACAACTAATAACCAACTTGATAAATGCTAATGGATACACGAATCCTCTCAAGGATTTCTCTAAGATTTCCTAGCTGACCATGTATGTCTATGCTTTCTTTAAATCTATCTTCATTAAATACTTGGAGATGTCTCCCTAGTGTAGTGTCTCATTAAACCATGATAAGTCAATATATTATGTGAGTGACTTCTTCCTTCCACAAAGGCCGCTTGATTTTTTACCAAAATAAGATTTAGTGTCTTTTTCAATCTCTTATAGATCATCTTAGAATAGCATTTGTTTAAGACACTACAATAGAAAATCAATCCAAATTAGATAGCATACTGAGGAGCCTGTACTTTTGGGATATATGTTATAATAGTAGAGTTGATGTGGTATGACAACTGACCATTATAAAAAAATTTCAATACTGCTTTAGTTATGTCCTTTCCAATAATACTCCAAGTACCTTGAAAGAACCCACACTCATATCCATCTGTCCCCAAGACTTCTACGTTAATCAATGCTAAATATTGCTTCCCTCATACCTTTGGTTGTATAAGGCCTCAGAAGTTCCAGTTATTCATCCACAGTAAATACATGACCATATTTTAGAAAAATACCATAATCTGGATTTCTATTTGGAACTTTGGTATCCAGTAGAGCCTGATGTGAAACAAAAACACTAGTTATTGCCTCATGTTTAATCTGCAATACATCCTACTTATCTTTCAATTGTATAATATCTTGTTGTAGCTCTTTGTGTTTTATGACTAAAAATAAATATCTGGTCTTTTCATCCCCTAATTTGATCCACTAAACTATGCTTTTTTTTGCTTGAACATCTCATCCAAGGAAATTTGGATCAAAATACTATTAAATGAGGAATAATTCCAATAAATGGATTTGTCAGATTTTTCATAATCAAAATGGTGAAAACATATGGCAAGTAGAGCACCTCCAGAGTGCAATTTTCACATTAAGAATAGATAAACCATTAAATATATTTATACTGAAGGTGCTCTACTCTCATGAACCTTTAGTGAATCTTTTGCATTTTAAATAAAGGCTCATTAATTGTCATAAGCCTTCAATATTAATTTTACTATTCAAGAATCTAAAAAAGACTGTCATTTTCTAAACTAAAGGTGCATTTCTTTTCATGAACCTTTAAAGTATGCAAAAGTTGTCCTTTATTGTCCCATCAGTTCAGAAAATAATAGCCCTTTTCAGATTCTTGAACAATAAAATTAATATTAAAGGCTCATGACTATTAATGAGCCTTTCTTTAAAATGCAAAAGATTCACTGAAGGCTCATGAGAGTAGAGCACCTTCAGTGTAAATATATTTAATGGTCCTTCTATTTATTAACGTGAAAATTGAACACTGAAGGTGCTCTATTCTCCTTGCATTTTCACCGTTTTGGTCATGAAAAATATGATAAATCCATTTATTGAAATTATTCCTCATTTAATACTATTTTGATCCAAAATTCTCATCCAGGTAATATGACCTCTAAAATGTTAAGCACTAGGCTTTTTTCTTATTCTACAACTCAATTTTTAAGGATTCTTCTTATAGTACAAGTTGTGATAATGATAGTAAAGACCAATCCTCCTCAGGCTCTATGATAATGTTCCTAAAATTGTAATAATTGTAGTGGTGAATTTCATCTTTTTAAATATTTTGACCATTTTGCACTTTTCTATGGTTGTTATATGCTTTTGTAAATTGAAAAGATGGTTGGAATGGTTTCAATTCATTTTCTAGTGATTTGAGAGAGTTTGCAGTTTTAGAGGATTTAAAATTCATGAGATTGACTTCGATCAACATTTTGTATTTCGAGTGCTGGATGGTGATTTAAACAATTCTATTAGATCTGGAACATCGATATTGGGTTAGTAGGGGTTGATTAGGGCTTGAAGCCTTTATTTTTTATTTTGACCCTTCTAACAAAAATAGTTGAAATAATCTTTTAGGATTCTCGGGCGCTAATATGTTGTAAACAACCTCTTTTTGAAAATATGACGGTGCCGTTGAATATGAAATATCAAAATATCCTAGTAGAATATCGACTTTATTTCTCTGGGTCCCAAACAAATCTTAAGTGTCTATTCAAAAATATTAAGGCATTAGATTCACCTAGTGCACAAATGATATCTGGTGCATAAATTTACCTTCATGAATGCAATCCATTAGCTACAAATATAGAGAGGAAATGTCTTTCATAGAGATCGTAAGGTGGTATCCGGATCGCAAAGAGTTGTCAGGGAACCAGGTCAAGCTTCATCTCATTGCGATCACGATGGAACCATTACAAACATGAGTGTTCTGGTTCATCTGCCTCTGCGAATGTGAGGAGATAATTGCAAATATGAAGGCCAATTTTAATGGATGGGCAATGTTGACCTAGTGATCGTGTAGTAAAAACCGCAATCGCGAGGAATAGTTCACTTGAATAGTATAAAGCCTAACTTTTGTGAGTTTTTACCATTTTTGGATTTTAAAGTTTCAAAAAGGCGATTTCAAAGGGATTTCTTCACCATTTATTCTTGGGTAACCTCTAAGCTCCTATTTCCATAATTTCCTAGTGATTCTATCTCTCAAATAGCTTTAAAATTTGATTTCAAATGAATTTTTGGTTTTTTTTACTCGATTGACCTTAAAGTAGTTTTATTTTAATTTGAGCTCTATTTTTAGCTCATTTTTACATGGGGTTTTAAATTTAGGCTCCTCATGGTATGAGGAACATGTTCCTAAAGTAAAATTCCTAATTTACCCCATTTAATTTTGAACTTATTTTAGACCCAATTTAAATATAGCATATATGGGTATCATGACTTTCCTTTTGACACATACATTACATATTTGATAGAATTTTCTCGATATGAGACTACTCGTGAAGTAAAGGCTCCACGTTGAAGGTCTAGGCTTGGATTTATGGCTCTTCAAGGTAGGTTAAGATTTAACTTTCTTCAAACTGGGCTGGATTGGTAACCATTCATGTAAAACATGCTATGGGTAAGAAAATTAGATGAGGAATTGTACTTTTGACATTAATATTATTATTGTGTTGCTTGTGTGGGGGCTAATGCTGGCTTCAGAAATTATATTTGGAGTGATGCCCATGTAGGGGATTTATTTGACATTGTAGGCCTTATTTGTGTATTTAAATAGTGTTATTATTATTATTATTATTGTTGTTGTTGTTGTTGTTATTGTTGTTGTTGCTTTAATGCTTGGGGGGGGGGCTTGAATAGACATGATAGGCCTTATTTGAGAATTATTTGCCTTTAACATTGTAGTGATACCCGAGTGAGGGATTGAAAATAATATTATAGATGTCTTACATGACTATTTTATTCTAGTGGTACCGAGCGAGGTATTTTACCTATATTGAATTCATTATCATCTTCATACTAATTGGTTGTGAGCATTATATCCTCATTTCATACATACACGATCATGAGATACATTTACTACCGAGAAACACACTTTTTGAAAGAATTACTTTATAAAACCCTTGACGAGGTCATTTGTCGGCAAGATGATTGTGATATTTTCAAAATTTCAAAGCCTTGGCAGGTCATTTTTGAACCCCCTATGTTTCCTATCCGAATTGCTAATTCTATGAAAGTCATGTAGTGGCTTATATTATTATACTACCATTATTGTATTCTACTTTTATTATTTATATTTTATCTATGTGTTTGTTGTCGTATACATACACACACACACATACATACAAACATGCATATATATATATATATATGCTATATGTAGTTTTAATGATGAGTAGATGACAACAAGGGACTAGGTCCCTGGATGTTTGAAGCAATAGTATAGCTGACACGCATCTGCATAACTTTGTCTGTTTGGGTAACAAACTAGCAAGTGCCTTTTGTACTAATTAGGACACCTAGTCTGATGACATTTCACCCCTAATCATCACTCATCTATAAAAGGAAAAGGATGCTTCTTCATCAAATAATTTTTTGTAAATTCAAAGAGTTCAGAGAGAAAAAAAAGGCAAAAACCCAAGTTTATCTCAAGTTTTTATTTTTGTGAGCTAAATTAGAGTGTGTCTTGAGTGAGTTCTAATTTGTAAATGACTTACTCAATTTATAAGAGTAATGAACTTTTCTTCTTGTTTGAGAATGCTTAGGTAGAGTTGCCTAAGTCCAAACATGTTAGAGTTAACGAGTATTGAGGGAGTCTTGATAGAGTTACCAAAGTTAAGTTGTAGTAGAGTTACTACAAGCAGGAGGTGCCTAGAGTTAGGCTGAAATTGAGTCTGTAATCAAGAGGTTGATTATAGTGGATTTCTCAGGTGTTTGTGAGGGAAAGCCGTGTTTTTCCTTCCTTTAGCAAGGGGGATTCCATGTTAAAATATTGTGTTTTTACTCTCCCTACACTGCCTTTTATTCCTGGTTGCTTTACTATGTTTTTGCCTGTATTTGACTTTGAGGGACCTAGTTTCTCACTGTGTGGTGCAACCCATAAGGGTTTCAACAATTGGTATCAGAGAAGGTTCACTCTAAAAGGTTCACACCTAGAGTGTCTTGGTTAGTATAGTTGCTCCACCTAATCTAGAAGAAGGGTAATCTACCACTATACCACCAAGATTCAATGGGCCGTATTATGAGTGGTGGAAAACCAGGATGTTTGACTTTATTTTAGCTGAGAATAGTGAACTTATGGATATAATTCTTGATAGTCCTAATGTTCTACTTAAAGAAGTCTAAGAAGGAGAAATGACAAGAATGGTAGTAAAAAGTAGGAGAAAATATAATGATAAAGATAGAAGGAAGATTGAGAAAAACTACAAGGCCAAGAAATTGTTAGTCTATGGAATAGAGCCTGATGAATATAACAGGATCTCAGCTTGTAAAAATGCCAAAGAGATCTGGGATTGCTTGAGGACTGCACATAAAGGTACTACTAATATGAAGGATTCTAAAGTAGATATAATGACTACTCAGTATGAAACCTTCACCATCAAAGAAGGAGAAATAATTTGAGAAATGCATACAAGATTCACTTCTGTCACCAATGAGCTTCACTGCTTAGGAGACGTGATTCCCTTATACAAGCAAGTAAGGAAGATTCTTGGAGTTCTTCCTAAATCCTGGAAAAGTAAAGTGGACACCATAACTGAAGACAGAAACATTAATTCCCTCACTATGGATGAATTGATTGGAAACCTAAAGACTCATGAGCTCAAGATGTTGTAAGAGTTAGAGAAGAAGGAAGTTAAAAGAGAAAAATCTCTAGCATTGAAGGCTTCGAAACATGATTCTAGTGAATATGATACTGATGTTGCCTATTTGGAAAATAGGATTGTTAGAGCCATGAAGAAAAGTAGTCAGTTCCAAAGAAAAAGAAGTAACAGTAAAAAGGGGAAAATGTTGAGGTGTGTCACAAATATGGGAAACCTGAGCACTTTATCAAAGACTATCCAATGTACAAATTTGATTATTAAGAGTATCTACAGATTGGAGGTGACAAGGGAAATAATAGGGACCAGATCCCTAAAACATAAAAAGGGAAGGAAATAGCTGAGTATGCTATAAAGTAAGCTCGGCAGCATGGGGAGACTCTTCCCGTGATTCAGGTGAAGATGAGAAGACTAGAGACATTTCTATGCTAGCAGTGGAAGACAGTCCAGTTATCTATGATTTCTTGTTTTAATTCATGGCAAATATAGAGGATGAAAAAGAAAAGAAGGTAACTCTTTCTGATATTAAGGAGAATCTAGATAATTACACTACTAGAAAGATAAAAAGGCTTGCTACTGTCTTCATTGACTCAGTATGTGAATGAACTATTGAGAAAAGTGCTTTAGAGGAGAAAGTAGAAAATCAAGAACATGAATTGATTGCCTTAACTCTTCAGATATTTGAAACTGAAGAAATGATCACTAAATTAAATTCTGAAAAACTAAATTATATGACTCAACCAAAGAAGTTAAATAATGTAGATAGGGAAGAAGGAAGCCCCAAGGCTTTAGATTGATCTTTAGGAGAAATTAAAGGCTTCACAAAAACACCTTAAGTAAGCACTTCACATGGATGAAGAGTTAGAAAACAACCTGGTCTGTTTGAAAAAAAAAAGCTTAACAAATCTCTTAAATGGACTTCTTTTTCACAGATCCTTTCTAATTTGACTAGTCAAGCTTTTAATAATGGTAGAGGTCTGGGCTATCTAGGTGAACTCCAACCTGTTGGGTATAAAGAAAAGACTGTTTATCATGCCAGAAGGAAAGGGCACGAAATCCTATGCACTCACTGAGGAGGAGATGGACATTTGAAAGAAAAATGTAAACACTAGCTTAAGGCTAAATTTAGGAGCACTGAATATATTCAGCAGGAGAATGAATATTCTAAGGGCTTCAATTCTCTAAAAAAAGGTGAAGATAAAGCTATCACAGCCTAGACGGGCTAAGAAGAATTTGATCACACCATTATACTCCTACTTGGAACTTAAACTTAAGTAGTTCCCAAATCTACTTTGTGATCATGATTCCAGGCATAAGAAAGGGGATTGCAGTCAGGAATAACTAATTGATTGAAGGGGTTCAAAGCTTAATGATGAAAGGTTTGATTGTATTCTCTCTCTTAAGACACTTTAAGATGGAGGTGTCTTATTTTGAAATAGATGATTTCAAGGGCCTTGGTCCCTAGGAAATCCATCTCAGCAGAAGAAGCTTCAGCAGAATGAATAACATGTTAATCAGTGTCATTCCTATAAATTGGCTATGTTTAGGAGGCAGGTATGCTTAGTAAAATAGGTCCAAGTTAATATAACTTAATATCATACCTTTGTAGGTATACACCCAATGGAATAACTTTGGAAGTGGACAAATGTGGTAAGCACAAATTTAAAATTAACCCAAAGGAGAGGGACCCGGTCCCATCTCAGGTTAGTATCTATATCCGATGCCTTAATAATCATAAAATAGTGTCTAAAAAAGGCCATGTGTCTTTCTTTCTCTATAATAATTAGTCAGTTCCATTGCAAAATAAAGAGTCACATTTTTAGGTTCAGATGTGTCAGTTCAAAAGGAACATCTTTTTATGACATTGGTCACCTCTTAAAATTGCTAAATTAGACCTTCTTGTCATTATTCTTTAACTAGTCCATTTCATCTTCCCAAATCTACAAGTCTTCTCTTGGCCAAACTAGTCCTAGCTCATCTCTGTCTCTCAAAATGAAATGGATGACATTACTACTTTCTTAAGTCCAACAAAAGATCATGAAGTAGATAAAACTCCAAAGAGTCAAACTGGACATCCCCAAGTTGAACACCTTAATTCTTCAAGAATTAAAACCATGGAAAACTTCACCTCTAGTCCCCAACAACAATCTGAGACAATTCTTCTAACTGAATCATCCTTAGAATGCCCAAAACCCACAATCGAGTTAGTCTCCATTAAATCCTCCTTAACCTTGGATGTTTATGCTAAATCAATCATGATAGATAATCTAGACCAAGGGTTTGGGTCACCAATAGAACAAGAAATTTCTCAACCCAAAACTCCCTTTTCTCCAGGGAATTCAAAACGACCTGAAAACTTCCAATTTCCTAGGTCATCTAAAAAATTTGAAAAAGCTAAATCCTCCAAAACACTCCAAACACCTGATTCTCCTACACCTTCAGATTCAAACCTTATTTTTTCTCAGCTATTTGGTAAAGAAAAAAGGGTTGGTCTTTCCTGTAATGAGAATTGGGTAGATAAAAATTCACTCCTGTTTGAATATGACAACAAGGAAAGCACAATTGATGGAGTAGAATAAGAAGTAGGTGATAATAGTAAAGTGAATGAGGGAAAAGATATATTGTTACCTCCAAATGAGGAGGATGGGAATGAAGTTCCTCGAAGATAGACTATGAAGAAACTAAGGCGAGGTAGAGGAAATGATGAACTCTAAGGTAAAAGTGACTAAAACCTATTCTATAAGAGGTTCTGAAAAAAAGATGATAGAAAATTCCATAAAAGTCAACAAATCTTCAATCATGAAAAGAAGAAGGATGAAGAAATTTATTATAGTAGAGGAGAAAGAAAATATGAAAATTATGGAGGTTGAAAAAGGGGAGGATATAGATTCAAGAGTTGTTACTGCTACTAAGGAAAGAAGAAAGGAAGTTGAGGTTGCTGAGAAAACCAGGTCCTCTAAGTGAAAGACTGGAAGCTCTACTAGAATGAGACAAAAACATATAGCCATCAAGAAAAGAAAAGATTCTGAGGGACCTGGTCCCAAGAAATGAATAACTGTTGAAAAAGAAGAGCCAAGTAGTGAGCCAAAAAGAAAGAAGAAGGAAAAGGAAAAGAAAGAAGGATTGGAAACTTCAGAACACAGAAGGTTTTGTCAATAAGAGTTTTTTATCCTAGAATTTATGAGAAGCCTGGGATGGTGGAGTTGGTAAAATATGTCAGGCATCAAGGATGGTTATATCTATTTGAGGAAACAACACCAGTGGTTTTTGAAAATGAGGTAAGGGAATTTTATTACACCATGGAATTCACAGAAGATGGGCTAAGTTTGAATGCCCAGGTGAAGGGGAAACTTATCAATCTGGATGAAGAATCATTGGGCAAGATCTTGGATGTACCTATAAAAGGTGTGACGAAAATTGTGAAGCAGCAACACTCAACTGAGTTCATGATCAATGCATCAAAGGTAGGAGGGACATCTATATATGCAGTGAAAAAGAAACTCCTGATAAGTGAGTATCAGCTAGTAGTTGAATTCATTAACAAGGTCTCATTTCGAAGATCTAAAAGAAGGATAATTACCTATAGTGTTGACCTATTTTTGATTGAAAGCTTAAGCAAGTTTGAATTGATATGTCGTCCTGCTCTAATGATAGATCATATGCATAAAGTGATTCATAAAAAGGAAGGCGAACATAGAATGTCATATGGATATCTCTTGAACAAGGTGTTTGAACATTATGGAATGGATGGAACTAAGAGAACACAGGGAACGGCCAAGCAGAAGTTCAATATGACAACTCTTGTGGAGAATGAATGCATAGAGGGCAAAACTGGATCGGTGTCTCAAGTATCCGAGTTGCTAGCTGTTCAAGCGAAGTTGGGAATGGTAATAGAAGAGTTAAGGATCAAGTTGGCTTCCAAAGATACTGAAATAGTGCACCTGAAGTTGCAGAATCAGAAGTTGTCTTCTAAGGGACCAGGTGACAGTTCCCAATTGCACACGCAAGTATACGTGGTCTTATCAAGTAATATAGTGGCTTCAAGAAAGCCCAAATATTGATCTCTTAGGGACTTGCGTTCGCCGCCCGTCTAATTTTAGTTTAACTAATTGAGAAAAATTAAATAAGAAGAGAGTTTGTAATTTTGTAAATTAAAAATAAAATAAATAATGCATAAAAATAAAAGTCTTGGGACAATCAATGGAGAAAATTCTAGGGTTAAAGCACTTCGAATAATCATACTATGTTATTGAAATTAATTCGTTAATTTGCTTATCTTGGTTGTTGATTCGTAAGGTTAATTGCATGATCATGGTTTCCCAACCTCTAATCTTTTACCTAATATGGATATTACAACTACATCGTTGCGCGGAGATTTACTAATCCAATTAAGTTAATTAAACCAATCATCCTACGCATGAATCAAGTAAGGCATCTAAGTACATCCCTGTCCTAGACGCTAAGTTTAATTCTTTATTTTATAAAAGAATAAAAACCCATACTTTGTTTATTCTCATGTTCTATCTCCCTATTGCCTCTCCCGAGATCAAAAGATTGACAATATATGTATTCTAAGGGTCGCAAATCCTTAAAATAATTAAAACAAGAATAAACAAACAATCAAATATGATAAGCAAAAATTAATAAATTTAATCCAAAATAATAGTACTCATGTTCTTGGCTTTAACCCCGGAAGGAGGATTTTTAGCCACTAATATTCATAATCACAATCCAAATAATTTAATACATGATATAAAAAATTAAAGATTAAAAATAAAATTAAAATCTAATAAATCGTGTAGTCGTCTCCACAATTTTCTCAAAAATAGTGCTTAACCGTCCCTTGCATGTCCAGTGGATTGTTCAATGTTCTCCTCTAGTGTGACCAGCTGGTCCCCCTTTTATAATCCCAGAATTGTCCAAAGTTGACTAAAAGTTGATCAATAAAATAATTTCCATGTCCAGCTGTCCAACATTTTTTTGTGGGATTAAATAAAAACTACTCCTAATTTATTTAGGATACTAAAGCTGCACGTGCCCCAAGTTGCTCCCCACTTAGATTTTCCACTAGCCAATGCCACTTGCATTTAAAAAATGAACAAAATCCAATCTGTGTCGGCGCATATCAATTTGCAGTGCCTGATCAGAGCACGCGACGCGTTGCTCAATGCGTTGGCACATCGTTGCGATGCGTTGACTTCGCGTCGTCTCACTGGAATTTGTATTTAAAAATTTTGTTAAGTGTTGGACGTCTCTCCTTTGTTTCATGACTTTTGTAGTGTATTTTTAATCAATTTTTGGCCTTTAAATCATCAATATATTACCGTATTTAATTCACCAAGCCTCCTAAAATATCATACACCACATATTAAAAATCAAAACAACACACTATTCTTAACAACAAATCAAAACAAGAGCTAAGATAAGGCAAATTCGCAATGATCTTCCACTTATTTTTTTCGACTCTTGACTTAATTAAATTAAGCTTTGCCCATTACAAATAAGTTATTCCACTCATAATTACACCATTAAAATATTTGAAACAAATTAAACAAATTAGAATCTACCGAGATCAACTAGACACACACCTAGCTCAAGCTAGTAAAACTAGTTTTCCGGGTTGAACTCTAAATTACTCAATTAAGCACAAACTTGTTTGAAAAATACTTTGAACATTGTAATCACACTTGGACACTTAAATGCTTATTTATATCAATATGAACACGTTAAGCACATGAATTGCTCTCAAAACAAGGGAAAATAAGCTAGAAGAATGATACAAAAGTGTATAAAACCTTTTCAGATCATCACCCCACACTTAAACTCTTGTTCGTCCTCGAACAACTCTCTACTCTTAGTATAAAAATCTGAGGTGACGCTACACTTGTACTAAATGCAAGACACTCAAGCTAGCACTACAATGACTACATAGAATGCAAGTTTCTACACAACACACATTATTTACACAATTGATAATTCATGAACACTACTACAAAATATTCTAGCCTCAAGAATTGACTCACCTAGTTTGCAATCTCATGTTTATCATTCAATCAAGGACATCATACAAATCACCCACATTCATCAAACATGTGCCCCTCACAACAAGAGAGTTACCCATAATCACTCACAACAATGCAATTTATAACGTAATGGGTACAAGAATCAAATTATGCTCACTCTCACAAAGAATTCACAAGTTATACATAATGAACCATAGGCTTTCCCTTAGTGTTATACTCCACTAATAGTCGAATGTAAAGCTTAGAATCAATTAGGACTTTTCTGGGTTGTAATGTAGGCTAAAGGACGGGTAGAAAATATTTGGAAATTGAGACTAGCCTATCTAAGAGCTTTAATACACTACATTATACATTTAAAACCAATCATCAACGACCAAATTACACCTTTTCATCCTCCCATATCTTTTGTTTTTGCCCTATCTCTTTTAAGTATTTTCACAAACACTTGGTGGACATATAGTTTACTACCACATAAATCAATTTTCTCTTTTTTTGGCAACCATGGCAATATTTTTAGCATAAACTACATCACAACCATCCACCATAAATAAATTATAAACACCAATAACTCTTACCTTGGAGCATCAATTTCACCTTTTTCTTCTTCAATTTCTCAAACTCCTTACAAAATTAATTTTTATTAAAGAACTTAGGAGCTTTTTGGATCAAATTATGGTCTATCAAAGAAGGGATTAGGCTATTTATGAGGTTGCCAAAGAAAAATCTAAAGTCTCAATAGTGGTTAACTAGGATAATGCATAAGGGTAGGTAAAAAGAAGGTATACAACAAGGCTATAAAAAAATGCCTAAATCATCTCCTAAACCCACATTCTTTATTTCGCTTCACACACACATCGGGCAAGTTCTAGATATTACATACAACAATGAATATACAAAATACCTCACAACACATGGTACATGCTCAACTCAATAGGATCATTATAGACTCCCAACCAAACAATAGCACAAATTCAATTTTAAGCCAACAAGTACAAGAGTCAGAAACATAAGCCTAAGAGTCTCAAAAGTAGCAATTCATTCAATCAACATTCTTTTACCAAACAAAACACTTGTATGTAACGCCCCGAAAAATGGGTCCCGGAGCATCACACGGTGCTTGAGGCTACGAGTAGCCCCAAGCTAACCCTTTGAGCCATTTTTATTCAGTTCAACACAAATCAACGAGGTTTCCATAAATAACCCTCAAATATCAACAGAGTAATCATCATCCAAGAATAAAAGAATTTCAGAAAGATAACAAAATACGACTTATTAGTCAACTCCCAACATCTATACTGGTCTGACAAGCCTCTAAGAAAATCAATAAAACCAACGAGCTATTGAGACATGCCCCAACTGACTCATACTCAGTTATCAAATGTAAACAATTCCGTAAAACCAACATCAGACATCACGTCCTTGGAACATAAGGATTCACCACAACAGAGGATGTAGAACAGCGTGCCCGAAGAATCACTGTCGAACCTGGAACTGAGCACCTAAACCTACATTCTGAGAAAATGCAGCCCACATTCGAAGATGTAGGTCAGTACCATGAAAAGAAACCGAGTATATGGGAGTGTATGCAGTTGTATAAACATCATCATCATAAATATTTATAAGAAATATGCAGGATGTATGAAAGACTCACATAGCCTGAAGAAAATCATCATAATCATGAAAGGATGAAATAAGTATAATAACACATGTGAGTCAGCATATAATTTGTCAATCACTTTCAGTTCATCAAGAATCTCAATTCTCATAATGTAAATATCATTTAAATCTTTCGAAAGAATAACTTTCACAATTCCACTTTCAAATCACTTCACCATTCACCTAGACACAATGAAACACACACACACTGGGAGATCCTATAACCGACATAAACCATGTGAGCTATATGGAGTCCAACGTACAACCCACGTTGGGGAGATCCATCCTAACCTTGCCATCAGAGTAGGACTATCGATATCAAATCCACACAAACTAGTGATCACTATATAAATCAGCCTCAGGCTCACTCCTACGGGGGCACGTAGTTCTAGGGAAGTAAGGTCACTTTATACCTCCTACTCGGTGATAAAGATTTCTCTCGGACTTAGCTCAGATCATTTCAAAGACAATCCACAACAAAATAATTTCAGTAATATATAAATATACATCGGGAGCCATCATGCTTCCCATCTATCAAAATCAACCACGTTGTAGATTTCTTTCACACTCGAGTTTAAAACAACTCCATTAAGACCAAAAGGTCAAATCATTCAAAATATCTCAAATATTCAACATCAACGTGCTTATAACACACACTTTCTCAAAAAAACACAATTTCCAATGGGAATTCACGACCCAAATATCAAATTCATGATAAATATCGTTCAAGATTCATGCTTTATATCACCACACATGTAAATTCATCTTTCAAAATCATAAACATCAAGATTTCATAATAATCATCATAAGATATGGGTTAATGCTTCAAATTCATAAAAATCAAATAAAAATCATGCCTTTGTAAAGAAAATTACTTTTGGGCACAAGAACGAAAGAGAGTTCTTGTTGAAAAACCCCACATACCTTGAATGATGAACTTTAGATCGATACTCAATTTTGAGATGTTAATCGTGCCTTTGAATGATGGTTCTTGGAGTTCTTGAACTAGGAACTTGGAATCTTGAATAAATTTGCAGAATTAATGGTGAACTTTGAAGGTTCTTGAAGTTGGATGTAGGAGCTTAGAGTTTTCTTTTTGAGGAAATTTGATGAAATATAACATATAATGCTTCTAATAGTCTTTAATATAGGGTTTGGACAGACTTTGGGTGAGGGGGAATGACCAAAACGCCCCTAAAAATCAAATAATTCTCGAATTTATCCTTTGGTGAACTGTTTTGATAGTCTGAAGTAGATCAACCATAACGTTTTACTCCGATATCTAAATTGGATGAAACTAATTTCATTAGAAAGAGTACTCTCATATCTTTCCGTTGATATATAGTATCTCACCCAGATCATTGTGTACGAGGAGTTATGATCATTTGAAGTTGACCCAAAAATTCACTTTTGATAGGCTGAAGTAGATCGACCATAACTTTTTGCTCCGATAGACAAATTGGATGAAACCAATTTCATTGGAAAGAGAACTCGCATAGCTTTCCGTTGATATATATTAGATCACCTAAATAATTATGTACAAGGAGTTATGATCGTTTAAAGTTGGAGAAAAAATACGCCAGTCCTCAGTACTTTTTCCTGCACGTTTTACTGTTTACTACTATTCATGGTTCAATCGGAATGTTCATAACTCGTCGCTCGGGTGTCCATTTTGGATGATCAACATATCGTTGGAAAGATTATTCGATAATCTACGCAATGGTGGGTCATAATCTAAGACATTCCATACGGAAAATTTATAATTCATTCTAGAAGATAGAACCCAACACGTTTACGCACAAAATTTCAACGAAAAATTTCCCGGGGTATTACATTGCACCATGTAATAAAAAATATCACCAACTCAAGAATATTAATTTTTAACCCTCTCATCATGCAATTTCCAAAAGGGTAATTCAATTGAAATTGTATAAAAATAATTGAAGTTGTAGTTAACCGAGTACTCTAGGTGACCCGAGACCCCAGGTGACCCTATTAAAACTCACCCCTGGTCCTATATCAATCAATTTAGGTACTATTAGTCTAACATATGAACCCAATTGAAGTTGTAAAAAATAAATGTTCAACATATTGCGTCAGATTTCTCATCTGTTGTAAATTATCAATCAGATTAGATAACAACAAATTACAAATCTATTGTAAATTATCAAACAGATTAAGTCATCTATTGCGACAGATTACCCATCTGTTGTAAATTATTAAATGGATTTTCATATGTCGCAACAGATTACCCATATGTTGTAAATTATTAAATAGGCGTTGCCATCTGTTATGGCTGACCCTATGAGAACTCACCCCTAGTCCTAGATTAATCGATAGTTTACCCTATGAGAACTCACCCCTAGTCCTAGATTATTCAATTAAGATATTAGTACCCTAGTCCTAGATTAATCAACTAAGGTATTAGTCTAACATATGATGTAGTAAGAATCGATTTAGCTCAGAGTGATCGATCGACGACTCTGGTCGGGAGAAATGCAGTACCGTCTCATCATGCAATTACCAAAAGACTCAATTGAAGTTGTAGTTGACCCTATGAGAACTCACCCCTAGTCCTATACTATTCAATTAAGGTATTATTACCCTAGTCCTAGATTAATCAATTAAGGTATTAGTCTAACATATGAGGTAGTAAGAATCGGTTCGGCTTCGAGTGATTGATCGCCGACTCTGGTCGGGAGAAATGCAGTACCGTCTCATCATGCAATTTTCAAAAAACTAAATTGAAGTTGTAGTTGACCCTATGAGAACTCACATTCAATTAAGGTATTAGTCTAACATATGAACTCAATTGAATTATATATAAACAAATGTTCAACCTGTTGCAATAGATGTCTTTTCTGTTGGATCAAATCAAACAGATTGTGTAATCTATTGCAACATATTATGCATCTGTTGTAAATTATCAAACAGATTACGTCATTTGTTGCGATAGATCATGAATCTATTGTAAACTATCAAATAGTTTAAGTCATCTGTTGCGACAGATTACCCATCTGTTGTAAATTATCAAGTAGGCATTGTCATTTATTGTAGTTGACATTATGAGAACTCACCCCTAGTACTACATTAATCAATTAAGGTATTAGTTGAACATATGAGGTAGTAAGAATCGGTTCGGCACAGAGTGATCGATCGACGACTTTTATCGGGAGGAACACAGTCCCGTGTCATCATGCATTTGCCAAAAGACTCAATTGAAGTTGCAGTTGACCCTATGAGAACTCACCCCTAGTCCTAGATTATTCAATTAAGGTATTAGTTGAACATACGAGACAGTAAGAATTGGTTCGTCTCAGAGTGATCGATCGATGACTCTTGTCGGGGAGAATGTAGTACCATCTCATCATGCAATTGCCAAAAGACTCAATTGAAGTTGTAGTTGACCCTTTGAGATCATTCATCCATCCCTAGTTCTACCTAGATCAATTTAGGTACTATTATTAATCTTAAAATTAAGTTAATGAGAACTCATTTCAACTCAGAGTGATCGATCGACGACTCGGGTCGGGATGAACGCAATACTAACACCATACAAATGCAATGACTCATTTGGATTTGTAGTGGACCCTGTGAACTCATCCATTCATCCCTCGATCCACCTAGATCGATATAGGTACTATTATTAATTTTAACATTAAGTTAATGAAGAGCTCAATCGTTCATCCCTAGTTCCTCCTAAATCAATTACAATGAAATCTGTTGCAACAAACAACTGAGCTGTTGGAGAATTTCAAACAGATAACAATATCTGTTGCAACAGATGACATTTCTTATTTAATTATCAAATAGACATTTGCATCTGTTATGACGGATGACTGAGTTGTTGGAAATTTTCAAACAGATATTGATATCTGTTGTAACAGATGATGTTTTTTATTTAGTTATCAAATAGACATTTCCATCTGTTGTCACAGATGGCTGAGTTGTTCGGATTTTTCAAACAGTTGTTTAAATCTGTTGCAACAGACGACATATTGTTTGAAAATCTTTTTTTTCTTTTAATTTTAAAGCAAGATACTGTCCGAGTAGATAAAGTAGTAGTACTACTAAAGGCGGTAAAAAATATTTCTTGGATAACTCAAAAATCTCATTGAGTAGACTTGTCCTGTCTTTTCAATGTCACCCATTTTTTTCCTCGTGCCCCTCAAATTATTAGTGAATATTAATTAATGAATATTGAAACCCTTAATACTTTTTCCGTTTCATATTGACTTAGCACACCCATTAATAAATTAATTAGAGGTTTATTTTACTACCAAATTAGCCTTATTAATTACGCTTTGAAAATATAAATTTGAATAAATACACTTTGTTTAGTCATTTAATTATAGGGTAGTACATCTAAAAATTAGAATTATCTCATATCTCCTCTCCTCTCCTCTCCTTCAGTCCTAAATCTCTCATCTTTTTTCTTTCTATCCTATTTAGGGTTATCACAACCTTTTTTCTCCTCTTTCTCATAAATTTTCATTCGGATCTAAACCGATCGATATTCATATCTTAGATTCCTCGACTGAAATTGCTTTTTTGATCCCCTTTTGAGATTAAGGTATGATATGATTCACTATTGCTTTTTCATTCTCGTCTTCTTCTTGCAAGTTATTTACATCTTTTTTTATTTAATTACCATTTTCCCATATCATATTTATTTAAAAAATTTGAAGGAACTTTTAATTGATGAATAAATAAACCGAGAATTTTTATTACAAGATGCGAAAAAAGTCATCTGTTGGGAGAAGTTTAAAAGCCTTGTTGGCAGTATTTGTTTTTATGTATTTTATTTGTTTCTTTGTTGTTGATGCTGTTATTAATATTGTTGGTGGAGTTGGCATTGTTGGAATTTGTGGTGTGGTGTGGTGGTGTTGACAGTGTCGGATCTAGGTTTTTTAGATGATGGGTGCTTCTTAGTTTAAAAATAGTGGAGTCTGAACAATCAACACAAGGAGTAAGGGAGAAAAAAACAAAAGAAAGTTTAAAGTGAATAAGGAGAGAAGAGTTGGTTACCAAAATTAAAAAAATATGTGCTGAGTGGGAATTGAACTCAAGACCAAAAGAAATAAATAGCCTTAAGCACCCATAAACAACAACTAGGATAACCAAACAACTCTTACTATGGGTTCTCACTGATTAGATTATATATGTTTTTTCTTAATTTCCATATACATATATAAAGTTCGATACAAGTTTATTCTGTGCTCGCACACTCGGAGGAATCCATGTGGGTTCTTCCCTGGTTGTTGATGGTGTTGGAACATAGGATGTATGCTTCTTTGTTGTTGATGATGTTGTTGGAACAAATGTTGTTGTTTTCTTTATTGTTGATGCTTTTTATTTGTTGTTTGTAGTTTATGTTGTTGTTGATGTTGCAACAGACGAAGCAACTGTTGAAACAAATCAAACCACCAGCAAGGCTTTTATGTATTTCAACAGACTCCATATTTGTTGCATCAGACTCCATATCCGACGCAAAAGACTCCACATCTGACGCAACAGACTCCTCATCTGATGCAACAGACTCTATATCTGTTGCAACAGAAGGATAATTTTCTTTCTGTGACATAAATTTTTTCCTTCTTCTTTGTAGATATAAAAGGAATTGAAAGTTGATAGACTTTTTCCTGACCATCACAAGAGGCTGCAGTAAAGATAGGTTCGGAGGAATAAGCTGCATGCAGATGGAACCACTTCATATGTGGGAGGTATGTATTACTGATAATGTTATCGTGAAAACACACATAGAGTACACTGATTTTGTGAATGCTGTTTTTACCGATTAGTCATAGATCATTCAAACAAGATATTTACAATTTTACAGTTAAGTTTAGTAGGTCCGAACTGATAGGGCTGAGGGACCATGAATATGGTTTTGATACCTTGTTAAGATTTAATGTCGGATGTTGCTCATGTTTATTTATCATGCCTTCTACAGACTTTCGCTGTGGCAAGCATTTCTGGCGACGATGTAGACTTTTGCATGACGGATATATTATCCTCTATATGGTAAAAGAATGATCAATCTTTCCCCTCCTTACCTATCTTATGCATGCAAATATGAAGAGTGCAAGGCAAAACATGATGGTGTGATTAATACTGTTAATGCATTAACTGCTAATGTAAAGGAATTGATATCTAACAGTAGTGTCATTCGATCAAAGAGGATTTTTGTTTCATTCACTCCATTAGAGATTAAGGCTAATAGGATAAAGAAAGCAATTTCCAATGTATTATCAAGTATTCGAAGAAAAAAATTTGGATCTGACAAAGGTGAGAAGATAAAAAGGGGAAGGGAATAAGAAGGAAAAACTGAATGCTAGATTTAGTTCATCTTGTTTCGTTATGTAGAGATACTCCATCTAATTTTGAGTGCTTTTTCTTTTCAGGATGGTGAGGAAGGAAGAATCTCTCCATCATTAGCTAATACTGAAAACAAGACATCTGATGTTATTGAACCACCAGACTGCCCTGTGAAGTTTGATAATCCAAAAGAAGTCTTTGCTCGAGTTAGTCAACAGATTAAACGATCTCAATCACTTATTTTTTTTGCTGATCAATCTTCTCCGTAGAAGACAAGATATCAACAAAACTGCTTGACACAGCAAAAGCTGATATCGATAGATTACTGATTATGTCTACTAAAGACTTGCTTCTACTAGAAAATTATTCTGCATTGAGTGCTGCACTATCCATATATGCTGCAACACAGGATTTATCAGACAAGAGAGTGTTTTCCTTGGAAATCCTCAAAGTGAACCTTCCATACTTCTCCTTGACCTTGCGTAGAGCTAAGAAAGACCAAGAGGAGTATTATACGAAAGCTGCCAAGAAAGAAAGTGAGTGGTCCTCGTTGACAAACTAACAAAAGATCAAGAGCTCTATACTGAGCTTAATGACCACAATGACAAAATGATTGAATTGAAAGTGATGGTGACTTGACTTAGTCAAACAAAAAGCCATGACTGTTCATATCCCTTAATTAAATAAAACTTGTGACTTTTTTAATATGTAAATTAAAAAAATAGATCTAAATACAATATTTTATCTTTTTATTGTATTTCGTAAAGAGACAGATTGGTAATCTGTTGCAAAATATATTTCACCTGTCAGATAACTTACAATATATGGACAATCTTTTGCAACAGATGGATATATCAGTTTGTTTTTCCATCAGTTGTGGCATCTGTTGCAACTTTCTAGTCATCTGTTTATTCAATTTCATCGAGAGCAATAGATTTTTCTAAATACTTCTTGGCCAAACTCAATTTTTGCTCTTAGATCGCTTCTTTTTTTTTCTTTGCATCCTTCAAGATGGACTCCAAATTCAATTTTTACCATCAATCCAATAGCAAAAATTTAATTTAGTTGAAGGATGCAAAAAAAAAAAAAAAAAAAAACCAATCCAAGAGCAAAAATTGAGTTTGGCCAAGAAGTGTTTAGAAAAATCGATTGCTCTCGATGAAATTGAATAAATAGATAACTAGCAAGTGCAACAAACGCCACAGCTGATGGAAAAGCAAACTGATATATTCATCTGTTGCAACAGATTGTCCATATGTTGTAAGTTATATGAAAGGTGGAATATATTTTGCAACAGATTACCAATCTCTCTTTCCGAAATACAAGAAAAAGATAAAATGTTGTATTTAGATCTATTTTTTTTTAATTTACATATTCAAAAAGGTACCAGTTTTATTTAATTAAGGGATATGAACAGTCGTGGCTTTTTATTTGACTAAGTCCAGTCCCTTCCAATTCAATCATTTTATAAATAGGTCCCTCCGGCCTCCTCTCACTCTTCACTCACTCGTTCATTCTACTATACTTACAAACAATACTAATATGGATGATCCATATTCGTACAATAAGGTTCATATCGAGTCCTTACAGGAACTTCAAAGGCAGTTTGATGAACTCCATAGGGATTTGGCCGACTTCGGAGCAAGGCTGAGGAGGGCCCATCTGCTGCCGGATGAAAATTGTCAGTTTGACAATAATAATAGTAATAATAATAATAATAATAATAATAATAATAATAATAAATAGGTTATGTTTTTTCTTTCTTTTAGCGTATGTATTTTCCTCTTTTATATCCAATCTACCTATTAGGGATTCAAAAAATCCATGTATGTGTATATGTTTGGTTTGGTTTGGTCGACTTTGAATTTTTAATTCTTATTCAATATTTAATTATCATTCTATTTATTCTCTATTCTCAACATGTCGGCGGTTAGAGGTAGGGATTAAGCACTTGTGGCAACAGATGGTAGTGAAAGTCATGATGAGAAATTCTCCTAAAAATGGTTTGTTAATAAATAATAAGGAACTAAATGATATTATAATCGTTAAAGAAAGATTATTTAATTTAAAAAAAAGTCACAACATTGGATTAATTTAATTAAGATAAATGATGATATGATTTTTAAGAAAAAATTTAATGAATAGTCGTGATTGTGACTTTTGTCTAAACACATTCAACAAACAAAAACAAAAAACGCTTCTGATGCATCAAATTCTTCATCTGTTGCGACTGATGAATCAGTTAGAAGAAATCAAATAAAATCCTTAAACAGATGGTCGTTTTATAGAAACAGATGGTATATCTGTTGAAATGGATGGGTTATTTGATGCAACAGATATACAATCTGTTGTCATAACTCAATTAATAAAAATGGTTATTAAAGAAACGAAACGGTTATTGAAAATCAAGTGTATTCGATTTTTAAATTGAGAAAAAAGTTTTTTTAATTTAATAAGCTGAAAATTCATGACTTGTCACAATAATAAAAAACTCACCACCAGCTTGATTTAATTAAGTCATTTCTTTTCACAGAAAAGAATAAGGAAATAAATGATAAACACAATTTAAACCGTAAAAAACTCACCTGAAATATTCTTGTTTTTAAATCTTCTTTATTAATTTATATAATCAAAAATTCAGAAAATTTGGATTTCATGAAGATAATTTATTTTTTAAAAAATATATATATATTATATGTTGCAATAGATATATTATCTGATGCAACAGGTTAACTATTTGTTGCAACAGATGATTTATCTGATGTAACAGATATATAATATGTTGTCCAACTCAGTGTAAAAAAAACGGTTGATGGGAAGAACTAATTATTTTGATAATTATAAAGCTGAAAAGTCATGACATAATCAGAATATCGCTTAATTTAATTAAGTCATAACTTTTTACAATAATCAAGAATGTCATTAATAAATATAGGTGAACAGTTGTGCCTTTAAATCTGCTTTATTAATTTATATAATTAAAAATTCCAAAAATTTGGATGTCATGAAGATAATTTATTTTTTGAAAAAAATATATCTATTATATATTGCAACAGATATATTATCTGATGTAATAGGTTATCTATTTATTGCAAATGATGATATATCTGTTGTAATAGATGATTTATCTGACGCAACAGATATATTATCTGTTGTCCAACTCAGTGTAAAAAAAATAATTCCTGGAAAGAACTAATTATTAATAATAATAAAGCGAAAAATTCATGACTTATCGCAATATTGATTAATTTAATTAAGTCATGACTTTTCACAGTAATCAAGAATGACATTAATAAATGGAGGTGAACAGTTGTTCCTTTAAATCTGCTTTATTAATTTATATAATTAAAAAGTCAAAAAATTTGAATGTCATGAAGATAATTTATTTTTTTAAAAAACAATATATATTATATGTTGCAACAGATATATTATCTTATGCAACAGGTTATCTATTTGTTGCAACGGATGATATATCTGTTGTAACAGATGATTTTTCTGATGCAATAGATATATAATCTGTTGTCCAACTCAGTGTAAATAAAAAATAGTTCCTGTAAAAAACTAATTATTTTAATAATAATAAATCTGAAAAGTCAAGACTTATCACAATATGGTTTAATTTAATTAAGTCATAACTTTTTACAGTGATAAAAAATGTCATTAATAAATGGAGGTGAACAGTTGTGCCTTTAAATCTGCTTTATTAATTTATATAATTAAAAAGTCAAAAAAATTGGATGTCATGAAGATAATTTATTTTTAAATATATATATATATATATATTATATGTTGCGACAGATATATTATCTGATGCAACAGGTTATCTATTTGTTGCAAATGATATATCTGTTGTAATAGATGATTTATCTGATGCAACAGATATATTATCTGTTGTCCAACTCAGTGTAAAAAAAATGTTTCCTAGAAAGAACTAATTATTCATAATAATAAAGCTGAAAAGTTATGACTTATCATAATATTGATTAATTTAATTAAGTCATAACTTTTTACAGTAATCAAGAATGTCATTAATAAATGTAGGTGAACAGTTCTGATTTTTTGCCTAACTCATTCAAGTTCAATCCTCTATAAATAGGTTCCTCCTTACTCAGTCGTTCAATCTACTACACACTATTTATTCCTTGCTCTTGTTACTTCTTCAACTACTTTCTCTTCAAGGACTTGATAGTTTTTTCCTGTCTCTGGTAAGTTTTTTTCTTGATTTTTGTGTAAATATTCATTGTATATTACATTACATTACAGAATTCTTTGTTTTCTTACTTTTGTTTTTACGTGTGTTTTGTCAACTTATGCGTTTTCTAGATATGGTTGATCCTGTGTGGGATGTCGCTATTTTATGAGACGCCATGCGAGAATTGCAGAAGGAGGTTCATGACCTGCATTGGGAGTTGGCCGCAGTCAGAGTAAGGATGTTGCGGGAGATCCGTAGGCTGAGGAGGGCGCTGTTGCTTCCCGTTGAAGATTGGCCGGTTGTCCATACAAATAATAATGATATTAATAATGATGATAATAATAATTAAGCTTTTTTTCTTTTATCTATGTATTTTTTTTGTTTGTTTTATAAAAGATTATGTTTGATGCACTTGACTTTTTATTTCTTATTTAATTTTTGTGTTGTCTATTTCTATTTCTTAACGAATGATATGTCTACAATTAAGGAATAATTTGATTCCAGTATTACTAGCAAGAACATATGAGTTATCTGTTAGGTTTTGTGTGTGACAGGAGCTGTATTTTGTTGTTCGAAATATATTAGTAATCTGATGAACCAGATTATTTATCCATTGAAACAGATTACAAATCTGGTGCAGCAGAATACCCATCTATTCGATTATATTACGGGCACCTAGAACCCTTAAACATGAATCCAACATGAGTCTACTGTTACAACAGAACATTTATTTGGTGCGGCAGATAATGGATCTGTTTAAACAGATTGCTCGTATTGCATTTATGTTCGCTTGCAAACTATTATTGAAAAAATAACACACTAGCAGTTACCCAGATTCAACTAAAAATCATAATCTGACTTACCAAAGTCTCCTCTCAAGTAAATTCCAAAGTTGAAAGTAATTTACGAAATAAAATTTGACATAAGAATTTGGTCAAAAAGCAGCAGTTGGGGTAACAACAACAACAACAATGGTCAACAAAAAGAATATGAAGATGATAATGAAGTATAAGATGATGATAATAAATCAAAAGATGATGAATAAAGCAGCAACAACAATGAACAACAAATATCGCGAAGAGAAAGAAAATAACAATGGATGAGGATAGAGAAAAAGGTGTCTTTTTTTCCTTCGTTTCCCGTTATATATTAACTAACATTTGAATCAAAGTGTAAATTTAAAAACTTGTGGGTTATTTTGAAATTTTCCAAACTTTCTTAAACCATAATTAAGTAATTGTTACCTCTACTCAATTATTAAGACTTGTGTCAGCTACACCTCATTTTAAAACTTTTTTTTCACCTGTGGCCCAAACCCCCCAGAAGCAAGGGGGCCAATCATAATGGTGAAACTCTCCAGAAATCCTTAGGGAGTGATGCAGAACTCGGAGCCTAGCCTAGGGATTGTCCACAAATCAGGGATATTTGTGGAAGAAGAAGTTGATGTTGGACATTCTGGCCCTAGTCCTGGTGAGGGACATAAGTAAATGGGAAAGGGCACCTCATATCCATTCGGAAAAAGAAGTTTCACAAAAATGAAAGTAACATTACGGGGTAGCCATTTTTCTATTTTAATTTCATTAACTGGTCCTAAATTTTTATTATTACATAAAATTCTAACTATCAAAAGTAATTATAAAAATTTCATTTTTGATATTTTTTCTCTCCAAACTTCATACTTACGCTTAATGTTCCTTAAAGAGTGCTAAAATCAAGGAATCTCAATCAAGCGATTTTTAAATTTTGAATTTACAAAAGAGGCTGCAAAGAACTTCAACCTCTTCACCACTAAACCCTAATTCTCAAACTTCCAACCAAAATCCTTCACTAAATTCTTCCCCAATCCGCATTCTTCCTTCTAAATTTATCGCCCCTAAAGTCGACGACACCATGCTCGCCATAACTGCCGCCGGCGGCGAGTCATCTTCTTTTTTATTTTTCTTTCCTTCCTTTTCAATGGCAGTTGGGGGGACATTTGTGGGAGAATACGACATCATACTTGTAGTTTCCTTTATCGGCGATATTTCTTTCACTACAAAAAATACGTCTAATTGCGGGAGTTTATTTGCGGAGGTTACTTTAACCTTCATAACATTATATGAAATGCGGGATTTAAATACGTGTCGCTAAAAATTGTATATTTGTGGGGGGTTAAAAAACTTTTCTATCCATTAAAAAAAATAGTGCCTAAACTGTTGCCTCATTTTTACATCAAAAAAAATATTTAATATTTCCCCCCCCCCAAAATATGTGCCTAAACTCATCAATATAGCTTTTTTCCCCCAAAATATTTTTTAATTATCAAAATATTTTTCCCAAAACTGAGCTAAAGTCTCTCTCATTTTTCCTCAAAATCTATAGACTCCGACCAGTAATTGCTACATCTCCGTCGGCCATTGCTACTCAGGCGTCTCCGCTCGGCCATTGCTACTTCGGCTAGGTAAATGCTACTCTCCTTAACCTTAATTTTCTATTTTTGTATAGAGTTTTGTTGATTCGGGTAAATGCTAATCAATTCAGTATCTTAATTTTCTGTTTTTGTTCTTTCATCGCCATAGTTATCTTTAGCTCCACAATTTCTACAGTAACTTGTCGATGAGTGATGTCAAAATCTTATTTGTGTTTATGTAGAACAACAACTCACTTCTACAAGTTTTTTTTTTTGCAACACATATTTTTGTGTGTCAAGAAGTATAATTTGCTTATATGAACTAGCTATATAGTAACAAGAATTGGGATATAGTAAAAATGGGGTCTGAGCAGAATAGATTTCCACAGCAGCAAGGACCTCCACTTCCTTCTCGGGTACTGTGCCACTTCATTTTTTATTTTTGATTTTGTTCAGATCTAGTTGTTTCTAGTGTAATTTTATACTATGTGTTTTGGTGTTGTGTAAATGAGAAATATATTTTTGTAATAGTAGCAGTAGTTTTATTGTATGATGGAATTGCAATTGTTGAGTAGATTTGAGTTTTTCATAAAATAGGGTTGTGGAGTTTAGATGAAGGAAGAAGTTTAATTTAGTGAAATAATGATTGTATTTATAGTATGATTATTTTTTTTGCATAGTTGATAATATGGTAATTTGTATAGCTAAGGGTATGGCCTAGCGGTCGATGAAGTGACCTGAGAATCATGAGTTCCCATGATTACGTGATTTTCTTTCATCTGGTTTAGCTTTGGTGGACATAAGTTACCTGGTACCTGTTGTTGGTGGGAGGTAGCAGGTATCACCTGTCTGACCTAGCCTCGATGGACAAAGTTGATAAATTTAGTGAATAGTGGTTGTACAGTATGATAAATTTCTTTGCATAGTTGATAATGTGGTAATTTGTGTAGCTAAGGATGTGGCCTAGCGGTCGATGAAGTGAGTTAAGAATCATCAGATCCCTTGATTAGGTGATTTTCTTCCATCTGGTTTAGCTTTGTTGGACAGAGGTACCTGGTACTTATCGTTGGTGGGAGGTGGCAGGTATTCCATGTTGGAGGGAATGGATGTCAGCTGAGGCTTTATGTATTATGCCAATAAACTAAGCAATCACATATTCATAAAGCAGTGAGTTTTTAAGAATAAATTTCTTCCAAGATATCAGGTCTAAAGAAAACCACAAGTACCATTATAGTTTGGCTGATAAGTGGCCCAAATTAAAAATTACATTTCATAAAAAAAATATGTCATCAGTTTAGGTTTTATTATAATAGCAGGTGGTCACTAACTAATCTTTTCTTAGAGTATGGTTTAGGTCATCTCATTGTTTAATTATAGTAATACTTTTTGATTAGTGCTTCTCTCATCAGAATCCTTTTCTATCAGTTTTTTCATTAAACTTAACTAGAAAAGTCATTTTTCTATTAACATTATAGTATCTAACAGGGTGGACTAGTGGTCAATGAAATAGGTTAAAATCATAGGAAACCAAAGTTCAGATCTCAATGAAGACAAAAAATATTAGGCAACTTCTTGCCATCTGCCTAATTCTTGATGCACAGAGTTATCCGATGCTTGTACTGGTGAAAGGTAGTGGGTATTTAGTAGGATCGTTAAGTTGCGTATAAGCTGACTTGAGATCACTAATATATTTATATTTATAGAATATTCTATAGTGAATCAAAAGTTCTTTTGGTATTGGGGGTTCTACCAAAGTTGGGTTAAAATCAGGCCATGAATGACTAATGTGTATTGTTAGTTAATAACTTATAATATGGATTTTATAATTCAAGTTTTAATTGTTTTTTCTGCTTTAACTTTGAAATGGAACAACACTTATCTCCACTATTATTGCTCTTATTTGAGAAAAAAAAGTTATAGATGTGTCACTATTTTATTATTGGAACATAATCATGTACTATTTCTTCTATAACCAAGAAATATTTGAGATCCAGAGGTGCACATAACAAAGATCATGATGGATGTTCAGAACTCAGAAGAAAAGACTAATGACATTTCCCAGTAATTCATGTTTCATAGTTAGTTACAGAAAACAACAGAAATTGAAAAATTAAAATCAGAAAGTAACTTTTAACTGCCTAGCTAGTCAGTCAGCTTCAACATATAAACAAACTCTTACCAAGAGAGAAAAAAAAGAGATAATCCTAAAGGGTAAAAGGAGTAATCTTTTCAGGTGATGCTTTGGTCTGTATTCTTCCCTCGAGACTCCACTTGTAAGATTTACACTAGGTATGTTGTTGTTATTGGACCTCAACTAGTTTGGGGTTGAAGTCTAGTTGACTGATTGTTGATTGATTATGGTCGTTGAACTTGTTTTTTTATGTTTGTAAAGTTAGTCGAGTGGTGCAAAAGTTGACCCGGACATCACTATATGTAACACAATATATGTAATACAATATGCAACACGTAATGCAAACATACTTATAGAAGGGACTATTATCGAATGCAGTCCTAAAGTTGGCTCGTCTAGAAGTAGTAAACTTGGGTTGATTAGAATTTCTTGACCTATACTGACTCTTTTTTTCTCTCCACCTGATATCCCTCTAAACAATGGCCCTCCAATAATACTATTTCTACACTTGTTTAATCCAAGTTCTACTATAATATGCTCTACATGAGAGTGGTCGATTATTGAATGTAATTTTCTCAGATAACTTGCTCTAAAGACACCCTCCTAGTGTTGTTAAGAGGGTAGTTGTGCCACTACCTGATGGACCTAATATTTCTAGCATCTCACCTGGACATACAATACCTGTCACTCCATTTAGTATAGTCTTTTTTTTGTGCTTGACGGTCCTCCACAACATATTACTCTAGTTTTTTGTCTAATCTTCTAAGCAATATCTTCAAACGGCATACTTAAAATGAAGATATTAGCAAAGAATACATTGAACCTATGTTGCTGTATGTTGAATGGTATTACCTGTATGTTGAATGGTACTCAGGTTCCTAGTTTGATCAACTGATTGAGTAATTTGAAACTGTAGTGTAGAGTAGTTGTTGATTGATCTATTTATATTTATCATGATGTTTTTAGTTGTACGCAGACATAAATATTTTATAATAAGGACTAAAAGTTTATCTGATTGATTTTTATACTTTGCATTTTTATGTAGCCAAGTGATGCGTTAATGGACCCATTTCACCCATTGATGCATGGAGACCACATGATGATAGTGATCCTAATGACAGTTGTTGATTTCATTGCAAACTGTCTTGGATATTATTCAATTGTGAGGTAATTGTGTGGTTGGAGTGAATCTTAGAATATTGAAGATTTTGTGTTTAAATTTAATTTTGGAGTTTGAAGATACTACTTAATGTTGAAAATTTGGAGTTTGAAGATGCTAATGTTAAAAAATTAAATTTTGAAGTTTAATGTTCAATGTATTTTTTATATGCTTGTGACTTACAATGTTTAATTAGTCATGTTGTGTAAATGATATATGAATTGAATAAATATTGAATTGTAGGTTATGCCTAAAGGAACAATTAAATTTGAGCTAAAATTAGAATTTGTAATTTGTTATTAAAAATTAATGGGCCCCACTAATTTAAAAAAATTATGGAGGTTTTAAACCGCCGCAATTTTTAAATAAAAAGTTATTATATAAAAAAAATTAGAGTAACGAAGGTCGACCGGCACAAATTAATTATGGTGGTCAAAAACAAAACTGTTGCAAATTATTTGTGATGACTCGTATTGTGGGGATTTTGAAAACCTCCGAAATCAAAATTTATGGGAGTTTAAAACCACCGCAAACCTTAAAATTAACCCCCACAATTTAACCCAATTTTTATAGTATTTCCTTCTTTTTCAATGGCGGTTGTGGAAGAACGACGTCTTACTTGTAGTTGTTGTTGTTGGCTGCTTCTTTGCTGAAAATGACATTTTGACAGCTGTGTGATTGGTCGAAGCTCGTGATTATTAAATCTGTGAGCACGTTTTATTGTGGACGATCTTATCATTGCGTTGGTTGGTTTGAGCAATAAAGATATTATGTAATTTATAATCTGATACGTAGCACTGTTATGTATATGTATGACATTGACATTGCTGACAGCTTTTATGTCACACCATATACATAACTATGTTATGTAGATATTTGACATATACAATGTCGGGTTGTTTTATTTCAAAATCATACACATAACAGAGTTATGTATATGTATGTCATACAAATTGTTGAATTATTTTATTTTAAACCATACACTTAACAAAGTTATGTATATATTTGACCTAGACAATGTTGGGTTGTTTTATTCCAAACTCATATACATAATAAAGATGTATATGTATGTCATACAAACTGCTGAGTTATTTTATTTTAACCCATAGTTATGTATATGGAATACATAAGCAAATTACGCATCTGTATTCACATAACATATACATAGCATAGTTATGTATAAGACTTTGTTAGACCCGCTGAGCTGTGTTATTTAAACTTATATACATAGCACACTTATGTATATGAAAGAATGTTAGCCATTGCTCATCAGCATTATCAGTATTGAAAATTTTTGTTTAAATTTTATTGCATATTAAATTAATATTGATTTGTAATGTATATTATTACTGGAGATGAAATACTCCGAAACACCTCAACAGTATTGGAATGTTCATCTTCTTGAGAATTTTTTCTGAAGAAACAGAGCTTGAAAAAACAGCAAAATTTTGATCGAAAATACAAAATCTAATGTTGTTTGATCAACTACCTTGATTTGAATTTTAAATTTTTGAAATTGAAAAATTGTTAGTGAATTTAAGAGATTCATTAATCACACATTAATAGACATGGCATTAATTATGTTCTACATTAAAGGAAGATGCGTTATTTTCATAAATGTCATTAAGGAAGTTAAATCTGATACATAAGATACTTATGTATATCAACGTTCAGTTATGTATATTTTTAACTAAAATTTGGGAGAGATAAAATTTATTGAAAAAATAAGAGAGGGGGTAATTAAGGACCAAATTAGTGAGATTTATGTTATTTTACCTTTTTAAAAATTGTATAGAGTGTGTATTGAAACTATATAGAATGTATATTGAAACTGTATGTTGTTATATATTGTGTAAGATATATATAGAATATGTATAGAAATTATATAATTATTGTGTAGAATATGTTGCTACATAAAATATATCTATAGCACAATGAATGTTGTATGGGGCCAGTATCAATATGTGTAGAGGTTGTATCAATACAAAATAAGGACTGTATTAATATGATTTTAGGGACTTTATCGATATGATATAAGGACTGTATCAATATGGTAAAGTAACTATATCAATATGGTATAACAGCTATACATGCATAGATTTTTTTGTATAAACTATATGAATGTGGTACGAAGATAGTTTAATTATGGTATAGTAACTGTCTATGCATAGATTTTCTGTATAAACTGCACCAATGTGGTATACAAATTATATAAAATGTATACAAAAATAATTGTTTTTGTATAAAATACATATTTAAATAATGATTGCATTTATAGGTTATATAGATTGTGTATAGAAATTGTATAATTATTATATAAAATATGTATAGAAAATGTATCATTGTTGTATAGAATACATTTTCTGTATACGCGTATAGAAATTATATCATTATTATAAAAAAAATGTATATGTATAGAATGTGCATTAAAACTATATCATTGTTGTATAAAAATATTTATATCACTATTTTGTATATATATATATATAGAGAGAGATGTATTATATTGTTCCAATATAATACAATTAAAAGAATAGATTTTGTTTTAAAAAAAGAGGAGCATTGAAAAACACACAAAAGAGCAGCAATTTTTCTTACAACGGAATAAAGAAGCAAAATTTTAATAAAAATGGAGCAACGAAAAAAGATAACTAGCAAAATTAAAAAATGAAATAAATTAGAGAAAATAAAATAAAATAAAATAAAGTGAGCAGTGATTTTTTTAAAAAGAAAAAAAAAAGAGGAGAGAAAGAAAGAAAGGAGAAGCAACTGGCATGCAGAATGGCTATAAAATAAATTTTTTAATGTGATGTTCATTTAATGTTATTATTTATGACCGAAGTGACATGTATGTCCTTTCCCCAAAGTAAACTATACCAAAACTAGCAAATGTTTCAAGATGTTTCACATTTCATTCTCCCCCAAATTGGCAAATACTAAAGAAAATACAATTATATTATACTTGTTATAAATGTGTTTAATTTATAGTGAATGTCTATCAAAATATAGTGAATATCTATTACGATATAGTAAATACCTATCAATATATAGTAAATATCTATAAAGATATATAATGTCTATCTTTTGGAGAAAATTAAAAAGAATTTTCCTCTATGAATAGAATATTTCTCTTCATTGTAATTTCTAATCCCAAATCAAAAGAAATAAAAAAAATTCTCTCTTCTTTCCCTTATTATTATTGTTCTTGCTTTATTTGTTTATAACACATTATCAACATCAGATTCTGTCTTAAGTGCTTATTTTAAAAAGATTAAAGTGTGATTAAAGTTACGAATAAAGCAAAATGTCGTGGTATCTTTTTTTTATGTTTAATTTTCTTGTAATATCTATCTAATATAAGAGATAATACATCAAAAAAACCCTGAACTTGTCTCGATAACTTAGTTCAGCACTTAAACTTTACGAATAATTATTTACCCCCCTTAACATCTTTAAAGTGAATTAATTCCAACCCTAATGCTGACGTGATATTTTTAAAAAGAAAAAAAAATGTGTGATTTTTTATTTTTTTATTTTTAAAACGCCTACTAATATATATATATATATATATATATAACAAAAAAAAGAAAAAAAAATGTCTCTCCTTCTTCTTCTAACCCTCCCCCCCAACCCCATCCCCCCATCCTAATCTCCTCCCAAACCCGCCAGCCACCACCACCAGTCCTCCCTCCAAAATCTAACCCCAATTGCTTCTCCAATTACCAAATCACGCTCCTACCTCCAATTTCTCCTCCTTCATCCCCAATAAAAAAAAATGAAATTGAATTTGAAAATTAAAAAATTGACATGATTTGAATGTTTGATTGTTGATTTTAGAGAATTTGGTGTTGATTTGATCAAATTTACCAGGTGGTTGAGTTTTTTATCACTATTTTATGGTGGTAATGGAGTTTTCCGGCAAAAATTCGCCTAAAAATATGGCGTGTGTGCAGGTGTGGCTGTGGGGGGTGGACGGGGGTGGATGAGGGTGTATGCAGGTGTGGAAGTGTGGGGGTGGACTGGGTGGACGGGGTGTGTGCAGGTGTGGCGGTGGACGGGAGAGGGGGAGGGGAGGGGAGAGGAGGGGATGAGGGGTTATGAAGAAGATGAAAAATGGGGGGTGGGGTTATTTTTAAAATTTAAAATATTTTATATATATTTAAATATATATATATAATATTGATTTATATATATAATATTTATATATATTTTTATATATATTTTACTTATATATATATATAAATTATTTAAAAAATATTTTATTTACGTGGCGCTGACGTCGCTGACGTGTCAGCGAGTGTGATGAACTCTCTCTCATGAGAGTGGTATTATATATTAAGGGGTGAAATTAATTTACTCCAAAGATGTTAAGGGGGAATAAATAAATGGAAGGTTAGTTTAAGTGCTAAAGTAAGTTGGGAAGACAAGTCCGGGGGGGTTTGATGCATTATCTCATAATATAAAGGAAGGTCATGGAGAACGTGATGTGGCACCTCTCTATGACCTCCATTCATATTTATCTATTGTCTCCTTTTTTTTGGAGCTTTTATTATTTTAAATTAATATATTATGTATTAAAAAATTTAAAAGCTAACTCACAAAAGACACTCCTTAAATTTTCTTAAACATATTTTGATATATTTATTGAATTTTAATAAATATTATAATTTCATATGAGTTACAACATTTTCATCTCCCACATGTTTTTAATTCTCATAAATTCACATTGAATTTTTATTTATAAGTAACCATGTTGATGGATGAATGTCAAATTATGTTTATCTTTAATTTTTTTTAGATTTATCATGTGTCTAATTTTTTTAATTTTGTGTTAGTGATTCCTATTTTCATTTTTATCATATGCGATTTGCAAGAAGTTTGTTAATGCAAAAAATATCGATAATATGGGCATAACATTATTCATTTCTTCAATAAAAAATAAGTTATCCTACTTTTTATATTAAATTTTGCATTTTAAGCTCTGACTTTTCATCTTGAAATTCAGATGAAGTTCATATTTTCATGAGGAGATCAATGAAATTTTTAATATTTTTTTGGTGTTTATTTTCCTATGTCATTTTGAGAATGTTCTGAGTAAGAAGTGTACTAATTAAAAGGTAGATCCTACTCATCAGTTGTCGCAACACTTTCTTAGATATGAAATACAACAACAATATATTCAGTGTAATCTCAAGAGTCGAATTTGGGACTGACAGAATATACCCCTATTATGGAGGGTAGAGTTGTTGTTTTCATTAGACAGTAAAATCTGGAAAAAAAAAATGTTTAGCCGTTACCATTTGATACATAACTATTGATTTGGCCTGATGTAATTTGGACAAATATGATTGTGGCTATATACATTAAGATATTTCTTTTCTATTTACTCGTACCCATTTCCTTCTATTATTTTTTTCTTTCGTTCTTTCAAAAATTATTGGATTACTAACAATTTGCCTTTGAGTTTAGAGTCTCAATATGAAATTTGATGTAGGTTATCGAGTGAAATCTATAAGACAGGCGATTTCAATTATTTATGGCCTATTATGTTATTGGCTAAGGAAAAGATGGTGGATTCAAGTTCTACCGTTCCAAAAGGGTAAAACATCGGATTGAAGTCCCTGTGCATCACGATGATAAGATGTTGGGTTCAAATCTCATTGATCTATGATATAAGATGTCTTTATATGAATAAAATATTGAGTTTGAATTTTGATGCACCATATTGATGACATAATAAGGACTAATACAAAATAATATCATTTGATGAAAAATCATGAAGTCATCTATTCCACTTGAATTTACTCTATTCCCTGAAGTGAATGTGATAGTCGTGCGTGATATGTCTGAAAAAAGACAAGCCACTAAATGAATGCACATGAACATAGAAAAGGGACAATAATAATAATAACCCCTAAAGTAATAATTACTTTGAAGCGTGGTATATTTTCGAAACCTATGTTAGAGAAAATTTCTCTTCCAATCTTATGTATGTCTAGACTTTCTCCTGAAGTAGAAATAACTTGACAGATGTTTTGAACTATCAAAATTTGATAAGCTTTAGGAACAATTATATTTCATTGCTAGGGAATGAGAATTTTGATTGTTATAAATACAGATTCATTCCCTGAGGTGAATGTGATAGGAGTAACAACCTTCAGAAGAGGTAGAATAATTGAAAAGAAATATTCTAAAAGTTACTACTAAAATAGTAAATTCAAAATTTACTAAAGTAAAAATCACATGTCATGATAAAATTGAAGTTCACTAGTATAAATAAGATCATAAGCTGGCATAAAAATTATGACATCCTGGAGATGTGCAAATTAAGCATTGGACATGTAATAAAAAGCTAGAAGATTCTTCAATGATTATTTATGCATGATTCTTGTTCTTATAGTAAATTGGTTGGATCAGCTAATGTTGAGATTGTATTTCCTAAAGTTCTAAAAAGTATAAAAGGTGAATATGGGCTCAATCACCCATCATGTGATCTATTAAAGATACATCAATATAAGATGATCACATGTGATTTTATTATCAACCTGTTGTTTGACATTTATAAAGTTGCTTAACATTTATAAAGTTGCTTGCTCAATATATATTGAGTTAAGAACATAATTTTCAGATTATGTAATCAAAATAATTTATCTTGATAATGTTGATTTAGCATTGAATACCTCCGATAAATAGTTGAACCATTGATTATGGAAACAAAGCTTCGTGTTGGTTGAAATATGACAAATTGCGTGCAATAACAATTTTATGCATAAGATCAATAAATTATGATTAGTTTTTTCCCCCTTAATTGGTTCGGGTTCAGGAACCAAATATCATTCACCTAATAAACTTTTGATATGTGGTATATGATTAATGGATATACGATGATGCACAAAGATGGACTTAAAAAGATAGAGAATATATATGTTAGTTTTCCTAACATAAGGACGAGATAATAAGCAGCTAGGAAATATATTAAGAATTATCATCAGATCCTCATTCAAAAAGATAATTCAAGTTCAAATACTAGAAGCATTTACTGACCCAAATTTCATTTCATATTTGTAATACCCTATGTTTTTAAGCTCTAGAACCCTCAAAAAAATAGGCCACCTAGTTAGCTTTCCAATGCTTCAAGTATCACCTCAATCCAATGTCGTAGTGAAAAGGTGTAGAAAATTTCCCCTAAGGGCCTGACACACTGTTGTGACGACGACTTAGGTAACGAGTCGTTACCACAAGTGATGAGTCATCATGAGTGAGTCGTAGTCACTCTAGTGAAGGCCCCAAGCTATGAGCCCAGTGACTACGACTTGACCCAACAACTCGTAATCAGTGACTACAAGTCATTAGGAGGGACTCAAAGTCATAACAGTGTTCACCTAAGAACCTATTCCCTTGGTTACAAGTACAACATACGATTTGTAGTCGGACTATACAAGTCATTATGTGGACTTGTAGCTTGACCAGTGAATGACCCAAGACTCAAGCTTCAGACTATGACTTACCTAACGGCTTGTAGTCAGTCATAATACATCATGAGGTGAGTCATAATGACTGGATGCAGGTTTCCTGTATAGTTTTCCAAGGGCTTTTAAGTCTTTTTCCAGTCATTTAAAAGCCTAACCCACGTCGTTTAGGATTCCCAAAGGGTAGTAAAAAGCCCCTAAATCCCCAACTGCATGATTAATTATAATTTCACACAGAAAAAATAAAAAGAAACGGTTTTCTCTTCTCCCAAGAAGTAAATAGGGTTCATCAAGCAGGTCCAATTCTCAAGAAGATCTCTTCAAGCTTCTACATTCAGGTATGTGGGATATTCATCAATGGGCTCCTTTTACCCATTGAGTTCTAAAGTTTCCCCAATTTTTAAGTCTAATTTCTTTTTTTATTTTAGGGTTCTGCGAAAAGTATGAATTCCATAATTCCTCCATTTAATTCTTGAATGCAACCATGAACAAGTGTTTTCTCATAAGTTCAAGCACTTCCCAGTACTCTAATCATGGTAACTCGTTACATTGATGAAGTTGTTTAATTCTTGAGTTTAAGCCATGAAAGTTCCTATCACGTCATTATCTTAATATTATCGTATTCAATTTTTTTTTAGTGTTGGTGAGTTATGAACACCTGATACCTAGATAATCGTACATGCCACAACTTTTAAGATTTTAAGTTATTTACACCATGTTTGTACCACGAAATTCATAACATTATCATGTTGAACAATTTACAATATTGTATCATGTTAATCATGTTATGAGAATCAGTGCCAGTTTAGTTGGGGTAGAACTTTGCACTGTTTGAACCTAGGGATGAAGTCTTATCTGGCAGCTTAGGGTGAGACCTTTAGTAGTAGCCCCTAAGTTCCAGAATTGTGTAACCAGCGTAGGATATGAGAGGTCTTTCTTCTAGTATAGGGTTGATACTCTCTTAGGGGAACCTGCTAACATAGGGTGACACCCTAGTCCTTTGGGACATCAGTTTAGTGGATCCACACAGTCAGTGTTAGTACCCTTGACAAGGTACTGACACCCTTCCAACTAGGATTACAGGTTGGACCCCGATTATCTCAGATTGGGGCATGTCAGTTAAATGTTAGCTCCCACAGTTTTTATTCTATATTTAGATTATATCAGTTCAGGTTTGTATAACCAAGTGTCTAGATATCAACTATCAGTAATTCAAATTATCTCAGTACATGTTTATGTTTGATCTTGCATTCTTTTTACAGGTTCATGCTCAATACATATATATAAATCAGTTAGTTCATATCTCGCATACCAGTACATTCAAAGTACTGATCGTATACTCTCTTTTGTGCTATATTGATTTCACAATATAGGTTCAGATACTCAATTCCTAGATCACACGTAGTCCGTTCTTGTATCACCCAGCAGCAGCATTGGTGGGTCCTCATCAATCGAGGACTAGTCATATTATTTGTCATGATTTCCAGTACTTTATTTTATGTCATTTTAGTAGTCAGAGTTAGTTGGGGACCTATCCCAACAACTCATTATGTTTAGAGGTTTTCAAACAGCCGGTCAGTTAGACATGTTTTCAGTGATGTATTTCAGTTACCTTTGATATTGTTTTTTATTATTAGATACTTTTAAATGACTTTCGTACAGTATTTTTTTACATTCTTATAGTATTTATAACTTGTGTCAGATCATGGATTAGCTTGAGGTCACTTATGACCTTAAGCACCGTGTTACGACTAGGGGGTAATTTTGGGCCGTGAAAAACTTGGTATCAGAGTGCAAGGTTTAAAATTTCCTAGGGTTTCTGAAAGTCACGTTCGGTAGAGTCTTGTTCATGGGTGTAAAGTGCGCCACACTTATGGGCAAGAGGATACTGACCATTTTAGGAAAATTTTCATTCTTTTAGTATTATGTCGTGCGATGGAGTATAAGCTCTATTAAACATCTCCTTCTAACTCATTCTCTACCATTTTTAAAAAATTCCTTCCAGAAGGTCAAACGGAAGAAGAAATGGGGACTAGCCCACACCACTTGTTCTCGAAGACCCTCTAAATGAGCAGGTATCTAACGCCGAATTCAAGGCTATTTTTACAGTACTAGACCAATCCATGGTTGACCAAAACAATTAATAGGTTGTTACTCTAGCCAACGACGTAGTTAATAGGATCACATCCAGAATTTGGGACTTCACTTGGATGAATCCTTCAATAATTGTTGGATCTAAGTCTGAGAAGGATCCACAAGAGTTTCTGGATTATGTGAGGAAGGTGACGAATATCATGGGTGTTATCCCAAGTAAGAGTGCTGACTTAACTGCTTACCAATTACAAGGGGTATCTCACACCAGGGTTAAGAAGTGGAAAGAGGATAGAGACACTGATGCAGGGCTGGTAGAGTGGTATA
Organism: Capsicum pubescens; assembly: GCA_030864215.1. NCBI lineage: Eukaryota > Viridiplantae > Streptophyta > Magnoliopsida > Solanales > Solanaceae > Capsicum > Capsicum pubescens. The sequence continues at coordinate 215,345,277 of CM061549.1, read as the reverse complement.
AGTTGCTACTGCTTTTCTAGATAGGTTCTTCCCACTCGAGTTGAGAGAGGCCAAGGTGCAGGAGTTCCTTAATCTAAACCAGGGTAATATGAGTCTGAAGGACTATTTACTCAAATTCACCCAGTTAGCGAGGTATGCTCCGACTATGGTGGCCAATGCTAGGGCCAAAATGAGTAAGTTTATATCTGAAGTTTTCGAAGATATTGTCAAGGAGTACGGGACAACTATGTTGATTAAGGATATAAACCTTTCTAGACTGATGGCTCATGCTCAACAGATTGAGGATAAGAAGCTCAAAGAAAAGGAAAAGGAGAATAAGATATCCTGAACTGGTAGTTTTAACTTCTCTTAGTAGAGTTCATATAGTGTTACTCGCTCTTAATTCCTCTAGAAATCTTCAACCACATCCCCATCTTCTTCCAGTGCTCTAGTGCCTAAGTTTAGACAGGATAATAGGGATAGAGCACTAGGCTTTAAGTCTCAGGGTAGCTGTAACACTCTAAATCTGATACCCGAAATGCTACACGGTGCTCATGACCCCAAAGGACCACAAGCTAACCCATGACTGATATTTGTACCTGTGTAGTGAATAAAATACTTTATAATGCAAAAACATGAACTGAAAGGACATAAGGTTCAAAACTGAGACATAGTATCTGATAAAAATATAACATCTGGAAGGGTATGAAATACCCAAAACAAAACTGAAATAGATTATCTGAACATACTGTAGTCTGGAAAGCCTCTAAAATGTGACTGCCTGAATAAGGAGTTGATGGGACATGTCCCCAACTAACTCCAACTAATAAACTAATTGCTGAGATAATAAAATGATGATCATGTCCTCGATTGATGAGGACTCACTGCTAACTCTGACAGCTGAGACTGGAATGTACTGATGCTCTGGAGCTAGTGTCTCTGAACCTATGGTATAAGACACCATAGCGCAAATGCATCAGTACTTTGAATGTACTGGTATGCATGTGAAGTAGGCTGAATACATGGGGTTCATATGCATAAACAATAATAATAACTGACTAACTATCATGAGTGTGAGAATACATGCATAAGACATAACAACTGGCATTAATACTGTGATAACATGATTACTGAATCTGAATATAACTAATAACATGAGTGACTGTGTCTGACATCCCTGAATCTGATGGAACTATCTGAGTTCCATACTGTATCTGAGTTGACTATATCTGACAATCCTAAAATCTAAAGAACTATCTGAGTTCTATTATTGAGACTGATTGACTGCATCTGACAGTCCTAATTCTGTAACATGAAACTGTGGGAAGTAGTTATCTAACCGACATGCCCCTGATATGCCATTATGGCTAAGTTAGGGTCCAATCTATAAACCTAACTGGAAGGGTGTCAATACCGTACCACTGGTAAGGACAAGCTGTGGGAGACCCTCATCTGATAGTGGCCCCTATACGAGAACGGTGGGGCCCTTATCTGACAGTGCTTATCCACCTCATCAACCCTTATCGGACAGTGTTGATGTCTCAACCTATGCTGGCTACATAGTTCTAGAATGCAAGGATGACTGCTAAGGATCACACACTCATCTAATAGTGTGTGTCCCCGTCCTTGGGTTTACTTAGTGCTGATTTCTACTCCAATCTGAATAGACACAAAACATGAATTACTGAACTGAACATGAGCTGAATTACTGAATTTCGTTGGCTGGCGGAATACTACTGATATCTGACAACTAACTGAGTTCATGAGATCATGGAGATTTCCTGAGTCATAAGACTGTCTGAAGTCTTAGGATTCATAGCTTGACTGAGAGTATCGTGAAAACATGACATGGCTCTAGGCACACAGTTAATGTTTCGGGTACAAGTACCCCCAGGACTCGATGGAAGGAAACTGACCAAGCATAACTTACTTGAACATAAAACTAACATCATAATCCATACCACATTTATAGAAGCATTTCATCAAACGTGTGATAGGCATAAACTTGTACATACATGGGGATTTCATGGTATCATGCTATTTAGGCACTTTTCCTTCATTTAGACATTTAATCAAACATATTGTAGGCATGGTACATGTAAACATCATTGTACAATAATTAAACATCATGGTTCAATTCTAATTTCATCATTCAAGGGTTTAGTAATAGATTTGTATAAATCTAAATCTATAATAATTTAACCCACGTAGAATTTATCACCCAACATGGAGTAGAATTCAATTTTTCATTATCCACATGAACAAAAGCAGCCCAATCATTAAATTCATAAGAAAATCCATAAACTTGAATTTAGAAAAGGGATTCTTAGGCTTCATGGACGAAAGGAGTCCATGAATGAACACTGTGCATACCTTAGTTCGTGATTTCGTGAAGATTGACGGAGAAAATTCTTGATTCTGAATCTTCTATGAAAAGCCCTAGGTTGTTCTTGAGATGTTTTTGAGAGAAGAGAGTGTATTTTGGGTGAAAAGTGGCTGAATCACGTGTTAAAGGGCTTAAATAGGGGTGGAAAATTGACCCTTTTAACCCTAGACGCGTCTTGTAATTTCAGTAAAAATTTTCTGAATTGAACCCCTAGCGCGACGTGGAGAAAATCGCACTGAGACACTGGAAAAGGACAATCGCCATTTTAGCTTGTGGCGCGGCACGCCACTGACCAATATGGCGTTGTTTTACGATGGGAACTTGAAATAGTAGTAACTTCTGACCCGGTTATCGGATTTGGGCGAATCTTATATGATGGAAATCTTATTGAATTTCCCACATGAAAAAAAGTGAAAATCTTAAAAATTACTTATGAAATAATAATCATTCAATTTAGAATCTAATACTAGACATTCTTGAGATAAAATTAGCTAGAAAAAAGTACGGGGTATTACAATATCTCCCCCTAAAGAACATTCATCCTCGAATGAGACTGACTGAGAGGGGAGAAAAGACAACTGACGTACATACTGAACATGAATAAATAGAATATGATCTCATGACTGACATGACTGAAAATCTGAACATATAATACTGAACATGCATATCTAATGCATGTGTAACTGATTCATGAATGCATGACTGACTGTTCTGAAGAACTAAGTTTCTCACAATGAGAATTTATGTATGATGCATAATTACATAACTGAACTAATACATGAGTGCATGACTGAATATGCAATGGTACTTGATACCAAGTTTATAATGGGAACATTAGCATGAAACTGCATACCAAGTTTGTGATGAACACTGAACATGAAACTGAGTAAGCTTAAGGAGAATTGTTACCTTGAGCTTGATCTGAGTTGGCGGAGAAGAGGTGAGAATAATTGGTACACATGTATACCTATGCTTCCCAAGTAGCTCCCTCGACGAACTGATTTCTCCAAAGAACCTTAACTAGAGGGATTTCTTTGTTCCTTAGTCTACGAGTCTGATAGTCTAGGATTTCAACTAGAATCTCCTCATAAAAGAGACTTTTCTGAACATCAATGCTCTGAATAGGGACTACAACTGCTGGGTCACCTATACACTTCTTGAGCAAGGAGATATGAAAGACTGGATGGAATGCAGCTAGATCTGAGGGAAATTCAAGCTCATAAGCTACTTTACTGAAGAGACTGAGAATTTTGAAAGGACCGACATATCGGAGACTAAGCTTTCCCTTCTTGCCGAACCTTTTTACTCCTTTCATGGGACAGATCTTTAGGTAGACATAATCACCAATCTCGAACTCGAGATCTTTTCTACGAACATTTTCATAAGACTTATGTCGGCTCTGAGCAGCCCGGAGTCTTTCTCTGATCAACTGGATTTTTTCTAAGGTATCGAATACTAAGTCAGGCCCTATGAATGAGGCCTCACTAACTTCGAACCAACCAATTAGAGATATACATCTCCTACCATAGAGAGTTTTAAATGGAGCCATCCAAATACTGGAATGATAGTTGTTGTTGTATGCAAACTCAATCAAAGGCAAGTGGTCATCCCAACTACCCTTGAAATCAATTGCACACCCCCTTAGCATATCTTCTAGAGTATGAATGGTCCTTTCTTCTTGACCATCTGTCTGAGGATGAAAGGTTGTACTGAGATGAACTTGGGTACCAAGACCCTTTTGGAATACTTTCCAAAAATAAAAAGTAAACTGGGTACCTCTGTCTGAGATAATGGACAACGGAACACCGTGCAATCTAACCAACTCCCTGATGTAGAGTTTGGCATAATCCTCACTGAATAAGAGGTATGAACTGGAAGAAAATAGGCTGATTTGGTCATTCTGTCTACAATGACCCAAACTGAATCATGTTGATGAAGAGTTCGAGGCAAAACTGTTACAAAGTCCATGTTCACTTCTTCCCACTTCTAAGTAGGAATAATAAACTCCTGCATTGGACCACTAGGCTTTTGATGCTCTATATTAACCTGCTAACATGTAGAACACTTAGCCACAAACTCTGCAACATCTCTCTTTATCCCACTCCACCAATAGACTTCTCGCAAGTCGTGGTACATCTTTGTGGCCCCTGGATAAATAGAGTAGAGCGCACTATGCGCTTATGAAAGAACTCACTGCCTTAAGTCATCTACACCTAGGACACAGAGACGACCGTGACAACGAAGAACACCATCTCCCCCTTGGGAGAAAACCTCTATTTTCTAATTCTGGACTAACTCTTTCAACTTGATAAGGCTGGAATCTCTATCTTGTTTTTCTTTCACCTCAGAAACTAGAGATGATTCTGAACTACTCTGAACACATACACCACCCTCTGAAGAATTGACTAAGCGAACACCTAGTCTGGCAAGATGATGGAATTCCTGAGATAACATCTTCTTACTATCCTCCACATGAGCAACACTACCCATAGACAGTCTACTGAGAGCATCGTCCACTACATTGGCCTTGCCCGGATGATAGAGGAAACTCATGTCATAATCTTTCAAGAGCTCTAACCACCTTCTCTGATGAAGATTGAGATATTTTTGAGAAAATACAAACTGAAAACTCTTATGATCTGTGAAGACATGTACATAAACTTCGTAGAGATAATGCCTCCAAATCTTCAAGGCAAAGACTACGGTTGCTAACTCAAGATCATGAGTAGGATAATTCTTCTCATAGGGTTTAAGTTGTCTGGAGGCGTAGGCTATGACCTTACCATGATACATGAGGAAACAATCTAAACCTACTCTGGATGCATCACAATACACTACAAACCCATCTGGACCATCTGGAAGAGCTAAAACTGGAGCTGAGGTGAGTCGAGTCTTCAACTCCTGAAAACTCTTCTCGCAAGGATCTGACCACTAAAACTTAATTTTCTTCTGAGTCAATCTGGACATAGGGGACGCAATAGAAGAAAATCCCTCAACAAACCGTCTGTAATAGCCAGCCAGACCTAAAAAACTCCTGATATCTAATGGAGAGACAGGTCTAGGCCAGTTTCTTACTGCTTTGGTCTTTTAAGGATCTACTTTAATGCCATCACCCGCAATGATATGACCAAGAAATGCTACTAACCTTATCCAAAATTTGTACTTACTAAATTTGGCGAATAACTAATAATCTCTGAGAGTCTGAAGTATTGTTCTGAGATGGTCTGTATGATCGCGCTCACTATGGGAATAGACCAGGATATCATCTATGAAGACTATGATGAACATGTCCAAGTACTGCTTGAACACACAGTACATTAAGTCTATGAAAGTTGTTGGGGAATTGGTAAGACCAAAGTACATAACTAAGAATTCAAAGTGACCATACCAAGTACGAAAAGCTATTTTTGGGATGTCATATCCTCTAACTCTGAGCTGATGATAGCTGGATCTGATGTCTATCTTAGAAAAATAGTTGGCACCCTAAAGTTGGTCAAATAAGTCATCAATTCTGGGAAGAGAATATGTGTGCTTGACCGTGACCTTATTAAGTTGACGGTAGTCTATACACATCCTGAGAGAACCGTCTTTATTGCGTACAAATAATACTGGAGCACCCCACGGGGAAATGCTGGTCCTAATGAATCCCTTATCTAAGAGATCCTTCAATTGTTCTTTCAATTATTTGAGTTCTGCTAGTGCCATTCTGTATGGCAGAATAGATATAGGCTGCGTATCTGGAAGAAGATCAATATCGAAGTATATTTACCTTCCTGAAGGAATCCCTGAAAGATCTTTGGGAAAGACATCTGAATATTTATTTACGACTGAAACTGATTCAAGACTGGGAGTTTCGGAACTGGAATCTTAACATGAACAAGATGATAGACACATCCCTTAGATATCATTTTTCGTGCCCGAAGGTAGGAAATAAGTTGTCCTCTGAAAGCGGATACACTACTCTTCCACTCTAGGACAGACTCATTCAAAAACGGAAATTGAACTATTCTATTTCTGCAGTCAACTGTGGCATAACAGGAATGAAACCAATCCATGCCGAGAATGAAATCAAAATCAGTCATCTCTAATTCGACTACGTCTACTGAAGTGACTTTCTGAAATATCATAACCGGGCAGTTCCTATATACTCGCTGAGCTATGATGGTTTTACCCACTGGGTAGAGACTAAAAAGGGCTCTGCTAGAATTTCAGGACTGATTCCAAATTCAACTGCTATATAAGGAGCAACAAAAGAAAAAGTAGCTCCTGGATCTAGCAAAGCGTAAACATGCACATGAAATATCTGTAACATACCAGTAACTACATCAGGATAATTTTCATGTTCTTGTTGAGTCTGAGGAGTATAAATATGATTTGGGCGTTGCCCGCTAGAAGCACTGGTGGTGGCACCCTACTGATTCGGGCGATCGGACTGAGCTGAGGAGCGGAGATGACTCTGATAACCTGACTGAGGGCAGTCTCTGACTCTGTAGCCTGGATTGACACAATCGAGAGTGTATTTTGGGTGAAAAGTGGTTGAATCACGTGTTAAAAGACTTAAATAGGGGTGGGAAATTGACCCTTTTAACCCTGGACGCATCTTGTAATTTCAGTAAAAAATTCCCAAATTGGACCCCTGGTGTGATGTGGAGGAAATCACGCTGATACACTGGAAGAGGATAATTTCCATTTTAGCTTGTGGTGCGGCGTGTCACTGACCAATATGGCGATGTTTTACGACGGGAACTTGAAATAGTCATGACTTCTGACCTGGTTATCAGATTTGGGCGAATCTTATATCGATGGAAAGCTTATTGAATTTCCCACATGAAAAAAAGTGAAAATCTTGAAAATTCCTTATGGAATAATCATCATTCAATTTAGAAGCTAATACTAGATATTCTTGAGATAAAATTAGCTAGGAAAAAGTATGGGGTATTACAGTAGCATGAATAATGGTCACACCAACCTAGTTTGTTGGAGATGTGGTAAGAACTAGAAGGGTAAGTGCATAGTAGGCAGTGATGCATATTTTAGGTGTGGCAATCTAGGCCACAAAATCAAAGAATGACCAATAGTTTGCTAGAAGGGAAAAAATTTTCGTCAAGTGGGTTAGTCTAACTTCTCATCAGCTCTAGTAGGTATCTTGACTCAGTAGGGCACCACTTCCTGTGCAACCAGTTGGCAGCGTCATAATTAACTCCATTCCCTTCAGACTCGATAAGACTAGAAAGGTTCTCCTAATATAGTTATGGGTACATTACGAGTCTTTCACTTTCATGTTTATGCATTATTATACCTAGAGCTATACTTTTCTTCATGACTCCTTATATAGATGTAGACTTTGGCGTTAATCTTGAATTCTTAACAGAACCTCTTTTTAGTGTCTACTTCAGTAGGTAATTCCATTATAGCCAGCTGGGTGTACAGAAATTGCCCAATCTCAGCATTTCAGAAAATCACCTTAGTCCATCTTATCAAATTAGAGATAACTATTTTTTATGTCATTCTTGGAATGGATTGGCTCCACTCTTACTATGCCTCAGTTGATTATAGCAACATAATCGTACAATTTCAGTTCCCTAATGATTCAGTCATAGAATAAAGGGGTAGTACCTAGTGTCTATAGGTCGATTCATCTCTTACATTAGGGCAAGAAAGATGATCTCTAAGGGTTGTATTTATTATCTTGTCCAAGTTAAAAACTCAAGTTTCAAAACCCCGAGTCTTGAATAAAGTCCAGTTGTAAATAAATTCCCAGAAGTATTTCCTAAAGATCTTCTCGGAGTTCCTCCCGAATGGGAAATCGACATCGAAATAGATCTCCTTCCAGATACCCAGCCTATTTCAATTCCACCTTACAGTATGGCTCCAGCTGAGCTTACGAAATTAAAAAAATAGTTGAAAGATCTCTTATATAAGGGTTTCATCAGGCCTAGTATTTCCCCATGGGGTGATTCAGTTCTCTTCGTGCACAAGAAAGATAGTTCTCTTAGAATGTGTATAGACTACCGTCAGTTGAATAAAGTCACAATCAATAATAAATATCCTCTCCCCAGGATTGATGACTTATTCGACTAACTTTATGGTGTAAGCTATTTCTCTAAGATAGACTTCAGATCCGGCTATCATCAGCTTAGAGTTAGAGAATGTGACATTCTGAAGATAGCCTTCAAAACTCGGTATAGTCACTTCGAATTTATAGTTATGTATTTTAGACTAACGAATGCTCCTGCAGCTTTTATGGAATTGATGAACAGAGTGTTTAAGCAGTACCTGTATATTTTTGTCATGGTCTTTATAGATGACATTCTCATTTATTCTCATAGTAAAGGTGAACATACAAACCATTTGAGGATTGTTTTGCAGACCCTTAAAGATCCCCAGTATTTTACAAAGTTTGGCAAGTGTGAATTCTGGTTGAAATTAGTAGCTTTACTCAGTCACATTATTTTCGATGATTGCATTCGAGTTGATCTTCAAAAGATTGAAGCAATAAAGAACTGACTTAGACCTATCTCTCCATCAGATATCAAGAGTTTCTTGGGTTTGGTCGGCTACTATAGATTGGTTTGTTGAAGGATTTTCTTCTATTATTTCTCCTATGTCCAAACGGACTCAGAATAAAGTCAAGTTTCAGTTGTCTGATTCTTGCGAGAAGATTTTTCAGGAGTTGAAGACTCACTCACTTTGGCCTCAATTTTGACTCTGTCAGAAGGTCCAGATAGTCTCATAATTTATTGTGATCCTTCTAGAGTTGGTCTTGGGTGTGTGTTGATGTAGCGGGGAAAGGCTATAGCCTACGCCTCCAGACATCTCAAACTTGATGAGAAGAACTACCCGACTCATGACCTTGAGTTGGCAGCAGTTATTTTTTCCTTAAAGATTTGGAGGCTTTACCTTTACTGGGTCAATGTTGATGTGTTTATTGATCATGAGAGTTTTCAGTATGTGCTCATCCAGAAAGACCTAAATCACCATTAGAGAAGGTGGTTAGAATTATTGAAAGACTATGATATGAGTGTGCTGTATTACTCGGGTAAGGCTAATATTATGGACGATGCCCTTAGTAGATTGTCTACGGAGGGTGTTGCCTATATTGAGGATAATAAGAAAGAGTTAGTTTGTGAAGTTCATCGTCTTGCTAGATTGGGTGTTCGGTTGGTTGATTCGGCTAAAGATAGTGTTTAGGTTGACAATAGTTTGAAATGTTCTTTAGTTTCTAAGGTAAAGGAAAAGAAAGACAAATCCTATTCTAGTTAAGTTGAAAGAGTTAGTTCGAGATCAGAAGGTTGAGGTTTTACCCCAAGGAAAAGATGGTGTAATTCATTGTCAGGGCAAGTTATGTGTTTTGAATGTGGATGGTCTGAGGCAACGAATGTTAGTAGAAGCATACAATTCACGCTATTCTATTCACCAAGGTGCCACTAAAATGTACCACGATCTGTGGGAAGTCTAATGGTGGAAGGCTATGAAGAAGGATATTGTTGAAATTGTGGCTAAGTGTCCGAATTGTCAGCAGATCAAGGTTGAGCACCAGAGACCTAGTAGTATATTTTAGGAGTTCAGTATCCCCATATAGAAGTGGGAAGTGGTGAATATGGATTTAGTTACAGGGTTGTCTTGTACGTGTCGTCAATACAATTTGAGTTGGGTCTTTATGGACAGAATAACTAAGTCATCCCATTTCTTGCCAATCAATACTTCAAATTCAGCCTTGGATTATACAAGATTCTATCTCAGGGAGTTGGTAAAGTTACATGGAATCCCTTTGACCATCATTTCATATAGAGGTACCCAGTTTGCCTCTCATTTTTTGAAGTCTTTTCAGAAGGGTCTTGGTACCCAAATTCATCTTAGTATGGATTTCCACCCACAAACTGATGGTCAGGCATAGATAACTATTCAAACCTTAGAGGACATGTTGAGGGCTTGTGTTATCGACTTAAAGGGTAGATGGGATGACCACTTGCCTTTGATTGAGTTTGCCTACAATAACAATTATCACTCCAGTATTCAAATGGATTCTTTTGAGGCTCTCTATGGTAGGAGGTGTAGATCTCCTATTGGTTGGTTCAAAGTTGGTGAGGCTACTTTTATAGGGCTAGATTCAGTATATGAGGCGATAGAGAAATTTTAGTTGATTCGAGAAAGACTGAAAATAGCCTAAAATTGTCAGAAATCCTATGCAGGTATGAGGAGAAGAGATCTTGAATTTGATGTTGGTGATTTTATGTATTTGAAAATTTTGCCCATGAAAAGGGTGAAGATATTTAGTAAGAAGGGGGATCTCAGTCCCCGTTAATTGTCTCATATGGGATTTTGAGTTGTTTTAGGAAGGTAGCCTATGAGTTAGAGTTTCCTGCAGAGTTAGCATCAGTGCATCCAGTGTTTGATGTTTCTTTGCTAAAGAAATGCTTTGGTGATCCAGTTTCAGTCGTTCCTCTAAAGAGTATGGGTGTGGAAGATAACCACTCCTCTGAAAAAGTCCCAATTGAGGTCCTTAACTGTTAGATTTGTAGGTTGAGGAATAAAGAAGTAACTCTTGTAAAACTTTGATGGAGAAAGAAGTCCGTTGAGAGAGTTAATTGGGAAACAGAAGCCGATATGCGAGCCAAGTACCCTTATCTTTTCTCATTGAATCCAGATTCACCTTGAGGTAAGAGTTTGGTTAAATTTAATCTCTTGTATTCTATCTCAGTTATCCAACCATTCTCATGTCATAGCATGCATTCATGAAATTTAGTCCAGTTCATACATCATGTCTCAGATTCAGATATTCAGTAATACTTCAGCTCATAAGTATTCAGTACATGATCTCAGTCTTCCTAGTGTTCCGCTCAGACAGTTTTATTCAAGTATGAATTATTGCAAAGGAAAGATATTATAACACACCATGTTTTCAAGATCTATACCCCTCAAAAATATAGGCCACCAAGTTATCTTTCCAATGCTTCAAGTCTCACCTCAATCTGATGTCGTGGCGAAAAGATGTGGAAAATTTCCCCTAAGGGCCTGACACACTGTCGTGAGCACGAATCAGATAATGAGTTGTTACCACATGTGATAAGTCATCATGAGTGATTCGTATTCACTCCAATAAAGTCCCCAAGTTATGAGACGAGTGACTAAGACTCCATAACGCATAATCAGTGACTACGAGTCGTTAGGAGGGACTCGTAGTCATAACATTATTCAGCCAAGAACCTATTCCCTTTGTTACAAGTCCAACATATGATTTATAATTAGGCCTTATGAGTCATTATGTGGGCACGTAGCTTGACCAGTAAATGACCCAAGACTCAAGCTTCAGGTTACGACTCTACCTAACAACTCGCAGTGTAATACCCCACATTTTTTGGGATAGACTTTGAAACGTCGTTCTTATGGGTGTTAACTCTAATACCATGATTTACTTTTGAATACATGTGTCATGATATTTATCCTAGTGTATGAAGTGATTTTGAAGTGAAAAATGTTCATAGGAATCACTTAGAACAAAGTTGAGCTAAGAGCCTTTGATTCGTCCAAAGTTTGATATTCGATTCTGCAAGGGTCTACTTTTAATGGGTATAACTTTTTATATACATATAATTTTTCATCTGAAGACCCACCAAATTGTAGATAATTGAGTTAGCTTTCCAACGATACCAATTTTGCCTTAATCCGATACCCGAGTGAAAAGTTATATCCTTTTTTGTGAGAGATAGTAAGGGGTCAGTTATTCAGTTAATCAACCAGTTCAGTACATGTATGTTTGATTTCGTATGTTCATGTATTCATGTTTTACCATATCCCAGCTTCAGTTCTACTTATTCTTCAAAAGTAAAGATTTTAAGAAATTAAGTGTAGTGATTCACCAGCTTATCAAATTATGATTGTTTCTCATGCTTTAAGATACTTCATCTTTCAGTTTATTTTAGTCTCTTGGTGAATCTACTTGCACTTAGAATGCATGTTCTAAGATCACGTATGAACTCAGTTTTACTTATTGCATCCACCCTCACTTACTTAGTATATTACAGAAGTACTGATCCACATATACGTCTGTGTGGCTGCATTGTTTCATAATGCAGGTACCAGTTGCAGCCCACACATCATGATCAGACAGTTGCAATTTTCATCTAGGAAGTGATGATTTCTCCTATTTTTGGGACTCCAGTCAGATATTGTTCATGTAATTTATTTTTATTATTCATATGTATTGATTAGTGGTAGTTGGAGGCATGTCCCAGCTATCTATAGTCAGTATAGTAGAGGCTTCATAGGTAGTCAGCCAGAGTCATGATGTTGTAAATCAAGTTATTTTTTCAGATGTATCATGTTGTAAACTCATTCAGTATTACATTCAATCAGATTTTCTCAAGACTATGTTTCCACTCAGCACGCTATGTTTTGTTAGATATAGTAAATCAGTTGCTCAACAGTATGCCAGTACATGGGTTAGCTTAGGATCACTTGTGGTTCCAAGCACCGTGTTACAACTAGGGGGTAGTCTTGGGTCGTGACATATAGTAAGTCATAACGAGTCGTGAGGTGAGTCGTAACGACTGGATGTGGGTTTCCTGCACAGTTTTCGAATGGCTTTTAAGTCTTTTTCCTTTTTTTAAAAGCCTAATTCACGTTGTTTAGGCTTCCCAAAGGGTACTATAAAAGCCCCAAAATCCTCAATTGCATGATTAATTATAATTTCACTCAGAGAAACCAACAAAAAGCCACTTTTCCTTCTCCCAAGAAATAACTAGGGTTCATCAAGAAGGTCCAATTCTCAAGAAGATTTCTTCAAGCTTCTACATTTAGGTATGTGGGATATTCATCAATGGTCTCCTTTCACCCATTGATTTCCAAAGTTTCCCCAATTTTCAAGTCTAATTTACCTATTTGTTTTAGGGTTCCGTGAAAAGTATGAATTCCATAATTCTTTCATTTAATTCTTGAATTCAACCATGAACAAGTGTTTCCTCATAAGTTCAAGAACTCCTTAGTACTCTAATCATGATAACTCGTGACATTGATGAAGTTATTTAATGCTTGAGTTTAAGCTATGAAAGTTCCAATCACATCATTGTCTTGATATTATTGTATTCAATTATATTTTCAGTGTTGGTGGATTATGAACACCCGATATCAAGATAATCATGCATGCCACAACTTGCAATATTTCATGTTATTTATACCATGTTTGTACCACGAAATTCATAACATTATCATGTTAAGCAATTGTCAGTATTGTATCATGTTAATCATGTTATCAGCATCAGTGTCAGTTCAGTTGGGAGTGGAACTAAGCACCGAGTGAACCTAGGGATGAAGGCTTACTTGCCAGCTTAGGGTGAAACCTTTAGTAGCAGTCCCTAAGTTCCAGAACTAGATAGCTAGTGTTGGATATGAGAGGTCTTCCTGCCAGTATAGGGTTAATACTCTTTTAGGGGCACCTGCCAGCATAGGGTGACACCCTAGTCCTTTGGGACATCAGTTTAGTGGATCCACACAGCCAGTGTTAGTACCATTGACAAGGTACTGACACCCTTCCTACTGGGGTTACAGATTGGACACCAATTAGATCAGATTGAAGCATGTCAGTTAAACGTTAGCTCCCACAATTTTCGTTAAATATTCAGATTATATCAGTTCAAGTTTGTATAACCAAGTGTCCATATATCAACTATCAGTTATTCAGATCATCTCAGTACATGTTCATGCTTGGTTTTGCATTCGTTTTACATGTTCATGCATTCATGCTTAGTACATATATGTAAATTAGTTTGTTCCTATTGTCATACCCGATATTTACCTAAGGTCAAAATAAGCACGACATTATGGACTCAAAAAGAATAAATTATGTACAAAGTCGCCACCTAATTTTTAAGAAAAAATAGGAAACCTATTTATTTATTTAACAAGTATGACTTTATTTAATCTACGAAACCAGTTTGAATTCTAGGTAAGGGTTCAAATTATTTTGAAAGGAAGGGATTAGACACCCTTCAAAATCCACAAATGTGGTTCCCGGCCAGACTTAGGTTTATTAAAAAAGAAAAGAGAAAAATTAATGTTTGTAAATACAAATATACAATATGTATTAAAATAATACAATGTGTATGTTATCGTAAAATATATATAAATATGTATGTAAAGACAAAATTGAAAAAAGAAAAATTGTTTTAAGGAAAAAAAAACTATGTAATATTTATTAATGTAAAAGGTGTGAATTATTTGATTAAATATCTAAATCAATTTTAATATAAATATTAAAGGCCTAAATTTGTCTAACGCGTGATGAGAATCGCGTAAAAAATGAAAAATATCATAAGATTATATTAAAGAAAAGAAAAAAAAACTATGCAATATCTTTCAATGTATAAGTATGAATTAATTAAGTATCGAAACTAATTTAATTTTTTAATATAAATATTAACGATCTAAATTTGCCTAAACGCATGGTGAGTATTTGTATAAAAGCATTCCTGCCCAATGCCCCAAAAATAAAATTTTCACTATAATTGACATTTTGTACAAGTGTAAGAATATAAAATACAAATATAAAAATTAAAATTTTCTTTGCATGTCATTCCCGATAAATATTCTCAATAACATGTATAAACACTTGTAGTAAAATGTTAGTAACAAATAAACAACTATCAAGATAAATTAAGAACGTATGTGTGCTTATATGTACAAAAAATATAATTTTCATTAAAATAGTGGGCTCGGATTAAATTTTAAATATGTCATGGTTACGAAGTGGTTGCTCAATTGATTAGCCGTCCTAAATCATCTTGCCAAGATACGAGTCGTAAAGTCTTTTGTGTTGTAATAAAATTTTCGTCATCGCCCAAATTTATTTATTTTATTACTTATTTATATACGTAATATTCGTCTTTTTATTTGTGCAGGCCTCAAAAATCGATGAAGAATTTTTTCATTGACCAAGTGTCGGTCCTTAATATAAAATAATAACTTTGATAAGATAAAGTTTGTCTTTTGTAATGGATGGCCTCAAGTATCCGACGGAGAGATAATTTCAATGGCCAACTAATGTAGTATTTATTCATTATCAGTATAACCTCAAAGTCAGTAAATAAAAAGACGAAATCGTCCAAATTTAATTTCCCAAAAATGCAAACAAGTAGCAATTCCATCCAAAATATATCAAAAACTATGCCAAATCAGTCCAAATTAATGCTAATGAAAAGCAAAATAAACAAAGGGCATTAGCAGTAAGGGCATTAGCAGTGAGGGAACTAAAAAAAACAACCACCAACATTAGTGCACTTAGCAGATCAACAGGAAGAGAACAAATTAAACTAGATTAAAACACTGCTCTTACCGAAAAGAAATTAAAACACAAGAAACAGATTATAACCAGCCAAATTAGGGAAACAAGATATACAATAGCACTTAAACCAGTAAAAACTCAATTCCAAGGAGTGTTTTTTGACGAACAACAGTAATAAACGGAGAAGAAAGTGGCGTCACTTCCACAGCTTTTGCCGGAGCAACGCCATATGTACAAAGCTCTGATCAGATCTGGCCCAAAAAATGGTACATCAGCAACGAGAGGGAGCACGAGGTGGGGAGTTCGTTAGGTGGTGAGAGGGGGAAGAAGGGGACGGCGCCTGTGGTTATGGGTGGTCGGCGACGCTGGTGAGATGGTGGATTTCGCCGGAGTCCAGCCATGCTCACCGGAGAAAGGAGAAGGAAAAGAAAGAGCGGCTGATTTTTTTTAGTGTGTGTTTTAGTGTGTGTATGTTTTGTTTGTTAAAGAAAAAATAAATGGCCCCCTCATTTATATATAATAAAAAAGATATATTCTCTTTATCCAAACAATATAAAGTTATCTCCTTTTGTTCTCTTAAGACTTTTTTTTGGTCCAAGAGATTTACCAAAGAAATTTTCACCTTTTTAACCAATAGATCAAAATTCTTTACTCAATGAATTAGAACTTCAACCGTCATTTCAAGTGTCATCTTTTTAAAAATTGACATGATTTTAATTGATTTATTATTTTATGTATTAAAATAATTAAGTCGACATTATTGTGTGCAGATTATATTAAATAATGTATAAAAATATGAATGTCGATATATAATTACAGAAAAAATATAAATAACAAATATAATAAAATAATCCTAAAAAAATATATTATGCTATAAACAATTAAAATTATAGTATACGGTAAAAAAATTGCAATGCTATGTTATGTACAGATGCAAATGACTGTGCAAACATTTAAAACGATAATAAACTAATAAAAATTCTAAAATTTACAAAATTAAAAATAATTATCAATAAATTATGTAAAATTAAAATATAGCAATAAATAAGTAAAAATTCTAAAATAATGATGATTATCAATAATTCATTAATAATTACAAAAAATGTGTGAAAAATTATATTTTGTGTCATTTAACGATCAAGAAGCCTAAATGCCTTAATTTTAAGTATGGAGAGACAAAATTGGATGTCAACACCTATATCGAATATCAGTACATTCAAATTACTGATCGCATACTCTCTTTTGCACTATATTGATTTCACAATATAGGTTCAGACGCTCAGTTTCCAGATCACACGTAGTCTGTTCCTGTATAACTCAGTAGCAGCATTGGTGTGTCTTCATCGGTCGAGGAATAGTCATATTATTTATCATACTTTCCAGTACTTTATTTCATGTTATTTTAGTGGTCAGAGTTAGTTGGGAACCTGTCCCAACAACTTATCATGTTTAGAGGCTTTCAGACAATCGGTCAGTTAGACATGTTTTCAGTGATGTGTTTCAGGTACCTTTGTTATTGTTATTGATTATCAGATACTTTTAAATGATGTCCGTACAGTATTTTGTTACCTTCTTTTAGTATTTACAGCTTGTTCCTGATCATGGGTTAGCTTGGGTCACTTGTAACCTTAAGCACCGTGTTACGACTAGGAGGTAGTCTCGGATCGTGATAATATTTCAGCTGCAAATGCTCCTATTAAATGTCTTTGAATGACAAAGTCAATGTCATTCATGATGAATGGTAGACTAATCGATTTAAAACACAATAATTATTGAAAAAATGAGCAAATAATAAGGAGACAATGTGCTTTTGAAAACCTACAACATAACACTTCATGAAACCTTATAAGAGGTTCAAGTACCTGAAAATAATAAAGTGATGAGATCTCAAAATGTTATGTCACATTTTGAACCGATATAAATCATATATCTTCGATAATATCTTTGATACAATATGATGCAATATTGCAAAAGATTATGAGGATCTGAATTCTACATAGTATACTGACGTAGAAAAATATATCAAGTGACATAGAAGGATACATCTTGATAAGTATAAAGCTTATTTGATTTGCAGACATTATAAGATGTCACACATTTAATGTTAAATATTGTTACTTAAGAAATACTATATGAAAATCCCTATAGAATTAAAATACCTAAAATATATATGTTTTTGAGGAATTTGTTTATAATGAGCATGAAATTGTTTACTCCTATATGGAGATACTGAAATAAGATCATTTGATGATCTTACTTGAACAAGATATGTTCTATATGCTTGTACCAGTATATCCTTGAGTTCTAAGGAGATAAAAAACGATGTCTGATTGATGAAACAAGTTGAGAATGTGTACAACTGAGGTCAATAATATATCTCATTCGAGAAAATGTGGCTTGAAAGATGACAAAATAACCACAATCTCATATGAAGAAATACAACATGCATAACACAATTAAAGAAAAGATTCATAAAAGGAGATAGAATGAAGCACATTTCATCAAGGCTTTTCTACACACATAAACTCCAAATAATGTTGAAATCAACGTGCAACAAATTTATCTGTTTGATAATATGAATGATTTATTCACCAAGTGTCTATCAATTATAACTTTTGAGAAGATTTGGGATTTTAAATTGATGTTCTCATCGTGGAGAGCCAATATGTACTATACTCTTTTTTCCTTTCAAGACTTTGTCTCACAATTTTTCTTTTAAGGTTTTTGATGAGGCAGTCGAAATTTGTATTACTATAGACGTGTACTCTTTTTTCTTCACTAGATTTTTTCAATTGTTCCTTTTTCGTAAATTTTTAACGAGACACATTATTTATCAATTAGATATTCAAGGATGAGTGTTATAAATATCTTTAATTTATAGTAAATATCTATCATGATATCGTAAATATCTATCAAGATATGTAATGTCTATTTTTTCTCATCTATTTTTTTGGCGAAAAAATAGGAAGAATTTTCTCCTACATAGAGAGATTCTCTTCATTAGAATTCTTAATCCCAAATCAAGAGAAATAAGAACTTTGTTCTCTTTTCTGTATTATTATTCTTGTTCTTTATTTATTAGTTTATAACAATATTATAAATGAGGTTAGCATTACTTTAAAATATTACATCACAACTAATTTTTTTTTTTCAAATAGTTGCTCCATTGATTGTCTCAAATGTTCTAAAGACAGACAACCTAGGAATATATATAAAATATACTGTAAAACTATTACGACATGTAATATTATTATAGCTAATATTTTTTTAATTTGATGGTTGTTTATTTATTAGATGAAAAGCGTTTGTGTTAACACGGGTCCAATATCTATTATTACATTATTTGTCTTAATTTGTGTCAACTTTTTAATATTTTTTTGTTTATTATTACGATTTATAGTAATTTTTTGACGTATTTTTCACATAATATTTTTTTTTCTCTCAATTTGTTTTGTTTAGATACAAGTTGTTATTTATAGTGTTTGTACATAATTTTCATATAACATATGTTGCTCTCTTTGTTCTAATATTTATAGTTTTTTTTTACGTAATTTTCAGATATTATAATACTCCTCACGTCTCAAATTTATATGATTTACTTTTCTTTTTAGTCAGTCTCATAAGGAATTACATATTGCTATATTTTGAAATAATTTAGCTTTAAAATGCTCATTTTACCTTGATTTACAGTCACACAAATATCTTAGACTTATTTTAGATCACAAATTTCTAAAGTTTTTTCTTAAACTCTGTGTCAAGTTAAACTAACTCACATAAATTAAGATGGGGAGTATATGTTACTCCCTTTGTCTCAATTTATATGTGATATAGATAAAATTTTGAGATGCAAAAATTTATTTATATGATCTTTTTATGGAGTAAATTATTAATTATTGTAATTTGTAATAATTATTACATAATTTTCAAATATACAGTAAATTTTTAAAAAATGATGTGATTGATAAATTTCGATGGAGCCCACGTTGTCATAATAGCATCAAAGAGGTGAGCATGGTATGGTATATACCGAATAACCATACCGAATCGAAATTTTTGATACCATGAGTTTTGTTATTATGGTATTTGGTATGGTATATGGTATACATTTTAATTTTTTTTGGTATATGATATGGTATACGATATTTACAAACAACATACCGAAATACCGAATACCATACCGAAATATATATAGCTGTATAAGTAATCTTTATATGTATATATTTACACACAAAAAAAAAAATACTTAGTACTAGTATAAAAATATTTAGACTTTGAAACTTTTGTTCCTCTATCTTGATTGAAATATCTTTTTGGTGTAATTGACTAATAAAAGAAATTGTTTGTACTTCTTTTTCAATAATTCTACATGTGTAATACATTTGTATGATACAATTAAGACATGCTTTTGAAAAATCAAAGTAATAATACTCTAGTATACGAGTATATATTGTCAAAATTAAACAAACTATGGTTACCGATTACCATACTTCAAAATACCGAAACCAAACGTCAAAATACTGAATCATACCGAATTAATATGGTATGGTAATGATATAGTATTTTTAAAAACCGAATACCAAAATTACCGTACCGAAGTCTCAAATACCGTACCATATCATACCATGCCCACCCCTAATCAAAGGTTGCATGTCAATTACGTTTGAAATTAAAGTAAAACGTGGGGTCCCTTTATAATAAAAGATAAAGTAGAAATGTTATACGTTTTTTACCACAAAGGAAAAAGTGAAGACATCATTTCCCCTGACCTTATGCGCTCAACTTACTTTAGTACTTACATTAAATTTTTATTTATTTACCCCCAACATCTTTAAAGTGTATTAGTTTCACCCCGAATGCTGACGTGGAATTTTTAAAAAGAAAAAAGAAAAAAAGACGTATTTTTACTTAAAAACTGAAATGGTCCCACTTTTTAAAAGATACATATATATCCTTTCTTCTTAAATGACCCAAACCCCCAACCCCTACCCTCACCCTTCACTGCTATTCTTTTTCATTACACCACCACTCCTCCTTCAACCATCAATTTCACCACCACCAGCCCCCTCCCCTTTAACTCCCACCCCATCCCACCCCCACCCTAATTTCTCCTCCCCAAACCCGCCAACACCCACCCCACTCCTCTTTCAACTACCAATTTCACCACTACCAGCCTCTCATCCCCCAACTCTCAATTTCTCCTCCTTCAATTATCAAATCCTTCACCCCCACCTTCAATTTCTCCTCCTTCAACTCCTTGACTTAAGATCATTAAGAAAAATAAAACTGGATTTTAAAAATTAAAAGTTATCTTTTTAGATTTAAAAATTTGAAACAAAATTAAAATTAAAGAAAAGTTAATAGCAACGGTGTTAATGGTGGTGGTGGTGTTAACAGTGGCAGTTATGTTAATTTTGTGTGTATATTCTTTTGTGGGTTTGTTTTAATCGTTTTTCGGTGAGTTTTTCCGGAATACAAGCAAAATAAAGATTGCTTCCAACTTGAAAATTCTTTCAACTTTGACTTTGTGTTGTTCATATATCATGTTAAAAATTAAAGTGGTTTAGGTGTTTGATTGTTGATTTTAGAAAATTTGGTGTTGGTTTGATCGGATTTATCAGGTGGATTGAATTTTTGGTCACTGATTTATGGTATTTTTTGATTGGTGGAGGTTGAATTTGATCGCCGGTTTCAGACTAGTTTGGGGTGAAGAAATTAAAGATTTATTCCAGCGGAAATTTGCCGAAAAATCTAAGTTCCTTGGTTTTTTATATATATAGAATCGGTAAAGATGGAGTTTTTCGATGGAAATTCGTCGGAAATCCTAAGATCTTGGTTGTTTTTTTTGTGTGTGTGTATTTATAGCACTTTTTAAATAATTTGTGACGTGGCAACGATGTGGCAGTGATGTGGCATTGATGTGTGGGCGGTTGCAATACACTCTCTATTGTGAGAGTGATATTCAGTCTTGAGTGGTGAAATTAATACACTTTAAGGGGTCGTTTGGTTGGGAAACAAGTTATGCTCGGATTAGTTATACTGTGATCAGTTATCCTGAGATAAGTTATTCTGATATTATGTTTTAGTGAATTATTTGGTTTGTGGAACTAAAGATGATAGACATTACATCCTTTCTAAGAATAGATAGTTTGTTTACAAAAATACCCTTTGCCTTATTTAGCTTAATATTTCATGTTAAATTACTTATTTTGTCCTAAATTCTATAAAATGTTGATAATCTCATTTTTTTTAAAAAGATTCATCATCAAAAAATGTGAAAAAGAATTACTCTCATCTTACATTATTTAGTATCATTAATATTTGGAATCATTAAATATTTGAATTGTTTTTTTTTAAATTAAATTTTCAAACATGTTTAACTATATATAAAAAATAAAATTTTATATAATAATTAAGAATGTACTTAGTTAGAAAGGGAACGTACAGATACTTTAATTACTTGTCCATGATAAATTTGTTAGGAAAAATAAAAATTTGAAGTAATATTAATAATTAAAAAATATAAAGACAATAAACCCTTGGATCAATTTTGAATTTGATTGTATAATAGTTAAGTCCATATAATTGTTCAAATTTAACAAAATGAACGAAAATTTGTGGAGTAATTAAAATTTAAATTAGGAATACAATTATAAAAGAAAATTAATGTAAAGACTATCAAAATCCCACGTTCTCTCTTATCTATAGTAGTAAAGTAATATATATATATATATAAAGTGATAATTAAAGGATTTGAAGGACAATTTTATTATTTTATGACTTTATCCCAAGTTAAAGTATGGTGGGATTATTTATACCACCCCTTAGGTTGGATAACTTATCCCGGTACTATTTATTAATCTCGGGATAAGTTATTCCAAATTTGGCAACCAAACCTAGCATTAAAAAATTTATTCCGAGACTATATGTTTTAATACCTCACACCAAACGATTCCTAAAAATATTAAGGAAGGTAAATAAACAGAAGTTTAGTTTAAACATTAAAGTAAGTTGAGTGGACAAGTTGAAGGGGAAAAAGATGTCTTTCCCTAAAGGAAAATATATACACAATATAACATGTGGTACAAGATAACTACAACATTCAATTGTAACATGAAAAGATTTATATGACAAAACTGCTATAGAAAAATGGCAAGGAGCACACATGTTGACGAACACTTATGTGCTTCTCCACTGCTCTATATACTAGATTAGATATAAGAGTCTGTACTTGCATGGGCCCAACATATGCTTTTTTTCCTGATATAAATAATTTTAAAGGTCAATTAAATTTTTTATATGATTTCTAAGCTTTTTAAATTATTAATTATAATGATATATAAATTCTTTTGGTTTTTATATAGATTTTAGATAATATATGTTACTCTCGCCGTTTCAATTTACGTGACATTGATAAAATTTGAAGAGTCAACAATTTTTTTTATATAATTTTAAGATTTTTGTATGATTTTTTAAATATATTAAATTGCTAATTATTGTGATTTATAGTTTCTGCTATAATTTTTTTTTCAAATAATATATGTTACTCCCTTTAATTTATGTCGTACTGATAGAATTTTGTGAGAATCAAATTTTTATATGTTTTTTAAATTTTGAGCCATTAATTATTATAATTTAAAATAATTTTATATAATTTTTAAATATATAATGATTAAAAAATAAGACAAACAATTAAAACGGAAGAAATAATAAGAAATTATATAGCGGTGTAGTAGATGGTCGGCAAGCCTATCGACCATCACCTACTTATCACCACTTATAATATAGTAGGACAAGATAACTGCAGCATGCAATTGTAATGAAAAGCTTTAAGTGACAAAACTGCGCTTATCATATTAAAGAATGGCAAGAAGCACATGTGTTGATGAACACCTGTGTGCTTCACTACTCTTCTATGTAATACTAAATTAAGAGCCCGTGTTACCTTTTTTGTGATACAAATAAATTTTTGAAAGTAAACTAAATTTTTTTCATAGCTTTAATTTATTTTAAAAACTAAATTTTTTTCATAGTTTTAATTTATTTTAAGTTATTGATCATATTTAGATGACATATGCTACTCTCGTTGTTTCAATTTATGTGATACTGATAAAATTTAAAAAGTCAACAAAATTTTTATATAATTTTAAGATTTACCATGTGATTTTTTAAATATTTTAAGTTGTTAATTATTGTGATTTATAATACTTCTACATAACTTTAAGATAATATGATACTCTCTCTGTCCCAATTTATGTGACACTGATGGAATTAAAGAGTCAACCAAATTTTTTATATATAACTTTTACATATTTTTAGTTGTTAATTATTGTGATTTATAGTATTTGCTACTAATTACAACAACAACAACAACAATAAATCCAGTGTATTCCCACATAGTGGGGTCTGAGAAGAGTAAGATGTACCCAGTCCATACCACTACTTCCGGAGAAGTAGAAAGACTGTTTTCGATAGACCCCAAGCTCAAGACAAGAAATAATAAGCAAATTCATAATATATTTGCTACTAATTAATTTTCAAAATAATATATGTTACTCCCTCTATCGTATGTAACTGTGATAGTATTTGAAGAATGAATTAAAATTTTTATTAATCGCTAAATATTTTAAATTATTAATTATTATAATTTAAAATAATTTTATGTAATTTTTTAATATATATCAAATTAAAAATAAGATAATAAATTAAAACAAAAGAAATAAGAAATTACAAAAAGAGACGACAGAACCTGGCAGGACAACCACCACATGCTTCCACCACTCTTCTATGTAAGAGAAAATAAAATAAGTAAAGTAATGTAAAGGGTCCATTAATGTTTTGTATCAGATAATGTGCTGCCATTATTATCTATATTTGAAGCATTGGTTTCAACATACTTGCCGATCAGTCGCTACGTAATTTTACTATATTATTTTTAATTAATTATTATAAGTTATTTATATATTAAAAATTAATAATATTTAACTAAAATAAAAAGAAATAGACATTTATCACATCTCTATTTCAGCTATTTCAATCGTGATTTTATTATATTACCCCTAATTAATTATATAAGTCATTTATGTATTAAAAAAATAATACTATCTAATTAAAAAAAAGAAAAATAGATGTTATGACATGGTTACTGCAGGTGCTTCAACCGTAATTTTACTAAATATCACTCTTAATTAATTCTTACGAATCATCTATGTATTAAAAAAATTAATAATATTTGATAAAAAAAATAAAATAGACATAAAATGATAAATTAACTCTTGATGTTTCAAACTAAGTTGACGTCCTTCAACCGTGATTTTACTATATCACCCCTAGTTAATTATTATAAGTCATTTATATATAAGAAAATTAATAATGTTTCATTAAAAAATAAACAATAGACATTTATGACATGTCTTCTTTAGCTGCTTCAACCGTAATTTTACTAAATATCGCTCCTAATTGATTATTGAGTTGTCTAAGTATTAAAAATCAAAAATATTTAATAAAAAAGATAAAATAGACATAAAATGATAAATTAACTCTTGATATTTTAAATTAAGTTAACGCCTTATATGAGGCTCACTTAAATTTTTTCAAAAATATTTTTATAGTGATTTTGCTATATCACTCTAATTAGTCGTTGTAAGTAGGGGTGGGCATGGTATATATCGAATCAAAATTTTTGATGCCGTGATTTTAGTATTATGGTATTTGGTATGTTATATAGTATTGTAATACCCCGCAAAGTTCTCTTCTAGTCTGAGCCTTAGAGCGTATCCAGCAAAGCGAAAAATCTGAGTCTAAAAGTTTTAGAAGTATCTTCCCAAGTATGAAAAACTTTAAATCGTATGTAATTTCCCTAATTTCTACTTTTAGTCATGTAGAGCATTGAACAAGCTTTCCATCGATACCAATTTCATCAAAATTCAACATCGGACGAAGAAGTTATGGCAGTTTTACTGAGCGTTGTCGGAATCGCAGGTTTGACGGTCGATCTGACGGACCGCCAAGTCCTTGGTGGACCGTCAAGTGTCCCATCAGACCAAGGCAGTGACTTCCTTTTTCGGTCATCATGTGACGGCCAAAGTGGTGGACAATCAGAAAGTTGACGGACCGTCAAGGGGCCCGTCAGACCGAGGCAAAATGTCCCATTCCTGGACCCCGAGTGACGGACGACTTGGTGGACCGTCAGTCATACACAGACCCCAATCGAAATTTTCTAGACAAATTTTAAAGGGGCATTTTGGTCTTTTCCACATTCTACCCCAGCTCTATAAATCCGGGGCCAAGGGCCTTCAACTTCATTTTTCTCTCTTCCACCCAAAAATTAGGGTTTCCAAAATCAAAATACTCTCTTCTCCTTTTATAAAATTCAAGAGAGATCAAGAAGGATCTAGAGAAATCAAGAACTCCTTTCAAGAGCCTTCAAGAAAAGAAATTCCCAGGTATGCAGATGTTGATTCTTGGGTCCCTTTCATCCAAGAAGCTCAAGTACCCTTTTTTTAAACTTAAGGATTTTATGTTTTGTGATATTCCATGATTTGTATGAGTTGAAGTTGATGTTACTTGTGTGGTTGAGTTTGGATTCATGATTGTTTGCAAGATTTATGGTCTTTGACCCTAGTATGTGGAATTTATGTGATGTTGTGATGAGCTCTTTTGAAGTTGGTGTCTATGTGAGGTGTTCATGATATTAGGATGTAGAGATGGTTGAATAAGCAGAGTATGCACCCCATAGGTTGGATGAAAGGCTGAGGTAAAGCATAGAGGGGCATTGTAGTATGTTAAAGGGGAAACCTAAAGTTGTGGGCTACTCCATGCACACCTAGTGTTTGATAAAATGCCTTAGTGAGCGAAATGAGACATAATAATAATATAGAATCCCCGAGTAGGTGTAGAACCGGACATGTCTAGTGGTTGCCGAAAGACCGTAGTGAGTAAGTTGAGACGAAATAGTGGTAAATCTCCCAAATGAGTGCTCTTTGATTTATTTTAAGTTTTGATACATGCTAAGTGGTTAGAAAGAGAGTAATGACATGATAGTGTGAAGTTTTCCCGAAATCTCATGATATCTAGACATATGTCGAGACCGATATAGGTGTGAAGTACTTGATGCAAGACTTCGTTGAATGTGGTATAATTTAATAGCATGTCTTTCTTAAGGTAGTTTGTGACGATGAATCGATATTGATGACCCCCTAAATGTTGGGAGCGATCCTTTGGTAATCATGATGGTGAATAGAGGTTTATATTTCCTAAATGATAGATGCGATGCCGTAAGGTTTGTGAGGGGGAAAATATATTATGATTCTGAAACGTTTAGAGTGACCCCTTAGTAGTTGTGATGATGAGTAGATGATTGTGAAATTGAAAATGTGGCATGATTTCTGAGTTTCTTGTGAATATGCCTGAATGATGGTAATGATGCATGAATGCTTGTGATGCTTGAATGAATGATGATGCTTTACTTCTATGTTATCGAGTCCTGGGGGTATTTATACCCGAAAATAGAGCTGTTGTCTAGAGCCCGTGTCAGTTTCTCGATAATTCTAATTGAGCCATGATTTTTAGATCTCAGTGAACTATAGAACTCTGTATCCTCAGACAAGTGCGAAGCTTAATAAAGCTCAGTAATCTCAGTTATCTCTATATCGCTAGTAATCTAGCCTCAGAACTGTACTCATCCCGGTCCTAATGGAACTTAAGTGATTCAATTCTAATCTCAAAAATAATTCGAATAATCTAATCAAGCTATGTCTCATCATTCAGATACCGTGATTCGATATTGTTTCTGTCAGATATGGAACCAAGTGATCTCAGTGTATTTCAGCCAAATCATTTGAGAAACATGATCATGTAAACAAATTCAACTTTATTGTGTTCATTCTAAGGATTCAGTGAGAGTCTTTCAGTTGGGAGTAGAAATTAACACCGAGCGAGGGAAGGGATGGCGATTCCTCCCGTCAGAGAGAGAGGCCAGAGTCGTTAGTAGCAATCCCTGAACTCCAGAACTGCGTAGCCAGCGCAGGATACAGGAGTCCCCATCAGTAGAGGCTGTCACCGTCAGAGAGGTTGACTATTATATTGCCTCAGGTCGACTTTCTGCGAGGGTCATCCCATCATAGAGGGTTGACCCGAGAGTGAGTCTTTACCCGTGGCACGGTATTGATGCCCTTCCAGCTGGGGTTATAGGTTGGACCCCACCTGTGGTAGGTTGGGGCATATTGGTTAAGTGACTACTTCCCACAGTTGCAGTTTCAATATCAATCTTCAGAAGTCAAAACCGTGTGGTACAGTCGTCTATCTCAGTAAGGAACTCAGATAGTTCCATTGATTTATGAACCATCCCGTCAGATAGGCTTGGCCTCATCTACAGATGCTTACTATCATATTTAAAGATCTCCCATCAGAGAGGCTTGATCTCAGTCTCAGATCATATTGAATATTCTTATTATCATATTTAAAGATCTCCCGTCAGATAGGCTTGGTCTCCTTCTCAGAATTTGTTGAGTATTTTTGTTTTTGGATTCGGATATAATCCTATTTTCTTATCATTGATAAAGCTTCCGAAGTTATCTGTTAGAAAAGTTGAATCTCTAATTCTGTCGGTTGAAAGCGATAAGCTCAGAACTCAGTCTTTGATATAAGTATACTCAGATCCTCAGTTATCAGTAACAGATGAGTCAGTTGTTCAGTATCTCAGTAATGGTAGTGAGTTTAGCTTGCAGTAAAGCGGTATCCAAGGTCAAGTCTCTAGAGTTGTGGTGATTATGAGTATGATTTATGCATTCTTGTATGTGTGCTTGTTTTCGTGCGGTATTATCATGATCATTTAGGTTATACATATTTTGCATGCATGAGCCCTTGCATTTAGCCTTACCCCGTTTACATACTCGGCATATTTTGTGCTGACGCATTTGCACTATGGTGTCTCATTTGACATCATAGGTTTAGAGGCACAGGACCCAGAGTATCATCAACAGATCAGTCCCAGTCAGCAGCAGTAGCAGTGAGTCCTCTTCTTTCGAGGATGAGTTTCAGTTTTCTATTATTGTAATCAAATTTTTTTTTACTTTCAGTTGACGGAGTTAGTTGGGGACCTGTCCCATCAACTCCACAGTTCAGTCAGATTAGAGGCTTTTCAGACGGATGTATTATATAATATTCAGTTTTATATTTTGAGTATTTATAGATGTGTTGAACCTTATGGCCAGTTTCTGCATTTATTCCAGATATATGCAGTGTACAGGAACATATATCAGTAAAGGGTTAGCTTGTGGTCCTTTGGGGTCACAAGCACCGTGTGACATCTCAGGATGGGATCTCGGGGCGTTACAAGTTTATATTTTAATTTTTTTTGGTATATGGTATGGTAATCGATATTTATAAATGACATACCAAAATATCGAATACCATACTGAAGAATAAAAGTTATTTATGTAACTATATACTTCGGTATGATATTCGGTATTTGAGTATGTCATTTATAATATATATATATATAATATTAACAAATATACAACTTATTATTAGTATGAAAATGTTAAGACATTGTAATTTTGACTACTCTATCTTGATTGTAATATTTTTTGTGTAATTGACTAACTCAATGAGTTGTTTGTACTTTTTTTTGAATATTTCTACACGTGTAATGCGAAATTAAGATACAATTGAGACATGCTTTTGAAAATTCGAAGTAATAATACCCTATTATACAAGTATATATTTTCAAAGTTGAACAAACTATGATTAACATACTGCAAAATATCAAAATCGAACATCAAAATACCGAACCATACCAAATTAATATGATATGGTAATGGTATAGTGTTTTTAAAAATAAAATACCAAAATTATCATACCGAAGTTTCAAATACTATACATACCATACTATGCCCACCCCTAGTTGTCAGCCATTAAAGACATTTCTGCTTTACTGCTTCAATCGTGATTTTACTATATCACGCCTAATTAGTTGTTATGGTCGTCTAAGCATTGTTGTCACTTAAATTGACATTTGTGACCTATTACCTAACTTATAAAGGATGATAAGCAGGTAGCAGATCGACATGTTTGCTTGTGTGGCCTACTTAGATATTTCCTTTTATATTTGTTTATATTACTTTTTATTTTAATTTATTGTATATTTGAGAATTATTTAAAAGTATATAAATCATAATAATTAATAACTTAAAATAATCAAAAAGACGTAAAAAATTCTGGTTGATTCTCTAAATTTTATTACTGCCACAAAAATTGGAACACAAAAAATTATTATAAATCACAATAATTAATAATTTAATATATTTTAGAAATATGTAAAAAATAAATTGGTTAACTCTCAAAAATTGTATCAATACAACATAAATTGAAACAGAGGTTATAAGATATATTATTTAAAAAATTACGTAATAAGTGTTATAAATCACAATAGTTAATCTGAAAATGTTCTTCACGTTGGGCCCGTGCTAACACGGGCCATATACCCTCTAGTTTAGTTATATTCGTGTGATTATGAAATATTTGTTGCTTTCTTACATACACGTATGGGTAAACTACATAAATGACCCTTATAATGGGTGACTTTATTTTTTTGTCTCTCATAAGAATGATCTTATAAAACTAGCCTCCCTTCTTTTTATATACAACACAATTATCTATTTGCCCCTCAATATATCAAATATTTCTAAACAACTCCATATTTATTTATAGTTCAACTTTTATTTTTTTCTTTTACTTTAATTTGTATCTTTTCTTTTCTCTCGCTCTCTTTTTTTTTTTAGTTTTTCTCAATGCTAACTTTTTTCCTTTTCTCATCTCATTATTTTACTTTGATTTTTCTTTTTCTTTGTAGTTTTTTCAACCATTACTTTTTTTTTCTTTTCTCCTCTCCACTTCTATTTAATTTTTAAATTTTTTCAACTTTTTATATTTTTATTTTTATTTTTCTCTTTTTTTATTTTGTAATTTTCTTAATTTTTATTTTCGTTTTATCTCTTTTTTATTTTTTCTTCAACTTTATTTTTTTTATTTTCTTCCCTTAGCTTCTATATTTTCGTTAGTTTTCTTTTTTATTTTCTTTGATTTTTATTTTCTCCTTTTTTAATATTTTTCTTCATTTTCTATCTTTTTTATAATTTTTATTATTTTGTTTCCATTTCTTTCAATCAAGTTACGCTCCATGAGTAAGAGTTGACACTACTACATTATAGAGGCAAGATTTATGATTAAACAAAAAGTTACATTTCATGGCAAGAGTTGACATTATTACATTGTGTTTTGATTTATGAGATGTTCTATAACTCTTACCTTAGAGGCATGACTTAGTTCAAGGGCTTTCAAACAACAAATTATGCCAGGTGAGCAAGAGTTGACTCTACCATGTTATGTTTCATTTATGAGATATTCTACAACTCTTGCCTTAGAGACAAGACTTAGCTCACGGACTTTCAAATAATAACTTATGCCCCACAGGTAATAGTTGACACTACCACGTTATGTCTTTATTTATGAGATGTTCTACAACTCTTTCCTTAAAGACAAGACTTAGCTGAAGGACTTTGAAACGATAAATTATGCTCCAAGGAAAAGAGTTGACACTACCACACCATGTCTTTATTTATGAGATGTTCTACAACTCTTGCCTTAGAGGCAAGATTTAGCTCAAGGACTTTGAAACAACAATTTATATCCCAAGGGAAAGAGTTGACACTACTACATTATGTCTTCATTTATGAGATGTTCTACAATTTTTGCCTTAGGGGCACGACTTATCCTAAGAATTTTCAAATAAGTTACGTACATTGGACAAGAGTCAACACTAACACATTGTGTTTTTTACTTATAAAATGCTTTATAACTCCTGTCTTATAGGTACGACTCAACCCAAGGACCATCAAACAACAAGTTATGATCTATTGGCAAGAGTTGACACCACCACATTGTATATTGATTTATAAGATGCTTTATAACTCTTTCCTTAGAGGCAAGACTTAGACCAAGGGATTTAAAGCATCAACTTGTGCCCTATGGGCAAGAGTTAACATTACCACATTGTGTTTTGATTAATGAGATATTCTATAACTCTTGCCTTAGAGGCAAGACCTAACCCAAGAATTTTCAAAAATAAGTTACACCCCATGGGTAAGAGTTGACACTATCACATTATGTTTTGAATTATGAGATGTTCTATAACTCTTGCCTTAGAGGCAAGACTTAGCCCAAGGTCTTTTAAACAACAAGTTACGCTCCATGGGCAAGATTTGACACTATCACACTGTGCCTTGGTTTATGAGATGTTTTATAAATCAAGGACTTTCAAACAACAAGTTATGCCCCATGGGTAAGAGTTAATACTACCACATTATGTCTTCTATAACTCTTGCCTTAGAGGTACGAATTAGTTCAAGGACTTTTAAACAGCAAGTTACGCCCTACGGGCAAGAGTTGACACTACTACATCGTGTCTTGAATTATGAAATAATCTACAACTCTTGCTTTAGAAGCAAGACTTAACTCAAGGATTTAAATAACAAGCTATGCTCCACAAGCATGAGTTGACACTACCACATTGTGTCGTGATTTATGAGTTGTTCTATAATCAACAAGTCATACCCTTAAATTTGCTTTGATGTCAAAAAAGAAAATCCCTTTGCGGATTCTCCAATTTTTTTTATTTTTTTTTAGCAAAATATAATAGAAGTTGAGAAAAAAGAAAAAAGAGAACAAACAAAATAGAGAACTAAAAAAAAGAGATTGAGAAAAAAAGAAAAAAAAGACAATAAAATAAAGGTTAAGAAAAAAGAGAAGAATAAATAACCAAAAAAAAATTAGAAAAAAAAGATTGATAAAAACAAACATGAAAATAAAAAATAAAAATAATGTTTCAGAAAAATAAAAAATAAAAAATAAAAAATGAGAAATGATAAAAAACAAAAAAAAATAAATTAAAAATTGAGATCAATGAATTTAAAAGAGAGAGAGAGAGAGAGATGAAGAAATAAATAATGTTTGAGAAGAAAAAGAAAAATTTATGAAATAATCTATAACTCTTGCTTTAGAAGCAAGACTTAGCTCAAGGATTTAAAACAACAAGTTATGCTCCACAAGCAAGACCTGACACTACCACATTGTGTCTTGATTTATGAGTTGTTCTATAATCAACAAGTCATACCCTTAAATTTGCTTTGATGTCAAAAAAGAAGATCCCTTTGCGGATTCTTCAATTTTTTTATTTTTTAAGCAAAATATAATAGAAGTTGAGAAAAGAGAAAAAAGAGAACAAACAAAATAGAGAACTAAAAAAAAGAGATTGAAAAAAAAAGACAATAAAATAAAGGTTAAGAAAAAAGAGAAGAATAAATAACCAAAAAAATAAAAAAAAATTTAAGAAAAACAAACATGAAAATAAAAAATAAAAATAATGTTTGAGAAAAAGAAAAAAAAATGAGAAATGATAAAAAACAAAAAAAATAAAAAATAAAGATTGAGATCAATGAATTTAAGAGAGAGAGAGAGAGAGAGAAATGAAGAAATAAATAATGTTTGAGAAGAAAAATAAAAATGAGAAAAAAATAAAACTTGAGACAAATGAATTAAAACAAGAAAAAAAAATAAAAGTTAAGGTAAAAAAATTAAAATAGAAGTTGAGAGACAAATGAGAATGAAAAGTTTAAAAATCTTTGAGGTTTAGAGGGATAAAATTGTACTTGTACTATACATAAAGGAGAAGGAAGACTATTGTTTAAAGATTTTTCTTATGGAGGTCAAAAATCCAAAACCACCCACTTTTGGGGTCATCCCATGTAACTTCCTCTACACGTATGAAATATATAACACCAGTTCTCATTAGTAATTATCCGAATTGTAGACTTATAATTCCACTCATGCATGATTCTTCAACTGAAATATTTTACTATATATAGTAAGAGGGAGTTAAGCTGCTTAAGTAAACACGAGATTGACATGCCTACTTCAGCTGCTTCGATCGTAATTTTGTTATATCACTCCTAATTAATTATTATAAGTCATTAAATATTAAAAAATTAATAATATTCAATATAAAAAGTAAAATAGACATTTCTGATATGTCTGCTTCAGATGCTTGTAATTTTACTGTATCACCCTTAATTAATTATTATAAGTCATTTAAGTATTAAAAAATTAATAATATTTAATAAAAAACACAAAAGACATAAAATGATAAATTAACTCTTAATGTCATAAATTAACTTGACGTCTTATATGGGGCTCACTTAAATTTTTTTCACAAGTATTTTTTATGATAATTTTGCTATATCACTTCTAATTAGTTATTAGAAGTCATTTAAGACACGTTTGTTTCGCTGCTTTAATCATATTTTAATATATCACCCCTATTAATTATTATGGTTATCTAAGCATTGAAAAATTAATAATATTTCATAAAAAGGTAACATAGATAAAAAATGATATATCAATATAAAAAAATTGATTGACTATCGAAATTATGTTAGTGTCATTTAAATTGGGATGGGACAGAGGAAGACATAAAGTAACATATATTATTTGAAAATGTGATAAAAAAGTATTACAAATCACACTAATTAAGAACTTAATATTAACAACAACAACAACATACCCAGTGTATTTCCACCTAGTGGGGTCTGGGGAGGGTAAAGAGTACGCAGTCCATACCACTATCTCAGGTGAAGTAGAGAGGCTGTTTTTGATAGACCCCCGACTTAGAACCAATAACAATATAACAAACACAAAACATAAATATATATAAACTAATAATTCTAGCCACAAGATAATACTAGATCCACAGGGTAATACTAAAACTATAAATTTGAAACCATAGACAACACTCAACACCACGAACAAGAAACTCCAGACACAAAAAAACACTCCCCTACTGTTACCGACACACTCCCACCCCAAACCCTCTACTGTAATCCACCTCCTCCATACCTTCTTATCAAGGATCATGTCCTCCGTAAGCTGTAACTTCTCCATATCATGCCTAATCACCCCCTTCCAATATTTCTTCGGCGTACCTCTACCCCGCTTAAAATCATCCATAGCCAGTGTCTCAAACCTCCACACTAGAGCATCAGAACCCCTCCTCATCACGTGCCCGAACCAACGTAACCTCACTTCTCGCATCTTGTCCTCTACCAAAGCCACTCCCACCTTTTCCCGGATAATCTCATTCCTTACCCTATCTTTCCTGGTATGACCACACATCCATCGCATCATCCTCATCTCTTCCACCCTTAACTTTTGGATGTGGGATTTCTAAACTGGACAACACTCCGCTCCATACAACATAGCCAATCGGACTGCCACTCTGTAAAACTTACCTTTAAGCTTCGGGGGCACTTTCTTATCACATAGAACTCCGAAGTGAGCCTCCATTTCAACTACCCTGCCCCAATACGATGCGTGACATCCCTCGTCTATCTCACAATTGCCCTGAATCACAGACCCCAGATACTTGAAATTCTCCCTCTTCTGATGGCCTGAGAGTCCAGCTTTACAACCTCATCAATTTCCTGCGACACATCACTAAAATTACACTCCAGGTACTCCGTCTTGGTCCTGCTCAACCGAAATCCTTTAGACTCAAGAGTCTATTTCCAAATCTTCAACTTATCATTAACTCCTCCCCGAGTCTCGTCAATAAATACCACATCATCAACAAATAACATACATGTCTGCTTTAATCATTATTTTACTGTATCACCCCTAATTGATTATTATAAGCCATTTAATTATTAAAAAATTAATTAATAGTTAATAAAAAAATAAACTAGACATAAAATGATAAATTAACTCTTAATGTTTTAAATTAACTTGACGTCTTATATTATGTCTACTTAAATTCTTGACCATGGATATTTTTTATAGTAATTTTGCTATATCATTTCTAATTAGTTATTATAAGTCATATAAGACATCAGTTTCGTTGCTGTAACGATCTAAAAATTTGATGAAATATGTGAAGTTTGTGAGTTGACTATTTTACCCCTTTCCTTAGTTGCATTATGGTATTTTTGGGGTGTGGGGGTGATTGACATGGTTTTCGATGCATTTTGATACCATTTATGTGATATTGTGATTTTTGATGGCTTCGAGAGCCTTATTTTGGACTTATGTGGATATCTTCTGATCTGTGCGATGGATGACTGAACGGAATGTGACAGAAGCTCTGAAATATCAATTTTAGACTAGGAAGATCTTTGGTTCGGGTCCCGGTACACCCGAACTCATTTTGACCTATTGATCGAAAAGTTAAAAAATTACAAATATGAGTATGGGACCCACATTTTATCGAAATGACCTCAGATGGAAAATCTGACTTCGTCAACAAATTTGAAACGTTGATTTTAGGGTGGTAACATATTTGGTGTGATTTTAAAGCTTTTAAATCTCATGTTGACCCTCGGTTTAAGAAATTATGATTTCGGGTTTTGGGGGTCAACTTTGTGAAAATGATATTTTTTTGAAAATCTGACTTCTCAACGCGCCTGGAATGTTAAATTTAGTATAGTTGCATAGTTCGTTTGTGTATACGAACTTCGAATGAATCCCGAGCACCCCATCAAAGTCCGAATTGACTTTAAAAAAAACTGCTGCTATAATAGATTTTCTGCTATAAATTACAGATTTTCATCTCTTTATGGCTCTTTTGCTTATTTTTTATCTTGCATCATGAGAGTTAAACACTAAAACAGCGTAGAAGCTTAAAAGTGCAGCCTGTGGGAGCTTGGATAGCTAGATTAACATCTATTTCTTGGTTTTATTACGGATTTAAGGTAAGAATTCACCCTTTTCTTAATAATTTCTTGATTAATTTCTTAAAATTTCAAATATCTCAGGACTTGATTTTAAATCTCAATTTTGCTTCTTTTCACTTGAATAATATTTTTATCTTATAATTACTATTTTATCATCAATTTAACCTTCAAAACAACTTTAATTATTGATTTTAACCCAGATTTTAAAGATTTTACCTGGTAAAGCTTAAAATGGTTTTTCTTCGATTTGAACCTCGTTTTTGACTCGATTTGACTTGGAGTTTCAACAGTAGGTTCCTAAAAATATGAGAAACATGTTTTTGAATTAAAGTTTCATTTTTTCCCTTCTTTTTTTTTAAATCCATTTTGGAGGTTCGTTTTAACCCCGAATTAAGGTAGTCAATATGGGTGTTGTTGGTTTTGTTTTGACATGAATATTCCATATTTGATGTTTTTAGTCTAGTTTGGAATTGTTTGTGAAAAGTAAGGTCGCCGGTTTGAAGTGTAGCAGATCAGTTTTGGGTTTTGAGGTAGGTTATGACTTTAACTCTTTCAGACTGGGATAGGTAGTAAATAATGATACAAAATGCATGTTAAGGATAGGAACTAATCATAAAAAATGATTATCTATGTGTTGTGCTCGTGTGGGTCCTATATGTGATGTAATTGTCAAAATTAAGATATTATGTGATATGTGTGACCGTGTGGGGTCCTATGTGATGTTGATAGCCTTGAATAAAAGTGAATAATTATATTGTTTAAGATGCTTAATGTGGTACGATTGGCGTTTATGATTTTATTCATACTTTATTAGCATATAAGACATGTTGAAATTCATGAATGAAACAGAGATAATGAGTGGATATTGGCTCACTTAGTTGTGCAAATATATCATTGTGGTTGGTTGTGGAAATATATCATGTGGTTGGTTTTGGAAATATATCATGTGGTTGGTTGTTGAAGCACTCATTGTGATTATTTGTGAGCATTACATCTTTATATCATACTCATTCATGAAACATTGGTACTACCGTGGCAACATCTAAGAAACACTGGCAACACCTGATAACACCTTTTCAAGGGATGTACCAAAAAGAAGATATGATATATGTAGATTGTATACAGGTTGATAAGCACCCTTGGGTCCTACGTTGGGAGCCTTGCCTCCGTAGGTGTATACGGGGATCGTGTGACGATCTCGAAAGTTATGTGAGGACCTTGTACTTTATCATCATCTCATATACATTGCACTTACTTTATTGTGTTTATATTGTATTGTATTGCCATATTGACTTTCCATTTATGTAATTGTCTTATTTTCTTTTACTTGTATTTGATGATCTTGTATATGTATGTTCCCCCTTGTTATACTTATATGTGATATAATGCATACTTGTGTTCTATCTGGTTGTGATGTTGCAATATATATGATATATTAGAACTGTTAATGCAAGCGGTGTGGGCTACCGTTGTAGGACATTTTCTGATTGCAGGTGACATGCCCTTAATATATATTTTGTGTGCTTCATTTACTACTTTGCTTGGTCGGCCTATGATACCTACTAAGTGCAAGTGGACCGTACTCATGCCTACTGCGCCCTTTCACTGCAGGTCTTAACTGGAGTGCGCCTTAGCTTGCTTGACTCGGGCAATTATTGGAACTTTCAAGGTAGCGGTTGGACATTCATGCATCCGAAGTTCATCTCTATCTTTCTAGAGTAGTTATGTCTTTATTTGTATTCTGAGACAGATATTATTCCTTTGTGGTTATTTTTTTGATGTATTTGACTCTTGAATTGTATTAGTAGTTCTTACATTTTGACACCTGGCCTTGTGCATGATTTGTATTTTGGATAAGTTCTTTCCGCATTATTATGATTACTTGTATGGTTCGGGTTTATTCTAGAAGCCTTACCTTGAACATTTATGTTATTTTCCTTTTTCCTTCTTGTATCAGTTTGGGTGATAGGCTTACTTGTCAAGTTACGCCGCGCAAGTGCCATCATGACCCTTATTTTTGGGTCATGACAAATTGGTATAAGAGAATCCAGGTTCATTGGTCTCAATGGTGTAAGAACGGAATGTCTAATAGAGTCTTAAGGATTAGTACATAGATGTCCATATCTATCTTCGAGAGGTTATAGGTCGTCATTAGGAAATTTCTCTCATTTTATTCTTTATAGTGCAAAGTTCTTCCATACCTTGTGTTCTGATTTGTGTTTCATTATTTCTATGTTAATGGTGTGGCTTATACTATATCTTATCAATTAAGAGATGCAGCAAGAGATTGGTGGAGGTTGCTTGTCAGTTGTAGACCCCGTGATTCTCTCGAGATAACTTGGGATCAATTTGTCAAGTTTTTTCTAGACAAATTTATGCCTTTAAGTTTGAGAGACCATATTCGAGATGAGTTTGATCATTTAGAGCAGGGCTCCATGACAGTTGCTGAGTATGAGGCACACTTTCTTGCCCTGTTCAGATATTCTTATAATAGCATTTGCACCGAGTCTGCGAAGATTTGAAAATTCATGAAGGGTTTGGATATTTTTCTTAGTTGGATTCATCTTAGATGATTGTATTTGGAACTTCTTTTTAGAGCATTTGGATCATGCGAAGATGACATTCTTCGAGTATTACAGTGAGGTACCAAAAAGGTGCATTATTTTGGTGAGTTTAGAGGTCAGGTTTATTGTGGTATAGGTACTAGGATAGGCCAGTGTAGGCAGCTTTACAGAGTTCAGGTAGTGGATCTTCTAGTTCAGCATTTTAGGGTAGTCGTTTGGGCCCAGTTGTACCTTGTCCTATTAAGACTGACCGTAGAGGTTGCTACGTGTGTGATAAGATTATCCATGTGGCCAGGGACTGTCCCTGTTGGCTAATTCAGGCTACTTTTATTTCAGTTGTGAAAGGTAGGGTAACTACCAGAAGAACGTGAGGTAGAGGTGGTGGAAACTATGATGGTGGTCATAGGCTACTCATCCAGTTGGGGTTCGTGGTCAGTGTTATGCTATACTAGTCAGACCTGAGGCAGAGGCTTTTGATATTGCGATTATAGGTATCGTTCCCTTTATTTCAGACCTGTATCTGTATTATTTGATCTTGGATCGACTTTCTCCTATGTGTATGTGTATTTTGCTTCAAGTTTTGATTCTATTAGTGAGCCTCTTGCCATGCATATTTATGTATCTACCCCAGTGGGTGATTCTTTAATGGTGGATTGGGTACACCGATCTTGTGTTGTGACTCTTATCGGGCTTGAGACTTTGGTAGATTTATTTATGTTAGATATGGTTGATTTCAATGTTATTTTGGGTATGAATTGGTTGGCTCCTTACCATGTTGTTTTATATTATTATGCCAAGACTGTGACTTTAGCTTCTCCGAGTATGCCAAAGATAGCTTGGAAAGGTACACTTCATTCAGGTCATAAGAGTATTATATCTTTTGTTCAGGCTCGTAAATTGATTGAGAGGGGATATTTTTATTACTTGGCTCATATTCGTGACACCAGTGTTGTTTTGCCTTCTTTCTTAAATTCAATTGTGTTATCCATGAGTTTATAGGTGTGTTTTCTATGGACTTTCCTGGTAAGCCTCTCGATCGAGATATTGATTTCGCTATTGATGTTGAGCCGGGAACCAAGCCCATTTCTATTCCTCCTTATAGGATGGCCCCAACCGATTTGAAAGAACTGAAGGATCAGTTGCAGAAGTTATTAGATACGGGATTTATCTGACCTAATGTTTCACCTTGGGGTACGCCTGCCTTGTTTGTGAAGAAAAAAGATGGGTCTATACAGATATTGATTATCAATAATTAAATAAGGTCACAGTTAAGAATAAGTATCCTCTTCCTCACATTAATGATTTGTTTGATCATCTTCAGGGTGCTGCAGTGTTTTTAAAGATTGATTAGAGGTCCAGTTATCACCAGTTGAGGATTAAAGCTTTGGATATTTTAAAGACAACTTTTTAGACTCGATATGATCATTATGAGTTCTTGGTCATGTCCTTTGGGTTGGCCAATGCCCCTGCTGCATTTATGGAGTTGATGAACCGAGTGTTTCGACCATATCTTGGCTCCTTTTTTATTGTATTTATAGATAATATCTTGATTTATTCCAAGAGTGAGGTTGAGCATGAGGAGCATTTATGGATTGTGCTTCAGAGATTGAGGGATGAGAAGTTGTATGCTAAGTTCTTTAAGTGCGAGTTTTGGTTGGAGTCTATTTCTTTCTTGGGTTATATGGTGACTAAGGAGGGTGTTATGGTTGATCCAACCAAGATTGTCGCGGTTCGTGATTGGGATAGACCTACTTCATCCATCGAGATTCAAAGTTTTATTGGCTTGGTAGGTTATTATCGATATTTTGTTAAGGAATTTTCATCCATTGCAGCTTTATTGACCAAGTTGACCCAGTAGTCTGATGCTTGTGAGGTGAGTTTTTAAAAGCTGAAGGATTTGTTGACTTCAACTCCTATCTTGACTTTGCCCAAGGAAGATGTGGGTTTTACTGTCTCCTGTGATGCTTCAGGTATTGGATTA
Organism: Capsicum pubescens; assembly: GCA_030864215.1. NCBI lineage: Eukaryota > Viridiplantae > Streptophyta > Magnoliopsida > Solanales > Solanaceae > Capsicum > Capsicum pubescens. The sequence continues at coordinate 215,304,311 of CM061549.1, read as the reverse complement.
GGTGTTGTGTTGATGTAGGAGGGCAAGGTGATTGCATAAGCATCTCGTTAGTTGAAGCCTTATGAGAGGAATTATCTTATGCATGATTTGGAGTTGTGCGCAGTTGTGGTTGCCTTGAAGTTGTGGAGACACTACTTATATGAAGTCTGTTGTGGGATCTTTTCAGATCATTGTAGACTTCAGTACTTCTTCATATAGCGAGATCTTAATATGAGGCAGCGCGGTTGGATTGAGTTGCTTAAGGATTATGACTTGACTATTCTTTACCATCCGAGCAAGGGTAATGTGGTTACGGATGGCTTGAGCTAAAAATTGACTAGCATGGGTAGCTTGGCGCATCTTTTGACCCAAGAAAGACACTTGGACATAGAGGTTCAGTCTCTAGGTAACCAGATAGTTAGGCTTAATATTTTGACACCTGGGCATGTTTTGACATTTGTTGAGGCTAGATCTTCTTTGATAGAGCAGATTGAGCTTATCAGTTTGATGATGTTGGATTGAGGTTGATTCGAGATAAGGTGTTGATTGGGGAGGCTAAGAAAGCCTCACTTGATTCAGATGGAGTTTTAAGGATTGAGGGCTAAGTTTGTATGCCAAAAGTGGGTGATTGGATTAGGTTGATCTTGTAGAAGGCCCATCGTTCCAAATATTCTATCCATCCAGGTGTGACTAAGATGTATTGTGATTTGAGGCAGCACTACTGGTGGGTGGTATGAGGCAAGATATAGAAGATTTTATGGCTCATTGCGTATCTTGTCAGCAGGTGACGACTGAGCATATGAGACCTGGTAGATTGCTTCAGAGGTAACCCATTCCCTAGTGGAAGTGGGAATGGATCACCATGGACTTTGTGATTGGTTTGCCTCGTACATCTTTGGTTCTGATAGTGTTGGGGTCATCGTTGATCGATTGAACAATTCAGCTCATTTTATTCTGATTCAGGTCTCATTTCGTGCCAAGAGGTTGACCCGTATCTACATTCGTGAGATTGTCCATCTTCATGGTGTGCCGGTGTCTATTATTTTAGATTGAGGTCTTGTGTTCACATCTCACTTTTGGAAGACTTTTCAGGATGAGTTGGGTACTTGGGTTGATCTTAGTACAACGTTTCACTCCTAAACTGATGGCTAGTCAGAGAGAACTATCTAGGTTTTGGAGGATATGCTTCCCACATGTGTGATGGATTTTGGTGGCCAGTGGGAGCAACATTCGACTTTAGCAGAGTTTGTATATCATAATAGCTACCATTCCAGTATATGACTCTTTTTGAGGTATTGTACGGTAGGTGTTGTCGCTCCCTAGTGGGTTGGTTTGATGTTTCAGAGGTGAGACCTCATGGTACGAGTTGCTTTATGAGTCTTTGGATAGAGTCCGGGTCATTCAGGATAGACCTAGGTAGATCAAAGTAGGCAGCCGTGCTGCGCTGATCGTAGACTTCATGTCTTGAGATTTGGTGTTGGTGATCGTGTCTTACTTTGAGTTTCACCCAAGATGGGTGTGATGAGGTTTCAGAAGAGGGGCAAACTTAGCCTTAGGTATATTAACCCATTTGAGATTCTTCGGTCTATTGCTGATGTGGCTTATGATTTCGCTTTCCCCCCTGATTATCAGCTGTCCATCCAGTTTTTCATGTTTCTATGCTTCTCCGCTATATTCTTGATGAGTCTCATGTCATTCGTCGGGATTCGGTTAATCTAGATGAGCGGTTGTCCATTATTGAGAAGTCGGTCTCCATTTTGGCCAGCGGATGTTAGGTGGTTGCGTTCTAGAGTTATCCTTGTGGTTAAGGTTTAGTGGAGACATCGACTGGTAGATGAGGCTACTTAGGAGGTTGAGTCTAATATGCATAGTTCTTATCCTCGGCTCTTCATTGATTCAGGTATTTCTTTGCCTTAGTTTGAGGACGAACTAGATTTTTAGTGGTGGATGATGTAACGATCTAAAAATTTGATGAAATATGTAAAATTTGTGATTTTATGTGATTTGACTATTTTAACCCTCCCTATAGTTGCATTATGGTATTTCTAGGGTGTGAGAGTGATTGACATGGTTAAAGATGCATTTTTGTACCATTTATGCAATATTGTGATTTTTGATGGCTTTGAGAGCCTTATTTTGGACTTATGTGGATATCTTTTGATCCGTGCGATGGATGGCTGAATGAACTACGCCACTAACTCCAGAATATTGATTTTAGGCTAGGTAGACCTTTTGTTCAGGTCCCGGTACACCCGAGCTCATTTTGATCTATTGGTCAGAAAGTTAGAAAATTGAAAATATGCTTGTGGGACCGACAGTTGGTTAAAACGACCTCAGATGACACCCACATTTGACTGAAACGACCTCGGATGAAAATATGACTTTTCCAGCAGATCTGAAATGTCAATTTTAGGGTGGTAACATATTTGATGTAATTTTTTGGCTTTTAAATCACATTTTGACCCTCGGTTTAGAAAATTATTATTTTGGGTTTTGGGGGTCAACTTTGTGAAAATAATGTTTTTTTTTAAATCTTACTTCGTCAACGCGTTTGAAACATTGAATTTAGTATGATTGCATATTTTTTTTGTGTATATCAGACTCCGAACGAATCCCGAGCACCCCGTCAAAGTTCGGATTGACTTTGAAAAAAAACTGCTGCTATAACAGATTTTCTGCTATAAATTGCAATTGTTTCCTCTTTTTGGCCATTTTGCTCATCTTTTATCTTGCCTTTGCGAGTTAAACTCTAAAATAGTGTGGGAGCTTAAAAGCTTAGATTGTGGGAGTTTGGATAACTATATTAACATTTATTTCTTGGTTTTATTACAGATTTAAGGTAAGAATTCACCCTTTTTTTTACTAATTTCTTGATTAATTTCTCAAAATTTCAAAATCTTAAGGCTTGATTTTAGACCACAATTTTACTAATTTTCACTTGAATAATGTTTTTTCTTATAATTACTAGTTTTTCATCAATTTAACCTTCAAAACAACTTCGATTATTGATTTTAACCCCGATTTCAAAGATTTTACCCGGTAAAGCTTAAAAATGATTTTTCTTCAATTTGAACCTCGTTTTTGACTTGATTTGACTCGGGTTTTCAACTGTAGGTTTCTAAAAATATGAAAAACATGTTTTTGAAGTAAACTTTCGATTTTGCCCTTCTTTTTTGGAAATTCGTTCAAGGGGTCCGTTTTGACCCCGAATTAAAAGTAGTCAAAATGGGTGTTGTTGGTTTTGCTTTGACGCAAAGATTCCATATTTGATGTTCTTATTGGAGTTTGGACTTGTTCGTAAAAAGTAAGGTCGTGGGTTCAAAGTGTAGCGGATCGGTTTCAGCTTTTGAGGTAAGTTATGGCTTAACTCTTTCAGAATGGGCTAGGTAGTAAATAATGATACAAAATGCATGTTAAGGGTAGGAGATGATCATGAAAAATGGCTATCTATGTGTTGTTCCCATGTGAGTTCTATATGTGATGTAATTGTTGAAATTGAGATATTATGTGATATGTGTGACTGTGTGGGGTCCTATGTGATGTTGATAGCCTTGAATACATATGAATAATTGTATTGTTTAAGATGCTTAATGTGGTATCATTGGCGTTTGTGATTTTATTCATATTTTATTAGAATATAAGACATGTTGAAATTCATGAATGAAACAGAGATAATGAGTGGATATTGACTCACTTAATTGTGGAAATGCATCATTGTGGTTGGTTGTGGAAATATATCATGTAGTTTGTTGTGGAAATATATCATGTGGCTGGTTGTTGAAGTACGCATTACATCTTTATATCATACTCATTCATGAAATATTGGTACTATCGTGGCAACATCTAAGAAACACTGGCAACACCTGATAACACCTTTTCGAAGGATGTGCCAAAAAGAAGATATGATATATGTAGATTGTATATGGGTTGAGAAGCCCCCTTGGGTCCTACGTTGGGAGGCTTGCCTCCGTAGGTGTATATGGGGATCGTGTGACGATCTCGGAGGTTATGCGAGGACATCGTACTTCATCATCATCATCATCATTATCATCATCATTATCATCATCATATACATTGCACTAACTTTATTATGTTTATGTTGTGTTGTATTTCCATATTGACTTTCCATTTATGTAATTGTATTATCTTCTTTTACTTATATTTGATGATCTTGTATATGCATGTTCCCCCTTGTTCTGCTTATATGTGATATAATGCATACTTGTGTTCTATCTGGTTGTGATGTTGCAATATATGTGATATATTAGAACTGTTAGTGCAAATCGTGTGGGCTATCATTGTAGGACATTTTTTGATTGTAGGTGACATGTCCTTAGTGTATATTTCGTATGCTTTATTTACTACTTTGCTTGTTCGGCCTATGATACCTACTGAGTACAAGTGGATTGTACTCATGCCTACTGCGCCCTTTTGGTGCAGGTCCTAGCTCGAGTGCGCCTCATCTTGCATGACTCGGGCGATTGATAGAGCTTCCAAGGTAGCGGTTGGACATCCATGCGTACGGAGTTCTCCTCTATATTTTTATAGTAGTTATGTCTTTATTAGTATTCGGAGATAAATATTATTCCTTTTGGTTATTTTTCTGATGTATTTGACTCCTGAATTGTATTAGTAATTCTTACACTATTGAACCTAGTTTTGGGCATGATTTGTATTTTAGATAAGTTCTTTCTGCCTTGTTATGATTACTTGTATGGTTCAGCTTCGTTCTAGAAGCCTTACCTTGAGCATTTCTATCCTTTCCTTTTTCCTTCTTGTATCAGTTTGGGTGATAGGCTTATTTGTCAAAGTACGCCGCTACAAGTGTCATCATGACCCTTATTTTTGGGTTGTGATAGTTGCTTCAATCGTGATTTTACTATATCACTTCTAATAGATTATTATGGTCACCTAAGCATTACAAAATTAATAATATTTCATATAAAAAGGTAACATGGACACAAAATGATATGTCAACAAAAAAATTTGGTTGACTATCAAAATTATATTAGTGCCACATAAATTGGAATAACACAGAGAAAGACAAAAAAGTAATATATATTATTTGAAAATAAGATAAAAATATTGTAAATCAGAATAATTATGAACTTAATAAAATATTAATAAAATAATTAACTGTTGAAATTTTATTTATGTCACATAAACTGGGACTGAGAGAGTATTCATATCTTATTGAAAAATTATGTAAAAAATATTAGAAATCACATAATTAATAACTTAAAAAATTTAAAAGAAATAAAATATTTGGCTGACTCTCAAAATTATATCAGTCACTTATATTGAAATAGAAGAAAGAGTATTATGATTCACAATTTTAAAACTTATATTAATTTAATGATTGATTATCTAAAATTTAGATTCTAAATTATATTTATGTCACATAAAGTGAGATAAGAAAATAACATATATTGGACCCGTGCTTAAAGACAAATTCTACAGGGTGGTAGTCCGGCCGGCCATGTTGTATGGAGTGGAGTGTAGGCCAGTCAAAAACTCTCTGATTCAAAAATTGATGGTGGCTAAAATGCGGATGTTGCGTTGGATGTGTAGGCTTACTAGGGGTGATAGAGTTCGGAATGAGACTATTCGGGAAAAGGTTGGAGTGGCTTCGGTAGAGGACAAGATGCGGGAAATTCGATTGAGATGGTTCGGTCACATGATGAGAAGAGAAATGGATGCCCCGGTTTGTAGGTGTGAGAGGCTAGCGTTGGATGGTTTCAGGAGGGGTAGGGGTAGACTGAAGAAATATTGGAGAGAGTTAATCAGGCGGGACATGGAGCAGTTATAGCTCATTGGGGACATGACCCTAGATAGGAAGATCTGGAGGACGCGAATTAGGATAGAAGGCTAGTGCCAGTTTGGGTCGTTGGGGTAGGGCATTACTTGGTAGGTGTATTATTCTTGTTAGGCCAACTTGTTGAATGCTTTATTACGAATTTCTTTAATATTCCTTTTTTATTTTTCCTTGGGGGTGGCGTATTTATGTCTTGTCATCTTGTCCCATGCTTTATTAGGGATTTGTTTATTATTCCTTGTCTTGAGCCGGGGGTCTATCGAAAATAACCTTTCTACTTCTCCGGAGGTAGTAGTATGGACTGCGTACATCTAACCCTCCCTAGACCCCACTGTGTGGGAATACACTAGGTTTGTTGTTGTTGTTGGACCCGTGCTAGCACGCGTTGTTTGTATCTAGTTGTAATAGAAACGCACGTTGGTTTAACCTAATGTAACTTATCACAACAATTATTAATAGATTAATTATCATTTATTGTAGGCTACTATTAATCCCTTTCGTACCTTCTTTTTTCCTACCCCTAATTTTCTTTTTTTCTTAAAAAAAAAAACTCAAATCCACAACTCATTACAAGGTAAATGTAACCACATTATAGAGAGGATATGTAATAAATACTTTCTCCATTCTATTTTATGTGTCACAGTTTGATCCGACACAGAGTCCAAAAATAAGAAAAGGCTTGATGATCTTTACCAAGTTGTTTTTTATTAAAAAATTAACTACCAAGATGGGTTGTGGTGCAGTGGATGGGAATGCTCCACCCTTAACCATAGGTCAAGGGTTCGACCCTGGGCATGGAGAAAATTCTGTTGGGAGCGCTACCACCTTAATGGGCCCTGCAACGCGCGATCCGAATTAGTCGGGGCCCCAATGCAGGCACCAAACACCGGATGGGAAACCAAAAAAAATAAATTAACTACTTATATCTTTAATTAAGTGAACCAATAAGGGTAAAAGTGAAATTATGTCTTTAAATAGTTATCAAATAAGAAAATATGACATTCTTTTTGAACGGACCTAAAAAATAGCGACACATAAAATAGAACGGAGGGAGTAATAGTGTTTTTCAAAATGAGTTATCATGTAATTTGCTTTTACCATTAAATCTAGTTACAAAATCTCTAATTTCACTCAAAATTACATTGCAATTAGGTTACGACAAAGTAGATCAATCATTGTAATTACTTGACTGCACACAGTTGTTCTGAAAGAGACTCAATTAGCCTGTGATTATATGAGATGGGCGGAGTATACTTATAAATACAGTTGCTAGCTATTAAATTTTAAATAACCTGATCATAGTGTAAAGTACATCACTAGTCATGTACCTTAAAACTCTGTATTTGATGATTGTTGACATATATAAAGTAGGGATAATTTTTGAGACCTTCCTTCATGTTTAGCTCTATCATACTAACTTTCCTGGTCGATTTACAATGTTACTATTACCTTGTCATGATGCAATTTCCTGAGTCATGATAACACCTACTTTAACCCACCAGTAGGTAAGCCTATCCATAATCCTAAACGGCAAGTAACAGACTAACCGACGAAAAATAAGATAATAAAAGAAATAAACATATAATCGAGATACTAAGTAAAGAAAAGTGATGATATACATATATAAACATGTTGTACAATATAAGGAAAAAGAAAAAATATACAAGAAGGGTTTTCTCCTAAGACTTGGTAGATCATTACAAAAGTCACTAAATCAAAAGAGAGTATTAGACAGTGTCAGGTATACAATATGGTCTCAGAATGTACAAAAAGACTGTCCAAAAACAACAAGAGGAGGAGGATCAACTCCAGACTTTAAAAACTCACCATAGCTCCAAATAGCAGCACAACATAAGGAAATGTTAGAGGCGATGACTCATACTTGGATCTGCATGAGAAAAAGATACAGAAGTGCAGTATGAGTACCAAAATAGCGGGTACTCAGTAGGCATCATAGGTCGACCGAGCTAACTTATAGTAAAAGCATAAATAAAGTGCGAGAATGTAAACTAATGTAAAAAATAATGGGGCAAAAATGAAAATAGTAAATCATGCCAAGTGGGTGTGATATATATATACATACACACACATACATATATATATTTAAAATAAGTACCCAAATGCGAAAATAAAATCTATCTATAATCTAATTGGGCCCCTATAAGCCCAGAAGGTACCAAAAAGAAGGAAAATAACCCAATTGATCCCCCATAAGAACGGAGGGTAGAAGCAAGAGTAACACTAAGATAAAGATGGAACAACGATAGTGATATTTATAGAACGAGCCAACGTGTGATAAGCGTAACTAATACTCTCTTCTGATCATAACCCCAAGTCTTTCCAGTCCTTATTAAATTTTCAACCTCAAATCAGTATCTATATAGGTCATAAATGTTTGACTTAAATCAAATCTAGAGAATGATAACATAATAGTAAAATGACAGACTCAAATCGAAACTAATAATTAATAATAAAGTTGTTGGATGCCGAACTCGAATTGAAACTAATAAATAATAAGTAAAAGTAGCAATAATCTAGGTATACAACTCTAATTAGGTCTAGCTAATCATAACTGAAGGTCATGCTGGCAAGTCTCTTAAGGCGATACAGGTCCTAATTACAAGGCCAAAAGGTGAGAGTTAAGGCCAAATACTACCCCACCTGGGGTAACAAAGTTAAAAAGGGTTGTTGAAACTGATTAAGTCATCCTAAACTCAAGATTTAGCCTAAGGTAGCGAACAGAGGTCATTTAGGTCAACAAAGAGCTATTCTAGGCACCCTATCTAAAAGAAGAAACAGCGGGGCTCATTACTTTTCTTAAAAACCCATTCTAAGACAAGTACCTACCTACCTTGTCTAAGGCTTCTCAATCCCATTCCAAAACACTAAGTATATTAAATCTTAGGTTTAAGGAATAATTATAAGCCAAAATAAGGAAAGAAGGGTTTGAATTCCACAACCAATGTTTCATGAATGAGTATGATATGAGGATGTAATGCGCATAACCAATCACAATAAGTATTTCCACAACCAATCACAATGATATATTTCCACAACCAACTACAATTATATACTTTCACAGCCACGCAAGCCAATATTCACTCATTATTTTTGTTTCATCCATGAATTTCCACATATCTTGTATAACGAAGAGTATGAATATATCAAAATACACCAATGGTACTGCATTAGGCATTTCAATAACACAATACAATTATTCACATATATTCAAGGCTATCAACATCATATAGAACCCCACACAGTCACACATATCATATAATATCTCAATTTCAACAATTACATTACATATAGGCTCCCACATAGATAGCCATTTTTCATGATTAGTTCTCACCCTTAACATGCATTTTATATCATCATTTACTAGCCATCCCAGTCTGTAAGAGTTAAACTATAACCTACTTCAAAAGCCGAAATCAGTCCGCTACACTTCAAACCCACAACCTTACTTTCCACAAATGATCCCGAACCCCTCTAAAATTATTAAATATGGAATCTACATATCAAAATAAAATCTACGACACCCATATTGACTACTTTTGGTTCGAGGCCAAAACGGACCCCCATAATGATTTTTTAAAAAAGAAGGGAAAAATCGTAACTTTACTTCAAAAACGTGTTTTTCATATTTTTAGGAACCTACAACTGAAAATCCAAGTCAAATCGAGTAAAAAAATGAGGTTCAAATCGAAGAAAAATTATTTTAAAGCTTTACCGGGTAAAATCTTTGAAATTCGGATTAAAATGAAGAATCAGAGTTGATTTGAAGGTTAAATTGATGAAAAAATAGTAATTATAAGACAAAAACATTATTCAAGTGAAAAGGAGTGAAATTTGGGTTTAAAATCAAGCCCTAAGATTTTTGAGGTTTTGAGAAATTAATTAATAAATTACTAAAAAAAGGGTGAGTTCTTACCTTAAATCCGTAAAAGAATCAAAAAATAGATGTTAATCTAGCTACCCAAGCACCCACAAGTTTCACGTTTAAGCTCCCACACTATTTTAAGATTTAACTCTGAAGAGACAAGATGAAAAATGAGTAAAATGGGCCCCAAAACTGCTATTAATAATGCAGAAAATCTACACCAGTTTTTTCTAAGTCCGGATAGACTTCGATGAGGTGCCCGAGATTCGTTCAGAGTCCGATATATGCAAAAAAACTATACAACCACACTAAATTCGATGTTTCGGATGCGTTGGTGAAGTCAGATTTTTGAAAAAATATTATTTTCACAAAGTTGACCCCTAAACCCCAAAATTATAATTTTCCAAATCGAAGGTCGAAATGAGATTTAAAAGCCGTAAAATCACACCAAACATGTTACTACCCTAAAATCGACATTTTGGATCTTCTTACGAAGTCGAATGTTTCATCCGAGGTCATTTCAATCAAATGTGGGCACCACACTTATATTTCTAATTTTTCAACTTTCCGGCCAACAGGTCAAAATGAACTGGGGTGCACGGGACCCGAACCAAGGATATACCTAGCCTAAAATCAATATTTCGGAGATGCTAGTGCAGTCTTTTTAGCTATCCGTAGAAAAGATAAAAAATATCCATATAAGTCCATAATAAGGCTCTCGAATCCATCAAAAACTACAATTTTGCTTAAATGGTACCAAAATGCATCAAAAATCGTGTCAATCACCCCCACAACCCAAAAATATCATAATGCAACTACAAAGAGGGGTAAAATTGTCAAATCATACAAAATGACAATTTCATCATTTTTTCAGTGTTACATCATCCACTACTAAAAATCTAGTTCGTCCTCGAACTAAAGCAAAAAATACCTGAATCAATGAAGAGCTGGGGATAAGAACTATGCATATAAGACTCGACCTCCCAATTAGCCTCATCTGCAGGTCGATGTTGCCACTGAACCTTAACCATAGGGATGACTCTGAAATGCAACCATCTAACATCCCTAGCTAATATAGATATCGACTTCTCAACAAAAAACAACCACTCATCTAACTTGACTGACTCCCAATGAATAACATGAGGCTCATATGGAATGTAACAGCGAAGCATAGAAACATGAAAAACTGGATGGACAGCTGATAAATTTGGAGGCAAAGATAACTCATAGGTCACATCGCCAATGGTACGAAGAATCTCAAATGGACCAATATACCTAGGGCTAATCTTGCCCCTCTTTCCAAACCTCATCACAACCTTCATGGGTTAAACACAAAGAAAAACACGATCACCAATACTAAATCTCAAGGCACAAAGTCTGTAACTTTCATAGCACTTCTACCTACTCTGAGCCGCTTGAAGTCTATCCTGAATGATCTGTACTCTATCCAAAGACTCACGAAGCAAGTCCCTACCTCGAGCTCTCACCTCTGAGCCATCAAACCAACCCACTGGTGAGCGACAATTCCTACCATACAATGCCTCAAAAGGATCCATATAAATATTGAAATGACAGCTATTATTATATGCAAACTCTGCTAAAGCTAAGTGTAGCTCCCACTGATCACCAAAAACCATCACACATGAATGGAGTATATCTTTCAAGACTTGATTAGTCAGCTCTAACTGACCATTAGTCTGGGGGAGAAATGTTGTACTAAGATCAACCCAAGTACCCAAATCATCTTGAAAAGTCTTCCAAAAATGAGATGTGAACACAGAATCTCGATCTAAAATAATAGACACTAACGCACCATGCAGATACATAATTTCATGAATGTAGATACGAGACAACCTCTCAACACTGGATGAAACCTGAAACATAATAAAATAAGCTGACTTGGTCAATCAATCCACGATGATCCAAACACTATCAATACCCTGCGATGTACGAGGCAAACCAATCACAAAATCCATGGTGATCTATTCCCACTTCCACTCGAGAATGGGTAACCTTTGAAGAAAACCATTAGGTCTCATATGCTCGAGCTTCACCTGCTGACAACATATTCAACGAGCAAAAAAATCCTCTATATCTTACCTCACACCCCACCAGTAGTTCTGCCTCAAATCACGATACATCTTAGTCATACCTGGATGGATGGAGTATCTGGAATAATGGGCCTCTTCTAAGATCAACCTAATCTAATAGCACACTTTCAACACACAAACTCGGCCCCCAATCCTTAAAACTCTATCCAATTCAAGTGAGGTTTACTTCGCCTCACCACTCAATACCTTATCTCAAATCAACCGTAATCTAACATCATTAAACTGATGAGGTTGAATCTACTACATCAAAAAAGATCTAGCCTCCACAAATGCCAAAACACGCCTAGGTGTAAAAAAATTAAGCCTAACCATTGGTCTACCTAAAGACTAAACCTCTAAGGCTAAAGTCCTCTCTTGGGTCAAAAAGATACGCCAAGCTACCCATGATAGCTAACTTTCATCTCAAGGTATTTGCAACCACATTAGCCTTGCCCAGATGATGGAGAATAGTCAAGTCATAATCCTTATACAACTCAAGCCAATGGTGCTACCTTATATTAGATCTCGCTGGGTGAAGAAGTACCAAAGGCTATAATGATCTGAGAAGATCTCACAATGTATTCCATACAAGTAGTGCCTCCATAACTTCAAAGTAAACACAACCGTGCAAAACTCCAAATAATGGGTAGGGTAATTACTCTCACGAGGCTTTCAATGGACGAGATTCATAAGAAATTATCTTGATCCCATGCATCAACACAATGCCCAATCCAACACCTAAATCATTACAAAACATAATAAAGCCCACCCCCTCCTTGGGCAAGGCTAATATAGGAGTTGAAGTCAACAAATTCTTAAGCTTTTGGAAGGTCGTCTCACATGCATCAGTCCACTGCAAGGAAATCTTCTTCGAAGTCAACTTAGTCAAAAGAGTTGCTATAAAAGAGAGACTGAAATACCCCAGACCATGGACCTTGTAAAAATCTTGAGTTTTGGATATTCTTTCCATGATACAACTCATGGTACTAGTTGTACCCTTGAATATGACTTAGTGACCCCTTACTCGTATCCTGGGTAGTGTGGTGGGGGTTACATACTATCACAGATATGATTTAGCCTCCCCATGGTCTTACCAGAGGGTACAAGTCATATCATGCTAAGTCGTGTGGTGTCTTAGGTTTTGTCTTGATGAAACTATCTTGGGTACGGGTCAGGGTATGACTTAAGGTACCATTTATGCCCAAAGGTACGAGTTAAGTATGTGTGGTCATACCCTGGGTAGTGTAGGGTGAGGCCTAGGGTATGAGTTAGGGTACCACTCTATAATACCTCGAGACTACAACCTGGATATCACACGGTGCTTACAATCTTGAAGGACCATAAGTTAATCTAAGACTAGTACCTGCTATAAGCACTGAATATAATACTAAAATATATATGTGGAAGAAATCTGAAAATGCCATAAGGTTCTCAAAATATAAAAATAATAACCGAGTATAACTGATAATAATATCTGAAAAATGAATAACTGATTATGCTAGTCTGAAAGACTCTAACTGTCTAAATATGGAGTTGATGGGACAAACCCCCAACTAACTCCGACTGAAATAACTACTGAACTATGGGGAAACTGAAATAGATAAAATCTGTCCTCAAAATATGAGGACTCACTACTATAACTTCTAATGATTGCCCGAGCTGCTAAGTACGGTTAGGAACCTGAGCATCCGAACCTATGATATGAGAAATCATAGCACAAAAGAGAGTATGTGCCAGTACGTGGAATATAATGGTACACTAAGTGAGGTAAGGATGATATACATGGTTTCATATGCATGAGATAATAACTGACTGAATGAACATCATGAAGTAACTGGATGAGAGTACATGCGAAACTGTAACTACTGAACATATAGGTATACATCGTGTATCTGAGATTATACTGAAACTGAGTACTAAATTCTTATGGTTGAGTAACTGATAAATGATAGCCATGGTTCCATAGAACTAACTGAGTTCTTCACTGAATACTAAAAAAGAAATTATAACTGTGGGAGTGTAAATCTAAACGACATACCCCGATATAAATGATTTGGGGTTCAACCTGTGATCCCAGTTGGAAGGGTGTTAGCACCTTGCCATAGGGTACTAATAATATTGTGTCAACCCAAATCTGGCAGGAAGACTCATGAAATATAAATATGATTGCGTCAATCCTATTCTGGCAGAACGAAGACTTACCCTACGCTGGCTACGTAGTTCTATAACTCAAGGATTGCTACTAAGGGTCAAACCCTAATTAGCAGGAATGCCCCCATTCCTAGGTTAGCTCGGTGCTGAATCCTACTCCCAACTAAAAGACACTGATCACTAGATTGTACTAAGCTTGACTGAACTGACCCTGATCGTGTTGACTGACTGAACTGGACTAAGCTCACTGAGTTCTATTAACTGACTGAGTAATATTGTTCTTGAACTTTATTGGGACTATTCTACAATTACTGTAACTAAGTAAACAACTAGATTTTGAGTACCAAGAACGCACAGGACTCGATAGCATATTTGATAAACTCATATCACAACTTTAGCAACACAATAATAGGTTACCATGCATAATTTACTCATATAGACATTTTATCAAACACTTAGGGAACATGATTTTTATACATGAGAACTAACAACATAGGGTATCATAACTACAACATGCAACTTGCAAATTCAAGGGTTTTGATATGAGAGATTCATAATTCAACGCACATGCTAAATTAATTTCATGGAACTCATAAACGATCTTAACTTGAAACCATACAACAACACAAACATGAGCATAATTCAATTCATAACATGGAAAGTATAATTCAAGTTTTGAAAAACGTTCTTGAACTCCAAGGGTGGAAGGAGACCCAAGGATGAACACCTAACATACCTGAGTGACAGAATTCATGAAGATTGTTGGGGATTTCTTGGAACTTGATCTTGAGCCAGATGAACTAGGGTTTATTTCTTGAGAGGATTTTGTGAATGAGTGAATGTATTTTGCCTATTGAGGGGCTGAATTTTTTGGTATGGGGGTTTAATGCGGGAGGAAAATGACTTAATTACCCCCACAAACCCGTAACTTAATACACAATCTGTGCCCAGTGACGTGATGACCGATGCGCCACGTCGATGATTTTGATGCGATAGCTGATGCGTTGCATCGATGGTGCCGATGCAATAGCCAACATGACGCATTGAGATTGTGTTGGAGTACTATTTTGTTCATCCAAACATGACTCAAACGATGTTTGAAAAATCCAAAACTCACCCAAGATAGTATTTACATCCCTGATCATGAATCAACTTAAAAATCGACATTCTAAGGTCGTAACGATAAAACATAAGATCATCCAATTACGAAGTCAAAAAATGATTCTAAGTCTTAACACTTATCTGAATTTTTCTAAGTTTGGGACCCCTTATTACAAGCTATATAGGACTGAATTGAACTAGAACTTTTATGGGGTTATACAATATCTCCACCTTGGGAACATTCATCCTAGAATGAGACTGACTGAACTGAGAAACTACTTACACTGACATGTATAACTGAAGCATGACTGAATTCTAAAGACATGACACATGACTAAACTATCTCATCAATGCATAAATGATATGAGAATGTTATGCAACTGTAACTGAGCATAGAATATAGTAAAGGTAAGAAAGGCTGTTACATTAGGCTGAGTCTGAGTTGGCGGAGAAGAGGTGAGGATACTTGGTTCACATGTATGCCTCTGATTCCCAAGTATCTCCCTCAATGGACTAATTCCACCAAAGAAATTTGACCAAAGAAACTTCTTTGTTCCTTAGTCTGCGAATCTGACGATCAAGGATTTTTACTGAGACTTCCTCATAAGAGAGACTTTTCTGAACATCTATACTCTATGTAGGGACTACAATTGCTGGGTCACCTATGCACTTCTTTAGAAAGGAGACATGAAATACTGGATGCACTAATGCTAAGTCTGTAGGTAACTCAAGCTCATACGCTACCTTTCCGAAATGACTCAAAATCCTATAAGGACTAACATATCAGGGACTAAGCTTCTCCTTTTTACCAAACCTCTTCACCTTATTCATGGGAGAGATTTTCAAATACATATAATCATCAATCTTAAATTCAAGGTCTTTTCGCCTCACATCTACATAAGATTTTTGTCAGCTCTGCACTGCATTAAGCCTTTCCCTGATCAATTACACTTTTTCTAAAGCATCAAACACCAAGTCAAGCCCCACTACTGTATCCTCACCTACTTCAAACCAACCAATGGGAGATCTATATTTCCTCCTATAAAGAGCCTCAAATGGAGCCATCTGAATACTGGAATGATAACTGTTATTATACGTGAACTCAATCAACGGTAAGTGGTCATCCTAACTGCCCTTAATATCAATGACACACACTCTCAAGATATCTTTCAAAGTCTGAATGGTACTTTCTGCTTGACCATCTGTCTGAGGGTGGAAGGCTGTACTGAGATAAGCTTGGGTACCAAGACCCTTTTGGAAGGCTTTCCAAAATAAGAGGTGAACTGCGTACCTCTATCTGAAATAATAAATAATGGGACACTATGCAACCTAACCAACTTTATGATATAGATCCTTACATAGTCCTCGACTGAATAAGAGGTGTGAACTAACAAGAAATGAGCTGATTTGGTCATCCTATCTATAATGACCCAAATCGAATTGTGCTGACAATGAGTATAAGGAAAACCTATCACAAAGTCCATGTTCACTTATTCCCTCTTCCATGTAGGAATATTGAACTCCTGTATCGAACTACTGGGCTTTTGGTGCTTAATCTTTACCTTCTGACATGTGGAGCACTTAGCTACAAACTCTACAATGTTCCTCTTCATCCCACTCAACTAATAGATCTCCCACAAATTGTGGTACATATTAGTGGCCCCTGGATAAATGGAGTAATGTGCACCATGCGCTTTTGCAAGAATTCACTACCTCAAGACATCTACACCTAACACACAAAGTCGACCCTGGTGGCGTAACACACCATCTTTCCCTTGGGAGAAAACCTCTACTTTTTGGTCTCTAACTAACTCTTTTAGCTTAACTAAACTGGGATCTCTGTCCTACTTTTCTTTCACTTTAGAAACTAAATATGATTCTATACTGTTCTGCACCCAAACACTTCCCTCAGCCGAATCAACTAAGCGGACACCTAGTCTAGAAAACTGATTCTTACCATCCTCAACGTGAGCAACACTACCCATGGACAACTTGCTGAGGGTATCTGCCACTACATTGGCCTTTCCCGAATGATACAAAACACTCATGTCATAGTCTTTCAATAAATCTAACCACATCCTCTAATACAAGTTTAGGTCTTTCTATGAAAACGCATACTGCAGGTTTTTGTGGTCTATGAATACATCAATATGCACCCCATACAAATAATGCCTCCAAATCTTTAAGGCAAGCATAATAACTGCTAATTCAAGATCATGGGTAGGATAATTCTTTTCATGGGGCTTAAGCTGTCTAGAGGCATCTGCATCAAAACATACCCCAAACCAACCCTGGAAGCATCATAGTATACAAAAAATGTGTCTGAACCATCGGGCAAAGTTAAAACCGGGGCTGTAGTGAGTCGAGTCTTCAACTCCTAAAAATTCTTCTAACAAGAATCAGACCACTGGAACTTGACTTTCTTCTGAGTCAATCTAGACATAGGGGATGAAATAGATGAAAATCCTTAAATAAACCATCAGTAATAGACAACCAAACCCAAGAGAATCCTGATATTTGATGGAAAAATGGGTTTGGGCCAGTTTCTCATTGCTTTGGTCTTTTGAGGATCAACTCTAATGCCATCATCGAAAACTATATGACCAAAAAATTCTACCGACCTTAGCAAAAACTCGCACTTACTGATTTTGGTGAACAACTGATGGGCTCTGAGAGTTTGTAACACTATTTTGAGATAGTCTGCATGATCATGTTCATTGCGGGAGTAGACAAGAATGTCATCAATGAAGACTATGATGAACATGTCCAAGTACTGCTTGAACACGCGGTTCATCAAGTCCATGAAAGATACTAGGGCATTGGTAAGACAAAATGACATGACTAGGAATTTAAAGTGACCATACCAGGTTCTGAAAGCTATTTTCGGAATGTCACATTCTCTTACTCTGAGCTAATAATAGCCTGATATGAGGTATATCTTAGAAAAGTAATTGCCACCCTAAAGTTGGTCAAACAAGTCATCGATTCTACGTAGTGGGTACTTATTCTTGACTTTGAATTTGTTCAACTGACAATAGTCTATACACATTCTAATAGAACTGTCTTTTTTTTTTGCACTAATAGGACTAGTGCACCCAAGGAGATACGTTGGGCCTGATAAATCCTTTATCTAAGAAGTCCTTCAACTGTTCTTTCAACTCTTTAAGTTTAGCTGGAGCCATTCTATATGGCGGAATAGAAATGGGCTGAGTATCAGGAAGAAGGTCTATTCCGAAGTCAATTTCCCTTTAGGTAGGAACTTCGGGGAGATCTTCGGGTAACACATCTGGGAATTCACTTGCGACTGGAACTAACTCAAGGTTTGGAGTCTCAAAACTAGAGTCTTTTACTTATACCAATTGATAGACACACCCCTTGGATATCATTTTTCTCGCTCTAAGGTATAAAACAAGTTGTCCCGTAAGCGCTGTGGTACTACCCCTCCATTCAAGGACAGGTTTATTTGGAAACTGGAAGGAGACATTTCTATTTCTACAATCAACTGAGGCATAGAATGAATGGATCCAATCCATGCCAAGAATAACGTCAAAATCCGTCATCTCTAACTCTACTAAGTCTGCTAAAGTAACTTTCTGAGATACCACAACCGGACAATTCTTGTATACCCACTTAGATATGATAGATTTACCTACTGGGGTAGAGACTGAGATGGGTTTTGCTAAGATTTTAGGACTGACTTTGAAGTTGAAAGCTATATAAGGAGTTACATAGGACAAATAAGTTCCTAGATCTAGCAAAGCATAAACATGTAAATGGTAAACTTGTACCGTATGAAGGACCACATTAGGAGAACTTTCCTGATCCTGTCGGGACTAAAGTACATAGATCTTGTTTGGGAATTGACCACTAGTGGCATTGGAAGCAGCACCCTGCTGAGACGGGAAACCAGACTGAACTGGGGGATGATTATGCTGACTCTGCGAACCCATCTGAGGAAATTATCTGATCCTATAGACTGGATTACCACACCCAAAACACACGTCACTACCAGTCCTGCAGATACCCTGATGGTTTCTGCCATACTTTTGACAAAAAGGATATGTTTGGGCACTGTTCACACTACCCTGAGATTTAGAGCTTGGCGCCCTATCCTTATTACTATTTCTAAATTTAGGCACTGGAGCACTAGCTGAGAACGGAGATGGGACTGAAGATTTTAGGAAAAACTGAGGACTATTACCACCCTCTGATGTAGGCTAAGTAAAGTTGAAGCTACCTGTTCTAGCTTTCTTGTTCTACCTCTCTTTCTCTTTAGTCTTCTATTCCTCAATCTGTTGAGTATATACCATCAACCTAGACATGTCTATCTCTTTAATCAACATTGTAGTCCTACACTCCTTAACCACACTGCCAGACATACCAGACATGAACTTGCTCATCTTAAACCTGCTCTCAGCTACCACATGAGGAACATACCTGGCCAACTGAGTAAACTTGAGGGAATACTCTTTCACACTCATATTGGTCTACTTTAGATTGATAAATTCTAACACCTTATCCTTTCTTAACTCTAATGAAAAGAACCCATCTAAAAAGGCAGTAGCAAACTCCTCCCATTCTACAGACCTTACATCTGCACCCTTATCTACCTTCAACTACTTAAACCATGTATGAGCCACATCCTGCAACTAATAATAACAAACTTAGAACTCTTACTAGCGGTTACGCCCATAATGTCTGTGACCTTCTACACTATGTCAAGGAATTCCTGTGGGTCCTCTTCAGAGTTAGACCCTAAAAATAAAGGAGGGTTTATTCAGGTGAAGTCCCAAATTCTAGCTATAATAGTATTAGCCACTGGGTTAGCCTGAATAGTAATTGGGCATTCATTCTGGGCTGCTAAAGAATGAGCTATAGTGGTGAATACAACTCTAAATTCTGCATGAAAAATGTGCTCATTCAGGGGATCTTCCTGAACGGGTGGAGGTTCTGGCTGGTTTCCAGTTCTTCTTTCATTGGTTTTTTTGGGAGGCATGTCCTATAAATGGAAGGAAAAGTTGAATTAGATAGAGATTTTTAACTTGAGATCATGCTCACTCACAGGACATGAATACTGAAAGAAGGGAAACTTTTCCTAAAATTCCTCATAGCCTCTAGTCCATAAGTGTGACGCGCTATATACCCATGCACAAGACTCTACTTGACGCATCTTTCAGACTTCCTAGAACTCCTTAGAACCTTAGGCTAGGATACTAAGTTTGTAATGCCCCGTGACTACACCCTGGGCATCACACGGTGGTTACAATCCCAAAGGACCTCAAGCTAACCCATGATGGTACCTGCTATGAGCACTGAATATAATACTAAAATATATATGCAAAAGAAATCTGAAAATGCCATAAGGTTCTCAAAATACTAAAATAATAACTGAGTATAACTGATAATAATAACTGAAAATTAAATAATTGACTATGCTAGTCTGAAAGCCTCTGACTGTCTGAATATGTAGTTGATGGGACAAACCCCCAACTAACTCCGACCGAAATAACTACTGAACTATGGGGATAATGAAAAAGATAAACTCTATCCTCAAAATACGAGGACTCACCACTATAACTGCTGCTGATAGCCTAAGCTACTAAGTACGGTTAGGAACCAAAGCATCCGAACCTATGATATGAGACATCATAGCGCAAAAGAGAGTATGCATTAGTACATGGAATGTGCTGGTATGCTAAGTGAGGTAAGGCTGATATACATGGGTTTATATGCATAAGATTCTAATTAACTGAATGAACATTATGAAGTAACTGGATGAGAATACATGCAAAATTGTAAATACTGAATATACTGAACATGCAATACCGTGCATATAGGTATACATCAAATATCTGAGATTATACTGAAACTGAGTATTGAATTCTGATTGATGAGTAACTGATAAATAATAGCCATAGTTCCATAGAACTAACTGAGTTCTTCATTGAATACTTAGACTAAACCTGTAACTATGAGAGTGGTCATCTAACTGACATACGCCGATATAAACTGATTTGGGGTCCAACCTGTAACCTTAGTTGGAAGGGTGTTAGCACCTTACCACGAGATACTAACAATGCCATGTCAACCCTAATCTGGAGGGAAGACTCATGAAATATATATATAATTATGTCAACCCTAGTCTGTTAGGAGGACGATTTACCTTACGCTGGCTACGTAGTTCTGTAACTGGGGGATTGCTACTAAGGGTCAAACCCTAATTGGAAGGAATGCCCCCATACTTAGGTTCGCTCGGTGCTGAATCCTACTCCCAACTGAAAGACACTGATAACTAGATTGTACTAAGCTTGACAGAACTGACCCTGATCGTGTTGACAGACTAAATTGGACTGAGTTCACTGAGTTATATTAACTGACTAAGTACTACTGTTCTTGACCTTTACTGAGACTATTCTATAATTACTGCAACTAAGTAAACAACTAGATTTTGGGTAACAAATACCCCCAGGACTCGATAGCATAATTGATAACTCATATCACAACTTTAGCAACACAACAATAGGTTACCATGCATAATTTACTCATATAGACATTTTATCAAACACTTGGGGAGCATGATTTCTATACATGAGAACTAACCATATTGGGTATCATAACTACAACATGCAACTTGCAAATTCAAGGGTTTTAACATGAGAGATTCATAATTCTACGCGCATGCTAAATTAATTTTATGGAACTCATAAAAAATGTTAACTTGAAACCCATAAAACAATGCAAACATGAGCATAATTCAATTCTTAACATGGTAATCATAATTCAAGTTTTAAAAAGGGGTTCTTGAACTCCAAGGGTGGAAGGAGACCTAAGGATGAACATCTAATATACCTGAGTGATATAATTCATAAAGATTGTTGGAGATTTAATGGAACTTTATCTTGAGCTTGATGAACTAGGGTTTATTTCTTGAGAGGATTTTATGAATGAGTGAATGTATTTTGCTTATTAAGGGGCTGATTTTTGTGCTATGGGGGTATAATGTGGGAGGAAAATGACTTAATTATCCCCACAAACCCATAACTTAATACACAATCTATGCCTAGTGATGCAATTACCGATGTTCCGCGTCAATGATATCAACGCGATAGTCGACACATCGCATCAATAGTGTCGACGCGATAGCCAATGCGACATGTCGAGATCGCGTTGGTTTGCTATATTGGTCATCCAAATATGACTCAAATGATGTTCAAAAAATCCAAAACACACCCAAGTTTACCTATTGACATCCCTGATCATGAATTAACTTAAAAATAGACATTCTAAGGTTGTAAGGACCAAAAATAAGATTATCCAATTACGAAGGCTAAAAATGATTCTAAGTCTTAAAACTTCGCTGAATTTTTCTAAGTCTGGGACCCCTTATTACAAGATATATGGAACTAAATTGAACTAGAACTTTTATGTGGTCTTAAACACTCGTACCCTAGGGTATGGTTTGGTGAAGGAGTCGTACCCTTCTGCGGGTTAGGTTTTCAGCTTTTAAGCTGAGGGCTTTATAGAAATTTCCCACCCCAAACCCTTAAGTCCACTCACTATATAACCTATTATAACCTCTCTTAACACTCATTGGGTAGAAAAAAGATACCATATACATGGTCTAACTCACTCTTGAAAATCTGTGGCTAGGGTTTCTCAAGTGTTCATCTAGAGGCAAAAAAGGTGTCAAGGCCTTTCGGTGAATAATCTTGTATAAGGCATGTATATCTTCTCTCATTTTTAGTTGAAATTATCATATGTTTTAAACAAATAATTTTGACTTGTAAATGGTGGTTTTGAAATCAAATGTTGAGGGGTTTGAAGCATAATGTTTAGTATTGTTTACTCTTGTTTTAACTAGCGCTTATACATATTTTTGGTGATGGTTTGCACATGTGGGTGATTTTTAGTTGTGTATTAACAAATGGGTCATGAGTAACCCAAAGTTTGATAATTTCTACTTTAGTTTTGGTCTTGATAAAAGTGTGCCCTCAAGGTGTTTGTGAAAATGTCTAAGAGAATTAACTAGTCACTTGATAATGGTGTATTGAACTATGGTATTGGTATAGTGAATATAAATGAGATATGAAGTGGTTATGATGAATATGAATGCTTGGTAAATGGTTGTAAAGGCCTTGTTGGCCATGTAATGAGTTAATGGATGTCTTTGGTTGTTGGTTGACTAAATGGGTTAAAGTTCTTAAACATGAACTTGAATTATGATTGAGCTAAAGATGGGTATTTGAATGATAATGAGGAATTATTAGCTTGTAAAGGTCATGATGACCATAAATGAGCTTGCATCGTGGTATGATCTAAGGATTTGTCCTAATTAAATGATTTGTGGTTAAATAATATTTGTAAAGACTATGTCGTCATCTATGGTGTTGAAATGTAGGCTTGGCGGCTTGAATTAGTGATGTGGGTTAGAAATCTTATGTGTTGAGTAAAAAAGGTTAGAGTCTAAATGGTTGACTAAGTATAAGTAATGATTATAATGGTTTGTAGTTCAGGTTCACTTACCATATAAGATGTAAAGGTTTGTGGTTCGGGTCCATTTTCTATATAAGATGTGAAGGTTTGTGGTTCGGGTCCATTTACCATATAAGATGTGAAGGTTTGTGGTTTGGATCGACTTACCATATAAGATGTGCAGGTTTGTGGTTCGGTTCCACTTACCATATAAGATGTGAAAGTTTGTGGTTTGGGTCCACTTACCATATAAGATGTGTAGGTTTGTAGTTCGGTTCCACTTACCATATAAGATATGAAGGTTTGTCTTTCGGGTCCACTTACCATATTAGATGTGAAGGTCTGTGGTTCGGGTTGGTGAGTGATGATTTTACCATTCATTCACACTAAACATTTGTGCACATTACCTTATTTTGAATGAATAAATGAGACATATTGGTGATAAAATGCACTAATATCCACTCTTTCTAGTCATAGAGTTTAGGAGATCAAAAGATGTGGATTGGAGCATAAACTGATCAAAAGGGAGCAAAAAAAGTGCAGCTGAAGACTTGGAGAAGAACGGCCTCAGGTACCACGGTCACGGTCTGCTGACCGCGATCGTAGCAGTTAAGCAAAAGTCATTCAATCGGGATCATGGAAGTTAACTGTGATCGCAGCCATACCTTCGCGATCGCGGCTTAGTGGAAGAAATCAGCCCTAGGGCAAAACTAGAAATACAAGTGGCTGATCCTAATTTTTGACAAAAAGACTCAAACCCTAACATCATGTATCATATTCCATCTTCCCCAATTTTTAGGTTTAGCTCTTGAATTCATAACCTCCATTTTTGAAAAAGAAAATATTGTATAAATTTTGGGTGAAGAATACATTGGAGACTTTCTAAGTAGAAGATTAGCTCACTACCATTGTTGATTTGTGGGAGTGCCAAGTTTTAAGTAACATTCACTTAAGATTTAATAAATTACTTCAATGGAGATTATGGGTATAGCTAGATCTCCCTCTTGGGGTTATGTGTGAATAGGGGTTAAAATGTGTGTGGGTTATTATTAATTAGCTTCTGTTTAGTAGTTTATTTTTATGGGTTTTATCATTTCTATGCTAACTTAGTTAGGGTTTGATGGGTGATAGCCCCAAATACCCATATGGGTATGATGAATGAAAGCTCCATGCTCTAGAATACCCAAAGATATCTTTGAAAAAAGGGTTTTGGGTGAAGTTTAGGAATCCATATCATCCTTGAAAGAGTGATGTAGATACCGTAGCAATAATAGACAATTGTGTGTGTAGTTTGCTAAATTTTCACTATCTTAGACATAAGGTGAATGTGAGATTGACTATACCATGGGTATCATCCTAGAAATTGGGATTCCTAGATTGAGGTTGTGGTTACCACTTGTTGAACACACCTATTAGGTATTTGAAAAAATTAATGGGTGAAAGTTTGGTGTTTTGTTGAAAGACTAGCATCAAAATCTATAACCAAACCTACCCATAGTTGACTTACTAAATTGATGTTGATTGCTAACACCCACATATCACTCCATTAGTAGTGCATAATCCCAAGATCCATGCATATCTGTTCAAACTTTAATTATTCGTAGCCCTAAATTTATACTAGAAAACCCCAAAAAGAAAAATTAGTGTAGATACTTATCTCCCCTATTTCTTGGTGTTTTGTTGAAAGACTATCATCAAAATCTATAACCAAACCTACCTATATTTGACTTACTAAATTGATGTTGATTGCTAACACCCATATATCACTCCCTTAGTAGTGCATAATCCCAAGATCCGTGCATACCTGTTAAAACTCTAATTATTTGTAGCCCCAAATTTATACTAGAAAACCCCCAAAAGAAACATTAGTATTATAAAACCCCCAAATTTCTACCTTCTTGTAACATTGGTTTGGATTTAACTTGTATCTATTATTTCAAAGTGACTTGATTGCCACTCACATTGTTCCTCATAGATTCGACTCCGACTCCAAAGTTGGGTAAATATATTGACGACGACTATCTTGCACTTAAATTGATGCATAAGTTATGTGTTATAAAAAATGGCGCCGTTGCCGGGGAACAATTTAGTGTATTAAGTTAGTTTGAAATCTTAGTTACTTGCCTGAATTCAAGCTTGTACATATTTGTTTGTGATTTTCCTTTGTAGGTAGATTTCATTTTATTTTTATTTTTCTCTATGGCATCTCCTAACAAATATGATATTGGTAGTTGGGAATCCTATTGTGATGACCCATGTCTAATCTATGATAGACCACACTTCAGGAGATATTGTAACTATACTACCAGAAAGAGATGGACCCACCGTCTAAATCCTATAGGGAGTATAGGTGCTCGTTATGTAGTGGTTGAGATGGAAATTGGGATGATTTTCCAAATGCCCCCTCCCTCTATTATACTAACTGAATTGCTTGTTCTTTTAATAATATTGATAGGTCTTATAAGGGAAGAAGGAGGAGCAACAAATCCGAACCATTGGTCTTGGAGCAATTCTTCAAACCATTTTGTATCGGGTAACTATAACCGAGGAGAATGCGCAAGACTTGGATCAATCCTACGGGGTGTTCGAAAGGGCAAATGTCAAGGAAATGAAATTGGGAAAGGATATAATTCTTGCAAACCTCACAACCATGCCCATTTCCCAAGATGAGGTATGTCAAGAAGAGAAACTAAGCTATGATGATGGGCTTGGTAGCAAAGACTCCTCGGGGACTTTCCAAAAATTTGAATCATATGAGGTAGAAGAAGCGAAATTAAAAAAATGGTACTAGAGTCAAAAGAAGAATCAGTGCAAACCTCTTATGATGACTCTAGTTCATTTTGGGGTAAAAATGCTTTGGAGGAGGCTAATCCAGAATTAGGAGTTGGACCTCATTCAAACCACTTTTAAACATTATGCTTAGAGGATATGATGAGGATCCATCCCTCCGAGCAAATGGTGCATTGTGGGTAGACGGAGTCTGA
Organism: Capsicum pubescens; assembly: GCA_030864215.1. Classification (NCBI taxonomy): domain Eukaryota; kingdom Viridiplantae; phylum Streptophyta; class Magnoliopsida; order Solanales; family Solanaceae; genus Capsicum; species Capsicum pubescens. The sequence goes on along the minus strand of CM061549.1, from coordinate 215,277,836 downwards.
TTCTTATATTTTGGAATTTGGCATTCCAAAAGAGCATATAGAACCCCATCCATCAATGGCCAAGGAATACAACTTCTGATGTACAAGGAATGGCCTATTGATGTACGCACTTTTGCTCAAAGAGCCAACTCAGAAATTTGATATCAAATTGGGTAAAAGGTTCAAGTCTTTAAAATAGCGGGATCGAAGCTTGCTCACCATCTCCTCACATCTTCCAAGTTTCATCTTGGAAGAATTGAATTTTTTGTCCCTCTGCCGCTCATCGCATATTGAACTAAAGTTGGGATGGAGATTCAAATCTTCTAAGTGGAAACATAAAATGAAGCAATAGAGGCATCATGCCATGATGTTAAACTAAGCGCTCGTTGGGAGGCAGCCCATCATGCCACAAAAAGTGGCACATATCCTTTAGATTTATGCATGTTAGAGTAGATTTCATTTTTGTTTTGTTTCTGGCATAATCCATGAAATGTGGTGTTAAGAGAAATTTGGATTGACTTTGAAAAAGGAATGTGTGAAATTGGCATGTTGGAATGAATAAGAAGTGCATAAACCCGATTATTTGGTCTCAGTTGCCGCGACCGCGGCCCGTGTCACCGCGATCGCATAACTCAAACCACGATCACGGTCGAATTAGATTAAAAAGACCATCTAAATGTCATTTTCCCATGAACCTCATTTTTAAAATTTTCTAAAATTTTCACTCAAGTTTGTGGCTTTACACTGTATATCCAAGTGTCATTTCATCCCAATTGCATCATCTAATTTTGTAATTTGTATCAACTCCCTTGATTTGGATAAGTATATTGTAACACATTGGGAGTACACCCTGGGCTCCACATGGTGCTTACGATATAGAGAGACCACAAGCTAACCCTAAGTTGGTACCTGTTATGACCATTGAGCAAAACTGATAACAAAAGGTCATATGCGGAATTTAACTGAGGAATGCCATAAGGTTTTAAGTAATAAATCTAATAAGGTCTATAAAAAAACAAACAATATTGATAAAACATCTGACAATGACAACTAAAATCTAAGAATTGACTAACTGTCTGAAATGTCCGAAAGCCTCTGACTGACTAAATAAGAGTTGATGGGATAGGCCCTAACTAACTCTAACTAACTACTGAACTGAAAGCATGAAAATAAATATAGTCTGTCCTTGAAATATGAGGACTCACCACTGCTACGGCTGATAATCTAGAAGTTTATGCATGATTCGAGAACTGAGCATCCGAACCTATGATATGATACATCATAGCGCAAGAAAAGAGTATGGGATCAGTAATTTGAATATACCGGTATTGTAAATAAGGTAGGATGATATGCATGGTTTCATATGCATGAATAATAACTGACTGAATATATATAGCATGACAGACTAAATAGAATACATAGAAACTGTAAGTGCTGAAAATGCATGACCAAGCATTAAACGTGCTCTAAATATAATCTAAAATCTGAATTACTAAATACTGATAACTGAATAACTGATATTTGTATGAAATTGTCAAGCAAATCTAAAACTAAATCACTAAACTGATGACTAAACTGAGACTGTGGGAGCTATCATCTAACCGACATGCCCTAATGAGAAAATTTGGGGTCCATCCTGTGACCCCAGTTGGAAGGGTATTAATACTATGCCATAGGTACTAACACTGGCTATGTGGATCTACTGAAATGTGTCCTGAAGGACTAAGGGTGTCAATCCTAAACTGATGGGTGACCCCTGGGAGGTAGTCAAGCCTCAACTGATGAGTGACTCCTCAAATCCTACAATGGCTATGTAGTTCTGGAGTACAGGAACTACTACTAAAGACTCTGCCTAACTAAAGAGCAAGTCGTCATCCTAGCACTCGCTCGGTGCTAAATCCTACTCCCAATAGAACTGACTCAAACTACTGAACTATTCTAAGTTTAACTGATCATGATAACTGACTAAACTAATATTGCTCATAACATGTCTGAAACTAATCTGAAGATACTGTGGTTAAGTAAACAGCTAAGTGTTTGGGTTTTCATAACCCCCAGGACTCGATAGAAATAATAGTAAAATAGTACTAGAACTTTGGGGACATAATATGAAGGCATTTATTCTAATTTCATTCTTGCAGGCATTTCATCAAACACTTGATATGCATAGTGTAAGCTAGACATGGGAATAGTATAAACTTGGAGTAACAACATGATTTTAACATTATTATCACTTATTCATGATTTAAATCACTGAACAACATTATTAAAATGCATAGGGTTTAATCCCAGCATCAATTTCATATAAACATGATAAAGAATTAAAATTCATGAAGGTTCATGGTTTAAATCACACTTAAAATCATGGTAACTTGTAAAGATCACAATTTTGAATTTTGAATCGGATACTTGGACTCCATGGGTGAAAGGAACCTATGGATGAACCCTTAACATACCTTGGTTTATAAATTTGTGAGGATTGATAGTGAATTCTTTAGATTTGACCTTGAATCTTGAGGGCTAGGGTTTGTACTTGAAAGAGACTACTTTTGATTTGGTAGAAATTGAATAAAATAATGACCTAATAGGCTATTAGGCTTTGATCCTGTGTTTTCAGGAATTGGGGTCATGGAAAAAAGACCAAACTGCCCCTTGGAGAAATTTAATTTTCGTCACTGAAAATGTCGATTTTGACCATCACCACGATGTGGTGCTAACGCGGTTGGTCAATGGAATTTCACTGTAAGTGTAGTCCAAGGACGAGTGTGAAATTGCACCTTGGCGTGATGGCTTTACTGGAAAATAGACGATCGTGAAATTGTACCTTGGCGCGATGTGACTCCATCGCGATGCTTTGCTAGAAAAAGGACGAATGTGAACTGGAACCCCACCGTAATGCGGGATAATCGTGGTGCCACACTGGAAATCAGACAATTACTAATTTTTCCTTCACCGCGATGCGGTACTTATCACAGTGTTCTACTGCTCTCACTAAAATCGCCATAACTTCTCAACCGACTATTGGATTTAGGAGAAATTGGTATCGTTGGAAAGCTAATTCAATTTTCTAAAACTTGGTGGGTCTTGAACTGCAAAATTCTCAATAGAGTAAAATATATGATCGTTTGAAGTTAACTAAAGCAATATTCTTATCAAAATTTCAATTGGATTATTTTGATTCATCTAATAGCTGGGAGTTATTTGGGGCCTTAATATACCTCAACTAACTTATAAAACTATCAACGAATGATAATATACTATGCATGAGCTTAAAACATGGCGCTAACATTGGTTTGGATTTTTGGGGTATTACAATAGCTGGTTAAGCTGAAAACACCGAGGAACTGAGATTACATGCTGAATATCCGTGATGAAAATGTGATTACATCACTGAGTCTGAATATGACAAATGTGATTACATCACTGAGTCTGAACATGACATATGACTGAACTGGTTCTGTAAATGTATGACTGACATGAGAATGATATGCAGCTGAAACTGAGCATCGAAAAGAGAAATTCTAAGAATATTGTTTCCTTAGGCTGAATCTGAGTTTACGGAGAAAAGATGAGGGTACTTGGTTTGCATATCTGCTTCTTCTTCCCAAGTGGCTCCCTCAATGGAATGATTCTGCCAAAGAAATTTGACTAAGGGAACTTCTTTGTTCCTTCGTCTACAAACTTGTTGATCAAGAATTTCGACTGGAATTTCCTCGTAGGAAGGACTATTTTGAACATCTACGCTTTCTAAAGGAACAACTACAGCTGGGTCACCAATACACTTCTTCAACAAAGAGATAAGGAATACTGGGTGCAGTGATGCTAAGTCTGAAGGCAACTCAAGCTCATAAGCCACCTTTCCTAAATGGCTCAAAATCCTGTAAGGGCCAACAAATCGGGGACTAAGCTTCCCCTTCTTAGCAAACCTCTTCACTTCCTTCATGGGAGATATTTTTAGATATACAAAATCACCTACCTTAAACTCAAGAACTTTCCTTCTCACATCTGCATATGATTTCTGTTAACTCTGGGCTGCCTTAAGACTCTCCCTAATCAACTGAACTTTCTCTAAAGCATCAAACACCAAGTCAGGCCCTACTAGCACAGTTTTACCAGCTTCAAACCAACTAATTAAATATCTATATATCCTTCTATATAGAGCCTCAAATGGATCCATCTAAATACTGGAATGATAGCTGTTATTATACGCAAATTCAATCAAAGACAAGTGATTATCCCAATTGCCCTTAAAGCTGACTACATACGCTCTCAACATATCCTCATGGGTCTGAATGATCCTTTCTTCTTGACCATTTGTTTGAGGGTAAAAGGTTGTACTGAGGTGAACTTGGGTACCAAGACCCTTCTAAAAATCTTTCTAAAAGTGAGAAGTAAACTGAGTACCTCTATCTGAGATGATAGATAACAGAACACTGTGCAACATGACCAACTCTCTGAGATAGAGTTTGGCATAGTCCTCGGCTAAAAAGAAAGTATCAATTGTCAAAAAATGGGTTGATTTTGTCATCCTGTCCACAATGATCCAAATCGAATCATGCTGCCAATGAGTACGAGGCAAACCTGTCACAAAATCCATGTTCACTTCCTCCTACTTCCAAGTGGGAATACTGAACTCCTGCATAGACCTACTTGGCTTCTGATATTCAATCTTAAACTGCTGACAAGTGGAGCACTTAGCCACAAACTTTACAATACCCCTCTTTAGCCCACTCCACCAATAGATTTCCTGCAGATCGTGGTACATCTTTGTAGCCCTAGATGAATAGAGTAACGCGCACCATGAGCTTTTGTAAGAATTCACTTTCTCAACTCATCAACACATGGCACACACAGTCTACCCTGGCAACACAACACACCATTTCCCCCTTGGAAGAAAACCTCTACTTTCTGATTTCTAACTGACTCCTTCAACTTCACTAGACTAAGATCCCTATCTTACTTTTCTTTCACTTCGGCAACCAAAGAAGATTCCAAACTATTCAGAACCCAAACACTACATTCAGCTAAATCAACCAAACGAACACCTAATCTAGCAAACTGATGAACTTCTCTAACTAACTTCTTCTTATCACCTTTAACATGAGAAACACTACCCATAGACAATCTATTTAGGGCATCTTCCACTACATTGGCCTTGCCCGAGAGATACAAAACACTCATATCATAATCTTTTAATAATTCTAACTATCTTCTCTGGCATAAATTCAAATCCTTCTACAAAAATATGTACTACAAGCTTTTGTGATCTGTTAACACATCAACATGCACCCCATACAAATAGTGCCTCCAAATATTTAAGGCAAACACAACAGCTGCTAACTCAAGATCATGGGTAGGGTATTTCTTTTTATATGGTTTAAGTTTTCTAGAGGTATAGGCCACAACCTTACCCCTCTGCATCAAAACATATCCCAACCCAAATCCGAAAGCATCACAGTACACCACAAACCCATCTAAACCATCTAGCAATATCAAAATTGGGGTTGTAGTGAGTCGAGTCTTCAAATCCTAAAAACTCTTCTCACAAGAATCTGATCACTGAAACTTAACTTTCCTCTGAGTCAGTCTGGACATGGGGGATGCAATAGATGAAAATATTTCAACAAACCATCGGTAATAGCTAGCCAAACCCAAGAAACTCCTAATATCTGATAGAAAGATGGGTCTGGGCCAGTTTCTCACTGCCTCAGTCTTTTGATGATCGACTCTAATGCTATCACTGGAAATAATATGGACAAAGAAATATACTAATCTTTTCCAGAATTCATACTTACTAAATTTAGAGAGCAACTGATGGACTCGACAAGTCTGCAATACTATTCTGAGGTGGTCTACATGATCATTTTTATTAGGGAGTAGACAAGGATGTCATCAATTAAGACTATGATGAACATGTCCAAGTACTTCTTGAACACTCGGTCCATCAAGTCCATAAAGGTTGTTGGGGCATTGATGAGATCGAAGGACATGACTAGAAACTTGAAGTGACCATATCGAGTTCTGAAAGCTATTTTTGGAATGTTACATTCTCTGAGTCTGAGTTTGACGTCTATCTTAGAAAAATAACTGGCACCCTAAAGTTGATCGAACAAGTCATCAATTCTGGGAAGTGGATACTTGTTTTTGATTATGACTTTGTTCAACTGATGGTAGTCGATACACATCCTAAGAGAACCATCTTTCTTACGCACAAATAGGAATTGTGTGCCCCACGGGGAGACACCGAGCCTGATGAATCCCTTATCTAGGAGATCTTTCAACTGTTCTTTCAAATCTTTAAGTTTTGCTGGAGCCATTCTATATGGCAGAATAAAGATAGGCTGAGTATTTAGAAGAAGGTCTATTCCAAAGATAATTTTGCTTTTGGGAGAAAATCCGTGAAGATTTTCAGGGAAAACATCTGGAAATTTCCTCACTACTGAAACTAACTCAAGATTAGAAGTCTCAGAATTAGAGTCTTTGACTCAGACAAGATGATAAATACACCCCTTGGTTATCATTTTCCTCTCCCTAAGGTACAAAACATGCTGACCCCTAAGAGCAGTAGTACTACCCCTTCTTTTAAGGACTGGTTCATTTGGAAACTAAAAATGAATAACTCTATTTCTAACATCAACTAAAGCATAACATGAGTGAAGCTAATCCATGTCAATAATGACATCAAAATCCATCATCTCTAACTCCACAAGATCTACTGAAATGACTTTCTGAGATATTATGATCAGACAGTTCCTGTATACCTGCCTAGCTACAATAGAGACACCTACTGAGGTAGACACTAAAAAAGGCTCTGCTAGGATAAGGGGTTACAAAATAAAGAGAAGCTCCAGGGTCTAATAAAGCATAAACATTTAAATAAAAGACCTATAACATACCAGTAACTACGTCATGAGAATTTTCCTGAACCTATCGGGATTGAAGGGCATGCAATCTGTTTGGACGTTGACCACTGGTAGTACTGGAAGCAGCACCCTGCTGAGTCGGGCGGCCGGTTGGAACTGATGACTGATGGGACTAGCCCTATTGGCGTAAATCCCTATCTTTCTAAAAAACTACCCGACACTCCCAAATTTGATGGCCTGGCTTGCCACACCCAAAGCATACATCACTGCCCTCTCTAAACTTACCCTGATGGTTTCTACCATATTTTTGACAAAGAGGATTCGTACGACCACTGTTAACACTACCTTGGGACTTAAAGCCTGGCGCCCTATCTCAATTATTATTTTTGAATTTGGGTATTGAGGCACTAGCAGAAGATGGAGCTGGGACTAAAGATTTCTGATAAAACTGAGGATAGTTACCACCTTCTGACCTTGGTTGATTGAAATTAAAGCTATCTATTCTAGACCTCTTGTTCTCCATCTCTCTCTCCTTAGTCTTCTACTCCTCAATTGATTGACCATGGACCATCAACCTAGACAAGTCTATCTTCTTAATCAGCCTTGCAGTCCTATACTCCTTGACCATACTGTCAGATACACCAGACACAAACTTGCTTATCTTAGATATGCTATCAGCAACCACATAAGGAGCATACCTATCTAACTGAGTAAACTTGAGGGAATACTCCTTCACACTCATGTTTCCCTACCTCAAATTAATAAACTCTAACACCTTAGACTCTCTTAACTCCAATGGAAATAACCTATCTAAGAAGGAAGTAACAAACTCTTCCTATTTTATAGGCCCTGCATCTGCGCCTCTATCTACCTTTCACTACTTAAACCATGTATGAGCCACATATTGAAATTGATAGGTAGCTAAATCAACACTCTCACTAGAAATTACCCTCATAATATCTGTTACCTTTTGGACCATGTCTAAGAATTCCTATGGATCTTCTTCAGATTTGGATCTTGAAAACAGAGGAGGGTTCATTTGGGTAAAGTCCTGAATTCTAGCGGTGATAGTATTGGCTGTTGGGTTGGCTAGAATAGTAGATGGTCAAACATTATGAGCTGCTAAAGAGTGATATAGAGTAGTGAATATATCTCTAAAATGTACATGAGAAACATGCTCGTTTAGAGGATCTTCCTGAACGGGCGGAGGTTCTAGATGGTTTACGTTTCTTTTTTTGTTGTCTTTGAAGGAGGCATATTATGTAAATAGAAGTAAGAATAGATTAGAAAAAGAGTTTAATATGAGCTCACACTCAGTTGCACGACATGAACACTGAAAGAAGGGAACTTTTACTAAAATGCCTCATAGCCTCTTGTCCATAAGTATGTCGTGCTTCACACCCATGCACAAGACTCTACTTGATGTGTCATTCAGAATTTAAAACGTTAGGCCCAGATACCAAGTTTGTAATGCCCTAGGAGTACACCCTGGGCACCACATGGTGCTTACAGTCCCACAAGACCACAAGCTAACCTATCTAAAATATTGTGAGCACTGAGTAAAATTGATAACAAAATATCATATACAGAATTTAACTGAGCAATACCATAAGGTTTTAACTAATAAATCTGATAAAGTCTATAAAAAACTGATAATATTGATAAAACATCTAAAATGAAAACTGAAATTTGAGAACCAACTAACTATCTAAAATGTTCGAAAGCCTCTAACTAAATGAATGAGAATTGATGGTACAGGCCCTAACTAACTCCAACTAACTACTGAACTAAAAGCATGAAAATAAATTTAGTCTATCCTCAAAATATGAGGACTCACCATTGCTACAACTGATAATCTAGAAAGTCTATGCATAATCCAAGAACTGAGCATTTGAACCTATGATATGATACATCATAGCGCAAGAAAAAAGTATGCGATCAGTACTTTAAATGTACAGGAATGCTAAATGAGGTAGGCTGATATGCATGGTTTTATGTGAATGAATAATAACTGACTGAATATACCTATCATGACATATTGAATAGAATACATAGAAACTGTAAGTGCTAAAAATGCATGACCAAGCATAAAATGTATTCTAAATATAATCTGAAATCTAAAATACTGAAGACTAATAACTGAATAACTGATATTTGCACGCTATGGTCAAGATAATCTAAAATTGAATCACTGAACTGATGAATGCACTGAGACTGTGGGAGCTATTATCTAACCGACATGCACCAATGAGGAAATTTGAGGTCCAACCTGTGACCCCAGTTTTAAGGGTGTCAGTACCATACCAAAGGTACCAACACTGGCTGTGTGGATCCACTGAAATACATCCCTAAGGACTAAGGGTGTAAAGCCTAAACTAACGGGTGACCCTTGAGTGGTAGTCAAGCCTGAACTAACGGGTGACTCTTCAAATCCTACGCTGGCTACGTAGTTCTGGAGTACAGAGACTGCTACTAATGACTCTATCTAACTGACAGGGAAGTCGTCATCTCGACACTCACTCGATGCTAAATCCTACTCCCAACTAAACTAACTTGAAATACTGAACTATTCGAAGTTTAACTGATCATGATAGCTGTCTGAACTGATATTGCTCATACCATGTCTGAAACTAATCTGATGATACTGAGGTTAAGTAAACAACTAAGTTTTTGGGTTTTCATAACCCCTAAGATTCGATAGCAATAATAGTAAAATAGTACTAAAACTTTGGGGACATAATATGAAAGCATTTATTCAAAATTCATTCTTGTAGGCATTTCATCAAACTCTTGATATGCATAGTGTATGTTAGGATGGGAATAGTATAAACTTAGAGTGATAACATGATTTTAACATTAATATCACTTATTCATGATTTAAATCAGTGAACAACATTATTCAAACACATAGGGTTTAATACCAACATCAATTTCGTATAAACATGATAAAGAATCAAAATTCATGGAGGTTCATGGTTAAAATAACACTTAAAATCATGGTAAATTGTAAAGATCATAATTTTGAATTTAGAATTGGATACTTGCACTCCATGAGTGAAAGGAACCCATGGATGAACACTTAACATACCTTGGTTTATAAATTTGTGAGGATTGATGGTGAATTCTTGAGATTTGACCTTGAATATTGAGGGCTAGGGTTTTTTCTTGAAAGAGACAACTTTTGATTTGCGAGAAATTGAATAAAATAATGATCTAATATGCTATTGGAGTTTTGATCCTTTGTTTTTCATAGATTGGGGTCATGGGAAAAAGACCAAACTGCCCCTTGGATAAATTTAATTTTCGTCATTGAAAATCCTGATTTTGACCATCACCGCGACATGGTGCTAACACAGTGAGTCACTGGAATTTCACTGTAAGTGTAGTCCAAGGAAGACTGCGAAATTGCACCTTGGCGTGATACGGTGCCATCGCGGTGCGTCATTGTAAAATGGACGATCGTGAAATTACACCTTGGCACGACGCGACACCATCGCGGTGCTTTGCTGGAAAAAGGAAGAACGTGAACTGGAACTCCTTCACAACATGGGATAATCGCGGTGCCACACTGGAAATCAGATAATTGCTAATTTGTCCTTCACCGCGATGCGGTACTTATCGTAGTATTCTACTGCTCTCACTAAAATTGCCATAATTTCTCAACGACTATCGAATTTGGGAGAAATTGGTATTGTTGGAAAGCTAATTCAATTTCCTAAAACTTGGTGGGTCTTGAGCTGGAAAGTTCTCAATAAATCAAAAGATATGCTCATTTGAAGTTGACTAAAGCAACATTCTTATCAAAATTTCTATCGGTCAGGATTATTTTGATTCATCTAATAGCTAGGAGTTATTTGGGGCCTTAATATACCTCAAATAACTCATAAAACTATCAAATAATGATAATTTACTATGCACGAGCTTGAATCATGGCGCTAATATTGGTTTGAATTTTTGGGGTATTACATATATGCTTAGAACTTGTCGTTTAGGAGAGGCTTGAAATGATGTTTTCATCCCTAAATGAATAATTATTGGTGACTATTGTTATGGTTAGCTATTTTAGTCGGTGTACAAACTAATGGAGAAGTCTTGAGTTCCCAAATTTAAGGTTTAAATGGTTGAAATATTTGTGTACACCATGTGTTTGATTCAATACCCCTATGAGCTCCATGTTAAATTCTTTGAGTTTGGGGTTTTAATTATGATAACTAGGCTTAAGTCCCTTAGTCTTAATGCCTGCGTGCCTAGTAGAACATGAATGTGGGGATAAAATTATGTGTTTTGACTGATGTGCAGAACTGCACACTACAGTCTCAAGTATCGTGATTGTGGTCTCGATGACCGCAATCGTGTCTCCATGTTTGCGGTTACTTCTCTCCAATCTCCATAATTGAGGGTAGTGTCTGTAGGAACTAAAAATTTCTACACATCTATTTCTTTCCCCAAAACCTTCTATAACATTGTCGTATGCATTTATTTGTTTGATCTAGCATTTTTGGTACAATAATACTAATGTTGGTCTAAGTTAAATGACTTACTGGTTCTCATCCGCAAAGATGGGAGATTTCGACGACCTCAGATTCATGGACGCATAATTCCAACACCTCTACTATGAGGATTTCCATAGGACAAAGATACTCCCTGAAAGGGGTATTAGCTTAGATAAGGTGGAGGAGAAGCTCCCAGAATTCCATGCTAGACTCACTATGATCCTGTGGATGTGCTTTACCCCAGAACCCTGCTATGCTAATGAGCAGTGGGTACGTGAGTACTACGCAAACCTCAGTGTAGTTTATCTCACAAACCCAGTGATGACAATTCGGGGTAAGCAAGTGAATTTTGGAGCAGAGCAGATTAATGTTGTGTATAGGCTCCCAGATGCTGACATGGGGCAGTTCCAGGTAAAAGCATATGAGCCAGGGACCTGGCTGGAAAACATTTTATGTCCTGGAAAAGCAATTCCCTGGTCCATCACCAAGAGAGATATTTTGATAAAGGACTTCACAGAAGAAGCCAGGCTTTGTCTAAACATCATATGCAGCTGATTATCGCCATGCACCCATATGACCATTGTCACCGATTTACGAGCTCAGATGGTGGCTGGTATCCTATCTATCATCCCCCTCAATGTGTGCAAGATTTTTCTTTTGGAGTGGAGGTATTTCCAAAATCATGGAGGTACACATTTTTTTCCCTTCCCTTATAACTGAGCTTTGCAAAAGGGTAGAAGTCGAAGAGTATGCTGCAAATACTTGGGTGCATCCAGGCTCCCTTATCTGCCCACTCAAATTCAAAGGTGAGGGTGCCCCAGGTCAGAGTAAGAAGAGGAAGATGGACATGGGAAAATTAGTATAAGAGGACACAGACTCTTACAGACCCTCATTAGTCACTGCTTTCGATGACATCTCTGTTCTGATAGAGAGGGTGCGAGAACTATTTTCCAAACTACCTTAGGGACCGAGAGGGCCCTCCACTGCTAGTCATTTATATATAGCACAGTCAGATTATGAGAAGTACATAACGGAGTAGCAAAAGTAGGGTGCCACAGTAGCCAGTCTGAGGAGAGCCTATTTGGCCTTAGCCGCCTCTCACAGGGACCTCAAGGATTTGCATGAGAAGATGGTGAAGAGAGAGAAAAAGAGAGATAAGTTTTTTAGAAAGCTGTGGAATAAGGTGAAAGACATCTTCAAGATGCTCAAACCCAATCATCGATTACCTTCACCAAGGATGGATAGTGGAGGATGAGGCCCCTGCAGATTGGTCAGCTGATGATGCTGGTAGTGGTGATGTCGAGTCAGCAGGAGAAGATAGATCTTGATGCATATATAGGGAGACCCTTTTACTCTTGTGTTATTTCACATGCAATGAGGATATTGCATTCCTTTTAGTTGGAGGTGCCCTCGGATCTGTATTATTTTGGTGATGCACTGCTGGATATTTCTTTTTATGTTGTTTTGGGATGACACTCTGGATACTATTCTTTTAATTATTATTTGGTTTGAAATGCTACATCTTTGGGTACTATGATGGTGCTGATGTTTTATGGATTATAATATGGTTTTTAGTTTTAGTTTTTCTTTTACTTTTATTTTAATTTTGATGATACACGACTAGCTTTTCCCTATGATAGATTAAGTGATGACATTCTTATGGGTAAAGCAACATGTTTGGGTTTTAAAGCATAGGTACAGAGAAAGTCTGATTACCTATAGAATAAATGTCAAAAATGCAAGGGAAGTCTGAGTACCTGTGGTATTGTATGTTGTAAAGTTAGGGTCACTTTGTACACCATTGGGGAAGTCTGAGTATCCATATGGGTAGTTTGCCCATTTTGAGCCTAAATGTAAGACTAAGGCTTTGGTTTTAGCCATAGTTTAGCGAATTGTATGAGAGGCTAATACAAATGAACAACCCCCCCCCCATCCAAAAGTTTTGAAAAATTAAGAGCATGAACGTGAGCAATGTTGTAACAAAACTTTTACTCTTTTTGTGGCTGCATATATTTTGACTTATGAATAAAAATAAATACTCTTATTTTGTCTCTATCGGGAGGGACATTTGAGCCCCCTTGGCGAATTTTGCATGCCATGTGTGGTAAGATTTTTGTAGTCATTTCTTGTACACTAGTGTTATCTAGAACTTTCCCTGTTATTCTTTCAAAACTAATTTTGATTGTATGTAGTTGGAGAAATGATCTTAGGCCACCTTTGTGATTTTGGAACCCACTCTAGCCTAAAAATACTACCCATGCATAATTATAATCCCTAGTACCCACGTTGAGCCTTTGGACCTTTCTTTGGCAAACTCATTACAACCCATGATCCATTTTTTTATCCCTCTTTTGAACTAAACCCTCCTTGAACTTGAAATTATAACTTGAGGATAAAAGCCTAAGTTGGGGGTGGTAAAGGTTGATGAAAGAAAGTGTGAGGCCTCAAAATTGTTAGTGAAATGCCTTATGAGCCTAAACTGTGAAAATAAATAAATAGAAAATGAATGAGACTATCAAATAAATAACTTACACGTAAGTTTCAAGAAAAAGAAACGAAAGAACAGTGGTGAACAAAGAAAGCTAAAAGTAGTCATAAGAAAAAAATTAAAATAAAAAAGAATCACCCTTAGTAAAAAAGGAGGATTGAAAAAGTGTGATGTAGATGTTCAAGGAAGGGTGTAGCCATGTTATTCCCAAATGATATCCTACCCTAACCCAAACCTACGTTTCAAGCTTAGAAAGTCCTTTGATACCTCCAACCATGTATTTTTTTCATAGTGACAATTGAAAATAGGGGCAAGCTTATGATATGACACTTGTTGCATAGGGATTTCTTTTATGAGAGAGAGAGTTCTTGCACTTAAAACTCCTTATTGCATTTTTGGTAGCTTGGTGTGTAGAATTTTCTTTCTTGTGAGGATTTGCATGTGAAACAAGTTGGGGTGGGTAATTTTGTCCCCTTCTGAAGAATGAGTCAAATGGAGTATAGCTAAGTTAGGGTCATGAAGAAGCCACCTCTAGAGTATTGGTTGTTATTGCTTGGTTGCTCTTTAAAGTCCTATGTATCCTTGAATGAAGCATTTTATGATGAGGGGTGTAGTGGAAATTATCTTAGCCTGTATGCAATGAGTTATTTGTGGTTTCAACTAAAGTTGAAGTCATTGTGGGTTTTAAGGTATAAAGTTTGGGAATAGAGAATTATTATCTCATAGTAAGAGGTAGTGTTGCTTGAGGGCAAGAAAATGCTTTAATTTAGGGGTGTTGATGATTGATGATTTTACCACCCATTCTCACTAAATATTCGTGCATATTACCTTATTTTGAAAGAATGAACGAGACAGAATGGTGATAAAATGCACTAATATCCACTCTTTGCAGGTAGAGAGTTGAGGAGATCAAAATATATGGATTGGAGCATAAACTGATCAAAAGAAAGCAAGAAAAGTGCAGCTGAAGACTTGGAGCATAAAGGCATCAGGTACCACAGTTGCAGTTTACTGACTGCAATGCAACAGTCAAGCAAAAGTCATTCAACCGCGATTATGGAAGTTTACCGTGGTCGCAGCCAGACCCACGTGATCGCAGCTTAGCGAAGGAAATTATCCCAAGGGAAAAAATAGAAATGCACGTGTCTGATCCCAATTTTTGGCAAAAGGACTCAAACCCTAGCATCATGTATCATATTCCATCTTCCCCAATTTTTAGGTTTAGATCTTGAATTCATAGCCTCCAATTTTGGAGAAGAAAATATTGTATAATTTTTGGGTGAAGAATATATTGGAGACTTTCTATGTGAAAGATTATCTCACTTCCATTGTTTATTTGTGGGAGTGCCAAGTTTGATGTAACATTCACTTAAGCTTCAATAAATCACTTCAATGGATATTATGGGTATATCTAAGATTATTTATCTTATGTGTAGCTAGATCTCCCTCTTGGAGTTATGTGTGAATAAGGGTTAAAGTGTGTGTGGATTGTTATTGATTAGATTCTATTTAGTAGTTCCTATTTATGGGTTTTATTATTCCTATGCTAACTTGGTTGGGGTTTGATGGGTGAAATCCCTAAATACTTACATGGGTATGATGAGTGAAAGCTCCATGCTCTAAAAAACCCGAAGCCATCTTCAAAAGAAGGGTTTTGGGTGAAGTTTAGGAATTCATATCATCCTTGAAAGAGGGATATGGAGACCATAGCAAAGATAGATAATTGTGTGTGTAGTTTGCTAAATTTTCGCTATCTTAGACATAAGGGTTAATGTGAGGTTGACTATACCATGGGTATCACCCTAGAAATAGGGATGCCTAGATTGAAGTAGTGGTTACCAATTGTTAAACAGACCTATTAGGTATTCGAAAGAATCAATGGGTGAAAGTTTGGTGTTTTGTTGAAAGACTAGCATCAAAATTTATAACCAAACCTACCCATATTTGACTTAATAATTGATGTTGATTAGTAACACCCACATATCACTCCCTTAGTAGTGCATAATCCCAAGATCAGTGTATACCTGTTAAAACTCTAATTATTCGTAGTTCCAAATTTATACTAGAAAAATCCAAAAAAAAACATTAGTGTAGATAACTATCTCCCCTATTTCTACCTTCTTGTAACATTGGTTTGGATTTAACTTGTATCTATTATTTTGAAGTGATTGATTTCCACTCACATTGTTCCGATTGCATTCGACCCCAACTCTAAAGTTGGGTAAATATATTGATGATGACCGTCTTGCACTTAAGTTGACATATAATTTGAGCGTTATCATGGGTCCACTTATCATATAAAATGTAACAGTTTGAGGTTTGGTTCTTCTTGTCCAATAAAATAGAGAAGATCAATATTCTAAATTATAAGGTTGGAAGGTTGGAAGTCCTTCACTCCATGTCTCATGAATGAATGCTTCAAGAATGTACGTTATGACTTGCTGCATGATTTGGCACGTTATGTAACTATATGTATATATATCTTTATATATGCCTATATTAATATAAAGTGGTTGCATATGATGTTTTGGCTTGGTTTAACAACTGCATTATTTTATCCTTATCCTTGAGTTACATGCTAGTTCTCCAACCACTAACCATATTCGGACGCTATGTCCTTACGTGACATAGGGGCCAGAGCTTCTTTTTCTCTTCCTGCACAATGACCAAGTGTTCGGGGGGATTGTGTGTTGATATTAAAGTGGTGAGCTTCCATTCTTCAGAAGGCATACTTTTCATAATATTTTACGACATAGATCAGTATTGAATCATGTCAAGTTAGTATTAAATCCTAGGTTTATGGTTAGTTGGGTGTCCATAAAGCCATGTCAAGTAGAGTCTCTTTTATTAGTGTGAAGCGCGCCACACTTAAAATAGAGGGACTACGAGGCAATTAGAAATATTTCCCTTTCTTGTGTTTCAATGTCGAGCTATAGAGTCTAAGATCTTAGATTCCTCTAATTTTTGTTTGCTTATCTTTCAGATTATACCTCCAAGGAGATGTGATGTTCAGGCACACACCTTGGCCCCTACTGAGGGCCCTATGGATGGAGCTCATCCAATTTCTGGGGTCTATACCTGGGCTAGAGATGCGGAATTTGACCATTCTCGTAGGGTTCCACCTGTCCCTCACTAACCCTGCTTATAAGAGTGACACTCCTCCTTCGTCACCTCAAGGAGATGCTACTAATGCTGAGTTCCATCGCTCTATTACTTTATTAACTCAACTGGTAGCTTCTTAGTTTGAGCATGGTGTTTATTTTGCTCCATCCTCTAAGGCCACAAAGGTTGTCCAATTCATGAGGTTGCACCTTCCTATGTTTATGGGTGTGAAGGTTGAGTAAGATCCTTAAAGTTTTATTGATGAAATTAAGATCTTTTGAATTATGCATGCGTCAGAAGTTGAAGGTGTTGGGTTTTCTTTCTATCAATTGAAAGATGTGGCATACCAATGGTACAAAGAGTGGGAGATATCTAGAGGTTTGGATGCTAGTGCTGCCGTGTGGGAGGATTTCTCTAATGCCTTCTTAGACCGCTTTTTTCCTCAAGAGTTGATGGAAGCAAAAGTGGAAGAGTTTGTAAATTTGAGTCAAATTAGGATGTCCGTCAAGGAGTTTTCCTTGAGATTCCATTAGTTGTTTAGGTATACCCCTAAGATGGGTTTTAGCATAAGAGTTAGGATGCATATGCTTGTTTCAGGACTGTCTCTCAAATTGGTTCTTGAGAGTAAGGCTGCTTTATTGATCAATGACATTGACATCTCTAGGATAGTTGTGTCTATACAACAAGTGAAGAAAGATAAAAGGAAACAAGTTGAGATTAATGAGAGGAAAGGTAATAGGTCTCAGTATTCTAAGCTAAGTGGAGGTCAGCAGTCATGTGGTAAGTTATCCAAAAGGAAGAATTGGCTGAGTAGTGATTCTCAGGCCAGTGAGGCCTAATTAGTGCTGAACTACCCTCTTTGTAGATTTTATGGTTAGCATTATTGTGGTGAGTATGAGAAAAGGAGGAACATGTGTTTTATATATGGACATATTAGGCACATACAATGAGAGTGCCCTTCTCGAGTGGCTGCTTGTGCCAATAGGGCCCCCATTGCTACTTCATCTACTCCTACACCAAAGGGTGTTGTTTCTACTTTTGCTTTTATTTCTAGTACCAGCACTGTTCGGAATCAGTTATATGCACTTGCTACCTTCCAAGAGTTCGAGGCATCTTTGGATATTATTGCAAGAATGTTGAAACTCTTTTTTCTGTGTTACGTATGCTTTACTTGGTATGGGGTCCATCTCTCTTATGTGTGACCCCATCTGTGATTATGTATTTCAATTTTATTCCAATTTATTTTGGAATCCTTTTCTATTTCTACCTCGATAAGAGACTTTATGGTTGTAAGGAGTCTATAAGGGGTCTGTGGTAGTTGTTGGTAGTAAAGAAACTCTTGTTGATTTTCAAGAAGTTTATATGGTTGATTTTGAAGTTATTCTAGGTATGGATTGGTTGCATTTGTGTTATACTTCCTTAGATTGTCGAACCCATAAGGTCATATTTAAAATTCCTTAATGAGCTGGTTATTGTACGAAAAAGGGGTTCCTTAGTGACTAAGGGGAGGTTTATCTCTTATCTTAGAGCCCAAAAGATGATCTCTAAAGGGCATTTGTATCATTTGGTCCGAGTTAAAGACTCTAACTCGCAAGGTCTTTCTCTAGAGTCTATTTTCATGGTTAATAAATATCCTGAGGATTCTCATTAATGACCTTTCTAGTACCCCGGTGGGAGATTGAGTGGTGGGTTGGTCTTGTCTCAGACACTCATCCAAATTACTATTCCTTCTTTCTAGAATGGTTCTGGCAAAGTGTTTTCATTTTTGCATGCATAAAGGAATGGTTTCCCCTGGGAAAGTATTAGTTGAATAGGACTGGTCGTCTATCATGACTTCCATTCATCTGATTTTTGTATATCTATGTTGAGAAAGTGTATAGGTGATCCTTCGTTGGTTGTTTCCTTAGAGGATGTTCATATTTTAAACTTTTTGTCCTATGAAGAGGTCCCAATAAGGATCTTCGAATGACAAGTTTGCCGGTTCCGAACGAAAGAGGTGGCTTTGATGAAGGTTCTATGGTGGAACCAAAAGTCCGAGGAAGCTACTTGGGAGGCGGAAGAGGACATAAAGCCTAAGTATCCATATTTGCCCTCCGTTTCGGGAACTCATACTTGAGTTGTGTGTGTTGGTATTCTTAACTTGAGTTATATCCTTGTTAGGCAAAGGTTTCAAGTCCCTAAACATTGAATTGAATGAGTGTATTTGATGGACAATGGGTTTGAGTCCTAAAGTCGATGGAACAAATGGTTGGTCAGTAGTGATCTTGGAAAGTGCCTTGACCTTGTTGTATGTCCATGTTTTCTAGCGTAGCTTAAGGCTAGTTTGATGAGTAACAACGTGTTAACTTGTGATTGTGTTTGTTGTACTCATCATTCGAGGATGAATGATCCTAAGTGGGGGAGAATGAAATACCCAAGACCTTTGCCCTTGCAAAAATATTTTGGTTTTGAATATTCTATCCATGATATGACTCAGGATACTAGTCGTACCCTTGGATACGACTTAGTGACCCCTCACTCATATCCTAGGCAGTTTGGTGGGGGTTGCACACTGTCAAAAATATGATTTAGCCTCCCCATGGTCATACCTTTGGGTATAAGTCGTATCATTCCAAGTCGTATGGTGTCTTAGGTGTTGTCTTGATAAAACTATCTTGGGTATGGGTCAGGGTACGGTTTAGGGTACCATTCATACCCAAGGTATGAGTCAGGTGTGTATGGTCATACCCTAGGCAGAGGCCTGGGGTACGAGTTAGGGTACCACTTATACCCTAGGGTACGATTTGGTAAGAGAGTTGTACCCTCCTGCAGGTTAGGTTTTCAGCCTATAAGCTGAGGGCTTTATAGATATTTCCCACCCCCAAATCCTTAAGTCCCCTCACTATATAACCTATTGTAACCTCTCTTAACACTCCTTGGGTGAATAAAACATACCAAATACACTCTCTAACTCACTCTTGAAGATTGGTGGCTAGGGTTTCTCAAGTGTTCAACTAGAGGCAAGAAGGGTGTCAAGTCCTCTCCGTTAATCATCTTGTATGAGGCATGTATCTCTTACCTCATTGTTATTTCAAAATATCATGTGTTTTAAACAATGATTTTGACTTGTAAATGGTGGTTTTGTAATCAAATGTTGAGGGGTTTGAAGCATAGTGTTGGGTATTGTTTACTCTTGCTTTAACTAGTGTTTATACATATTTTTGGTGATGGTTTGCACATGTGGGTGCTTGTTAATTGTGGATTAACAAATGGATCATGATTAATTCTAAGTTTAATGATTTCTACTTTGGTTTTGGTCTTGATAAAAGTGTGCCCTCAAGGTGTTTGTGAAAATGTCTAAGAGAATTAACTAGTCACTTGATAATGGTGTATTGAACTACGATATTGGTCAAGTGAATATTAATGAGATATAAAGTTTTTATCATGAATATGAATGCTTGGTAAAGACCTTGTTGGCCATGTAATGAGTTAATGGATGTCTTTGGTAGTTGGTTGACTAAATGTGTTAAAGTCCTTAAACATGAACTTGAATTGTAATTGAACTAAAGATGGGTATAAGAATGCTAATGAGGAATGATTGGCTTGTAAAGGTCATGATGACCATAAATGAACTTTCTTTGTGCTATGAACTAAGGCTTTGGCCTAATTGAACGATTAGTGGTTAAATGATGTTTGTAAAGACCATGTGGTCATCTATGGTGTTGAAATGTAGCCTTGGTGGCTTGAATTGGCGAATTGGGTTAGAACCTTTATGTGTTGAGTAAAAAGGTTTAGAGTCCAAATGGTCGACTAAGTATAAGTAATGATTATAACGGTTTGTGGTTCGGGTTGACTTACCATATAAGATGTGAAGTTTTGTGGTTTGGGTCCACTTACTATATAAGATGTAAAGATTTGTGGTTCGGGTCAACTTACCATATAAAATGTGAAGGTTTGTGGTTCGGGCACACTTATCATATAAGATGTGAAGGTTTGTGGTTCGGGTCCGCTTACCATATAAGATGTGAAGGTCTGTGCTTTGGGTCCACTTACCATATAAAATATGACGACTTGATGTTCGGGCCCTCTTGTCCAATGTAATGGAGAAGCTCCATGTTCTAAATTATAAGGTTGGAAGGTTGGAAGTCCTTCACTCCATGTCTCATAAATGAATGCTTCAAGAACATGTGTTAAGACTTGCTGCAAGATTTGGCACGTTATGTAACTGACACGACCCGAACGGGGCCTTGTCGTAATGAGCAGTCCCAAGTCCATCCGAGACTAGAGACCGCCCCCGATACCCAACTCAACCAACCAACATGTATCCTGAATTGGATGAACTCCGACCATATAACAAGATAATGCATTTACCAAAGTGGTGACTTTGGGATAAGTCTATATCCGAGACCAACCCAACCAAGTCCAACCACCCAATATCCAACCTGCCGCCAAGCCAATACCATAAACCAAAACAAAAACAATAATCCGATGTATTTATTTATATATAACAAAACCAATCCATACCCCAGTCCACAGTTGTCCTTACAAAGCCTCTAAATCTAACCAAAGAGTACCTAGTTGGGACATGCCACTGACCATAGCAAAAACCAAGTCTATAAAATACAAAAGCATATAAAGTAATCCATGACATGAAATAGACACATTTCAAACTATGGAAACTCACTACTTTAATCCAACACCGACTGTTCCCAAATTCGATCAATAAGCAGGAGGAGTAGTATGGTCGGTTCCTGCATCGCGTGGGGATGCAACCACTTAAATATGGGTTAGTGGGTGAATGCTAGCATACACTCAGGATAAGGATAAAATAATGCCAACATTTAAAACCAAGTAAACCAACCATGTGTATACAAACCACACACACACACACACACACACACACACACACATATATATATATATGTAACCATGCCGGGAAAGGAAACTGGGTTTAGAATATCACTAAAACCATTAACCTGGGTATGTGAAGCTTAACCATCATAATCCACCCACGGGATATATCGGTCCAGTGTAACCCCCTGAATGGGCCCTGATGAGTGTAGCCCCACGAATCGGAGATACCATAGGAGTAAGGGATTCCCGAGTACCCTTCACTCTCTACGATACATATGTACAACTATACTTAGGGGATTCTCGTGTACCCCATAAGTATCATATAAGGTTACTATGACCTATCCTCATGTCGGCAAACATGTGTTTCTAGTGTTCATCCCTTGGAATCCCACCTTCACGGTTAGCTATCACACCCCGCCATTATTGCCTAATTAAAAACCATTACCATCCAACCAAACCATTATTCCATTTATTATCAATAATGGCTATTACAAGTGGTATCATCATACCGATTATAGCTTGCAAGCAATATCCTTAGCCAACCTTAGGGGAGTCCCTTGTACCCCATAGGTTACATTAATTTGTTTACTTGGGGGATTCCCACGTACCCCACAAGTACATCATCATTAAGCTTACTTGGGGAATTCTCGTATACCCCACAAGTATTTCATTATTAAGCTTTTCTTGGGGGAATCCCATGTACCCCGCAAGATGTTCATTAGTATGTTTACCTGGGGGATTCCTTTCTACCCTACAAGGATGTTCAATTAAGCCATAACCGTTATTCAAACTAATTTAATTATTTCATTCTCTTGGGGGATTCCTACGTACCCCACAAGGTTTTCATTTAGCCCAACCATAACCACCAAGACCCTACCCTTTAACCATTCCAAACCATTCATACCATTTAAACCATTTTAGACCATTCCAAGCATTTAAAGAATTTATACTATTTTAAACCATTTAAATCATACAAACCATCCAAATCTTTTTAGGGTTCCACTACCAAACCATACCAAGCAATAGTTCCAATGAAAGCTCAACAATAGAGTAAAAACATTCTCTTAGTCATTTTATCAAACATATTGAGGGCATACCTTTTCCAAGACCAAAACCAAAGCATAAACCATCAAGTTTAGGGTTACCCACAACCCATTTGTTAAACCATAACCAAAACGTACCCATATATGTAAACTATCACCGAAAATATGTGGAACATAATTTAAACCAAGACCCAACAATATGCATCAAGACCCTCAACATATGTTTCCAAAACCACCATTCATTATTCATATTCAATGTTTTAAGCACATTAAAACATGCCTTTAGTTGGAACTAACAATGAAATAAGGAGTACACGCCTTATACAAGAAGATTCCGAGAGAAACTTGACTCTTGAGCCCTTTGAAGAACACTTGTAGAAACCTTAGCCTCCAATCTTTAAGAGAGTATTTAGAGAGGATATTTGAAGTGTTTTGATATTTTAACAAGTATTATGAGAGGCCACCAAGGGTTATATAATGCGTGGACATAAGGGTTTGGGGTGGTAAATGTTCGGACTACCCTCACTTAAAAGCTGAAAATCAACTTCCAGGTAGGTACGACTCACCCATAAAAATCGTACACTAGGGTACGAGTTGTACCCCTACTCGTACCCTACCCTTTACCATGGTCCCGTATACTTAACAACATACGAGAACCCAACCCCTAACTTGTACCTTAGGGTACGAGTGTTACCCCCAAACCATACCCTAAACCGTATCTTTGAAAGTTTCAACTAGTCCAACCAATACGCACCATACGACTTGGCATCATACTTCTTGTATCCAACCATATAACTCGTATGATGTTGAGTTGTATCTTGGACAGTAACAAACCCAAAACCACTGACTAATATATGAGTGATCCATCCTCAAACCATATCCAAGGGTACGAATGGTACCCTTAAGTCGTACCTTGCCCAGAAAGTCCAAAACCTAAGAAATTTTGCAAGGGTCAACATCCTGGGGTGTTATAGTCTCCCCCACTAGGATCATTCATCGTCTAATGACGGCTAAGGAAAAGAACAACAATGAGATAACACATTAACACACATCAAACTTTCCTCCAACCAATATAAAATACAAGAACATAAACCAAGATGAGAAGATCACCACATACCCCAAACACGATTTACACCCCAACACCTCTATTCCGATATCTGACTAAGTTCGAAAATAAAGATGAAAGAGCACCCATTCCCTTCCTTTAACCAAGTTAGAAAACCAAGATGTGTTGAAGAACACATACCTCAAGCATGAGTTTCCAAAATAAAAAATCAACGAAGATACTTGGACTCTATGTCTACTTCCGTATTTCAAATGACTTTCTCGAACTTATGGTTCCACCATGGAACCTTTATCGAAGCCATACCTTTTGTTCACAACCGACAAACTTACCATTCCAAGATCCTTATCGAGACCTCCCTAAAGATTAAGGAATCCGAGATACCAATACCACCCAAAGGAACCAACCAATGAAGTATTATCCACACCTTAACTCCACACAAACACATAGATTACTGGATGAATGGAACTTATGATAGAGATCCAATCCAATTCATCTTAGAATTTATCGAGAAACATCACTACGTGAGCTTGAGTCTATATTTACACGACCTCCATGTTCAAGCCTATCCAAAGCTAAAAGGAATTAATCCTAGGTCACCGGGCTCTACTCTTTATGTCTATCCCAAAATATTACTCTACTCTATCACCAGTTATAATATGCACACCATAAGTAAAAGACATGGGAAAACCATAATCAACCATTATAACCAAAAAACCTAACATATATATGAAAACCCAAAACCATAACACAACTATGCCATGAAAATAATTCATAAATTATGCCTCCCCAAGCCTCTTAAGTATCCAACACCACTATTGGTATATCTAAGAGATCCCTTAATTTTCTCCTTAAGCCCCTTTAACTCAATCAGAATCGTTCTATCAAGAAAGAATAGAAATTGGACAAGTGTCCGAAATGACACCAATCCCAAACCAACCTCCCTATTAGAAAGACACCATGAGGGTCGTCAAGAGGACCCCAAGAAATTCATGCACCACCAAAATAAAATACAAAGAAGGACCCTCCGAGTTAGAATCTTTAACTCAGACCAAATAATAAAGACACCTCTTTGGAGACCAATTCTATGAGTTTTAAGATATAATGTAACCTTTCCCTTAATAGCTAGGGAACAAAACTATCATCCCATTCCATAACCAACTCACCATGGAGACTAAAGACAACCTTATGGGTCCAACAACCTAAGGACTCGTAGCATGAGTGCAACCAATCCCTACCTCGAATGACATCAAAATCCACCATATCCGAGTTAGACAAATCCACCAAGACACATTTTTACTACTAATAGATACCACACACCCCCATAGATTCTTTTAACAATCGTAGAGACACCTACCGGGGTAGAAATAAAAAAATAGTCTGAAACAACCTTGGAAGCAAAACCAAAATAAATAACCATAAATAGGGTCACAAAAGAGAGGGGACCCTAAACTAAGAGAACCATATACACCATGGGAGAAGAGTTTTCAACATACCAATGTCAGCATTAGGAGGTGCCTCAAACACTTAAGGAATAATGAGAGCATTGGGACGATCCCGACCAATATCAGAGCTAAAAATAATACCCCTTTCTGTAATAGCTAGAGAAGTGGCAGTCGGTATCCTATTTTCCCTAGTGGCAACCCTTATGGAATACACTCATTGCATATGACCCAATTGAACACAATGAAAATATTGATTCCTCCCTTTATAACAGTAATCGTGGTACAATTGATCGCAAAGTCGTAAATGAGGATAACGTTAGGCTGACCGAACTCTACCAACCCAAAAGTGATACTCACTAGAAGACCAAGGATAAGGGACACTAACAACCACATGGGAACTTCTCAGATTCCTTTTCTCAACCCACTATCCATATTCCTACCATAAATTTTTTGACCTCTCCATGGAAAAAATATTGAGACTTCTTACTTTGCCTCTTTCCCGACCTTGCCTGATTCTTTCTCATACTACTAAAATTAGACTGGCGTGATAGAGTCGTCACTAACTGGGCCAACAAATGAATAGAATATCAAAACTTGGCATTGGTAATATCTCCTTGAGACAACTGAGCATGAGTGTCACCTTTCAGAGTAGGGTTAGTAGAGACCGTTGGAACTCCATGGGGAAAACCAGAAGTTACGACCCTTGACCAAGCCTATGCCCCATAAGTTGGACTAGATCAATCCATGTTTTCCTCGAGTGGGACTGGTGAGTTTCCACGAACTTTACATCATTGAGAGGACATGATCCGAAAGATAAACCAAATAAAAATTAGGGAAGAGTTCAAGACCTCAGACTCCATAGCCTGAACATAGAACAACAAGAAAGTGAAATATTCCTAAATACCTCATAACCTCTAGATTATAAGTGTGGTGTACGACACACCGATAAGCAAGACTCTACTAAACATGGATTTGTGGACACCCCATGACACCGAAACCTAGCTCTGATACCATCTTGACATAACTCGAGTCAGGGCCTTGTCATAATGGGTAGTCTTAAGTTTATCTGAGATCAGAGACCGCCCCTGATACCCAACTCAACCAACAAATATGTATCCTAAGTTTGATGAACTCTGACCATATAATAAGATAATGCATTACCAAAGTGGTGACTTTGGGATAAGTCTATATCTGAGACCAACCCAACCTATTCCAACCACCCAATATCCAACCTGCTGCCAAGACAATACCATAAACCAAAACCAAAACCAAAATAATAATCCAATGTATATATTTATATATAACAAAACCAATCCATACCCCAGTCTATAATTGTCCATACCAAGCCTCTAAATCAAACCAAAGAGTACCTAGTCGAGACATGCTCCCGACCATAGCCAAAATCTAGGTGTATGAAAGACAAAATTATATAAAGTAATCAATGACATAAAATAGATGCCTTTCGAACCATGGAAGCTCACTACTTCAATCCAACACTGAGTGTACCCAAATTCAACCAATGAGTAGGAGTAGTAGTATGGCTGGTTCCTGCATTACATGGAGATACTACCGCCCAAAGATGGGTTAGCGGGTGAATGCTAGCATGCACTCAGTATAAGGATAAGATAATGCCAACCTTTAAAACCAAGTAAACCAACCATATGCATACAAACCGTACATACATACATATATATATATGTAACCATGCCAGGAAAGGGAGTTAGATTTAGCATGCCATTAAAACTATTAACCTTGGTATGTGAAACTTAACCATCATAATCCACCCACGGGATATATAGTTCCAGTGTAACCCCTGAATGGGCCTCAATACACGTAGCTGCATAAATCAAAGATACCATAGGTGTAAGGGATTCTTGAGTACTCTTCACTCTCTATGATACATATGTACAAGTATACTTAAGGGATTATTATGTACCCCATATGTATCGTATAAAGTTTACATGACCTATCCTCATGTCAATAAATATGAGTTTCTAGTGTTCGTCTCTTGGATTCCAACCTTCAGGGTTAGCTATCATACCTCGCCATTATTGCCCAATTAAAAACCATTCCCATCCAACCAAATCGTTATTCCATTTTTTATCAATCAAATCTATTACAAATGGCATCGTCATACTGACTATACCTTGCAAGCAATGTCCTTAGTCAACCTTAGGGGAGTGTCATGTACCCCATATGCTACATTAATTTGTTTACTTGGGGGATTCCCACGTACCCCATAAGTACATCATCATTAAGATTACTTGGGGGATTATGTACCCCACGAGTATTTTATTACTAATGTTTTCTTGGGGTAATACCATGTACCCCACATGATGTTCATTAGTATGTTTACCTGGAGGATTCCTTTGTACCCAACAAGGATGTTAAATTAAGCCATAATCATTATTCAAACCAATTTTATTCTTTTATTCTCTTGGGGGATTCCTATGTACCTCTCAAGGTTATCATTTAGACCAACCATAAACAGCAAGACCTTACTCTTTTACCATTTCAAACCATTTGCACCATTTAAATCATTTTAGATCGTTCCAAGCATTTAGAGAATTTATACCATTTTAAACCAACCAATTCCATTTGAGGTTCCATTACCAAACCATACCATGCAATAATTCTAATGAAAGTTCAGAAAAAGAGTAACAATATTCTTTTAGGCAATTTATCAAACATGTTAAGGGCATACCTTTTCCAAGACCAAAACCAAAGCATAAACCATCAAGTTTAGGTTTAACCATGAACTATTTGATAAAACATAACCAAAAAGTACCCATATATGCAAACCATCACCGAAAACATGTGGAAATATAATTTTAATCAAGACCCAACAATATGCTTCAAGACCCTCAACATATGTTTCCAAAACCACTATTTATGATTCGTGCTCAATGTTTAAAGCACATTAAAACATGTATTTATTTTGAACTAACAATTAGGGAAGGAGTATATTCCTTCGACAAGAAGATTCTGAGAGAAACTTGACTCTTGAGCCCTTTGAAGAACACTTGTAGAAACCCTAGCCTCCAATCTTTAAGAGAGAGTTTAGAGAGGATATTTGAAGTGTTTTGATATTTTAACAAGTTTTATGAGAGGAAAACAAGGGTTATATAACGTGGGTACATAAAGGTTTGGGGAGAAAATTTTTCGAACTAACCTCACTTAAGATGAAAATCAACTTCTAGGTGGGTGCGACTCACCCATGCAAATTATACCCTTGGGTAAGAGTGGTACCCAACTTATACCCTACCGTTCACCATGGTCCCCTATACTGACCAATACGATAACCCAACCCCTAACTCGTACCTTAGGTGAAACGCCCTGGGTTTCTGGCCCTTAAAAAATTCCTAAATTTTTGGTCTCTAGACAGGGTACAACTAGGGGAAACAAATCATACACTGGGATACAATTGTTATGGGTTAGTTTTATGCTGACCAATGTTGGTTGGTGGGTTGGATTTTGTTTTTGGAATGGATACGATTTTTTGGCACGAGTCATATCGATAGGTACGGGTTGGTTGGTCACTTTACTTAATCTTAGACTTAGTGAATTAGGTTGGATATGAGTATGAGTGGATTACCATGAGCCATAAGCCAAGGTATGAGTCATACCATGGACTCGTATGGTGGGCAGTGTTCAATTCTCTTATGATTCTATTATGCCAGGGTACGATTTATGGGTACTAGTCGTATAATTGGGTACGACTTAGATTTGAGTAAGTCATACCTTGGATGGTGTTAGATTAAAGGATAAATATATAGGGTATGCGTGGTGGGTACCATTCGTACCGGAAGGGTATGAGTCATATGGGTCAATCATACCCTATGACGAGAATTTTATGCAGTTTAAGTGAGGGTAATCTGGATATTTTCCCACTTAACCTAATAAGCACCCACTACTTTTAACTAACTTGGATGGTTATTTGCCCTATTATTCTATTCATTAACACTAAGAAACACTCTCTAATCCTCTCTAAAGTTCTTGGGAAAATAATGTTGAGGTTTCATCTTAAGGATTAATTTGGAGCTTGTGTTGGTGATTTCTCTCCATCATCTTCTTGGTTTAAGGCATGTTCACTTCCCTCATTGTTAGTTCCAACTAAAGGCATGGAGTTTATATAATGTTTTCATGATTTAAATGTTGTATGATTTTGGGTTTTCAAATATAATTTGGGGGTTTTGGTTATAAATTATTGGTTATGATTTTCCCATGTTTTAATTATGCTTTATATGCATTAATGGTAGATTTGGATAATTTGATGCATTGGAATGGTTGATTTTTAATTGGCTTTGGTTTTGTATATACTATGCCCCCAATATATTTGATAAAATTCCTATGATAATGATTTCACTATGTTATTAGATTTAATGGAACTTATGCATGGTTTAAACTTGATAATGGAACACTAAATGGTTTAAATAGTTTAGAATGGTTAAATGGAATGGTTGGTTCAACAAACATCCTTGTGGGGTATAATGAAATCCCCTAAGTAAACTTGTTAATGGGACACTTGTGGGGTACAATGGAATCCCCCAAGAAAACATAATGGAGCACTTACGGGGTACATGGGATTCCCCCAAGTTAACTTGGTAAATAGGTATACGAGAATCCCTTTACCTTAAAAGGTTTAGATAAGGACAATACTTGTATGTTATAGTCGGTATGACGATATCACTATCTAATAGCCTTGGGTAATAAAAATGGAATAATGGATTGGTTGGTTGGAAATGATTTTAATTGGACAATAATGGCAAGGTGTGATAGCTAACCGTGAAAGTGGGAGTTCAATAAACAAACACTGGAAACTCATATTTTTTGACAAGAGGGGTAGGGCATGTCGACCCTTATATGATACTATGAGGTGCACAGGAATCCTGTAAGTACACTGTACATATGTATCATAGAGGGTGAGGGTACTTGGGAATCCCTTACTCTTATGGTATCTTCGGTTCATGCGGACACACATATCAATGCCCGTTCAGGGAGTTATACTGGACTCATATAACCCATGGGTGGTTAAGGACGACTAAGCTACAAATACCCAGGTTAATGGTTTCAAATACATGCTAAACCGATTCTCTTTCCCGGCATGGTTATATATATATGTATATATATGTATGGTTTATGTGCATATAGATGATTTTATTAGGTTTTTCTTAAATGGCATTCTTTTATCCTTATCCAGAGTTCATGCTAGCGTTCACCCGCTAACTCATCTTTAAACGGTTGTATCCCACGCGATGCAGGAACCGGCCGTTCCACTTCTCCTGTTCAGCGATCAGACTTTGGGATCAATATTTGGATTGAAGTGGTGAGATTCCATCTTTTTGGAAGGCTCCATTTCATGGATATTATTTAATACTTTGGATTATTTATGGATATTGGTTTCGGCTATGATTGGGGGCATTTCCTAATTGGATTTTGGTATTCTTTTGGTTAGAGGCTTTTGTGGGACTACTATGGGTTGGCATAGGCGGGATCGGTATGGGTTCATCCTTGGTATTGTCATTGGTATTGGGGTTGATACCATAGGACTAAATTTCTCACTATTCCAGCCTATTTTATCTTAGGATTATATATATATAATTATTATGGAACTTAGATGGATATGGTTTGGTTTCGTTATGGCTATTGGTTGGTTTGGGGACGGTTGGACTCATTTGGGTCGGTCAGGGCTATAGACCTATCCCAAAGTCTGGATTTGGATAGTTATACGTTATCTTGTTATATGTTCAAAATTCATCCGCATCGGGGTATGCAATGTATGGTTGGGTTTGGTATTTGGGGGTGGTCCCTGGTCCTGTATGGACTTGGGATGCCCATTACCACAAGACCCCCGGTTGGGTCATGTCATTAGGTTATGAGTGATGCCTCAAAACCGTACCCTAAATTGTATCTTGGATAATTTCAACTAGTCCAACCAATAAGCAACATACGACTTGGCATCATACTTCTCGTATCCAACCATACAACTCGTATGATGTTGAGTCATATCTTGGATAGTAACCAAGCCAAACCCACTGCCCAATATACAAGTGAGCCATCCTCAAATAGTATCCAAGGGTATGATTGGTACCCTTGAGTCATACCTTGCCCAGAAAGTCCAAAACCCAAGAAATTTTGCAAGGTTCAAAATCCTGGGGTGTTTTAGTAACTATATGTATATATATCTTCATATATGACTATATTAATGTAAATATGGTTTCCTATGATAGTTTGGCTAGGTTTGAACAACTACACTATTTTATCCTTATCCTTGAGTTGTATGCTAGCGCTCTAATCACTAACCATCTCCAAATATTATGTCTCCATGCGACATAGGAGCCGGAGCTTCTTCTTCTCTTTCTGTGCAGTGACCAAGTGTTCGGGCGGATCGTGTGTTGACATTGAAGTGGTGAGCTTCCATTCTTCGAAAGGCATACATTTCATAGTCTTTTACTTTATCTCATAGACTTAATTTATTTTGACTTGATATTGGCTATTGTCTGGAGTATGTCCCCACATGTTTTAGACATCGGATTTGTAGAGGCTTTATGGATGACTGTGGAATTGGGTATATTGGATTAATATATTGATTTAAATGGGTTGATTAGACTTTTCTTTTTCTATGATCGTTGGTATTGTTTCTTCTCCTTTGTATGTGTTCAGAGTTCCTCTGACAATTGTGGTCGAAGGTGATGGTTAGATTGGGTTAGCGGGGCAATATCCTGTCCTAGTTGGGATTAAGATTTCCCAAACGTCATAGCCCGGTTTTGGGTCATGTCAAAACCCCCCAACAAAATGCCGATAATAACCCGCAATGCCAAAAAAACTCTAAATCTCGGGTAGGTGAAGCAGGTCTAGCCTAATCACAAACCGCTGCAACCTTCATTGGATCAACCATAATACCTTAGTCACCACACGACCCAAGAAAGAAATAGACTCTAACCAAAACTCGCACTTAGAGAACTTTCCATACAACTTCTCATCCCTCAATCTCTGAAGCAAAATCTTCAAATGCTCCTCATGCTCAACCTCACTCTTGGAATTAACCAAGATATCACCTATAAATACAATAAAAAGGGAGTCAAGGTACGGTCAAAATACCCAGTTCATCAACTCCATGAATGCGGCAGGGGCATTAGTCAATCCAAAGGACAAAATCAAGAACTCATAATGACCATATCGAGTTTGAAAAGTTGTCTTTGGAACATTTGAAGCTCTAATCCTTAAGTGGTGATAACCGAACCTCAAATGAATCTTCAAAAACACCGCACCACCATGGAGCTGATCAAACATATCATCAATGCAAGGAAGAGGATTCTTATTCTTAACCGTCACCTTGTTAAACTACCGATAATCAATAGACATATGCATAAACCTATCCTTCTTCTTAAGAAACAAGACAGGCGCACCCTAAGCAATATACTAGGTCGAATAAATCCCTTATTCAACAACTCCTGCAACTGATCCTTCAATTTCTTTAACTCGCCTGGGTCCATCCTATATGGAGGAATACAAGTGGGCTTGGTTCCTGGCTTAAGATCAATAGCAAAATCAGTATTACAATTCGGAGGCATACCAGGCAAATCGTAGGGAACACATCCATAAACTCATAAACAACACAAATAGAATCTAAGAAAGGAGGTGTAACAACACTAGTATCATGAGTATGGGCCAAATAAGCTAAACATCCCCTCTCAACCAATGTACGAGCCTAGAGATAAGAGATAACCCTCTTAGGACCCAAATTAAGCGCACCTTTCCAAGCTATCCTTGGCACACCTGGCGAAGTTATAGTCACAGTCTTAGCAAAGAAATCTAAGAAAGCATGATAAGGAGCCAACCAATCCAGACCCAAGATAACATCAAAGTCAACCATATCTAACATAAGTAAATCTACCAAAGTATAACGCCCAACAAAAGTCACAACACAAAATTGGTACACCTGATCCACCACTAAAGAATCACTTATCGAGGTAGATACATAAATAGGCATGGTAAGAGACTCACTAATATAATCAAAACCTAAAGAAAAATACACAGACACATAGGATAAAGTTGATCTGGAATCAAATAACATAGATGCAGGTAAGAAACAAATGGGGACGATACATGTGATCACAGTCTCAGACACCTCTACCTATGGCCTGGAGGGTATATCATAACAATTACCACGACCACTAACTAGTTGAATATCCCCACAACCACCAACTGCCGGAGTGGTTCCACGACCACCCATATGAGCTTCACTGCCTCTGCCCCTCGCACCTCTGGTAGCGACCCTACCACTCACAACTAAAATAGAAGTAGCCTGAATCACCCAGCAAGGAAAGTCCCTTGCCATATGTCCAATATCATCACACACAAAGCAACCTCTATAACTGTAAGACCCCGCAAAATCCTAAGCTTGATTCAGTCCTGTAAAAGCTAGTAAAGAGTCCCATACTTAGAAAAAAATTCAGCTAAGTGTTCATACTTAGAGTTATTTTAGCCTTCGTAAGTTGGCAATCCGTTTTCATGACCATTATGACCTTTAAATATCAATTTTTAGGTTGATTCATGATTAGGAATATCAGTAGGTGTTCTCGGACAAGTTTCAGATTTTTTGGATTTCGTTTGAAACACATTTGAAAGCTCAAACTAGTGGATCGACGCGATCTCAATATGCCGTGTTGCCAATCGCGTTGATGAGTATTTTTCCTTAGATCCCAGTGCAAATTCTAGTGAACCGATGCATACTCGATGTGGCGCATTGGCTATCGTGTCGATGCCAATGATGCAACACGTCTGTCTACGCATCGCTAAATCAGTTTTTAATTATTAAAAAGTCCCGTCCTCAGGGGTAATTGGGTCTTTTCCCACCATATATCAGCCCCAAAACATAAAATTAAGCCCCTTTAGAGGCAAAATCCATTCATCTCTCTTGAAAATTCTCAAGAAGCAAACCCTAGGATCTCTAATCCAAGATTCGGCCTTCAAGAACACTCCATTATTATTGGCAAATTTGAATACCAAGGTATGTGAAGTGCCCATCCAAGGGTTTCCTTCCACCATTGGAGTTCAAGAAATTCTTTCTAAATACAAGTTAATTGATTTAATGGATTTCATGTTGGATCTTGAATGTATTAATGATTATAATGCTAATGGTGATATAATTCCATGAATTATCCCAAGTTTCATGCAAACTAGTTTAATTGTGAATAGAATTTCATGAACTACATGTCAAACTCTTGAATTACAAGTTGAATGTAGAATCCACGATATTTCTACATGTTTAGTGATATGTGAAATACCCATGCTCTCCAAGTGTTTGCCAGAATGCTTATGTGATTAGACTAGTCCAAGCATAACATGTTATTATGTGATTTCAATCATGCACAAGCTCATGTATAACAAGTGTTTGACCAAAGATGTCTAAGTGAATGTATTATTAGCAAGCTAGTACCATTATGCTACTAAATTCAGGAAAAACTCAGTAGACTCAGTATCAATCCAGTCCAGTTCAGTATCCAGTTCAAACCTCAGTAAGTTTAGTAGTATTCTGTTAGTCAACAGAAATCAGTAAACTAAGTTCAGTTGGACAGTATAATCAGTAACAGTTTAGTAAAGCTTAGTATGAACTAGGAATCAGTTCAGTGTTTATTCAGTTAGGAGTAGGATTCAGCACCGAGCGAACCCAAGGATGGGGGAATTCCTGCCAGCAGAGGGTTTGAACCTTAGTAGCAATCCCATTTTATAAAACTATGTAGCCTACATAGGTTGAGATATCTTCTTGCCAGACTAGGGTTGATACATCTCATATGAGTTTTCCTGCCAATGAGGGTTGATGAAAGAGCTTTCTATCAGAGAGGGTTAACTCATAGTTATTTTTACCCGTGGCACAGTACTGACACCCTTCCAATTGGGGTTACAGGTTGGACCCCAATCTATTCAGAAAGGGGCACATCGATTAGATGATTACCTCCCACAGTCTCAGTTTCAGTTCTAGTCTCAGTATAGAACTCAGTTTAGTTTTACAACATTAGGACTATCAGATACAGTCACTCAGTTCACTACTGAACTCAGTACAGTTCCACAAAATCATGACTGTCAGATACAGTCATTCAGCTATCAATTATACAGTATCAGTAAACTCAGATATCAGTAAATTAGTAATTCAAAACTCAGTATTCAGTTTTATCACGACCTCAGTTACAATTTATGTGTACATATATGTACTTTCATTCAGTTATACTCATTTTATTCAGTCAGTATTGTTCATGCATATGAACCCATGCATCTCAGCCTACCTCACTTAGCATACAAGTACATTCAAAGTACTGACACATACCTTTCTTTTGTACTATGTTGTCTTATATCACAGGTTCAGACACACGGGCTCCCGATCATACTTTGCAGCCTGATCTACCAGTAGCAGAATAGTGGTGAGTCCTCATAGTTTGAGGAAATAATTATTACTTCACTATCTCAGTTTATCAGTTTTCGGTAGTCGAGGTTAGTTGGGTTTTTGTCCCATTAATCCCTTATTCAGATAGTAGAGGCTTATAAGACTAGGGTATTTTAGACAGATGTATCAGTATTCAGTTTTCAATACTCAGTATTTATTTAAAGTTTTGAACCTTATGGAAAGTTTCCAACTAATTTCTACATAATACAGTATTATTATTCAGTTATTACAGCAGGTACCAGTAGTAGGTTAGATTGTGGTCCCTCGAGATTATGAGCACCGTGTAGCATTCGGGGTATAGACTCGGGGTGTTACAAACTTGGTATTAGAGCTAGGTGCAATAGAGTCCTTGGAAGTCTGAAAGCCGCATCTAGTAGAGTCTTGTGCATGGGTGTGTAGTGCACCACACTTATGGACAGAAGGCTATTGGATATTTTAGGAAAATTTTCCCTTCTTTCAGTATTCATGTTATTCGAGTAAGCATGAGCTCAAGTTAAACTCTCAATCTAATCCATTCTCTCCTTTTTGTTTATAGAATATGCCTCTCAGAATGAATAACGAAAGGAGAATCAGAAATTAGTTAGCACCTTAGCCCGTCCAGCCATATCCCCTGGACGAACATGTCTCCCATGCTAAATTTAGAGAAGCTTTCACCACCCTATCTCATTTCGTGGCAGCCCAGAATGAACGCCCAACGGCCATTTCGTCTAACCCAGTGGCCAATACTACTGCATCAAGGATTCGAGACTTCACCCGAATGAATCCTCCATCTTTTACCTGGTCAAAGTTAGATAAGGACCCATAGAAATTTCTTGATAATGTGCAAAAGGATACAGATATTATGGGGGTGACAACTAGTGAGAGTGTCGAGTTAGCTGCATATTAGTTGCAGGATGAGCAGTCGGATTTCCCTTAGTTGTACCAGTTCTAAGTTGGTTGTTCAACGCTTGAGGTAGGCCTCGAAGGAACAGTACCCAGTCCGTCCCCCAATCGGCATGCGGCAAAGCCCGGTCTCTCAATACGCTCGTGGAATGCTGCCTCCTTAATTGTGGTAGGCAGCGTGCACCTCTGGCTTACTTCGATATCTACATGCTCCGGACACTGGCCTGTGGGCTCCCCATTTGACCCATCTTATCTGTTACCGAGAGTCATTTTTGTTTGTAAAAGAAGCATAGGTCCAGTGGCGCAAAGCTGTCGTGTACTGGATTATGACTGAACACCTCTAATTAGAATCTGGGCTAAAAACGACGCATAGGATTTTGGTCCTATTACATTGGCCTTTGAGATCAGAGTAATGATTAACAGGTACAGTCGGGGGCATTCGTATTTCATAGTCAGAGGTGAAATTCTTGGATTTCAAAGGTCTAAAGGATCGTTAGTCCATGCTTTTACGGTTCATATTTGTATCGGTGGCA
This sequence comes from Capsicum pubescens, assembly GCA_030864215.1. Taxonomy (NCBI): domain Eukaryota; kingdom Viridiplantae; phylum Streptophyta; class Magnoliopsida; order Solanales; family Solanaceae; genus Capsicum; species Capsicum pubescens. The sequence continues at coordinate 215,240,668 of CM061549.1, read as the reverse complement.
TCATCCATGATGGGTCTGTTGGCGCTTGATTTTGGATGAGGTAGTGCAACGACCTACTCTCACCGTGGGAGCAGCTCGAGCAGTCCATCTCACTCATGGTTCAAACAGTGGAAAGCAGAGAGGGCTGCAGATGCAGGGCCCATAGAATGGGAGGAGTTTGCTATTGCTTTTCTGGATAGGTTCTTCCCGCTATAGTTGAGGGAAGAAAAGGTTTTGGAATTTATAAATTTGAAGTAGGACAACATGATGGTGCAAGAGTATTCTCTTAAGTTTACTCAATTAGCCATATACGCTCCTCATGTGGTAGCAGATCTAAGATGAGTAAGTTTGTGTCTGATGTGTCTAATAGTATGGTCAAGAAGTATAGGACCGCAATGTTGATTAAGAAGATGGACATATCCAGGCTCATGGTCCATGCTCAATAATATAGAGAAGGCTAAGAATAGAGAGAAGAAGAGGGAGAATAAGAGAGCGAGAATAGGTAGTTTCAACTTCACTCATCCTAAGTCAAAGGATGGGAACCGTTCTCAGTTCCTCCCAAAATCCTCAGTCCCAGCTTCGTCCTCAGCTAGTGCTCCTATGCTGAAATTCAGAGATGACAATAGCGATAGGGAATCAAGCCCTAAACCCCAGAGTAGTGTTAGAAGTGCCCGAACAAATCCTCTCTACCAGAAGTGTGGCAAAAACCATATGGTGTCTGCAAAGTTGGCAGTGACATATGTTTCAGATGTGGCAAGCCAGGCCACAGAGTTAGATAGTATCCTCAAGTGGGTTTGCAGAGTCAGCATAACCATCCTTCAACTCAGTTCGATTGCCTGAATCAGTAGGGTGCCACTTCCAATGCCACCAGTGGGCAATGCCCAAACAGACTATATACACTTCAGTCCTGACAGGATTAAGAAGGTTCTCCTGATGTGGTCATTGGTACATTACAAGTTTATCATTTGTACATTTATGCTTTGCTAGATCCAGGAGCTTCTTTGTCTTTTGTAATTCCCTATATAGCTGTTGACTTCGGAGTCAGTCCCGAAATTCTAGCATAGCCTTTCTCAGTCTCTGCCCCAGTGGGTAAATCTATCACAGCTAGATGGGTATGCATGAACTGTCCGATTATGGTATCATAGAAAGTCACTTCAGTAGACTTAGTCAAATTAGAGATGATAGATTTTGATGTCATTCTTGGCATGGATTGGCTTTATTCCTGCTATGCTTTAGTCGACTGTAGAAATAGAATTGTCCAGTTCCTAGAGTAGAGGGGTAGTACTTCAATACTTAGGGGTCAGCTTGTTTCCTATCTTATGGCAAGGAAAATGATATCTAAGGGATGTGTCTACCATCTCATTCGAGTCTAGGACTCTAGATTAGAAACCCCTACTCTTGAGTCAGTATCAGTAGCATGTGAATTCCCAGACGTGTTTCTCAAAGATCTTCCCCGAGTTTCTTCTGAAAGGGAAATCAACTTCGGAATAGACCTTCTTCCAGATACTCAGCCCATATCTATTTCGCCATATAGAATGGCACCTACAAAACCCAGAGAATTAAAGGAACATTAGAAGGATCTCCTAGATAAGGGATTTATCAGACCTAGTATATCCCCGCGGGGCCCACTAATTTTATTTGTGCATAAGAAAGACAGTTCTCCCAGAATATGTATTGACTACCATCAGTTAAATAAAGTCACAGTCAAGAACAAATATCCACTTCCCAGTATCGAAGACTTTTTTGACCAACTTCAGGGTGCCAGTTACTTTTCTAAGATAGACCTCAGATCAGGCTATCATTAACTCAGAGTAAGAGAATATGACATTCCAAAAATAGCTTTCAGAACTCGTTATAGTCACTTCGAATTATTAGGCATGTCCTTTGGTCTTACCAATGCCCCAACATCTTTCATGGACTTGATGAACTGTGTGTTCAAGCAGTACTTGGACATGTTCGTCATAGTCTTCATAGATGACATCTTTGTCTACTCTCGCAGTGAACATAATCATGTAGACCATCTCAGAATTGGATTACAGACTCTCAGAAACCACCATCTATTCGCCAAATTTAGTAAGTGCGAATTTTGGCTAAGGTTAGTAGCTTTGCTCGGCTATATCATTTCTGGTGATGGAATTAGAGTTGATCCCTAAAAGACTAAAGCAATGAGAAATTGACCCAGACTCATCTCTCAATCAGATATTAGGAGTTTCTTGGGCTTGACTGGATATTACCGATGGTTTGTTAAGGGATTTTCTTCTATTGCATCCCCTATGTCCAAATTGACTTAGAAGAAGGTCAAATTTTAGTGGTCATATTCTTGTGATAAGAGTTTTCAGGAGTTGAAGACTCAACTCACTACAGCCCCAGTTTTGACTCTACCAAATAGTTCAGATGGCTTTGTTGTGTATTGTGATGCTTCTAGGGTTGGTTTGGGGTGTGTTTTGATGCATAGAGGTAAGGTCATAACCTACACCTCTAGATAGATCAAACCCAATGAAAAGAACTATCCAACTCATGATCTTGAGTTAGCAGCAGTAGTATTTGCCTTAAAGATTTGGAGGCACTATTTGAAAGAAGTGCACATTGATGTGTTCACTGACTACAAGAGCCTACAGTATGTGTTCTCTCAGAAAGATCTAAACCTCCGTCAGAGAAGGTGGTTGAAGTTGTTAAAGAACTACGATATGAATGTTCTGTATCATTCGGGAAAAGCCAAAATAATGGTTGATTCCCTTAGTAGGATGTCTATGGGTAGTATTGCTTACATGGATAATAGTAGGAAGAAGTTAGCTCAGGAAGTTCATCAGCTTTCCCGACTAGGTGTTCACTTAGTTGATTCAGCAGAAGGTAGTGTATGGGTGCAGAGTAGTTTAGAATCATCCCTAGTTTCCAAAGTGAAGGAAAAGCTGGATAGGGATCCCAGCCTAGTTAAGTTAAAAGAATCAGTCAGAGATCAAAAGATAGAGGTTTTCTTCCAAGGGGAGATGGTGTATTGCATTGTCAGGGTTAGCTATGTGTGCCAAGTGTAGATGACCTGAGATAGCGGATTCTTGCAAAATCGCATGGTGCGCGTTACTCTATTCATCCAGGGGCCACTAAGATGTACCGTGATTTGTGGGAGATCTATTGGTGGAGTGGGATGAAGATAGACATTACAGAGTTTATAAGTAAGTGTTCGACATATCAGCAGGTTAAGATTGAGCACCTGAAATCTAGTGGGTCTATGCAGAAGTTCAGTATTCCTACTTGGAAGTGGGAAGAGGTGAACATAGATTTTGTGATGGGTTTGCCTCATAATCGTCGTCAGCAAGATTTAGTTTGGGTCATTGTAGATAGGATAAACAAATCAGCTCATTTCCTACCAGTCCATACCTTTTATTCAGCTGAGGACTATGCCAAGCTCTATGTTAGGAAGTTGGTCAGATTACACGTATTCCATTATCTATTATCTCAGATAGATGTACGCAGTTCACCTCTCATTTCTGTAAGGCATTCCAAAAGGGTCTTGGTATCCAAGTCCACGTTAGTAAAACTTTTCACCCTCAGATAGATGGTCAAGTAAAAAGGACCATTCAGACTTTAGAGGATATGCTGCGAGCGTGTGCGATAGACTTTAAAGGTAGTTGGGATGACCACTTTCCTTTGATTGAGTTATCATATAACAACAATTATCATTCCAGTATTCAAATGGCTTCATTTTAGGCACTCTATGGGAGGATATGTAGATCTCCCATTGGTTGGTTTGAAGTGGGTGAGGTCACAGTGGTAGGGCCTGACTTGTTATTTGATACCTTAGAAAGAGTTTAGTTGATCAGGGAAAGGCTTAAGATATCTCAAAGCTGACAAAAATCGTTCACAGATGTGCATAGAAAGGATCTCGAGTTTGAGATTAGTGATTATGTGTATTTGAAAATCTCTCCTATGAAAGGAGTGAAGAGGTTTAGCAAAAAGGGGAAGCTCAGTCCCCGATATGTCGGTCCTTACTGAATTCTCAGCCATTTTGGAAAGGTAGCTTACGAGATTGAGTTTCCTTCAGACTTAGCTTCAGTCCATTCAGTGTTCCATGTCTCCTTGCTAAAGAAATTCATAGGTGACCCAGCATTTGTAGTCCCTATAGAGAGTATAGACATTCCGGACAACCTCTCTTATAAGAAGATTCCAGTCAAAATCCTTGACTATTAGATCTGCAGATTGAGGAACCAAGAGGTCTCTCTAGTCAAAGTTCTTTGGCGAAATCAGTCCATTGTGGGAGCAACTTGGGAAGCAGAAGCATGTATGCAGAACAAGTATCCTCACCTCTTCTCTGCCAACTCAGACTCAGCCCAAGGTAATAGTTTTTCCTTGAACTTACTTAGTTCCATGCTTAGATTTCCCTTTGATAGATTCGGTGTCAGTTACGATGGCATTTTTTAGTTATGTATTCATGCATCAGCTATGCATGTTCTATATGAGAAACTCACCTTATCATTAATTCCATTCATGAATCATGTTCAACCAAGTACACATGCATCAGATATGAATGTTCAGTATGAAATTTCAGTATATCAGTAGTGTCAGTTATGAAATCATATTGTAGTTGTGCATATCTAGTATCTAAATCTATTCTATCAGTATTCACAGCTTAGTCAGTCTCATTCGAGGATGAATGTTCCCAAGGGGGAGATATTATAAGACCCCACAAAATCCTGAGCATGATTCAGTCCTATAAAATCTAGTAAGGGGTCCCAGACTTATAAAAATTTTAGCTAAGTGTTCAGACTTAGAGTTATTTTAGCCTTTGTAAGTTGGTAATCCTTTTTCACGACCCTTATGACCTTCAAATATCAATATTTAGGTTGATTAATGATCAGGAATGTCAATAGGTTTTCTCGAACAAGTTTTGGATTTTTTGAACTTCGTTTGAAACACATTTGAAAGCTCAAACCAGTGGATCGACGGACCGCATCACCCATCATATCTATGAGTATTTTTCCCCAGCTCCCAGTGCAAATTCCAGTGAATGGATGCAGACTCAACGCGGTGCGTTAGCTATCGCGTCGATGCCAACAACGCGGTGCGTCAGTCTGTGCGTCACTAAATCAATTTTCAGTCATTAAAAATCCGCATTCTTAGGGGTAATTGGGTCTTTTCCCACCGTATATAAGCCCCCAAAACATGAAATTAAGCCCCTTTAGAGGCAAAATCCATTCATCTCTCTAAAAAATTCTCAAGAAGCAAACCCTAGGATCTCTAATTCAAGATTCAGCCTTTAAGAACACTCAATCATTCTTCGCCAATTTGAATATCAAGGTATGTGAAGTGTTCATCCAAGGGTTTCCTTCCACCCTTGGAGTTCAAGAAACTCTTTATAAATACAAGATAATTGATTTCATGTTAGATCTTGAATGTATTAATGATTATGATATTAATGGTTATCTAATTCCATGATTTGTCCTAAGTTTCATGCAAACTAGTTTAATTGTGAATTGAATTTCGTGAACTACATGTCAAACTCTTGAATTGCAAGTTAAATGTAGAATCCATGATATTACTACATGTTTAGTGATATGTGAAATAACCATGCTCCCCAAGCGTTTGTCAAAATGCTTATGTGATTAGACTAGTCCAAGCATAACATGTTATTGCGTGATTTTAATCATGCACAAGCTCATGTATAATAAGTGTTTGACCAAAGATGTCTTAAGTGAATATATTATTAGCAAGCTAGTACCATTATGCTACAAAAGTCATGCAGTGGTTTACTTTTCATGCTATCGAGTCCTGGGGGTATTTAATACCAAACAATTTAGCTGTTTTCCTAGAGCCAGTTTCAGTTACAGAATAATCTCAGTTATGTCATAATCAGTAGTACTCTCAGTCAGTTACAGAACTCAGGAAAAACTCAGTAAAATCAGTATCAGTCCAGTCCAGTTCAGTATCCAGTTCAGACCTCAGTAAATTCAGTCAGTTAATAGAATTCAGTAGTATTCCGTTAGTCAATGGAACTAAGTGAACTCAGTTTCATTCAGTTAGACAGTATAATCAGTAACAGTTCAGTCAAGCCTAGTATGAACTAGAAATCAATTCGGTGTCTATTCAGTTGGGACTAGGATTCAACACCGAGTGAACCCAAGGATAGGGGAATTCCTGCCAGCATAGGGTTTAACCTTTAGTAGAGACCCCTACATTATAGAACTACATAGCCAGCATAGGTTGAGATATCTTCCTGCCAGACTAGGGCTGATACATCTCATACGAGTTTTCCTGCCATTAAGGGTTGACCAAAGAGCTTTTTGTTAGAGAGGGTTAACTTACAGTTGTCTTTACCCATGGCACAATACTGACACCCTTCCAACTGGGGTTACAGGTTGGACCCTAATTTATTCAGAAAGGGGCATGTTGGTTAGATGATTACCTCCCATAGTCTCAGTTTTAGTTCCAGTCTCAGTATAGAACTCAGTTCAGTTCTACAACATTATGATAGTCAGATATAGTCACTTAGTTCAGTACAAAACTCAATACAGTTCTACAAAATTTAGATTGTTAGATACAGTCATTCAGCTATCAGTTATACAGTATCAGTAAACTCAGATATCAATAAATCAGTAATTTAGAACTCAGTATCCTATTTTATCATGATCTCAGTTACAATTTACGTATTCATGCATGTACTTTCATTCATTTATTCTTATGTTATTCAATCAGTATTGTTCATGCATATGAACCCATGCATCTCAGCCTACCTCACTTAGCATACAAGTACATTCAAAGTACAGACACAAACCTATTTTTTACGCTTTGTTGTCTTATATCATAGGTTCAGACGCACGGGCTCTCACTCATACTTTTTAGCTTGATCTATCAGCAGTATACTAGTGGTGAGTCCTCATAGTTTGAGGACATGATTATTACTTCAGTATCTCAGTTTATCAGTTTTCAGTAGTCGGGGTTAGTTGGGATTTTGTCCCATCAATCCCTTATTCAGATAGTAGAGGCTTATAAGACTAGAGTATTTTAGAAAGATATATCAGTATTTAGTACTCGGTATTTATTTACAATTTTGAACCTTATGGAAAGTTTCCACCTAATTTCTGCATAATACAATATTATTATTCAGTTTTTGCAGCAGGTACCAGTCATGGGTTAACTTGTGGTCCCTCGGGATTATAAGTACCGTGTAGCATCCAGGGTACAGACTCGGGGTGTTACAATGACCACTCTTAAAAGGAGAAGGTACAACTGGGCTCGAATGGCCACCCTAAATTGCTGAACTAGAAGGTCCACCACCTGAACTCTATAAAGCCATCTGCACTGTCCTGCCATGGTATCCATGAGAACCTAAAAAATCTCTGCCTCGAGAGGTTTGACTCCTGAACTCACCAAAACATCGTGCCTTCTTGGCTCCTCCTAAGATGTACTAAGAATACCCTGTATTATTTTTGCATGATCCACAATATTCTCAAAAGAAGCCCTAACACAACCATCTAAGACGTAGCTAATTGAAGAGAGACATCCTAACCCTTCACAAATTTCTAAATCTTCTCAGACTCAATGAAAATTCTATCATAAGAATATCTGGACGGGGCATGGAAGTGTGCCTTATATTCAACAATTGTCATAGAGACCTGCTCTAAAAGATCAAACTCGTCTCTCATCCGATCCCGCAAACTATAAAGCACAAATCTCTCTAGAAAGGCATTATCAAATTGATCCCATGAAAAATTAGGAGCATTAATAGTCCTACAACTGACAAACGATCTCCACCAATCTCTCACAGCATCTCTCAACTGATATGTAGTATAAGCCACACCATCCGCACAGAAAGAGTGAAACACAACTTAGAACAAAAGGTATGAAATAATTTCACATGATAAGGAATAAAATAAGAAAGGTTTCCTAAAGACATCCTATAGCCTCTTGAAGATAGATACGGATGTCTGCGTACTAATTTATGAGACTCTATTAGACATCATGTTCTTACACTGTTGAGACCAATGAACCTGGCTGATCTGATACCAATTTGTCATGGCCCAAAAATAAGGGTCATGATGGCACTTGTCGCGACCAACCTTGACAAGTAAGCCTCTCACCCAAATTGATACACACGAGGTAAAAAATAGAAATGCCCACAAGGTAAAGCTTCTATAATGAAGCCGAACCACATAGATATAATAAAAGTAGAAAGAATAAAATAAACACATGCAACCGTAACTCCCAAAACCTGTGTCAAAGATATAAGAACTACCAACACTATCCAGGAGTCAAATACATTAGAAAAATAACCACCAAGGAATAATATCTATCCTCAAATACTAATAAGGCCAGAAGAAATATAGAAAAAAAGAGGTGAACTTCTGACGTATAAATGTTCAATAGCTACCTAGAGTAATTTGAAGGCACCTGAAATCAACTAATCTGAGGTGCACCTAAACCAGAAGTTGCACCAAAAGGGTAAAGTAGGAGTGGGTATGGTCCACTTGTACTCAGTAGGTATCATAGGCCGACCGAGCAAAGTAGAAAATAAAGCAAACAAAATACACATTACGGGCACGTCACCTACAATCAAAAAATATCCCAAAACGGTAGCCCACACCGCTTGCACTACCAGATCTAATATATCACATATATTGCAACATCACACCAAGATAGGACACAAGTACTTATTATATCACATATAAGTAGAACAAAGGAAACATATATATACAAGATCATCAAATACAAGTAAAGGAAAATACAACAAATACATAGATGACAAGTCAATATGGCAATATAGCACAACGTAACACAATAAAGTAAGTGCAATGTGTATGATGATGTTAATGATGGTGCACAGGGTCATCGCACAACCTCTGGGATCATCGTACAATCCCCTTATACGACTATGGAGCTAAAGCTTCCCGACGTAAGATCCATGGAAGATTCGTCAACCCGTATAAAATCCACATATCTCATATCTATTTTCTAGCACATCCCTAGAAAAGGTTTTTATAAGGTGTTACAATATCTCCTCCCCTGCACTTTCCTCAGGGAGCATTATATAAATGGTGTTTCTAGTGTTTCTTAAATGTTTCCACGATGGTACTAATATTTCATGAATGAGTATGATATGAGGTTGTAATGCACACAACCAATCACAATGAGTATTTTCAAAACCAATCACAATGATATATTTTCACAACCAACCACAATTATACATTTCCACAACCACGTGACCCAATATTCACTCATTATTTTTTCTCATCTATGAATTTCCACACATCTTGTATAGCAACAAGTATGAATATATCACAATACACCAATGATATTGCATTAGGTATTTCAACAACACAATACAATTATTCACATATATTCAAGGCTTTCAACATCACATAGGACCCCACACGGTCACACATATCACATAATATCTCAATTTTAATAATTACATTACATATAGGCCCCTACACGGGCACAACATATAGATAGATATTTTTCACGATTAGTTCCACCCTTAACATGTATTTTGCATCATCATTTACAACCCAACCTAGTCTCAAAGAGTTAAACCATAACCTACTTTAAGAGTAGAAATCGAGCCGCTACACTTGAAACCCATGACCTTACTTTCCACAAATGGTTCCAAACTTCTCTATAAATATTAAATATGGAATCTACGTGTCAAAACAAAACTAATGACACCCATATTGACTACTTTTAGTTTGAGGTCAAAACGGCCCCGAAATGGGCTTTCAACAAGAAGGAAAAATCATAACTTTACTTCCAAAGTGAGTTTTCATATTTTTAAGAACCTACAGCTGAAAATTCAAGTAAAATTGAGTAAAAAATGAAGTTCAAATCGAAGAAAAACTATATTTAAGATTTACTGAGTAAAATTATTGAAATTCGGGTTAAAATCAAGAATCAGAGTTGATTTGAAGGTTAAATTGATGAAAAACTAGTAATTATAAGATAAAAATATTATTCAAGTGAAAAGGAGTGAAATTTGGATTTAAAATCAAGCCCTAAGAATTTTGGGGTTTCGAGAAATTAATCAAGAAATTACTAAGAAAAAGGTGAATTCTTACCTTAAATTCATAATAGAATCAAGAAATAGATGTTAATCTAGCTTCCCAAGCTCCCACAAGTTTTACTTTTAAGATGCCACACTATTTTAGGGTTTAACTCTCAAAAGGTAAGATGAAAAATGAGCAAAATGGGCCCAAAGACTGCTACTAAGAATGCAAAAAATCATCATCAGTTTTTTTCTACGTCCAGATGGACTTTGACGAGGTGCACGAGATTCATTTGGAGCCCTATATACGCAATTGAACTATGCAACCACACTAAATTCAACATTTAGGATGCGTTGGAGAAGTTGGATTTTTGAAAAAAATATTATAATCACAGAGTTGACCCCCAAAATCCGAAATCATAATTTTTCAAATCAAGGGTCGAAATGAGATGTAAAAGTCATAAAATCACACCAAATATGTTACCACCTAAAATTCAACGTTATGGATTTTCTATCAAAGTCATATTTTCCATCCGAAGTCATTTCGACCAAATGTTGGTACCATACCCATATTTTTAATTTTCCAACATTTTAACCAATAGATCAAAATAAGCTCGGTTGAACTGGGACTCGAATCAAAGGTATACCTAGCCTAAAATTAATATTCCAGAGCTGATGGCATAATCCGTTCATCCATCCATTGCATGAATCAAAAGATATTCATATAAGTACAAAATAAGGCTCTCGAAGTCATTAAGAACCACAATATCGTATAAATGGTACTAAAATACATTAGGAACCGTGCTAATAATCCCAACCACCCAGAAATACCATAATGCAACTACGAGGAGGGATAAAATAGTTAAAATACACAAAATCACAAATTTCACACGTTTCATCAAATTTTTAGGTCGTTACACAAAAGATAAGCAAATTTGAATCCAATTTATTCCAAGAACAACCCTATTAGAATTCAGAGAAACAAGAAAGTAAACTATTAATTTAGTCATAATTAGAGTTGGATACTTATGAGATAACGATCATACAAAGCTTACAATCACGCCCCCACACTAATACTGACTTCAAATTATTGATCTCCCAATATTTTATAAGCTCTCAAACTCCACAATAGTGTCACACTTGAAATTTGTGCTGGAAAAATAAAAAGGGAGATATATATACTATCAAGGGTTCCTTCATCGTTGTCATGAGGCCCCCTGGTCGTAGTATGATACCCCACTAACAGGGCCATCGCAATCACAATGGCCTAGCTACGCACTCACGATGAATAAGCAAGACCAGTCCCACAGTCTTCTTCATCACGGTCGCGAGCCCTCAAGACTCACGATCATGATGACCAAGATCAAAGACCCTCACAATTGCGGGGTCCTCATCATGATATCTATGAAGGACCTGGGCTTGTATCAGGTTCTTATGCACCAACAATATTTGTTAAATTATAAATATCCCAATCGAGCCCTCGATATTCATTTGGAATTCCATGAATTGAAATGAACTATACTTTCTTACCAAATTCAGTATTTCAGACTAAATAGAATCATCAAAATTTTCATATGAGGTCATTTCGTTAAAAAATGAGCACACTCAAGAGTCCATTTAAGTCAAAATAAGCCTTGAGACTCAGACCAAGTCCTAGACTAAAATCAATATTTTGGAGTTATTAAGACTATTAGAATTGGCATCCGAGGCCATTTACATAAAGTTTAGGTCTGAAATTCTTTACTTAATAGTGACATCTGCAAAATAGAGAAATGACTCTAAAAAATAAATGAACTATCCGATAATAGAACTACCAGTCCCAGCAAGTCATAAATGGTTTGGAGAAGCTATAGGAAAGATCAAAATGCAGAAAAAGTATAAAAACACAAAAAATGACCTGAAGGGTCATTACAAACCTTCCTTAATTTAACTTCTTTGTAACAATTATTTTTATTTAATTGTTGTTAATTTAAAGGATTATGATAGGACTATTTTTGTTTTCGAATATACTCTTTTTGAAATTACTTAATTATCTAGACATCAACTTGAAAGCCTTATTCAACACAAATTTCCATTAGTTTGCAGAAATTGAATCAAATAGGACTAACGACTTGTATTTCTTTCAACTCCAATATTGTGTTCACATGAGATATAATTTTCATTAAAGAATAAATATACTCAACATAGGGGAAGTTTTACTTGAGTTTTCACCTTATTGGTGAAGGTTTTTATCATCTTGTAATCTTTTTTCCATCTTTCTTTTCCCTGCCCTTAGTTTTTCAAAAAATAGAACAAGATAAATATAATCACATTATAAAAAGGATAAGTTAGAGGTTTGGAGACAGACCCTAGAGTCTAAAGGGGTTTAGGTTAAGCGGGATCAAGACGGTGTATTTGAAGTGTAAGTTCAGTGGTTTGGCATGAGGCTGACATGATAGTAAAGCTGGTTTGTCAGTTCTTTGAAAAGAGAGATAGTTTCAAATATTTTGGGTCTGTGATTTAGAGAAATGGACAGATTGACAAGGATGTAATGCACAGTATTGGTGCAGTGGCTGAAATCAGGATCACTTCAAGAGTCTTGTGTGATAAGAAAGTGTCTTCTAATCTTAAAGATAAGTTCTACAAAGTGGCAGTCGAACTAGCTAATGTAACGGAGTGTTGGTCAATTAAATGCTCTCAAATTTTAAAGTTGAAAGTGGCGGAGATGAGGATGTTGAGATGGATGTGTGGACTTTCTAGGAGGGATGGTGATAGAAATGAGATTATTCAAGATAAGGTAGGAGTGTCTTCGGTGGAAGACAAGATGCGAGAAGTGAGGTTGAGATGGTTTGGGCATGTGATGAGGAGGTGCATGAATGCCCTAGTATGGAGGTGTGAGATATTGCCTATGGATGGTTTCAGATTGGGTAGATAAGTCTGAAGAAATATTGAAGAAAGGTGAATAGGCATGACATGGAGAAGTTATAGCTTATAGAGGACATGACCCTTTATAAAAAGATATGGAGGATGAGGATTAGGGTAAAATATTAAAGGGTAGGAGTGTTTTATTTGTAGTTGCGCCTGTAGTCATAGTGTTATACATATGTTTTGTAGTTTCTTGTTTGTGGTATTTTAATAATGTTTGTGATTTCTTATAGATAGTTAATAGTATTACTCTGTGGGTGTCTTGTTTCTTTTATTACCTAGTTATGTGTTACTCGATTTTGTTGTTTGTTTTTATGTTCTTTTCTTGTTATATTGTTATTTATTCCTGAGTTAGGGATCTATCAGAAAAACCCTATCTACTTCATCTAAGGTAATGTTACGGACTATGTATACTTTATCCTTCTCAGACCCCACTTTGTGGGAATACACCGAGTATGTTGTTGTTACATTATAGAGAGGATATATAATCCTAATTAATAGTGCTTTTCACAATGAATTAACTTATGATTCACTTTTTCCATTAAATTTAATTATAGAATCTCTAGTTTCACTTTAAATTATATTGTATTAGTTATGACAAATCATTGTAATTACTTGATTACACACAACTGTTCCGAAAGAGTCTGTTTTTGTATTCTACTATACTAAGGTTGCATTAAGATGGTTCATTATAGTTTTACACTATTTATGTTGATGTTAAGTACCAAATTTTTTTTCTTCACTTTTCTCTACTAAGAAGAAGTGTGGGAAAGGATTGACATCTCTGCTTGATGTCATTTTTGAATTGATTGGGGGTATTTTGGTCATTTATGATGGTTATCTTTTCACGTGGTGGTGCAATTAAATTGGTGGCTTTTATACTTTACCTATGCACTGCCACATCAACTATATGTTTCTTTCACCTTATTTCTTTTTATTTCTCTCATTAAATTTTCTTGTGTATTTTTCATCCAAAACTGTTGGTTTTCTCCATCCAAAATTCTTGTTGTTGTTGCTCTAATTGTAAGGTATTCATTTTTTCCCTCTATTGCTTTTTTTTGTACATTCTCTCTATTGTTGCATGTTGATGGTAAACTTTTCTTGAGTTTTTGTTTAATCTGTTGTTAAATTCTTGATATTTTGTTTGTTTTTTCTTTCTGTTTTTCTTTTTCTATCTTCTCTCTGTTGTTGCATGTTGAAGGTAAACTTTTTTTGGGTTTTTGTTTAATTTGTTGTTAAATTTCTAATTTTTTGTTTTGAAATTTTAGTATTTGATCCAAGGGTAAAAAAGAGAGTGCAGTGATTGTTGAGTTGATTTGTAATATTTGGGGTTTTTAGATTGAACAAGCATCTATGTCTGTGAAAAGTGACTTTGTAGTTGAATAAATATTTTGTTAGTCATTCCTTAAGTTCTACAAGTACTAGGATTTCACTTTTTTTGCTAAAGTAGTAAAGTGAATTTGCTATTTGTTGTTGTTGCATTTTGAAGGTAAACTTTTCTTGAATTTTTTTTTAATTAGTTATTAAATTCCTTATTTTTTGTTTGTTTCTTCTTTCTGTTTCTGTTTTTTCTACCTCCTCTCTGTTGTTGCATGTTTAAGGTAAACTTTTCTTGAGTTTTTATTTAATTTGTTGTTAAATTTTCCAAATTTTATGTTGTAATTTTAGTATTTGATCTAAGGATAAAAAATAGAGTGCAGTGATTGTTGAGTTGGTTTGTAACATTTGGGTTTTTTAGATTGAACAAGCATCTATGTCTGTGAAAAGTGACTTTGTAGTTGAAATTTTTTTTTGTTAGTCATTTCTTAAGTTCTACAAATACTATGATTTCACTTTTTTGTTGAAGTAGTAAAGTGAATTTGCTATTTGTTGTCGGCGATATAAGGTTTCTCAATTATGTCATATCTGTAACTAAAACATTACCATATCTCAAAATCTCAGTGAAGTAGAAAAGAGAACTGAAATTATTTTCAAGAATACAAAACTTTAGTCAAAAGAACAAGATAGAAACAAGAAGTTGGGAGGAGTTAAATAGTAGTTCTATGTTCTAATATGGGAGGAAATTCAATTCCATAGATTTGAATTTAGGCGAGCATTGATGAAAGAATAAAGAAAAACATGAAAAAGAATTGAATCTTGAAAGAAAGAAGGGAAAAGGAAATAGTTGGGAATCAAGAATATTAGAGCATTTTATGGGATGATGTTGTAATGGTTGAAAACAAGGTGCTTTATTGAAACTTATCACTACTCGGTGACTGTAACTACTCTGTGAGTGCAAAAATAACCAAAAAAGAAAAAAAAGGAAAATTGTTGATTGGCGGAGGGTGACACTACAAATGGCTCCATATACAGATAAAATACAAATTGTACGGGGTTCTTGCTCTAAAAAGCCATTAGCTTTGATTCTATGTCCTTCAACTAAGAAAAAAGAGTTGCATTATAAGAAAAAGTCAGCCTCAAACATAGTATTAAGGGAAGAGAAGACAAAGGTATCATATTGCTCTAACATTGTGATTTATGAGACTACCTACCACAAATGATGGAACAAAACACACTCTCTATAAATAGTAGCACTTTTAGGAGAAAGAACCATATGGTACAAGGTTAAAAAAAGAGTTTTCCATTAGTTTTGATGTTATGTCCTTCAACTAAGAAAACAAAGTTGTATTATAAGAAAAAGTCAGCCTCAAACATAGACAATTAAAGGCAGAGAAGACAAAGGTATCATATTGATCTAACATTGTGATTTATGAGACTTCCTACCACAAATGATAAAACAAAATACACACTCTCGAAACGGTAGAACCTTTAGGAGAAAGAACCACATGGTACAAAGTTAAAAAAACATTTCCCATTAGTTTTGATGTTATGATCTTCAACTAAGAAAAGAGAGTGGCATCATACGAAAAAGTCGGCCTCAAACATAGACAATTAAGGGTAGAGAAGATAAAGATATCACATTGCTCTAACATTGTGATTTATGAGACTACCTACCACAAATGATGGAACAAAACACGCTCTAGAAACAGCAACACCTTTAGAAAAAAGAACCACATGGTTCAAGGTTAAGAAAAGATCTTCCTAAAAAATGTGTATATAACCTACCTTGCGTCATTAAATTTTCAGTTATCTAACTTTGTATGATAAATAACTGCTATAATTCATCGCACAACTCATGCCATATATTCATGAATTTTATTTAACAAGCTGCCAATTTTTATCAAAAATAAAGATTCGATACTCAACTTGATTGGTATCCCTTTTTTGGTAAATTCTCTTAATAACATATTTCAACTTTACGTAGTGTTTTTTTTTCATCCTTAGGTGTGCCTACTTTCGCTCATGTTTTCTTGAAATTTATTCATTTTAGAGTCTTTTTTCTAATTGTGCTTTCTGCTGCTTGATTTTATAATTTTGTTTATCATTTAGGTCCAGCTTGGCCATAAAAATAATATTTTTTTTGGAGTTAGAGTTGGTGTTGTGTCTGATCATAAATGCTGATTAGAGTTAATTTTAATATTTTGTGAGAGAAATAGGAGTAGAAAATTGAGAGTGGCTCTGTTTACTACTTCTGTTTGGTAATAAGCACACCACAAAAGAAAATAAATTATAGCGATATCTTAAAAATAACAGTTTACGTGATGTTGGCATCATAAAAAAGGAATCTTGTTGCGTAGAAACCCATTGCAAGAAAAATCAGCAGAAGAAGACGAAGGTATGCTATGAGGAATGTTGCTATGTCTAAATGAGTGCATGTATGCTCCTGGTGTTTGTTAAGCATGTCTATATAATATAATATAATATAATATCAACAACAACAACAACAAACCCAGTGTATTCCCACCAAGTGGGGTCTGGGGAGGGTAGAGTGTACGCAGTTCATACCGCTACCTCCAGAGAAGTAGAGAGGTTGTTTCCGATAGACCCCCAGCTCAAGATAAAGAAAAGTAGACCAAAGCGTAATTAAATAAGAAGCAAGATGGATGGCATAACATGACAAGGAATAAGACACATAATAATATAATATAATATAATATAATATAATACAATACGATACAATACAATACAATACGATACGATACGATACGATACGATACGATACGATACGATACGATACGATACGATACGATACGATACGATACGATACGATACGATACGATACGATACGATACGATACGATACGATACGATACGATACGATACGATACGATACGATACGATACGATACAATACAATACAATACAATACAATACAATACAATACAATACAATACAATACAATACAATACAATACAATACAATACAATACAATACAATACAATACAATACAATACAATACAATACAATACAATACAATACAATACAATACAATACAATACAATACAATACAATACAATACAATACAATACAATACAATACAATACAATACAATACAATACAATACAATACAATACAATACAATACAATACAATACAATACAATACAATACAATACAATACAATACAATACAATACAATACAATACAATACAATACAATACAATACAATACAATACAATACAATACAATACAATACAATACAATACAATACAATACAATACAATACAATACAATATAATATAATTCACATGGCTGGGGTAAGCCGCTTAGCTTGCCAGACCTATATAACAATACCGGATTAAGCCATAGTTGAAAAACTGAACCAAAGCACCAATCGAAATATAAAAGAATTTTAGATAGCTTAACGACTGCATGGAACCTTTTACCCAAACAAGGGTCCTGTCAGAGATTTAATAGAATTATGTTAAACCCATGTGTCTAGAATTTTAATTGTGCAAATATCGCCCTTTCTTCATCAATATAATGGGCTAGAGAGGCGATCCTGGGAACTTTCATAGTAATTACGTAAGATATGTGAAATATTCAGCATAGGTATAAGGTTTTTATAAAAATGGATATGGGAGAAGTTAGTACCAAAAGTACTAAACTAGAAGAGGTAGACTTACCTCAAAATACGGATCTCTTAAATAAATGGACAATTCTAAAAATCAACATAAAAACTATTTATGATTATGACTTTTTCGATAAATTCAAATATAAATAAATAATAAAAACTACCGAACAATCTATTGCTTTAAATGCTAATGAACAAACTATTAAACTGCTTAATCAAAATGATATTTATATATTTAAAAATCATTATAATTTTATGCATATTGTCTTAGTGCAAATTTCTTTTAAACCCTTAACTTTAAAGGGACTTCCAGAGACCTTTCTAGCTGCACTGCGCGATGCTAGAAATTTAAATTTTAGACAGTCTCTGATGGGATCTATTGAGTCCACTCTTGCATATGGCCTTGTATATTTTAATACTCAACCAAATTTACAATTGTCCTTGACTGATCAAAATATTCTTGATGCTTTAACTCTAAATGTAAAAATCCATGGTTATAATTATGGGCCCAGATCTGAACTTATATGTTTATCCTATCGTATTTATTACCGCTTATTATCTACAATGAATCCTCAATATAAATTGGTGGATAATGCTTCTGATTATACCATTCTAATTGAGACAAATTTTGCAAAATCCAGAGTCATCAAATGGGATGAGCTTGATTTCCCAAAAACATGGATTTTAAATTCAGTCATTTCTCCAAATCAACTTGCGGAGGATGTGACAAATAAAGAGTTAACCCATGTAACTCAAAATACTGACAGGAGAATTTGTCTACAATTTAAAGATAATTGTACTGTTTATAACCGAAATTTCTTTTCTATACCTAGAATGTTGCCTGCTATGCATCATATTTCCCCAGTCGAACCAGTTTATGGTCCGGCTAGGAGTCGTGCATCATCCTTTCATACTCTAAACACTACAGATTCGCACACTCTCCCTAAAAATGTAGAAAAAATTAAAATCAATCCTACAACAAATATAGTGCAAGATTTTGATAATGAAAACCCTACTCCCTCCGAAATGGAGTTTGATATTAATTATATTTAATCATGACGCCACAGCTAATAGATTTTAGTCCTAATTCACAGGAAAGAAACTATATTAGAAAAGAATTTTTTGGTGAAAAATGGAAAATCGAATCAAAGCACCGATCGAAATATAAAAGAATTTCAAATAGCTTAACAACTGCATGGAACCTTTGCATTTACAGGATCTCACATGGCTGGGGTAATCCGCTCAGCCTGCCAGACCTATATAACAATACCAGATTAAGCCATAGTCGAAAAACTGAACCAAAGCACCGATCGAAATATAAAAGAATTTCAAATAGCTTAAAGACTGCATGAAACCTTTTACCCAAACAAGGGGCCGGTCAAAGATTCAATAGACTTATGTTAAACCCATGTGTCTAGAACTTATAATTGTGCAAAAAGTCGCCCTTTCTTCATCAATATAACGGGATAGAGAGGCACAACTTACTATATGTAGTCACTGAGACAAAGTCAACATAAGTTTATTACACTAGACTGTACCACCATTTTGGAAACAAGTCGAGAAACTATAGAAAAATTCCTTCACATTTTGATAGAGTCTGGATCTTTCATAGTTACCACATAAATGAAGTTAGATCTTCAACATAGGTATAAGAGGCTTTTTAGCCGAACATAGTCATGGCTGAAAGAGGGAAGAAGTTGTATTAAAAGCACAATAGAAGAAGAAAGAATAAATACCTTAAAATGGCAGAAGTGCAAGGCCTAAATAGTATTCAAAATGTGGCTAGTGCCTTTTTATTTATTTGCTAAATATATTACAAAGAGTAGAGAGAAACGAGAGCTAGAGAGAGAAGAATGAAAGGAAGAAATAAAAAACTTCTGCCTCTCTAACAGAAATGAGGCATCTATTTATAGAAGAAAAGAGCATCTTGCATAGTAACTTGTGGGTCCCTGTGCACAGTATTTTTACTATTTACATAGGTAAGCAGATGGGGCCTGACATCTATTCTTGTCTTTTTCTTTTCAGATAGGTCCGTGTGGTTATATCTTATCTTTTCCCCTTTTTGACAGGTTGAGAAATTCCTTGACCTTTTCAATTTTTTCATCATTAAGAATGTTTTTTGGGGGGAGTGGTTGTGATTCCTAAATTTCTTCAGTTTCAGCAGCTTCTTCGCTTGTAATACATTTCATTGAAGTGTCTGAGCATTGTTCTACAGATTTAAGGAGGTTTTTTCTGACTTCTGATAAATATTTCTCAATCATTTCCATTTTATCTCCTTAATGAACAGAGATTCTTCTGTAGATATGCCTTAAGTGTTTGTCGTCTAGAATTGGTTTTTTTGGAGAAGCATTCTCATATTCAACAAGTGTATGTCTGATGGATTCGAGCAATTCCTTTCCATAAGGGATTTTTTTCTGCGGGTCCTTTCTGGTTAATTTATCCCAAAAATTTGTATGAAATACCCTATACAGATCGGGTATTTGTTCTTTGGTATAACCAAATTCAACACTACATTTATGTATTCATGGAATGGAGAATTCGATGAAAAAATACTTTTGATCAATTTTGTCTAGGTTACAAATATGATCAGAATGATATAAATCATTTAGAAATGGGGATACAATCTTCCATTGTTTGTATAGGGGCAAATATTCTGGTGGTAGAATTTTTACAGTGGGTCCATGAAATGACTACCATTGAATAAACCAATTTGGTACTAGATCCGCAAAGACTTTTGGAAAAACTTTTAAAAACCACGTATGTTTATGCTTAATGTTATTGTAATATAAAGTTTGGGAAAATGCTTTGATATAATCCCAATAAGTAAAAGAGATTTGTGCAGTTTTTATTTGCATGGTTTTTTCGACCATAGAGGTTGTTCCCTAATCTTCTATAGATAAAAGTTTTTTAATTACTATTTTAGAGTAACCATGAACATTTTCTGTGGTTTCACTCAGCTGGTGATGTTCTATGTCAGCACTTTCTGTGGAAATTAGAATAGATTCATCGTAAGCTCTTGTTTTGTATGACTCTCTTGTAAAATAGAGGTTAGTCACCAAGTGTTTTTGGAGTAATTTCCAGGGGTCATCTTGCTTACATATCTGAGAATTTTCAATGAGAAGAATTAATTCTCTCTTCTCAAGTTTTACATAGTTCGGCCTATCGGCAGTGTTTTCTGTTGCAATTGAAGCAAACGAATCATCTTGCCTTGCAGATATATAAGATTGTATTTGCTCATATAACGGATGATCTTCTGGTATATCATCCAAATGAATAGGACTTATATTCAGAGTTTTCGAAGATGAGGTTTCTGCATAATGCTGAATTTTTGAATTAATCAAACTCATATTTCCTCGTTGCAATACTGGGAAATTAGATGAGATTGAAGCATATGAAGATGATGATGAGGGAGAATTTCTTCCTCTTTCTCTAGAGTTTTGATTTTGACTTCTGTCATTTTTTCCTCTTCCACTGGCCATTTGCCAAGGTGGATCAGTGCCCATACTGCATAAAATAGTTTAATATGCGTCAAATGATGTATCAAAATTATCCCAGTCAATTTCATCCCGAATATCTTCAAGATTAGGAAGATTTAAGTCTTCTTTAATTATATTACGATTGAGTTTTTCTAAAATAATAAAATGAATATCTTCATTTAAAGGAATACTTTTGATAATAGTAATAACAGTTTTTTCAGAGGGATGACAAGTGTAAAAATTCATTGATTGTTTAAATATTCTCTTGAGAGAAATCTAGTAAAGAATTTTCACTTTCTTTCTTGTATTGTATCTCAAAATCAAAAGGGGCTGACTGGGCTTACCACCTTGCAAATATTAATTTAGAAGCATCATGTTTAAAGTCTTTATCAAATATGTATTAACAGATTGAGCATCAGTTCTAACTATAAACTTTTGATTATAGAAATCATCTTGAAATTTTAAAACACATTTAATAATAGTTAACATTTCATGGGCCACAATGGCGTATTTTTTCTGACTTTCAGTCCATTTGCAGAATGAAATCTAACTAAACATTCAGTCTTAGTATGGGGATTAACTTTTTTAAGTATTCCTCCATAACCAATATTTGATGCATCGGTCTCAATTATTTTTAACCATGCAGGATTAGCTAGAGTTAAACAGAGAAGAGTTTCAACTCATTTTTTAATTAATTTTACCAAATCAGTGTGGACTTGAGTCCAAGGGTTTTTATAATCCTTTTTCAACCTATCATACAAATGGGCTAAATCTCTAGACAGGTTTTCATAAAAAGGAGAAATATAATTAAGACTTTCAAGAAATCTCTACAGTTGCGTTTTGTCAGTAATAATATCAGGGAATTTTTTAGAAATCCATATCTCTTTGTATGGGTTTAAACAAATATTATGCCCTAAAAATCAAACATTTGTCTGGAACAATCTCATTTTTGGTTTAGAAATAACTAAACCATTTTGTAGTATAATTTTTTTAAACATATTTAGATGTTTAAAATGTAATTCAAGAGTTTTTGAGAATACTAGAATATCATCAATATAGACAATTATAAAATCCATATGAGGATTAAATATATCATTCATAATTTTCTGAAATTCAGAAGGAGCATTTTTCAAACCAAATGGCATGACATTCCATTCATATTGTCCAAGAGGGACATTAAAAGCAGTTCGATATGTGTGATCTTTATCAATATGAATTTGCCAATATCCAGATTTTAAGTCAAACTTAGAAAATATATTGGCATCATATAATCTAAAGAGAAAGTCTTTTTTATTAGGTTTTGGGTACCTGATCCATTTTTTGGGTACCTGATCCATTTCAAAACTTTATTAAAAGGTTTATACTTAATAACAAGTTTTGACATACCTCGTTCTTTTTCAGCAGCATTATTCACATAGAAAGCAGTATAGGACTAAGGAAATTTGGAAGATTTTATAAAACCTTTTTGTAAGAGACTGTCAATCTCCTTTTTATAGAACTCAACTAATTATGTATTCATTTGGCAAGGTCAAGATTTAGTCGGGATTTTATCTTCACTAAAACCTTCTTCATAGGGAAGAGAAACAATATGTTTCATACGATTCCAGAAAGCATTTGGATGATATCCAGTCATTTGGTCCGAGACTAATTTTATTTTTTCCTGAACCTTTATAGATTTCATTGTATAATAAATATTTAAACTCATTATTTCTAACTGTAAGAAATTTACCTGTCGTTGTTTCATTTCTATTAAAGTGTTTATATCTCTTGTTACAGGATCAGTAACAAAAAGATAAAAAAATTCCCAATTTTTATAAGTAGCTTTAAAACCATTTGCATCAATGTGTGTATAAGGATATATAGAATTTATAAAAGAGGTTCCTAGAATAATAAGAGGATAAAGTTGACTTTTTACCAAGTAAAAGAAATGTGGAATGCAAATCTTATTTCAACAAATATGGGTATTAGGTAATTTATAATTAATATCAAGTCTATGCCCAGAAGAAAATTTAATTATATGAGTAGTTTTATCAAAATATCTGGTCGGAATTAATCCTTCCTGAATGCAACTAACGTCAGCACCACTATCAATCATAGCTACATTAGTGATAGAAAATTCTTTATTAATCAGAATAGTGCAATTTATATACCATTTATGGGAAGTAACTAGTTGCATCATACCCAGAAAATAATAATTTTATTCATATCAGAATTTTCAGGATTTTCAACAACTTCCTTTTCTTTTCCTTTAGAGGAAATAGTTATTTTGGAAAAATCAGAAATATCTTCTTCAATTTTCAAAATCCAATGATTGGAGATCATTTGATTTTTCTTTAAAGAGATAATTTGTTTTTTTAGTCTTTCAACTTCTATTTTTAAATCATCAAAAGTTGTATTCCTTCCTGGGGTTTGACTCAAAACAAGTCTTCTATTTACCTCAGATAAAGAATAAGGCATTTAACAATCATCATTAGCATTTTTAATATTAATTTTAGAAGTACTGGCAGTACTATCAGCAGATTTTTTAGCAGCAAGATTGATAATTTTTTCACGAAGCTTTTCATCAGAAATTTCTTTTAATAATTCAAGAACATTATCAGCAGTAAGAGTTCGAACATTTAAGTCTAAATCTTCAAACTGTGTTTTCATTTTATACATTATTTCATCACAATTTCATTTATCATTATTGCAATCAGTGCATTTATTAACATCATCCTGTCCACTATCAGAACTAGGCAATTCAAAATCATTTTCAGATTCAGAATCATAATTGTAATCAGATTCGAAGCTTGAAGTATATAATAAACCATAAACTTGATCATTCACCTAATCAGAGAGTCCTAAAGACTTGAGTTTTTGAAGTTTACAATTAGGAGCTATATGACCATATTGGTTGCATCTATAACACTTATTTTTGCTAAATCTCTTTTGGATCTATTCTTCGTAAATCTGGTAGACTTATGATAGTTTTTTCTAGTCTCACGCTCCTCTTTGGTTTTATGTCTAGATCATTTCTTTCTATAAGGTTTATCAGACTTAGAATATCTTTGGCTTTTACCTGTCTTAGTAGAAACTGGTTTATCCATACTAAATTTCTTACAAAAAACTCCTAGTTGGGATTTTTCTCTAAGCTTGTCAAGCTTAATTTTTCTAGCTAATTTCAACTCATTGTATAATTCTAAGCCTTCCTGAGTACAGGCTGCTATAAGCTGACCATAAGTCTGTTATTCAAATTTTATTTCACCATAAGATCCCCTAAGTGTTTTTCTCACTCTTTCAGCAAAAAGAGGGGGGGAGACCATCAATGAATTTTGTTTTCCAATGTTCATACTTACTTTTGGGTAAATCCATAACCCTACTTAGAAAGGTATCCTTATACCACCTAAATTGTCCTAAGGTTCTACATCTAAGACCATTAAGAAGTGTCCTAATGTTTTCATATTGGTTGGTAAACCTACCTCTAAAATATTCTATAATGGTAAGCATAAGGGTATATACAACATCTTCTCTACCCGCAAGTAAAGGTCTCCCCAAGTTATTTTGGCCAGGAGTGTTATTCCTAGAAGTAAAAACGGCATTTCTTTTTTCTATGGTTAAGAAGTTGGCCAGTAAAACCAGCAACTATCATTTTACAAATAGTTTCATTATTATGTCTTGAATGATTTTCGACAGATGCCGTGGCTTTTGCTATGGTAGAATACATTAACATAAGATGAACAAGAATATATATTTTCCTATCAGATAATCCATCTATATTCCATTCATATATTGCATCACCATTTTAAGACGTATTAGTCTGATTCCAATCTCTTTCCTCTATCAGAATATCTTAAGGAGTTGGTCGTGGATAATAAGTTGCATTCATACGAGGAATATTAATATATTTTGTTCCCGGTTGTTTTCTAATCATTCCTTTGAGCTTATTAAGCTCGGTAGAAATTGAATTTCCCATATTAGGAGTAGATTCGAGAGTATCAGCAAAATTAGACTCTAGATTGTTGACAAAATCATCAAACAAATCAAGGGGTTTAATATTCAAATGTGAGAATTTTTTGTCTAACAATTTTTCCAATTCTTCTATATGAGATGGTTTTTCAAGTCCTTCAACATCAACAGGTCTCTGAATACAGGGTCTAGATAATATTAAATCGTCTGCCTTGCTTTCTGAAGTAGAAGCAATATCAGATGACTTCATATTATCTTTAAGCTTTTTAACCATTTCAGTTAATTCATCAAGTTTTTTATCAAGAGAAGAAATATGTTCTCCTAGAACTTTAACATATAAACTCAAATAGTTATTTTGAGAAATAAGATTATTTATTTCAGAAATAGTGATTTTTCCAATATCATTATCAACGAATTTCTGAAAAGCAGAGAAAGTCATTCCAGTATTATTAGGTAATACAAAGGAAGGCTGAGGAGGGTAAATAGCCTGAGTAATTGTACCATCTGTATTTTGATAAGATATTTCAATGATTTTCACATAGGAAGGCAAATATGCAGACATAAACCATGGCACAAAAAAAATAATTTTATTAATCATTTGTTCCATGGTTTATGTCTGCATATTTGCCTTCCTATGTGAAAATCATTGAAAGATCTTATCAAACTACTGATGGTACAATTACTCAGGATATTTACCCTCTTCAATCTTCTTTTGTATTACCTAATAATACTGGAATGACTTTCTCTGCTTTTCAAAAATTTGTTGATAATGATATTGGACAAATCACTATTTCTGAAATAAATAATCTTATTTCTCAGAATAACTATTTGAGTTTGTATGTTAAAGTTCTAGGAGAACATATTTCTTCTCTTGATAAAAAACTTGATGAATTAACTTAAATGATTAAAAATCTTAAAGATAATATGAAGTCATCTGATATTGCTTCTACTTCAGAAAGCAAGGCAGATGATTTAATATTATCTAGACCCTGTTTTCAGAGACCCTTGATATTAAAGGATTTGAAAAACCATCTTATATATAAGAAATGGAAAAATTGTTAGACAAAAAATTCTCACATTTGAATATTAAAACCCTTGATTTGTCTGATGATTTTGCCAACAATCTAGAGTCTAATTTTGTTGATACTCTCGAATCTACTCCTAATATGGGAAATACAATTTCTTCCAAGATCAATAAGCTCAAAGGAATGATCAGAAAACAATTGGGAACCAAATATGCTGATATTCCCCATATCTCTGCAACTTATTATCCACGACCAACTCCTCAAGATGTTCTGATAGAGGAAAAAGACTGGAATCAGACTAATACGTCTTATAATGGTGATGCAATATATGAATGAAACATAGATGGATTGTCTGATAGGTAAATATCTATTCTTGTTCATCGTATGTTAATGTATTCCACCATAGCAAAAGCCACGGCATCTGCCGAAAATCGTTCAAGACGTAATGATGAAACTATTTGTAATATGATAGTTGTTGGTTTTACTGGCCAACTTCGTGGTTGGTGGGATAACTTCTTAACCACAGAAAAAAAAATACTATTTTTACTGCTAGGAATAACAGTCCTGGCTAAGATAACTTGGGGAGACCTTTACTTGCGGGAAGAGAAGATGTTGTATATACCCTAATGCTTTCCATTATAGAATATTTTGGAGATAGGTTTACCAACCAATATAAAAACATTAAGACACTCCTTAATGGTCTTAGATGTAGAACCTTAGGAGAATTTAGGTGCTATAAGGATACCTTTCTAAGTAGGGTTATGGATTTACCCTAAAGTAAGTATGAACATTGGAAAGCAAAATTCATTGATGGTCTTCCCCCTCTTTTTGCTGAAAGAGTGAGAAAAATAGTTAGGGGATCTTATGGTGAAATAAAATTTGAAGAACAGACTTATGGTCAGCTTATAGCAACCTATACTCAGGAAAGCTTAGCATTATGCAACGAGTTGAAATTAGCGAGACAAATTAAGCTTGACAAGCTTAGAGAAAAATCCCAACTAGGAAATTTTTATGAGCAATTTGGCATGGATAAACCAGTTTCTACTAAGACAGGGAAAAGCCAAAGATATTCTAAGTCTGATAAACTTTATAGAAAGAAATGCTCTAGACATAGAATAAAAGAGGAGCGTGAGACTAGAAAAAACTATCGTAAGTCTACCAGATTTACGAAGAATAGATCCAAAAGAGATTTAGCAAAAATCAAGTGCTATAGATGCAACTAATATGGTCATATAGCTCCTAATTGTAAACTTCAAAAATTCAAGTCTTTAGGACTTTATGATAAGGTGCATGATTAAGTTTATGGTTTATTATATACTTCAGGTTCCAAATCTGATTATAATTGTGATTCTGAATCTGAAAATAATTTTGAATTGCCTAGTTCTAATAGTGGACATGATGATGTTAATAAATGCACTAATTCCAATAATGATAAATGCAATTGTAATGAAATGATGAATAAACTGCAATCACAGTTTGATGATTTAAACTTAAATGTTTGAGCTCTTACAACTAATAATGTTCTTGAATTATTAAAAGAAATTTCTGATGAAAAGCTTCGTGAAAAAATTATCAATCTTGTTGCTAAAAAATCTGCTGATAGTACTGCCAATACTTCTAAAATTAATATTAAATATGCTGATGATGATTATTATATGTCTTATTCTTTATCTGAGGTAAATAGAAGTCTTGCTTTGAGTTAAACCCCAGGAAGGAATGCAACTTTTGATGATTTAAAAATAGAAGTTGAAAAACTAAAAAAAAAGAAATCATCTCTTTAAAGAAAAATCAAATGATCTCCAATCATAGGATTTTGAAAATTGAAGAAGATATTTCTGATTTTTCCCAATAAAACTATTTCCTCTAAAGGAAAAGAAAAGAAAGTTGTTGAAAATCCTGAAAATCCAGATATGAATAAAATTATTCAAAAAATTGATTCAAAAAATGATTATTTTTTGGGTATGATGCAACTAGTTACTGCCCATAAATGATATATAAATTGCAGTATTCTGATTAATAAAGAATTTTCTATCACTAATGTAGCTATGATCAACAGTGGTGCTGACGTTAGTTGCATTCAGGAAGGATTAATTCCGACCAGATATTTTGATAAACCTACTCATATAATTAAATCTGCATCTGGGCATAGTTTTGCTATTAATTATAAATTACCTAATACCCATATTTATCAAAACAAGATTTGCATTCTGCATTTCTTTTTCTTGGTAAAAAATCAACTTTATCTTCCTATCATTCTAGGAACCCCTTTTATAAATGCTATATATCCTTATACACATATTGATGCAAATGATTTTAAAGCTACTTATAAAAATCGGGAAATTTCTTATCCTTTTGTTACTGATCCTGTAACAAGAGATATAAACGCTTTAATAGGAATGAAACAACGACAGGTAAATTTCTTACTATTATAAATAATGAGTTTAAATATTCATGATACAATGAAATCTATAAAAGTTCAGGAAAAAATTAAAATAGTCTCGGACCAAATGATTGTGGATATTTGTGTTGATTATCCAAATGCTTTCTAGAATCGTATGAAACATATTGTTTCTCTTCCCTTTGAAGAAGGTTTCAGTGAAGATAAAATCCCGACGAAATCTCGACCTTGCCAAATGATTATAGAATTAGTTGATTTCTGTACAAAGAAGATTGACAGTCTCTTACAGAAAGGTTTTATAAAACCTTCCAAGTCCCCTTGATCTTGTACTGCTTTCTATGTGAATAATGCTGCTGAAAAATAATGAGGTATGCCAAGACTTGGTTATTAACTTCAATTGCAACAGAAAACACTGCCGATAGGCCGAACTAAGAAAAATTTGAGAAGAGAGAATTAATTCTTATCATTGAAAATTCTCAGATATGTAAGCAAGATGACCCCTGGAAATTACTCCAAAAACACTTGGTGACTAACCTCTATTTTACAAGAGAGTCATACAAAATAAGAACTTACTATGAATCTATTCTAATTTCCATAGGAAGCGCTGACATAGAACATCACCAACTGATTGAAACCACAGAACATGTTCATGGTTACTCTAAAATGGTAATTAAAAAACTTTTATCTATAGAAGATTGGGGAACAACCTCTATAGCCGAAAAATCTATGAAAATAAAAACTGCACAAATCTCTTTTACTTATTGGGATTATATCAAAGCATTTTCCCAAACTTTATATTACAATAACATTAAGCATAAACATGCGTGGTTTTTGAAATTTTGTCCAAAAGTCTTTGCGGATCTAGTACCAAATTGGTTTATTCAATAGTGGTCATTTCATGGACCCACTGTAAAAATTCTACCACCTGAATATTTGCCCCTATACAAACAATGAAAGATTGTATCCCCATTTCTAAATGATTTATATCATTTTGATCATACTTGTAACCTAGACAAAATTGATCAAATGTATTTTTTCATAAAATTCTCCATTCCATGGATACATAAATAGAGTGTTGAATTTGTTTATACCAAAGAACAAATACCCGATATGTATAGAGTATTTTATACAAATTTTTGGGATAACTTAACCAGAAAGGACCCACAGACAAAAATCCCTTATGGCAAGGAATTACTTGAATCCATCAGACATACACTTGTTGAATATGAGAATGCTCCTCTGAAAAAAACAATTCTAGAAGACAAGCACTTAAGGCATATCTACACAAGAATCTCCGTTCATGAAGGAGATAAAATGGAAATGATTGAGAAATATTTATCAGAAGTCAGAAAAAACCTCCTTAAATCTTCAGAACAATGCTCAGACACTTCAATGAAATGTTTTACTAGCGAAGAAACTGCTGAAACTGAAGAAATTCAGGAATCACAACCACTCCCCCCAGAAAACATTCTTAATGATGAAGAAATTAAAAAGGTCGAGGCATTTCTCTACCAGTCAAAAAGGGGAAAAGACAAGATATAACCATACAGACCTATCTGAAAAGAAAAAGACAAGAATAGACGTCAGGCCCCATCTGCTTACCCATGTAAATAGTAAAAATACTGTGCACAGGGACCCACAAGTATAGTGCAAGATGCTCGTTTCTACTATAAATAGGCGCCTCATTTCTGTTAGAGAGGTACAACTTACTAGACGTAGTCACTGAGACAAAGTTATTATAAGTTTATTAAACTCGATTGTACCACTATTTTGGAACCAAGTCGAGAAACTATAGAAATATTCCTTCACATTTTGATAGAGTAAAGATCTTTCATAGTTATCACATAAATGAAATTATATCTTCAACATAGGTATAAGAAGCTTTTTAGCCGGACATAGTCACGGCTGGAAGAGGGAAGAAGTTGTATTAAAAGCACAATAGAAGAAGAAAGAATAAATACCTTAAAATGGTTGAAGTGCAAGGCCTGAATAGTATTCAAACTGTGGCTAGTGCCTTTTTATTTATTTGCTAAATATATTACAAAGAGTAGAGAGAAAGAAGAGCTAGAGAGAGAAAAATAAAAGAAAGAAATGAAAAACTACTCGTAGTGACTCTGGATTTTGCAAAATTTGTCTCAATTAGAATGGTATAATCAGAAGCATTATCTACCAATTTACATCAAGGATTCATTGTATATAATAAGAGGTAATAAATACGATAGAATAAACATATAAGTTCAGATCCGGGTGCATAATTATAACCATGAGTTTTTATATTTAAAGTTAAAGCATCAAGAATATTTTGATCAGTCAAAGACAATTGTAAATTTAGTTGAGTATTAAAATATATAGGGCCATATACAAGAGTGGACTCAATAGATCCCATCAGAGACTGTCTAAAATTTAAATTTCTAGCATCGCGCAGTGCAGCTAGAAAGGTCTCTGGAAGCCCCTTTAAAGTTAAGGGTTTAAAAGCAATTTGCACTAAGCCAATATGCATAAAATTATAATGATTTTTAAATATATCAATATCATTTTGATTAAGCAATTTAATAGTTTGTTCATCAGCATTTAAAGCAATAGATTGTTCGGTGATTTTTATTATTTATTTATATTTGAATTTAGCGAAAAAGCCATAATCATAAATAGTTTTTATGTTGATTTTTGGAATTGTCCATTTACTTAAGAGATCCGTATTTTGAGGTAAGTCTACCTCTTCTAGTTTAGTACTT
Organism: Capsicum pubescens; assembly: GCA_030864215.1. Taxonomy (NCBI): domain Eukaryota; kingdom Viridiplantae; phylum Streptophyta; class Magnoliopsida; order Solanales; family Solanaceae; genus Capsicum; species Capsicum pubescens. The sequence goes on along the minus strand of CM061549.1, from coordinate 215,209,289 downwards.
TTGGTACTAACTTCTTCCATATCCATTTTTATAAAAACCTTATATCTATGCTGAATATTTTACATCTCTTACATAATTACTATGAAAGTTCCCAGGCTCTGATACCATTTACAGCATCTCACATGGCTGGGGTAAGCCGCTCAGCCTACCAGACCTATATAACAATACCGGATTAAGCCATAGTTGAAAAACCGAACCAAAGCATTGATCAAAATATAAAAGAATTTCAAATAGTTTAACGATTGCATGGAACCTTTTACCCAAACAAATATTATGTCCTAAACCCCTTGATTTGTCTGATGATTTTGTCAACAATCTAGAGTTTAATTATGTTGATACTCTCGAATCTACTCCTAATATGGGAAATACAATTTCTTCCAAGCTCAATAATCTCAAAGGAATGATCAAAAAATAACCGAGAACAAAATATATTGATATTCCCCGTATCTCTGCAACTTATTATCCACGACCAACTCCTCCATATGTTCTGATAGAGGAAAGGAAATGGAATCAAACTAATACGTCTTATAATGGTGATGCAATATATAAATGGAACATAGATGGATTGTCTGATAGGAAAATCTCTATTCTTGTTCATCGTATGTTAATGTATTCTACCATAGCAAAAGCCACGGCATCTGCCAAAAATTTTTCAAGACGTAATGATGAAACTATTTGTAAAATGATAGTTGTTGGTTTTACTGGCCAACTTCGTGGTTGGTGGGATAACTTCTTAACCATAGAAAAAAGAAATGTCATTTTTACTGCTAGGAATAACACTCCTGGCCATGATAACTTGGGGAGACCTTTACTTGCGGGTAGAGAAGATGTTGTATATAACCTTATGCTTACCATTATATAATATTTTGGAGGTAGGTTTACCAACCAATATGAAAACATTAGGACACTCCTTAATGGTCTTGGATGTAGAACCTTAGGACAATTTAGGTGGTATGAGGATACCTTTCTAAGTAGGGTTATGGATTTACCCAAAAGTAAGTATGAACATTGGAAAGCAAAATTCATTGATGGTCTTCCCCCTCTTTTTGCTGAAAGAGTGAGAAAAACACTTAGGGGATCTTATGGTGAAATAAAATTGGAAGAACAGACTTATGGTCAGCTTGTAGCAGCCTGTACTCAGGAAAACTTAGCATTATGCAACAACTTGAAATTAGCTAGACAAATTAAGCTTGACAAGCTTAGAGAAAAATCCCAACTAGGAGATTTTTGTGAGAAATTTGGTATGGATAAACCAGTTTCTACTAAGACATGGAAAAGCCAAAGATATTCCAAGTCTGATAAACCTTATAGAAAGAAACGCTCTAGACATATAACCAAAGAGGAGCGTGAGACTAGAAAAAACTATCGTAAGTGTACCAGATTTATGAAGAATAGATCCAAAAGAGATTTAGCAAAAATCCAGTGTTATAGATGCAACCAATATGGTCATATAGCTTCTAATTGTAAACTTCAAAAACTCAAGTCTTTAGGACTCACTGATGAGGTGCTTGATCAAGTTTATTGTTTATTATATACTTCAGGTTCCAAATCTGATTATAATTGTGATTCTGAATCTAAAAATAATTTTGAACTTCCTAGTTCTGATAGTGAACAGGATGATGTTAATAATTGCACTGATTGCAATAATGATAAATGCAATTTTGATGAAATGATGTATAAACTACAATCACGGTTTGAAGATTTAGACTTAAATGTTCGAACTCTTACTGCTGATAATGTTCTTTAATTATTAAAAGAAATTAGGGGTTTATAATATAATATAACATAACATATCATAACATAACATAACATAACATAACATAACATAACATAACATAACATAACATAACATAACATAACATAACATAACATAACATAACATAACATAACATAACATAACATAACATAACATAACATAACATAACATAACATAACATAACATAAAATAACATAACATAACATAACATAACATAACATAACATAACATAACATAACATAACATAACATAACATAACATAACATAACACAACATAACATAACATAACATAACATAACATAACATAACATAACATAACATAGCATAGCATAACATAATATAATATAATATAATATAATTAAATATGTGTGTTCATAGTAGAGCAATGTCAAGATCAAATTTGTAATAAATGGCCGCTAATGGTACATGTTTCAATTAGTTCCCGTGCTAGAATACAACCACACCAATTCAAAAGTCTAAATGAGAGAAGAAAACAAAATTAATAAAGAAAAACAAAAATAAGTACAAAGGTAAAATAGTCAACTCCTGCTTTTGTGATTTTGGTATAAGTATGTTTTGTGCTGGAGTTACTTTTGTCTTGAAACTAGCCAATATTTTATAAAGAGTTTCAAAGATGAAGTGGGTTGTTCTTATTTTTGATTTATGTAGTAAAGAATTAGTTTTAAGTTTGGGAAATGAAGGTTACATGTCGTATGCTGTGGAATTCAGGTTGGATAATTATTGATTTTGCTTACTTTGCAAGTTTTCTGCGCGTTGTTCTAATACTTTCTCTAATCTGTATTCTCGAATCCTAATTTTGGTGAGTGCCAATTTTCCGTTTGCTTTGGTTGTTGTAGTAAGTCCTTCTTTCACTCTGTAATTCTTTAACTTGCTCATTTCTTCATTTGTTTGTTATTCCTTAATCATTTGCTTATTCAGTTAATTTGAATTATTTCTTTTTAGGTTTCTTTCATGTTGGCCTGACGTTACCTAATTTTGGAAAGTATTACTTTTTCACTTATTTTGTCATACTGAATTCGTGTTTTAATTTATTTATTTTATGTCTCTTAGTTTGTTTGTTGTTTTTCAATGCACTAATTTATTTATTGACTTACATAATTTTAATGTCAAGCCTTAGACTTAAAGTTTTATACTTTTTGTTTAAATATACTATAATATAAAATTATAGTAATATCTGAGAAACACGACAACAGAGATCAAACCGCCGATACTATAGTCATCAATAAAAAGGCTAGGCGTCAAGAATTATATAGGTTGAGGGCACCTGATAAGAAAAAAAGTTTGTTAGCTCGACAACGAGCAAACAAAGTTGAAGTAAAAAAACATCGCCTGTTCGAAAGTTCGAACGTCGGCAATTCAATTACTCCGCCTTTTCTTGAGGCAACCACTTCTTTCGCAGAACAGGCTTCTTCTACTATAAGACGGTCCTACCATCTTGGTGAAACAGGTAACTACTTCCCTACCTATCAAAATCTAAGGTAGCTAAAACCATTTAAAACATCTCTGCTGCAAAATCTGATTTAGTTTTAACATAAAACTAACTATATTGATTGTTATTATTTATTATCAGGATCAACATTGGCTTCAAAAAGTTTATGGCATAATGAAGATCCAATAAGTTGACACACTAATTGATAGCTCAAGTGGTGCACGGACACAAATTAGTTATATCTATCTCAAAGTTGTTCCTAATTACAAATTTTGTAGCGCAAAAAGATTTGAATATGAACCTCCTGCGCTTTGTTGTAGTAATGGTTTCGTACATTTAATTTCTTATGAAATGCCTCATGAATTGAGAAATATTTATTGAGAAAATACAAAGAAATCAAAATAATTTCGAACATATATTAGAACATACAATAACATTTTTGCGTTCACGTCGCTTGAAGTAACCTATGATAAAACTTTGGTAAAAAGAAATCATGATATTTACACATTTCGTGTACAGGGATAAATGCATCATTTTATAAATGATTTAATTCCAACTGATCAAAAAGCTAAAAAAACTACAGCTATATTTCTTTACAGTGAAAATGAATTGTAAAATCGAATGGCATGCTCAAATAAACTTGATGAAAATATCGTACTACCTTTAATGAACATATTAAAATTTCATAATCCATACTTTATTTTCCTGAAGTCTTTAACAAATATCGCTTAACTCTCTGATTTCTACCTCGATCTTAAATGTGATGTTGGTTTAGATCAACGAGTTTACAACTTGTCGACTGCTTCAAAAGTTGCAGGAATATGGATAGAAAATGAAGATAATAATTGTGTACCTACACCGCATAATCATATATACACAGAAACTAACAAAAGTTAATTGGTAAATTATTATTATGGTTGTTATGATCCATTACAATATCTGTTATTATTTTCTTATTGTCAAAACGGCTGACATTGTGGTATTCAAAAGATAAATCTTTCAACAGTTGCACCTAATAGTTTTACATACTGTGAACATGAACAACTGTCCAGTGTGAGAAATATGTGTTTTATTGATGGCTTTCTTGCTACGGAAGCTGAAAACATTCGCAAGGAAAAATGTAAAAGAAATATGATTTCTTGTCGTGAATATTATAGTGGCAGATTATAAATGAGAAATGATGAAAATATAATTTTACATTCTGGTAGATTATTCATCAATTCGTAGTTGATCAATGAATTAAAATTGAGAGTCAACGACTAGATTTTGCTTCTTTCAATCAAAATTTATTCAGAATAAATATGTTGGAAGGACTTTTGGATATGCTACGACGTGGAGAAAGAGAAGCTTCACAAATAGGTAGAAATAAAATACTTTCACATAGCTTTACATGAGGTCCATGAGACCGCACCGACGATATATGAACGCTATTGCATTCGTGCAACATTTTAAAAAATCTGATATTTTTTTAACAATGACCTGTAATCCTGCATGGCCAGAAATAAAAGTTGATATCTTATCTACAGATGAAGTACAAAATAGATCAGATTTAATTAGCTGAATATTTCATACAAAATTAGAAGAATTAAAGAAAGATATTTCAAAAAGACATATTTGATACAGTTGCAGCGTTTATGTATACAATAGAAATTCAAAAATGAGGACTTCCAAATGCTCATTTTCTTATCATATTATATAAAAAAATATATAAATTATTAACTTCTGAAGCATAATAAATTTGTTTGTGCTGAGTTACCAAATCCTGACATCAATCTTGAATTATGCACACTTGTTACAAAATATATGATTCATGATCCTTGTGGTGTATTAAATTCGACAATGCCTTGTACAAAAAAAAGTTTCTTGTAAATTAAATATCCAAGAGAATTTGCTCAACAAAGAAGAAAAGGTAAAAAATCGTATCCAATTTATAAAAGGAAAATACCAAAAAATGTATTGAACTTAAAGAATATTTAATAGATAATTCATGGGTTGTTCCTTATAACCCATTTTTACTTTGTAAATATAGTTTTCATATAAATGTAGAGATTTATTCTGATAATAAAGTCATCAAATATATTTATAAATATATTTTCAAAGGTCATGATAAAATTACATTTCATATAGATTCAACGGATACAAATATAGAAATTGCTGAAATTAAAGAGTACCAATCTGCAAGATGAATGTCGCCCCCAGAAGTTACTTGGCGTATATTTGCTTTCCTTATTAGCAAAATGAATCCAAGTATATACCATCTTCAAGTACATTTGGATGGACAACAATTAATTTCCTTCAAAAGTAATGATACCATCACTAAAATTATAAATAATTCTATGATCGAAAAAATAATGTTAACAAGATTCTTTATGATGAATGCTAAAGACGAATATGCTAAAGGTTTAATACCGGAATAGCATGGAGCACAAGGTATTAAAATGTGGTCTGATCTAACTAGGATTTCCCAACATCTATCTTTTCTAACAAGCTAGTACTCCCAACGTTTTACTCTCTCTTTTTTAAAATTGTTGAGACTTATTGACTTGAGATTTTTCTAAAAAAAATATTTAAAAAAATTATTTTATTAAATAATTATTATTAATTATGCTTTGAGAATAAAAGTCTTAATTTATTATATCAAGAATTTTCAGAACATTTTGTATGGTCATATTCAAACAAAATATGGACACGCAGCAAATAAGAAAAAGTTATTAATCGTGTCGTAACATACCACCCAACTGAAGGAGAGAAATATTATTTAAGACTTATTTTAAAGAATTTAAGAAAACCAACATCTTATCTACAATTGCGTACCGAAAATAAAAAATTATATAATACATTTAGAGAATCCGCTAAGAAAAGAGGATTATTACTTTCTGATAACAATTTAATAGAATGTATGATTAAAGATACAAGTTATCAAATGCCTTATAGTTTACATCATTTGTTTGCTACTTTATTAGTTTATTGCAATCCTACAAATCCTAAACAACTATGAAAAAAATTTGAAAACTCAATGTCTGAAGATTTTATAAATATCACTTATTTACCTTCTCATAATATCCGATACAAAGTATTAACTCATATTAACGATATTTTACACTCAATGGATCGTGATATCAACAAATTTCAAATTATCCCAGAAATACTTCAACCTCCTAAAATAACAAACGAAGCTAAAGATGTTCATTTTGAATGAACCATCACAGTTAGTGAAGAAGATTTATTGTTAGAAAAAAATAAAATATTGAACAAAAAATAGCTTACAATATCATACTCGATTGAATATTTTCAAATAAATCAGGTGTTTTTTTCATTGATGAACCTAGTGGAACAGGAAAGAGTTTTTTATATCATACTTTGTTAGCTATTGTTAGACATAATGAATTTATTGCTTTAGCAACAACAAGCTTAGATGTTGTTGCTTCCCTTCTTACTAAAGACGAACTACTCATTCGCATTTTAAATTACCTATAGATATTTAGGAAATCTTTTGATGAAATATAAGTAAACATAGTTCTTTAGCTTCTTCGATTCGAGATGCTAAGTTAATTGTCTGGGATGAAATTTCAATGACGAAAAAGAAATTAGTTGAGGCTTTAGATTTTCTTCTGCGAATGGAAATCAATACAATATTTGGTGAAAAAGTGGTTATTTTCAGTGGATATTTTAGACAAACTCTTTTTGTTGTTCCTAGTGACAAAAAAGAAGATTTCATTCGTGAAAGTTTACTTTGCTCTGAAATTTGGGATTAACTAGAAAAATTAAAATTGTCAGAAAATATGCGAGCAAAATCTGACCCTGCTTTTTGTGAATATCTAATGTGTATTGGTAATGGTATCAAAAAAACAAACAACCAAGGAAAAATCACACTTCCCAATTCTTTAATTATTTCCTTCACTGCTGAAAAAAAATCTCTACGTCTTTTATTTAAGATTACTTACCCTAATTTATATATATGTCATTCAACTGTTTCATTCATCACTTCTCGCACTATTTTGACAACAAAAAATGACTTTATTGATGAAATTAATGATATACTAATAGCCCAATATCCAACACCACCAAAAGTTTACCACACTATTGATGAAACAATTGATCCAAAAAATCAAAGCGAGTATAAAGATTTTATGCATAGTTTAAATCCTGCAGGTTTATCCCTTTATAGATTAACGTTGCAAGCGAAATGTCCGATTATGTTATTTCACAATTTAAATCTATGTGAAGGTTTATGTAATGGAACACGCTTGATCTGCAATAATTTTAAAAATTATATTATTACACAACAATATTCAGTGGAGATTTTAAAAACAAATATGTATTCATTCCACGAATTCCTTTACAAACATCACAAGATGAGAAATTGTCCCTTCAATTTAAAAGAACTTAATTTCCAATACGATTATGTTATGTCATGAATATAAATAAAGCATAAGGTCAAACATTAAATTTTATTGATATTTATTTACGTGAACTTGCATTTTCTCATGGCCAACTATATGTTGCTTTATCACGAGAAATTTTTTTTAATTGTTTAAAAGTATTGATTACACCTTCTACAATTGAAGACAACAATGACCATTCAACCCAAAATATAGTTTATAATAAGATTATCAGAAAGGCTTACCCATAATATTATAATACAACTTGGTACACCTTATAAACAATTATCTTTTTTACTTTTTCTTAATTTTTAAAGTATTTTTTTCATCATTATTTTATTAATAATACATTTAACTTCTTACAAAATTACATAGTGATACGCTTTACATCTATTTTATTAATATACATCCTAACATTAATATACATACTTTTCTCTTATAATTGCAGATTAGTTCGACATGACATATAGGTTCGATATCGACTCCATCACTCCTCTAACCAAAGATTGGACATCTAAAATTTAAGTTGTAGACAAACATCTAGTAAAAAAATAGAGATGAAACCAGAAAGTATCAGTTGCTGACTTTACAGGATAAGGAGGTAATTTTGTTATTTTTACTCTTCGTACGATTAATTTTTACCTACTTAATAAAATATTGCAATACTTTACACAACCTTTAATATTATTACAAATTACATATTATTACAAGTCCAAGCAATTATATGAAATATTGATATACCACACTTTGAAAAATACTTCAAGTCGTTTCAAACATACTTGGTGTCAGTTGCACAGGTTAAAGAATCAAATTCAGGATATGCTAATCCATTCAACACATACACCTGCATGATTGACAAAACTACAATCATTGAGTCAAGACAATGTCATTCCTCTTAAAAATTGACCATCATTGAGCCGTTTGGTTGAAGTTTCTTTTGATGGTTTTGATATACAAGCTAAAGGTTCTCAATTTGATAATTAAAAAAACTTAAACATTTACACCTCAAACTATAAAAATTAGTTATTATTAAAATATTTTTTTACTCTTTTATTTTCTATTTACTTTTTTTTTTTTATCTTTTTACTAGTAAATATTATTGCACTGTTGGTTAATGCTGCCCTTCCAAGTTATGCAGGCAATGAAAGAAAATACAACAATTTATCATTATGGACGCTCAGTAAGTTCATGCTCTTTCACCTTCTTTTTTTCATTCTTTAATTGTGTTCGGTTCCTAAAATATTTTGTGCTAAAACTAATTTCAAGATACAACCATTTCCTTTATTATTTCAGAATTTAATAGCCAAACTTATTTTTCGGAGTTAAACTCCAAAAAAAAGTAAAAATTACATCTTCAAACGCCCTTTTAACCTTCTATTACCTTATTCTTCGATTTTAATGTCATTATTTTTTGGGTTTTACATTTTGTTGTTACTACTTATTTTTTTCTTTATTATTTCAATAAGACTTCTTCACTATTGTATTTGATTTACTTAACTAATTTTTGGATGTGCTTTAAGTCAAGAATTTATTAGAAGTTGTATCTTTATCTTATATAAAGTTGTATACACACCACCCACCCCAACCTCATTTGTAGAATCAACAAATGATACCCCACTTATAGATAATTTTCTTTCTATCATTTCTCTTAATCTGTTTGAAGTTTGATAAAGATAATAGCTGATTGTACTGATATTTAAAATTGTCTAATTGATTGCTTTAGGAAGCACTAAAACTATAAAAACTAAAGGCTCCAAGCCTTAAAGTGACAAATGTTTTATCTTTTTTCTCATTTTATGTTAGATATTTTCATGGGTTGTCCCCGTAATGTCATGGTGTTTTCTAAAAGATTGCTTATTTGTATAGTTTGACATGTTAATAGGAAAAACAATTAAAAAATCATAAGCTATTAGATATCTATCCAGTATATAATTTTTTTCTTATTTACATAATATGACACGCTAATAAGAAGAACAATCAAAAATCACAAGCTAAGAGACATATATTGAACATACAACTTTTAATGTTGATAAGTTTTTTTGTTGTATGATCTCTCTGGACTTTCCAAATGTATCCTCAGTATAGCTTAAAACATCTTTGCAGATGCAATTCTCTTTATGGGAATTGGACTCAAGATTGATTTATCATATATTTCCACTGTTTGTTATTCATAATATGTTTTGCACTTAATGATGGTTATATTTGATTTATTCTTTTGCCTGTAAATTGCTAATAGAATTAAAAATTAATTTTTTTACTTACTATAGTTACTTAGCATGATAAAACAATAAAAAAAAATCACAAACTACAAAATATATATTGAACATACAGCTTTCAATATTGATAATTTTTTCTATTATATAACCTCCAGTTGTATGATCTCTTCGGACTTTACAAACGCATCCTTAGTATGGCTTAAAACATGTTTGCAATGTAGTTCTCTTTGTCAGAATTGAATTTAGAATTAGTTTGTCGTAAAATTATATAAGTTGATATTCCTAATATCAAATGTTCATTTATGCACCCAATAATATTTTTACTGTTTTTATTCATACTGTATTTTATACTTAATGATAGCTTTATTTGATTTATTCTTTTGCTTGCAAATTGTTGGTTGAACTAAAAATTAATTTTTCTACTTATTGTAAGCTGCTTAACAAAATTTTTATCTCTATTTTATCAAATTTAATGTTTAAATATTTATTATATTTCATACTATTACAGGAAAAAATAAAAAAAGTTAATACTTTGAAAAGAATATATTGAATACTATGAAAACACTCTTCTCCGGAAATTTAAAGACTATCCTGTAATTCTGCTTAAAAGAGTAACGAAATTAGTGTCAGGTACAATTATTTAATTATAATTTTTACTGTATATAATTTTATATGACTAATATCACTTTATTATATACATACAAGTTTATCAAACAAATACAACACAATAATACTTTTGCATCCCACGTATTCACAAGCTGCTACTTTAAGTTCATGGTAATACACAAATATTATCCTCTTACAAAATTGAGTTCACTAACTAAATTAGTAATAATAAAAAGTTTTGTAGGGCCAAAACAATTTAGCCGCTACTGCTTGAATACACAGCAAAAAGCACATCCACAACTGATTCTCTTCTCTTTGTCCCATATGAAGAACAATTAATACTCATATCTGATATCCAGACGCAAGCACCAGTAAGAAAAGCAACAATTAATAACACACTCAATTTTTATAGGACAGGGTGTTTTACATAGATGGTCGTTTCACAATCACAAATCAGAATCAAGGCTTTTTCCTATGGCATGCTCAGATTGTAAAACTCCATTCATAAAATGCACCTCATTAGTGTCAATCAATTGTATACGCTATAAAATCTCTATTCAACTTATCCCTATGTAAATTAGTAACTCTATAACTTTAATAATTCAATTGCTGAATCAATTGGGATTTGTAAACAATTGAAAATAAGGAAAGGGATACTAAAACTATTAGCGCTGAGGAGTACTGGTCTACTATCTTTTACAGAAGATAACCAAAAGATTTCATCATCTACTTTAGTCTTCATACAAAATATAACAAATAGTGTAAAGGAAGATACACAACTTAGTTTTAAAGTGAGAACACATAAGAAAATAGGCAAATTGGTCTATCATTCCACTATAACACTGGCTCCAAGGTATTCACTATGTCACTCATTATTGGCCTACACTTAGAATTGTGGCTTAAGAATTGATAAGCCAATGTAGTGTAGAAACCCTGATGGTTGTACCACACAGTGAGGGACTAGGTCCCTGAAAGTTAATCATAGGCAAAACATAATAAAGCAATAGGAAGTAAGAGACAGTGCAAGGAGAATAAAAACACAAGATTTTATCGTGGATACCCCCTTGCTCAAGAAAGAAAAAACCACGGCTGCCCTCACAAGCTCTCAAAAATAAAAAATAATTAAACTCTTGATTACATTCTCCAATGAATCTAACTCTAGGCTCCTTCCACTTGTAATAACTCTATACAAACTCATCTTGATGACTCTACTAAGGCACTCTCTAAACTGATTAACTCTAATCAGCAACAAGTTTAGGCAACTCTACCTAAGCACTCTTTAAATAAAGAGAAAGTTCATTAATCTTATAACATGAGTAATTCATTTACAAATCAGAACTCACTTAAGATACTCTCTAATTTAGCATAAAAATAAGAACTTGAGATGAACGTGGGTTTTTTTCCTCTCTTCACTCTTTGAATTTGCAAAAAACCATTTGATGAAGAAGCATCTTTTTTATTTTATAGATGAGTGATGATTAGGGCTGAAATCTTATTATATCAAGTGTCCTAATTAGTACAAGAAGCACCTTCCAGTTTATTATACAAATGAACAAAGTTGTGCAGACGTGTGCCAGCTGAACTATTGCTTCAAATAGTTAGGGACATGGTCCCTTGTAGTCATCTTCTCATAATCAAAACTACATATAACAATTTTCCCCCATTTTGATAATGACTAACCAACCATAAATCTTTTCAATACACATCCATCATATTTAATCAGAGTGATTACCACTCTGAAGATGAATGTTCCCCTATCATCATCTTCCACCATCATACAACACAGAAACCTGGTCCCTTATTGTCATTTACAGTAAAAACTCTGATCACGTTTGCTTCCCCTGCCATTATTCACCATAATTCATCTAGTGAATTCGCATACTTCCCCCTGTCAATATGCCTCACATAAGCACATAGCACACACACACCTGGTCGTATCACATAAAGTCAGTATTTCCCCTTTTAAAATTATTGAAAAGGATCAATAGTAAACCAAGAGTAAAATAAGTATAGGTTAATTAACGCATATCCACTGGGGCAACACTGACATGAAGAATGCCTTTGAATAAAATAGACAAATGAAGTACAAAACAGAATTCATTCATTCATACAAGTTAGCACCGGTGAAGCAAGCTAAAATAATCAACATAAAACAACTGTCTTTAAAGGATAATATTAGAATCAAGACAAGAAGCTGACACGATATTAATGAGAGGACAAGGATAACAAGGCTTAGGTAGAGGGAGGTTTAGGGGAAAAAGACTTAAGCAGCATCTCTATTCTTGCATTTTCAGCAATGTGGGCATCCAACAACTGTTTAGTGAGGACCTTCACTTCAGCATTCAATCCTTAAACTTCACTAGTTAGTTCTACCACTTCTTCCTGGAGTTTTACATTTTCATTTGCAAGTTCATCAGTGACACCTGGTCCCTCAAAAGACAACTTCTGATTCTGCAACTTTAGGTCCACTATTTCAGCATCTTTGGCAGCCAACTTGATCCTTAACTCTTCCATTTCCATTCCCGATTCTCGTTGAACAGTTAACGACTCATATACTTAAGACACTGATCCAACTTTGCCCTCTATGCATTCATTCTCCACAAGAGTTGTTATACTGAACATCTACTTAGTTGTTCCAGGTATTTCTTTAGTTCCATCCACACTATAATATTCAAACATCTTGTTCAAGAGATATCCGTATGGTATTTTATGTTTACCTTTTTTTTAATGAATCACCTTATGCATATGCTCTATCATTAGAGCAGGAAGACTTATCAATTCAAACTTGCTCAAGGATTCAATACAAAAAAGTTAACACTGGAGGCAATTTTTATTTTTTTTGTCCTTGGCAACATGACATTGTTGATGAACTCACATACCAGTTGATACTCACTTTTTAGAAACTTTTTTTACTACAGCTGTTGAGGTCCCTCCTACCTTTTATGACTCAACCATAAACTTAGTAGTAGGCTCTTGATTTACCACAGTTCTCACACCTACAACAGATATATCCAAAATTCTGCCTAATTCCTCCTCATCCAGTTTGATAGACTTTTCTTGTATTTGGGCATTCAAACTTTGCCCATCTTCTGGGAATTCTATGGTGTAATAAAATTCCCTGACTTTATTTTGAAACACTATGGGGGTTGATACCTCAAATAAGTACAGCCAACCTTGGTGTCTGACATACTCAATTAGCTCTATTATTCCAGGATTTTCATAGATCTTTGGATCAAATGTTCTACCAGAAAGAATTTTTAATGTCAATAACATTTTATTTCTTTATTCTCTAGACATATCCTTTATCTCTTCATTTTTATTCTTCTGCTCAATTTTTCAATCATAGTTGTTCTCTTCTTGGGTCCAGGTCCCTCGAAATCTTTCCTTTTCTTGACAGCTATTTATTTCTGCCTCATTCCAGTATAGGTCCTACACTTTGATTTAGAGGACCTGGTCTTCTCAGCAATATGAACCTCATTTTTTCTTTCCTCTACAGCTGAAGCATCTTCTGAATTCATGTCCTCCCTTTCCTCAATCTCCACAACTTTAATATCTTCGTTCTTCTCTATTGTGCCAGTTTTTATGAGCCTTCTTCTTTTCATGGTGGAAGTCTTACTATTTTTAATTGTATTTGCTAGGAATTTTATCATAGACCCTCCAGTCTAGTAAGATCTAGACACGTTTACCTCTGAGTCCACTACTTTTTTATTACCTATACTTCCCCTTAGCTTCTTCACAGACCATCTTAGAGGTACTTCATTCTTATTTTTCTCATACTTATCACTTATTTCCTATTCTTTTTTATTACCAAAGCTTTCCTTGGTATCATAGGCAAGCAACAGCAAATTTTCAGCCACCTAGTTCTCATTGTAGAAAAGATCAACCCTTTTACTGGTATTTCTTCACCAAATAATTAAGAGAAAATAAGGTTTGAATCTGAGGGAGTAGGTAATCCTGGTTCTAGAAAATTTTTAGAGGTATTAGCCTTTTTAAGTTCTTCATACAACCCAGGGATCTAAGAATTTTTAGTTATTTTTGAGCTTTTCGAGAAGTGATAAGTCTCATTTTGAGAGATTTCCTATTCGATTGGTGACCCAAAGCCTCGATTGGAATCCTCTACCATGATTGGGTGAACACAACTTTCTAGGGTTGATGAAGGTTCAATAGGAACTGACTCATTTAGGGTTTTCAAATCTTGTAAATATGACTCGGTAGGTAAGGTTAACTCAGTTTTTGGTTGGAGACTCTAGATGATGCTTTCTTTGACTTTTGTTGTTGAAAGATTAGAGTATTGGAAATGTTTAACCTGATTTTATAGAGTGTTGTCTATCTCAAAACTTTCAGCTGGGTTAGAGGAGGTAGAATCATCAGCCATTTGATTCTGAGGGTGAGAAAGATGAAATGGGACCAATAAGGTTTGGAGAGAAAAGTCAATTTTGGATGATAAGTTATAATTATTGATGAAAGATGAGTGAAGATCTAATATGGTGGTTCAATGAAGTGTCAATTGTTAATAAAAGAGGTCACCTTTGAAATGAAATATCTGAATCTACGGAGTGTGACCCTTAATTTTATAAAATGGAATTGACTGCTTTTGCTGAAGGGATACATGCACAAGTCCTATTTAGACAGAATTCTATGACTATTATTAGAGCATCATGTATATGTACTAACCTGAGAGATAGGACCAGGTCCCTCTCTTTTGAGTGAGCCTTTAATTTTATGCTTGACATATTTGTCCACTTCCCAAGTTGTTCCCATAGGTGCATACCTACAAGGGTACCGTACTGAGATAGACTTATGTGCACCTATTTTATCATGAATACCTGTCTCCTTGACATAGACAAATTTGAGAGGAGACATTGATTCATATGATATTTATTCTGGTGAAGCTTTTTCTTCTGATATATATTTCCTAGGGACCAGGTCCCTTGAAATCATCTATTTTAAAATGAGACACCTCCATCTTGAAGTGTCATGAGAGAGAACAGAGTTAGACCTTTCATCATCAAGCTTTGAACCTCTTCAATTAATGAGTTATTCCTAACTATAATCCTCTTTCTCATGCCTGGAATCCTGATCATAAGTTGGTTTTGGGAACCCACTTTAAGTTTGAGTTCCCAGTAGGAGGATAATGGTGTGATCAAATTCTTCTTAACCCATCTACATAGTGATATCTTCCTCTTTAACTTTTCAGAGACTTTAAGCCCTTAGGATGTGCATTCTCCTACTAAACATATCTGAAATCATTTATTCTAGCTCTTACCCAGCTTTGACAATTTTCCTTTGTGTGCCCATCTCTTCCACAATGAGTACATGAAGGTTTGTGACCCTTGTTCCTAGAATCATGAATAGTTTTTCTTGTAGAACCCAGAGGTTATGATTCTCCTTGATAGTCAGGCCCCTTACCATTAGTTACACCTTGACTAGTCAAATTAGAAAGGGTCTGTGAAAATGTCATGACCCAAATGGCCATGAGTGTCACCCACACTAATCTTCCTGTGCGAGAACCATCTAAACCGAATCATTACCCAAACACTTAGTCAATATTAAGAAGATAATATTATAAATCAATAAAATAACAATAATCTAGGGATAATCATTACTAATGCGGAAATTCAAACAAACTACTTACTAAAATTCCCAAGACCCGAAAGTCATCGTACAAGAACTACTAACAAAGATCATATCTAAAGTGATATCTAAAAATAAAGTAAATAAAGAATGTTTCATTGCCCGAAAGATGGACAAGAACAAATAAGATGACCCATGGCAGCCTGGAGACGGAGTGCTCACCCTTGGGTTAAGATCTGCTATCAGACTCTAGAAGTGAGGTCATGTCTGAACCTAGAACACTTTCTGCACTCAACAAAAGAAGAGTACAGGGTAGTATCAGTACAAACCACTATGTACTGGTAGGTATCATAGGCCAACTCAATTTAATAGCATGTACACAACATAAATCAAATAACAAGTAGACAGGCATCGTCACACAATAAATATTTAATGAATCAACAATACAACAACAACAGGTCAAACAGTGCTAACAAACAAGCCACATAACCATCAAGAGTATCAACCATACTGTAAACATCCACAGAAATAACACAAATATGTACACACATGCTATGGGACTTATTTTTTCCCAAATAGTCATGACCTGCAGGGAACAATCTATGTTCATGTACCGTACCGGCGTGGTACCCGATCCAACATAAATATAAACATACCGACGTGGTACCCGATCCAACATAAATATAAATGTACCAGTGTAGTACCCAATCCAACATAAATATAAACATACCGGAGTGGTACCCGATCCAACATAAATATAAATGTACTAGCGTGGTACCCGATCCAACATAAATATAAAAGTACCGGCGTGGTACCCGATCCAACATAAATATAAATATACCGGCGTGGTACCCGATCCAACATAAACATAACCAAGTATTATCAATATCAATTTACACAACCTCACAGCATGCCACACAATGTACCAAGTTTACAAGTACACTTAAAGTCATAAGACAATTCCATCAAGTCAATTTTCAATAAACATTTATACATAAATAAACAATCCTAACATCAACAATTTCAAGCATTTCTGAATACCAATCCACAAGTATCCAATTTTAGAGCATATACACACAATTAAGTCGAGTCTAAACTCCAATTAAACCGTAACCTACCTCAACCGAAAAATTCGAATGCAAGCTAATTTGTAAGGGTCTTGCCCTTCCGTAAAGCTTTCAATTGGTCAACACCTGTCCAAATATATAATCACCATAAGAATATAAAACGTTACGCTAAACTTGAAGTAAAATAGGTCCTTATTCGACCTCCAAATTAAGAGTTCCTAAGCTACGAAGCCTAATCTAATCTAAGTTCATTGAGTGTCGCTAACCGTGCTAACTCTCGAGGCAAAAAACAATAGCCTGTAGAATTCCAATTTTATTGGAAGCTATGCTGCCAAGGCGTAAAGCAAATTCCTGTAACTTTCTAATTATATTGGAAAGCTTATACTAACCATAACTTTTACTATATTTTATCATAATTACTACATTAGCTAATAACTTTTAGGAAGCTAACTATAGAAAACTTTCTAATATCCTTTTAGGTTACTACTCCAATTCAACCTCTACTTGTCGTTGCAGATATAGGACTAAAACTGTAACTCACAATGTAACTATGAAAATACAATTACATTCTGAATGCCAACCGATAAAGAAACCAGTACCAAATTATATTTATACTATTTACATTCCCAAGTAATTGTAACTATAGCATTGTACCTATTCACTTACTTGAAATAGTTCGAGAGAGATAGAGATTCCCACCCGTCAAAGCTGCAACGTGAAAACTGTAACTCTCGTGCCCCACTCTTTTTCCTAATATCTGATGATATTAATATTATAAATGGTAAACCCTAACCACTAAATTTTATCCTTATATTAACTACATAAGTAAATAAATTGTTATTTTGACCCACTAATTTATTAATTAAGTAATTTTTTTTAAATACCCAAAGCTTTCAAACACCTTAAGAATTGATACAACTCAACCCGTGAGTCATAATTCACGTACACCAACTATGAGAAGGGCTAAAATAGAGAAGATGAGTAAATTTCACAAACAATCGGGTGGGTCGTTAGATAACATACCAATTAAACAACTGTTCGTCCCCCAACGGGCAAACATGCGAGAAAAAAGAAAACTAAACAATTATCTGAATCATCAAAAAAATGTGGATATTTGCCACACATGTCCTCTTCGGTCTCCCAAGTGGCCTCCTTAATAGAAAGATTCTTCCACTAGACCTTTACAAACTCAATCTCTTAGTCCTCATCTTACGGACAACCAAATACCTAACCAAGCCTATGTGTACTCACACCGCCCCATACTCGGAAGGTTCAATCTATATAAAATAACACAAGGCATAATCTTCACCCATATATATGCAACTGTTCTATACTGGCTGATAAATATAAGTGCATACTGGTGATAGGTGATGCGTGTGCAGGACGACTGATAAATATAAGTGCATACTGGTGGTAGGTGATGCGTGTACAGGAATGAATACAAAGTACACATTCAATATCACTACTCATCATAATTTTCCTCATCAGAGCCATCATCATAGTAATCAATCTCCGACCTTTCTGGGAATCAACATCATCACAACAATATCCTACGGTCTTGCCGGATATCAACACATCATCAGTAGTATTATCCGTGATACAAGACAAACAAGGAAAAGCACAAAACATACCCCAAACAATCCACAAATTCAAGAAAAAAATGTGGACCAAAAGGGGACCTCACTCGGATTCGACAAGTATAACAAGAATACAAGAAACAAGGGTGTATTTGACACCCAAAAATAGCCAACAACACAACAATAACGAGATGAACAAGATGACAACAAGAATAACCAGATTCGGATTCCACAACAACAAGATATAACGTTACAAGATTACAAAAGACAAAGGGATATATAGCGAGACATAAACTACTATAATGACTAAGAACCTAAGTGTAGATGACACACAAAGACCCTTAATGATGATAGTAGGAACACCTACACTCTTCAAACAGACACAAGAGAGGACCTCAATCCTTCAAGCACTCCAAGTTCCAAGCAAACAAACAACAAAAGAGATTCCGCCCTAATGTTGTAACCTAGTTTCGGCCAAGCCTCACAAGAGAGAGAACTTGAGGGTTTCAAGTGTGTTCTACCATTTTCAACATTCAAAAACTATTTGAATAAACCTAACATGTTCCTTATATATTACAAAATAAATAGAAGTTAAAATGACCAAAAAGGCCATTCAAGAATGGGCGGGGCCCTCTAGTGTATGGAGTGGGCTGTTTTGGTGTGTATTTGGGCCTTTAATTACACTTCTCTTGCACATACACTTGGTTTCTTTCAATTCACACCCACATAAGTTTATTTCCGTGATTATTCTCATATCACTCCGGCCTTGAAGGATATCAACATATCATAATAATAGTCATTACCGAATAACATACACTAAAATACTCATAAAAAATAGTCATACCACCATAGAATATCTATCTAGTCAATACTTCTCAACTACTCATTATTAGATAACCAACACTTATTATAATACAATAACTAGTTCGCTAGTCATCACATAATCTCTCGTTATTAGCCTAAACATTATCCTTCACATAATCCTTATTCACGGGATAGGAACTAACCACTATTTATTTAATATCCAACATCTACAATCTAGTCAATGTTCATCACTAGACCAAAACCGTCATTTATTCACCATTTATTATTATCAACAAATCATCCTATATCCGTTAATCATTACTAGACAACACATTACTACTTGTCACCTAACTATCTTTTATTAACTGACACCATTCATTATCTAACCATCGTTTACCAACTAATCCTTGCTTGATTATTCATTAGTTAACCATTTAGAAACTATTCAAAATTATCAACTAGTCACCTATTATTACCAACATCTCTTATTATCTAGCCTCATTAACACACAACTCCTCATTTATTGACTAATCGACATCACGAACTTAGTCATCAATATCAACTAATCTTCACATATGCTAGAACTGACCTCACCATAAGTCACACATTAACCATCACTGGCTACCATGTTTCAACTAAGCAAGATTCATTAATTAATACATTAGATTCCTAGCCATAAAACGCTATAGTCCCCTAATAGACAACTAGTTACCACATAGCTTAACTGTTAATTAGGAAGAACAATCGTAAGATCATATTTTAGCTAAAATCACATAAATTATCAATATAATACTCATAAATATACCACATCAATGCGTTCCATCACCAACATCCAATCAATAAAGTCGTAAGCAACATACCGCATCTTTCTCTGTCCCATACCGGAAAGATGTGTATACAAACATATATTTATATTCATAAACTGTAATCGTATTCTTTACACTGATAAACACTCCTCGGATATTCAATCATTATCATAACACAACTCTGGGTCCATGAATTTATCCGAAATAGTCCCAACATTATAATCACGGCCATAGGCCCATATACATATTCGAAACTCATATCGATAATTATATTTATAAGTCATAGAATATCTCTAATCATCTCACATATAGGAGGTATCTCACATATTGGATGCAAATTATAAATAGACATGTAATTGTCTATACATCATGACTACGAGAAATATCACCTCTCTAGGCCAATTCACATATATAAGAGGAAATAACATCTATATAGGTTACATAATATATCTAGGAGGAATATCATCTCTAAATGCCCAATATCATTTTCACAGGTAGTATCATAACTATGACTCAAAACCCACAATCTGGGAACATCAATACAAGTTACCAAGTTATGAAGTAACCTTATTCTAAGGTTTACTAGCCTCATCTATGTATAATATCCAAAACTAAGTTCACAAGACTTAGAAAAAGTTTAGGCCTGAGTGGGTTAGACGATCCCACTTCTAATCCTCAATTTCCAAAATTAGGTACATTATTCCCCAAACTAGGTTAAGGTATCTAGTTCATCCTTTAGATTCCATTAAGCCATATTCAAGCCTAAGATATCATCTTTGATTAGAAACAAGATACTCAAGTCAACTCTACTCAACTTATGGTTTCAAGACTACCACACTGGCCCAATAAGGCTAAAGATACAAATCATGCTTCAAATACTAAAATCACATCCCAAACATAGGTTTACATCATAACTACGCTACAACTAATCTAAACCAGAGAGGAAAAGAAATAGGATTCAAAAGGGGTATAAACATGCCATTTTACGGGCCCCACAGAATTAGAGCCTGCAACACATTATCCTCCACAACATTGTTAATATACATCTAATCATTATACCTTAACCATTCAACAATAAATATCGACCAAGTATCACTCAAGGAAAGATCAATCATGCTATTTAATAATTTATTTTTTCCTCTTCATCTTCAGTGTTGGACATGAGGGGAACCAAGGAGTCATAGATAACTGGACTTTCTTTCACAGCTAGCATGTACACATCTTCATGCTCTTCATCTTTATATGATTCATTGAAAAAGTCTCATCATCCTACCAAGTCTTGCTTTACTGCATAATTAGTTGTAGCCTTCTTTCTTAAATTTTTAGGGACCTGGTCCCTATTCTTTCCTTTGTCACCAGCAGTCTTGAGGTAATCCTAATAATATATTTTGTGAATAGGATAGTTCTTAATGAAATGCTCATGACTTCCATATTTGTGACAAACCTCAACATTACGTTCTCTTTTGCTGCTACTTCCTCTTCTTTGGAACTGACCACTTCTCTCCATGGCTCTAACAATTATTTTTGCTAAATAGTCAACATCAGTGTCATCTTCATCTAGATCATATTTAGAAGCCTTCAATGATAGGGGAATTTTCTTCTTTTACTTCCTTCTTCTCCATCCCATGCTTCTTCTTCATCTCATGGGTCTTCAGATTTCCAATCAATTCATCCATGGTGAGGGTCTTCAAGTTTTTTGGCTTAATTTTTGGTTTAAGGTTATTTCGAAACTCTTTTATTCTTTTATTTCTACCCAGTGTGTGATTCCGCAACTATCAAAAGAGTCTATAGGGGTGTGAGGTACTTGTTGGTAATTTAATGGGGTCTTGGTGGATTTGTTTAACTCGAATATGGTGGGATTTATGTCATTTGGGGGATAGATTGGTTGCACTCGTGCTATTCATCATTAGGTTTTCATATTTGTAAAAATTATATTTAGGCCCCATGGTGAGCCGGTTATAGGAAGAGAGTATGGTATCGATCCCTAAGCATTAAGGGAAAGGTTATATCATGTAATACCCATGCTTTTTCTTAGCTTGAAAATTATCTCAAGGATGTTAGAACTTTCTTTGAAATAATAATTCATTCTTATACATGTGGTATTTCCATAATTTTCACTTCCTATCACGTGAGAAATTGAATGAGCTTTCCATCGATATATAATTCGCCCAAATCTGACACTCGGGCGAAGAGTTAGGTCCTTTTTAGTGAGAAAGTGTTTGACCTGAGCCTTCAGCTCGTCGCGGAGATAGCTCAAATGGCAATTGTCAATTTCTAGTGTTACTCCACGATACTAGAGCGCCACCGTGCGGTTTCCCAATTATCAATTTCCAGTGACACGGTGCGATAGAGCCGCGTCGTGCCAAGGGCCCAACTCAGAAAATTTTACTGAAAATTTAATGATGTGTCCAGGGTTATAAGGGTCAATTCCCCCCTCCCCCCCTATAAGCTTCTAAACATGGGATTTAGCCCCTATTCATCCAAAATATTGATGTTTTTCTCAAATACTCTCAAGAACTCAAGCTAGGGTTTTCATAGAAGGTCCAATTTCAAGAAGGTTTCACCATCAACCTTCACGAAATCATGATCTAAGGTATGCATAGTGTTCATTCATGGACTCTTTTCGTCCATGAAGTTCAAGAATCCCTTTTCTAAACTCAAGTTAAGGATTTTCTATATGTTTTCATGTTTTGGTTGCTCATGTTCATGTTTGATAGATGTGAAATTGGATTCTACTCCATGATTGTTGATAGTTTCTATGTGGGTTTAATTACTATAGCCATAGATTCATGCAACCCTAAGATTTAAACCTTTGAATGATGAAATTAGAATTGAATAATGATACTTACATGTACCATGTCTGTCATATATTTGATTAAATACCTAGATGAAGGAATATTTTCTAACTAGCATGATATCATGAAATCCCTATGTATGTGCAAGATCATGCCCATTACATGTTTGATGAAATGCTCCTATGAAGGTAGTATGTATTATGATGATAGTCAAGTCTTCAAGTAAATCATGTTATGTCAGTTTCCTTCTATCGAGTCCTGGGGGTACTTGTACCCAAAATATTAGTTGTGTGCCTAGAGCCATGTCATGTTTTCACGATACTCTCAATCAAACTATGAACTCTTAGACTTCAAATAGTCTTATGACTCAGGAAAAATCTCCATGATCTCATGACTCATTCAGTTGTCAGATATCAGTAGTATTCCGTCAGCCACGGAAATTCAGTAACTCAGTCCATGCTCATTTCAGTTTAGTAAATCATGTTTAGCATCTATTCAGATGGGAGTAGGAATTAGCACCGAGTGAACCCAAGGATGGGGACTTACCTGTTATACGAGGGTGTGATTCCTACAAGAAATCCTTACATTCTAGAACTATGTAGCCAGCATAGGTTGAGACATCGTAGCCTGCTATATGAGGGTAGATGAGGTGGCTTAACTTGTTATGTGAGGGTTCCCACTGTTCTCGCTAGAGTTACCTGTTATATGAGGGTTACTCATATGTTGTCCTTACCAGTGGCGTGGTATTGACACCATTTCAATCAGGGCATAGATTGGACACCAGCTCAGCTATTATAGTACATTTAGGGCATGTTGGTTAGATACTACTTCCCACAGTTTCATGTTATAGAATCAGGACTGTCAGATACAGTCAATCAGACTCAGTAATAGAACTCAGATAGTTCTTCAAATTTCAGGACTGTCAGATACAGTACGAAATTCAGATAGTTCCATCAGATTCAGGACTGTCAGCTATAGACACCCACATTATCAGTTATACTCAGATACAGTCACCCATATTATCAGCATTATTCAGATATAGTCCTTCATGTTATCAGTCATATCAGTTACTAGCATGTCACATTATCGGTATACAGGCTCAGAAATCATAAAATTACGTTGTCAGTTATAGATACGTATTTATGCATGTATTCTCACGTTCATGTTAGACAGTCAGTTAACATTATTCATGCATGTGAACCTTTTCATATAGCCTACCTCACATGTATACTCGGTACATATGTACTGACGCATTCGCGCTATGGTGCTTTCTTTTTATGTTACACCATAGGTTCAGAGACACGAGTTCCAGATCTGCAGTAGATTCCAGATTCAGCAGTCAGAGTAGAAGTGAGTCCTTATCCTTCGAGGACATAATGATTTTCTAGTATCTCATTGATTAGCTTATTAGTTGGAGTTAGTTGGGGACATGTCCCATCAAGTCCTTATTCAGATCCTTCAGACAGTAAAGGCTTTCAGACTAGATTCAGACTAGATGCAGACTAGATACAGACTATCATGTTCAGACTTTGGTATCTTCATTTTTGTTTTGGGTATTCGATTACCCCACACAGATGTTACGTTATTCAGTTATGTTCATTATCGAACCTTATGGCCTTTCAGTGCATGTTTCTGCATTATTATGTTATCTTATGTAGTATATAGGCACATATATCAGACATGGGTTAGCTTGTGGTCCTTCGGAGTCATGAGCACCGTGTGGCATTCCGATTCAGCAAATCGGGTCGTTACATATCATTTCTTAGAACTTAGAGGTTGGTCTCGAAAGAGATGTCTTTATTACTTGATCTGGGTTAAAGATTCTAACTCGAAAGGTCTTTATTTGCATCCGGTTATAGTGGTGAGTGGATTTCCTGAGGTTTTCTTGATGAACCTCATAGTGTCTTTTAATAGGGAGGTTGGTTTGGGATTGGTCTTATTTCAGTCACTTTTCCAAGTTTCTATTCCTTCTTTATTGAATGGTTTCGGTGGAGTTAAAGGGATCTTTATTTCACCAGACTTAGTGTTTCTCTATGGAGTGTTTTTATTTCTTGTATGCGTAAGGGAAATGGTTTCCCCGGGGATGAATAGGTTATTGGTGGGTGAATAAGGGATTTGGGGTGTCCCTTTTATGGAGTGGACCATACTTATGTATATTCCATGAGGTCACTTTGCTAGTAGTACATGATGGTTGGTAGATCCTAGGATTGAACCTAGATGTTTGATCTTGGTAAAGTAAGTATGTCAGCTCGGCAGTAGCAATATAAGAATTGTGAGGGTAAATTGGTAGGTTGGATGAGGTTGATGACATGAGGAATATAATAGGGGAAAATTTATTCCATATAAGCCGGGAGTATGGGTTGAACTAGTAGATTGGATGTCTAGTCATTCGATGGGTTAGATTATGGAGCTTGTATGTATCTTTGTACATATACTTGTACTTTATTGTTGGCATAAATTAATTATTAAATTCATGGTTTGAATTTGGGTTTTGGCACGGTTGAGGATCTTGACAAATTACTCATTTCATTGATTTTTCATAAATTATGATGTATAATGTATACTTTATTAATATTTATAAATATTGTGAGATGCGTGGGAATGGTAAATGGATTTCGGGTATTATAGATTCCCTAATTACTTGGTTTTGGAAATTATATTCCTCAAATTGTTTGTGAAATTTCCAATGAGTATGAATTTGTCATATGGTTGGACTATTCTTAAATCTTTGCATTTTATGAATGGTTAGGGGAACATGAAATTATTTTGATTGGATTCAAATGATTTTGGAAAGGCCTTAGTGGCCATAGTTTGATTTTGAATGGTTTTTTTTTAATTGGAAACCTTGGAGTCAATTTGGTCTAAATGATTTTTGTATGTCTTTTCTAGGCTCTAGGTAGCCTTTGGGTGGATGAGATCTTGGTATGGAAAAAAACCCAGTTTCACTAGTGTACACCCTTGGTAATTCCCATTAGGGTGGAGTATTGCGCTTGTAGTTGTAATGGGATAAAGGTTAATGGTTAATTAGAAGTTTTCTTTTAGTGATGGACTCTAAGGAAAGGTCGGGTTGCATATTCTAGTGATACTCTTTTATCTTGATTAAGAGAGTGCTATACTAGTGTTACATACATTCTTACAGCGCTGATGCCTAAGGCTTGCATTTTGCATTCGCCTTGTTCCCTAAATATGAGTTTTGACTTTACATTGCATTATTCATGGTACAAGTGTTTGTGTTTCTTTTGGTGTCTATTTCAAAGGACTCTTTTTGTGGTATGGTTTGTCGGGATGATTCTCCATTATGGTCTAGGTAGTTGTTATGAAGTACTTTGTGCCTATGGTGTCGTGTCTTGTTTCAAGGGTCTTTGTCTTGCCTTGGGTGGCATGGATAATTCTTGTACTTTGGATGGTAGTGGATTGGAAAGCATGGTGATGTTGTGAAATGGGGGATGTAGAAGTCCCTAAGTGGGGGAGAGTCTTGGTGACTCCTAGAGTTAAGGTTTTGGAAGGTAAGGTAAGGTTGTTGTCATGTAAAATGGTTAGGAAAGGAATAGGTGGTGAAAACTATTGTGTAAATGATATAGGGTGTTATATCTTTTGATGGAAAGGCCATACCGTGGTTATTTAAATGGTAGGCTTGAACGTTGTGATTAGTAGGTGTACCAATAGTTGTGTTGGGGTACCTAAGAGGTTTGGTAAGGCATGGTTTTATGAATTGTCTTCATGTATTAGTAGTTGTATTGATTTGATTTTCAATGATAATGGTTGGATATGGTTGGTATATGTCCTTTACTCATGGGTTCCATATTATAAAGGTGATGAAGGCAAAGTAGTGTTTCGGGATAGATGTAAGAAGTAGAGCCCAGTAGCCTAAGTTAACTCCTTTTGTCTTTGGATAGGCTTGAACATGGAAGTGGTGATGTAGGGTTAGACTCAAGCTCTCATAGTGATGTGTCTCGGTACATTCTAAGTTTGATTAGACTTGCTCTCTAGCATGAGTCCATTCACCTGGTAATCTATGTGTTGTGGGGAGGTAACGTGTAGATGGTCCTAGGTTGGTTGGTTCCTTGGGTGGTATATCTCAAATTCCATGTTCCTTAAGTGGAATCTTAGATCAGTAAGTTCATCAGTTGCGAAGGAAAGGTGTGGCTTCAGAAAAGGTTTCATGGTAAAACCAAAAGTCCGAGAAAGCCATTTGGGATGCGATAGAGGGCATGCAGTCCAAGGATCTGTGTTGGTTCTTTGTTCCGGAAATTTGTGCGTAGGATATGTGTTCTTCAACAAATCTTTGGTTTTCTAACTTGGTTAAAGGTAAGGAATAGTTCCTCTTGCATCTTTGTTTTCTAACTTAGATAAAGGTCGGAATGAATGTGTTGGGGTGTAAATCGTGCTTGGGATATGTAATGATCTTCTCATCTTTGTTTGTGTTCTTTTCCTCTACCTTGGTTGGGGGAAAATTTGATGTGTGTTAATGTGTTATCTCGTGCTTATTTTTACCCTTACCCATCATTTGAGGACGAATGATCCTAGTAGGGGAGACTGAAACATCCCAAGTCTTGGACCCTTGCAAAATTTCCTAAGTTTTGGACTCACTAGGCTTGGTACGACTCAAGGGCACCACTCGTACCCATTGGATATGAGTTGGGGATATCTTGAGGGTTCACTCATACCCTAGGCAGTATGGGAGGCTTGTCTACTTCCCAATATACAATTCACAAGGGTAAGAGTCGTATAGGAACATACGAGTGGTGCAAAGCAAGTCGTATGGTGCATGTTTGAGTTGTCTTGTGGAATCTGTCCACTCTACGGATGGTGGGTATATTGGGGGTGTCAACCTACCCATTAGGTACGAGTGGTGAGGTGTGAGTCATATAGAAACCAGTAGGTAAGGTCTTGAAAGGTCTTGGGTACGAGTTAGGGTACCACTCATACCCTAGGATACGGATGGTAAGGGGGAGTCGTAACCCTGGGCATAGCTTGTTTTAATTATTAAGTCAAGGGTAGTTTGGAATTTTACTCCTCCTAAACCCTTATGTAATAACGTTTTATAACCCTATATGGACTTCCATAACACTTATTAAAGGATCATAACACATTAAAAACTCTCTCAAACTCACTCTTGGAAGATTGGAGGCTAGGGTATCTCATGTGTTCTTCAAAGGGGCTTAAGAGTCATGTTTCTGTTCAGAATCTTCTTGTATATGGCATGTACTCCCTCCCTTATTTTTATTTCAAATTAAACGCATGTGTATTGTGTTTTAAACGTTGGTTTATGAATCATGAATGGTGGATTTTGAAATATTGTTGAGGGTCTTTATGCATAAGTTCGGTATTGGTTTAAACTATGTTTTTACATATTTTTGGTAATGGTTTACATATGTGGTTGGTTGTTGGTTATGGTTTAATTAATGGGTCTTAATTAACCCTAATTATGATGATTTACACGTTTGTTTGGTCCTTGGTAAAGGTATGCCCTCAACATGTTCGATAAAATGCCTCAAAGAACGTTTTTACTCTATTGTTGAACTTGCATTGGAACTCTTGCATAGTTTGATTTGGTAATTGAACTCTAAATAGTTTTGGATGGTTTTGAATAGCTTAAATGATATAAATGCTTTAAATGTTTGGCATGATCTAAAATGGATTGTGTTAGAGTCTGCCTAACTATTGCCTATCGATAGAACAGGTTAACTAACATGCTCTTATCCAGCTAAAATAGTAAGTAATTACACAGTGATGTTTACAAGGAAAACACCCGGCTCAAAGGGGTGTAAAAAACCACGACCTGTACCTCTACAGGATTTAACCCCCACTTCACTAAAACAATTTGAGCCTCAACAAATCAATGAATTACAAAACTCTTGTAATCAAGGAATTAAACTCTAACTCCTATTTCTACAAAAACACAAACCTTCCTAAGGTAAGCGTTCCTAAGTCTTCGAGTTCCCGAACTTGAAGACAAAGCTCTTAACTTAGTTTATACTTCACTGAGACTAGAAAACATTACAACTCAAGAACCGACCTAATACATAAAGTCTAAGACTCCTTAACTCTAAGTACAAGGAATAGGTTTTCCTTCGATGCTTCAAGATTTTGGAACTATTTGATAATTCGTTGATGCGTTGATATCTTTTAGAGTGCATAAATAACAAAGTGAGTTACTCCCTCGATATATAATGACTCTTCAACGAGTCCTTCACTGTGTGTTTACTTTTGCCGTCCCTTGGACTCTTGAACTTTATCAGACTTCTATGTTCAGTTGGACTCCCTCTTCTAGTGAAACTCTTATAGTTGTCAAACTCCTACTTCAATTTAATCTCCTTGTTTGAGTGCAACACATTCTCTTCAACTTATCAACAAGTGTTGTATATAATTACAACTTCTTTTTATCACACGTGATCCGCCAAGAACGCGAGAGAGCTTTATCCATTCTCCAGAGAGCTGAGCTTGTCCATTCCTGTCCACTTTTCTAGCAACTGTCTCCACGTAATTGGACCAGCTTAAGTGACAAGTTTCTTCTATATGTTTATTTTAATGTCAATCGTCAAAACTTCATTGGTCTAACAAATTCCCCCTTTTTGATGATGACAAACTTTACATTCCTGAACCACTTGTAATTTTTCCTAAAACACTTAGTCAAGAAAGAAACAGAAAACCACTTAAAAGAAACATACTAGTAAATTTGGTTATAACCATTACACACAACTCAATCTTCCCCCTTTTGACATCATGGAAAAGTTGGTTAAAGATTAGTCAAGACAAAAGGATCATTAAATAATTCATGGTTGTTACTAAAATAATCAGAATGTGAAAGAAAAGACATATAATGTAACTGAATTATGCAAAGACTGAATAGTAAGAAAAAAAGTAATTATTTCATTAAATTCCATAATATAACATTAAGTAATTACTTCAACTCACGTAAGAAATAGCAAAAAAAAAAACTAAGGCTCTAAGGGTTCGAAGAGGATGAAGGAACATATGGAAGAAACTGGGTCAGCCTTCGAATAGTTTCCACATTCTCTGCTCGCTCACGAGCAAGTTCAACTTGAAGAGAATGAATTTGAGCCTAAAGCAAGGATTTCTCAGCATCATGTTCAGCCTGTGTTGCAATCACTACAGCATTCTTGTCAGCAAAAGCATTTCTTGCTCTTTAAAGAGGAGTATCAACACTCCTCATAGAAACAGGTAAGTCGAGGTACTCAACATATTGCTCAACCCTTCAAAACAGGTCGATTTTCTTCCCATTTACGACTACATATAGTTGTTGTTTTTTACTTTATTCCCGCTTGTATCCATTGTTTTCTCTATATTCGCATGTAACAGAGTTCGAGAAGAGTTCTACATTTATTCCTTATTCTAAAAAAATAGGGTTTTTTAGTTAATGATAAAAAAGAAGACTTTTAGTTGTATTATCTTTTAGAATGGGTTAACAATTTTGAGTTTTGATGCTAAAAAGTAGGAAGCACCCGAAAAAACCCTAGTTTTTCTCTCAGTGTTTTGTTGACTGTCGTGGTATTGTTGGATGGTGTTTGTGGTGTTATTGGTGGCTGTTGTTGGTGGTGTTGGTATTTGTGTTTTTTGGTGGTGGTGTCGGTGGTTTTGGTGGCATTGGTTGTGGTGGTGGTGGTCCATCTGTTGCAATGGGTGGAAGATCTGTTGGGAGATATTAAATAGGTCTTCAAACAGATGCCCCATCTGTTCCAACTGATAGGTTATCCGTTGGAGTATTTTCTTGTAATGTGGCAGAGAATAATTTATTGAAATTTCTCCACCTGTTGCAACAGGGGGAATATCTGTGGGGAGATATTAAATAGGTCTTCAAACAGATTCGGGTTCCCCATCTATTCCAATTGATGGGTTATCCGTTGGAGTATTTTTTTTTGGTTATGTGGTAAGAACAATTTATTGAAATTTGTCTCACCTTTTTTAAAAAAATTATGCTGACATCAAATGCAATGTATTTTTTATTTATCTTTTGTTTGTAGTTAAAAGATGTCTCCCAAAAAAAAATAGAAAGTGGATCAACTTTCGATCACCAAACAAAAAAGGGTAGAGTACAGATAGATTCGGAGAAACTTCCAGAACAATCTCAGTCAGGGCAAAATAAAGCCGAGGAAAGTGATAACTCCTCCTCACCAATGGGGCATGAAATAATATTGAAATTCCAGCATGATTCTGTCAAAACCATTAGTATTAACAAGTTTCGAGTTGCGATGCCAATGAATAACCCTAATGCAGTATTTGGTGATCTTGTACTTAAATGTCAGTTGGGGAAACATTTTGACGAACTTAGGAGTATTATGAAGAAGGAAAACATAGATGGACTTTTTAAGAAGAGCTGCTTTGCACACTTTCTTGAGCTGTCTGGGCCCCACCCTCTCCGTTTCCCAATGATTATGGTATATGGCCTTCTCAAGCGCAGGATCATATATGTGGGGGATGATGGAGGTACGAAGGAGGGTAGAAATAAGATGGATGAAGTCTGGATTAACTACTGTGGCATGCCGGTTTGTTTTGGATTGAAAGAGTTTGCCATTGTGACGGACTTGAGATGCGATCGTCCAAAAGAACCTGCCATCAAGAAAACACCCCACAAAGGGTCCAATAAACGCAAGGTAAAAAAAGATGGGTTGTTGGACATTGTTGGACCTAGCTACAAAGTGAAGGATTTGATAGCTAATCTCAAGAATAAAGACATACCAAAGCACTACAGGGAGAAATTGTGCTTAGTTTGGTTTGTCCATTCCGTTCTATTGGCAAGAGACGTCAAGAAAGTCATAGAACATGATTTGTTGGCGCTTGCTGATGATTTTGGGAGATTCAATGATTATCCCTGGGGCTACAACGACTACTACTTGACTGTCAAATATTTACTGAAAGAGCTAAAGCCAAAGACGACCACATTATACGGCTTTCCTTGGGCTTTCATGGTAAAATTGATCACTATTTTTACTTATTCATTAATATATATTGAATATACTTGTGACTTTTTTTTTGTTTGCTTCCTGTTTACAATTTTTAGGCTTGGGCATGTGAAGCCATTCCTCCCCTCCGAAAGCATTTCACGGATTACCCGGATAAGGTTTCTCATCCAAGGATCCTTAGGTGGTTGGCTGCAGTAGAGAGCAGCAAAAAATATATTAACGAGGTTGATCTCTTTAACCCTTCGGATGATGCAGTACGTCTTCTTTCAACTAAAATAATTTGCCTCAAAGAAAGATATTGAAACAGATGTTCCATCTATTGCAAGAGATTACCCGTCAACTACAACTGGTGCAATGGGTAATCTGTTGCAACAGATGATCCATATTTTGCAACAGATTAACTATATGTTGCTCTGTTCTCTGAACCCTACTCAACAGATTACCCATCTACTGTAAATTATGCAACAGATGAGTATTCTGATGCAACATATTATCAATCTTTTTCAACATACAGATCAGCTGTTGCGGTAGCTAGATCGTCTGTTGCATAAGTTGGCTGTGTTAACATAACCCGAGCCCCATGTAACCCAACTGACTGCAAATTATTATTATATGATTTGAATTGCTCCTGTCATTTTTTTATAGGTTGTGCATCCTTAGATCGTGTCTACTATTGATGAGCTGGGGATGACTTCTTTTCTTACTCTGGGTCTTGTTGATACAAAAGAAGACCCAACGGTGGAGTTAATAAAGAAGGAATTGGATGGAGAAACATCCATAAGAAGAGCAGTTAGGCAAGGTCAGTCTAATGTTGAAGCTCTTCACGACCTAACTCAAACTGCAACAGATCCGGGTGCTTCTTCTGGGGGTGTTGTTGGTGGAGTTATTTGTGATGGTGGCAACCATCCTGCTTCTGCTTCTGCTGCCAGTCGTGATTATGAGCATGTTGGTACTCAGCAAAAAATAAATATGTTTGAAAACACCCCTTGCATAGGTCCTCCCTCTCACCCCTACACCGGTCTCTCTCACCCTTACAGTGGTCCCTCTCACCCCTCCTCACCCTTATGTTCTCATTGCAAATACAAAGTATGCAAGGATAGAGAGGATAAACTCCTCGACAAGCTAGAGGCTATTGATGAAGCTGCCGAGGAGTTGAAATCTAGGAGGGGTGTCATACCATCCAACGAGGTGAGGGAGTTGTGCACTCCTATAGTGAAGGTTAGGAAGAAGAGAATAAAAATTAGACAAATTCTCTCCGTTCTGAAATCAGCAAAAAATATAACTCCCTCCGCTCCAATAGTTGTTGAAGTTCAGGGGCCGCCGAAGAAAGTGGACATATTTGCGGCGCTTGGCAAGGAGAAGAAGAAGAACTGGAAGAATTCATCAAGATGAAGGTTCAAAAAGAATACACTATGCATTCATTTGCCGCCAAAGACTTCTCGAATATGACAAATATGTGTGTGGTACGAGGACAAGGTAAGTTTACTTTTGCTAACCTACCCTTCCAATCTACTCCATGAAGAAGAATCTACGCAGCAGATGTGTAATCTGTTGCAACAGCTTGGTATTCTGTTGTAACATAATACACATCTGTTGCATAAGTTGCGTTGGCTGGGTAATCTGTGAACTGATTCAGAGAACCCTCTGCATCGGATTCTTTCCACTGTGTTTTTATTCTTTACAATTAATTACTAACCTATTTAAAAATTATCTCCTTATACCACAGTATGTAGATAAAATTCTCTGTCTCATGAGGGGCAGGCAATTAGCGTACCCAGATGCTTATGATGCTGCTGATAGGATAATAGATCTCAACTTCTACAATAATTTCAAAGATAGGTACGTTGATCTTCGTAATCTAGCTGATTTCGGTGGCCTGGGATTTGATCAGTTAGTTTCTACGTTCCAATGGGATGAAGAAGCGATTAAATATGTTAGAGGGAAGAGGCCATATCCACACGGCAAGAGCTGAACCAAATCAAAGAAAATCTTTGCAGTCATGAACATAGATGTCACCCATTTTCTCACTGTTGAGATACTACTATACGAGGGAAAGATTAAGGTTTATGACTGTAACTTACCTATGTTCATCGAGAAGACATTTTTAACCCACATGCAGCCACTCTTGAAGTTGTTGCCCAAGTTGTTAACGCAGAGTAAACTGATGGACCATTTGTTGGCTGAAGTCTTGGTGAAGGAATCATGGGTTTTTAAAGGTCTAAATAAGAATATTCAGCTCCCAAAAAATACAATCGGTGCAGCGTGCGGGCCGTACTCGCTTGCATACATGGCGTATTTGCTGACTGGCACACAAATGACCGGTGTGTGCGACACCGTTGTGGAAAAGATGCAATGGGTCTGGGCATATGGGGTACTAACTAAATGGTTCGAGCCCGTGTATAGAAAAGAACATGTACAAAGACAGAGACGAACACGATAACAAATTTTTATTTCAAGCCAATTCACTATACATATAGGGGCAATAATTTTTATGTCTGGCAAAGTTGAATTTTTATAATGCAACAGATTTTATATCTGTCGTAACAGATATAGTACCTGCTGTGACAAATTGATTATCTGTTGGAATAGGTTGGTCATCTGTTGCGTTATGTAGATGTTCCCGTCTGTCTGTCGCAACAAATTTACGATCTGTTGCAACATATAACTTATCTGTTGCAGCTGATCGGTAATCTGTTGGAGCAAATCAAAAAAGTAGGAAGACCTGTTATATAATTTCCAGCAGATGACCTACGTGTTGCATCTCATGTTGCAACATATGTCTAAATCTGTCTGATAAGATATGTCGTCTGTTGCAGCAGATGTATTATCTGTTGCGATATTTGAATCTAGTACTCCATTTCAATTAACATGTTCAAAACTTAAAATTAATTATATTCATAGACAGAATAAAATAAATCGAAGCCTTCAAAAATTACATGAAATAAAATAACTCAACAAATAAATGAAATGTAAAAAAAATCAATATGAGTACAAACGATCTACTCTACAAATAAAGCAACAAGTTAAACCAAGGAGGATAGGTTATTACATTGACGGACTCGAGCTATAAATATCTAATCAATATGGACAAGTTGTTCTTTATCCAGTGCTATGGAATTCGGCTTTGGTCGTCGTGGATCTTTAACGTCGGTTGCGTGCGGCTTCTGAGCTTTCGCTTCTCCATATTTCCATAAAAGAGCAGCATATCTTTTGCGGAGTAATCCGGCATCAAGTCCATCATTTGGTACTTGTAATCCATCGCTCAAATACTCGGCATAGGCGGCAACAAAAGGATCGCAATCCCTGAGTTATAAAAAAACAGATAATCCATATCTTACAGTTCATGCAAGCATTGTGAAATTTGTGAAATGAAACTAAATCATGATACTTAAACTTACAGGATACCAATGGTTTGTTGAGCAATTCTGTCAACATATTGTACATCAAATGGATTAGCCATTTTATCCCGGTATGCTTCAATCATCGACCAATCAGTACGAACTTTTTAATCCAAAAAGCCACTCATATCAAGGTAAGTAGGTAATATTTTGGCCAACTTTTGTATCTCAGACGACGGCCCGGAACATCTCCTTCACGACATCGAGTCATAAACTCGGATGCGTCTCTCTTTTAGAACGACGACAGCCAATGCCCAATGGAATTCATCACCACAATTGATTGGGATATACACTTCATTGACCAAATGCCAAGGTAAGCCAGCCGAAATGCTAAAACCTTTGATGAAGTTGATTAAGCATTCTTCATTTCGGGAAACTTCTGGCTGTTGTTGACAATACCTATCGTAGGCATTATTGATGTAAACTTTGTACAAAAAATTGTTTGTTGTGTATCTGTATTGTTCTTGTGTTTGCAACTTGGCCTTCTTTCGGAGGTAGTAAAAAATGACATCGATGTGTTGCACATATTATCAAACATTTTGGATTACGTGACGAAAAAATCAATACGCAGATGCAATTAAATAAAGTATTAATTAATAGTAATATGTATGGCCTTTAAACCTCATCATTCCAGCAAGTTTGGGGTTGTGACATCAAATAGAACCAATTCTTCATTCCGGGACGTGCAACAATAAAGTCGAACATATCAAAACCAAAACTCAATTCGTTCACTTTGTAGCGCTCGTCATTTTGTTTTCTACATGATAATTTATATGTGTTAATGTCAGGTTCTTACAACAAGAATTGTATAAACCAATATCCATAAAATTGATTTATGTACCTGCCGGCATGATGCTTTAACAACCCATCGGCAATCCATTCTGAATAGTCGTTGATCAACTGTATTAGTTTTTTTGGAGCCTCATCCGAGATGTTGAACCCTTCAAACGGGTAATTCTTCCGTTCTCCCAAACTGACAGGCTCCTTTTTCTTCATCTTTAGAAGCAGTTAATGGATTATCAACTGTCATATTATGCTCTTCGGTAGTATCTGTGATATCCACCTGGAAAACCAGAATTGTCAATGCTAAGTAGAGATATACAACAGATTTTCCATCTGTTGCAATAGATGATTCTTATGTTGCATCAGATGGATTATCTGTTGGGACAAATTCGAACAGGTAAATCAAAGCAGTGCGATAATTTCAAACAGATGACCCATCTGTTGCAACATAAGACTCATCTGTTGAAACAGATAAGGAATCTGATGCAACAGGTTAGACAACAGTTGCAACAGATGTATACATCTATTTGATAATTTTTAGTAGATGTATCATCTGTTGAAACAGATATGTGCTTGTTTATTTTTTGGAACAGATGATGTACATTCACCTTTTTCAGCTTTGTTGTTCTTCTGTGGCCCTTGCACACTGAACATCTGTGCAAGACAAAGACAGAGGCATTGAAATCTTGCTTTTTTTTATGATTGATGATGCCTTGGAAGTGTCTTTCCTTCTTCTCTTAGCCTCCTTGATCTCTAGTGGAGTGTCTGAATATGAAATCCTCTTTGATGGAATAACACCCCTCTTAGATGTCATTTTTTTACTGAAGCAGTTAGTGCATTAATAACATTAATCACTCCATCGTGTTTCGCCTTGCAGTCTTGACATTTGCATGAAGAACATTCGCTAGATGCGGCAAAATCTGGAGAAAAATTTGTACAACCATTATGATCATAATCATAATGTCTTATTGTTTCAAAAACTGTAAGAGAAGCATCATTAGTCCCACCCTCTAAAATTGTTTTTCTTATGATGGTTGTTTCTCCAAATAATTCCATTTTTATTCCATCAACGACCTTAGGGTCCGATAAAGTTTCATAGACCGTAAAGTAAGAAAAAATGGCATCTTCAACTCTCGGTTGGTCGGAATAAGCCACGGATGTACAATCTAAAATAAATCGGTACATATATTAAGAATGATGATGAAATCATTTAATCATTAATTAAAACAAAAACTTGATTAGAATTGGACTTACTGCTTCCTTGGAGGGATTGAAAAGATCAAGAAATTTTGCATTTTTATCGATTTTGGCCGACAACCATCTCAGAATTCTTGGACAGAAAACTTCTTCCTGATAGTTCACTTGTTGTCTCAAATAAGGAATGACTTCAAATGCCCAAGCCTATAACATAACGTCAATAAATCAAAAGCATTATTGAATAAAAAAATAATGAATCATATCATGATAAAGGAAATATTTACCATGAAGGCCTATGGAAAACCATATAAGTTGACTGTTTTTGGCGTTAACGGAGTCAACAAATATTCGACAGTCATTTTGAAGCTTTCATAACCCCAAGGATAACTGTTAAATGCCTCAAGATCCTCGGAGAGATTTATTAAACCGAGGCTTATGTTGTTGTTAACATCTCTCGCCCAAAGAACATTATGTACAAACCAAACCAAGCACAATGATTGTTTGTGCTTCTTTGAAAGTCCTTTACCTTTCAACGCTTCAATTAGATTTTTGTTTTTGAAGCTTGAACCAACAATGGACACCAGGTCATCATGATCACTCGACTTGCCTTTTCCTTTTTTGGGTGTGCGGGGTTCTTTTTTTGGGTCAGAGTAGGTATAACTTGAGAAGGAGAAGGAGGATAACATTTTAGTCCGATAACTATGACAAACTTCTCCCAACCAAAACAAACAGGCATGCCACAGTAATTTATCCACACCTCATCCATTATCTTTGTTTTCATACATAAATTTGTGCTTGAGAAGATCATATACCATTTTCATCTGGAAACGAGCATTGTTGTCCTCCGGCAAATCAAGATATTCCTGAAAGTAGCTTTCCCTGAAATAAGAATCCAATTTTTATTCTCGAAGTATTTTTCTGAAGGCATCGAAAGATTTTCCCATGACTGACTTAACCACGAGATCACCCGTTAAATCTGTGGCACCGTCGCATTGCATTCTCATAGGGTAACGATCAATGCTAAAGGTTTTGACCAACTCTTCGACGGAACGGCTATTAGCATTTGGATCATCTCTTTTGAAAGATTCCTCCTCCCCGTGTTCATTATCTTCTGCTCCTGATAGAGATAACGCTTGTAAAGCAAGCTCATAGAGTGGTGGATGTAGCTGAACTTCTGCACTTGTTCCTTTACTTGGACTTGATATGATTTTTTTTATTTTGGGAGCCATGTTATCTTAAATTAACAGGAACATAACGTAGATTAGAATTGATTAATGCATAACAGTAATATAACAGTTCCAACAGACAACTAATTTGTTGCACCAGGTATGTTATCTGTTACAACATATAACCGACTTGTTGCAACCGATGAGTAATACGTGGGAACCATAAAAATAGTACTATCTGTTGCACCTGGTATTTTATCTGATGCAACAAATAACTGACTCGTTACAACGGATGAGTAATCTGTTGGAAACAATAAAAACAGATCACTAATCTGTTGCACCAGGTATTTTATCTGTTGCAACATATAATCGACTTGTTGCAACGGATGAGTAAACCGTTGAAAAGAATAAAAATAGATCACTAATCTGTTGCACCAGGTATGTTATCTGTTGCAACAGATAACCGACCTGTATGAGTAAATCGTTGGAAAGAATAAAAACAGTCCTAATCTGTTGTAAAATGAAGAGTAAATCGTTGGAAAGAATAAAAACAGATCACTAATCAGTTATCTGTTGGATCAATATTGTTTAGATTTCTTCCAAACAGAAGAGTCGTCTGTCGCAACAAATGAATGATCTGTTAAATTGTTCACCTGTTGCATCAGATTTTCATAGTTGCATCAGATTTTAAAATGAAGAGTAAATCGTTGGAAAGAATAAAAAGAGATCACTAATCAGTTATCTGTTGGATCAATATTGTTTAGATTTCTTCCAAACAGAAGAGTCGTCTGTCGCAACAGATGAATGATCTGTTGATTGTTCACCTGTTGCATCAGATTTTTATAGTTGCATCAAATTTTTAATCTGTTGCATCAGATTTTCATCTGTTGCATCATATGTTTCATCTATTACATCAGATGTTTCAACTGTTGCAATACCATTTCTACCAAGACAAACAACAAATCAACCCAGCAACACCAACATATCACACACATACATACACACTAAGAACATCAACTGTGACAAAAAATCACCAACAAATTCGAATTAACAGTACGACAACGAGAAGAAGAAATGTCAGAAATTAGGATTTTATTCAGTCCACATTTCAATACCAGAAGAGTAGTTGGCTCAAGTTCCTCTGTTTCTTCATAATTTTTTACCTGTGAAAA
Organism: Capsicum pubescens; assembly: GCA_030864215.1. Taxonomy (NCBI): domain Eukaryota; kingdom Viridiplantae; phylum Streptophyta; class Magnoliopsida; order Solanales; family Solanaceae; genus Capsicum; species Capsicum pubescens. The sequence goes on along the minus strand of CM061549.1, from coordinate 215,169,616 downwards.
AAGAAATGGGAGGACGAAGAACTCGAAGTTGTTATCGCCGGAGAAGTATTCACGTCGATTAACGGTTGAAAGTCGAAAAGGAACTCGCCCGACTATTTTTTGCCGGAGGTTGAAGGGAGAAATTTTGCAGAACTGTTGGTTGGGAGAAGCTGGAGAGAGAGTGGTTGATTAGGATTGAAGAGGGGTGTGGGTTGGGTTGATTTGTATTTTTGAAAAGATTAGAAAGTTTTAAAAATATTAATCAAGTCCACAATTAACTTAATCAAGTTTCCTAATAATGTTTGACCCTATCTGTTGGTCAATGTCACCAATCCTTCATTCAAGATTTAAAAGACACCTTTCCTTCAATTTTCTCATCTAACTTATCATGCATAGTCAAAATATCTTAATGTTGGGCACGTGCTGACATGATTCATGTTCGTCTAGTTTATTATATAAGAGAGAGTTGAGCTGAAGTAGGCTACTCTCCGTCGACATGCTTGCTTCGGTTGCTTGCTTCCTGATTTTAAAATCACTCCTAATTAATTATTATAAGTTATTTATATATTAAAAAATTAATAATATTTAATAAAAAACTAAAATAGACATTTATGACATGTCTGCTTCATCTGCTTCAATCGTAATTTTATTAAATATCAACCCAATTAATTATTATAAGCCATCTAAGTATTAAAAAAATAATATTTAATAAAAAATGTAAAATAGATATAAAATAATAAGTTAACTCTTAATGTTTTAAATTAACTTGACGTCTTATATGAGGCCCACTTAAATTTTTTTTATAGTAATTTTGTTATATCACTTCTAATTAGTTGTTGTGTGTCATTTAAGACATGTTTGCATCGCTGCTTCAATCGTAAGTTTACTATATCACCTCTACTTAATTATTATGGTTATATAAGCATTATGTCACTTGTTCTCTTATTATATAAGAGAGAGTGACCACAAAGATTGGTGCAGTGGTTCAGCACCTCACCCCTTAAGTAAGAGGTTGGGGGTTCGATCTCCACCTCTGGTGAATGGAAAAAACTTTGTGGTCAGTTCCCTATCGCTTAGTGCGCTGACAGTAGGAACGGAGGATTAGTCTCACAGCTGCCGGTTATAGGGATACCTTGGGAAACAAAAAAATAAATAAATAAGAGAGAGTTGAGCTGAAGCGGGCTGCTCTCCGGCAATATGCTTGCTTCAGCTACTTGCTTCCTGATTTTACTATATCACCTTATTTAATTATTATAAGTTATTTATATATTAAAAAATTAATAATATTTAATAAAAAATAATATAGACATTTATGACATGTCTGCTTCAGTTGTTTCAATCGTAATTTTACTAAATATCACTCTAATTAATTATTATAAGTCATCTAAGTATTAAAAAATAATATTTAATGAAAAAGGTAAAATAGATATAAAATGATAAGTTAACTCTTGATATTTTAAATTAACTTCACGTCTTATATGATGTCCACTTAAATTTCTTTTACAAGTATTTTTATAGTAATTTTGTTATATCACTTCTAAATAGTTGTTGTGGGTCATTTTAGACATGTCTGCTTCGCTGCTTCAATCGTGATTTTACTAAATCACCTCTAATTAATTATTATGGTCATCTAAACATTATACCACTTGAATTGGAATAGAAGAAAAAATTTTATAAATTACAATAATTAAAAGCTTAAATTATTTTTTAAAATGTAATTAACTATCAATGCCACAAAAGTTTACACAAAGAGAGTAACATATATTATTTGAAAATTACATAAAAAGTATTATAAATTACACTAGTTAACCACTTAAAATATCCAAAAAAAATTAATATGTTATGTATTTCAAAAATATATATAAAAAAATACTATTAATCACAATAATAAACAACTTAAAAGATATAAAATATTTAACCGACTCTCGAAATTATATCAATGTCACTTAAATTGAAATAAAAGAAAAGTATTATAAATCACAATAATTAAAAGCTTAAATTATTTAAAAAATATAATTGATTGTCAACGCCACAAAACTTTAGACATGGAGCGTAATGTATATTATATGAAAACTACATAAAAGATATTACAAATTACAATAGTTAACAACTTAAAATATCTAAAAACATATTCAAAATATAATTGATAATCTAAATTCTATTTGTGCCACAAAAAATAAAATATACTAAGTCTGTGTTATCTAAAAAGCAGTAATATAGATCCATTGAATTTTGCTTTTCACACTCTTTATTAATTTATACATTTGTAGGATTTAATTTTGATCGTGAATTAAATTTTTGAAACAAAATTATATATTTGAATAATAAATCACAATAATTGATAATTTAAAACACTTTAAGAATATATGAAAAAATTACTTTGAAAAATAAACTTATTTAAATTTCAAAATTCAAAAGAAGTCAGATTAATTGATATGGTTATTATTATAATATTAATTTACGATAGATGTTGAAATTTATTTGACTAGTAAATCCCAATAATTGATAATTTAAAATATATGCAAAATTACTTTGAAAAATAACTTTATTTAAATCTCAAAATTCAAAAGATGTCACATTAACTGATATGGTTATTATTATAATATTAATTTAGGATAAATATTGGGTCCGTGCTTTGCATGGGTTTCTACTAACTAGTTTGAGCATAAGATTGACTATGCTTTCTGGAGATCTCATGGTAGCTATAGTGATTTACACAACCTTGATCATAGGATGCAAGGCAAGTTTGTCTCCATGTCATGCACAAGACATATTTGTCATAAGTGATGCATATTTCTTCTCAAGAAAAATAAATATTTGTAACTGTGAACAGAGCATCTACAACCAGAAAAACTCGAGGGTATAAATAGCAGCAAAGAATTCAAAGGAACAAGTCAGTTTTGAAAGAAGATATACTACCAAACAGCTACTGCAGCTTTATCAACTTCAAGTTTCTTTAACCTCATAAGCAGCTTCATGAACACCGAGAGCAGCTCGACCAGATGGATCTAGATTCTTGGACCAAGCTGCATCCCATTCTACAGCTTTTGCAGTGCTGCATGCCACACTTGGACCACCTGGAACAGTCTCCCTTGCAGCAGCCTGCTCCAAATAACAGTTAAATTATGATAAACAAATACCAAGATAGAAGCAATCGTGTTGATGCTCTAAATAAAATTGGAAAGAAACAAGGAAAATATTTATTTGGCACAAAGTATCATAAATTGGACATGAATAACAAGGAATCAAGGATACGAAGACATGAAAGACCCACCTTTAGGAAAAATCGTTCGAAAATAGTTCTATAATAGCATCCTTCCTTTGTTGTCGGAGTGTTATGTGGGTAAACAAAACTTGCATTTGTTAACATAGAATCAGAAACCTGGACCAAAAGTACAAGATGTGTTCAGCAATACCACAAAAGCAAGGGAAAAGAAAAGGTAAATGAGGGAAGAGAAAAGAACTAAAGAGCTCACCTGACTGTTTGCGTGATCCTTCAAGCCATCAATCCAACTGTAGCCAACTCCATCACTGAACTGTTCTTTCTGCCTATACAATATATGCTAAAAAAGAAAATACACGAAGCTCAACAACTTGATTATGATATCTTTTCATCGTCATTTATAGCTTGAACTGATATATATATATATATATATATATATATATATACAGGTCTTACACGTGCATATGTTTTATGTGAATATGTATGTGCAAGTTGGGATTTGTACATATGATACCCTTGTATGTGACAAATACAATACACATCTTCCGCATCTGTGCATAAGTGTACACAATGTATTTGGGGTTTGCTTGCCTGTTTGTTTTTATTTTTAACAAGGAATCTGCTTGCCTATTTATGCAAATGAATCAACAATTTTGATTTTTGGACCTGATAGAAAAAAACCAACAAACCTTTGGCAGATAAGGATTCTGATCATCGTCAAAAGCATTGCGTAAAACCCACTTTTCTATTCTTCCGAGATCAGGTTGGATCTGTAATGTTTCAAGAAAGGTTTTTCAGCATATTATAGTCACTGTACATAGATACATTAAATTTTAGGATCAAACTAGATGTACAGATGAGAACAGGAACATTTAACGAGGTATGGGTATGAAGCTATACTGTAACCCATATCAAACCCGTTCAAGTAACACTGGACTATTATGGAGGTATAATACTTGAATGTATTTTCCATTTTTTTGTCTGGTAGAAATTCTCTAGACCTAGCATAAGTCGCAACAAGCTTGAGTTTAGAAATAGCTTCAGGAAACTCATGATCCAGAAGCGCTCTCATCTATTTAGAGATAAACACAGGAAAGTCGACACATCATAAATTCAATGGTGGTTTCAGTCAACTTGTGTGCACCTCAACTAATCCACCAATTTACCTGCAGCCTCTCACTAGCTCAAGTACTAGGTAACTCTGCACTAAGGCTTAAGCATATGAGAAGACATTACCTAACATTTTTTTTACTTGAGATTCGAACCCTGGGCTTCCGTGAAGTTGAAGACCGTTTTTCTACATAAATTGCAGTAATCTTTTGGCATTTTTATATAAGATGTCATTTTAACCCCTTGTTCCTTGAAGGAAGAAAAGGATCTCTCGTTCTTTCTTGGTCTTTGTTATCTTGTTTTGGTGGTTTGGTGGGGGCGGGGATTAGAGGATTACAAGGGAAGTATTTACCATTTTCCATTCTGGATCGATGTTCATTGCAATATTGATAAATTCTTTATCCAGGAAAGGTACACGAGCTTCAACACCCCAAGCTGAAGTAGATTTATTGGCCCTCAAGCAATCATAAAGATGAAGTGCTTTAATCTGAATTAACATCAAAGCGTCCATCAGAGCTAGAAATAGTTCAAAGATAAATTCTAGTAAAAATGCAGTTACTTCTCCAATAACCCGTGAATGATTGAAAAAATGATAATGTTATCCACCTTTCTACAAGTTTCTTGGTGAAATTCCTCTTTGTTGGGTGCCTTGTGGAAATATAAATAACCACCAAAAATTTCATCAGAACCTTCGCCAGATAAAACCATTTTCACACCCAAGGACTTTATCTTCCGAGACATAAGAAACATTGGTGTACTGGCTCTGATAGTGGTCACATCATAAGTTTCAACATGATATATGACTTCTTCTAAGGCATCAATTCCTTCCTGATGTAGCAATGCAAACAAGTATATAGTCAATTTGACTTAAATGGTTATACTCCTGAGAAGGAAAATCATTTTAATACGTCTTTAGGAAAATATACCTGCACTGTAAAGTGAAACTCATGGTGACGAGTTCCAAGGTAGTCTGCCACCTCTCTGGCAGCTTTCAGATCAGGAGAACCCTTAAGTCAAAAGAACAGAAAAGCTAAATTACAATGACAAAAGCAAAAGGTAAAACAAAAGAAAAGAAACAATACACTACATATATAAAAAAAACATGGATGAAACACTCATCTCAGAACTCCATCAATCACACCAAATGGCTTCCAAAAAAGTCTCTGAATTATGGACAATAACAGACCTACTGAATAAGGAACACCAAATAGTTTTAAGTACACTTAAGTCTGCTAAATTTGGCATCATGAGAGGTGTTGAAAGAGGTTAGCACAGCAATCTAAGGGCAGCAATTAGAAATTTCGAGCAGATGTAGGTTTAGTTCAGAGCAATCACCGTAATCAGTTCTGATCATCTTCTGAAGTTATGGACTCTTGGAAGATTCCAAAATCCCCCATATACAAGATAGTAGCACCTTGTAACGACCGTTGATGAAAGAAATAAGCAAGTTAATAGTATCAAATCTTGCAACTGGAGTTAAATTTCCCTTCTCCAAAAGAAAGCAAGACATGGAGGAAAAAAAAAGAGATACGAATGCAACAAGAGAAATAAACTCAAACAACAAGAGAAGGAAAGGCAGGATGGACAAAAGTCATATCAGAATTAACCACAAAGTCAAAAAGAAAACGACATCCTAATGCTGAGGTTCAGTCCCCGAAAAGGCATTTGGTATATTATATAGAGAATTTCCATTTTGCAGTAACTTTGCAAATCCTCTATATGGAACATGTGAAAGGAACACCGATGGTGGTCCAGAACCTCCACGTGATAAAACAGATAGCAATTTCCAAAACAGAGCAAGTTCACATAAGGAAGCATCATCACCTTCAAGCCTACGCAAAACGTATGCAACTGTGATCCCCATTGTCGACCGGCTTCAGTATCAGCCAAATAGCGGTTAGCCACTGCAGCAACAAGTGAAGAATCCAGTCCGCCTGAGAGAAGCACACCAAATGGTACATCCGTCATGAGTCTCTTAACTACAGCCTGTATAAAGCAAATGTAAAGAATAAAATTAACATTTAACGCGGGCATCAATCACCTGTTTCTGCATTGTAAAGTTCATTCTCAACAATGGATTTCTTTTTCAGTATCTTGGGCCTAAGTGGGTGTATGCCAAGAACTACTCTCCAGTTCCTTCAAGGTTGGCACAGAGGGTATTCACAAGGCTTCATACCCTCTGTAGAAAAGCTCCATCAGTCTTTTAGCGGAGTTTGGCTGGAAAGAAACAACAAATATTTTGGGAACAAAGAATCCTTACACAGTTATATATCTTAGCTTAGATTTGGTGCAACATCGCCATAATAGCTGTAAATGATAGATTGGCTGACTTTGGTAGCACATTACGTAGCTTATAATGGCTTTTTATTATATGCTCCCAGCATTCTCTTTTTGCTGATTTATTAATGAAAGTTACAAGGATTAAAAAGAATACTCCTTCCATTTTAATTGTTTGGCCTATTTTGACTTGGTACGAAGTTTAAGATAGTAAAGAAGACTTTTGAATTTTGTGGTTTTAAATTAAAGATATGTCAAATGTACTAAAATGCCCTTTAATCTTGTGGTCTTAAACATGTCATGGCATTCTTTTTGAAAGGGACTAACGAGGAAAATAGGCCAACAAATTGGAACGGAGGGAAGCAGCATTTAATGCACTAACTCAGTAGTAATAGACAGATAGTAGAGAGTGGGGGGTACATAAAAAGGAAAATCCCGGGAAAAGTTATTGACACATTTCACACAAAGCTGTACAATTTGCATGCGCAAGCCAAAAAGAAATGATAATGGTTGAGACCAAATATCATGTACACTCTACAGTCCACATCTATCATTATCAACAAGTTTCTTTAACATTTTATCATTTTCTTTTGATAAAGACAGGCTTCATTTATAGGGCAATGTTATCAAAAGCAAAAAGCGCAAAAAAGCTCTACGGTCTGTTGGGGCTTTAAGCGCAAAATGCGAATAAAGTGTGGGCTTTAGTAAAAAATAGCGCAAAGGAAGAAAAAAATACAAACATATATGTTTAGTCCAAGATTAATAATTATAAGCATGAATGACAAAATATATGAACAAGGAAATTGAATAAATATTACAATAAAGGGAAGTATCAATTGTTTAGTGTTGCCTCTTCAGAAGAGGCTCATTGGCAAGGAAAAGTATGCCTTAGAAAATTGATGACGACAATGAAGTGCACATTAAGCGACCTGAAGCACTCAACATGTTTTGAGCCTCGCTTTAGGGCTTAAGCGCGCCTTTGATAACACTGTTATAGGGGAAAGTATTAGAAACAAGACAACAGTGAAAATGAGCGCTACATCAAGGGTATCCTCTATACAACCGCAATCAGTAAGGGAATGTGTCCCAAGAACTTTGACGAAGTTCAGAATACAACAAAGTGAAGAGTGATTATTTTTATTGCATTTAAAGGGCTATGTCAAAAAAAAAAAAAATATATGTCTGAGAGAAACTCATAGTGGCAGCACAATTTTTTATGCCACATAGAAATAAGTGACATCAAAGTAAACTGACCTTTTCAAAAGCCTTCCTTAAGACAAGGTGATCATATGGCGTAGAAGGAATGTTTTCCAAAAACCATGGTGGGTTGTACCATCTTCTAAGTCCTGCACATATAATCTATTTAGGGATAGCATGAATAGTTCTTGAAAGCAAACACTTAAAAGGATGAGTTTGATAACAATAATAAGGCCATTCCAGTATGACTCTGATAACAATGACAATTTTAAATATTCCTTTCTACACAATCCTAAAAAAACGTCATGGAAATACTACTTTATTTGGTATTTTATCCACGGGCTCCTCTAGTTTAAGATCTCAATAGCTCCTTTGATTTAGGTTTCATACACTGGCATTCCTTTATTTGGGGAAAATAGAATCTTATGTTAAGGTAAATATTGGAAACACATAATAAGACGGCTTGTAACTTTGTATTGCACTTACAATTTTCTTTTAATCCATAGAGCGGTTTGAAAGTAAAATATAATCTGCTTAAGCTAGTACGTATGTACAAAACAAAAGGACTTATGTCAATTAATATTACTAAAAGTACTCTAGCATCCCACCATCCCAAAAGCCTCCTCAAGGTTGAAGTCGCACTGATTATCCTAAAAGCAATTATTCTTTTTTTAATTATATAATTGTGGTATCCAAACCAGCTTATTCACACCTTGATTAATTTCATAGGATACCTACTACCTCCTACCGACACAGGTACCAGGTACTCTTTACACCAAGGCTTGGACAGATGGGAAGAAATCACTCAGAAACAATATTGTCCAAAAATTAAATGTAGATCTCACTCTTTTTGTTGATCAAGAGAGAAATAATTACATCACCATTAAGAGTTTTAGGACTTTTTTCAACGGGGTCCAAAAATATGAAATAAACAGGAAAAGTATGTTGTGGGGAACAAGCAGAGACAATCAACCATCTTTTTTTGCATTGTCAATGGACAGACCAGTTGTCGAGGATGTTCATTAGCATGAAAGGGATCAGGTGGGTGAAACCTGGAAGCATAGCAGATGTGTTAAGATGCTGGAATATAGATGGCAATGTGAACAAGAAGGAAAAGAGATGGAAGATTGTCCCGGCTTGCATTTGGTGGACAGTTTGGACTGAAAGAAACAAGAGGAGCTTTGAGGGGATGCTGAGCAGTTTACCATCTTTCAAAATGAATTATTTAGGCCTTTTTTATTTTTGGTGTGAGCAAAAACTATTAGCTCAAACAGAAGACATTTTTGATGTTTTAAGACTTTTTGTGAGTACAGAGGTAAACGACAAGATGTAAGTGGTAATACTTTTGAAGGGGGACTACAACTTTGGTGGTAGTATACCTGTGGATATATAGAAGTAATGTTACCAGATTCAAAAAAAAAATACAGGGAACATGATCAGCTATCAAGACAAATGGAATACAGGCTCAGAGATGAGCTTCATGTGGGCATACCATTTTTGCTTGAATAAATATGACCGGGAAGGAAGCTAACAAATCGTTCACAATCATCACTTAAGGCTTTCATCTCTGAGGAAAACCATATGGACCCTGCATAAAAGTAAAATCTATTTTAAGTCATTGCTTGCATATGCATGATCCAATGGTTGTTTAAACTTGAAATTAGTTTAAAATTTGAACTCATGCAGGCTATCCATATGCAGAAAGAGCTGAAACCAAAATTGCGGGAAGATATGGACAATAATGTGAATGTACATCAGCAGTTTTTTAGACTGACTACTCAAAACAACTCGAATTAAAACAAACATGTCTTTCCACTTCAACGTGTACAGTCCCAAGTCAAAGAGCTACATTCTACCTTATGTTTTTCCTTTTCCTTTGAGGTGAAACATTTAACACTAAAAACACACTTTATTTTTCTCCTCAAGGCATTAATAAGTGGCTCAGAATCAGTTAGGCTTTTGCAATCCATATGAATACAAATTGAAGTCCAATACATGGGCTAAGAACTCCAAAAGATGGACTAAACTTGGGAGGAACTAACACAGTAATACCATAAAGAGAATGAAGAACTACATCTTTGGGAAAATGAAATGACGTGTGCATCTGACATTCATTACCATTTTCACCACCAAAGGGACACATAAATTCATCCACTAACACCAAAAACTAAAAAACTGTCGCAACATAAAATTATCCACAAAAAAAACCTTCATTACAACTATAAAGCAAGATCTTCTGTTTCTTCAATAAAAGAATAGCAGGATCTTCCTAAAGTTGAGAAAGATTTTAAAGAGCTAAGAACTTTGATATGTCTCTCGGCATGTGAAGACCTGTTCCATTGATAGGCGTACATAGGTGACCTACCGTGATCCCGCTACCAGAATGACCAGTGGACAACCGAGAAAAGTATCTAAGAATGACGACGGCGAGAAATCTACTGAGATTCCACCAGATGAGATGGCTGCTGATCGAATTGGAATGGAAGGGAAAACCCTAGACCTCTGATCCACCAGACACACTGATTCCACGGCTCAACTTCGGGAATGAAGGACGGACAATTCCTATAGGAGCGACACCGATGCCTGTTGCTCGCTTCACATCTAGCTCAGGCTTGGGAGCTATACATCTAACACCACATGCTGGAACTGGAAAGGGGATGACGATTTTAGCTGGCACACAAACAAGGCAACCTCACAGACTGAGGAAGCTACTAATCCATGATAGATTTATTAACCATAACAACCCCACTATTGTGAATCAAAGGCGGGAAGTAGGACCTAGTAATTCTGCGATTAGAAAACAGAAGGAGACAGATGGGGTCGAATCTCAGAATGAGGAATAAGCAAATCTATTTACTGAAAACAAATTTGCAGCCAAAGGAATGGAACTGGACTATAAAGCAGTTTGCACCTGTGACTGTTGAGGGTGAAATAGGAGCACGACTACAGCAGGAGGTCATTGAAGTGGGAACTGAAAATTGGAAGCATGTTAATCCTTTATGTTGTAGGTAATTCACCTATTATAGCAGCTGCTGAAAGATACGTAGCTGGAACTTGGAATAACATAGCAACCCCAAAGGTGTATTACCATAATGATGGTTACTTCCTAGTCAAGTTCCAGAATATTGCAGACAGGAGGTACTCTAGGCCACATATGATGCAGAACAGGCCAGTAATTGTGAAAGTCTGGGAAGCTGACTTTGACCTTAACAAGGAAGTGTTGAGAATGATCCCACTAAGGATTAAGCTGCCAGGAATCCCATACAGCTATTGGAGCCCAAATACCTTGAGTGGAATGGGGAGTGCACTGGGTAACCGGTGTATGCTGATGCTTGCACAACCAAAGTGGATAGAACATCCTATGCAAGACTACTGGTTGTTATGGATATCAGTGAGACTGTCAAATTTAGTTAAACTGCTAGACCCCCCAATGGAAGAGTGTTTGAACAGGCAGTCATTTATGAATGGAAGACAGCCTATTGTGCAATATGTTTGCAGGTAGGCCATAACTGCCAAGCAAGGGCAATCAAGAAACCAGATCAAGGTGAGAAAGTCAAGGGCATGCTTCTAAGAGGTCAGACCAGGATGAGAAAGAAGAACCTAAGACGCACCAACGGAAGCAATTTTGACCGACCTCCTGGTTGAAGAAAGATGGTGAGCCATCAAACAAACCTTCCTAGACAGTTGATGTTGTTCACATAAGCATTCATAAAGATTTTTCTTTTCTTTCTCCAAATTAAAATATTCCTAAACCAGATTTATTTACTAACATTTTCCATCAAGTGATTAAGACGGCAACGCTGCTATCTCCCTATAGGATTTCAAAACAAACAACAATACCTTGCTAGCAATTTCTCTTATAACTGGTGGTCAGAGTTCCTTAGTCGTACCTCACATCATTTGTATAGCCAGGATTAAGTTAATGTTGTCTCAAACAATGTATGTGTTGTTTGTTGGAGTAATAGACACGCTGAACTGGGTTAACTAGCAAATATAGATGTTCTTCTTACAGCCTCTCTAGCTCCCCGGGGTAGTGGTAAGGTCTGCGTACACTTTACCCTCCCCAGACCTCACTTGTGGGATTTTACCGGGTATGTTGTTGTTGTTGTATTTGTTGTTATAGTGTTGTTCACTTTGGCAAGAACAACATATATGAGTGTCCTATTATACATCATTTGTTTGTGAGACAGTATATATCAGAACTATAGTAGGCAAAATCACAAGGAAACAGCAACGGGACTTCAGATAACTAACAAACGATTTATCGAAAGGGCAATATGCCAAAAAATAATTATATGAAAAAGCTACATACCATCAAGACCCCACCCCATATAAAGGGGTGTAATGCCAATGGCATCCCGAGCAGCGATGAAACTTTTATCGCGGGTGTCAAGAAGAACAAAAGAGAACATCCCATCCAACATGTCAATGAAGTTTTCTCCATGTTCTTCATACTGCCAAAGGTATATCCCATGGTACATTTAAAATAAGAAAGAAATTATGACAGGAAATCTTATTTTCTTACTAGAATTCACATTTTTCTCTATTGATGAGAAATCTGAATTTTGGTGTTCTGAAATCATTCTACCAGAAGAAATTGAGAAGTCATGTACATTCTTAAAGTACTTACAAGATGGGCTATAACTTCACAATCACTTTCAGTTCGAAATTGATGAGACTTCAATTGTCCCCGTAATGCTTTATGGTTATAGATCTCCCCGTTAACCTAAAACAGGAGCAGATATCAATCTTATGGAAGAAAGATTTATCAAAATAAAGCTATGGAAGAAGGTCACAGTAGCCTGCGAACGAAGGCTCCTAAAAAGTATGAATATTAGTTTTTAGCTATTTGACAAGGGAAACTTATCTAGAACACCAAGAATAAAAATAACGCGTCAATATCATAAAAATACTCATACCACCATTAACATTTTTATCATACAGTTGAAGCAAATGAAAGACTTGTATCTTCTGCAAGCATTTTGGCTGCATATTTATCTTTTGAATTTCAACCCAAAAAACGCAATCATGCACATCATCCCTTTATCCTAACACAAATGATACCATTTGAACTACAAAGATAAAACGGCAAACCATCTAAGTCTGTGTGTTGCTTCAGACAGTGATAATCTTTTAAATATAAATTACCCTTTTTTATAACTTAGGAATCCCGGAGAGGAAGTGGCGAACAGTTCCAAATCAGTAAATAATGAGCCCCGCTTTGCCCTTCTCCACTTAAACAAGTTACCTGCTTTGATACTACATAATGCACTATAAAGCACAATTGTTGAAAGTATTCAAGAAATATTGAGAATTTTGTAGTCAAAAAAAGGGCAGCCCAGTGCACAAGTGCTCCCGCTATGCGCAAGGTCCGGGAAGAGCCCGACCACAAGAATCTGTTGTATGCAGCCTTACCATGCATTTTTGCCAGAGGCTATTTCCAAGGCTTGCATCCCTGACCTAGTCACATGGCAGCAACTTTACCAGTTACTCCAAAGACAGAATAATTAGATTCTCTAACTAGTACTAGTAATAGTGTCATATCAGATTGGATAGTGTTTAATAGTGGCAATGTTTAAATGTCGTTTAACCACATTCTCTATTAATACTACATATCTCTCCTAGAGGAAATTGACCCTTAAATCTGCGTATATTTCAAGCTAAGTCACTCAGAGTTTTCACTTTCGGTGCCGCACCCATGTCGACACCGACATGGGTGTGGGTGTGGGATCTGTACCCGATCTGGTCAACCGATTTTGGGTACTTTGACTAAAATCGACAGGGAAAGTTTGGACAAATTTAATGATTTTTGTAATCAAAACAAAAGCTAATGTGAATTCGAAGATGGAATACCTTGTATATAGAAATCTATATGTTACTGCTTTTCCTTTTATCTCATTTTCGGATTTTCCTCTTGATCACTATTTTCTCCTCAAGTTTTCAACATAATATCTCATAATTTAGGTTTTAGAACTCTAATTTTTAGATATTTCAACTGTTGTTCTATCCCTAGATCCATATCCCCGATTCTTAAAATGGAGATCATGAAGAATCCAACCTCTAGATCTGCACCCGTATCGGACACCCCAACCTGAGTCCGAGCTACATTTCAAGCAGGCTGTTTGTTTTTTCCAATAAAAGGTAATGCAACCACAATTTGGAAAAGGGAAGGCCAACTCCATCCCAGTTGACAAAAAGCATAAGGAAAATACAGTAGAAGTTTGGAGGAGTAGCAGCTTTCAGGAAGAAAACAAAGCTTTAGAAAAGTAGAATGTACTTTAAATAGTTCAATAGATGAGTTGACATAATCCTGACAATCTCAGAAGCTCACACATGTAATTGTCTTTAAAACATAACTCACACTGGTTATTACTTAATGTCTTAATCGCCCACTTTAACGGACACTTCTTTTCAAAAATCCCCCAGTTTAACAGAGTTTGCAAAAGCACAACTTTTAGTGCTTTGCTACTAGTTACTTTTCAATATTGAGGCACGGTGTTTAAGAAAGAAAGAAAACAGTTTTGAACTTGTGGCCTTAAACATGGGGTTTTTGTTGCTGTAATAACATGTCATTAAGGGTTAAATGGTACGATCAAGTTAAATGTTTTCAAATATAGAAGGTGTCAATGTTTTTGGGATAGACTAATAAAGAAATGGTGTCACAAAATATGGAATGGAAGAGTAATATATGGCTGTGAGGAGAGATTTATTCGTTCTGTCTGAATCTGATTTAGTATATAGAAGAGGGGGTATCATATTATGAAGAGAGAGCACAGCTCAAACCCAAGTTTCCATCTGCTCTATGTAAAAAACAACTTTTTTGTCGAATACAACGTTACATTGTGTGGCTTCACCTCATATATAAAGATAAGTTGCTAGCAGGAAAAAATTTGCTCACCTCTTCTCAACTAATTGATTATTTTTCTCAAAATACTTGAACTTTAAAAAGGACACAGGGCCATAGTCCTCGTCTAGGAATATTTAAAACCCATAACAAATTTTGAGGAGATGAAAGACATAAAACAAACAGCAGATAAGAAGCAGCTGCCTTCTTGAAAGAATTAATAAGATAATCTAATAACTGAGCAGAAGCATGATAGTTATGGTGCAACACCCCTTAAAGATTGTCACCTTCTTTATCTCATAATGCTCTTAATAACCACTTCAGCAAGAAAAGAAGAAAAGGTTTTTCGTCTCGATTCCTTCACCCATTTTCTATATGCACTATCACATTACTTTTGCTAGTTAATATTTCCACCATTCCATCAACTCTTTAAAAAGATCAAGTTAGGCACAGAAACAAATTTGTGCTCTGTATCTAATACATTATGGCTGATAAATTGATTAAAATACCGCCTAGATGGCTAGACCTTCATAGTAAATATTTTAAAGATCACAAACTGGAAAAGCAATTCATTTTGGGCATTGCACAACCTTTAAGGATGAAACATGTCAGGAAAGTGAAACTCAGGGGAATAGGATTTAACTTATGTTCCGTAGAAAAGTTGTAGTGCTACAGGATCCACAGATCTTACAATAAACTGAGAACAAATACTAATAACGGTAAACTCTCTTGTTCACCTAGTCAACTACCTGGTTACTTTACCACAGATACTGCTAAAATGAAGAACTAAAAGTTTCATCACCAATCATTTATTTCTAAGTTCCTGTATTCACCTATAGAAGATCAAAAGATACAAACTTTGTCCAAGGTCCATTTACTTTTATGATATAGAAGTATTTAAGTAATTACAACAACAACATACCTAGTGTATTCCCACAAAGTGGCGTTTGGGGAGGGTAAAGTGTACGCAGTCCATACCACTACCTCAGATGAAGTAGAGAGGTTGTTTCCGATGGACCCCCGGCACAGGACAACTAACAGTATAGCAAAGTATTTAAGTAATTATATAGTAAATATTTTCCTACCGCAACAACAATGGTCTTGTCCTCATTATACAATGGCTGATCTCCAGAAGTTGGGTCCACTATTGCCAATCGTTGATGAGCAAGATAACAGTCCTCGTGGCTATGTAATCCACTCCAATCAGGTCCTCTGTGGCGCAACCTACAATTAACATCACATAAAAGACAAATTAGGAAGATTTCATATAATACGAATCCTGCCTACAGCAATGTAGAATATGAGACAGTAGTAATAAATAATGTGTATCATCCTCTAAAGAAAGTCCAGAAAATTGGACTCAGAGCCCAACACAAATCTATTAAAAGAGGCAAAGTTAGGGGATTTATAAAATTAGAATTGGGAGTTGAACAATGTGATTCTAAAGACATTGTGGATCAGTGTTAGCATCACGGGTACAAAGCATGTCCCGACCAAAAAAAAAACAGCTCTGTGCACAAAGCATGTCCCGAAAAGCAGCAAATTACTTATTGCCGGCAAAATACAGAGATGGGAGACGGTAATGTTCAGCAATAGTTAAAAGGGAATGAATAAGTGGCCAGCAAATCGGAAAGCAAGCAGGTAAAGACAAAAACTGAATGATGGGAGATCCCCCCCTCCTCCCCCCCCCCCCTTTCTTAGACAGAACAGAAGTGGCCAAAATCAATTTCTAAAAATTTCTTCAGAGATTGTGGTTTATAGGAACGAAAAGAAACCAAACATGCAGCACCAACAGGGTAAATGATATATCAAACAAGAAACTAATTTTAAATAGGGTTGAACAAGAAAAGGAGTCCATTGCTTTCCACTTACGGTATATCCTTATTCCCAGTACCTGCTAAAGTAGAGAAGAGGTTGAAAAAGTTAAGAGCTTTTCATTGGCAGGGGAAACAGTGAGAAAAGATCTTTTCACTTGGTCAAGTTGAGTACGTCAACTTATAGCAAGAAGGAAGTTGGTCTTGCCAGTAAAAACTTGAGGCATTAATGATAATGAAATGATTAAGCCATTATGCAGATTCTCTTTACAAGAACAGTCACTTTGGAAGGCTGTCATAAGTGAGAAGTTTGGAATAGAAGGCTGTTGGACTATAAAACCAGTGACTTCTACTCATGGGGTGGATTCGTCGAAGACTATTAGAGCTCTTGACAGAAGTTTGTGAGTAACATTGGGTTTAAATGGGGAGCAGAAAATTGTTTTTTTGGGTAAACGAGTGGATAGGTCATGCTCCTTTGGAAGATCTATTTCCAGATTCCTTCAAACTCATTTTGATGCCAGATTCAAGCTTGGGTGCTCTCAAAGAACCTGATGGTTGGAACTTCAATTTCAGAAGATATTTGAATGACGAGAATTGGGGAGGCTTGCTAAATTTTGGGTCTTCTTGAGCCTTTTCACGGGCTAAGTAAAGGTCAAGAGAAGCTGATACAGAAATACATAGTAAGGCCAGCTTCACTGTTAACTCTTTCAATTCTCTTTTGAATTCTGGAGGACAGCAAGGTAATCTGTGGTCGTGGAAACACATCTGAAAAACCAGTGCTCATTATAAGGTGACATCCTTCATTTGATTGGTAGTTCGAGAGGTTTGTTAACACATGACACCAATCAAAGAAGAGGATTTCAGTTGTGTTCTAAATGCTACTAAGTGGAAACATGCCTGAGAGCTAAGTTGCTCGGACTCTACAAAAATGTTGCCGCACCCGTGTCGGATCCTTCAAAATTACACTATTTTTGGAGGATCCGACACGTACCCGTAGATATTCTTGAAGATTCGAGCAACAAAGCCTGAGAGTATCGATCACCAATTTTTTCCACCGCCAAATTATGGAGCAATTATGGCAGTTATTTCTCAATATGGTGGGGCTCAAGTGGATTATCCCAAGCAGACAAGTGTGCTATTGAAGTGCTGGAACATTAAAGGAAGGAATTTCGGTCAAAGGAAATGATGGAAAACTACTCCAGCATGTATATGATAGACAATTTAGAGGGAGAGAAACGCAATATGCTCAGAAGAAAAAGGAAACTCTAGTCAAAAGATCAAAATGAATTGTTTACTTTTATTTTATTTTTTGGTGTAAACGGTACTTCGTAAGTAATAATGAAGCTGTGATAAATCCTTAAAGAGATGTTCTTTTGGTTGGTTGTAAATACTTTCAGCAGTACCTTCTTGGTGCTTTACTAATAATACATTCACCATTTTTCTCAAACAAGATGAACAACCTTCTGCCCCACTCCCGATAGTAAAAAAAAGGAAGAAGAAATAGGCTACTATTAGCAAAAATTTTGTGCCACCAAGAGAATTCCTGACGAGCTAGATAAGGACCAAAATGCTACATCCAATTGATTTAACAGAATGAAAAAGGAAAATATCTGAATTCTGAGAAATTCATTTCTCACATTTATCTGCCAATTGTACAACAACAACATACCCGGTATAATCCCACAAGTGGAGACTGGAAAGGATAAGATGTAGCAAACCTTACCCCTACCTTTGTGGACCCTTGGGTTAAAAGAGAAGTTAATCGGAGGTTGCTAGAAGAAAAAATGACAGCAGATATACAAAGCACATGAAGTAACAGATAGTAAAGTAAAACAGATTAAGGAATAAGAAACTACGTGATTACTAAATACTACTAATTAAGGAGGAGGAATGGGGGTAGCCGCTAGCCCCCTGCCTCTCCAACAACACTCTACTACCAACTAACCTTTTACGTCAATCTCGACCTCCATACCTTTCTATCCCATCTAAAGCCATGTCCTCAGTGGAAACTTTCATTAATATTCTAATGTTTGTGTGTATAACAAAAACAAATTTAAGACTAAGACAGGCAACAAATGGACGAATAGCAAATCTAAAAAGACGTCCATATAGTGTCCATCTACAACACCCAATTAAACAAAACGGAAAGTTCACGATTCCTGAACAATGTGGTGGAAAATTGGAATGGGAAATCCAAACAAAGCAGAGAGAATGTATAAACCTTCTAGAAAGTTCGATGATTCTTGAACGTTTGGCCTGAGAATTATCAATGCAACCGAAAATTGCAAGTATTCCACACATGATGGCCAACAACGTTTTTTCTCTCTTCCCGAAATGAAGGAGAGATTGAATAAAAGAAAGTTATTGCAGTTACGGGTTAGAAGAAATGAATGGGAAGGTGGTTTTATTTTATTTTTATTTTCATAAAATGCTGAGTTTAAATTAATCAGAGCCGCTAATTTGGAAAGATTCCACCTTTGAATCTAATTAGGGTTTAAGCGTTGTTAAAGATTCGCCTCCGCGGGTCCAATCTAGGATGGCGGCTCCAAACTTCTCTTACAAAATGGAAAAATGTTTTACAGATTAAGCACTCATTTGTTTGCACTTAATGAGGTCTGAATTTGAATGGTTCAGACTTCAAATCATTAAGTGTATTTATTTTTTATTAAGATTTTAACTCTTAATAGGTCTGAATAAGTCTTAATCATTCAGATTTAGAACCAAATCTTAATAGGTCTGAAGAAATATTCTGGTGTTAGATAATATTCATCACTCTATTCATAATCAACAGTCACCACCACTGACCACCTCTGCCATCGTCACCATTGTTAACCATCACCTTCACCATCACAACCACCATCGACAAAAATATTGCTACTAACCACAATTGTCAACCGTTACCACACCTACTACCTCTTTTATTCTAATTACATTCACCGCCACCACTACCGTCAACAATACCACAATCAGCAATCACTACCGGCCAATTCCTACTACCAACCAACCCATCTATCACAACTAGCACCACCACTAACTACCACTAATGCATCACAACCTCTACATATTCTTTGACTGCCACCACTATTGTCACTAGTAACGCCACATCTACCACTACTTCAACCAATACCATCGCTACAATTTATCTCTACTAACAATCATCTCCACCATCACAACAAATAACATCTCCAATTAGCACCAACACATTATCAATCATCATGCATTCATGTTTCAATCAACACCTTAAACTACTAACATCAAGCAACGTCACATAACAACAACCACCACCACCATCAATCGCCATCATCAT
This sequence comes from Capsicum pubescens, assembly GCA_030864215.1. Classification (NCBI taxonomy): domain Eukaryota; kingdom Viridiplantae; phylum Streptophyta; class Magnoliopsida; order Solanales; family Solanaceae; genus Capsicum; species Capsicum pubescens. The sequence continues at coordinate 215,149,865 of CM061549.1, read as the reverse complement.
AACAATCACTATAATACCAACCATCACAATTATCACAACCAACAATATTATTAATCACTAACATCAATCATTGTCACCGCAATCACCATTATAAGTCATCTCCACTATCACTAATATACATAAATGTTTTTACTCAATCAAATACTAATAATTTTGTTGTATTAAATTACATATTTTTTAATATATAATTAAGTTTTTATTTAAATTATATTTTTTATTTTATTATGTATACAAATAAATTTATTTTACACATTCAGATGTTGAAAAGCAAATGGTCTTAATCATTCAGTTTTCAGATCTAGAGACAACATCTTAATCATTCAGATGTGCATTCAGATTCAGACGTCTAGATCTTAGAAAAAACAAATGGAGCCTGAATTAACATGTGATTTCAACTTTGTAATTTTGAATTATGAAATGAAATCAGTACTAGAATATATAATTTTATCTCGTAATTTCAAATCATGAGATAAAATTTTAAATTTTAAAAACCTGATTTGGGAATTTTGCAAAAATTGGCACACACATTTATATTTTATAAGAAAATCTAAATTTTGCAGAAAAACATACTCGAGGTGAAGATATTTTAGGTACTATGTGAAAGAATTATATTATAGAATAAATAGTTGTTATTATTATTTATTAGTGGATCTTTATAAAATTATGTATATTTGAAAGTTTGTAATAGCAAATATTTATTTACAAAAGAAACATGAAAATATACAATTTATCAATGCAGATGTCTTAACATATTTTGATATTTTATTTATGAATTCTAATTTCGTCTCTTTGATAACATTATACAAGAATTGAAATAAATTTAACAGTTTTCATAACTTGTATGATTTTTATGTTTGTGAGAAAATATAAAACTTAAAAATTTCAAATTACATGTCCAACCAAAATTTCAACTCCATCTCAAATATTTTCATATCATGATTTGAAATCACGATTTTATATCACATGGTCAAACGAGCTCTTAATCTAAAAATAGCCTTGTCATATCAAAAATACCTCTATTGTAACTCTATTGTTACTTAATGGACTAAAATGTCACGATCCAATTTCTCAGTTCATGATTGTACATACTTTAACCCACCAGTAGGTAATTCAAATCATAGTTCGGAACGGCAAGTAACGGCTAATAAGCAAAAGATCATAAAATAGGTATACAACAACAATAATAAGTAACCAGAATAAAAGCATGTTATATAAGAAGGAGGGAGTACAAAATGATTAAATAACTCCCAACACCTGGTAAGTTTGGTACAAGAGTCACTAAGACCAAAAAGAGTGCTAAACAGTGTCAAATATACATGGTAGTCTCAGAATATACAAAATAAGACCATCGCAACAACAGAAAGATGAGGATCTACTCCGGACTCTAAAAGCTCATCCAATCTAAGAACAACATCACAACCGAGGATGTCGTCAACGGCGATGATTCGTACTCGAATCTGCATCAAGAAAAATGCAGAAGTATAATATGAGTACCAAAACTACGAATACTTAATAGGCATCATAGTCTGACTAAGCCTTAATACAGTAAAAGCATAAATAAAGCACGACTAGGTAAACTAAAGTCAATAATAAAGGCAGAAACAAGAATAATAGGCTATGTTACACAGATGCGATAAATATAAGACAAGTAACTTGAAAGCGGAAATAAAAGTCTAATTATAACATAATTGACTCCCAAAATCTCTAAAGCCACACACAAAGAGGAATAAATCCAACCAAGCCCCCATAAGCATAGTGAGTACAAGCAAAGGGTAATACTAAAGTAAGGATCAAATATAATAGTAGTGAAAGTAAATCAAGATTTGTGACATGCATATCTTGTGCTCTCTTTTCCAGTCATAACCATTATTTTTTGGTATTTACCAGTTTCCCAACCATAGATCAATAATAGTATTAATAATAAATGTCAAACTCGAACCAAAACTCATAAGTAATAATCAGTATACAGATGTTGCACTCAAACCAAAATTCATAAGCAATAACAATACATATATATATGTCGGGTTCGAAGTGAAACTCATAACCTAAGCCTTAGTATCAATATCCCAAAGTTTTAGCCTATCTCAATCCCATCCCAAGGCACTAAAGAAGCTAAGTCTAGTCCTAAAGGATAGTCATGGACTAAAAATAAGGAAAAACGAGGTGGAATTCTACCCAAAAAAGCCCTTAATTGGCTAAATAAGATAAATGTTAAAACTATTCGAGCCATAAGTACCTACCCTGTCACGACCGGAACCAGATTCTGACCGTGACGAGTATCTCAAGTCTGCGTGGGACCGGAGATCACCCCCTTGCACCTAACCAACCACTACAATATCACCCCTGTTGAATGAATTCTAAACGTATAACAAGATAGATTCAAAGAATAAAAGATACTTCTATAATCAATAACCAACAACCGACCAATATCACCCAAGTCCACAGTAATCCAACAAAGCCTCTAGCAAAACTGAACATCAATAGAGTGTCGGTGCATGCCCCCCAACATAGCAAAAAACAAGTCTAAACAGTCTGAGACATAAAGAACCAAAACATGAAATGTGGACTTTTGAGGTATGGAAGCTCACCACTTCAATATCAACTCACGAACTGAACCCGAATCCAAATCACTGGGCAGGATGAGTAGAAGTATGTCAAACTCCTGCATCACATGGGGATACAACGTCCGAAGATGGTTAGAAGGGTGAACGCTAGTATGATACTCAAAGATAAGGATAACATAATGCCATGATCACCAGTTTCAAATCATAAAAAATCCAATGCACATAACCAAATGCATATACATGTATATTACATGTCGGGATAGGAAACAAGGCTTAAAATGCACTTTAAAACTTTAGCCTAGGTCGTGTAGCTCAATCGTCATATAATAGTACTCACGGGCTATATGGGCCCCAACTTTTACCCCCTGATTGGGCCCAGTGCATATAGCCATACGAGCCAGAGAAAGATCATATATACATGCGCGGGGGACTCGAAGCCTTCAATCATAGACTAAGGTGACTTAAGCACTCGATCATGAAATATGTTATATGAGACTCAAACCCTCTAATCATAATAATAACAATAAGGTGAACTCAAACCACCTATTCATAAGCAAGGGGACTCTAAATCTCAAGCCATAACGACCCTCGCACAGGCTAGTGTGATTTTCACTATCGATTACTTGGACCTCCACTTTCACGGCTCGGCTACACAACCCTCTTTTAAAGCCGAATTAAAAATATTTATCACACATTTCCATTCATTGAACCATATCTCACATTAAGGCATACATTAATGGTATCATCATACCAACTACACTTGCAAGGTAACTACAACATGCCCAAACAATTACATCACTTGGGGAACTCATAACCCCTTTGGTTCGATTAGGCCATAACTTTTGAAAACACAATTTCATAAGGTTCAATTCAACATCAGGATGCAATAGTTCAATAACAATTCAATTCACACATTCCTTATAACAAAATCAATTTCACAATTTGGGGTTGAGGTCATAACCACTTCAAACGTCACAAGTTTGAGAAAAATCATAATTTCCTAGTTCATTCATCATACCCATGCACCTACATGTTCAAAACCATATCTAAAGCATGAATAATCATAATTAAACCATGAAAAAACATTGTTCAACAATAAGAATTCAAACCCCCTTAACCTTTGCTTCAAACCCATAATAAACATCTCATGAACAATACTTTAAATCACATGCTTTTACAAAATTGATAATAAATGAAGAGTAACATGCCTGAAATATTCACAAATATAGAGAAGAAACCTTGAATAGACTCCTGGATGCTCAACCTTGGGGAAACCCTAGCTTGCTTGGCTTGGGAGAAATTGAGAGAGAAAAGGATATGTTTTGATTATGTTATGGGTGAGAATAAAGTCTCAATAGAGTTTATAGGTTGTGGGTTATGTTTAGGGTAACAGGGAAATGTCTAAAATATCCTTATTAAAAGTTGGAAATTAAATCGTCAGTCATTATGGGTGACCTTACTACTCGTAGGGTCACCCTACGACTCAGACCCTCTAATCGTAGACAAACTAGAACCCCCTTGGGATCTTTACTGTGAACTCTATGATTGGCACCCTACGTCTCATAATGAGACACAACAACTCATAGGGTCAAGTCATAGTCTCAATAGTTTTAATAGAGGCACTACACTGGACACATTACAGAATACCCTCTTTACAACTCGTTAGGAGTCTATACGACTCGTTAAGTCCAGTAGTTATCAAGGAAATAACTTAGGAAAATCCTTCTGGGCTCATTACGACTAGGTTCTACGACCCGTGAAGACATATTACGACTTGTCAGGTGAGTCGTTGCCAGGGCAAAAGGCTCAAAACTCAGAAAATTTTCAAGGACCAAAAACCTGGGGCATTTCATACTACCCCTTAGGCTCATTCATCTTTAAATAATAGGAGAAGGAATTTATGAGCACGATTAGAGTCCAAACACAACCACACTTACCTTTAACAAACATAAAAAACAAAAATACCTAGGAATTTACAATTTCCTTTAACAAAGACAAGAAACAAAATGTCAAGAAATACACATACCTCAAGCACGAATCTCAGGAACTGGGAACAAGAATGAATATTTAGATTTTACGTCCTCTTTAGCTTCCCACATAACTTCTTCCTCCCAAACAATACATCTAATAACACTTAAATAAGACCACACTATCCATTAAGCTTTCAACTATTAATACAACACTCTACCATTTCGACCTCCTAACTTTCCCGCAAAACACATAACTACAAGACATGAGCATTTGTTGTACCTCCCTCCCATGTTAAAGCCTAACTCAGAGATAAAGGTGCTAGTGAAAACCATTGGACCCTATACTTTACATTACTCCAATAGTACTACTCGATCTTACCACAATAATCAAGTAACCTCAGGTCTTAATCAAGGACTACTAACCACATAACACAATGGTTTATGTATCTATCAATCATAATATTCAAGACTGCCTTTCTACCCCTACTTTACAAATCTCCCACCCAAAAATAGAACCTTCAATTACTATCGCGATGGATTTCACCACATTTTTTTTTCTTAACTATTTCGCATAACAAAGGTTCCTCTTACTCTCCCATCTTTATCTACAACTTTTTCCTGAGTAGTCACTCATCTAAAATATTACTACACTTCTATAGCCACTACCATCCTAGCATAAGAAGGGCCACTAAGGAACTAGAGTAGAAACATCAAGAATGAGGGGGTTACTTCTCAATTACATCTCCTAATTGTCATACTACTCACAGTGAGACCTGTGAAATAATCCATGATACAACAGGCATGAAATAATTCATAGAAATCATCTAGGTTATCAATAGAGGGTCGTTCCAACATAAACATACCATAGCATAAGTCCTTAGGACTAGGCACTAGGAGAAACACGACTACTAATATCATGGGTAATATAATATAAAGATGAGATTTATATTCATGGAACAAGGCGAGGATCTCCGCTTGAAACCACTATTTCTTGGAACTAGGCATAATGTGAGACATGAATATAGGGACCATAAGCATCATGACATAGAGCTTAAATACTTGGAAGCTCGAATTTCTGAGAACTATTATTGCCTTTGGTTTAGGGGCCAGAGTATGGACATACGCAGCATGTAGAATGCGAGCCTTAGGCATAAGCATTATTTGAATATGTATAGTACTAGTAGAGTGCCCTCTTAATTGAAATAGGAGGGAATCACTATAGTAGGGATAAATTTATCTCGACTCTTCCTTGAAGCCCACCGCTAGGAAAAAATTAAGATTTGCCCTTTATCTCTGTCTTACTACACCTATAAGCACAACACTTCGCTCTAAGGGGTATCACCATGTACATGTACTAGGGACACTTGGCTCTCTTATACTTACAACCTCATCTATCCAGATGCTACCTGGGGTTCAGCATACTCTTACAAACTCCATGCCCTAATCCATTAGTTCAACCTGGACCTTCAGCCTATATATAACAACTTTCCTACTCTAGTATTCCCTAAGTCATCATCTTCATCTCTTCCGCACACCCCATTAAGCCTACCAATTTATTCCCACAAATTTTTTATCACGATCCTCGAGCTAACACACTCCTTTCACCAAAATCAACATCTAAGGTTCAAACTTAGTGTCTATCAACCATCGTGCACTATAACAGAGTACCCCATGTAAAATATATATATGCTTCACCCCACAAGGAGGTCACCCTAAATTCCCTGTTCACCCACCGATAACCTATACATATTTGGAGGAAACTATTCTCCTTATGAACAAAAAAATGAAAACACCCCACGGAGAAACGATAAGTAGAAAAACCCTTATCAAGAATATCTTTCAACTTCTCCTTAAGTTCTTTGAACTCAGCTGGAGCTATTTCGTAAGAAGTGATAGAGATAAGACGAGTGTTCGGAAGGAGATCAATCCCCAAAATCAATTTTCCTATCAGGAAGAACACCAAGAAAATCATCAGGGAACACCTTAAAAAATCCATAGAACACAAGGACAGATTGCAAAGAAGGACCTTCAGATCTAGAATCCTTAGCATGCACTAGATTATTGAGACACCCTTTTGGAAGTTAATTTTTGGGTTCTAAGATACAAAATGAACCCTTCCTTAGGAAATAGGGAACTACCTTCCCATTTAATCACTGGCTTATTTGGGAAATAAAAATTGATCCTACAGGTCTGACAATCCAGAAACGCATAGCACGAATGCATCCAATCCACTTCCAAAATCACATTAAATTCTACCATGTCCAACTCTATTATATTTATCAAGGTTTCTCTGTCATGGCTTGATATCACACAACCTCTATAGACCCCACTAGCCACATGACAGTCACCCACTGGGGTGGATACAAAAAAAGTATTCGGAGTACACTCAGATCAAAACTAAAGTGAATAGCCACATAAGGGGTCACAAGAAAGAGAAGACCCCGGATCAAGAAAGAAATACACATCATAGGGAAAGAGTTATAATATACCAACGATGACATATGGTGATGCCTCAAACTCTGGATGGGTAGAAAAAGTATAAAGATAATTTCGACCAGTGCCGGTATCAGAAGTAGCATCCTTTGGTTCGAAAATTGAAGAGCTAGCAATCAGAATCTTATTGGCTCCGGTAGCAATACTAATCAAAGGACAATGCCACTGCGTATGACTAGGTTGACTACACTTAAAGTATCAATTCTTCCATTCACGACAAAATCTACGATGTCACTGACCACAAAACCGGAAAAGAGGATAGGGAGGGACTAACTAGGCTCCACTAGATGGATATTGGGCACCTTGTACCCTAGGATCTATGCCTTTTTGAAAATAATAATCATCATACGACTTTGGGTAAGGGGCTCTAGCCGATGGGTATGAACCAGAATTTCTCCTACTTTATTCCTTAGTGTATTGTCTCCCATGTCTACCGCTATTATGATGACCCCCACCCTGAATATCTAAACTTCTTGTTCTACCTCTCCCTCATCATAGCCTGATTCCTTCCCTCACCAACAAGACAAGACTGGTGTGATAGAGAGACTACTATTTGGGTCAACAGATGAATAAAATGATAGAACTCAACATTGGACACTTTGCCCTAAGGTATTCGGGGAGGACTAGAGGGAATCGGTGGAACTCCACCAGGGCAATCAGAAGCAGGGACCCAAGATCGGGTATGTATCTCAGAGGTAGGATGAGTTTCGTCCACATTATCCTTAGACGAGATAGAAAAGTTTCCATGAGCATTAGATTTTTTGGGAGGCATGATCTGAAAAGCAAACATATGAGAATTAGAGGAGATTTGATGACCTTAGACTCTATAGCCTGAAGAATAGATCACAAGAAAGGGAAATAATCCTAAATTCCTCATAGTATTTCCCTTATAAGTGTGGTGTGCTACACAATAATAAAAGGGACTTTATTTGACATGACTTTGTTGGAAACCAAATGACACAAACCTGGTTCCGATACCACTTTGTCACGACCCGAACCAGGGCCCGACTGAGATAGGCATCTCAAGTCCGCCGGGGATAGGAAATCACCCCCTTGCACCCAACCAACCACCATATTATCTCCCCTGTTGGATGAATTCTGAACATAGAACAAGATAAATTCAAAGAATAAAATATACTTCTATAATTAATAACCAACTACCAACCAACATCATCTAAGTCCACAGTAATCAAACAAAGTCTCTCCAAAACTGAACATCAATAGAGTGTCGGGACATGCCCCCGACTATAGCAAAAAACTAGTCTAAACAGTCTGAGACATAAGAAACCAAAACATGAAATGTGGACTTTTGAGGTATGGAAGCTTACAACTTCAATGTCAACTCACGAACTGATCCCGAATCTGAATCACTAGGCAGGAGGAGTAGAAATATGGCAAATTCTTGCATCGCGTGGGGATATAGCTGCACTTACACCTTCATTGAAGATATTTTTTGACTGAAAGGCTAGAGAGAACTATCAAAATTTTAAACTATCCGGGCACACACTTTGAAATGATTCATGCAACTTTGTTGTCTGGAATAACCTAAAAATTATTACTAAGTTTATGTACCTTGTGTTGTTATTTGTAACAGGCTCTCAGATAGTAAACTTTGGCATAAGTTTGACATGTGCTTCATTTCAAGATAAAGAAAGATTATGTTGGGTAAGTAATTTTTGGATCAAGGTCTAACATTTACTCGGAGGTGTTAAATAACTCACTCATATTTTTGTGTACCTTATGACCAACTCAACAATGATATTATAAATGTTATCAACACATCTTGGCCATCTTAATGCAATAAATAGTACTCCAAAGTCAGCAAACTTAAATTATGCACTGAATTACAGTGTGAGCTTGAATCGCCATATTTTGTTGTGTACAATATGGAAGCATATCCTTGAGATGCAAGAAAGATCAATAAAGGGACTTGGAGATAAACAATATTATACTCATAAAAAATGAAGACATGTTTGAATATTCATGTTATTGTTATAGTTGAGAAGCAATTCTAATATGCCTCTCTTTACATTTAATGACAATGCATTTAGTTATTCACAAAATAGCTTGTGTAAGATCCAATTGTCAACATTTGTAGAATAGTAGATTACTAATTTGAAGTAAAGAAATGTCATATTCAGTACTCTTATTTATAGTTACAACACAAAGAAGGGTTTTTTATCATGTTGAGATTCTTCTGTTGGAGTTAGGCGAAAAGCTTATTTTTCCCTTATCACGTAATGCTTACAATGTGGTTTCTCAATATTTTATGGTGCATTGACATTGATTTTAGTTTATGTTTTGCTAAATTTGACTAATTAAATGACATTTACTTTGTATTTACAAGTGTAAGAAGGAATGATCACTCCTGATACTCAAATGACAAGCCTGAAGTTTTGCTTGCCTATCTTAATTCTTGAGGATTTATGTAAACCCAATATTATCTCTTTATGTAAAGAGTAGTTACATGAAATTATACTCGAATGTTATTTTATATATAGAGAGAGAAGTTAAAGTATTTGTAATTTAATCATCATGGTCGTATACTACCAAATGAATGGTTATCTTTATACTTGAATTACGTTGATTTAAACATTTCATAAAATATTTGTTTAGATATATTATTATATGCAAAATGCTTTTGTACTTGCGGGAATCAAAACTTCCAGTTCCTCCTATTAATTATATTTCTTTGACATTTTGTAAAATAATTCTCTTCGATATAAGTATACAATTTTACGCAATTATATACCTTCTAAGTTTTAAAAGGATAATGTTAATCTAAATTATCACTGTATCAAATATACCCATCAATATATCATATTATTTTGTAGATTCATGTTCTTTAATTTCATTATTTGAGATAAACATAAGAATTATATATCGGCTTTTACGTTACTTATCTATTTTTTTATTTAGAAAGATGAGTAGTGGAACTATCAAAGGCAACATTATAATTTTGATCAACATTCATGACATTTACCAATTAGCTATTTTGGAAATTTCCTTCAAATATCATTTATGTTTTATTTAGGACCACAATATCACTCAACTATCATTTTTTTCCTCAAAAAATACTAAACGCCTCAAAATTATTCTTCTCTCTTAGGCTCTATTTGTTTTTTTAAGATTCAGACATCTGAATTTGAATGCACATCTGAATGATTAAGATGTTGTCTTTAGTTCTGAAAACTAAATGATTAAGACTATTTGTTTTTCAAAATCTGAATGTGTAAAAAAAATTTATTTGTATACATAATAAAATAAAAATACAATTCAAATAAAAAATTAATTATATATTAAAAAGTATGTAATTTAATACAACAAAATTATTAGTATTTGATTGAGAAAAAACATTTATGTTTGTTAGTGATAGTGGAGATGGCTTATAATGGTGGTTGCGGGGACAATGATTGATGTTAGTGATTAATAATATTGGTGGTGATAATTGTGATGGTTGGTATTGTAGTGACTGTTATGATGGTGGCGATTGATGGTGGTGGTTGTTGTTGTGATGTGACGTTGCTTGATGTTAGTAGTTTAAGGTGTTGGTTGTGTTGGCTAAAACATGAATGCATGATGATTGACGATGTGTTGATGCTAGTTGGAGATGTTATTTGTTGTTATGGTGGAGATGGTTGTTAGTAGAGATAAATTGTAGCGATGGTACTGGTTGAAGTGGTGGTCGAGGTGGCGTTACTAGTGACAATAGTGGTGACGGCCAAAGAATATGTAGAGATTGTGATGTATTAGTGGTAGTTAGTAGTAGTGCTAGTTGTGATAAATGAATTGCTTGGTAGTAGGGATTGGACGATAGTGATTGCTGATTGTGGTGTTGTTGACGGTAGTGGTGGCGGTGAATATAATTAGAATAAAAGAGGTAGTAGGTGTGGTAGCGGTATTTTTTATCGATGGTGGTTGTAATGTTGGAGGTGGTTGGTGGTGGTGGGTGGTGGTGGGTGGTGGTTGACAATGGTGATGGTGGCAGAGGTGGTTAGTGGTGGTGACTGCTGATTATGAATAGAGTGGTGAATATTATCCAATACCAGAATATCCCTTCAGACCTATTAAGACTTGATTCTAGATCTGAATGATTAAGACCTATTCAGACCTATTAAGAGTTAAAACCTTAATAAAAAAAATGCACTTAATGGTCTGAAGTCTGAACCATTCAGATTCAGACCTCCATTAAGTGCAAATAAATGAGGCCTTAGTTGGCATGCCGTGTCATTAAAATCACATGTTTTAAAATAATAAACCATTTAATTCATTAAACTCATTTAACGAAAATTATAACTTTATTCTTTTTTTCTCAAAAAGTGCATTAATCTAATTTTCATGCTTAGGTATTCTTTGCTACACATCTTTACTAGGGGTAGGCATGGTATGGTAAATAGCGATACCATACAGAACTCGATATTTTTTATATCGCGATATGAATGTTATGGTATTTGGTAGAATTTTAAAGTATTTTGGTATTTGGTATTTATGCAATAAATACCAAAATATCATATACCGTACTGAAGTTTTTCAATAATATCTAAAATTATCATCCATTAGACAATTAAACATAAAAGTAACTTTTATTCAGAAATAAATTTTTTTGGAAGCTCATTAGTATTCCCTTTTACTTTTGTTCCAACTTTTAATTCAATTATGGAGAATATAGAGATATCTAATATCAGAATCATTAAACTTCTAATTAGTGATGTTGATGTAATTGCTAATTTATTTTGGATGAAAATGGCTTGTACGGTGCTAGACTCTCAGTAACTTTTAAGAGTCTATACATTCTCCATTACTTTACTGCCTCAAAAATCAAAATTGCTACAAGTTCTATTATAAAGCAAACTTTCTAGTTTCACTATTGCTTCTGTGCTTCAGCCTTAAGGTAAAGCCTTTTTCTTACTCTATTTTTTTTTTCAATTCTCCACTTTTCTTTTGTTCAATTTTTAATGCTTTTGTTGTTTATTTTTGTTCTCATAGATGGAAGACAATGAAGCTAAAATAGATGAAAATAGAGGTTCAAATGCAGCCACAACTATGAGTGAAATCAACTCAAAGAAAAGAAAACCCATAATGGAAAGATCTATTGCATGAGATCATTTTGATGAAATAGATGGTCTTAACAAAGAATTGATTGTAAAATGTAAGTACTATGCTTTTTCATATTCAAATTTTATGATTAGAAATGGTACCTTGAGATTGAAAGGTCATATGTTTTGATGCCTAAAATTTCCCCATAATGTTGAAACTGATCAAACTAGGTTAGCCTTTCTACCAGTTCACGGTAGTCAAAAATTGAATGAGGGAGCACTTGTTTATTGGAAATTCGATCAAGAACTGTGTAGGTTTTCTTTAGCTAAGATGATTATTCTTGATGAGCTACCTTTTTATTTTGTTGAAAGGGATGGTTTTAAAAACTTTGTGAATGGGCTGGAACCTCAACTTTGAATTTCCTCCCCTAAAATAGTAACTAGAGATTGTTTTGATTTATATGGTGAAGAGAAACACAAACTAAATTTTTTTTGATGGGAACACAACTAAGAGTTTGTCTCACTAAGAAACATGGACTTCATTGTGGAGGATTAATTATATGTGTCTTACAATTCACTTTATTGACAAATATTGGACTATGTGCAAAAGAATAATAAACTTTTGTCCAATTTCTAGCATAAAGGTGTTGATATAGCATTTGTTATTACAAAGTGCTTGCTTGATTGGGGTATAGACAAAGTCTTTACTGTTACTATTGATAATGCTAGTTCAAATAATATCGCAGTGAAAGAGTTGTCTAAGCAATTTAGTAAATGGGGAACTAATATGATAGATGGTAATCACCTTCATATGAGATGTATGGCTCATATTCTCAATTTGGGTGTTCAAGAAGGTTTAAAAGAAATGAATGATTTTGTGAAATGTGTTAGACAAGTGGTAAGATACATAAGACAATCTCCAACAAGGTTGAAGAAGTTTAAAGAATGTTGTGAACTTGAAAAGATAGCATGTAAGAAATCATTGTGTTTGGACATTCCTACAAGGTGAAATTCCACCTATTTGATGCTAAATATCGCACAAGATTTTGAGGATGCATTTGTAAGTTTTAGTGCTCTTGATTATGGATTGCTACATTATTTACTTACTAATATTTGTGAAGATAGAAAATCTACAGGTTCAATTTTATCTACTGATTGGGAAAAAATAAGGCACATGGTGAAATTTCTTGAAACTTTCCATAAACTCTCCTTAAAGATATCAGGTTCTATTTATGTTACATCAAATGTTCAATTTATTTAAATTTGTGAGCTTCATTTTGTTCTAAAAGGTTTGATGGAAAGTGAAGATTCTGATTTGAGTGAAATGGAAACTAACATGAAAGGAATATTTGATACATATTGGGGTAAACTAGAAAAGATGAATAAATTAATTTTTATTGCATGTATTTTGGATCCCCACTACAAAGAGGAGTACTGTATGTTACTTATGCACTAGTGAGTATGTTGGGCGAAGAAATAGGAAACAAACTAGTAGATGAAGTGAAAAGTTGAATGACTTCTTTGTTTGAAGAGTATGCAAGAACATATTTGAAAAGGTTTCAAAGTTCTTCATCTGGCAGGACATTGGACTTACCAAGTGTAAGTAGTTTGACTCAATCTAAAAAATCAGTTGCAACATTTACCCAACAATTCAAGAAGCCTAAGGCTAGCAGTGGAAAATCGTGTGCTAAAACAGAGTTAGACAAGTATCTAGGTGAAGCGGCTGAAAATGAAATTGATGATTTTAGTATCTTGGGTTGGTGGAAAATGAACTAACTTAGATTTCCTATTCTTGCTGAAATGACTCGTGATGTGTTAGCAGTTCTAGTTTCTAGTATGGCTTCAGAGAGTCCATTTAGTGCAGGAGGGCGTATTCTTGACTCATTTAGGAGTTCATTAACTCTTAAATTAGTGAAAGCTTGACATGACCCGCCCTGGGGCTTTATCGTAATGAGGGTCCTAAGTCCAACCAGGACCGGAGACCACCCCCATTACCCAACGAACTCTCCAGCCGCCTCCCTTGAGTTGGTTGAATTCTGAGCATGAAACATAATAGTATAAAATCTCACATAAAGACACTGGGAATAGATCACAACCATGACCAACCCAATCGAGTCCAATAATCCCATGACCATAGTCCAACCATACCAAACCACACCAAACAAGGCCATAACCAAAGACGTTCCAAAACATAATATAATTAATCCCAAAATGAAATATGATGGAACAGTGAGAAATTATGTCCGATGATGCCAGCCTCCCAGCCTATTCCAATGCCAAGGCTGACACCTATACCGATCCCACCCATTCCAACCCATAGAAGAACCATAAATCGTCTAACCAAATGAGTAATGAAATCTGATTGGTACGTGCCCCTAACCATAGCTAAAACCAAGATCCAAAATAAAATCAAAATGTCTAGAAATATCCATAACATGAAATGATGCGTTCTGAAAGGATGAAAGCTCACCACTTCAGTCCAAATGCTGATCCTGAGTCAATCACTATGTAGAAGAAGTAGAACAACCAGTTCCTGTATAGCGTGGGCATATAGCCGCCAATTGACGGTGTTAGCGAGTGACCACTAGCATGATCTCAGGGTAAGGATAAAATAATGCCATTTATAAACCAAGTAAAATCATCCATATTTACACAACCAAACACACACACACACACATATACACACACACATATATATAACCATGCCAGGAAAAAGGTACCGAGTTTAGCATGCCTTTAAAACCTTTACCTGGGTTGTGTAGCTTTGGCGTCCTAAATCAGCCATGGGCTATGTGGGTTCAGCTTCCCCTGCTGAAAGGGCCCATTGCGTGTAGCCGCACGTCTAGAGAGGTAGCCAATGGGATGACTAGTACATCCCCAAAATAAAGTATGAAATCCTGCACACGGTCACCAAAACCAACCTCATATCGGTAAATTTGAGTTTCCAGTTTTAGTCCCCCAGGACCTCCACGTTTCACGGCTTAGCTACACCTCCCGCCATTATTGCCCAATTAAAACCAATTTCCAACTAACCAAACCATTATCCATTTATTAACCAAGGTCATTGATATTGGTATCGTCATACCAACCCTTACTTGCAAATATCATCCATAGCCAACCATTTATAAGTTTAAGGGGACTTTAAATATCATACGTCTCTTTCTCTAATAATTGGCATGCCATGTCATTAAACCATTTTTAATAATAGACCTCTTTTACTCATTAAACTTATTTAGTCAAAATTATATTCTTATTCTTTTCATTAAAAGACATATATTAATTTATTAATAAGGAATTTGCATACTTAGAAATCTTTTACCATTACTTAAACTTTTTACTTTTTCTAAAGTTATTTTCTTGAATTATTATCCATGCTTTTGGAATAGCTTATAAAAATCACTTTTGTTTTTGCTATAAGACAATAATATCACTCAGTTATCAATATTTTTCTCAAAAAATCACTAAATACCTCAAAATTCTCACCTCTTTTAATTAGCATCTCATATCAGTAAAATATTATTTTTTAAAAATAATAAAAATATTAACTCAGCAAACTCATTTAACCAATATTATAATCTTATTTATTTTTAAAAAAATTACATTAATTTATTAAGAAGAAATTCTCATACTCAGGTATTTATGAGTTATTTATCTACATGATCATTCAGGTTTTTATATGTAATTGCCTACAAAGATCAGTTGTTTTTTTTTAAAAAAAAAATCACTAAATTAAATAAGTTATCTAGAGATTTTCATTTGCGAGTAAAATAATATGGTAAAGATTAGGGGTAGGAATGGTACGGTACAATATTTTAAACTTCAGTACGGTAACTTCTATTTTTGATTTCTAAAGAAACAATACCATTGCCATACCAAATTAGTTTGGTATGGTTCGGTATTTTTAAATTTGGTTTCGGTATTTTACAGGTTGGTAATTTGGTAACCATACTTTATTTGATTTCGACTTACATATATTCACATAAAAACTATAAATTTAAACTTTAAAAATGTCTCAGTCATATCAGACTATGATGCAAAAATTTCAATCCTTTACATGTAACTAACTTAACTTAATTGTATAAATATTTTTAGCAAATCATCAAAAAATTTCATATAGCTCTAGTGAAATAAGCCAATACATGTCACTTCATCAAAATGCAATATATATTTATATGCGTTATAATACTGAAATGTGTTCCTTCACTTGCTTATGAACAAAGCTCTATATCAGGATTCACACCTTTCCTTTATTAAAGAAATTTGCTACAGCAAATCATCAGTGTATTTTCTTTGCGTTCGTAGCACTTAATTTTGAAGATGGACTAGATATAACTCGCACGAACAATGCAAAGATGAGAACTAAAGAAACATAGGAGTCATACTTTTGCAAGCAACTTTTGGACAAGGAAAACAAAGTATTATTAAAAAGAGATTTTCGCATCACCGTGGTCCTTGGCAAAGAAAATATTAACTTAATACATAATTAGAAACTCAATAGATAATGGGTATCTCCCTCTATCCTTCTTTTTATAAATACTAACCCATAGTCCGAGCATAGATAATTACTCTCTCTCTCTCTCTATATATATATATATATACATTTATTCTAGCAATTACTTCAATTAGGGGGAACATTTGCTTTGGAACTATTCCTAATAAGAAATATCTTTCAGATTGGTCACCACTCATTTTTATTACTAAAACAACTTCCCATTACAAACTAGCAGAAAAGTACTTGTTAGAACCTTCTGAAACATCCTATGCTTTGGTCCATAGAAAATTTCCTGAGTTTTTTGCTTTTGGACATGGTATGACTAGGGGGTACTAGTCGTATGATAGGGTATATTTGGTAGGTTCTTGGTCGTATGGTAACCAGTGTGGTTTGGATTGGTTTTTGTCCAAGGTACGAATGGACTCCTTACTAGTCATTTGTTAAGGTATGAGTCATATGTGGCTAGGTCGTATGATGCCTTGTGTGTAGTCTAGTACATTCTGTCTAAGGTACGGGTTGTGGGTTACTACTCGTATATTAAGATACGAGTTGGTCCATGTTTGTTCATATGGGGGTCCAAGGTGAGGTCCAAGGTACGAGTTACGGTACCACTCGTACCCTAGGATACAATTTGGGGAGGGTGGTCGTACCTTTCTATAGGGATTTTATACAGCTTAAGTTGGGAGTAATCTGGATATTTTTCCTCTTAACCTCTTAAGGCCCCACAACTTATATTACTTTTGGGGACATCATTTACCCTAATATTCTAATCTTAAACACTTAGAAACTCTCTCAAATTCTCTCTAAGGCTATTTGGTTAGGGAAGGTTATGGTTTTATTAATAGGAGTAAATTGGAACTTACAAGGGTGATTTCTCTCCATCATATTCTTAATCTAAGGCATGCTACTTCTTTCTCATTGTTAGCTCCAACTAAAGGCATATTTTATGTATTGTTTTCATGACATAAATATTGTATGGTTTTGGGTTTCAATTATATGCTGAGGTTTTTGGTTATAACGGTTGGTTATGTTTTTTCCATGTCTTTTACTTATGGTTTTTATATTATTATGGTGGTTTGAATAATTGGTTGTATGGGAATGGTTAATTGGTACATGGCTTTGGCTTTGGAAACACTATGCCCCCAACATGTTTGATAAAATTCTTATGAGAATGTTTTTGGTTAAATTGTTAGACTTTCATTGAAATATTGCATGGTATAACTTGGTAATGGAACCATAAATAGTATAAATAGTTTAAATGGTTTGGAATGGTTAAATGTTAAGGTTTCATGGTTATGGTTGGTCTAATTGAAAGCCTTATGGGGTACAAGGGAATCCCCCAAAGATCCACAAAGAATCCTTGTTACTTACTAACCCAAATGTTAGCACTTTTCCCTGCATTGGTTTTTATTATGTGCAGGTACATAAGGAAATATGTCCAAAGGAGAATCAAAAGGAAATCCCTCCCAAATATTTTGGTATTCCCATTGCACCCATGGCTGAGAATTCAAAGCAAGCCAAGAATTCAAAGTAAGTGGGCTTCCCTAGTACAACCCAAGGTAAAATTGGTACCCTCTATACTTCCTCAAGTCTAAAATGTTGTGATGTGGCTATTAGTAGCCAAAGTGATATGATTTTGGGTTTACCTAGTGTGGAAAAACATGAATCTTTCATTGGTAGTACTATTGTTGTGTGTAATGCTCAATTTGTTTTTAAGGGCGGTTCACTACTTGAGTATCTGAGCGATGAGATTAAAGATCCTAAAGTTGATGCTCATTATTGCAATGTTGATCATGATATAGAACATGAACCTTTGAGCTTATATGATTAAAATCGTGCCATTTGTCTTGTTCATGATGATCGTGTGTTTGGCAAACTAGTGAATAAAGGTGTGTTTGTTCTTAGGGAAAGACTTCTAGGCCGCAAATCTTTAGTCTTGAATGATAAACTTCTCTTAAGGGTAATTGTGTTGATTGATTGTGAGTATGATAGCCTAGTAAAGGGATAGGTTAATCTCAACTTATACCCTTGGCTACATCATCCATTTGATCCCAGAACACTAGTGGGGTGGAGAAGGGATTGCCTCTATTTGTGCTTATTTTCCTTTGATGTTTACCTTAGATCTATCCTTTGTGATGCGTATACTTAGTGTTTCATGGACAAAACAAGGGATTTCTGGTTGTATTTCAAATATATACCCCCTTGGCATAATAGACTAGTGAAAGGAATGGCTCATCTCAGTTTAGACCCTAGTGTACTACTTTCATTTAATTCCGGTGTGCTTGTGGGGTGTGGGAGGTATATCTTCGATTTATGTTCCTTCACTATTGATGATAATCCTATTCACATCCTTTGTATCCTTTATGCCAATCTTTTTATGTCAAACACTAAGGATACGTGGATGTATGTTAAGTGTGAACCACCTTGGAGTGATGATATAATTGTGGTACTAAAGCTAACCCTCCTTCCAAGAGGATTGTGTGCTTATTTTCTTCCCTCTTTGGTTTTGTAAGATGTGAATTTAAGGATAAATTACTCTCAAGATGGAGAGGATGATACAAGCATGGAGATTACAAAGAGTACAAGGTAGTGTTAAAGGTTTAAGTTTTAGATTGAAGACCTTTTAGAGCCTCTTCAAGCCTTGACCATGCAAATAGGAGCTTATGAGAGCATGATGCCTTCAACCATGGGAGTGTACTTGCTTAAATATGTAGAAGAGGATCCTTGAAAGCCTTGCATTCCTTACACTACATGGGTGCCTTCAACTAAGGGCATGGAGGTCTTTTGATCTCTCTTTTTTACACTCAAAAGGAGCACCCTTCATTAAGAGTATTTTAGTCATTGTTTTGTAATAGTATAAATAGACCCTTTATCTTCTATTTTCATTAGACTTTGATGAATTGAAATTAAGTATTACTCTTAGTATAGTTTCTCTTAGATTAGCTATAGGTCTTGGAAAAGACTTTAGAATCAAGGTCAATCTTGTATTGGCATTTTGGCAAAGAAAGGTTGGTGCTTGGGGAAGGTGACTCCCTTTGTGTCTACCTAAGAGTGGGGTGTTGTCTTCATTGGTGGTGTGTGTCTTGGTATTTGAAACACACCTTAGTGCTATCAATTGTTGAAGATATATGTCTCATTACTATCCTTTACTTTCAATGCAATTTTCTCTTCTTTTATGTTGAATCCAAAATGTCTATGTGTGTTTTGAGTCTTCTACTTCATCCCCTTTCTTCTATGTGTTATAATTTCGGATTTTAGTGTTTGTTTGTTCCTTTTAGTGGCTAGTTTTGTGTTTCTAGGTTTGTTCCCTTATCACTACACTTGATCAAAGGCCTTGATACTAACACGGCAAGACATGACATCTTTATATATATGTGTGTGTGAAGTTGGTAATAAATTTTTGGGGCACATAATTAGCTTGGTAGAGTTAGGACATAGGAGCAAACACTTCTTAATTAGTGCAGTTTAGATACTCAGATATCTGATAACACTGAAATTTCTTTTAGTAAAAGACCTTTGGATCTCTTAACCATTATCTAGAACTTGGTGTGGAGAAGTAGTTTTGTGATTATAATGAAAAATATATAAAAATGATATTGTGTTATTTAGAAATTTATATCTTTATGTATGTTAAATATAGTTTTTTCCTCTCAGTTCGGGGTTTTCATTCATTTAACTTAAGAGCTAGCAGATTTATGATGGTTAAAGACAGATATATGATTTTCACTTTTTCAATCTTCAGTGCAAAAGCATGATCAATTTTATATATCAGCTGGAAAGTGATAATGTTAGTGATTTACCTAGCTCTGAGTAAGGTCAGTATATAAATGGTGGTCTTGTTATCTTATATAACACTTGGTATAGAAATCTGCTTTTCTAAAGTGTTTGAATAGATAAGTTATAACTTAGACAAATGATAATTGAGAAGGATTTATTGAGGTTTGTGCTATAATAAACTATCAGTTTGAGTCGGCCAAAGAATTTTAAGCTCTTACTAAATTTCATCAATTAAATTACTTTTTAAAGAAATGAGAGACATTTAATCATATGACTAAATAAATCTTTTCATTGATAAGAAAAATAACAAAACACAAATAGGAGATTCTATTAAAATACTGATCAAATAATGATGAAAAATCTATTTTGAATCTGAAATTTTAAACTTTGTGTTGTTGTAGTTGAAGTCTATGAGTTGTGGTCTTACTTTATAAAAATTAACTTCTCGACTTAATATCCCTATTTATAGTTCTCAAAATGAGTTATATATATTCATCAATAATAAAAAATCATACATAAGAGAGAAACCAAGGTTAAAGACTGTTGCCATGAATACTTAATCAGCAACATTGACTAGAAAGTCTTTCATCCTAAGAAGTTGTGATTGTTTTGTATCTATTCATTCATGTCTGCCTGCTCAAGTGAGTGTTTGAGTTATATGTCTTAAAGTTCATATTAATAAGGATTTCTTGTATTCATATTATTCATCAAGTCACTTTATTCTACAATAGTATCATCCAATTCTATGTAGATTGCATATCCATGACACTTGTATGGACACGACATACATTTCTTCTATGACATGATTTGAAAATGAAATCTATCAAATATTTATTCAATTAATGAGTATTTTGTTGCAAATTTTGCACTGTGAAATATCTCAATCTTTATTCTATTGATTAATATTTTATAGTGGATTGCACTATGAAATCTCTCAACCTTTATTCTATTGATTAGTATTTTATTACAGATTTTGTACTTTTATTACACAAAAGCAAATATTTATTAAATATTACATGAGTTGCTATATGTCAAGGCTAATATTATGTTACATCATCAACTTTTCTTTGTAGGTTCTTTATTTAGAGATGATAAAGAAATATATTTTGAAGTGCAATAGATGTGAATTCTTTATCAAAACAACAATCATGTTGGATAGAAAAAGATGAAAAAAAGACACTCAAACAATAATCTGCAGAATCAGTTGTCCTAATTGTTGATAATCAAGATTCAAGCTCTCAATATAGATTTTAAATTTTATCTAGCATTGGCCAAAGAATGATTTTCATTCTCACACTTGAATTCGTTATTCCTGGACATTGAATTAACTCGATTTTCTTTTGCTTATGTAGTGTCATCCTTATTCCAATATGACCTTTCTTGTGCTTGCTACTTCGTAAAGAATGAAAATTTACTTTTTTATTTGTAAATTATGGTTGTTATGAGGTATGTATTCCAATTTAGTGTTCATATAATAGACACAACTAAAATTAAACAAAAATTAAACTATAAACAAGTTCGAAATGTTGGGCCCGTGCATAGCATGAACATGCTTATATAGTTTATCCCTAGATGTCCCAAAATAGAGAGATGGTCAACTTAACATGTTAAGCATTAAAGATAATTATTTATGTGTTTGTTCCAGTAACAATTTGTGTAACACCTATAATAGTTTTCCATTTGATATTCTTTTGAGTATTTCTATAATTTGTATCCAAACTCAACCACACAAATTTTTTACAATATCCAGGTTGGATAACTAAATTTATGGAAGAGTTTATTATTGAATCGTAAAGTTACAATCTGCGATGAATAAGAAAAACAATAGTCACACCCCTATTTTTTACCACCCAACACTGTTAGTGAGTTTCTTTCAGAGAAAGAATTTTTTTAATTAAAGTGATTTTTTGAAAAGAGATTATTTATTGTACAGAGTCGCCACTTGAAATTGAGTTTCAGTGTTCCAAGTCACTTTATTGGATCCTTTCAAAAGGAAATGACTATGTATTTTTTTGCTCTGCGACTGGATAAGAAATTCTATTGACCGAGGGAAGGTGTGAGGCACCCCTCGAGTCCCGTGGTTCTAGCACGATCACTTTAAAGACTTAAGTCTGACTTAAATTAATCTCTTGGATCTATAACATTTGTTACCCTAAAAATTACTTATATCCCAATTTCTATTTACTTTGAATTTTATTTAAAACTGTCTTATTATATTAATGTGTGGCTTACCGATAACAACACTTTCTAGCGTTACCACAAATTTTGATGTATTTCTCATGCTTTTGAGACATTTATGTATCGTTTTTATTTTTCAAATGTAAATAAACATCTAACATGTTTAAAATCTACCCAGTCCGTTTAGACCGACTTCAAAATAATGTTGATTTTATTATAACGAATGGTCAGTAGCAGTGCTTTCCGACTTCATCGTTAACTATCACTTACATATTAGACTTTTAATTTTCTTCTGATCAAGAACCTGAATTCATTTTTACGAATTATTCTCTCATTTTCTAAAGAAGTGACTGTATTAGCTTAGATATATACTCTGTAAAAAAACTTTGAAAATAATGTAACTTTTAATATTTTAACGC
Organism: Capsicum pubescens; assembly: GCA_030864215.1. Lineage (NCBI taxonomy): Eukaryota > Viridiplantae > Streptophyta > Magnoliopsida > Solanales > Solanaceae > Capsicum > Capsicum pubescens. The sequence goes on along the minus strand of CM061549.1, from coordinate 215,126,936 downwards.
CATACTTTTATTTACTGTTGGTAAGATATGTAAAATATGTATATAAAGTATTTAAAAATATAAATATTCTCTTATTGATGTGATAACAAAATATATATTAATATATTGATCAATATTTATATTATTTAACTCTAAAAATGGAAATTATGACAATAATAATAATATTTAAAATCAAGGAAGTAATAGCAATGTCTAACGAAGAGCTGAATAAGATTCACATAAAAATTGTATTAAATTTTAAGGGATATAAGATGTTACAAATGTTAATTATTTAAATTTATAATGCTTTTTATGTAATTTCAAATATAAAATTATTTAAAGAACAAAAAAAGCCTTAAAAATTATTGGAAATGTCTTTTTAATGATCTAATACTTAGTTTGAATAAAATATCAAACATTGCAAAAAAGTTCCAAATAATTTATTTATATCAATTGAAAACACATTGAAATTAATTTGATCGCAGAATTATAATCAGTGATTCGGGGCTTTGGGCCACAGGTGACAAGAGTGTTTTAAAATGAGGTGTAGGTGACACAAGTCTTAATTATTAGTTGGAGGTGACAATTACTTTATTATGAATTAAGAAAGTTGGGGAAGTTTGAAAATAACCCACAAGTTTTTAAATTTATACTTTGATCCCAATGTTTACCTAAAATAACGGGAAACGGAGGAAAAAAAAGTCTTCTTTCTCTCTCTTCTTATCCATTGTTATTTTCTCTCTGTTAGCGATTTTTGTTGTTCATTATTTCTGCTGCTTTATTCATCATCTTCTGCTTTATTATCATCATCTTCTACTTCATTATCATCTTCATCTTCTTCTTGTCGACCATTTGTTATTGTTGTTGTTGTTGTTAGTGCAACGCTACTGCTGCTATCTAACCAATTTCTTAGGTCAAATTTTGTTTACTACATCACTTTCTACTTTGGCATTACTTCATAGGTGACTTTGGTAAGTAAAATTATAATTTTTATTCGTATTTGTCATCTGGGTACACTTCTGTTTTTCCAACAATGGATAAAACCCCAATCATGAATCCAACATCAGTACCCACAATTTGAATAGATTAATCATCTAGTGCATCAGATGAGTAATCTGTTGCATCAGAAGATTTATCTATGCATCAGACTGCTTATCTGTTGCATCAGACGTATTATCTGTTGCATCAGATGTATTATCTGTTGCATCAGAATATTTATCTATTGCACCAGACTAATTATCTGTTGCAACAAATGATTAATCTATTTGGAACAACACCAATCAGCCCCTGTCACAAACCCAACAGATAACCAATATGTTTCAACTCTTGCTATTGCTACTGGATTCAAAATTATTCCTTACGTCCAATTACCCATCCCAAATTTCCTAATTCGATTTCTCATTTTACTTGTCTTTTTCATTAATCAAGAAAAGATTTTTTAAAAAACCCATGTTTTACCCTTTGCATTAATCATTTTTTCTTCAAATTAAAATGGAAACATCATTTAATAGGGGGACTATACGCCGACCGATGTTAAAAGCTTTCTTCTCATATGAAATTTTAACTGAATAGCAAACAATGGTTATTTCAAACATGTCTACTGTCCCACCAACTGATCAACGGGTTATGGTAAACTAGACATGTTATTAATTATTTTTCTTAATCAATGTGGCATCTCAATTTGGGATGGGTAATTTGAGATGGGGGGAGTACGAATTAAACGTCAGAGCCAAGCAACAAACTAGACATCTGTTAAAACAGACTATTTATTTGTTGCATCAGACTTCTTATCTGTTGCAACATGAGTTATCTGTTTTGAACAACACATCAGCCCCTGTCACAAACCCAACAGATAAATCTTGCTATTGCTACTGGATTTTAAATTATTTCTTTTTACGTCAAATCATCGATATGTTTGTTGAGAAGATAATAGACAAAATGAAAATTAAATATGAATTAAAACGTCAAAGATCAAACATAATTTTTTTATTAAACCAAAATAAATAAAAATACATATAATAGACTAAAAGAAAAATAATAATCTAATTATTATTATTATTATTATCATCATCATTGCCAGCCGACCAATCTTCAACTGAAAGTAGCAAGTCCTTTCTCAGTCTGCGTATCTCGCAGAGAATTCTTGCTCTAACTCCTCCCAGTTCCAATTGTAGGTCACGAACTTGATTCCAAAGTTTATTCACGGCGTCTTGCAGAAAAGCAACGTCCCACACTGGGTCAGCCATAATCTTCTAGAGTGTAATATGAAAGACGAGATGTAATAAATAAATAGAGTGTAGTTGAATGAATTATTGAGTTAGGATGGACCTATTTATAGAGGATTGAATTTGAATGAGAGGCAAAAAGGCGCGACTGTTCACCTCCATTCATTAATTACATTTTTGATTAAATTAAGAAAATAAATATTGAGATAAGTCATGACTTTTTAGATTATTATTATTAATTAATTCTTTCCAAGAACCATTTTTATTGAGTTGTGGCAACAGATTCTATATCTGTTGCATCAGATAACACATCTGTGACAACAAATATATCATTTGTTGCAATATATAATCTAACTGTTCACCTCCATTTATTAATTACATTTTTGATTACTGTGAAAAGTAATGACTTAATTAAATTAAAAAATATTGTGATAAGTCATGACTTTTCATATTATTATTATTAATTAGTTCTTTCCAAGAACCATTTTTATTGAGTTGTGACAACAGATTCTATATTGGTTGCATTAGATAAATCATCTATGACAATAGATATATCATCTGTTGCAACAATAGTGAACCTGCTGCATCTGATAATATATTTGTTGCAACATATAATCTACTTTAAAAAAAAACTATCATCATATCATTAATCCAAATTTGTTGACTTTTTTATTTTATAAATTAAAAAAAACACCTTTTCAAATTCTTTAATAAAATAATAACCATTTTTATTTTTTGGCAACAGATTGTATATCTTTTTTGATTTCTTCTAACAGCTGATACATCAGTCGCAATAGATGGAGAATTTGATGCATCAGCTACACTGTTGAATGTATGTGTTTTTATTTTAGACAAAAGTCACGACCGACCTTTACCTTGTTTTTCTTAACAATCATCATATAAGTTAATTAATCCAATATTGTGACTTTTTTTATTATATAATAAATAATTTTAAAAACAAAAATGGTGAAAAGTCACGATCAGTTATTAAAATTAAATAACCGTTCTTTTACGATTATAAATTATGTTTATCATTTATTTCCTTATTATTTATTTACGAAACATTTTTTATATTAAATAATCGAAAAGTCATGTCTTTTTCACCCTCTCAATAACAACAATAACCCTTTTTAATTAATAACCGCCTGGTGCAACATATGATCGATCTGTCGCATCAGATTAACCTCTGTTGACACAAATTGCTAAATCCCTACCACCAACCGTCGACATGTTGAGAACAAGGAATAAATAGAATGATTATTAAATACTAAATAAGAATTAAAAATTCAAAGTCGACCACCAAATGAAACATAGATTTTTGAATCCCTTGGGTAGATCCGATATACAAAAGGAGGAAAATACATATGCTAAAATAAAAAACATTACCTAATTATTATTACTAATATTATTATTATTGTCAATAGGACATTTTTCATCCGGCAACCTTGCTCCGAAGTCAGCTAAATTCTCTAGAGTTCATCAAACTGCCTTTGAAGTTCACGCAAGGACTCGATATGAATATTTTTGTATGAATCTGGATCATCCATATTTGTAAGGATGGACCTATTTATAAATTATTGTATCTCGAAAAGAAAAGAAAATTACTTTAAAATAAATCTAACAGATGGGTAATCTGTTGCAAAATATTTTTTTTCTTCTGTTAGATAACTTACAACATACTAGCAATCTTTTGCAACAGATATATATATATATATATATATATATATTTGTTTGATTTCTCCAATAAATACATCATATGTTTCAACAGGTTGATTATCTGTCGTAATAGATGTCTCTAATTATTTGACAATATAAACAGATGTGGCATCTGTTGTAACTAGCTAGTCATCTATTTATTCAATTTAAGCCATAGATGGGCTAGGAAGAATAAGGTGCGTGCAGATGGATCCACTATCATATGTGTGGGAGTTATGTATGTATTATTGATAAGGTCACCAGGAGAACACACAAAAAGTATAATGTTTTTGTGAATGCAATTTTTAAGCGATTAGGCACTGATCATTCAAACAAGATCCTACATTGTACCGTTAAGTTTGATGGGTTCAAAATTGATAAGGTTGATGACCTCATGAAGATGGTGCAGATACTCTGTTACAAATTACTGATGGTTGTTGCTCGTGTTTATGCGTGTCAAGTTTTAAGAAAGGATCAATATTTGTCGTCATTGCAGAGAACCAATAGCGATTGTACTTAACTTTAAGTGTGCATTAGACTCTGAGAACACCTTTGAAGCCTCGTACTGCATCAAACAAGAACGAAAAACCAATAAAAATTCCCCTGGCCTAAATTTATATGGTTGGGTTGCTCGCTCGGGGTGGACCAGACATGCCTACTGCACCTTCTGGTGTATAATCATCACCCCGAGCGAGCAACCCAACCATATAAATTTGGGCTAGGGCAATAACTATATTGGTTTTCCGTTCTTATTTGATACAGTGCTAAGCTTCGAAAGCCCTTTAAGGGTCCAATCCACCCTAAAAGTTAGTCCAATCTCTATTGAATCTCTTTCCAATGACACCAAAACTAGATCTATTCATAATGCTTGACAAATAAACATGAGCAACAACAGATATTAAATCTTAACAGAGTATCAGAACCATATTCATGGTCCCTCAGCCTTATCAGTTCGGATCTACCAAACTTAACTATAAAATTACAGACATCTTGTTTGAATAATATATGACTAATCAGTAAAAACAATATTCATAAAATCAGTACACTCTATGTGTGTTTCCACGATAACATTATCAGTAATACATACCTCCCACATATGAAGTGGTTCTATCTACATGCAACTTATTCCTCTGAACCCATCTTTACTACAGCCTCTTATGATGGTCTGGCAAAAGTTGATCAACTGTTAGTTCCTTATATCTACAAAGAAGAGGAAAAAAATTGATGTCATAAAAAGAATATTATCCATCTGTTGCAATAGATGTAGAGTCTATTGTATCAGATGTAGAGTTTGTTGCAATAAATGTGGAGTCTGTTGCAATAGATGTGGAATCTGTTGTAACAGATGTGGAGTCTATTGCAACAGATGTGGAGTCTGATGGAATACATCAAACCAACCTTTCTGTTGGTTTGATTTGTTCCAACAGTTTCTCCATCTGTTGCAACATCAACAACAACATAAACTACAAATAAAAAACATCACTAATAAATAAAAAACAACGTTTGTTCCAACAACATCATCTACAACAAAGAAGCAACATCCTTTGTTCCAGAACCATCAACACCACCACACCATAAGTTCCAACAATGCCAACCCCACCAACAACATCAATAACTGCATAAACAATAAAGAAACAAACAAAATACATACAAAAAAATGACTCTGCCAACAAGGCTTTTAAACTTCTCCCAACAGATGACTTTTTTTGCATAATGTAATAAAAATTCTTGATTTGTTTATTCAACACTTAAAAGTTCCTTCAATTTTTTTTAATAAATATGAAATGGGTAAATAGTAATTAAATAAAAAAAAAGATGTAAATAACTTGCAAAGAAGATGACGAGAATGAAAGAGCAATAATAAACCATACCTTAATGTCAAGAAGGGGATCAAAACTACAGTTTCAGTCGACCAAAGATATGGATCGGTTTAGATCCAAAAGGATCTTTATGATAAGAGAAGAGAAAAGAGAGAAAAAGGCTGTGATAACCCTAAAGAAGAAAGAAAGAAAAAGATTAGAGTTGAATAAAATAAACTGCAGCTGAAGGAAGAGATATGAGATAATTTCTATAGATGTATTGTGTACGTAGACGTGGGGGTTTTCAATAATCATTAATTAATATTCATTAATTTCATTAATAATTTAAGGGGCACGAGGAAGACTAAGGCTAGTGACATTGAAAAGACAAGACAAGACTGCTCAATGAACTCACTTTTGAGATATCCAAGAAATATTTTTTACCGCCTTTAGTAGTAAGTAATACTTGATATTATTTACTCGGACAGAAGCTTGCTTTAAAATTAAAATAGGAAAAAAGATTTTCAAATAAATATGTAATATGTTGCAACATATATCAATATCTGTTTAGAAATTCGAATAGCCCAATCATCTGTTACAACAGGTATCAGTATCTGTTTAAAAATCCCAACAGCTCAGTCATTTGTAACAACAGATGAAAATGTCCATTTGATAATTAATTAAATCAGATATGTTATCTGTTACAACAGATATAAATATCTGTTTGAAAATTTCCAATAGCTCAGTCATCTGTCACAATAGATGCAAATGTCTAATTGATAATTAAATTAGATATGTCATCTGTTACAACAAATATAAATATCTGTTTGAAAATTTCCAATAGCTTAGTCATCTGTCACAACAGATACAAAAGTCTATTTGATAATTAAATCAGATATGTCATCTGTTGCAACAAATATGAATATCTATTTGAAAATTTTCAACAGCTCAGTCGTTTGGTGCAACAGATTTCATTGCAATTGATTTAGGTGGAAATAGGATGAATGAATGATATCACAGGGTCAACTACAAATCCAATCAAGTCTTTGCAATTGCATGGCATTGGTATTGTATTCATCCCGATCTGAGTCGTCAATCGATCACTCTAAGTTGAAATATGTTCTCATCAACTCAATGTTAGGATATTGATAGTATCTAAGTTGATTTAGGTGGAACTAGGGATGAATAAATAAGTTCACAGGGTCAACTACAAATCTAATCGAGTCTTTGCAATTGCATGACATTGGTATTGCGTTCATCCCGACCCGAGTCGTCGATCGATCACTCTGAGTTGAAATGAGTTTTCATCAACTCAATGTTAGGATAGTTATAGTACCTAAGTTGATTTAGGTAGAACTAGGGATGAATGAATGAGCTCACAAGGTCAACTACAAATCCAATCGAGTCTTTACAATTGCAAGGCGTTGGTATTGCGTTCATCCCGACCCGAGTCGTCGATCAATCACTCTGAGTTAAAATGAGTTCTCATCAACTCAATGTTAGGATAATGATAGTACCTAAGTTGATTTAGGTAGAACTAGGTATGAATGAATGATCTCACAGGGTCAACTACAAATCCAATTGAGTCTTTGCAATTGCATGGCATTGGTATTGCGTTCATCCCGACCCGAGTCGTCGATCGATCACTCTGAGTTGAAATGAGTTCACATTAACTCAATTTTAGGATAGTGATAGTACCTAAGTTTATTTATATGTAACTAGTAATGAATGAATAAGATCACAGAGTCAACTATAAATCCAATTGAGTCTTTGCAATTGCATGGCGTTGGTATTGCGTTCATCTCGACCCGAGTCGTTGATCGATCACTCTGAGTTGAAATGAGTTCTCATCAACTTAATATTATAATAATGATAGTACCTAATTTGATTTAGGTGGAACTAGGAATGAATGAATGAGCTCACAGGGTCAACTACAAATCCAGTCGAATCTTTAAAATTGCATGGCGTTGGTATTGCGTTCATCCCGACCTGAGTCATCGATCTATCACTCTGAGTTGAAATGAGTTCTCATCAACTCAATGTTAGGATAGTGATAGTACCTAAGTTAATTTTGGTGGAAATAGGGATGAATGAATGAGCTCACAGGGTCAACAATAAATCCAATCGAGTCTTTGCAATTGTATGGCGTTGGTATTGCGCTCATCCCAACCCTAGTCATCAATCGATCACTCGGAGTTGAAATAAGTTCTCATCAACTTAATGTTAGGATAGTGATAGTATCTAAGTTGATTTAGGTATAACTAGGGATAAATCAATGAGCTTATAGGGTTAACTACAAATCCAATCGAGTCTTTGCAATTGCATGGCGTTGGTATTGTGTTCATCCTGACCCGAGTCATCGATCGATCACTCTGAGTTGAAATTAGTTCTAATCAACTCAATGTTAGGATAGTAATAGTACCTAAGTTGATTTAGGTGGAACTAGAGATGAATGAATGAGCTCACAGGGTCAACTACAAATCTAATTGAGTCTTTGCAATTGCATGGCATTGGTATTGCGGTCATCCCGACCCGAGTCGTCGATCGATCACTCTGAGTTGAAATGAGTTCTCATCAACTCAATATTGTAAAAAATATATCTTTTAAATTTTTTAAAATTAATTAAGATCAATTCGGACCAAATTAGAAATTTCAAAACTTGTCATTCTTTTCCAAAATTACAAATCAACCCATACAAATCATCTATTTACATGAAAACTTTTTATTTCAAATCTGAAGTTCTCGCTCTTTTCAATTTCTCTCTCTCTCTCAACAATACAAACAACAAATACTCAACATATTTCTCAACCCTTCAAAACAGGTCGATTTTCTTCCTATTTACGATCACATATAGTTGTTTTTTGACTTTATTCCTGCTTGTATCCATCATTTTCTCTATCTTCATAGGTAACAGAGTTCGAGAAGAGTTCTACATTTGTTCTTTATTCTAAAAAATAGGGCTTTTTAGTTAATGATGAAAAAGAAGACTTTTAGTTGTATTATCTTCGAGAATGGGTTAACAATTTTGAGTTTTGATGCTAACAAAGTAGGAAGCACCAGAGAAAACCTTAGTTTTTCTCTCAGTGTTTTGTTGAATGTCGTGGTATTGTTGGATGGTGTTTGTGGTATTATTGGTGGCTGTTGTTGGTGGTGTTGCTATTTGTGTGTTTTGGCCGTGGTGTCGGTGGTCTTGGTGTTGGTATTGGTGGCACTGGTAGTGGTCTTGGTTCCATTGGTGATTGCATTGGTTGTGGTGGTGGTGGTCCATCTGTTGCAACGGGTGGAAGATCTGTTGGGAGATATTAAATAGGTCTTCAAACAGATTCCCCATCTGTTCCAACTGATGGGTTATCCGTTGGAGTATTTTTTTGTAATGTAGTGTAGAATAATTTATTAAAATTTGTCCATCTGTTGCAATAGGTGGAATATCTGTTGGGAGATATTAAATAGGTCTTCAAACAGATTTAGGTTCCCCATATATTCCAACTGATGGGTTGTCCGTTGGAGTATTTTTTTTGTTATATGACGTAGAATAATTTATTGAAATTTGTCTTACCTTTTTCTAAAAAATTATGCATACATCAAATGCAATGTATTTTTTTTTTGTATTGTTTGTAGTTAAAAGATGTCTCCCAAAAGAAAAGAAACTGAAAGTGGATCAACTTCTGACCACCTAACATAAAAGACTAGACTACAGATAGATTCGGAGAAACTTCCAGAACAATCTTAGTCAAGAAAAAATGAAGCTGAGGAAAGTGATAACTCCTTTTCACAATGGAGCATGAAATAACATTGAAATCTTAGCATGATTTTTTCAAAACTATTAGTATTGTCAGGTTTTGAGTTGCGATGCCGATGAGTAACCCTAACATAGTATTTTGTGATGTTGTACTTAAATGTCAGTTGGGGAAACCTTTTAATGAACTTAAGAGTATTATGAAGAAGGAAAACATAGATGAACTTTTTAAGAAGAGCTGCTTTGCATAATTTCTTGAGTTGTTTGGGGCTCGCCCTCTCTGTTTCCCAATGATCATGGTATATGGCCCCCTCAAGCGCAGGATCAAGTATGCGGGGGATGATGGAGATCCAAAGGAGGGAAGAAAAAAAATGGATGAAGTCTGGATCAACTACTATGGCATGCCTGTTTGTTTTGGATTGAAAGAGTTTGCCATAGTGACGAGCTTGAGATACGATCGTCCAGAAGAACCTCTCATCAAGAAAACACCCCATAAAGGGTCCAACAAACGCAAGGTAAAAAAATATGGGTTGTTGAGCATTGTTAGACCTAGCTATAAAGTAAAGGATTTGATAGCGGATCTCAAGAATAAATACATACCAAAGCACTACAGGGAGAAATTGTGCTTAATTTGGTTTGTCCATTCCGTTTTATTGGCAAGAGACGTCAGGAAAGTCATAGAACATAATTTGTTGGCGCTTGCTGATGATTTTGGGAAATTCAACGATTACCCCTAGGGATACGACAACTACTACTTGACTATCAAATATTTTCTAAAAAAGCTAAAGCCAAAGACGGCCACATTATACGGCTTTACTTGGGCTTTCATGGTAAAATTGATCACTATTTTTACTCATTAATTAATTTATATTGAATATAGTTATGACTTTTTTTTTGCTTGCTTCCTATTTACAATTTTTAGGCTTGGTTATGTGAAGCCATTCCTCCCCCCAAAAGCATTTCAAGGATTACCCGGATAAGGTTTCTCATCCAAGAATCCTTAAGTGGCTGGCTGCAACAGAGAACATCAAAAAAAATATTAATGAGGCTGATCTCTTTAACCCTCCGGATGATACTGTATAACATCTTTCAACTAAAATAATTTGACTCAAAGAAAGATATTGAAACAGATATTCCATCTGTTGCGATAGATGGGTCTTCTGTTGAAATAGATTACCCTTCAACTACAACTTGTGCAACATATGGGTAATCTATTATGACAGATAATCCATATTTCACAAAAGATTAACCATCTGTTACTCTGGTTCTCTGAACCCTACTCAATAGATTATCCATCTACTGCAAATTATGCAACAGATGGGTAGTCTGATGCAACATATTATCAATCTGTTTCAACATATAGATCAGCTGTTATGGTAGCTAGATCATCTGTTACATAAGTTGGCTGTGTTAACATCCATGTAACCCGAGCCCCATTAACCCAACTGACTGTAAATTATTATTATATGATTTAAATTCCTCCTATCTTTTTTTATAGGTTATGCATCCTTGGATCGTGCCTACTATTGATAAGCTGGGGATGGCTTCTTTTCTTACTTTGGGTCTTATTGATACAAAAGAAGACCCAACGGTGGATTTAATAAAGAAGGAATTGGCTGGAGCAACATCCATAAGAAGAGCAATTAGGCAAGGTCATCCTAATGTTGAAGATCTTCACGACCAACCTCAAATTGCAATAGATCTGGGTACTTCTTCTGGGGTGTTGCTGGTGGAGTTGTTTATGATGGTGGCAGCCATCCTGCTGCTGCTGCTGCTGCCAGTCGTGATTATGAGCATATTGGTGCTCAACAAAAAATAAATATATTTGAAAATACCCCTTGCACAGGTCATCCATCCCACCCCTACACCAGTCCCTCCCGCCCTTACAGTGGTCCCTCTCACCCCTCCTCACTCTCATGTTCTTATTGAAAATGCAAAGTATGTAAGGACAGAGAGGATAAACTCCTTGAAAATCTAAAGGCTATTGTGGAAGCTGCTGAGGAGTTGAAATCCAGGAGGGGTGTCATAGCATCCAATGAGGTGAGGGAGCTTTGCACTCATACAACGGAGGTTAGGAGGAAGAGAAGAAAAATTAGACAAATTCTCTCCGTTCTGAAATCAACAAAAATTGCAACTCCTCTCGCTCCAAAAGTTGTTGAAGTTCAGGGGCCGCCAAAGAAGAAATAGCAAGGAGAAAAAGAAGGAACTGGAAGAATTCATCAAGATGAAGGTTAAAAAAGAATACACCATTCATTTGCTGCCAAAGACTTCTCAAATATGACAAATATGCGCGTGTGGTACGAGGACAAGGTAAGTTTAGTTTTGCTAACCTAGACTTCCAATCTTCTCTATGAAGAGAATCTATGCAGAAGATGTGTAATCTATTGCAACAACTTGGAATTCTGTTGCAACATAATACATATCTGTTGTATAAGTTGCGTTGGCTGGGTAATCTATGAACTGATTCAGAGAACCCTTTGCATCGGATTCTTTCCACTGTATTTTTATTCTTTACAATTACTAACCTATTTAAAAATTATCTTCTTATACCAAAGTATGTTAATGAAATTCTCTGCCTCATGAGGGGCAAACAATTAGCGTACCCGAATGCTTATGATGTTGCCGATAGGATAATGGACCTCAACTTCTACAATAATTTCAAGGATAGGTACACTAAAATCAATAAGATAGATGATTTTGGTAGCCTGAGATTTGATCAGTTAGTTTCTACATTATAATGAGATGAAGAAACGATTAATTATGTTAGAGGGAATAGGCCATATCCACATGGCAAGAGATAGACCAAGGCAAAGAGAATCCTTCCAGTCATGAACGTGGATGTCACACATTTTCTCACTGTTGAGATACTACTGTACGAGGGAAATATTAAGGTTTATGACTACAACTTACCTGTCTTTAGCGAGAAGACGTTTTTAACCCACATGCAACCACTGTTGAAGTTGTTGTCCAAGTTGTTGACGCAGAGTAAGCTGATAGACTATTTGCCAGCTGAAGTCTTGGTGAAGGAATCATGGTATTTTGAAGGTTCAAATAAGAACATCCATCTCTAAAGAAATACAACTGGTGCAGCGTGCGGGCCATACTCGTTTGCATACATTGAGTGTTTGCTGACTGGCACATAAATAACTGGTGTATGCGACACCGTTGTAGGAAAGATGCAATGGGTCTGGGCATATGGGGTACTAACTAAATAATTGGAGCCCGTGTGTAAAAAAAAACATGTACAAAGACAGAGACGAACACGATAACAAATTTTTATTTCAAGCCAATTCACTTTACATGTAGTGGCAATAATTTTTATGTCTATCCAAGTTGAATTTTTATAATGCAACAGATTTTATATCTGTCGTAACAGATATAGTACCTGTTGTGATAGATTGATTATATATTGGAATAGGTTGGTCATCTGTTGCGTTATGTAGATGTTCCCAGTCTGTCTGTCGTAACAGATATACGATCTGTTGCAACATATAATCTATCTGTTGCAACTGATCAGTAATGTATTGGAGAAAACAAAAAAGTAGAAAGACCTGTTATATAATTTCCAGCAGATGACCTATATGTTTCATCTCATGTTGCAACATATGTCTAAATCTGTCTGATAAAATATGTCGTCTGTTGCAGCAGATGTATTATCTGTTGCGATATTTGAATCTAGTACTCCATTTCAATTAACATGTTCAAAACTAAGGATTAAATTATATTCAAAGACAGAATAAAATAAATCAAAGCCTTCAAAAATTATATGAAATAACTCAACAAATAAATGAAATGTAAAAAAAATCATTATGGGTACAGACGATCTACTCTACAAATAAATCAACAAGTTAAACCAAAGAAGATAGGTTATTACATTCACGGACTCAAGCTATAAATATCTAATCAATATGGATAAGTTGTTCTTCATCCGATGCTACGAAATTCGGCTTTGGTCATTGTGGATATTTAACGTCGGTTGCATACGGCTTCTGAGCTTTCGCTTCTCCGTATTTCCTTAAAAGAGCATCATATCTTTTGTGGAGTAATCCGGTATCAAGTCCATCATTTGGTACTTGTAATCCATCGCTCAAATACTCAGCGTAGGAGGCAACAAAAGGACCGCAATCCCTGCGTTATAAAAAATAGATAATTCATAACTTGCAGTTCATGCAAGCCTTGTGAAATGAAACTAAATCATGACACTTAAACTTACAGGATACCAATGGTTTGTTGAGAATTTCCTTCAACATATTGTACGTTAAATAGATTAGCCATTTTATCCCGGTATGATTTAATCGTCAACTAATCAGTACTAATCTTTTGGTCTAAAAAGTCACTCATATCAAGGTAAGTAGGCAATATTTTGGCCAGCTTTTGTATCTCAGACAACGGCCCGGAACGTCTTCTTCGCGATATCGAGTCATAAACTCGGATGCGCCTCTCTTTTTGAATGATGACAACCAACACCCAATGAAATTCATCACAATAATTGATTGGGATGTACACTTCGTCGACCAAATGGCAAGGTAATCCAGCCAGAATGCTAAAACCTTTGATGATGTTGATTAAGCATTCCTCATTTTGGGAAACTTCCAGCTGTTGTTGATAATACCTATCGTAGGAATTATTGATGTAAACTTTGTACAAATAATTGCCTGTCGTGTATCTGTATTGTTCTTGTATTTTCAACTTGGCCTTCTTTCGGCGGTAGTAAAAAAAAACATCTATGTGCTGCATATATTATCAAATATTTCAGATTACGTGATAAAAAAATCAATACGCAAATGAAATTAAATAAAGTATTAATTAATAGTAAGATGTATGACATTTAAACCTCATCATTCCAGCAAGTTTGGGGCTGTGACATCAAATAAAACCAATTCTTCATTTCGGGATGTGTAACAACAAAGTCGAACATATCAAAACCAAGACTCAATTCATTCAACTTATAGAGCTCGTCATTTTGTTTTCTACATGATGATTTATATGTGTTAATTTCAGGTTCTTACAACAAGAATTGTATAAACCAATATCTATAAAATTGATTTATGTACCTGCCGGCATGATGCTTTAACAACCCATCGGCAATCAATTTTGAATAGTCGTTGATCAACTGTGTTAGGTTTTTTGGAGCCTCATTCGAGATGTTGAACCCTTCAAACGGGTAATTCTTCTGTTCTCCCAAACTGACAGGATCCACTTTTTCTTCTTCTTTGGAAGCAGTTGATGGATTATCAACTGTGATATTATGCTCTTCGGCAGTAGCTTCTACTGTGACATCCACCTGAAAAGCCAGAATTGTCAATGCTAAGTAGAGATATTACAATAGATGAGTCTTATGTTGAATCAGATGGATTATCTGTTGGGACGAATTCGAACAGGTAAATCAGAGTAGTACGATAATTTTGAACAGATGGCCCATCTATTGCAACATAAGACTCATCTGTTGAAACAGATAACGAATTTGATGCAACAGGTTAGACAATAGTTGCAATAGATGTATATATCTGTTTGATAATTTTCAGCAGATGTATCATCTGGTGAAACATATATGTGCCTATTTGTTTTTTAGAACAGATGATGCACATTCACCTTCTTCAGCTCATGCTACTCTCTTGTGGCCCTTGCACACTAAACATCGGTGCAAGATAAAGACAGAGGCATTGCAATCTTGCTTTTTTTTTTATGCTTGATGATGCCTTGGAAGTGTCTTTTCTTCTCCTCTTAGCCACCTTGATCTCTAGTGGAATGTCTGGATATGAAATCCTCTTTAATGGAATGACACCCCTCTTAGATATCATTTCCTTTACAGAGGCAGTTAGTGCATTAATAGCATTAATAACTCCATCATGTTTTGACTTGCATCCTTGACATTTGCATGTAGAACATTCGCTAGATTTGGCAAAATCTGGAGAAAAATCTGTACAACCATTATGATCATAATCATAATGGCTTGTTGTTTCAAAAACTGTAAGAGGAGCATCATTAGCCCCACCCTCCAAAATTGTTTTTCTTGTGATAGTTGTTGCTCCAAAAAATTCCATTTTTATTTCATCAATGACCTTAGGGTCCGATAAAGTTTGCATAGACCGTAAAGTAAGAAAAAATGGTATTTTCAACTCTCGATTGGTTGGAACAAGCCACGGATGGACAATCTAAAATAAATTGGTACATATATTAAGAATGATGATGAAATCATTTAATCATTAATTAAAACAAAAACTTGATTACAATTGGACTTACTTCTTCCTTTGGGGGATTGAAAAGATCAAGAAATTTGTATTTTTATCGATTTTGGACGACAACCATCTCAGAATTCTTGGACAGAAAACTTCTTCCTGGTAATTCACTTGTTGTCTCAAATAAGGAATGGTTTCAAATTCCCAAGCCTATAACATAACGCCAATAAATCAAAAGCATTATTGAATAAAAAAATAATGAATCATATCATGATAAAAGAAATATTTACTATGAAGGCCCATGGAAAGCCATATAAGTTGACAGTTTTTGGTGTTTACGGAGTCAACAAATATTCGACAGTCATTTTAAAGCTTTAATAACCCCAAGGATAGCTGTTAAATTCCTCAAGATCCTCAGAGAGATTATTAAACCGAGGCTTATGTTGTTGTTAACGTCTCTCGCCCAAAGAACATTATGTACAAACCAAACCAAGAACAATAATTGCTTGTGCTTCTTTGAAAGTCCTTTATCTTTCAATGCTTCTATCAGATTTTTGTTTTTGAAGCTTGGACCAACAATGGACACCAGGTCATCACGATCACTCGACTTGCCTTTGCCATTTTGGGGTGTACGGGGTGCTTTTTTGGGTCAGAGTAGGTATAACTTGAGAAGGAGAAGGAGGACAATATTTTAGTCCGGTAACTATGGAAAACTCCTTCCAACCAAAACAAATAGGCATGCCACAGTAATTTAGCTACACCTCATCCATCTTATCTTTGTTTTCATACATAAACCTGCGCTTGAGAAAATCATTTACCATTTTCATCTGGAAACGAGCATTATTGTCCTCCGGCAAATCAAGATATTGCCCAAAGCACCTGAAATAAGAATCCAATTTTTGTTCTCGAAGTATTTTTCTGAAGGCATCGAAAGATTTTCCCATGACTGACTTAACCACGAGATCACCCGTTAAATCTGTGGCACCATTGCACTACATTCTCACAGGATAACAATTAATGCTGAAGGTTTTGACCAAATCTTCGACGGAAGGGCTATTAGCATTTGGATCATCTCTTTTGAAAGATTTCTCCTCCCCATATTCATTATCTTCTGCTCCGGATTGAGATAACGCTTGTAAATCAAGATCATAGAGTGGTGGATGTAGCCGAGTTGCTGCACTTTTTCCTTTACTTAGACTTGATTCGATTTCTTTTCTTTTGGGATCCATATTATCTTAAATTAACAGGAACATAACATAGATTATAATTGATTAATGCATAACAGTAATATAACAGTTCCAATAGACCACTAATCTGTTGCACCAAGTATATTATCTATTGCAACATATAACCAACCTGTTGCAATGGATGAGTAATCCGTGGAAACCATAAAAATAGATCACTAATCTATTGTACCTTGTATTTTATCTGATACAACATATAATCGACCCGTTGCAATGGATGAGTAATCTGTGGGAACTATAAAAATAGATCACTAATCTGTTGCACCTGGTATTTTATCTAATGCAATCTATAACCGGCCCGTTTCAACGGATGAGTAATCCATTAGAAACCATAAAAACAAATCACTAATCTATTGCACCAGGTATGTTATCTGTTGTAATATATAACTGACCTATTGCAATGGATGTGTAAACTGTTGGAAAGAATAAAAATAAATCACTAATCTATTGCACCCGATAGTTTATCTGTTGCAACATATAACCAACCTGTTGCAATGAATGAGTTATCCATTGGAAACCATAAAAATAGATCACTAATCTGTTGCACCAGGTATGATATCTGTTGCAACATATAACCGACCTATTGCAACGGATGAGTAAACCATTGGAAAGAATAAAAATAGTCACTAATCTATTGCAAAATGAAGAGTAAACCGTTGTAAAGAATAAAAACTGATCACTAATCAGTTATCTGTTGGATCAATATTGTTTAGATTTCTTCTAAACAGAAGAGTTGCCTGTCGCAACAAATGAATGATCTGTTAGATTGTTCACCTGTTGCATAAGATTTTCATAGTTGCCTCAGATTTTCATCTGTTGCATCAAATGTTTCTATCTGTTGCATCAGGTGTATTCATCTATCACATCAGACTTTTCATCTGTTACATCAGATATTTCATTTGTTACATCAGATATTTCATCTGTTGCATAAGATGTTTCATCTATTACTACACCATTTTTACCAAGACAAACAACAAATCAACCCAGCAACACCAACACATCACACACACACACACACACTAAGAACATCAACTATGACAAAAAATCACCAACAAATTTGAATCAACAGTACGACAATAAGAAGAAGAAATGCCAGAAATTAGGGTTTCATTCAGTCTACATTTCAATACTAGAAGAGTAGTTGGCTCAAGTTCCTCTGTTTCTTCATAATTTTGTACCTGTGAAAAAGGAAATAGGACAACGAAAAAGTCAAAGTTGTTGTCACCGGAGAAGTATTCATGTCGATTGAAGGTTGAAAGTAAAAAATGAACTCGTTCGACTATTTGTCACCGGAGGTTGAAGGAAGAAATTTTGCAGAACTGTTGGTTGGAAGAGAGTTGAGAGAAGATGTCGAGAGAGAGAGAGTGGTTGATTTGGATTGAAGAGGGGTGTGAGTTGGGTTGATTTGTATTTTTGAAAAGATTAAAAAGTTTTAAAAATATTAATCAAGTCCAAAATTAACTTAATCAAGTTTTCTAATGATATTTGAACCTTTAAGTTGGTCAATGTCACCAATCCTTTATTCAAGACTTAAAAAACACCTTTCCTTCAATTTTCTCTAGTGACCCTACCTAATATTTCTTGTTTCTTAAGGTATTATTTGTTATTTGACATAAAACTTAATCAACATTTCTCTATCTATTTAGTATTCTCTTTACTTTATTTTATTTGTCTTACTTTTCCTTTTAGCATGTTTTTATAAAGAATGATTCTTTTTTTTGTCAACTCTTTTTTTAATTTTGAACAACATATTTAAGACCACAAAATAAAAAATTATTTTTATATTTTATAAATTAATATTAAATAAAATAGAGTTTTCTTAATTGAAACTGTGTACAGTTATGCTAATTACTATACTATATATAAGCGTCAGTTAGCTGAAAGCTCAAGCAGGCAGCTGGCGGTTGTCATTCCTACTTCCAGTTGTCTGCCTACTCCAAAATTTTACTATATCACCCCTAATTAATTATTTTATGTCACTTATAGATTAAAAAATTAATAGTATTTAATTAAAAAAATAAAATAGACATTTAAAGGCCCTTACAGTAGCAAAGGTACAACTAGAAACATTAATACTAGTAGGCTTAGCATTACTATTTACATATGAAGATACGAACGGATTCCCTACACATAACAGATTATTAAACATAGACCAATACACTAAACGAGTAATAACAACGCCCTCAACGTCGTTGGCCAGATGAGTAGCAGCAGCAAAAGGCGGAGAACGAAGAGAGATTATAGTTCCAAGCAAATTTAAGTTGGCACCTAGTTTTGCTAAACAGTCAGCTACTTTGTTTGCTTCCCGGAAGTTATGTTGCACCATTGGAATCCCCATGTTCCTCAACATTAACCTGCATTTAGTAGAAATATTAGTAAAAAACATAGCCGACTGTTGAATAAGATGTAAAATTTCAATCGAGTCAGTTTCAACTATCAAGAGAGATAAGTTATGAGTTATAGCAAATTCCAGGCCATGTTTTAAAGCTTCAAATTCTGTCATAGTGTGGCAATGACTATTAGCAGATGCGGAAAAACCAAAAATCCACTTGCCCTAAAAATTATGAAAGACCCCATCGAGACCGCATCTAGCATTATTCTCTGTGAAGGATCCATCTATATTTAACTTAAAAAATCCTTTGGGAGGGGCACCCCATCTAATATGGATAGTGATAGAAGAAGATGGATTAGGTTTCATTCGCACAAGATGAAAATACTCAGTAACTTTAGAGTGCGTCAAGGTGGGGTCAGGAAAGTTGCTTTTGTGGTGGAAAATATTATTATTGCGGTTTAGCAAAATATGCCAAAATGCAAAAGGGAAAAAAGACATCCATCCAGTAGTTTTATCTCGAAAAGAAGGGGAAAGAGATTTAAAAGAGTTAAGCCAATATTGGTTAGAAGTACCGATGATAGAGGTATTTAAACCTATATCCAACCAGAATTTCTTAGCTATATAACAACGGGTAAAGATGTTAGTAGGAGTCTTAGGTTCTAAATGACAAATAGGACAGTTTGGGTGAGGAGAGATTCCTATATATTAGAGATAAATGTTGGTGGGAATTCTACCATGTGAGCAAAGCCACAAAAATGTTTAATTTTTGGAAAGGTATTCAATTTCCAAATCCAAGAAAAAGCATAGTTATTGGGCTGCGGCTGGTAAAAGGACTCATAAATAGACTGTGAAGAGAACAGTCCATTAGAAGTGTGTGCCCAGTAAGGCTTATCCCATAGGCCAAGACAGGGGTTGGGGAGGATATGAGCTACTTTGGTGGTGAAGAATTGAGGAATTTCAAAGGATAACTTACCACGATCCCATCCTTAGACTGTCCAAATGTTTGAAAGATGGAGATTCACTTCATCATAATTTAACGGGCCTTTAATAATATTCCTAAGGATCGGGAGTTTGGGAACCCAACGTTGAGTCCAAAAATTTATATTGGTTCCCTCAGCTGGAGACCAGGCTGTAGCTTGGGTACAAAAAGACCCACCCAAGAGAATATTTTTCCAAATAAAGGACTTAGCGGGTCGACGTCGTATGTGATTATACTTGTGAAAGAGGGTGCTAGCCCAGAGAGACGTGGGGTTTGTGAAAAGTCTCTAGGCCAGGTTAGTAAGGAACATTTGATTTTTAAGATCATTTTTTTTGAATCCTCAAACCGCCATATTTATTTGGGGAAGCCACTCTATCCCAGCTTACGTAATGAAGCTTACGCCTTTGGTCGGTGGATCCCCATAGAAAATCTCTCTGAATTTTGTCAATTATATTGCAAGTTTTTTTTAGGGAGCCTAAAGTATTGCATGGCATAAGCCGGAATTGCGTTGAGAGTGGACTTGATCAAGACAAGTCGGCCCGCTGGAGAAAGAAAATTAGATTTCCAGGATGCAAGCTTCCTACGCATATTATCGACAATGTATGGGGTTTCGACTTAGTTTCGGAAAACCTAAGTATTTCCCAAACTGATGGACTTCGGAAATACCGAAAAGGTCTTTTATAAGGATCCTAATATTTTGAGGACATGCAGGAGAGAAAATGGCCTTAGATTTAGCCGCGTTAATCCTTTGGCCTGAGAGTGTGCTGAAATGAGTCATACAATCGTGGATATTAAGGATGGAAGCCGGATTAGCCTGTAAACGAGGGTTAGATCATCGGCAAAAAAAGATGTGAAAGGGATGGGCCGTTCTTAGCAAGAGTGATTGGATTCCAGCAAAGAGTATCTACCTGATGAGATATATAGTTTGATAGAAGATCTATACATAAAATGAAGACATAGGGGGACATAGGATCACCCTGTCAAATGCCTCGAGATGGGGAGAAATAACTTGTCTGGGTTCTATTAACCAGAACAACAATGTTACTGGTAGAAATGCAGGTCATAATAAAAGCAATAATCTTCGGAGGAAATTTAAAGTAGAGAAGAGTGCGGTAGATGAAGGACCATTCAAGGCGGTCAAAAGCTTTTTCCAAATCAAGTTTAAGGATAAGACTACCTACCTTGCTCTTAGATCTCGTGATATGTGTAACAAGCTTTTGGACAAGAATAGCGTTATCACAAGCACGTCGACCTTTTAAGAAACTAGTTTGATAGGGACTAATGAGAGCATAAAGATGAGGTTTAATACGGTTCACAATAATCTTTCTAACAATTTTGTATGTAGTGTTACAGAGACTAATGGGGCAAAAATTATTTGACTGATTTGCATTGGAAAACTTCGGAATGAGGCAGAGGAGGGTATCAATCATAGAAGTAGGGAGAGCCTGCGTTGAGAATACTGTATGGCACATTTTTTTAACCGAAGGACCAACAATACTCCATTGGGACTGGAAAAAATGAGGGTGAAGGCCGTCCGGACCTGGAGCCTTAAAAGGTTTGAAAGAAAACACCGCCTGAGTTATTTCTATCTGCTTCACCTACATCATCATAATTTTACTATGTCACCTCTAATTAATTATTATAAGTCATCTAAGTATTAAAAAAATTACAATATATAAGCGCCAGTTAGCTAACAGCTCAAGCAGGCAGCTGACGGTTGTTAGGCTTACTTTCAGCTGCCTACTTGCTCCATGATTTTACTATATCACCCCTAATTAATTATTATATGTCATTTATATTTTAAAAATTTATTAATATACAATAAAATAAGATAAAATAGATATTTATGACATGTCTGCTTCAGCTACTTCAACCGTAATTTTACTATATCACCTCTAATTAATCATTATAAGTCATTTAAGTATTAAAAAATAATATTTAATTAAAAAAGTAAAATAGACATAAAATGATAAATTAACTCTTGATATTTTAAATTAATTTAACATCTTATATGAGGCCCACTTAAAAAAATTTCACAAGTGTTTTTTTATAGCAATTTTGTAATATCACTTCTCATTTGTTATTATCAGTCATTCAAGACATGTTTGTTTAATACTTCTCGCTACTTCAATCGTGATATTTGATTGACTCTCAAAATTATATAAGTGTCACTTAAATTGCAATATAAAAAAAGTATTATAAATCACAATAACTAAAACCTTTAATTAATTTTAAAATATAAATTAACTGTCAATGCCACCAAAGTTTGAACAAGGAAAGTATTATAAATTACATAGCTGACAACTTAAAATAGTAAGCTACAATGCCGAAAAAGTATTATAAATTACAAGAGCTAACAACTTAAATTTTTTTAAAATATTTTAAAAATATACTTAATTATCTAAATTTTATTTGTATTATATAAATTAAGATAAAAAAATAACATATCACGGTCTAGCTACTAGAATAAGTAGTACTAGTAATTAGCAACTTAAAATGTCAAGAGGCCCAAACATAAACTCACATGGACCCTACATAGTACTGCTTTCTAGGAAGTCAGAAACAAAAAAAATACAGTATTACCATCTTCAACTATACGTGAAAATACTGAGACACATCCGAACTTTAGAAGGGTCCTATTACCCCCCTGAACTAATTAAAACCATATTTTTGACAGCTTTAGTGACTATGTGGCACATACGTGACACAACACACTGAAGGGTCCACGTAGGCACACGTGTGTGCCACGTAGGCACTAAAGTTGTGAAATATACGATTTTAATTAGTCCAGGGGATAATAGGACCCTCCTAAAGTTCAGGTGTGCCTCATACTTTTCGCGTATAGTTCAAGGTGGTAATAGAGCATTTTCCCAAGTCACAAAAGCAATTTCCCCCCCTAACAGCGTCCTTTTATTTTTATTGTTATTTTCTATATTGCCTTCTCACCTATTATTCTCTTTCCTCTCCCTTTTTCTCTAACTTTGTTTAATTTGGTTTTTTCTTATTAATTGACTAACAATTTATGTGATATAAGAGCATGACAAGTTAAATGATCAAATAAAATAAAGTAACATATTACAGAATGAAAATTTTGACCTAATCACAATTTTTTTTTCTTTTTATAATGGCTAGATCATGTAGCCCCTTTAGAATATCACCTAAGTTAATATACGAATATAGACACATGAAATGCAAACTATAGTATACAAATCAACACGTCAAACATTCATGAAGCTTGGATAAACTGAAAAAATTTACTTAAACGTGCAACAAAATGTGGAACAAGATAATAGTTTTATACTAAATTTAACGATAGTAAGATTATAACATGCTTCATATGTCATATCTAGGTGTGAGAATTTGGTTTATTCGGTTTGGTTGTTCAATATCGATTTGATTTTTTGATTTTCGGATTGACGAAAATGACAACCGTAACCAAATCGAAATAGATTCGGTTTGGTTCGATTTCTACAAATTCTGTTTGGTTATTTCAGATTTTTATTTCAGTTTTGAAGATAAAAGTAGTGAGCCTTTCTATGTCATGACTGGGCATTTAAAATTGATGATTTTTTTTTAAAAAAATATTTTTTTTCAAATCTATTTTTTCATTCCCTGATATAAATCACTCAACATGGATGAAATGAAATAACCGAAAAAAATTATTTGTACTGAATATATATATATATATTATTTATATAGTTTTGATTTTTTGGTTTAACCGAATTTTTTCTGAAAAATTGAAAACCAAACAGTTTAATCGAATTTCTAAAATTTAAAACCGAAACCGATTTGAAAAATCAAAAAAATAAAATCAAAATTAATTTTGATTTGATTTTTTAATTTTTTTTTATTTGAGCCAAAATATGTCCAACCCTAGTCATATCAGAAATACTAATCAGTTAGATAAATACGAAATATGAACAACTTCATAATATTGGAATCAAGTCTTGTATAATTGCAATATGAAATTACGAAAGAGAAATTGAGAAATAATTTTTGAGAAGATCAATTCACAATGATAAAGTCACTATAATCTACTAATTTTAGGATCCACAAACTTAAAACCATGAACGAAAAACTTAAATTTTAATTTGTGTGCTTGTTTTTGCTTTCTCCCATCCGTAACTTTCTTTTTCCCTTTTTTCCTGTTACTTTCTTTCTTCTTTTGCCCTCTTTTCTTTTTGTCTTTTCTTAGAGGCGAATTCAGGATTTTAAGTTTGTGGATTTCCATGTTAGATAAAAATAAAACCAAATAGTAACTTAAGAGATTTGAACCCACAACCAAGAGGTCAATAAGACTTTTACTAATCCCTCTACTCCATTATACCAATAATACACTTTGTTTTTGAGTTCCTAACTTATAATGCTTATATATTTACTAGATTTCTCTATATAAATACTAGATCCACACGAAAGTTACTATGTTTCTAGGAACCCCCGCCCAGGCCCCTAGATCTGCCCCTGTCTCTTCTTGTTACTTTTTTTCTTCTTTTTGTTCTCTTTTCTCCTTATGTTCTTTTTTCCCTTTCTGTGTGTGTATGTGTTTCTCTCTCCCCTTTCCTTCTTTCAAAAGTTGTTATTCTCTCTCCTTTTTTTCGTAAGAGGTCATTTGATAGAGTGTATAAGACCAATGCTAAATAGGGTGCATTAGTAATTCTTGCATTGGTAATACTTGTATTAGTTATGCCGATATTAATAATGCAGTCAATATTTTTTACACACTGTTTGCTTTAATGTATTAAAAATAATATAAAAATATAAATTTTATAAAATAAAACTTGTTTACAAATATAACCTTTTAACTTTGTACACTTCCTTTTCAAATTAAGAAAGAAGTAGGAACCAGTTCTTTGTCTAAATCCAAAAGTTGTAACAAAGGATAACCCAATTTCCCTTCTTCTAAATCCTAAAGGCTTCTGTCTAATTAAAGGTATAGAACCATGTGCAAAATTATCAACATTAATAAAGTTAAACTAGAAAAGGACATGGCAGGATCATTCTCTATTTATATTTCTACATTCCAATGAAAGGTTTCAAACCATGGTACAATGAAATTGACATACTCTGTTTATATTCCTACTTTCTAATGAAAGGTTCCAACCATGGTACTATGAAATTGATGAAAGTTTCCATAAAAAGAAAGAGAATCAAAAAAATAAGAAAAATCAAGATGAAATAAGCAAAGAAAGTTTAAGACCCTTAAAATTTTGATCAATTTATATTTGACTTTCTCGTGTTTGTAATATTGATTTTTCACTTGAATTATGTTTATGGATGTTAAAAGGGTAATTTGAAAAAGTTTCAAAAACTTTAAAATGGGTTCGGGGATATTTGGGAACTCCGAAGCAGTGTGCCTCTACGATATCGCTGTCATGGAGGTTACCCTTCGCAATATTGGCATGGCACGGAGGATAACCTCCGCAATATTGGTGTGCCATGCTAAGGTGTAATTTTCGTCCAGTCTTTTCTTTTCAAGTAAGGGTGAGGGGCTTTTGGTCCTTTCACCTTTTCCATGACTTATAAACATAAAAAGGACATTTTCCCTTTAATTTTCAAAGATAAAATCCCCCTATTTCACTCTCAAACACAAAACCCAAGAACGTTCAAGGGTTTCACTCTGCATTCATCATCCGGGCTCCAAACTTCAAATTGCTTTTAAATTCGTGAGTATTTCAGGCATGTTTCTCTTTTCTAAATTAATTTTATACAAAATCATGTGTTTAATTATTGTCCTTGTGGTTTAATTGTTGGGTTTTGAATATGGGTTAAGAGATTTGGAATGGTTGTTTTATGAATTGAGTTTCCATGGTTTTGAATTAGTTGTTTATGCATTATTCTCATGATTTTGAACTAAATAAATGCATAAGTGTGGTAATTGGAATGGAAACATGGGTTTCCTCAAATTTTATGGCTTAACGATTTGGAATTGGCTTTAACCTCAAACCAACTTTTGAAATTGGTTTTGAAACATATATATACACATAATCTACTTCACTTTTAAAACCTTGCATTACATAAAAGGTTAATGGAACATGAATTGGTTTTGAAAGGCCTTAGTGGCCATGGATTGGTTTAAATTGGAAACTATGGAGTCAATTTGGCTAATTGGTTTTGAAATGGCATAATGAAATTGGCTTGCAAGCTTAACTTTATTTGGTATGATTATACCAATGGAAAATGCCTAATTAAAAGATCTTTGGTTAATTTATGGTAATGTGAGTAAATAATTTTAATTTGGATTTAAAGGGGGTTGCGTAGCTCGCCGTGGCAGGTGGAGGTCCTGGGGGGATCGATACTGGAAACCACATTTTTTTGGCGTGGGGTCTTTATGACCATGTGCATAGTTCATACAATATATATATATTTTTTGAATGGTTTGAGCCTCGGTGGCTTTGGCCCTTCCTCAGATTTCTCTGGTTTATGTGGCTAACATGTACTGGGCCCTTTCAGTAGCGGAGATGAACCCATATAGCCTGTGGGTACCCTTAGGACGAATAGAGCTACATAGTATAGAATAATGATTTTAAACAATATCATGCCTAAATCTTTTTCCCTATCCTAGCATCTTATATACGTATATACAATGTGTGCATGTGGTTTAATTTAGTTTTGTACATTGCATTATTTTAACCTTATCTTGAGTTACATGCCAGTGCTTATCCCACTGACCTTACTAGGAAAATACATTGTTCCATAATGTAGGGTCTAAAGATAAATGTTTTACCCCTGTGCAGCATTAGGTGGATTAGCACGTTCGTCGAGTAGCTGTGAAGTGGTGAGCCTCCATCCTTCGGAAGGCCTTATTATTTCCATATTCTTGTATTTTGACTCAGTACTTTTTGATTCTTTTGGTCATGGTCGGGATCATGGCCCGACCTATTTGGTATTCTAGTTTTAGAGGATATTTTGGATAGATGTGGGTTAGTTGGTTATTTTTTTGACTCTTAGTCTTCATAGAGTTATCTATTCTTCTTTTATACTATCTTAATTGGCTTCCACATTATTCTGTATGGTTATCTTTGTGCTCATAAGGTTAGGAGATGAGGGTGGTCTTCAGTCCATGGTGGGCTTGAGAGCTTGGTATCAGGGCCCAGTTTAGAGTCGTTGGGTGTTCACAAAGCTATGTCGAGTAGAGTCTTTTTTATGGGTGTGTATCACGCCAGACTTATAAGGAGGAGGCTACAAGTCATTTAGGAATATTTCCCTTTTTTGTGTTCTATTTTCGGGCTATAGAGTCTAGTGTTATGAAACTTCTCTAACTCCTGGCTTCCTCGCATTTCAGGTCATGCCTCCCTGAAGATTTTATGTTCGTAGAAAATCTGTTGGGAACTCTGTCCTACCCGAGGATAATGTGGAGGAGACTCTCCTTGCTTATGGAGTGAAAACTCAGTCTAGGTCCCCCACTCCTTATTGTGATGCTCCACGTAGGGTTCCACCTATACTTACTAGTCCTTCTCGGGCTTTTTGGGGTGGTGATGCTTACCATCAACTGCCTCAGGGGGACATCTCTAATGCGGAGTTTCATCGGTCTATTCATAGGCTGACTCAATTGGTGACATCTCAATCTCATCGTAACATGAACCGAACCAAAGCTTTGTCGTACTGGGAAATCCCAAGCCAAACCAAGACCGGAACCACACCTATTTCCCAACCCAACCACCAAATACATACCTTGAGTCGGTTGAAGTCCGAACATATAACAAGATAGCATATCCAACCATGTGGTGACTTTGGGTATGTCTATATCCGAGACCAACCCAACCTAGTCCAGCCACCCAATAACCTTCCAAACCAATGCAGAAACCATAAACCAATACCATGATAATAAGCCAATGTATGTATATATATAATAAAATAATCCATACCATACCGAAGTCCACAGTTGTCCATACAAAGCCTTTAACCAACCAAAGAGTACCTAGTCAGGAATGCCCCCGACCTTAGCCAAAACCAAAGTCTATGAAAGACGATAAATATGTAAAGTAAACCATGACATGAAATAGATGCCTTTCGAAATATGGAAGATCACTACTTTAATCCAATATCGACTGTACCCGATTCGATCACTAAGAAGGAGAAGTAGAATGGTCGATCCCAGCATAGCGTGGGTATACAACCTCCCGAAAATGGTTTAGTGGGTGAACACTAGCATGCAACCAGGATAAGGATAAGATAATACCATATACAAATCCAAGTAAAACCATCCATAATGCATACAACCATACATATTTATATATCCATGCCGGGAAAGGGAATCGGGTTTAGCATGCATTTAAAACCTTTACTTGAGTTGTATAGCTTTGCCATCCTAAACCACCCACGGGCTATATGGGTTCAGCTCCTCCTGCTGAAAGGGCCCCAGTGCGTGTAGCCGCACGACCAGTGAAGAAAACCTGGGATGATTAGTACATCCCCCAAATATAAAGTGTGACATCATGCACACGGTCACCAAGACCAAACCTCACATCGGCAAATATTTGTTTCCACTTTTGGTTCCCCCGGGACCTCTACCTTCCACGGCTTTCCTACACATCCCGCCATTATTTCCCAATTAAAACCATTACAAAACAACCAACCAATCCATTAACCATTTATTTACCGAGGCCGTTATTAGTAGTGGTATCATCATACTGACCATACTTGCAAGTACTATCCATAGCCAACCATATATAGGTTTAAGGGGACTTATAAGTGCCATTCCATTTCCATGTTAAACCACTTGGGTAATTCCATGTACCCTACAAGCATAACGATTTTCATAGCCACCAAGGGTTTACCATTTAATCCTTCCAAACCATGTACACCATTTATACCATTTAAAACCATTTCCAAACCATTTTAGACCATGGAAAATATTTAAATCAATTATACCATTTAAACCATGCAAAACCATCCAAATCCATTTAAGGTTCCATTACCAAACCAACCATGCAAGAGTTCCAATGAAAGTTCAACAATAGAGTAAAAACATTCTTTGAGGCATTTTATCAAACATGTTGAGGTCATACCTTTACCAAGAACAAAACCAATGCATACACCACCATAATTAAGGTTTCTCAAGACCCATTTTTTAAACCATAACTAACCAATAACCACATATGCAAACCATTACCAAAAACATGTAAAAACATAGTTTAAACCAATACCAAACCATATGCATCAAGACCCTCAACATATATTTCGAAAACCACCATTCAAGATCCATAAATAAATGTTTAAAACACAATACATATGACTTTAGTTGGAAATAACAATGAGGGAAGGAGTACATGCCTTATACATGAAGATTGACAGAAGAAATCATGAACTTCGGGTCCTTTGAGGAACACATAAAGAAACCCTCGCCTCCAATCTTCAAGAGTGAGTTTGAGAGAGTATTGGAGTGTTTTAATCTTTTAAAAAGTACTATGGAAGGCCACCAAGGGTTATATAATGTGAGAACATAAGGGTTTTGTAGTATGAAATATCCGGACTATCCTTGACTGAAAATTAAAAAAAGCCACATCCAGGGGTACGACTCACCTATACCTACTGGTTTCTATATGACTCACACCTCCCTAACTTGTATCTATGGGTACGAGTGACACACCCAATCGTACCCACTAACCGTACCATGGGCAGATTCCACAAGACCAAGGCAATCATGTACCATACTACTTGACTTGCACCGCACGTATGCTCCTATATTATTCGTACCCTAGTGAGTCGTATCTCGGGCAGTATCCAATCCAACCATAATATCTAGGGTACGAGTGAACCCTCAAGACAGCCCATAACTTGTATTCAAGGGTACGATTGGTACCCTTGAGTCGT
This sequence comes from Capsicum pubescens, assembly GCA_030864215.1. Lineage (NCBI taxonomy): Eukaryota > Viridiplantae > Streptophyta > Magnoliopsida > Solanales > Solanaceae > Capsicum > Capsicum pubescens. The sequence continues at coordinate 215,096,955 of CM061549.1, read as the reverse complement.
ACCAAGTCACAAAGTTCCAAAACCAAGGAAAATTTGCAATGATCAAATTCCTGAGGTGTTATAGTCTCTCCTACTAGGATCATTCATCTTCGAATGCGGGTAAGGGTAAGCATAAGCACGAGATAACAAGTTGACATACATCAAACTTTCCTTCAACCGGAAATAAAGGATAAGAACATAGACTGGGATGAGAAGGTCATCACATACCCCGAGCATGGTTTACACCCCAACACGTTCATTCAAACCTCTAACAAAGTTAGAAAACTAAGATACAAGAGGAACCATTCCTTACCTTTAACCAAGTTAGAAACCAAGATGTGTTAAAGAACACACACCTTATGCATGAATTTCTGGAACAAGAACCAACGCAGATCCTTGAACTCCATGTCCACTTCTGCCTCCCAAATGGCTTTCTCGAGTTCTTAGTTCCACCATGGAACCTTTACTGAAGCCATACCTTATTTGTTCACAACCGGTGAACGTATCAATCAAAATCCTCATCGGGACCTCCCCAGAAGAACAAAGAACCCGAGATACCAATACCACCTAAAGAAACTTACCAACCAAGGACCATCCATACCTTACCCCAACATAAATACATAGATTCCCAGATGAATGGACTCATGCTAGAGAGTAAGTCCAATTCAACTTATAATTTACCAAGACACACCACCACGAGAGCTTAAGTATAATCATACACCACCACTTCCATGTTCAAGCCTATCAAAAACTAGAAGGAGTTAACTTAGGCCACCAGGCTTTGTTCCAAAGCACTACTCCACTTTCATAACCATTATAATACAAAAACCATGAGTAAAGGACATGGACAAACCATATCCACCCACTATAACCAAAACCTCCATCCTATAATTGAGCACTCAAAATGATACAACTACTAAGCCATAAAAGCAATTCACAAAAACTATGCCTTACCAAACCTCTCAAGTACCCAACACAGCTATCTGTATATCTACCAACCATAACATTCAAGCTTACCGCTTATATACCCGCGGTATAATCTACCCATTACAAGATATAACACCCTTTGTCATTTACACAATGATTTTCACAACCAATTCCTTTCCTAGCCATATCTCATGACAATGACCTTACCTTACCCTCCAAACCTTAACTTTAATAGCCACCCTAAACTCTCCCCTACTTAAGGACTTCCACAATCCCCATTTCACACCACCACTATGCTTTCCAAGCCTCAACCATCCTAGCATAAGAAGAATTATTTAAGGAATCCAAGTTACGAGAATTATCTAGTCCACTAAAGAAAGACAAAGACCTCCCCCCATAAAACAAGACATGACACCATAGGCACGAAGTACTTCATAATAACCACCTAAACCATAATGAAGAACCATCACAATACAATCATATAAAAAAGGAGTCCTTAAGATTGGATACCAAAAGAAACACAACCACATATTTCATGAGTAATTTAATGTAAGTCAAAACTCATATTTAGGGAACAGGGAGAATATCAAATGCGAACCTTAGTCATAAGTGCTATAAAAATGCATGCAACACTAGTAGAGTACTCTCTCAACTAAGATGGAAGAGTATCACTAGAATATGCGACCCGGCCTTCCCTTGAAGTCCACCACTAAAAGTGAATTTTGTATTAACCACCATCCGCTATCCCATTACACGAACAAACACAATTCTCTGCTCTAATGGGTATCACAGAAGACGTACACCAGGGAAGCTTGGTTCTCCCATATCCAAAAACTTATTCATCCCAATGATACTTAGATACCAACATAGACATGCAAAAACCATTAGACCAAATTGACTCCAAGGTTTCCAATTTAAATCACAACTATTTAAAATCAAACCATGGCCACCAAGTACTTTCAAAAAATCATTTGAATCCAATCGAAACCTAATCCATGTTTCCTTAACCATCTACGCAATACAAAGATTCAAGAATAGTCAAATCATATGACAAAATTATATCCAATAGCAATTTTACAAATATTTTAAGGGTATAAAATTTCCACAACCAAAATCAAGTAATTGGGGAATCCATATTACCTCGAAATCCATGCAACATTCCCATGCATCCCACAATGTTCATAAACATAAATAAAGCACGAATAATGCATCATAACCCATGGAAAATCACTTAAATGAGTGGTCATGTCAAAGAACTCAATTGTGCCAAAACCTAATTTCAAAACCATGAATTTAATAATCGATTTTATGCAAAAAATAAAGTACAAGTATAGGGACAAAGATACATGCAAGCTCCATGATCTAACCTGTCGAATGACTAGATCCCCAGTCCCTTCTTTCAACCTGAACTCTTGGCCTATATGGTACAACTCTCACACTATTATATTTCCTAAATCATCAACTTTATCCAACCTACCAGTTTACCTCCACAACTTTTGTATTGCTATTTTTGAGCTTATCATACTCCCTTTTATCAAAATCAAGCATCTTAATTCAAGCCTAGGATCTACAAATCACCATGTACTACTAGCAAAGTACCCATATAAAATATACATAAGCATGGTCCACCCTACAAGGAGAATACTCCAATTCCTTATTCGTCCACCGACAACCTATCCATTTCCAAGAAAAACCATCCCCTTAATCATGCAAGAACAAAACACTTCACAAGGGAAAATTAAGACTGGTAAGACCTTCATCTAAGAGATCCCTTAATTTCTCCTTAAGATTATTTAACTCCACCGGAACCATTCTATAAAGAAGGAATAGAAATTTGGACAAATGTCCAAAATAAGACCAATCCCAAACAAACCTTCTTATTAGATAGACACCATGTGGGTCATCAAAAAGGAACCCAAAAATTTTATTCATGACCAAAATCAAATGCAAAGAAAGACCTTTCGATTTAGAATCTTTAACCCAAGCCAAATAATAAAGATGTCCCTTTTGAAACCAAACTCCGAGTTCTAAGATATGATACAACTGTTTCCCATAATAGCTAAGGAATGAAACCATCCTCCCATCCCATAATTGACTCACCGTGGAGCATAAAGACAATCCTTTTATAGATCAAATAGCCTAATGACACATAGCATGAGTACATATAATGCATTCCCCTGAATTATATAAAAATCCACCATATTCGAGTCACACAAATCCACCAATACCCCTTTACTACCTACAGATACCACACACCTCTATAAACTCTTTGGTAACCAAAGAGTCATTTACCGAGGTAGAAATAGAAGAAGAAAAAATTTCAAAATAACCTTGGGACAACATCCAGAATACACAACCATAAATGGGGCCACAAAAGATAAAGGACCCTAAACCAAGTAAACCATACACACCACAAAGAAAAAAGTTCTCAACATACCAGTGTCAGCATCGAAAGATACCTCAGACTCTCACGGAATAATAAGAACAATGAGACAATCTCGTCCACTACTAGAGCCAGATGTAGTATCCAATACTCTATTTGCACAAGCGGCAACCCTTATGGGACATCCCCTTCACTTAAAACCTAATTGACCATAACCAAAACACTAATTCCTTTCTTCTCACAACAACCATGGTGCAACCGACAACAAAATCTATACAGAAAATAAGGTGATAAAGATTGGTCTCCATTGGGAAAAGTAGAAGTTGCAACCTTTGATAGGGTCTGTTCCCCATGAGTTAGACTAGATCCATCCATATTATTTTTAGTAGAATAGGTAAGTTTCCACAACTTTAGATTGTTGAGAAGACATGATCCGAAAAGTGAACCAAGAAATATTCAGAGAAGAGTTCAAGACCTTAGACTCCATAGACTGAAAGTAGAATGACCAAAAAAGTAAAACATCTTAAATGCCTCGTAGCCTCCTGATTATAAGTGTGGTGCACGACATACCCATATGCAAGACTCTACTTGACAAGGCTTTGTGGATACCCCATGACATCAAAACCTTAAGCTTTGATACCAATTTGACATGACCCGAATAAGGTCCTTGTTGTAATGGGCAATCCCAAGCCTAACCAGGATCGAGAATCACCCTCATTTCCCAACCTAACCACTAAATGCATACCTTGAGTCAGCTAAAGTTCAAATATATAACAAGATAGCATATTAACCATGTTGTGACTTTAGGATAAGTTTATATCTGATACCAACCCAACCAAGTCCAACCACCTAATAACCTACCAAACAAATGGAAAAAACATAAACCAATACCATGATAATAAGACAATATATGTATGTACATATAAAAAAACAATCCATACCATACCCAAGTCTACAGTTGTCCATATAAAGCCTCTAGACTAACTAAAGAGTACCGAATTGGGATATGCCCCCGACCATAGCAAAAATCAAAGTCTTTGAATGATAAGAAATATGTAAAGCAAACCATAACATGAAATAGATGTCTTCCGAAATATGGAAGCTCACCACTTTAATCCAACATTGAGTGTCCTCAAATCTGATCGCTAAGAAGGAGAAGTAAAATGGTCGGTTCTTACATAACGTGGGTACACAACCACCCAAAGATGGGTTAGTAGGTGAACACTACTATGCACTAAGGATAAGGATAAGATAATGCCATTTACAAAGCAAAGTGAAACCATCCATAATTCATGCAACCATACATATATATACATCCATGCCGGGAAAGAGAGCTGGGTTTAGCATACATTTTAAACCTTTACCTGGGTTGTGTAGCTTTGCCATCCTAAACCACCCACAAGCTACATGAGTTCAGCTCCCTCTGCTGAAAAGGCCTAGTACGTGTAGCCGCATGACCAGGAAAGAAAACCTGGGATGACTAGTACATCCTCCAAATATAAAGTATGACATCATGTACACTGTCACCAAGACCAAATCTCACATCGGAAAATACGAGTTTCCAGTTTTGGTCCCCGAGACCTCAACCTTCCATGACTTTTCTACACATCCTGTCATTATTGCCTAATTAAAAACATTACCAAAAAATCAACCAATCTATTAACCATTTATTTACCGAGGCTGTTATTATGGTGGTATCTTCATACCGACCATACTTGCAAGTACTATCCATAGTTAACCATATATAGGTTTAAGGGGACTTCCAAGTGCCCTTCCATTTCTATGTTAAACTACTTGGGGGATTCCATATACCCCAGAAGCATAACCATTTTCATAGCCACCAAGGCTTTACTATTTAATCCTTCCAAACCATGTACACCATTTAAAACCATTTCCAAACCAGTTTAGACCATGCCAAATATTTAAAATATTTGTATGATTTAATCCATTTAAACCATCCAAATCCATTTAAGGTTACATTACTAAACCAAACCATGCAAGAGTTCCATCGAAAGTTTAATAATAGAGTAAAAATATTCTTTGAGGCATTTTATCCAACATGTTGAGGGCATACCTTTACCAAGATAAAAACCAATGCATAAACACTATAATTAGGATTTCTCAAGACCATTTCTTAAACCATAACCAACCAATAACTATATATGTAAACCATTACCAAAAATATGTAAAAAATAGTTTAAACCAATACCAAACTATTTGCATCAAGACCCTCAAATATATTTCAAAAAACTCCATTCATGATCCATAAATTAATGTTTAAAACTTAATACATATGCCTTTAGTTGGAAATAACAATGAGGGAAGTAGTACATGCCTTATACATAAAGATTTATGAAAGAAATATTGACCTTTGAGCCATTTGAGGAACACATAAAGAAACCCTAGCCTTCAATTTTCAAGAGTGAGTTTGAGAGAGTATTTGAAGTGTTTTAATCTTTAAACAAGTGTTATGGAAGGCCACCAAAGGTTATAAAATGTTGGATCATAAGGTTTTTTAAGTAGGAAATGTCTAGACTACCCTTGACTTAAAATTAATAACAAGCCACGTCCAGGGGTACGACTTACCTATACTATCTCTATCCTAGGGTACGAGTGGTACTCCAACTCATACCCAAGACCATGCCAAGACCCTACCTACTGGTTTTTATATGAATCACACCTCCATAACTCATACCTAAGGGTACGAGTGACACACCCAATTGTACCCACCAACTGTACCATGGGGAGGTTCCACAAAACCAAGATAATAATGTACAATACGACTTACCTTACACCACTCGTATGCTCCTATATGATTTGTACCCCAGTGAGTTATATCTTGGGCAGTAGCCAAGCCAACCATACTTCCTAGGGTATGAGTGAACCCTTAAGACAACCCTAAACTCGTATTCACTGGTATGATTGGTACCTTTGAGTCGTACCAAGTCATAATGTCCCAAAGCTATGAAACATTTGCAAGGGCCAAATTCCTGGAGTATTATACATCAGTTGAATCATGTTGGTCCTGTTTCTTCTTTATCTGAGGTCACTCGGGTTGGCCAGTTCATGAGGTTGAATCCCCCAACCTTTACAGGCTCTAAGGTTAAGGAGGACCCTCGGGTCTTTGTGGATAGGATGGGGAAAATTTTTAGAGTGATGCATGCTACTGATTCATAAGGTGTAGAGTTTGTTGCATATCAGCTAAAAGATATCATTTATCATTGGTATGCGGAGTGAGAGAAGTTTTGGGGTGATGATGCGGAGCCAGTGTTATGGGATAAGCTTTTGGATGCCTTTCTTGATTATTTCTTTCCTCAGGAGCTGAAGGAATCTAAGGTTGAGGAGTTTGTGATTCTGAAGTAGGGTAAGATAAGTGTGAAAGAGTATGCCTTTAAATTTTAGCAGTTGTCTCGTTATGCTCTAGAGTTGATGTCTAGACAGAGATCCAAGATGAGAAAATTTTCTTTTGGGTTGTCCCGAGACTTGTAATTAAAGTGTAAGGATACAATGTTGAATAATGATATGGACATCTCTAGACTTGTGGTTTATATGCAGTAGGTAGAAGATGAAAAGTAGAAATAGGTAGAGAATAGAGAGAGATAAAATACGAAGTTTTGTATTAAGAGTAGGATGAGGCTCAGCGGAATAGTGGGAATGCTGGTAGACTATGGACCAAGAAGAAGAACTATGGCAATTCTTATTCATCTACTAGTTCTCCCTATCCTAAGCCTTTGGGAGATTGTCATTTCCAGGATAGTAGTGGTTGTAAAGCATAGATTGCCCAGTCCTAGTCTAGTGTAGCTCAGTCAGCCCCACCTTATCCTTCTTGTTATTTTTATGGAAAGCTTCATCGTGGTTATTGTAAGAAGGGATGAATCAGTGTTATAATTATTGTCAGTTGGGTCATATGCAGGGAGATTATTCTTCAACCAGGGTTGCCTTTGGGATAATAAAGTTTTTGTTGCCACATTCGCAGATCCTGTGCCAAAGGGTACTACTTCTGCAATCGGTACTGGTCAAAATTATCTCTATGCTATTCCTACCCATCAGGAATCTGAGGCATCTCTTGATATAGTTATTATTATGTTACAACTATTTTTTTGTGATGTTTATTGTTTACTTAATCTGGGTTCTACTCTTATATGTCCCCTTATGTGGTTATGCATTTTGGTTTTGGTCCCAAAAATATTTCCCTCTCTTTTCTGTGTCTACCTTAATGGGTGATTCTATTATTGCAATAAAAATCTATAGGGGTTGTGTGGTGTCTATTTTTTATCGGAAGACATTGGTGGATTTGATAGAGTTGGATATAATGGATTTCAATGTTATCTTGGGGATGGATTGGCTTCACTCGTGCTATGCTTCTCTGGATTATAGGACCCGTAAGGTCAATTTTTACTTTCCTAATGAGCGGGTATTAGAATGAGAGGAGAGTTCCTTAGTACCCAAAGGAAGGTTTATTTTCTATCTTAAAGCTCATAAATTAATTTCAAAGGGGTATTTATATCATCTAGTTTGGGTTAAAGATTCAATATCTAAAAGTCATTATTTGTAATATGTCTCTATAGTTAATGAGTTTCCTTAGGTGTTTCTCAATGATCTTTTTGAAATTCCTTTCGATAGGGAAATAAATTTTGGAATTGATCTTCTACCGGATACTCATCCTATTTTTATTCCCCCTCATAGAATGGCTCTGACTGAATTAAAAGAGTAATTAAAAGATCTTCTTAATAAAGGGTTTATTCGTCCTAGTATTTCTTTGTGGGGTGCTCCGATAATTTTCATGCAAAATAAAGATGGGTCCCTTTAGATGCGTATAGACTATCATCCGTTGAATAAGGCAATAGTGAAGAATAAGTACCCTCTTTCTAGGATTGATGGCCTTTTTGATCAGTTTCAAGATGCTAGATGCTTTTGTAACATTGATCTTCATTTAGGGTATCATCAGTTAAATTTTAGGAAGGTTGATATTCCTAAAACTACTTTTCAAACCTGATATGATCACTATGAGTTTTTGATGATGTTATTTGGGTTGACTAATACTTCGGATACTTTCATGGATTTTATGAATCAAGTTTTCAGGTAGTTTTTAAACTTATTTATGATAGTTTTCATTGATGACATCTTGGTGTATTCTAAGAGGTAGGAGGATCATGTCAATCACCTCTAAAATTGTATTACAGACCCTTAAGGACCAGAGGTTGTATGCAAAATTTTCTAACTATGAGTTTTGGTTAAGTGTTCTGACTTTTCTTGGGCACGCGGTGTATAGTGCGGGGATTATGATGGATCTACAAAAAGTTGAGGCAGTTAAGAGGTGGACTAGACCCATGACTCTAATCGACATTTGGAGCTTCTTAGTCTTAACCAGGTATTATAGGAGGTTTGTGGAGTGTTTCTCTTCTATTGCTGCTCCGTTGGCCAGGTTGACTCAGAAGAAGGTTAAGTTTTTACGGTCTAATTCTTGTGAGGGTAGTTTCAATAAGTTTCAAAATAAGCTGACTTCTAAGTCAGTCTTGACCCTGCCCGAGGGTACTAATAATTTTTTTGTGTTTTTTGATGCATCCCATGTGGGACTAGGCTGTGTGTTGATGCAACATGGTAGAGTTGTGGCATATGCTTCTAGGAAACTTAAGGTTTATGAGGGAAACTATTCGACTCATGATCTAGAGTTGGTGTTGTGATTTTTTATTTGAAGTTGGGTGCATATGAATATTGATTTATATCATAAGAGCTTGTAGTATGTATTCACTCAGAAGAATTTGAACCTTAGTTAGAGGAGGTGGCTTGAGTTATTTAAGGATTATGATATGAGTCTTCACTACTATCCAGGTAAATATAATATTATTGTTGATGCTCTTAGCAGGATGTCTATGGGGAGCTTATCCCATGTTGATAAAGAGAAAAGTGGTTTAGTGAAGGATATTCATAAATTGGCTAACTTGGGAGTTCGTCTTTTGGATTATGAGGATAGAAGAGTCATTGTTCAACAAATAGTTAAATCATCTCTTGGTGTTGAGGTAAAGGAGAAGCAGGCTTTGGATCCCATACTTATGTAGATTAAGGATTATGTGGGTCAGCAAAAGGTTATGGCTTTTGAGATTAGAGGAGATGGTATTCAGAGGTTCCAAGGTAGGTTGTATGTTCCTGATGTTGATGGGTTACGGGAAAGGATTTTGACTGAGGCTCATGAGTCTAGATCTACAATTCCTCTAGGTTTGATGAAGATAAAACATGACATAAAGGATATCTATTGGTGGAACAATATAAAGAGAGATATTACAATTTTTTTTGCCAAGTGTATGGTTTGTCAGCAAGTTAAGGTTGAGCAATTAAGGACCGATGATATGTCTCAAGATATATAATTTCCTATGTAGAAGTGGGAGATAATCAATATGGATTTCATTACAGGTCTTCCACGGTCTCGCAATCAGTATGATTTAATTTGTGTCATTGTATTTAGGATGACTAAGTCTGTTCTCTTCTTTCCTGTGAAGACTACCTACTCAGGAGAGTATTATACAAAGTTGTTCATTCAGGATATTGTGAAGTTTCATAGTACGCCAGTGTCCATTATCTCAGATCAAGGTACACAACTCTATCTCACTTTTGGTATTCATTTTAGAAAGGTTTGGTTACACTGGTTTCCACTCTTAAATGGGTGGGAAAGCAGAGCATACTATTCAGACTTTGAAGAATATGCTAAGGGCCTGTGTGATTGACTGTAAGGGTTGTTGTGTTGACCATTTACCTCATATTGAGTTTGCATACAATAATAGTTATCATTCGAGCATTCAGATGGCGCCTTTTATGAATCTTTATGGTAGGAGGTGTAGGTCTTCTATTGGGTGGTTTGAGGTTGGTGAGACTAGATTGTTTGGTCCTTACTTAGTTCAACAAGCCATGGAGAAGGTAAAGGTGATTGGATAAAGACTTAAGAGTGCTTAGAGATGCCAAAAGTCTTATACGGATGTGAGGTTAGAGTTTGAAGTAAATGATTGGGTATTTTTGAAGGTGTCTCCTATGAAAGGTGTCATGAGATTTGGGAAGAAGGGGAAGCTCGTTCGTCGTAACATTGGTCCATACCAAAATGTGAGGAGAATTGGGAATGCTGCTTATGAGTTGGACTTGCCAGCGAGTTTGGGTTCTATTTATCCCGTGTTTCATGTGTCAATGCTGAAAATGTAGTTGAAAACATCATTTATATTTTTAAATAATTGAAAAATAATTATAATTTTTTCTTTCTACGAACACTTGTATTTATATTCATTGATATGAATTGTATTTTATTAATGTAAATTGAACAATACAAATATAATAATAAATTATAAAAATACAAATGTTAAATTGTATAAATCCAAATGTTACATTTGTATCAAATGATACATGTTCATACAATTTAAACCATACACATACAAATGATACTTATTTATATACAAATACAAATGATAAACTTGACATACAAATACTAGCGATACATTTGCATAGAATGACACATTTAATATTTATATATTTTAGACTTAAGTATATACCATTAATCTATATATTTATTTATATACAAACAAAAATGATAAATTGTATTCACAGTTGAACTATTCAAATAATAAATTTATTTAAATATATAGTATGGTATGAATAAATATAACATTTAAAGTGTGACAACACCAACAAAAAATGAGAGAAAAGAAAAATAAGATAAAAAAAAGAAGAAAAAATGAAAAAAAAAAGCGAAACAAGAACGAAAATAGAAAAAAAAGAAAATAAAAAATGCCGTAAAAAGAAATAAAGAATTGTGATTTTGTTTTTCTCTTTTTTCTCATTTTTATTTCTTTTTTTCATTTTTTTTTCTCTTCTATCTCTAGCTTCTATTTCTTTTTTTTTTTTGGGGGGGGGGGGGCTCTTTTTGTACTTATTTTCTTTCTCATTTTTTGTTTTATTTTATATTTTTTGTATTTTCAAAAAATATGGCTACTTGAGCCCAAGTCATGGATGATAACGTAAATATCGGAATTGTTTATCATATTTGTATTTGCACCATCATTTGTATTTTTTTTACTCCTTGATAGAATTATATTTGTATTTTAAAGTTTGCGTTTGTATTTGTATTTTATAGTTTGCATTTGTATTTGTATTTGTATTTTATAGTTAGCATTTTTATTTGTATTTTATAGTTCACACTTGTATTATGTATTTGTATTTGTAAGTTGACAGCATATTGTATCTGTATTTGTAATTTTATTGTTTCATTTATTTATATTTGAATTTGTAGTTAAAAACATCATTTGTATTTTTAAATAGTTGAAAAAGAATTTTTCTTTTTCTTTCTATGAACACTTGTATTTATATTCATTGATAGAATTTGTACTATTGATGCAAATTAAACAATAAAAATAAAAATGATAGATTATACACATACAAATGTTATATTTGTATCAAATGATACATGTTTATATAACTTGAACCATACACATACAAAATAATACTTGTTTATTTACAAATATAAATGAAAATTTTGTAATACAAATACCAATGATATATTTACATTGAATGACACATTGTAAATTGATATATTTTAGTCTCAAGAAAATATAATTAATCAATAAATTTATTTGTATACAAATACAAATGATAAATTGTACATATTCACGACTAAACTATTTAACTACAAATAATAAATTTATTTAAAATATATAATATGATACAATTATATATAAAATATAAAAAACATACAAAATATAAAATAAAAAAGCAACAAAAAAATTAGATAAAAAATATAAAAATTAGAAAATAACCCAAAAACGAAAAAGAATGAAAAAAGAATCAAGGAAAATATAAAAAAAGACTACAAAGAAAAAAAGAAATTAAAACAGATGAAAAAAATAAAAAGAATATATATATATATATATATATATATATATATATATTTATATAAAAGAGTAGATGAAAAGGAAAAAACTAAAAAAAATGAAAAAACAAAAAAGAAAGAGAAAACAAAAAACTGAAGAAGAAAACCCGAAAAAGAAAAAAAAAAGAAGTAAAACGAGAAACAAAAGGTAGAGAAAGAGAGAAAATAAATAGAGGGGCTATAAATTATGTCTAATTAGTAAGATAGGCTATGAATGGTAATTAATTGAAACTTAGGCTCAGTACGGTAATTAGAAGTCTACGTTTGCTAGGCCATGTAGTTATCCCTATTTTTTATTAAAAACTGAACTAAAAGAAAACATACTTTTTTAGAATTGTCTTTTTCCTTGAAAATTAAAAATCAAAATTTATCCTAAAGTGTTACTCTATTTATTTGTAATTTCAAATCTTTTAAAATAAACTTACTAAAAATAACCTAAAATTAAAATATTTAATTTAGACAAAAAAATATTTTAAACACTAAAAATGATGTAAAGTCTTAGGTATAGTAAAAAACTAGGTGTTTACAAAATGTCCCTCTTTGCTTGGGAATATGGGGAGTTTTCACGCAAAGAAGTAAATATAACTAATATTTGACCGAAAGTAAAAAAACATGAATAATAGGAAAAAGGTATGATCGAGTCCTAGTTTTCGGTAGCCAACATATCTCGGATTATAACATGGTCACGTGTAGTTTAAATGGGTGTAGGTATAAAAGAATGAGTTAGAGAGTCGGGTGAGGTTTCGGTCTGTGGCTCCTTTTATTACATCAGAGAAAAAAAAAAGAAAATGATACAAGATCCTATCTATTATACTTGTCTTGATTCTCTTGCTTCAGATCTTCCTTTTGGATCTTCAGTTATCATCTCACCTTCTTATGGTGGCTACCTTGATCTCAAAATTTAATCTTAAAGTTAGGATTTGAGACTTGAACTTAAAACTTGGATTGAGCCGTTGACACTCCTCTAAAGGCCAATTCATAGAATATTCTTGGATGTTTGTTCTCTCGATCAGAAGTTAAGAAGATAACTCTTGAGATGTTAGGCCACTGCATATGCAAAGCTGACTCTAACTATTATCGAGATTGAACATACTTCTCTACTCTAACTGGAGATGGGATTCCATTCTTGGACATTAAATCTGTGATTTGCAGAAATACCTGCAAGCCATCAAAGAAAATAAAACAAAGACTAACAAAATTTTCCTGCACTAATTTACTCTAGGAAATTTTTGTAAATTATTAGAAAAGCTATAAACTAATTACTTAAATGAAAAGGATGAAAATGCTAAAAATCTAAGAATCCGTTCAGGATTTCTGTGCTTATTTGAGAAACAGTTTTATAAAATAACTTTTCAGCAAAGTGCTTTTTAAAAAAATAATTTGTATTTGGTAAATTCATTTTATAAGTTCTTTTGATAAACAGATTGTGTTTGGATAATCTTTTTCAAGAAGTATTTTTTTGAGAGAAAAAAATAAAACCCGACAACTCCAACAACTTCAATCAAGAACTACAAAATCATATTCCCCAACAATAATACCAATTTTGGATAATGCCTAAACTTCCCCTCCTTATAAGGATAAAGTGGTCGCTGTCAAAATATAGTAACCTAACTATGTTGGGGTCGATCTCACAGGGTATAGGCCAAAAATATGTCTTGAACTTATTGAAATCACTAGGAAAAGTGGAAAAGTAAGAAGGGGGGATTTGTAGTAACTAGCTAAAATTAAGAAGGCTTGATTTCTTTTGGTTGTAAAAAATCTAAGACGGACACTAGGCTTGTGTTCCCCCTGGTTTCTCAAATCAGTGGACTTATCGTGTACTGTCAAACTATTACAATATCTTACATGTAGAATCTAATAAGTTATGTACCACCAATGGTCTTTTGGACTCATTGGCGGATCTCACCTTTTACCTTTTGAGTCTCAGGATGTCTCCTTACTAACCCTAATCCTGGATCCCAATTAACTATTACCTTTTAAGCCTATAGTTATTAGATTATAGTTAACCATCTTTCTTAGATAATACCTATTAGCATGGAACAATAGTTATACTTCAAATTTCTGTTGTCATTCTCTTTCCTAGTCACTACTTTTCTTCTGGAGTAAGTAGCAATAATCTAGGCGGGATCCTAATATGTGCACCCGTTAAGAAAGCAATCAAAGCAAAGAAAACCCAATATTTGCAAGAATTTTTTTTCTAGAATAACTTGACACTTTCTCTACTTTGTTATTCCTCTAGGGTTCCCACAACCCTAGCTAAGGGAATTAGTTGCTCATAGTTATGAGATCGATCGTGGGTGGAGGAAGTTGCACTTTCTAACAATGAAGGTAGAAGCGTCACCACTTTTTTGAAGAGGAACATCTTTTCCTAATTTGGCACCCTATGTGCAATTATCAGTGATGGTGGGTCACACTTCTGCAATCGATTGTTTAAAGCACTAATTGATAGATATAGTGTAAGGAATAAGGTGGAAACACCTTACCATCTGAGTGGACAAGTGGAAGTCTCCAATAGAGGGATAACGCCTATATTGGAGAAAATTATGAATGCCAACAGAACTGACTGGTCTAGAAAATTAGACAATGCATTGTGGACCTTCTAGACATCCTATAAGACCTACATAGGTGCCTCTTCATATCATCTTATGTATGGAAAAACATGCCACTTATTGGTTGAGCTTGAGCATAAGGCACTATGGGAGTTGAAAAAGCTAAATTATAAGTGGCGTGATGCAGCAAACTTGAGGTTGAGCAAGGTGAATAAGTTGGATGAATTCTGAATCCATGATTATGAGAGGTCGGCCATATAAAAAGAAAGAATGAAGATGTACCATGACAAGAAGATCGAGAAGAGAATAGTCAAACCCGGTGATTTGGTTTTGTTATATAATGCTAGACTTTGCTTGTTTCTTGGCAAGATGAAATCAAGATGGACTGGACTATTCACTGCGGTTAAGGTATTCCCATATGGTTCTATTGATATAAATCATGATGGTGATAGCCTGTTTAAAGTGAATAGTAGTGAGTGAAACACTACATGGGAAACCTGGAAGAAGTAAGAGTTTGTGCTGAAATAGACCTTGGCAAAGTCTGAGTAGCCAAGGGAACTGAGTCATGCCACGACAGTAAATCAGGCACTGCTTGGGAGGAAACCCAAGGTACATGGAAACCTAGTGAGTCCCAAGTATGTTCCAACATCCCTCTATTTTACTTTCTTTTAGCACATTGAAGACAGTGTGTAGTTTTTAGTTGAAGGTGGGCATTCCATGCTGTCGTGGGTTTTTGTTTCCGTGCTTCTTTTCATATCGACTGTGGTATGATTGTAGAACCGACATGTCTAGGATAATTTTGTATTGTATAGTGGTTTACTTAGTATTGTGTTTTGTTTTTGTGTAATTAGGAGATTTTTAAGTATATAGGGCAGTAGTCATGTTTTGATTGATTTTTGATACCCCTCCAAAATTGTGTTTTAGAACTGTGTGAATGTATATATGTGTGAACATTGGGGATTTTGTTAATGCATTAGGATTGGGAACATGATAATCACTTGCTAACAATTGCATGAACTGAATAGGTAGAAGTTGGTAATATTGACTCTGTACCATGTGTGTGTTACATACTAACTTGTTCGTTTTATGTGTTGAATTCAAAACTTACATGGTTAGTCGTGCCTAGGATGAAATATAGTCGGTTAGGAAAGGATCATGGGACGTTTTTTTATTTTAGTCTATGCTTAGCCTAAATGACCTTCCATGTGTAAAAGATATCCCTTAACCCCTGTTTTGAGCCTGAATGCATATTTTTCTTGTTACACCTTTCACCTTTCTATTTATATTACAATGAACATGTGTTGGCCCTATTTCTACTTGGACATTGTGCACCTCAACTTAGGCAAAACACTTAAGTTGAGGGTAACTATTATAGGGGTGTGTAGTGTAAAATGGGTATAAAAAGGGTAAAATAAGAGAAAAGATCGTAGGGATTGGTGTGGTTGAACAAAAAAGAAAGAGAAAAAGAAAAGAAAAATTATGAAAAAGAAAGAATAAAGAAACCACACCTAGTCTGAATGTGCATAAGATAATAAAAGGGAGAAATAAGGGTGAAATAAAAGGAAATTGGTTAATGTAGTGCAAATGAGGCTTAGTAACTTTAAAAGTCCATATTTATCATACCAACTCCCAAGCCTACAAAACAAGCCGAGAAAAGTCCTATAGTGATTCTAACTTGACTATCTGAATACTAAGGTAAGGAAAATAAGTGCAAGCCTATGGTATTTGACATGCATTGATTGAAACTTCTCTTCTAAGCATGAGTGTCTCTTGACTGTCCCTACATTGCCATGCATTCTTTCATATGAGTGAGTGCGGCATCCTTGTTGTGAGGGAACTTGAGTCATATTGCTAGCTATTTGCATGTTACTTATAGTGTAACTTGTAAATATGAGTGGTTGTCTATTGCTAATATAAAGGAATACCTTGATCCCATTGTCTTACATTATTGTGCTTCATGTTCATACATAGTTGGTTTTGAAAAATAAGAATGGAGGGGGTGTCTTTTGAGCTTTAAGTGTGGACTGACTGCCTTGAATAACTTATATTCTCCTAGTTAATCTTCATTTTTGTTTTTGTGTTGTTTTGTTTCCTGAGGACATGCAAACGTTCTAAGTTGAGGGTGTTGATGTTCTATAGAAATATATCAATTTCAACGCTTAAAACTAGGAAAATATGCAGGTTTCTGAGGTTATTTTGTTAGATATGATGCATTTTGGGTATGTTTTGTAGGACATCATGTTATAGATGCTAAGTTCGTGAAAAAGGTGTTTTGGCTACTTTTTAGAGAAATTATGGATGTTTAGGACACTTTTCGGCTTGTTCCTAATTAAAGCATGTATGAGAATTGAAAAAGAGCTGAAAATATGACTCCCTGCACTTACTAAGTCAACTTACGAACCACAAGAAGGACCTAAGGACCGCAGGTAGGCAAAACAAGTGCAAGAAATCTAAAATCTCGAGAGCTGAACTTACAGGATTTTTTCATTCGCTACCTGTGTTGTCTACCTACATCTAGGGTCAGGACCGCAGGTACTACCTGTGCCCACGGTCAGAGCGCAGGTACAGACCATATGTGTCCACCGACCCAGTTTTCTCCTATTTTATTTAGACTTCGATTTTAGGGTTTCCTCTTGTATTATAATACATCTTATGTGTTTTTAGTAGAAGTTATGAACCTTTGATACTCAAAATCATATTTTTATTCCAAGATTCGATTTTGATCATGGGATTATCTTGTATTGACTTTAGTTAATTAATTTAGTTACAGTTTTGGGATTTATTACTTCTTATCATTGTGATTTCATCTATGCTTTCAATTATAAATGTTATTGATTTCTTCACAAGCATGAGCGGCTAAAACCCATAGATGGGGTTGTGGAAACCCTGGAGGATTGACAAAGTAGGGGAAGTGTGATTGTCAAATTGAACCGATACCCATGGCATGCATTGCATTATCTTCACTAAAATAGATTTCTTAGTGTTGTCCAATGTTAAGATCCCGCCTAGATTATTGCTACTTACTCCAAAAGAGGAGTAGTGACAAGGAAAATATACTGACAACAGAAATTTGGAGTTTAGTTATCGATCCACACTACTAGGTATTATCTATGTAAGATGGTAGATTTCATCTAATAACTAGAGACTCAAAAGGTAATAGTTAACCGGGATCAAGATAATGGTTAGTAATGCGACATCCTGAGACTCAAATGGTAAAGGTTAAAATCTGTCTACTCATCCAAAAGAATGTAGATGGTACATAACTTATCAATTCTCCATGCAAGGTATCGGGTTGGTTCAGCATAGCACGATAAGCTTACTGAGTTGAGAATCCATGGGGAACATAATCCTAGTGTTCACCAATACTGATCACAACCGAAGTTGATATTTTCTCTTTGTTTGATATTTCCATTCAAATCCCTCCATGTACTTTTCCAGTATTTTTCTCATTGATTACAACTTCTGAAATCCACGAGTTCACAAACTCCCCTGGAATTCGACCCCAACCTTCACTGGGTTACTATATTTGATAGCGATCATATCATCTTCTGAGAGGAGGTATAGCTTGGACGTCATCAAAGAACATAGCACCCCAAAACTAATCAAACAGATCATCAATCCTCAGAAGGGGATACTTATTATTATGGTTACCCTATTCAATTAGTGGTTATCTATGCAAATCCAAAGGGTCCCATCCTTCTTATGCACGAATAGAGCCAGAGCGCCCCAAGGTGAAACACTAGGGCGGATAAAACCCTTATTCAAAAGATCTTTCAACTGCTCCTTGAGTTCTTTCAACTTAGTCAAATCCATTATATAAGGATGGTAGAGATAGGATGAGTGTCCGGAAAAAGATCAATCCCAAAATTAATTTACCTATCGGGAGGAACACTAGGAAGATCATCAGGAAATACCTCGGGGAACTGACAGGCCATAGGGACAGATTAAAATAAAGGACCTTTAGACCTAAAATCCTAAACATGCACTAAATGGTATATGATGATAGGCGAATTTACACGCCTATAGCACTATATTTTGCCCATATTTTAGCCTAGTTTTGAGAACAAATTATATATTTCATGCACTTTTAGTCCTTTTTCCTGTAAGTGAGCTAACGAACATGATTAGCAAAGTTTCAGGTATAAATGATGCAGAATTCAGCATTTTATGGATAACTTGACGCCAAAGAAAGCTTCACGAAAGGAGAAAAGCCAAACTTGGACGCCAAGGACTAAAGATGGCGCATGGAAAATCTGTCCCGGGCTAAAACAACATTTCTAAAGACTTTGGGGACTAGCAGTAATTTATTAGGATTAGGATAATGATACATTAACCTAGTACAATTGGGTTAAGTATTTCATTAGCTTATTAGGATTAGGATAATGATACATTAACCTAGTACAATTGGGTTAAGTATTTCATTAGCTTAGTAGGATTTGGTTAAGCATTTCATTAGCTTAGTAGGAATAGGATATGGGTATTATAAATACCCTATCTTGCTAGAGATTTTAGAACAGCTTCATCTATCATCTTCTTCTTAAATCTTCTTACATCTTCTAAACTTCTTACATTCAATTCTATTTTTCTTCTTCTATTCATCTATTCTTAAATTCCACAACAATAGAAACGTTACTTTGCTAAGGGATTCACGCCTAACGCCTACCACACCATTACAAACGTGAAATCTTTATTGTGGTATAACAACAATGTCAATTGTGATTTCCTTAGCACTCATGGGTAACTAAACTTCTCTGTTGGGGTTATGAAAGCCGAATGAGATACTATCTATTGCTGTAAGTTTGTGAGTTCGTGACACGTATGTTGCTTATATCATTATTCTCTTCATCTTAATCTAAATTCTTTGTGGTTGCAAACGCAAGAATACGCCAGTATAACATTTAACTTGTTCAAAAGAAAGGTTATCTATTTGGAAAAGAGATAATGTCAAGGTAGTAGGGTCCCATCCCCTATTAAAAAGTTAGTGCCGTAACTGGATTAATCTCTTGGAGAATTCGTACCGTTAGACACGCTTTAAGCTCGAAAGAGTTAAAGTGAAATAATCCTCGAATAGGTCGAAAGACGCCTGGATTTACCATCGAATACAATTCTCTATAAGCACATGCATGTCTAAATTCCGCACACTCATAGCCAATAGAGACGTATAACTCAGAAGGTGGACATAACCCCAACTCCTCAATTCTCATTGTTTACATCTCACTAAAACATTCTTTTTTTTTTTACTTTGCTATTGCCGTTTTTTCTCTACTAATTTGATTACATATTACAAACCCCCTTCTTACGAGACTTGCACTAAAAGTCTAGTAATCGTTGCTTACTTGTTGACCAATCTATTCCCTGTGGGATCGATACCCAACCCAGGTTGGGTTCTATATTTGCTAACAACCGCTTTACACTCCTACGAGAGCTGTAGATTGAGCGTTATCAGTAGACACACCCCTAGGAAATAAATTTCAGGATCTACGATAAGATATAAACCATTCCTCGGGCATTAGCGAACTACCTTGCCACTTAATCACTGACTTATTTGGGAAATGGAAACTGACCTTTTGTGTTTGACAATCAAGGAAAGCATAGCACAAGTGCAGCCAAGCCATCCCCAAAATCACATAGAAGTCTAGCATGTCCAAATCTATCAAATCCACTAATGTCTCCCTACCACAGACAGATACCACACAAACCCTATAGATTCTTTAGGCAAAAAATGGAGTCACCAACCAAGGTGGATACAGAAAAGGGATCCGGAATACACTCAGGACCAATATCTAAATGAATAACTACATAGAGGGTCACATAAAAAAGAGTATACCCGGGATCATGCAGATAATAACCATCATGAGAGAATTTTTTTTGCATATGAGTAGAAAAAATAAGAAATGCCTTAGATTACCAATGGGTAACAAGAGAATAAGATGGTTCTGACCAGCACAGGAGCCAGAAGTAGCACCCTTTAGTGCGGGAGAAAAAGAAGTAGCAACTGGGACCTTATCTGCCCCCGTAGCAACATCGCCTGAAGGACAGTTCCTTTGAAAGTGGCCATGTTACCCCTACTTGAAACACTTATTTCTTTCCTCATCACGGAAACCACGATGCAACTATCTACAAAATCTACAAGAAAGATGGGATGGAGATGACTGGCCCCCACTAGCTTAATATTTGGCAACTTGTGCCTTAGGACCAGCACCATTCTAAACATGAAAATAACCCTATGGCTTCGGATGAGAAGAAATAGCCATAGAGTATTAACCAGAGTTGACCCACTTCTTCTTAGACCATTTTCTACAGTCCTTACCACTCTATTGCTGTCCTTCACCCTGATCTGAATATCGAAACTTCTTATTCTGCCTTTTACTCATCTTATTATGCTTCTAATTTCCCCCTCTACCTATTGCATGTACACCACCAACCTAGAGAATTCTATTTCTTCGTTCAATGGAGCAGCTTTGCATTCTAATACCAAATCACGAGACAACCCTCAAGCAAATTTCCTTATCCAAGATCTCATAGAGGACACCAACTCCAGAGCATAATGAGATAACTGGTGAAACTTTAAGGCATACACCTTCACTATCATACTACCTTGACTTAAGTTCTTGAACTCCTCATCCTTTGCCTCCATAAAATCATAGGGAAAGAAATGATCGAGGAAAGCATAAGAAAAATTATCCCAAGATGCCAATTCTGCCTCATCACCCCTCAACTGATCTCACTACTCATATAATTAATATGCCATATCTTTCAGCTGGTATGAAAAAAATTCAACACCCTCCGAGCTAGAGGGATGTACCATAAAAAAATGTTTTCTATCTCATCAATAAATCCTTGAGGATCTTCCTCAACCTTTGAACTAGTGAAAATCAGAGGTTTGAGCCATATAAATTGGCCAACTTTACTGACCTCAAAATGAGTAACATCACACTAATGCTTATGCTGGAAAGACTGAAAGGCCACCAACTGAGTACAAATGGATTGAATGACGGAACTCGGCATTAGTCACTTCACACTGAGGAGCCTAAGAATGACTTGTGGAATTTGGGGTAACCCCATGAGAGCCATCATGAGCAGGAGCCCTTGACCGGGTTTGTACTCCATAAGTAGGATGGGTTCTCTCAACATTGTCCTCGAGGAGGAAAAAGGTGTTTCTTTGAGCATCAAATCTTCGGGAAGGCATAATCTGGAAAGCGGATATGCGGGAATTAGAGGAGATTTAAGACCTTAGACTCTAAAGGCAAAAAATAGATCACAAGAAAAGGGAAACATTCATAAAGTCCTCGTAGCCTTTCCCTATAAGTGCGGCATGCTACACACCCATAAAAGAGACTCTACTTGACATGGCCTTTTGGACACCCAATGACACTAAACCTGGATTTGATACCAACTTTGTCACGACCCAAACTAGGGCCTAGCCATGACGGGTATCCCGAGGCCACCATAGATTGGAAACCATCCCCTAAACATAACCCAAACACTATACACTACCCAATAATGGTTTAATTCCGAACATATAACAAGATACATGACATAAACTCAAATAATAAAAGATATGCCTATAATCGATAACCAACAACCCACCCTGAAACAACCAACCAACACCTCCCAAGTCCACAGTAATCTAACAAAGCCTCAACATAAAGAAAACCAAAACCACTCTTGGTCGGGACATGTCCGCAACTATGACAGTGACAACAATAATGTTAATGATAATGTAAATTATCAATTTTAGTCTATGAAAGAAACTTATTAAATGATTAAGACTTCTGAAGAATGAAAGCTCACCACTTCTCCAAAAAAAACAGATGAACCGAGTTGATTCCACCTAACTCTGTGTAGGAAAAGTAGCAGTATCTCTGGTGCCTGTATCGCATGGGGGCACAGAATCTAGAGACGATTAGTGGGGTGAACACTAGCATGTAACTCGGGGATAGGGGACAATATAATGTCAAGTCAAACCATTTCAAATACCATAGGAACCATATCAAAATACATATATAAATAATATGCCGGGATAGGGAACGAGGTTTAGTATGAAGTAAAACATTATCTTAGACTATGTAGCTCAACCATTATAATAGGCACGGATGGGGTATATGGGTTGAGCTCCCCCTACTGAAAGTGCCCCAATGCATGTTAGCCATATGAACCGGAGAAAATCTAAGGAAAAGCTAAATCCATCAAGGAAAATAGCCATCCCAAAATATATATCAAGTGTGACATATGCACACAGGTCACCATGGCCAAACCTCATGTCGAAAATAATGAGTTTCCAATACTAGTCATCCAAGACCCATACCTTTACGGCATTGATACATAACCCCCACTAAGACCAATTTAAAGCAAGTTTCACATAACCCATTTATTAATCAATGAACTAAACGTTAAGGCACATCATGGGTATCGTCATACCCAAACACTTGCAAGATTATCTCAATACCATAAGAAACATATAAAAACTTGGGGAAACGCCTCAACCCCCTTTGTTCATTAATATCTATATCTTGGGGAATGCCTTGGCCATTTGTTCATTAATATGATAGCCAACAAGTCTTTTAAAATCTGAGTTAATTGGCTTACCAATTATGCAAGGTGATAACATAGGTGAGAAGGTCAAACCAAGTGATAATTTTTAGAATTCAAAATCGTTTACCCAAGTAGGTTGAGGGAACACATTTATTCTAAACCAATTCAAGTTTTTTAAACATAAATTTAGGGAAAACCATGCCCCTTAGTTTATTCACCATTCTCATGAACCACATAAGTTCCAAACCATTGATAAAGCATAAGCAATGTATAATAAATCATGGGGAAATAATTCAAGGAGAAACCATGTCAAAACCCTCAACCATGTCGGAAACCCACATTCAAAACCATTCAATTAAACCATGTAATAAATTCATGTATTAAATAAAATAATAATTAGGAAAGAGTAACATTCTTGAAATACCATATTTCATGAGAAGAATTCAACTCTTGATCCCTTAGATGACCTATTTCTTGGAACCCCTAAGTATTTTTCTTGAGAGAATTAAAGAGCATTTTGAGAGTGTGTAATTAAGTTATGAAGGAGAAATGACCCCTTTGAGTTCTTTATGAGAGTGGGGTTTTAATTGGGTAAGAAAGGAATTGTCCAAAGTTCCCTTAAATTAAAAGCTAAAATTTAGTCGTCAGTGACTACAAGTCACTATACGACTCACAGGGATCCGTTGTGACTCGTCACCATGAGTCATAGACAAGAAAATTTCTAGGGAATACCCAAAATATTGACCCTACGACTCACCTAATACAACTCGTAATGGGACACTATGATTCATAGTGTCCAGTCGTAGAAAAAACAACAACCATTTGGGTATATACTAGACATCTTACAAGTTTTGCACAACATCCCGTAAAGAGTCCTTGCGACTCGTAGTGAGACACTCGTACTTAGAGCAAAATACTTAGCCAAACACACCAGTCAGGCTACGATTTGGGTCCAATGACTCATCATCACTCCCTGACTCATTGGGTAAGTCATAATCAAGACATTGAGGATAAAATTTTAGAAATTTCCAAGGACTAAAAATCCGAGGTGTTCGTAACACCCCAAAGTTTTCATAGCTTAAACTCATTCCTAGAATGTTAAGAAATAACTTCCAAAATAAATAATATTTATTTCATGTGGAATTCTCTAGATTTAGACCTCCCATTGTGTGAAAAATTAAATAAGCTTTCCATGGATACCAAATTCGCCCAAATTTGATGCTCGATTGAGGAGTTAGAATATTTTTAAGTTGATAGTGTCCCACCTGAGAAACCACCGCGTAGCGGTGAAGGAAAATTTTAAAATTGTCAATTCCAATGGTCCTCTGCAATATTGGCGCATTGCGGAGAGGTCCAAATTCCTAATTGTAAAAATCCAGTAGCCCAATGTGATACTGGCGCATCGCGCCAATGGCCAAAATCCAAAAGGGCAACACGATGATGGCGCGTCGCGTTGAGTTTCCTGTTCCCAATTTTCCCTTATCCAGTGAGCCACCACGATAGTGGCGCGTCGCTGTGTCCTACCAGTTTGAAAAATATTGCTTTTTTCCAGTTTCGTTTAGAAGTTTAAAGGGGGTATTTTTGTCAATTCCCAAGCCTCCAATTCGTGTATAACATGAGAGTAAACCCATTCTAAGCCTATTATGCCCATTATTCATAAATTCTCTCTCAAATAAAAACCATAGAGCTCAAAGATTTCTCTCCAAGATTTCAAAATCCTCCATTGTTTCTCCAAAAAATATACAAAATTGAGGATTTCCAAAACAAGATAATAAAGAACTCATCTTCTTGTCTATAAGTGAAGGAATATTGAGGAAAATCTTTTTGTGTATGACTTGGTTAGTTGAGAGTATTTTATGTATGTCTTCCTAAGAATCGAATAGTTCATGGAAGTTGTTATTGATAGAGGTATTAGAGAATATAAGAAAAATATCCTTATGGGTATTTCTTTAGAAGTGCATACGTGGTTATGATGATGGGATTAAACGTTATGTTGGTATATATGTGGATGGGAGCATTGTGCGCTAAAGATTTCCTAATAAGAGGTTGAATTTTGTAATAGAAGGGATAAGAGAGAAGACTAGTTATGACAATGCTTGGGGTATTGAATCCATGATTCAGACTAGTATTATGGTGTTATGTGCAGTACATCATGATTTCGAGTGAGGATTGACCATGATGAGAGGAATTAGTACAGTTATACTTTAGTAGATGGATTTATCAATGCCTATTTGAAAATTTTAAGTTGAATCAAGTGAATATGGTATTTAAAGGGGAATAGTATAGTCGAGGAAGTGTTTGAGAAGTGTTGCTAAGCTTGAAAGTAAGAAATTGCATTACATAAGGCCTAGAAATTATATCCTAGCTTATGATTTATGGGTCTATGTTCCATGCTACAGAGTGGTAGCAATGTTGTGATTTCTTATTCAGATGTTTTGTTCAGATCATGACCAAAGTTTCTTGCTTCCTAATATTATTAGAAATTTCTTAGAAGAGTGTTAGAGAAATACTCCATCTGAGTATGAGCATTCAGTATGATTTAGTCCGTATAGCTAGCAATCCAGTTTAACAGTCAGACAGACAAATTTCTATAGTTTTCCATCTTCTGATTTAGTCTAGTCATACTACCTGAAATTTTATGAGTATGGCCATTTCAAGAGGTAGTTTATATCCAGGTAAATTGCAAATTTAGATCGGTATATGCATCAGGCATCAGTTTTAGATTCAGTTATCTAGTCAGAATTCAGTTCATAAGTATTCAGTAAATGATCTTAGCTTTACAAGCATCCCAACTCAGATAATATAATACCCATTGTATGATCGTAGCCTTATTGTCTCATGATTCGTGCTTGCATAATTTATCACTTCATCATTCTACAGGAATAATTGCATCATGAATACTTCAAGCGAATTCTAAACTCTCAGCATGAATCGACTTCTTATAAGAAGTAAAGGCAAGTCAGCTCATAAATCAGTTTCATGATAGAGGTTTCTAATGTTCCAGACTTAGTCATGTAAGTATATTTCAAGATGCGAATGTTCAATATGTAATCTCATTTGACTTAGTTCAAAACTCTCATTCCAATCAGTCCATTGAGGGTTCTACTTGGGAAGCAGAAGAAGACATGCATACTAAATACCCTCATCTCTTCTCCACGAACTCAGATTCTGTCGAAGGTAATAGTGTTCCTACATTCAGTTCCTTTCCAGTCTAGAATTCATCCATATAGCTACTTTTATGTAAGTTCATGCATTCACAGATCAGTTTAGTAGCTAACTATGTTGAGATTCAGTCATATAGTTTATTTCAGTTGCGCATGATAGCCTATAGCCTCAGATTCCTCAGTATTTTCAGTTTATCTAGCTATATTTGAGGATGAATATTTCTAAAGGGGAGATATTATAACACCCAATAGTTTTCCTAGCTTAAAATTGTTCCTAGAATGTTAAGGAATAACTTCTAAAATGAAGAATAAACTTTTCATCAATACCAAATTTGCTCAAATCCGATGCTCAATTGAGGAGTTAGAGCATTTTTAAGTTGACCGTGTCCTACCTGAGCAACCACCGCATTGCAGTGAAGGACAATTTCATAATCCTCAATTCCAGTGAACCTCTATGATATTGACACATCGTGGAGAGGTCCAAATTCCTAATTGTTGAAATCCAGTAGCCCAATGCAATACTGGTGCGTCGCGCCAGTGGCCAAAATCGAAAAGGGCACCGCAATGATGGTGCATCGTGTTGAGTTTCTAGTTCCCAATTTTCCCTTACCCAGTAAGCCAATACAATAGTGGCGCATCGTGGTGGCCTACTAGTTTGGAAACTGTTGTTTTTTCTAGTTCTATTTAGAAGTTTAAAGGGGGTATTTTGGTCAATTCTCAAGCCCCCAATTCGTGTATAACATGAGATTTAACCCATTCTAAGCCTATTATGCCCATTATTCATCAATTATGTCTCAAAGAAAAACCCTAGATCTCAAATCTTTCTCTCCAAGAAATCAAAATCCTCCATGTTTTCTCCAACAAAGCTCAAAATTGAGAATTTCCAAGACAAGATAATTAAGAACTCATCTTTAAGAACTCAAATAGGAATCAATAATTCAAGTTTCTTCATCTAATCATCAATCAAGGTATGTGGGGTTTATGAACAAGGATCCTCTTTCATCCTTGAGCCCAAAACTAGCTTTTAACTACATTATATAATTTTGAATGTCTATACATAAATTTTAAATTAGGGTTCCTACCCATTATTGCTAATTGCAAGATTATGAGATTTTCCATGTTTTAGAAATTGAATTGCATGTCTATTTTCATACTTTAATGACTATTGCAGAAATTTAAAGATTTTAAGATGAATTATCATTGTTTTCATGCTTAAGCATGAATATTTCGATGTTTTGACATGAGTTTGATGTATCTGTTATTAATCCCAAGTTTATATGTTGATGTTTCAAGAAAGATAGTGCTTTAAGCATCCTATGATCAGTTTATTCATATATTTTCAGTAAAGCTTTGATCTTTTGATCCTAATCTAGGATAAGTAATCCACATTGTTCATATAGTTTGAAATTTAAAGAAAGACAAGCATTATTAGTTTTCATTATAAACCCTTATGCTATTTTAAGGTGGATTTCCTAAAAGTTCTGAGCGATAAGTATGGGAGTAGAATTTAGCACTGAATTGGGTATGATTCTAAGGTCTCATGCCCCAGAACTAAGTTCTACCGTAGGTTTATGATTTTCCCATAGTGGGCTAAGATAGTGATCACTCAATTTAAGGTTCTATTCTGATGGCAAGGGTAGAACTATTCTCCCCTAATGGGTAAGATATTGGACTCCATGACAGCTCATATGGTTCATGTTGGTTAGAAGTACCTCCCAAAGTTCCTAAATCTTAAGATAGAATGACAGAAAAGCTTTTAGAAAAATAAGTGTATAGGCTCGCCAATTTATTGAGACTATGCTTTACAGAAAGATATTTAACTACAGTTTTTAGCTTTCAGATTTCAGATTTAAGGGCGAGTTCTTTCTACACTTAGAGAGTATGATTTAAAGAGAGAATACAAGTACCACTTTTAGAACTAAATGGTATGACTCACTAGATTTATAAAGTTTGATTTTCTATTCATGATTTCAAATTTTAGTATTTTAGATATTCCAGTTTATGTGTGTCATTTACATTTAGCATGCATTGTTTTACAAATTATGATGATGAGATGATGTTTTTACTTATGCATTCACCCCCATTTACTAAGTACATCCTCAAAGTATTGATCCACATATATATCTATGTGTTACATTGTCTCATAATGTAGGTACAAGTTGTAGTATGTGCAGTCAGAATCAGACAGTCGCAGATTCTAGCCACCTGATGATGATTCCTCCTACTACGGGGACTTTAGTTAGATGTTATTTATGTACTGTACTTTCTTACTCATATGTATTGATTAGTGGTAGTTGGAGTCGCATCCCATCTATCTTTAGTCAATATAGTAGAGGCTTCATAGACGTCATTTAGAGTCAATCATGTAATTTTAGTCCCTCTTTTCAGACTTTCACAGAATGTATAATTGTATCAGTATTGTATTTTCACAGATTCCATCATTATTATGTCTACTCATAGTAAACTCAATTATTTTATATATTTAATCAGTTTCTTAACAGTATGCAGTTCATGGGTTAGCTTGGGATCACTTGTGGTCCCAAGCACTGTGTGATATCTTGGGACCCATTTTTGGGGCGTTATAAACTTGGTATCAAAGCACAAGGTTCAAGTTTCCTAGGGTGTTGGTGAAGCCGTGTCTAGTAGAGTCATGCGGAACAGTATGGAGACGTCTGTACTTTTCTTTGAGAGGCTACAAGGTATTTAAGAAAAGTTTTCCTCCTTTCATACTCTAGATCATGCTGTAAAGTTGTTCCTTTAGAAACTCCTGCCTACTCGTGTGTTAACCCAAAATTCTTCATCTATGACTTATTATCAAGATAACATAATCAACAAGTTCTAATTCCTCTTCAAATAATGTCTTAGATTTACCATCAGAAATCTCAGAAGTCACACCAAGGGTTTAAGAAGACCTCTCTAGTATGTCATAAGTCCCTTAACTTGATAGTTATGTCCTCATCCTTATGAGTTATTCAGTTGAGACATGATTAGATATGTATTCAGATTGCCCATTGGCCCTTTTCAATATAGATAGTGCTAATGAGAGGAGATAATATGAACCTAGAATGTTAAATAAAGTGGGCATTCGAGGGTTATTATGAACTTCAGTGTTGTGATTTATGAATAGTAGAACCTTATTATAGTTAGAAGTATGGGTATAAAAGAGTAGTGTCAAGAAAGTGGGAATGACAATTGATAGAAAGTATAGGGATAAACTTAGGCATGTTGTCGAGTTTTGTTAAGGTGACATATCCTTGTGTGCTAGTTCAGTGCAAGGTAGAGAAGGAGTTATTAGTTAAGGA
This sequence comes from Capsicum pubescens, assembly GCA_030864215.1. NCBI lineage: Eukaryota > Viridiplantae > Streptophyta > Magnoliopsida > Solanales > Solanaceae > Capsicum > Capsicum pubescens. The sequence continues at coordinate 215,067,211 of CM061549.1, read as the reverse complement.
GAATTATTGTTTGCTTGAAGTACGAAAGGAGTTATTGATGGTATTTATGGTGATTGAAAAGTATAGATTATTAATGAAGTATTTGGTGGTTTAGTATTGTTAAATTAGGCTTCCCTTGAGGTTATAAAAAGGATTTTAGTCGAAAATTATAGAGCTATGATAGTAATTTAGGTGTATAGAAGGGTAAATAGTAGTGATGTGTAGAGGGAGGATGTGCTAATAGATTCTAATAAGATAGGCCATACGCTCGTGATCAATTGTTATTATTATGGGGTTCTAGTGGACTAGTGTTTCTTGATGTCTTGTCTTATAGCTTCCAAGTGAGAATAGCATGTGAGGTTGGGTTTTTAATTATTCCTAGCCCTAGGCACTAAGATTGAATAGTAGAGGATCATAAAGGTGAGAATAATGATTGTTCGGTTGGTGATCTTGTTATTGAACAGTGAATGCAATACTTTAAGTCTATTGATTTGAGATTAAGTATGATTTTGTAAGCATGATGTTAAGGTATGCCCAAGGTGATATGGCTATTGAATTATCTTTTTCTAAGGTTATTAGGTGTTGTGTGTGGTTAGTAGTACCATTGAGTTGCTAAGAGGAAGGAGACTAGTTATATAGTATATGATGTTCTTAATGGCTAATTTAAGGAGTTGAGTTATGGATAGATGATGTTGAGCCCTGTTGGTATCTTGATTCTCATGATTTAGAAATATAAGTTTAGAGATGCGATATTAGTAGGCTATGACAGAAGAAGTATGGTTTATTAAAGGTTGAAGATATCAGTGTTAAGTGTTAGAATCTATGTTTGAATATATGAAAATTGAGCGAATAAAAATGAGAGTTGAAGCTCTAAAAGGTGTGAAATCAGGATATTATGATACTCATGAAGATTCTAAGTTAGTAAGTGTTCAAGATATTATATGATGATTATAGGGGCCGTAGAAAGATAGAGTTGTACCTCAGAAGGAGGTATTAGAAATGGGTTTTACACTTTCAGGTGTAGTCTTTAAGAGTAAGTTTTGTTATTTATATGGATCGTTGTATTCCAGAAATGTCACGACCCAAACCAGGGCCCTGGCCGTGACGAACATCCCGAACCATGAAGTCCCGAGAGACCTTCTAACTTGTAATCATATTCACTATTCATATATAAATAGGAAATGCGGAAATAAAATATTCTACCAAAATATGGTCATAATCTAAATTTAGTTTACTAATGAGGAATAAAATCCAATATCAACTAAACACCGTCTGAAAACCATCTGCGAAATCTCTGCTAAATGATCAAATAACAACTGTCTAAAAAAACTAGGCCTTCTGAAATTAAAAGGCTCACCAACTGGTACTCTTCACTTCTGTATGATGAAATCTACTACTTATCAGGACCCCTAGACTGTGCCTTAGAACCTGGAGGAAGGGGGGTCAATACAGATGTACTGGCACTCAGAGCAATCCAAAATAAAACTTTTATATAAATAAAATAGTTGATATCTAGTCATAAATATCATGAAAGATATAATTTTCAAAACATATGGGCATTCTTAAAAAAACATAAAAAACCTTTCTGTCAAAAGCAGTTTCTGATCTTTGTATTACTTTTGAGTTAGGTGGCACTCCCCTATAAGTTTTATATTCCACGGGCTATATGGAGTCCACCATTGACTAGGCGGGGAAGTCCCCAACCCAAGTGTGCCGTAAGAGTTGGAGTGTCTGAGTCTGATACACCACAGGGCACTAGGCCAGCGTATAATAATATACCCGAATCGACAAATTACGGGTTTTGGCAATGAGTTGTCTGAACTCATGCCTTCTTCAGGGAACCACCTAAGCACTCTTTATGCCCAATTTTATCCTGTTCTGAATCATGCATTATTCTAGTTTCAACATCTGAAAAATCTGACTTCAAACATGCATTCTATTCTGTTCTTAATTAACATGGCATTATTTGGATTGGTGTCGTCAAACCAAGACTTGCAAGTCCTATTTCTGAGCCATAATGCATCATGCATGATTCTTTCATTAAAACATAGTTCAGACCACCCAAACATGCAATTTAACAAAGGGAATTCACGTTCCAAAAACATAAGTCGAAACTATGCAAAATTCCAATCCTTTTAATAAACAAGTGGTGGTCATGTAATCTTTAACAAACCATGCAACCCTTCTCATTATATAATTATGTTCAACATTCATTAACATAAACAACCTTCTCTTTTTTGAAATCAAAATCATAATCCAAATATAACATTATTCAAGACATTCCATAACATGTTTTTCAAGATGCATTCAAACGATTTCATAGTTATCATAAGTAAATGAAAATCATCACAAGAGAGGAATTTTTCATGAATCATGCTCTCAATTTAATCATCAAACTTAAAACACATGCTTACAATATATATATAATTTCAAATCAATTTGGGGAAAAGCCTTAAGGCCAAAACAATATCATCAATGCTTCTAAAGAATGAATATATTTATAAATCTGAAAAAACCTTTCTTAAAATCAAGATTTCCATACCCATGAGATTTTAGAAAAACCCCGCGTACCTTAAATTAGAAGCTTTTGAATAAACTCTAGCTTTTGGGATACTATACGTACGATTGATGGGTGGTGCTTGTAGCCCTTGCAATGGGGATTCCGAATCTTGAAGAATTATGGAAAACCCACGGTTAAATCTTTAGATATTTGGGTTTTTAGTTTGAAACCCTAGGGTGAGTTCTTGATGAATTTGAGAGAAAAAAAAAATCATATTTTGGTGTTTTGGGAGTCGAATCCCGTGTTATATCTGGATAAGGGATGGAAGATACCCATTTTTCCCTTAAAAATGTGGAAAAAGAACCTGAAATTTTGGTGCGTACGATAGGGCGTGCGTCGCACACTTATCGCATGATGCTACTGTCTCAGTCACTAAAATGGCCATAACTTTCATTCGAGTATCAAATTTAGGTGAAATTGGTATCGTTGGAAAGCTAATTCGAAGAGATTTCATTTGATATATAGTAGGCCCTCTAATTCAATATATACAAAGAGTTATGGTCGATTAAAGTTGACCCAAGTTTTGATGCTCACTCAAACTCGAATGATAGGAAAGATTTCAACTCGTCCTTAAGTTAGGGGACCTCTATGATCTCAATTCATTCTCAAATAGGTTTACACACTATATAATTGATTAACATGCCAAATTTTCATAGGATTAATGTCTTTTGGATCATCTATGCATAGAAACAACGATTTTAATCTAGCCCTAAATGCGGGGTGTTACATTATCCCCCCCTTGGGATCATTCGTCCCCGAATGATAGGTAGGAATGTTGAAGTCTTACAGGTATGGAATAATGTGGACATGATATGTCTTCTAAGAAATAATATACTGATTTGAAACATTTAAATTTCCATCATGAAACTGAATTCTGGGCTGACTTTCCCTTACTTGCTTTAAGGAGCTGATTCATGCTGAGAATTTAGGATTGCCTTGAGGTGTTCATGATCCAATCATACGTATCGAATTGAGAAGTGATAACTTATGTAAGTACGAATCTTGAGACAACAAGATTTAGATTGTACAAAGGTATTACACTGTCTGAGCTAAAATGCCTACAGAGATTTGAGACTATGCGCTGAACTCTTATGAACTGAGTCATGACTAAATAGCTAAATCTGAAACATGATGTTCGGACTAAACTAAATTTGCAATTTACATGGATGGAATATATTATCTCTTAGGATGGTCATATACATGGGACTTCGGATAGCAGGACTGGGTGTAAACGTGGAAAACCACAGTAACTTGTCTGCCTGACTGTTAAACTGAACTGCTGGTTATACTGGTTGAATTATACTGGAAACTTATACTTAACTGGAGTATCTCTTCAACACTCTTTCTAAAGAAGTTCTAGTAGCATTCGGGAGCAAAGAATCTTGGGCATGATTTACATAAAACACCCAACTAAGGAATCACAATAGTGACACTACTCTATAGCATGGAATATAGACATATAACTCATAAACTAGGATAGAATTACCAGGACTTAGGCAATGCAACTTCTTACTTTCAAGCTTAGAGCACTTCTCGAATTCTCTGTTAACTATATTATTCCCTTTAAATACCATACTCATTTGATTCAACTTAGAATTCTTATATGGGCATTGATAAATCTTTCTACCAATGCCTAAAGTAACATAAGCCCTCTCATCATGATCAAGCCTAACTTCAAATCATAAAATACAACATGCCACACCGCAATACTAGTCTAAACCATATGATTCAATCTTCTATATATATATATATATTTATAGATCACACCCTAAACATATCATGCCTTACCACTTCAATGACTAACTCTAATCTCTTACTATGGATTCACTAGCGCATATTGCGTTCCTCCACTTAAATCTCAACATGTCATTCAAGCCTATCTTTATAACCACATATGAACTCCAAGGCAAACACCCATAAGGACATACTTCACATATTATCTAATCCACTATCAATATAACTCCCACGCGCTACCCCAAGAACATACACACACAAATTTCCACTAACCATCACATATATCAAAGACTTGGCCCCAGATCTTACTTCACACTTATGGCCTTATCTAAAACAAGCATACTATGATCTTCTATTAACAAGAAACATTTACTCATCACCACTATCATCACATAAAGAGGATTCACTAAAAGGTTAAAACATAAGACCTTGAATCATGATAGGATATTATACGAGACTTGACACTTAACTGAGGCCAAAGAAATAGCAAATCAATATCAGGGATTCATGACTATAAGCTGAATATCGTCAATCATAAAGAGTATAGCATGAATTATGGGAACTGAGCACACTATAAAGCGTGAGTACATGAGTCATGAGCTGCATGACCTCAATTTGAAGTTCATAACATATGGAATGTGATTCCAACTACTGAATAAACTGGAACTCCTTATTTTAGAACTGAAAAAACACGTGGTTCTCTATCATATACATGAATATAAACTATGATCATGGAACTAAAACGTAAGGCATGAGTAGGTATTGGGATCACTGAAAAATACTGAGATAAGAATGGGTTGAGTCTCACCCTCACTTTCTAATGTTCTATATCATACTGACATCACTACTAGAATCTGAGAGCCTAACTTGGTTACTTGTTCTATCATCTCCCCGTTAGCTTTAAGTCATCATCTTAAGTTCGAGAGATACCTTACTAGACTCTAAACTGAACTACACTCATTGCACTCTGGGGTCTAGAATACAACAATACACATAATTAATAGAACTTAAATGGAATGGCTACACATGGAAGGGGAAAACCCACTGCTAATCCTACCTTCTGAGACACACTCTATCTTTCTGTAGCCCCAATAGTTAATAACATAATACTTGAACACTTACTAACTTCAAATTCTCGTGAGTATTCCCATAGTTACAGAACACACCCTATAGCTCTTCAACTCTTATTTCTGTCGGTTCAACCTTCAAAAATTCAAACTTAGATTATAACACTTAATCATGGATATCACCAAGCATTTGATGAATAATACTACTAGTCTTTCTCCACCTAGCAACTCAACGGTACTACTATGTCCACTAGCCACATGCAACATGTAATAGTCTTAGAAAATACCGCAACTCCATATCACCTTGGGCATACTTCTACCTCATACATACAACATCATACATTGTTACTAATCAAATAAACTACTTTGTTACTAATCAAATAAACTTAGTCTATTACATACACCATTCAAGCCTATTAGATCACTTCCATATAACTAGTATCATTAACCAAGAAATCATCACATCCATCTTTATGGACATCAACTGTTCAAACTTAATGTCTAGTGCTAAGCATGATTTACAACCCAACCTGACACACAATTCTCATAAAACATTCATCATTAATCTTAAGCCACTATTCTTACATCCACATCCTACATTAAATTCAAGCCAATAGTCTAGCATCAATCATCTACCATCAATGAAGAAGGCAACATAATATACTAGTCCATCAAATTGGGACATTCTATCCAAATACTTCAAAAATCTACTACATACCTTCTCACAAGTAGTACTAGTTTACAACTACCAAAGAAAACAAGGTCAATGGGGGTAAAGTCATATAATAGACATGGTCAACCTTAATCTTATATTATAACCCCATACAATCTTATCTACTTATACGGCTTTCTCATATCACACTTACTTACTCTAGCGTACATTTAGACTACCTTCAAATTCCACAAACAACCATGAGTCTATAATTATAACTTACTGGCTCATCTAGCCATTTTCATACTTCAAGCAGACAATAATTCACCGTAACTAATAACTCCTTCTCTACCTTCTACTAAACTAACACACAAGGATGTATCACTTCGTTACCAACTCAATCTCATGCAAAAAGATTTGACCATACATATATTCAAGCAACACAAAAACAACAAGTTGCAAGTGAATCAAAATAGGTCTCACACGGCTTCACTAGACTTTGATTTTTGTGTTTTGAGCAAGAAAATGAAATGAATAACAAAGCAACTATGCTAGTGAATTGAAGAGCCCCACACGACTTCACTAGACTTTGATTTTATTTTTTCAAAAACACTATGATAACAAGATTACATATTACAAGAGATAGAAAATTGACACACAATATTCAATGATCTAAGGATACACATCTTACTCTCTATAAATAAAAATCTGAGTCAAACACTGCCCCCACAGACTACCATACAATCCACACATGCTACTAGCTACCACATTAGTCTATCACTATAAAGGGGTAAATCATCCTCAAACATCGATTATTCAACAAAAATATTTATTTACACAAAAGTCACCCTCACTCTGACTTCTAACTTTGTGACTTCATATCACCAACCTCTTGGTATAATCTCCCTACCAATAGGTCATGACACCGACACTTTAACTTATACAACTAATCGGGTAGAAATACAGTTCCAACATTCTGCTACACATCATTCCCCCTGAAGCATGACATCTGCAACATAAATTTTTGAAAAGAGATGGAATACTCTTAATACCGCAGGCCAAAAAGAATGATTTCATCAGAATCAAAGTTCACACAAAAATCAATACACTCTGAAGCACTAACGGACTCTTCTCAAGTCCTTGCAAAAATTTTAAACTCTTATATGGCTCAATCAGAAAGGATTATACCATTTAGAATCTAAACTTCTGCACTTGAATCACCCCAATAACGAGACATATCTGGGAATATCAAAGTAAGAAAAGAATTGGAATAATTTTACTTTCGTATGGGTGACACCATAACATGAATTAGAGTATCGAAGAGGAATATTCTGGCTCAATAACATGAACTAGAACATGAAGAAATGGAAACATTCCTAAACGCCTAGTATCCTCCTGCTTATAAGTGTGGCGCGCTACACACCCATAAATAAGACTCTACCCAATGTGATTTCGCAGACACCCTGGGACCATGAACCGTGCTCTGATACCAAGTTTGTCACAACCCGAACTAGGGCCCTAGCCGTGATATATACCCCAAACCATGAAGGCCCGAGAGCCCTTCTAACTTGTAATTATATACACCATTAATATATAAATAGGAAATGCAAAAATAAAATCTGCTACAGAAATATGGTCATAATCTAAATTTAGTTTAACAATGAGGAATAAAATCTAATATCAACTAAACACCGTCTGAAAACCATCTGTAAAATCTCTACTACATGATCAAATAACAACTGTCTGAAAAAAATTAGGCATTCTAAAATATAGAAGGCTCACCAACTGGTACTCTTCAGCCCTGTCTGATGAAATCTACTGCTTATCAGGACCCCTAGACTGTGCCTCAGAACTTGGAGGGAGGGGGGTCAATACAGATGTACTGGTAAATAAAATAGTTGAGAGCTAGTCATAAACATCATGAAAAATATAATTTTTAAAACACATGGGCATTTTTGAAAAAACATAAAAAACCTTTATGTCAAAAGCAGTTTCTGATCTTTGTATTACTTCTGAGTTAGGTGGCACTCCCCTACAAGTCTGATATTCCACGGGCTATATGGAATCCACCATTGACTAGGCGGGGAAGTCCCCAACCCAAGTGTGTCGCAAGGGTTGGAGTGTCTGAGTCTGATATGCCACAGGGCACTAGGCCAGCGTATACTAATATACCCAAATCAGAAAATCACAATTTTTGGCAGTGAGTTGTCTGAACTCATGCCTTCTTCGAGGAACCACCTAAGTTATCTTTATTCCCAATTTTATCCTGTTCTGAATCATGGATTATTCTAGTTTCAACATCTAAAAAATCTGACTTCAAACATTCATTCTATTCTGTAATACCCCGGAAAAATTTTCGTCGAAATTTTGTGCATAAACGTATTGGGTCCTATCTTCTAGAATGATTTATAATTTTTCTGTGTCATTTCTTGGATTTCGAACCACCATTTCGTAGAGCATAGAATAAGATTTCCAACGATATGTGGATCACCCAAAACGGACACCCAAGCGATGAGTTACGAACATTCTGATCGAATAGTGAATAGTGATAAACAGTAAAACGTGCAGGAAAAAGTACTGAGGCCAAACGTATTTTTGCTTTAATTTTAAATAATCATAACTCCTTGTACATAATGAAATGTGTGATCTGCTATATATCAACGGAAAGCTCTGCGAGTCCTCTTTCCAATGAAATTGGTTTCATCCAATTTGGACATCTGAGTAAAAAGTTATGGCCAATTTACTTTAGCCTATCGGATAGATCACTGAAGGGCAGATTTGACATTAATTGATTTTTAAAGGTATTTTGGTCATTTCCCATTATGGTAACCCTCTATATATACCCCCTTTGAGCTGAGAATTGTCATTCATTTTCTCTTATTTCTCTTATATCTCTCTCTCAAAATATATGCATATATATATATATATATATATATATATATATATATATATAGAAGAGGAGTTAGGGTTAGGGTTCCAATTGGGGGAAAATCGATTCAAGGCTTCACTTCGCAAATTGCTTCCGTCAATCTCTTTGGCTATGAAATCTAAGGTATTCAAGTGTTCATTTATGGATTCCTTCCATCTATAAAGCCTAAGTATCCTATTTTCGAAAATATATATATACATATGGTTATGATTTTCATGATATATGTCATATCAAATTGATGTTGATACTTTGGTATGGTTATAAAGATGATGTTATAAATACTAATGTGATAGGAGCGATTTTTATGTATTGGATTGAGTTGAATTGTTGTGATGAGATATAAATAGAAATTGAGGTGTATGGTATGGTTGAGTGATTGGAATATGATTGTGTATAATGGATGAAAGTGGTGTGAATTGTTGGTGTTATGCGATATGAAATTCAATATTTGATCTAAGCCTTAAAAGAATGCATGCAAGGTGATTGTGAAAATGTCTAAGTAAGAATGAATTAATTATTTGACTTAGATGTAATTCTTAAACGCCCGAAGAGATGTTTTAGAGATACTTGATGACCTTGTAACATGATTATAGAGTCTTTTCAAAAGTATGTTGAAATTATGTGGTTATGTTGATTAAAGTAGCGAATTGTAGTGACACCAAGATGAGTGATATTGAGGTAATTGTGTTTTCCATGTGTGTGTACTATTTTTATACCATGATGTATCCGCGTGTGGAGAATTGGTTAATAGAGTTATGATTCTTGGTAGTAGTAAGTATTGGGAGATTATGTTATACATGTTACGAGTCTTGTCGAGGTATTTATGTGAATTAAGGTGGTATTAATATAAGATGTCGTGAAACTCCTATGGTTTATGAACCTAATCATGTAAGGGCCAATAGAAGGTGTAGTAAGTATTTAAGGAAATGACTAGTAAGACATTGTGGTGTAGTGTGGAAACCTAAGGAAATGTTAGGAGAGTAGAATATTAATATTGTGATATGATTTGGTGCCACATTGACATGTTAAGTATGAAATTCCCAATTATGTGCTAAGCTATGCAGGTTATGTGTTCGTCGAAATGTCGATGTGAATGAGGTTGTATCATTACGAGATGTTGTCATGAAATCCCTATGGTACATAAATCTAAGCATGAAAAGGGTGGATGGAATCTTGGTATGGTTGTGCGAAATTATGGTGGTATGTGGTGTATAAATATGTGAATTGGGTAGTTGAATAATTGTAAACTAGATGAATCCACCTATGCTTAAGAGATGCATGCAAGGTGTTTGTGAAAATACCTAAGAGACTAGATATTATGTTTTTACAATATAATAGGTCCTAAATAACTAGTCGATGTTCGATGCTTATGTCCAACGTGATTTCCATGCTATGTGTTTGTTGAAATAATTATGCGAATAAAGTTGTATCATGAATTGGAAAGATGATTTTACATTGGATAATGTTATTAATGAGGTATGAAATTATGATATTCGATACATATATGATTTTGAAATGGATTTATGTCCAAAATTCCTTGATTTTGAATATATGATGATTTGAATTGTTAAGCCTTGATTTATACAAGTATTCTATTATTTCCACGTTATGATGTGATAAGTGGTATTGAAAACCTTATGTCCCTATTGATTATTGTTTCAAGTGTCTTTAAAATGAGAGTTGGATCATGAATTGAGGCGTGTTGACGTTAAAGTTGTTGAAGTTGGAGGGCTATGATGAGCCTTGGCATTGTTTTGGTGTTATTGATGTTGTGGTGGTTTAAAAAAAAGGTGATATATTTCGATGTTGGAAAATATTCTTGATTTGAGTTACATTACAACATACAAAATCTTACTATGATTTGAAGATCTTAAATACTTTTCAAAAGCTATTGTCATGATTTGAATATTGAGATGAAAGAATGATCATTTGAGAATATTGATTTGCATCCGCAGAGTCGGGATGATTTATATTGATTTTAAGCTCGCAGAGACGAAATGCTTTTCTTATTAATACCATGTTGATGTTGAGGAAAATTAAAATGTTTTGAGCTAAAATGTGTTGAGTTAGGAATCCACAAATTGATATGATTTGATAAATGAGAAAGAGATTTGATTTGGTCTTTATGATAGACCCTTGTGATGTTGTGGTGGATTTCCTCAAGCGTTCTGAGCTAGTCGGGGAGTATTACTTAGCACCGAGAGGGAAATTTGGTATTTCCGCAAACCTATGTGCCACCGTAGGGTTGTTGATGATGATATTGTTGGCCAGAGAGCTAAATTGTGATTATGAAAGCTTTAAGGTTGTACTCCCTGGCAAGAGTACAACACTCCCGCCAATAGGAGTGCTCTCCCTAGGAGGGAAAATGTTGGTATTCCACGTGGCTCACGTGGGGTTATCGGTTATAGGAAACTCCCCTGTCCATAAAAGTCATGTTTATTGAAATACTGAGTCAGTGTCACGGTAATCTCAATCGAGCGATGAACAATGAACTCCCGGTTAGTTTCAATACTTGGGGAAAACTCAGTAATCTCGGAAATCACTCTCGAACTTATTTATTATCAGTGAGAATTGAGACTTCCTGCTAGATGAGGGTAGCTCTCAAATGTATTTAATCCATATCAGTGAGAATTGAGACTTCCTGCTAGATGAGGGTTGATCTCAGGTTCAGTTATTCAGTGTTTCAGGGTCAGTGGACTCGATCTCAAATATCGATATCAGTTTCTCAGATTATCATAAAGACTTGTGTGTACGAATTCGGTTATCGATGATAGAAGTATGGTATTAAGGTCATGGTGGTTGGTGTCACATATTGGCATGATTTTGGTTATACGTTATGCATTTATGCATGCATTATTGATAGACATGTTCATGTTTAAATACTGCATAATTTCTATACATGTATACATGTTTACTCCCGCGAAGGCATGTGGTACAGATTGTTATGTTCATGCATAAGCTTTATATATTTAACCTTACCCTATCCTTGCATACTCGGTACATTTTTGTACTGATGCATTTGCGCTATGGTGCTTTTTCTTATGTTACGCCATAGGTTCAGAAGAGCGTGATCCAGAGTATATTTAGCTATCGGATCTTGTAGCAGTGGGTGCAGCAGTGAGTCCTCATCATCCGAGGATATTCAATTTCAGTGTTTTGTTGATTTTAGTAGATGGAGTTAGTTGGGGGATTGTCCCTTCAACTCCATAGTTTAGACAGTTAGAGGCTTTTCAGACAGATGTATTAATGTGTGGTTTCCAGTATTGCATATTTTTAGATGTTTGAACCTTATGGAAAGTTTACGTATGTATTTTATTATATTATGTAGTGAACAATTACATATATCAGAAAAGGGTTAGCTTGTGGTCCTTCGTGATCATAAGCACCGTGTGGCATTCCGATTCTCGAGAATCGGGGCGTTACATATTTGGTTCTGAATTACCATGGCATTATTTGGATTGGTGTCGTCACACCAACACTTGCAAGTCCTATTTATGAGCCATAATGCATCATGCATGATTCTTTTATTAAAACATAGTTCAGACCACCCAAACATGCAATTTAACAAAGGGAATTCATGTTCCGAAAACATAAGTCAAAACTATGCAAAATTTCCATCCTTTCAATAAACAAGTGGAGGTCATGTAATATTTAACAAACCATGCAACCGTTCTCATTATATAATTATGTTCAACATTCATCAACATAAACAACCCTCTCTCTTTTGAAATCAAAATCATAATCCAAATATAACATTATTTAAGACATTTCATAACATGCTTTTCAAGATGCATTCAAATGATTTAATATTATATCATAAGTAAATTAAAATCATCACAAGAGAGGAATTTTTCATGAATCATGCTCTCAATTCAATCATCAACCTTAAAACACATGCTTACAATATATATATAATTTCAAATCAATTTGGGGGAAAGCCTAAAGGCCAAAACAATATCATCAATTCTTCTAAAGCATGAATTTATTCATAAATATGAAAAACCCTTTCTTAAAATCAAGATTTCCACATCCATGAGATTTTGGGAAAATCCCACGTACCTTAAATTAGAAGATTTTGAATGAACTCTAGATTTTGGGATGCTATACGTACGATTGATGGGTGCCTCTTGTAGCCTTCACAATGGGGATTCCGAATCTTGAAGAATTAAGGAAAACCCACGATTAAATCTTGAGATATTTGGGTTTTTAGTTTGAAACCCTAGGGTGAGTTCTTGATGAATTTGAGAGAAATGAATCATATTTTGGTATTTTGGGAGTATAATCCCGTGTTATAGCTGGATAAGGGATGGAAGATACCCATTTTCCCTTAAAAACGCAGAAACAAAACCTGAAATTTTGTTGCGTGCGATATGGGGTGAGTTGCACGCTTATCGCATGATGCTACTGTCTCAGTCACTAAAATGGCCATAACTTTTTCCTCGGGTATCGGATTTAGACAAAATTGGTATCGTTGGAAAGATAATTAGAAGATATTATATTTTATATATAGTAGTACCTCTAATTCATTATATACAAAGAGTTATAGTCAATTGAAATTGATCCAAGTTTCGACTCTCACTCAAACTCGAATGATAGGAAAGCTTTCAACTCATCCTTGAGTCAGGGGACCTCTATGATCTCAATTCATACTTAAATAGGTTTACACACTACATAATTTATTAACATGCCAAATTTTCATTAGATTTATGTTTTTTGGATTATCTATGCATAGCAACGACGATTTTTATTCTAGCCCGAAATGCGGGGTGTTATAAGACTCTAGAATGCAGTGAGTGTAGTCCAGTTTAGAGTTTAGTAAAGGGTTCCTCAGACTTAGAATAATGGCTTAAATCTAAGGGGGAGATGATACAACGAGTAACAAAGTCAAGCTCTCAGATTCTAGTAGTGATGCCAGTATGTTATAGAACATCAGAAAGTGGGGATGAGGCTCAATCTATTCCTATTTAAGTATTGGTATTTCAGTTATCCCAATATCTACTCATGCCATACGTGTTATTTCCATGATCATAGTTCATGTTCATGTACGTAATAGTGGTTCATGTACTCCCTCGGTTCCTAATACGAGGAGTTCTAGTTCATCCAGCAGTTGGAATCATATTCCATAAAGTTATGAACTCTAAAATTCAGGTCATGCAGCTCATGACTCATGCACTAGTGGTTTACAGTATTTTAGTTCTAGTACTTAGTCAACACCATTAGCGATCGGTGAAATTTAGATCTATATCATGTATGTCCTCAGATTAGATCTCTTTAATGAATCCATGTCGTGAACACTATTTTCTCCATACCTCGGTAAAGTGTCAAGTTATGCTTAGTATCCCTTCATGTTTCATCCCCTTGTATTCCAACCTTTCAGTGACCTTACCTTAGGTCAAGATAGTAATGACGAACAGTTGTATGGATGGGAGAGAGTAAATGTGTTATGTTGGGAAAAATAGTTGTAGGATTGTTTTATGTAAGCCTATAAGTGAAGGAATATTAAGGTGAAGCTTTTTGTGTATGATTTGATTAGTTGAGAATATTTTATATGTGTCTTCCTAAGAATCGAATATTATGTGGAAGGTGTTATTGATAGAGGTATTAGAGAATATGAGAAATATACTCTTATGGGTATTTGCTTAGAAGTGCATATGTGGTTATGAAGATAGGCTTGAACGTTTTGTTGGTATATAAGTGGATGGGCACGCTGTTGCTACAGATTTCTTAGTAAGAGGTTGAATTTTGTTATAGAAGTGATAAGAAGAATTATCTTAGAGAAGAGTAGTTATGAAAATGCTTGGGGTATTGAATCCATGGTTCAAACTAGTATTCTGGTGTTATGTGCAGTACCTTATGATTTCGAGTAAGTCTTGACCATGATGAGAGGAATTATTTTAGTTTAGACTTTAGTAGACAAATTTATCAATGCCCATGTGAAAATTTTAAGTTGAATCAAGTGAATATAGTAATTAAAGGGGAATAGTATAGTCGAGGGAGTGTTTGAGAAGTTTTGCTAAATTTGAAAGTAAGAAGTTGCATTACTTAAGGCCTATAAATTATATCCTAGCCTATGATTTATGGGTCAGTGTTCCATGCTATAGAGTGGCAGCAATGTTGTGATTTCTTATTCAGATATTTTGTTTAGATCATGCCCAAAGTTCCTTGCTTCCTAATATCATTAGAAATTTCTAAGAAGAGTGTTGGAGAAATACTTCGAGTATAAGCATTTAGTATGATTCAGTCCGTATAGCCAATGATCCAGTTTAACAATCGGACAGACAAGTTTCTATAATTTTCTATCTTCCAATTTGGTCTAGTCTTACTACCTGGAATTTCATGAGTATAGACATTTCATGCGGTAGTTTATTTACATCCAGGTAAATTGCAAATTCAGCTCAGTATATGCATCAGGAATCAGTTTCAGATTCAGATATTTAATCATGATTCAATTCATAAGTATTCAGTGAAAGATCTTAGCTTTACAAGCATCCCAACTCAGACAATGTAATACCCATTATATGATTGTAGCCTTGTTGTCTCATGATTCATGCCTGCATAATTTATAACTTCACTGTCCTACATGAATAATGGCATCATGAACACATTAAGATAATTTTAAACTTTCAGCATGAATTGGCTTCTTATAAAAAGTAAAGGTAAGTCAGCTCAGAAATCAGTTTCATGATAGAGGTTTCTAATGTTCCAGACCTAGTCATGTAAGCATATTTCCATATGAGAATATTCAATATGTAATCTCAGTTCCCTTAGTTCAGAACTCTCATTCCAATCAGTCCGTTGAGGGTGCTACTTGTGAAGTAGAAGCAGACATGCGTACCACGTACCCTCATCTCTTTTCCACTAACTCAGATTCAGTCGAAGGCAATAGTTTTCCTTCATTAAGTTCTTTTCAAGTTTTAGATTCAGCCATATAGCTATTTTCATGTAAGTTCATGCACTCACAGATTAGTTCTGTAGCTTACTATATTGAGATTCAGTCATATAGTTTATTTTAGTTGTGAATGATAGCCTATTGCCTTAGATTCCTTTGTATTTTCAACTTATGTAGCCATATTTGAGGACAAATATTTCCAAGGGGGAGATATTTTAATACCTCATAGTTTTCCTAGCTTAAACTCATTCCTAGAATGTTAAGGAATAACTTCCAAAATGAAGAATATTTATTTCGTGTGGAATTTTCCATATTCAGATGTCCCATGGTGTGGAAAATTGAATAAGCTTTCCATCGATACCAAATTATCCCAAATCCGATGCTCGATTGAGGAGTTAAAGCATTTTTAAGTTGACAGTGTCCCACCTAAGCAACCACCGCATAGCTGTGAAGGAAAATTTCATAATTTTCAATTCCAGTGGACCTCTGCGATATTGGCTCATCGTGTAGAGGTTCAGATTCCCAATTATGGAAATCCAGTAGCCCAATGTAATATTGGCGCGTTGTGCCACTGGCCAAAATCCAAAAGGGTACCGCGATGATAGTGCGTCGTGTTGAGTTTCTAGTTCTCAATTATCCCTTATCCAGTGAGCCAATACAATAGTGGCGCATCGTGGTGGCCTATCAGTAGTTCCATTTAGATATTTAGAGGGGGTATTTATGTCAATTCCCAAGCCCCCAATTAGTGTATTACATTATATTAAACCACCTATTCTAAGTTTATTATGCCTATTATTCATCAATTCTCTCTCAAAGAAAAACCCTAGAGCTCAAAGTTTTCTCTCCAAGAAATCAAAATCCTCCATTGTTTCTCCAACAAAGCTCAAAATTGAGAATTTCCAAGACAAGATAATCAAGAACTCATCTTCAAGAACTTAAATAGGAACCAATAATTAAAATTTCTTCATCTAATCATCAATCAAGGTATGTGGGGTTAATGAACAAGGATCCTCTTTCATCCTTAATTCCAAAAGTAGCTTTTAACTACACATTTATATGATTTTGAATGTCTATACATAAATTTTAAATTAGGTTTCCTACCCATTATTGCTAATTGTAAGATTATGAGATTTTCATGTTTTAGAAGTTGAATTGTGTGTCTATTTTCATACTTTCATGCCTATTGCAAAAATTTAAAGATTTTGAGATAAATTATCATTGTTTTCATGATTAAGCATGAATATTGCGATGTTTTGACATGATTTTGATGTAAGGGTTATTAAGCCCAAGTTTATATGTTAATGTTTAAAGAAAGATGATGCTTTAAGCATTCTATGATTAGTTTATTCATATATTTTTAATAATGCTTTGATCTTTCGATCTTAGCTAAGATAAGGAATCCAAATTGTTCATATAGTTTGAAATTTAAAAAAAGAGAAGCATAATTGGTTTTCATTATTAACCCTTGTGCTATTTTAAGGTGGATTTCCAAAAAGTTTTGAGAAATAAATATGAGAGTAGTATTTAGCACCGAGTTGGGTATTATTCGAAGGTATCATGCCCCAAAACTACGTGCCACCGTAGGTTTATGGTTTTCCCCTAGTGGGATAATATAGTGATCAATTAATTTAAGGTTCTATTCCGAAGGCAAGGGTAGAAAAGCTCTCCCCAATGTGGGTAACACATTGGACTCCATGATAGCTCACATAGTTTAAGTTGGTTTGAAGTACCTCCCAAAGTTCCTAAAACCGAAGACAGAATGTCAGAAAAGCTTTTAGAAAAATAAGTGTAAAGGCTCACCAGATTATTCAGACTATGCTTTATAGAAAGATATTTAACAATAGTTTTTAATTTTCAGTTTTCAGATTTAAGGGTGAGTCTTTTCTATACTTAGACAGTATGATTTAAAGAGAGAATACAAGTACCAATTTTAGACCTAAATGGTATGACTCACTAGATTTATAAAGTTTGACTTGCTATTCATGATTTCAGATTTCAGTATTTCAGATATTCCAGCTTATGTGAGTCATTTACTTTTAGCATACATTGTTTTACAAATTATGATGATGAGATGATATTTTAACTTATGCATTCACCCTATATACTAATTCCATTCTTAAAGTGATGATCCACATATATGTCTATGTGCTACTTGTCTCATAATGTAGGTACAAGTTGTAGTATGTGCAGTCTGAATCAGACAGTTGTCGATTCCAGCCAGCTGATGATGAGTCATCCTACTTTGGGGACTTTAGTTAGATGTTATTTATGTACTATACTTTCTTACTCACGTGTATTGATTAGTGGTAGTTGGAGTTGCTTCCCAGCTATCTATAATTAGTATAGTAGAGGCTTCATTGACGTCATTTAGATTTAATCATTAATTTCAATCCCTCTTTTCAGACTTTCTCAGAATGTACAATTGTATCAGTATTGTATTTTCATAGATTTCATCATTATTATGTTCCCGCATAGTAAACTCAGTTATTTTAGTGTATTATTGGGTTCCAGACTCTAGAGTGTAGTGAGTGTAGTCCAGTTTAGAGTTTAGTATAGGGTTCCTCAAACTTAGAATGATGGCTTAAATAAAAAAGGGTGATAATAGAACGAGTACCAAGTCAAGCTCTTAGATTCTGGTAGTAATTCCATCATGTTATAGAACATCAGAAAGTGGGGGTGAGGCTTAACCCATTCTTATTTTAATATTGGTATTTTAGTTATCCCAATATTTACTCATTCCTTACATGTTAGTTCCATGATCATAGTTCATGTTCATGTACGTAATAGAGGTTCATGTACTCTCCCAGTTCCTAGTCGAGGAGTTTAAGTTCATTCAACAGTTGGAATCATATTCCATAAAGTTTTGAACTCCAAAATTCAGGTCATGCAACTCATGACTTACACACTTAAGCTTTACAGTATGTTCAGTTCTAGTAATCAGGCAACACTATTAGCGATCAGCAAAATTCTGATCTATATCATGTATGTCCTCAGATTAGATCTCTTTAATGAATCTATGTTGTGAACACTCTTTTCCCCAGACCTCTGTAAAGTGTCAAGTTATGCTTGTATCCCTTCATGTTTCAGCCCCTGGTATTCCAGCCTTTCAGTGACCTTCCCTTAGGTTAAGATAGTGATGATGAACAGTTGTGTGAATGGGAGAGAGTAAATGTGTTATGTTGGGAAAAATAGTTGTAGGCCTCTTTTATGTTAGCCTATAAGTGAAGGAATATTGAGGTGAACTTTTTGTGTATGATTTGGTTAGTTGAGAATAGTTTATATGTGTCTTCTTAAGAATCCAATAGTGCATGGAAATTGTTGTTTATAGAGGTATTAGAGAATATAAGAAAAATACTCTTATGGGTATTTGTTTAGAAGTGCATATGCGGTTATAAAGATAGGCTTGAACATTATGTTGGTATATAAGTGGATGGATGCATTATCGCTAAAGATTTCTTAGTAAGAGGTTGAATTTTTTTATAGAAGTGATAAGAAGAATTATCTTAGAGAAGAGTAGTTATGACAATGCCTGGGGTATTGAATCCATTGTTCAGACTAGTATTATGGAGTTATGTGCAGTACCTCGTGATTCCGAGTGAGGCTTGACCATGATATGAGGAATTAGTAAAGTTTAGACTTTAGTAGACGAATTTAACAATGCCCATGTGAAAATTTTAAGTTGAATCAAGTGAATATGGTATTAAAGGGGAATAGTATAGTTGAGGGAATGTTTGAGAAGTGTTGCTAAGCTTGAAAGTAAGAAGTTGCATTACTTAAGGCCTAGAAATTCTATCCTAGCTTATGATTTATGGGTCTATGTTCCATGCTATAGAGTGGTAGCAATGTTGTGATTTCTTATTCAGATATTTTATTAAGATGATGCCCAAAGTTCCTTGCTTCCTAATATCATTAGAAATTTCTTAGAAGAGTGTTGGAGAAATACTCCATCTGAGTATGAGCATTTAGTATGATTCAGTCCGTATAACCAGTAATCCAGTTTAACAATCGGATAGACAAATTTCTATAGTTTTCCATCTTTCGATTTAGTCTAGTCTTACTACCTGGAATTTTATGAGTATGGCCATTTCAAGAGGTAGTTTATTCGCATCCAGGTAAATTGCGAATTCAGCTCAGTATATGCATCCGAAATCAGTTTCAGATTAAGATATTTAGTCATGATTTAATTCATAAGTATTCAGTGAAAGATCTTAGCTTTCCAAGCATCCCAACTAAGACAATGTAATACCCATTATATGATCATAGCTTCGTTGTCCCATGATTTTTGCCTGCATAATTTATCACTTCACCGTTCTACATGAATAATGGCATTATGCACACATTAAGAGAATTCTAAAGTTTCAGCATGAATTGCCTTCTTATAAGAAGTAAAGGCAAGTCATCTTAGAAATTTGTTTCATGATAGAGGTTTCTAATATTCCAGACTGAGACATGTAAGTATATTTCTAGATGCAAATGTTCAATATATAATCTCAGTTGCCATAGTTCAGAACTCTCATTCTAATCAGTCCGTTGAGGGTGCTACTTGGGAATCAGAAGCAGACATTCATACCAATTACCCTTATCTCTTCTCCACGAACTCAAATTCTATCGAAGGTAATAGTCTTCCTTAATTTAGTTCTTTTCTAGTCTCCGATTCAACCATATAGCTATTTTCATGTAAGTTGATGCACTCACAGATCATTCAGTAGCTCACTATGTTGAGATTCAGTCATATCATTTATTTCAGTTGTGAATGATAGCCTATAGCCTCAGATTCCTCATTATTTTCATCTTATCAAGACACATTCAAGGACGAATGTTTCCAAGTGGGAGATATTGTAACACCCAGTTATTTTCCTAGCTTAAATTCATTCCTAGAATGTTAAGGAATATCTTCCAAAATATAGAATATTTATTTAGTGTTGAATTTTCCAGATTTAGACATCCCATTATGTGGGAAATTGAATAGGCTTTCCATCGATACCAAATTCGCCCAAATCCGATGCTCAATTGAGTTGTTAAAGCATTTTTAAGTAGATAGTGTCCCACCTAAGAAACCACCGCATTGCAGTGAAGGACAATTTCATAATTTTCAATTCCAGTGGACCTCTGCAATATTGGCTCATCTTGGAGAGGTTTAAATTCCTAATTATGGAAATCCAGTAGCCCAATGCAATACTAGCATGTTGTAACAGTGTCCAAAATCCAAAAGGGCACCGCGATGATGGCGCGTTGCATTGAGTTTCTAGTTCCCAATTATCCCTTATCGAGTGAGCCTATACAATATGGCGCATCACGGTGGCCTATCAGTTTGAAAAATGTTGCTTTTTCTAGTTCCATTTAGAAGTTTAAAGGGGGTATTTTGGTTAATTCCCAAGCCCACAATTCGTGTATAACATGAGATTAAACCGATTCTAAGCCTATTATGCCCATTATTCCACAATTCTCTCTCAAAGAAAAACTCTAGAGCTCAAAGCTTTCTCTCCAAGAAATCAAAACCCTCCATTATTTCTCTAACAAAGCTCTAAGTTGAGAATTTCCAAGACAACATAATCAAGAACTCATCTTCAAGAACTCAAATAAGAGTCAATAATTCAAGTTTTTTCGTCTAATCATCAATCAAGGTATGTGGGATTAATGAACAAGGATAGTTTTTCATCCTTGATACCAAAACTAGCTTTTAACTACACATTTATATGATTTTGAATGTCAATACATAAATTTTAAATTAGGGTTCCTACCCATTATTGCTATTTGTAAGATTATGAGATTTCCATGTTTTAGAAGTTGAATTGCATGTCTATTTTCATACTTTCATGCCTATTATAGAAATTTAAAGATTTTGAGATGAATTATATTTGTTTTCATGATTAAGCATGAATATTGCGATGTTTTGACACGATTTTGATGTATGGGTTACTAAGCCCAAGTTTATATGTTGATGTTTCAAGAAAGCTGATGCTTTAAGCATCCTATGATCTGTTTATTCATATATTTTCAATAAACCTTTGATTTTTTGATCTAATCTAAGATAAAGAATCCACTTTGTTCATATAGTTTGAAATTTAAAGAAAGAGAAGCATGATTGGTTTTCATTATAAACCCTTATGCTATTTTAAGGTGGATTTCCGAAAAGTTCTGAGTGATAAGTATGGAAATAGTATTTAGCACCGAGTCGGGTATTATTCCAAGTTCTCATTCCCCAGAGCTACGTGCCACCATAGGTTTATAGTTTATCCATAGTGGGCTAAGATAATGATCACTTAATTTAAGGTTCTACTTCGAAGGCAAGGGAAGAACAACTCTCCCCAACGTGGGTAAGAAGTTGGACTCCATGATAGCTCATATGGTTTATGTTGGTTAGAAGTACCTCCAAAAGTTCCTAAATCCTAAGACAGAATGTCAAAAAAGCTTTTAGAAAAATAAGTGTAAAGGCTCACCACTTTATTCAGACTATGCTTTACAAAAAGATATTTAGCTACAGTTTTCAGCTTTCAGCTTTCATATTTAAGGGTGAGTCATTTCTACACTTAGACAGTATGATTTAAAGAGAGAATACAAGTACCACTTTTAGAAGTAAATGGTTTGACTAACTAGATTTATAAAGTTAGACTTGCTATTCATGATTTCAGATTTTAGTATTTCAGATATTCCAGGTTATGTGAGTCATTTACATTTAGCATGCATTGTTTTAGAAATTATGATGATGAGATGATATTTTTACCTATGCATTCACCCCCATATACTCATTCCATCCTCAAAGTGCTGATCCATATATATTTCTATGTGTTACTTGTCTCATAATGTAGGTACAAGTTATAGTATGTGCAGTCAGAATCAAACAGCCACAGATTCCAGCCAGCTGATGGTGAGTCCTCCTACTTTGGGGTCTTTAGTTAGATGTTATTTATGTTCTGTACTTTCTTACTCATGTGTATTTATTAGTGGTATTTGGAGTCGCATCCCAACTATCTATAGTTAGTATAGTAGAGGCTTCATAGACATCATTTAGAGTCAATCATATAATTTCAGTCCCTCTTTTCAGACTTTCTTAGAATGTACAATTGAATCAGTACTGTATTTTCACTCATTCCATCATTATTATGTTTCCGCATAGTAAACTCAGTTATTTTAGTGTATCATTATGTTCCAGACTCTAGAGTGTAGTGAGTGTAGTCCATTTTAGAGTTTAGTAAAGTGTTCCTCAGACTTAAAATGATGGCTCAAATCAAAGGGGGAGATAATAGAACGAGTAACCAAGTCAATCTCTTAGTTCTAGTTGTAATGCCAGCATGTTATAGAACATCAGAAAGTGGGGGTGAGGCACAACCCATTCTTATTTCAGTATTGGTATTTCAGTTATCCCAATATCTACTCATGTCTTGCGTGTTAGTTCCATGATCATAGTTCATGTTCATGTTCATAATAGAGGTTGATGTACTCTCCCAGTTCCTAGTATGATAAGTTCAAGTTCATTCAGCAGTTGGAATCATATTCCATAAAGTTATGAACTCCCAAATACAGGTCATGCAGCTCATGACTCACACACTTATGCTTTACAGTATGTTCAGTTCTAGTACTCAGGAGACACTATTAGCAATTAATGAAATTTAGATCTATATCATGTATGTCCTCAGATTAGATCTCTTTAATGAATCCATGTTGTGAACACTCTTTTCCCCAGACCTCGGTAAAGTGTTAATTTATGCTTAGTATCCCTTCATGTTTCAGCCCCTGGTATTCCAACCTTTCAGTGACCTTCCCTTAGGTTAATATAGTGATGATGAATAGTTGTGTGAATGGGATAGAGTAAATGTGTTATATTGGGAAAAATAGTTGTAGGCTTGTTTTATGTAAGCCTATAAGTGAAGGAATATTGAGGTGAAGCTTTTTGTGTATGATTTGGTTAGTTGAGAATATTTTATATGTGTCTTCCTAAGAATCGAATAGTGCATGAAAGTTGTTGTTAATAGAGGTATTAGAGAATATAAGAAAGATACTCTTATGGGTATTTGTTTAGAAGTGCATATGTGGTTTTAAAGATAGGCTTGAACATTATGTTGGTATATAAGGGGATGGATGCATTGTCGCTAAAGATTTCTTAGTAAGAGGTTGATTTTTTTTATAGAAGTGATAAGAAGAATTATCTTAGAGAAGAGTAGTTATGACAATTCTTGGGGTATTGCATCCATTGTTCAGAATAGTATTATGGTGTTATGTGCAGTACCTCATGATTCCGAGTGAGGCTTGACCATGATGTGAGGAATTCGTAAAGTTTAGACTTTAGTAGACGAATTTATCATTGCCCATGTGAAAATTTTAAGTTGAATCAAGTGAATATGGTATTAAATGGGAATAGTATAGTTGAGAGAATGTTTGAGAAGTGTTACTAAGCTTGAAAGTAAGAAGTTGCATTACTTAAGGCCTAGAAATTCTATCCTAGCTTATGATTTATGGGTCTATGTTCCATGCTATAGAGTGGTAGCAATGTTGTGATTTCTTGTTCAGATATTTTGTTCAGATGATGCCCAAAGTTCCTTGATTCCTAATATCATTAGAAATTTCTTAGAAGAGTGTTGGAGAAATACTCCATCTGAGTATGAGCATTTAGTATGATTCAGTCCGTATAGCCAGTAATCCAGTTTAACAATCGTACAGACAAATTTTTATAGTTTTCCATCTTTTGATTTAGTCTAGTCTTACTACCTGGAATTTTATGAGTATGGCCATTTCAAGAGGTTGTTTATTACCATCCTGGAAAATTGAGAATTCATCTCAGTATATGTATCAGGCATCAGTTTTAGATTCAGATATCTAGTCATGATTCATTTCATAAGTATTCAGTGAATGATCTTAGCTTTCCAAGTATCCTAACTCAGACAATGTAATACCCATTGTATGATCGTATCCCCATTGTCTCATGATTTGTGCATGCATAATTTACCACATCACCATTCTACATGAATAATTGCATAATGAACACTTTAAGCGAATTCTAAAATCTCAGCATGAATTAGCTTCTTATAAGAAATAAAAGCAAGTCAGCTTAGAAATCAGTTTCATGATAGAGGTTTCTAATATTCCTAACTTAGTCATGTAAGTATATTTCTAGATACAAATGTTCAATATGTAATCTCAGTTACCTTAGTTCAAAACTATCATTCTAATTAGTCCATTGAGGGTGCTACTTGGGAAGCAGAATTAGACATGCGTACCAAGTACCCTTATCTCTTCTCTACAAACTCAAATTCAGTCGAAGGTAATAGTCTTCCTTCATTCAGTTGTTTTCCAGTCTCAGATTCATCCATATAGCTATTTTCATGTAAGTTCATGCACTCACAGATTAGTTCAGTAGCTCACTATGTTGAGATTTAGTCATACAGTTTATTTCAGTTGTGCACGATAGCCTATAGCCTCAGATTCCTCAGTATTTTCTTCTTATCTAGCCATATTCAAGGACGAATGTTTCCAAGGGGGAGATATTGTAACACCCCATAGTTTCCTAGCTTAAACTCATTCCTATAATGTTAAGGAATAACTTCCAAAATGAAGAATATTTATTTCATGTGGAATTTTCCATATTTAGACCTCCCATTGTGTGGAAATTGAATAAACTTTCCATCAATACAAAATTTTCCCAAATCCGATGCTCGGTTGAGGAGTTGGAGCATTTTTTAGTTGACAGTTTTCCACCTAAGCAACCACCACATTGTGGTGAAGGACAATTTCTTAATTTTCAATTCTAGTAGACCTCCGTGATATTGGCACATCACGGAGAGGTTCAAATTACCAATTGTCAAAATCTAGCAACCCTACGCGATACTGCCGTGTCGTACCAGTGGTGAAATTCCAAAAAGGCACTGTGATCATGGCACATCGCATTGATTTTCTAGTTCCCAATTGTCCCTTATCCAGTGAGCCACCACGATAGTGGCGTGTCACAGAGGCCTACAAGTTCGGAAAATATTGCTTGTTCCAGTTCCGTTTAGTAGTTTAATGGAGGTATTTTGGTCGATTCCCAAGCCCCTAATTCGTTTATAACATTAGATTAAACCCATTCTAATCCTATTATTCCCTTTATTCATCAATTCTCTCTCAAAGAAAAACCCTAGAGCACAAAGCTTTCTCTCTAAGAAATAAAAATCCTACATTGTTTCTCCAACAAAGCTCTAAATTGAGGATTTCCAAGACAAGATAATCAAGAACTCATCTTCAAGAACTCAAATAGGAATCAATAATTCAAGTTTTTTCATCTAATCATCAATCAAAGTATGTGGGATTCATGAATAAGGATCCCCTTTCATCCTTGTGCCCAAAACTAGCTTTTAACTACAAATTTATATGATTTTGAATGTCTATACATGAATTTTAAATTAGGGTTCCTACCCATTATTGCTAATTGCAAGATTATGAGATTTCCAAAATTTTAGAAGTTGAATTACACGTCTATTTTCATACTTTCATGCCTATTGCAGAAATTTACAGATTTTGAGATGAATTATCATTGTTTTCATGACTAAGCATGAATATTGCGATGTTTTGACATGAGTTTGATGTATGGGTTATTAATCCCAAGTTTATATGTAGATATTTCAAGAAAGATGATGCTTTAAGCATCCTATGATTAGTTTATTCACAAATTTTCAATAAAGCTTTGATCTTTTGATCCTAAGATAAGATAAGGAATCCATATTATTCATATAGTTTGAAATTTAAAGAAAGAGAAGCATAATTGTTTTTCATTATAAACCCTTGCGCTTCTTTAAGGTGGATATCCTAAAAGTTCTAAGTGATAAGTATGGGACTAGTATTTAGCACTGAGTTGGGTACGATTCTAAGGTCTCATGCCCTAGAACTATGTGCAACCATATGTTTATGATTTGCCCACAGTGGGATAAGATAGTGATCACTTAAGGTTCTATTTTGATGGCAAGGGTAGAATATCTCTTCCCAACGTGGGTAAGACGTTGGACTCCATGACAGCTCATATGGTTTATGTTGGTTAGAAGTACCTCCCAAAGTTCCTAAATCCTAAGAAAGAATGATAGAAAATCTTTTAGAAAAATAAGTGTAAAGGCTCACCAGTTTATTGAGACTATGCTTTACAGAAAGATATTTAACTACAGTTTTCGGCTTTCAGATTTTAGATTTAAGAGTGAGTCCTTTCTACACTTAGACAATATGATTTAAAGAGAGAATACAAGTACAAATTTTAGAACTAAATGGTATGAATCACTAGATATATAAAGTTTTATTTGCTATTCATGATTTCAGATTTTAGTATTTCAGATATTCCAGCTTATGTGAGTCATTTACATTTAACATGCATTATTTTACAAATTATGATGATGAGATGATGTTTTTACTTATGTATTCACCCCCATATACTCAATACATTCTCAAAGTGCTGATCCACATATATGTCTATGTGCTACATTATCTCATAATATAGGTACAAGTTGTAGTATGTGCAGTCAGAATCAGACAGTCGCAGATTTCAGCTAGCAGATGATGAGTCCTCCTACTTCAGGGACTTTAGTTAAATGTCATTTATGTACTTTACTTTCTTACTCACATGTATTGATTTGTGGTAGTTGGATTTGTGTCCCAACTATCTATTATCAGTATAGTAGAGGCTTCATAGATGTCAGTTAGAGACAATCATGTAATTTCAGTCCCTCTTTTCAAACTTTCTCAGAATGTACAATTGTATCAGTTTTGTATTTTCACATATTCCATCATTATTATGTTTCCACACAGTAAACTCAGTCATTTTATACATATTTAATCAGTTGCTTAACAGTATGGCAGTTCATGGGTTAGCTTGGGATCACTTGTGGTCCTAAGCATCGTGTGACGTCTCGGGATCCATTTCGGGGCGTTACTGTGCTACATTATGTATGTACAACTCTAAGGGCCCATTTGGAAAGGCACCATGTGAATTTGATTTGGTGTAATTGGATGTAATTACATAGTTAGACCTCTTTGGTCGACCAGGTTTTTCGTTGGTTTGCAGGTAATTGAATGTAATTGACTGGTGGTAATTACACTTCCTATTCTCATGGAGAACTGTAAATTGCTAGTAATTACATGGTGCAATTACAAGGTTATTTTTTTAAAAAAATTCCTTCTATTTTTCTTTTTATTTTTTAAATTCTTTTTTATCTTTATTACTAATATTCTTTAAAAACTATACTTTCAATTTTCCTTTATTTATGTTTCATTTCTTTACTTCTTATTTCCCAACATTTGATTCTTATCATATCATGCAATTATTTGTATTATTTATTTATTAATTATTTTTTTATTTGGTAAAATTGTGAAAGTATACTAATTTTAAATTAAAAAAGAATTCATTGTTGAATAAGGTTATAGACTTGTGTTTTCTTTTATTTTAAATTATATTATATATTTATGTTGAAATTTGACTTAAAAATATTATGTTAAATTTTTTATTTTTGGAATTTAAACTTATACTATATTTATGGTTCAAACTTATATGTTCAAAAACATATGGTATTAATTAAATAAATGAATACAGTTGATATCATTAACTACGATTAAGCGAAATGTAGCCACAAGTATGTAACAAGTTGATTTTTGTGAAATATTTATTTTTGTTTATTTTAACCATTTTACCCCTCTCCATAGTTACTTTGTGGTATTTTTGAGGTGAGGGGATAATTGACACGATTCTCAATGAATTTTGGTGTGATTTATATAAAATTATGATTTTTGGTGGTTATCAAGGCTCTATAGTTGACTTCAGTCAACATTTATTGATCTGTGTGTCGGATGGCAAAACGAACGGCAAAACAGACTCGTCCAATAGATCTAAATGTTGATTTTTGATTGGTAACATAGTTGATATGGTTTTATGACTTTTATATTGCATTTCGACCCTCAGTTCATGAAGTTATGTAATTAGGTTTTGGGGGTTAACTTTGTGAAAATGATGTTTCTTAACAAATCTGATATCTCTATTGAGATTGAAATGTTGAATTTGGGTTAGAAGTGAGGTTGGTTTGGTTTTGGGGCTTTTAGATCCCATTACGACCCATGATTCAAAAATACTGTAAATAGGGACCTGGGGTTCAATTTTGCGACAATGACATTTTTTTCGTAAATTTGATGATTCCACTGGATCCAAAATGTTTTTTATAATCAAAATTCACTATGGGATCATGTCCATAGGATTCCGAATGAGTTTTGAAGGTTAAATTTTTTTTTTGAAAGTGCTGGAGTCGCATAAGCAACACTTTGACCCTTTGACAAAGTCGCACAAACGATCAAAGTGTCGCATACACGACCATCGCTAAGTATAAGACCACAAATTCATATTTTGAAATTTTCAGAGCTAGGAAGCTCCGATTTTTATGATTTTTAATGTGTTTTTCTCGTAGAATCATTGTCTATCAATTTAGAGCATTATTTTCCCCATTTTCAAGAACTTCTATTTTATTTTTCATGATTTCCACTCAATTTTTTCTCATAGAATCATTGTCTACCAATTTAGAATATTATTTTCCCCATTTTCCAAGAACGTCTATTTTATTTTTCGTGATTTTCACCCAAGTTAAGAATCAAAACCCCATTTCCATCATTTTGGGGGATTGGGAGCTTGGATTTTTATGATTTCAAAGGACTTTTTGAGATTTCATCCATGGGTAATTTTCTAATTATATAGTTATCATTTTTCTCTTAATTTCATTTTCAAAACAACTTTAAATTCTTAATTTTAAAAATGGGCTTTTGGGGTTTTTGTCGGTAAATCTTGAAAGTGATTTTCCTTGATTTGAACCTCGTTGTTATCTAATTTTTGCTTGGGTTTTCAGATGTAGACTCTAATAAATGTGTGAAACATTTTTCTAAAATAAAATTACAAGTTTACCCTTTTGTTTCAAAAGCTCATTTCAGGGATCCATTTTGACCACGACTTAAAAATAAGAAATATGGATATCATTGGCTTTATTTTGATGAGTAGATTCTATATTTGTATGTATTGGTTAATTTTGAATCTTTTTATGAGGGGAAAGATTTGGATTGAAGGCTTTTTGGATTGATTTTCAGCATTCGAGGTAGGTTATGGCTTAACTTTCTTCAGACTAGATTGGGTAGTTAATAATAACTTAAAAGCATATTATTGGTATGGGTTTCTATCATGGAAAATAAGTTAGGTGAACTATGTGCCCGTGTGGGGGCTTATGTGGATAATATTTAGTGGTTTCTGAAACATTATTGCTATGCGTCACCATGTGGGATCTTATATGATATTGTTGGCCTGGTAATGATATATGTATTTTTGATTGCACTCTTATTAGTGTAAAATCATAGATTTTGGGATTTATGTGGTGTCATTCATGAAATATTGGTACCACCGTGGAAATAGCAAAAATACTGGAAACACTGGCTTTTTTGACAGAAAATGTGACATCTTTCAAACCCTTTACCGATGTATGTGCTAGAGAGGAGATATGGATATTGGTATTGGATATTGGTTGTACGGGTTGAAGAGATCCTCCATGGGTCCTACTTTGGGAAGATTTATCTTCATAGTTGTATAAGGAAGTTGTGTGACATCCTCATGTATCACATTCATTACATCTGATACTGTATGCACCTACTATTATTGCATGTTGTTCCGATTTATGTCTTATGTCATACGTGCATGTAACATTGGTACCACTATGGAAATACTGAAAATACTAGTCTTTACTGATAGAAAATGTGACATTTTAAAACCCTCTCTGAAAGATGTGTCAAAGAAGAGATATGGCCATTGGTATTGGATATTAGTTATTTATGGGTTGACGAATCTCCCATTGGTCATAATTTGGGAAGATTTAGCTTTGTAGGTGTATACGGAGGTTGTGCAATGACCTAGTGAATCACATCATCATTATTATTATCATCTTCCTTACACGTTATATAATGTGCTTATGTTATGATTGTATTTATGTCTTTGACTTAATACTAATCCATTTATTCTATCTTTCTATACTTGTATTTGACATACGTGTCTATTTGTTCTTCTTTTCTTTACTTGTATTTATTATATGTGTGTCTATTACAACTGCTAGTGAAGACGGTGTGGCTACCATTTGGGGCATTTTTTGAGTGTAGGTGATATGCCTATATTTTGTGTTTATATGCCTTATTTTCTACTTCACTCTATCAACTTATTATACCTACTGAATACATGTGGTTCGTACTCACTCATACTATGCCCTTTCGATGCAAATCCAGGTTAGAGTGCACCTCATGACAGTTGATTCAGGCAATACTTGGTGCTATTTGAGGTAGTAGATAATCTATGAATCTGGAGATAACACTACTACCTTTTCTTATCTAGACTATGTCTTTAATGTGCATTCAGAAATAGAATTTGTTCCTTCTTTGTTATCCTATATATATTGACTTCGAGTTGTATTAGTTAGTTCTTACTCTGTGACACCAAGTTTTGGGATTTTTTTTGGTATCATTGACTATGTATTTCTTCTTTTACTATATATATGTGTGGTTTGTCTTCGCTCTAGGAGTCTTTCTATGGGTTTTTGTATTGAATCTTTTATTCTATATCAGTTTGGGTAATAGGCTTACTTGTCAAGGCTCGCCGCGTCAAGTTCCATCATAACCCTTGGTTTTTGGTTCATGAAAAATTGGTATCAGAGCAGTCATTGGTTTCAATAGTGTAAGAATGAGGTGTCTAATAAAGTCTCACAGATCGGTATGTAGATGTTCATATGTATCTTTGAGAGCTATAAGATGTCCTCAGGAAACTTTCCTTATTTTATTCCTCATCATTCGAATCTTTCAAACCCTAGATTTTAAACTGAGTTTTACTCCTTCTTTGAGAGTGTATGTGGGTTTCTTCAATTTCGAGTGTGGATTCCTTCAGCGGTACCTATATCTTCTTATGGTACTCCATAAACTATAAGAGTATTTCTTTTATGCCGATATCTGTGTTTTATATTTCTAGATCAGGAGTTTAGCCTTCGTCTATGTTACCTCCTCAGGTGGGATCTTAGTCGACTATATCTACTATGCCTTATATTAATTCGAGTACTTTTATGTATTTAAGGATCAGAAGAGGTTTGACAGGTTCACTCATTTTGGTTCCCCTAGGTTTAGTGGTTCTTTGGCCGCGGATGCCTACAAGTTCTTCATTGATGGTCTTGAGAAGTTGCATAGCCTGGGTTTGTTAGAGTCGCATGATATTGCATATAGTACTTACTAGTTGAGAGATGCAACTAGGGATTGAAGGAGGTCACTTGTTAGTTGCAGATTTCTTGATTCTCTTGAGATAACTTGAGATGAGTTTGTTGAGGCCCTTTTTGATAGGTTTGTGCCTTTCAGTCTAAAATATCAGATTAGAGATGTGTTTAATCGCATGGAGCAGGGCGCTATGATTGTTGCTGAGTATGAGGCACGATTCTATTCCTTATCTAGATATTTTTATACTAGTATTGCCACCGAATTCAAGAAGAATTGGAAGTACATAAAGGGGTTGAATATTTCTCTTCAGCTAGCTATGACTCAGATGGTATTGTATGGAGCGTCATTTAAAAGTATAGTTGATCATGCTAAGATGACTGAGTCTATTCTTTAAGCATCTCAGGGAGGCACCAAGAAGGAGCACTATATGGGTGAGTTCAAAGGTCACCTTATCGAGGCAAAAATTCTAGAGGTTTCCATGGGTATCATGGTAAACCAGTGCAGGCAGACTTACAAAGTTCAGGTAGTGGGTCTTCTTGTTCAGTAATTTTTATTGGCCGTTTGGGCCCAGATGTACCTTTTCTTGTTGAGTTAGGCTATAGTGATTGCTATGTGTGTGAAAAGGTTGGCCATTTTGGCCAAAGACTGCCCCGATCATTTATTCAAAGCCAATCCCATTTTCATTGTGAGAGGTAGGGGTACTACTAGAAGGGTGAGAGACAGAGGTGGTGGGTCCTATAGTGGTAGTCACAGAGATACTCAGTCAATTGGTGGACGTGGCCAGTGCTACGATATATCTGCCAGGCGAGAGGTAGAGGCCTCTAATGCTGTTATCACATGTATCATCCCTATTTGTTTTAGATCTTCATCCGTATTATTTGATTCAGGATCGACTTTCTCATGTGTGTCTACATACTTTGATTCAGGTTTTGATTTTTCTTTTAAGCCTCATGATATACCTGTTCATGTATCTACCCACTTAGGAGATTTTTCAATGGTAGATCAAGTGTATGATCTTGTATTTTAACTTTTTCTGGGCATGAGACTGAGGTTGATCTTATTGTCCTTGATATGGCAGATTTTCTGCTCATATTTTGATACCTTTCCAAAATTTTATGTTTTAGAATTGTGTAAATATATATATGTGTGAACATTGTGGATTTTTTATGGCATTAGGATTAGGGACATGATAGTCACTTTCTAACAATTGCATGAACTAAATAGGTAGTAATTGGTAATATTGACTCTGTTCCATGTGTGTGTGACATACTACGTTGTTCCTTTTGTGTGTTGAATTCAAACCTTTCCTGGTTAGTCTTGGCTAGGCTGACTGATAGTCGGTTAGGAAAGAATCATAGGACGTTTTTTATTTTAGTCCATTCTTAACCTAAATGACCTTCCATGTGTAAATGATATCCCTTGACCCCTGTTTTGAGCCTAAATGCATATTTTTGTTGTTACACCTTTCTCCTTTCCATTTATATTACAATGAACTTACGTTGGCCCTATTCCTCCTTGGATATTGTGTACCTCAACTCAGTCAAAACACTTAAGTTGAGGGTGAATATCATAGGGGTGTGTAGTGTAAAATAGGTATATAGAAGGGTAAAATAAGAGAAAAAGATAGTAGAGCTTGGTGTGGTAGAACAAAAAAGAAAATAAAAATTGTGAAAAGAAAGAATAAAGAAACCACACCTGGCCTGAATGTGCATAAAAGAATAAAAGGGAGAAATAAGGGTGAAATAAAAAGAAATTGGTAATAAGTAAGATCGCAAGGTTAGAGTAGTTCCTAGGAGGATTAGTCACTTTAAAAGTCCATATTTATCATACCAACACCTAAGACTACATTACAAATGAGAAAAGTCCTATAGTGATCCTTACTTGACTATCTGAATGCTAAGGTAAAGAAAATAAGGGCAAGCCTATGGTATTTTAAATGCATTGATTGAAACTTCTCTTCTGAGTGTGAGTGTCTCTTGACCATTCCTGCATTGATATGCATTTTTTCATATGAGTGAGTGGGACATCCTTATTGTGACGGAACTTGAGTCATATTGCTAGCAATTTACTTGTTCCGTATAGTGTAACTTGTAAATATGAGTAGTTGTCTGTTGATAATATAATGCCATACCTTGATCTCATTGTGTCACATAGTTGTGCTTCATGTTCATACACAGTTTGTTATAAAAATAAGATTGGAGGAGGTGTGTTTTGAGCTTTGAGTGTGGATTGACTACCTTGAATAGCTTAGATTCTCCTAGTTTAGCTTCATTTTTATTTTTATTGTGTTTTGTTTCCCGAGGACATGAAAACGTTCTAAGTTGAGGGTGTTGATGTTCTATAGAAATATAGAACTTTTGATGCTTAAAACAAGGAAAATATGCAGGTTTTTGAGGTTATTGTGTTAGATATGATATGTTTTGGGTATGTTTTGCAGGAAATCATATTTTAGATGCTAAGTTTTTGAAAAAGGTGTTTTGGATACTTTTTGGAGCAATTATGGATGTTTGGGACACTTTTTGGCTTATTCGTAGTCAAAGCATATTTGAGAATTAAATAAGAGCTGAAAATATGACTCCCAGCACTTACTAAGTCAACTTACGAACTGCAAGTAGGACCTAAGGACTGCAGGTAGGCAAACCAAGTGCCAGAATTCAAAAATTCCAAGAGATGAACCTGTAGGATTTTTTCATCTGCTACTTGTGCCCCTGTACCTGTGCCTAGGTTCAGGGCCACAGGTACTACCTGCGCCCAGGGTCAGACCGCAGGTATAGACCACATGTGGCCACCGACCCAGTTTGCTTCGATTTCATTCAAACTTCGATTTTAGGGTTTCCACTTATACAATAATACCCTTTATGTGTTTTTAGTAGAAGTTATGCACCTTTGATACTCAAAAATATATTTTGATTCCAAGATTCGATTTTGATCTTGGGATTATCTTGTATTGACTTCAGTTGATTAATTTAGTTACAGTTCTGGGTTTTGTTACTTCTTATCATTGTTATTTCATCTATGCTTTTAATTATGAATGTTATTGATTTCTTCACAAGCATGAGCGGCTAAAACCCATAGCTGGGGTTATGGAAACCCTGATTGACGAAGTAGGGGAAGTGTGATTGTTGAATTGAACCAATACCCATGGCATGCATTGCATTATCTTTACTAAAATAGATTTCTTAGTGGTGGCCAATGTTAATATCCCACCTAGATTATTGCTACTTACTCCAAAATAGGAGTGGTGACTAGGAAAAGATAATGACAATAGTAATTTGGAGTTTAGCTATCGATCCACGCTACTAGGTATTATCTTTGTAAGATGTTAGATTTCATATAATAACTAGAGACTCAAAAGGTAATAATTAATTGGGATCAATATAAGGGTTAGTGATGCAACATCCCGAGACTCTAAAGGTAAAGGGTGAAATATTTCTACTCGTCCAAAAGACTGTAGATGGTACATAACTTATCGATTCTGTATGTAAGGTATCGGGTTGGTTCAACATAGAACGATAAGCTTACTAATTTGAGAAGCTAGGGGGAACACAATCCTA
Organism: Capsicum pubescens; assembly: GCA_030864215.1. Taxonomy (NCBI): domain Eukaryota; kingdom Viridiplantae; phylum Streptophyta; class Magnoliopsida; order Solanales; family Solanaceae; genus Capsicum; species Capsicum pubescens. Next base: position 215,031,632 of record CM061549.1, on the reverse strand, counting down.
CTGTTCACCCATACTGACACAACCGAAGTTGACATTTGCTCTTTGTTTGATATTTCAATTCAAATCCCCCATGTACTTTTTCAGTATTTTTCTCGTTGATTACAACATCTGAAATCCATGAGTTCATGTACTCCCTTGGAATTTGACCCAACCTTCATTGGGTTACTATATTTGACAGTGACCGTATCATCTTCTTAGAGGAGTTGTAGCTTTGACATCATCAAAGAACTTAGCACCCTGAAGCTGATCAAACAGATCATCAATCCTCATAAGGGGATACTTCTTCTTCACGGTCACCCTATTGAATTAGTCGTAATCTATGTACATTCGAAGGGTCCATCCTTCTTACGCACGAATAGAGCCAGTACGCCCAAGATGAAATACTAGGGCGGATAAAACTCTTATCCAAAAGATCTTTCAACTACTCCTTGAGTTCTTTTAACTTTAGTCTGAGCCATTCTATAAGGATGGATAGAGACAGGACGAGTGTCCAGAAGAAGTTCAATCCCAAAATCAATTTTCCTATCGGGAGGAACACCAGGAAGATCATCAGGAAATACATCGAGGAACTCACAGGCCACAGGGAAAGATTAAAATGAAGGACTTTCAAACACTTATACTTAGCATGTACTAAATATTAGAGACACCCCTTGAAAATCAATTTCTGGGCTCTAAGATAAGATATAAACCATCCCTCGGCCATTAGGGAACTACCTGCTCACTTAATCACTAGATAATTTAGGAAATGGAAATTGATCCTTCGTGTCCGAAAATTAAGGAAAGCATAGCACGAGTGCAACCAATCCATCCCCAAAATCATATAGAAGTCTAGCATGTCCAACTCTATACGAGTGCATCCAATCCATCCCCAAAATCATAAAGAAGTCTAGCATGTCCAACTCTATCAAATCCGCTAATGTCTCCCTACGACAGATAGATACCACACAAACCCTATAGACTCTTCGGGTCACAATAGAGTCACCAACCGAGGTGGAAACAGAAAAAGGATTTGGAATACACTCAAGACCAATATCAAAATGAATAACCACATAAAGGGTCATATAATAAGGAGTAGACCCGGGATCAAGCAGACAATACACATCACGAGATAAAAGTTTTATCATACGAGTAACAATATTAGGAGATGCCTCAGATTCGGGATAGGTAGAAAGAGTATAAGATGATTCCAACCAGCACCGGAGCCAGAAGTAGCACCCTTTGGTTCAGGAGCAGAAGAAGTAGCCACTGGGACATTATCCACCCCCATATCAACATCTCCTGAAGGAAAGTTCCTTTGAAAGTGAACAGGTTAGCCCCACCCGAATCACTTATTTGTCCCCTTATCACAGAAACCACGGTGCAACTGTCTACAAAATCTATAAGAAAGATGGGATGTAGATGACTGGCCCCCACTGGCCTGATATTGGGCACCTTGTGCCTTAGGACCAACACTATTCTGAAGATGAAAATCACCATACGGCTTCGGATAAGGAGCACTATCCATAGAGTATGAACCAGAATTGCCCACTTCTTCTTAAACCATTTTCACAGTCCCTACCACTCTACTGCTGACCTTCACCCTAATCTGAATATTGAAACTTCTTATTCTACCTTTTACTCATCTCATTTTGCTTCTTATTTTCCTTCTCTATCTGTTGCATGTACACCACCAATCTGAAGATTTCCATTTCTTTGTTCAATAGAGCAGCTTTGCATTCCAATACCAAATCACGAGAAAACCCCCAACAAAATTTCCTCATCCATCCACTCATAGAGGACACCAACTCCGAAGTATAATGTGATAACTAGTGATACTTCAAGGTATACTCCTTCACTGCCATACTACCTTTCCTTAAGTTCATGAACTCCTCAGCCTTTGCCTCCCTAAACTCATAAGTAAAGAAACGATAGAGGAAAGTACAAGAAAAATCATCCCTAGATACCAATTTTTCCTTATCACCCCTTGACTGATCTCACTCCTCATACCATTAATATGCCAAATCTTTCAGCTGGTATGCAACAAATTCAAATCCCTCTGAGCTAGAGGCATACACCACCCAAAAAATCTTTTTTATCTCATTAATAAAGCCTTGAGGATCTTCCTTAACCTTTAAACCAGAGAAAATCGAAGGTTTGAGCCTTATAAATTAGCCAACTTAACTGACCTCAGAAGGAGTAACATCACTCTAATTCTTAGACTAGCAAAAATGAGAGGCCACCAACTATGTCAAAAAATGGATCGAACGACGGAACTCGATATTAGTCACATCACACTGAGGAGCCTGAGAAGGACTTGTGAAATTTGGGAGAACCCTACGAGATCCATCATAAGAAGGAGACCTTGACCAGGTATGCACTCTATAAGTAGGAAGGGTTCTCTCAATGTTTCCCTCGAGGAGGACAAAGGAGTTTCCTTAAGCATCAGATCTTCGGGGAGGCATGACCTGAAAAGAGAACATACAAGAATTAGAGGAGACTTAAGACCTTAGACTCTATAGGCTAAAAATAGATCACAAGAAAAGGAAAACATTCATAAAGGCCTCGTAGCCTCTCCCTTATAAGTGTGGCGTGCTACACACCCATAAAAGAGAATCTACTTGACATGGCTTTCTGGACACCCAATGACACCAAACTTGGATCTGATACAAACTTTGTCACGACCTGAACTAGGGCCTCACCGTGAAGGGTATCTCGAGTCCACCATGGATCAGAAACCATTCCCTAAACATAATCCAAACACCATACACTACCCAATAATGGTTGAATTTCAAACATATAACAAGATAACATGAAATAAACTCAAATAATTAAAGATATGTCTGTAATCAATTACTAATAACCGACCCCAAAACAACCAACCAACACCTCCCAAGTCCATATTAATAAAAAAAACCTCAACATAAAGAAAACCAAAACCACTCTTGGTCGAGACATGTCCCAGACTATGACAGTGACAACGATAATGTTAATGATAATGTAAACTCTCAATTCTAGTCCATGAAAGAAACTTATTAAATGTTTTTCGGAGAATGGAAGTTCACCACTTCACCAAAACAAACTGATGAACTGAGCTGATTTCACCTAACTCTGTGCAGGAAAAGTAGCAGTATCTCCGGTGCCTGCATCGCATGGATATACAACATCCAAAGGCGGTATGTGGGGTTAACACTAGCATGTAACTCAGGATAGAGGACAATATAATGTCAAGTCAAACTATTTCAAATACCATAGGAACCACATCATAATACATATATAAATAATATGTCGGGATAGGGAACAAGGTTTAGTATGAAGAAAAATATTATCCTGGACTATGTAGCTCAATCAACATAATAGGCACGGACGAGGTATATGGGTTCAGCTCCCCCTACTGAACGTGCCCCAATGTGTGTTAGCCGCACGGACCGAAGAAAATCCAAGGGAAAACTAAAGCCATCAAGGCAAATAGCCATCCCAAAATATAAATCAAGTGTGACATGTGCACACATGCCATCAAGACCAAACCTCATGTTAGCAAATACTAGTTTTCAGTAAAAGTCATCCAAGATTAATACCTTCATGGCTTTGCTACATAACCCCTATTAAGACCAATTTAAAGAAAGTTTCACCTAACCCATTTCATAATCAACGAACCAACTGTTAAGGAACACTGTGGGTATCGTCATACCCAAACATTTGCAAGCTTATCTCGGTGCCATAATAATCATATACTATTATGGCCTCGCCTACCTCGAACCATCCAATTGGAGATCTACATATACTACCATATAGAGACTCAAATGGAGCCATCTAAATACTAGAGTGATAGCTATTATTGTATGTGAATTTGATCAAAGGAAAGTAGTCATCCCAACTACCCTTAAAATTGACAACGCAGGCTCTTAGCATATCTTCTAGAGTCTAAATAGTCCTTTATACGTTACCATCTGTCTGAGGTTGAATGTTGTACTGAGGTGAACTCGGGTACCAAGACCCTTTTGGAATGCTTTCTAGAAATAAGAGGTAAACTGGGTACCTCTATCTGAGATGATGGATACTGGGACTCCATGTAAATTGACCAACTCTCTGATATAGAGTTTGGCGTATTCCTCGGCTAAATAGGAAGTATGAATTGGCAAGAAATAAGATGATTTGGTCATCCTGTCTACCATAACCTAAATAAAATTGTATTGATGAAGAATTTGAGGAAAACTCATCACAAATGCCATTTTCACTTCTTCCCATTTCCATATAGGAATACTGAACTCCTGTATGGACCCACTAGGCTTCAGGTGCTCAATCTTAACCTTCTGACATGTAGAGTACTTAGCTAAAAACTCTGCAATATCCATATTCATCCTACTCCACCAATAGATCTCCCATAAATTGCAGTACATCTTAGTGGCCCCTGGATAAATAGAGTATCGCGCACCATGCACTTTTGCCAGAATATGTTTCCTCAAGTTTTCTACACCCGACATACATAAACGACCCTGGCAATGCAACACACTATCTCTCCCTTGAGAGAAAACCTCTATTTTCTAATCTCTGACTGACTCTTTCAACTTAACAAGACAGGGATCTCAATCCTGGTTTTCCTGCACTTTAGAAACTAGAGATGATTCTGAACTATTTTTCACCCACACACCGCCCCCTACTGAATCGACTAAGCAATCACCTAGTCGGGCAAGCTGGTTAACTTCCTAAACTAACTTCTTCTTATTATTCTCAACACGAGCGGAACTACCCATAGACAATCTACTGAGAGCATAAGCCACTACATTCACCTTGCCTGGATGATACAAAATACTCATATCATAATATTTTAACAACTCTTACCACCATCTCTAATGCAAATTCAAATTTTTCTGAGAGAACACATACTGAAGGCTTTTGTGATTGTGAATACATCAACATGCACCGCATACAAGTAATGCCTCTAAATATTTAAGGCAAACACTACAACTGCTAATTCGAGATCATGAGTCGAGTAATTCTTCTCATGGGGCTTAAGCTGTCTGGAGGCATAGACTATGACCTTACCTCTCTACATGACGACACAACCCAAACCTACTCTGGATGCATCATAGTACACAACAAACTTGCCTGAACCATCTGGTAGAGTCAAAACTGGGGCTGAGGTGAGTCGACTCTTCAACACCTGAAAACTCTTCTTGCAAGAATCTGACAACTGAAACTAGACTTTTTTCAGAGTCAATTTGGACGTGGGGGATGCAATAGTCAAAAAATCCTTCCATAAATCGACAGTAATAGCCATCTAAACCCAAGAACTTCCAGATATCTAATGGAGAGATGGGTCTAGGCCAGTTTCTCACTGCCTCAATCTTTTGAGGATCAACTCTAATACCATCACCGAAAATAACATGACCAAGGAATGCTACTGACCTTAGACAAAATTTGTACTTACCAAATTTGGCGAACAACTGATGAGTTCTGAGAGTCTGAAGTACAATTCTGAGGTGATCTACGTGATCATTCTCACTACGAGAATAGAGAAGAATGTCATCGATAAAGACTATAACAAACATTTCTAAGTACTGCTTGAACACGCAATTCATTAAGTCCATGAAAGCTGCTGGGGCATTAGTAAGACCAAAGGACATGACTAGAAACTTAAAGTGACCATACTGGGTTCTAAAAGATATTTTTGAAATATCATATTCTCTGACTTTGAGTTGGTGATAGCCTGATTTGAGGTCTATCTTAGAAAATTAATTGGCACCCTGTAGTTGGTCGAACAAGTCATAGATTCTAGGAAGTGGACATTTATTCTTGACTGTGACTTTGTTCAACTGAAGGTAGTCTATACAGATTCTAAGAGAACCATCTTTCTTACGCACGAATAAGACTAATGCTCCCCACAGAAAAATGTTGGGTCTAATTAATCCCTTATCTAGAAGATATTTTAACTATTCTTTTAACTCTCTGAGTTCTGCTGGTGCCATTCTATATGGAGGAATAGATATGGGAAGAGTTTCAGGAAGAAGGTCTATTCTGAAGTCTATTTCCCTAATGGGAGGAATTCCGAGAAGATCTTCGGGAAACATACCTGAGAATTCATTTACTACTCGAACTGAATAAAGAGTGAGAGTCTCTAAACTAGAGTCTTTGGCTTATGATATAAACATCCCTTTTATATTAGTTTTCTCGCTCTAAGGTATGAAATCAACTGACCCTTAAGTGTAGTGGTACTACCCCTCTATTCAAGGACTGGTTCATTTGGAAACTAAAAATGAACAATTCTATTTCTATAATCAAATGAGGCATAGCATGAATGGAGCCATTCTATGCCGAGAATGACATCAAAATTTGCCATCTCTGGCTCTACAAGGTCTGCTGAAGTAATTTTATGATATATCATAACCGGACAGTTCCTGTATACCCATCGGGCTATGATAGATTTACCCACTGGGTAGAAATTGAGAAAGGCTCTGCCAGGATTTTTGGACTGACTTCAAAATTAATGGCTCTATAAGGAGTTACGAAAGATAAAGAAACTCCTGGATCTAGCAAAGTATATACATGTAAATAGAAGATTTGTAATGTACCAATGACCACATCAGGAGAATTTTCCTAATCTTTTCTTAACTGAAGTGCATAAATCCTGTTTGGGTGTTGCCCACTGTTGGTACTGAAAGCGGCACCCTGCTGATTAGGGCAACCTGACTGAGCTAAAGAATGATTATACCGACCCTAAGAACCTGACTGAGGACAATCTCTGACTCTGTGGCCTGGCTTGCCACACCCGAAACAAACATCACTGCCAGCTTTGCAGACACCCTAAGGGTTTCTGTCACATGTCTGACAAAGAGGATTTGTTTGAGCAATGCTGACACTACCTTGAGATTTAGAGCTTGACACCCTATCTTTGTTGCCATTTATTAAACTAGGTACTGGAGAACTGGCAAAGGACGGAGATGGAACTGAAAATTTTGGGCAAAACTGTGAATGGTTGCCATCCTCTGACTTAGGCTGATTGAAATTAAAGCTACCTATTTTAGCTCTCTTATTTTCTCTCTCTCTCGCTAATATTATCCTCTTATATCTGTTGAACATGGACCATGAGCCTGGATATGTCCATCTCCTTAATCAACATCGTAGTTCTGCACTCCTTAACCACACCATTTGACACCCCAGATTCGATCTTGCTCATTCTGGACCTACTGTCTGCTATTACATGTGGAGCATACCTGGATAACTAAGTAAACTTAAAGGAAAACTCTTTCACACTTATACTTCTCTGCCTGAGATTAATAAAATCTAACACCTTGGTTTTTATTAGGTCTAAGGGAAAGAATCTCTCTAGAAAAGCAGTAGCAAACTCTTCCCACTCTATGGGCTCTGTATTTGTGCCCATGTCTACCTTCTACTGCTTAAACCATGTATGAGCCATATCTTGTAGCTAATAAGAGGCTAATTCAACACTCTCACTGGAAGTCACTCCCATGATATTTGAGACTTTCTGAACCTGATCGAGGAACTCCTGTGGATCATCTTCTAGATTATATCTCGAGAATAGGGGAGGATTCATTCGGGTGAAATCCTAAATTCTGGCAGCAGCAGTATTGGCTACTGGGTTGGCCTGAACAGTAGCTGACCATTCATTCTGAGCTACTACGAAATTGGCTAAAGTAATACATGCAGCTCTGAATTATGCATGGGAGACATTCTCATCCAGGGGATCTGCTTGAATGGGATGAGGTGCTGACTAATTTTCGGTTCTTCTTTCGTTAGTCATTTTAGGATGCATGTTCTTTAAATAAAAGGAATAAATGGATTAGATTGAGAGTTTAACTTGAGATCATGCTCACTCACACGACAAGAATACTAAAAGAAGGGAAACTTTTCCTAAAACAACTCATAGCCTCCTGTCTATAAGTGTGGCATAGTATACACCCATGCACAAGACTCTACTTGATACGGATTTTAGACTCCCTAGGAATCTGTTGAACCTTAGGCTCTGATACCAAGTTTGTAATGCCCTGATTCTGTACCCTGGATACTACATAGTGCTTATAATCCTGGAGGACCACAAGCTAACCCATGATTGATATCTGATGTGAGCACTAAATGATAATACTAAGATAAATATGGAAAATAGAATAAAATGCCATAAGTTTCAAAATTTATAAATACTGATAAAGAATATCAACTAATTATAGTAATCTGTAAAACTGAATACTATCTGAAAGTTTAGTATGAAAATTCTCTACACTGAACTGTCTGACTGTGGAGTTGATTGGACAATCCCCCAACTAAATCCATCCACTGAAATACAATATCTACTGAGAAACTAAAATAATAAAATATCCTTGATAGATGAGGACTCACTACTAACTCTGACACTACTTACTGAATTTGAATCTATCTATGTGTGATCGGGAACCTGAGCATCTAAACCTATGATATAAAACATCATAGCACAAATAAAGAGTATGCATCAGTACATGTAATATACTGGTATGCTAGATAAGTTAAGGCTGAATGCAAGGGTTCATATGCATGAACAATAACTGACTAAATAGTATAGAGTAACTGAACCTGAGAGTACAAAGATAACTGATACTATTGTAAATACTGAGTATGCACTACTGTGCATATAAATAAATATTGTGACTAAGATTTTATGAAGCTAAGTCCTGAGTTCTGATACTGAGTAACTAAAATCTAAAGTTACTGATAACTGAGTAACTGATACTGATTGACTGTATTTGACAGTTCTGATTCAACAGAACTAAATTGAGTTCTTTACTGAGACTAAAATTGTGATTGTGGGAGGTAATCATCTAAATGACATGCCCCAAATAAGATAATAGAGTTGGGGTCCAACCTGTGACCCAAGTTGGAAGGATGTCAGTACCGTTCCATGGGTAAAGACACTAAAAAATTACCCTCATCTGGAAGGTACTCTAATGAGAATGGTGGAACCTTCAATTGGTAGGTTAAAACACCTCATAAACCCTCAACTAGTAGGTTTGATGTCTCAATCTACGCTGGCTACATAGTTCTGGAACACAAAGATTGCTTCTAAGGATCACACCCTATACTAGAAGGTGAGCCCCCATCCTTGGGTTCACTCGGTGCTGACTCCTACTCTCAAATGAAAGACATTGAACTGAGTATATTGAACTGGACTGGACTAATACTGAGTTTACTGAGTTTTTCTTAGTTTTGTAACTGACTAAATTCTACTGAGTTTTGTAGCTGACTGAATTCTACTGATCGTCACATGACTGATACTATTTTGTAACTAACACTGGCTCTAGGTACACAGCTAAATTATCGGGTATTAAATACCCCCAGGATTCGATAGAATAAAAATAGAAACATAACATGATCTTCAAAGACATAACAATGTACACTGGTCCATAATTTATTCATAGAGACATTTTATCAAACACTAGTAGGGCATAAGCTTATACATATACTAGCATGTCATAATTTCATAATTGAATTCACATGGACATTCTATCAAATACTTGGGGAGTACAACTTAATGAACATAATCATGGATAACATATATATATTACAACTACAATGCCTAAATATGCAATTTCATGGACTTAGCATGCAATTCATAAAATCCCCCATAAATACTATTCTAATTTCATGAATCTTATAATAATCATGGATAGAAAACCCAATTAACATCATAGACATGCATACAATCAATTTCAAACATGGGAATTCACAATTCAATAAGCTTGTAGTTTTAAAAAGAGATTCTTGGACTCTATGGGAGAAAGGTACCCATAGATGAAAACCTAGCATACTTGAATTGATAATTTCTTACAGTTCTTGTTGAGTTTCTTGAGCTTGGCCTTGATTTCTTAGATCTAGGGTTTTGCTATTTGGGAGAGAATGCTTTTTGATCTTGAGAAATAATGAAATAATAAGCAATTAGTTCTCTTTTAGGGTTTAATTACGTGTTTAGGACTGACTAGGGCCATGGAAAAATACCAAACTACACCTGGGAATAATATAAAATTCATCACTGAAAAATCCAATTCGGTCACCTGGTGCGATGCGCCACTATCGCGTCAGCCCACTAGAAACTGACATCTGGGAATGTGGCTAGTGGCGCGACGTGGTGGAATCACATTGCAATGCTGTGTGTGACTTGGAAGCTCACCGTGACGCAGTGGGATCACATTGGAACATTGAAAAAATGATAATTCTGAATTGAGTACTTGGAGCAACATGCTAATATCACGGAACAACACTAAAAATTGCTAATTTCCATTTGGCTGGCCTCCGCAATGCGCTGATTGCCAAAGTGGCACACTGTCATACTAAATTGGCTATAACTATTCGCTCGGGTATCAGATTTGGGTGAACTTTATATCATTGGAAAGCTAACCAAATTTCCTATGTATTGGGAGGCTATAAACTTAAAAATAATTAGTATTTCAAAAATTTATATAGGATAACTCATGGACAGAGAGTTAATTTAAGTTAGGAAAATACGGGGTATTACACGTACCTTTTCCTTTTGAGTTAGACCATAGAGTTTTCTATATGTGTGAAAGTTTGTCCATTTGGCCAAAGACTGCCTCCATCATATATTAAGAGCCAGTCCTATTTTTCTTGTGGGAGGTAGAGGTACTACTGACGGGGTGAGAAACAGAGGTGGTGGGTCCCATAGTGGTAGTCACAGAGCTACTTAGTCAGGTGGTGGACGTGGTCAGGGATATTCTATATTTTTAGGTAAGAGTCAGGGGCTGCTAATGTTGTTATCGCAGGTATCTTTCCTATTTATTTAAGATCTTCATCTGTGTTATTTGATTCAGGATCGATTTTCTCCTGTGTATCTACATACTTTGATTCAGGTTTTGATTTTTGTTGTGATCCTTTGGATATTCCTATTCATGTATCTACCCTCTTAGGATTTAGTGGTAGATCAAGAGTATTGATCTTATATTTTGACTTTTGCTAGGTGTGAGACTGAGGTTCATCTGATTGTCCTTGATATGGAAGATTTTAAGGTCATGTTAAGTTTGGATTGGTTAGCTCCTCCTTATCATATTATCCTAGATTTTATTCTAAATCCATGACTTTTGTTTTCTCGGGTGTTTCGACCATATCTTGACTCCTTTTTTATTGTATTTATAGATGATAACTTTGTTTATTCCAAGATTAAGGTTGGCCATGAGGAGCATTTGTAGATTGTACTTCAGAGGTTGAGTAATGAGAAGTTGTATGCTAATTTCTCCAAGTGTGAGCTTTTGTTAGAGTTAGTCTCTTTCTTTGGTCATGTGGTAACTAAGGATAGTATTATGGTTGATCTGGCCAAGATTACAGTGGTTTATGATTGGGCTGGGACTATTTTGCCCATTGAGATTTGGAGCTTTGTTGGGTTTGTAGATGACTATCAGTGCTTTATTGAGGGTTTTTCATTGACCAATTTGACTTAGAAAAGGATTTCCTTTCAATGTCCAATGTTTGCAAGATGATCTTTCTAAAGCTCAAAGGTTTATTGATTTCAGCTCCTATCTTGACTTTGCCTAGGAAGGGCATGAGCTTTACCATCTTCTATGATGCTTTTGATGTTGGATTAAGTGTTATGATAATGTAAGAGGGTAAGGTAATTATGTATGCATCTCATCAGTTAAAGACTATGAGGGGAATTTCCCTATAATGATTTGGAGTTGTGCGTGGTTGTTTTTGCTTTGAATTTTAAGAGGCTCTAATTGTATGGAATCCTTTGTGATATTTTCTCAGATCATCGTAGCCTTCAGTATTTCTTCACCCAGTGAGATCTTAATATGAGGCAGTGTCATTGGCTTGAGTTGCTTAAGGATTATAACTTGACTATTCTTTATTATCCAGGCAAGGCTAATGTGGTTAGAAATTCCTTGAGCCAAAAGTCGACTAACATGGGTAGCTTGGCATATCTTTTGACCCAGGAGAGGCCTTTGGCCTTACAGGTGCAGTCTTTGGTTAACCAAATGGTTAGGCTTGATATTTTGACACTTGGGTGTGTTTTGGCATTTATGGATTCTAGATCTTTATTGATAGAGTAGATGTTTAATGATGTTGGTTTGAGAGTGATTTGGGATAAGGTGTTGAGTGGTGAGGCTAAGGAAGCCTCACTTAATTCTAATGATGTTTTGAGGATTGGAGGCCGAGTTTGTGTTCCAAGAGTGTGTGATTGGATTAGATTAATTTTGGAGGAGGCTTATTATTCAAGGTATTCTTTCCATCTGGGAGTGACTCAAATGCATCATGATTAAAGGAAACATTCCTGATGGGGTGGTATAAGGAAGGATGCAGTGGACTTTGTAGCTCATTGCCTATGTTGCAGCAGGTGACGACCGAGGATTTGAGGCCTAGTAATTGCTTCAAAGGTTACCCATTATCGGTGGAAATAGGAAAGAATCACTATAGACTTTGTGATTGGGTTGCCTCATTTTTCTCATGATTCTGATAGTGTTTGGGTCATCATGGTCTAATTGACCAAATCTGCTTATTTTACTCCAGTTTAGGTTTTTTTCAATGCTGAGACGTTGTCCCGTATCTATATTTGTGATATTGTGCGTCGTCGTAGTGTGACAATATCTATTATTTCAAATTAAGGTTCAGTATTCACATATCTCTTTAGGAAGACATAAGGAGTTGGGTACTTGAGTTGAACTTAGTACAACCTTTCCCCCCAAAACCGACGGTTAGTCGAACGAACTATTCAAGTTTTAGAGGATATGCTCCGTGCTTATGTTATGGACTTTGGGGATTAGTGGGAGCAACACATAGCTTAGGTGGAGTTCGCGTACAATAATAGCTACCATTCTAATATTTATATGGCTCCTTTTGAACCTTCGTATGGTAGACATAGTTGCTCTCCAATTAGTTGGTTTGAGGTTTTTGAGATTAGACCTTGAGGTACAGACTTACTTAATGATTCAATGGATAGAGTTCGGATCAGAGATTTAGTATTGGTCATCGAGTTTTCCCAGGAAGGGAGTGATAAGGTTTGGGAAGGGGAAAATCATAGCCCTAGGTATTTTTGGCCTTTTGAGATTCTTCAGACTATTAGTGATGTGGCTTATGAGTTAGCATTGCACGCAGATTTATCAGCTATTCAGCCAGATTTCATGTTTCTATGCTTAGGTGCTACATTTCGAATGGATCTCATATCATTTGTTGGTATTCAACGCAGTTAGATGAAAGGTTATATTTTGTTGATGAGTCTGTCTTTATTTTAGCCAAAGATGTTAGACGTCTGTATCCTAGAGATATTCTAGTAGTTAAGGTCCGTTGGAGACGTCGACCTGCAGATGAGGCTACTTGGGAGGTCCAGTCTGATATGCATTGTAGTTGTCCCCATCTTGTTATGATTTCAGGTATTTCTCTTGCCTTTAGTTCATGGTTGAATGAGATTTTTAGTGGTGGATGATGTAACGACTTGATTTTTGGTGATTTTTGTGACATATTATTTCTGTCTAATTTGATAATTTTACGCCTCCCGCGGTTGCTTTATGGTATTTTTAGGGTGTGGGATGATTGGTATCTTTTCCAATGCATTTTGATGTGATTTATGTGAAATTGTGCTTTTCAGTGGTTATCAAGGCTCTATAGTTGACTTTGGTCAACATTTAATGATCTTTGGGTTGGAATGCAAAACAGACTACGTCAAAAGATCCGAAACGTTAATTTTAGGTTGGTAACATAGTTGGTATGGTTTTATGGCTATTATATTACATTTCAACCCTTAGTTCAAAAAGTTGTGAAATTGGTTTTCAGGGGTAAACTTTGTGAAAATGTTGCTATTTTGAAAATCAGATATCGCCAATGAGTTTGAAATATCAAATTTGGGTTAGTAGCGGGGTTAGTTCAATTTTGTGGCTTTTAGATTCCATTTTGACCCTTGATTCAAAAATAGCGTAAATAGGGTCCCAGGGGTCAATTTTGTGATAATGACATTTTTCGTAAATTTGATGATTTCATTGGATCCAGAACGTGTTTTACAATCAATATTCACTCTTGGATCATGTCCATTGGGTTTTGAATGAGTTTTGGAGGTCAAAACCAAGTTTTCAAAATTGTTGCTGCTGGTGTGATCACATACGCAAACTTTTTGTCAAGTAAGTGACACTTTGACCCTTTGACCAGGTCGCGTAAGCGATCAAAGTGCCGTGTACACGACCATCACAGAGTATAAGACCCAAAATTCAAATTTTTGATATTGTGGGAGCTAGGAAACTCCAATTTTGACAATTTTGACGAGTCTTTCTCATAGAATCATTGTCTATGAATTTAAAACTCAATTTTCCCAATTTCTAAATAACTTATCGTAACACCCCAAAATCTGATCCCAAGACGTCACATGGTGCTCAAGGCTACGAGTAGCCTCAAACTAATCCTTTGAGCCTGCTACTAATTCTAGACCTTACTTCAAGATCATCTAGTCAAGAAATAATATTGTATCATAACAAAACTGAACTGAATAAACTGTTGATAAGGTCTGAACAACAAATACTGAAAGTCTATAAATAAACTCGTAGTCCGACAAGCCTCTACTACTAATAATGAACTAGAGAGCCATTGGGATAGACCCCCAACTGACTCAGACTAAACTGAAAATGATAACTCAAATATATAAAATCTAGAAATCTGAAGAAGTACGCCCTCGGATCATGAGGACTCACTAACAGTGGGAACGTAGATAAAGATGATCGAACTACTCACGCTTTTGATACTGAGCACCTGAACCTGCATTATAAGATAATGTAGCGCATAGACATATATGTGGATCAACACTTTGAGGATGTACTGAGTATATGGGGGTGTAATGCATAAGTAAAAATCATCATAGTTAGAAAGTAAATGTATGTGGGTGTATATGACTCACATAAGATTGATTATCCAAAATATCAAAATATAAAATCTTGTATAACCAATCATACTTGTAAATCTAGTGAGTCATAACACTTAGTCTATTAAAATCCTTTATATCATTCTTTTATTTTGAAACTTAGAAGCTTTGGGACTTAGAGACTTTAGGCTGGGGACTTTAAGCTTGGGAGTTTCTTCTAACCGACATAAACCATGTAAGATGAAATGGAGTCCAACATCTTGCCAACGTTGGGGAGAGTTGTTCTACCCTTGCCATCGGAATAGAACCTTAACTTGAGTGATCACTATCTTGGTCATCCACGTAGAAGTTAGAATAATCTTAATCCTACGGTGGCACGTAGTTCTGGGGCATGATATCTTGGAATCATACCCAACTCAGTGCTAAATACTACTCCTATCTTATGCTCAGAACTTTAGGAAATCCACCTTAAAATAACATAAGGGTTTATAATTAAAACTGATTATGTGGATTCCTTGTCTTATCTTAAGAGCAAAAGATCAATCTTTTCTCTTGAAAGCACTTATCAAAACTTGTCATTAAAACTTTAGATCATAATCTCCTTGTAAACACATTACTTGTATTTTAGGACTCAAAGTATAAAGCTTTGATACATAAAAATCCTATTTAAACTTCATGCTCAACAATTATCTTAGAAACTTTCAACAATCTTAACCAAGATAGTGGAAAATAACTCATAATATAAATCTCATGATTTCAAACATGGATATATGTAAATCTTTTGCAATTGAAGCCTTAAATAACATGATAATTTCATAAACGAAAAATAATAAGAATTGGGTATCAACCCTAACTTGCAAATCATGTAATCTTTAATAAAAACCAAGTTTTTGGGCACAAGGATGAAAGATTTGTACTTGTTCAAACCCCACATACCTTAGATCATGAGCTAAATAAATAAGCTTGCTTGTTGAGATGTTATTTGTGCTCTTGAATGAATATTCTTGAAGAACTTGGTCTAGGGATCTTAAATCTTGAAACAATTGGGAAAAAGGATGGTGGAATCTTGAGTTTCTTGGAGATGAATGTTGAAGCCTAGGATTTTGGATGAGAGTAATTTTGATGAAACTAGCATATAATTCTTCTAAAAGGCTTTAATCATGTGTTTGGACGGATTCGGGGTTGGGGAAAAGTCCAAAATACTCCCCTTTAACTCCTGAACGAAACTGGAAAAATAAATTAGGGGTCCCAATTTTTGGACTTGGCGCAACGCGCCACTATCGCACCAAGCCACTATAAAATGCCAACTGGGAAAATTCTTGGTGGCGCGATGCGGAGGTATCGCGTTGCCACCTTGGATGGGACCTGGAAATTCAGCGCGACGTGCCACTATCATGGACCTTCACTAGAATCGGACAATTAGAAATTTGGCTCTCTCCGCGATGTGTCAATATCACGGAGGGCCACTGGAATTTGACAATTAGGAATTAACACTGCTCCGCGATGCTCTAAGGGTCCAAATTATGGTGTTTTGTAATTGGAACTTAAAATATCCATAACTTCTCACCCGATTATTAGATTTAGATAAGTCTTATATCATTGGAAAGCTTATTAAATTTCCTACGAAATGGAAAGTCTAAATCTAAAGTGTTCCATACAAAATAAATAATATTCATCTTGGGAGTTATCCCTTAACACCCTAGGGATAAATTCTAGCTAGAAAAGGTATGGGGTATTACAATATCTTCCCCTTGGAAACATTCGTCCTTGAATGTGGCTAGTTAAGTTGAAATTTCTAAGGAATCTGAGAATATAAGTTAGCATGCACAAAAAAAATGAACTAAGCTATTGAATCTAAATCATTCTGAGCTTCCGAGTAATTCTGTGGGTGCATGAACTTACATGAAGTTGATTATATACCTAAATCTGATCAGAAAGGAACTGAATCAAGGAAGAGTAATACCTTCGGTGAGATCTGAGTTTGTGGAGAAAAAGTGAGGGTACATGGCTCGCATATCTGCTTTTTCTTCCCAAGTAGCACCCTCAACCGACCGATTTCGCCAAAGAACTTTGACCAAGGGAACTTGTTTGTTCCTTAGTCTAAGGATCTGATGATCTAAAATCTCAACTAGAATCTCTTCGTATGAAAGTCCGTTCTAAATTTCTAAGCTTTCTAAAGGAATTACAATAGTGGAGTCACCAATGCACTTCTTAAGCATAGAGACGTGGAATACAGGATGAATGACTGACAAGTCTTTGGGTAACTCAAGCTCATAAGCTACTTTCCCAACATGACTCAAAATGCTGAAAGGGCCAACATACCCGGGACTGAGCTTCCCCTTCTTGCCAAATCTCTTCACTCTTTTCCTAGGTGAAATCTTCAAATACACTAAATCACCAACTTCAAAATCAAGATCACTCCTTCTCATATCCACATATGATTTCTGATGACTCTGGGCTGTTTTCAATCTTCCTCTAATCAAATTGACTTTCTCCATAGCTTCAAACACTGCATCAGGCCAAGCAAAGTGTCCTTACCCACTTTAAACCAATCTATGCGTAACCTACATCTCCTCCTATACAGAGCCTCAAACGGGGCCATCTGACTGCTAGAATGGTAACTGTTATTATAAGCAAACTCAATCAATGGCAAATGATCATCCCAACTACCTTTGAAATCAATAGCACACGCCCTCAACATATACTCTAGAGTTTGGATGGTCCTTTTTGCTTGACCATCTGTCTGAGGGTGGAAAGCTGAACTAAGATGGATTTGGGTACCAAGAACTTTCTGAAAGGCTCTCCAAAACTTGGAAGTAAACTGAGTACCCCTATCCGAGATAATAGACAAGGGAACTCCATGCAATCTGACTAGCTCTCGGATGTACAACTTAGCATAGTCTTTAGATATATAATACGTGTGAACTGGCAAGAAATGCGCTGACTTAGTCAATCTGTCTACAATAACCCATATCGAATCATGATGTCGACGTGATTGGGGTGAACCAGTCACAAAATCCATATTCACCTCTTCTCACTTCTAAGTGGAGCTACAAATTTCTTGCAACATACCACCAGGTCTTTGGTGCTCTACCTTAAACTGTTGACAAGTTGCATACTTTTCTACAAACTCTGCTATTTCTACCTTCATACCACTCTACCAAAAAAATTCCCGCAAATTGTGGTACATCTTTGTAGCACCGGGATAAATAGAATAATGTGCTCCATCTGCTTCTACCATAATTCTCTGCCTTAAATCATCAACACAAGCATATACAATCTACTTTGGTATCTCAATACACCATCTCCCCCTTAGGTGAAAAACTCTACCTTTTGGTCTTTAACTAACTCCTTCAGTTTGACCAAACTAGAATCCATATCTTGCTTTTCCTTTACTTCCGAAACTAGGGAAGATTTGAAACTACTCTAAACCCAAATATTCCCCTCAGCTGAGTCAACCGACCTGACACCCAATCTAGCCAAACGATGAAATTCTCGAGCTAATTCATTTTTATCATTCAACACATGAGCAACACTACCTATAGACAATCTACTAAGGGCGTCTTCCACTATATTGTTCTTGCCTAGCTAGTACAACACACTCATATCATAATCTTTCAACAGCTCTAACCATCTCATGTGATAAAGATTCAAATCCCTCTAAGTAAACACATACTGCAAGCTTTTATGATCCGTGAACACATCAACATGCACCCCATACAGATAATGTCTCCTAATTTTCAAAGCAAACACCACATCAACTAATTCAAGATTATGGGTTGGGTAATTCTTTCCTTGAGGCTTTAACTGTCTAGAGGCATAGGCTATGACCTTATCTCTCTGCATCAACATGCAACCCAAACCAACTCTAGAGTCATTACAACACACCACAAAATTATCTGTACTATCAGGTAATGCTAATACTGGGGCTGAAGTGAGTCGAGTCTTTAACTCCTAAAAACTTTTCTCATAGGAATCTGACCACAGGAACTTAACTTTCTTTTGGATCAATCTAGACATAGGAGATGTAATAGACAAGAAGCCTTCAACAAAATAGCGGTAATAGCCAGCTAGACGTAAGAAACTCCTAATGTCTGATAGAGAGATAGGTCTAGGCTAATTTCTTACAACTTCTGTCTTTTGGGGATCAACTCTAATGCCATCAGTGGAAATAATATGACCGAGAAAGGCTACTGACCTTAGCCAAAATTCACACTTGATGAACTTGGTGAACAATTGATGATCTCTAAGAGTTTACAAAACAATTTTAAGATGGTTTGCATGGTCATCCTCACTACAAGAGTACACAAGGATATCATCTATGAACACTATGATAAACATATCTAGGTACTTCTTGAACACTCGATTCATGAGGTCCATGAAAGCTGCTAGAGCATTAGTTAGCCCGAAAGACATGACTAGAAACTCAAAATGACCATAGCGGGTTCTAAAGACAGTCTTTGGAATATCACATTCTCTAACTTTAAGCTAGTGATAGCCGAATCTAAGGTCTATCTTTGAGAAATAACTTGTACCTTGCAATTGATCAAATAGGTCATCATTTCTAGGAAGAGGATATTTTTTCTTGACTGTGACCTTATTTAGATGATGATATTCAATACACATGTGCAAAGAACCATCTTTCTTTCACACAAATAGGATGAGAGTGCCCCATGGAGAAACACTAGGCCTTATGAAGCTTTTATCTAAAAGATCTTTGAGTTGCTCCTTCAACTCCTTAAGATCAGCAGGATCCATATGATAAGGAGGGATAAAAATAGGCTGAGTACCTGGGAGAAGGTCAATATCAAATTCTATCTCTCTATTGAGAGGTACCCCTAGGAGATCTTCTGGAAAGACATCTGGAAACTCATTTACTACATTGACTGACTAAACTATTGAGGTCTCAGACTTAGTATCTTTAACTCAAACTAGATGATAATTCCAACCTTTAGATATCAACCTCCTGGCCTTAAGATAAGATATGAAATGCCTCTAAGGAGACACTGAATTACCGGACCACTCAAAGATTGGCTCATCTGGAAACTGAAACTTCACCACTCGGGTGCAACAATCTGTAGAAGCATAATAGGAATGGAGCCAATCCATACCAAGAATAAGATTAAAATCAACCCTGTCTAACTCTATTAAGTCTGCTAACATAACTCTATGAAGAATAGTGATAAAACACTTTTTGTAAATTCATTTGGCAACAACTGACTCACCTACTGGAGTAGAAACCAATAAAGTCTCAAGGATCTTTTCAGATGTTATCTCAAAATCCACAACAACTAATGGGATCACATAAGAGAAACTCGACCCAGGGTCTAATATCACATAAACACCAAAATAAAAGACACGAAGCATACCAATCACAACATCTGGCGAATCTTTCTTCTCCTGGTGGGATGGTAGAGCATAGAATTGGTTTTAGTAATGTCCGCCACCGGTACTGGATGAAGCACCCTGGGGAGGGGCAGGGCGAATTACACGGTCTGGTGCATTGGTATCCTGTGTCTGAGGACGAATATCTCTGTTTCCATGCTTAGTATACGAACACTCTCTAATTCTTTTTACCAACTCACCATAACAAAAAAAACTTTCTACTCAACGAAGTACTCACTGGGATATGTTCTACAACACTTAGAATATAGAGGATAATTGGTCTTACTACTCACACTATTCTGGGATCTAGACATAGAAGACTTACCCCACCGTTCTTGCCTATTTCTGGGTGTAGGAGCACTAGCTGAAGACGGCGCTGGCATAGACGAACGGTTCTGAAACTATGCGAGATTTCCCTATGGAATCTAGTCTGACTATACTTAAACTACCCTGTTCTAGCCCTCTTATTTACTCTCTCTCTCTTTCCTTCATATTTTGTGCTTCAATTTGTTGAGCATGCATCATCAATCTAGAAAGATATATGTGTCTATTAAGCATAGTAGTTCTACACCCCTTAACTACCAATCCATATACACCAGTCACAAACTTACTCATGCTTGACCTAGGGTCAGCCATCTGATCAGGGGCATACTTAGAAAACTGGTTGAACTTAAGGCAATACTCCTTCACTGTCATGGATCCCTACCTCAGGTTTATGAACTATTCTATCTTAGCTTTCCTCATCTCAAGTGGGGAGAATTTGTCTAAGAATGCATCCTAAAACATCTGCCAAGTCATGGGAGCTGCATTCTCTCCTCTATTCTTTTTCCACATCACTACCCAATCATAAGAAACATCCTTAATCCTATAGGATGCCAAGTCTACACTATCCTCCTTAGTAACACGCATTAGTTAGGTGATCTTCTACACCTCATCAAGATATATCTGTGGGTCCTCACCTATTTTCGACCCAAAGAATTCTGGCAGGTTCATTCTCATAAAATCTCAAATTTTAACTGTGGCTAAATCCCCATCCTTTTGAGGTGGGACTATAGCCTGACGATTACCTTGAATATTAGCAGTCACAGCTTGGGATAGCACCTAAAAAGCTACCCAAAACTCTGCATGTGATATATTCTCATTCAAAGGATCTGCGGGCTGAGGTGGTTGGTTATCATTTCTATGGGCATTAGCTCTACGAGGAGGCATATTTTTTCATAAAAGAGCATAAGTTAATAGTAGATGGAGACAACTGTAAGCATGATGAATCATGAAAGAAAGAGAGGATTTTCCTAAAATGCTCCATAGCCCCTTGCTCATAGATGTGACTCTCTTCTCACCGATGATCAAGACTCTATGTAATGCGGCTTTTCTAACTCCCTAAGACTCTCTAAACCTTAGGCTCTAATACCAAGTTTGTAACACCCCAAAATCTGATCCCAAGACGTAACACGGTGCTCAAGGCTATGAGTAGCCTCAAGCTAACCATTTAAGCCTGCTACTAAGTCTGGACCTTACTTCAAGATCATCTAGTCAAGAAAAAATACTATATCATACCAAAACTGAACTGAATAAACTGTAGATAAGGTCTAAGCAACAAATACTAAAAGTCTGTAAATAAACTCATAGTCCGACAAGCCTCTACTACTAAT
This sequence comes from Capsicum pubescens, assembly GCA_030864215.1. Lineage (NCBI taxonomy): Eukaryota > Viridiplantae > Streptophyta > Magnoliopsida > Solanales > Solanaceae > Capsicum > Capsicum pubescens. The sequence continues at coordinate 215,009,783 of CM061549.1, read as the reverse complement.
AACGAACTAGAGAGCCATTAGGATAGACCCCCAACTAACTCGGACTAAACTATAAATGATAACTCAAATACTATAAAAGCTAGAAATCTAAAAAAGTAGGCCCTCGGATCATGAGGACTCACCAACTATGGGAGCGTAGATAAAGATGCTCGAACTACTCATGTTGTTGATACTGAGCACTTGAACCTACATTATAAGATAATGTAGCACATAGACATATATGTGGATCAACACTTTGAGGATGTACTGAGTATATGGGGGTGTAATGCATAAGTAAACATTATCATAATTAGAAAGTAAATGCATGTGGATGTATATGACTCATATAAGCTTCATTATCCAAAATATCAAAATATAAAATCATGTATAACCAATCATACTTGTAAATCTAGTGAGTCATAATACTTAGTCTATTAAAAACCTTTCTATCATTCTTTTGTTTTGAAACTTAGAAGCTTTGGGACTTAGAGACTTTGGGCTTGGGGACTTTAAGCTTGGTAGTTTCTTCTAACCGACATAAACCATGTGAGCTGACATGGAGTCCAATGTATTGCCCACATTGGGGAGAGCTATTCTATACTTGCCATCAGAATAGAACCTTACCTTAAGTAATCACTATCTTGGTCATCCACGTAAAAGTGAGAATAATCTTAATCCTATGGTGGCACGTAGTTCTTGGGCATGAGACCTTGGAATCATACCCTACTCAGTGCTAAATACTACTCTCATTTTTTTCTTAGAACATCAGAAAATCCACCTTAAAATAGCATAAGGGTTTATAATTAAAATGGATTATGTTTCTCATCATTAAAACTCAAACTATGTAAAAAATGTGGATTCCTTGTCTTAACTTAGGATCAAAAGATCAATCTTTGCTCGTGAAAGGACTTATCAAAACTTGTCCATAAAACTTGAGATCTTAATCTCCTTGTAAACTCATTACTTGTACTTTTGGACTCAAAGTATAAAGCTTTGATACATAAAAATCCTATTTAAACTTCATGCTCAACAATTACCTTAGAAACTTTCAACAATCTTAACCAAGATAGTGAAAAATAACTCATAATATAAATCTCATGATTTCAAGCATGGATATATGTAAATCTTTCACAATTGAAGCTTTAAATAACATGATAATTTCATAAACAAAAAATAATAAGAATTGAGTATCAACCCTAACTTGCAAATCATGTAATCTTTAATAAAAATTAAGTTTTTGAGCACAAGGACGAAAGATTTGTCCTTTTTCAAACCCCACATACCTTAGATGATGAACTAAATGAATAAGCTTTCTTGTTGAGATGCTATTTGTGATCTTGAATGAAGATTCTTAAAGCTCTTGGTCTAAGGATCTTAAATCTTGAAACAATTTAGAAAAATGATGGTGGAATCTTGAGTTTCTTAGAGATGAATGTTGAAGCCTAGGGTTTTGGATAAGAGTAATTTTGATAAAACTAGAATATAATTCTTCTTAAAGGGTTTAATCATGTGTTTGGATGGATTGGGGGTTGGGGAAAAGTCCAAAATACCACCCTTTAACTCCTGAACGAAACTGGAAAAATAAAATAGGGTCCCAATTTTTGGACTTGGTACGATGCACCACTGTCGTGCCAAGCCATTGGAAAATTCCAACTGGGAAAATTCTTGGTGGCGTGGCACGGAGGTATCGCGCTGCCACCTTGGATGGGACTTGGAAACTCGGCGTGATGCGCCACTATCACGGACCTTCACTGGAATCGTACAATTGGATATTTGGCTCTCTCCGTGACACGTCAATATCACAAAGAGCCACTAGAAATTGATAATTAGGAATTAACACTGCTCCGCGATGTGCTAAGGGTCCAAATGACGGTGTTTTGCGACTGGAACTTAAAATAGCTATAACTTCTCACTCGGTTATCGGATTTAGGCGAATCTAAATCTAAAGAGTTTCACAAAATAAATAGTATTCATCTTGATAACTATCCCTTAACACCCTAGGGACGGATTCTATCTACAAAAAGTATGGGGTATTACACTTATATTTTATTTTTGTGATTTTCACCCAAGTTGAGAATCAAATCCCCATTTCCACTATTTTAGGGGCTTAAGAGCTCATATTTTTATGTTTTCAAAGGAGCTTTTGAGATTTATTTCATGGATCAGCTTTTAATCTTATAATTATCATTTTCTCTAAGTTTCATCTTCAAAGCAACTTTAAGTTCTGGATATTTAAAATAGATTTTGGGGGTTTTTGCTGGTAAAGCTTGAAAATGGTCTTTCCTTGTGTGAACCTCATTTTAACATAGATTTTTAAGTTGTATACTCCTATAAGTATGTGTAGTATGTTTCTAATGTAAAATTATGATTTTACCCTTATTTTTCAGAAATCCATTTTGGGGTCCTTTTTGATCTCGACTCAAAAGTAGAAAATATGGGCATCGTTGGCTTTATTTGATGAGTAGATTCTTTATTTGTATGTTTTAGTTGATTTCAGGTCCGTTCGTAAGGTGAAGGATCTGGAATTAAAGCTTTTTAGATTAATTTTCGGCATTTGAGGTAGGTTATGGCTTAACTTTATTCTGACTAGATTGGGTAGTTAATAATAATGTAAAAGCATTCTATGTGTATGGGGTTATCATGAAAAATATGTTAGGTGATTTATGTGCCCGTGTGGGGGCGTATGTGGATAATACTTTTTGGTTTTTGAAATATTATTGCTATGCGTGACCGTGTGGGGTTTTATATGATATTATTGGCATGATAATGATATATGTATTTTGGGTTGTTCCTTTGTTGGTAGAAAAACCTAGATTTTGGGATTTATGTTGTGCCAATAACATTTCTTGTATTTTTTACTTAATGGTTTCTAGACTATATTGGATCATGGATGATTGGTTGATTTGAGTGGATTTTGGCTCACATGGTTGATATATTCGTTGAATATTGGATATTCTCATTTTAGTTGGTTGTGAGCATTACATCCTTATATCATATTCATTCATGAAACATTAGTACCTATGTGGAAATACGAAAAATACTGTCTTTTTCTGACAAATAATATGACATCTTTAATACCCTCTATCCATGTATGTGTCAGAGAGGAGATATGGATATTGTTATTGTATATTGGTTGTATACGGGTTGACGAACACCCCGTGGATCCTACATTAGGAAGCTTTATCTCTGTGCGTATATATCGAGGTTGTGCAACAACCTCATCTATGACATCATTATTCTTATTACATCTTAAATTGTATGCACCTGCTATTATTCTATATTGTGGTGATTTGTGTCGTATGTCATAATGCTTGGAACATTGGTACCACTATGAAAATACTAGCCTTTACTGATAGAAAATATGATATCTTTAAAAACCCTCTCTAAAAGATATGTAAGAGAGGAAATATGGATATTGGTATTGGATATTGGTTGTATACGGGCTGACGAACCCCTTTGGGTCCTACATTGGGAAGATTTAGCTTTCTAGGTGTATACGTAGGTTGTACGATGACCTATTGCATCACATCATTATTATTATCATCATCTTATTCATTGCACTTTATATATTTTTCTTATGTTATGATGGTAGTTCTGTCTTTGACTTGATATTTATCCATTTGTTCTATAATCCTATACTTGTATTTGATGTACATGTATATTTTTTCTTCTTTTCTCTACCTGTATTTGTTACATGTGTGTATATTACAACTGTTGGAGGAGATGGTGTGGCTACCCTTTGGGACATTTTTTGAGTGCAGGTGACGTGCCCATAGTTTTTGTTTATATGTCTTATCTTCTATGTTACTTAGTCGGCCTATAATACCTACTAAGTACAAGTGGACCGTACTCACTCCTACTGTACCTTTTTGGTGTAGATAAAGGTTCGAGTGCACTTCACGACAATTGATTCAGGCGATACTTGGTGCAATTTCAGGTAGCAGCTGATCTATGCATTTGGAGATGACTACTACTTTTTCTTATCTAGACTACGTCTTTACTTTTAATCAGAGGCAAAGTTTTTTCCTTCTTGGTTATCCTATGTACATTGGATTCAAGTTGTATTAGTTAGTTCTTAGACTGTGAGACCAAGTTTTGGGATTTGATTTTGTATAATTGACTAAGTATTTTTGCTTTTACTATATATACATGTGGTTTTACTCCTCTCTAGGATTCTTGCCTAGGGTTTTGAATTGAATCTTTCATTTTATATTAGTTTGGGTGATACGATTACTTGTTAAGGCTTTCCACGATAAGTGCCATCACGACCCTTGATTTTTGGATCGTTACAAAGTATTAACTAAATAGCAAACTATAATCACTTATTCTCTTAAAATTAAAACATTAGGCCCATAGTTGTCCCTTATCTACTAGTCTAACATAAGGAATCAAGATATTATGTTACACAACATTTGAATTACATTACCTTCATCCTGAAATAAAAAATTGTTGTAACTCACAAAAATCAAGAAATCTCATTTTTTTCATGGAAAATAATGGAATGGTAGAGAGAGGAATTTATAGTACCAGACTAAACTTTTACGACTCGATTTGATGAGTCATGATGGCATTTACTTTAATCCACCAATAGGTAAGCCAAACTATAGTCCATAATGGCAAGTAATGGACTAATTGGTCGAAGGTATTATAAATACTAAATTAATCATACAAATGGAATTATAAGCAAGAAAATATAAGCACAAACATATATCTATATATATATTTAGAAGGGAGATAAAGAGAGAAAGAGAATATTCCACGACCTAGTAAGGTCAGTAAAAGAGACACTAAATCCAAAAGAATAAGAGTACTAATAATATCCAATATACATGTAGTCTTAATAACTAAAGAATATCCAAACGTAATGAAAGAAAACATAAGTTCTTTTGGAAATAAGTCCTTAGTTATTGAGATTACATATAGTCCTCAGTAACAATCCATCATTCTCATGGACATAAGTCTTTAGTTACTTTTGGACTATCAATATACATGGAGTCTCAATAACTAAAGTCCATCAAAAAGTAATAAAAGGAGTTACTTGCGGTGGTGTTTACTTTTGATAAGTTACAAATTACAAAGCTCGTTATAGCTTTAGTTATTTAATAACAATCCAACAAGCACATGGACATCGACACCTTGGGTTGTGATGACCTTGGATTCCAACTGAGCCGCAGGCTTTAGCAGGATCCAGTAGGGTCCATAGATTCTAGGTCCCCATTGTCCCTGACTCCTTATTCCTCGAGATAATCCATTTCACGTCCACCTTCAGGTAGCTATGTTTTGGTCTTTTAGGAATTTCTGACTGATGTGCTAAAACATCTAGGCACCCTTGAGTGTAAAGTAACAAATATCTAGGAGGAGGTGCAACCTTGGTAAAGAATGAAATCAAGAGTGAGATGTAAGGAATGCAGATGTGGTTCAGTAGTTTTGAGCGGAGGATTAATCATAAGCTTGAGGAAGTGCGGGTTCTAGATTTGACAGATATTCTTGAGGAGTTGGCTACTTTATAGGCTTCCATAGAGGACATGTCCACAAGGACATACCCAGATTTTCTGACTCCTACTATGCCCATTATTAAGGAGATACCAGTTGAGGATGTGCCTAAAATTTAGGGAACAAAAGGTAAACAAAAAGAAGTTGATGGGGGAGGTAATTAAGAAAGTAAGAGGAGACAGAGGAGGAAAGAGATAGATGAGATTCAAGAAGCCTGGGAAGCTATCCAGAAAGCATCACAAGGCCACTTGACCGAAGTTCATGAGATAGTAGCGGGAGCTGGAAGATCCTAAATGGGTGAGATATTGGTTGCATCTGTAGGATATGGTCCAATATTTCCTCTCAATCCCTCCACCATTTGGTACATCAGCCACTGTCGATGCCAATATTGATTTGAGTTCCCCTACCATTACTAGGGACACTATTGCTGAGAATAGGGCCCAGTTTGATGCCACTCCTGCAGAGACATTATGATTTGGTGCCTAGGGAACCCATGTATTTCTTTACTCCCTTTTTTGATATTTTTAGCTATGCACTGGGGACAATACATCGTCTTTCACTGGGGTGGGGGGTATCACAATCCAGGATCTTTATATTTGTGTTTCCTTTCCCGTCAGCTACATTATGTTAGTTAGAACTGACATGTTTAGGTTTTAATTTTGCGCTTGTTTGATGTTTGTGTTTGTCATGTCTGTTGTGTTGTGTTTGTTGTGTGTAACTTAGAGTGAAATAAGAGCACTTGGTGCATCCTGATTTGTATACCCATGCTTATCTATTTTTGTTTGAAATTTTAAAATGATACCCCTACATTTTGTTATGTTAGGCTATATGTATGCATATACCGAGATGTAACTAATGTAGGATCCAGATATAGAATTAAAACTTGAGACAAGATAGCTTGGCTAATCTCACATGCATCGAATAGGTAGCAATATAGATGAAAGCTCCTAATCCGTGAGTGAGAATGGTATTTACTTAGTCGGCGTGTGTTGTGCAATATAGAATATACCTGATTAGTCTCATTAAAAGTGGTAGGGTATGAGGTTAGAAAAGGATCATATACCATGTTTTACTTAGTCCGCTTCAGCCTAAAAAGGCAACCAAATTAAATAAGTATCCTTTGATCCAAAAAATTTGAGCCTTACATCGACCACCTTTTTTAACACCATTCACCTTCCCGTTTCTAATATAATGAATCTAATTTGGACCTGGTCCTCTGTTGGAAACTGTGTACCTCAACTTAGGCAAATCATCTAAGTTGAACGTGGGCTAGTAAAGGGGTGAATAGCGGAATGCAGGTATGAAGAAGAAAGTTAAGAAAAGAGGAGAAAAAGGTTCAGGTACGGGATGAACAGTCATTCTTATAAAAAATAAATAAATTTTGAGATGAAAAAAGAAATTGTACCTGAACGTCAAAATAAAAAAAGAGTAAAATAAAAGGGAAAGAGAAAGAAAAAGCTAAGTATATGTAGCCAAAAGTAGTGTAGTGGAAAGGAAGAATAAGTAACTGTACCCCAAAAAAGTATCTTCACTACCCCTATAGCCTGAATTATAAGCCTAGAAAAGACCTATAGTCATCCAACTCAACTACCCAATAGTTGTAGTCTAAAAAATAAAGGTAAGCCTATGGTATCAAACGTACACAACCTGACTACTTTTTTGTGAGAGTGAGAGATTTGACATAGTCCCCGTGTTTGATATTGTCATTATATGTATCGAATAAGATGGGACTTCTTTGATGTGAGGGCGAAGGGGTGGTGCCTAATTGTTGCTTACTCAAGTAAGTGGAATGATTAATATTCTAGGATGTCTGTTCACAAGGTAATGCAATATCCTTATCCCGTTATGTTGGAGTGCTCATTTTGCATATCCACTGCAGTGAGTTTCATTTATTTTTGAAATATTTTGGAGGGTGTAGAATACCTTGATGGTTTACATGGGTAGTGTGAATGAGTTTTAAAGGATGTGGGGTGGCCTAAGAAATTTTAGTTTTGCTCTAGAGTTAAGCGTCTTGGCTAAAAGAGAAGTGTAGCTTGCCTGAGGAAACACAAACATTTTGAGTTGAGAGTGTTAATGAGTCGTTGAACTACAAAACTTTAAAAAAAGAATTCTTACAAATCCAAAGGTACTTTTATATATAGATAATGTGTTTGTTTAGTTTTTCATAAAAATAGGAATGGAAGTGAGTAGAATGGGACAAGGAAGAAAAAGGCACCAAATAGCAGAAGACTACTTAGACAGAGAGTCATTGGGTGACACTACAACTCATCTTCTAAGTCCTGTTCAGACTAGTGCATATCCAAACTAAAAAGGGTAAAATGCACATTGACTAAGACTTGTCGTCCAAGTTGTTGTAGGACTAGTGCATATCCAGAATGAAAAAGGTAATGTACACATTGATTATGACTCATAGGCACATATTTGTAGGCATAAACTATGAGTCATAGTGAGAGGCATTCTAAGTAAGGAGGAATGAATGACTTGGAAGGTGCATTTGGATAGAAGTAGAAATGGAAGATGGTGATGAGTTATAGGGTCTGTCTACAACTCATAGCGATCCTCGTTCTAAGCATATGGAGGCAATTTTCTGAAGCTTGAAATTTTAGCTAGGGGACCCTACGAGTCAGCCAAAGACTCGTAAAGTGACCTAAAAAGTAATCACCAACCATATGGAGCCTAGACGATGGAGGCTGACAACAATTCATCGTCAGTCCAGACGACTCATTTCCTAGGGCATTAATACTGCCGATCTTTGTTATCCTATTTTGTTTAGGAAAACTGTGATGTAACTATAAATACCCCCTTGATGTTTTATTATTAGTTTACACACTTTATACATTTATTACTTTATTTTGTGTTTTGAGATGCACTTTTGATCTTGGAATCCATGGTCTTGGCTTTTAGGGTTTGATAATAATTTGAGATTTTGGTTTTCATTCTTATTATTCTTTGGATCATTCATATACTTTTAATTATGAATTATATGTATGTTCTTAAAATTATGAGCAGCTAAACTCCATACCTATGGTCTTGGAAACCCTAATAATTTAACAAAATAGAGGAAGAAAAAAGTCATTCTAAATTGGTGTTTGTGCATGTATTGTAGATTTTTTTTTTGCTTTGATTGCTTTATTAATGATTTATTACATTTTTAACTCACCTATATTTGATACTAACTAGAGAAAGAGGTAATTATTGGGAAAATTAGATCACAATAGTAATTTGAAGCTACCAACCTTCATCTAATTAACTTAAGACCAAAAGGAGATGGTTAATCTGAGATCCAAAATAAGGGTTAGTAATGTGTCAGTCTGATATCAAGAGGAGATTAGTGAAATTCACATAAACCAAGTTCGAGAGATGGTTAGGTGATACATAACTTATTAGATTTTGTATACAAGGCACCGAGATAGTTTGATGAGCATAATAAGTTTGTGGAGTTAAGAAGTCAGGAGGGACACAATCCTAGTGATTGTCTCATATTTATAAAAATCATATTTACCAACATTTTTATTGTTACTATTGTTAACCCCCATTTAATTTATGCACTTTCCAGCTACATTAGCAAGCTCGTGGTGGATTTTCATCCTATTCCCAGTGGGATCAACCTCAACTATTTTGTATTCTATATTTGACAAGTGACCACGTTATACTTTCTTAGAGGTGTAATTTGGGCGACATCAGGACCCGAACCAAAGGTCCCTTTATCCTAATTGACATACGAGGCCATTTGCTTATAGTTTAGTCTCTATACCCAATTCTTAACAACAAAAACTTTAAAATAGAGAATTGGCTCTAACAAACCAAATAAACTGCCCAATAACTAAAATGTCATCTCTAACAAGTAATAAATTACTTGGGAAAGCTATAGGAAAGCTCTAAATGGAGAAATAGTATAAAAATGTAGAAAATGACCTGGAGGGTCATTACATGAACTTGCCTAGCATATTGGTAGGGTTTTATTTCTTTACATTAACATCGATAATGATGATGATTTACCCTATGAAGAGCCTTCCTTCCTTTCGTACTCCATCTGTTACTTCTCCATTAATTGGATATGTTTACTACAGTGGAGATGGGCCTCTCGTTCGACCCTAGTTCCCTATACTCTCTCTTTCAATGAACCATAAACTCTCTTCTTCATTGCTATTTTGTAAATGAGCTTCATGATTTCAAAAATGAATTTGACAATGCCATTAGTCTTGATGATACACCCATTCATTGGCAAAATTTCAAAAATAATTTCTTGCCCAAATTGTATGTGGAAAATCCCCAATGGGATCCGAACCTTGTTTTGGAATACTCAGGCCAAAAAAAATCTTGTATTTTAAGTTGTAACTATGTTGTAATAATTTAGAGTTTCCTTTTTTGTTCTTGCATATTACTTGTTTTTAGTAATTTTTACAAGATACAAAACCTTTAACTTCACATATTAATATGATTATTAAAAAAGTACAGATGAATTCTGTTTAATAAGGTGTCAGTAATTTGATTGTAATATATTATCTTGGATGTTGTTAAAACATTATTTATTAGTATGAAGTTTGAGATGTTTAATTTAAAGTTCTAATATTTCTGTTAAAATCAGGTCGCTTTTATTTCTTTATTTATCTTTTTAGATAATCTTTTTACGTATTAACAATCTTCACTATTATTTCAAGTGAAGTTGAAATCATGAAATTTTCAATTAAAATTTTAGGGACCTAAAACAAACGCTAGACTATCCTTATCCTTTAGCCACCCTAATGTGATATTGTTCACTTTGAACAAAATCTAAACCAAATTCAATATCACATTCCAAGAAAACACCATCATGATTATGTCAATCAACACACCACAAACCGTTGACAACAATTTCACCTGTACTCTCCATAACTAGAAACTATGGACCGAAAATCATTCAAACCAAAGACAATTTAAACTTTAATAAGCATAGTAGTAGTTAATACAGTTACAACCCAACTATGTTTTTTCAATATATTTTCAATTCTAGGAAAATTTCTGGTCCTGTATCAATGCGCAACATACCTACTAGAATTCTTATAATTAATTGCAAATATTGTGATCATAATTTCTCTCCAATTCGAATCTCAACCTCCGTTAATGGATTTTTTTAGATTTTATTCAAGTTTTAGGCAACCAATAGATAAACATAAATTCATCTCCAAATAATATTCCTCAGCTTATTTCAGCAACGGGTAATTTTCCTATTACTCTGAAAATGCAGACCATGTATTTCATCTTCTTTGTAATGTTGCTCTAAAATATTTTGGAAAAACCACCCTAAATCTTCCCTAAATTATCCCAAATCTTAGATATGATCTCTTCTCAATGTTTTGGTTTTTTTGACACATTGCCCACTCAAAATTGATCTTATTAATGACAAGTCAAAATTGGAAATCAAGCTTTTGAAGAAGATTTAATAGTTGTTTTTAGTTGGCCTTCACATTTTGAACCATGATCTTCATTTTTAAGTCCACAAAAAGCTCTGAACATTGATATGAAACTTTTCAAACCATAGACCAACTCAGTTTCTTCCAGTTCAAGAATATAGATCTAAAATTTCCTTACAAAAGCTCGTCATTTCCATGGAGTTTTGAAGTATTTCATATCCAAAAGTGCAGGTATGATTTGTGAACTCAGTCAACCCAGTGTATTTAACTTTAAAATATAAGCAATCAACAGTGTAATAAATAAGTTTTAAATTTGAAGATCCAAGACACCCATCAGTAGATTTTGACATCTTGACCTTTAATGGAGTGTTTAAAACAACAAATCAAAAGGGGGAACGAAAAAAAGCTTTTAATAAAATTTACATATCATGACCCGAGGCTACCCAGTAGTGGTAACACGGTGCTTAAGGCAACAAGTGACCCCAAGCTAACCCATGATCTGGTACTTTCTGTGAGCACGAAATAAGATAATAATAATAATGTATCATATACAAAAGATGAACTGATAAAAACATTATTAAGGTGGAATACTGAAAGGTCACCCAACATGTCTAAACTGAAGATAAAACTCAAAGAAAATCAATTTGTCTGAAAGCCTATAAAATATGAGGAGTTGATGGAACACCCCCCCCCCCCCCCCCCGCCCAACTAACTCTGACTTTTTGAGATAAAGAAAATACTAAAAATATCTAAAGATAACTTGTCCTCTATAGATGAGGACTCACCACAACTGCTACTGAGAGGCACTGAGTTGGCTAAGGACGATCGGGTAACTAAGTGTCCGAACATATATTGTGAAATCAATATAGCATAAGAGAGAGTATGCGGTCAGTAAATTGAATGTACTGGTACATTAGTTAGGGACTAACTGAAATACATATATGGATACTGAACATGTAAAACGAATGCAAGACCAAGTAAAATATGTACTGAATTAATATGTAAAACTGACTAACTAAATAGAAGATAAATTCAACACTTGGTCATTCAAACTTGAGCCGATATAATCTGGCTACTGAATGAAATTGTGGGATCTATCATGTAATTGACATACCTCAATCTGAGCTAATCGGGTCTAACTTGTAACCCTAGATGGAATGGTGTCAATACCTTGCCACGGGTACTGACACTGCTGTGTGGATCCACTAATATGATGTCTCGAAGGACTAAGGTGTCACCCTCTACTTGTAGGTGCCCCTAATAGAATGTCAACCCTCAACTGGTAGGAACATCTCTCAAAACCTACGATGTTTATGTAGTTCTGAACTCAGGGACTGCTACAAAGGGTCACACCTCGACTGGCAGGTGATCCCCCATCCCTGGGTTCACTCGATGCTAAATCCTACTCCCAATCGAACTAACACTAGTTCTGACTAAAGTCAACTAGACATCACAACTAATAATGCACAACATGTTCAAAACAAATTAAGTATGATAATAAAAAATCATAATCTGATTGAATTGCAACTTGTGATTCTGAAACATGTGTAAACATATAGGTATCGGGTGTTCATAACCCGCAAAAAATGAATAATCTATAATATATTATTAGTGTGAAGACCCTTAGAAAAGTGATTTGAACTTTTTACCCTTTATTAAAAAATTCTACAGTAGACAAAATCGTCTTTTCATTATTTTTCTTAAATAATAATTATTTCAATATTAATTGTTCACTATTTTTTTAAAAAAATATTATGTAAAGATTCTTTAATAAATCCTTTTACTTAGGACAAGTTTCTATTATTTAGGACATTAAAGTTAAAACTTAACTACAGTTATATACTATTTCCTTTTAGGTAGCACCTCCTTAAATTATTTTCTTTTATTTAGGCCATTAGAGTGAATTTAAATTGTAATTTTCAAATCAATATAAATAAAACCTGTTTAGGTTAGAACCTATCTATAAACGGACGTAATAATATAAAACACATGTTTATTAGAAGTGCTTTGACAACGAAATGTACTAAAAAATATTCTCAAGCTTGATAAAAATTGTCCTACCTATTTTTTTATTTTTTGTCTTGTGTAATTGATCATATAAAAATATATACGTGTAATTTTCATCTCTTTTTGATGTGAAGTTGTTAAATAATTTTTTCTAAAGATATTAAATCAATTTGGTTAATTCTTTCGGCAATTATTTACATCTCATAAGGTGTATTTGATGTTTTTGAACCTTCATGCCAAAATCTAAAGATAGGGATTGTATTGTGATTAAACTAACATGTGTTTACAATTTATTTTTTCAGTGTGCGGATTCTTCTCCAAATAAAGCCTGATTACTTCTCAAGTTATAATTAGATCTAAAATTTCAGCGTGTAGATTCTCTCGAAGCAAGCCGAATTTATGTCGGTGTTATTTGTCTGATAGACTTTATTTTTATTTTTCTTTGTTATTATTGTTTATTTTTGGATAAAATCAAAATACTTACTAAGGGAATTCGTATTAAACAAGGAGTTTTTCGCGTAAAAATTATTATATTTCTATATCAATTAACAGTAATTTTTAGGTTTATATTTATGGTTGACGACTTTGAAATAGATACTATCTATATTTTATTACATCTATATAAAATATTTAATAGCTACACTATAATAGAAATAAGCTATCACATTACAAATATGTAATAAGCAAGTAAAACGTGGAATTTTGTTAAGCATGAGTGTTTAGAGTGTGCATTAATTAGGTAATTCTTAAAAATATCATACAATCTTTTGGGCGATTCAAGTATGTAGTAAGCAAGTAAAATGTTGAATTTGGTTTAGCTTGAGTGTTTAAAGCATGCGTTTACTCAGTAATGAAATTTTTGTCCTTCTTTAAAAGTCTTCGTAATAGACAAAATTATCTTTCACCTTTTTACTTCAATTATTATATTATTATATCTTTTATAATATTGAATATTGACTATAATAAATATATTAAAAATAAATAGAAAATAAGTTTTAGGTGTAAAGTTAGCTGAATTTTTCTATTTTTATGAGAGAATGTTTGTTTTCTTACTGTTTTGTACGTGTTATCCTACATTTATAAAAATTATTAATTTTCTAACGTAGATTGAATTTTCTTAAATCTATGGGAAGGTTAATTTTTTAATGTGGGAAAATTATTTTCATGGAAAACAATTATTAAAATATATAAATACTTCTAAAATAATAGTAATTTTGATTTATGAATCCTCTACTTCTATATAAAAAGTAATTTTAATTTTAGATTATTATTTTTTCATGGCTTTCACGGTAGTATTTATATTAAAGAAATAATTTTCTTATGATTTGAGGTAAGTTTTCTAAAATTTTATTATATTCCTAAAGTTTTCGATAATAAATTCTTGATAGACAATTGTTATAGTATCTTTGATTAAAGAGATAAATTTACTTGTGACCTGAAGTAAGTTTTCTTAAAATTTAGTATAAACTTGAAGTTTACAATAATAATTATCATCTATTCTTGATAGACAATTGCATGTCCAAGTAATTTAGATACACATTAGTTTAAATGATTTAAATAGATATAATTTTTTTACCGTGGGTGACTATTTTTTAATAATTTTATCTGTCGTGAGACACACGTGCAAAACACGTACAGTTGGTATTAATAAAATAATATTCTTTTTTCATTGAGTAAATAAATTGGAGTATTGCATTTAGTATAGTGTTAATAGCTAGGCTTAAACGAAGTGATCATCTTATCATGTAATATTAACTATCTAATGCACACGTACAAATCATGTACTTTTATTTATTGAATTTTAAAGGGTATGTAAAATTGAGTTCTCACAATTGTTTTATGTATATTTTAAGTGCAAAAACTTGTGATAAGTAAAAATAATATATTATTTATTTTTTAACGTGATATACATGTGCATTGCAAGTACACTAAACTAGTACTCTAAAATACCATAGCACCATTTAAAACACTGTAAGAAAATTTAGGATTTCAAAACCCTAAAACATTGTACATTTCATTAAACAGATGAAAACCATAAATTTGAATATGGGGATGTGTTAAACTTGGGTGGACAACATGCTCGAATTGTTTAATTCATAACTTGATAACTTAAAATGGTGTCAACTAAACATGATATGGGTGATAGAAATTTAAAGCATGTAATAACATAATTCACATGGGGAAACATATTATCATGGCTTGAATTTAAGACTACTAAGAAATCATTGAATAAATTCATACTTAGCATTCAAATTACATGAAAAGAGGATCAAGAATTCATACTTGAATAAAATGGATTTTTTTGGGACTCAATGGGTGGAAGAAACCCATTGATGAATACCCCACATACCTTAATTGCTTGAATCCTTGAAGAAAAAGCTTGGAATTGGAATCTTGAATAGTTGAATCCTTGGTAAGAAAGCTTAAAATTAGGTTTTTGGGAGTGGAGATAGGTTTTACATATGATAGTTGATGAGGAATAGGGAAATTGATGCCCCTCTAGGGGTTTTAATTCGTGAATTAAGTGTTTGGGAAGAGGGGGAAAGACCAAAATGCCCAATTGGACTTTAATTAAAATTACAGAAAAATACAGTTTTCGTGCCACAGAGACTAGCCTCCATGACATAATGTGTATCACGAAGGCTAACCTTCATGACACATCGTGTATTGCAGAGGTCCATCCTCCAAGACATGTCCAAATCATAGAGGCTTACTGCCTCCGTGGTTCAAAATCGTTCTTAACCTTTTCTAAAAATTCCAAAACACTCTCAGATGACCTTTTTAATATCCCTAAACATGTTTCAACTAAAAAATCGATGTTTCGAACTTGGAAAGTTCAAAAATAAAATGTTCACATTCTTGGGGTCTTAAAAGGGCTATGTCCTTGTACTTTGTATAAAAATAAATGTCTTTGACCCCTTTAAATATGTAACTAATAGCTAAAACTTGACTAGGATCTTGGTGGGTGTTAATTACACGTGTTAAATACGTGTCGAACATGTGAGTTTCACCAGATAATGTAAATATGGTTGTGAATTCTTAGGGAGGCAATAATTTTGGTTTTAAATACTTTAGGAAGGAGGAGAGGTAATAGATCTTTTTGTACAGTATAGGTGTGTAGTTGGTAATTGGCTAATATGTTTAGGGTGGGGGGTATTTTACTAAATAATTTACTAATTAATCTTTGGTATATTTCCAACATTCCATAATTGATTTTTCACATCCGAGTGTATGAAAGGATATTTTTTGTGAGGAACAAAGTAAATGTTTGGCATCGTCAATATTATGTGATGAAGTGTTTTTTATTATGTTCTTCACATCTTCTCTTGCTTCATTAGTGCTTGTTTATACGAATCCACCATGATAACAAGGACCTTATTCTCTACCTGGTCCTTATATGAGATACATGAAGAATAATAAGAACAAAAATTAAATAACGGTAAAGTAAATGACAAGTGATGTTTACATGAAAACCTCCTTGCTCAAGGGAGTAAAACTATGACCTACCCCAGTAGAATTTCTCCAACCGCTTTACTAATCACCAAGTAATGAATTTAATTACAACACTATGCAATCTATGAAATTAACTCTAAATTCCTACACCTTAGAAATAACTCTATTGGTATACCTCTTTGGCAGTAACTCTACTTGAAAGACTCTATTAGCTAACTCTAGCTAAAGTAACAACTCAACAAAATACTCAATATAAAACTACTCACATAGATTTCTAATCAATATGTTAGTTTACAATTGTAAGAACAAAAATAGAGACTAGATTAACCTTGACACAAAGACATATTTCACTATGAGCAGAAGGCTTCTAAGTTGATGAATCTTTGTAATATTATAATAGAAAGACAGCTTTTTCTTGAGAAAAATATCCTTTGTGAATTTACAAAAACCACAACTTCTCTCTACAAGATGATGTATAAATATGATGAATATTTAGAGAGAAACTTTATCATTGAAGGATAGTAATGAGGACCACTATAGAGCACGTACCCCTATTCTGCTGCCATTTCTAGAAGATACTAAAGAGCTGGCATATAAGACAACTCTATACGACTAAATTTAGGGACACCAGTTTACGTAGCTAGTCATTTGACTAGATTTGTCAATCATTAAAACATGAAAAGATAAGAGGGGACTAAATCCCACATTTTCCTCCTTTTTGATAATGACAAACCTAGATTCACACTTCCCTCTCACACCAAGAATATATATACTAGAAGTTCCCCTCTACATTTCACCAAGATCTACAACTATTAGATTTATACCTCCCTCTTACATCAAAAACACATACCAATTCTCCATCACACCAAGAGTACTTCCAGCAACAATAATGCACTTGACTTCCCCATTTTTGTATCATTAAAATGATTAGGAAGTAAAATAGTGTGAATAATCTAAGACCAAAAATAATAACACACATAGAGAATCATACAATTGCATAAGAAATAGGGAGATTTGACTAATTCCTAGCAATGACAAAAGCATGTAAAAAGGACATTTAATATTCGAGTATTATAATAAGAAAATCAAAATATTACATAGTGTTAGGAAAACCTATAAAAAGGAGGGAGGTGGATCAAATAGGTAGGGAAATTTTAAGAGAAGGAAGAGGAAGGTTTGGACATACACTTATCAGAGCGCCTTAGGATAACATAATTATCATTAATAATTTGCTGAGTTAGATCAACAACCATCTTCTTGAGCTCTACATTCTCAACTACAAATTGATATTTTTGGGACTTAAGAGCTGCTAAAGCATTTGAATATGCACCAGGTACCTAAGTGGTCTGAAGAAGTTGAGACTTCAGGACAATAATTTTGAATCTTTCTCGACCACTAATGCAGTCATTTTCTCCAACTCCCAACTGATCTTCTCCCTAGTAGAGATAAAGTAGGAAACAGTGAAAGTTGGCCCAATACATTCTTTCTTTTCCATATATTTACATTTTTCCAAAGTAATGAGAGTGAAGGTCTATTTCTTTGTTGAGTAGGTCCTAGATCTATATTTTACCTCAAAATAATCACACTTTTGAGAGTAGGAGACCATACTCAAGGCCATGATTAAGTTCCTTCATTCAAGTTTTCATAATGTGCTTAATAATTCATCTTGAGAGATTTACAAACCAAAAGAATTGAGAGCCTCTATGAGGAATAAATCTGCAATTGAGATAATAGGCCTTCCTTCTATCCTGGGAAGTAAGATTCTGTTTGCTAACTCAATTTAAAATTGATACTTTGATTTTATTTCATTATTTTTAAACCTTTCACCACCAAACGTTCTCTTAAATTTTTCAGTTTTGTCAAGTAATTTCACAGATGCAAACTTATTCATCACTCTATTAATCCTAACCATGGGCACTTTAAAAATCTCTCCAAGGACTGACTTAGTTAGAACAAGCTTAATTCTAGTCATAGTTGAATTAAGAGTGTCTTCATTTTTAGATATGAATAGGTCAACATAGAATTACTAAAATTCTTCCTCATATAGGAGAACGAGTGATTCAAATAAGTTCTTCCACTTATGCACCTCTACCATAGGAATCAAAGACTCTATTCCAAATTCTTCAAAAATCATCAGATCAAAGACACGACCATTTAGAGCCTTTTGATTTCTTATACTTTTCCTTTAACTTAGGATCCTTAAGAGGGAATTTAATACTTTTTTTCTTCTTTCTTGGAAGCATTGCCTTTCTTAGAGAACTCAGTTCTTTTCCTCTTTGGTGTCTTCTTAGAAAGTGTTTTTTTAGAAGTGAATTTAGATAGCTTCCCCTTATTAGATTACTTTGTTTAATGTTTTTTGATCTTTTTTATTCCTGTCCAGGAATAACTAATTTATCCTTAGTTTGGAAGTCACCCCTTATTCCAACTCAATTATTTTAGCAAAGAAATTTCCTTCTCTATAATTCTCTTTTTCTAAATTATTGTTTTGTTGGTTGATCTCTTATTTTGTAGCATGGCATTCTCTATGTACTTATTAACTATAGACCTAGCCGTACGAGTAGATACTTTCTTGAGTTCTCTATTAATAGGAGTGCAGGATGATGTAGGTTTTCTCTTTAAAAAATAGTAAGGGAAAATTCTTCTGCTTCATCAAAAATATTAAGATGAGCAGGAAAGGACACATTATCTATGGTCTTAAATAAAGTTTAAGGTAGAGGAGAATGACCCTGTCTTTGAGAAGACAGGTGAAAATATAACCCAAATTTGGTGTCATGACTATTTCTATCATTATGTATAAATCTATAATTAAAAATCCCATGTTATAATTCTTCTCAGTTTTGAACTTATACATTTTAGTCTAGGCTAGTTTTGAGTGAAACCCGAGCGAGGAATGAATTGGAAAAATATGGGAATGATTTTGCCAAGTTGGATAGTGTTTGACTAGATTTCTAGTTAGCTAAGATGATAAGGAATGGGTGGGAATTTATGAAATTGAATTGTATTAGTATAATCTTATAATTGATTTTAACATAAAAGGCATTATTTGAAATGTCCCTTGTTAATTGTGTGTTGCAAAATTTGGGATTTTTGGGTGAATCTAGATATTCTATCCTATTGACCCTGCTGTAGTACCATGCTTGCTACTATAGCAAAGAAGTTTTCACTATAGGGATGGTCATACATGGTAAAAGGTCGCTATAGCAGTGAAAATTATAGTTTAATAAATTATTTTCCCAAAGTAGTTTATTTTTCTAAAACTCATTTTGAGGAGAAAGAGGTGAGATTTTGGGGAATTCCCACTATATTTTCATCATTTGGCATCATAAAGGTAATGAATTCAGTCCCGTTAACTTGTAGTTGAAAATTAAGTCTTTGAATTGCTAAATTATAGAGTTTGAGGAGGGGTTTTAGGGCAGGTTTTGTTTATTTTCTGGTGTAAGGGAGGAAATTATGTAATACCTTAATGGGTTTTTATTATTAACAGTTAATTTACCTTTTCATTTCATTAATTCACAAATTAATTCATGGAATTGGTAGTTTTAGGTGAATTATGATATAATGCCCTAGAATGGGAAGGGAATAATCATGAACTAGAACTTAGGGTTTGGATGTGAGTTGTAATTCTCAACATGGTAAGCCATTTTTTTAATTATGTGTTCATATGCACACTTTAGATTAAGAGCAAGCTGAAATTTCACTAAAGGGCAAAGCTCTGACCTAGAGGAGTTGTGCAAGCTTGGTTTGAGTTAGGTAATGGTATTATAGTTTAATCCAATTAGCGTTGTATCTGTATTTTAAATACTTTATAGTGTGCCTGTGAAAATTATTTGGTGTGGTCAATGCAAATGATATTTATGTTGTTGCTCGATTTTGACCTACCTCATTGTTAAATATAGAATGTTTCAGTATTTGCAACATTCTCACAAGTTATTAGAGAAACAAGTTTGGTAGACACTTGTTTCGGGGATTTATTACATATACAAAAATCGTTCCCTATTGGTAATGGCTATAGGATGGATGTTTAACCCATAGCGTGTATGTATGAGGGCCGAGTGAGTTTGATAGTTCCATTATTTAATCGGGGAATATACTTTGTGCTTGATAAATTCTTACATGTCTTGACCTTGGCTTGATTAAACTTAAATTGGATATAATATGTTGACTTTTTGTTTGAAATCCTAAACTACTTATTTGGTAATATTTTTCTAAGTATATGATGGTTTTAAGCATGTATTAACTTTTGTACTATAATTTTGTTATGTGTTCATATTCTCATTTTAGGTTGGCCAAATGACCCTACCACTATACTATTATTTTCTTATGTGTTGATACTATATCTTCTCTTACTATTGTGAGTGCATCACATACTCCACTGACTCCAACAAATACCTCACTTGTGATTCTAGAGATTAATTTTAGAGTTCAGGGTGAGCGACATATATGGCTATGATGTCATCTCTCCTTATTGACATAGTTCTTTATTTATAGACTTATATTTTTATTTGAGCTTTTGGGGTTTCATCCCCTTCTTGACAATCTTTGATGTTTTAGTACAGATGACTTTCGGGTCCTAGGGATGGTTTGTTTAAGTATAATGTTCAACTTTAAGTTGTACATACGCTTTTGGTTTTAGATTTGAATATCATTATTAATGGATTAGTTCTAGTATTTCTTCTAAGCGTTGATTTAAAGATGGTATTTTTGAGTAGATGGTTCTTCCACTGGTAAGTAGTGTAGGTGCCACTCATGATGAGTTTGGGTCATAACAATATTTGTGTCAGATCATAGGTTCATCGATCTCGTTAGACCAAAATAGGTCATGTAGAGTTTCACAGAATGGTACTGAGATATTTGTACTTTTTTTGGGAGGCTACAGGGCTTTAGGAAATCTGTCATTCTTGTTTTTTTCGTGCTATAACTTGATTTTAGTTTGATTCTAGTGATCTAAATTACTATTAGATCTTCCTTGTTCTCTTGTCTGTAGATGGTGAATTCTACATCCAAATTCAACCAGTAGCACCTATACTGGCCACTCCAACAATGGAGCTAGTTATTAGGGGAAGAGGATAAGTGAGAATGAGAGGTAGTGAAGGGATGGGAAGATCCACACCCGCCTGGGGTGGAGGTCAGGTGCCAGATGGCTAGACCCTTGAAAGGTTAGTATCATGCTCCCCACCTTAGGATTATATAGAGAAAATAAAAGTAGTATAAGAGCAACGACTGGATCCACAGGTAAAGGTATCGATAGGGGTTGCAACACTACCTGTTTATCTTCTGAGGTTGTTCAACAAGTGTTAGTTTTTCTCAGTGGGTTGGTGGGAACTTGAGACAAACCCATGATACCGACATTGCAAGATTCAATTGTTTATTCTACAGTTACTATGGGTCTTAGAACGGATGAAGCTTGGGGTCCAATGCTTTTCCTTATTCGATTTATGGTTCGATGGTGTCTGGTACAGAGCATGAACTACTAATAAAGTTTTTTAAGATGAAGCCACCTACTTCTAGGGAATTAAGTTTGAGGATGCTTTTGAGTTAATCATTGATTATTATGAGAGGTTACATAAAATGGGTACTGTGAAGAAACATAGTCTTGAGTTTGTGACTTTTCTATTGGAGAAGGATGATAAGCAATATTAGAGGGCGTACGTAGAATATCTGTCACTGATTTTGGTTTTATTGACTTGGGAGTAGTTTATGACTTATTCTTAGAAAAGTATATGCCTCATGCTCTCCAGGATCATAAAAATATGAGTTCTTAGCTTTGGAGTTGGGTGATATATTAGTTGCGACCTATGAGGCTAAGTTTATGCCTTGTCTCGCTTTGCCACTCAACTATTGACTACTGAGGATGAAAGTATTCGCCTCTTTATTTAGGGTTTGAATTATGATCTTCAGGTTTAGTCTATATATATGACTTTTTTAGGAAAGGGTTTCAATGAAGTGTATGGCTATGTGTAAAAGTTGGAGGGGGTACGAGTGGTTAAGGATTATATGTTAGCCAAGAAACATAGCAATGTTAGAAAGTTTAGTGGTTGTTACTCTAAGTGACATGGTCAATAGTCCTATTCAGCTTTCTCGATTTAGTCGAACCACTGGTTTTTACAGTGTAGACACTGTAGATTCAGTTTCTACAGTGGTTCCAGCTAAGGTTTTTTCTTAGGCGTGGTATTTAGGGGTAAAGAGTCTTCTAAATCTTTTACTAGCTAACATTATCTCAAGTAATGATGTTGCTATTGTGGTGCAATTGGTAACTTTAAAAGGGAGTGTCCTATCAGATAGTTAAATTCCCAAGCATAGAAATGAACCTAGGCTATAGTTCTACTAGATAAAGAGGAAGAGGTAACAATAAAAAAGTCATCCACTAGGTGGACGGGGAAATTAGGAAAGTGGTAGGGGCGACTAAGAAAATAGCGATGCTAGGGAAGGATCATAGATGAGGAAGAAGTTAGTAAGATTGATGACCAGGCTCACTGTTATTGAAATGCCCCAAATTTTGGCCCTTGAGCTTTAAGCTCACTACCTTGACTATGACTTACCCTATGAGCCTTAAGGATATGTTATGGGTTGTAAGTACCAAGTCGTAGGGTATTCAGTAAGTTTAGCCTAAGACACTGTCTTTATTATGACTTGACATCATAAGTCGTAAATACTCATAATGAGTCATAATTACCAAACCGTAAAATGTCCAATGTTTAACCAATTGGGTTCTACTCTGACTATAACTTAGACCCTATAAGTCATAAGGTCACGTGATAAGTCTCTTGATTGAGTAGGAGGGACAACAGTAGGTGGGGGTTCTGGCGACTATTTTGGTTACGACTCGTGGTGACTAGTCATATGGTGTATTTATGAGTCGGTGGGTGACTCATAGCCAAGGGCGATACTCTTTCATCTTTTAAGCCGAGGACACTTGAGATATTTCCCACTTTAACCCTTGAGACCTCAATAACTTTTAAGCTGAGGGAACTTTAGACATTTTCCACTTTAACCCTTTAGACCCCATGACTTAAAACCATCTTTGGTACTTTATTAGACTACTATTCTATATAAAATACTCCTAAATACTCTCTAAAATTCTCCATTCAAGTTAAAGCTAGGGTTCCAAGAGAGGTGGTCATCTAGGGTTCCAAGGGTGCATTCTTTCCCAAATTTCTTGGTATTTGAGTTATGTTACTGTTTACCTATACTTGTGCTTTCTTAATGTCAAAATTTGAATAAGGTTTTTATCATTTTGATGCTGGGTTTCAAACTATGGATTGAGGGTTTTGAATGTAAATTGTTTAAATGCTTCTTCTATGATATTTATGAAATTATTTTACTTAAATCGATGGTTTGTAAATGCTTTAAGATGTATGGTAATGGTGGATAGACATGTGTACAATGGAATTGCTAAATTGGTCAATCATGGAAAATGGGGGTACAAAGGAATCCTCAAATAAATTGGTTTAGTATGGAAATTGGTAACAACCTTGAGCCACTTGTATAATTGGTTTTTGAATATCTATTATCACTTCATTTGATTTATTTCTAGACATTATTATATGGATTAACTAGTTAATGGGATGATAATGGTCTTAAAAACCATGTGGGGTACAAGGGAGTCCCTCAAGTAATTTTTATAATAGAGTCTGCGGGGTACATGGGAATCACTAAGTGTTGTCTTAATGATATCAGTTGAAAGCTATAATCGGGAGGACAATACCACTTAATAATTCCTTAATGATAGATTCCTGGAATTAGTGGTGGTTTATGTGTTAAATATTTAAATTGGCAAATAATAGGGGTTGTGTTAGCTATCCATGAAGGTGTGAGTCTGAAGGACTAATAATGGAAAACCATGTTTGGTAACACGAGGATTGGTCTTAATGACCAAGTGCTTGTGGGTTACTGAGAAATCCTCTTAGTGCAGATACGTATATATGTATCATTGAGGGTGAAGTGTACAAGGAAATTCCCCGGTCATCTATGATATCTCCAATTCGTGTAGCTAAGATGCACTGAGGCCTTTCCAGGGGTAACACTGGACCTATATATCGCATCGGTGGATTTATGATGGTAACTCTTCATAACCTAGGTTATGGTTTTTCAAAGTTGATGTTAAGCCCTGTTACCTATCCCAGCATGTGTATATGTATATGAATAGGTATTTCATATGATATTAAGTGTTGGTTGTTGTACTATTTGAACTATAATCATGGCATATTTTGTTTCTCTATCCTCGAGTTAGATGCTAGCGATCTAAGGCTAACCGTCTTTGGACGTTCTATCCCCACGCGATGCAGGTACTAGACATACTTTCTCATCTCCTGCTCAGTAACGTGGATTCAGGATCAGCTAGCAAGTTAAATTAAAGTGGTAAGCTTCTATATTTTGAAGACCCCATTTCATGATTATGGTTTCCTTTACATTTTGACTATTCCTTTGGATTTGGTTTTTGGCTATTGTCGGGGGCATGTCCCAATATTTTCTTAGTATTCGGTTTTTGTTCATTATTTAGAAGGCTTTGTTTGGACTACTGTCTTTATTAGGCGGTGTCAGTCAGTCGTTTGGCCCATCGTGGATCTTGGTCATGGACATGCATTATAATTTTCTTAAGATACTGGATACTATATTTTTATATATTTTAAATTCATTCAACTTTGGAGTGTGTTATATTTGGGCTGGTTAGGTGCAGGGGTGATCTTTGGTCCACGTGAGACTTGATATACTCATCACGACCATGCCCTGGTTTGAGTCAGGACAGAGATAGTATCAAATCCTAGGTTTGGTGTCATTGGTTGTCCAACAAAGCCATGTCAAGTAGAGTCTTATTTATGGGTATGCAGAGTGACTTACTTATAAGAAAGAAGCTATGAGGTATTTAGGAATATTCCCCTTTCTTGTTGATCTATTTTAAGCTTTAGAGTCTAAGATCTTGAATCTTTTAAGTCCCATTTATTTATATTACATATAATGCCTTTGAGAAGATCAGATAATCAGGGAAACTCTTCTATCTCAATAGAGGATAATGTGGACAGAGCTCAGCCTACCCCAGGAGTTCAGACTCGGTCCAGGGTCTTTGCTTCTGCCAGCCCTATAGGAGCTTCACCAGTTTCTCCTGTCACTTCTCAGGCTTCGCAGGGTGGTGTATCAAAAGTTGAGTTCTACCATTTTATTCACTTACTTACCTAGTTGGTGGACTCTTAGACTGAGCGAGTTGCTTCTGTTGCTCTATCCTTCGAGGTCACTAGAGTTGGCCAATTTATGAGATTGAATTCTCTTATTGTCACTGGCTCTAAAGTTGAGGAATATCCTTAGTATTTCATTAATGACATAGAAAAGATCTTTCTCATGATGCAAGCTTTGGATATTGAGGATTCAAAATTTGTTGCCTAGCAATTGAAGGATGTGGTATACCAATGGTATGAAAAATAGAAACAATTGATACATGAAGATAGTAATTCTGTTTTATAGGATGATTTCTCTAGTGGTTTTCTAGACCACTTCTTTCCTCAAGAGTTGAGGAAGGCAAAAATAAAAGAGTTTGTCAATTTGAAGCATGAAAGGATGACAGTCAAGGAGTATGCCTTGAAATTCCATCAGTTATCTCAATATTCTCCTGAGCTAGTATCTAGAATGAGAGCTAGAATGAGGAAGTTCACTTTTGGGTTCTCTCGAGACTTAATTCTAGAGAGTAAGGCTGCTTTGTTGAACAAGGACATAAATATTTCTTGGCTTGTGGTTTATATGTAGCAATTCAAGGAATAAAAAAGAAAGAAGGCTAAAATTGGGGAGAGGTAAAAGAAGAACTTTTGTCATTCAGACCAATGAGGAGGTGTACAGTAGAATGGTAGGGATAGTGGAAAGTTGTCCAAGAAGTAGTGATGCAATTATGGGTCCTACTTGACGTCTAGTGCTCCTTAATCAAAGCCATTTGGTGACCGACATTTTTAGGTTGCGATGGTTCTAGGGCATACGGCACCCAATCTTAGGCTAGTAGGGCCCAATCAGTTCTATCATATCCTTAATGTAGATTTTATGGTCGACAGCATCGTGGTTTCTATGATGAGGTGAGGGACAAGTACTTCAAGTGTGGACAACTAGGGCATATGCTTAGAAATTATCCCATGGGTAACATTGCTTCTAGGGAAAATAAGGTTCTTGTTACCTCTTTATCATCTCTTGCACTAAAGGGTTTCTTATTTGACTCTGACATTTGTTAAAATTATCTCTATTCTCTTACTATACGTCAGGAGTTTAACACATCTCCTGATGTTATTACTGGTATATTGAAACTCTTTTGTCATAATATATACTATTTACTTGATCTGGGGTCCACTTTTTCCTATGTGACCCCATTTTTGGCTGTGTATTTTGGTTTCGGTATCGGATGTATTTCAGACCCCTTTTTTGTTTCTACCTTGGTGGTTGACTTTGTGGTGGTTAGAAAGATCTATAGGGTTTTGTGGTATTGGTGGGTGGTAGAGAGACTTTTGTGGATCTGTTTAAATTAGACATGGTCAATTTTGATGTCATATTGGGGATGGATTTGTTGCATTAGTGCTATACTTCTTTATATTGTAGGACCCACAAGGTCATCTTTAATTTTTCTAATGAACCTATTATTGAGTAGGAAGGTAATTCCTTAGTGCCCAAGGGACGGTTTACCTTGTATCTTAGAGCCCAAAACTTGCTTTCTAAAGGGTGCCTCTATCACTTAGTGCATGTTAAGGATTCTAGATCCGAAGGTCCTTTTTTACAAACTTTCTTTGTGGTCTGGAAATTTGTTGAGGTGTTACCTAATGAAATTCCTGGTATTTCTCGTAATAGGGAGATTGATTTTGGGATTGATCTTGTTTCGGACACTCGTCCTATCTCTATCCCTCCATATAGAATGCTTTTGCTGAGTTGAAGGAACTCAAGGAGTAGTTGAAAGATCTTCTAGACAAAGGTTTTATCAATCCTAGTATGTCCCCATATGGTGCACCTGTTTTGTTTATGCATAAGAAGGATAGTTACCTTTTGATGTGTATTAATTACCGATAATTGAATCAGGTGATGGTAAAGAATAAGTACCCACTTTTCAGGATAGATGATTTGTTTGATCAGCTTCAGGGTACTAAGTTTTTCTTGAAAATAGATCTTATCATCAATTAAAAATTAGGGAAGTGGATATCCCTAACACTGACTTTCATAATTGGTATGGGCATTTCGAGTTCTTGGTCATGTCTTTTGGGTTGACCAATGCGCCGACAATATTCATGCACTTGATTAATAGGGTCTTCCATCAGTTTCTGGATTTATTCATTATTGTATTCATAGATGATATCTTGGTATACTTTTAAGAGTGAGGCAGATCATTCTGATCACATCCGCATTGTGTTGCAGATCTTTAAAGATCAATAGTTGTATGCCAAATTTTTGAAATGTGAGTTTTGATTGAATGTTGTGACTTATCTAGGTCATGTTGTGTCTAGTGAGGCGATCATGGTGGATCCATAGAAAGTTGGGGTCGTTAAGAAGTGTCCTAGACCCAAACTCTAATCTATATTCAAAGATTCTTAGGTTTAGTTTGTTATTACAGAAGGTTTGTGGAAAGTTTCTCTTCTATTGTAGCCTCCTTAACTAAATTGACTTAAAAGAAGGTGAAATTCTCATGGTTTGATGCTTGCGAGGGTAGTTTGGAGAAGTTGAAGGATGATTTAACTTCAGCATCGGTCTTAACTCTACCTGAGGGCACTGATGGATTTGTGCTTTATTGCAGTGTGTCCTTGTTGGACTTGGTTGTGTGTTATTGCAGCATGGTAGGTGGTGGCGTATGCTTCTAGGTAGTTCATATTTCATGAGAAGAATTATTCGACTCATGACTTAGAGTTATTGGTTGTGGTGTTTGCATTGAAGATTTAGCGTCACTATTTGTATGGAGTCAATGTATATATCCTTACTAATCATAAGAGCTTGCAATATGTATTCATCCAAAAGGAGTTGAATCTTAGGTAGAGGAGGTGGCTTGAGTTGCTAAAAGACTAGGACATGAGTCTCCACTACAACACAGGTAATGCTAATGTGGTTGTTGATGCTCTTAGCAGGTTCTCCATGAGGAGTCTAGCTGATGTGGATGAGGATAGGCAGGAGTTGGTAAAAGATGAATTGATTAACCTTAGAGTTCATCTCTCAGACTCTAAGGTTGGTGGTATGTTTGTGTAGGAGGTGGGAAAGTCGTCCTTTGTTGCTGAAATACAGTAGAAACGGGTATTGTATCTTGTCTTAATGAAGATTAAGAGAGATGTGGGAAAACAAAAGTTTGTATCATTTGAGATTGGCAGTGATGGTATCTTGATATACCAAGGCAGATTATGTGTTCTCAATGTAGATGGATTGTGAGAGAGGATCTTGGTCGAGGCTCATGAGCCACGGTATACGGTTCATCCTGGTTCAACAAAAATGTATCACGATCTTAAAGAAATTTATTGGTTGAATAATATGAAAGAGGATGTGACCAATTTTGTGGCTAAAAGTATGGTTTTTCAATAAGTGAAGGTAGACACTTGAGGCCCTGTGGGCTAACTCAAGCAACTAAATTTCCTGTATGGAAGTGGGAAGTGATTAATATGGACTTCATTGCTGGTCTTCCTCAGTCTTGGAATTAGTTTG
This sequence comes from Capsicum pubescens, assembly GCA_030864215.1. Lineage (NCBI taxonomy): Eukaryota > Viridiplantae > Streptophyta > Magnoliopsida > Solanales > Solanaceae > Capsicum > Capsicum pubescens. Next base: position 214,980,822 of record CM061549.1, on the reverse strand, counting down.
ATTTAATTTGGGTCACTATGGATAGGATGACTAAGTCTACTCACCTCTTGCCAGTGAGGACCAATTATTCAGCAGAGGATTATGCGAAGTTTTTCCTCCAAGAGATTGTTAAGTTTTATGGGATTCCTTTTCTGTTATGTCAGATCGTGGTACTCAGTTCTCATCATACTTTTGGCATTTATTTCAGAGAGGTTTGGGAACTAAAGTGAGCCTTAGTACTGTTTTCCATTCATAGTCGGATGGGTAATTGGAAAGGACTATTTAGACATTGGAAGATATTCTTTGGGCTTGAAAGATTGACAATGGTGATAGTTGGGTTGATTATTTGCATCTTATAGTATTTGCATATAATAATAGCTACCACTCTAGTATTGGGATGGCCCCATTTGAGGCATTGTATAGTAGGAGGTGTAGATCTCCTATTGGGTGGTTCGAGGTTGGTGAGACAGAGATGTTTGGCCCTGATTTAGTTTACCAAGCTATAGAGAAGGTGAAGGTGATTCAAGATTGGTATAAGACCTCCCAAAGTCGCCAAAAGTCCTATGAGGATGTGAGACATAGGTAGTTAGAGTTTGCGGTTGGCGATTGGGTATTCATGAAGGTGTCTCCCATGAAGGGAGTAATACGATTTGGGAAGAAGCGGAAACTCAGTCACCAGTATGTCGACCTGTACTTGGTATTAAAGAGGGTTGGTAGTGTTGCATATGGGTTGGAGTTGCCTCTTAGTTTGGTCTTCATTTATCCGATGTTTCATGTTTCGACGTTGATAAAGTGCATGGATAATCCTTCTATGATTGTTTGTTTAGAGGAGATGGGTATTTTAGATTCCTTATCTTATGAGGAAGTCACAGTTAAAATCTTGGATCAGCAAGTTCGTCGGTTGCAAATGAAGGACGTAGCTTTGGTAAAGGTTCTATGGAGGAACCACAAGTTTGAATAGGCTACTTGGGAAGCCGAAGAGGAAATAAAGTCCAAGTATCCATTCTTGTTTTCTGCCTCGAATGATTGTGATTAAAGTATGTGTTATTCTTAACATCTTTATTTTCTGACTTTGTTAAAGAAAATTTTAATTCCTTGATATCTTTGTTTTATGACTTTTTTAAAGGGAATTTTGGTTGTTAGTTGTGTTAAAATCATTCTTGTAATAGCCTTGACCTATCATTCAAGGATGAATGATCCAAACGGGGGAGAATTAAAATACCCATGATTTTGTCCCTTGAGCTTTGAGCTCACTGCCTAGACTACAACTCACTCTTTGAGTCGTAAGGATATGTTATGGGTCGTAAGGACCAAGTCGTAAGGTATCCAGTAAGTTTGGCCTAAGACACTGTCTTTATTATAACTTGAGGTCACAAGTCCAAAAGACTCATTACAAGTCGTAATGACCAAACCACAGAATGTCTAGTATTCACCCAATTGGTTTCTACTCTGATTACGACTTGGACCCTTCGAGTTATAGGGTTACGTGATGAGTCTGTTTACTGAGTTTAGGGACAACACTAGGTGGGAGTCTAGGAGACTATTTTTGTTATGAATCGTGGTGACGAGTGGTAAGATGAGCTTATGAGTCGATGAGTGAGTCGTAGCCAAGGGTGACACTTTTTATCTTTTAAGCTGAGGGTACTTTGGACTTTTCCCACTTTAACCCTTTAGACCCCACGACTTAAAATCATCTTTGGACTTCATTAACCTATTATTCTCTATCAAATACTCCCAAATACTATCTAAAATTCTCCATTCAAGTTAAAGTTAGGGTTCCAAGAGAGGTGATCATCTAAGGTTCCAAGGGTGCTTTTTTCCCTAAATTTATTGGTATTTGAGGCATGTTACTCTTTCCTTATAATTGTACTTTCTTAATGGCATGATTTGGATAAGGTTTACATGGTTTTGATATTGGGTTTCAAACTATGGGTTGAGGGTTGAATTCAAATTATTTAAATGCTTCTTCTATCATATTTATGAAGTTATTTTGCTTTATTTGATAGTTTGTAAATGTTTAGGGGTGCATAGGAATGGTAGATGGACATGGGTACAATGGAATCCCTAAATTGGTCAACCATAGAAAATGGTGATACAAAGAAATCCTCAAATAAATTGGTTTGGTATGAAAATTGGTAACAACCTCGAGCCACTTGTATAATTGGTTTTCAAATATGCATTATCACTTGGTTTGATTTATTTCTTCACATTAATGCATGTCTTAATTGGTTAATTTGATGATAATGGTCTTGAAATCCTTGTGGGGTACAAGGGAATCCCCTAAGTGATTTTTATAAATAATTTTATGGGGTACACATGAATCCCTAAGTATTTTCTTAATGACATCGCTTGCAAGCTATGTTTGGTATGAATATACGACGTAATAATTCCTTAATAATTAACTCTTGGAATTGGTGGTTGGGTTATGTGTTAAATGTTTTAAATTTTGCAATAATGGGGGTTGTGCTATCTATCCATGAAGGTGTGAGTCTGAAAGACTAATATTGGAAACTTGTGCTTATCAACATGAGGGTTTGTCTTGATGACCAAGTTCTTGTGGGGTACAAAGGAATCCCCTAAGTGCACATACATACATATATGTATCATGAAGGGTGAAGGGTACAAAGAAATTCCCCAGTCATCTATGATATCTCCAGTTTATGCGGCTAACATGCACTGGGTCCCGTCAAGGGGTAACACTGGACCTATATATACAGTGGGTGGATTTATGATAGTAACTCTTCACAACCCAGGTTATGGTTTTTCAAAGTTCATACTAAGCTCTTCTCCCTACCCCAGCATATGTATATGTATATGTATAGGTACTTGATATGATATTATGTGTTGGTTGTTGTACTAGTTTGAATGATTATCATCGCATTATTATGTTCTTTTATCCCTAAGTTACATGTCAGCGCTCTATCACTCCATCCGCTAACTATTTTTGGATGTTGTATCCCTACGTGATGCAGGAACTAGCCATACTTGCACATCTCTTTCTCAGTGACTTGGATTCAAGGTCAGGTAGTGAGTCAGATTGACGTGCTGAACTTTCATAGTTTGGAAGACCCTATTTCATGATTATGGTTTCCTTTACATTTTGTCTATTCCCTAGGATTTGGTTTTTGGCTAATATCAGGGGCATGTCCAAACATTTTGTTAGTATTCAGTTTTGGTTCATTATTTATAAGGCTTTATTTAGACTACTGTAGTTATTGGGTGGTGTCGGTTAATCGTTTGGCCGATCGTGGGTGATTTGTCATGGACATACGTTCATATTTTCTTAATCTATTGCATACTATATTCTTATATATTCAGAATTCACCAGACTTTGGGGTGTGTTGCATTTGAGTTTTTTAGGTGCAGAGGGTGATCTATGGCTTAAATGGGACTTGAGATTCCCTTCACAGTCAGGACCTAGTTCGGGTTGTGATAGTTATGCATTTCTAGGAAAAACTAGTACTGAGTCTTCTAATATGGTGACCAGAAATGTTATTTCTATTGGTTACCAGATGGTTAATGTATTATTTGATCTAGGCTCTACATATTCTTATGTATATGTTCAGTTTGTGATGGGTGTAAATTTAGTTTTTGATATACTTGATTACCCTGTTTACATGTCTACTCTGGTTGGGGAACCTTTGGTAGTAACCCATTTTAACTGTTCTTGCCCTTTATTATTTGTAGAGTCTTTAGACTTGGGTAGACCTAATTATTCTAGATATGTTGAACTTTGATGTAATTCTAGGTATGACCTGGTTATCTTCTTATCATGCTATTTTAAACTATAACTATAAGAAGTGATTCTAGCTATGTATGGAATGGAGAAACTAGAGTGGAAGAGAGGGTATAAGGCTAAATGAGTGAGAATTATATCATCTTTCAGGGCTATAAGGTTAGTGGGGAAAGGGTGTCTAGCGATTTTTGACCATCTTCAAGATACAAGTATGGGGTTCTCTTCAATTGAGTTAGTATTGGTAGTTTTTGAATTTCAAGATATATTTCCTTCAGACCTACCGGAAATGCCTCTAGATAGAGATATATATTTTTGTATTTACTTAGAGTTAGGCACTCTCCCTATATCAAATCCTCCTTATCGAATACCTCCAGTAGAGTTCAGGGAGCTCAAAACCAATTGCAGGTACTACTTGACAAAGGTTTTATTCATCCAAGTGCTTCATCTTGGGGTTCTCTAGTCCATTTTGTTAGAAGAATGATTATAGTTTGAGGATGTGTATTGATTATAGACAGCTGAATAAGGTTATAATTAGAAATAAATATCACTTGCCTCGCATAGATGATTTGTTTGACCAGTTACAAGGTGCATCAATGATTTCAAAGTTTAATTTATGGTCGAGTTATCATCAATTGAAAATAAGATTGAAGAACATACCAAAGATATCTTTTATAACTCTGTATGGCTATTATGTATTTTTGGTGATGTCTTGTGGTATAATTAATGCACCTGCAACATTTATGATCTTGATGAACGGTATTATTCAATCATTCTTTGATTCTTTTGTTATCGTGTTTATTGATGATATTTTAGTCTTCTCCAAGAGTAAGGAGGATCATGGAGGTCACTTTCACATAGTTTTGGGTATTCTAAGGGAGAAACAACTTTTTGCTAAACTTTCAAAGTTAGTTATCTAGAAGATTGAGATAGTTAAAAATTGTACTTAACCTAGTTCAGTGACCAAGGCAAAGAGTTTTGTGGGTCTTGAAGTTATTACAATAGGTTTGTTAAGAGCTTTGCCTCCATTGCAACACACTTGACAAGGTTGACTTAGAAGATGTACCATTTGTTTCGTCAGATAAATGTGATGAGAGATTCTACAAGCTCAAGACCGTCTTTACTACAACACCTATCCTTTTGCTAGCAGTTGAAGGTAATGACTTTATAGTGCTTTATGATGCTTCACTTTTGGTCTTGGGGTACTGTGTCAATGCAAGATAGAAATGTCATTTCTTAAGCTTTGAGGCATTTGAAGCCTCATAAATGGAACTTCCCGATACATGACTTAGAGTTGGAAGTGGTGGTGTTTACATTATAGATTTGGAGAAACTATCTTTATGGTGTCAATTATGAGGTCTTTACAGAGTACAATAGTTTTAAGCATATATTTACTCAATGGGATTTGTAACTAATGCAGTGGTGGTGGTTGGAATTGTTAAAGGATTATGATATGACTATTAAGTACCACCTAGTTAAGGCCAATAGGGTGGCAGACACATTGAGACAAAAAGTTGTAAGTATGGGTAGTTTGTCATTCTTTCAGGTGTCTAGGAGACATTTGGCATTATAGTTTCAAACTCTAGCATCTCAAGGTATGCAAATTGGGGTCTCAGATAGTATGTAGTGTTGGGTAGTGTTGTAGTCAGTTTTAGATCATTTTAAGGCCAAGTAGTTTGAGGATAAGAAACTAAATACACTAAAAATAAAGTGGTACGTAGAAAGGTGGCAGACCCCACCCTTGACGCGAGGCAGGTGTAATGGTTTAAGGAGTGGCTATGTGTTCCTCAGGTTAGTGATTTGATGTATGATCAACTTTCAGAGGCCCATGATTCATGTTATTAATTTCATCCTGGTACAACTAAGATGTTTTGTGATTTAAGACAACTTTATTGGTGGCTCAGGTTAAAGAGACACATAGTAAATTATGTATCTAAGTGTTAAAATTATCAGCAGGTAAAGTATGAGACCAAACGCCCACTGGGTTGCTTAACAGGATGCATTTACCTATGCAAAAATTAGAGCACATTGCTATGGATTTTATATTGCGTATTTATAAGACTTTGGTGAAGTACGACTTTATTTTAGTAATAGTGTATAGGTAGATGAAGTCAACTCACTTCTTATTGGTTCAGATAGACTACAAATCTCAAAAGTTTACAAGAATCTACATCAAGAAGATAGTAATTCTTCATGTGGTGCCACTTACCATTATTTTTTATAGAGATACAAAGTACACATCTATATTTTGGGATAGGTTGCATGAGGAGTTGGGAACCAAGCTCGCGATGAACGTGGCTTTTCATCCTCAAACAGAAGGATAGTTTAAGAGGATGATTTAGATGTTAAAGGACATGTTTAGGGCCCGTATGATTGATTTTGGTAGTTATTGGAGCCAATTTTTTCTGTTGTATGAGTTTTAATATAACTACAATTAGAAGTCCAACACTGATTTGGCACCATTCAAGGCACGTTATGGAAGAAAGTGTAGGTACCTATTGGGTGGTTTGAGGTAGGTTATGTCAAACTTTGGGAACTAACTTAGTAAAGAATTTTTAAGAAAAAGTAAGGTTAATCCAAACCAACTTATTGCCCGCTCAAAGTGGGCAGAAATAGTATGCATATCATAAGGTAATAGACATAGACTTTAAGGTCGGGGAGAAAATTTTATCATGGTGTCTCACATAAAGGGATTCATAAGGTTTTGCAAGAAGATTAAGCTCATCCCTCTATATAATGGTCCCTTTGAGGTTCTTAAAGAGGTGGGTCCAGTTGCATACAGGTTAGCTCTATCGACAGGATTGTCGGGAGTCCAACTGATATTTTATGTCTCTATGCTCAAGAGGTACCATGGGTATGGGGACTACATCATTATGTGGAACTCAATTTTTTTAGATAAAAATTTAGCTTATGGGAAAGAACTAGTAGCGATTCTAGATTGAGATGTTCAAAAATTAACGACGAAGGAAATTTGTATGGTTAAGGTTCAATAAAAGCATTATCTGGTTGAGAAAAAAACTTGGGAAGTAGATATGGATATGCAAGACAAGTGTCATTAATAGTTTGAGGATACATGTACTCTTTTCTCTCATCTTTTTAGACTATTTTTGCATTTAATTATTCGGAGACAAACAATGGGTAAATTGGTATCTTTTGTAATAACCATTTCCATCTTTATGTATAAACCTACTAGTGAAAATTCCACATTAAAATTCTTCTTAATTTTGAAGTTATACATTCTAGGCTAAGCTAGTTTTGAGAATAATTAGAGCGAGGTATGATTTGGGGAAATCCGAGAATGATTTTGGCTATTTGGGGTAGTGTTTGACTAGATTTATAATTAGCTAACACAATAAGGAACCCATGGAAACATATGAAATCAAATTTGGTTGAGCTCTCGAAATTGATCTTAGCGTGAAGGACATTGTTTGGAACGTCTGTGGTTAAGGTGATTGCAAAAATTAAAACTTTTAGGAAAAATTGGGGATTTTGTCCTATCGATGCTTCTATCGAGGCATGCATTCTACTATAGCATGGTGTTGCTATAATAGAGAAATTCTCACTTTAGAGACGGTCCAACATGGTCAATGCCCACTATAGTGGTAGTGCTCATATAGTGGCGAAAATTGTATTTTAATAATTTAATTTCCCCAAAATTATTTATTTTTCTAAAATTCATTCTAGGTAAAATGAGGGGAAATTTTGGGTGATTCTGACTAGATTTTCATCTTTTGGCTTTGTAAAGGTGAGGAATCCAACTCTGTTAACATGTAGTTGATAGTTAAGCCTTAGAATTGCTAATTTACGGAGTTTAGGGAGGGTTTTATGAAAGATTTTGTTTATTTGTTGGTGTAAAGGAGGAAAATATGTAATAAATTAATCGGTTTTGATTATTAACAATTAATTTACCCTTGGCTTTTGTTAACTAACTAATTAATCTACGGAATTGGTAGCTTTACGTGAAGTACAGTAGAACATCCCTAGAAAGGAAAGGAAATGATCATGATCTTGACCTTAGTGTTTATATGTGAATTACAATTCCCAACATGGTCAGTCATATCATTAATTATGTGTTTATATACATTTTCTATTCTAGGAGAAAGCTAAAATTGTAGGAAAAGGCAAGTTTTGGCTTAGATGAGGTTTGCAAGCATGGTTCGAGGTTTGTGATGGTATTGTAGCTTAATCTAATTTGTTCTATATGTTCACTTTAACTACTTTGTAGTGTGGCTTTTTAGTACGTATTGTTTAGTGTGGTCAATGGCAAGGGCGTTTATCTTATTGAATGATTTTACCCTACTTTATAGCTAAATATGTAATGTTTTGGTATTTTAAATATTCTCATGAGTTATTGGTGAAACAAGGTTGGCAGACACTTGTGTCTGTGACTTAGTACATGGATGGAAATTGTCCTCTGTATGTCATGGCTAGAGGTTGGATGTTTAACCTATATTGTGTATGTACGGGGGTCAAGTGAGTTTAACGGTTCCTGGAGAGAATCGGGGAATATGCTTTATACTTGATAATTGTAACCATGTCTTGACCTTGTCTTGACTGAACTTAACTTGGAGATAATATGTTTACTGGTTGGTTTGAAATCCTAAACTGCCTTTTTGGTAATTAATGTGCAAAGTGTGTCCAAGTTTTGAGCATGAAATGACCCTACCAGTACATTTTTTTTTTGTGCACTAATACTACACCTGCTCTTACTTTTATAAGTGCAACGCATATTCCAGCGGCTCCTACAAGGCCTCACTTGTGATTCCAGCAGTTGGTTTCAAATTAAGGATTTTACTTCTAGACTTTTTTTTATCATTTTATCTTTTGGGGTTACATCCCTTTCTTGACATCTTAGATATTTTGGTATGGATGATTCTCAGGTCTTAAGGATGGTTTGTTTACGTATAATGTTCAACTTTTAGTTGTACTTATGGTTTTTGTTTTAAACTTGAATATCTTTACTGATGGATTAGTTCCGATATTTCTTTCAAGTGTTGATTTAAAGATGGTATTTTGGGGTAGATGGTTCTTCTATTGGGTGAGTAGTGTGGGTGCCACTTACGATGGGTTTGGTTCGTGATATTTGGGTTTCTATTTAGTAGATAAACTAGAAATACTCTTTCTTTCCTTAGTTAGGACAATGACAGTAGAAAACTTTTCCACTACTTGAGTATCCTGAGAAGGAATTTCACTAGCATTAGGGTCAGCTGCCACAAGTTCTTCAGTTTGTATTTGGCCTAATAATTTCTCCACTTCAGTAATGAATGCTTCTGAGGGATATAAAAATCACCAGTTCTTTCTACTGGATCATCAATAGTGAAACAATTCACATTTCCCAAACTTTTCTCATTCATTAACACCTCTATCTCTACTTTTTGACTTGAAATTTCAAGTCCCTGATCCTTATTTTTTACTTTAATTGCATTATCAGATATCATTTCACAACTTCTCTCAATGAACTAGGTGGAAATTATTCACCTCAAGGAAGGTGATTAAGGTAATATCTTCCTTTAGCAGAGAAACTTTAGAGGTTTTAGGTGCTATGGATGAGGTTGTAAGATTATTTCATTAGAAGGTAAGATTAGTGATGAAGGAGTAGTGATGGGTTCGGATGACACACGAGATATTTTGTGCAAAAGATATTTTTTTCTTTTTTTATGAAGGATGGAAGAGACGAGTATTAGAGAAAAAAAGTAAAGAACTGACTGTGAAAAAGAGTTTTAGATATTGAGAAAGGTTGTCAAAAATTTGGAGATGGTGAGTAAGAAATAATACTGAATAAATAGATGGAATGGGATTAAAGAGTGTTTAAGTGGCATGTTGTCTTAGGAGAAATAAGCCTAAAGAGTGTTTAAGTGGCATGTTGTCTTAGGAGAAATAAGCCTAAATAGTGTTTAAGCGACGTGCCATCTTAGGAGAGAGATGACATTTCATGTGAGAGTAAGAAAGGACATCTTTTTAGGAAGAAACCGAAAAAATGATATGACCTGGCACATAAGTAAAGTTTTATTTTCCAAAGGTAAGATAAGAATACTGTAATGAACAATCTATCGTTATTAATAGGCACATCATCCTTCAACACGAGGTATGGGGATTTTCAATATTTGGTCTTAATTTAGTATGGGATGATGCAACTTAAGATTTTAGAATTTAAAATTTCGGTCAGGCTGATGTAATTCCACTATATCGATAATTTTTCCACTATAGCAGTGTCTATAGCGGCCAACAAGTTGTTATAGGGGATGACGGGACCAAAAACCCTAGGTATGATTTTTATATTACTCTTTTCTTATTTCAGTAGCAAAAAAGATGAGTTGCATTAAAAACCCTCATAGGGTTACCTCATGGTCTGAGAGCGATGGAGAGGAGGGATTTCAGATTAATAGGGTAAAATCAATGGTTACCCGCTAAATTTCATGCTAGTATTCACCTTGACAATGTCAAAAGCTCATGTTCATGACTCTTTTAGAGTTGCTTAGTGTTCAGGTAAGTAAGGTTTAACTTAGTAGTTTAGACCAAGGTTAGAAAACATAAGCATGACGTAGATTGATAGGAGACTTCATGTTTAATCCTTCGAGCATGGTATCAGAATGGATAAAAAGGAAAAAACCCCAGGTAATTAGATAGGAATTTGTTGTAATTTTTATGATATTGAAATTTTCAACTAATTTATATGTTACATTGTTATTATTCATCCTTGTATGTTTACAAATGTGTTGTACAAGAAAATTGGGTAAACCTGGTAAAGCCCTATATTAGAGTTGGTTAGTGTTGGCTGATTCTTAAGAATCTACAGTGTTGACTAGAGGAATAGGGAATTGATAATCTATCAAGGTCAGGGTGAACAATTGGGTTGATTTTGCACATCTAAATTGAATACTTGAATTTAATGAATATGGCTCAATATCGCTTACTTAATAAGCCATGAGTTAGTGTTTGGACATGCTGTAATTGATAAATATAAATTTGTAAGGCCTAATTATGAGTTGTTGGCGGGCCTTTTGGCATACTTGTGATTTTATATGTTAAAGGATAATTGTCACTTACCTAAAATAATTAAGTTTGACCAACTGTTTGGAGTGTTGTCTTATTTTTTTAATGCATGTTAAAGATATTAAATTTTTTAATGATATCCTAAGTGTTAATCACATATAATAAGGTTATATTAACGGATTATTGATTGTATAAGTGTGATTGTTTATTCTCATTGTGGTTGTGACTGTTGTGATATATGTTGCTTGTTATGGGATGTACCGATATTTGGACATCTTCATGAGATTTAAACTTATTACTATAAGATGTACTGATATTTGGACATCTTCAAGGGATTTATAGATATTAACATGGGATGTATTGGTAGTTGGATATTTTCACGAGATTTATACTTATTATTGTGCGATGTGTTGGTATTTGTACATCTTTATAGGATTTATAATTATTTTAGAGAGATATATCAGTATTTGGGCATCTTCATGGGATTTATACATATTATTATGTGATATACTCATATTTAGATATCTTCATAGGATTTATACTCAATATTGTGGGATGTAATAATATTTGGACATCTTTATGTGATCTATACTTATTATTGTGGGATGTATTGGTATTTGGACATCTTCATGGGATTAGTTGCTATATTTTCTTTCCTGAGTAAATCAGACTTACATGTTGACTTGTTATATTTGGTTTCTCAGTTAAATTGGGCTTGCATGTTTAATTGTTATATTTGGTTTCCTGAGTAAATCTGAATTAAATGTTGAATTGCTATATTTAATTTTTTTGTAAATCGGGCTTAGATGTTGACTAGTTATATTTGGTTTCCTGAGTAAATAGGGCTTGAATGTTAACTTGTTATATTTGGATCCTAAGTAAATCGGGCTTACCTGTTGACTTTGATATAGTAAGAGTCATGGTTTGTTGAATTATATATTATTAGAGTCATGAATTTTCAACTCGGATATTGTTAGAGTCATGGATTATTTATCTGGTTATTGTTATAGTCACAGATTATTGTCTTAGATATTGTTAGAGTCATGGATTATAAACTTAGATATGCCTAAATTCATGGATTGTTAAACTATTTATCATTAGAGTCATGATTGTTTACTTGGATATTGTTAGAGTCATGGATTGTTGACATGGTTATTGTGAGAGTCATGAATTATTGACTTGGTTATAATTAGAGCCATGGTTTGTTGACTTGTTCGTTCTATCTACTTGACTTGTGTATCTTGACTTGTAATTGATATATTTGGCCCTTGGCAATATACTTGGATATCTATGTATGGCCTGATCATTGATGATAACAATATCTGGGATCCATGTGTGGTTCGGCTATTTGGTATATATTTAGGATCCTTGTGTGATTTTGTTAGTTGGTATATATTAGGGATCCTTATGCATGATAAGTGTAAATAGACTCAACTTGATCATGATTAAAACTAAAAGATGAAATAACATAAGCATACATCGTAAAACAACATCTTAATAAAGCTTGTGAGTCATTACACTTAGTTTCTAATATCTTTACTTCTGTGGGAGTTTCTTATAACCGACATAAAAATGTGAGCAAGCATGGAATCCAAATCTTACCCACGTTAAGGATAATTTTTCTACCCTTACCATTAGAATAGAACCTTACTTGGGTAATCACCTAAATATGTCCGTTTGGACAAGCTGAATAATATATGACATGTCTGTTAGGACAAGCTACATGCCTATTTGGAAAAGCTGAATAATAACCTCCGGTGGCATATAGTTTCCAGAAAATAGGATGCGCTAAGACAACATTCCCCTCTTAGTGATAAATACTACTCCCAAGAATATATATACTTATGCTCATACTTATAAAATTCACCTTAAAATAAAATGCGGATTTATAAACCTGAAAACCAACTATGCTTCTCTTGCTTAAATCATACTCATAAAGAAACATGTAAATTTCATGTCTTATCTAAGATCATAATATCAAAACTAAAACTCTCATCATGTTATAATACATTGTAACTTGAGCTTCTTGTAAACTGAAAGAATCATGCTAAAATCACATGTTGTAATACTTTGTAACTTGAACTAGAAAGCTTGAACTTCTTGTAAACTGAGTAAGTTATGCTAAATCTTATATACGTTTCCAACTAGTGGAATTTCATGTCAAAATACTAAAACTCATTTCATAGGATTGATTTCATGGATAAAACATGATTAAACATAAATTCTTTTGCTTGATGAATTTTAAATCATAGGAAAACATCATAATTTCAAAAGCATAAAAAGTGAGTATGAAACTTAGTCATGAAATCCTTACACTTATGTAAAAACTCAGCTTTTGAGAACAAGGATGGAAGGTAATCCTTTTTCAAACCCCACATACCTAGACTTAGTGAATTTCTTGGAGGGAAACCTGAATTGAAACCTTGGAAGCTTGAATTTTGGAGAAGAAAATCCTCTTTTGTACTTTTGAGGGTTTGGGAGAAGAGAAGCCATATAATCTGAGTTATAAGGGAAGAAATTTTGTTATTTATGATTAGGAAGTTGCTTAATAGGTAAAATACCAAAAACCCCTCGACCTCAAAGAAAAACATAAAACTAGCATTTTACGCCCTTGATCACGGTACGCCCTTATCGCTCCACTCCAAAGGTGTGGCATGCTTTTATCGCGGATTTTCACTGGTTTGTGGTCCTGAAATAATCCCAAATGCATTTTAAAAATTCTAAAACACTTTCTAATGGTCCCTTTATCATTCCTTATCATAATTCAACTCAAAAATCAATGTTAAACATGAAGGAGATATCAAAATAAAATTATAGAAATTTTGGGGTCTAAAAATATCTCCCCCTTTGGAGCATTCATCCTCGAATTAAGACTTAAATTGTGATAAGAAATTAGTTACTAACATGAAACTAAATTTCTAAAATTGATCACGTTTCATAATTGGAATCACCTCTTCATAGAGTACTAACTTAGTTGATGCATATGAAACTTGATTACATACCTAGGAATCGTATGGAATGATGTAGACATGATTTGGAAGAGAAAAAATCTTGGAGGGAAATCTCTTACTCCTATTGAATCGTTTTTAGGAGTGAACAAATAGAGTTACTTATCCATCATATCTTCTAATGAAGGATATAAATATAGGTGATCTATAAAGATAAAACCCTTAACTTGAATCTAATTTCTGAACTAACTTTATTGACTATAAGAATCGATTCATTCAGAGAGTTTAGAACTCAATTGAATCATTCAAGACATAATCATACATATAGAACTGCATGTGATAGCTAACGCAATAAGACTTCCTAGAGTTACTATGAAGGAAATATTAGTTTCCTCAGACTCTCCTTATTATAACATCCAATAAAAATAGAGGAAAAGAATTTTGGGTATGATCTGACTATGGAATTTGAATAATAAATCACAACATGGGTACAACTACATAACATGGAATATAGGCATATAGAAAAGAAGCTAGAATAGGATTGTTACACCTTAGGCAATGAAACTATTAACTTTCAAGCTTAGCCTCTTCTCAAAAACTCTTCTCAGCTACTCTTTTTCGCTTAAATACTACACTTCATTTGCGCACTTTTTGCTCTGTTAATATGATTTGAGAAATAACTAGAATTACATAATTTCAAAAAAAAAGTTGGTTTACAATAGTATCTACCACAAAATAACATGGAAAGGATGTGGAAAAAGTCTTGATGGATAATTGTGTCTTCAATCATTCCAATACCTGTATTAGAAATTTTTGCATTACTAATACCATGGTTTGCCATATGTTAGTTATATAGTACATGCGACTACTCCCACTAAGGTCTAGGTTAAACTACACACTTTCACCATGTTCAAGCCTAACTCGAAGTCATAAGGTACTACATATAACAGAATAATATTAGTCTATCTACAGGATTCAAAATTATATGTCTTTTGCTCTTATATCAAGAATAATACTCCTTACCACTTCAACACTAACTCTGATCTCTTATTAGGAATTCACCAGTGCAAAATGCATTCATCCATATATATACTAACTTTACGTTAATGCCTATCATTATAACCATATATGAACTTCTAAGAAACCTACCCATCTAGGATTTTTTCCATATTCCCTAATACATCTATCAATAATAATTTTCATGAATTATCCCCAAAAAGCACACCACGAATTCTCAATTAACTATGACATATACCAAATCTTTGCCTCGATCATTATCCACGGTTATAGCCTTAGAGAAATCAAGAATACAATAGTTTTCCCTAATAAGGAATATATACTCTCTCAAATCTAAACCATTGTTCATCCATTTTTATCAGCACAATCTTAACATAAGGAAGGTCACTGAAGTGATAGAACATGAGGATCTAAATCATGAAAGAATATTATACATAATTTTGACACTTGATTGAGTCCTAAAATATAGAGTATCATAGGAATAAATACATTAAAGAGGTATAAACTGAGGACATATATGACATAATTCATATTTTACTGGTCATTAAAGGGGTACCATGAGTTCTGAGAATTGAGCAACTATGAAACACGGGTTCATACTTATTGTAAGTTTCTTAACATAAGACTGGAAGTCAATGATTTATTCGGGATGACTAGGATCATAGAGTGAAGCTATTACTTGTTTTACTAGGGGATAATAATGAACATGAATAAGTATGAAGTATTTAAGCAGTGGTTAGGGGTGTGTCTCTATCACGCAAGACAGGGATAGGGTGCCATAATGGTTTAAATCCAAGGAATATGCTAGAGTGAGAATGGATCTCTACCTCTCCATACCTCTTATTGACAAGCATCACAATTTAATTCACAAAACTTTGTTTGGTTCCTCACCCTATTATCTCCCCCTTAGATTAAGGCCTACATTCTAACCCTATGGGCCTAATCTATATCCTCAAAACCGAGCCATAATTTCTTTACTCTAACGATCTACACTTGAATGCCAACTCACTCAGCTAAACTATATTTGGAAAATAGTAACTTATTTCTTGGAAACTTCTTTCATAAATACCACCCTCAACATTCTCTAACTTCAATAGTTATCATAATATACTTACACTCTTCTCAGTAAACATACCTACCTTTCTAAACACATAATTTTCCCTTCTCTTCTTAGTTTGCTAATATCACACATCTAAATTTATATTCTTCCCTAATCCATGAGAATTAAAATCATACTTAAAGACTTAACATCATCTACCTATAACTCCTAATTTAGCTATTAAGAATACCATATACCATATAACTAGCATTCTTCACAGGTAGCAACTCAAGGGTACTATCTAAGCAAATAAGACACTTAATAATCTTAGAAAATAATGCATCCATATGTCATCATTGGTATACCTTTACACCTACACTATCATATTTAATTTTGAAAGAATGAACTTAAATTATTGCAGTCATTATTTCAAAACTACTAGCTCACCTTCCATATAACTAACATCACTATCACGTGCAATCATTATTTGTACCTTGATGGTCATCCATTATTCAAACTTAGTATCTAGTACTAAACATTATTAAGCAAAACTTTACAAACTATTCTTGCTTGGAAAAACTTCAAGAAACACTAGTCCACTAGAAGCTCATAATAACAGTAATTGATGAAACCCTTATAGTCTATCTTATTATAATACTTTAGCATATCCTCCTTTCAGACATAACTACTGATTATCCACCCATATGTCTAAATAATATTCATAGCTCTATAAGCATCAAACAATTTACTTTTTATAAGCATTAAGGAAAGCCTATATTAATAATCGTTAACAACCTAATACTTTCATTAATGACCTATGTTTTCCTAACATAATGAAACTCCATCAAGAACCCATTTCCTTTTTCCAGCCTACTCTAAGTCACCTTAACTAATAACTCTTTCTCTAACTTCCACCATGAAATATACACCATACTCACTACTATTTATTTAACATTCAAAGACATAACAACTTAATCCTAATGCAATAGTATGCATAGATCCATCAATATAATCTTAACCAATCATCATCCCCACCTTTCCTGTCATTACACTTCTAAATCCATACTTCAAACTCTAATGTTTCTCTACTACTTATGAATCATAGCAGTGGTCCTAGGGCATAAGGTGCCAAGTCTCAGGCTAGTACAGCTCAACCCCACCTTACCCTCCTTTTCATTTTAGTGGGTAGCTTCACCAAGGATATTATGAAGAGGGGATAAATTGGTGCTTTAATTCTGGTTAATTTGGTAATATGCATAGAGATTGTCCCTCAGCCAAAGTTGCCACTAGAGCTAAAAAGGATTCGGTCATCACTTCTTCAACTCTAACACCTAAAGGTGCTACTTCCTGTACTCGTATTGGTGGGAATCATCTCTATGCACTTTCTACCCATCAGGAATATAAAGCATCACCTGACATTATCACTGGTATGTTACAGGTCTTCTCTCTTAATATTTACTAATTGCTTGATCTAGATTCTACCCTTTTTTATGGATGTGCACTTCAGTTTTGGTCATGAGAGTATTTCTAACCCATAGTTGCTAGAAACTGAATAATGGTTATTTCTAACCCATAGCTAATTTCATCTCAAGAATGTCTAGTATTATCTTCTAAACTAAATAATGGTTATTCCATGAGGAATTATCAAGATTTTCACTTTTTGTCATATGGAAAATTAAATAAGCTTTCCATCGATATAAGATTCACCCAAATCTGATAACCAAATCAGAAGTTACGACTATTTCAGGTTCCCATCATCAAACAACGCAATATTAGTCAGTGGCGTGCCACGCCATAAGAGGAAATGGCATTTGGAAAATTCTAGTAGGGGTCCGCAATTATGGCGCATTGCGCCAGGGCCCAAATTCAGAATTGTTCATTTTCCAGTGTCTCAGCGATATTTCCCCCATGTCGCGCCAAAGTTCCAGGACACAAAGAAAGTGGAAATGCGATGGCCCCATATCGCACCATCGCTCAATTTACCAATTGTCAAAATCGAGTGACACGGCGCGATAGCGCCGCGTCGCGCTAAAGGTCCAGTTTGAGAAATTTTTACAATTTTAAAAGACGCATCCAAGGGTTAAAAGGGTCAATTTCCTACCCCTATTTAAGACCTTTAACACGTGATTCAACCACTTTTCACCCAAAATACACTCTATTCTCTCAAAAACCTCACAAGAACAACCTAGGGCTTTTCATAGAAGATTCAGAATCAAGAATTTCCTCCGTCAATCTTCACTAAATCACGAACCAAGGTATGCATAGTGTTCATTCATGGACTCCTTTCGTCCATGAAGCCCAAGAATCCTTTTTTTTTAAATTCAAGTAGATGGATTTTCTTATGAATTTCATGATTGGGCTACTCTTGTTCATGTGGATAATGAGAAATTGAATTCTACTCCATGTTGGGTGATAAAGTTTATGTGGTTAAATTATTATAGATATAGATTCATGCAAACCTATTACTAAACCCTTGAATGGTGAAATTAGAATTGAACCAAGATGTTTAATTATTGTACAATGATGTTTATATGTACTATGCCTACAATTTGTTTGATTAAATGCCTAGATGAAGGAAAAGTGCCTAACTAGCATGATACCATGAAATCCCTATGTATGTACAAGTTATGTCTATCACATGTGTTGATGAAATGCTTCTATAAATGTATTATGGATTATGATGTTAGTTATATATTCAAGTAAGTTATGCTTAGTCAGTTTCCTTCCATCAAGTCCTGGGGGTACTTGTACCCACAATATTAGTTGTGTTCCTAGAGCCATGACATGTTTCTACAATACTCTCAGTTAAGCTATGATCCTTAGACTTCAGACAGTCTTATGACTCAGGAAATCTCCATGATCTCATGAACTCAGTCAGTTGTCAGATGTCAGTAGTATTCCATCAGTCAACGGAAGTTAGTAACTCAGTCCATTTTTAGTTCAGTAAATCATGTTCAATGTCTATTCAGATGGGAGTAGAAATTAGCACCGAGCGAACTGAAGGGTGGGAACTCACCTGTTATATGAGGGTGTGATTCTTAGAAGCAATACTTTCATTCCAGAACTATGTAGCCAACATAGGTTAAGACATCATAGCTTTCTATATGAGGGTAGATAAGGTGGCTTAACCTGCTATATGAGGGTTCCCACTGTTCTCATTAAAGTTACCTGTTATGTTAGGGTCACTCACATGTTGTCCTTACCAGTGGCGCGGTATTGACACCCTGCCAATCAGGGCATAAATTGAACCCTAATTCAACTATAATTTATTATTTAGGGCATATAGGTTAGATGAATACCTCCCATAGTTTCTGTATCAATCTCAGTAAAAGAACTCCGATAGTTCTTCAGAATTCAAGACTGTTAGATGTAGTTAACTCAGATACAGTATGAAACTCAGTTAGTTCCATCAGATTTAGGATTTTTAGATATAGTCACTCATGTTATCAGTTATCAGAATTCAGTCATTAGTCATGTTAGTCATCGGCATACTCATTTTATCACGATTTCAGATATAGTTACTATGTATGCATACATGTATTCTCACATTCTTATTAGTCAGTTAGCCAGTATTGTTCATGTATATGAACCCCATGCATTCATCCTACCTCACATGCATACCAGTAGATTCAAAGTACTAACACATTTGCACTATAGTGTCTTATACCATAGGTTCAGATACACTAGCTCCAGAGCATCAGTAGATTCTAGATATCAGCAGTCAGAGTTAGCAGTGAGTCCTCATCCTTCGAGTCTATGATTATTTCTATATTATCTCATTAATTAGTTTATTAGTTAGAGTTAGTTGGGGACATGTCCCATCAAATCCTTACTCAGACAGTTCAGTCAGTTAGAGGATTTTTAGACTATCATATTTCAGACTTTAGTATGTTCAGTTTTATTTTGGGTATTTTATTACCCCACATAGATGTTATATAATTCAGATCATGTTTATTATTGAACCTTATGGCCTTTCATTGCATGTTTCTGTATTATTATGTCATATTATACAGTGTACAGGTATAGATATTAGTCATGGGTTAGCTTGTGGTCGTTTGGGGTCATGAGCACTGTGTAGCATTCCGGGTACCATATTTGGAGAGTTACAAACTTGGTATCAGAGCCTAAGGTTCAATAGAGTCCTAAAAAGTTTGAAACCCGCATCTAGTAGAGTCTTGTACATGGGTGTGTTGCGTGCCACATTTATGTACAGGAGGCTATAAGATGTTTTAGGAATAGTTTCCCCTCTTTCAGTATTCATGTCATGCTAGTGAGCATAATCTCAAGTCAATTTCTCAGTCTAATCCCTTTCTCCCTTTCTTCTATAGAACATGCCTTCTAAAAGAAGAAATAGGAATCTGCCAACCCCTCAGCCCGAAGAACCTTTGGGCGAACATGTTTCTCATGCAGAGTTCTTGGCTACATTCACTACTCTTTCTAACTTAGTTTCTGCTCAGAATAAACGACCAGTTGTCATTCTGGCCAATCTAGTGGCCAATTCAGTTGCATCCAGGATTTGGGATTTCACTTGAATGAATCCTTCATCCTTTCTCGGGTCTAAGACAGATAAGGACCTTCAGTAATTCCTAGATTAGGTGAAGAAGGTGACATACATCATGGTTTTGACTACTATTAAGAGTGTTGAGCTAGCTGCATATTAGTTGCAAGATGTTGCCTATACTAGGTTCAAGCAGTGGAAGTCAGAAAGGGAAGATGATGCAGGATCGGTTGAGTGGGAGGAGTTTGCATCTGCTTTCCTTGATCGATTCTTTCCCCTAGAGCTTAGGGAAGCTAAGGTGTTAGAATTAATCAACCTCAGGCAAGGCAATATGACAGTAAAAGAATATTCCCTTAAGTTTACTCAATTAGCCAGATATGCCCCTCATGTGGTTGCAGATAGCAGGGCAAGGATGAGTAAGTTTGTTTCTAGGGTGAATGATAGTGTGGTTAATAAGTGAAGATCTGCCATGCTGAATAGTGACATGACTTTAGCCAGGCTTATGACTCATGCTCAGTAGATTGAGAAGTAAAAAATTAAGATAAGGGAAAAACCGAATAAGAGGGCAAAGACAGGTAGTTTCAACTTTTCTCAGCCTAAGTCAGAAAGAGGAAATCATTCTCAGTTTCATCCTAATTCATTAGTTCCATCTCCTTCTACAACCAGTTCTCCAGTTCCTAAGTTCAGAGAGGGTAACAAAGACAGAGTGCCAGGATCTAAGTCCTAGGGCAGTGTTAGCAGTTCCCACACCTATCCTCTTTGCCAGAATTATGGCAAGCACCATCAAGGTCTTTGCAGAGCTGACAGTAGTATTTTCTTTGGATGTGGCAAACTAGGCCACAGAGTCAGAGATTGTTCTCAGCCAGGTCCTCAGGGTCAAAAGAATCGCTCCACAGCTCAGTTTGGTCACCCTAATCAGCAGGGTGCCACCTCCAGTGCTACTATTGGGTAACACCCAAATCATTTCTATGCTTTTTAGTCCCAACAAGATCAGGAAAATTCTCCTGATGTGGTTTTAGGTATGTTATAGATCGTTCATGAGCATGTTTATGATTTGCTAGATCCAGGAGATTCTTTGTCTTTTGTCATTCCTTATATAACAGTTGATTTTGGAGTCGGTCCTAGAATTCTAGCAGAGCCCTTTTCAGTCTCTACCTCAGTGGGTAAAAGCATCATAGACCGGCGGGTATACAGGAACTTCCCGGTTATGATATCTCAGAAAGTCACTAAGCAGACTTAGTCAAATTAAAGATGACTGATTTTGATATCATTCTCGGCATGGATTGGCTTCATTCCTGCTATGCCACAGTCGACTGCAGAAATAGAATAGTCCAGTTTCAGTTCCCAAATGAACCCATCCTTGAGTGGAATAGTAGTACTTTGGCATTTAGAGGTCAGCTTCTTTCCTACCTTTGGGCACGAAAAATGATATCTAAAGGATGTGTCTATCATCTTATTCATGTTAAGGATACTAGTTCCAAAACTCCCAGCCTTGAATCAATTCCAATTGTAAGTGAATATTCAGATGTCTTTTCCGAAGATCTTCCAGGAATTTCTCCCAAAAGGGAAATAGACTTCGGCATTGATCTTCTTCCAGATACTCAGCCTATATATATTCCACCATATAGAATGGAACCAGCAAAACTCAGAGAACTGAAAGAACAATTGAAGGATCTCTTAGATAAGGGATTTATCAGGCCCAGCATTTCCTAATGGGGCACTCCAGTATTATTCATGCGCAAAAAAGATGGTTCTCTTAGGATGTGTGTAGACTACCATCAAATTAATAAGGTTACGGTCAAGAACAAGTATCCTCTTCCCAGAATTGATGACTTGTTTGATCAACTTCAGGTTGCTAGTTATTTCTCTAAGATAGGCCTCAGATCCGGCTATTATCAACTCAGAGTTAGAGAATGTGACATTTGGGAAAAAAAAATTTGTACTTGGTATGGTCATTTCAAATTCTTAGTTATGTCCTTTGATCTTACCAATGCCCCAACAACTTTTATGGACTTGATGAACCGTGTGTTCAAGCATTACTTGGACATGTTCGTCATAGTCTTCATAGATGATATTCTATTTTATTCCCACAGTGAGCGTGATCATGCAGACCATCTCAGAATAGTACTTCAGACTCTCAGAGATCATTAGCTATTCTCCAAATTCAGTAAGTGAAAATTTTGGCTAAGGTCAGTAGCATTCCTTAGTTATATCATTTCCGGTGATGGAATTAGAGTGGATCCTCAAAAGACCAAAGCAGTAAGAAACTGGCCTCGCCCTATCTCTCCATCAGATATCAGGAGTTTCTTGGGTTTGGTCGGCTATTACAGATGATTTGTTGAGGGATTTTCTTTTATTGCATCCCCTATGTCCAGATTGACTTAGAAGAAATTCAAGTTTCTGTGGTCAGATCCTTGCGAAAAGAGTTTTCAGGAGTTGAAGACTCGACTCACCTCAGCTTCAGTTCTAGCTCTTCCAGATAGTTCAGATGGGTTCGTAGTATATTATGATGCATCCAGAGTAGGTTTGGGTTGTGTCCTCATGCAGCATGGTAAGGTCATAGCCTATGCCTCCAGAAAACTTAAGCCCCATGAGAGAAATTATCCTACTTATGATCTTGAGTTAGCAGTCTTTGTTATATAAGGAGGTTAGAGCTCTTGAAAGATTATGAAATGAGTGTTCTCTATCATACGGGCAAGTACAATATAGTGGTTGATGCTCTCAATAGACCATATATGGGTAGTGTTGCTCACGTGGATGACAGTAAGAAGAAGTAGCTCAGGAAGTCCATCAGCTTACCAGACTAGGAATTTTATTAGTCGATACAGATAAGGGTGATATACGGGTTTAGAGTAGTTCAGAATCATCTCTAGTTTCCAAGGTGAAACGAAAACAACATAGAGATCCCAGCCTTGTCCAGTTGAAAGAGTCAGTTCAGGATCAGAAAGTAGAGGTTTTCTCCTAAGGGGAGATGGTGTTTTGTGTTGTCAGGGTCGTCTCTGTGTTCCAGGTGTAGGTGACCTAAGGCAGCAAATTCTTATAGAAGCGCATGGTGTACGCTACTCTATTCATTCAGGGGCCACAAAGATATACCGCGACTTGAGGGAAGTCTATTGGTAGAGTGGGATAAAGAGAGATATTGCAGAGTTTGTGGTTAAGTGCTCTACATGTCAGCAGGTTAAGATAGAGCATCAGAAGCCTAGAGGGTCTATGCAGGAGTTTAGTATTCCTACTTGGAAGTGGGAAGTTGTGAACATGGATTTCGTGATAGGTTTTCCTCGAACTTGTCATCAATATAATTCAGTCTGGGTTATTGTAGACAGAATGACCAAATCAGCTCATTTCTTTCCAGTTCATACCTCTTAAATAGCCGAGGATTACACCAAACTCTACATCAAGGAGTTGGTCAGATTGCACGGTGTTCCATTGTCCATTATCTCAGACATAGGTACCAGTTATATGCTCAGTTAGTTACTAC
Source organism: Capsicum pubescens (assembly GCA_030864215.1). Lineage (NCBI taxonomy): Eukaryota > Viridiplantae > Streptophyta > Magnoliopsida > Solanales > Solanaceae > Capsicum > Capsicum pubescens. The sequence goes on along the minus strand of CM061549.1, from coordinate 214,957,137 downwards.
TTTTACTTATATGCATTCACCCCCACATGCTCAGTACATTCCAAAAGTACTGATCCACATATACATCTATGTGCTACATTGTTAAATAATGTAGGTACAAGTTGTAGTGTGCTTATCAAAATCAGACAGTTGAAGCTTTCAGTCAGCAGGTGATGAGTCCTTTTGATTCAAGGTCTTGAGTCAGTCATAGTTTGTGTAGTATTTTATTTTCTTCATTTAGTCGTATCGATTCGGGATAGCTGGGGGCCATATCCCGGCTACTTATAGTCAATACTAGTAAAGGCTTCATAGACAGTCAGTAGAAGTTGATGTATTTGATTTCAGTTTGTTTGTGTAATCAGAGTTGTAATTATCTTAATATCGTTTGTATTGATCATATTCAGAAAAGGTTTATATTACGCATTATTCTTTAAGACTTACATATTTATTTCAGTTGCTCATGAATTATGTCAGTACAAGGGTTAGCTTGGGATCACTTATGGTCCATAGTACTGTGTGATGTACAGAGGCTAGTCTCAAGGCATTACATCAATATTGGGGATCCAAAGTATTTTTGCAGATACTTCACAACTAGGGAAAACATCTAGTTCATCGAGTAGTTCTCAGGCCAGAGTTGGGTTTATTGGAGTTCAACAGGGTTTCTTGACTGTTTCAGAGGATGATATTGGGTTTCTTGACAATTTTAAGAGTATGAGATTCGAGTTCTTAAGTGGCCCTATGTCACGACCCGAGGTTACCCTAGTCATATCACGGTACTTAGAACCACAAGTGATCTAAAGCTAACTCATGTACTGGCTTACTACTTGAGAAACTAATTTATAATGTATATACAAGAAAAATTTGTTAAGTAGTAACATAATCATGAGAAAATCTGAATAATTATAATACTGGTAAAGTTTACAACATGATAAAACTGAAGAGAGAAATGGAATTACATATCATGACTCGACTGACTATCTATGAAGCCTCTACTATACTGACTATAGGTAGCTGGGACATGCCTCCAACTACATCTAATCAATACATTTGTATAATCAAAATACAACACATGAACTACAATGGGTTGGAGTCCCCGAAATAAGAAGACTTATCACCTGTTGGCTGAGATTTGAGAATTTTCTGACACTGGTGTGTGGACTACATCTAGTACCTATATTATGAAGGAATGTAGCAACAAATACATATATATGGTTAGTACTTTGGAATGTACTGAGTATATGGAGACATGCATTAAATTATGAAAATATTTAAAATATACTTTGAAACTGAGGACATGAGTTATTCGCTGAAAACATGCATTTAAAACCTGGATATACGTTAAAATTTTAAGTCATAGTAAGATTTATAAATCATGAGCTAAAAATAGTTAGGTAACCTGGGAAAACATTAGAAACATGAATACGATATGAAATTCTCATATAAAGAAGAACATGTTGTAAAATTGTATTGAGGATCATGTATGAATACTGGGTTTGAAACTATGTGATGGAAATTGACATAGAATTATGTGTATCTGAACTGGAATGTAAATCGACATAACTCGAGGATCTAAATATAAAAATATATTGAGAAATAATGTATAAGCATACAAAACCAAACATAACATAAATTGAATTGGTTTGAATAATTGAATGACTGGCATTTGTATAACTGAGCAATTGGATATCTATGTAAATAGATAGATGGGGTATGTATATTGAATAACTGAGATCTACATACTAAATAACTAATATTTTTTTACTGAATAACTAATATATATCTACTGAATAACTGATATTTGTTTACTGAATAACTAATATTTAAATATGATCATGTAAAAATTAAATGACTCAGTCTGAAACTGTGGGAGGTATCATGTAACCAAAATGCCCCAATCTGAGCTAATCGAGGTCAACGTTGTAACCCCAGTTTGAAGGGTGTTAGTACCATGCCACGGGTACTAACATTAGATGTGGGGACCCACTAAACTGATGTCCCATAGGACTAGGGAGCCACCCTTTACTGGAAGGTGATCCTATGAGGTATGTGTCAACTCTCAACTGGCATGAAGACTCTCAAACCTATGATGGTTACGTAGTTCTGGAACTCAAGGATTGCTAGTAAGGGTTATTCCCTCTACTAGAAGGTGACCCTCATCTTTGGGTTCACTTGGTGCTAAATTCTACTCCCAACTAAACTGACACTGGAATCATGTACTGGGGAATACACTGATGACTAATATGCTCAACCATGGTGTTCTGAAAACATACAGTGCATGCATAATCTGAAGTAACCATGAACTTATAAACTGATGTTTTTAACATGAAATAATACTGGTGAGTTCGTATAATCTAAATATAGGGATAAAATCATGATTATGCCTGGCTTGTTACTTGAAAATGGAAATATGTAAAAATACATAGGTATCGGGTATTCATAACCCACCAACACTGAAAGATACTTTAAATATGATAACATCATCTAAATCATTGGTAGTAAATCATAATATTGGGGACCCAAAACACAATGCACTTGAATAACTATGAGGATATCATATGTACTTGATTAAATACATGAATTTGACAACTTGACATGGTATTGACCAAACAGGACATGGTAGTTTTGAAATTAAATCATATAGAATCATAATTCACATAGAAAAAACTAATAGCATGGATTGAATGTAAAATTAACGAGGAAACATGGATAACTTTCATGATTTACATTTAACTTGACCATAAATTTGTGTATAATTAATACTTGAACCAAAAAGAGGGTTTTTAAGATCAATGGGTGAAAGGAACCCATTAATGAATACCCCACATACCTCCATGGTTAAATTCTTGAAGTAGGCTTGAAATTGTAAACTTGAACTCTTGAATTCTAGGGAAGAGAAGATTTAATTCTTTGTTCTTGGGAAGAGGAAGGGTTTCTACATGAGTTATTTTGATGATAATGGGCAAATAATGCCCTTTTGGGGCTTTAATCTGTGACTTAGGTGCTTGGGAAAAGGATAAAAAACTAAAATGCCCATTAGGCTGATACTTATGGATGTAATAAACATATCCTCCACGTTTCAGAGGCTAATGAGGGGCCTAAGGCCCGCGTCGCAGAGCTATCGCGGACCTATATTGTTTCTCATGAAAATGGTCATAACTTTTTTCTCAGGTATCAAATTAAGGAGAAATTTGTATCATTGAAAAGATAATTGAATTATATATAATTTAGTGGGTCTTAAGATGCAAAATTCCACATATGTAAAATGTTATGCACATTCACAGTTGACCCTTGTAGTATAAAATACAAAAATTTGGCCGAATCAAAGGCTCTTAGCTCAACTTTTCTCTAAGTGATTCCTAAGAACATTTTTCACCTAATAAGCACTCTTCACACTTGGATAATGATAATGACAAATGTATTCAAATACAAATCATGGGATTAGAGTTTCTACACATAGGAACGAAGGTTCAATGTCTAGCCCAAAAATACGGGGTGTTACATTATCTCCCCCTGGGAATCTTTCGTCCTCGAATGATGGATAGGAACTTGTTGAAGTCTTATAAGTATGGAATAATGTAGACATGACATGTATGGTAACAAAGCATATAGCTGAGTTGAAACATTAAAACATCCATCATAAAACTAACTTCTGAGCTGACTTCACTTAATTGACTGTAAAGTCATGATTCATGTTGAGAGTTTTGAACTCACTTGAAATGTTCTTGATACAATCATACATATAGAATTACGGAGTGATAACTGATGTAATAAAATTCCAAAAAATACTAAGGAGGGAATAAAGTACGTAACTTCTCCTTAGGAATTGTTCCTCAATAAAACACGTATAGGAATTAAAAGAAAGGGGATTCATGGTATCACAAAGTATATTATGTAAGCACGAATCATGAGATAATGAGACCAAGGTCATACATTGGGTATCATAATGTCTGAGGTGGAATATTTGGAAAACTGAGATCATGAATTGAACACTTACGTACTGAGTCATGACTAAATAGTTGAATCGGAGACATAATGCTTGGACTGAACTAAATTCGCAACTTACATATATGCTTACAAATTACCTCATGGAATAGCCATATTCATGATACTACGGATACTAATACTGGATGAAAAGATGGAAAATCACAGGAGTTTATCTGGCTGATTGCTAATCTGAATTGCTGGCTATACGAACTTAACTCATAATGAAAGCTTATACTAAACTAGAGTATTTCTTAAACATTCTTTTCAAAAGGTTCTAATAACATTAGGGAGAAAAGAATCTTGGGCATAATCTGAATAAGATATTTGAGTAAGGAATCTTAATATGGCTATAACTCTATAATATGGAATATAGGCCTATGAAACATAATCTACGATATAATTACTAGGCCTTAGGTAATGCAACTGCCCAATTCAAGCTTAACCTCATTCCTTAAATACTTGCATGGGTACATATAACTACTCCAACCAAAGTTTGAGTTGAGATACATATCCCACCATGTTCAAGCCTAACTCGAAATCACATGGTACTGCACATAACACCATAATACTAGTATGAACTATGAATTCAATACCCCATGCATTTTCATAACTTCTCATCTCAAGAATAATTCTTCTTACCACTTCAAAAACTAAATTTAACCTCTTACTAGGAATTCACTAGCGCATAATTCACCCATTCACTTATATACCAACATGACATTTAAGTGTATCATTATAACTACATACAAACTTCTAGGAAAACATCCATAAAACCATATTTCTGATATTCTCTAAACCTCTATCAATAACAACTTTCTTGCACTATTCTTAAGAAGACACATATGGAACTCGCAACTAACCATGACATATACCAAAAGTTGTGCCTCAATATTCATTCATACTTATATACTTAGATAAAACAACAATACAATAATCGTTTCCCAACATGAAATATTTACTCTATCCCATCTAAACAATTATTCATCACCATTATCATTTCATAAGGAGAGGTCACTGAAAGGTTTTAACATAAGATCCTGAAGCATGGAAGGATACTATATGTAACTTTGACACTTAACTGGGGCCTGAGAAATAGAGTATCAACGACATAAATTCATTAAAGATATCCAAACTGAGGACATACATGACATAAATCTCAATTTCACTAGTCATTAAGAGTGAATTATGAGTTATGGTAACTAAGCATACTGTAAAGCATGAGTACACGAGTCATGAGCTACATGACCTGAGTTTGAACTTCATACATTCATGGAGCATGATTCATACTGCTGAGTGAATTATAACTCCTTAAACTTAGAACTGGGAGCACACATAATTCTCTATGATGTGCATAAACAAGAACTATGATCATGGAGATAAAGTGTAAGGCATAAGTAGATGTCATGGTGACTAAAGTACAAAAATTTGCACTGAGATAAGAATGGGTCGGGTATCTTCCTCCCCAATTGTTGTTTTCCAACACACTGGCATCACTACTAGAATCTTAAAGCCTGGCGACTTATTATTTTATCATCTCCCTTTTAGATTAAAGCTATTATTCTAAGTTTGTGGACTCTTTTTATAAACTCTAAATTGAACTGCAACCACCTTACTCTCGAGTCTGAGACATAACAATACACATAAATAATAAACTCACCCTAAAAGAATGCACTTGAAACTAAAAAACCCACTGCTAATACTTCCTTATGAGATACAACTATTAGCTTTCTATAGCCCATAACTTAGCTAGTAAGAATATCATATACTACATTACTAGCCTCATTTGCACTTAGCAACTCAATGATACTATCTAAGAATACACATTAAAACTTAGAAGTAATATAATCTTATATCGCTTTGGGTACACCTCTAGATCATACCCACATCATTATACTTAATTTCATATCAATAAACAAAAATTATTGCATACACTATTTTATAATGTATATACAAGCTAAATTTATTGAATGGTAACATAATCATGAGAAAATCTAAATAATTATAATACTAATAAAGTTAACTAGAATTACATATCATGACTCAAACTGACTATCTATGAAGTCTCTACTATACTAACTATAGGTAGTGGGACATGCCTCTAACTACAACTAACTAATACATATGGATAATAAAAATACAATACATGAACTGTAATGGGATGGAGTCCCTGAAATAAGAGGACCTATCACCTGCTGGATGAGAGCTGAGAATTGTCTGACCTTGGTGCGTAGACTATATTTGGTACCTACATTATAAAAGAATGTAGCCATAAATGCATATATGTGTTCAGTACTTTGGAATGTACCTTGTATATGAAGGCATGTATTAAATCATGAAAATACTTAAAACATGCTTTAAAACTGAGGACATAAGTTATTCATTGAAACATGCATTTAAAGCCTAGCTACACGTGAAAATTAAAAGTCAAAGTGAGATTTATAAATCATTAGTTGAAAATAATTACTTAAGCTAGGAAAACATTCGAAACATGAATATTTTATGAAATTCCATGTAAAGCTAAACATGTTGTTAAAATGTATTAAGGATCATGTATGAATACTGGGTCTGAAACTATGTGATAAAAACTATAAAATCATACACATCTGAATGGAAATATAAACCGACCTAACTCAAGAATCTGAATATACAAATATATTGAGCATGAATGCATAAGAGCACAAAACCAAACATAACATGTACTGAACTGGTCTGAATAACTTGTATTTTTATAACTGAACAATTGGATATCTATGTAACTGGATAGTTAAGGTCTGTATACTAGATAACCAATATCTGTTAACTAGATAACTGATATCTATTTACTGAAGAACTTATATCTGAATACCAATCATGTAAAACTAATTGTACTTAGTCTGAAACTGTGGGAGGTATCATGAAACTGACATGACCCAGTCTTAGCTAATCTTGGTCAAACCTGTAAGCCCAGTTGAAAGGGTGTCAATATCTTGCTATGGGTACTAAACAGGCTATGTGAATTAACTAAATGGATGTCCCACAGGACTGGGGAGTCACTCTCTACTGGCATGTACTTCTATGAGATATGTGTCAACTCTTAACTGGAAAGAAGACTCTCAAATCTACGCTGGCTATATAGTTCTAGAAATCAGGTATTGCTACTAAGAGTCACACCCTTTACTGGCAGGTGATCCCCCATCCCTAGGTTTATTTGGTGCTAAATCATATTCCCAACTGAACTAATAGTGGAATCATGAACTGGTGTACGTATTGATGACTAATATGATGAAACATGGTGTTCTAATAATTGATAGTGTATGCATAATCTGAAGTAACCATGAAATTGTAAACTGATGTATTTAACATAAAATAATACTGGTGAGTTTTTTATTTAAAAATAATAATCTAAATATGCTGATAAAATCATGATCCTATCTAGTTTTTTACTTGAAAAAAGAAATATGTTAAAACACATAAGTATCGGGTGTTCATAACTCCCAGCTCTAAATGATACTTTAATAATGATAACAATGTCTAAATCATTCGTAGTAAGTCATAATTTTGGGCACTCAAAACATAACTTGAATAACTACTAACCTCGTGAATTACAATATGGAGATAAGTTAAGCTTGATAGGATATCATGTTTACATGATTAAATACATGAATTTGACAACTTAACATGGTGTTGACCAAACATGACATGGTAGTTTGAAAATCAAATCATATAGAATCATAATTCATATGGAAAAATCTAATAGCATGGCTTGAATGTGAAATTAATAAGGAAACATGGATAAATTTCATGATTTACATTGAACTTGACCATAAATTGGAGTATAATTCTTACTTGAACCCAAAAGAGGGGTTTTGGGTTCAATGGGTGAAAGGAACCCATTGATGAATACCCCACATGCCTAAATGGTTAAATTCTTGAAGAGGGATTGAACTTTAAAACTTGACCTCTTGAATTCTTGGGAGGAGAATCTAAAATTCTTCATTCTTGGGAATGGGATGGGTTTCTATATGTGTTATTTTGATGACAATGGGTAAATAATGCCTTTTTGGGGCTTTAATCCGTCACTAAGGTGCTTGGGGAAAAAGATAAAAGACTAAAACACCCTTTGGTATGATACTTATGGATGCAGGAAATATATCTTCCATGTCACAAAGGCTAATGTGGGGCCTAAGGTCCACATCACGGAGCTATCATGGACCCTTATTGTTTCTCATAAAAATGGTCATAACTTTTTACTCGGGTATTAGATTAATGCAAAGTTTATATAGTTGGAAATATAATTCAATTATCTATAATTTGGTGGGACTTGAGATGAAAAATTCCATATATGTAAAATGTTATACACGTTCAAAGTTGGCCCTTGTAGAATCAAATACCAAAATTTAGCCAAATCAAAATCTCTTAGCTCAACTTTGCTCTAAGTAATTCCTGTTAACATTTTTAACCTAGTAAGAACTCTTCTCACTAGTATAATGATCATGACACATGTATTCAAATACAAATCATGGGATTAGAGTTTCCATATGTAGGAACGTGGTTCAATGTCTAGCCTAAAAATAAGGGGTATTACTCTCTAACATACTTCTATGCTATTTACCTTAGAGAATAACATAGTGTGTGGATTTATCAGATGATTAGAATTTCTACCCCATTTGGCATCAGAGAATTTGATAGTAGTTGGGTGTTCTTTCTCTCAAGTTACTCATGACAGTCGTAGTAGGTAGTGTTCTCGTCGGACCTTGAAGAGTAATTGGTATGGTTATTTAGGACATAGTGGTTATTCTAGATCAGAGTGTGTAGCACCTCAAAGTATTCCAAGAGCTTGTTTTTGTTGTGGTGAGATGGGACATAGGTCGACAAAGTTCCCCAGACATGAGTTAGTTATTCAAATAGAGTTAGCATATGTTCCCCACTAGACTAGAGTTATTGAGGTATTATATGATTGTGGAGTGGATAATCATTTTAGTAAGAAGTTCCCTCGACTCTAATTGGTCAATATATTGGCATCAACTCATGTTTTTTTAGGTTAGGGATTCAAGGGTTTGTTGTGACTGTATAGAGATTGGTCACTGGTATAGAGAGTATCCCCGACATGAGATCCCTAATTATTTAGATTAGTCTTGTAGTTTTGGGGAACCTTTAGTTAGAAGTAGTTCACTTAGGGCCTCAGTTAATGATTCAGCCGGTCAGTCTGAGTTTAGACACGTTCAGATTTGTTCTCCCTCGAACCCATCAGGCATGTAACTCTGAATTTCACCATGATAGGTGTGCTTTTATTTCCTTCCTTTACTTTTTCCTTTCTATGTAGTAGGGTTCTCGTACCCATCAATGATTGTATGCCTGGGTTAATTGATATCGCTCGTTATGTCCCTTGATATAGAGTTCATAATTATACAATTACCCCCATAGATTATTTCTTTTAGTAGTGGATGGAGTGGTTTAATATTGATATTTTGTACCTAATAGGTGTAGTATTTGGGTTTGATTTCCATTTACCTTAGTATTTTGGCCTTATTGTGGCCCTAGAGTGGTACTTGCTATTGATTTAGTTGTTGGTCCCACCTATTTCCTTAAAATAATGTTTACATTATTGTGGTTATTATTTCTATTGTCTTATGTAATTGATCCTCACTTGGTTGATGAATATACTATTATTTTCTAGTTAGAATTCCATTCCTCGCGATTCTTATTTTTTGGCTTGGGCAACTAGCTCAGTTAGATAATTTCTCTCCTATAGCAAGGTGAGGTTAGTTGTTCTCCTTTTTTTATGGTTGTGCAAGATTGGTTGTTGAGTGGATTATGGTATTTAAGGTATTTTAGTTTTCCATGGTTCTATTATGGTTTTAGAGTTGACAATTGGGTTGTGTCGTCTATTTCTGAGGTTGACCAGTTTGGGGTCCATTATTTTGATTTGGCTAGTTCATCACCCGATGGTGGTTTAGACATTAATGTAGAGAAGTCATACAGTTATCTTTCTTGTTTGTTAGGTTGGTTTTTTGGTGGTGGTTTACTCTTGGTAATGGTGTCGAGATTGGTACTTTCTTCCTTGGCAAGGTGATTCATGGTTTGATTGAGTTAAGATTATCCTACTTAGGTGGATTCAAGAAATCCTCATTATGGAATTTTTTTCATCCTAATTTTTTTTCATCCTAATAAACTTGCTATTGTCTTATCTGTCTACAACAACCCAAATCGAATCATGATGACGACGCGAAAGGGGTAGACCAGTCACGAAATCAAGATTCACCACTTCCCACTTCCAAGTGGGGATACCAAACTCTTGCAGCTTACCACCAGGTCTTTGGTGCTCTACCTTAACCAGTTGGCAAGTTACATACTTCACCACAAACTCTGCTATATCCTTCTTCATGTCGCTCCACCAATAGACTTCCCGCAAGTCGTGATACATCTTGGTGGCACCAGGATGAATAGAATACCGCACATAATGTACCTCAACCATAATTCTCTGCCTCAAATCACCAACACACGGAACACATAATCTATTCTGACATACCAATACACCATCTCCCCTTGGGAGAAAACCTCTACCTTTTGGTCCTTAACTGGCTCCTTCAATTTGACCAAACTAGCATCCATGTCTTGCTTCTCCTTCATTTCCGAAACTAAAGAGGATTCAGAACCACTCTTAACCCAAACATTCCCCTCAGCTGAGTCAAACAGCCTAACACCCAGTCTAGCCAAACGATCCACTTCCCGAGCTAACTTTTTCTTATCTTTCTCCACATAAGCAAGACTTCCTAAAGACAATCTACTAAGAGACTCTATCACTATGTTGTCCTTGCTCGGATGATACAACACGCTCATATCATAATCTTTTAGTAACTCTAACCATCTCCTCTAATGAAGATTTAACTCCCTCTTATAAAACACATATTGCAAGATTTTGTGGTCCATAAACACATCAACATGAACACCATACAAATAGTGTCTCCTGATTTTCAAAGCAAAAACCACAACAGATAATTCAAGATCATGGGTTGGGTAATTCTTTTCATGCGACTTCAACTGTATAGAGGTATAGGCTATAACCTTACCTCTCTGCATCAACACACAACCCAAACCAACTCTAGAGGTATCATAATACACCACAAAACCATCTGTAGCATCAGGCAATGTCAACACGGGAGCTGAAGTGAGTCGAGTCTTCAACTCCTGAAAACTCTTCTCACAAGAATCTGACCACAGAAACTTAACTTTCTTTTGGGTCAGTCTAGACATAGAAGATGCAATAGATGAGAAACCTTTAACAAAACGACGGTAATAGCCAGATAAACCCAAGAAACTTCTAATATCTGACGGAGAGATAGGTCTAGGCCAATTTTTTACAGCTTCTATCTATTGGGGATCAACTCTAATACCTTCGACTGAAATAATATGACCCAGAATTCTATTGGACTTAGCCAAAATTCATACTTGCTGAATTTGGCAAACAACTGATGATCTCTAAGAATTTACAAGACAATTCTAAGATGATCTACATGGTCATTCTCAGTATGGGAGTAAACAAGGATATCATCTATGAACACTATGACAAACATATCAAGATACTGTCTGAACACTCGATTCATAAGGTCTATGAAAGCTGCTGGAGCATTGGTTATCCCGAAAGACATGACTAGAAATTCAAAGTGACCATAGCAGGTTCAGAAGGCTGTCTTTGGAATATCACATTCCCTCACTTTAAGCTGATGATAGCCGGATCTAAGGTCTATCCTGGAGAAATAACTTGCACCTTGCAATGGATCAAACAAGTCATCAATTCAAAGAATAGGGTACTTATTCTTGACTGTGACTTTATTAAGTTTACGATAGTCAATGCACATATGCAAAGAACCATTTTTCTTTTGCACGAACAAGACAGGTATGTCCCAAGGAGAAACACTGGGCCTTATGAAACCTTTGTCTAGAAGATCTTTGAGTTTCTCTTTCAACTCCTTAAGCTCTATAGGTTCCATACGGTATGGAGAAATAAAAATAGGCTTTGTATAGGGAAGAAGGTCAATCCCAAATTCTATCTCTCTATCAAGAGGTACCTCTGGGAAATCTTCCGAAAAGACATCAGGAAACTCATTAACTGTACTGACTGACTGAATGGTCGAAATCTCAGACTTAGTGTCCTTAACTCTAACTAGATGGTAGATGCAACCTTTGGCTAACAACTTTTTAGCTTTGAGATAGGATATAAAGTGACTCTTGGGAGATACTGAACTTTCAGACCACTCAAAGACTGGCTTATCAGGAAACTGAAACTTAACCATACGGGTACGACAATCTATAGATGCATAACAAAAGTGAAGCCAATCTATACCCAGAATTATATCAAAATCAACCATCTCCAACTCTATTAAATCAACAAATATGACTCTATGAAGGACAATGATAGGATAATTTTTATACACTTGCATAGCAATAACTGACTCACCTACTGGAGTAGAAACTAGGAAAGGATCGAGAATTTTTGCGGGACTCATTTCAAAATTCACAGTAACTAATGGGGTCACATAAGAGAAACTTGACCCAGGGTCCAACAACAAGTAAACATCAAAGTGGAAGACACAGAGCATATCAGTAACAATATCGGGAGAATCCTCTTATTGCTGATGGGATAGTAAGGCATAGAATCTATTATTGCATTGACAGCTATCCGTACTGGATGAAGCACCCTGAGGAGGGGTTGGATGGGCTAAAAGAGCTAGTGCACTGGTAGTCTGAGTCTTAGGTCGAACATCTCTGCTCCTCTACCTAGCATGCGAGCACTCTCTAAGTCTATGGCCTATCTTTTCACAACCAAAACAACCCCTCTGATTGGCTAAGCACTCATCGGGATGGTCCCTACCACACTTAGTACATAGAGGATAACGAGGTCTGTTACTTACATTGTTTAGGAACCTGTACATAGAAGGCCTATTCCCCTGCTCCTGCCTATTTTTAGGTACGGGACCACTAGCTAATGAAGGCACTAGCATAGATGAATGATCCTGAAATTAGGGTTGATTCCCTCCATGGGATCTAGTCTGGCCATGCTCAAACTGCTCCGATCTAGCCCTTTTATTTCCCCATACTCTATCTCTCTCCCTTATCTTATCTGCCTTAATCTGTTGAGCGTGCATCATCAGCTTGGACAAATCCATATCCCTATTGAGCATAGCAATCCTACATTCTTTTAGCACCAAACCAGACACACTGGTCACGAACTTACTCATACTAGATCAGGTGCCAGCTACCAAGTCAGGAGCATACTTGGCTAAATTGTTGAACTTGAGAAAGTACTCCTTAACAGTCATAGAGCCTTGCCTCAGGCTCATGAACTCCTCTATCTTCGCTTCCCTCGCCTCAAGTAGGAATAACTTATCCAAGAATGCATCCTAGAATACCTGCCAAGTCATAGGAGCAGCATTCTCCCCCTACTCTTCCTCCACGCCACAAACTAGTCATAAGAAATTTCTTTCAAATGATAAGAGGCCAGTTCCACACTCTCTTCTTCAGTCACATGGATAACCTGGGTGATCTTCTTCACCTCATCAAGATACAACTATGGGTCCTCTCTTACCTTCAACCCATAGAACTCTGGTAGATTCATTCTCATAAAATCTCGAATCCTGGCTATAGGTAAATCACCTCCTTATTGATATGGAACAACAGTTTAAACATTAGCAGTGACTGCTTGGGCTAACGCCTGAAAAGCTGCCTAAAACTTAGCGTGATACACATTCTCATTTAGGGGATCAACAGGCTGAGGTTGCTGGTTATCATTCCTATGGGCATTAGCTCTTTGGGGAGGCATTTTCTGTCTTAAAAGAGCATGAATTAATAGCAGAGAGAGACAACTATAAGCACAATGAATTGTGAAAGAAAGAGGTGACCCATTTTTTCCTAAAACGTCTTGTAGCCTCTTGCTCATAGATGTGGTGCGCTACACAACAATGATCAAGACTCTATGTAATTCGACTTGTCAGATTACATAGGACTCCTTAAACCTTAGGCTCTGATACCAAGTTTGTAACGCCTCATAATCTCATTCCGAGACATCACATGGTACTTAAGGCTACAAGTAGCCCTAAGTTAACCCTTTGATCCTGTTACTACTTTTAACACTTACTTTTAAGATGGGTAAAGGAAAACAATGGCACTGTCATAACATATCTCAACTGAAATAACAAAAGAATACTGTCTGAATAGCAGCATGCTAAAAAGTCTAAAATACCACTGATAGTCTAGTCTGACAAAGCCTCCACTACTCAAGAACTAGAGAGTCAATGGGAAAGATCCCCAACTGAATCATACTCAACTGAAAAGAAATAACCCAACTACTATGAAGGCTGAAATTAGGTAAAACAGATCCTCGAACCATGAGGACTCACTAACTATAGAGGTGTAGATCAAGGTACTCGGAGATCACTAACGCTGCTGAGATTGAGCTCCTGAACCTACATTATGAGATAATGTAGCACATAGACATATATGTGGATTAGTACTTTGAGGATGTACTAAGTAAATGGGGGTGTATGTGATATATAACATAATAATATCATCAATCTTTACATAAATCATGCATGCTAATATAACTGACTCACATAGCTCGAATAATCTCAAAATGCATATCTCGTAAATTATGAATAATGGAACACATAGTATAAATATCATCTCAAGGAACATACTTTACTTTAGAAACTTATTACTTACTCTTAATAATAAGGAAAACTACTTTCTTCTTGGGAAAATTTTACTTTAAGAAGCTACCCTGAAAAATCTTGCAATTAGGGAGGTTCTCTTAACCGATATACACCATGCGAGCTACATGGAGTCCAACATCTTGTACTCCTAAGAAAGAAACCTCACATTTAGGAGAGGCATCATACTTTTGCCAGGGAGTATAACCTCAACTCAGTGATCACTATCTCGGCCACGAGCCCATAAATCTAAATCCTACGGTGGCACGTAGTTCTGGGGGATAAAACCGTAGTAACTTATCCAAATCGGTGCTAAATACTACTCCCTTTAGTTAGCTATTCTCATCTCATGGAAATCCACTTTAAAATAATCTCGTGGTTCATAAAGAACCCAACTATAAAATCTAATTTAAAAAAGTGGATTTCAAAGCTACTATGACCGTTAAGGTCAAACTTTCTCAATAATCTCAAAATACTCAAATCATGGGTTCTTATAGCACAAAATTTCTTAAAATTACAATCTCAAATATGGCTTAATGACCCATATATCAATCTCACATTAAGACGTATCAAAATTCATACTCGATATCATAAAGATTCATAAATCATATAGAAATCTAGAAATTTTCAGCAATATGCATTATAATCTCAACATACTCATCTATTTCAATTTCTAAAATATTGAAACCATCATAATCTCAAGAAATACAACATAGGGTATAACCCATACTTTAGTTTCATAAGAAACATGTAAAATCATATATCTTTGTAATTAAAATAACTTTTGGACACAAGGATGAAAGGAGTGTCCTTCTTCAAACCCCACAGACCTTAGATTATGACTTGTAGATGAATAAGCTTGCTTGAGACTCTTTTTTGTACTCTTGAGTGAGGGTTCTCAAAGCTTTTGACTTGAGAACCTTGAATCTTAACTCAATTTGTAGAAACTATGATTGAATCTTAAGGTCCTTGGAGAAAGATTTGGATTTACTCTTGAGGGTTGATCTTGGGAGAAAACCCTAGTTCTTGATTCTTTGGATGATTCTGAAGTTCTATGCTTCGTTTTGATATATCTAGGTCTTAAAAGGGATGGGAAAAGACCAAAAAGCACTTTTAAAAATGGCTTTAAAATGTTGAATAGGATCTGCGATGGTTCGTCGCTGGCTCAATGGTCCTTCAGTCTAACCGTCGTACTTAGACTAGAATAGGGGCTCACTACCTTAGTAGCGACGGCTTGGGCGATGGTCCATCGCAAGCTCGACGGTTCGTTGGCCTGACCGTCATACTTGGACAATGGATGGGTTTACTGCCTTGGTTGAAACAGCTCGAGCGACGGTCCATCATAAGCTCGACGGTCCGTCAACCTGTCCATCGCACTTGGGCGGTTCTGACAGCTCTCAGTAAAACAACCATAACTTCTCACTCCGATACCGAATTTGGACAAAATTGGAATTGTTGGAAATCTAATTCAATTTTTCACATGATAGAAATTCAAAATTAGGAAAACTCTATTTGATTTAAATACTACTCACTTTGGATGTCATTCATTAATTTTATAGAGATACAACTTAGACTTAAGAAAAGTTTGGGGTATTACATAACATTTTGGTTGTTGAGAAGGAAATAAAGGAAGTTGGTTGAGAAAAAGGTATACATGTGGAAAAATATGTTGGTAGTGTTTTATTTTAGTGGAGGTTAACTTGGGATTTCTGCTCGAAGCATGCAGGCCCAGTATCTCTTCCTTTCGAGCTTTTGAGATCCTTCTATCTATTGACTTTTGCGAATGAAAGTTCATTTAGTAGTGAATATTGTAATGACCCTCTAAGTTATTTACATGATTTTCATATATTTCCAATATTTTGAGCCTTTCCACGGTGGCTACAACTCATTTATGACTTATCAGAACTATCGGTTTGGTTATCGAACAGTTAGTTTGAATTTTAGGCTCATTTCCCTATTTTGGATCTTTCCCTATTTAAGATTTGGTCTCGGAACAAAAGTCCTATTAGAAAACCTAGGATAAGACTTTTGACAATGTCATCAGCTTCGGAACATTGATTTTAGGCTAGGGATACCCTTAGTTCAGGTCTTAAGGCTTCCAAACTTATTTTGGGATATTCTGTGGATAATATGAAAAATAGAACTATAGATATTGGACATACATTAGTCAAAATGATCTTGATTTAAAGTTTTGATGATTCCATTCGACCCGGATCATGTTCATAGTGTTCCAAATGAATTTTGGGGGTCAAAAACAAGTTTCAAAAGTTGCTGGTGGTCATGTGGCCACTTTAGCGGCCATTGTTGACCATTTGACCATCTTAAAAAGTTACCATATGACCGATTTAGCAGTATTTTACCTACTGATCAGAGCGCTTTAGCGGTCGAAGTGTTGCTTTGGCAGCTATCGCTAAGTATAAGACCTAAATTCATATTTTTGACATTTTGGGAGTTAGGAAGTTCTGATTTTGATGATTTTCAATACGTTTTTCTTGTACAATAATTTTCTATCAGTTTAGTTCCTTATTTCCCCCAATTTTCCAACAACTTCTATTTTATTTTTTTTATTTCCACCCAAGTTGTGAATTAAATCCTCATATCCACCATATTTGGGCCTTAGGAGCTCGAATTTAGGCGATTCCAAAGGTCTTTTTATGATTTCTTCCATGCGTATGTTTTATAATATTATAATTATTATTTTTGTCTTGATTTCATATTCAAAACAATTTCATATTTTTAATTTCAAAATAGATTTTTTTTTGTCGGTAAAGCTTAAAAATGCTTTTTTCTTTGATTTGAACCCCGTTTAAAACTCTTTTTGCATGGGTTTTCAGCTGTTGAATCCTATGAGTATGGGGAACATATTTCAAAAATAAAATTATGATTTAACCCCTTTTGTTTTCAAACCCATCTTCGATGTTCGTTTTTAGACCTGTCTTGAATATAGAAACAATATGGGACTCATTTTACTCCTAATAATATGTAGATTATGATTTTGATAGCCTGGAAGTATTTCGGGATCATGGAGTCAAGATAAATAATTTAACGACAACTTATGGAATTTTGATTCGGAATTGAGGTAGGCTTTTGTCTACTCTGCTTCATGAGATGGTGTTTTATATATGTTGCATGTTAGATATGAATGTTAGGATGTGATTTTGTGTAGGGAGCCACTACTTAGCCTAGTTTATGAGTGTGGGGGATAGATGGGTAATTTCCCTTAAGGTGAAATACTTATCATACTTCTATGATCCTATTACCTTCTTATTAGCTATGGAATTCATAGTACGATTATGGAATTTTCCTTGACATGGATTTCAGGATTAGAAGTGGGCCCTTCTAATTCACCCTAGGCCAAGTCTTCTTTTTGTCTTTGTCGACTTATTTGTGCATGTTAGACATAGTTGAGACTATTGAGTCTTTAGTATAAGGTTACTTTGTGACTCGATGAATTGTGATGGTTTTTTGGATTATGATTAATTTCTCATAGCCACGATATGGCTTATAGATATGATATGGCTTATAAATATATTATGGCTTATAGATATGATTATTGATATAATTTATGGTTATGAATTTTGACAAGGCCTATGGGCATAGTTATGGGCATGACTTAATAGATATGAGTAAAGGGGTTGCCCTTTAGTTATAGTTTATTGGTATACCCTAGTGAGTTAGTTTATGTTATGGTAATTCTAGATATATTATTGGGCCCGTGGCGGTGATTATGATATTGGTTGGATTCTAGGAAGTTCTTAATTCTTTTAATGAATGCGACAGTAGTTGTTAGATGTTTTGATGTTTATGATCACATTGTTTGGATACTGGTGAATCCATGCATAAATTCGATACATTTATGATCACTAAAGAGGTGAATGGTACAATTCCATCTAAAATATTGTTTTATTACTCTTTTTTCTAAAAAGGGAATTATTCCCACTTTTCACTTTTAAAACAAATTTCTTCATAACGGAAATCGTACGACCTTATTGAATGAATTATGAGCCCTTGAGACTAAAAATGATGATTTATAGATTTGATCAATAGAGATTCTGGTCCACAATTTTGCTACTACTATTTACCCCGATTTTGAGAGATTTTGACCTTTTCTACACTTTTATCATGTCTTAGTCCTGGAGTTTACCATAGGCAATACATCTATAGAGTTATACTCTTTTATCCATGGCTCTATCCATACATTTTAAGAGTATATAGTTATATATAGATTTGGTACTGTACAGAGGGGATTGATGATGGTATTAATGATATGAGCATCGGTTCATGTCTGATAATTGATTATTATGATGTTGCTGATATGAGCACTGGTTCAAGTTTGGCACATTATTATTATGATGTTAATGATATTAGCACCGTTGCAAGTCTGGAAACTGATTATTACAATGTTCATGATATGAGCACCAGTTCAAGTATGACAATTTATTCTCATGATGTTGATGATTTGAGCACCAGTTTAAGTCAGACAATTGATTATTAGATGTTGATGATATAAACATCAGTTCAAGTTTGGTGATTGATGATGATATTGATGATGTGAGGTTATAAACTGGGTTACACTATGGTCCATGGATCAATTATGGTATGGACTTATATGGCATTTATTCATGCATGTGCACTGCCTATCACCAGTATTCACCTATATTTATCAACCTTATTAGGGATTGCATAGGTATAGGCGATGAGTACGACTTATGGTGTGGTGTATGTTGATTTGACCTTCCGAGCCTATGGTGGTAGGGGTTTGTGAATGACCCAATAAGGTACTTATTTTTTTTGAGCTAGCTGGTTACTTTATATTATTTTTTTACTATGGTTAGTTTGTGGAACGTTGATTATTGGAAGGGTATTTAGATTTGAGGTATTATTCTGGTTTTTTTATCTTAAGGTTATACTATTATGCATGATTATCCATTGGTTAGGTTTCACGATCCCAAATAGGGCCTAGCCGTGATGGATATCTTAAGTCCTCCGAGTATTGAAGACCAGCCCAGTTGCCTAGTCAAACCAAACACGATGAACAACAGAGAATGAATTCTGAACATATAACAAGATAGCATAAGATAAGCTCAAAGAATTTAATATATTTCTATATGCAATAACCAACCAACACCACCACCCAAGTCCATAGTAATCCACAAGGCCTACTAACAAAACCGAAATCAACAAAGTGTCGTGACATGCCCTCAACCATAGCCATAAACAAGTTTGAAAAAAAGACTAAGACATAAGAAACCAAAATATGAAATAAAGTCTTCCAAATGATGGAACATCACCACTTCAAGTCCACTCACAAACTATCCATGAACCTAATCACTAAGCAGGAAAGGTAGAAAATTTTTTGGCTCCTGCATTGCATGGAGATACATCATTCGAGGATTGTTAGCTTTGGAGTGCTATCATGTAACTCAAGGATAAGGGATAAAATAATGCCATGAGTAATAATTTAAAACCCGTCAAATCCAATGTATATCATCAAATGCAAATACATACATATATATATATATCACATGTCGTGGTAGGAAACAAGGCTTAAAATGAACTTTTAAAAGCTAACCTGTATTGTGTAGCATAACCTTCATAATCAAGGCAACCACATGATAATAGGACCAACTCTCCGCCCGCTGGAAGGCCCCGAGTGTATGTAGCTTCATGAACCATAGGATAATCATATATCATATGCTTGATTGGGGACTCAAACCTCCCGACATAAATAAAAGGTGACTTAACCACCAATTTATATAACATGGGGGACTCGAACCTCCCAATCATAAAATAATAATAAAGGGGGTCTTGAACCTCCTAGGCATTTTGACCCGTATGCCGAATAGCATGATTTTTGGTGTTGGCCCCTCGAGAACTTAAGTTTCATTGCCTGGATACACAACCCACTTTAAGCCTAATTAAAAGATTTAACACACATTCCCAATTTATTGAACCGATTATGCATTTAGGTTGAAATTGATAATGATATATGGCATTGCTACATATTTTAATCATTATCGATTTCACATTTACGTTGAGAGACCTCAATTTCCAAGACCATATGTCAAAGAAAACTTCATCACAATTAGACAAAACATAACCCCTTTGATTATTCACCAATCACATGCACCCCACAAGTTCAGAACCATTAACAATGCATGAATAATGCATAATAAACCAGGGAAAATCAATTTAAGAACCATTCATGTCAAATCTCTCAACCATATCAAAGCCCTTATTTCAAATACATATAATTAACCGTGTAAATTCATGAATTAGATAAAATGAGTTTAAGGGTAGAGTCACATGCCTTTAATACCCAAGATTATAGAGAGAATTAAGCCTTTTAAGCTCTACTTGACCCACTTTTTAAAAACCCTAAGCATTGATGCTTGAAAGGATTATAGATAGAAGAGAGTGTATGTGATGTATATTATGGGAAAAAATAAGGTCCCAAGTATGTTAATAGGTCATGGGTTATTATTGGAATAATAGGAAAATGTCTAAAATACCATCATAAAAATGCTGGAAAATAAGCCGCTAGTTATTATGGGTGACCTTACAACTTGTAGGTCACCTTACGAATCGTTCACCCTAAGTCATTTTCTAGACAATGTCCTGGACCAGCAACACTTTTTTAGTTACGAAAAGAACCTTATGACTCATAACCAGTCCATATGACCCCTTACATCCTATTCGTATTCAAGATAAAATACTTTGAGCATTATACTGGTTTCCTTATGTAAAGGACTATATGAGTCATTTAGAGTCCTTACGACTTGTAACATGGTAGCCGTAGTCAAAATAATGACTTAGAGAAATCTTACTAGGCATGTTATGATTGGTTCTTATGACTCATAATGACTCCTTATAACTCTCAAGGTGAGTTGTATTCAAGGCAGCAAGCTCCGAACTCAGAATTTTCTAGAGACCAACACCTGGGGTATTTCATTAGGCATTATGGTTTTACATTATGATACTCTGATTCCTTTATTTACGGTTGTTTCATTATGGTAATTATCTCATATTAAGACAATTGAATTAAAGATCCTGAGTACTTTAGCACCAGTCCCTATTATGATTTGGAGGCCTGGAGATGCTAGTGTAATGACTTAGGTTGTACCTTTGTGAAATACCCCAAGTCTCGTACTTTGAAAATGTTTTGAGTGTTGGCAACATTGCCCAAACTATGACTCAGGTGATGAGCATTTATCAATAATCACGAGCCATAGGGTGAGACTCGAAGTATCAATAGTGAAGTATGCCAAAGTTATTATCTTGATTACGACTTACTCCACACGAGTCATTAGGTAAGGTCACCAGACGTGGTGAGGGACTCATGACCAAAATAGTGACATGGCCCAAAGTTTCTTCTTAGTCCTCAAGTCCAGGGAATGACTCGTGCCCAATCACCATGAGTCGTTACCTAACCTGTAATGACTGGGAGTTATTTTCCTGCATGTTTTCATTAAGGGTTATTTGGTCTTTTGACTTCCTTACTTATTACCCACAACATAAAACACCCAATTGGACCTTTTTACATTATTTAACAAAATCAAAATACAAGTCTCTCCTCTCAAATTCCTAAGAACGAGAAAACTAGGGTTTTTATGGAATTCAATCTTCAAGATCTCGACTTTGGATTTTCTTCCAATTCTTATATCATTCAGGCATATATCTCCTCCCTAAACTCCAATTTGATATAATGGCATATGTTGATCCTTGTTCATATGGTTTTAGTGGTTGGGTTTTTAAATTGGATTTATGGGTTTTGACAATGGTTATTGGAATTGCTTTTCCCATGCTTTAAATATAATGTTTATGCTTAAATTGTTGGTTTTAGAACTAAATGGGTGTATGGTTATGGTGATTTGAAAAAAGGAACACGAGTTTCCCCAAACTGATGTATTTTGATTTGGAATTGGCATTAACCTTAACCCACTATGTAATTTGGTTTTGAAACATGGATATACGCATGATTTAACTTATTTTTTGGAACATTGCATTACTATAAAGGTTAAGTGGATAAAATGGATTTGAAAGGCCTTGGTGGCCATGGTTTTGTTTTTCTAAATGGAACCTTGGGAGTGACATTAGTTAATTGGTTTAGAATGACATAATTAGTTTTAGCTTGCCAGCATAATTAGTATGACTATACAAATGGTAAATGTCTTACTAAATGATTCATAGATTAATAGAAGGGATTATGCATAAATGTTTTAATTTGGGCTTAAAGGGGTTTGTGTAGCTCGATGTGAAGGTGGAGGTCTCGGGAGGGGTTATTAAAAACCATGTTTGCTTGCGTGGGGGTCTTTACAACCGTGTGCATAGTTCACATATTTTATATTTTTGTGATGGTTGGAGCCTTGGTATGTAACACTGATATTTTTGAGCTAGAAATCGAATTGTCATTTATACGTGTGTAAACTCTAATCCCATAATTTATATTTGAATACATGTGTCATGATTATTATCCTAGTGTTAATAGTTCTTTTGAGGTGGAAAAATGTTCATAGAAATCACTTAGAGAAAAGTTGAGCTAAGAGCCTTTGATTTGGCCAAATTTTGATATTTGATTCTACAAGGGTTAGATTTGAACGTGTATAACATTTTACATATGTTGAATTTTGCATCTCAATAGACACCAAATTATAGATAATTTAATTAGCTTTCAAATGAGACAAATTTCACCTTAATTTGATGTCTGAGCGAAAAATTATAACCATTTTTGTGAGAAACGGTGAGTGTAACACACCATATTTTTAATGCTCTAATAATGCATTCCAAATAAAATTTAGGAGCCCTATTTCGATGTAGACCATGGTTAGATGTTATGGGTTATGTTGGGGGTGTTTTTGGATGTTTGAATTATGTGTGTGTTACCAAATAGACCTTCCACTAAGGCCATGCATCGCATGATAAATACCAATAGCCACTGGATAAGGTGTGCTTTTGTTGTGCACTGCACACCCTCAGGTGTAATTTTGGCGTGCTCCTCACACCCTCAGGTTTGCTTTGGCTATGGGTTTCCTAACAAAAGAAAAGTGCCAAAGTTTCTCTGTTTTGACTTAATTTAAGGGCGTTGAGGTCTTTTCACTCCCCTAAACCATTTCTAATCATTTTAAAATAAATTAAGGGGTCTTCAAACACGTTATTTCTACCCTCTTAACCCTTGAAGTCCCATACACGATTTAAAACTCTTCCCCTCTTCCCAAGAACAAAATTCAAGTTTCGTCCCTCAAGAACTCAAGAAGTTAAGGTCCAATTTCAAGCTTTCTTCAAAAGTTCATCCAATCGAGGTATGTGGAGTTATTAAAAAGGTTATTATTTCATCCTTGTGCCCAAAGTGAATGATTTTAATATTTAATTTACTTACTTTGAATTAGGGTTCATACCCAAATAGCCATATTCTTGAAGTATGTTATTACCATGAGATTGAAATCTTTAAGTGCATCACAAATTGCATATATTCATGTTTTGACTTATAAGATTCATATTGTGACTTTAATTTCATTATCTTGACTGGATATTGTTGAAAGATTTAAAAATTATTATTGAGCATGAAATTTTTCCATGAATTTCTAAGAATTTAAGCATGTATTATAATCCCTAAGTACAAGTATTGAGTTTACAGGAAGATTATGCTCTTAAGCTCTATTGATAGGTTTATTCTATGATTTAAAGAAAAGATTGATCTTTTGATCTTAAGATAAGATATGGAATCCACAGTTGTTCATCTTGATTATTATTTAAAGTAAAGAGAAGCATAATTGGTTTTCACTTATAAAACCCTTATGCTAATTTAAGGTGAATTTCATAAAGTATGAGCATATAAGTATTCTGGGAGTAGTATTTAGCATCGAGAAGGGAATGCGGATGAGCATATCCTTAATTCCTAAAAACTATGAGCCAACGTAAGTTAAGCTTTTTCCCAATATGGATGAAGTTCAGTGATCACTAAGATTAAGATTCTATTCTGATGGCAAGGATAGAACAGTCCTCCGCAACATAGGTAAGACTTTGGACTCCATGATAGCTCATATAGTTTATGTCGGTTAGAAGACTCTCCTAAAAAGAAATAATAGTAAGTAAAGATTTTAGAACTAAATGTTATGGCTCATAAAGTTTATCATTATGCTTCATTACTCATGTATATGAATTTACCTCCTTTGTTTTGTTCCAGCTCAAGGTGAGTCATTTACACTTACCTTGCATTATTAGAAAGTCTGTGTAGATTCAGTTATTGTTTTATTTATGCGTTCACCCCCACAGACTCAGTATATTCCAGATGTACTAGCCCACATGTATGTCTATGTGCTACATTGTCTCATAATATTGGTACCATTTGTATCCCACACACCATAATCAGACAGTTTGCAACTTCTAGTCAGCATGTGATGAGATCTTTTGATTCGAGGATTGAAGTCAACTATAGCTCCCTTATCATTCTTTATTAAGTCATATTGATTAGGGATAGCTGGCGTCATATCCCGGCTACTTATAGTCAGTATTAGTAGAGGCTTCATAGATGGTCATTCAGAGTTGATGTATTTACTTCCAGTTTTGATTTGTATAAGCAACGTGTAAATATTTTAAGTATTTTTGTTTTGAATATATTCATGAAAGACATCTTTTCTGCTTATTTCTTTCAGATTTTGTATCATATTCAGTTGCTCATGAGTTATGCAAGTATTATGGGTTAGCTTAGGATCATTTGTGGTTCTACGCACCGTGTGACATCCAAAGGTTATTCTCGGGGCATTACAAATTTAGTACTAGAGAACAGAGTCCAAGTGTCCTAGGGTGTCTATGAAGCAGTTTCTAGTAGAGTCTTATGGAATGGTACAGAGACGTCTGCACTTTTCTTCGAGAGGCTATAGGGCATTTAAGAAATATTTCCCTTCTTTTATATTTCAGGTTGCGTCGTAGATGTTTTCTCTAAGAAACTTATATATATTCTCATCATTTTCCCCTCATGCCAACTCTGCCTTAGTTTTGAGGTAATAGAAATAATCAAGATTAAATTCCTATCAATAGAGTTTTATTAGACAGTCCCCAAAGATAGTTATGGAATTACATGTTGGCTCAAAAAGTATCCCACTAGTTCCTTTATTTTCCAAAGTATGAAAGATTTTATTCATGATGATGAAAAATTATGCAATAAGCCAAAGTCAGATGTGTTTTTAGATTCCTTCTCAGAATCCTATGATAGCATATAATCTAGCGTTAGAAGAATGAACCCAAAAGTTTAGCAGTAGTAAATCGGGGATAGTGTTAGTTGAATTTAGTAGATTATGTATCCATGGGGCTAGTTGTTTGAAAATTAAACCAGTAGGCTTGAAATAATGTATGCAAAAAATTAAGTTTGTTTACTCGAAATTAAGTATAATGGTGTGGGTGTGATTTAGATGTGTGCCCAAGGTGATATGGGATTGTAGTATGTATAAGATTTTAAAGTGTGAGTTCTTAAATAGTACCCTTAAGTTACTAAGTGTGAATGAGGCCAGTAGTGTCGTATATGATGTTCTTACCAGCTAAGTTTTGGGTTATACATTGATGATGTTTGGTATGTTGGTGACATAGTAATTCTCATGGTTTATGGGAAAAATATAATTTAGAGATGTGATATTAGTAAGCTATGATGGAAAATAATAAGATTATGTGTTTAGTGAGGCAAGTATGTTGTCGAGAAGGTTGTAAGTATGTGATGGTGATTGATAAAGCTAAAGAAAGTTAAGGATAGTATATATTAAGGGAGTGTTCATGAATGAAGTTAGTATAGTTCATTAAAAAGTTTGGTAATATCCATGTTAAGTGTTAGAATCTAAGTTTGAAACTTGGATGATTGAGCTATTAGAAAGAAGATCTGGAAATCAAGATGGTGTGAACTCAGGTTATGGTGATACTCATGAAGATTCAAAGTTAGTAAGTGTTTAAGTTCTTATATGATGACTAATGGTGCTATAGAAAGTTAATATTTGTATTCAGAAGGAAGTAGTAGCAGTGGGTTTTACACTTTTAGGTGTAGTCTTTAATGGTGAGTTTATTATTTATGTGTATTTGTTATATCTTAGAATCTAGAGTAAAGTTGTTGCAGTTAGTTTAGACTTTATTAAAGGGGTCCACAGACTTAGAATGATGGCTTAAATCTAAGGGGGAGATGATAGAATAAAGAACTAAGTCAAGCTCTCAAATTCTAGTAGTAATGCCAATGTGTTGTAGAACAACACTAAAGGAGAAAGAGACTCGGCCCATTCTTATCTCAGTGCAAATTTTTTTACTTCAGTCATCACGACATCTACTCAAGACTAACAAGTAAGCTCTATGATCATAGCTCATATTCATGCATTTACCATAGAATCATGTATGTTTTCAATTCCAAGTATAAGGAGTTCCAGTTCACTTAGCAGTACGAATCATATTCCATGAATTCATGAACTCCAAACATAGGTCATGCAGATCATGACTCATGTACTCATGCTTTATAGTATGATCAGTTCCAAGAACTCATGCTACACTATTAATAATCAGCAAAATTTAGATTATATTATGTATGTCCTCAGTTTAGATCACTTTAATGAATCCATGTCATTGATACCCTATTCCTCAGGCCTCATTTAAGTTTCAAAGTTATGAACAATATTCTTTCATGCTTCAGGTCCTCATGTTCTAACCTTTCAGTGACCTCTCCTTAAGTAAAGATAGTGGTGATAAACAATTGCATAGATGGGAGAGAGTAAATAATTCTTGTTGAGCAAAGATTATTGTATGCTTGTTTTATCAAAGGGTATATGTGTGAATACAGAGTGAGGAAAAACTTTTGGTATATTTCATGGTTAGTTGAAATTTCATGTATGTTTTCTTGGGATAGTACATGAAAGTTGTTATTGATAGAGGTATTAGAAAATATGCAAAAGATTCCTAGGTAGGTTGTTTTCTTAGAAATTAATACATGGTTATAATGATAGGATTGAATTTCATGTTAGTATATAAGTAGAGAGGTGCATTGTGTGTTATTGAATTCCTTATAAGATGTTGAATTCAATTGTTTAAGTGGTAAGAAAAAAATATTCTTGAGACAAGAGATGTGAAACACACATGGGTTATTGAATTCATGGTTCAAACTAGTGTTGTGGTGTTATGTGTAGTACCTTGTGATTTTGAGTTAGGCTTGAACATAGTGAGGGTATGTAGTTCAACTCAAACTTTGGTGGGAATAGTTATATGTATCCATGTGAGAATTATAAGTTGCATTAGACGAGCCTAGTCTTTGAGAGAAAAATCATAGTTGAGGGAGTATTTGAGAACTTTTACTAAGCTTGAAAGTTATCAGTTGCATTGCCAAAGGCCTAGTAATTCTATCTTAGCTTATGTTTTATAGGACTATATTCCATGTTTTAAAGTTGTAGCCATGTTGTGATTCCTTATTCAGATCATTCCCAAGAATTCTTTACTCCCTAATCCTATTAGAACTTCTTAGAAAGAGTGTTGAAGAAAGACTCCAGTTGATATAAACTTTCAGAATGAGTTAGCCCGTATAGCCAACAATTTAGTTTAGCAGTCAGACAGATAATCTCCTACAGATTTCCATCTTTCCATATCGTGTTACTATCGATAGATTCATGGGTATGGCTATTCCATGAGGTAATTCATTCAAGTCCATGCAAATTGTGTATTCAGTTAAGTCCATGCATTATTTCTACGATTCAGATATTTGGTCATGATTAAACTCATAAGTTCTCAATGAATGATCTCAGTTTTCCAATTATTCCATCTCGGACAGTGTAATACCCCTTATACAACCTTAGTCTCGTTATCTCATAATTCGTGATTACATAATGTATTTGGCGATGCCATGAAGTCCCTTTCTTTTGATTTCTACGTGACTTGTTGAGGGACAATTCCTAATGAAAAGTTACGGACCTTATTCTATCCTTAGTAACTCTTTGGATTTTGTTGCATCATTTATCACTTCACAATTATATATGTATGATCGTATCATGAACATTTCAAGTGAGTTCTAAACTCTCAGCAGGAATTAGCTCCTTATAGTTAATAAAGTCAAGTCAGCTCAGAAATCAGTTTCATGATAGGAGTTTTAATGTTTCAGCTCAGCTGAATCCTTTATTAGCATACACGTCATGTGTACCTTATTCCATACTTCTAAAGTTATAATAAGTTCCTACCTATTATTCGAGGAAAAATGATTCCATAGGGGGATAATGTAACACCCTACATGTTTTAGCTAGAAATCAGAACTCCGTTCCTACATATGTAAACTCTAATCCCATGATTTATATTTGAATACATTTATCATAATCATTATCCTAGTGTGAAGAGTGCTTATGATGTGGAAAATATTCGTAAGTATCACTTAGAGCAAAGTTGAGCTAAGAGCCTTTGATTTGGCAAAATTTAAGTATTCAATACTATGAGGGTCAGCTTTGAAGATGTATTACTTTTTACATATGTGAAATTTTTCATCTCAAGACCCACCAAATTTTAGATAATTGAATTACTTTCAAATGATACCAATTTGCCTTAATTCGATATCCGAGCAAAAAGTTATGACCATTTTTATGAGAAATAGTAAGTGTAACACATTATGCTTTTAACGCTCTAATAATGCATTCAAAATGACCTTTAGGACCCCCATTTCGATGGTAGACCATGTTTAGATGTTAAGGATTATGTTGGTGGTGTTTTTGGACATTAAATTTAGATGTGCATCGTCAAATTGATCCTCCGCTAAGGCCATGCATCACATGACAAACGCCAATAGTCACTGGATAGGGTGTACTTTTGGTGTGTGCCACACACCCTCAGGTTTACTTTTGGCGTGCGCTGCCCACCCTCAGGTGTTCCTTGGCTTTGCTCGCCAAGCAAAAGCAAAGTGCCAAAGTTTCTCTATTTTTACTTAATTTAAGGGTGTTGAGGTCTTTTCACACCCATTAACCATTTCTAATCACTCTTAAATTAATTAAGGGGTCTTAAAATTTGTTATTTCAACCCTTTTAACCCTTATAGTCTCATACATGATTTAACACCCTTCCCCTCTTCCCAAGAACGAAATTCAAGTTTCTTCCCTCAAGAACTCAAGAAGTTAAGTTCTAATTTCAAGTTTTCTTTAAGAATTCATCCAATTGAGGTATGTGGGGTTTATGAAAAATGTTATTCTTTCATCCTTGTTCCCAAAGTGAATAGTTTTAAGATTTAATTTACTTATTTTTAATCAGGATTCATACCCAAATAGCCATATTCTTGAAGTATGTTATTACCATGAGATTGAAAGATTTAAGTACATCAAGAGTTGCATATATTCATGTTTTGACTTATAAAATTCACATTGTGATTTTAATTTTACTATCATAACTGGATATTATTGAGATATTTCAAAATGATTATTGAGCATGATGTTTTTGCATGAATTTCTAAGAACTTAATCATGTATTATAAGCCCTAAGTACAAGTATTGAGTTTACAAGAAGATTATGATCTTAAGCTCCATTGATAAGTTTATTCTATGATTCAAATCAAAGATTGATCTTTTGATCTTAAGATAAGATAGGGAATCCACATTTGTTCATCTTGATCATGATTTAAAGTAAAGAGAAGCATAACTGGTTTTCACTCTATAAAACCCTTATGCTAATTTAAGGTGGATGTCCTAAAGTATGAGCATATAAGTATTCTAGGAGTAGTATTTAGCACTGAGAAGGAAATGCGAATGAGTGTATCCTTAATTTCTAAAAACTATGAGCGAACGTAGGTTAAGATTTTTCCCAATATGGATGAATTTTAGTAATCACTAAGATTAAGGTTCCATTTCAATGGCAATGATAGGACAACTCTCCCTAATCTGGGTAAGACGTTGGACTCCATGATAGATCACATGGTTTATGTTGATTAGAAAAATCTCTCAAAAAGAATGAGTAGTAATTAAAGCTTTTAGAACTAAGTTTTATGGCTCACAAAGTTTATCCTTATGCTTCATTACTCATGTTTATGATTTAGTAGTCTTTGTTTTGTTTCAGCTGAAGGTGAGTCATTTACACTTAGCATGCATCATTTGAATGTATATGTGTATATTCAGTTATTGTTTTACTTATGCATTCACCCTCATATACTTAGTATATTCCAAAAGTACTAACCTACATATTTGTCTATGTGCTACATTATCTCAGAATATAGGTACTAGTTATAGCGCATACATCATAATCGGACAGTTTGCAGCTTCCAGTCAGTAGGTGATGAGTTCTTTTGATTTGAGGACTCGAGTAAACTATAGTTCCAGTATCATTGTTTATTCAGTCATATTGATTAAGGATAGCTGAGGTCATGTCCTAGCTACCTATAGTTAGTATTAGTAAAGGCTTCATATATGGTCATTCATATTTGATGTATTTACTTCCAGTTTTATTTTTTATAACCAAAGTGTAAATATTTTAAACAGAATATATTCAAAAAGGACATCTCTTCTTCTTATCTCTTTTAGATTTATGTAACATATTCAGTTTCTCATGAGTTATGCAAGTATCATGGGTTAACTTTGGATTACTTGTGGTTGTAGGCATCGTGTGACATCCAGGGGGTAGTCTCAGGGCGTTACATAGTGTCTTTGGACCTTTCTCAAAATTCCAAAGTTCATGCGGCTAACACGCATTGGGTCCCTTTCAACAAGAAAAGATGAACCTATATATCCTATGGGTTCCCTAAGGACAGAAAGAGCTACACATTTATTTTATCACTCTCTCTGAGTTACATGCGAGTTCCTATCTCAATAACCTTCCTTGGATGCTGCATCATTTTATGATGTAGGGTCCTAGGGTTCCTTTCTAACTCTTGTACAGTACTAGGTGATGCAAATATGATTGAGTGGTTGTGAAGTGGTGAGCCTCCATCATCTGGAAAAATTTACCATTTCCTTTGTTTCTTTTTAGATTTTGGGAATTAAAGAGTTTCATTTTCATGGTTGGTGTCACGTCTCAGCCTAATTTGGTATTCTGGTTTAGAGGATTTTATGGACAAAAATGTGTGTTGATTATTTGTTTTGGATTATTAGAACCTTCCTATTGGTTTATATATTATTCTCATTATTTGGGTTTGTTTCTAGTATTATCTTATGGTGCTCAAGTACTTAGGCTAACAAGGTTATCTCCAGCCTATGGTGGGCTTGAGATACTCGTCACTACTAGGTTGTGGTTCAGGTCGTGACATACTTTGTAGAAAAGCATGATTCAGGATCGTTGGGTGTCTATAAAGAGGTGTCGAGTAGAGTCCCTTTTATGGGTGTGTATCATGCCACACCTATTAGGGGAGGCTATAAGAAATTTAATAATGTTTTCTTTTCTCGTGTTCTAGTTAGGGATATAGAGTCTGGTGTCATGAATTCTC
Source organism: Capsicum pubescens (assembly GCA_030864215.1). Taxonomy (NCBI): domain Eukaryota; kingdom Viridiplantae; phylum Streptophyta; class Magnoliopsida; order Solanales; family Solanaceae; genus Capsicum; species Capsicum pubescens. Next base: position 214,925,095 of record CM061549.1, on the reverse strand, counting down.
CTAACTCCCATATTACTCAAATTTCAAATCATGCCTCCCCAAAGATCTGATGTTCATAGAAACTCCGTGGGACCCCCTGTCCTACTTGAAGATAATATGAAGGGAACTCGCCCTACTTATAGAGTGCAGACTCTATCTAGGGTCCCTTCTCCTAATTGTACTACTCTACGAGGTGTTTCACCGGTCCTCACTAGTCCTCCACAGGCTCCTTAGAAAGGTGACACCTATGATCAGCCGCCTCAAGAAGATATCTCTAATGTGGAGTTTCACCGATCTATTCATTTGCTTACTCAGTTGGTGAAATCTTAGTCTCATCAGTTAGATCGTCTTGTTTTTATTGCTCCTTCGTCTAAGGTTACTCGAATTGGCTAGTTCATGAGGTTGAATCCCCCAACTTTCACTAGCTCTAAGGTTAAGGAGGATCCTCAAGGATTTATGGATGAGATAGAAATGATTTTATGGGTGATGTATACTGCTAATTATAAGGGTGTAGAGTGAGAATAGCTAAGAGGTGATAATATTGAGCCAGTGGTGTGGGATGGGTTTTTAAGTGCCTTCCTCAATCATTTCTTTCCTCAATAGTTAAGGAAAGCAAAGGCAGAGGAATTTGTTAATCTCAATCAAGGAAAGATTAGTGTGAAAGAGTATGCTTTAAAATTTTAGCAGTTGTCTCGTTATGCTCCTAAGTTGGTGTCTACTATGAGATCCAATATCATAACATTTTCTTCAGGTTTGTCCTATGACTTGGTATTGGAGTGTAAGGCTACAATATTACATAATGATATGGACATTTCTATCTTTTGGTTTATATGTAGCCGGTAGAGGATGAAAAGAAGAGGCAGACATAGTAGAAGAGAGGTAGAATAAGAAGTTTAGATATTCAGAGATGGTGAGAATCAGTAGAAGAGTTGAAGGGATGGAAGACAATTGACCAAGAAGAAGACTTAGGGAAATTCTAGTTCATATTCATCTACAAGTGCTCCGTATCTTAATCCATCTGGTGATCACCGTTTTCAAAATAGTAGTGGTCCTAAGGAACAAGGTGCCTAGTCTTAGGCTAGTGAAGCTTAGCTAGCCCCACCTTATCCTTCTTGTAAATTTTGTGGAAACCTTCACCGTGGTTACTGTGATAAGGAGACAAACTTGTGCTTCAATTGTAGTCAGCTCGGACATATACAGAGGATCTTTCATGCAACTAAAGTTGTCACTATAGCCAATAAGGTTCTAGTCACTTCTTTTTTAGCTCCTGCACCAAAGGGCGCCATTTTTGGTACCAGCACTGAATGAAATTTTTCTATTCACTTGATACTCATCAGAAGTCTGTGTCTCCTAATATTGTTACTAGTACATTATAGTTCTTCTCCCGTGATGTTTACTATTTGCATGATCTAGAGTCTACCCTTTCTCATGTGACCCCTTATCTGACTATATATTTTGGTTTTGGTCCTAAAAGTATTTCTAACCCCTTTTCTATTTCTACTATAGTTGGTGATACTATAGTTTGTAGAAAAATCTATAGGGGTTGTGTGGTGTCTATCTTTCATATGGAAAAATTGGTGGATTTGAAAGAGTTGGATATGGTCAATTTTGATGTAAATATCCTAGGGATAGATTGGCTGCATTTGTGCTATGCATCTTTGGATTGTAGGACCCAAAAGGTATGTCTCCAATACCCTAATGAATTGATAATTGAATGGCAGGGAAGTTCCTTAGTGCATAAAAGAAGGTTTATTTCCTATCTTAAATCCCAAAAGTTGACTTCTAAAGGCTGTCTGTATCATCTAATTTGGGTTAAGGATTCTAACTCTGAAAGTCCTTTTATGGTCCGTCCACATGGATAGTGAATTTTCAAAAATGTTTCCCAATAATCTTCCAGGAATTCATCACTATAGGGAAATAGATTTTGGGATTTAACTTCTACCAAATACCTATCCTATTTTTATTCCTCCTTATAGAATGGCACAAACTAAATTAAAGAAGCTGAAGGAGTAGTTAAAGGATCTTCTTAACAAGGGTTTCATTCATCCTAGTGTTTCCCCGTGGAGTTCTCCTATACTTTTGTATGTAAGAATGATGGTTCCCTGTGGATGCGTATAGACCATCGACAGTTGAATAAAGTCAAAGTGAAGAATAAGTATCCCCTTTCTAAGATTGATATTTTTGACCAACTTCAAGGTGCTAGATGCTTTCCTAAGATTGATCTTCATTTAGGGTATTATCATCTAAAAATTAAGGGGGTTGATATTCCCAAGAATGCTTTTCGAACTAGGTATAACCATTATGAGTTCCTGGTTAAGTCAATTGAGTTGACTAATGGTCCAACTTTGTTTATGGATCTTATGAATCAGGTGTTTAGGCCATTTCTAGATCTATTTTTTATAGTTTTCATTGATAAAATCTTGGTGTACTCCAAGATTAAGGAGGAGCATACCAATTACCTTCGAATTGTATTGTAGACTCTTATGGACCAAAAGTTGAATGCAAAATTTTCTAACTATGAAGTTTGGCTCAATGTTGTGACATTTCTTGGGCATGTTGTTTCTAGTAAGGGGATCAAGGTAGATCTATCAAAAGTTGAGGTAGTTAGGAAATAGCCTAAACTTATGACTCTAATTGACATTAAGAGCTTCTTGGGATTGGCCAGGTATTATAGGAGGTTTGTAGAGTGTTTATCATCTATTACCGCTCCATTGACAAAGTTGACTCAAAAAAAGGTAAAGTTTTTATAGTACAATGCTTGTGAAGGTAGTTTTGAGAAGTTGAAGGATAAGTTTTTATAGAGTGGTTTGAGGTTGGTTTGAGGTTGGAACCAAAAGGTAGAAGAAGATACATGGGAAGCGGAAGAAGATATGAAGGTGAAATATTCATTATTGTTCCATGGGTTGGATGGAGATGCTTAAGGTGTGCGTTCTTTTATTCTAACCACATTTCGAATTTGTTCTTAGTTGTGGTTGAATTCTATCTTTTATTCTTGCTAGGTGACAGTGACCAAGCACTCACGCAAGTGTACGTGATCTACCAAGTAATATAGTGTCCTTTAAGAAAGCCGAATATCGATCCCACAGAGATTTGATTCAGCAACGATTTGATTGCAGTTCACAATTTAGATTCAATTGATGCAAGAGTAAGAAAAATAGAGTCTGGATATTGTAAACAAAGAAAAGTAAACAATGCGAAAGTAAAGGTCTTGAGACAATCAATAAGAGAAAAACCAGGGCTAAATCACTCTGAACAATCATCTTATGCTATTGGATTTCATCCGTTACCCTGCTTATCTTGGTTGTTGATTCGTAGGGTTAATTGCACGATTATGGTTTCCCAATGTCTAATCTTTTACCAAAGTTGAACCTAACAGCTACATCATTGAGCGGGGATGTAATAGTTCACTTAAGTTCTTAAAAAATATCATCCTACATATGAATCAAGTAAGGAATCTAAGTACATCCCAGTCCTAGATACTAATTCAAGTTTCTTATTTTATAAAGGAACAAGAACCATACTCTGCTTATTCCCATGTTCTATCTCCCTATTACCTCTCCCGAGTTCACAAGGTTGACAATTGATGCATTCTAAAGGTCGCAAATCCTTAAAATAGTTAATACAAGAATAATAAAACAACCAATAATGATAATCAAAGCAAACAAACTTAATCTATAGCAATAATACTCATGTTCATGGCTTCAACCCCAGAAAGGGGGCGTTTAGCCACGCATAGTCATAATCGTAATCAAAATGTTGTAATTAATGATTAAAAACATGTATGAACTAAATTAAATTAATAAAAACCTAATTATGAAGTTGTAGAAGCCCCTTGATCTCCAAAATATGTCAAAAGATATGTAAAAACGTGATACAACATGTATATATAGCGTAAGGGTAAGCCAAGTCCGTGTTGGAGTCGAATTGGAGAGAAAAGCTCAGGGGTGGAGTGGAACATGCATATCACTATCTATTACTATGTAATTGAGTGCATGACTCACCCTCTATTCCAAAGGAATGGAGCATGCAACACATTCTAATAGCATGATGCTACTAGAATTTGTCCTTTGAATTTTGGTTAAGTGTTGGTCCTTCCTCCTTCCATGCCTAGTCTTGTAGTGTCCTTCCATTGATTTTAAAGCCTATATATCATAAATATATCATCATATTTATCTCATAAAGTATCCTTTAAGAACACACCATATGAATTATACGCACAAACACACGACATCCATCACGATGAATAAAAAACAAGAGCTTAGACTAGGTTGATTTCCATGATCTTTCACTTCTAGTTTCCACTCTTCTCTTGACTCATTTGAACTTTATACACTACTAAAAACTTGTTAAACATATAATTACACATTTAGAACCACAATGAACACATAGAACACAGTAAAATCTAACAAGATAGACTAGACAAGAAGCTAGCTCAAGCTTGAAAGACTAGTTTTCTCTATTGGGCTCTAATTGACTTGTTTAAGTACCAACTTGTTGAAAAACCCGTGTAACCATTATAAACACATGATTTAACACTTTGATACACATTTATCTTATTATCTACCAATATAGTATAGAATCATCCTCAAAATAAGGCTAAAAAGGTTATAATAGTGACACTAGAATGCACAAATACTCCTAACATCACCACCCCACACTTAAAGCCTTGTTCGTCCTCGAACAACTCTTAACTATAATCATTATTAACTAAGGAGATTCTACACTTATACTGAATGGAAGACACTCAAGATAGCACTACAATGACTACATAGAATGCAATTTACTACACTAAGCATGTTATTTACATAATTGAAAGCTCATGAACACTACTCTAAATCATCCTAGCCTCAAGAATTGACTCACCTAGTGGAAAACTCATTCATATTTCTCAATTAAGGACATCATACAAATTGCCCACATTCATCAAACATGTGCCCCTTACAACAAGAGAGTTACCCATAATCACTAACAATAATGTAATTCATAATATGATGGGTACGAGAATAAAATTACGCTCACTCTCACAAAAAATTCACAAGCTTCACACAATGAACCATAGGCTTTCCCTTAGTGTAATGCTCCACTAATATCGGAATGTAAATCTTAGGATCAATTAGGACTTTTCCGAGCTGTAATGTAGGCTAAGGGACGAGTAGGAACTATTTAGGGAATAGTGACTAACCTCTTCAAGTGTGTTGATACACTACATTATACATTTAAAACAAATTTCCAACAACCAAATTACACTTTTTCATCTACCCATATCTTTTGTTTCCGCCCCATCTCTTTTAAGCATTTTCACAAACACATGGTGGACATATTTGTTATTCCTTCAAGATTCAATTTTTCTCATTCTCTACAATCATGGGAATATTTATAACACCATTTATATCACTCCCAACCACCACACATCAATTATAAACACCAATAACTCTTACCTTGGGGAAGTAATTTTACCTTTTTCTTCTTCAATTTATCAACTCATTTCTCAATTATTTTTTTCTATTAAAGCACTTGGGAATGTTTTAGATCAAATTATGGTCTATCAAAGAAGGGGATTAGGCTACATATGAAGCTACCAAATAAAAGGCTAAAGGCTAAATGAGGGTTAACTAGGATAATGCACAAGGGTAGACAAATAGAAGATATAAAACAAGGTTATCAAAGAAATTCCTAAATTATCTCCTAAACCCATACTCTTTACTTCGATTTACACACACACTAGGAAAGTTCTAGACAACACATGCAACAAGGAATATACCAATACCTCACACACACATGGCACATGCTCAAATAAATAGGATCATCATAGACTCCTAACCAAACAATAGTATGAATTTAAAATTAAGCCAACAAGTACAAGAGTCATAAACATGAGACTAAGAGTTTCAAAACTAGCAATTCACTCAATCAACATGCTCTTACAAATAAACCAACTTGCATCATGTAATCAAAAATAGCACCAACAAGAATATCTCACTTATTCCTAACCAAAAAAGTTTTAAATTGAGCCAAATATTTGGGGATTTTCCCACCCCACTTAAAAATCTACTTTGTCCCCAAAATGAATTTTTAAAGTAAGAGATAGAAATACTTCCTGAGGCCTCTAATCCTAGATAGTAGCATCTTTACACATAAATGAGATCCATGGGACCCCACACCCAGTCTTTACCATGCTTCTTAGCTCAAGATTATAGTACTCAGACTTTCCATTAACCTGTGACTCAATAAAAAAACTATGTGAAATAAAACTAAAAAAACTAAACGAAAGCATACCTAATTAAATTGGGTTTCCTCCCAAGCAGCGCCTGATTTAGTGTCGCGGCGTGACCCATATCAACTCAACCATATTCCTTCACCCTTTTACTTCCTTTTGGGAGCCATTTTTCATTCGTTTCTAACCTCTTGAGTTTGCACTCTAAAGGTCAATATCTTTCTTCACTTTAACTTTCATCATTTTAGGAAATATTGGATTCAACTTGGCCTGCTCAATCAGGTAATCCAAAGAGGTCTTTGGTAGATTAACCACCCCATACTTATCCCCTTCAATCACATTGATCACACACAAATATTTTATTTGGGATTTTATGATAGGTGTGTCGTAAACATTAACTACTCCCTCTTCATCATCTACCTTTATTTTGCATGTGCCTTCTCTAACATAAATTAAGGCCCCTCCAGTTGTTAAGAATACATGACCCAAGATGATTGGTACATGTTCATCTGCCTCAAAATTAAGAACAAAAAAGTTAGGAGGTCTAATAAATTTACCGACCTTTATGAGAACATCCTCTATTACTTCTTCTGGATAAGTTATGGATCTGTCTGTGAACTGCATAACCACTGGTGTCGATTTATGCTCTCCCAAGCCCAATGTTTTAAGTAACGATAGGGGCATCACATTAATGCTCTCCCATAAGTCACTCAATTCATGGACAACTTTACTCCCAATTTGAATAGGGATAGCAAACTTTCCTTGATCTTTCAATTTCTTGAGGATTTTTTGTATAATCACAGCACTACACTCTTAAGTGAGTGTTATAGCTCTCACATCCTACAGTTTCACCTTATTATCCACCACATCCCTCAAGTACTTTTCTTACTTAGGCATACTCTACAAAATATCTAAGAGAGATAAATTAATATGAAGCTCTCTGAATGTGTCAAAGAACTTTCTTAAACAGTACATCCTCCTTTGCTTTAAATTGCCTCTGAGGGAAGGGTAATGGCAATTTTTTCTTCATTTTTGGTTCAACTTTTTCTTTCAAGTACTCAAACTTCCTTGAATTTTTAGCAACTCTATCATTTACCTATTGGGTCACCATATCAGCATCTACCTCCTTTGTTTCCGTGGAAAGTTCTTCTTAAAGATCTTTACCACTTTTCAAGGTGATTGCCATAACCTGCTTTGGATTTTTTGTATCTGTTGGCAAACCACCTTGTGGTCTTGTATTTATTTCCTATGATAATTGGCCCATTTGTAACTCTAAACTTCTTGTGGCCGCTTGCTGATTTTTCAATTTTTCCTATTGACTGTTCATATCCACAACCATTTGTGATTGACCAGCTAAGAGTTCTTTGAACATCCCTTCCATGTTGCTCGTTGACTGATTTGATTGGGCCTATGGTTATGGGTCATTCCAAGGCTGATTTGGTGGCTGAGTTTTCCACTTCATGTTGTAAGCATTACCATAATTTGGCCTTTGAGCATTTCCTACATACATTACAGATTCCAAATTTAAAGCATACTTGGTAGCCGCATGACCACTATTTCTACATACTTCACACCAACCTACAGCTTGTTAAATGGCATTGATTGTGGATGTAGGTTGGGATGCTCCCAACTTCATGCTGCTGAACTGAATGTTGATTAAATTATGTAATTCATAAACCTGTGTTGATAAGGCTGTGAATTGGTCCACCTCTAATACACCCGTAATTCTTTTTGTGGAACTTCTAGAATCTGAATGTCATTCTGGATTTCCTTGTGTTATGTGGTTCAGTAATGTGTATGGCTCATCATAAGTCAATTCCAGTGCTTGACCACCTACGACTGAATCTAGCAAAATCTTCACATTATGATCAAGAGTTTCTACAAAAGTATGATCAAGTACCTCATTGGACTGGTGGTGTTGTGGGCAATCCCGAAGTAAAGCCTTGAAGCATTCCCAAGAATGATAAAGATTTTCATTAGGCTTCTATTTGAAGCTCACTATCTCTATGCAAAGTCTCGCAGCCTTGCCTTATGGAAAGAACCTGATGAGGAACTTCTTGTCTAAGTCATCCTATGATGTAACTGAATTGGCTGGCTCCGCATTCAACCACCTTTAATCATCCCCCAAAAGTGAATTGAGAAACAGTGTCAGCCTCACATAATCTGAACTCACCCCCGTTGGAGTGAATATATCAGTAAGCTCAATGAAGGTTTGCAAGTGGGCATGTGGATCCTCATGTGAAAGCCCTGCAAACTGTCCACTGATGATAAGAAGTTGCACCATGTTGTGCTTTAACTCAAAATCCCCGCCAGTAATCGGTCTTTAATTAGGGAAGTCAAGTTTGTCAGAAGTGAGACTGTCACTTCCCTAACTGTCCTGTGTGCTTGTTGTTCTGATGTATTTATCACAAGATTAACTTGGTCTTCTTGGATTTGATAAATTCTAGGGAGAAAGATTACTTCTCTCATGGATTGGTGAAAGTCTTGCTCGGGTTCAGGGCTTGGTTCTACCAACTCTTGATCCCTTGCCAGCATATCAACCTAAAAACCTATTTCCTGAATAACAAAACCAAGACCAAACATAAAAAATACCAAATAAATCTAAAAGTAAGACTAAAATAAACAGTTGCCAAATAACAAGTCCCTAGCAACAACAACAAAAACTTGATAGCACCCAAGAACACACACAAGTGTACATGGTCTACCAAGAAATACAGTGGCCTTCGAGAAAGCCAAATATCGATCCCATAGAGACTTGATTCAAAAATGATTTATTTTAGTTCACAATTTAGATTCAATTGCTGAGAGAGTAACCAAACTAGAGTTTGGATATTGTAAACAAGGAAAAGTAAACAATGCGAAAGTAAAGGTGTTGAGACAATTAATAAGAGAAAACCCAAGGTTGAAGCACTTTAAACAATCATATTATTCTATTGGATTTCATTCATTTCCTTTGTTCTTTGGTTTTTGAGTCGTAGGGTTAATTCCATGATTATGGTTTCCCAACCTCTAATCTTTTACCTAAGTTGAACCTTACAACTACATCGTTGAGCAAGGATGTAATAGTTCACTTAAGTTGTCAACAAATATCATCCTAAATATGAATCAAGTAAGGCATCTAAGTACATCCCTATCCTAAATACTAATTCAAGTTTCTTATTATATAAAGTAACAAGAAATATACTCTGCTTATTCCCATGTTCTATCACCCTATTCCCTCTCCCAAGTTCACAAGGTTTACAATGGATGTATTCTAAGGGTTGCGAATCCTTAAAATATTTAATACATGAAAAATAACACATCCAATAATGATAAGTAAAACAAACAAACTTAATCCATAGCAATAATACTCATGTTCTTGGTTTCAACCCAAGAAAGGGGGCGTTTAGCCATGCATAGTCATAATCGTAATCACAATATTGTAATTAACGATTAAAAACATGTATGAACTAAATTAAATTAATAATAACCTTATTATAAAGTTATAGAATCCCCTTGATCTCCAAAATATGTCAAAATATATGTAAAAATGTGATACAATATGTATATATAGCATAAGGGTAAACCAAGTCCGTGTTAGAGTCGAATTGGAGTGAAAAGCCTAGGGGTAGAGTGGAACATACATTGAAATATATATTCCTAAGTAATGTATCATGATACACACCCTATATTCCATAGTAATAGAGCATACAACACATGCTAATAGCATGATGCTACTGGAATTTGTCCTCCAAATTTTGGTTAAGTGTTGGTCCTTCCTCCTTCCATCCCTTGTCTTATGGTGTCCTTCCATTTATTTTCAATACTCTATATCATCCATATATAATCATATTAAGCTCATAAAGTATCCTACAATAACACACCATACGAATTAGATGCACAAACATACAACATCCATCACGATGAATCAAAAATAAGAGCTTAGACTAGGTTGATTTCCATGATCTTTCACTTAAAGTTTCCACTCTTATATTGAATAATTTGAAATTTATACACTACTAAAAACTTATTCCATATATAATAGAACATTTAAAACCATAAGGAACACATAGAACACAATAGAATCCAACAAGATAGACAAGACAAAAAGCTAGCTCAAGCTAGAAAGACTAGTTCTCTATTGAACTCTACTTGACTCTTTTAAGTACCAACTTGATGGAAAAAACTTGTAACCATTATAATAAAATTCCACTTTGATACACATTTGTCTCATTATCTACCAATATAGTGTAGAATTGTCCTCAAAACATGGCTAAAAAGGCTAGAATAGTGACGTTAGAATGCATGAATACACCCAAAATAACTAGGGGTACCCCTAACTTCTAATTAGGGGATGAATTTTCATAAGGGGTTTTAATTTAATACCCCAAGTTTTGGACTCTAAAAATTTTTTATTGTTGACTGCACAGCCCAGACTACGACTCAAGTAACGAGTCTCTATTACTCGTCATGAATCATAGGGTGAGACTCATAGTCTTACCAGTGAAGTGTTCCCAATTTACTGTCTTGATCAAGACGGAGTCCTTATGAGTCGTTAGGTAAGGTCACAATCCGTGGTGAGGAACTCTTGACTAAAATAGAGAGATGGCCTAAAGTTTTTCCTAATGCCACGAGTCCAGAGAATGACTCGTGACCAGTCACCACGAGTAGTTACCCAACCCATGATAACTGTGAGATATTTTCATGCATATTTTTCATTAAGGGAAATTTGTTCTTTTTCCTTCCTTACACATTAATCATGACTTAAATCATGTGAATTGGCCCTTTTTCCATCAGTTAAAAAAATCAATCTCCTATCAAATTCTTAAGCAAGAGAAAATTAGTGTTTTCAATAAATTCAATCTTCAAGCTGTCAACTTTAGATTTTCTTCCTATTCTTGTGTGTTTCAGGCATGTATGTCCTCCCTAAACTCCAATTTGATATAATTACATATGTTGATCCTTATTTATGTGGTTTTAATGGTTGGGTTTTGAAATTGGGTTGAGGGGTTTTGATGATGTTTATTGGTATTGTTTTTCCCATGATTTAAATATTATATTTTAGAACTAAATGGGTGCATGGTTATGGGGAGTTGGAATGGAGCACATGGGTTTCCCCAAATTGATGAATTTTTATTTGGAAATGGCATTAACCTCTACCCACTTTGTAACTTAGTTTTGAAACATGGATATATGCATGATATAACTTATTTTTGAGAACATTTCATACACATAAAGGTTAAGTGGATAAACAGATTTGAAAGGCGTTGATGGCTATTATTTTGGTTTTCTAAATGGAACCTTGGGAGTCACATTGGTTAATTAGTATGGATGACATAATTGGATTTACCTTGAAAGAATAAATGGTATGATGATGCCAATGGTAAATTCCTTAATAAATGAATCCTGGGTTAATGAATGGGATTATGCATAAATGTTTTAATTTGGGCCTAAAGGGAGTTGTATAGCTCGCCGCGAAGGTGGAGGTTATGAAGGACCAATATTGGAAACCACATTTATCGGTGTGGGGGTCTTTATGACCATGTGTATAATTTACACATTATATATTTTTGGTATTGTTGGAGCCTTGGTATCTCTCTCCCTTCCTCGAATTTAATAGGTTCATATGTCTAACATGTGTTGAGACCTTTTTAGTAGGGGTAGCTGAACCCATATAGCCCATAGGTTTCCTTAGTATGGATAGTTCTATACAGTACGGGTTTATGATTTTAAATTTTCATGTTCATGACCCTTTACCTTATCCCAACATCTTATATATGTATATATGAATGTGTGTATGTGGTTTTTGGTTGATTTTGGATATGACATTGATTTTATCACTCTCCCTGAGTTACATGCCAGTGCTTAACCCAGTGATCATCCCTAGATACTGCATCACTTCATGATGTAGGGTCCTATGGTTCCTTGTTACGCTTGTACAGTGTTATGTTTTATGGATATCCGTTTAGCCGCTATGAAGTGGTGAGACTCCATCATCTGGAAAGCTTTACCATTTTGCTAGTTTCTTTTTAGATTTTTAGAATTGAAGTGTTCCATTGTCGTGGTCAGGGGCATGTCTCAAACTAATTTGGTATTCTAGTTTAAAGGCTTTTATGGACAAAAGTGTTGGTTGATTATTTGTTTTAGATTTTTAGAACCTTCCTATTTAGTTATATATAATTCTTATTATTTGGTACTGCTTCTGCTATTATTTTACTATGCTCAAGTGGTTAGGATAAAGAGGTCGTCTACCACCCATGATGGACTTGATATACCTTCCACGATTAGGCTCTAATCCTAGTCGTGACACTTGGGTTAGCCTTATTTATGTATATGTACCTATGTATCATAGTTATTGTACTATTGCATATCCCTTTCTTCTATCATTTATTCATGTTGTATATATATTTCTCAGCCTTGTATACATATATATATTTTTCTTATGTTCCTTATTCATATATTGGCCAGTGATATATGGTATAGTTCTTAGATTCATTAGTATAGCTAGAATAGGATAGTTTATCCTTATAGTCTCCTTCGCTTTACTATGAAGTATCCTAGATATTTGGGTGTAGTTAAATTCCTATTGGATGTTATTTATATTTGTATTATCTTTAGAGCTCAATCCATAGTTTCCTACTGAGTACCATGTGTTTGGTACTACACTTTTGTAGTTTGTAGATCATAGTATGGTTTATGTCATTGTTATGTGCATTGCGTGGAGTAGTTATTGTTCAAAGACATAATGTGAGCTCCTAGTGTTAAGAGTATTACTATCCTCCCTCTTATGTATTGGATTAATCTCTATGTTGTATTTATCTCATTACGACCTTGGTATACTATTCTCTATCTTGAGCCGAGGGTCTATCGGAAACAACCTGTCTACTTCCTCGGAGGTAGTGGTATGGACTGCGTACATTTTACCCTCCCCAGACCTCACTTTGTGGGAATATACTAGGTCTGTTGTTATTGTTGTTGTTTTATTCATAGATTGGTTGTATTTGTATATTTATTGGGTACTTCATTTTGAATCCTTATTACATTAGAAGATCTTGTAGAAATTTCACTAGATTTTGGGACTATCTCATTTCTTTTTTTTCCATTTTACTATATTTAATCTACATTCTTCCCCCTTCTCTCTTGGTTGTCTGTTACTAGTAGTTCCGGACTACCGGTTGGCTTGCCTACTAGTGAGTTATAGTAGACACTATCAGGACCCGAGAAATTAGGTTATGACATTATATCTGCATGAAAGGAGAGTAATGAAAGAAAAATGTAGGGAATATCTAGTGTTAGGAACTTTTAGTCATTGAAGAAGAGAATGGACTGCTAACATGGCATAAAAATTCCATTCAGTTAAAAAACTAAAGAAGGAAGAAAATAACAACAAATCGACTAACTACAATATTCTTACCTTAAAGAAAATTTCTCAATCAATTATTTGCGGGGAAACACAAATTTACCATAGATCCTTAAGTAATAAAGTTTCTGAAATTAGTTAAGGGGATCAAAAAACAGGGGGTGCATAAATTATAGAGTTTTTTAAAAGAGAACAAGTAAAGTCAATCATTTTTGCACGAAATCAGGCTAAAATTACCATACATAATCTAGTAAGAATCTATCCAAAAATGAGGGTAAGAGATTTAGTAAAAAAATCAAAAGACAAATTGGAAATTACTATAAATAACTTGACATTCTCACGATTTTAGCATAAACCATATATCTATCGAATAATGTTACTTGACATGGTGTAAAATCATAGCTAGAATCAAAAAAATTTCAGCTAAATATTAATTACTATCATTATACCATAATTTGAGGGAAAATATGATAACAGTGCTCAGACTTGATGTGAAAATAATTTGAACTTAAGACTCGACCAGATGATAAATCAAATAAAGGACTATGACTCAAGATGATTCATGTGTAATATTGTACAAGGAATAGAATGGGTAAACAAATATCAGTTAGACACAAAATTTGTACCAAATCACATCCCAAAATTTATTTAAATAAGGGGAGAAACAGGATCAACAATGTTAAATTAATTCAATAATGACGTGTAATGACCGTTTTCATCGTTATTGAAAATATCTATAATTAAGGCATATGTTTCTCATTCTCCTAAATTAGTTGTAACATTGTACAAGGAACATAGGAGAATGAGTAAACAACGATTAGTTAAACACAAAATTCATACCAAATCACATCCCCAAATTTATTTAAATAAGGGGAGAAATAGGATGATCAATGTTAAACTAATTCAACAATAAAGTGTAACAACCAACTACATTGTTATTAAAAATATTTGTAGTCAAGGCATGTATTTCTCATTAATCATAAGTGTTCAACTTAATTAATTAGTATAGGGTGTGTTTGATATATTCTAAGGTCTTACAATGCCCCTAGAAAAATTTAAGTTGAAAGTGTCCTTACCAATTTAGTTTTGAGTTAAATTTAAACTAGGATTAACTTTAGAAAAGATTTATCCTAGAATATAAGGATATAGGGAGTCTGATATTCACCAAATTAAATATTTCTGAGTCTTATTTCCAACATAATTAACCGCTCATTAATTCACTTTCTGAGTAACAAGTTATGACCATTTTACTGAAGACTACGTGTACTGTAAAGCTGAGGGCGCTGTAGCGGGTCAGGTCGCTATAGCAATGCAACAACAATTTATAAAGTATTTTTGATGGATTTATGCCAAAAAATTCCACTTTTCATTCCTAAGTCCTACAGGATAATTTATGATTTGTTTGGGTGAAATCCTTCGTTGAGGTAAGATTTCACTCATTTTTAAAAATAATTAATCCATTCATCTTCTAGAATAAATATAATGCTAAATTTATGATGAAACCCTAGGTTCATAAAATTATAAGAAAAACCCATAGGTATACTTATTGTCACCTAGAATTTATATTAGTTTGATAATTAACTCTTTGTAGTATCAAATTAAGCTTCAAATCATGAAAGTTGATAGTTTGGGATCTTGAATTCTATAAAGATGGGACCTTTAGCTTTAAAACTCCATTAATGGAGTTGGGTTGAGCTTGAAAGACCTATTTTGAATGTTAATTGACCTTTAGTTAATTTTGTAAATCATAAATAAGGATAGAACTAGTGGGTTTGAATTACAAAGTATTTGTTTGAAGATTATTTTATTAAATACTCTTATAAGTGTTGTTTGTTAGATGATTAGTCTTCTGAAACGGGAAGAAGAAGGAGTATATTTAGTGATATATCTTACCTGTTAAAACAACTTGGTGCCCAGGTAGTCTATGATTTATGAATGGTAGACTACAGTTAGTAATTATATTCATAATATAGATTTGATGGGGGAAATCATGCTTAGCCTACTGGTATAGAATTTGGATGGATAAAATATAGATTTAATGTATTAAGGGCCTATATATGTGTTATGATTTAGATGTATGAATCCTTGATGGGTGTTTGGTGTTTATATGACTTCATAGTAGATTGTAATGTAAATTATGTCAATATAGATGACAATGATACTATGTTAACCTATAATCTAATGTATTAGCCTAATTATAATAAAAAAAGATGAACTTGGTGTTATGTATGTTGGAATATGAGATAATCTTGCTTTAATTTAGTAATGAGAACTGATTATGGTATTAAGATATGGTGACATAATATAAGATCCTTATGTCAAGTTAAGCTAAGGATTAAGAAGTAAAATGTATAAAGATGTATGATTGGCCGATAGGGTAGTTCTTGAACCTAGTGATGACTTGAATGTAGGAGTTGTTAGATAATAGTAAATCTCAGGACTCTATATAGATGAGAAGGATTGGATTAGTGAATGAATTTATGATTGTTAAATTAGAGTTTAGACTCCGTTAGTTGAATATGTACTCCTGAAATAAATACTCGAGTTTAATGAATATGGCTTGATAATGCTGGCTTGAATAAGCCATGGATTGATCTTAGGACATGCTATAATTGATGAAATCAATGATTCATATCTACTTGTGACTTGGTGTGCTAAAGCATGATTGTTGTTTACCTGAATGATTAACTAGTGTTGCAATAAATACTTAAGGAAGCTAATTGTTAAATATTATTCTAAATTTAAACGGACTCAATGAAGTTACATGTAAGTCTTTTGGTTGTTACAAGTGTTAGTATTTATCGTTATTATTTTAATTGTTTTGATGTTATATTGTTTATTGTGAACTATACCAGTATTTTGACATCTTTACAGGATTTGGTGGAATAAGGTTGGCAGGCACTTGATACGTAGGTTTTGGTACATGTACAATGCTTGCCCCATGTAGGTCATAGCTAGAGTGGAACACCCATAAGACCCTTAAAATGTATGTACAGAGTATGTATTAATGTGATAGTTCCTTGAGTGGACCATGTATATGATTATTTTTATTATTGATTTTTATATTGGTTCCATGAGTGGACCAAGTTATACAAAGGATTTTGTTTTGTGGGTTTTGTGAATGAACCAGATTGTGATGTTGCTTGATATATTTAGGATTCTTGTTGTTAGTTTCAGGGTTGTTGACTTAATCATGGTTTGAGTTGACTTGTTGTCTCTTGACTTTTACTTAACTGAAGTTGTATAGTTACTTGAATAGGATAAGTGTCATAAACTTGGGGTATTTATCATAAAGTATGTTCATGGTTGTATTTGTTACAAGGTGATGATTATTGGTTTTGATTTATCAATAAGGTTAATTAAGGAGTAAGTGAAATAGGTTGACTTAATAACTATTGGGGTTAAACAAGTGAGAGTTATGATGGATGACATTTGATGTGAAAGTGATAAATGATCAACAAGAATAAGAATGAAAATACTATTAGTTAAAATAAGGAATAAATATAATATAAGCGGAAGAAGGTGTTATAAATTAAATTTTTATATAATTTGTCATTTTTTCTTTTTGTGATTTCTATATGGTGTTTATGTGATTTGATCTTGGTCAGACATTCATACCTACTAGTACTTGTTGTTTATACTGATACTACTCATGCTTTACCCTTTTTGGGGTATAATCTATTTGTAAGATCAATTGTTGTTTCACAGATAACATTGATAATTATCTCTAATAGCTTCTACTCCTCTCATTCATGGTGGAAGTTTTGTCTTTTTTTTTCCTTCCTTATTCTTGAAGGTATTGTACCTATTTAGACTAGGTCCTTGGATTATTTTTATTCCATATTTATATATTTGTAAAATTTATTGTAATAAGTATTTAGTATTTTGTTACGTATCCTAATACTTTTGCATATCATGTTGAAAAAATGATAAGGGATTCTTCTATCTAGGTGGATTAGAGTAGGTGCCCTCATCATTTGGTGATTTGGGTTGTGACAATTTGGTATTAGAGTCTAGGTTACAAGTCTCCCAAAGGAGCAAATATTGAGTAGAGTCTTATGGATTGATGTATTAACGTCCAAATCAAATCATCAAGAAGATCTGAGGTACTTTAGGAAATTGTTACACTTCTTTCTTTCCTCCTGTGCAATTTCTATAGATCCTTTTATGGGTTTTATCAAATTTGTATCTCCATAATCAACTAGTCAATTCTAATTGGTATCTTGAGGAGTTCGCAACTGGAACCTAGTTATTTCCAATTGGTATTTGTCTATAACAGATACAACATATGATTTTCATATGAATTATGATCAAATTGGTTGGTTGTAACTTTGTTGATATAAAATTTAGATGTGTTTATGATCTGTAGTTGCTTGATTAACTTTGAATTTGTGAAAAGTGAATGTTGCAGGTTGCCTTATGTTGTGTAGTGTGTGATAAAATTTGACTATGATTGATTCTTGTCTTATTGGTAGTAATATAAGGGTGTAAATTAGTTTATAAGGTTAATTATTTGGTACTTATGTAAATCGTAGTTGGTTGAATTACTGTAAATTTTGTGAATTGTGAAAGACCATAACTTGGTTATATGTTAATGGTTAAAGGAAACTGTCATTTTGTGATCTAAATGGAAAATTGTGCGCTAAATACTGGGTATGATCTTATCATTTGTAAAATGGTAAGGAAAAAATAGTGTAGAATTATGGAAAATCTTGTTTCAAATAGGTGGTACGTGAATAAGTACAATAGTAAAAGGGCTATTGTTGCTTGATAATTGAAATATGTGGTAAGATTTTTTTTTTTAAATTTATGATTGTGATTTAACAAAAAAAAATTTGGTTTTGAATTTTGTAAGAAATTGAAAGTGTAATTGAAGATCGAATTTTCGATTAAGCGAATAAAATGATGGATATCTAGCCCTTGGCATGAATGTTACATGTTTGATGTAGTTGATGGTGTCTGTTTGAATTAATATATATTTATATATATATATATACATGTATATATATATATATATTTGAACATCAAACTTTATTTGACATGGTGATTTTTACTGTTTATTGAGTGAGTAACTACTTGCATTGTGATGATAAGGAGTGGTTGATAAGAAACTAACGAGATTATGGTGGGACCAAGTTCCCTTGTAATTTGAAACAGTAATTATAGCTTTTATTGGTAGAAATAGTCACCCATGTAGTGATTAATAAAATGGCTTTCATTGGCTGGCTTTGTTTGACATTGCTCAAATGCTTAATATATGACAATAATTTTCAGTTAATAGTATCCCTTGAGAATGACATAATGGAATAGCTAAGGTTCTTGTAATGACATGCTCGATTATGATCAATGATGCTTAGTTGTAGGGTCAGTTGAGAGAGTTGGGTTATTAGATATATTCTTGAAATATTCATATCCCTCTTATTGATCATGATAATACTTTGTTGTTATTTCTCCTTGAGTGATTGAGGTATATTGAGTCAATAATCGGATTAACCTTATGCTATTTGTGGGGCTAAATGAGTATGGTTGTCCTTGTATGATAACAGAAAAGCTTAGTATACAAAAAATCACGTTAAGATTTTCTTCGGGTAAGGAGTTATGACTTTTAGACTACGCTAGTCTTTGAAAAAATTTGAACATGGTATGGTATAGGAAATTTGTGAATGGATTGGGTTGATATAATACATTTTAGCTTGATTTTATGTTAGCTAATATGATAAGAACCTGTAGCACTTTTTGAAATTAAATTTAGGTAAGCAAAACTCCCAATATCGATCTTGACGTATAGAGGTTAGTTTGGGATCTCTTAATTTAAGGTGTGTTGTGAAAAAGGGGAGTTTGGAAGAAAATGAAACATTTTACCTCATCCATTATGGTATAGAGACATGCATGTCACTATAGTGGCATGCTCCAAAATTAAAAAAGGCCCGCTATAGTGATGGTCAAACCCGACCAATATTTCTGTAATAATAGTTCCCGCTATAGCAATGTTACTATAATGGCATATATCCCTATAGCAGGGTAAATCATTGTTTTATTAAAATCTTTCCCAAAATATTTCATCACTATAAAAACATGTCTTGGGGAAGGGTAGAGGTAATTTTGGGGAAATCTATTTGATAAACAATAGCGAGTGGATATGTAGCGAATTGCATAAGCAACTCTGAAAGTAGTGTCTTTCTAATTTTGATCCCAAACTTCTCTTTACCTAATGCCCATCAGAGACGAATGGATGGTAAATTGATATCTGGTGTAATGATCAATTTTGTTGTTACTGAAAATATAAGTAGTTCGACATGTGTTTTTCCTTTGTCATAGGTTTTAGGATTAATTCTTTAGTATGGGAGTGCATTTGACATGTACTAAGGTCATACGATACCCCTAGCACAAAGTTAAGTTGAGAGTGTCTTTACCAATTTAGTTTTGGGATAAGTTCAAACTAGGTCAACTTCAAACGAGTATTCCTTCAAGAATATAAGGATTTATGGGGCCTAATATCCACCAAATTAAAGATCACTACGTTTTATTTCCAACGCAATTGACCGTTCGTTAATACGCTTACTGAATAAAAGGTTATGACCATTTTACTAAAGATTGTCTATGCTGAAAATCTGAGGGCGCTATAGTGGGTCGTCGCTATAGTGACGATGTAAGACCCCGCAAAATTATCTCATAGTCTGAGCCTTAGAGCGTGTTCAGTGAAGTGTTAATCCGGTCCTAAAAAGTTGAGAAGTTTCTTCCCAAGTGATAAGTATTTTGAACCATGTAGAATATCCCTAATATCGACTTTATGTCATCTACAGAATTGAATAATCTTTACGTTGATACCAAATTCGCCCAAATCCGACACTCAGGCAAAGAGTTAGAGCTATTTTAGTGAGACAGTGTGCCACCTGGCACTTTAGCGTATCGCGGATCCAGCCAAAATGGCAATCGTCAAAATACAGTGAGCATCCGCGATTATGGCGCATCGTGCCAAGGCTGAATTTCAGAATTGTCAATTTCCAGTGCACCAATGCGATTCCACCTCGTTGCGGTGCCTTTACAGTTTGCAACCAAGGTGGAAACACGATTTCCACTGCGTCGCGCCATCAAGCAGTTTTTCGATTGTCCAATTTCCAGTGAGCTGGAACGATTCCACGGCGTCGCGCCAGCATGTAAAATTGGGATTTTTCAGTTTAATTCCAGAGGCGAAAAGGGTCATTTTTCTACCCCTATATATACTCCTTAACACGGGATTTGGCCTTATTTTAACCTAAAAATACTAGTTTTCTCTCAAAGTTGTTCAAGAACAAGAGCTAGGGTTTCTACAAAATCAAAACCCTTTCTTCTTCTTCAAGAGAAATCAAGAAATCAAGAATCTCTCCAAGAGCATTCAAGAAAGAGTTTCTCTAAGGTATGTAGATGTTTATTCTTGGGTCCCTTTCATCCAAGAAGCTCAAGAACCCTTTTTCAAAGATTCCAAGATTTTATGTTTATGAGTTTCCATGATTCATATGAGTTGAAATTGATGTTCATGCTATTATTAAGTTTTGAGTCATGGTTGATTGAAAGGTTTTCAAGCTTTAACCCTAGTATGTGATACCCATGTGATGTTCATGACAAACCCTCTTCAAGTTGCTTGTTAAGTGATCTATTCATGTCAATTAAGTGTAGAAATTCTTGAATAAGAAAAGCAGGCTCTCCATATGCTTGATAAAATGCTTATGTGAATGAATTAGAGCCATTATAGCATGTTGACTAGAAATCCCCAATTGTGTGTAAGCCCATGCATGCCAAGTGTTTGTTGAAAAACCTTAGTGAATGAATTGTGGCATGATAGCATGAAATTCCCCAATTATGTTCTCTTTGATACATGCTAAGACTTTAATACATGCTAAGCGTTTGATGAATGAATTGTAACATGATAGCATGAAGTTCCCCAATTATGTGTTCTCCGGTACATGCCAAGACTTAAATATGTGCGAAGTGCTTGATGTAAGGCTTTGTTGAATGGAGTATGATCCAATAGCATGTCCCCCTATGTTATTACATATTTAGTATTCCTAAATGCTCAAAGTGATTCCTTAGTGATTGTGATAGGGGTATTTATACCCGATAATTTAGTTGTTGTCTAGAGCCCATGTCAGTTTTCATGATAATTCCATTCGACCCATAATTCTAGGAACTCAGCGAGTTATATAACTCTGTATTCTCAGACAGATACAGAACTTAAGAAATCTCAGTAATCTCTGTAATCGCCGTAATCTCAGTATCGCTAGTAATATAGCCTCAGTTCAATACCCATCTCAGATCTAGTAGTATTCAAGTGTTCAGTTCTGACCTTTGTAGTAATCGAGTACTCTATTCAAAGCTCAGTGCCGTTCAGTCAAATAACGAGATTCAGTAGTATTTCGTCAGATACAAAACCAAGTGAATTGATCTTAACTCAGTCAGATTATTCGAGAAACATGATCAGTATCAGATTCAGCTTAGTTTGTTTTCAGTTAAGAATCAGTTCAGAGTCTTTCAGTTGGGCGTAGGAGCTAGAAACGAGCGAGGGCAGGGATGGAGGTTCCCCATCAGAGAGGCAGAGTCATTAGGAGAAATCCCTGAACTCTAGAACTGCGTAGCCAGTGCAGGATACAGGAGTCACCCGTCAGGAAAGGCTGGTCACCCGTCAGATAGGCTTGACTATTATATTGCCTTAGACTTGAATTTCTGCGAGGGTCACCTATCAGATAAGATTGACTAGAGAGTTCTTTACTCGTGGCACGGTATTGACACTCTTCCATCTAGGGTTACAGGTTGGACCCTACCAATTGAGATTCGAGGCATGTCGATTAAGTAACTACTTCTCACAGTTGTAATTTCAATATCAATCTTCAGAATAGGACTGTCAGATACAGTCATCTATCTCAGTGAGGAACTCAGATAGTTTCATTGATTCATGGACCACCCGTCAGATAGTCTTGGTCCCATATAAAGTTATTCAGTATCAGATCAAGAGATCACCCATCAGATAGGATTGATCTCAGTCTCTAATTCAGTTGAGTAATCTCATTATCAGATCCGAGATCACCCATTAGATAGGCTTGATCGCAGTCTCAGATTTAGTTGAGTAATCTCATTATCAGATCCCGAGATCACCCATCAGATAGGCTTGATCTCAGTCTCATATTCAGTTGAGTAATCTCATTATCAAATCCCGAGATCACCCTTCAAATAGGCTTGATCTCAGTCTCATATTTAGTTGAGTAATCTCATTATTTGATCCCGAGATCACCCATCATATTGGCTTGATCTCAGTCTCATATTTAGTTGAGTAATATCATTATCAGATCCCGAGATCACCCATCAGATAGGCTTGATCTCAGTCTCAGATTCAGTTGAATATCCGTGTTGTCAGATTCGGACATGATCATTTCTTATTATTGATAGTAGATTTTGGAATCATCCACTAGAGAGGTTTGATCTCCGATGCAGTCAGTTAAGAGTGGCAAATCTCAAAATTCAATCAATGACATGATATATTTAGTTAATCAGTTTCAGTATCATCAATTTTCGAGATCACTCGCTAGATAAGACTGATCTCAACTCTAGTACTCAGTTATCAGTATCAGATGATTCAGTTTTCAGTATCTCAGGCATTAGTAGTGAGTTCAGATAGCAGTAAAGTAGTATCTGAGTTTCAGTATTTTGAGTCACAATGATTTCAGTTATGGTTCGTGCATTCATGCATGTGTTCTCATTCAGTACTCTCGTGATTATTCAGTTAAGTAATTGTTCATGCATGAGCCCTTGCATTTAGCATTACTTCATCTTCATACTCGGTACATTTCTGTACTGACGTATTTGCTCTATGGTTTTTTATTTGACACCATAGGTTCAAAGGCATGAGATCCAGAGTACCCTTAGAAGCTCAATCCTAGTCAGCGTTAGTAGACATAGCAGTGAGTCTTCTTCAGTCGAGGATGATCCTTATTTTTATTATTATCATATCAGATTTGGTTAAATTTTAGTAGACGGAGTTAGTTGGGGGCATGTCCCATCAACTCCACAGTTCAGACAGTTTAGAGTCTTTTCGAACAAGTGTATCAGTATTCAATTTTTAATTTTAAGTATTTTTAGATGTTTTGAACCTTATGGCTAGTTTCCGCACTTATTATTTATATTATGCAGTGTTCAGGTACAGATATTAGTAGAGGGTTGTCTTGTGGTCCTTCAGGATCATGAGCACCGTGTGACATTTCGGTTCCAGAAAATTGGGTCGTTACAGATGACATGTCGCTATAATGATGCAATAGTATTTTATAACCTATTTTTTACAAGTTTCAACCTCCAAACTCTAAAATTCCATTCTTAAGCCCTAGATAGGCAATTTTCTATTGATTTTGATTAAAATCCTTTATTAAGGTAATATTTTACTCCTTTTTTACAATGTTTGATCCGATCATATTCTAGAATCATTAGAATGAGAAATTTATCATGAAATTCTTGTGGTTTAGAACCCTGGGTTGAATGAAATTTTGTTGAAAACCCATGGATATACATATTTTCACCTAGAATTGATATTAGTTTTTGAATGAACTCTTTGTAGTATGAAACTAAGGTTCAAAACATGAAAGTTGATAGTTGGGATATTGAATTCTTTAAATATGGGACCTTTAGCTTTAAAACTACGTTAATAAAGTTGGGTTAAGCTTGATAGAACTATTTTGATAGTTAATTGACCCATAGGTAATTTTGTAGATCATAAATAAGGGTAGAACTAGTGGGGTTGAATTACCGAAGTATTTGTTTTAAAATTGGTTACCTAATTACTGTTATAATTATTTTTAATCAGATAATTAGCCTTTGAAAACCTGAAGAAGAAGGATTGTCTATGTATATCTTGTTGTTGCAACAACTTAGAACCCAGGTAGATTATGGTTTATGAGTAGTAGACTGTGGTTAGTAATCGTAACCAAATATAAATTTAATCGAAGAAATTTTTCTTAGGTCTATGGGCATTGAGTTTGGATGGATAAATATGAATTTAATAGAATAAAAAACTAAATATGTGTTATTATGTTGCTTAGGTCTATGGGCATTAAATTTGTATATATATCATGTATATACAAGGTATATATGAGTGTGATGGTTCCTTGAGTGGATCGGGTATATGATTATTGTTATTGTTATTTATACCTTTTCCGTGAGTGGCCCAAGTTATATAAAGAAATTATTGCTTTGGGTTCCTTGAGTCAACCAAATTATGATGTTGCTTGATATATTTGAGATTCTTGTTGTTAGAGGTAGGGCTGTTGACTTGGTCATGGTTTGACTAGACTTGTTGTCTCTTGACTTGTACTTGACTGAAGTTGTAGAGTTACTTGAAAAGGCTAAGCGTCATATGCATGAGGTATTTATCATGAAGTATGTTCATTGTTGCATTTATTTTGAGGTAATAATTATTGGTTTTCATTTATCAATGAGGTTAATTGAGGTGTAAGTGAATAATTATTCTTGTTAGACAAGTGAGAGTTAGGATGAATTGCATTTGATGTGAAGGTGATAAATGATCAACGAGAATAAGAATAAAAATACTCTTAGTTAAAACAAGGGATAAGATAGTGTAAGAGGATAAAGGTGTTACAAATTAAATTGTTATATAAGTTGTCATGTTTTCCTTTTATGAATTCTATATTGTGTGTATGTGATCTAATCCTAGTTGGTTGATGATATCTACCAGTATGTGTTATTTGTACTAATATTACTCTTGCTATTCCCTTTTTGGGGTATAGTTTTGTTGAAGGAATGGTTGATGTTTCTTATATGACGTGGATAGTAATCTCCAACAACTTCTACTTCTCTCATTCTTTGTGGAAGTTGTGTCTTGTTTTATCCTTCATTATACTAAATGTTTGTGTACCTATTTATACTAGATCTTAGATAGTTTTCATTGTAAATTATATATTTGTAAAATTTGTTGTAATAAGAATTTGGTATTTTTTTATTTATATTAAGACTTCAACATAACATGTTGAAAGGGTAGTAAGGGATTCTCCTATTTAGGTATATTGGAGTAGGTTCCCTCACAATTCGGCAAATTAGGTCATTACATAAAGCCACAACCATGAATCTCTCAGAGTAAGACATAATAGAGACTATAGTTATCAAGCATAAGAAAATCATACCCGGAATGTATAATTTTTTAAGTTTTAATGGAAATCAAAAATGAAATAGTGATTCCATAGTTATTCCAATCATCCCAATATTCAGTCATGAGAATTCTCTAAAATTCACTGGGGATGAGAGAGTTTTGCGATTTTGGGTTCTATCGGGAAACAGATACAAAGGGAAAGAGGAAGAGAGAAAGATATAGAGGGATTCTCTTTTGAGAAAGTGGTAGTGATAGAGAACAACCAGAAGGGAAGGGAAGAGAAGAGTGAGATATGGCGGATGGTGCGGTTCATCGTAGAAGGTAAGCTGATGATGTGGTAGTGCCTGGAATGGCATAGGTTGGCTGGCTGGTGGTGGATAGCACCAGAAATAGTGGTGGTGCGGCAGTGTTGAACGGAGGAAAAAAAGTTGATTATGAAATATGGGATTTTGGTTTAGGTTTTAGGTAATTAATCATGGAAAGAAGATCTAGGGATTGATTTGGACCATTGAGTATGATGAAATCTATAGCCATGATTAAAAAATGATTTGAATTTGGAATTGAATTGGAGACTTCAAATTGGGTCAAATTAGAATCAATTTAGGCTAGAATTAACATCAATAGTATATAACATGACTAGAAATTAAAGGAGCTGCCAAACAGTTTAGGCTTCTATTTAATAAATATAATACTATAAATATAAATCAACAAACAAATAAGAGTGAAAACAAACATAATATCATGAATATTAAATAAAAATGTTATTTTTGATTAATCATACCTAAAGTATGAAAATTATGAAAATTTATATTTGAAATGAGATGTTATTTTAACTAAAGTATGAATACATACATATATATATATATATATATATATACGAATTATGTAAAAAAATTAATAATGATAATAAATAATGCTTTTGTAGATTTTAAAATTAAGATATGTCAAAAATAATAAAATGCATGAATAACAGTTCAAATGTATAATTAAATATATATAAATGAACTTTGAAAAGATCTAAACGATGTTAATTAGTCAAATAGCATCCCGAGTTGGATATAGGGAGGTCAAAATTGGGTATCAACAACTGCCTCTTCTTTTCTCGAGAATAAAGAATGAACTGTCGGACAAAGAACGTTGACAAAGTGCTAATTTTGTCCGACCGAAAGGATGATTATTTGAAATCAGAAGTAGAAAAAGGAAATTATTAAAATGATGTGTCAAAGACTTGGGTTTCAAATTCATCTACATCTCTGTGGTTTTACAAAAACTGGATCGTGTGCAATCCTAAATATGTAGGCCATAATTATTTATTACAAGCCAGTAAGAAAAAGTAAAATTTTTATTCATATCAACTGCAATTACATTTAGTTTCAAAAGTCCCTCGATGAGGTAACCTTTTCCTGCATACAAATTATTCTTGTTGATTGCAACTTTATTAGAAACAAAGACACATTTAAATCATTCTTTAATAGAAGTTATGTAGATACCAAATTTTTTCTCATTTTGGGAATATGAAGGATATTGTTAAGGGTCAATATCTTATCTGAAATCATCTTCAAGGCAATTTTGCTAGCTCCTTCTATATTTTTTGTTGTAGAATTTGCCATAAAAATGGTCTCGCACGGTCCTGGTGAAGTATAGCAAGAAAATAGTTTCTTATTGTAACAAACATGGTGGGTAGCATCCGAATCTATCCACTATTCTTTGGGATTTCTTGCTAAATAATGTTTAAAAATCATTGCACACAAGTTGTCTATGTCTTCATTCATGATTGCTTTCTTTTTATTCTCTTTCTTTGGAGAATGGCAATCTGAAGATATTTGGTCAAACTTGCCACGGTTGTAGCAACTTTCATTGAACTTTTTCTTTCTTCGTGAATTCTTATCTTTATTAGACTTCTTTATTTTCTTATTCACTGGAGGAGTTTCAACATTGTTTGCCCCTGGTATTACAAATTTTGCAACAACATTATTTTCTGCAACTTTGTTATCTTCTTTGATCCAAAGATAAATAATCAGATCCTCCAACTTCATTTCCTTTTGTTTGTGTTTCAAGTAGTTCCTAAAGTCCCTCCACAACGTTGGAAACTTTTTGATAAATAATACCACTTCAAATGCTTCATTAATGATCATACCTTCAGCAAGTAAATTATGAATTATAACTTGCAATTCCTGGACGTGAGACATAATAGACTTGTTGTCAACCATGTTATATTCTAGAAACTTGGCAGCTACAAATTTCTTTATTCTAACATCTTCTGTATTGTATTTATTGTCCAAAGCATCCCTCAATTATTTCAATGTTTTGAAAATACTTTAAATATTATACATACCATATTCCAATATATTCATAATATAATTCTTGCACAGAAAATTCGAGTGATTTCATGCCTCAGTTATCAAAAAATGTTCTTTCTCAGGAGTATCATCCAACAAGGTTGGGACATTCTCAATGATAAACCTCTGCAAACTAAGAGTGATCAGATAGAAAAAACATATTTTGTCGCCACCTCTTAAAATTAATATTGAAAAAAAAATTGGTCTTTTTTCCACAATAGTTTCAGGAGTAGTTCAACTTGACGAAATTGCGTTTATTGCCACATAAGAAGAAGTAATAACATTATCAGTTCGTTCTCCCAATTCTATTCCAAAACACAATAGCAAAATTAACTAAACTAGTTAAAAAATAGTGTAGAACATCATAAGACTTTAATCTCCAAAAAAATAAGAAATAGAGATAAAGAAGAAATGTATATATAAAAATATTAAAATCCTTAAGTTTGATCTCCCTAAAAAATAAGAACCCATAAAATTGATACAAAAAATATGGATTTCTAAGCCCATAAAACACTGTGTTTCTTTACAGCATTTAATCCCCTCACAATTTCCCACGATTTGGATTAATTCCTCACAGGATAGAATAGAACAGTATTCTGTAATACTGGTAACTAAAATTGTAATATTTAGACGAACTCAACAAATAGAGTAAATCATACTTATTGTTATATTTGAAGAAAAATGGTGCAGAAGATGAATTCAATCTTCTTTTTATTTCAATCAATCAAATCATTTACGAAAGCCAAAGTCTAGCTGAGTGAGTGACGATGATGATGGGGGAACTTCCTTCTCAATGATTTACTAGCTAAAAGAGTTTGTTTAATTAAAAAGACAAAATTATTCCTCTGTTCTACCAGTGAGGAGAAATGACATTTCATTTATTTTTTTCCCTTCATTCAATGTTCCTCAATTTCTAAATTTTATTCTTACCAACATTTCCCAATTCATATCTTTAATACAAACCCAACATTAGATACAATCTTCTTATCTAAACTAGGATTTAGTTGAAATTTTTAAAAGTTATTATGAACAAAGACTTATGATTTAAATGATCTTTCTTCTTCCCTCTTTGTTTTTCTCTGCTCTCTCTTTTATCTTCTTCGAGTAGCCTCAAAATGTGTTATGAACCCAACTATCTCAGATAATACTTATGGGCTAGGTAACTGGAAAAAGGCTAGCGAATTTATTGGGCTAGGGTCTAAACTGCAACGACGCCATAGAATTATCCATCCCAACAAGATATTTCATTAGGATTCATATTCATATATATATATATTATCTTTGTGGGAGCAACAGGTTTATGTGTGCTATGATCATTCTTAGGCAAAGTCTTAATTTCTCATCTCTCTTTCTCTAGGTGTAGTTCCTGATCTCCTTCTTCAATCTATCATAGTTCTTACTTTCAATATATCTATATTTTCATTTGGGATTTTGACTTCTCTGGTGTTGTATTAACTTCTTGAATTGTAATTGAACTTTAGTCTTATTAATATAGTGAATAAATTTGTTACTATTTGAGTTCATTACAAAATGTATCACATTACTTGTTTCAAATTGAGAAAAGGATAAAAAAAAATTATAAATCCAATACCAAACTACCTTTAAGGTGTCTCAGATATTCCACATTAAGGATATATTGATTGGAAAGCAATTCGTTCTCGAGGATTTGATGTAGTGGTAAGAGTGCAACACATAATTTGTGTCGAGTGGAACATCATGGGTTCAAACCATCCATAGACAAAACTTTAGAATTTAAATAGATAAGGAAGGACATGAGTACCCATTATCCATTGAGTTCCATTTCATGCACTACTGACTCTCAAGGATTTCTCGGTTACTTTAGAAAAAAATCAGCATAGACATTCACCGTAAAACACAACCTCATAAGTAAGTAGTCATCTGCATCAGATTCGAAAGGAACATTTCTGTCGGAGCCACGAAAAAAGTATTCACAACTACTTATAGCACCTTTATTAACTAGTCTTACAACTGATTTTTGCAATCTTTTTAGTCTTGGTTTAATAGGATCAAGTTAGAAAGAATGATAAATAGAACCATTTGATTTATTTTGTTCTCCATAATCACAAAATGATGAGTAAATCTAGGGAATCGACATCCCCCAAACCTTTAGACTTCTAAAGAAAAGAAGAGGAGTTCGATCTACTAATAAAACTCCTTTTAAAAACTAAGAATATCAAATCCAATTTCAATACTAGTAGTACTCAGCATCTTCTAGACATAACACATAAGCCAACAGTAGTATGAATGAGACAAGAACTATTTGACCTTTTTCAAGAAAAGGGTCTTACATATGCGGACATTGACTGATCCCACCTACAAGAGCAAAGAAAGGTCTATTTTTCATATGAGCATTGTTATGAAGAAATGATTCTCCTACAAAGGGTTGTAAAGAAGTCTTTTAACTTATTTCATATAGGTTAGTGCATATCTATTTCTGTAGAGGAAGACAATGAAAATATAGAAAAGAGAATGATGCCAACTAACTTGACAAAGACATTCAGATATGAAAAAGATAAAGAAAGACATGTTATGATTGTGTTTTCCCAACTGAGTATAACTAATTTGTTAGAGTGGAAAAAAACTGAGATCAATCCAAGGAAGAAATTATCGGATACATGAGAAGCCAATGATAATGTCTTAACTTTATTAACATTTGATCTCATGAAGGGGTATCTTTTGACTAATAACTAATCAGAATAAATAGAGAAAAAAATGTTAAAAATCAACTGGAAACTTCCCAGGTAAAGTTCCTCAACCAGACATTCTACTGCATATTGATTACTCTAACCTTGTAAGGAAGTTTTATTTTTGGACAACTTACACTGGAAGAGACTGATTTAAAATGTTTCATTGTTATTCTTAAGAAATCCCAAAACTTAACTTTCTTTAGAAATACTTTCTTCAAAAATAATTGATGAGTTGTAGTGGGTTGCTCCTCAACTCTGGGACTTGTTCCCAAATGGACTCACAAAATAAGAACTAGGAGAAAACATAAACAATAAAATGTGTGGAGAAATTAAATAGCAAACACAAGAGTTTTACATGGAAACACCTTGCTCAAGGGAGAAAAACCATGACTTACCTCCAGGATTTCTAAGCTCCACTATATCCAAGTAAATTTCTTGGATATAGACTCCAAACATCAAGATTAAACTCTTAATCCTTTCTATCCTAGTAATAACTATATTACAAGGAAAATGTGTAGCAACTCTACTTCACCCACACGCCTGTTAACTCTAACTGGAAACACAAGATAACTTTAGCTTGAAAATCGCCTAACTCTAGATGATTACAAAGAAAAGAGGTTTACACCACAACCCATACTAAGAGTCATAAGCAACATTAGGCTAACATTTACGAGCACGTTACAAAGACTCAAATACAACAAGGAAATAAAATACAACTTGATGAATTATCATATCCCTGTTGCAAAATGGAGTCTTTGATTTCAAATTCAGAGAGATATTTTGTTGTAAGAATATCGAAGATATCATTTTCTTGTTGGAGAAGATAATTAATATATATGTATGACACAATAAAACCTAGAATGAATCTCATTAGCTAAGTTAAAAAGGTGGCAGCAACTTTTTCACCAACTTTTGTACTTTGCGCCAGCTGTGACAGTTGACTATGATAGTGATGATAGGTGAGCCCAATCTATTTGCTATGTAACAATAGCTTTGTCATTACACCATCTCTAGGAAACAAGTCCCAGCATATAATTTGCCAATCATTGAAACAAAGGACTTAACAATTTTCTCCTTTTTGATGATAACAAACCTATGCAAGCATTCAACATCTTCATGCATCCACACAACACACTACCTATACAATAGAACTCTACTACACATGCCACAAATACTTTTTCTCCACCAGTTCACCGTATCATTGATGCCTCTAAGCTTCCTACACCTTATTCCCCCAATTTATGAGCATCAAATTCCCCTCGAGTGTGAGAACCCTTGTTTTTATTCACTATCACAACAATAATGATCTCACTCATCACAACATCATACTATGCCCAACATATCATGCACTGCCATATCTCAATTTCCCTTTTATGGCATCATTAAAGAGGCTAAACAGTAAACCAAGCACAGATAAGAATACATATTAATTCATGGCCATTTTGGCAACACTACTAGGTGCAAGAAAGATTAGATATAAATAAAAGAAGTGATGGCACAAAATGAAAGAATTTATATATAAAATAAGCCAGTATCAACACTATTCGAACACAGTGACCTCAAAATAAAATGATAATTATACCAATTATATCCCAAAAATAACAAATTTAGGAGAACAAATTTGATAGGGCTTAATAAATAAGGGAGCTAAAAAGGGAAAGAAATAGGGATCAGGTAGAGATAGATTCCAAGGAGAAGCTTCAGAAAACTTTCTAAGGAGATTGTCCTCATCTCCTTTTATACGCATATGCCTTAAGAATCTGCTGAGTTAGTTTGTCATTCTTCGCAATTTAGGCTTTAATCTTGGCTTTTAGCTTCTTCACTCTTTTCTGTTGGGCAGTATTTTCAGCACGTAATTCCTTTTCTAAACATGTTCCCATTTTACCTCCTTGTTCAGGTACATCCTTTAATGCGGTGATTTTTTTATCCCTTTGAGCAATCATGATAGTCATAGTGTCTATATCTTTTTTTAAATTTTTTTGTACATCTACCAATTCAGATACTACGGACTTAAATTTTCCATTACCTCTCCTGGGTACACATTTATTATCTTCCAAAGTGTTCATGTTAAATATTTGCTCTAAATATCCAATCATTCCTTAAGCAAAAAATTCTATTAAGCTAGAACCCATATGCCAGACCATGTTTCCCATCTTTTGCAGTCATCAGTGTATGCATATATTCAATGACTATAGCAGGAAGAATGACTTTCTTAAATTTGGACAAAGCCTCCATGAGAAATAATCAGAGCCTGCAACAGTGGTTCTTTTCTCTAATCCAGGAAGAAATGATTTGTTCACCAACTCAAAGAGTAGTTGGAACTCACTTTTCAAGGCCTTCTTGTTTACATTCTTGATATTCATGTCATCCAATCTTCCACAAACCTCTAAAAACTTCCCAGACCCTAATTTTTGTCTCACAAAATTGATCCCTTCAGTAGATTCACCCAAGATTTCAGACATCACATCCTTATCAATGGCAATATTCCCTCCATTCACCTAAGAGGTCAAGTCCAGCCGATCTTCAAAGAATGTCAAGTTGTGACAGAATAGGTGCACTTCTTCTTCATACAAAGGAGTAACAAGTCCATCAAATAAATTCTCCCAATTCTAAAACTTAACCCATTCAATAAATTCCTTCATCCCAAGTAACTCAACAACAGTAGGGTCAAACACCTTCATTCTTAAAACTTCTAATGTCTTCAGGATTTCCTCCCTTGACTTCCTAGATAAACCTTTGCCCTTTTCCAATAGATGTGGAGTCATTTCTTAAAAGAACAGTTTCCTTAGTAGATGACCCATGAGTTCCTGAGGTCTTTGAATTCTTAGGGATGGGACTTGGTTCCTTATTACCTACCTTTGTTAACATTTTTCTTTTACCAGTTGTTTTTGACATAGGACTCTTTAGTAGCACCCCCTTTCCTTTCATAAGAGATATAATTCTCTTCTTTTTTGCCTTCCTTAGTGGCTCCCACACTTCTTTCCACATCAGAGTCTACATCATCATTGTTGAGTACACTATTATTATCATCAACTAATAAATTTCAAAATGATCATCAAGGCCATCAAGTCACTACCTACTATCATCACTCTAGTTTCTTCATCAGACTCCTCTATATCAACTAGCTCAATTATATTTAACTCATTTTTCTTCTCCAACTTTTTCATATTGGTATCATTTTTATTTTTTCCAAGGCTTACTTTAGCAAATTTCTAGCAGTCAGCCTAGTCTCTGGTGTCATAATTATTCCTGAGAAGGCCTTCATAAAGGAGGTTAATCCTTTCTTTGACAACTTCAAGACAAGGGCTTATCGTTATCATTGTCAATGTCACCCTTTATAGCTATATTGCCAACTAAAATATCAAGCACTAAAGGAAGTACCACATTTTCCTCATCAACATATAAGGGAGGATTATTTTTTCTTCTGATAAAAAGTATTGTTGAAGAAGTTTCCCACCTTGGGGGTTCAGCCCTTAATATAGTAAAACCCTGACACCTATTTCCTCACTCATGACCTGAATATTAGAGGGAGATTCCTTAGAGGTTGGTAGATTGAAACACCCTAGTTTTTGGATCATAGAAAATTTCATGGAATTATGATCTCTGGATCCAATACAACTTATGGGTACGAGCCGTATGTTGGGGTACGGATGGCATGGTCCAGTCGTATGTTGACCAGTATTAGTTGGTGGGATGGATTTTGGTTACTTGAATGGATACGACTAAGGGGTACGAGTTGTATCCATTGTTATGGATTGATTGGTTACTTAACTTTATCTTAGACTTGGTTACTTAGGTTGTATTTGAGTATGAGTGGCTCACCATGAGCTGTAAGTCAGGGTACAAGTTATACCCATGACTCGTATGGTGGATAGTGTCTAAATCTTACTTAGATTTAAATCAGCCAGGGGTACGGATAAAGGGTATGAATCGTATGTTTTGGATACGACTTGGTTGGATGAGTCATATGTTGGACAATGTTGGATCCAGAGGTTGAGGCTAGGATACAAGTGGAGGGTACCACTCATATTGGAGTGTACAACTCGTGAGGGTCAGTCGTATCCCTGGGATGGGATTTTGTGAAATATAAGTTAGGGTATTTTGGATATTTCCCCACTTATCCCAATAAGGTCCCATGACTTCTAACCTACTTGTGAGGTTATTTACCATATTATTCCATTCATTAACACTTAGAAACTCTTATAAACAATTTATAAATCTCTGAAAAGGTTTTGGGCAAGGAAACCTAGGGTTTCAACTAGAAGATTGATTTGGGCCTTGTCTTGGTGATTTCTTTCCATCATCATATTGGTTTAAGGCATGTTCTCTTCCCTAATTATTAATTCTAACTAGAACCATAGTTTTTATAAATGTTTTCATGACTTCATTAATTGTGATTTTGGTTTTCAAATATGAATTGGGGGTTTTGTAACTCCCCGATTTTCTAAATCGGAATGCTACATGGTACTCATGACCTTGAGGGACCACAAGCTGACCCATGACTGATATTTGTACCTATACACTGCATATATAATGTAATAATGTGGAAAACATGAACATGTAGAGGTTCAACTGAATAAAGAATCTGTCAAAACATAATACCCATATGGGTGAAAGATACCCAAAATAGCTGAAAACTGAATCAAATCTGAACATAAGTCTGAATACTGAATCTGAAAGCCTCTAAGTACTGTCTGAATAAGGAGTTAAAGGAATATGTCTCCAACTAACTCCGTCTAGAAAAACTGAGCTGAAATAATAATTGAAATAAAATAATATCGCCCTTAAATGGATGAGGACTCACTGCAACTCTGTGGTTGGATGCTACTGCAGATCTGGAGATCGTATCTCTGAACCTATGGTGTAACATGAAATAAAGCACCATAGCGCAAATGTATCAGTACAATTGGAGTACTTAGTATACGAGTGAGGCAGGCTAATGTAAAAGGGTTTACATGCATGAACAATGCTAACTTTTTCGGTCTTCCCTGATAATAAATGCTTTGTAAGAAGATCCACTTGTGTTTTCATGTGCGCCATATCTTGATCACGTTCTTCTTGTCTTCTTCTTTGGTCTGCAGTCATGCCAATAGATAAAGTGGGGCTTGCTACCTCAGAATCCCTGGTATACCAAGCTCTACTTTGTTTCTTCATACGATCTAGCATATTGCTTGCTTGACCAAAGGTGAGATCCATAAAGGATCCTCCAACCGCATTATCCACCACTGGTTTAGTTATTGAATTCAGAGCTCTATATAATATCTCCATTAGGTGAACATTAGTCATATGATGGTTTGGGCACCTTGCTAGCTTTGTCTTGAACCACTCCCATATTTCATGAAGAGCTTCAGTGGGAAGCTGACGAAAGTTGCTGATTTCATCTCTCAATTGTGCTCTTTTGGATGGCGGAAAGAATCTTTCTAGGAAAGCGTCTCTCAATTGCCTCCAATTTGTAATAGAATTAGGAGTCAGCCCATTCAACCATAGAGTTGCCTCCCCAGACAGAGACAATGGAAATAGACGTAATCGAATTGCATTCTGACCAACACCAGGATTGTCAAATGACTTGCATGTAGAAATAAAGGTAATGAGATGCATATTCGGATCATCGCCTGCCAGTCCACCAAATAATCCCTTGAGTTGCAATAACTGAATCATGGTGCTTGTGATGTTGAACTTGGCTCCGGGCGCTAATGGTAGAGGAATAATGGCTCCTGTGGCTCCGGCTCCATCAAGATCATCATCATCGTCGTCCAAAGCTGGTTGCATGGGTTGGCGTTCAGGCCTAAACCTAGCTTGACGATCTCTTCTGTTGGTAGGTGTTGCGATTTCAGCATCATGCCTTGGGTTTAGTAACTCGTCATCACCTAAATCCTCATCGTCAGGGTTTGTTGCTCGCCCAGGGTTATTAATGTTTTGTTGGTGTACTTGGGCGGCGGCAAGAGCAGCTAATCTCGCCTGCTCGTGTTGAGCAGCCATTCTTTTGATTTTCATTTGTGCCTCTATTCTGCCAATTCGTTGTGGTTCAGGATTGATTGGTAATAACGGTTGACCAGAACTTCGAGTATGGGGCATGCACTGAATAAAAAAAAACCTGCAGTAAACAAAAACAAAAACTAAAAGTAAAAGTATGAGAATCTTTGACCAAAGGGTCTAGTAATTATCACGAACTTAATTGACACTTGTATTCCCCAGCAGCGGCGCCAATTTTTGATAACGCTCAATCTACAGCTCTCAAAGGGGTGTAAAGCGGTCGTTAGCAAATATAGAACCCATCCTGGGTTGGGTATCGATCCCACAGGGAATAGCTTGGGCAACAAGTAAGCAACGATTACTAGACTTTTAGTGCAAGTCTCATAAGAAGGGGGGTTTGTAATGTGTAACCAAATTAGTAGAGAAAAACGGCAATAGCAAAGTAAAAAGAAAGAATATTTAGTAGGTTGTGAAACAATGAGAATTGAGGAGTTGGGGTTATGTCCACCTTCTGAGTTATACGTCTCTATTGACTATGAGTGTGTTGAATTCAGACATGCATGTGCTTATAGAGAATTGTATTCGATGGTAAATCCAGGCGTCTTTCGACCTATTCGAGGATTATTTCACTTTAACTCTTTCGAGCTTAAAGCGTGTCTAACGGTACAAATTCTCCAAGAGGTTAATCCAGTTACGGCACTAACTTTTTAATAGGGGATGGGACCCTACTACATTGGCATTATCTCTTTTCCAGACAGATAACCTTTCTTTCGAACAAGTTAAATGTTATACTGGCGTATTCTTGCGTTTGCAACCACAAAGAATTTAGATTAAGATGAAGAGAATAATGATATAAGCAACATAAGTGTCACGAACTCACACTCTCACAGCAATAGATAGTATCTCATTCGGATTCCATAACCCCAACAGAGAAGTTTAGTTACCCATGAGTGCGAAGGAAATCACAATTGACATTGTTGTTTTCCCACAATTATGATTTCACGTTGATAATGGTGTGGTAGGCATTTAGGCGTGAATTCCTTAGCAAGGTAACGTTTCTCTTGTTGCGGAATTTAAGAATAGATGAGTAGAAGAAGAAAAATAGAATTAATTCGGAATTGAAAAGTAGAATTTCGATGTTGAGAAGTAAGATAAGAAGTAATAAAATCTCTAGCAAGATAGGGTATTTATAATACCCATATCCTATTCCTACTAAGCTAATGAAATGCTTAACCAAATCCTACTAAGCTAATGAAATACTTAACCCAATTGTACTAGGTTAATATATCATTATCCTAATCCTAATAAGTTACTGCTAGTCCCCAAAGTCTTCAAAAATGTTGTTTTAGCCCGGGACAGAATTTCCATGCGCCATCTTTAGTCCTTGGCGTCCAAGATTGGCTTTTCTCCTTTCGTGAAGCTTTCTTTGGCGTCAAGTTATCAATAAAATGCTGAATTCTGCATCATTTATACCTGAAACTTTGCTAATCATGTTCGTTAGCTCACTTACAGGAAAAAGGACTAATAGTGCATGAAATATATAATTTGTTCTCAAAACTAGGCTAAAATATGGGCAAAATATAGTGCTATAGGCGTGTAAATTCGCCTATCATCAACACCCCACACTTAAAGCTTTGTTCGTCCTCGAAAAAAATATCATGTCCCTCTAAACATCAACTTAGGGTTTCACAGCAACAACACAAAATATTCTTCATGACAAGCACAACAATTATAAACAAAGAGTAGTTTTTCGATCATTAGTAGAAACAGTTTAACCTTTAGCATAGACTCGTGATGGTGGTCAACTCATATTCAAAAGTTATGGCACAAAGAATCATACACGACTACCCAAAACTCATCAACCATGTGTGTCTCACAATAAATTACCCATAATCACTCACAAGTATAGCATATTTTTCAAACATGGGTATCAAAATATCCTTGCTCTCGCTCTCACAAAGAATTCATATGAAGTAACTGATGACCATAGGCTTGCCCTTAGTGTAATGCTCCACTAAATGTCAGAGTGCTAAGCTTAGGATCAAATAGGTCTTTTGATGGTTGTAATGTAGGCTAAGCGACAGGTAGGACTATTTTGGCCAGAAATAGTGACTATGTTCCTAAGCACTTTAATACATCACATTGTGTCATTAACACTTTTCTTTTTAACAACCTTTCTTTCATTTATTCTACCACCCTTTTTCTCCTCTTTTGTTTTTCGATTTTAAACATGACTAACTTTTCAGTTTTTTTTTCTTCCTTTTTCTTTTCATAACATACCTTTTATGATAGCACTTCTTTTTCATAGCAATTTCAAGCACCAATGCATTCTAAAGCATCGTACTCACCCAATTTCCTCTTATTTTGTCACATGACTTTTTCACTTTAAAGCACTTAGGAATTTGGATCAAATTATGGTCTTGAAAAAAATGGATTAGGCTTACATATGAGGTTGTCAAAGAAAATAGGCTAAAGGCTCAAAAGGGTTAACTAGGATAATGTCCATGGGTAGGTAAAAATGAAGGTAAACAAATATAGGTTTCCAAAGAAATGCCTAAATCATCTCCTAAACTTACACTCCTTATTTTCGCTTTACATACATACCAGGCAAGTTCTAGCATCAGCCACAAGCACAGAATATACTATTAGCTCACACACACAAGGCATATGGTCGACTTTATTGAGAGTAGTATAGACTCTTGTCCCAACAGGTGAAGGAATTGAACCAAACAATATCACATAGTGAGTCACAATTAGAGCCTAAATGTCTCAATAGTCATGATTTTAGCACAAACTCTTGTCATAATCTCATGCTGCCTATTAGAATAATTTCATGCGAAGTTAGAAAAAAAATTTACTACTAAAAATGAAAAAAAAAAATGAAACAAAAACAAAGCAAACAAACATAGATGCGTGTAGAGAAGTATAGCATACAATACCACCACCCCACACTTATTCGGGACACTGTCCTCAGTGGAAAATAAAAACGAAGAACCTGGTCAGTCGGACTCGTCCTCAATGTCGGGGGTCATACCCCCTTCGTATGAGTCATCGTCATCAGAATTCTCCTCCATGTCAGAGTCTGGCATTCGTCGATCATCATCGGTCGGCACGTCGTCATCGAGAGGTTCCTCAAAGTATGTACCTACTCCACACATCTCCCGTGCATGAATATTCATTGGATAGTCATGGTCCAGCTGTTGGAGCTCTGCAGCAGTGGGAACACGACCTCCACTCATCATTGTAAACCTCATCATGCCGTACATATGGCGGGAGAAACTCTCATCCCGAGCATGTCTCTCTGCAGTAGTAAGGTTGGTGCCATATGTTGATTCAGTATCTTTGACATTTGTGAGGTCAACCTTCTTTGGATTGTGTGGGAGTTTATGGTCAGATGGTTCCTCTTCGATGTCTTCATTCCTCAAGATTGCAGTCAATAGATTTCCGAAGCTGAAATGGGATCGCTTGTGTAGCCTAGCCTTCCGCATTGTAGATCGGATGATTACCCCAATGTTGATAGGTATATTCATCATCATTGCGTATACCAAGTACACTCTATCTCTTGTTATTTTTGTGTATTGCGTCCCTGGAATGAGGCAACAGTTGATCATGCAAAACCATATCCTTGCTTCCCTATTCAAAGAAGCATATGGGAAAGTGTTGTGTCGACCAGTGTCCTTGTGTCTACTCCAGCGTGCCATGGATCTTGTTCCACAGAGTGTGTGTCGAATTGCTCTATAAGGAGGTCTGTTGTACAGCTCTTTGAATGGTGCTGGATCGACTGAAGGCAAGCCAAGAAAGGAGTTGAAGAAATCCGCATTGAGTTGTAACACTTGGCCCCGAATCTTGACTTCGCTGCCTGTGGTTTTTGGCGACCAGTTGGCATAAAATTCTCTTATC
Source organism: Capsicum pubescens (assembly GCA_030864215.1). Classification (NCBI taxonomy): domain Eukaryota; kingdom Viridiplantae; phylum Streptophyta; class Magnoliopsida; order Solanales; family Solanaceae; genus Capsicum; species Capsicum pubescens. The sequence goes on along the minus strand of CM061549.1, from coordinate 214,884,519 downwards.
AAATCAAGATTACATTCTCCCATGTCGCGGAAGATGAAATCTAGATTTAATGCCATCATCTTCGCCAACATGCACGGCTCCTTCTTCGCTAGGCTTTCCTTGTTTATCACGTCGACATGAACATATTTTATTTCCTTGTTGTTCCTATACCATTCCTTGGCTTCCTCCTCAAGAACCCATTTTATTCCAAACATTTGGCGTGGTAATTGCATTGAGGATGATTCTCCTTTCTCCTTGCGGCCTCTTTTCTTGCCCTTTTGGGAAGTGGTAGCCTTCTCCTTACCTTGTCTCGCTTTGGGTGCCATTGTACCTGAGATTTGAAATAGAGTTCACGTTAGCACAATATCAATGGATACATTCTATACATAAGCAGTAGGGGTACCACCCCACACTTAGTTTGTTGGTACAAATTAGTGAAGTGAAAGTGGTCGATTACTTAGACTTCATCGACATACGTTGTAGGAGCTATATTCCAACAAGAAAATCAGAGATGTATCACTTCTTGTAACCTTTGCAATACTATCATGTTAGGTATATCAAGACTTCTACCTAGGGATTTCATCATGGTATAATCACAATCGCCTATGTCGGTGGACAACTATAAGTCTTATTCCGATGAACGGGACATTCTAACATGTAAGTATTCAAGTGACAAGAGTATGCAATGTTCATGACTGTAGCAATTCCGCAAGTAGCATAACAATGCATCAAAATGAAATTCAAGTCGGAAACAAGTTAAGAGTATCCTAACGTTCATGTTCACTCACTTGGTTTTGTATCAACAATTCAAACACATTAACATCACCAATATTTCTTCAAGATGTAGCAATTCCTAATAGACATAGCAACGTAGCACTTACGAAAAAATAGATGAAGAACAAAAGAGTACTTACGTGATTGAAGCCTTTGGAGATGTTCTTGTGAAGTGGGAGAGCAAAAAGAAAAGTTTTGAGATGATTTGGAGAGTATGTGCGGCGCCTAGGTCAAGTTTTCAATGTGTTTATGTTTTAAGACTAAGTCTCCTTTATATAGGAAAAGAATGGGTCGGGTTTTGACCCATTTAAAATCGGTTTTTGGAGACAAAAAGTGACCATAGGCGGCGCCTTTAGCTTTGCCTATGGTGACCATAGGCGGCGCCTAGTGCAATGCCTTTAGTGAGCATAGGAGGCGCCTAGTGAAATTCCTTTAGTGACCATAGGCGGCGCCTTTAGCATGGCATATGAGATTCAGAGACCAAATGCTATAGCATAGGCGGCGCCTATGCTATGGCATACTTGAGCATGGGCGGCGCCTATGCTATAGCACACTAGATTCCGAGACCTTGGGCTATAGTATAGGCCATGCCTTGTTCGTGGCCTAGTTTTACCTAGGCCTAGCCTTGCTCGATGCCTATTTTGTCATGAGTAATGCTCAATCCATAGCCTTATGCATCTTAATTCCTAACTTATCACCTTTACCATGCAATACGTCCAAATCGAACTTTGAAACCAATCACCTCGTTTTACACCTCTTGCACCTACATTTGCTTAAAAACACTAAAAACGATTAGAACGATGGGTTGCCTCCCATCAAGAGCCTTAGTTTTGGTCGTGGCACGACTCTTATTTTTGGATTTTTATTTATCAAAAGCAAAACACATACTAGAACGAAATGAAAAATGAAAAACGATAAACGATGGGTTGTCTCCCATCTAGCGCTTGATTTATTGTCGCGGCACGACATAGTTACCTCTAGTACTTAGACTTCGTCGAGATAAGTGATGGCCATGAAGTTTGTCGAATCAAGAGGACCGATATAAGGTTTCACACGTTGGCCATTCACTTTAAAGATAACACCATTATTGTCTTCCAATTCAACTACTCCAGACGAGTAGACTTGGATAACTTTGTATGGACCACACCACTTGGATTTTAACTTACCTAGGAAGAGCTTCAATCTGGAGTTGAAGAGAAGTACCATATCATCCTTTTGAAAGTTTCGACGAACAATCCGCTGATCATGATACTTTTTCATCCGCTCCTTGTATAGGTCTGATCTTTCATAAGCATGTAGATGGAATTCATCCATCTCGTTCAGTTGCTCCATCCTCAGCTTCATTGCATCATCCCAATTCAAATTCAATCGCTTCAGTGCCCACAATGCCTTGTGCTCGAGCTCAATGGGTAAGTGACAAGCCTTCCCATAAACTAGTTGATAAGGGGACATGCTAATTGGTGTTTTGAATGCAGTCCTGTACGCCCATAGTGCATCGTCCAGCTTCCGAGACCACTCCTTCCTATTAGCATTTACCGTCTTTGCAAGGATTTGCTTGATCTCTCAATTAGAAACCTCTACCTGTCCGCTAGTTTGTGGGTGATAAGGCGTGGCTACCTTATGTTTCTTGACACCATATTTTGCCAACACGGACTTGAATAGCTTGTTGCAAAAGTGAGATCCTCCATCGCTTATGATAGTACGTGGTACTCCAAAGCGAGAGAAGATATTCTTCTTCAAGAATGCTACAACACGCTTTCCCTCATTGTCGGCCAACGCTACAGCTTCAACCCATTTCGAGACATAATCCACAGCAACTAAGATGTACTTCATTTCGAATGAATTTACGAATGGACCCATGAAATCAATACCCCATACGTCAAAGAGCTCTACATCAAGGATTTTCGTCATGGGCATCTCATGGTGTTTTGAAATAGCACCTTGTCGCTGACATTGGTCGCATCTTCTAACAAAGTAATGAGCATCTCTAAATATCGAAGGCCAATAGTATCCGCTTTGCAATACCTTTCTTGTTGTCCGATTACCTGCGTGATGTCCCCCAACTTGGTAAGTGTGGCATGCTTCCAATATATTTGGCACCTCTTCATGGGATATACATCGTCGGATAACACCATCCGCGCATCGTCGAAACAAATATGGCTCATCCCAAAAGTAGTGTTGTACATCATGCATAAACTTCCTCTTTTGATGGTAAGATAAATTTTTAGGTATCATATTACTCACCACAAAGTTTGCAAAGTCGGCATACCATGGTAAATCTTCTATTATCGTGGCTAAGATCTCCTCATCAGGGAATGCATCATCAATCTCGATTTCTGGTTGCGCCACATGCTCGCTCTCGAGTCTAGAGAGATGGTCGGACACTTGGTCCTCGCAACCTCTTCTGTCTTTAACTTTGAAATCAAACTCTTGCAGCAGCAATACCCATCGAATTAGTCTTGGTTTTGCATCCTTCTTTGTCATTAGATACCTAAGAGCTGCATGGTCTGTATGAACGATCACCTTAGTACCCAATAGGTAGGCACGAAACTTCTCAAACGCATACACAACCGCTAGGAGCTCTTGTTCAGTAACAGTGTAGTTCCTTTGGGCTTCATTTAGGACCTTACTCGCATAGTAGATAGGATGAAATAGCTTCTCCTTTCTCTGACCAAGTACAGCACCAACGGCTACACCACTAGCATCACACATGACTTCGAACGGGAGAGACCAATCTGGTGCTACCATGATAGGGGCTTCAATGAGTTTTCCTTTGAGGCATTTGAATGCCTTCAAGCAATCATCATTGAAGTCAAACTTTGCATCTTTCTCCAAGAGTTTGCACAATAGACTAGCGATTTTGGAGAAGTCTTTGATGAACCGATGATAGAAACCTGCATGGCCGAGAAAACTACGAACACCCTTCACCAAAATTGGAGGCGGTAGCTTCTCAATGACTTCAATTTTTGCTTGATCAACCTCAATTCCTTTTTCAGATATTTTGTGCCCAAGAACAATACCTTCTTTTACCATGAAGTGGCACTTTTCCCAATTCAGCACTAGGTTGAATTCTACACATCTTTGCAACGCCATACTTAGGTTTGTCAAGCACGCTTCAAAAGTCTCACCAACAACTGAAAAATCATCCATGAATACCTCTAAAGTGTCTTCAACCATATCAGAAAAAATGGACATCATACAGCGTTGAAAGGTGGCTGGTGCGTTACATAGCCCGAATGGCATACGCTTGAAGGAAAACGTACCATATGGGCATGTAAACATTGTCTTCTCTTGGTCTTCGAGAGCAATACAAATCTGATTATATCCTGAATACCCGTCTAAGAAACAAAACCATCATTTCCCCGCTAATCGATCTAGCATTTGGTCCATAAATGGCATTGGAAAGTGATCTTTGAGCGTCCAAGAATTCAGCTTCTGGTAGTCCATGCATACTCTCCATCCAGTGACGGGTCTGAGTGGAATAAGTTCATTTTTCTCATTCGCGACCACCGTCATGCCTTCTTTCTTGGGAACACATTGTACCGGACTTACCCATGTACTATCAGAGATTGGATACACAACCCCTGCGTCTAACCACTTGATAATTTCTTTCTTCACCACTTCTTGCATAGGTGGGTTTAGACATCTTTGATGCTCAATGGTTGGTTTGCAATTTTCTTCAAGCTGAATCTTGTGAGTACAAATCCCAGGTGAAATACCAATAATATCTGCAATGGTCCATCCAATGGCTCTAATATACTTCCGTAGAATAGTAATAAGAGCTGCAACTTGTTGCTCACCCAAATCTGCTGCCACAATGACTGGAAGTGTGCTTCTGCTTCCTAAGAATGCATACTTTAAATGACTTGGCAGCTCCTTCAATTCTAACGTGGGTGGCTCTTCAATAGATGGCTTAGCTGGTGGTGTGGGTCGATTTTTTAGATCAAGGTCCAGCTTTTTGGGAGCATAGAGATATGTCCCTAAACCTGATAGAGCACAAATAGCTTCATTGCAATTTTCAGCATCCTTACTTTCTTCATTCATGAGCACAACTGCCAAAGGGTCAACAATAATTTGCTCTTCTTTAAGTAATTCTTCTGGATCATCAAAGAAAACATCAGCTACCGAAAATACACTCGGATCTTTGGGTTGCTTCATTGATTTGCAAACATCAAAGCGAACCACTTCGTCATTTATTCGGAATGAAAGCTCATTAGCTCTCAAATCAATGAGCACACTTCCTGTAGCAAGGAAAGGGCGTCCCAAGATTATGGGAACCTCTGAGTCCGCTTCACAATCCAAAATAACAAAGTCTGCTGGAAAGATGAATGAAGAAACCTTTACCAAGACATCGCATAGGATACCAACAGGTCGTTTTACCGACCTATCCGCCATGACGAGCCTCATATTGGTTGGAGTAGGATCACCCCACCCGAACTTTTTATAGATAGATAATGGCATCAAATTGATGCTAGCTCCTAAATCACATAATGCTTTGGCAAAATTCAAAGATCCAACGGTGCAAGGAATAGTGAAAGCTCCGGGGTCAGCCTTCTTCTGAGCTATTGATCGGGTAGTGATTGCGCTGCAGTGATGGACATCATCTTTCAACTCATAACTTGCTGCCCACTTCTTTGTAAAAAGATCCTTCATAAATTTCGCATACCCAGGCATTTGTTCAAGTGCTTCCACCAATGGAACATTAATGGTCAGCTGCTTTAACATAGTCATGAATTTGCTGAACTTCGTATCATCCGCCACCTTCTTCAATCTTTGGGGAAAAGGTGGTGGTGGGTATGGCATTGTTCTCTCCACGGCTTTCTTCTCCTCTTGCTTCCGTTTTTCAGCTTTTCCTGGCTGTACGTCGTGAGGAGTGACGTTAAGGACATTAGGATCGGCTGCTGCGGCATCTTCCCCTTTCGCCTTATCATCAATTTCCGCCTCTTCGTCAGCCACTTGCTTGCCTTTTTTCTGAAGTTTCCAGCACCTTACCACTTCTGGTAGTAATGGCCATGCATGACCCATCATTCCTTGGGTTTTGCACGGTGTCGCTAGGTAAAGTGTCAGCCTTTCTTTGATTGAGTGCTGCTGAAAGTTGGCTCAATTGCTTCTCTATTTGCTTGATTGAAGTGGAATGAGAATCAACTAATTGCTTCATAGAGGACAAATCATTTATTACCTCTGTTACTCCCGCGCTAGTTGCTTCCACTCCTTTCAGTAGTTTAGCCATCATGTCTTCCATACTTCCCGAATTAGATGTGGTGGTGTCACGTCTTCCAGGGGGAACATATACACCACACTTTTCATTTTTTTTTCTCCAACTACCTTGGTCCTTGTTTCCAGAATTATCATAATAGTTCCGACCCTGGTTTCCTTGGGTATTACCTCGGAAACCCCCCTGATTGTTTAAGTAGTTGGCTTCTTCTTCCGAATCAGATTCGTCTCTTCCTTTTGACGCAATAGCTTTCACTTTTTCAGTCTTCCCTGATAATAAATGCTTTGTAAGAAGATCCACTTGTGTTTTCATGTGCGCCATATCTTGATCACGTTCTTCTTGTCTTCTTCTTTGGTCTGCAGTCATGCCAATAGATAAAGTGGGGCTTGCTACCTCAGAATCCCTGGTATGCCAAGCTCTACTTTGTTTCGTCATACGATCTAGCATATTTCTTGCTTGACCAAAGGTGAGATCCATAAAGTATCCTCCAGCCGCATTATCCACCACTGGTTTAGTTATTGAATTCAGGGCTCTATATAATATCTCCATTAGGTGAACATTAGTCATATGATGGTTTGGGCACCTCGCTAGCTTTGTCTTGAACCTCTCCCATGTTTCATGAAGAGCTTCAGTGGGAAGCTAATGAAAGTTGCTGATTTCATCTCTCAATTGTGCTCTTTTGGATGGCGGAAAGAATCTTTCTAGGAAAGCGTCTCTCAATTGCCTCCAATTTGTAATAGAATCAGTGAGTACATAAAAGCTACATCTGTATGCTAATACATGGTTTACTGATACTGACATGGCTGAAACTATAGTTCTGATAACATGGGCGACTGTATCTGACAGTCTTAAATCTGATGGAACTATCTGAGTTCTGCACTATAACTGAATTTAACTGTATCTGACAGTCCTGGTATATTGATATCTGAAGACCTATCTGAGTTCTTTTACTGAGACTGTGTATGAAACTGTGGGAAGTAGTTGTTTAACCGACATACCCCATATGTGCCATTATAGCTAAGATGGGGTCCAATCTCTGCCCTGATTGGAAGGGTGTCAATACCGCGCCACTGGTAAGGACAACATGTGAGCAACCCTCATATAATAGGTAACTCTAGTGAGAAAAGTGGGAACCCTCATATAACAGGTTAAGCCACCTCATCTACCCTCATATAACAGGCTATAATGTCTCAACCTATGTTGGCTACATAGTTCGGAACGCAAGGACGACTGCTAAGAATCATACCCTCATATACAGGTAAGTTCCCATCCTTGGGTTCACTCGGTGCTAACTCCTAATCCCATCTAAAGAGACTGAACATGATTTAACTGATTGTACGTAAGTGGAACTTACTGAATTCCATTGACTAACAGAATACTACTGATATCTGATAACTGATTGAGACCATGAGGTTTCCTGAGTCACATGACTGACTGAATTCTACTGAATCATGGCTTGATTTTGTATATCCTGAAATATGACATGGATCTAGGAACACAACTATAGTTTTCGGGTACGAATACCCCCAGGACTCGATAGAAGAAAACTGACACACATGACATGATTTGATCAAAAGATTTGAGTCCACAATTCATAATATCATAAGTAGGGGATATCATATTTCATATAGTTATTCAACATCTTAAACATTGTAGGGAATGCATGGATATATTTTGTGTACATATTGTATATCTCCATTATCTTACATGCTTTATACCACCACAATAGTAACACATGAAAAGTATGGGATTCATATTGAAGTACATAGCTAACATGGACTTGTCATTTAGACATCATAGAACCATACAAACATGAATTTCTAGCATCCTAAGCATTTTATCAAACACCTTTCATGCATTCTTTAAGGCATAGGTGATTTTCATACTTGCACCATATTAAACAACCTAAAGTTCATGGTTTTCAATTAACAAACATATATATTCCATGAAAACACCTTTATACATCACATTGAAACTTAAACAACAATCGTCAACATGTACATACTCATAACCACAAAAGTTTACAAAATAATATTTAAAACATGGTTCTTGAGCTCTATGAACGGATTGGATCAATAGATGAACACTACGCATACCTTAGTGATTGAATCTTGAAAGATATCTAATGTTTCTGAAGGTTCTTGAAGAATTCCTTAGGCTTTCTCTTGAGGAGATGATCTTGAGAGACAACCCTAATCTTGTGGTTGAGAGTGTAAGAGAGGGTTTTTAAGATGCTTAACTGAAGAAAAATGAGAAAAATTACACCTCTTTAGGGTTATAAGTCGTGGAAGGTGAAGGAAAATACCAAAATACCCTTATGAAATAAATTCCCAGTTGCTAAAATCATAGCTGACAATATTTGTGACAAGGCATCAAAAATGTGACAAGCCATCAAAAATGTCGTCACACAGGAGCTGAAATTGATGGTTTCTGCCTAAGTATCACGACATTTGTGACAAGGCATCAAAAATGTGGTAAGCTACCATGAATGTCGTCACTTAGGAGCTGGTTTTTTCCTAAGGCTGACGACCTTCGTGATAGGGCGTCACAAATGTGGTAAGCTACCACGAATTTCATCACTTAGGAGCTGGTTTCTTCCTAAGGTTGATGACCTTCGTGATAGGGAATCACAAATGAGGTAAGGTACCATGAATGTTGTCACTTAGGATCTGGTTTCTTCCTAAGGCTGACGACCATTGAGATAGGGCATCACAAATATAGTAAGCTACCATGAATATCGTCACTTAGGAGGTTGTTTCTGCCTAAGGTTGACGACCTTCATGATAGGGAATCAAAAATGTGGTAAGATCCTATGAATTTGGTCACTTAGGAGCTGATTTCTGCCTAAGGCTGACGACCTTCATGACAGGGCATCACAAATGTGGTAAGCTACCACGAATGTCGTCACACTGTTTCCAGCCTGACATGCTAGAGTAAAATAGGAATAACTCTTTGCTCCAATATCTGATTTATGAGAAATTGGTATCGTTGGAAAGATAATTCAATTATATATCTTTTTATAGGTCATGATATCAAAAATTCCAAGTATAATGAGAGATATTCTCGTTTGAAGTTGACTATACCAATATCCTTCTCAAGAATTCAATTGGTAAGGAATGTTTTGATTCGTCTGATAGCTGGGAGTTATTTGAAGCCTTAATATACATCTAACCTACTCATAAAACTATAAAATAACCATGATGTACTATGCATGATCTTGGTACATGGCTCTAATATTGGTTTGGATTTTTTTTGGGGTATTACAGGTTTTGATATTAAATGATTGATTATGGTTTCCATGGTTTTTGTACATATGCTAACATGTTATGATTTGCCCCATTCAATCCACATGAGAAATTTATCAAACACTTAGGGAACATAATCTATGCACATAATTCTATTCACCGTATAGGCATCATGATTTCCAATCCCAACTTACAAATTCAAGGGCTTTAACCTGAATTCACATAATACTACACACATATCAAAATAAATTTACATGAATCTTGTAATAAATCATGAATTAGAAACCTAATTAACATCATAATCATGAATACATTCAAGCCCAACATGGAATTCATGAAATCAACAAACTTGAAGTTTTAAAAAAGGTTCTTGAACTCCAAGGGTGGAGGGAAACCCTTGGATGAACACCTAACATACTTTGGTGCTTGAATTCGTGAAGATTGATGGTGCTTTCTTGAATCTTGAATTTGAAATTAGATCCCCCTAGGGTTTGTTCTTGAGAGGATTTTAGAGAGAATGAGTGAAATTTTCCTTTAGAAAGGCTTAAATATGTATTCTGGGGCTGAATAGGAGTGGGGAAATTGACCTAAATACCCCTCTGGATGCGGAATTTAAGGAGAAAAAACTGCACCCAGTGACGCACAGACCGACGCACCACATCGATGGCATCAACGTGATGACCAACGCATCGCGTTGAATTTATGTTGGTTCACTGGAATTGCACTGAAAGCTGGGAGGAAATTATCTATCGACGCGATGGGAAATGCGATGCGTTGAGATCAGTTCAACCCACTATTTTGGTTACCTGAACATAGTTCAAACGAGGTCCAAAAATTCCAAAACTCATCCAAAGTGGCCTACTGATATTCCTGATCATGAGTCAACCTAAAATCAATATTTTAACGTCATAAGGGTCGTGAAATAGTATCGCCAACTTACGAAGGCTAAAATACTTCTAACTTTAAACACTTAGCTGAAATTTCTAAGTTAAGCTTAGAATTTGCGAGGTCTTACAATATCTCCCCCTTGGGAACATTCATCCTAGAATAAGACTGATTATGCTGATATATACTGATGGACTGAGTTTATACACTGATCATGCATATCTGATGCATGTAATACATGACTAAAAGTACTGATAAGCTGAGTTTTCATACTAAATATACATATCTGATGCATGAGTACATGACTGAACGGATTCTTGAATGCACGACTGAATATGCAATGGTAATGGATACCAAGTTCATAACTGTAACTGGACATGGAACTAATCCAATCTAAGAAAGACTGTTACCTTAAGCTAAGAATATTGATGAACCTGAGATAATTTACTGAACATGAATGAACGGGAACATGAGAACATAACTGAGTCTGAAACATAATACATGAACTGAATATCATGAACTGAGATGATTCCTTGAATACATTCCATGTAATAGGAATGGTCATACGGCTTCGATTAGAACGAGAGAGTCAATTTATGAGTACTTATTACTCCAACTGGATCTTATTACGTGATGTTAAACTGGAAGGTTTTGGACATGAAAGCTCGGGGGTTATAGTGCATCTCCCCTTTGGGACATTATGTCCCTCGAAGAATGCTGACTTGGCTAAGATACTGAGGAAAACCTAAGACGATGCATGGGTCACCTACAAACGAAATCATGACTGAGTATTTGGGATCTGAAACTAAGGCATGACACATGAACTAAGCTGAACTTGAAACTACCATAATGCTCCATTCTGGAATGGTCATATTCATAAGACTTTGGATAGGACGACTGGGTGGAAAGATGGGAAACCATACGATCTTATCCGCCTGAATTGTTGGCTTTACCGACTAACTCATACTGAAAACTTATACTCAAATGGAGTATTCCATGACACTCCTTCTATAAAATTCTACTGACTTTAGGGGGAAAGGAAATCTTGGCATGGTCTGAATAAGACACCTGAATAAGAAATTACCGCGTGGCTACAATTCTGTAATATAGAGAAAGGCCTACGAAACATCATCTAAGATAGAGTTACTAAGCCTTATGCACTACAACTACTAACTTGAAATCTTAGCCATGTTTCCCAAATATTCCCTCAGCTGGAATTTCTACTTCAATACTGCATTTCACTTGAGGCTACTGAAAATATTTACATGGGCACTGATAACCCTACCAACTGAGGTCTGAGCTGGACTGAATTCTCCCACTATGTTCAAGCCTACTCAAATCTTCGAAATGTATTTAACCACTTACATATCATCAGGACATTCAAGCCTATTATCATAACTATAGCCTCATGTGAAACAAGCATGCAACAATCTTTCCTTAACATAAAATATTTACTCTCCCCATCTAAGCAATTTCCCATCACTACATCATTTTATTAGGAAAGTTTACTAAAAGGTTAAAACATGAGGTCCTGAAGCATGACACTCAACTGAGACTCGAGGGATAGAACATCATGGATTTATCAAGAGATCTAAACTGAAGATATACATGACATAATCTGAATTTAGCCGACCATTAGGAGTGTAGCATGAGTAATGGGAACTGGGCATACTGTAAAGCATGAGTACATGAGTCATAAGTTGCATTACCTGAGTTTGGAGTTTCTGTATTCATGGAACATGATTCATAACACTGAGTGAACTGGAACTCCTTATACTAGGAATGGTAAGCGTACTTGATTTTCAATCTTATGTGTGAATATAATCTATGATCATAGAGCTGGCATGTAAGGCATGAGTAGATATCATCATATATGAAGTGCAAAACTTTAGACTGAGGTAAGGAAGGGTTGGGCATCATCCCTTCCCACTATTTTTCTACACATACTAATATTAATAATAAAAATCTAGAAGCCCGACTTGGTTACTTGTTCTACCATCTCCCTCTTAGGTTAAAGTCGTTATTCTAAGTCTGTGAACCACTTAATAAACTTTAAATCAAGATGAAACCACTTTACTCTAGAGCCTGAGATATAATAATACTCATAAACACTAAACTCATTCTGAAGTACTACACCTAATACTGTAAGGTCCACTGCTAGTACTTTCTTCTGATACATGATTATTATCTTTTTATTTCCCCAACAATCATCATATAGCAACCTCAACACTGACTAACTTATAATTCTCAACTCTTTTTTCTACTGGTTCAATCAAAACAAAAATTCAAGATTTCATCAACTGAAACTGAGGTACTACCCCTTCATTCAATGATTGTCCTATCAGGAAACTAGAATGGAACGACTCTATTACTAAAATCAACTAAAGGGATTTCCTGAAATACTATAACCGAGAAATTTTTGTATGCTCGTCTGGATGGAATAGATTTACCTAATGGGGTAGGCACTAAAAAGGTTCTGTTAAGATTTCTAGTCTGACTTTAAAATTGATTGCTATGTAAGGAGTTACCAGAGACCAAAAATCTCCTGGATCTAATAAGACATAAACATGTAAATGGAATATCTATAACGTACCAGTGACCATAGCAGGGGAATTTTCCTGATCCTATCTTGACTCAAGTGCATAAAGCTTGTTTAGACGCTTCCCACTAGTGGCACTGGAAGTGGCACCCTACTGATTCGGACGACCGAACTGAGCTAAAGGATGATTATACTGACCCTACAAACCCAACTGAGGACAATGTTTGACTCTATGTCCTGGCTTTCCACATCAAAAACATACATCACTGCCAGCCCTACATATACCCTTATGATTATTTCCATATTCTCTTCAAGGAGGGTGGGTACGACCACTACTCACACTACCCTGGATTTGAGAGCCTGGTGTCTTATCCTAACTGTCATTCCTAAACTTTGGTATTGGTACACTAGCTAAAGATGGAGCTGGAACAAAAGATTTTAGGTGAAATTGGGAACTGTTAGATCCCTCTGACTTAGGCTGAGTGAAATTGAAGCTAAATATTCTAGCTTTCTTATTTTCCATCTCTCTCTCCTTATTCTTAGACTCTTCTATCTGCTGAGCATGGACCATGATCCTAGATATGTCCATCTCCTTAATCAACATCACAGTTCTGTATTCCTTAACCACACTATCTGACACCCTAGATACAAACTTGTATATTATGGACTTACTGTTCGCTACTATATGGGGAGCATACCTGGATAACTGAGTAAACTTAAGGAAATACGCTTTCACGCTCAGGCTACCTTGTTTGAGATTGATGAACTCAAACACCTTTGCTTCTCACAGCTCTAAGGTAAAGAATCTATCTAGAAAACCAATAGCAAACTTTTCCCACTCTATGGGCTCAGCATCCGTGCCTCTGTCTACTTTCCATATCTTAAACCATATATGAATTACATCTTGTAGATGATAGGTATCTAACTAAGCACTCTCACTGGAAGTCACTCCCATAATATTTGTGACTTTCTGAACCAGATTGAGGAACTCCTGCGGATCCTCTTTTGACTTAGATACTGAGAATAGGGGAGAATTCATTTGGGTGAAGTCTTGAATCATGGCTGCGGCAGTATTGTCCACTGGTTTGTCCTAAATAGTAGATAGCCATTCATTCTGAGATGCTACAGAATTGGCTAGAGTAGTGAATGCAACTCTAAATTTTGCATGAGAGACATGCTCATCCAGAGGATCTATCTGTACGGGCTGAGGTGCTAACAAGTTTCCTGTTCTTCTTCTGTTGTTATTTTTAGGAGGCATGTTCTATAAGAGGGAGTAAGAAAGGAATAGACTAATAGTGTAACTTGAGCTCATGCTCACTCGCACGATATAAATACTGAAAGAAGGGAAACTTTTTCTAAAATGCCTCATAGCCTCTTGTCCATAAGTGTGGCACACTACACACCCATGCACAAGACTCTACTAGACGTGGCTTTTAGACTCCCTTGGACTCTGTTGAACCTTCGGCTCGGATACCAAGTTTGTAATTCCCCGAGTATGTACCCCGAATGCTACTCGGTGCTTACGACCCCAAAGGACCACAAGCTAACCCATGATTAATATCTGTTGTGAGCATTGAATAATACTACTGTAATAAATATGAAAAATAGGCTAAAATTCCATAAGGTTCAAATTCTAAAATACTAATAAATTATAACATCTAATATACATCTGAAATCTTAATACTGTCTGAACTAGTCTAGTCTGAAAAACCTCTAACTAAACTTTCTGAAAGTGGAGTTGATTGGATAAGCTCCAAACTAACTCCAACTACTAAACTACTAATAACTTATAACTAAAATAAAAGCATGCCCTCGATAGATGAGGACTCTCTACTGAAACTGTTGTTGATAATGGCTAATGCATCTACAAAATCCTCTCCGCATAATTCAAAGAGTAAAATAAATGATCGAAGCCCTTCAATGTATGTTAAATATGCATCTGCAAATACTCTTTAATGCCCATAAATAGAGGAAATTTGAGATCCAATTTTGGATTAAATAATTATTAAACAATTATGATTTAAATGAATATTGTCAAAAATTTATACTCTCGATAGATCATTTTCCAAATATAAATTTGAAGTTGAAGACAAAATTGAGTTGAGTGAGCAACAACAATGGTAGAAAGCTTGTCGTTTTCTTACCTTACTAACAACATAAAGTAGTGCTTCTGTATTTAAGCATAAGAAAGTTACTTTTTCAAACCAATATAGGAGAAAAACGTCTTTTATAAATTGAAAGCAAAATTCACCTTTTCCTCCATTTTTTCCTCCATTTTCCATTTACATTTTAATATATAATCCAAAAAGTCCTCACATGAATGGGGAATGGCTACAAGATCAAGAAATATAAGGACAAGTGTGTAATTAACAAGTGAAGACTAATTGAATCCTTATAAGTAGCTTTTCCTTTGAACTTTCTATAATGAACTTAAGTCGAATCCACTTTATCAATCAATAGATGTGATATTTTTGAACCATCAACTTTTTTTTCATCACGACCCAATTAAAAGTGAGTGTCACCCACCCCATTCTCCTGTGGGAGAACCAATAACCCCAGAAGTATTAACCAACACTTAGAAAAAATAGAAGAAAATTATTTTATTAACAAATTTGAGATCATTTAATCTAACAACTTAAGAAAAAATAGAAATAAATACTAAAATGAAAGCACCCCAATAATTTGGAAGTCTGTGTAGCAAAATATACTAAGAATATCAAGAAGGGGATACAATTATGACTTGGACTCAATTTTCTGAGGCTTTTTTGGAGAGGTTTGTTCCTTATAGATTTAGAGATCAGATAGTTGATGATTTTTATCACTTCGAGTAGTGCTCCATGACTATTGCTGAGTATAAGCATCATTTTCTCGCAATATCCAGTTATTTAGTTACTAACATCTCCACTGAATTTGAGAGGATTAAAAAGTTTTTTAAAGGGGTTAGATGGTACTTATAAGTTTTCTACAACTTAGATGGTAGTTAAGGGGGTTCATTCTAGGGCATTATTGAGCATGCAAAAATGTTTGAGTCTATTTTCCAGGCTACTCAGGGAGGCACCAAGAAGGTGTGTCGTCATGGTGAGTTTAGTAGGCAATCTTCTGAGGTAGAGATTTCTCTAGTAGAAGTTATTTGGTTATCATGGTAAGCCGGTGTAGGATGCTTTACATGGATTAGGTTGTAGATATTCAAGTTAATAAACTTTGTGTAGCCAAATATCAGGCTACGGTAGTCTTTATAGTTAGCCTCACCTCCACAGATTGAGTCAACCCATAGAGGATATTTTGTTTGTGATGAATTTGTCCTTATGGCCAAAGATTTCCTTGGGGTATTTGAAAACCTACTCCCATATCTATAGTGAGGGGCGTGCTATCTCTAATTTTGATGATGAGCAGTAGACATCAATAGACCAGGTTCATAGGTCATCATGGAAAAATACAGTTGTCACAAGTCTGCACAGTTTTGCCTTCTAGTGTAACAAATTGTGCAGGTGAGATATGTACCTTTCAAGGACACTTGTCCCAACCAAATTTTGACCCTAATCATTATTCCACTATAAAAGGAAAATAATTCTTCTCAATGACGTAGTTTTTAAAAATCTGAATTGAAGAAATTAAAAAAGGCAAAAATTCAATCTAGCTTCATTGCTCAAGTATTGCTCAAGCTCTTATTTCTTATATACTAAAAAGAGTGAGTGTTCTTGATTTGAGTCCTGATTTGTACTAAATAACTTATGTTATAAGAGTAATATTTTCTTTGATTACTTGCATAAGCTTAGGTAGAGTTTCCTAAGGTTGATATTGGTTAGTGTTATTCAATATCAAGGTGTGTTCTTGGCAGAGTTTTCAAGGTAGGATTGTAGTAGAGTTACTACAAGCAGGTGAAACCCAGAGTTAGGTTCATTTGGGCGTTGTAATTAAGACTTTGATTATAGTGAATTGTTGGGTGCTTGTTAGGGTAAGCTGTGGTTTTTCATCCATTGAGAGAGGAGGTTTCCACGTTAAATCTTTGTTTTTTATTTTCCTGCAAAGTATTTAGTTTTCTAGTGCTTTACTATTTGATTTCCTATGAGTGACTCTAAGGGACCTAGTCCCTCAGTGAGTGGTGCTACTTCCCAGAGTTTCATCAATTGGTATCAGGGACATAACACTCTAAAAGGTTAACACCTAAAGTGATTTGGTCATTATGGTTGCTTCACCTAATCTAGAAAAAGGGCAATCTACCACTATACTACCTAGATTTAATAGACAATTCTATGGGTGGTGGAAAACAAGGTTGTTTGACTTTATTATGGCTGAGGACAGTGAACTGATTGATGTAATACTAGATGGTACTCATATGACAGTTAAAGAGGTTAAAGAAGGAGAAATAATCAGAATGGTTGTTAAAAATAGGGAAGAGTATAATGATAAAGATAGGATGAAAGTAGAGAAGAATTACAAGACCAAGAAACTACTAATTTTTGGAAAAGGTCCTGATGAATACAACAAGAATTTCTACATGTGAAAATGCTAAAGAAATCTGGGATTGCTTTTAAACATCTCACGAAGGAACCACTTATGTGAATAATACAAAAGTGGATATGTTGGCTACTCAGTATGAAACCTTTACTATGAAAGAAGGAGAAACAATTCAAGATATGCATACAAGATTCACTTCAATCACCACTGAGGTTCACTATTTAGGAGAAGTAATTATTTAGTACAAACAGGTGAGGAAAATTTATGGGGTTCTGCCTAATTCCTGGGAAAGCAAAGTAGTTGTTATTACTGAGGCAAGGAACCTGAAAATCTCTCTATGGATGACCTTAATGGTAATTTAAATACACATGGACTCAAGAAGTACCAAGGACAAGAGAAAAAAGAAGCAAAAAAATGGAAAAATCTTTGGCACTGAAGTCTTAAAAATCTAACTCTAATGAAGAAGAAACTGATGTTGCTTATTTGGTAAAAAGAATTATTAGAGCTATGAAGAAAAGTGGTCAGTTTTAAAGAAGTGGAAGTAGCAATAAAAGGGGAGGCATTATGAAGGCCTAACATGAATATAGAAGTCTGGAGCATTTAATTAAGGACTGTCCAATGCACAAAATGGATTACCAGGAGTATCTCAAGACAGGAGGTGACAAATGAAATAACAGGGACTAGGTCCCTGTAAAGTCAATAAAACAAGTTGTAGTTGATTTTGTAATTAACAGGCCTTAGCTGTCTAGGGAGATCATCTAGTGAATCTGATGAAGTTAATAAGCTAACTCTCTCTGACATTAATAAAAATTTAGATAATTACTCTACTATAAAGATAAAAAAAAAACTAGCAAATAGGTTGATTGATTCATTGTATGAACTGATTACTGAGAAAAAATACTCTAGAAGATAAAGTTCAGAACTAGGAGCTTGAATAAATTGCTTTAACTCTCCATATTTCTGAAACAGATGAACAGTTTGCTAAGTTAAAATCTTCCTAAATTGTCCTGTTCTCTAAAACTAACCTAGTACTTTTCTCTTAAAAATTCAAAATTACAAAAATTATCTTCATCAACCTCCACGAAAGAGTCATCTTCTAATCTTCCTAAAGAATTATAAAATGTTTTACCCATCCTGCCTTCTCTTGAAGTTCCAAACACCCAAATGAACCAAATTCAGAAAATCCCTAAATCAAACTATCTGATTCTTTAATGCCCATTACCCTAGAAGAAATCTCTTTAAGTCCTTAACAAGAACCTGTATTAACTCTGCCTACTAAGTCCTCTCCAAAAAATCCAAAAACCTTAAATAAGTCTATCCCTGTTGAAATACCCTTAACCAATGAAATTTTTGCTGAATCAACCTTGTTAGAGGATCAAAATCAAGGGTTGGTTCGCTGATTTAACAAGAAACTTCTCAATCTAATATTCTTCCTTCCCTAGAAGAACCAAAACCCTCTGATATTTCCTAAATCCCTCTTCCCTATGAAAAAATAGAAGGTACTAAAATTTTAAAACCTTACAAGAACCTGGTTCCCCTACTCTCTCGAATTAAAACCTAATTTTTGCTCAATTATTTGATGAAAAAATACCTGTAAAGAGTTCTGATCAATCCAACAATGTATATTGGGTGGAAAAGAATTTACTTTTTCTTGCATATGATCCCAAGGAAAGTTAAGTCATTATCGAAGAGCAAATAGTGGGAGAAAAGAATGAAGTATATAAGAATGAAGAAGTTGTATTACCTCCTAATAAGGAGGATAAGTATGAACCACTTTTGAGGTGGTCCATGAAGAAATAGAGGGGTAGAAAAGGAAAGGAGAAAGCGAGTGACTCTGGCGTTAAAATTGCTAGTTCCTATTTTACCAGGGGGTCTAAAAAGAAGATAATGGTGGATGCAATAAAGACAAGTAAGTCTTCAACCACCAAGAGAAGAATACTTAAGAAAGATACTTTAGTAATAGAGAAGAAGAATATTGAAATCATAGAGATTGGAGAGAATGGGGACATTAATCCGGATGTTTCTTCTGAAATCGAGAAAATAAGAAAAGATGTTCATGTTGTAGAAAGGACCAAGTCCCCTAGTTCAAAGTTTGGTAACCCTATTGGAATAAAGAATAAAAACATAGATGTTCCCAAGAAGAGAAAAGTTGTTGAAAAAGAATCAAGTAGTGATACAAAAAGAAGAATGAAAGAAGAAGAAAAGAAGGATATGTCAGAGAGCAAAGTAATGAGATACTGAACACACAAAAGGTGCTATCGGGAAGGGTTTTTGATCCCAAGAGATATAAAAAATTTGGAATGGTAGAGCTGGTAATTTATGCAAGACATCAGAGTTGGTTGTACTTATTAGAGGAACCAGCCCCCATAGTCTTAAAGGGTGAGGTGAGTTAATTCTATTAAACTATGAAAGTCTCAGATAATGGTTTTAGTCTGACTACACCGGTGCAGGGAAAGGAAATTAAGCTGGATGAAGAAACATTGGGAAAAAATTTAGATGTGCATAGTATTGGTGTGAGGACTGTTTTGAAGCAACAACCCTCAACTGAATTCATGATTTATGTTTTTATGGTGGGAGGAAAATCAATAGCTTATGTGAGAAATAAGTTTCTCACCAGTGAGTTCAAGTTAAAAAAAAGGTTATTTTACTAAGGTCAGAAAAAAGAACTATAGCCTCTGCAGCTGACCTATTTTTGATAGAAAGCTTAAGCAAGTTTGAGTTGATAAGTTTGCCTACTCTAATGAAAGGGAACATTATTAAGGTGATCACTAAGAAGGAAGGAATATATGGGATTCCATATAGATACATCTTGAACAAAGTGTTTGATCACTTTAGAGTGATTAGGACAAAGAGAACTCCAAGAATAGTAAAACAAAAGTTTAGATAACATTGGTAGAGAATGAATGCATTGAAGGGAAAATGGGAACTGTGTCCCAAGTGTCAAAACTGTAGGCTACTCAGGAGAATTTAAATAGAGAAATAGAGGAGATAAATATCATGTTAGCTAAAAATCTTAATTTCTCCATTATTTTTGTAGGTAAAAAGTAATATGTATCACGATGAAATAATTGAGACACACACAAACTATCGCAAATGCTATTATAGAAGAAAAAAGTTAAAAGTAAAAGATGATGAGATTGTTCACTTAAAGATACAAAACCAGAAGTTATCCTCAAAGGGGCCTGGTGCTACTAAGGAACTAATAGTAGAAAAATACAAAGCTCTAGGGAAAGGTTGCAGAACCTAATAATAAGGTACAAGGGTTTAATGCTGAAGTGAAGACCCTCACTAAAGAGTTGTTTGATGCTCATTCTACTGAGGTTGCCAGAATAGAGTTGTTGTAAAAATCCCTCTACCTAAATCCTATTGATTTAGGTTTTCTATATAAGTTTTTGATTCTTATGGTCATATTGGCTTTTGCAGATAATTAGTTTGTTTTATGGTATAAGGTAATGGCACTAATCTCCTTAACAATGAATAAATTTCTATTAGTATGCTTCATCTATACTCTCTTTAATTTAAAATTTGTTTTTCATATTAGTGTTGCCCCAGTGCCCATGAGTTAACCATCTTGAGCTTACTTTATCTTTGGTTTACTGTTATTATTTTTCAATGATGCCAAAATGGGAAATACTAAATGCTTAAAGTAGGGACCAGGTGTGTGTGTGTGTTTCTGATATGTTAGGGACTAGGTACCAAGCAGGTGTACTAAGAAGGTACATATGATAGGTGATATGTTAAGATTGCTCAAATAGAGAAGAAATAAAGAAAGATTGACATGAGGAGAATGCTCAAATTCACATTGATGAGTGCAAGTATATTGATAGATGGAACATTAAAATGCAGTAATGAGTTAAGTTTATATGTCAATTGACAATAAGAGAACAGGTCCTTATGTTGTATGATATATTAACAAAGGGAAGCAAAGTACAAAGAGATAGAGGGAACATTCATTAATAATAGGGGTAATCATCCAACTTTATAAGGTGAATGAAATTGATGCTTCAAAGATCTGTGGTCATGTTTTGAGGTTTGTCATCATCAAAAAAGAGGAAAATTGCTATATCTTATTTTGATAATGAGTAGAAGACAACAAGAGACCTGGTCCCTGGGTTGCCATGGAAAAATATTGTTGTCACAAGTCTATACAGTTCTATCTTCTAGTGTAACAAACTACGCAGGTGAGATGTGTACCTTTCAATGACACTTGGCCCAATCAGATTTTGACCCTAATAATTATTCCACTATAAAATGAAAAGAATGCTTCTCAATGAAGTTATTTTTTCAAAATATAGAATTGAAGAACTTGAAAAAGAAAAATACTCAATCCAGCTTCATTGCTCAAATATTTCTCAAGTTCGTATTTCTTACGTACTGAAAAGAGCGAATGTTCTTGAGTTGAGTCCTAATTCATAACCTAATTACTTATGATATAATATAATATTTTCTTTGATTTCTTGAGTAATTTTAGGTAGAGTTACCTAAGGTTGATATTGGCTAGAGTTAATCAAAATCAAGGTATGTTCTTGGCAGAGTTGTTAAGGTAGGCTTTTAGTGGAGTTACTATAAGCAGGTGGAACCTAGAGTTAGGTTCATTTGGAGTCTATAATCAAGTGTTTGCTTATAGTGTATTGTTGGGTTCTTGTGAGGGAAGGACATGGTTTTTCCTTCCTTGAGCAAGGAGGTTTCCACGTTAAATCGTTGTGTTTTTACTTTTCTACAAAGTCTTTAGTTTTCAAGTTCTTCACTATTTAATTGCATGTGACTGAATGTAAGAAACCTAGTTTCTCAGTAAATAGTGCAACATCCTAAGTTTCATTAGGGTGGTTCATAGAGTGGCTTGGGTATATGTAGAGGTGCTTAATATAGAGATAGTGGTGGTCATGGTGGTGGTCATGGGGTTATTCAATCTGAGAGCAAACTTGTCAGTGCTATGCTATACTTGCTAGACCTAAGGTAGTGGCCTTTCGTGCTTTTATTATAAGTATCATCTCGATTTGCTACAGATATGCTTCTATGTTGTTTTACCCTAGGTATATATTCTTCTACATTTTTGCATATTTTGCTTTTGGTTTTGGTGTTGCGTGTCAGCCTCTTACTATGACTCTTTATATATCTACCGTCATATTAGATTTTTTAGTTGTATGTCGAGTGTACCAATCCTGTGGTGTTACCTTTGTTGGACATTAGTCTTGGGTAGACTTGATTGTCCTAGATATGGTTGATTTTGATGTTATTTTTGGGTATGCATTGGTTAGCTCCCTATCATGCTATTTTGGATTGTTATTCCAAGACCATCACCTTAGCTACGTTGGGCATGCTGAGGATATTTTGAAAAGGTATGTTTAATTTAATTTTCAATGGTTCTAGATCTTTTTTTGTGCTCATCGCATGATAGAGAAAGGGTATTTGTATTATTTAGCTCAAGTCCATGATATTAGTATTGCCCCACCACCTTCTATGGATTTTATTCGAGTTGTTCATGAGTTTATAGATGTGTTTCCTAGTATACCTGCAGAACTTGATATTTATTATTCTATTTATATGGAGCTGACGCCTAACCCATTTCTATTCCTTCCTATAGGATGGCCCCAACGGAGTTGAACAAGATGAAGGAGCAGATGTAGGATTTACTGGGTAAGGGGTTTATTAGACATAGTATATCTCTTTGGGGTGTGCCTATCTTGCTTTGAAATAACAAGGATGGTTCTATGCATATGTGTATTTCTTACAGTTAGTTTAAAAAAGTGATGATTAAGAACAATATCCCCTTCCTCACATTGAGGATCTTTTTGACCATTTTAAGGAAGCTTCTATCTTTTCAAAGAACGATTTGAGATTCGTGTATCACTAATTAAATATTTAAGATTCAAAAATTTTAAAGATGGTTTTTCATACTTGGTACGATGATTATGAGTTCTTGGTCATGTTTTTTGGATTGACTAATTTACCAACAACATTCTTGGAGTTGATGAATCGGGTGTTTCAACCATATCTCTACTCCTTTGTGATTATATTTATAGATGACATCTTGGCCTATTCCAAGAGCGAGGCCAATCATGTAAAGTATTTGAGGATTGTACCTCAAAGGTCACATGAGGTACTCGAATTGACCCCAACATAACTTACCACCGCCAGACCTATGGTTAGTAGAGGCAGTCTATTTAGGTTTTGGAAGATATGCTTTATGCATGTATTATGGATTTTGGTGGTTAGTGGGAGCAGTATTTAGCCTTGGCGAAGTTCACTTATAATAATATCTACCATCCGAGTATTTAGATATCCTCTTTCAAGGAACTAGATTATAGGAGTTTTTGATCTTTTATTGGTTAGTTTGAGACCTCAGAGGTTAGACCCCGTGGTACTAACTTTCTACAAAAGTCTTTAGATATAGTTCAAGTGATTCAAGATATACTTTGAGCGGCTCTGAGTAGGCAAAAGACTTATGCAAAATTTAAGCTATGTGCCTTGATATTTCATATCAGTGATTGATTCTTCCTTTGTATGTTCCTTATGAAGGGAATAATAAGGTTAGGGAAGAGGGTCAAGCATAGTGCTAGGTATATTAGGCAATTTGAGATTTTTAAGCCAGTTGGGGAGGTTGCTTATGAGTTGGAATTACCTCAGACTTTTAAGCCGTTCATCCAGTTTTTACGTGTAAATGCTTTGGTGTTATATCCTGGATGAGTTTCAGGAGCTTAGTTGTGATTCAGTTCAGTTTGATGAGTGGTTGACCTTTGTTGAGAAGTCGGTGTCCATTTTAACCAGAGGTGTTAGACGATTGCATTATACAGATGTTCCTATGGTGAAGGTTTAGTGGAGACACCATCCTATTGATAAGGCTACTTGGGAGGTCAAGTCTGTCATGCGTAGTACTTACTCTGAACTTTATACCAATTCAGGTATTCCCTTGAATTTTAGTTCAAGAATGAACTAGAGATTTAGTGATGGATGCTATAATGACTTGAATTTGTTAATTTCTCATTTTTATGTGTCTTGCACATTTTTTCCTTTCCTGTAGTTGCTACATGTTTATTTTAAGCTTCATAGAAGGTTGTCATGGTTACCAATACAATTAAGGATGATTTAGGTGAGTTTGTGGTTTGTATAGGCTTGAGAAGCCATATAGTTGACTTTGATCAACATTTCTTGCTCTGAGTACTAGATGGAAAAAAATTGTACCAGCAGATTTGAAATGCTGAATATGGGTTAGTAGTGAGGTTGATTTAATTTTGGAACCTTTATATCTCATTTCAACCTTTCATTTGCAAAATAGCAAAAAAGGGTCCAAGGGTTAATTTTTGGAAAACAACCTTATTCAAAAATTTGATGTCGCCATTGAGTCCTAAATGATGAAATTAGCCTAGTAGAATGGTTGGTTTGCATTTGCACAATTTTGAGTGAATCCTGAGGGGTTGATCGGCAACTTTAAAACTTATAAAAGTTGTTGGTGTAGCCGCTTTAGTAGTGGCCTCTTAAGAGGGAAAGGATTATTTTAGCAGTCTTAGCTGACCAACCGCCTATCACTAAGAGGACACTTGACTACCTTAGTAGGTGCCACTTTAGCAGCCCAATCATTTAGGCCAGACCGCTTTAGCGGTCACCCAGTGCTTAAGTGGTCAAAGAGGCAAGAGCTGGATTGATAAAAACCCATTTTCATGTTTTCCTCCATTTTTAGACCTTTGAACTTCATATTTGGGTGATTATTGAGAATTTCTTTGCCATTTGAACTTGGGTATGTTCCAAAACCTTATTCCCATTTTTTTTCATCGATTATATCACCAAAAATAACATTAAATCATGATTTCAATATAGAAATTCATAGTTTTTTTGGTAAAGGTTAAAGGGTGTTTCTTCAATTTGGACCTTGTTTAAACCCTTTTTTGTGTGGGTTTTCTCCTGTATACTCGTATAACCTTAAGGAAATTATTTGTAAAACAAAATTCTAATTTTACCCCTTCCATTTTCAAACTCATTTTCTGGACCTATTTTAGATTCGGCTCAAATATGGGAAATATGGATATCATTAGTTTTCTTTTAACACATAGATGTTATATTTGAATATTGTGATTCTGAGGCCATTTGTAAGGGGAAGGCTTTATGTCAAAAATCTTTGGATTAGGATTTCGTCATTTCGAGGTATGTTATGGCTTAACTTCTTTCAGATTAAGTTGTGTAGTTACTAAATAAGTAAAGCATGCTTTGGGTTGGGAAAAATAGTAATGAGGTTTATATTTAGACATTATTATTACTGTTGTATGCTATTGTGGTGGGCTTATATGGTATTGTTGTTGACTTGTGATATCATATATTATGTGTTTCCTGTGTAGGAGATTTATTAGACATCATTGGACTTATTTGTGCATTTGAGTGCCTTTATTTTAGATATGATGCTTGTGTAGAGGCTTGTTTTGCTAATATAGCCTTTATCATTACAGAAATACCTGAGTTAGAGGTTGATATGATATTAATGATGGCTCACATATATGCATATTCGTATTGTGCCTAATTTTACTTGATGGTTATGAATTATGGACTTATTGAGTGATTTTGGACTCAATTTTATATTTATATGTTTGATGGATTAGATATGAACCTATTGACTTGATTGTGCGTATTACATCCTTATCCCATACATATACATTCATGAGACACTGGTACAATTTAGAAACACTATTTTTGAATGAAAATAAGTCACTTTTATGAAAAACATCTCTGAGAGCATGATTCAAAGAGGTGGGTTAAGATTGAAATTGAGATTTAGATATGATAAACATTACATAGGTTGCAGACCCTCCATGGGTCATATCTGGTAGCTGCGAGCTTGGTGGGTGTATATGAAACTCCCTAAACTTGGACCCTTAGAAAAAATTCCTAAGTTTGAGGCTCTGGGCAAGGTACGGCTAATGGGTACAACTCGTACCCTAGGATAGTGGTTGGGGAACCTCTTCTCATATGTCGGTCAATAAGTTTTTGTTGAGTTTTTTCCATCATATTAGTTTGCATTATACGAGTCATATAATAGGGTAAGATTGGTATCTTGCAAATCGTATGATGACCTAAAGTTAGTCTAGTATAGTCGATTTTGTCCAAGGTACCATTCACACAATTGGGTATGAGTTTGGCATAAATGTCGTATGATGACCAGTGTAGAGTTCCATGGTGAGGTTTGGTATGAGTTAGGGTCCCACTCCTACCCTAGTGTATGGTTTAGATGGGTGAGTCGTAACCTCCTGGGAGTTGGTTTTCAGCTTTTCAATTAAGGGCTTTTCAGACATTTCCCACTGCAAACCTATATGTCCCCATATTATATAACTCATTTTATCCTCTCGCAACCCTCATTGGAAGATCAAAACACTTCAAAAACACCCTTTAACTCTCTCTTGAAGGTTGGAGGCTAGGGTTTTTGCAAGTGTTATTCAACGGGCTCAAGAGTCAAGTTTCATTACGTGAATCTTCTTGTATAATGAAAGTTAATCCTCCCTCATTGTTATCTCCAACTAATGGTATGTTTAGTGTGTTTTAAACATTGATTATGAATCATAAAGCATGATTTTGAAAACCAATGTTGATGGTTTTGGATGTACAGTGTTGAGTATTGTTTACTCTTTGTTTAAATTATGTTTTCACATGTTTTGGGTGGTGGTTTGCATATGTGGATGCTTGTTTGTTATGGTTTAACAAATGGGTCATGGGTAACCTAAAACTTGATGGCTTATGCTTTGGTTTTTGTCTTGGGAAAGGTATGCCCTCAACATATTTGATAAAATCCCTATGAGAATGTTACACTCTATTGTTGGAGTTTCATTGAAACTATTGCATCGTATGGTTTTGTAATGGAACCTAAATTGGATTGGATGGTTTTTGAATGGTCTAAATGGTTTTAAATAGTGAAATGGTAAGGTCTTGGTTGTCATGGTTGTGGCTTAATTTAAAACCTTGTGGGGTACATAGGAATCCCCCAAGTGAATGAAATAATGAAATTGGTTTGAATGATGAATGTTTTGTGATGTACATGGGAATCCCTCAAGCCAAACATAATAATGAGTGATTTGTGAGGTACACGAGAATCCTCAAAGTAACACTAATTATCATGTTCTTACGGGGTACATAGGAATCCCCCAAGTAAACTAAATAATATAACCAATGGGGTACATAGGAATCCCCCAAGTAAACTAAATAATGTAACCTATGGGGTATATAGGAATCCTCTAAGGTTGACTATGTTTATTGCTTGCAAGCTATAGTCGGTATGACAATATAACATCTGATAGCCTCAATTTATAATAATTGAAATGATGGTTTAGTTATGTGGTAATAGTTTAATTGGTCAATAATAATGAGGTTTGATAGCTAACCATGAAGGTGGGAGTCCAATGGAAAAACTCTGGAAACTCATGGTTGAAAACATGAGGATTGGTCTTGGCGACCATATACACTAGGGGTACACGAGAATCCCCTAACACTTGTCTATATGTATCATAAAGAGCAAAAGGTACACACAAATCCCCTACTCCTATAGTATCTCTTGTTCATGCAGCACACACATCTGGGCCTGTCCATGGGGTAACACTGGACCTATATCATCCGTTGGTGGATTATGATAGTAATGCTACACATACCCAGGTTAATGGTTTTAAAGTCATGCTAAACTCGATTCCCTTTCCCAGCATAGTTATATATACTTATGTATGGTCGTGAATGCATATGGTTGGTTTACTTTGTTTTAAATGTTGGCATTATTTAATCCTTATCATGAGTACTTGATTGCATTCACCCGCTAATCAATCTTTGGGAGGTTGTATCTCCACGCGATGCAGGAACCGACCATACTACTCCTCCTGCTTATAGATCAAATTAGATATCAATCGGTGTTGTATTGAAGTGGTGAGCTTTCATAAAATGGAAGTAATCCATTTCATGTCATGGGCTATGGTCGGGGGCATGTCCGACTAGATACACTTTGGTTTAGTTTAGAGGTTTTGTATGGACAACTATGTACTTGGGTATGGAATGGTTATGATTTATATGTATTATATACTTTGGATTATTATTTGCTATTTGGTCGGTTGGTTATTGGATGAATTGACTTAGTTAGGTTAGTCTAGTAAGTCTACCTAGTCCAAAGTCATTATATCTCTTAATTGGCTATCCTATTATATGTTTGGAAGCCATCTGAGTGAAGGTACTCATTGGTTGGTAGGATTAGGTTTTCAGGGGTGGTCTCCGATCCGGGTTAGACTTGAGATGCCCATTAAGACAAGGCCCAATTTTGGGTCCTATCAAGTTTGTATTAGAGCCTAGGTTTTGGTGTCATGGGGTATCCACAGACATGCTTATGAGTGTATCGTGCACACACTTATAATCAGGAGGCTACAAGACATTTATGAGTTTCACTCTATAGTTGTTCTATCTTCAGGCTATGGAGTCTACGGCCTTGAACTCTTCCCTAAATCTTCTTTGGTTTATCTTTTCATATCATGTCCTCTGAACGATCCAAAGTTCGTGGAAAATGACCTATCCCACTCGAGGATGACTTGGATAGATCTCGTTCAACTCGTGGGGAACAAACTCGATCAAGAGTTGGGTGGGTCCTAACTCTAGGGCTATGAATAGTACTTCCTACCCAATACCATTTGGAGACAAGCATTTTTAGATTGGTATTGTTTCTAGGGAACAAGGTTCCCAATCTCAGGCCAATGGGGCCCCATTCATACCATTCTATCCTCCTTGTAGATTTTATAATCGGTCACACTATGGTCGTTGCGAGGAAGAGAGGAATCATTATTTTTATTATGGTTAATTGGGTCATATGCAATGGGAGTATCCCATAATGATTGCCGCTTGGGCAAATAGGACACCAGTTGCCGCTTCTCTAGCTCTTGCATGAAGGAGTGTTACATCTAGATCTGACATTGGAGATTGTCTTAATACCCTTACTATTCCTCAGGAGTCTAAGGCACCTTCTAATACTGACACTGGTTTGTTGAAAACTCTTTTCTCATTTTATGTATTGGTTACTTGGTTCGAGATTCCCTCTCTCTTTTGTTACCCATTTGTGGTTGCATATTTTGGTTTTGTACCCAAGGTTATTTCGAACTTTTTTCTAATTCTACCCCAGTAGGTGACCTTATGATTGCCAAAAGGGTCTACAGGGGGTGTAGGGTATCTGCCAGTAGTAAGGGGCTTTTGTGGATTTGTTTAAATCAGATATGATGGATTTTTGTGATATTTTGGGGATGGATTGGTTGCACTTGTGCTACACATCCTTAGACTGTCAGATCTGTAAGTTTGTCTTCAGACTCCCGAGTGAGTCCGCTATGGGATGGAGAATGGATTCCCTGGCTATCATAGGAAAGGTTATATCATATCTTAGAGCTCAAAGATTAATCTTAAAAGGGGGTGTCTCTATCATTGGGTGAGGGTTAAAGATTCTATCTCGGAAGGTCCTTCCTTGCGTTCAATTTTGGTGCTGGATAAGTTTTTTGATTTCCTTTCTAGTGACCCTCATAGTGTCCTTCTAATAGGGAGATTAAGTTATGGATTGGTCTTATTTTAGACACCTGTCCAATTTCTATTTTATCTTTATAGAATGGTTCCAGTTGGGTTAGAGGAGCTTAAGGAGAAATTAAGGAATCTTTTAAGAAAAGGTTTCACCTATTCTAGTGATTCTCTATGGAGTATTTCCTTTCTTTTATGAATAAGGGGGATGGTTTTCCCCAGAAATAAAGAGATTGTTGGTGGGTGAATAAGTTTTTTAGAGTATCCTTCTTGTGGGGTAGACCTTGTATGATCAGTTTTTTATACAAGGGTACTTTGGTAGAAGTGCATGGTTTTTGATAAATGCTATGTTTGAATCTAGATATTTAATTTGATGAAGGGAGTATGTTAGCTGGGGGATAGAAATGCAAGGATTATGGAGGTAGATTGGTAGGTTTGATGAAGTATGTGGAAGGGGTGAGTTTGATGGTTTGGCAAAAATACGATAGTGGAAAAATTGTGATTTATAGGCCGGGGGTTCAGGTTGAATGGATGGATTGGGGTTCTAGTCATTGGATGGGTTAGAGTATGGATTTTAAGTGACTATATTGAGCTCTAGGTGGCATTTGTATGAATGAGGTTTTAGGTGTAAGAGAACCAAGCAGCGTTAGTGATCATCCTTGGTGATACCCTTTAGAGTGGAGTATTGTTTTTATAGGTATAATAAGATAAAGGTTGAGGGTTAATCTTAAATTTTCTATTAGATGTGGACTCTAAGGGAAGGTCGGGGTGCATATTTTTTAGATTCTCTTCTACCTCAGTCAAGATAGTATTCTATTAGTGTTGCAAGCATTCTAATAGCACTTAAGATTAAGGTTCGCATTCGGCATTCGCCTTGATCACTGGATATGAATCTTGACTTATGTTATGTTACCCATGATATTTCAAGTTGTGTGTCTTTCGGTGTCCAATCCTAAGGACTTTTTCTATGGTGTGTTGTGTTAGGATGGTTCTTTATTCATGACCTAGGTTGTTACTATGAAGTACTTCATTTCTATGGTGTCATGTCTCTTTTTAGAGGTCTCACTTTGAGTGGTATGATTAATTGTTGCACTTTATTTCCCTAATGATCGTTCTTATGTTAGGGTGGTAGTGGCTTTAGAGGTGTAGTGATATTTTGAAATAGAGGAGAAGTGAAAGTCTCTAAGTGGGGGAAAGTCTGGGGTGACTCTTAGAGATATGGTTTTGAAGGGTGAGGTATCATTGTGGTCATAAGGGATGGCTAGGAAGAAATAGGCGGTGAGCATCATTGTGGTAAAATGATAGAGGTTGCTAAACCTTTGGAAGGATATATCTATACCGCTAGTGTAGAAGAGATAGTCTTGAATGTTGTGATTGGTAGATATACCAATCGTTGTGTTGATTACCTAAAATCATGGTGGGAGAAAAATAGTGTTTTAGTGGATGTAAGGAGTAGAGGTCGGTGGCCTAAGTTAACTCTTTTTGCTTTGGATAGGATTGAACATGGAAGCAGTGTATGGTTAGACTCAGGCTCTCATAGTGATGTGCCTTTGAGAAATTGCAAGTTGGATTGGACTTGCTAGCATGAGTTTTATTCATTCGGTATTCCATGTGGTTGTGTTGAGGTAAGGTGGGGGTATTCCTTTATTGGTTGGTTTCTTTGGGTGATATTGATATCTCAGACTCTTTATTCTTTAAGGAGGTCCCGGTGTGGATCTTGGATTGGTAGATTCACCGGTTACGAACAAAAGGTATGGCTTCGGTGAATGTTTTATGGTGGAACTAAAAGCCCGAGAAACACAATTGAGATGCGGAAGAAGGACATGAAGTCCAAGTATCCTCTTTGGTTCTTCATTCTAAAAATTCATGTGTGAGGTATGTGTTCCTTATCGTATCGTTGTTTTCTAATTTGGTTAATGAAAGGGTGGGTTCCCTTATGTCTTTGTTTTCTAAAATAGTAAAAGGTCAGAATGGAGGTGTTCGGGTGTAAATCGTGCTTGGTGTATGTGATGATCTTCTCATCTTGAATTATGTCTTTGTCTTCTATTTTAGTTGAAGGGGAGGTTTGATAAGTGTTAGTTTATTATCTCGTTCTTGTGCTTGCCCTTACCTATCATTTGAGGACGAATGATCATAAGTAGGGGAGAATTAAACACCCTAAACTTGGACCCTTAGAAAAAATTCCTAAGATTGAGGGTCTAGTCAAGGTACAACTCATGGGTACTAGTCGTACTGTAGAATACGGGTTGGGGTACCTCTTCTCATATGTTAGTTTGGTTGGGTTCTATCCAAGATATGAGTATGCATCATACGAGTCGTATAATAGGGTAAGAGTGGTATCTTACAAATCATATGATGACCTAAGGTTAGTCTAGTGGATTTGATTCTATCCAAGGTATGATATAGGGTACCATTCGTACCTTTGTGTATGATTTTGGCATGGATGTTTTATGATAACCCGTGTGGAGTTCCATGGTGAGATCTAGGGTATTAATTAGGGTAACACTCGTACCCTAGGGTACGGTTTTGATGGGTGAGTCTTACCCTCCTAGGAGTTGGTTTTCATCTTTTAAGATGAGGAATTTTAGGATATTTCCCACCCCAAACCCTTATGTCCCCATGTTATATAACTTATTGAAACCTCTCATAACCCTCATTTGTAGATCAAAACACTTTAAAAACACTCTCTAACTATCTCTTGAAGATTGGAAGCTAGGGCTTCTACAAAGTACTTTAAAGGGCTTAAGAGTCAAGTTTCCTTCCGTTAATCGTCTTGTATAAGGCAAGTTACTCCCCCTTCATTGTTAGCTCCAACTAATGGCATGTTTAATGTGTTTTAAACATTGATTATGAATCATAAATCGTAGTTTTGAAAACCAATGTTGAGGGTTTTGGATGCATATTGTTGAGTATTGTTTACTCTTGGTTTAAATTATGTTTTCACATGTTTTGGGTGGTGGTTTGCATATATGGGTGCTTGTTGGTTGTGGTTTAACAAATGGGTCATTTGTAACCCAAAACTTGAAGGTTTATGCTTTAGTTTTGGTCTTGCTAAAGGTGTGCCCTCAACATGTTTGATACAATGCCTATGTGAATGTTTTTACTCTATTGTTGGAGTTTCATTAAAACTATTACATGGTATGTTTTGGTAATAGAACCTAATTTAGATTGGATGGTGTTTCAATGGTCTAAATGGTTTTGAATGGTTTGGAATGGTTAAATGGTAAAGTCTTGGTTGTCATAGTTATGGCATAATTGAAAACCATGCAGGGTAAATAGCAATCCCCCAAGTGAATGAAATATTGAAATTAGTTTGAATGATAAAAGTATTGTGGGGTACATGGGAATCCCCCAAGTCAAACTTAATAATGAGATACTTGTGGGGTACACTGGAATCCCCCAAGTAAGCCTAATAATGATGTACTTACGGGGTACATGGGAATCCCCCAAGTAAACTAAACAATGTAACCTATGGGGTACATGGGAATCCCCCAAGTAAATTAAATAATGTAACCTATGAGGTACATAGGCATCCCCTAAGGTTAGCTATGGACATTGCTTGCAAGCTATAGTCGGTATGACGTTACCACTTCTTATAGCTTTGATTAATAATAAATGGAATGGTGGTTTGGCTGTGTGTTTAGCAATAATGGCAGGGTATGATAGCTAACCGTGAAGGTGGAAGTCAAATGGACAAACATTGAAAACTCATGTTTACCAACATGAGGATTAGTCATGGTGACCATATATTTGAGGGGTACACGGGAATCCCCTAACACTTATATATATGTATCATAGTGATCAAAGGGTACATAGGAATACCCTATTCCTATGGTGTCTCCGATTCGTGCGTCAACACGCATCGGGGCCTATCCAGGGGGTGACACTGTACCCATATAGACCGTGGATGGATTATGACGGTAATGCTACATATACCCAGGTCAATAGTTTTAAAGGCATGCTAAACTCGGTTCTTTTTCCCTGCATGGTTATATATACGTATGTATGGTTGTGAATACATTGGTTGGTTTACTTTGTTTTAATGGTTGCTATTATTTTATCCTTATCTCAAGT
The DNA here is from genome assembly GCA_030864215.1 of Capsicum pubescens. Classification (NCBI taxonomy): domain Eukaryota; kingdom Viridiplantae; phylum Streptophyta; class Magnoliopsida; order Solanales; family Solanaceae; genus Capsicum; species Capsicum pubescens. Next base: position 214,850,849 of record CM061549.1, on the reverse strand, counting down.
ACTTACTAGAGTTCACCCTCTAACCTATCTTCGGGCATATGTATCCCCACACGATGCAGGAACCGTCCATACTACTCTTTCTGCTTATTGATCGTGTTCGGTAAATGTCGATATTGGATTGAAGTGGTGAGCTTTGATAGTTCAGAAGGCATCTATTTCATATCATGGATTATCTTACATATTATTTTCTTCTATTAGTCTTTGGCTTTTTTGATATGGTCGGAGGCATGTCCCAACTAGATAATTTTTGGTTTGGTTTAGAGGCTTTGTATGAACAATCATGGACTTGGGAATGGAATGGTTATGATTTATATATGTTATGTACATCGGATTATCATTTGTTTTTTGGTAGATTGGTTATTAGATGGATTCACTTAGTTGGGTTGGTCTAGTAAGTAGAACTATCCCAAAGTCACTATATCCCTTAATTGGTTATCTTGTTATATATTCGGAATTCATCAGGCTCAAGGTACTCATTAGTTGGTTGGATAGGGTTTTCATGGGTGGTCTCTAGTCCTAGTTGGACATGAGATGACCATTAAAACAAGTCCCCGGTTTGTGTCATGTCAGTATATATAAAGTCATGCAATGGCTTTCATCATTCATCCATCCACATTTCTTTGCATCGCATTTGCAAATTCATCTTTGCGTGATTTCCCTAGTTTCCTTGACTTGTGCTTAGTTTCTGTATACTTTCGTGTATACCAATGTTGTTTCCATTTTTGTGTCTATGTGTATATATATTAGAACTATTAGTGGAGATAGTATGATCTGTAGTTTGGGACTTTTTACCTTGCAGGTGACATGCTCATTGTATATTTTACTTATTTTATTTTCTACTTTACTTAGTCGGCCTATGATACCTACTGAGTACAAAATAACCCTAATCACACCTATTGTGCCCTTTCGGTGTAGATTATAGCACGATTATAATGCGTGGAGGTTGAGATCGTGCAATTAATTGGTGCTATTTCGAGTTACCAAACCATTCTAGTGTTTAGTGCATATTCCAGATCTCATTGTATTTTACTTATGTCTTTATTTGGATCAGAGACAAATGTTCTTTTCAACTTTTGGATATATTTTTATACGTTTTTACACTATGACCCCAGATTTTGGGGATCTCAGAGATTTCTTCAGGTTTCCAATTTTACTTATGTTTTTAAGGATTGACTTCATTCTTGAAGTATCATCTTGGTATATGTTATTGTATATTTTGCTTTTCCTTTCTCCGTTTGAGTGATCAGCTTACTTATCAAGGCTGAGCTGCAATAAGTTCTACCACGCCCACTTTTCAATCGTGACATCTAAAAGTCGATCCAACCCATATTGCTTAAGTCCTACGAGCTTGCGGGCTTACACAGGTCGACTTAAAAATCCACGTTCTTTAATGAACTCCCAAAATTAGCCTAGCTTAACATATGGACTGGATTAGGCCATATTAATGGACCTAACCTATGTAGATAGATCTATATCCTCTTGAAGTAAAAACATTTTCTACGAAGGCACTCCACTTTATTGAGGTCATATTACCTCCAAAATAAGTTTTAAATGATATTATTACATTTTTGCCTCATTTAATATAGAGTGTATGCACTCTCTTAAAAAGTGTGAGCAACTAAAAAGAGATTAATTTTTTAAAATAAAATATGTTTTCCCATTTTATCTGTTTTTTAAATATTTTGTTTCTTTTTTTATTCTTTAAAAGTTTTCTCCCACCCTTTTTTCTTCTCTGTCAAACCTCTTTTATCTCCCCCTCCCCCTAACTCACTTTTGATTTCATCACTTCTTCACAACTATATCAAATTTTTCTTATTATTGTTTTAATCATATTTAGCTTTAATATATGAAAAATTTTCTTATATTTACAATAATTTTGTAAAATTTATTACTTTCAAAAATGTTTTCAAGGCATCATTTATTTATTAATTCAAAATTCGATACAACTCCTTACAAATTTCATGGAATTCAGCAATTCATTTCAAAATCTTTATTTTTAATTTTGATAAAATTATATATAAAAAGAGATAAATTAATTCATGATATCTCAAATATTTGAATTTGATAAAAACAAAAAATAAAAGAATATGAGCGAAGAAGCAGAAACATGTTCTATAATAATATTGAAGAAGAAGCCTTTATTTATATAAAATAGAGGGAATGTTAGCTACTAAAGGAGAAGAAGATAAGGGGAAAGAATTTTGGGAAAGGGAGTTAATGAAGGAGAAGCACGTATAGGGGTTGAAGTGGATTGGGTAATAGAAAAGTTATAATGCTAAGAAGTAAGAAAGGGAAACCAAGTCAAAAAATGAGAAAGCGAAAAAAAAATGAGGGTTTGGCATGATTAGCACTTAAATTTAAAAATTGAGGCTGGTAGAAAATGGCTGTAATATTACCAGTTCAAAATTGTTGAAGGGAAAAATAGGAACTCCGCAAAGTTCAAGTGTCTACATAGAAAAAAGTCTTACTTCATGAGGTAATTATGTATTTTCTCAATTTTAATCAAGCCAACTTTTATACTTTCAGATGTTGAGAAAATAAATAATTCGAATTATTTATTATTCAATTGACTATACAATATCTTCATATTCATATTTGTCTACAGATATAGGCATCATAAAGTCATGATTAAAATATTGCACGTAGACCACGACAAGGAACCTGGAAAGCTATTAATAATAAGATAAACAGTCTAAATTATGTTACACAGATGATGTCTCCCAAATTACACCTCCTAAAAAGTATTAACCGGCTGCTTAGCAAATATGATTGTTATTAGTATGAAATGATCACTAGGATTGTCTTCCCCATAATTTCTTAACTCCACAGACTATCATGCTCTTCAAACTATCATTGTTCCTTACATGTAGTAACTAAAAAGTTATGTATCACCTAACCATTACTAGAACTTGGTTCAAGTTAATTTCATTCATCTCCTTTCGATTTCAGAGTGTCGCGTTACTACCTCTTGTCCTAGATCCTAGGTTAACTATTTCCTCTCGGTGTCATGATACTTAGATAAAGGTTGGTAGCTTCAAATTACTATAGTGATCTTCTATTTCTACTCTCAACATCTATCTCAAGTTTGTATCAAATAAAAGTATGTTCCTAACATTTGCAACTGCTAAGAAATCAAACAAAGTGAAGAAAACTACAATACATGCAAAAATCCCAATCAAGAATGACTTTGTACTTCCTCTACTTTGTTAATCCATCAGAGTTCTCATATCCTTAGTTATGAGTTTTCCTACTCATGACTGCAAGAACACACATAGAATTCATAATTGAAAGCATACGAATGATCTCACAAATAATAAGAATGAGAAACGAACCTCAACTTTATATCAAATCCTAAAAACCAATGAACAAGAAATCCAAGATAAAAATTGTATGTTAGACTTCAAAACAACGTAATAAATATATCAAGTGCATAAAAGTGCATAAACTATAAATGAAACATCCCATGGGTATTTATATTTACATCAGAAAACCTAGAAAATCTATCCAAAATAAAGTAGGAAAATAAGGTCAGCACCAACCTAACACCCCACCTATGGGTCGTAGGTAGTACCTACGGGCCCTAGGTGGATTCATTAGAATCAAAGCAATCTTTAGATTTCAGAATCCCTACTATGAGGGGTACCTACGGGTTGTAGGTAGTACCTATGCCTCATAGGTAGGGTCTGTAGGATTCAGACTTGATAATCAACTTTCAAAACTTCTTTTCTACTACCTACGTGGCCATCTATGGGCTCGCATGTAGAAACTATGGCCCGTAGGTATCCCTACTACTTCACTTCATCACTTTTTGCTCCTTGTCTGCTTTGATTTTTTTTCTACAAAACCAATATAAAAAATATCACATCTAATAAAAAGACCTAAGTACTTGCATAATTTCCTTATTTTTAGCATCTAAATTGCCATGAAACCATGGCACATTAACACCTTTAAATTAGCACGTTTGTATGTCCACAGAAAACAAACACATACCAGAAAATAGGATTCTTCACTAAAAAAACCTAAGGCACCTGCGATAGTCAACTCAATTTAGCTCAAAACTCATACCCCCTCATATTTCCAACTTAAAACCACTGTGTATATCCCTGTAGTATAATAGTATGACACAATGGTATCAAGTGATGAAATTACATTATCAACAAAAAACCAAGCATATATGCAGTTTACACTACCCGAATAGATAAACAATTAACAATATACCCATGTACCCTCAAAATAAAATATCCCAACTCTCATAGTGTAATAATGCATGTAAATGGTGGGAAGATATCAATACGCTCACGCTCCTAAAAGTAGTTCCAACAATGTTCATAAAATTCCATAGGTTGGCCCTTATTTCTTATACCATAGTTTTTTCAGACAGTTGGACAAGGATCACTATAGGACTTCGCTTGGTTTCTAATGTAGGCTTGGGGGAAGGTATGGTGCATTTTAGATGTAGTGACTCAACCTCCTTGACACTACACTTACCTTATTTGTTTCAACTACTCAACCATTCTTCTTTTATTTATCTCTTTCTCTTGTTTATTGATTATTCAGATTGGGTGTAGTTTTCTTCTTGCTTTTCATTTATTCACTTTTTTTCCTTTTCTTTTTTTTCTTTCTTTCTCATATTTGTCTACCATACCCAACCCTACTTTATTTTCTCTTATTCACCCCCGTCTTCGTAAATATTTTCAACTACACACCCCTATGATAGACACCCTCAACTTAGGCAATTTGCCTGAGTTCAGGTGCCCAGTCCAAGGAGGAACTAGGGCCAAAACAAGTTTACTAGAATTAAATGGGAAGGTCATAAGTTGAAAATAAGAAAATAGGTCAATTTTGTCTCAAATAAGGAATTAAGGGATACTTATTCTTATTTGGATAGTCTTTTAGCCTAAGAGTGAACTAATATAAAAATGGCCTATGATCATGTCCTAACCAACTATCCTACAACCTAAGCAAGACTAATCAGGCAAGTTCTGGATTATATGCACAAAGGGAACTAGGTAAGTGCCTTACACACACATGGTATAGAGATATATTATCTACTCCTATCTATCCACTTCAAGCAATTCTATGATTTGATTATGCTGTCCCTAATACAAATTCCATAATAATATTCAAACAAAGGTCACACATATATTGACATCACATGGTTAACAATTTTTTAGGAGGGGTATCATTTTTTCAAACATTCAAAAACACAACAAAACATGTCAACTGCACTTATATTCCTTATTTTTCATATAATTAAACAACAAAACATAACACATATAACGATGTAAACACAACCTAAACATGCCAGTTTTACTAAGATAGAGAAGCCAATGTAAAAAAGAAACACGACAACAAAAACCCTCTATTGTGGTACATCTCACCCCCAACTAAAAGATGTTGCACTATCTTCAATTCATACTAGAAACTAAATGTCAAAATGGTGTAGGGACATACCTGATATTCCCTAGGCATCCAAAGATGACTCGCCCCTATCTGTCACCACGTGGCTCATTGATAGAAGGTGGTGGTGGTGGTGGTGCATGACTAGAAGAGGTGCCCATTGCCATCTGGGCATGCCTATCCTCATCCATCACATGCTGAACTCTCAGGTCTATGGCAGCCTTATCAAGGCCTGCTGATACTCCTCATCTCCAACTCTTCCACCTCACATCCTCTCTTGACCCCATAAATTATGGCCTCATCATCCTTAGCGAATAAATTAAAAATCATAGTTGTGGTCTTATGTAATAGCTGCGTGAAAGATGGAATCACCAGAGGGATGACTGGAATATGGCTCTCAGCTAATGAATACATCTCATATCTCAACGTGGCCACCTCCTCACATAAGCCTAATAAATAAAGCACTTGGACCTCCCAAAGATGTTCTCCTATTTAGGCCTCAAAACTTTTAATGCACCAATACAACTCTCTTATGAATTTCTCTATGGAAGACATCATCTGGCCCTCAACTCTAGCCTTAGAAGCCTTAAAATTAGTATGAATCCATGGCCTGATCTACTAATAAATATGGCTAACTAGGTCTTTGTATGCGATTGGCGATCTCTCATCTCCTATTATTGATCGACCAACTCCTATAGGAAATCCAAAGGCACATTAACATACCTAGAAAATGATGGTCGGTGGGGAAAAGTAGAACCAATGCTTGGCGCTGAAGTAGAAGTCGCGGTTGGTGCTTAAGTAGAAGCCAAGACTGGTGTTGAAGAGTCGCAGCCCCCTCGCCGCCTGAAGTATTAGTAGTCTTCAACCTCTAACTTCCCATATCAATATATACACCCATACTCAGCTTCTCAACAGGATCAAACAAAATAAAAGGCCCCTCACTAAGGGTTGTACTTGAAGGAGTAGGTGTTTGTGCTTAATATAGAGCAATTGGGTTGGTTGCATCCCTAATCATGCCAATATCTACCATGCAAGTCACCTCCCACTAGTAAATATCTAAAATAGGTGGAACTCAAGCTGCATCATAAAACCTCTACACTAAGCATGAGAAGGGAAGGGTGGTGAACTCTCTGAATGCTCTCTCATGGATATTAGCATGAATCCACCTAGAAAAGTTGATGTCAAAATCAACTATCAAGATGGCAATCAATATTACTCTATTCCAAGTGATCACATTATCTGCAGATGTCAGACTCAAATAATACCTTACTACCATCTACAAAAACTCTGTTGCAAAGCACAATGATGCCTTTTTAATCTCTCTCTTACCCCTAACTCAAGGGGCATCAATACCCAACTCTATAATATGCTCTGTTATCCTTCTAGCCAAGTCTACTCCCTACAACCTATGCTCAATATCCCTCTTCGTTTGCCTACTCCACACTAGTCTTAATCAATAATTAAACTCAGCGGTGGTGGCTAGCCCCATAAAATTTGGCTCAAGAAAGACCCACCTAGTTATCTCCTCTGAAATATTGACCGTAACCTTTCTAACTAATGTGTGAGTTACTGGGGGATGGTATGCTTTCTCTTCTCATCTATAGTAATCAAATAAGTCAATATTTTGTATAAAGAATAAAAATCTTGAACAATCTTTGGGAAGTAAAAACCTAAACTTTGGGTCATACACCCAGTGATATTTCTAAAATATAGCCTGCAAGTCTAGAGCACCTGTTAAAGTGGTTATCTCAATTCTGGTCTCCTCTATAATACTGTGCTTAATTATACCCTGCTTAGTAATAGTGATGTCTCTATCATAAATATTCTACATACCCTCTACACATCATATTAAATTAAACCGAGCATGAGGGACAACATATATGTGTGTGGAGTCTGACTCTTGAGCAATAGATGTTGAAGTTATTGCCTAAGTACCCTAAGCAATAGCATGAGTACCCTGAGTTGAAAAAGAAATCTCTTAAGAAAATTGAGCTACATCATAACCCTAATCAAACTAGGGTGTACCTGAACCTAATGCAAACTTACTATCAACTAAACCAAATGAATACTCTGGCCCCTCCTTAGACTGGGAGCCGATTGCATCCTCCTCATCAGCAAAACCTGTATCTAAATTAGCCTCTCCCTCATCAGAACCAAAAGTTGACTCAACCTCTTCCTCCTCAAACTGGGGAGAGTGTGGTGATGAAGTCATGGATGACTTCATTTGAGGCTCAGTGCATATAAAATAACCTAGTTAAACCTAGGACCCTAACTGTGGTGACTATGGTGGTGTGGGATGAGAGCCCATCTCAATGGTAAATATTGTGGGATGAGAGCCCAACTGAATAGCAACCTTTTCTACAATCTTCCTATGTGCCTGACCCCAAGTATGACGCAGGGCCATGGGTGTACTATCCTGACTAACTAGATCCTCTTTTCTCAAGAGACTCATCGTACAATTTAAAGTGTACTATTTTCGTTTGTATAGACTTACGGGCCATTGTACTTTTAAAAAGAGGTTTTAGTGATTGAAACACAAGAATTGAATAGGAAAAAGTGGAAAAATTAATATTCTGGACAAGAGGCTACCTATGACCCCTACTTACGGGTCATAGGTAGTACCTACATAGCCGTAGGTATCATTCGTAGGTACCAAACAAATCCCTAAACCTTTAGGGCTTTGAGTTTTTCACCTACATGGCTTGCTACGGGTTCATAGGTATAACTTATGAGCTTATAAGTAGGTTTCGTAGGCTGTACTTGAGCCTGAGTCAGATTTTTCCAAAAATTCCCATCCAACACAATTAAATTTTCAACTTTGTAAAACCAATTTCAAATACTAAAACAAGCATCACTTCAAGTTCCAAAGGTATTTCAAACAATATTTGAACTACTCAACTTCTACTTCCAATTCTTATTGTGATCACATGCTTCCCGAACCAAAAATCATGCATAAACTTGGTTTTCGTGAATTTTAGGCTCCAATTATTTTATGAATGATGAGAATTGCATAATTGTTAAGTTAATTGTAGGGCAAACTCAAGATCAAAATGCAAGAACAAATTTTGAAATAAATATGAACCAAGAATTTAGACCTTTAGTGAATATTTTGGAAATAGAGGTTGAACAATTGAATATAGACCTACTCTAAAATTGCGTGCAAGTGTGTTGGCTATGTGTGGGTTATTCCTTTAATAGGAATGAATGGAAGTTGAGGCGTTTTATCTACAAATGGAGTTTAAATTTGAAAAGTTAGGGAATTAGAGGTTTTTATCTAGGGTTTAATAGGCTTGGTGTGCCGGATTGGGTCGGGTTGCATGGGCCTTACCTAGATTTAAAAAATATTAACTATACCTATGGGCCCTACTTATGGGCCATAGGTAATACCTATGCCCTCGTAGGTAGGGATCATAGGTTTTATGCAATATTGTTGGTCTCTAATTTATACTACCTGAACCTACGGGCACTTAGGTACTACATACAGACCCTATAAGTTAAGATACCATAAATTTGCTTATAATTCCCACAACTCAACTTACATGTCAGAGGTTGGACCTACAATCCCATAAGTAAGGCCATAGGTCCACTTACCTGGACTTTTTTAAAATTTTGTAATTTTTACCATTCTCTAGGTATTCCTCCATGCTTTTAACCTAAAAAAATATAAACAAAGTGAACACTAAAACCTTAAGTTGCCTCCCAAAGAAAACTTGATTTTGACGTCGCAACATGATGCGACTATGTTGGGTACTTAGACTTCACTAATAAGCCCTTGGGTTGCCTTCTATGAAGCACCTGACTTAACATCGCGACACTACTCAGTTTACTTGGCTACTTAGACTTTGCCAAGGCTTACACTCTCACAAACCTGCAACTCCTCCATACTTTCCATATAATGATTAACATGATGCATGTTCACCTTGAATGGGGAATCTCCTTATCGTTTAAGCTCAATTGCACCATGTGGAAATACTCTAACGATGATGAATAGTCCAGACCACCTATACTTCAACTTTTCTATAAATAAGAGAAGTTTTGTATTATACAACAAGAACATATCACTGGGCTAGAATACTTTTTCTCAATCTTCTTGTCGTGGTACAACTTTTTCTTTTCTTTATACAAGGCATAGCTCTCTCATGCAAAAAGGCAAAATTCATCTAAGTCGCTCATCTTATCCAACATCAACTGCACAATATCACTCTACTCAAAATTCAGTATCTTTCATGCACATAGTGCCTTATGCTCAAGTTCAAACGGTAAGTTGAATACCTTGGCGTACATAAACTGATAAGGTGAGACACCTATGGGAGTTTTATAAGCTGTATGGTAGGCCCAAAGTGCATTATCTAGCTTTCATTACCAATTCGTCTTGTTAGCATTCATAGTCTACGCCAAAATGGACTACATCTCATGATTAGACCTTAACCTATCCACTTGTATGTGGATGGTAAGGTGATACCACTTTATGTCTCACACTATATTTTTCAAGTAGAGCCTTGAATAGATGATTGCAGAAATTTGAAAAAGAGAAAATGTTCATCTTTAAAAAGCATGTGACACTTCGACCCTAGTTATTGGGAAGCACAACTACTTCCACCCACTTAGATACATAGTTGACTGCCATAGAAATGTACTTTATACCATGAGAACCCACAAACAGACCGATGAAATCAATACCCATCACATCAAATAACTCAAGCTCAAGAATAGGTGTCATGGGGAGCTCATATTTTCAAGAGATGTTGCACTGCCTTTAGCATTGATCAAAGGCCCGAGCATAATCATGTCCATCTTTGTAGATCATCAGCCAGTAATACCCACATTGCAAAATCTTATGGGTAGTGCAAGTTCTACTATAGTGATCCCAACTAGAGGCGAATGACATGCCTCCAGAATCTTATTATCTCAAATTCGGAATACACCTCAGAACCACACCATTCACATATACCTGAAATAAGGCTAATCCCAAAAGAACTTGTGCACCTAATGCATAAGTCATTTTTGTTGCCGAAATGACAAGTCTTCTGGGATGAGGTCACTTGCCAAATAATTGGCAAAATCAGCAAACCAGGGTATTAAGTCTTGTCATGCTACCAGGACACGTTTATCTTGAAAAGTATCATCAATCTCAAGGTCATTCCCCAATTTAAACCTCTTCTTCTCTTCTAGGTGGGATAACTAGTTTGTAACCTGGTTTTCTGTGCCTTTATGGTTTTTAACCTCAAAGTCAAACTTTTATAACAATAGTACCCATCAAATCAATCTCGTCTTGTCATCTTTTTTATACTTAAGGTACCTATAGGTTGAATGGTCAACATACAAAATGAATTTAATCAAAATAAAATTAGACCAAAATTTCTCAAAAGCAAACACCACCTCAAGCAACTCCTATTCAGTAACTGTATAAATTTTCTATGCAGGGTTGAGTGTTTTGCTGGCAGAATAGATGGGATGAAGTATCTTATTTCTTATTTTTCTTAGGACAGCTCCTAGGGCAGCACATCTGGCTTCACAAATCACCTCAAATGGAAGAGTCTTATCCAGAGACACAATAATAGAAGTAGAGATCAACCTCTCCTTAAGGAACTCAAAAGCCTTGAGACAGACATCATAAAAAACAAACTTCATATACTTCTCTAAAAGCTTGCACAATTTATTTGTAATATTACAAAAGTCCTTCATGAACAACCGATAAAATCTTGCACGACCCAAGAAACTTCGAATACCTTACACAAAAATTAGTTGAGGCAATTTTTCAATCACCTCAATCTTTTCCTTATCGACCTCTATCCCCTTCTTACAACTTTTGTGTCAAAGAATGATCTCCTCTTTAACCATGAAGTGACACTTCTCCTAATTAAAAACTAGGTTGCACTACTCACATCTCTGAAGTGAATTAGCAAAGTGAGCCAAACAATCATCAAATGATTCACCCACAACTAAAAAATCATACATAAAGACTTCTATAGTATCCTCCACCATATAAGAAAAGATAGACATCGTACAATGCTGAAAGGTGGTGGGAGCATTACGAATTTTGAAAGGCATCCTCTTGAATGTACACGTACCATATAGACATATGAAAGTGGTTTTCTCTTGGTCCTTGGGTGAAATTAAAATTTTATTATACCCTGAATAACCTTCAAGAAAATAATACCATACTCTACCTGCAAGATGGTCTAACATTTGGTCCATAAATGGCATAGGAATGTGATCCTTCTATATCTAAGTATTCAACTTTTGATAATCTATGCAAACTCTTCATCTTATCACTGGTCTCATGTAGACTAATTTATTCTTCTTATTAGGAACCATAGTGGTCCCATCAATATTTAGTATACAAGGAAATAGGCTTACCCACTTACTGTTGATAATAGGGTAACCACACCCGTATATGACCACTTAACGATCTCTTTCTTTACCACTTCTTACATAGGTGGATTCAAACAAAATTGAAGCTTGATTCTATCCATACACTCTGATTCAGGTTAAATCTTATGAGTATAAATTCTTTGTAAAATCTCAACATTACCTTTAATAGTCCACCTAATAGCCCTTTTAAACCTATGTAATATAAAAATTAAGGCCTCAACCTGTGTATCCAATAAATCTACAACAATGGTAATTGGTAAGGTAATATTGGCCACCAAGAATGCATAATGCAAATGAGAGAGGAGGGACTTCAATTCAAAAATTAGTGACTCCTTTATAGATGACTGAGATGGTGGGGTTGCTCTGTTCTTAAAATCAAGATCTAACTTCTTTAACGCATAAGAATAAGAACAAAACCTCTATCGAAGAAAGAGCTCACCTTTTCATCATACTTTTTGATGACATCACTATCAAAATTCATAATTACTGACGCTAATGCCTCGACACGAGCCTCTCCTTAATAGTTGCAATCAATGTATTTTCATCAATAGTGTCAATCACAAACACCACCTACATATCCTTCTGGTGCCCCATAGATTGACAAATATTGAATGTAACTTGTTCATCATTGAGTCTATATTTTATCTTCCCTCTCTCCATATCAACCAATACCGCCCTACCCGTGTCTAGGAAGGGTCTTCCCAATATAATAGGGACATCAAAATCAATGTCATGGTTAAGGATCACAAAGTCAGTTGGAACTATTAAAGAATCCACCCTTACTAATATATTACATAAAATACCAACCGGCTTCTTCATAGTATGATCAACCTTAAATAATCTCTTAAATATGGATTGGGTGCTCCCAACCCCAACTGCTTGTACAAAACTAACGACATTAGATTTATGCTAGATCCCAAATGACAGAATCCTCATGCAAAATTAAAGGACCCAGTAAAACATAAAATAGTAAAAACTATGGGATTATCCTTCTTATCAACCAAAGATCAGAAAGCAATAACACTACCGTAATTCATGTTATCAACAAGCTCAAAACTTACCTCTGCTTCTTGGTAACCAAATCCTTCATAAACTCTGCATATCGGGCATCTGCTCTAAAGCTGGCACAAGCAAAATATTTTTTGATAATTCTTTCAACATTGATATGAATTTTTATATTAACCTTCATTCACTTTCTTCTTCAATATCTAATGAAAAAGAGGAGGAGTCGTGGAATGGGTTTCAATATTGGCTCAAAATCCTTGCACTTTTCTTTATCCTTCTCAGCTTATTTTTATACACCTATCATTTTTATGATGTCTCACCATTAATCACCATCATTTCAATTTTAGTTTTGTGTGCATCATCAACATCCACACCATCATTCCTTACCACATAAACCACAGGCATAGATGGATCAATAGTAGCCTTACTACTTTGAGTGGTGCCGACTAGATAGTGGTTGTCATTCTTTTGATTCTGGACAATATTGCTCAAATGAGTTCCTAATTTTCATTGATTCAACATAGACGACATCTGACCAAATAGTTGATCAAGCTACTTAGTCGTTGTAGCATAAAATTCTACTTTATCTCTCAATCACAATATATCTTCCTTAATTTCCTTGAGGCAAATCTCTTGATTTTCTAAGCCCTTCACGAGCTTAGTGAGCAATGCTTTTATTATAGAATCAACATCACAGTTCTCAATTGGAACATAAATACCACTATTCTTTGAATAGTCATCTTTTCTCCTTCAGTCACCATCCCATTCTCTTTTCTTATCCCTATATCTGTCCTAATAATAGTTTTGACCTTGATTCACTTGCATCGGTTTACAAGTGTCTTGAGAAGACCCTTTATCGTTAGCTTAATAACCTGACATCTCTCTATCTAGGTACATAGCTTTCTTCTCAGTCTCAAATTCAAAATGACTAGGAGATTCACCTTGTGGGCCTACAACATTCATCATTTCTATTATGATAACTGCAAAATTCCTTAGTAAGCAACCTAATATCAGTCCTCAGTTGTGCTACCTTGGTGACGCCCAAGCAACATCTCCACTTTGAAAATGATGTGGTTGCTTCCAAATATAGTAACCCAATAAAGGTTGGGGTCGAGTCCCAAGGGAGTACGTGGAATCATGGCTCTTAGCTGTTGTAACTGACAGGAAAAACTAGAAAAGTAAATGGGGGTTTTGAGTAGCAGTATCAAACAAGTGTCGAATATAAACTTCGATTGTAATTAGTCGTATGTGAACACTAGGATTGTGTTTTCTTGGCTTCTCGACTCTTTAGGCTTATTATGTTTTGTTGAACCAACACGATGCCTTGCATGCAAAATTGATAAGTTGTGTACCATCTACAGTCTTTTGGATGTGAAGAAGGGTTTCACCCTTTACCTTTTGAGTCACGGGATATTGCCTTACTAACCCTTATTTTGATCCCAGTTAACCATTACCTTTTAAGTCTCTAATTATTAGATGAAATCTAACCATCTTACTTAGATAAAACCTAGTAGCATGGATCGACAATTAAACTCTAAATTACTGTTGTCATAATATTTTCCTAGTCACTAAACCTCTTTTGGAGTAAGTATCAAAAATCTAAATGGGATCCTAAAGTTTATAATGGCTAAGATAACTATTAAAGTGAAGATAATACAATGTATGTATAGGTATCAGTTCAGAACAACAATACCACTTCGCTTCATCAATTCAATAAGGTTTCCACAATCCTAGCTAAGGGTATTTAGTTTCTCATGCTTGTAAAGTAATCAACAACATTCAAGATTGAAAGTATAATATGAAATCACAATAATAAGAAGTAAAAAACTAAAACCGCAACTTAATTAATCAACTGAAAGAAATATAAGAGAATTCCAAGACCAAGAAAAAATTTTGGAATCAAAATATGTTTATAAGTATCAAGAGTGATTAACTTTTACAAAAACACACATAAGTGGTATTTATAACACATGACAAAACCCTAAAATCAAAGCTCAGATGAAATAGGAGAAAAGGGTCGGTGCCTACATGTGGTCACCATATGAGGACTGGCCTTGGGCGCATGTTGTACATGCGGCCTAAGGCTGAACATATGTAGTGACCGCATGTGCTCAGACAAAAAATTCCTGCAGTTTAGCTCTCGGGAATTTGGACTTCTAACACTTTTTTTCCCAAATGCCGACAAATGTCCTACATGTTTCTGCATGTTGACTTAGCATGTTTTGGAAGTGTAAGACCCCGTAAATTTTCCTCGTAGTATGAGCCTTAGAGCATGTCAAGCAAAGTGTTTCAAACCTAAAAGATTGATAAGTGACTTCCTAAGTGATTTGTATTTAAACCTGTAGAATTTTCTTAAATTTGACTTTTTCTCATTTAGATAATTGAATTAGCTTTCCAACGATACCAATTTTATCCAAATCCGATATCGGGGTGAGAAGTTATGATCATTTTACTGAGAGTTATCGGAATAGCCCAGGTGCGACGAACGATTTGATGGACCGTCGAGTCTACGATGGATCGTCGCTCGGCTCATCACAACCAAGGAATTAAATCCCTTTTCTAGCCCAAGTGCGATGACCAAAATGATGGACCGTCAAGGCTGCGATGGACCGTCGCTGGGAACGTCGTGCTAAGGCAGTGTGGCCTTATCCTGGCCAATGTGCGACGGACGATCCGATAAACCGTCAGGCTGAGCGATGGACCGTCGCTTCGACCATCACACAGAGGCAGTATGTTCTTTTCTGACCAGTGTGCGATGGTTGACCCAACGGTCCGTCATCCTAGAGACGGACCCTCGCTTCGACCGTCGCAGCCCCCGTTTAGTCTTTTTAAGTCCTTTTTAAAAGGGGTTTTTGGGTCTTTTCCCTTTTAACCCTCAGATATATTCCAAACAAACTTGATAGCCTTACTATCTCCCAAAACAATAAAAGGCTAGGGCTTCTTCCTCAAGAGCAAATCTAAAACCCTTCTCCAAGAAATCCAAGAACTCACCATGGATTCTACAAATTGAGTTGAGATTTGAGTTTCCCAAGTTCAAAGGTTGAAAGAACTCTCTCTCAAGAGTAAAAAGAAAAGTTTAGAGCAACCTCATTCATCCAATTTCATAATCTAAGGTTTGTGGAGTTTTGAACAAGGGTAATCCTTTCATCCTTATGCCCAAAGGCTTATTTAAACTATGATTTTCTGCAATCTAAGAGATTTTATATTAATTTGAATTAGGGTTTTTCACCCATTATTATTGATTGTAATATTTTGATGTTTCCCGTGAATTTAGAGTCTAATGGTATGATTTTCACATGTTTTCTTAAGAAATTACAGTTGGGTATATACCCTATGTTTTAATCCTTGAGAAATAAATAGTTGAAATGTTCGAGTTATTGAAGTATATGAGTATGTTGAGATTTTGAGACAAATTGCTGAAATTTCTAGATTTCTACATAAGTTATGAATCTATATGCTATCTATTATGCTTTTGATGAGTTTAAACTTGAGATTTAATAATGGGTTATTGAGCCCTACTTGAGATTTACAATTTTATGAACTCTTATGCTATAAGCACCCATGATTTGAGTATTCTGAGATTATTAAGAAATGTTTTGACCTAATGGTCATGGAGTTTTGAAATCCACCTCACTACATGAGATTACAGATTTGATTATTGGGTTCTTGATGAACCATGAGATTATTTTAAAGTGGATTTCCATGAGATGAGCGAGATAAACTAAAGGAAGTAGTATTTAGCACCAAGTTGGGTAAGTTACTACGGTTTCTTACTCCTGAACTACGTGCCACTGTAGGTTTGAGATTTTGGGCCTAAGGCTGAGATATTGGGCCCGAGGCCAAGATAAGTGATCATTTAATTGAGGTTGTACTCCCCGCCAAGAGTATGACTCTCCTCCCCAATGTGGGGTCACTTTCTTAGGAGGACAAAATGTTGGACTCCATGTAGATCGCATGGTTTATGTCGGTTAAGAGAAACTCCCTTGATACAAGTTATTTTCCTAATAGTAAAGTTGTAGATTTGCTCCCTAAGACTAAAGTATTTTCCCTTGATATAAGTATTTTTCTCTAAATCTTGAAATGAGATATTTTCCTAAAGTGAATGAAATTCCTTCAAGTATGTTTCAAAGTTTTATGATTCCGAATTCCAAGTACTTGAGTTCAAAAGAGTTTTGAGTTCTTGAGCATTAAATAAGTTTTACTCTCCATGAAACATATGAATGAGTTGAAAGTATTGTTTAATATTTCCTTTAGCCTATGGGTAGTGAGAATAAGAGAAGATTACCGATTTCAAAGTTAAACTATGATGACTCACGAGATTTGTGTTACATGCTCCATTCTGCATGATTCATGAGCTTTACATTTTATACTTATTCGAGTCGTGTGAGTCATTACTTATTGCATGCATGATTTGATTAAAAAAGTATTGATATTGTTTTATATAAATGCATGCACCCCCACATACTCAGTACATTCCCAAGTGATGATTCACATATATGTCTATGTGCTACATTGTCTTATAATGTACATTCAGGTGCTCAGTCCCAGCCTCATTAGTACTTCTGAGTACCTCTGTCTACATTCCTACGGTGGTGAGTCCTCATGGTTCGAGGACCCATCTTCAGACATTTCCGTATTTGAGAGACTATGTTTTTACTTTCAGTTCATTTCAAGTCAGTTGGGGAATTATCCCAATGGCTCTCTAGTTCTTGGATTAGTAGAGGCTTTGTTAGACTAGCTATCAGATTGTGATTATGTTGAGAATTCCAGTATTATGGTTGTTTGGATCGAGTATTTTCTCTGTATCTCCCTTCATATGATATGACTTTGTTAGTGTTTGAATTATTTCATCTTCAAATGAGTGTTATTAGTAGAAATAGGCTCAAAGGGTTACTTGGGGATACTTGTAGCCTTAAGCACCGTGTGATGTCTCGGGAGGCCATTTTGGGTCGTTACAAACTTGGTATCAGAGCCTAAGGTTTTAAAGGAGTCCTAGGGAGTCTGACAAGCCGCGTTAAGTAGAGTCTTGATCATCGGTGTGTAGCGCACCACATCTATGAGCAAGAGGCTACAAGACATTTTTAGAAAAAAAAATTCTTTCTTTTGGATTCTATCGTGCCTACAGTTGTCCCTCTCATCTAATAATTCATGCTCTTCTATTTCAGAAAATGCCTCTCCAAAGTGTAAATGCCCATAGGAACAATGATGAGCAACCCCCACCTATTGATCCTTTAAATGAGAAGGTGTCTTATGTGTTGAGTTTTGGGCAGACTTTCAGGTGTTAGACCAAGCAATCACCGCCAATATTTGGGCCAATGACTAGGCTGCAATTGCTAATCAGTAGGGAGGTGATGTAGCTACGGCTAGGATTTATGATTTTATTTGGATGAATCCTTCAGAGTTTTATGGGTCTAAGGCGGATGAGGACCCACAATTTTACCTTAAGGAGGTGAGAAAGATCACGCAGGTGATGCATATTTCTGAGGAAGAAAGATTTCAGTTGGCATCCTACAAACTAAAGGACATTGTTTATGACTGGGTTGTATCATAGAGGAAGTATAGAGGTGATAATGTTGCTCCTATGACTTGGCAAGTGTTCCTAGATTCATTCTTGGACAAGTTCTTTCCGCTTAAGATGAGGGAGGAAAACATTGAGGAGTTTACGAACTTGAGGCAAGGCTCCATAAATGTTAAGGAGTACTGGTTGAAGTTCAACCAGTTGGCCAAGTATGCTCCTGATTTGATTTATGACACTCGGTCTAGTATGAGCAAGTTTGTGACCGGTGTTTTTGGGTTGTTACTGAAGGAGTGTAGAACCACGATGCTGCATAGGGATATGGATCTGGCTAGGTTGATGACGTATGCCCCGCAGATAAAGTTGGATAAGATTAGGGAGAAAGAGAGTAAGGGGTAACAAGAGGGATGGATCTGAGCAGCATGAGTTTAGCCAGCCTAGATTCCATGGAAGGAACCGCCCTCAGTTTCTGAGACGTCCGTCTATGCCAGCGCCTTCATCAGCTAGTGCTCCTGCACCTAGAGGTAGACAGGAGCAAGGGGGCAGGTCTTTTATGTCTAGGCCCCAGAACAGTATTGGTAATAGGCCCCGTCATCCTCCTTGTGCTAAGTGTGGTAGGGATCATTCCGGTGAGTGTTTCATAGATTTAAGGGGGGGTTTGGTTGTGTAAAGCAGGGCCACAGACGTAGAGATTGTCCTTATGCTAGACAAGGTAATAGAGATGCCCAACCTCAGGTATAGGCTACTAGTGCACCAGCTTCTGTACCCCATCCCATCCCTACTCAGGGCGCTTTATCTAGCACTGCTGGCGGTCAGTGCCAGAACAGATTCTATGCCTTACCATCCTATTAGGAGCAGGTGGAATCTCCTAATATTGTTACTGGTATGCTCCGTGTCTTTTTCCTTGATGTCTATGTGTTGTTGGACCATGGGTCAAGTCCCTCTTATGTGACCCCATTTGTAGCTGTGAATTTCAAAATGAGTTCCGAAAAGATTTTTGAGCCCATCCTAGTTTCTACACCAGTAGGGGAGCCAGTTATTGCTAAACAAGTGTATAGAGATTGTCCTGTTACTTTTCTTCATAGAGTCATACTTGTGGATTTGATAGAGTTACACATGGTGGATTTTGACCTTATTCTGGGTATGGATTGGCTTTATTCTTGTTATGCATCTATAGACTGTCGTACCCATGTGGTCAAGTTTCAGTTTCCTGATGAACTAGATTTTGAGTGGTCCAGAAGTTCGGTATCTCCCAAGAGTCATTTTATCTCCTATCTCAAGGCCAGAAAGCTAATATCCAAGGGTTGCATCTATCACCTAGTTAGAGTCAAAGACACTAAGTCTGAGGCTCCAACTATTCAGTCAGTCGATATTGTTAATGAGTTTCCAGATGTTTTTTAGAAGATCTCTCAGAGGTACCTCCCGCTAGAAAGATAGAATTCAGGATTAACCTTCATCCCAATACTCAGCCAATTTCTATTCTGTCATACCGTATAGCACCTACAGAGATTAAGGAGTTGGAAGATCAACTCAAAGATCTTTTAGACAAAGGTTTCATTAGGCCCAGTATTTCTCTTTAGGGCGCACCTGTCTTATTCATGCGAAAGAAAGATAGTTCTTTGCATAAGTGCATTGACTATCGTCATCTTAACAAGGTCACAGTCAAAAATAAGTATCCTCTTCTAAGAATTGATGACCTATTTGATTAGTTTCAAGGTGCAAGTTATTTCTCCAAGATAGACCTTAGATCCAGCTATCACCAACTTAAAGTGCGGGAATGTGATATTCCAAAAACAGTCTTCCA
Source organism: Capsicum pubescens (assembly GCA_030864215.1). NCBI lineage: Eukaryota > Viridiplantae > Streptophyta > Magnoliopsida > Solanales > Solanaceae > Capsicum > Capsicum pubescens. The sequence goes on along the minus strand of CM061549.1, from coordinate 214,830,750 downwards.
AACCCGCTATGGTCACTTTGAATTTCTAGTCATGTCTTTCGGGCTAACCAATGCCCCAGCGGCCTTCATGGACCTTATGAATCGAGTGTTCAAGCCATATCTTGGTATGTTTGTCATTGTCTTCATAGATGACATCCTTGTATACTCCCGTAATGAGAATGACCATGCGAATCACCTTAGAATTATCTTGCAAATTCTTAGAGATCACCAGTTGTTCACCGAATTCAGTAAGTGTGAATTTTGGCTAAGGTCTGTAGCCTTTTTGGGTCATATTATTTTAGCAGAAGGTATTAGAGTTGATCCCCAAAAGACAAAAAATGTAAGAAATTGGCCTAGACCTATCTCTCCATCTAATATTAGAAGTTTCTTGGGTCTAGCGGGCTACTACTGCCATTTTGTTGAAGGTTTCTCTTCTATTGAATCTCCCATGACCCAGCTGACCCAAAAGAAAGTTCAGTTCCAGTGGTCAGATTCCTGTGAGAAGAGTTTTTAGGAGTTGAAGACTCGACTTACTTCAGTCCCAGTGTTGACTTGTCCTGATGGTACAGATAGTTTTATGGTGTATTGTGATGCCTCTAGAATTGGTTTGGGTTGTGTGTTGATGCAAAAAGGTAATGTTATAGATTATGCCTCTAGACAGTTAAAGTCGCATGAGAAGAATTATCCAACCCATGATCTTGAGTTAGCTGCTCTGGTCTTTGCATTGAAAATTTGGAGACACTATCTTTATGGTGTTCATGTTGGTGTGTTTACTGATCATAAGATCCTACAGTATGTGTTTACTCAGAGAGAGTTGAATCTTAGGCAGAGGATGTGGTTAGAGTTGTTAAAAGACTATGATATAAGTGTGTTGTATCACCCGGGCAAGGCCAATGTAGTGGCGGATTCCCTTAGCAGATTATATATGGAAAGTGTTGCCCTTGTAGAGGAAGGTAAGAAAGAGTTAGCTCGTGATGTGCATTATTTGGATAGATTGGGTGTTAGGTTGCTTGATTCAGCTAAGGGAAGTACTTTGGTGCAGAGTAGTTCCAAATCCTCTCTAGTTTCAGAAGTGAAGGAGAAGCAAGACAGAGATCCTAGTTTGGTCAGACTGAAGGAGTCAGTTAAGGACCAAAGAGTAGAGGTTTTCTCCCCAGGGGGAGATAGCGTGTTGAGATTATAGGGTAGATTGTATGTCCCATGTGTTGATGATCTGAGGAAGAGGATTATGGCTGAAGTACATAGCGCACGGTATTCCATTCACCCCGGCACTACCAAGATGTACCGCGACTTGCGAGAAATCTATTGGTGGAATGGTATGAAGAAGGATTTAACTGGGTTTGTAGCAAAGTGTCTAACGTGACAACAGGTTAAGGTAATGTACCAAATACTTGGTGGTGTGATACAAGAGTTTTGTATACCCACTTGGAAGTGGGAGGTGGTTAATATGGACTTCATGACTGGGTTAACCCTTTCGTGTTGCCATCATGATTCTATTTGGGTTGTTGTGGATAGGCTGACTAAGTCCGCGCATTTCTTTCCCATACACACATCTTATACAACTGAGGATTATTCTAGATTACATATTCGAGAGTTAGTCAGGCTGCCTGGAGTTCCCTCATCCATCATTTCGGATAGGGGCACTCAATTTACTTCTCAGTTTTGGAGGGCATTTCAGCAGGGTCTTGGTACCCAAGTTCTTTTGAGTTCCGTTTTTTATCCACTGGCAGATGGTCAGGCTAAGAGGACCATTCAAACCCTGAAAGTCATATTGAGGGCGTGTACTCTTGATTTCAAAGGTAGTTGGGAAGAGCATTTTCCATTGATATAATTTACCTACAACAATTGTAACCATGCTAGCATCGGGATGGAACCATTTGAGGCCTTGTATGGTAAGAGATGTAGATCACCCGTAAGTTGGTTTGAAGTGGGAAAAGCTATCGTGATTGGGCTTGATGCGGTGTTTGAAGCTATGGAGAAAGTTAAATTGATTAGGGAAAGGTTGAAGACAGCTTAGAGTTGTCAAAAGTCTTATGCCGATGTGCGGATAAGAGATCTTGAGTTTGAGGTGGGTGATTTGGTATACTTGAAGATTTCACCCATGAAAAGGGTGAAGAGTTTTGGTAAAAAGGGAAAGCTTAGTCTCCATTATGTTGGCCTGTATAGAGTTTTGAGCTATGTTGGGAAAGTAGCCTATGAGGTTGAGTTGTCTGCAGAGTTGTCAGACGTTCATCCTATTTTTCAAGTCTCGATGCTTAAAAAGCATGTTGGTGATTCTGTTGTAGTAAATCCCTCAGAGAGTGTTGATATTTAAAAAAGTCTTTCATTCGATGAGATTTCTGTTGAGATCCTAGATTTTCAGAACCGTAGGCTGAGAAACAAAGAGGTTCCCTTAGTCAAAATTTTGTGGCGGAACCAATAAGTTGAGGGCGCTACTTGGGAGGCAGGAGCAGACATGCGAGTCAACTACCCGCACCTCTTCTCTGCGAGTTCAGATTAATCTAAAGGTATTATTCTTCCTTAATTCATTCCTTATAATCTAAAGTTCAGCTATATGTATCTGCTCTTCCATGAGTTCTTGCAATTTTTTAGGCATTCGAGAGTTTAGAGAGATTTTGAACCCATTTTAGCAACTTGCTTTAGCTATGTGCGTTCCTAGTCTAACTAGCAACATTAGAGGATGAATGTTTCCAAGGGAGATATATTGTAAGACCTCACAAAGTTCCCTCGTAGTCTGAGCCTTAGAGCGTGTCAAGCAAAGTATAACTCTAAAAGATTGAGAAGTAACTTCCCAAGTGATTGGTGTTTAAACCATATATAATTTTCTTAAATTTGACATCTTGTCATGTAGAGAATTGAATTAGCTTTCCAACAATACCAATTTCATCCAAATCCGGTATCGAGGTGAGAAGTTATGATCATTTTACTGAGAGTTATCGGAACCGACCGGGTGCGATGGACCGTCGAATCTATGATGGATCATCGCTCGACCTGTCGCAACCAAGGCAGTAACTCTCTTTTCTAGACCAAGTGCCACAACAAAAATGATGGACTGTCAAGGCTGCGATGGACCGTGGCTGGGACCGTCGCGCTAAGGCAGTATGGCCTTATCCTGGCCAATGTGCGACGGACGATCCGATGGTCCATCAGACTGAGCGATGGACCGTCGCTTCGACCATCACATCTAGGCAGTATGTTCTTATCTTACCAGTGTGCAACGGACGACGCGATGGACCGTCAGGCTAGGGTTTCTGCCTCAAGAGCAAATCTAATACCCTTCTCCAAGAAATCCAAGAACTCACCATGGATTCTATAAATTGAGTTGAGATTTGAGTTCCTCAAGTTCAAATGTTGCAAGAACTCTCTCTCAAGAGTAAGAAGAAGAGTTTAGAGCAAGCTCGTGCATCCAATTTCATAATCTAAGATATGTGGGGTTTTAAACAAGGGTAATATTTTCATCCTTGTGCCCAAAGGATTATTTAAACTATGATTTTCTGTAATCTATGAGATTTTACATGAAATTGAATTAGGGTTTTTCACCCATTACTATTGATTGCAATATTTTGATGTTTCCCATGAATTGAGAGTCTAATGGCATAATTTTCACATGTTTTCTTGAGAAATTGCAGCTGGGTCGATACCCCATGATTTTAATCCTTTAGAAATTAACAGTTGAAATGTTTGAGATATTGAAGTATATGAGTATGTTGAGATTTTGAGACAAATTACTGAAATTTCCAGATTCCTACATGAGTTATGAATCTATATGCTATCTATTAGGCTTTTGATGAGTTTTAACTTAAGATTTAACAATGGGTTATTGAGCCCAAGTTGAGATTTGTAATTTTATGAACTCTTATGCAATAAGCACCCATGATTTGATTATTCTGAGATTATTGAGAAATGTTTTAACCTAATGGTCATGGAGTTTTGAAATCCACTTCACTACATGAGATTACAAATTTGATTATTAGTTTCTTGATGAACCATGAGATTATTTTAAAGTGGATTTCTATGAGATGAGCGAGATAAACTAAAGGGAGTAGTATTTAGCACCGAGTTGGGTAAGTTAGTATGGTTTCCTACCCAGAACTGCGTGCCACCATAAGTTTAAGATTTTGGGCCTAAGGCTGAGATATTGGGCCTGAGGCCTAGATAAGTGATCATTGAATTGAGGTTATACTCCTTGGCAAGAGTATGACGCTCCTCCCCAATGTAGGGTCACTTCCTTAGGAGGACAAAATGTTGGACTCCATGTAGCTCGCATGGTTTATGTCGGTTAAGAGAAACTCCCTTGATACAAGTTATTTTCCTAATAGTAAAGTTGCAGATTTGCTCCCTAAGACTAAAGTATTTTTCCTTGATATAAGTATTTTTCTCTAAAGCTTGAAACGAGATATTTTCCTAAAGTGAATGAAATGCCTTCAAGTATGTTTCAAAGTTTTATGATTCCGAATTCCAAGTACTTGAGTTCAAAAGAGTTATGAGTTCTTGAGCATTAAGGAAGTTTTACTCTCCATGAGACATATGAATGAGTTGAAAGTATTATTTAAAGTTTCCTTTAGCCAATGGGTAATGAGAATAAGAGAAGATTACAGATTTCAAAGTTAAACTATAATGACTCACGAGATTTGTGTTACATGCTCCATTCTACATGATTCATGAGCTTTACATTTCATATTTATTTGAGTCGTATGAGTCATTACTTATTGCATGCATGATTTGATTAAAAAGTATTGATATTATTTTATATAAATGCATGCACCCCCACATATTCAGTACATTCCCAAGTGTTGATTCACATATACGTCTATGTGCTACATTGTCTTATAATGTAGGTTCAGGTGCTCAGTCCCAGCCTCGTCAGTGACTTCCGAGTACCTCTATCTATATTCCTATAGTGGTAAGTCCTCATTGTTCGAGGACCTATCTTCAGACATTTCCGCATTTGAGAGACTATGTTTTTACTTTTAGTTCATTTTGAGTCAGTTAGAGACCTATCCCAACGGCTCTCTAGTTCATGGATTAGTAGAGGCTTTGTCAGACTAGTTATCAGATTGTGATTGTGTTGAGAAATCCAGTATTGTGGTTGTTTGGATCGAGTATTTTCTTCGTATCTCCCTTCATATGATATGACTATGTTAGTGTTTGAATTATTTCATCTTGAAATAAGTGTTATTAGTAGAAATAGGCTCAAAGGGTTAGCTTGTGGCTACTTTTAGCCTTAAGCACCGTGTGACGTCTCGGGAGGCGATTTCGGGTCGTTACAGGAAGGTAATTTCTTTTAGCTTCTTCAATTCTCGCACATGTTTTGGTCCCGAAAAATTTGAGAAGTGTCAAGAACACCCATTGTTGCTCATATAAGTAGCCAAAACATTTTTTTCCTCTTTTTCACGAACTTAGTATCCAAAACCTACTTTCCTGGAAAACATACCCAAAACACATCATATCTAACAAAACAACCTCCGAAACTTGCATATTTTCATGGTTTTAAGCATTAAAAGTGCTATATTTCTATAGCACATCGACACCCTAAACTTCAAACATTTGCATGTGCTCAGGAAGCAAAACACAACAAAACAAAACAAAATAAAACAAAACAAAATACGATGCTTAACTAGGAGAATCTAAGTTATTCAAGGCAGTAAATCAACACTTTAAGCTCAAATCACAACGCCCCCTCCAATCTCATTTTTCCAAACCAACTGTGTATAAGCATAAAGCACAACAATGTGACACAATGGAATCAAGGTATGGCATTACATTAGCAACAGACAACCATGTATATGTATAAGTTACACTTCCCAAAACAAGCAAATAGCTAGCTATATGACTCAAGTAACCCCACAACAAAGAAGTCCTAATAACTTATATAATATAATGCATGTCAATGCAGGGACATTCAAGAGATACTCACACTCAAAAGAGAAGTTCCAATCAATGTGCATCAAATACCATAGGTGTGCCCTTATTTTCTTTACCTTAGCATTTAAACAGTCAAATTAGCATCACTATAGGACCTTTATAGGCTTGTAATATTGGCTTGGAGGGATTGTATTGTACCTATAGATATATCAAGTGACTAATCCTCCTTGGTACTACACTATCTTAGGGTCTTACTTAGTTGTTAGTTTTCTTTTTATTCCACCCTTATTTCTCCCTTTTTTTTCTTTATTGCACATTCAGGATAGGTGTGGTCTTTTATTCTCTCTTTTATTTTTTTTAACAATTTTTCTTTTTATTTTCTTTTTCTTTTCTTTTCAACCAAACCCATCCCTGATAACTTTTCTCTTACTTTATCCTTCTTTATACCAACTTTACATCACGTACCTCTATGATAGACACCCTCAACATAGGTGATTTTCCTAAATTGATGTGTACAATATCCTAGGAGGACCATGGCCAAATAGGTTTATTATAATACAAATGGGAAGGTGAATAAGTGAAACAATAAAAATAGGTTTTAAGGATCAAAACATGGATCAAAGGATACTATTTCACATTGGGAAGGTCATTTAGGCTAAAAGTGGACTAAAATAAAAAACAACCTATGATCCTTTCCTAATCGACTATCCTTCAACCTAGGCAAGACTAACTAGGAATATTATGAGTTCAACACACAAAGGGAACTAAGTAGCATCTCACACACACATGGCACAAAGTCAATATTATAAACTACTGCTTATCCAATTCATGTAATTGTTAGCATGTGATTATCATGTCCCTAATCCTAATGTCATACCAACATCCACAATGTTCACACATATACATTCATATAGATATATAAAACAAAATTTGGAGGGGTATCAAAAACTAATCAAAACATGACTACTGCCCTAAATACTTAAAAATCTCTTAAGTACTCAAAAACACAACACAATACGACAAAAAATAACCTATATATGCCAATTCTATAACCATACCATGAGCGATAAGAAAAAAAACATAATAAAAAAATCCGCGACGGCTATGGTATACCCCACCCCCAACTAAAAACTATGCACTGTCCTAAGTGCGCAAAAATAATACAAAACAAAGGAAAGTGAGAACATACCTGGGACATACTAAGCATATGTATACCTTGGATTGGCTCCCAAGAAGTGCCTGATTTACCATCGCAGCACGACTTATTTCCCTTGGCTACTCAAACTTTACCAAGGTCCATCTCAGCATAAATTTTTACTTCCCCAAGGTTTCCTATGTAGTACTTCACTTTCTTCCCGTTTACCTTGAATGGGATCTCACCATTACACTTTATTTATATAGAACCATCTGGGAATACCTTAACCACAGTGAATGGTTCAATCGACCTAGATTTCAGCTTGCCACAAGCGTAATCTTAAATTATATAACCAGACCAATTCACCGGGTTCAAATAATTTTTTTTATTTTTTCCTGTTATAATACAACATCATTATTTCTTCGTATATGGATGATCTCTCATATACATGGAGTTGGAATTCATCTAACTCATTTACCTTGCTTAACCTCAAGTTTAATGCATCACATCGCTCTAAATTTAGCTTTTTTCAACACTCATAGTGACTTATGCTCAAGCTCAACTGATAAATAATATTCCTGCCATGTATAAGATAATATCGAGAGGCACCTATGGGGGTGTAATACCCCATAATTTTCCTAGCAAATTTCATCTCAAGAATGTCTAGTAAAAGCTTCTAAATTGAATGATGATTACTCCATGAGGAATTTTTAAGATTTTCACCTTTTTTCATGTGGAAAATTCAATAAGTTTTCCATTGATATATGATTCTCTTAAATACGATAACCGAGTAAGAAGTTATGACTATTTCAAGTTTCCGTCGTAAAATAGCGCCATATTAGTCAGTGGCGCGCGGCACCACAAGAGGAAATGGCATTTGGAAATTTCCAATAGGTGTCCGCAATTATGGCGCATCACTCCAGCACTCAAATTTAGAATTGTCCTTTTTTCCAGTGTCTCAATGCGATTTCCCCCGCGTCATGCCAAAGTTCCAGGTCACGAAGAAAGGGGCAACGCGATAGCTCTGCGTCGCGCCATCCCTCAGTTTCCCAATTGTCAAATTCCTGTGACACGGTGCGATAACATCGCATTTCTCCAGGGGATCAGTTTGGAAAATTTTTACTGTAATTAAATGACGCATCCAGGATTAAAAGGGTCAATTTCCTACCCCTATTTAAACCCAATAACACGTGATTTAGCTATTGTTCACCCAAAATACACTCCCTTCTCTCAAAAACCTCTCAAGAACAAGCTAGGGTTTACATAGAAGATCCAATTCCAAGAAATTTTCTCCATCAATCTTCATGAAATCACAAACTAAGGTATGCATAGTGTTCATTCATGGACTTCTTTCGTCCATGAAGCCCATGAATCCCTTTTCTAAATTAAAGTTATGGATTTTCTTATGAAGTTCATGATTGGGATGCTTTTGTTCATGTTGATAATGAGTAATTGAATTGTATTCCATGAATGAGTGTTAAATTCTATATGGGTTGATTTGTAACGGTATCGATTCATGAAACCGTAGGACTAAACCCTTGAATGATTAAATTGGAATTGAATCACTACAGTTAATTGTTATATGATGTTGATTACACATTCTATGCCTACTAAGTGTTTGGTTGAATGCCTAGATGAAGGAAAAGTATCTAATTAGCATGATATCATGAAATCCCCATGTACGTACAAGCTTATGCCTATCACATGTTTGATGAAATGCTTCAATAAATGTATTATGATGATTAATTATGTATTCAAGTAAGTCATGCTTTGTCAGTTTCCTTCCATCGAGTCCTGGGGGTACTTGCACCTGAAACATTAGTTGTGTACCTAGAGCCATGTGATGTATTCATGATTCTCTCAGTCAAGCTATGAATCCTTAGACTTCAGATAGTCTTATGACTCGGGAAAGATCTCCATGATCTCATGACTCAGTCAGTTGTCAGATATCAGTAGTATTCCGTCAGTCAATAGAACTTAGTAACTTAGCTCATGTTCAGTTCAGTAAATCATGTTCAGTGTCTATTCAGATGGGAGTAGGAATTAGCATCGAGTAAACCCAAGGATGGGGACATACACTATCAAATAAGGGTGTGATCCTTCAAAGTCATCCTTGCGTTCCAGAACTATGTAGCCAGCATAAGTTGAGATATTAACACTATCCGATGAGGGTTGATGAGGTGGATAAAAACTGTCAGATATGGTCCCCACTATTCTCTTTTGGGGACATAATCAGATAAGGATCGCCCACAGTTTGTCCTTACAGTGGCGTGGTATTGACACCTTTCTAATTGGGGTTACAGATTGGACCCCGACTCAGCCATAATGGCGTATCAGGGGAATGTCGATTAAATACTACCTTCCACAGTTTCAGTACCAGTTACAGTAAAAGAACTCAGATAGTTCTTCAGATTCAAGACTGTCAGATACAGTCGACTCAGATACAGTAAGGAACTTAATTAATGTTCTTTGGCAAAATCAGTCCGTCGAGGGAGCTACTTGGGAAGCAGAAGCAGACATGCGTACCAAGTATCCTCACCTCTTCTCCGCTAACTTAAATCAAGATCAAGGTAATAGTTCTTCTTAATCTTACTCAATTTTATGTTCAGTGTTCATCACAAACTTGGTATGCAGTTTCATGCTCATGTTACCATTATAAACTTGATATCAAGTACCATTGCATATTCAGTCATGCACTCATTTATTAGTTCAGTAATGTAATTATTCATCAGACATGCATTCTCATTGTGAGAAACTCAGTTCTTTAGAACACTCAGTCATGCATTCATAAATCAGTTACACTTGCATCAGATATGTATGATCATCTTGTGAGTCATTTCAGTCATGAGATCATGTTCCAGTTATTCATCTTCAGTATGTACATCAGTTGTATTTTCTCCCCTCTCAGTCAGTCTTATTCAAGGATGAATGTTCTCAAGGGGGAGATATTGTAATACCCCGTACTTTTCCTAGCAAATTTCATCCCGAGAGTATCTAGTATTATCTTCTAAATTAAATGATGATTATTCCATGAGGAATTTTCAAGATTTTCACTTTTTTCATGTGGAAAATTCAATAAGCTTTCCATCGATATATGATTCGCTTAAATCCGATAACAGGGTAAGAAGTTATGGTTATTTCAAGTTCCTGTCATAAAACAGCACCATATTAGTCAGTGGCGCGCCGCGCCACAAGAGGAAATGGCATTTGGAAATTTCCAGTAGGTGTTCGCGATTATGGCACATCGCTCTAGCACTCAAATTTAGAATTGTCCTTTTTCCAGTGTCTCAGCGCGATTTCCCCCGCGTCGCGCCAAAGTTCTAGGTCACGAAGAAAGGGGCAATGTGATGGCTCTGCGTCGTGCCATCACTCAGTTTTCCAATTGTCAAATTCCAGTGACACGACGTGATAACACCGCGTCGCTCCAGGGGCCCAGTTTGGAAAAATTTTATTGAAATTAAATGATGCATCCAGGGTTAAAAGGGTCAATTTCCTACCCCTATTTAATCCCAATAACACGTGATTTAGCTATTCTTCACCCAAAATACACTCTCTTCTCTCAAAAACCTCTCAAGAACAAGCTTGGGTTTTCATAGAAGATCCAATTACAAGAAAGTTTCTCCGTCAATCTTCATAAAATCACGAACTAGGTATGCATAGTGTTTATTCATGGACTCCTTTCGTCCATGAAGCCCATGAATCCCTTTTCTAAATTAAAGTTATGGATTTTCTTATGAAGGTTATGATTGGGCTATTTTTGTTCATATTGATAATGAGTAATTGAATTGTATTCCATGAATGAGTGTTAAATTCCATATGGGTTGATTTCTAACGGTATAGATTCATGAAACCCTAGGACTAAACCCTTGAATGATTAAATTGGAATTGAATCACGACCGTTAATTGTTATATGATATTGTTTACACATTCTATGCCTACTATGTGTTTGGTTGAATGCTTAGATGAAGGGAAAGTGTCTAATTAGCATGATATCATGAAATACCCATGTACGTACAAGCTTATGCCTATCATATATTTGATGAAATGCTTTAGTAAATTTATAATAATGATTATTATATATTCAAGTAAGTCATGCTTTGTCAGTTTCCTTCCATCGAGTCCTGGGGGTATTTATACCCAAAACATTAGCTGTGTACCTAGAGCCATGTCATGTTTTCATGATACTCTCAGTCAAGCTATGAATCTTTAGACTTCAGATAGTCTTATGACTCAGGAAAAATCTCTATGATCTCATGACTCAGTCAGTTGTCAGCTATCAGTAGTATTCCGTCAGTCAATGAAACTTAGTAACTCAGCTCATGTTCAGTTCAGTAAATCATGTTCAGTGTCCATTCAGATGGGAGTAGGAAATAGCACTGAGTGAACCCAAGGATGGGTACACATACTATTAGATGAGGGTGTGATCCTTAGAAGTTATCCTTGTATTCCAGAACTATGTAGCCAGCATAGGTTGAGACATCAACACTGTTCGATGAGGTTTGATGAGGTGGATAAGCACCATTAGATAAGGGCCCCACCATTCTTTTTTGGGAATACTATCAAATAAGGGTCGCCCACAGCTTGTCCTTACCAGTGGCACGGTATTGACACCCTTCCAATTGGGGTTACAGATTGGACCCCAACTCAGCCATAATGGCGTATCAGGGGAATATCAGTACAATACTACCTTCCACAGTTTTAGTACCAGTCTCAGTAAAAGAACTCAGATAGTTCTTCAAATTCATGACTGTTAGATACAGTCGACTCAGAGATAATAAGGAACTCAGATAGTTCCATCAGATTTAGGACTGTCAGATACAGTCACCCATGTTATCAGTTACATTCAGATACAGCTATTTATGTTATCATTTATATATCAGTTATTAGTATGTCATTTCATCAGTATTTAGATTCAGTAATCACAATATCATAGTGTCAGTTATAGCTACGTATTTATGTATGCATTCTCGGATTCATGTTAGACAGTCAGCTTGCATTATTCATGCATGTTAACCCTTGAATTAGCCTACGTCACATGTATACTCAGTACATTCTATTGTACTGATGCATTTGCGCTATGGTGCTTTCTTTTTTATGTTACACCATAGGTTCAGAGATACGAGTTCCAAATCAGTAGTAGATTCCAGTCTCAGCAGTCAGAATAGAAGTGAGTCCTCATCATTCAAGGACATGATTATTTCTCCATTATTTCATTGATTAGTTATTAGTTGGAGTTAGTTTGGGGACATGTCCAATCAACTCCTTATTCATATTATTCAAACAGTAGAGGCTTTCAAACTAGATACAGACTATTATGTTTCGGAATTCAGTGTTTACAGTTTTGTTTTGGGTATTGTATTACCCCATAGATGATATTTCATCCATATTATGTTCAGTATTGAACCTTATGGCCTTTCAGTGTATGTTTCCATATTATTCAGTATTTTATGCAATATGCAGGTATAAATATCAGTCATGGGTTAGCTTGTGGTCCTTCAGGGTCATGATCACCGTGTAGCTTTCTGATTCAGCAAATTGGGGTGTTACAAACTTGGTATCAGAGCCTAAGGTTCAATAAAGTCCTAGGAAGTCTGAAAGCCACATCTAGTAGAGTCTTGTACATGGGTATATTGTGCGCCACATTTATGTGTAAGAGGCTATAAGATGTTTACGAACAGTTTCCCTTCTTTTAGTATTCATGTTGTGCCAGTGAGCATAATCACAAGTCAATCTCTTAGTCCAATCCACTTCTTTTCTTTATTTCAGAATATGTCTTCTAAAAGAAGAAATCAGTCAGCCTCTCAGCCTGAAGAACCTTTGGGCGATCATGTTTCTTATGCTGAGTTTCGAACCGCATTTACCACTCTTGCTCAGTCAGTAGCTGCCCATAATGAGTGACCAGCTATCGTTCAGGCCAACCCAGTGGACAAATCAGCTGCATCTAGGATTTGGGACTTCACCTGAATGAATCCTTCATCCTTCCACGGGTCTAAAGTAGATGAAGACCCTCAGGAATTCATTGATCAAGTTCAAAAAGTGACAGGCATCATGGGGGTGACTACTGTTGAGAGTGCTGAGTTAGCTGCATACCAGTTGCAGGATGTGGCTCATACTTAGTTCAAACAGTTGAAGTCAAAAAGGTCAGATGATGTAGGTCCTATAGAGTGGGAGGAGTTTGTCACTGCATTCTTAGATAGATTCTTTTCCCAAGAGCTTAGAGAGGCTAAGGTGCTAGAATTCATCAACCTCAGGTAGGGCAATATGACGGTGAAAAAGTATTCTCTAAAGTTTACTCAATTAGCCAGATATGCCCCTCATGTGGTTGCAGACGACAGAGCCAAGATGAGTAAGTTCGCTTCAGGGGTAAATGATAGCATGGTTAATGAGTGCAGATCCGCCATGCTAAATAGTGACTTGACTTTAGCCAGACGTATGACCCATGCTCAGCAGATAGAGGAGCAGAAGATTAAGTAGAGAGAAAAACAGAATAAGAAATCTAGGATAGGTAGCTTTAATTTTAGTCAGCCTAAATCAGAAGGAGGAAATCGTTCTTAGTTTCTTCCTAAGTCATCAGTTCTATCTCCTTCTTCAGCTAGTGCTCCAACTCCTAAGTTCAGAGATTGAGTGCCAGGCTCTAAGTCTCAGGGAAGTGTCAGCAATGCCCGAACTAATTCCCTTTGTCATACTTGTGGTAATAACCACAAGGGTGCTTGCAGAGCTGGCAGCGATGTCTATTTCGATTGGGGAAAGCTCGGCCATAGAGTCAGAGACTGCCCTCAGTCAGGTTATCAGAGTCATCTCTGCTCCTCATCTCAGTCTGGTTTCCCGAATCAGTAGGATGACACCACTAGTGCTACTAGTGGGAAACGTCCAAATAGACTATATGCTCTTCATACCCGACAAGATTAGGAAAATTCTCCTGATTTAGTTACTGGTACGTTACAGATCTTTCATGTGCATGTTTATGCTTTGCTAGATCTAAGAGTTTCTTTATCTTTTGTTACTCCTTATATAGCAGTTGATTTCAGAATAAGTCCAGAAATTCTAGAAGAGCCCTTCTCAGTCTCTACCCCAGTGGGCAAAACCATCATAGCCTGGCGGGTATACAGGAACTGCCCGATTATGATATTTCAGAAAGTGACTTCAGCAGACTTAGTCGAATTAGAGATGACTAATTTTGATGTATTTCTTGGCATAGATTGGCTTCATTCCATCTATGCCATAGTCTACTGCAGAAACAGAATAGTTCAGTTTCAGTTTTCAAATGAACCCTCCTTGAGTGGAAGGGTAGTGTATCCGTTTTCATGGGTCAGCTTATTTCCTACCTTCGGGCAAGGAAGATGATATCTAAGGGATGTGTTTACCATCTTGTTCATGTTAGAGATTCTAGTTCGGAGACTCCTAGTCTTGAATCAGTTCCAGTTGTAAACGAATATACAGATGTCTTTCCCGAAGATCTTCCAGGAATTCCTCCCGAAAGGGAAATAGACTTTGGTATTGATATCCCTCCAGACACTCAGCTTATATTCATTCCTCCATACAGAATGGCACCAGCAAAACTTAGAGAATTGAAAGAATAGTTGAAGGATCTCTTAGATAAGGGATTAAGACCCAGTGTTTCCCCATATGGTGCACCAGTCTTATTCGTGCGCAAGAAAGATGGTTCTCTTAGAATGTGCATTGATTATCGTCAACTCAATAAGGTCACGATCAAGAACAAGTATCCTCTTCCCAGAATCGATGACTTATTTGACCAACTTCAGGGTGCCATCTATTTCTCTAAGATAGACCTCAGATCAGGCTATCATCAGCTCAGAGTTAGAAAAAGTAACGTTCCGAAAATAGCTTTCCATACTCAGTATGGTCACTTTGAATTCTTAGTTATGTCATTTGGTCTTACCAATGCCTCGGCAGATTTCATGGACTTGATGAATCGCGTGTTCAAGCAGTACTTGGACATATTCATCATAGTCTTCATAGATGATATTTTGGTCTATTCTTGCACTGAGCATGATTATGCAAACCATCTCAAGACAGTACTTCAAACTCTTAGAGATCATCAGCTATTCACCAAATTCAGTAAGTGCGAATTTTGGATAAGGTCAGTAGCATTTCTTGGTCACGTCATTTTTGGTGATGGAATTAGAGTCGATCCTCAAAAGACCGAAACAGTAAGAAACTAGCCCAGACCTATCTCTCCATCATATATCAAGAGTTTCATGGGTTTGGCTGGTTATTATAGACGATTTATTAAGGGATTTTCTTTTATTGCATCCCCTATGTCTAGATTAACTTAGAAGAAAGTCAAGTTTCAGTGGTCAGATCCTTGCGAGAAGAGTTTTCAGGAGTTGAAGACTCGACTCACCTCATCTCCAGTTTTAGCTCTTCCAGATGGTCCAGATGGGTTTGTAGTGTATTGTGATGCATACAGACTAGGTTTGGGTTGTATCCTCATACAGCATGATAAGGTCATAGCCTACGCCTCCAGACAGATTAAGACCCATGAGAAGAATTACCCTACTCATGATCTTGAGTTAGCAGTCGTAGTATTTTCCTTAAAGATTTATAGGCATTATCTATACAGTGTTCATGTAGATGTGTTTATAGATTATAAGAGTCTTCAGTATGTCTTTTCTCAGAAAGATCTCAAACTTCGTTAGAAAAGGTGGTTAGAGCTCTTGAAAGATTATAACATGAGTGTCCTTTATCATCCAAGAAAGGACAACATAGTGGACGACGCTCTTAGTAGACTATCCATGGGTAGTGTTTCTCATGTTGAGGACAGTAAGAAAAAGTTAGCTCAGGAAGTACATCTTCTTGCCAGACTAGGCGTTCGCTTAGTCGATACATAAGAGGGTGATATATGGGTTCAGAGTAGTTCAAAATCATCTCTAGTTTCCTAGGTAAAAGAAAATCAAGATAGAGATCCCACCCTTGTTAAGTTGAAAGAGTCAGTTTAGGAATATAAAGTAGAGGTTTTCTCCCAAGGGGGAGATGGTGTCCTTCGTTGTCAGGGTCGTCTCTGTGTTCCAGGTGTAGATGAGTTAGGGTAGAAAATTCTTGAAGAAGCGCATGGTGTGCGTTACTCTATTCATCCAGGGGCCACAAAGATATACCACGATTTACGAGAGATCTATTGGTGGAGTGGGATGAAGAGAGATATTGCAGAGTTTGTGGCTAAGTGCTCTACATATCAGCAAGTTAAGATAAAGCATCAGAAGCCTAGTGGTTCCATGTAGGAGTTTAGTATTCCTACTTGGAAGTGGAAAGTTGTGAATATGGACTTCGTGAGGGGTTTACCTCGAACTTGTCATCAGTATGATTCAGTTTGGGTCATTATAGACAGAATGACTAAATTATCTCATTTTCTTCCAGTTCATACCTCTTATTCAGTCGAAGATTATGCCAAACTCTATATCAAGGAGTTGGTCAGATTGCACGATATTCCATTGTCTATTATCTCAGACAGAGGTACCCAGTTCACCTCTCACTTTTGGAAAGCATTCCAAAAGGGTCTTGGTACCCAAGTTCATTTTAGTACAACATTTCATCCCCAGACAGATGGTCAAGCAAAAAGGACCATTCAGACTTTATAAGATATGCTAATGGCGTGTGCAATTGATTTCAAAAGAAGTTGGGATGACCACTTGCCTTTGATTGAGTTTGCATACAACAATAGCTATCATTCCACCATTCAGATGGCTCCATTCAAAACTCTCTATGGTAGGAGATGTAGATCTCTAATTGGTTGGTTCAAAGTTAGTGAGGCCTCAGTCATAGGTCCTGACTTAGTATTCGACGCCTTAGAAAAAGTCTAGTTGATCAGTCAAAGACTCCGGGCTGCTCAGAGCCGATAGAAGTCTTACGCAGATGTTCGTAGAAAAGATCTCGAGTTTGAGATTGGTTACTATGTCTATCTAAAGATCTCTCCCATGAAGGTGGTGAGACGGTTTGGCAATAAAGGAAAACTCAGTCCCTGATACGTTGATCCCTTCAAGATTCTCAGTCGATTCAGCAAGGTAGCTTATGAGCTCGAATTGCCTTCAGATCTAGCCTACGTTCATCCAGTCTTCCGTGTCTCTTTGATCAAGAAGTGCATAGGTGAACCATCAGTTATAGTCCCTATTCAGTGCATTGATGTTCAGAACACTCTCTCTTATGAAGAGATTACAATCGATATCTCAGACTATCAGACTCGTAGATTGAGGAACAAAAAATTCCCTCTAGTTAAAGTTCTTTGGCGAAATCAGTCCGTCAAGGAAGCTACTTAGGAAGAAGAAGAAGACATGCGTACCAAGTATCCTCACCTCTTCTCCGCCAACTCAGATCAAGATCAAGGTAACAGTTTTCCTTAAACTTACTCAGTTTCATATTCAGTGTTCATCACAAACTTGGTATGCATTTTCATGCTCATGGTCCCATTATAAACTTGGTATCAAGTACCATTGCATATTTATTCATGCACTCATGTATCAGTTCAGTTATGTAATTATGCATCAGACATGTATTTTCATTGTGAGAAAATTAGTTCTTTAGAACACTCAGTCATGCATTCATGAATCAGTTACACATGCATCAGATATGCATGTTCAGTTTGTCAGTCATGTCAGTCATGAGATCATGTTACAGTTATTCATGTTCAGTATGTACATCAGTTGTCTTTTCTCCCCTATCAGTCAGTCTCATTCGAGGACGAATGTTCTCAAGGGGGAGATATTGTAATACCCCATACTTTTCCTAGCAAATTTCATCTCAAGAATGTATAGTATTAGCTTCTAAATTGAAATGATTATTCCATGAGTAATTTTCAAGATTTTCACTTCTTGTCATGTGGAAAATTCAATAAGCTTTCCATCGATATATGATTCGCTTAAATTCGATAACCGGGTAAGAAGTTATGACTATTTCAAGTTTCCATCGTAAAACAGCATCATATTAGTCAGTGGCGCACCGCACCAAAAGAGGAAATGGCATTTGGAAATTTCCAGTAGGTGTCCGCGATTATGGCGCGTTGCACCAGCACTCAAATTCAGAATTGTCCTTTTTCCAGTGTCTCAACGTGATTTCCCCCGCGTCACGCCAAAGTTCCAGGTCACGAAGGAAGGGGCAATGCGATGGCTCTGTGTCGCGCCAACCCTCAGTTTCCCAATTGTCAAATTCCAGTTACACGGCACGATAATGCTGCATCGCGCCAGGGTCCCAGTTCGGAAAATTTTTACTGAAATTAAATGACGCATTCAGGGTTAAAACGGTCAATTTTCTACCCCTATTTAAACTCAATAACACGTGATTTAGCTATTCTTCACCCAAAATACACTTTTTTCTCTCAAAAACCTCTCAAAAACAAGCTAGGGTTTTCATAGAAGATCTAATTCCAAGAAAGTTTCTCCGTTAAACTTCACGAAATCACAAACTAAGGTATGCATAGTGTTCATTCATGGACTCCTTTTCAGAACTATGTAGCCAACATAGGTTGAGGCATCAACACCGTTCGTCTAATTTTCTAGACCAGTCAATCTTGTTGACATTCATATTTTTCGCCAATATGGACTTTATCTCTCTATTAGTGACTTTCACTTGCCCACTTGTTTGAGGATGGTAAGGTGTGGCCACCTTATGCCTTACAGAATATCTAGCAAGCAGGGCTTTAAAATAGAAGTTGTAGAAGTGAGACCCACCATCACTGATAATTGTTTGTGGAGTACCAAATCGAGAAAAGATATTTTTCTTCAAAAAGTAGGTGACAGTTCTACCTTCATTATCTTGAAGCACAATTTCCTTTACCCATTTTGACACATAGTCAACCGCTACCTAATCTGAGGTGGTTTTATTCACTTTTGTAGCATTATTCTAGCTTATTTCGCCTTGTTTTGAGAGCAATTCGTATGCTTAATGTGTTCATATTGATATAAATCAGAATTTGTGTCCAAGTGCGTGATTACAATGTTCAAAGTATTTTTCTAACAAGTTTGTATTTAGTTGAGTAATTTAGAGTCAACCCGAAAGACTAGTTTTACTAGCAAGAGGTAGGTGTGTGTCTAGTTGGTTTTAGTGGATTCTAATGTGTTTAATTTGTTTCAAATATTTTAAATGTGTAATTTTATGTGGAATAACTTGTTTTTAATGTGCAAAGTTTAATTTGATTCAATCAAGAGTCAAAATAATAAGTGGAAGATCATTGCGAATTTGCCTTATCTTAGCTTTTGTTTTGATTTATCGTTGAGATTATTGTGTTATTTTGATCTTTAATATGTGGTGTGTGATATTGTAGGAGGCTTTGCGAAATAAATACGATGATATATTGATGATTTAAAGGCCAAAAATTTCTAAAAAATATACTATAAAAAGCATGGAGAAAGAATAGAACGTTCAACACTTAATCAAAATTTTGAAAGCAAATCCAATGAGTCGACGCGAAGACGATGCGTTGCGTCGACATTTATTTGTCTGCCAGTCTAGCGACGCATTGCGTCACTCTACTTATAAATTGCAAAGTCAAGTAGCACCGACACAGTTGGCACTATCCTATTTTAATGCAAATTGTATTTGCACGTATTTTAAGGAATCTCGGTGGAAACTTTTTGGGGCATGTGCCAAGTTCCAAATCACATAATAAGAAGAAATATTATATATATATGGACAGCTGGGTGCAACTTAAAAGGAGAAGAGGGAATTGTGACAACACCTGGACATCATTATTATTTTCTTGGTCAATTGCTGAACACGTGAAGAGGTGGATACTGTTTTGGAGAAAAAATACGGAGGCTGCTACACGATTTATTAAGTTTTAATTATTTTATTTAGCTTTTAATTTTTCGTATCATGTATTCCAATTATTTAGATCATGATTATGGATATTATCGGTTAAAATCCTCTTGTCGAGGTTAAAGCCAAGAACGTGAGTACTATTATTTTGGATTAATTTCAATTAATTTTACTTATCATATTTGGTTGTTTGTTTATTCTTAATTTAATTGTTCTATGGATTGATCACCCATAAAATACATATATTATCGATCTTTTGATCTCGGGAGAAGGAATAGAGAGATAGAACATGGGAATAAATAAAGTAAGACTTTTATTCTTTTATAAAATAAAGAATTAAACTTAGTATCTAGGATAGGGATGTACGTTGATGCCTTACTTGATTCATACGTAGGATAATAGCTTTAATTCACTTAATTGGATTATTACATCTCCGCTCAATGATGTAGTTGTAAGATCCATATTAGGTAAAAGATTAGAGATTGAAAAACCATGATCATGCAATTAACCCTACGAATCAACGACCAAGATAAGAAAATTAATGAATGAAATTCAATAATATAGTATGATTGTTCGAAGTTCATTAATCCTGGGATTTAATCCATTGATTGTCCCAAGACTTTTATTTTTACGCATTATTTATTTTATTTTTAATTTACAAAATTACAAACTCTCTTTTTGGTTACTTTATCTCAATTGTTAAACTAGAATTGGATAGTCGGTGAACGCATGTCCCTGAAACATCTATACTTGAGCTTTCTTAAAGCCACTTTACTACTTGATAAGACCACGTACACTTGCGTGTGTGCTTGGGCGCTATCAAATTTTTGGCGCCGTTGTCGGGGACTTGTAACTAGGCAACTATCTTATTTTTAATTTTCCAATATTGAGTTGTAAATAGTTTTTATTTTATTTTATTTTCCTTTATTTTTATTTTTCTCACACTTTTCTTGAGATGTCAGCCTAGGATAGATTATTTTCGAGTGATGATGATTCTATATGGTGGATGGTTTGTGGCCATAGTGATCATTCTGAAGATATGTGTGTTGTCAATCATAATTCGGTAATGTTTGTGGGCTATGCTGAAAGGCAAAAATATATAAACAACTACAATCAAATGGTGCAGAATCAGCCACAATCAGGGAAAAATCACCACTAACAGTTTCAACAGGCCCAACCAAATCAGTCAACTAGCAGCATGGAAGAGATGCTGAAATAAATTTTAGCATCTCAAGAACAATTGACGGAAGACATAAAGAACTATCGGGAGGCTGTAGAGCAATTGGATAATAGGCTGAAAGTAGATGCAGAGTTGACTCCCCAACTAGTTGCAGACAAAGTTGCTGATAATTTGAGGAAGTCTGAGTACTCAAAAACTAAAGTTGTTGAACAAGTTGAGGAGTTACCACTGCCACCATGTCTATAGTGGCTATGAAAAGAAAAGTTTGTGGGGGACATTAGCCAATTTGTGGAGCAAACACAAAAATTGCAGTCACCCAATTGTCATCTTTATCTTGAGACTGAAATTGAGAAGGTGAATAAAAGTGAGTGTGTAGTAGATAGTGTAAATTTTGAAGTAGGATTGGTTGGGCCTCATTCGAAGCACTTTTATACATTATGTTTAGATGGTGTCTTGTCTGTGAAATCATTTAAGGTAGTGAAAAAATGTGAAGATGGGAAACAAGAATTCTATATTCTTAATTTTACACCGGATAAGCAACATAAAAACACACCTCACTTTAAGGCCGAGTGGTTTACCTTGCACATTTCATTACTCAGCTCCTTAATCTTTGTACCAACACCCTATGAGCGAGAAAAAAGATGGATGCGAAATTGGGGGTAAAATTCATATCCTCAAGGTGGAGGAAAAAATTTATTAGGTCGTGCCGCGACACTAAATCAGACGCTTCTTGGGGGGCAACCCAAGTTAAGGTATGTTTTCTTTTTAATTTTTTTTATTTCATATAGTTGTTGTTTTTTATTGAGTCACAGGTTAATGGGAAGACTGAGTACAATAAACTTGAGCTTGGAGCATGGTAAAAATTAAGTGTGGGGTCCCCAGATCCTCTTGATATTTGATATTTAAGGATGTTACTAGCTAGGCCTAGAGGCCTCAGCGAGTATTTCTATCTCTTACTTTAAAAGTTCACTTTGGAAAAAAAGTAGATTTTTAAGTGTGAAGTGAAAAAAATTCTAAATTTTGGCTCAATTTTAAAAAAAATTAGGTTAGAAATAAGTGAGATATTCTTATTGGTGCTATTTTTTATTACATGATGCAAGTGGGTTTGTTGGTAAAAGCATGTTGAATTTATTGAATTGTTATTTTTAAAACTCTTAGACTCATTTTTGTGACTCTTGTACTTGTGGCTTAAATTTAATTCATGTTATTGTTTGGTTGGGAATCTATGATGATCCTATATGAGTTGAGCATGTGTCATGTGTGTTGTGAAATTTTTCTATATTCCCTGTTGCATGTAATGTCTAGAACTTACCTAGTGTGTATGTGAAGCAAAATAAAGAATGTGGGTATAGGAGATGATATAGACATTTCTTTGATAGCCTTGTTTTATACCTTCTATTTCCTACCCTTGTGCATTATCTTAGTTAACCCTCATTGAGCCTTTAGATTTTTTTTTTGTAGTTGTATATGTAGCCTAATCCACTTCTTTGATAGTCCTTAATTTGATTCACAAAGCTCGTAAGTGCTTTAATAAAAAAAAATAATTTAGTAAGGAGTTTGAGAAATAAGAGGAAAAAGGTGAAATTGATGCTCCAAGGTAAGAGTTATTGGTGTTTATATTTGATGTATAGTGGTTAAGAGTCATATAAATGGTGTTAGAAACATTCCCATGGTTGTAGAAAAAAAATTGAATCTTGAAGTAGTAAAGTATGTGTCCATTAAGTATTTGTGAAAATGCTTAAAAGAGATTGGGCAAAAATAAAAGAATGGGGTAGACAAAAATAGTGTAAATTGATTATTGGAGATTGATTTTAAATGTATAATGAAGTATATTAAAGCGCTTTGAGAGGTTAGTCACTATTTCCAAATAGTTACTACCCGTCTCTTAACCTACATTACAATCCGGAAAAGTCCTAATTAATCCTAAGTTCATCATTTCGATATTAGTAGAGCATTACACTAAGAGCAAGCTTATGGTTCATTGTGTGTAACTTGTGAATTCCTTGTGAGAGTGAGCGTAATTTGATTCTTGTACCCATTATGTTATAAATTACATTATTGTGAGTATTTATGGGTAACTCTCTTGTTGTGACGGGCATATGTTTGATGAATGTGGTTGATTTTTATGATGTACTTGATTGAACAATATGCATGAGTTTTCCAACTAGATAAGTAAATTCTTGAGTCTAGGATGTTTCGGAGTAGAATTCTTGAGCTTTCAATTGTGTTTGTAACAAGCTTTGTGTAGAAACTTGCATTTCGTATAGTCATTGTAGTATTATCTTGAGTGTCTTGCATTTAATAGAAGTATAGCATCACCTTAGATTTTTAGGCTTAGAATAAAGTATTGTTCGAGGACGAACAAGAGTTTAAGTGTGAGGTGATGATCTGAGGTGGTTTTATACACTTTTGTATCGTTATTTTAGTTCGCCTTGTTTTGAGAGCAATTCGTGTGATTAATGTGTTCATATTGATATAAATAAGCATTTAAGTTTCCAAGTGCGTGATTACAATGTTCAAAGTATTTTTCAAACAAGTTTGTATTTAATTGAGTAATTTAGAGTCAATCCGGAAAACTAGTTTTACTAGCTTGAGCTAAGTGTGTGTCTAGTTGGTTTCGGTGGATTCTAATGTGTTTAATTTGTTTCAAATATTTTAAATATGTAATTTTATGTGAAATAACTTGTTTATAATGTGCAAAGTTTAATTTGATTAAGTCAAGAATCTAAATAATAAGTGAAAGATCATTGTGAATTTGCCTTATCTTAGCTTTTGTTTTGATTTATCATTGAGGTTATTATGTTGTTTTGATCTTTAATATGTGGTGTGTGATATTGTAGGAGGCTTTGAGAACTAAATAAGGTGATATATTGATGATTTAAAGACCAAAAATTACTTAGAAATACACTACAAAAGGCATAGTAAAGTATAGGACGTTCAATACTTAACCAAAATTTTGAAAGCAAATTTCAGTGAGTCGACGCGAAGATGACGCGTCGCGTCGACATTTCCATGGATCCCAGTCCAGCGATGCGTTGCGTCACTCTAATTATAAAATGCAAAGTCAAGTAGCACCGACACAGTTGGCACTATCCTCTTTTAATCCAAATTGCCTTTGCATATATTTTATGGAAATCTTGGTGGAAACGTTTTTGGGGCACGTGCCATGTTCCAAATCACATAATAAGAAGGAATATTATATTATATGTATGGACAGCTGGTTGCAACTTAAAAGGAGAAAAGGGAATTGTGACAACACCTAGACATCATTATTATTTTCTTGGTCAGTTGCTGGACACGTGAAGCGCTGGGCACTATTTTGGAGAAAAAATATGGAGGCTGCTGCATGGTTTATTAGGTTTTAATTATTTTATTTAGCTTTTAATTTTTCATATTTTGTATTTAATTATTTAGATCATAATTATGAATATTATCGGCTAAAATCTTCTTTTCGAGGTTAAAGTCAAGAACATGAGTACTATTATTTTGAATTAATTTTAATTAATTCTGCTTATCATATCTGATTGTTTGTTTATTTTCAATTTAAATATTTTATGGACTGATCAGCTATAAAATACATATATTATCGACTTTTTGATCTCGGGAGAGAGAATAGGGAGATAGAATATGGGAATAAAGAAAGTAGAGTTTTTATTCTTTTATAAAATAAAGAATTAAACTTAGCGTCTAGGACAGAGATGTACTTAGATGCCTTACTTGATTTATACATAGAATGATAGCTTTAATTGACTTAATTGGATCATTATATTCTCGCTCAATGATGTAGTTGTAAGGTCCATATTAGGTAAATAATTAGAGGTTGAAAAACCATGATCGTGCAATTAACCCTACGAATCAACGACCAAGATAAGTAAATTAACAAATGAAATTTAATAACATAGTATGATTGTCAGAAGTGATTTAACCCTAGGATTTAATCGATTGATTGTCCCAAGACTTTTATTTTTACGCATTATTTATTTTATTTTTAATTTACAAAATTACAAACTCTCTTTTTGGTTACTTTATTTTAATTGTTAAACTAGAATTGGATAATCGGCAAACGCAAGTCCCTGAGAGATCTATACTTGAGCTTTCTTGAAGTCACTTTACTACTAGATAAGACCACGTACATTTGCGTGTGCGCTGTCAAGTTTTGGCGCCGTTGCCGGGGACTTGTAACTAGGCAACTATCTTATCTTTAGTTTTTCAATAGTGAGTTGTAAATAGTTTTTATTTTATTTTATTTTTCTTTATTTTTATTTTTCTCACACTCTTTTTGAGATGTCAGCCTGGGATAGATTGTTTTCGAGTGATGGCGATTCTATATGGTGTATGGTTTATGGCCATTGTGGTCATTCTGAAGATATGTGTGCTGTCAATCCAAATTCGATAATGTTTGTGGGTTATGCTAAAGGCAAAACTATCTAAACAACTACAATTAAATAGTGCCGAATCAACCACAATCATGGAAAAATCACCACTAGCAGTTTCAACAGGCCCAACCAAATTAGTCAACTAGCAACATGGAAGAGATACTGAAACATATTTTAGCATCTCAAGTACTGTTGATGGAAGACATGAAGAACTATCGACAGACTGTAGAGAAATTGGATAATAAGCTTAAAGTAGATGCAGAGTTGACTGCCTAACTAGTTGCAGACAAAGTTGCTGATAATTCGAGGAAGTCTGAGTACTCAAAAACTAAAGTTGTTGAACAAGTTTAGGAGTTACCACTATCACTATATCTACAGTGGCTAAGAAAATAAAAGTATGAGGAGGACATTAGCCAATTTGTGGAGAAAACACAAGAATCACAGTCACCCGATTGTCATCTTTATCTTGAGAATGAAATTGAGAAGGTAAATAAAAGTGAGTGTGCAGTAGATAGTGTAAATTTTGAAGTAGCATTGGTAGGGCCTCATTCGAAGCACTTTTATAAATTATGTTTAGATGATGTCTTGTATGTGGAATCATTTAAAAAAGTGGAGGAGTGTGAAGATGAGGAACAAGAATCCTATATTCTTGATTTTACACTGGATAAGCAACATAAAAACACACCTCACTTTAAGGCCGAGTGGTTTACCATGCACATTCCATTACTCGGTTCCTTAATCTTTGTACCACCACTCTATGAGCGAGGCAAAAAGATTGATGTAAAATTAGGGGTGAAATTCATATCCTCAAGGTGGAGGAAAGAGTTGATTAGGTTGTGCCGCGACACTAAATCAGGTGCTTCTTGGGAGGCAACCCAAGTTAAGGTATGTTTTCTTTTTAGTTTTAAATTTTTTTATTTCATGTAGTTGTTGTTTTTTATTGAGTCACAGGTTAATGAGAAGTCTGAGTATAATAAACTTGAGGTTGAAGCATAGTAAAAATTGAGTATGGGGTCCTTGGATCCTCTTAATATTTAAGGATGCTACTAGCTAGACCTATAGGCCTCAGGGAGTATTTCTATCTCTTACTTTAAAAGTTTACTTTGGGAATAGAGTAAATTTTTAAGTGTGGAGTGGAAATTTTTTAAAATTTTGGCTCAATTTAATTTTTTTTTAGGTTAGGAATAAGTGACATATTCTTGTTGGTGCTATTTTTAATTACATAATGCAAGTGGGTTTGTTGGTAAAAGCATGTTGAATTGATTGAATTGCTATTTTTTAAGACTCTTAGGCTCATTTTTGTGACTCTTGTACTTGTGGCTTAAATTTAATTCATGCTATTGTTTGATTAGGAATCTATGTTGATCCTATATGAGTTGAGCATGCGCCATGTGTGGTGTGAGATTTTTGTATATTTCTTGTTGCATGTGATGTCTAGAACTTTCCCGATGTGTGTGTGAAGCAAAATAAAGAATGTGGATTTAGGAGATGGTATAGACATTTCTTTGATATTCTTGTTTTATACCTTCTATTTTCTACCCTTGTGCATTATCTTAATTAACCCACATTAAGACTTTAGTCATTTCTTTGGTAGCTGCATATGTAATCTAATCCACTTCTTTGATAGACCATAATTTGATTCAAAAAGCTCTTAAGTTCTTTAATGAAAAAAGAAAATTGATTTAGTAAGGAGTTTGAGAAATAAGAGAAAAAAAGTGAAATTGATGCCCCAAGGTAAGAGTTATTAGTGTTTATATTTGATGTGTAGTGGTTAAGAGTCATATAAATGGTGTTAGAAACATTTTCATTGTTCTAGAAAAAGAAAAAAATTGAATCTTGAAGTAGTAAACTATGTGTCCACCAAGTGTTTGTGAAAATGCTTAAAAGAGATTGGGCAAAGATAAAAGAATGGGTAGACAAAAATGGTGTAAATTGATGGTTGGAAATTGATTTTAAATGTATAATGAAGTGTATTAAAGCGCTTAGAGAGGTTAGTCACTATTCCTAAATAGTTACTACCCGTCCCTTAGCCTACATTACAACCCAGAAAAGTCTTAATTGATTCTAAGTTCATCATTCCGATATTAGTGGAACATTACGCTAAGGGTAACCCTATGGTTCATTGTGTGTAACTTGTGAATTCCTTGTGAGAGTGAGCGTAATTTAATTCTTGTACCCATTATATTATAAATTGCATTATTATGAGTGTTTATGGGTAACTCTCTTATTGTGACGGGCACATGTTTGATGAATATGGTTGATTTTTAAGATGTCCTTGATTGAAAAATATGCGTGAATTTTCCAGCTAGGTGAGTAAATTCTTGAGGCTAGGATGTTTTGGAGCAGAATTCTTGAGCTTTCAATTGTGTTTGTAACATGTTTTGTGTAGAAACTTGCATACCGTGTAGTCATTGTAGTACTAGCTTAAGTGTCTTGCATTTAATAGAAGTGTAGAGTCACCTCAGATTTTTATGCTTAGAGTAAAGAGTTGTTCGAGGACGAACAAGAGTTTAAGTGTGGGGTGATGATCTGAGGTGGTTTTATACACTTTTGTATCATTATTCTAGTTCGCCTTGTTTTGAGAGCAATTCGTGTGCTTAATGTGTTCATATTGATATAAATAAGCATTTAAGTGTCCAAGTGTGTGATTACAATGTTCAAATTATTTTTCAAACAAGTTTGTATTTAATTGAGTAATTTAGAGTCAACCCAGAAAACTAGTCTTACTAGCTTGAGCTAGGTGTGTGTCTAGTTGGTTTCGGTGGATTCTAATATGTTTAATTTGTTCCAAATTTTTTAAATGTGTAATTTTATATGGAATAATTTATTGTAATGTGCAAAGTTTAATTTGATTAAGTCAAGATTCGAAATAATAAGAGGAAGATCATTGCAAATTTGCCTTATCTTAGCTTTTGTTTTGATTTATCGTTGAAGTTATTGTGTTGTTTTGATCTTTAATATGTGGTGTGTGATATTGTAAAAGGATTTGCGAACTAAATACAGTGATATATTAATGATTTAAATACCGAAAATTTCTTATAAATACACTACAAAAGGCATGGGAAAAAGATAAGACGTTCAATATTAAAATTTTTTTTTGAAGCAAATTCCAATACGTCGGCGCGAAGACGACGCGTCTCGTCGACATTTCCATGGCTGCCAGTCCAGCGACGCCTTCAGCGACGCATCGCGTTGCTCTAATTATAAACTGCAAAGTCAAGTTTCACCGACACTGGCACTATCCTATTTTAATGCAAATTGCATTTGCACGTATTTTAAGGAATTTTGTTGGAAACATTTCAGGGGCACGTGCCAAGTTCCAAATCACATAATAAGAAGGAATATTATACTATATATATGGACAGCTGGTTGAAACTTAAAAGGAGAAGAGGGAATTGTGACAACACCTGGACATCATTATTATTTTCTTGGTCAATTGCTGGACACGTGAAGCAGTGGACACTGTTTTGGAGAAAAAATACGGAGACTGTTACACGGTTTATTAGGTTTTAATTATTTTATTTAGATTTTAATTTTTCATATAATGTATTCAATTATTTGGATCATGATTATGAATATTATCGGCTTAAACCCTCTTTTCAGGATTAAAACCAAGAACATGAATACTATTGTTTTGGATTAATTTTAATTAATTTTGCTTATCATATTTGTTTGCTTGTTTATTCTTAATTTAATTATTTTATAGATTGATCACCCATAAAATACATATATTGTCGACCTTTTGATCTCGGGAGAGGGAATAGGGAGATAGAACATGAGAATAAATAAAGTAGAGTTCTTATTGTTTTATAAAATAAAGAATTAAACTTAGCGTCTAGGATAGGGATGTACTTAGATGTCTTACTTGATTCATGTGTAGGATGATATCTTTAATTCACTTAATTGAATTATTACATCCCCGCTCAATGATGTAGTTGTAAGGTCCATATTAGGTAAAATATTAGAGGTTGGGAAACCATGATTATGCAATTAACCCTACGAATCAACGACCAAGATAAGCAAATTAACGAATGAAATTCAATAACTTAGTATGATTGTTCGAAGTGCTTTAACCCTAGGCTTTAATCCATTGATTGTCCCAAGTCTTTTATGTTTTACGCATTTTTTTTTTAAATTACAAAATTACAAACTCTCTTTTTGGTTACTTTATCTCAATTGTTAAACTAGAATTGGATAGTCGGCAAGCGCAAGTCCCTGAGAGATCGATACTTGGGCTTTCTTGAATCCACTTTACTATTTGATAAGACCACGTACGCTTACGTGTGCACTTGGGCATTGTCAGTACCATAATGTATATCATGCCATAGGAGCTCATGAACGGGCCTATGAAATCGATCCCCCACATATCAAACAACTCCAACTCCAAATAGGTATGATGGGGAGTTCATGGCGCCGTGAAATGTTGCCTTGATGTTGACATTGGTCACCGGCTTGTGCAAAATCATGAACATCCTTACAAATCTTAGGCTATTAAAACCCACACTGTAGAATTTTATGGGCTATTCGTGTGCCACTATGGTAAACCTCAATTGATGATGAATGACAAGCTTCTAGAATGCTCAGCATCTCTACCCCTAGAATGCATCTCCGAATCATACCATCAACATAGATCCTAAACAATTATGGCTTATCCCAAAAGTACTTCCTCACCCTATGCATAAATCTTTTTCACTACTGGAATGATAGGTTTTTTGGGACAAAATCGATTGCCAAATAGTTGGAAAAATCAGCAAACCAGGGAATCAAATCTTGAGATACTGCCAACACCCGCTCATCAGGAAAAGTATCATATATCTCAAGATCATCCCCTAGTTTCTGTATGGTCTCCTCATCAAGTCTGGAGAAGTGGTCTGCAACATGATTTTCTTTCACTTTTTGGTCCTTTACTTAAAAATAAAACTCTTGTAGCACGAGAACCCAATGAATCAATCTTGGTTTGAGATTTTTCTTCAACATCAAGTATCTCAAGGCTACATGGGCAGTGTGAACTATGACCTTTGTCCCATTCAAATAAGACCAAAATTTTTCAAAAGCAAAAACCACCGCATATAGCTCTTGTCCTGTAACTGTATAATTTTTCTGGGTTGGGTTTTAAAGCTTTGCTGGCATAGTCGACGGATGAAGGATTTTTTTCCTTTTTTTTTCTAGAACAGCACCCAAGGACACTCCACTTGAATCACACATTACCTCAAATGGTGTAGACCAGTCAAAAAATACAATAATCGAAGCCAAAATCAACTGGTCTTTTAGGCATTTGAAAGCCTTGAGACAAGCATCATCACACAAAAATTTCACCTCCTTATTTAAAAGCTTGCATAGAGGATTTGCAATTGTAGTGAAGTCCTTGATGAACCTTTTATAAAAGTTTGCATGACTCAAAAAGCTCTGTATGCCTCTAACTGACATAGGCAGTGACAATATCTCAATTACCTAAATCTTTGCTTTGTCCACCTCAATACCATGTTTGGAGATCTTGTGACCTAGTATGATACCTTCTTTCACCATGATGTGGTATTTTTCCCAGTTTAGCAATAAATTACACTCTTCATATCTCTGCAGTGCACTATCCAAATAGGCCAAACAATCATCAAATGAGTCCTTAACCACTAAAAAGTCATCCATGAATACTTTGGTCGTGTCTTCTACCATATATTAAAGAATATAAAAATCTTATATCTCTAAAAAGTGGCAAGCGTATTACATTAACTGAATGACATCCTCGTGAATAAAAAGTTCCATAGGGTCAAGTGAAAGTAGTCTTTTCTTAGTCTTCGGGAGAAATCAGGATTTTATTGTAACTCGAGTACCTGCCAAGAAAACAATACCAACCCCTGCCTGCTAGTCTATCCAATATCTGATCCATGAACAACATAGGGAAATGGTCCTTTTGTGTCCACTTGTTCAACTTTATGTATTCCATGCAGACTCTCCAATTGATCACTGGACTCATGGCTACTAATTCATTCTTTTTATTTGGAACCATTGTGATTCCCCATTTCTTTGGCATGTATTGAACCGGGCTTACCTACTTGCTTTCTGCAATGGGTAAAAATACCTCAATATCTAACCCACTGATTATCTCCTTTTCACCATCTCTTACATAGGGGGATTCAATCATCTTTGGTGCTCAATATGGGAATACTGTCCAGCTTAAGTTGTATTTTGTGTGTGCATAAACCTGATGGAATCCCTATAATGTCTTCAATGGTCCACACAGTAGCTCTCTTGAATTTCTGCAATACTGATGTCAAATCTTCAACTTATGCTCCTGTTAAATCTGCTACAATGATCATTAGTAAATTTTTGTTGGTCTCCAAGAATGCATACTACAAATGAGATGAGAGGGCCTTCAATTCCAATACCGGTGGCTCCTCGATAGTTGATTTTGCAGGAGGTGTGGTTCTATTCTTCAAGTTAATATCCAGATTCTTAAGGGCATTTTTGTAAGAACCTATACCATGTAATGTATTAACCAGGTCATCATATTTATCTGTCCCATCACTCTTAAGGTTCATAATTACTTCTGCTAATGTTTCTACCACTAGTCTCTCCTTAATAGGTACATCAACTATAACCACATCATCATTCATAAAATCTAACACTACCACCACTCTCATATTATTTGCCTGCTTGACTGTCATGCATATATTTAACACTACTTGCTCGTTGTTCTATTTAAAGGTTATCTCTTTCAAGTGCATATCAATCAATACTCAACCAGTGGATAAGAAGGGTTTACCAAAGATAATCGGATCTTGGGCATCTACTTCACAATCTAAAATCATGAAATCTGCCAAATAGGTGAATGATGCCACCCTTACTTCTACATCATAAAAAATACCCATTGGCTTCTTCATAAATAAATCAACCATCAACAGCCTTATAGATTTAGGCTTAAGTTCTCCTAACCCCAATACCTTGTATATTACTAGAGGCATTACATTTATTCCTGCTCCCAAATCACATAGAGCCTTATTAATATAAAAAAGGCCAATAGAACATGGGATAGTGACTGCACCTGGGTCTTTTTTTTTCACGAATGCTGAATGAGAATTCATACTAAACTGTTGCACTATATCTTTGAGCTCTTCTGTAACCCAGTCGTCATCATAATCACTCTCAAAATCATCATCACTTAAAAGTTAGCTTCTCAAATATAGTTTCAGGTGGCTCTTCCATAGTAATGTTAACCTTCTTTGGATTATTAGTAGAAAAAGAAAATGATCATTAGTAGGGATTCACTCCTAGTGTTAATATCCATACAATGAACAAGTGTCGGAGGATTCTGCATAATTTCACTAGGAAGGGCACCTGTCTGTCTTTTGGCCAAAGTGGCAGAGATTTGCCCATACTTCTGCTCCAACAGCTTGATAGCAGTTGAATGTGACTCAACCTTCTAGTGTCAATCATGAAATATTGTCCTTGTGTACTTTAATGCAAGTTTCTTGGATCTCTTGACCCTTCATCATCTTAGTTAACATTTCTTCTATTCTTGATTCCTCATCTAGTCTATCAAGTTTAATGTATCTGTATCTATAATCACTATAGTTCCCACTTTAATTTCCTTTCCCTTGGGCTCAGAAACCCTCCAACTGATGATCCATATACTTTGCCTCCCCCTATAACTCATACTCATGTACCCTAGAGGCTGCACCCTGTGCCCCTACTACATCAACCTTTGCAGAATTTACTATTGCAAATTAATTGGCCAATTCACCAATATCAGTCCTTAATTATGAAATCTCCTGAGCTATATCATCCTTAGTTATTCTCCACTCATCGGAAGCTCCAATGGAATTAATGTCAAAATATCTCTCATCCTTCCGAGTTTGCCACCCTCAGTTGGTTAATGAGATCTGATTCATAATACTCTAAGCTATCTCCCATTATAATCTCATAAAGGCTCCTCCAGAGATAGTGTCTACCATCACTCTGGAACTGATAGTTAGGTCTCTATATAATATCTCGAACAAGCTTATCCCTAAAATATTGTGGTTAGGCACCATGATAAGTTTCTTTTTGAACATAAACTATGCCTCGTACACAGACTCTGATTTTAGCTGCCTGAAATTATAAATATCATCCTTCAGCTGCAATATTCTAGATGGAGGAAAGAATTTGTTTAAGAATTTTCTACATAACTCATTCCATGTAGTGATAGATCCCCTTGGCAATTCCCTCATCCATAAAAAGGCTTCATCAGTAAGCGTGAAGGGGATTAACCTCAATCTAAGTGCCTCCTTACTAATCTGGGGATGGTATATGAAGTCAGATCTCGTATAATTTTCAAGATACATATTTTCGTAGTCTTTAAGCGACCCCACAAACATACCTTTCCAGTATAAGAGCTGGATCATAGATCTTGAGCTATTAAACTTGACGTCAAAGGGTAAAACAGAAGGGATAATGGCTCATATATCTACTGGCTCAACTTATCCCATATATTCTTCATCATCTATATATGGCTGCACATACTGATATGATGGGATCACTTAAACATGGGAACCTCTAGATCTATTCTAATTTCCACTGAGATCGGTGGTCTTCTTCTTGTCTTTCCTCAGCTAGGTCTGCCTCCCTAGCTACCCACTGATCATCTTTCATTGCCCTCCTCTTGTTTTTATCTTAATCTAAAGGATCACCAGTCTGTCGATCAACAATATCTTGTACTCCTTTAGGAAGAGGGTGATACACATCATCACAAACCCTTTCAGGAATATCATTTATTTTGTCTTCCATCATCCTACTAGATGTTTGTAGGATCCCCTCTGGATTTGTATTCACCGGGAGTAAGGGATTTCCTATACTCCTTGTATTAGGCCTACACCAACGTATCCCCAACAAATAAAAAAAACAAAAATCAAAACCTAAAAAATACACCAACTTTGAATTACAAATCAAAATCGTATTCCCCGACAACAACGCCAAAATTTAGTGATGCCTAAGGTACACTTCCACTCTGAAGATGATGAAATCGCTTCCAAATATACCTAACAAAGTTTGAGGTTGAGTCCCGAGGGAATACGTGGATTCGTGGCTCTCAGCTTTTGTAATTTATGGGAAGAATTTAAAAAGTAAATGGGGGTTTTGTGTAGTACTATCGAACAAGTGGCGAATATCAATTGTGGTTGTAATCAGTCGTAGGTTAATTCAAGGATTTCCTTTCCCTTGGATTCTCAACTCCAAAGGCTTATCGAGTTTTGTTGAACTAACCTGATACCTTGCATACAAAATCGATAAGTTATGTACCTTCTACAGTCTTTTAGACGAGTAGAAGGATTTCACTCTTTACCTTTTGAGTTTTAGTATGTTGCCTTACAACCCTTATCTGGATTCCAGTTAAATATTACCTTTTGATTCTCTAGTTATCATATGAAGTCTAACCATCTTACTTAGATAAAACCTAGTAGCATGGATCGACAGTTAAATAACAAATTACTATTGTCATTATCTTTTCCTAGTCATTACTCTTCTTTTGATGTAAGTAGTCATTATCTAGGTGGGATACTAACATTTGGAAATGCTAACATAACTATTACAATGCATGCATGGGTATCGATTCATAACAATAATAGCACTTCCCCTTCTTCGTCAATCCACCACGATTTATACAATTCTAGCTAAGGGTTTTTATCCGCTCATGCTTGTGAAGTAGTCAACAACATTCATGATTGAAAGCATAAGATGAAATCACAAAAATAAGAAGTAAAAACCCAAAAATGTAACTGAACTAATCACCTGAAATCAATATAAGAGATTTCCAAGACTAAAACCAAATCTTAAAATAAAAATATATTTCTAAGTATCAAGAGTGCGTAACATCTACTAAAAAATACATAAGGGGTATTTATAGTACATGAGAAAAACCTAAAACAAAATCCCAATTGAAATAGGAGAAAAAAAGGGTCAGTGGCTATATGTGGTCACCATATGCAGCCTGCCCTTCGGAGCATGTGGTATATGCGGCCTGCCCTTCGGCGCATGTGGTATATGCGGCTTGAGGCTCGGCGCATATAGTGACCGCATATTCTTAGTTCAAAAACTCCTGCAGGTTAG